>OY728125.1:360916552-363556555 GCA_963277665.1 Viscum album
AATGACCCTGCTATCTTCATGGATCTAATGAATAGAGTCTTTGGAGACTATCTTGATCAATTTGTGGTAGTCTTTATAGATGATATTCTTGTCTATTCAAAGAGAAAGGAAGAGCATGAAGATCACTTGAGAATTATATTGAAGACCCTGAGAAAGGAGAAGCTTTATGCCAAATTTACCAAGTGTGAATTTTGGCTTCAAAAAGTTGCATTTTTGGGTCACATAATCTCAAAAGAGGGGATATCTGTGGATCCAGCAAAAACAGAGGTTATCGAAAGATGGTCGAGACCAACAACAGTAACTGAGATCCGAAGTTTTCTTGGTTTGGCTGGATATTATAGACGTTTTGTAAAAGATTTTTCAGGATTATCTAATCCACTCACCAAGTTGACCCGGAAAGGAGTTAAGTTTGTCTGGACGGAAGAATGTGAAGAGAATTTCAAGGAGTTGAAAAGAAGGTTATCCAGTGCACCTGTGCTCACACTACCTTGTAGTGGAGAAAGGTTTGTGATATACAGTGGTGCATCCAAGAAGGGATTGCTGTGTGTTCTTATGCAAAATGATATGGTGATAGCTTATGCCTCACGATAGTTGAAAATCCATGAGCAAAATTACCCAACACATGATTTGGAGTTAGCTGCGGTAATCTTTGCATTAAAGATTTGGAGGCACCACCTTTATGGTGAAAGGTGTGATATTTATACTGATCATAAAAGTTTAAAGTATATTTTCACACAAAAGGAGCTGAATATGCGTCAAAGAAGATGGTTGGAGCTGATAAAGGATTATGACTGCTAAATCCATTACCACCCTGGGAAAGCAAACAAGGTGGCAGATGCATTAAGTCGACAAGACAATTCTAGTTTATCCATGATGAGGATTACAAAAGATCCAATATTTATGGATTTACAAAGGATGGATCTTGGAATTATAATGGAAGGGGGAAAATCTTATCTTTCTCAAATGAATGTTCAACCATCTATACATGTGAAGATTAAAGAGGCACAGAAAGAAGATGTAGAGTTACAAAAGAAGGTGAGAAATGTTCCTAAATTCATCCTTGATTGTGATGGGATAATAATGTTCAAGAATCGGGTTTGTGTTCCTCCCATCCCCGAATTAAAGAAGGAGCAGCTGGATGAGGCTCATAGTTCTTCATTCTCTATTCATCCTGGGAGTACGAAGATGTATAGGGACCTGAAAGAGTACTTCTGGTGGGATGGTATGAAAAGAGATGTTGCTGAATATGTCTCTCGATGCTTGGTTTGTCAACAAGTTAAAGCTGAGAGACAAAAGTCTAAGGGGATGTTACAACCATTACCCATACCCGAATGGAAATGGGAAAACATCACTATGGACTTTGTCACAGGACTTCCTAAAACATCCAAAGGCAATAATGCTATTTGGGTCATAGTTGATCGTCTTACAAAGTCTGCACACTTCATTTCTATTAGAGAGGATTTCTCTCTAGATCATCTTTCCAGGATATATATAAAGGAAGTGGTAAGATTGCATGGAGTACCACTTTCTATTATATCTGATCGGGATCCGAGATTTACCTCGAAGTTCTGGCGAAGTCTTCAGCATACTCTGGATACAGAGTTGAGTTTCAGCACTGCTTATCATCCCCAGACAGACGGTCAGTCTGAGAGAACAATTCAAACCCTAGAAGATATGTTGAGAGCTTGCTCTATGGATTTCAAAGGAGGTTGGGATCAACACCTACCTTTGGTGGAATTTTCTTATAATAATAGCTTTCACTCCAGTATTCAGATGGCTCCTTATGAAGCTCTCTATGGAAAGAAATGCAGGACTCCAACTTGCTGGGATGAAGTTGGGGAAAGAAAGCTATTAGGACCTGATCTCATTGATGAAATGGCAGAAAAGGTCAGATCTATTCAACAACACATAAGAGCAGCTCAGAGTCGACAGAAAAGTTATGCCGACAACCGAAGAAAAGACCTAGAGTTTGAAGTGGGTGATAAAGTGTTCTTACGAATATCTCCCTGGAAGAGGGTTATGAGATTTGGAATGAAGGGGAAGTTGAGCCCTACATATATCGGTCCTTTCGAAATACTGGATCGTGTTGGAAAGGTAGCTTACCGATTGGAACTTCCACTGAATCTCTCTCAAGTTCACAATGTGTTCCATATATCTCTCCTGAGAAAGTACATACCTGATCCTTCACATGTACTCAGCTCAGAAGTTGTAGCTCTGGAGCAAGATCTTTCTTATGAAGAACAACCGATAGAGATTCTGGATCGTAGTGAAAAAGTCCTACGAAACAAGACCGCTCGATTGGTGAAAGTTTTATGGAGGAACCACCAACTTGAAGAAGCTACATGGGAGCTTGAGGATATGATGAGGGAGAAGTATCCTCATCTGTTTGTTACAAAGTGACGAATTTCGAGGGCGAAATTATTTTTAAGGGGGGTAGAATGTAACACCCGAGATTTTTATGAGTAATATTTTGTTTTTATATATCATCAAAGGAATCTTTCACTACATACTAGCTTGGCATACTTTAAACGCAATCGCGACCTTCCTCGATAGCTTGCGTCGTACGCAATACTGAGTTTCACTAAACAACGATATGCTATTAAAATATTATTAAAACTAGCCGTTATGAATAGTAATAACCACTTTTTGAAATTTTATAATTTTATCTTTCAAAATGGACTTCATTTTTGGATTCGGAATACCGAAATTAGCCTTGGGTGAAATTTTGGTATTTTTCTGAAAACTTTCAATTTTTGATGAATAGTGAAACCACTAAGTGGTAGGTTAAAACTGAATTTTGCATAAAACTTAATTTGACCGCTTCTGTGAATGGAATTTCAAAAATCCGACAGACACGGTTGATATCAGTAAGTAAAAAGTGGTTCAATGAGATAAAAATAATTTTTTGGTGAATAGTAACTTTTTACTTTTTTTACCGCAGTTAATAGTAAATAGGGGTAAATATGATATTACTATTACCCTAACACATGTCCTAATTCTATTGGATAAGTGTAATTCGGCCAAAAACAACCTTATGAATAAAATATGACCATTTAGGCCCACTTGGGTTAGATTAGGACATTTATTATTAATTTATTTAAAGAAGGGTTAAAATAGTTAAAATCAAAGTCTAATAAGTAAATAATTTTTAATATGGGGTTATACATAAGATAAATTCAACTATAAATATTCATTAGAAAGATAACAATATTTCCTACATAATGGTATTTTATTTATAATTTTTAGACATTAAATAATGTAATTTATTTATGACACAATGATGATGCAGTAATTATCTTATTAATAAAATATTGACATAATTGATGTTATAAACACCAAAATAAATGTAATTTGAGACTTTTTATGAATTACACTAATTTTCTAGGTTACTATGATATATTATTGTTGATTTAATCAACTTGGTTAGAACAGATAATTCTGTTATGACTTTCACAAAAATCATATATCAAATAGTGTCAAAATTGACACAAAATAGTTTTTAAATAAAATATTATATTATTAATTGTTATTTTATTCCTAAAAATCTAAGGTTCGGCCAAATGACTTAGATAAGGATATATATATTAATAATAAACAATTTGGGGTTCGTTTGGCATGTTATGTTAAGTGTATTAACCATATAGTGTAAGAAAACAAAAAGACACGGTAAAAGTTAAATTATTTAACTTAGAGTTAAATCTAATTGATAAGGTTAAAATAATACCCTAAACTTGTCTAAATTCTATTGGTTGATAGGATTTCGACCCATCCCAACTTTAGCTTCTAAATAAAACCCTTTGGAACCATTATAAACCGATTTTGACTTTAATATAAAATAATATTTTGAGATATTCCTAAGGTGCCCCTCTCCTCTCTTATAAAAGGGCACCTCCTCCCCCTCCTCCTCACACCAATTTGAGCACTCAAGCTCATCCAACCCCGGAAATTTTCTCCTCTCCACTTTCCTATAATAATCCTAGAGGTCCTGGTTTTCTTCAAAGACCAATCTTAGTTCCCTATGTGGAGGATTCAAAGAGGCGTTCCAAAGAAGAGGTAATATCCATTACCGATCTTTTCAATTTCTTTCTTCTTCAACTTCTTCTTCTTTAGTTGTTTCATGATAAAGTAATAACATCAGTATTACTTACATACTAATATGTTATTATAAATATGAAACAACCCTAATTCACCTTCTATCCATCCTACGGAAAAATGAAATCACCGCGCGTGCGTACGTATGGAATACCGTCTCCACGCCGTGGTGTAATCTATTCTCCACCATCACCTTACAAGGATGGGTATAATGCTGTAATGAGTAAATATTTATGATTATTATAAATTAATATTGATACTGAAATAATATAAATATACTCCAATACAATTCCATGATCATAGGAACGATATCATCACTCGTGCGTACGTACGGAATACCGTCTCCACGATGTGATGCGACTCGTTCTACATGATCATCATTATATAGTAATTATATAAATGAATTGAATTAATAAATATGATATATGTTACACTAATACCATTCTGGATATAAGGTATCTATAACCGTAAAAGAAGAATAAGAATTTATTCGGCAAAACACGCATAAGAACAAAAGGCAATAAAGACCCGAGTAACAAGTAACAATGAAATATTACTAACAAGAAGCTAAGAATATGACCATATATGATATCATATCAATATGTATGATTCTGGAATAAGTCAATAACATTATTTAAACCATTATACAGGATCTTCAGACACATACAAAGAAAATTGGACCCAAGGTAAGGGAAATATCACAATCTCATTTTTATCCGAGATTGTTTATTTATAAGTATTTATTGGGGTGTATTTTATCATCCACATCCATGTTCCCTCAATATGTAGTATTGTTTCCATCCACTTACAATATTTTAAATCCAATTTTACCCTTCGGTGAGTTTTTAGTAAAGAATATGAAAGGAATATTTGGTCGTTTTTTCGTACGAGGTACTTTTTGACTTTTCCGACAAAAGTACGAAGAATGTTTTTTTTAACTTATACGGCATGGATGGATTATTAAAAAATTATTTCCAAGAAGCTTCCTTTACAAGTATTCAAGTTTATTTTTAATAAACTTCTTTTAGTTTAAAATTGTATGACATGTTAAGAAAGGAAAAGTGTTTTTGAAGTAGAAAGGATATTTTCCTCAAGAATGGAGTTCAAGTATTTTATCAAAATTATTTACCATCTAAGATAATAAAAGGGTTCTGTTTTTATCCCTATTATTACATGTATTTGATTATGTTGTGATGGAAATATTTTTATGAATTCCTTTATCTTATATGAATTGTTTTATGATGTCATGTTGTTTTAGAATCCCATTTTTATTACATGGGTTACTCTATGATGTATGGTTTATGATTATGTGGCACACATAAGAAAGGATTCATTATAAGATGGGTGGGACCTATATCTCCCTCCAATGCATTGGGTAAAGATTTATATCTCATGAGATAGACATTGCTGGAACGGAAGGTTATTTCGGTTCAGTGATACAGGACTGAAACGAGGAGTGAACTCAGTTCAGAAAGGGACATTGTCCACTAAGATAGTCTTGGAAATGAGTCATGACTAACAAGAAATGATTTTCCATGATTATGTGTGCATGCCACAAAGTTTCAAGTTTCATGTTATGATTATGTGGATCTCATTTTCACTTCTATGATTTATTCCATGTTAAGATATTATGATCTCTTTTGCAGGTTATGATTTTCAAAAAGATATGATATGATTTTTATTTCCTTTATTTGCCCTTGCTGAGCCTTTGAGCTCACCCTTTTATGTTTTCTTTTCCCCAGGTCAAGAAGATGGATATTAAGTAGAATATGCTAAAAGGGACCATAGATATGATGAAATAAATGGGAGACACTGTAGAAGATTTATGAACCAGTTCTTTATGTTTCCTAGTTTCTAAAGACACTATACCTATACGGTCCTTTGTGGTTTTGTCATATGTTGTAATAAGTGTGCTTCAATTTTGAAGTATTAACAATGTATGTAAAGTATGGGTCGTTATATCCATTATGTTTACCTTCCTTATAAAATTGGGATTGTGAGTTTGAAAAGATGTATTTTGGATAAATCTAATGGTTTTAATGGATTAAGTTAAACATTGGATACTAATTTTTAAGGTCAAATACACCTTAATATTATTTTTGGGATTTTTATAAAAAGGACAACCCAGAGGTCGGGCAACAGCCTGTCGCGTCCGGAAAGGTCATGAGACTTGAACTCGCAACCGAATGATGACAGGGGTGCATCACCTACAACTGGCTTACGAGA
The DNA here is from genome assembly GCA_963277665.1 of Viscum album. Taxonomy (NCBI): domain Eukaryota; kingdom Viridiplantae; phylum Streptophyta; class Magnoliopsida; order Santalales; family Viscaceae; genus Viscum; species Viscum album. Next base: position 360,922,871 of record OY728125.1, read on the forward strand.
TGTCCTTGTTTGTATAATGTTGTTTTTTAAATAGTCTGACAAATGAATTAAAAATTCATTATTTTTGGAACCCTATACGATTTGGATAAATAGAATATTTTTGAATTCTATTATCTTTTGGAGTGAAAGATGAGTTTGTGGTGGGAATTAGTTGAAGGATGAATCTATACTTATCAAGTATATTTTTCCCTCTTATTATATAAATAAATTAATTCTTTATCTTTAGGGAAGGGATTTTAAAACCAAAAATGTATTATCCTAATATCTTATGTTTTGTCGAACGGATGATATTTTAATTCATAATAGATTGATGGCTTTAAGTCCCTCAATTTTACACTTGTATGTGATTGATGACCTCAATCACTCCCTATAAATATTTTCATTTTTTCTTCTAATTATGTATCTATATTTTCCACGAATTTCTTCTAATCGAGATCCTAATTTTTTGATGAATTTTTCATTTCCCTTTCCCTCTTATTAAGGCTAAATTTTATTAACCCAATTTCCAATGTGGGGTTTCCACAAAAGTATTTTTATACTTTTAAACTTTTATTTTTGAAGAAAAGTTTCACATTTGAAGACACAATTTCTTGAACACGGGGAGAATATAACACCCCAAGATTTCATAGTATGTTATCTCATTAAAGTGATTCAATAGCTTGTGTTACACATAACAAAGAGTTCGATCACACCACAACTTACCAAACTAGCCGTTGAAAAAGAGGTTATGAATAGTATTAATTGTATTTTGAATCATATATATATTTAAAATCCATATTTTGTGTTTATTAGACATAATATAAGAACAAATTCATTTTTTCAGATAAAAGAATTATTTTTCAAAAAATGCAATTTTACCACCTTTTAATGGAGAACCCTTTTTAAAACCAATATTGGACAGTTTTATATATTCACGTTAATGAAATTAAATTCTTATTTGGAAGTTGGACATAAAAATTTTGGCTATGTTTTTGGTACGTTTCTGATAACTTTCATATTTTGATGAATAATAAAAAATACTATATATTAATTGAAAACAACTTTTTTAATAGAAATAATTTATAGTGTTAAATAGTGAATTTTAATGGTTTGGAAGTATAATTAGATTATATTTTTATCATTTAATACAGTGTAGTTCATTATAATTAATTTCACATTAAAATTTGACATAAACACATTTCAATCATTTGATAGTTTTTACTTTCTAAAAACCGTCATTTTGGTTTTGAAAAATGGAATTAATTTTAAATTAAGAAATGAAACTTCTATGTTTTGAATATTTTAAAAAATAATTAAATTTTGAATTTTTAATATCAAAATTATCTTAGGGTAAAGTTTTTATATTTTTATGAAAACATTCAATTTTTTATGAATAGTGAAAATCACTACGATATTGTTTAAAACTAAATTTTTATTTAAATAAATATTTATTTTATTTTCATTTATTTTAATTCAAAATCGATATATAATATCTATATAAGTTCAATGTAATTCATTGGAGTTATTTTATAATAAAATTAGATGTATAATTTTTTATTGAACTTTTTACCGTCTTTTACTCACCTTTTAGGAACCTTTACAAATATGTACAAAACAAAATTTTACTTCTTCTGTGAGTTGAATTTCAAAACTATGAGAGACACGGTTAATATCAGCCAGTAAAATTTGGTTCAATTAGATGAAAAAGGTTTCAATGAATAGTAACTTTTGACTTTTATTTACCAGGGTTAAAAGTAAATAGGGTAATTAAAGGTAAAAATGATATTATTATTACCCTAACACATGTCCTAATTCTATTAGATAATTTTATTTCAACCAAAGTCAACCTCAAAACTAAAATATGATCCTTTAAGTTCACTTGGATTATATTAAGAGATTTATTATTATTTTATTTAATAAAGAGTTAAAAGTGTTAAATTCAATGTTTAATTACTAAACCAATTTTAATATAGAGTTATACATATAATAAATTAGACTATAAATATTCAGTAGAAATATACAATTACTTAGACATAATGGTACTTTATTTATAATTTTTATACATTATATAATTAAAATTATTTATGACACAATGACGATAAAGTAATTACCTTCTTAATAAAATATTAAAATAATTGAAATTATAAATATTAAAATAAATAAAATTTGAATGTTTTTATGCCATACAAGAATTTTATAGTTGAATAATACATGTTAGGTTTTATTAAATGTATTTGGTTTGAAGTAATATAGTTTTGATGGCTTTCACAAAAACCAAATACTAAATCGTGTCAAAATTGGCATAAATTATTTTTTAAAAAAAATATTATATTATTAAATGTTATAATATTAATAAAAATATAAGGTTCATCCAAAAGACTTATATAATTATTAATATTTCATTAATTAACTACTTCGGGTTCTCTTGTCATTTTATAGTATGTTTATTAACCATTTATTATAATAATACAAGAGGACATTGTAAAAGTTGTACTTTTTAACTTATAGTTAATACTAAAAGATAGGGTTAATATGGTAACCTAAAAATGTATAAAACCTATTAGTTGATAGTGATTCTACCAATACCCACTATATCTTCTCAATAAATCAATTTGAAGCCATTTCAAACCGAAAATGAGTTTATAATAAAATAATATTTCGTGCTTTTCCTAAAGTGATAGTCACCTATCTTATAAAAGGATACTTCCCCTTATCTCAAAATCACACCTCCAAAGCCATTTGTTTCGCCAACCTCTTCCCAAATATCCTCCCAACATCCCTCAATTCAACATAGATTCCTTACCTTGAGCAGAAATCCACCCTAAGGAGCCCTTTTGTTCAAATCAAAAGGAAACACCCAAAGAAGAGGTAATTGTTTTATTACCTGTTTCCAAGTTCTTTTCTTCTTCCACTTCCTATTTATTTGTTTTTTCCATACCAAAATAATAAATCCAGTACCTCCTACATAATTTACTATTATTATAAATATGTTACAACCATATTCATTATTCTATCCATCCTATTAATGACAAAGTCACCATACATGCATACATATAGCTTACCGTCTCCACCTCGTGGTGTAGTTTTTTATTAAAACAATTAATTATTTGTATGGGTATAATAATGAATAAAAATGATGTAAATAATAAATATAACATGTTAATTATTCTTTATATATGATATAAAATCCAATTACAAATATTTTCACCGTCAATATGATGATATTGTCACTAGTGCGTACGTACGGATTACTGTCTCCAGGAACACGATGAGATTCATTCCCCATCGTAACCATTCAATAATAATTTTCATTTTATGATTAAAAATAATTTTTATGAACTTAATATAATTCTTAATATTAATAAAATAAATCCCATCCATAACAAAAATGGCTTATGTAACCAAGTATATAAATTAAAATGAATCAATTAACACCCAAAATGATGATACTTCTGAAATATTATTAACAAAGAAACACTACAGGATCATATATGATATCATATTTATGTTTTTAGATATTTTATAATTTAATCACAATGATTTAACTATTATAATGGAGGTTAATGTACCCTCGACTAAGGAAAAGTATAAGGTAATGGTTAATTTCTCAATCTTATTATTATTCGAGGTTGTTTATGTGTAAGGTTTTACTGGGACATATTTATTATCCATGTCCATGTTTCATAAAAAAATATTCAAAGGGATTATTTTTAAGGGAATTTTTTTCTAAAACATCATTTTTACTGTTTTAATGATTTATTTTTCTAAACCTTTCCCATTAATATCAATTTTTTCAAAATGGTTTTAAGGATTTATTTATATGGAAATTAATGTTTTAAAATTCTAATTCCGTTAAAAAGTTACAAAGTGGCATGGGAAAATTTGATTCAAAACTATATTTTAAATAACTTCCTTTATAAATTGTGTGAGTTTTAAATGATTTCATAAAAAATGGATATTTCTCTCAAAGATTTTTACTGGTCATTTTCAACTATGTCAACATCCTTTATGAGATATTATTCTTGATAGAGGTTTATTTATTATAATAAAATCATCCATATTATAGTGAATGAGTTATGATATGTTTTACTATGGATGTTCTATTTTTATACCACTCATGGTTTATGGTTAAATTATTGACATTTCATATGCTATTTTTAATATGAATGTTTATGTTATGTTTCAAAATTTTCATAAGAGGAATGCGTTGGACTTAGTAAGTGACGAGTGGAGCCCGATATTGCTTCTTGATGCATTGGTAGCTCTCATGAGACAAACTATTGTCCTGGAACAAGGCCTTGAAAAAAATATTATTTGTAGTCTTGGCATGAGGCCTCGACTATGTTGTTATGAAGTCTGGCATTATGCATTCCATAATTATGAAATTAGCTATTGATATTACATGTTATTATCTGACTAGTAGAATATTCATGTGAATATGTAAATGGCATTATTTGATATATCTTTTCCATATTATGTTGAAGTTTAATTTTAAAAGGATTTTGTTTTAGTTTTATACATTTCCTTAAAAGTTTATGCTTATTTGTGATAGTTTCTGCTATATTGTTATCCTTACTGAGGATCTGAGCTCAACCCTTTCTATGTTTTATTTTTCCTAGGTTGTGAGGAATTATATAATGAATAACCTACAGGGATAGTCTAAGGGAAATGAATGTGGTCAAAGGAGACACTGTTTTTTTTTCATTTTATAATGTAACGTAAAACTTATGTATGTATCTAGTACTTCCAATGATACTAAACTGACCGGTCTTTCGTGATTAGATCCCATGTGGTCATGCCAATGTATTAAAATAACACACCGGCTTCAGGCTTCTGGGGTCGATGCGTTATATACAGGGGTTAGGGTCATTGCATAAATTCACCAAATTAGATGCACTATAATATATTTAATCTTTACAGTTTTTCTTCAGAAATGAAATCCATGTTTAATATTTTTAGTTTAGCTGAACTATTCCATGGAGACACCATGATACTACTAGATGCATCACTTGAAGATTGAGTCTCATTGATATATAATGATCACAAAAGGATATAGTTCCTTTTTAACATTTATCTCCTTAAATTCCTAGTAAAATGGTGAAAAACAGTCAATTACGGGAATATAGTGTCCCTTCATTATCTCTTTAATAAGAGAAACATGGATTATACAGGGATCTCAATATAAATACTCTCTTCATTATAAAGATAAAATGAAGATAATTCATTATACTGACATTAAAACTAATTTTGTAAATGTGAATCTTTTTGGATAGTGTGTAAATTTTTAACTCTTTAACATTATTCTTGGTTGGAAGTTAATTTTTATTACCTTTTATACAAATTAAAATTTATTATTTTCTACAAGATCTATTTTCTTATTAAAATCCAACTATTCTATCATAACGGTTAAATGTTCATTAGGATCTTGATCAACCTTCTTTTTTGTGTGAGGAATCCAATTTTGTATAATTTTTCCAAATACATAGAGTGATTAGAGCATTATCATTGTTAATCAAGGTAAAACTATTAAAAAGTTGTTAGAAAAATTCCTTAAAATTTTTCACCTTCCTCAAAAATATTTAATAGCCCTTGGGTTATCCTTTCTAAAAAAACTCTCATGAAATTTGAGTTCATCATCTTGGGTGTCTTTCACCAAACCAATCCTGTTATTACTCTCTTGGAATTGTTACCCTTTTGAGTCTATTTTTCATCCAATTTCATTCATCTTCGTAGATTATGTACATTGATTCATGATTATCTGATTCCTATGAAAATAGAAGTATTTATTCCATGACGAAGAGAGATGATTTTCATTTTTCTTCTTGGGTTTAGTTGGTCAAACACCCATTTTTTATAACATTTTACATTACATTCTTACAATAAAATGGATATTTATCTTATTCTGATGGTTTATAGATTAATATTTATGGTTTTCGTTTTAAATATAAATTTTAATTCTACATAGTTGTCTCAAAAATTCGCCAATAATAACATTTCTCACATATCTTACAATAATAATAGAAGTTATCAACATGAAAAAATATACTTTTTGTAGTTAGATTCATACTGTTATCTGGAATTATATTTTATGTAGCAATTATTCATTTAAAATTAGTTATGATAACCCTAAAACAAATACTTTGGTTATTTTTAATATATTTCATGTTTTTAAAATATTAAATGTAATTATTCCAAAATATCCAATAGATTAATCATAGTCTTATAATCCCTTTATTATTAAGTTTTTTATAATTATACTTAGATAAAATACCTAGATTATTGACATTTACAGTTTTAATGTTGGAATTCATTTGAGAGATAGAATTATTACTCATTCTAAAAACCACCCATGGCGATGTAATGGATTTCTTATCAATTTTTACTCACCCATATTTATCATATTTTATATTAAATAATGAAATAATAGTAAAAATTTCAATAATAAAAAAATAAATTTCTAGGTTACGAGTTACCTTATTCTAAAAGATTATAGCAGATTGATCATTGGCTGATTTGAAGAAAGAATTTTCAATCATTCACATATAATCATGATCAAGTCACATTGTAGTAATAATTGTGTTAGAACATATTATTTTATATTCTTATGATGACTCGGTAAGAGTGTATTCAATATTTGTACACAGAACCGCCAACTCAAGGAATTTCATATTAAGAATGTATGTTTTTTCAAGTGCGTTTTTGATATACTGTCTTTATATTTTCATTTAATAAAACCACCACATGTATATTGGTAATTCATTATAGTGAATTTTATTTTATTTAATTATTTTTTAATATAACATGTAATTAATCATCCCTGGCACCAATAACAGCTTTGTATGTTTCTTCAAATTCATGGATAATTTCATCACAAGTATTCCCAACTTCATCATTATAATTATTTGTTTAATGATTTTTTCATCTAAGGAGTGTTATTATTTATATAAAATTACGATAAATAGCTTTTTATAGACACCTTTGATGAGATGTTTTCACTGTTACACCTTCAAAATCATTGCTTTATCAACATCTTTAGCTTCCAATTATAATTACGACATTTCACTAAGTAGTCCCTTGATATTTGTATATATATATATATGTTAAAACATCAATAGGGACCATTTAATATAATCATTATCCTTAGAATAAAAAACACTTAGTGATTCATTAAAAAAACTCTTAATATTAATTATATCTATATCATGATACATCAATATTTTCAAAGGATTTAATAAAAACTTATAAATCTAATTAACCATAGGTAGTAGTGATTACAATTTATCTTTTTGAATTTCCTATGATTATTTGCCTCTCTTTTAATTATGTTTTTTATATTTCCGGGTGAAATCCCCACTTAAAATATGAGTAGAAATAAACACCACTATCTTAGAATCTTCATAAAACTATTTAAATCTACACTTCCGATCAGTATAAAAAACAAATGGGACACCCAAATAAATCAAACAAAAGGAAACATAGTTTTATTTTATACTTATTGTGGTTATAATTAATTGGTTAAATCTTATTAAAAAGAATAGTGAATGAAGTGTGAAAATATTTTTCCAAATTCCAATTAAAGAGGAGAACATTTTCTACCTTTGATATTTAAACCTCTTATTACCATTACAATAAGTGGATATATTATTTATTTAACCAACTAATAACAACCAAATGGAACGAATAATGAAAATTGAAGTGTAACACACAATGTTTTGGGATGTGTAGTTCGACAACCATCAATGTTTCAGGTGCCAGCTCCCCGACATTGGCTTTTGTTTTTTCAGTTTTCTTCCTCATGCTATCAGTGAAGGTTTGTATGATTAATCCTATATGTAGATCTATTTCATGCTTGTTCGGTGATGTTGGGTTCGAGTTTGGTTTCACTGTCGACGAAAAGTTTCTTCTCGGCAGTGACAATGAGGAATTCTCCCTTGTGATGATAGTCTGCAATGGTTTCTTTCATCGGTGTATCTAGTGGTGCTCTATGGTGATGATATCAGTGTTCTCAGAGATGACATGGGTCTACTGTGGTACAACTATCTGATGTCTTCGACTTCACTTAGATGTTAGTGTGTCTATCACAAGGTGACAGTGAAAACGGTATGATGATGGTTTACTACTTTTTGATCTTCAATTTTTTAAATGGTTGTTTCAGTGGTGGCATTGTCGATTCTATGGGTTTTTCATGGTATATTTTGAATTTTGAAACATGTTTCATCTGATGGTAAAGGCACAGTGAATGGTTGTGTTTCTTATTTTTAAATTTGTCTATGTAATGGGTGTTTGACGAGGTTGTGTCTTGATGTTGGAGGAATGATGTTGTAGGATTCCACTTACCCTTAATGTGGATTTTTAATAAAATCAAAAAAATGGATTGTGGGGTATAACTAGAAGGTTCCTCTTCCTCTCAGATTATTATAAATATCCCAATTATTTTCTCACCATTATATTTCTCAATATTCATCTCATTTTTTATACCCACATAAAATCATGAAGAAATTGTTTCTATATCTAACTCAAGGAACTCTCATTGATTCTCTATGGAAGATGATCTTCTCATTTTTAAATTGGTCAACCACATATTCCAATTAAATTTGAATTCAATCACATTCAAATTATAGTAAGTAACATGTTTTAATTTTATAGGATTCATGAGATTATTTTACCTCAAATCATCTACATAATCCACATGTTTTAATAATAATTCCATGAAGACATGCATCTTTACATTCACATGACATCATCAGAGCATTGAAAAATCAATTGTGGAATGACTACCTCTCTATTCGTAGAAGACCCTCCTACAAGTTCATCATTATCAACTATAATCACAACTACTTGGTATAGTTGTGATGTTTAGATCATGAATTTGAATATTAATAATCATATGGTTATATTTTAAGAAGTATATTCTAGACTTCCTTCACCTTAAAAAATTATATTTATAATGGTACTCTTAGGATATCATAATATGTATCATATACCATGGTGGGAGATTTTGCATTTTCAATATTCTAGTTTCTAATTGATACTCTATATGATTTAGTAAGTCTTATAAAACTTATGAAATATAAATTTTAAAAACATTCATATGATATCTTAGAGCCTTAAGTGAAGTAGGAAATAATATTACATGATCATAGAGTCTTACACGGACATAAAAAAAGTATTTTGTGATCTAAAAAAACACTTTAGTAATCTCAAATAAACTATTTATTAATCTCAAAAAAGGCTTATGAAATCTCAATATCTTACACAATCTCATAAAAAGAGTTATCTGGTCTCAATGTCTTATATTAGTTTTATTGAGTCTAATAAAATAACACCAATGTATTATAAAACTAAAAAAGAATTTTAAAACTAAAAAAAGTCTTAAAAAATTTCAACAAATTCTTTTTACATCTTTCATTTGTCAATTTTCTACCTTATTGAATAATAACATATTTTGTTTTATATTCCTCAATGAATTTCATCAAAAAAATAATGAATTATAATCTTTAATCAGATGATCACAAAACATATAAAAATAATATTTCTAAATTTCGATTCATTCTAAAAAAATCACCGAGATTATACTATTAACATGATACATTATACTTCTTCCTCAATTCCCCATGGATAGTTTCATAAAATTCAATATAGTATGTTCACTCCTTTAATCATATATCTTCAATATTTCTTCCATTGAAACCCTACCCCATCATCATAAATTATAGTATACACTACTCCACCAATATAATTATAACTTTTCGTTGACAATGATTTTAACACTACAATAATCAAATGTAATGGTTTCTTATATATATCAAATACACTTATTTTTTCAATATAAGATTGGATATTTATTGTATATGTAATGAATGTTTCTCACTTATCTTAATTGGGATCTTATTCAAAAATAAAAGCTCATCAAATCTTAAAATTAATTCAAATGATTATATTGAAATCAAATACAACAAAACATCCATTTTTATTTTTCAAATTTTTTCACTCTCAATGAAATAATCACCTTGGATGAATATTAGTATAATCACCTCTTATTCTAGTGGAATATCTGATATACCGAATCCTATCAACCTACTTATAATTCTATCCAGATATCATTTTGTATTCTATAATATAAATTGGTAATGAAAAATAGACCTCTAATAAAAATTCCATCGAGACCAGAATAGAATACGTTTAAAGTGAAATATAATACAATACATAATTATAATATATTATTTTGTATTAACAAGCTATATGTAACACCCAAATACTAAGGCTATAATAAAATCAAAAAAAATCCACATATACATTCTATAGTCACTTGATGATTGAAACTAGTTCTAGGGTATAACACATGATTTTCATGGAATAATTTTCCCTAATATAAAATAAAATACATGTTTAATACAAGAATTAATTTTGGTTTAAAATTTTAAAAAGTAATTAAAAAACATTAAATAAATCAAGTATCTACAATGGAACAAAAGTAAGTCAATAGTTGAGAAAGAAAAACCATTGGTATATAAATATAATAGTCTTTCATAGAAAGTATTTCAATGATGTATGACTAAATATCATCACATCCCACTATAAATATAGATTCTTAGCACTAATTTTGAGGAAAAAAATATGAATTTCCTTTTTCTTATATAAAAAAAAGCACATCGACCAGCACATTGAGATGTGCAGTTGGTGTTGATCAACAATTTATTCAAAACAATTTCCATAAAATCACTCCCTTGACTTGATATATGATATATTGAAATCCAAGAATCCAATAAAATTTAGATGATAAATAAATAATTTATAACTTATTATATCATTAGTTCTTTCCACAATCTATATTAGTTTCCATGAATGGTTAGTTAAAAATTCATTATTTTAAACAAAACCATCACTTTTATGTATTTTAAACGTAATGAACCCAAACCCAGTAGCCAGGATCTGGTGCCTTACATTATTACTCTAAGATAGATACAAGTGTCAAATCCAAAAGGACTGATATGTTTAGAAGTTTTGGAAAATATATTACATACAATATCCATAAATTATAATTACAAATCTAATTAACAACATAGAGGATACTTTGAACATCATGGTTCTCCTAGATTAACCCTAAATATTAGTAAAAATATACATCTTCACGTATTTGAAAAAATGAAACACAGGAAAGGTGCGAGTTCAGATGCTCTGTAAGGGTAAATAATACAGTTGAAGCTTTCATAAATAAGCATAAACATTTAAGATGAGTTATATAACTAAAATAGAATATATTTAAACATGATCTTGTGTTTAATTTGGAAATAATAAATTAATTAATTCCATATAAACAATACAAGTATATTCTTCTAGTTTAATAATAACATGTATTATCAATAACTAATGTAACAAAGAGGGAATTTATAATCTAAGTCATCAAAAACATACCATCAAGGATTCATTAAAGACACCATACATAAATGGGTAAAAAATCCAACTATTTTTTCTCATGAGACCTACTTTTGCATGTAGGGAATATGGAGGTCTCTACCCATCACATAATAAGTCCAATTCAATCCTCATATGAAAAGGGAGAAACATAATCAATATAAGCATTTTTATTAAGAATAGCATACGAAACATTAATACATTAACCATAAACCTTGAATGGTATAAAAATAGTACATCAAAATTCAAACATAACATAAACACTTAAATAAAATAAGGTATATTGTATCATAAAAAATCAACATCAATTAATCTTAAAATCAAATGAATCATGTTGACATAGATGAAAATAATCTAATAAACCAAATAAATATTTTTGAGAGAAATACCCCTTTATACATTGAAAAATTAAAATGTCACATAAACATAAAAGCAAAAATTTATTTTGAAAATATAATTGTACTCTTGAAAGGAATGCTTCAAAAGTTTAAGGTGTCATGATGGTGGGAAAATCCACTCACGTTGCCTAACATAAATAAACATTATTTCCATCGAAAAATTCATAAAGTAACTATTTTAAAAAATGATAAAATAATACTTTTAAACCATTTTATAAATATTAAAACATGGGTAAAAATGTCATTAATAGTTTTTAGAATAATATAAAGAATATTTGAAATTATTTTTTAAGAAACATAGACATTAATAATAAATATGTCCCAGTAAACACTTACGTATAAACATTATCGGAAAATAATGAGATTGGGAAGATAACCCTTAACATGAACTTTACATTAGTTTAGGGTGAGTTAAACACCAATATAATAGTTAAATTTTGTTATTAAATTATACCATAACTATATCCATATTTATGATATTGTATAAAATCCTATAAAAATGGCTGGTTAATAATATTTCATTATAACCATTGTTTCAGGTGTTAACTACTTCATTTTCTTATATTTTTATCATGTAATACATGTTTCTTAGGATAAGAATAAATTTTATTAATATATAGATTGATATTATTTTCATAAATAGAAAATTCACGCATCATATAATTTTTTTATTTATTCATGAATGGTTAACATGGAGAATGGATCTAATCACATGATGGCGACAATAGGTCGTATGTACACACGAGAAAAAATATCATTTCTTTAATGATAAAGTGTTAAGAAAATGGATGGTATATAAATTATAAAGAATACATATCATTTCAAATTTGTTATTATTATTTATTTTATTCATCATTATACCCATCAAAACAAATTGGCGATGGAAATAATTTACACCACAACGAGGAGACGATAAGTTATACGTACGCACACATGGTGATATTGTTTTTTCATAGGCTGGATAAAAAGGGAAATATGTTTGTACCATAATCATAATAACATATCTATAATATATATAATAATGGATTTATTATTTTATAATAAAAAACATAGTGAGTGGTTTTATAATAATAAATAATATTAAAGGAGTCGATAAAGACGATCACATCTTCTTTAACGTGCATCCTTTGGTTCTCCTATTAGGTACACTAGGGTTGATATTTTGAGAAGACAAGAAACTATAGGATGTGTCTAGGGATGTTCATAATTGAAATGGTCTGGGGTTTATCGAGATATAAGTCCCAAAGTTGTGTGAGGAAATGAGGGAGTTGGTTCCATTTTACAAGTGAGGGGAGAGGCACTCTTGGAATCCTTTAAAGTATTAAATTAATATAAATTTATTTCCAATTTAAAATAAGTCAAAATTGAGTTATTTAAAATATAATATGGGTATTGGTCTAAATCCTATCAAAAAATAATTTTTAGATATTTTTGGGTCCCAATATTAACATTGTCATGTGTATTTAAACCATAGTAAAAGCCTTTAACTCTTACCTCAACAACATGAATTTTTACTCTTTAAGGTTAATATAGTTACTATAAAAAGATAACCAAAACCCAAATGGACAATTGAGGACATATATAACCTTATTCTAGTTATTTTCATAAAATTTATATTTTTATTAATTTTATATCATTTAATAAAATATTATTCAATTTAAAGTATCAATTATATCAATTTTGATACTATTCATAATTGTTATTTTAAAAAAATATTATAACAACATGATAACTTTAATATAACTTTTATAATATATCAATAACATGTCTTAGTTATATATAATATTATTTTATGTCATTAATTATGAAAAAATATATTTACTTAAGTATTTTTAATATAATTTATTTGATGTTGACCTTGATTAAACATTTAATACATCATTATTATGAAAGTATTTAATGAAATTATTTATTCTCTAAAAATTAAAATTAAATTATCATGACAAATATAATGTTATTATATTTCAAATAAATATTTATATTCAAACTTGTCTTCTGTAAAACCATATATTTAAAATGTAATAATAATTAAAAAACACGAGTATGTCATTTTAATGTTATCTTTGAATAATATATTTTAAGTGTAATATTCATACTCAAGTGGCATAAAAATATTATAATTTAACAATTAGTATTATTTTGGCTGAAAAAAACTTATAAAATGAAATTAGGATAAGTTTTAGGGTAATTTTCTAATATTTATAATATTATTTATACCTTTAATTACCCGATTTATCCCTAATCGTGGTAAATAAAAATTTAATGAAGTTATTATTCATAATTCCAAAAAAAAATAAGAATTTTTAAATAATTTGGTCCCACTTATTAAAAATATGGAATACATTTTTTAAATTTCAAAACACATAATTTTCAGTAATGATTTTAAAATTAATCCCATTGGCGAATCTAGAAAACGCGTTTTGATGTAATAAAATTCAGAAGATTGGAATGTTTTTTTATTTAATAAATTCAGTAATTGTTGAAAATGAAATAAATTTTATTATATTATTATAAATAATATATCCACACTTTAAAACCACTCAATATAATAATTTAACATGATTAGTTATTTAGATGAAAAATTTGTTTTCAATTAAAATTTATCATTATTTACTATTCCTCAAAACATGAAACTTTGTAGACAAATACCAAAAATTTAACCAAAGTAATTTTTAAAATTAATATTTCAATGAAGAAGTTTATTTTTTCAAGTATAATTTATAAACATATGAAAACTAAATTTAAATAGGTTCACCATCAAAAGGTGGTAAAACTGACTTTATAAAAAATATATATCCTTTTAATAAAATTGGATTCATTCTTATCTTATATATTTAAAATATTTTTATGAATATTAAATATATCAATTTCATAATATGGTTAATATTTTTCATTCTAGTTATTTTAAATGTTTTATTATAATAATCACTTATTAATAGATCCCAGTGGATTTGAACTTGGTGTTTCATCCAACACAAGCTATTAAATTATTTAAAAAAATTTACCATGAAATCATAGGTTGTTACATTATTACCTCCTTGAAAAACTTCTTCCTTAAAAATTTCAAAAATATCACCTCCAAAAAAGATTTAGGTAGTTATTCATCATAATTTTCTTAGGTTCCTGAATCACCTCATCCAATTTATATTTTCACAAACTATCCATTACAAATAGTGTCATATGATTCTTTAACAACTGTTCTCTTGTGTCAAGAATCTTGATAGGCTCTTCACAATAAGACATGCCAGTCTCGAGTTCTATTTCTTTATAGGTGAGTTTATGTGTTTGTTATGGAATGTATTTCATCAACAGTGATACGTAGAACACATGATGAACTTTTTAGTGACTTGGAGGTATTGATAAATGGTAAGATATAGATCCAATTATTTTTAGAATTTTAGAAGATATGATGTTCATCAGACTTAATTTTCTATTATTACTGAATATTATAACTTGATTCAATGGATATAACTACAGAAAAATATAATCTCCCACTTGAAATTCCAAATTCTTTATTCAGTTATCAGTATAGATCTTTTACTACATTGAGCTGTATTGATATGGGTTTGAATAATCTTCACCTTTTCTGTTGTTTCCTCAAACTATTCTAGGCATGCAAGTTTCATTTCACCAATATCTTCCCAACATGTTGGTCTATGATATCATTTTCCATAAAATTATCCAGACAGTTTGTTTCCTCTAGAAATGGGAATGACCTCATTGATTTAAGGTTCGAACATTCCAACTGGTTTCTACCGGGTTTGTTCGTAGAACCAGAAATATCCAATGATTGCATATCCATTTAGACCTACTTTCCAAAGGTAGGTGATCATTAGTTATGAACCGATGAGTCTTAAGAATTTGCATTGGTCGAGAGGATGGGAGGTCGGACTCATCAAACCTTTTTGAGGAGAATTATTATCTACTCCGGGACTCTCTTTATAGATTTAAGTTATGACCGTGAATCCTTATTAAATTACCAAGTATGAAAATGAGCTTTCTTTTTAGATCTAACAATCAATAATTAGTATGAATGATATTTAGAGAATCTTTTATATGTATTAGAGGTTATTCATCGATAAATAATCATCTGTATTTGTTAGAGATTCTTAGTCAATGTTATCCTTCGACACATTATATAGAAATCTCTTGGTCATTATGATAACCATAATGAATTTGAAGCCACTCAGCGGGGCACTTGAAGTTTATTATCATTCATAAGGACATAGATTATTTCATAGTTGGGATCATACCCACAGATGGGCTACCTACTTATCCTTTGTTATAGAAAAGGAATCATAACCCATGTAGTTTGAGTAAAGAAGTATGTGGTTTATGCATGATTGATGGCTCAAAGAAAGATGTTATAATTACTTTTACACTCTAAGCTCATGTGAGTCATGCTCGGTGTGAGAAATAAGAGGTATTGGTAAAACCAGACAATTGTGCCATGAAAGATGCAATTATAAGAAATGTTGTGGGGATTATGTATGTATGACTACCCAAATAGATGAAGATTTGGATTTCCTTCTGGGAAGAAACCCGGGAACAAGGTCCATAAAAGGTATATGTATTTTATAGAGATTTGGATACTTAACTTAGGACTTAATCCTAGGAAGGATGCCCAAATTAGAGAGGAATTATGATTGGGTTTTAATCCTGAGAAGGAAGCCCAAATCAAAAATAAATTAAGACTGGTTAAGAGAAATTATGACTGGGGCTTACTCATAATGAAGAGGCTCAGGTTAAAGGGAAATATGACTGGGGATTACTGTTGAAAAGGAAGCCCAGGTTATTGGAATTTGGATTTTTGGAACTTGGGGATTACTCCTAAGGATGATTCCCATATTAAAAGAATTATGGTTGGGGCTTACTACTGAGTAGGATTCCCAAAAATTAAGGGAACTTGAAGACTGGGGCTTACTCTTGAAAAGGAGGCCCATGTTAGGGGACTTGGGGCTTACTCCTAAAGAGGATGCCCAAATTTTGGATTTTGAGATTGGGACTTACTCCTGAGAAGGAGACCCATATTAAAGATCCTCTTCTCTTTAAAGGATGAGGTTGAATGAATTAAATACCTAACATTATTGACATAAAGATATGTAAATCACTAGGTTATGAAAAATGTTCCATAGAATTCCATTCAGATAAGGAATCCAACAAAGGAACCATGCCATAAATGGATTTGAAGAGGGTTCTGAAGGCAAAATTTTGAAGAGGAGAGGTGGATTTGAGGAAAGCAAGTGAATAGGCAGGAGGGGCACCCAAAAAGAGAATAGAGCGCAAGTCCTGTGTGGGTGCGCAAGTTCTGGTCGTGTAAGTATACTTGTGAAACACGTGGGTACTTGCTCGACGGTCAACCCTTAGGGTAATACGTGGGTGATACTTTGCTCAAGCCCTTAGTATTATCCCTAAAGGCTTCCAAAAGAGTGGCACACAAGTTTTATTGAAGGGATAAGGCAGTGCGCAAGTGTGACCATTTCCCATAAGGGATGGCCACTTAGGCGCACAAGTGTTGATGAATTTCAACACTTAGGCCTTGTTTCCCCTGTTTAGAGCTTCCATTCTAGGTAAGAAATTACCTTATTAGAGTTCTGAAGACTTCCAGAAGAGAATAGGGTGCTGGGAGCTCGAATTTGATTTTTGGAAATTTTCATCCTTCAAATGGGGTGCCCACAAGGGGTATTTATAGGTTGCTGAAGACCCTAGGAGAAAATCCAAGAGGGCGCGCAAGTCACCTACGCGACCACTATGCAGAGTGCGAGTATACTTGTGCGACCCAAGTGGGAGGAAATCCTTCTTCATTTTTTGTCGATTTTTGATGTTTCTTCAAAAGATGAATCACTTTGGACTAAGGTACTTCAATTTTTCAGTTGTTAGACTTTGTGATGTAAATGAGCGTCAACAAAAGTCCGCCCCTTAGAGTTGGATCCCAAAGAAATGAGGATGTCACTCTGTGGTAAATAAGAAAACCAAGGAACATGTGGCGTGCAAGTGTTGAGCATGAAAATGGCGGCACACAAAGGTGAGCCACGTAGGGGTGCGGCCTTGCCTATATATAGGCAGTCATTCCTCGTGAAAAGCAACAGGTTTCAAAGATTCCCGCTCTCGCCGCGCAATTTTCCTTTATCACACAAGTGTCTTATTTTCCATTGGTTGTTTGTGTCACGCTGCTGTAGATGTATTTGTACTTGTGTGGTGATACCTTTTCTCCAAAACTTTCACGACACACTTATGATTGCGTGCCAACTTTGAGACTTTCACGCCTTAATGCCTTATCCAATTTTTCACTTTTCTTCAAAAAATTTATGAAAAATCAACTTACATAAGAGTTAATCATTAAACTTTTGTGTGGATTAAATGGCTTATTGAAGAATCGAAACAGCTGATGAACTGGCCAGAAAATGAATTGATGATATGATGAACATTGTAGGCCTTGATTACTATGATATCTGTGACATCACTCTTCCTGATTTAGCCAAGTACTTGAGGAAGTATCATCTCAATTTCCCACAGAGCAATCACTTCCCTCTCTATGGACATAGTCATCTGCAAGGAGTCAACGTTCTAGATGCAAAGAACTATCTGCCCGAGATACAACCACATTGTTACTCCTCTATTTCGGTTATGTTGTGCATTAAGAGAAGCAACAATGGTGTGAACTTTCAAATTCTTCCTTTATGCCATTTCCTTGTAGATATGAAAATGGAAAACCATGGGTTGATATGTTTTCCACTTCCGGTTGATGGAGAGAAGACTATCATGTCATTAGAACAATATCATAAAAGAGTACTCTCTCCAAATGGCTCTTTACTTCTAATGCTCCATTCTGAAATCCATGTTTCCATTTTACAAGTCTCTAGGACAGAAACAGTCACTGTTTGATCAGCAGAAAATTTTATCAAACTGCACACAAGAACATTCATTTACAATTGTTCCAATAGGAGATGGTATCATTGAATCTCTTATTGTATCTAATTGAATGAATGAATTCCAGGTGGGTGTTGATGAAGCTTGGGATTCCGTAAATCAAATGAAGATTTATGTTGAAAGCCTTTTGTAATTCCTGAAAAAGAGAGGAGAATTCAATCTGTGGATGTCCTTTTAACTCTTGTTTATCAATGAAAAACACTTTCATCTTCAATAATTTGTGCATACCTTATCTTTCTCTACCTTCTTTACATTTTTACAAAAGCCAATGGGCCTAGTAAGCATAGTTTGATTTTTTCTAGGATTATTTTAAACAACCCTACAAACATTGAATCTTTTTAATTGCTCAATATTACCTAAACCATACAAAGTATATGTTTAGTGAGTTGATACTTGACTTTTTTTCAGAGTTCCCATGTATTTTTTGGGAAATTTAAATTCATGCGCGTCAGACATAAAAAGGACAATGTTTAATGTCAAAATATCTTTGACCAAAGGGATTAACATTGACTCAATTCCTTGATAATTTATCTAAAAACATATTACGATGTTCACGTATGAGGGAAAATATGTAAATGATGACTTAAGAAATTTTGAATCTAAGTAATGATAAGAAAAATAGATAAAAGTCATTAGATTAATTAGTTCCTATGAATGAAGTTACCACTATTTATCAAAACTGTTAGGGGGTTGAATTCTGTAGGGCCACCTAAGGGAATTGGTAGCATAGTCAAATAATAGCATCTTTTGGATGACAGGTCCATTATATAGACTACTTATGCAAGGATTCCTAAGGGCATGTGCTACATAGTCAGGGAAAAGAACTCTCAGAAATATACTTTTCTACTGCTAAAAAGCCTGTGGGAGTTTATGGGGATTCAAATTTTCCAAAGCATAGAGTTTTCCATATGGAGAGAGGTACTTGAATATGGAGAAGATATTTCCAAACAAGATCGTCTAAGAACTAGATTAATGTCACTCCTACGAAGGTCTGACCCAAACGTAGGTAAGGTAAATATAAACCATAGACATGAATACTTTCAGATCATGAAAAATAGCATGGGACAAATATGTTACGGATGGCTATTTTCTGCGGATCCTTACATATTCTCGATAAGACCATTAAGGACAAAAGAGGTTTTCATCCCAATAATGAAGTTACCATTATTTAACAAACCCGTTAGGGGGTTGAATTATACAGTTCCACCTAAAGGAATTGGCAGCATAATCAATTAATAGCATATTTTGTCTGACAAGTCTGTTATTTAGACTATTTATGCAAGGCCACCTAAGGGCACGTGTTGCATAGTCAGGAAAACGAACTCTCAAAAACTAGAAATTTTGTGACCAAAATTCATGAAAATGGTTATAGAGATTTTGAAGTATTTAAGGTTAGGAGTATGACACATGAAAATAGGTATTTTCAAATTCATGAAAGAGATACATAGATCAATGCTAAGCATAATCATGTTGTGGATGGGTCCTGAATTGAAATGTTGGACTTCACTACGTATCCTATAAGGATAGGAATCAATCCATACGTAGTTATTGAAATATAGTTTAACATCATGTGGGATGAGAGTATAGGAAAACTTAGTTTAGGGTCATAGAGATCAGACCATAATAATGAATACATTGTGTGTGTTTTCACAGGGAATTTTCATCCAGGGGACTGAAAGATGAATTTGGGGTAGGCCCAAAGACTTGGGGATAGATTTTAGGGATTCTCAAACGTTCCTACGTATCCCATAAGGATGGGAATCAATCCACACGTAGTTCTTGAAATACCCTTTTTACAGATTTAGTTCTTACAAGTGAAGGGTGAAAGGGGACTTTAGTGCAATGATGGTTTGACCTGAAATAAAAGGATCAAGAATTTCCATGTATGCACATAGTCTTTGGAATATAACATGATTGGAGATCAATGTAAATAATTATTCCCTCTCATGTGAGAGTACAAAAGAATGTTGTAGTTTATTTTCATACAGGACAAAAAGTGTTAATAGTTTAACGTCATATAGCAAGGATGATAGTGAACCAATGTAAAAATTATTTGTTCAAGGGATGCTTCATAGATAAAAATCATATGAGATGGAGGTGAACTGATGTGAAGAGATTGATTTTGGGCTTTAAACTCAAGAGGTTGCCTACATTCCCAGCCTAGAAGGCAAGGATCAAAGTCCGCGTAGTTCAATTAAAGAATGAATTGGTGATCAAGTTGTTCATGGGGACAACGACCTAAAAAATGATGTCAGGACTTACACATGGTTAGTGGCCCAGAGAGGGTGTTATGGTTGATGTTTACTCTAAGCTCATGTGAGTCATACTCAGTGTGAGAAACAATAGTTAGCAACAACCTTAACGATGCATAGTTTAAGGTCATGCAGGACATATGAAGGGACTATGCAGTTTAAAGTCTTGCAGTGAGGACTATTGGTGCTGCACAGTTTAGTGTCATGTAGAAGGGACAAAATACAATTTAATGTCATGTAGGACAAATAAAGGGACACAGTTTAACATCATGTTTGACGTGAACACAGTTTTGCGTCATTTTGAATGAAAAGGGGATTGTGCAGTTTAATGTCATGCAATGATGACAAAAGAGGATACAGTTTAATGTCATGTTGGACGTATTAGGGACTTTTTCATAGTTTAACATCATGTAGGATGATGGTGAAAATAGTAGGTCATATTCATGGACCAGAGATTATGCAGTTTAATGTCTTGCTGGATGTAAGGGACTTCTGTATAGTTTAGTTTCATGTATCTAGGACAACACAGTTTAATGTCATGTTTGGCGTAAGTAAAAATAGTTTAAGGTCATATACATGAACCATGGATGGTCAAGTTTAACATATTACTGGACATAAGAGACTATGCAGTTTAAAGTATTGCAGAAAGGACAACACAGTTTAACATCATGTTAGATGATATTGATGAAAATAGTTTAAGGTTATATGCATGGACCGTGGATGGTGTAGTTTAACATCTTGTTGGACGTAAGAGACTATGCAGTTTAATGTCTTGCAGCAAGGAAAACACAGTTTAACATCATGTTAGATGATATGGATGCAAATAGTTTAAGGTCATATGCATGGACTATGGATGGTGCAGTTTAATGTCTTGCTGGACGTAAGGGACTATGCAGTTTAAAGTCTTGCAGTAAGGAAAACACAGTTTAACGTTATGTTAGACGATATGGATGCAAATAGTTTAAGGTTATATGCATGTACCATGGATTATATTTGTATTATTCAAAATAATTCTTCAGAAATCTGGCATTGGTTGGAGTAGTGATGAGTTCTCCATCCATTGAGTTTATGGAATAAGCTCCATTGGAGTAGACCTTATGTATTGAATAAGGTCTTTCCCATTTTGGTTCCAGCTTGGGAGTTTTCTTTACTGGTATCATTGGAGTTATTAGAACCAATACTAATTCTCCCTGAATGAATGAACAAAGATGAATTTTTTTGTTGAAATCTCATGCTATTCGATTCTGATAGACATCCAAGTGGTGAAGGGTGCACAATATTTTCTCACCTAACCGTTCCAATTCATCCAATCACTTTTTATATTTTTCATCTGTAGATGACTGATAACAATTGGATACTTTGAGAGAGGGTAATTGAACCTCAATGGGAAATACTGATTTTGTTCCATATACCAATGAATATGGAGTTGACC
Organism: Viscum album; assembly: GCA_963277665.1. Classification (NCBI taxonomy): domain Eukaryota; kingdom Viridiplantae; phylum Streptophyta; class Magnoliopsida; order Santalales; family Viscaceae; genus Viscum; species Viscum album. Next base: position 360,945,277 of record OY728125.1, read on the forward strand.
GCGTTGTAGTGCAGGTGGTGGTCTGATAAGCCCATAAAGCATGAAAGAGTTTATCAGTCCATGTATTCTTATCTTTATCCACCATATTTTGTAGTATGTTTGAAAGAGTCTTGTTGAAAGCTTCTATCTTGACATTGGCCACTACATTATACCGAGGGGAATGGTTGGATTTTATGTTGTATTCTTGATAAAACATCCTTACCTCAGATAAACAGAAGTTGTTGCCATTATCCATCAATATGGTATGAGGGACACCAAATCTGGTAATGATGTTACACTTGATGAAGCTAACAATGCATTTAAAACTGACTTCTTTGAGAGGTATTTCCTCTCCCCATTTTTAAAAGAAGTCAGTAGTAGTAAGAATGTACTTAAACTGCTTGGATGTAACTGAAGGATAAGGTCCCACTACATCCATTCCCCATGTGGAAAATGGAAATGAGTATTTAGCTATATGAAGCAACTATGGGGGTGGATGAATGAAGTTGTCATGTACATGGAAAAAATGAAACTTCATTATGAAATCAACACAATCCTGTATCATTGATGGCAAAAAGTATCCAAGCCTTTGAATTTTATTTGATAGTTTATGTCCAGACTGGTGGGAACCACAGACTCCTGCACGCACTTCTTTCATGATAGCCATTGTCTCTTCACCGTCAATGCATACGAAGAGAACTCCATCAAAACCTCTTTTGTAGAAAATTTTCTCTAGATGGTCTGAGCTATCATAAAGAGTAAAACTGATCACACGTCACCGAATTTGTTCTTTCCTGGCTCTATCAGTGTAAGTGTACCATTTTGAAGGTATTCCCTGATATGTGTCATCCATCTTGTAGTATGTCCATATGGTTCAGGAATGGTACTAATTTCATTGATTTCCTCTATTCTAGTTTGAAAATAAGATGAAATTGTACGACGATGGGAAGTACTGATGGATGTCTTGTCCCGATTTGGATCTCCCAGAGCTATGGCTATATTAGCCTATGCATCAGCTTGGTCATTTTGTGATCTAGGGACATAAGAAAATGTCAGTTCTGAAGGAAATTCTGCCATTAACTCTAAAATGTAATCATACAAAGGGATTAGTTCTTCTTTTCTAATTGCATAATCCCCATTGACAAGTTTGATTACCAGGTCTCAATCACCTTTCACCTTTAAGTGGTTGCCTTGTGCTTGAAGCGCCAACTCCAATCTAGCGATAAGAGCTTGGTATTATACTTCATTATTTGTTATGCCTCCCAACAATGAGAAGGAATAGGGTAGCACTGCCTTTTCTATAAAAATGAGCACAATTCCTTACCCATCTTTGTTGAATTTAGGATCTTCCATTTTCCTCCCTATTGGACTTCTAGAATCACCATCAAAGTACATTTCCCATGTTTGAAGATTATCTTGAATAGAAAATACTTCTTCATCAGGAAGTTCAATATCTAAAGATGTATCTTTTGATTAACGATGTTCAGTAAGGAAATCATCCAGATCTTGGCCCTTTATTTCCTTTTGAGACACATACTGGATATCAAATTGCTGCAAAATAACTTCCCACCTTTCTAGACATCCTTTAAGAATTGTACGACTAAGGAGGAATTTGAGTGGGTTATTGCAAGGTAACAATTGGACCTCGTGATGTTATAGATTGTGTCTCAACTTCTGAATAGCAAAGATTAACTCTAGGCATCACTTCTAAATATTTGAATATCGGGTTTATGCTTCAAGAATAGTCTAACTGAGATAGTAGAGGCTGTTTTCATTCCCAGCATCATTCTTCTGAGTAAGAAAGGTACCCAACGATCACTCTAAAGCTGTAACATAGAGGATAAGTGTTCTTCCTTTAACAGGTGGCATTAATACCCCTGGAATCAAAAGGTATTTCTTGAGAATATCTAATTCTTCTTGGCATTCTTCAGTCCACTAGTAAGTGACTCCCTTCTTCATCAATTTGGTGAAGGGTAAACGTTTTCCTTCCAAATTGGCGATGAAATGCCAAATATAGGCTATTTGTCCTTGATTTCCTCACAATTAATTCAAATTCCAAGGAGGTGACATACCAAGGATTGACTTTGTCTTCTCAGGATCGACTTCGATACCATGATGGCATACAACAAAGCTGAGAAATTTTCCCGAGGTTACCCCAAAAGCACATTTTATGGGGTTCAACTTCAAATTATGTTGTCGAAGTGTGTGGAATGTGACTTCTAAATCAGCCAAGTGATTATAACATTGTTTGGATTTAACTACCAAATCATCCACATAACATTCAACAAATTTCCCTATAAAGGATTTGAAGATACGGTGCATGTCACGCTTATATGTTGCGCCAACATTCTTCATGCCAAAGGGCATTACCCGATAGCAAAACACACCCTGAGGGGCTCTGAAAGTTGTAGATTATTCATCTTCTAGATCCATTCTTATTTAATTATATCCCGAATATCCATCCATGAAGGAAAGTGATTCATAGCCAGCTGTTTCATCAATCAAGAGTTCTGTAATCAGAATTGGAAAATCTTCCTTAGGACAATGCCGATTAAGTTCTCAGAAATCAATGCAAACTCTAATTTTTCCATTATTCTTTTTCACAGGGACAATATCAGCCAACCACATGGGATATTGATCTTTTATGAAGAAGTTAGAATTGATAATCTTATCCGCTTCAGCTTCAATTTTGGAAGCATAAGTTAGGTGTTTTCTTCTTGTGGCTTGCTTAAATCCTTGATGTTCTTCTGGGAAACCCAAATGATGAGTAGAAACATCAGGATCAAGAACGAGAATCTTTATATAGTTCCATGAAAATATATCTCTATTTTTCTTTGAAAATGAAATATACATCTCTTTCTCTTCAAGAGTCATGGCCGTATGAATTAATGTGGAGTGTGGATCTTCTTTTGTACCCAGATTTATTTCTCTGAGTTCATCCACGGTGGTAGAGATACCCTCTTCAAATTCTGGAGGAGAATCAATGAGATCTTCCTCTTCTTCTTCAGCATGTGTTATTTCTTCTATTTCTACTTGCATAGTAGATGATGAAGTAGAATTTCAATGATCAGAATAGAAGTTAAAATTTGAACATATTGAAGAAAAAGCTTCCATTTCTGACCCGATTAATGATGAAGGGTCTTCTTTGGGTAATGAAGAGGAGATGATGGATTTAGAAACAACATCATCATTCACCTATGACATTTCTATAACTTCTTCTGGCATGTTTGGTGAAGTATAGACTTGATGGATTTCAGTAGATGAAATGAAGACATCCCCATTTGAGCTTTCATCATTTCTTGGTGAATCACCAATTCCTCCCATGTTCTCTGTCTTGATTTTCGTAATTGACATTATGGAGGTTTCTATAAGATTATTTTGATTTGGGTCTATCCTATCAATTTGACTGATAGGAAACACATAATCTGTACTCACATGTGTAAATGCATTTACTGGAATCTTTTCCAAACCAAATGGAGCATTAACCTCGGTAACCTCCCTTTCTATAGATTTCTCCTTACCCTTCATGTGATAGAATTATGTCTCAATGTATTGAGATTAACATGTTTTGAATGGGGATTTATCAACATACAATGTCCCAATTTGACCATCGAAACAATATTTGAGACATTGATGGTATGATGAAGGGATAGCTGCATGTTGGTGTAGCCAGGGTCTTCCAAGAAAGATGTTGAAGGCTGTGTCATGATCAACAACCATGAAATATGAATTGGATACAAGATCTCTGAATTGAGTTCTGAGTGTAATCTTGCTTAGTGGTTCTTCTTCATTTTTATCATATCCTTGTAACATCAAAGTAGAAGGAGATAAATTAGATTCTGTGAGGCCCAATCGACGAAGTGTATGAATGGGGATGAGGTTGACTCCTAACCATTATCAATGAATGATCTTCGTATGTCCACACCATTGACCTTGCTAGATAAATACAAAGGTCTGATATGTCCATCCACGACATCATATTCATATTTATCTATAAAAGATATCACTGCATGGTGTTCTGCAGGATTATTCTCTACATGATAGACTTCAGCCGCAACTATTTCAGTTTCAAACTCTTGAGGACTTGATAAATCCTCAATGAGTGCCTCCCGAATATCCTTGGATAGATTCAAGGCATCCAAAATTGATACCATGGCTGGTACTTGGGCGAAGTGTTTCAATACATCATATTTTTGATCCAAAGGTCTGTGTTTTCCAATTGGAACATGTGGTTTTACAGGTGCCTTAGAAGTTGATGCTTTAGAAGTAGATGCTTCAGAAGTAGATGCTTCTTGAATCGGGGTAGGAGTTGAAAATACTCATGGATTTGGAATATTAGACCGAATAAGTCTATTTACTTACAGAGAGGAAGAAGGTGGAACCTCTAACCGATCCTCCAGAATAACTGTACCACGACTGAATCTGTTATTGGTGGAAGAATTTTCTTGTTCTTGTTGAGCTCGCTGAAGGGCTCTGCCACGAGTTTCTGCTGCATACACAGTTCTAGCAGGGGTAGAATTGGAATAGTGGTCCCTCGGATATCCATGTCTTCCTCTATATCCCAGACATCTGGAACTCCCTCTATTTCCTATGTTTGATACAGGGAACTCAGGCTCATTAAGATCAAAGTTGTGACTGGCATAAGGATCTGTTAAATGAATCATATTAACATAACTAAACATCAATTATTCATATAATGATGATTCTTCCGGATTAGCCTATTTAGGCTGTTCCATTTGGTGGGGCGGTGTCCGTTGCTTCGAAGTAGATGGTATAAAATCTGCCAGAGTCAAAGACAACTTGGTCTTTGACACGATCTCACCTTATTCTGATTGTTCCTCTTTCTTTGAATTATGTTGTTTCTTTGAGGATTTTCCCTCTGTTAAAGAGGGTTTTTTTGTTACATTCATGGTAGAAGACACGATTGGTTTCTTCAATTGTGTTCGAAAAATGGCATGAGTTCGGTTGATTGTTTCTCTAACCATCCAATCATCATATTGTTGGGCATTTTTGTTCTTGACTTCTTTCCACTCGCCTTCTTCCTCTTGATTTGTAGCAGTAACACCTGCTACTTGAGCTGAAGAACCTTTAAATTTGACTTTTCTCAAGTCCACCATTTTTTGTAGGAGGTATTTGAAGACAAAACATTACTGAATGGGATGCCCCAACATCTGATGAAATGGTAAATAGTTGGGACGGTCTTCATCTCCTTCCTTGTTTGGCCTCTTGGGCCTTGGAAATTGAACCAAATTATTCTCTAGAGATGAAATAAAGTAACCAGGAACTTGTTCATTTCAGAAAGAGTAAAAGTTTCTCTTTCAATCCTCAAACTGTTTTCGTCATTGATCTCATTGATCATCATGACGAAATGGCCTTTTTTTACGCTCATGAGGTGGAGCCCTTCGAGAAGATGTAGGCCTTGAAGTAGAAGCAAGTACACGTGCTTGTTTAAGCATAATTGTAGTAGTCTCTACTTTACCCATTCTTCTTTCTGGAGCTGATGGAATTACACAAGATTTACCCCTAGTCTTTATAAGAGAGTATTCAATCTGTTGAGCAATTTAAGTAAGGTCTCGAAACCCTCTTGTGTATTTCACAGGGATCAACGGTGTGTGCAAAACATCACGCAAATTTTCCACACAAATTGGAAACAATTATTCTTGAGGGAGTGATAGGCTCAGGGAATATGTTAATCCCTTACAGTGAGAAATGAAATCTGAAACCCATTCATTCTCCATTTGTGAAAAATTTGTAAGATCAAAAACTGTTGTCTTTGGAAAAGTTGAGCTGAATTGAAGAAGGAATTGTTGACGAAGATCCTCCCACCCTATAATTGACCAGGATTGAAAGCTTGTATACTAGACAAAAGTAGGCCCTTGTAATGACTGTAAAAAACACCTGAACTTAACTACTTCTTGTTGCTAAGGGGTTACCATCATAGGATCGTAATGAGAAAAAAATGTGTTAAGTGTTGTTATGGGTCTCCCAAACCATTAATGATTGGGAATGTGGTACTTGAAAAATTTGATTGGAGAGGAATTGCGTCTACCCATTCAGGGTATGATCTCTTCTCCAGTTGAACCGGTTCACGCTTTCCTCCCATTGCTTCCAACCGAGCTGTTAATGACTCAATGGTAGTAATTAACTTTTGAGAAACATCCGGTTGAGCTTGGACCTGTGCAGGTAAAATAACTAGAGCATGGATAGCTGTGGCGACTGGAACTGCCACTGATGGTAGTATTGCCGCTTGTTGTTGCATATAACCCACAAGATTAGACTTATGAGGGTTTAGTGGTTTAGGAGGATACTCTTGATACATATTAGTAGCCACAACAAATTACCTTGGCTGACTGACTCCAGCATGATTAGGAGGAAGACTACTTTGACGTAGTTCTGCATTCAACCTCCTTAATTCCTTCATCTCTTCCTCTTGTTGTGAAAATCATTTCTCTAGTGAGAGTTGGAAATCTCCATAGGAAGGGTATGTAACCTGATTCTTCCCTTTTTCTTTTTTGGATGCCTTTTAGAGAGGGGTAAGTTTATTATTTGAAGGAATACCCAGATTCTCGGTAAGCCTTTGATTTCTTGTACGCACAAGTTCTTCATTTGTGTCTGTGTGTACATGTTCTTGAGTAGGAACCTCTTCATCTGATCCCTCTAAGTGAACCTCATCTGTGGAATTAGAAAAAATGGCATTGATGACATTAATTGATGCATAACACATTGCATCTCTTTTATCGACATTTCTGCAATATTGTCTTCTTCCATGTCCTTGTTGAGACACTTCCTTTTACTGATTTGATCCCTCGGGAGCTTCTTGAAACACCATAATTTGGAGGGAATATCCTTATAATTTTTCTCTTCATTCCTCATGGGGCTTCTTCCCTAGTCGATAAATGATTGAATTTCTCTGAGGAAGAGATTGAAGATTTGAAAAAGTCCCCATTCCGGTGGACTGGGGCTATTCCTGCTATTTCGGCTCAACTCCTCGAATCGTATTTGTTAATTCTGAGGGTTGGGTTAAAAGAGTACCCAGTCTGGCAAGATGGGGTGGTTCTTGAGTATCTATATCTTAGGCCATCTTAAAATCTGTCCTGATCTTATGGGCTTTAGTCTGGAAATTGGCTGGATGCATTAACCTGCATCCAGTCTTATCACCGGGCTCAAAAGACCGTTGGATGATTTGTGACACTTCTGTCACTTTATGATGTGCATGCTCTAATTGGGAAGCATGTTCGATGTTCTCGTTTTCCTGATGCAAAAGTAATTTGACAACTTGTTCTCTATATTCCTGATTATGGGAAGAACTAGTTGAGGCATGTTCTTGAGAAAGCCTTTGATTACAAATAAATCCAATTGGATGTGATCGGCTGTGGGCAATAACATTGCATGAAACCATTTTCAGAGGGCTTTTCTGACTGAAGAGTATAGTGAAAAGTAGTGCTCCATGGTCACCCTATCCCCTGATATGAATACCAGATGGGGAATTGGAAATTAATTGGCATAATCTTCTTAGTGCACCAAGGCATGAACGCTGAAGGGCTCTCTAATTCTTTTCAGCCATCGGATATCGAGAAACTGAGAGAGATGCCAAATCCATTTGGAGTTGTAACCCTTCTATTAACTTTACATGATTTTTATACTCATCATAAGATAATATTTTCTTTTTCAATTGAAAAATAGTTTTCCATATATTGAGAGGAATATCTTTAATACAATCTTCCATCAATATCTCTGGAATGTCATACTAAGATTCAGTCAAAGGCCAAAACATAACTGGTAATTCACCTTTCTCCAGTTGTTTTCCCATATTCAGTACTTCCTCCTTATCATTTGATGAAGATTCTTCTACCTTTTTAGACCAAAGTTGGTGCTTATTTGTTGCTTCATCAAATTTAACATGATCGGTAGAGAATTCACATATCAAACTAGAAGATGCATGACTCGGGGGTGGTTCGAAGAATGAACTACACCCCGATCTACCTTCTTATTGAGAAAGTATTTTACCTTTTATTGGTAAAGCATCATATATGACTGGATTCACATTTTCAACTGCCTCAATATAAGAGGGCTTTATCGTCACTACATTGTCCATTGGAGTAATTTACCGTCAATGCGAATTACTACTGTGGAGATGACTTTGGCTACTAAATTCATCATCATGGGGAGGACCACCATGGTGGGTTACAACAAAAGATGAAAAAATTTCTCCTTGATCTTATGGCCACACAGAGGGTTATCGTGACTCCCATATGAAGATGACACTTCAAGATCGACCGAACTGTCATGAAGCAAGCCTTCATGAGTAAGTGTCTGATGCAGAACTTTGTAATTAGTGTTCCCACTATTGGGAAATGAGAGAGTAGAATCTTGAGTTGCAGTAGATAATTGTCTGAGTGCATCAAGAACTACAGCATTGAGCAAGGCCTTATTACAGATTGGACCTTGATTTATTCACCGTGATGGATGGGCCTTTTTCTTAGACATCTTCTTACTCATTTTGGGAACCACTCGTTGAAGAAAGTGGTTATTATGGGTAGGTGTATGTGCCTACTCAAGAGAAAAGATTAGGTTAGGCTGATTATCTCCACTCAAATCAGGTGTATGTTCCTGACTTGGTTGTCTGTATGACATGGGGGAGTATGCCCCACAAACCTCTTAGACTGGAACAAAGTTTTGTGTCTATTCCAGAGTGAACTGTTGATGTGTCACTCTACTAGTAGGGATAGATTTTCATTTCTTTCCCTATGATGCTGCTTAAGATGTTATAATATCCTAGAAAGAATCCAAAATATGAGTAGGAATTTAATTCTGCTCTTTCACCATTGATAGAATATGCTTGGTGACTTCAGCTGCCGAAATGGGGATATATGTCCATTCTGTGCTTGGAGTAGGTGTGTGTTTTTTCTCCGGTCCTCCTTTTCCTATCGGTGAATTCTAACAGTACTCAATTGTGGGGGCAGAGAATTGAGTCTGCCTTCTGTTTGTTGCCCGAGCTTTCCGACTAACTTCTCTGGGTGATACCAAATGAGACTGTTGGTAGGTTTGATCAATAATGGCAGGTGTATGTGCCTGCTGATTGCACTCCGCCGAACGTGGTTGATGAACATCCTTCAATACAAGCAGAAGAGACTACTGGCAGGATTCATGAGAGCAAGAAGGTGTATGTTATTGTTTACAAGTTGTCAACACATTAGGTTGGCGGGCTTCATAGTATGTAGTCAGACAAGCCTGCTGACTAGCTGATGATTTATAAACAGGTGTATGTTCCTTTCTATAGTATTTCGCCAGAATTTCCTGGCAGGAATGGCGTGTTTCTGCCAGATGAGTCAGCTGGACAACGGAATTAAAATGGATGGGTGTGTGTTCTGTCTCATTGCATGCCACCAAGTTAGTTCGGTGGACTTCTCTGGAGATGGCATAGATGAGAACCTTCTCACTATTGACTGGTCGTCGCCTCTGGTTGTTCGTCTTGCCTACTCGAGTTCGAGGAACCTAAGCCGAACGCCTGGAGGTGACACCCTCATCATTTTGAGGGCGCATTGCTGCATGAGTCTGGCAGTGATTGTTGGTGGGATCTCTCATGAAGGACTCATGTTTCCTTGAATTAAGGCCATGAGTGAACTTCTCATTCACCTCCTTAGAATATGGGAGGGAATGTTTGTTTCATTCTGGGGATAACGACCTGAAACGGTTGGAGACAGTGGTTTGCACCGCCTACTTCTTGATCGGTAGTCATTGTTCTCCGGATGACCATGGTGAATTATTAACTTGGAGGGATTGTTGAGCGGCCTCTAGAGTCGGAATGGTAACATGTTAACAGTATTACTTAACCAATGCATTTGATAACCAGCATTTAAGATGCTGAGTAGGTGATTTCATCCTCAAAGCGGATGATGATCCAGTAGGAGTAGCAGCAGAGGTATTCACAACAGAGGTATTCATAGGTGTTAACTTAAGAGAAGCCATTTATGTAATGCAGAAGATCGTGGAAAAGAGTTCATGTTTGATATAACAGACATAATCAATTTAATTTTGGCCACCACATCTTTTGGATGAGCACATATGTTATTGATTGTTCTATTGGCCCTCTCATTGAGTTTAAATAGGGGCCTAACAAAATAATTAAAACATCATTTTAACATTGTTAAGGATTCACGTTGGGTTCACCATTTTTTGTTTCCTCTGGAAATGGGAATGACCTCATTGATTTAAGGTTCAAACATTCCAAGCGGTTTCTACCGATTTTGTTCATAGAACCGGAATCATCCAATAATTCTATATCCATTTGGACCTACTTTCCAAGTGTAGGTGTTCATTAGTTGTGAACTGATGAGGCTTAAGAATTTGAATTGGTCGAGAGGATGGGAGGTTGGACTCATCACACCTTTTTGAGGGGAATTATTGTCTAATCTGGGACTCTCTTTATAGATTTAAGTTATGTTCATGAATCCTTATTAAATTACCATGTATGAAAATGAGCTTCCTTTTTAGATATGACAATAAATAATTAGTATGGATGAGATTTAGATAATCTTTTATATTTATTTGAGGTTATTCATTGGTAGAGAATCATCTATATTTATTAGATATTCTTAGTCAATGGTATCCTTCAACACGTTATATAAAAATCTCTTGGTCATTATGATAATCATACTGGTTTTAAATCTACTCAGTGGGGCATTTGAATTTTATTATCATTCAGAAGGACATAGATTATTCTAGAGTTGGGATCGTACCCGCAGATGGGCTACCTACGTATCCTTTGTTTAAGAAAAGGAAACAGAACCCATGTAGTTCGAGTAAAGAAGTATGAGGTTTATGCATGATTGATGGCTCAAAGAAAGATGTCAGAATTAATTTTACACTCTAAGGTCACGTGAGTCATGCTCGGTGTGAGAAACAAGTGGTATTGGTAAAACCAGACAATTGTTCCATGAAATATTCAATTATAAGAAATGATGTGGGGCTTATGTACGTATGACTTCCCAGATAGATGAAGATTAGGATTTACTTCAGGGAAGAAACCTGGGAACAAGGTCCATAAAAGCTATATGTACTTTATGGTGATTCGGATACATAACTTAGGACTTAATCCTAAGAAGGATTTCCAAATTAGAGAGAAATTATGATTGTGTTTTACTCTAAAGAAGGAATCCAAAATCAAAAGTAAATTAAGACTGGTAAAGAGAAATTATGACTGGGGCTTACTCATAAAGTAGAGGCCCATGTTATAGGGAATTATGATCGGGGGATTACTCCTGAAAAGGAAGACTAGGTTAGGGGAATTTGGATTTTTTGAAATTGGGGATTACTCCTAAGGATGATGCCCATATTAAAAGAATTATGGTTGGGGATTAATCCAGAGGAGGATTCCCAAAAATTAAGGGAACTTGAAGACAGGGGCTTACTCCTGAAAAGGAGGCCCAGGTAATGGGAATTGGGGTTTAATCCTAAGGAGGATGCCCAAATTTGGGATTTTGAGATTGGGACTTACTCTTGAGAAGGAGTACCATATTAAAGATCCTCTCATCTTTAATGGATGAGGTTGAATGAATGAAATATCTAACCTTGGTGACATAAATATATGTAAATCACTAGGTTATGAAGAAAGTTCCACAGAAATCCTTTCAGATAAAGAATCCAATAAAGGAACAATTCCATAAATGGATTTGAAGAGGTTTATGAAGGCTAAATTTTGAAGAGGAGAGGTGGATTTGAAGATAGCAAGTGAATAGGTAAGAGGGGAACCCAAAAAGAGAGAGGCGCGCAAGTCCTGCATGGGCGCGCAAGTTCTGGTCGCACAAGTATACTTGTGTGACAGATGGGCACTTGTGCAATGGTCAACCCTTAGGGTAATACTTGGGTGAGACTTGGCTCAAGCCCTTAGTATTATCCCTAAAGGCTTCCAAAAGAGTGGCACGCAAGTTTTATTGAAGGGATAAGGCGGCGCGCAAGTGTGGCAATTTCCCTTAAGGGCTAGCCTCTTAGGCGTGCAAGTGTTGATGAGTTTCAACACTTAGGCCTTGTTTCCCCTATTTAGAGCTTCCATTATAGGTAAGAAATTAGTATAGAAGTGTTCAGAAGACTTCCAGAAGAGACTAGGGCACCGGGAGCTCGAATATGAGTTTTCGAATTTTTCTGTTTTCAAATGGGGGGCCCACAAGGGGTATTTATAGCCCGTTGAAGACCTTGGACGAAAATCAAAGAGGGCGCGCAAGTCACCTATGTGACCACTATGTGGCGCACAAGTATACTTGTGTGACCATGATGAAACTTGTGCGACCCAAGTGGGAGGAAATACTTCTTCATACCATTTTCGATTTTTTATGTTTCTTCAAAGGATAAATCACATTGGACTAAGGTATTTTACTTTTTCAGTCATTAGACGTTGTGACGAAATGGAGTGTCAACACGGTTCCACCAGAATACTTGAATGAAAGATATTATTATAGGGAAAATTTACCAAAGGTAAATAATAATTCCACGTGTCTGGAAAGTCATGTGAGAAAGATCAGAAGATGTATTCTGATGTTTGAATAGTTCTCTTCGATTTTCTATAAGTTTATGGGTTTTAGGTGGTGGTAAAATGAAGCTCAATATCTGGGGTCTTTGGAATACCATTCCACAATCTTTATAAAAAAGGATCACAATCAGACATAATCAATAGAGAAACACCCTGAAGTATTAAAACATCATTAATATAGAATCATGTCAAGCATTGAAGAGGTAAATCTTATATTATAGAAATAAAATTCCCTTATTTTGAAAGATAGTCAACAATAACCTATATCACATCATTCCTTCAAGGATTATTTTTTAGTCTGATCAAAAATTCCATCGTAATATCATCCCATTTCCATACAGGCATAGGAAGAGTTTTCTTGAATCTCTTAGGATGTTGTCTTTGGGTCTTCCATTATTAAAAAAAATCATCTAGAGACATAATCATTGATTTCAAACTTCATTTGGTCCCACTAATAATGTTCTACCAAAACTCTATAAATTTTAGTGCTACTAATGTGTATAGAGAAATTTTAGATATGAGCATCATCCAATACAACCCTTTTTAGATTGAGTATAGAGGGAACAAAAAACTTCTTCACAAATATCAAAATTCCCTCTTCATATAAAAGTATAACAATTTTTTTTAATAAATATCTTTGATATTATTCTTAAAATATTTGTCATCAGACTGATAAAATTTTATCCTTTCATGTCAAGATGGTTCAAAACAATTTTTATAATTATCGATGTTTCACCATATTTGTTAATTCCCATATACATATTTACTATATAGATAAACATAAAATCCCTTTCAGTTCTCATTTTGATTATAACTTCATCGATCTTCCTACTCAAATCTTCGAACACCTTATTTTCCTTCCCTGGGGGTAGTGAATTGATAAATCATAATCCTTGAGTAGCTTGAGTTTTCTCTTTTTCCTCATATTTAGTTATTTTTGTGATTGGATATATCTTTAAACTATTGTGATCTATATATATCTCACATCTATAGACATAGATATAATATATTCATACCTTCAAAGAAAATATTATTGCTACTAACTCAATAGCATGAGTTAGATAGTTGTGTCCACGATTTTTTAACTACCTTGATACATATGCAATAACTCTATTATTATACATAAGGACACAACCATGTATTTTCATTGATGCATCACTATAAATAAAAAATCAATCATTTCTAGATGGTAATTTCAAGATTTGAGCATTGAGTATTCTTCTCTTCAATTCTTAAAAACATTCTTCATATTCTTTTGTCTATATGAATTTATCGCATTTAGGTGTGACCTTGGATAATGGGTTAGCTAATCAAGAAAAATTATGAATGAAACACAAATAGTAATACAATAAACCAATTAAACTACATATCTATATTATGATAATTGGTGAATTCAATTATTGGATTTCCATTTTATTTACAAGATCAATAGATACATCATCCTTAGACACAACATGGTTAGGAATTTTTTTCCTGAAACTAGAATTCACAATTTCTAAATTTACCATATAACTCAACCCTTATAATAGTCTCAAGAATGATCCATAAGTGAATCTCATGGTATTTAAAAATTTTAGAGTAAAATATAATATCATCAATGAATACTACAAAATATTATGAAGATATTCCTTGAATAAATTTTTCACTATATCCATAAAAACCGAGGGTGCATTAGTCATTCTAAATGGAATTACTATAAATTATTAATGTCCATACCTCATTTTAAAATTTTTCTTCTGAAAGTCATACTTATTAAATTTTCATTTAGGATATCTAGAATGAAGATAAATATTCTCAAATAATTTATCTCAATTATATTGACAAAATAAATCGTTAATGTGAGGTAGAAGATAGTTTTTCTTTAGCATAGTTACATGGATACATATCTCTTGTGGAGTAAGAGATCATGAGATCCCCATGGAATAATACTATATAGAATAATTCTTTTTACCCAAATATTCATTTTTTCTTCAACTCCACCAATTCCAGTATATCCATTCTATATATAGTCTTTGATATTGGTCTTGAATCGGGGATTAAATCAATAAAAAACTCCACTTCATACTTTGGGGAGTGTCCTAGAAATTCCCCAAGAAATACAACAATGTATTTATTTATAATTAGTACATCTTAGATTTTATGATTATATTCTTCATCTGTTTATTTTTCTCCATCCCCCCATAATAATTTCATTCAGTAAATCTACTGGGGGTAGATTTAGATAAGAATCAGGTGATGAAGATTTCACTTTAAAGAAAATGTATTCTTCCTCTTTCTCATAAATCGTAATTTCCTTCTTCTTACAATAAAATTTCAAAAAATATTTGGAAATCCAATCCATATTGAGTATTATATAGAATTAATTTATTGGTATGATGACACGGTTGGAAATGAAAGTATGTTTATGTTTTGTAAAGGGTATTTCCAGACATATCTACATTGAGACGAGACATCCCTTAAAATATTTGATTGACAAATCCTTTATTAAATCAAAAAGGAAATGTCTCATTTTCATGGAAACTAAGAATATATAAACTAATTTGATGATCCAGAATGAAATAAAGCATTGTCTATGTTTGAGGAGATGACTAAAGTACCACCCACCACATCGTTCAAAACATAAACCTAGATAGTTGTGATCACATAAGCTTGGTCTTTCTCCCTTATACATATCTAGGGAAAAATTCCATCACAATTTGGAAAATAATTTTCCTAATGTCCCGTTTCATTAAAATTGTATCATGGAACCTTGGTATTTTGTTTCTTTCCCTTGAAAACATGGGATTTTGTGGCCTTTTTCTCCACACTTTGAATAAACACCCATTCTCTTTAGGCAAGTACCATGGTGTTTCTTAAAATAATTATTTCAGGATGGAATGTAAACTCTTATCTTCTTCCCATTTTCCTTGATTCCATGTTCTGAGGGTTCAGTACCATCTCTTTATCTTTCATTCTTTTAAAGTCATAAGACTTATAAAATTTATTCTCCACCTTAATAACACAAGAGATTATATCTTAATATGATAATCAATTTACGGAGACCAGTTCTTGTTTGTGGAATGGTTTTAACTGATGAAATATTCAATCAATCATGATATTTGGATTAAGTAAAAAATCCAAACCATGATTTGTTATCCTTATGAAGTTAGATAAAAAAATTTAATTATTCTCTTCACCTTTTTGTCACATACTTAGAAATTTTCTCTCTATATCAACTCACTGTTCAAGAGGAATGTATTTTAAAAAAAAAGTTATTTAAAATCCACCATTACATGTTTTTTATTTCTTATTATTCCTTTTTTGTTTTAAATTCTTGACCACCATTTATCCACATATCCTAAGAGATGATACATTTTCCTAAAAACCTTTTCACTTTTGTTACATCCCAAATAAATAAATATATTTTTATAGGAACTTATCCACTACTCAGAAACAACTGGATTTATAATCGCATTGGATAATGGTGGTTTTTATCTCATGAAGTGGTATTATATTATTCATCCATGTTCTATATAAGGGTTCTCTATACGGGTAATGTTATTTTTCATAACCTCATTCAAATATCATAGTACATATATAAACTATCAAGAACGAATTGTAGATCGAACTCTAATATCATTATCTTGAATAGTATGGAAATACCTATATGGATTACATGTGTTGATTATGTTTCCATTCTTAAATATAAGTTCCATTTATATTCAATGGCATACACTAGATTTGGTTATGAATCATGAAGAATAATTTTGAACTAAGAAAATATTTAACATAAATTGTAAAATTTATGCATATCTAATATCATAATAATAAACACCATTTCTTTGGGGACACATTTACTTTTTAAATACTTCATAATGGTCTGCAAAAAAAATTATGAATTATCCTATGAATATCCTCCAGGAGTTTCAAACTAGGTGCATATTAAGGCTCATTGTCATGTATGAGGTTACCCTGAGTTAGGATCAGGACACTTTGTCAGATTTTCACCCCTAGTTACATCTATTCCAGAACAAATTCCACATATAGTATCCAGATAGGTATGTATTTCCATGAATACACACATAATATATACCTTTAAAAATTCTAAGATATTATTATGTACATATCCTCAAAGTCTATATTTGGTTAATGTTCCAAAATATATGTTTTCTAAATCTAGTTTCTAAAGTTCATACAAAACTTCCTTGAATAGAAAATGTAATGACTGTGACCCCAGTAGCCCAGTGTCAGTGCATCACTTTATTAATTTGGCATAGATACAAGCGTCGAATCCCAAAATTCCAACCATTTTAGCAATTTTGAAAAATATATTACATACAAGATCCCTACATTACAATTCAAAATATAAATTACAACATAGATAATACATTAAACATCACGATTCTCGTATCTTAACCCTGAATTTTCAGTCAAAATATATATATTTGTACCTAAGTAAAAATAAATCACAGGAAAGGGGTGAGATCAAATGATCAGAAAGTGTAAATAATATACTGAAATCTATCATAAATATGAACAAAATTTTATGGTGAGGTATATAACTAAAACACAAGACATTTAAACACAGTATTGTGCATAATATAGGAATACTAAATCAAATAATTCTATATAATCATTCTCATGGATATTCTACTAGCTGAGTAATCACATGTGTTATCAATAACTAATCTCATAATGAGGGAATGCATAATTCCATACATCATAAACATACAGTCATGGCTTTAGACAGGAAACCAAGCATAAATGGGTAAAAACACAAACTAGATCATCTAATGAGACATACTGATACATCGAGGGGCTATGGCGGTCCCCACCAGTCACATACCAAGTTCAATTCATTTCTCATATGAAAAGGGTGAAATATAACAAACATAAACATTCATATTAAAACTATAATATGAAATGTTAATAGATTTACCATAAAACATGAATGGTATCAAAATTACACATCCATATTAAAGCTTAAAATAAATCCTTAAATACAATAAACAATATTGTAATCATAAGAACTCAACCTTAATTAATAATAAAATAAAATAAAGGATATTGGCATCAATGAAAATAATTTTATAAAACCATTAATGTTTTCCTAATAGAAATACCCCATTATACATTGAAATAATTTAAAAGACATGCAATTATAAAATAAAAAATGTACTTTGAAAATAAAATTGTAATTTTGTAAGGTAATCCTAAAAAAGTTAAGGCATCATGATGACGGAAAAATATTCTCACTCTGTTTATGTTTAAAAAACATTCTTTCCATAATAAAATTCATAAATTACCTCATTTGGAAAATGAAATCAGATTCCTTTTAAATCTATTTATAAAAATTAAAACTTGGGTAAAAAATACATTAGAAATTTGTAGAAGAATATTAATAATATTTTGAAATAAATTTTTATAAAACATGGACATGGATGAAAAATATGTCCCAGTAAATACTTACGTATAAACAATCTAGGATAATAATGATATTTTGAAGTTAACACATACCTTGTACTTAATTTTAGTTGAGAGTGTGTTAGCCCTCTGTATGCTGGTTAAATTATATAATTAAATTATAACCTAATTATATCCACATTTATGATATCATATAAAATCTTATTATATCATATTATTAAAAATATTTCATTGTTACCATTGTTTCAGGTGTTAACTACATTTTATTTTTTTTAGGTTTGTCGTGTAAGTACTCTTTCTTATACATAAGATATATTTTATTCAGATAAATAATTATATTAATTTCATAAATTTAAAATTAACTCATACTATACATATATATAATCATTATTGAGTGGTTCACATAGAGAATGAATCACATCATATCGGGGGAAGAGTTGACCATAAGTACGCATGAGCGATATTATCATTTATTTAATGGTAAATTGGTAAAGAATTGGATAGTATATTAATTATAAATAATAAGTATTATTTCATTTTTATTGTTTATATCTATTACATTTCTCATTATACTAAACCAAATAAATTGGTGATGAAAAATAAATTACACCACAGCATAGAGACAATATGCCGTACGTACACATGATTGATGATATTGTTTTTCATGGGATTGATAAAATGAGGAATATTGTTATCCCATAATAATAACAACATATCAGAATATATATTATTCATAATTTATTATTTTATTATGGAAACAATATAGAAACTGTAAGTATATGATGAAATAATATTAAGGCAGTCAGTAAATATTATTACCTCTTCTATAGCATACCTCTTTGGGATCTCCTCTTAGGGACCCTATGGTTTAACTTTTTATAAGACCATAACCTCTAAGATTTTTATAGGGATGTTTATAATGTAAATTTTAAGGATTTGGATGATAAATAAGGCTCAAAGTGGTGTGAGGAAGTGAGAGAGTGTGTTCTTTTTTATAAAAGAGGTGAGGGACACACTTGCAATCCTTTAGAATATTAATTTAATATAAATTGATTTTTGATTTCAAATAGATCCAAAGTGAGTTATTTATAATATAATATGATTATGGGTCCAAATCCTCTCAAAAAACCATTTTATACATGTTTAGGTTAAAATATTAACCTTATATTTTTTCTTTAACCCTTAATTAAACCCATTAACTATAACTTTAACAACATTGATTTTTACTCTTTAGCGTTAATATAGTTACTATAAAATGAAAAAGGAACCCCGAAGGGATAATTGAAGACATATATATATACTTTGTCTAGTTATTTTTCCAAAATTTATATTGTTATAAATTTTATATAATTTAATAAAGAATTATTTATTTTAAATTAAAATTTGATTCCATTTTGATACTATTCATTATTTTTCTTGTTAAAAAATATAATAACATCATCATAAATTCATACGAAGGATTCTAATATATAAATAACATGTCAAAATTATCTATAATGTTCATTTATGTCATTAATTATGTCAAATTATATTTATTATAATATTTTTAATATAATTTATTTTATGTTTCTATTATTTGAACATCTAATGTAAAATTATTATGCAATCCTTTAATTAAATGATTTATTAAATCAAAAATAAAACTAAATTATCATGATGAATATAAATTTATTATCTTTAAAACTAATATTTATATTTTAACTTATCTTATGTAAAACAATGTATTAAAACTGTACTACTTATTAAAAAACATGAGTACAACATTTTTAACTTATCTTTAAATAAACTATTATTAGTGTCACATTTGTACCCAAGTGGATTAAAAAAATTAATTTTGGAATAAGGTTGAGTTTTTTTCAAAAACCACTCATTGAATAAAATTTGGGAAAGTGTTAGGATAATTTTAAAATATTTATAATATTATTTTGACAATTAATTACCAAATTTATCCTTAACTATGTAAAATAAAAAATTACTATAGATACAATTCATAATTATCGAACATAAAAAACTATTTAAAAATTTTTGACACACTAATTGGAAATCTTGAATCTATTTTTCAAAATAAAAACAATTTCTATAATTATTTTTAAATTAATACCATTGACAGATCGAGAAAATGAGTTTTTAAAGTAATAACATTCAAATGATTGGAATATTTTTATATCTGAAGCCAATGTGAAATTTATACCAATGAATTTTTTCAACAAATGATAAAAAGTAATATATATACACATCAATCCCAATCAAAATAATAATTTAAAACTATAATTTATTTTGATGAAAAAGTGGTTTTTAATTAAAATTTATAATTTTTCACTATTAATTAAAACATAAAAATTATCTAAAAAATTAAAAAAATTGAACAAAAGTAAATTTTGAAATTTTTATTTTAAAGAAGAAGTTTATTTTTTCAAATATACTATATAAAAGTTTCAATACCATATTTAAAATAGGTGAACCATCAAATGGTGGTAAAACATCCTTTATAAAACAATATAACATTTTAATAAAATTGTATTTATTCTTATATTATGTATATAAAATAATTTTTATGAATAATAAATATATAGAACTATAATGTGGTTAATACTATTTATTCATTATATTTTAATAGAAAGGATATAATAATCACTTATTAATAGATCACGGTTCAATTGAACTTAGTGTTTCATGCAACATAAGCTATAAAATTATCCAAAAAACATACACTCAAATCTTAGGGTGTTAAATTAAAAATACCATAATTTTATAATTTAGGAATTGGGATAAATTTAAAAGGAACAAATTTTTTTTTTGTACAAAAAACTCAACTGTGGACATTTTTCACTGGAAATGAATCTTCACCCACCGAAGTGAATCCGTATGGTTTTTTCCAAAGTTGGTATCATTATTTAAAACCATTCTATATAGTTATTTTAAACCCTATATTTTATATTTATAATTAATTAAAAAAATAAAAAATTAATTTCATTCCAAAAATAATTTTTTATTCCCGGATTTCCATATTTAATAAATCATAGATTCATATGGATTAACCTCGATGGATGAAGATTCATTTCCTGTGAAAAATAATCATAGATGATTTTTTTATACCTAAGGAAATGTTTTATGCCTTTCATATTTTTTCAGATGCTTTGAGTTATAAAAATATGGTATTTTTAATTTAACACCTAATGATTTCACTCTATGTTTTTTAAATAATTTAATATCTTACGTTGTATGTAGCACTATGTTCGATTGCACTATGATCTATTAATAAGTGATTATTATAACCTATCCATTAAAATATCATAGATTAATATCATCAACCACATTATATTTCTTATATATTTAATATTCATCCAAAATATTTTATATACATCAGATAAGAATGAATCTAAATTTATTAAAATGTTATATTTTTTATAAAGGCTGTTGTACCACCTTTTGATGGCACATCTAATTTAAATCTAGTTTTGACACTTTTATATAGTATATTTGAAAAAATAAACTTCTTCATTGAAATCATAATTCCAAAATTTACTGTAGTTCATCTTTTTGAATTTTTTTGAAACATGTTATATTTTGGTAAATATCGAAGAATTCTAAAGTTGGAGACCTCTTTTTTTCTCTTTATCAAGAGTCCTATTTTCCATTTAAATAATCATAATATCATATAAATTTCATATTTTTTTGAAAAATCATACATTAATTAAACCATTTAAAATTTTTTTCAATTACAAGTTATAAAATCATAATGTAGCAAGGAAGGAGTCCGAGACACGTAATTGAGATTGTTCCCTTAGAGTTGTCTAAAAGATCCTCATAAGATTAAAATAATGAGAAAAATTGAATATTCCTATCATAAATATTTTCCATGGACTATATTTATTATTCTTAATAAATTATTTACCTATTTAAGAAATGTCTTAAATTCTTAATACCTATAGACATGGCCCCATGCTGATTAAAAACGCCCCCTAGGACTCCCAAGTATAGAATACAGGAAAACTAGTGAGTTTCACAACCCTGTTCTATTTATAATGACCTCATGTAACTATTTACCTCTAAGGTATGGAATAAATTTGGATAAAGGGTATATCATATGGAGTGAAATGAACAAAATTCCACACTGAACAAACTTATTCTCTATTTAAGAAGTGAATCATAAAAATGATGATTTGGGGCCTAAATATGGATTATCTGAAAATTTAATTTTTTTTATTAAGGATCAAATTTTTATTATGATAATACCTTAATAATCCATTAATTATTTTTAAGACCTACTATCCATCGATCACCACAATCTACTGTTCCATACCAACAAATAGAGAAGTAATTGGAGGGAATAAAGAGGAGTGAATTTTATTAATTCCCTAAGTTTATAGTTTAATATTCCCCATAAAGTTTTATAAATAACCCATACACAACTCATTCCCATTAAGGAATAAAACCCCCCATTTAATTTCACCCCATTAAAACCACTCTCTCTCCACTATAACAATAAGGTCATACATCAATTGTTATTTCCAATTCTCTAAAATTAATTATATATTTTTTTGTTCTCTAAAATCTCTAGTTGAATGTTACTATATATATTCCAACCATTACCATAATCATATTTCAAATATTTACTATTATTTATTTTTGTGACATTATGTCAATTAATAACTCCAAAATTAATCAATTTAAAATATTATAATAAATCTGTAGTAAAACCTTTAGCGGGCATATAAATTAATAACCACATATTTAAATAACCATAAAAATTATATCAATATTTTTTCAAATAAATAATTTATTTTATTATTCATATTTCACTATTTATATATTAATCACAAGGAAATAAATATTCTATAATTTAATAAGGAAAAATTTATAAATATATGTTCTGTTTTTTATATGGAAATAACCTCAACAAATAAATTCAATATTATCTATATATAAAATAATTTTATTTAAAAAATTATTTTATAAATATCCCACCAAAAAATCATTCTTTCATTTAAAATGTTAGTTGGATATCATTTACCTAAAATGGTTCAACCACTTCTATTTCATGTGGGTTTCCCTTACCAACATATCCACCTAACTATAAACACGACGTCACAATATCCAAAAGGCTCAACTTTTCATATAAATACCTTATCATATCTATCATTAATTTTTATTGGAGTTTAAAACAAATTCTTAATGGGTCCCAAATTATTATATTCCATCTAACAAATATGATATCATTCCATTTTATCCTATATCAATCATGAAAAATAATATTCATCAAGAATAGTGTAATACATCATTGGTGAATATAATGAATGATCCACATTATGGATTCTATTAATGATTTAAAAAGGTCTTATTTATTGAGGTGCCAGGTTTTTTTACTTCCGATGTTTTTTATGTCCAAAGAATATAGGTTTTACAAAAAAACTCAATCATTTACTATAAATTCCCACAATCTTCTTTAATGGGCTAATTACGAATTATGTTGCATTTATATTTTCATCAATATCATCCACATTACATTGACATGATCTATCCTTTCATACAGAAAACCTAGTTCCCTTAATTACCTCTCTTTCGTCATGTTCTAATTTAAATGTGATCGATGGGAAGTTATATACAATGTTTCAAATCGATGAACCCAAATTGGTAGGTGAAAAAAAAATTTATATAAAAAATCTACTAAATTAATTTTATCTACATGATATTTCCAAAAAATGTATAAAACATCTCAAATAAATTAATTTAAAGTGTATGTGGTCAATTTTAATGAGTTTTCCTTCTAAGGAATATATGATGTCTTAATAATTAACTATTTACATATCACCCTTTATATTCCTCTCCAAAACCATTGATAAAAACAAGGGTTATTATCAAATATAATGAATAATAGAACTTCATAGATACTCATTATATTCTTAACATAAAACATACCAAAGTCTTCCATTAAGAATGTGTATATGATATGTTAGAATCTTAAAACACATTGTAAATAAATATAACATCACTTAGATGACATTGGAATTCTATGCTAACCTAGGAAATCCAACTACAATGATTTAAATAATATTCTCCAATTTTAATTTTGGTATAGGTAAAGGTTGTAAAAGTACCCTCATCATTGATACTCATCCCGAACCCCTAAAAATCCAATAAAAACCATTACATTTTCATGTTCCTTCCAAAACACTATAAATACCAAATAATGAAATTAACCATATTCCTTTTTCAATTATGGTCCACTAGACTAGTGTTATGAAACACATTCATAATCTTTTCCCTTTAGCCTGAATAAATAACTATACTAAAATAGGGCATCAAATCTATAATTGGAGACCATATGATATAGATATCCTCACCATCAAGGGCATCACATATATACTTAAATCAATATTTTTTATTTTTCCTTCATTTAAATGATCCAAAAATAATAGGAGTTATGTCAACTTAATATAAAATTTTATTATCTCTCTCCTAATGAGCTTATAGATCCATTTATAATATCAATTTCAATAGGTACCATAGTTATTATGATTTTTTTAACTCTTGAGTTTTCCTAATCAAGATCTCTTCTACTTTATTATTCACTCTATATGTATAATGAAACATAAAGAAAAAAGTTTTAAGATATTCACCAAATATGTTTTTTAAAATTTGAATGAAGATATACGTTGAAATATTTTTATTCAAATAAAAAATGAAACTATCTCGAAATATGTAATTCCTCGTCATATTTAAGGTATTAAATATACCTATAACTAAAAATATTGTGGTGGAATATTTTTATTATGTGGTTATAATTTTATTGATTTATATACCACCGCATTTTACAATTATATTAGACCAAATATGAAAATAGTTCTTGATTTATCGTAATAAATTTAATATCCATTTTCATCTTCATGTATGATTTACACTAGATTGGAAGTAAAGATTATATTTTGTTCATTGTAATATCTAGATCACATCCCAATCCATTAAATAATCACTTTCTTCATCATTAATAATATCATTGATGATGCTGGATTTGAGAATGTTTCAATGAAACGCCTACAATATCCCAATATAAAATAGAATATTTTGATATGATTCTCATTATTTGTATTCACCAAATAAATTTCCAAATTTTCCCGTTCTATATAAACCCCCTTCTCAAATATAATATTTCCATAACTATTCAACTCTTAATCTAAAATTAACATTTAAAAAGCATTGTATAATGATTATGTTTCCAAAATATCATTATGAAAATCCTCAAATATAATCCATCATATTTTGTTATGTTAATAAATTATGGTATCATCCCAAAATAGTACTATAAATATGTTAATATGTTTATTAATGATATGATTGATCACTGAAATTCTTTTAGGGGAATTAATAACCCCAAATGAAATTATAGGGAATAAGACATATTCGTAGCTTCTCCTAAAAGATATATTAGGAATGTGGTCATTCATCACCCTCAAATATTGATTCTATGAGAATATATTGAACATTGAAAACAAATTTATCATTTTAATTTGTTTAACAATATCCAACATTTTTTGAAATGGATATTTATTCATTAATATCTCTTATTCCATCTTCTGATAGATGATTCCTTTTTTAGTCTACAATTATCATTCATATAAAAAATTAGATTCTTATAGTGATATCACTGTTTATATTGATGTATATCCAACCAAATCTAGTAATTGATTCTTTTATTATCACAACTCTATCGGTATAAGGTGTTACAAGTTTAAATATATCAGATATTATGTTGATAAAATTTTAATTGAAAACCACATGTACCTCTTTAGAGGTAGCCTAAAAAAATCTTTTGAAAATTCATCTAAAAAATCATCCAATTACACTAAAAATTGAAATAATCCTTTAACATAACTAATCTAAGAATAAATCCAAAAATTTTACATGTTAAATCTCTATGGGTTTTAAAATAAGTTTTCAAAAAAAATCAAATGAATATACTAATATCCCTAAAATAAGTGAATACTCATATTAAATATATTAATGGTAACTCTATGACCATAATAGTCAATATGATCTTTCAAACCCACTTTAATATCTATCCTAATTAACGGATCATTCAAACTAATCTCAATAATTTTAAATTCCAATGATATTTCCACATCAGAAATCATAATTTAATAACAAGTAAATTAAAATATTTTCTCTATGATCACTCTAATAGGTGTCTCGATGTTATATAACAAGGTGTTATTCAATATATAAATTTAACAATTGTATTACTCAATTATATATGAATGAATGAGACTCACTCATATAAAACATAGTATATATCATAGTTAAACTGATATTAGTGGTTCCTCTTACTATTTTAGATCATCATACAATTATTTAGGCACATGAGTTTCCATGAACAAATAACCATGATAATTCACCTATTTCCTATGTTATGGGTGATCACATCTCATCATCCAAGAACCCAAAATAACATTCATTAGTTTCCCATTAGTAATTCTCAATTCTAAAATCTTTTTTAACGATCCACTAATAGACTCTATTGAAACGACATCAATTATACCATTTTTAAGACTCATTACAGTTGCATGTTTCATTAAGAATACTTTAATTTGAATTTATCATTATATTATACTAGTTATATGTTAGCCTATTTCTCAATTTTCATGATTCTAAACTGGAAAATGTCTCATAATTAAACCCCTATGAAATATTATTAATCATTTTTATCTTTCTTTTAGAAAAATGATACTCTCTTTTGTATCATGGAATAAAACATTTATGTATTTAGAATAAATTTCATCACTTATACTATAATTTTCTTTTTCATCACATTTAAATATGTAGTTAAATAAAATAAAATTATTTGAGGAATAATCCCAGATCATAGTAACATCTCAAATATTCAAGTCCTAATTTTATCAATGGCTATTAATTATTGTGTGAAGAGGGAATGTTCTGAAAAATGACCTCAATATTCTAAAAACGTATTTTTTCATTATTTAAGATTTATAACAAGTAAGGTTTTCCATATATTTATGGTTATGGGTAATTGTTAAGACTAAAAATCATCTTATCTAAGACCCATGTTATGTTCAGATGAAATTTCTCTTCCATAAATGTGTCCCATAAATTATGTGCTACAAATTTTAATATTAAGATTATGAATTTTAACTTTGACATATCTATATTATGTAGGAAATAAAAATTTGTCCAGTACTTTACAACCAATATTATACTTCTTATTATCCATAAACTCCCTCAAAGATATGACAATGATTATTTCTGAGACATTTTTTCATGATCATCATATATTTTCCACTCTGAATTAATTCTATCTCTATTCCCCAAAATTTATTATAAAAAAGTATTCAAATATCTATGATTAATTTAAATATTATTTTTCTCTTTATCATGAATGAGAATAGAAAATATTTCTATTTTATGCCCATAAATTTTATCTTTATGGTGAGGAATTTATAGAATTAGAATAAACCCTTTCTTAACTAATTTAATAAGTATAAATACTATCTATATTTATCAAAATACTCATACCACTGTAAACAAATGATTTTATTTATTTCATAGTGGCTCAATTGAAATTTCTATACTTCATTAAATTTAAATTCACATAAAAAAATAAAAAATAATTTCAATAAATTTCCTATACAAAAATAAAAAAAACATTTTAGAAACACTTAAAACCCATTTTAAATACTAATTATTAGAAAAGAAATATATTTTTAAAAATATAATGAGCATTTATTTTTTCCTTATCTATTTTTATCATGATGCAATATTATTCAGAAATTTTTAAATAGTCATGGTAGTAGAAATATATTTGGAACCACAAACTAAATTTTATCCACAGATTTATTATTATATAAATATTCCCTGATAACACATTTCTTGTTATAAAGAGGTCAGTTATGATTTTTTATGGGTACCTTTGGATTTCAAAAAATATTCATCTAGAAACTGTACATTATTACCATTACCAAACTATAAACCATGCACTAAAACCATTCTATAATTACCTATCAAAGGGAATTGAATCTTGTTTCCCAAACCGAATCAATATATGGCCTAAATAATGTTCCTCAATCTCTAGAGGATGAAAACTATGGTTGAATGATAACACATGATCATTTTCCCCAATGAAAATAAAAATATATATATAAATGACAGTAATAGTTTGGTTTAAAATGAAATCTAATCATTATTAATGACTATTAGATAAAATTTTTACACTCAATTTAGTATCAAATATATTATAAATGAGACATAATAACTAAAGGGGTATGATCAACACATATGGTTTGGGGATATAACCTCCATTAAAAATTACTTATTGATTTTCTTCCTAATCCACCAAGAATGTATCTCAGGATCCATTATTGATGAATAAACAATCCTGTCTTTTTGTATTGTTGAAAATAAAATTCATACACACACACACAAATATTTATGAGTCGGTATGAGTAACATTTTACTCAGGACGATTTCCTCAAATCACTCCCATGTAATCCAATTCATGTTATATACCAAATCATATAATCAATATAGTTTCAAAAAATAACAGTTTATAATTTACATGATTATTAAACATTAAAGAAATAATATAAACTCCATGCATTAAAACCAAACAAAAATTCCAAAAATTAACATACCTTGTAAGTTTATCAAATAAACTGTAGTTTAATAATTTTACACGTCATGGGAAATATAAAATTAATAAAACATAAAATAATGAATAAAATATCCAAATGATGATAATAGATCACCAAAATTAAATATTCTCCAATAAATATGATTCTATACGTGTCCTTCTCCTAAAAACATATATATTTACAGCCATTCCATAAGGTTATTTATGACTACGGAGTTATTAAATATTACTAATTCAAAAAGTTCCCATAAAACCCAATTTTATTTTACAACCTATATTCTATGTTGATATTAAATAAATCAATAAATATCAAACAAAAATATGATTTATTAAATATTTCCTTTTCTTATAAATAAAATTCCATTTTTTAAAATTACAATATTTTCCTTATATAAAAATATTCCCATTTTCAATTTTATATATGTCCTAAAAACCAATTATTTTTTCAAATAAATTCCACATAATGTTTTTTTGAGAAAAATACTAAATCAATTTAATTTATTAAAAATTAATACCATTTATGATAAATTAAATCATAACATTCCAAAGAAGGAATGTCATAAATCATGCTTAGGCAATTACCTAAGAATTATTTATAAGATTCTAATATGATGATCATAATAAGTTAAACCACATATCCCTGTCAAATAAATTTTCAGTCACCATACTTATGAGACCAAAATATATAAATTTCACATCTATGAAATTTTGGAAAGGCTTATGTTTATTCCCCATATTGAAATGGTATAGCCCCCATGTGACTCTCATGTTTAGAGTACATAATCCCCAGTGTGGGTAATTACCCTATTTTTATGTCACATGACCCCATGCAACTCACATCCTCTATGGTATAAAATAAGAA
Organism: Viscum album; assembly: GCA_963277665.1. Lineage (NCBI taxonomy): Eukaryota > Viridiplantae > Streptophyta > Magnoliopsida > Santalales > Viscaceae > Viscum > Viscum album. The sequence goes on from OY728125.1 coordinate 360,974,689, forward strand.
GAGTTAAAGGGAAAATTCTAAAAATTAGCACATCCCCTATTATATTTGGTATATCCCCAATAATAATGTTATTATTCAATTAATCAAACCTATTAGAGAGAAAAAAAATTAAAATAAAATATTTAGGGCCTAATAATTGATTATAAAATAGCATAACTCTGCTCGTAATAGTAAAAAATCACTTAGTAATATAAATTAATAATTCAGGGATAATTTTTAAAACCTTCTATGCTATAATAAACTTGAGATAAGATTCAACTTCAAAAAATTAAGTAGATTATATTATAATTATAGAGGATACTATTCCAAAAAACTACATTGTTTTTAGGATAACATTATCTGTTCCACATTATAAAATTTCTATATAAAACTCCATTCATTTATAGAGTCAAATCCTCCATTAAATTTCCTCTATCATAACCTCTATCTTCCTCTTTTATAAAATCATGGGAAAATCTATATTTACTTATTCAAAATACCCTAAAATATTTATGTAGTTTTATAGTCATATAAATTCTTTAATTTTTCGACACTAAATCCATTACAGTCATTCTAATAATTAAATTATCTATTGAATATTATCAATTCCAATTCTATCATTTCAAATAAAATTCCTTAATAAATCTATTTAAAATATATTTGGTAGATATTGAAAAACACTATGATAACTATATCAATCCATAACCTCAAATATAATTCCCTATCACTTAAATGACATCAATTTTTCAAAATCAATTTAATCACAACAATTTTTTACAAGAAATTAATTTTTCATTAATAAAATGGTAAAAGATATTCATTCTTAAATAATTAACCATCATTAGTGATAAATTACAATTTAACTAAATTAAATTAAATAAATAAGATAAAATTTATCCCCATAAAAATAAATTATATTTAAAAAAAATTCTATTGGACCCTCTTAAAATAGCAAGCCTTAATGAATATATTTTCTTTTAATGTTGATATAAAGTGATATATTTTCTTAGATATTTTACCATAAATTTTCACTGATCTCCCAAGATTATTCATCTCCATAAACTCCCCAAATTTTCCATGGTGAAATTTCATATAAGAAAACTTCTCATATAGGTGGGAGTGAAATATATGAAAGATAATCTTTAAAAATATCTTTCTATCTCTAATGTTTTATACCATACATATTATTTACCCTTTATAATAGAAACTAATAAGTATAAATTTATCTTCCTAGGAGTAACAATCAATATAAAATAGAATTGAATATTCTCCATACAATATTCAACTTCATATGACCCCATTAAACCTCTAAATATTGGGAATGAAAACTATTTAATATTACATATGTATTTATATGTCATTACCACTAAATTATAAAATTTGTATTGAAGGCCTATAAAAATGTATAATTCTTTCCATTAAAGGAACTTATATGGCGTTTTCACCCCTTAGACATGCTTATGTAACCTTTTTTATATTCTCAACAAATTATAAGTATATATCCATTATCTTACATGAATAATAAAGCTAGTTATATGATATCATTATAAAATTCCATCATTTTATATTCTATATAAACATATATAATACTTGTGAAAAAATGAACTTATATTCACCAAATGATAATCATCAGAAAAAAAATGACATGAGGATAAACATCATATTCAAATTATCTTAATCTAATAATCCATTTTAAAAGTTACTCATTTAAGTGAAAATAAAATTATTTTCCCCAAAATCTATAAATTTTACCCATAAAATAGAAATCATTGTTTCATATCCTTTCTAACAACTAAATTTGTGAAATTTTTATTTTCATCACATTAGACCAAGGATCGCATTCCAAATAAATAATGATTTACATTCACAATCCTGGAATTCATGTAATAACCAATATAATGAAGCACTATTTGTGTTTTTTATTTGTACATTTTCATAGAATAAACATTCCTTGCAAAATACCATGAAATATCCATACTCAAATACTGATTCCTGCTAAATGAGCATTGTAAAATTCAGAAGGGAAGAAATACCTAAATATGGGTATAGTTGTCCTTTCAAAGTAGAGAAATTTAAAGGTAGTCATGATCTCACGAATCATGTGAAACCTCATGAGATATGTGATCACCTGAATATTTGTGGGTCATATAGATGAACATACACAGTCCATATCTTGTGGAAAATCCCATGAATCCCCTTTGGAAAAACCATTATTCTCTCATGAAGTCACCTCTAACAATAAGTGATAATGTTGTGGTTTCTAAGAAATGACCCCCAAGACACGATGATTATTAACCAGTGAGCGCTAGACAAACCATTCAAAACTCCTCCAAAAAATAAGTGGATGTTACCGAATGGTAGAGGCCTCATATGGTCGTAAAAATCACATGATGGATGACTGATTGGGATAATTATTTCCCTCGACAATAGTCATGAAAACTCACAATCCCCTTGATGCCTTATACAATAACAAAAAGAAATAAAATGGGAGGTGATGGGGGCCTCTTGTGGCCATAAAACATTACATAATGTGTCCCTTATAGTTAAAAATCCATTGAAATACCCTATATATGTGTCTACCACATCTCATTAAAGTCCAATTCCATGTCATCCTCATTATGTGAAGGGTATCAGGTATGTTCAGTTGACCTCTCTCTATCCCTATGAATCCTCTAGGAAAAATAGACAAAGTTTTTCCCAAAATTCACACACATATCCTTGGACATTTGTTGGTCACACAACACATCAACAATATATAGAGTAATTGTCTTTGACAATACTCATAAAATCTCTCTTAATTCCCAAGCATTATAAGATAAAACAAAGGAAATAAAGAGTGGAAATATGAGAGACTCTCATGGTAATAAAACGCTTATGTCACACTAATGATATCCACATAATGGTCTTTTAGAGCCACATGAAAAGTTGACATGATACCACGAAGGCCCTCTATTTAATTCATCCTTGTCTCGTGAAAATTCCCAGACAAGTCGCCTGAAATCCCACTAAGGCATATTAGTAAGCACCCTGATCTGAAAAATTCTCTTGGGAATGTATGTTGAATAATATGAAATTCCCTCAACATGTCCACACATGAAAAAAAGACCATATTAATTGGAAATAATCTAGTAGTGAAGTCATTGACCGTATGGACTCATAGTCACTGAAAACTAGGTGACGTCACTGGAGTGATCCACGATAAGGACTCACAAAAAGGAGTGATAGTGAGTCCCTCCACCAGCTTTGACCAACATTCATGTGATATTATCTATTCAAGGTTGTGAACAGCTATTTAGTAGAGTCCTATAAATCCCCCACCCCATCATGAAAAATTCACCAATACACACCAAGATGAAAAGATGGATTTTTGTATCCAAACGCACCAACACACCATGTCACTATAGAATATTTCTCAGAGTAGTGGATCTCACAAGATAAAAATTTTCCCATCAGTCAAGATACTTTAAAATAGCTAGAGAAATCAAGTGGCCAGCATAATCACTTCATGTGATCATTCATAGATCATGAAAAGTACTTTTATCCAGATATGCGATGGATGTACCACATATTTTTTTAAATCACATGAGACTTAAACAATGGTGAAACTAAAAAAATTTATGTCATTAAAAATTTAAAGGAACTAACAAATACTAAAAAATGGCAGACTTATGTGAAGAACATATACGATGATCCTCATACACTTATCATAAACCCCAGGGATAGGTGACAACTCTAGGATTTTTCTCTCAGATCATGCGAAAACTCCCTTGGCATCTTATTTTGGTCATTAAAAGTGGCCAAGAAAAGTGAAGGAAAGTCACTTGGATCCCCATGGGAGTGACACCCATGTCCTGTGAAACCCTATGTGTTAGCCACACTAGCCTTGTGGTGTCCTTCAGACTTTTCGGCTAACTAATATGGAGACACCAATTCATCTTAGATGAGTCTCGTGGTAGCACTCGGGCATGACAAGTGGCTCTAACGATACCATCCTGGATCGCTATATAGGTCTCATGATGCCCTCCAGACATGTCAACTTGGACATGTGACTCCCTCTAATACCTGTAAAATAGAATCTCACGAGTCCCACCCAACGTGTCAATAAACTCTCATGGTGACGCCAAAGAAAGTCTGTTTGACCTTGTGAAACCCTCTACATAAGGCAATTGATATCATGTGATGGATTCAATGATCATATAGTCAGGTCATGTGTTGTCCTATGAGAAAGTCATCCTTGATCATGTGAAAAAATCTGAACATTCCAACATAATTATTCGACGTTCATTGGAAAATCCAACTGGATCATGAGATTTTCATTGGACATTTCAAACAGACATTCTATGTAATTTCAATAAAACAATAAAGGAATAAAGAGAATATAATTAATTCATATTTGAAAGAAAAATAAGATACCATAAAGAGATCCTTAATGGTTAATCCCCAACTATTGCCATAATTTGATGTGTCTCACATATCAGGGAATCATAGGACTTGATAATGTTATTTGTCCTCTCGGTGTAATCCCTAATCAATATGAAACCTCAATATGTGAGCCCTAACTAGTGGCATAATGTGATGACACCTGACGATAAGTGAAATATTAGGGGGTATTCCCTGATTGAAAGAGCTATGATAACTATGATTCCTACAACAAACATGGTATGTATGAAATCTATTTAAGGAATAATATCTAAATTACACATCAAAAGGGTTTCCAAGTGAAAAATTCACACATCCATAAGAAGCAAGATTGATCATTTTCCATTCCTCATTTCTCACACCAAGAATAGTTTACATGGGCTTAGGGAATTGTAATAATCATATCATTTTCACCATATGCCTCTATCATGATAAGGGAATCATTATTGTGTAATCCCCAGTTAAATGATCAATAAGTACTCTGATTCATGTGATAACCAGGATATATTTGACGCCTTTCAATGTCCAGATCTCAAGTAGGCATACATTTTTGTGTAAATACCCTTATTTATCTAACATCTTAATAATCATGACCCAATCATTTCTAGGGGATGATCATTCTACCACATCAATTAATGTTCTAAGAAGTGACCTGAACAACGATGACTCTGATTCCCATAATAACTAGGATACATAGGATACCATCATAAGTCCCATGCTACAAATTTAACATCCAAAGTGTTTCCCCAGTATATCTGTACAACATTTATATGTAGTAAAAATAATTAATTTCCATACTTTTTTTCCATACACTGATCCTAGATCACATGAGTTTAGGGAATTTCAATTGTCATATCATTCACATCACAAATATCTTCTTGACAGGGCAACATCAGGGTGTATGACACAATTAAAATAACTATCATAACTATGATTCTTACAATAACTAAGATATATAGGATTCCTTTCTAATTCCCAAGATCAAATCACCATCCAATTCAATGTAAGTCTCTCTATGTATATGACATTTCAACAATCGGGAACCAATCATTCCCACGGGCTGATAATTCCACCTCATATATTAGTGGACTGAGAAACCAAATGAACTATGACAAATCTAATTATTTCTATAATCAGGATACATAGGACATCACCTTGAGACTCGAATAAGAATACCCAATGCCTTAGTTCCCACACATATATTTTTTCGATATTATTATAAACTGCATGGGTTTAATGAACTATGTGGGTTTTAATCCTTGCTATGAACAAGATACGTAGGATTCCTTAGTATGGATCAACAACCTCATCAAATCTTTAACTACCTATCTATGTGGACTAAAATTCCAAAGTAAAAGGTTATATTTCTTTATTACATAAGTATCTACCCCATCATTAGGAAATAGATGAAGAACCATAGATATATACAAATGGATGAATGAATTAGATCCCCATATCCTACACATAAAATGGGTTAATTGATTATCATTCAGTTAGGGTAACTGGTCCCACATAAGGAGTATACATAGATTATCTAAAATATCTTAAATTTGTAAGAGAGTCCTAGAGTATGAAATAACTCCACCCTTAATCGTACAATGAGGTTGTCCTCCTATCCCCTTGACCAATGTGATTTGCTATGTTTCATTAGGCCCAAACCCCAAGTTACCACATGCATTTCAAAGGAAGGCCCATACCAAATTATAGATGAGGGGACTAGTGGGATTTTTTAGGGAAGAATAAAAAATGGTAGACATAATGTGATTAACTGAGAAAGGAATTGAAACCCCCCTCATTATTAAATTGTTTGTACAACATTGAATCATGGAATATACTTCACAATATAAAAATAGTATAATTTCTAGTTCTTATTGATCAATCCCCTTCATCAAATGAGAGGGCTTTCAATCCACACCATTCAAATCCTGAAAACAAATGGTGATACCAATTTGAATCTCCCTAATAATTGAATGATTAGTTAATCATACATTAGTCCAATTTTATTTAAATATTTAGCACAAGCAATTAGGATGATATAAAATAATCAAATATTAGGATGGTTGGCTTACTATGTTCAAGGAATTGTTTTTTGAAATATAAAACAAAGACGATAATCTTGAAATAAATCCTATATATGATCCTATGTAACTGGAGTTATCATGAGATATCTCCATCCTCACATTGATAATTCCACTCGAATAGAATGTCCAAATCAGGAATAAAAGAACAATTGTGTTAACCAACCATATTTGATTGAGAACATCATCCCAATAATATTTTATAAATAGGTGACCTTGTTCCATGTTGCCTTCATGACTAAAAATATTGCTCTAATCAACAACACCTCGATATGAGAGAACTTATTTATCATCTAGCCACCATTATGGTAAATCACCTATGGATACAACCTCCATAGGTTGAAAAATGATCTAAACTCCCTAATAGCTTCAACATAAGATGGATAACACAATGGTCTGGGAATCCCATTGATGTGGTATAATTTGAAACTTTTAAGCTAACTATGTGGGCCTCCATGTATGGAAATAGATGAGTCCGCATCATCTATGGAAAGTTGTATTAAATCTTGTCGCCCTTGTATCCACATCCAATAGCTTCAAGAGCTTATACTAGGAGCGTTACAACCAACACCTTTAGTATCTAATGAAAATAGACAAGGGAGTAAAATATAGATTCCTTTTTGTTTAGGTTCCGCTGAGGAGGGTCCCTTTTAACCACTGTTAGTGGCATCATCCCACTAGTACCAATCAGCTTCCTGCTAAGGGTACCCCTAGGAAAACTACTGCCTCTCACACCCATGCATTGGAAATAAGGAAGAAACATCAGGCGATGAAGGCTCTAGATAACAGTGAGTGGGATCATACCCCCACTTCCACTGAAGAGGAATGAAAGCATATTACAGTAGTAACCAGCGAGTAGTCTCATATCCCTATTCACTCAGAATAATTATGCATACATATTCCTACAACGATCATGGGGGAGGCACATGTTCATACCCCCATGCATGAATCAAATCAACATATTTTGGCAGAACAAGGAGGATTTCAGTGGGATCATATCCCTCCTTTAATTAAAGATATCTACCCATATATATTAGAGATAGAAAATGTACAGGCTTATATTCTTGTACACACTTTGCTAAAACTTCCATTAAATCTTAGAAAAACTGATGAACTTGATTGAAATATCCAAATGCTTATATAGATTAAGGGAAAAATTCATATTCCTATCCCTATAAACAGGGGATCTCAACACTATTATCATTATTAATAAGTGGTTTCACTAGAGAAAAAAAACATTATTAATCCCATCCTATAGAATTGTCTACATATTCTGATAAAGGATGAGATGTCAGACTAGGTTCATATTCTCATTCCAGTCAGGTCTCACTAGGTGAGAGTGGAACAAGACATGATATAGGGTCACATGCTTGTTTAAGAAGTATGGTGGAAAATTATAGAGGATCATGATTAGGCTCATATCCCTTTCATTACATGGGCTCTCCATGTGGGAGGTCACATGTATTGGGATAGACTCATATTACCATCAAGAAAAAAAAATTTAATCCAAAGACCCAGGATTGATTATATATCCACTTTCTGTAGGGGGAAAAGTAGGTGAGAATGAAGCATTGTACAATACAAGCTCATATTCTAATCAGGGAATCTTCTTATCATATCCCAACAGATAATGGAATTTAGGAGAAAATTCTTACTTCTGCCAAAGAATGATTGCACCAGTATCCTTATAAGGAAATATATAGGGATAATCATATCCCTTCTCCTATTATGGGGGTCCACCAACACATATTATTAGAGAACTCATATTAGGACTAGGATCATATTCATATTCCAACTGGATCTCACTAGGTGAGTGAGGCACATGCCTTGGGGTAGGATCATACTTCTTCTAAGAAAGATTAGTGAATAATTCCCAAGGTTCGTGATTAGGATCTTACTTCCATACTAGATGAGGCTCCCCATGTGAGAATGGAACATTCCTCAGGATAGGTGCATATTCATATCAATAATAGGGAATATTATTGTGATATTTCTGCAGCTTCCCAGTAGCAGTATGATACTCCTGTAGCACTGGGTAGTTATAAAAGAGTTCTAGAAAAATTCATACAATAGGATCACATCCCTACACAATTCCAAAATGAAAGTCAATATATTCTTACCATATCATATAATGAGACCAATAGTCATAATCTTGTCAATACTTGTGTCCTTGAGGTATTTTGATACCTATTCTCAAGAACAAAAGGGTCTATCAACTCTTCAACTGAAGTAAAGGATGATCAATACCTTGATAGTCATCCTCATGGAAGTTTGTAATTGGATCTCAGGGACTCTACACCTTAGATTTACTGGGGTCGACATAACCATGGAGATATCTCTCATGGAAAAGTAAAAAATTCCCTTTCTTAGACACATTCATATGGAGAGGTTTCCCAAACTTAGATGCCTTCATATAGAGAGGTGCATGAAACATCATCATAAACCGCATAAAGTTGTCCATCAAATTCTCGTGGCACTAGACTGCAATCATCATACGACCGTCCGAGTCATCTTCTATGGTATAACCTGATAGAGGAATTTTATTCTGATAAATAGGAGGATGATAATGACATATGGAGAGAGTTAACAAAAAAACCTCCCCATCATGTTTTTCCCCTCGCCACTTCTAACTATGAGATCCCAGATGATCTAGAAATTTAATGCATGACTTATGTACACCAAAATGGATCTTCTACTCATCAAAGACTGATGATTTGACAAATACCTTATCTGGGATATGAGGGTCACCATTAGAACATCAGGAAACTCTATTTTCAGTTATAACTGGCCTCTCTCTCCATGTCCCAGGACCCAAAACCAGAAAAGCACAGAAGAATATACAGCATGCTTGCCACCATTGCATTATAACTCTTCAGAAGATGATCTATGAAGCCTCATCATTTATCTGTATTCGAGGGTGGGGAATTTGTGGATAATTAAACTTCACCACACCCCTAGAACAGCATAACCCCTCTGGTATGACATCCTGTAATGTCATTGCAACCAACAAAATATGGGGACCAAATAATGCTCGATCCCATTGGATACTACAAAAAAATTCCACCACTTCAGTGATGCCCAAGAATCATGGAATAAGGGAGAGGATAGACCAAAATTATTTGAACTCAAACCCTCAATGTAAAAAAGAGTACATCTCAAACATAGAAGGCCTGGTTGTAATCATCCCAAGGACATCCTATAAAAACAGACTCTCGTCTTAGGCTTCCATCACACCCATCTCCTATGTGATAAAAACTACACTACATCAAATGAGTTGTATTATAGTATTCCATATCAGCAATACAAGATCATACATAGCTCACCATGTTAGGGGAATATCTTTCACCACCTTTACCTTTAAAATCATAAATTCTTGAGAGGATTCATGATATATCAGAAATATATGAAAACAAATCCAATCTCATAGGGATGTGGGAATTTATATCTCAATCACCACCACCTAGTATATTATCCCATGATAGGGTACATGGGAAATAAATTGTGACTCCAAATCAACACCATTCTATTTGACTAGGGGAATTTATCTCAATTTTTATCCCAAGAGTCATCAAATCCATATCTAGAATCATGGATCCTCAACAACAAGATTTTTCAATGCCAATTTTGGCCCTAAATAACCCCCTTCCCTCGGAGATGGGTGAATTTTAATCATCATCATCACCACATAGAAAGTCAGTCTTCTTTAGGTTGGGTTGTAAATATCAATAGTTTTTATCCCATCCATTCATCTAACCAGAAGAAAAACCTCTACTATTAATTTCCCATTTTGAAAACACAACTAGAAACTCCCTCAATGTAATTATTCATAGAACAATATGCGAGTAACATGTGGTGAAGGAATCCAGCCACTGTGGGGGCCACAAGCCAATATTGGATAATATGGATAAGGGTTCTAAGAACGACCTTGAATAATTCAGTACAATATCTTCTATTGCATAGAAAGTAATGGTATAATCACTATTTCCTGATATGACTCTATAAATTTCGTCACAATCAATATGAAGAACATTGTGGATAAAATATTCCAATGAAAATGGTCACAACATAGAAAACCTACCCTGAGATGATTGTGATCTAGATGCACCAGCTGATGTTGTAGGCACATGGAACTAGAGAAGTCTCCAGAACTAGGAAACTCAAAAGACTAATTTTCTACCTCTATAATGGATCACATAAAATGAAAAAAAAGGAATGATTCTGTTACATCCCAATCACTACCTCAAATAATCATATTTCCTTCAATAGAGGATGATTTTTCACAATACGAGAGTGAGATAAAAATTATTAGGAAAATGAATGTGGTGTTACATAGGGAAATATTCTCGGTGGGGTTTCGTCTTCAAGTAAAGATGAATATTCTCCCTCCAATTTTAGATCCACAAGAAAAAATATGTATCTAAGTTTCAGACTAGCTTCAGATCTTGGTATATAGTCTAACTAAATGAGGAAGTCTAAAATGATTGTGAGTTCCCTCCACTACGGCGAAAACCTATCCCTCTCCAGGGTGATCATTCAATTTTAAGAAAAATCAAGAATTAGTGGGGCATTCAGGTTGGGACCACTCATAAACACCCTCTTATCCTTGTATATGAGATATGGCTCAACCAATAGTCTCCCCGTAGTTTACAAACATCATAAATTCCATGACAACTCAAATTGAAGCCATGTAATGAAAATGAGAAACTCTGCATCCTAAGTGGATGTTGTATCCCAATTGGGGGAATATTACATTACCTACACCCAATTTTTTATATCCTACCTTCTCTACCCTTGATGGTGTAGGATACCCGGAACAACATCTCACACAATTATTATCCTAATGTGGATCGATGATGGGCCCTCGATATCTACTGGAGTTAAAAAACTAATGTGTTTTGTATAGAATATGAAATTGAAAGCCTTTATTTGGAACAGTAGGCTACAAATAGAATCTTCTTCCAGATAGGAATAACATCTTCATTAGTTCCTTTCTCAGTTCATCTGCATGCTAAGGAAAACAAAAATTATCTACCTATCGAAATACAAGTAATGAAAAAATTATAGGATGTATGACTTCCTAGGAAGGTGGAAGGGTTTAACCTATTCACTTAGCATCCCTCTCTCATAAGAGAAACTACTTGACCTATATGATTAAAACCCTAAGGATGGGTTGTAGATTCCTCTGATCCAAATAAAAAATCTGGGTACATTTCGTGGGCTCATAGAAATGTCCCAACAATTTGGAGAGTTTATTTAGTAACCCTGATCCAAATATCGAATCATTCATTCAAAACAGAAGAAAAGTATAGGAAAAATATAAGTTACTATTATAACTCATAATCCATCAGAATTTCCTAACCATAAAACATGGAAGGGCATGGACCTCCCATTCCCTCCCGTCGAGTGGTAAAAAGCACACAATCACCATCATCAAGAAGAAAAGATAAATCAAGGTCACTTAGGAGTTTAGTAACATAAGAATAATTAATCCTTTTCCAAAATTAACATGTCCTCAATTATTTCTTGGAAGACATGGATAATTTTATTCTCATGCTTCCATAACCTAGGAAGCCTGATGTGGTCAACATCACTAACTATCCTGACTAATTCTCTTTCTATAGAAGGCAAGGTCATAATATCTAGGATTGCTTCATCTTCAACATCACCCTTTAAGGAATAGTAGATTCTAGAAAGGTGGTGTTAGATAACTCCTCAGCTTATATGTCATGAATAACCATTTCCTAGTTAGAATAAGTGGATGGTTGTCAGAAAGTTCCATCCAAGTGTGAACATAAGTTCAACAACTAGATGTATTGAAAGGTAGTTAATCGAGGTCATTCCCACATGATAAAAAAATGTGTAGAGCCAAAATAGTTCTACCACCAATAGAGTTAACATCATATATTCCTCCCAAATGTGGGCATTACAGTTATAATAAGGATGAAATATGAGAGAAAGAGTCATATTATAATCCTATGCAAGCTCCTACTTTTATAGATTTATTCCCTGTGACTCAAGAAGGGTGGGTACCACCGCACAAAATAGGACCATCATCATAAGAGGAGATCATATTTGGTTATTTCAATGTGATAAACTTGAATACAGTTTATCCAATGATGAATATGACTTATAATATGATTTTCCTACACATAAACTTGGAATGGGAGGTCACATGCATCGGAACCAAGGATACAAGGGACAACACGAGCAGGGTCAAACCCAATATTATAGTCGTGTCCTCAAAGAAGACATATATGAAGACAAAACTAGTGATAAAGTGATACAACACACCCAAATGAGGCATGGAGTTGTCGAATAACTCTCTAATAGTATCCAATGCCCCGTTGTCTTTCATGACCACCTAGAGGGGGTTTAATTTTCTGATCATCCTAGGAAAAGGGGAAGTCCAACACAACCCACCCCACTAACAAAAGGCAATCCCATGACATTTGAACAATCACTTAGCCCTCCATCTCAAATTCCTCGACTCATGAGCCACATATTAAGAAACAACCCCACCTCAGGAGGCCCCGAACTATAACATAATTGCATGAAATTCTAAAATAGTTAGTGGTTTCCCCATCCAAGCTCTCGATACTTGATACATTCTACATTTTTAATAAACTCAAGGAGGCATTCGTTGAATCAACCCAGAGAACATATGAGTTCAAGATAGTAGTTTTTTCTACTGAGCTTTAACATGTGGAGACCTTATATAAAAATTTCATGTATCCATATTTTTCACTGACTATGATCAAGAAGAGGTCATCTGAGGGTGAATCGGGCCCCAATATGTTTCCAGAAGACTCAATAATGTTTAAATCTAAAGGTATATTATTGATAATGGTTTTAGGATCAACCTCATTTGGGTTAGAACCCTCCAACATTTTGGATATAATTAAGGGGACCTATATCCCACAAAGTTGACCATTAAAGGGTATGATAAGCATGAGGAAAGACCTCCCAATAATATAAAACTTGAAGCCATATATGGGGATCTCACATCTGATGCTGAGTTCATGGATATAAAACAAGAAACCACATACATTGTCCTTCATGTAAGGTCTTGGATCTATACCCACTTGGTGGTACATTCAAAATTCCATTTGTGTTTTAAATACCCCCTCAAGGGAACTGTTGGAGTACTACATGGTGACAACACCCCCTTCAAGACTTTCATATCCACATATGATAAACAATATTTCTACAAAAGTGGAGGAAAACAACCAATGGCATATGAGGATATACATGTTGTATCCCTCAATGTATTGGGGACTATCCCTAAAAATCCATGGAGTTATCTTGACTATGACTATGTGATTCCCATAAATCTAGTTGTGGTAACAGACATATTCATAGAGGTCCAAACCCCTTATATCCCTAGTGATACTATAATAGAAGATATGTTCCAAAATATATATGCTATGAATCAGGATGTAGGGGATGATAATGTCTCTTCTCATTGCCTCTACTAGCTTGATAGTGATAGAGAAACACCCATATTTCTAGCTCCTTATGAACATCCCTTCAGAAACATAGAGATGTAAGAATATGAAGAGGAACTCAAGAACACTCCTTATGCATTCAAGGAAGGTTTCTACACCACCATTGACAATCCCAACTAGATAAGGATGGGAATAGAAGATAACCCATGAATTTATAATAAAGAATAATCATGGCCTACATTAATTAGTACCACCATTCCCCTCAAATATAAAAATATAGACATTGAATTTCTAAAGAAACATTGATTTGTGTTCTCTTGGAACTATACCAAAAATCTAGGAATGAATCTAGATTTGGATACATACCCTCTCGGGTTACCAGATGAACATCGATGATTCACGTAAGAATCCAAAAGTATTTCTCCTCTCATTACACCAATATAAGGGAGAAATTTGAAAAATTGAACAAATTTTTTTTCCAAAGAAGTTGAATACTTGAGATGGATTTCCAACATTTTCCAAGACAAAAAAGAACTAGAAAATTTGAATTTTCATTGACTTCATAGACCATAATTAGAACTTCCCAATGGATGATATCCCATTACCGATAAAAGAACTATTGATCGATGCAACTACATTATTTTATGTTCTTTTGTTCAAGGATGTGTATTTAGGGAAAAATAAAATAAATATGTTCCCTTATGATGAATAAATCAATACCTTTACAGAATCATAGGGGATCTGTTCCTATCAGGTCATTCCCTTGGGCATAAAGAATGTTGGAACTACATATCATTATGCAATGAATAATATATTTAAACTATTATAGGTAAGGATAGTAGAATATTATTCTAATGACCTAGTTGATAAATCTTGAGAGTGATGTGATCAGTTCACGGATCTCCAAATAGTATTAGATAAGTTGTGATAATAAAGAATGAAGATTAATCTACTAAAATTTTCCATAGAGGTAAAATCTGGGAGGTTCCATGTATGTGTGGTATGCCACCGTGGAATCAAGGATGACCTAGTGAATACTTCTTCTATTTTAGAAATGTCACCCCTAAAATCTCAAAATAACTGAGAGGTCTCCAAGGGTACCTCACCTACATTCATCATTTCATAGCTTACTTGGCCAAAAAAGATATCCCCTTTGACTGGTTAATAAGGAAGGGAATCACATATCAATGGGAATACGAACACTAAGATTATTTTTCATGTATCAATCAGTACCTACTGCACCCATCATTTCTGAAGTATTTAGTGGAAAGGAGTTGATCGCACTGCTATTCAAGTTTCATTTTTCACCCTTACACCACTCTGATGAACATGTTGTGTATTGAAATTTATATATATAATAAAAAATTTCACTTCATGATTTATTAAATTATTTATTTTTTCAATTTTAAAAAGGTAAATGTTTCTTGTTTTGATAATTTAATTGTAGGTGGAGGTCATTTGGAAGTCCCATGAAGAAGATCAAGAAAAATGGGCCAAACTGTGCATCATCTAAGTAGACCAGTGGACTTAGTCACATACTACTATTAGAACATGCATACAAATGGGATTATATTTTGTTGGATGGTCTAAAAATTCATTATGATACATTTCATTTTAAGAAACCCATGTATCATTTGTCCATTAAGGGGCCAATCCAAACCAATATCTCAAAGGGATCGAATCTGCACAATGTCAAACGGTGTGTTATGTATTCTGTCAATATTTAAAGATATAGTTGTCCAAATGGTTCCAAACACTCAATGGATATAGTACATAGGAGGTCATATAACTTTTTAATTTTCTACATTGTGAGATAAGAATTTTTTATAGTTAAAAACCATGATCTAAGTGGTTTCTCAAAACCTGGGTGCCCAAAACCACATTCCACATTTCTTATAAATTGGAACTTTTGGATCCCCATTTGTAAGTTCGAACAAGGAGTGAAGTGATTCAAATTTGAAGTTCAAGAGGATTAAAATCCTCATATGAGATGTTTTTTAGGCTCCTATAATCTTTGGGTGATCAATGATGAATAAGGATATGCACATGAGATTTCTCCTTCCCTTAATGTCAGGGTAAACAGTGGACATTCGTTGTGATGAAGATACATAAATGTCAAGGGAGTTATGCTGTAGATATTTTCTACTAGTTTTGATTAATTTGGGTGTTAAAACATTTATTTCCATGTATATTAAATTTTTTCAAATTTTAATGATTTTTTATTCATACGATTGATTTGATTTTAATTTCTAACCAATCATTGTGAGGTTTTTAGACTTGTGTTGTTTTGATTAGAAAACAAAATAATCCTTCTCATACTCAAATTTTACAGATTTATAATTGATTTGGAATCTCTTATTCCATGCATATGTTTTTTAACTTAGAAATATGATTTTCAAGTCAAGGTTTGGTTCTTAATGCATTGAAATAAAATCCTAGGAATTAATATGGATTCTAATTAATTTCATCCAAAGAATTACTCAGAACCTAAAGGATTATCTGGAAACCGTGAAGTTGAAATGTGTGTTGTCAAAGAAAAAAAACTTTTATATCGTATTTTTTAAAATCCACTTGGTTTCTAAAATATTAAACTCTTTAAATTATATTATTTTTTTAAAACTATTTTCAAAACAACCCACCTATTTTAATACTACTTATTATAAATACACACTCTAAGCCTATCAAAACTCCTTGGGAGATAACCTAGGGTCTTCCCTAGACTAAGAAATTATCCTCAAATCAAAATAAATTTGGTGTGTCATGAAACAAGTTCACATTTTAGCATTGTTTCTAGGGGTATTTTGTTTTTAGTATGTGTTTTTTATGAAAATATTATTAATTTTTAACTATTTATTTTCCTATTTCCTTCTTTAATTTTTAATAGATTTATAAAATCATCTTATCATGTATGTTCTCTTATTAACACATTCTAATCACAGAGATCTACTACCTTTTGAACCCGAACTCGAGATGAACCTATGTTAGCGACATCGCGACACACAAGGCAACATTTTGAAGGAGGACACATCAAATCTTGAAACTCTTCTTTATTTTTTTTATTCTTCTAGAACCCACATCCAAACTAGAATAAATTTCAATTACAGGGTAGAAAGTAATAGAACACTAAATTATCTAACCTCACCTGATGTTGATATCAACTCCACATATATTGAAATTCAAGGCAAGGAACCCAATTTCATACTTAAATATAGTTTAATTTATTCAAATGAGACACAATTTTTTTTAAAAATAATTCCCAGCATCTTGAATGGAAACTATAAGGAATGAAGTATGTGGTATAAATAAATCACAAGGGGGAACACTTTATTACTACTATTAAATATTTAATAGGCTTCGTTCAAGTTTCCCCCACCACCAAATAAGTGATATCATTTTAATACTATATTTTTATGAAGTTTTGATTCCTATTGATTGAAATATGATTGATGCTGTTTTAGGTGATGTACTATTTGATAAAACCCAAATTTCTTCAAGGAACATTATTGAGAACATGGTTGAAAACACTCAATAATTTGGTTCCAGGTTCAATGTATCCATTTGAGGTATCCATGATTTGAAATAATGAAAATTAAAGAGGAATGTGGACATGAAGATCGAAGAGGTATGTACCCTTCTTTGATAAATTTCTCTTTACCAAAGGAAATCCCAATATCCTCCTCCCATCCATTGTGATATATGTTCTTCTGACACCCATTATTCTAACCAATTCCTTCAATTGAGAAAATATTCTTAGAGTTATGAGGAAATCATTCTAGGATTTCTATATATTCAACTATTTAGGAAAGAACCTTACTATTCATCCAACCCTAGGTGGAAAGAAAAAAAATCCTCTCTGTAAGGGGGTATTCAAAACAACTGCAACAACCCTAGAACCAACCAATGAAGAGTTGTTATACACCACCACCAAGAGATCCTAAACAACCACAAAGCCTTTCCAACAACCCCTTAACCCCATAAGGTGAGCCTATCCTAGATGTCACGGTGAAACTATGGTCTTACAACAATCTCCGATTCTAAAAAAACCAACCAAGCTACCATACCAGACCTAAAAACCAAATTTGGCTAAATAGCCAACTCGGTGGGGGGAAATCTGAAGTCATGGGTTGGGTAAAATACCTTCCCAACAACTTTTTGACCCTTGGGATAGGGTAATGTGACTTCCATAACCATTAAGAGTGGAAATCAACTTAAAATTAAAACTAACCATCATTTATAGTCATCCCCCCTAGAGAAAAACACCTTCCCAACCATTCAAATTAGTTAAAATATTGAAAAAAAATTGTCCTGAGAGAAACCCTTTCAAATGAACGAGTGTGTTCGATAATGAGCCATCTAGACCAAATATTACCATTCTATTTCCCCAAAGGGCCACCCAATCAAGGAAAATATTAAACTAAACATGTTTATTAAATCTTGAGAACTTTAAAAAAAATTATAGATTAACATTCATTTAGTTGGTGTCATAAAGTTAATTCCAAGATACGCCATGTTTCTGAATGGGTTTTTTTCACAATGGAGTAAACTTCTATGTGATGAGAAGGTGATATTAGGGAGGAACGTCTCAACATTTATAGAGCTATCACTTACCACCAAATGAAATGGTCATGGAACATTCTCAGTTCCATGCACTATAGGTGAGCATTCCTTTTCGAGTGCTATTCTTGATATGAGTGCTTCTATTATTTTGATTCCTCTCTATATTTAATATTCATTATAGTTCTAGGAACTGAATCCCATTGGAATTTTTGTTCAATTAGAACATCGGATTACAACAATACCTTCGAGTGTGTTAGAGTCTGTTCTGGTGAGGGTTCAAAATTTAATATTTATAGCAGATTTTTATGTGCTTAAAATATAAGATGATAGGATTAATGTACATGTCCCAATTATATTGGGGAGACTATTATTGAAAACTACCAAAACAAAAATTAATGACCAAAATGGTACATTATATATGGATTTTTTGGTTAAATTTTCCATTTCAACATCCTTGATTTCATGAAGCATCCCTCATAAGAACATCCCTCTATCTTCATTAATTATATAAATGTACTCCCTTACATTAAAAGATATTATTTTCATTACCCTAATCCCTATTATGTGTTTCATTGTTGATTGAATTTTTAGGTAATGCATCATGCATTAAATGTTGTACCGGTATAGAAAAATGTCATGCATGTTTTATAATTGATAATTTCGTGCACATTAAGGGTATGATGACCATAAATGATACTAATAATCTTGAAAAAGATGATACCTCATTTGGGGATGACACCATTGAGTATTTAGAAGAGATTAGTGACCTATCACTTTCACACACACTCCTATTAATCCAAAATCCCCTTGAATTCTAAGTAAAACTATTTCCTCAAGATTGAAGATATTCCTATATTGAGAATGGAAACAACTTTCCTATCAACATTTCCTATAAACGCCCTCCTGAGCATGAATTTTTACTTCTTGATCTTTTAAGGGAGTATAATTAAGATTTAGGATGGAAAATTTCTGAAATTCTTGGTATCAGCCTATCAATTTGAAAACATCATATATTGTTAAATGATGAGGTTAAACCAGTGAGGCAGACATAACATCGATTGAACCCAAACCTCCTAGCTGTTGTCAAAAGGTGGGTAACCAATTTATTGGATATGGGAATAATTTACCCCATATCTGATATCCCATAGGTTACTCTAGTTCAATTAGTTACAAAAACAAATTGTAATAAAGTAATTAAAAATGAAAATAATGAATTGGTTCCAACTTGTGAGCAGAATAGTCACTTTCTCTATATAGACTACCTCCGAATAAACCATCACACTAGAAAGGACCATTACCCATTTTTGTTCATTGAACAAATTCAAGAGAGTCAAGTAGGGAAGTCCCAATACTGTTTTCTTGATGGGTATTATGGATATTTTTAGATCCATATTTCCTGCGAGGATCCGAAAAAGGAAACCATTACTTTCCCCTTTGGCATATTTTCATATAGAAAGATTCCATTTGGTCTGTGTAAGGCTCCAAATAATTTACAGTGATATATGGTTAGTATTTTTTCCATATTAACTAGAGAATTGAATGAATTTTTCATGGATGATTTCAATGTTAATGGCTCTTCATTTTATGAATTCTTGAGTATTTTAGGTTCTATCCTACGTCACTATATTGAAAATAATCTCATATTAAATTATGACAAATTCCATTTCATGGGGAAATAAGTTATATTATTGGGACATGTACTTTCCGAGGGATGGTATCCAAGTAGATAAATCAAAATTTTATTTCATTTATTCTCTAACATTCCCCAAAAATGTATGGAATGATGGGTCTTTCCTAGGTCATGTTGAATTTTACCGTCGTTTAATCCATGAATTTAGTAAGCTTGCACTTCCCCTATCCTGATTTGTCCAAAAATAAAAAGAATTTGTTTTTGAAAAATAATGTGAGGTTTCTTTTAATAAATTGAAAATTAGTCTCAGATAATCCTAAGTAATCTATCCACCTCATTTTTATTTACCATTTGAGCTCATTTGTGGTGCCTCTAACAATGCAGTTTAGGTAGTCTAATCACAAATGGTTGATCGAGATCCACATGTCATTGCATATTTATAAGGACACAACCATAAACATTACTTAATATTGAATTAAATGAATAATTCACATTGAGGATCTTTTCAAGTTTAGATTTTTAGAGAAATAGGACATAACTATTACATCTCAAAAGATTACAAGGTAGAAATATCTACACAATTTCCATTTTTTCATAAAATGAAAACTCTTTAAAAAAAGGAGACATGTCTAGTTCCATGTTTTAGAGAGCATGAATTTTCCTTGATCCCATTGTTGACCCTATTCTTCTTTAAGTCCTATGAGAACATTTAAAAACATGGGATGAGCATAAAAAGCTCAGTAAAGGTTATAAAACAAATAATGAATTTTTTTTTCATAAATACATAAAGAACATGAAAGTATTTACTTACATCATGAAAACATAAGATTTATGAATAACACATAGAAATCATAAATCATAAAGGTAACTTGTGGCATCCATATCATACTTACAGTGTAGCTACCTTAGCTACATAGAGTGTTACTTTGGAATACCCAACACAGTATATTCCCTAAATCTATTAGGAGAAACATTAACAATTACCTCCGTCACGTTACCCAATGCATTGGAGAGCTATCTCAGGCTCACCCGCCCTAGGTTTATCACGGAACCACCTGTATACGTAAATAATGCTCAAGAACCATAACATGATCATAACACATAACATAAGCATAAACGAAAGATAATATTTCCAAATTGTAATAATAAAATATCATTTCAAGATATTGAAATAATAAATCCATTCACAAAATCATTTTCAATACCAAAATATGTCAAAAGAGTATATGGTATTTATTTTTCATTTTAAAAACATTTTGGCTTGTTAAGGAGGCCAAAGATCCAATAATACTCACGGTGGCGGAAAGGTCATTATCACTGCTTACATAAAAAAAAGAAACATTCCTTTTTTTCGTTTAGTAAAACTCTTCATATAAAAAGATTCCGTTTGAATAAAATTAAAAGTCAAAGGGGATTAAACACCATATAAAATAAAGTCGTGTATAAAACTCAAAATGCCTCAATGAAAGGAGATTGAGACGAAGTCCCTTACCATGTGTCCGACAAGACTCGATCCTTCTTTAATCTCCTGAATAATAAACTAAAGTTAATTTATACTTGATTAAGAACCTCTTTAAAGTTTATTATTCCTTTTATATCACTTATTACCTTGTTATAAACATTATGCAATCATTTAAGTTAATAACGTTCATTTTGTCGATATTTGGTACTTGAGTAAAAAATGAACACATTATATTTAAAAGTTGTCAATGTGGTCAAAGGTTCATTATCTCCAGAATGATATTCATGATTTGGATATCATATATATCATATATATCCAGTATATACATGTTTTTATAATAGTACATAACATTTAGAGGTAAGAAATGAAATGCACCATTCATGGAGACGGTAAGTCGTACGTACGCATGAATGATACTTTCATTTCTATTTCTTATTTTAATTGAAATAAAACATAATGATACATATCTATATTATAATTCCAATATAATATCATATGTAATATCATTAACTTTATTCTTTATACATCCCACATAAGGAATTAACGAATCAAATCACTTTGAGGTGGCAGTAGTCCGCCCTTCCTCAAATGAGATTATCGTATTTACCCACTATGGAAACCATAAAGGCATGATATAAATGGGAAGTACATAAGCATAAAGAAATAATAAACATAATATAGATCATATATAAATACAGTACTTTCATAATGGCCACCATGAGAGGCAGTAAGATGTAATTGAACAGTCATCATTTCGTGAGGCCTTCGTTTCCCATCCACAGAAACATTATGTTCTTCATCCATTAGATGGAGGTTTGTTTAAGTGTAGTTTGAATACTTCTCATAAAAAATCCTAGTATATTGAGGATACTAGTTTTGTTAAAAAAAATAAAGGAATAAAAAGAGTTTAGGGGTTGGAGAAGAAAAATAAATGAAAACAATTTAAGAGAAACAGTTACCTTTAATTTGGGTAACTCCCTCTGGTTTGAACCAAAGGACTTCATGAAGTGCCTTATGCCTAAAGTAAGACTTCTAAGAGGAGGAGAGTGATTTAGGGAGATTAATTGGTCAGATTTTTGACGAGCCAAATGGCTTGAGAGGTGTGAGGAATGGGTTAGAAGTGGTCTCCTTTTATAAGGGAGAGGAGGGGTTCTTTAAGAAAGTGTAAAACTATTATTTTATAATATAATGATATTCAGTTTCTAAAGGTCCAAAAATAATTATAGTCAAATATAAGATGACTAATGGTCGAAAGGAATCCTCCAATTAGAATTGGAAATGTTTTGGATAATATTTTAATCATTATAATCTTATTTATTTAAATCATTTATTAATGAGGTAAATAATACATCATTATTGTGTCATACATAATTTAATTTATTAGACATCTAAAAATAATAATAAAAATACTACCATTTAGGAACTCTTTTTATCTTTCTAATGAATTTTTATAGGCAAAAAGATAATTTATATAACCCATAATAAAAATTAATTTACTAAAAGATATTTGCTTTTGTCATATTTTCCTTTACTTTAAGTTAATCTAAATTGTCATTATCACTCTAAAGTTGCTCAATGGGGTCCCAAAATAGACCAAAAGATTACCATAGTCGTAAATGACTCAACCAATAAGGTTTGGACAACTTTTAAGTAAATTTTTAATTATTATAATATTCATTTAACCTTGAATTACCCTATTTACCTTTAACCGCGGTAAATAAAAGTCAAAAGTTACTATTCACCAAAAATTATTTTCATCTTATTGAACAAAATTTTACCACTTTATAACAACCATGTATGTCAAATTTTTTGAAATTAAATTCACAAAAGTGGTAAAATTTCATTAAAATGAAAAGGCCAATTTTTTAACTACCACTAAGTGGTTTCACTATTCATCAAGAATTGAAGTTTTTCAGAAAAATATCAAAAATTCAGCCTAAGATATATTTGATATTACAAAATAAAAATTGATATCTATTTTTCCAAATTCAAAAAATATAAGTGGAATTAATTAATTTAAAAATTAATTCCCGTAGTTAAAACAAATAGCATGTTTTTTATGAAACAATAACTATCCAAAGATTGATACTTGTTTATGTCCAATTTCAAGGTGAAATTCATTCCAATGACCAAAATTGGATTAAATGGTAAAAATATAATTTAATTTCACTTTAAAACCAAATAAAAAGAGAATATAAGCATATAAATAAATTAGATTAAAAGGAACTTTTGAATTAAAATGCAATATTTTTCACTATTCATTACAAAATTATCTTTATCCGAAAATACAAAAAAAATTACCCGAAGTAAAATTTGATGTCCCCATTTTATATAAGGATTTTATTTGGTCAATTATAATGTATTAAAGTGACCAAAACTATATTTAATGATGGTTCTCCATTAAAAGATGATAAATCAGCCTTTTAATGTAAATTTGGCTTAAAATAAGATTCATTCACATTTTAAGCCTCGAACTTTTTATTCGATAATGTAAATACATTTAACAAACATGTATAATCATATTGTAGTTTGTTTCATTCATTCCCTTGAATACAATGTCTAGGAGTTAACTACCATTTAGAATAATAATATTATATTATTAGTGTGAAACGTAAGATTCCAAAGAAACCTGTTGTTGCATATTGGGTATGCTATCGAACATAGAAACCCCTTTAAAGTAAAATTAATATTTAATTCACAAATATTAATAAATTCAAAATATGTCTTATTCTTCATTTACCTGGGATGTTACATCCTTCACCCCTTTTCAGAATTGCATCCTTGCAATTTTTGTTCACTTATCAAAATAAGTGGGGGTATTTATCCCACATAACATTTTCAGATTCTCACCTTGCCTCTTAAACCATATGGTTTTTCCACAAAACCTTTACCTAGTGAATTACCTTATTCTGCAACACTTTCTCTCTACGGTCAATAATATGGACTGGTTGTTCTTCATAAGAGATATTATCTTCCAACTAAACTAACTTTGTGATCAAAACATGAGATGGATCTGGCATATACTTTCTCAACATCGAAACATGAAAAACATTGTGTACCTGGGATAAACATGGAGGTAAATCCACTCTATATGAAACTGATCCAACTTTCTCCATAATTTCATAGTGTCCAATGAACCTCGGACTCAACTTTCCTTTCTTACCAAAACACATCACACTTTTCCATGGAGAAACTTTGAGAAATACATGATCACCTACCTCAAAGGAAAGATCATTCCTTCGGTTATCTGCATAACTTTTTTGTCTACTCTAAACTGTTCTTATGCACTTCTGAATCAACAGAACTTTCTCTGCCATCTCTTCTACTAATTCTGGTCCCATCAGCTTCCTTTCACCTACTTCAACCTAGAATTATGGAGTTCAAAAATGCATTCCATATAATGACTCAAATGGAGCCATCTGTATTTTGGAATGAAAGCTATTATTATAAGAAAATTCAACAAAAGAAAGATGTTGGTCCCAAGTTCCCTAGTAATAAATCGAGCAAGCACGTAACATATCCTGCATGGTCTGAATTGTTCGATCTGATTTCCCATATTATTGAGGATTAAAAATATATACTAAAATTTAATTCAGTACCCAATGGCTTCTAAAGGCCATTCCAAAAGTTATAAGTGAACCTGGGATCACGATCAGATACAATGGAGATGGGAACTCCATGAAACCTGACTATATCATTAACATACAACCGAGAAAGTTGATCTAGAGACAAATTATCTCTAATAGGAAGGAAATGAGAAGATTTATTCAACCGATCAACTATAACCCAGATTGCATTATTACCTCGAGATGTCTTTGAAAATCCCACAACAAAGTACATGGATATATTTTCACATTTCCACTCTGGAACCGGTAAAGGCTGAAGCATTTATTTTGGTAAATGTTTCTCTACTTTAACCTATTGACAATTCAAACACTTCACATTAAAATCAGCAATATATCTTTTCATTCCATCCCACCAGTAATACTCTCGAAGATCTCTGTACATCTTAGTACTTCCAGGATGAACTAAAAACGGAGAACTTTGAGCTTCACATAATAACTAATTATTGAACTGTGAATCACAAGGCACACATAAACTCTTTCCAAATCTCAAAACACAATCATTATCAATGTTAAAATCCGAAAACTTACCCTTATGAACCAACACAACCTTTCTCTACAACTCACTGTCTTCCTTCTACGCTTTCTTAATTCTGTCTGGGAGAGACGATTTCACTGACACCAGAAACAAAACAGAAGAATTTCCTGCAACAAAAAATTCTATGCCAAAGTTCAGAAAATCAAAAACCAAAGGATCTCGTTCCAAACGTTACATGGTTAATGAAGTATTACTTTTTCGACTCAAAGCATCAGCCACTTTATTTTCATTCCTCAAATGATAAAGGATCATGCAATCAAAATCCTCGATTAATTCTAACCATCTCCTCTGTCTCATGTTCAATTCTTTCTGAGTGAATATATACTTCAAACTTTTGTGATCAGTATATATTTCACACTTCACTCCTTACAAATGATGCCACAAAATTTTTAAAGCAAAAAACAACAACAACTAATTCCAAATCATGTGTAGGGTAACTTAACTCATGAGGTTTCAACTAATGTGAAGCATAATCAATTACATGATCATTCGGCATAAGGACACATCCAAGTCCTTTCAACGAAGCATCACTGTAGATTACAAACTTACCATTTCTAGAAGTTAGTGCCAAAACTAGATCATTCACCAATCTTCTTTTCAATTCCTAAAAACAATCATCACATTCTTTTGTCCAGATTAACTTAACACCTTTTCGAGTTAACTTAGTCATTGGACTAGATAACCATGCAAAATTTTCAACAAAACTCCGGTAATAACCTGCCAAACAATTAAAACTACGAATCTCGGTTATAGTTGTGGGTCTTGGACATTCTTCAACAACTTTCCTTTTAGCAGGATCAAAAGTTATGACATTTTTTGAAACAATGTGACCAAGGAATGAAATTTGTTGAAACCAAAACTCACAATTGCTAAATTTCAAAAATAGTTTCTTTTCATTAAAGGTTTTAAAGACAACCCTTAAATGAATTTCATGTTCCTCCTCACTTTTTGAATAAACCAAAATATAATCAATGAACACAACCACAAACTTATCCAAGAACTCACAGAAAATTATATTTATAAGATCCATGAATACAACAGGTTCATTGTTTGACCTAAAAGGCATAACTAAAAATTCATAATGGCCATATCTAGTATGAAACATGGTCTTTGAAATGTCTGACTCCTTTACTTTCAACTGGTGGTACCCCAACCACAAGTCAATCTTCAAAAAATACTGAGCTCCCTGGAGCTGATCAAATAAATAATCGATATGAGGAAAAGGACACTTATTCTTAATAGTGATGTTATACAACGCTCTATAATCAATGAAAAGTCTCATTGAACCATATTTCTTTTTAACAAACAAGATATAAGCACCCCATGGTGATGTTCTAGGTTGAATTAAACATTTACCTAATAACTCCTGCAATTGCTTCTTTAACTCTAAAGTTAAATTTGATCCATTCGGTAAGGGGGTTTTGAAATTGGCTTAGCATCAGGAACTAATTCAACATTAAATTCAACTTCCCGATCAGTTATAATACAAGGCAACTCATCAGGAAAAACATCAAGGTACTCATTTACAACTGGCACATCATTAATATGAACAGTTCCTTTGTTTTCAACAATATGCACAAGGTAACATTCATTTCCATCTTTTACTAGTTTCTCAGCTTCTTGATATGTTATCAATAGAAAGGGTTCATTTTTGTATACAAACTGAAAATCATTCTGAAAAGAAACCTCTTTAGCACCACAATCAATCTTAGCATGATAAATAAAAAGTCAATACATGCCCAATATAACATCAATATCTAATAGAGGCAAAACAATAAGGTTTGCAGGTAGATTCTTTCCAAACACAAGGCCATGAATGTTATTATGTTTTCTTTTTGTCCCAACATTTCCTTCAGGTGTTTTTACCGTAAGTTCAGTATTTATATCATGAGATAGAATTACGAATTTACTAGAAAACTTCTCAGAAATGAAAGAGTGTTTAGACCCTAAATCAAACAACACATTGGCATAATCTGAAAAAACAAACAGTGTGCCTTACAAAAATTCATTTGATGGCCCAACATCTGCTGAAGTAGTTGCAAAGGATTTAACCACTCCTTTATGCTTGTAGTCTAGAAGCTTTCCTTTGGTTGAGTTCTTTGTTGGAAACTCATTTGCATAATGTCCCATTTTATTTCACTTAAAAAATTTTACTGACTGTAAATCAGATTCTGTCTTACCATTACCCTAATCTTTTTCAGTGCAATTACGAGCCTTATGTACTATTTTACCACATCGGTAGCACTTACTAGAATTCAAAATTCATTCACCAGCATAATTTTTACCACAATTTTAACAAACTGTAAACTTAAGTTTCTTACCATCAAACTTTTTTGAAGACTTCATCCCTTTAACCTACCACCTCGAACTCTTATTCTGTTGTTTGTCAAAGAATACCTAATCATCAGAAAATTACATTTCCACCTTCTCCACACAACGAACATGTTTTTCATAACTTTTGAACTCATGAGAAGCTAAATACCTTTGATAAATTTTCTTTAATCCTCAGTAAAAATGGTTGATTTTAATATCAAGATCTCGTATGAAATTTGGAGCATACCTTGTCAGTCGAGTGAATTTTTCTTCATAAGCAACCATTAAGTCATCCTCCTGCCTCAATTCTAGGAATTATTTTTTCTATCCTAAAACGAACCACCTTAGGAAAATATTTCTCAAGAAACATACCTTTAAATTAATCCCAATCGATAGCATCAATCTCCTCACTATCCCCGATATTTTTCACCATTGACCACCACTGATCAGCTTCACCTTCAAAATGGAAAACAGCAAGACTAACCTTTTGATGTTTTGAACAACCCATGACATCCAAAATATTTTCCAGTGCTTTAATCCACTCTTCACCTAGCACAGGGTTATATAATCCTCTGAATGATGGGGGATGTTTCCTCATGAAATGCTCCACTACTAACATGTTCCTCTGTGGTTGATCTGGCTGATCTTGTACTTGGATACCACCACTATTTATAGCCTGAGTCAACTGTTCCATCACTGTAACAAACTATTTAGTTCTAATTGCGACCATCCCATGTTGCTGATTTGGAAGGTTGTCTTCCTCCTGATGTCGTCCCAACATAGATGTCATGTGTCCTCTGCGGAAAACCATTCTGAACACAGAAATATCTTAGGCAAAGCAACATGGTAATATGTAAATGGTATATGATTTCAATATTAACATAAATTACTTTATGGATATTAATTTAACAATACCATATCTTCTAAAGTTATCTAAACTGACCTCTGATACCAACTATAAGGATCCGGCCTTAAACATTACTTAATATTGAATTAAATAAATAACTCACATTGAGGATCTTTTCATGTTTAGAGTTTTAGAGAATTAGGACATAACTATTACATCTCAAAAGATTACAAGGTAGATATATCTACACAGTTTCCATTTTTTCATAAAATAAAAAGTCATGAAAAAAAGATTCATGTACAGTTCCATGTTTTAGACAGCATGACTTTTCCTTGATCCCATCCTTGACCCTATTCATCTTTAAGTCCTGTGAAAACATTTCAAAACATGGGATTAGCATAAAATGCTCAGTAAGGGTTATAAAAAAAGAATGAAAACAATTGTTCATAAATAAATACAAAACAAGAAATCATTTACCTACCTCATGAAAACATAAGATTTATGAATAACACATAGAAATCATAAATCATAAAGATAACTTATGGCATCCATATCATACTTACATTGTAGATACCACTACTACATAGAGAGTTACTTTGGACTACCCATCACAGAATATTCCCTAAATCTATTTAGAGAAACATTCATGTTTACCTCCATCACATTACCCAATGCATTGGAGATCTATCATGGGATCACCCACCCGAAGTTTATCACGGAACCACCCGTATACATAAATAATTCCTAAGAACCATAACTCTATCATAACACATAACAAAAGCATAAAGGAAAGATAACATTTCCACTTTGTAATAATAAAATATCATTTCAAGATATTGAAATAATAAATATATTTACAGAATAATTTTCAATACCAAAATACATAAAAAGAGTATATGGTATTTATTTTTCCTTTTAAAAACATTCTAGCTTGTTAAGGAAGCCAAAGATCAAATAATACTCATGGCAGCAGAAAGGTCATTGTCACCGCTTACATAAAAAAAAGAAACATTCCTTTTTGTCGTTTAGTAAAACACTTCATATAAAAAGATTACCTTTGAATAAAATGAAAATTAAAAGGGTTTTATACAAAGTATAAAATAAAGTCGTGTATAAAACTATAAATTCCTCAATGAATGGAGATTGAGATGAAGTCTCTTACCTCATGTCCGACTAGACTCGATCGTTCTATAATCTCTTGAATAATAAAATAAAGTTAATTTATATGTTCTTAAGAACCTTTTTCAAGTTTATTATTCCTATTATATCACTTATTACCATGTTCTTAACATTATGAAATCATTTGAGTTAATAACGTTCATTTTGATGATATTTCGTACTTGAGTAAAAAAATGAACACATTATATTTACAAGTTGTCCATGTGGTCAAAGGATTATTATATCCAGAATGATATTCATGATTTTTATATCATATATATCATATATATATCCAGTATATACAAGTTTTTATAATATTACATAACATTTAGAGGTAAGAAATGAAATGCACTGTTCATGGAGACGGTAAGCCATACTTACGCATGAACGCTACATTCATTTCTATTTCTTATTTTAATGAAAATAAAACATAATGATACATATGTATATTATAATTCCAGTATATTATCATATATTATATCGTTAACTCCATCCTTTATACATCCCACATAATGCATTAACGATTCAAATTACTTTGAGGGGGCAGTAGTCCACACTTCCTCAAATGAGATTATCGTATTTACCCACTATGGAAACCATAAAGGCGTCCTATAAATGGGAATTAAAAAAGCATAAGTAAATAGTAAATATAATATATATAATATATAAATACAGTGCCATTATAATGGCCACCATGAGAGGTGGTAAGATGTAATTGAACAATCATCTTTTCGTGAGGCCTTAGTTTTCCATCCACAGAAACATTATGTTCTTCATCCATTAGATGAAGGTGTGTGTAAGTGTAGTTCAAATCCTTCTCATAACTACATCCTAGTATATTTTTTATATTGTTGTTTTTACAAAATAAATTAATAAAAAGAGTTTAGGGGTTGGATAAGTAAAATAAAAGAAAACAATTTAAGAGAAACAATTACCTTTAATTTGGGTAACTACCTTTGGTTTGAAACAAAGTACTTCTTGAAGTGCCTCTTGCCTATGGTAAGGCTTCTAAGAGGAGGATAGGGATGTATGGAGCTTAATTGGGTAGAGTTGGGATGATCCAAATTTCCTGAGAGTTGTGAGGAATTGGTTAGAAGTGGTCTCCTTTTATAAGGGAGATGAGGGGCTCTTTAGGAAAGTGTGAAAATATTATTTTATAATATAATGATATTCAGTTTCTAAAGGTCCAAAAATCATTATAGTAGAATATAAGATGACTCATGGTCGAAAAAAAATCATACAATCATAATTGGACATGTTTTGGATAATATTTTAATCATTAAAATATTATTTTTTTAAATCATTTATTAATGAGGTAAATACTACATCATTATTGTGTCATAACTAATTTAATTTATTTGATATCTAAAAATTATAAAAAAATACCATCATGTAGGAAATAGTTTTATCTTTCCAAATAATATTTATATGAAAAGAGATAATTTATATATCCCTTTCTAAAAATTAATTTACTAAAATATATTTTCTTTTGTCATATTTTCCTTTACTTTAAGTTAATTAATCTAAATTGTTATTATCACTCCCAAGTAACTCAATGGGGTCCCAAAATCGACCCAAAGATCCCCATGGTATTTAATGACTCAACCAATAGGTTTTTGACAAGTGTTAAGGTAATTGTGAATTATTATAATATTCTTTTAACCTTGAATTACCCTATTTACATTTAAACGCGGTAAATAAAAGTCAAAAACTTACTATTCACCAAAAATTATTTTCATCTTATTGAACCACATTTTACCTGTTTATAACAACCATGTATGTCGAATTTTCGAAATTCAATTCACAGAAGTGGTAAAATTTCATTAAAATGAAAACGTCAATTTTTTAACTACCACTAAGTGGTTTCACTATTCATCAAAAATTGAAGTTTTTCAGAAAAGTACCAAAAATTCAGCCTAAGCTATATTGGATATTACGAATTCAAAATTGATGTCTATTTTTCCAAATTCAAAACATATAAGTAGAATTAATTAATTTAAAAATTAATTCCTGTAGTTAAAAAAAATAGCATTTTTTATGAAACAATAACTATCAAAAGATTGATACTTGTTTATGTCCAATTTCAAAGTGAAATTAATTCCAATGACCAAAATTGGATTAAATGGTAAAAATATAATTTAATTTCACTTTAAAACCAACTAAAAAGATAATCTAACAATATAAATAATTTATATTAAACGGCACTTTTGAATTAAAATGCAATATTTTTGACTATTCATTAAAAAAATTAACTTTATCAGAAAATACCAAAAAATTACCCGAAGTAAAATTTGATGTTCCCATTTTAAATAAGGATTTTATTTGGTCAATTATAATGTATTAAAGTGACCAAAACTATATTTACTGAGGGTTCTCCATTATAAGCTGATAAATCGGCCTTTTAATGTAAATTATGCTTAAAATAAGATTCATTCACATTTTAAGACTAGAACTTTTATTGGATAATGTAAATAAATTTAACAAACATGTATAATCATATTGTAGTTTGTCTCATTAATTCACTCTAATACAATGGCTAGGAGTTAACTACCATTTAAAATAATAATATTATATTATTAGTGTGCAACGTAAGTTTCCAAAGAAACCTGTTGTTGCATATTGGGTATGCTATCGAACATAAAAACCCCTTTAAATTAAAATTAATATTTAATTCACAAATATTAATAAATTCGAAATATCTCTTATTCTTCATTTACCTGGGATGTTACATCCTTCACCCGTTTTGGGAATTGCATCCTTGCAATTTTTGTTCACTTATCAAAATAAGTGGGGGTATTTATCCCACATAACATTTTCAGATTCTCATGTTGCGTCTTCAACCATATGGTTTTTCGAAAAATACTTTACCTGATGAATTACCTTATTTCGAAACACTTGCTCTCTACGGTCAATAATCTGGACTGGTTTTTCTTCATAAGAGAGATTATCTTCCAACTAAACTACCTTTGGGATCAAAACATGAGATAGATCTGGCATATACTTTCTCAACATCGAAACAAGAAAAACATTGTGTACCTAGGATAAACTTGGAGGTAAATCGACTCTATATGCAATCGATCCAACTTTCTCTAGAATTTCATAAGGTCCAATGAACCTCAGACTCAACTTTACTTTCTTAACACAACACATAAAACTTTTCCATGTAGAAACTTTGAGAAATACATGATCACCTACCTCAAAGGAAAGATCCTTCCTCCAGTTATCTTCATAACTTTTTTGTCTACTCTAAGCTGTTCTTATGCGCTTCTGAATCAACTGAAATTTCTCTGCCATCTCTTCTACCAATTCTGGTCCCATCAGCTTACTTTCACCTACTTTATCCCATAATGATGGAGTTCAACAATGCTTTCCATATAATGCCTCAAATGGAGCCATCTGTATTTTGGAATGAAAGTTGTTATTATAAGAAAATTCAACCAAAGAAAGATGTTGGTCCTAACTTCCCTAGTAATCCATCGAGAAAGCACGTAACATATCCTCCAAGGTCTAAATTGTTCATTCAGATTGCCCATATTTTTTAGGATTAAAAA
Source organism: Viscum album (assembly GCA_963277665.1). Classification (NCBI taxonomy): domain Eukaryota; kingdom Viridiplantae; phylum Streptophyta; class Magnoliopsida; order Santalales; family Viscaceae; genus Viscum; species Viscum album. The sequence continues at coordinate 361,008,289 of OY728125.1, forward strand.
TCTGTACTGAAATTTAATTCTGTACCCAATGACTTCTAAAGGCCTTTCCAAAAGTTATAAGTGAACCTGGGATCACGATCAGATACAATAGAGATGGGAACTCCATGAAACCTGACTATATCTTTAACATACAACCGAGAAAGTTGATATAGAGACAATGTATCTCTAATAGGAAGGAAATGAGAAGATTTAGTCAACCGATCAACTATAACCCAGATAGTATTATTACCTCGAGATGTCTTTGTTAATCCCACAACAAAGTCCATGGATATATTTTCCCACCTCCACTCTGGAACCGGTAAAGGCTGAAGCATTTCTTTCGGTAACTTTCGCTCTACTTTAACCTATTGAAAATTCAAACACTTCACAGTAAAATCAGAAATATATCTTTTCATTCCATCCCACCAGTAATACTCTCGAAGATCTCTTTACATATTAGTACTTCCAGGATAAACTAAAAACGGAGAACTTTGAGCTTCACGTAATAACTAATTATTAAACTGTGAATCACAAGGCACACATAATCTCTTTCTAAATCTCAAAACACAATCATTATCAAAGTTAAAATCAGGAAACTTACCCTTCTGAACCAACAAAACCTTTTTATACAACTCACTATCTTCCTTCTGTGCTTTCTTAATATTGTCTAATATAGATGATTTCACTGACACCAGAAACAAAACAGAATAATTTCCTACAACAATAAATTCTATGCCAAAGTTCATCAAATCAAAAACCAAAGGATCTCGTTCCAAACGTTACATGGTTAATGAAGTATTATTTTTTCGACTCAAAGCATCAGCCACTTTATTTTCATTCCCCAGATGATAAAGGATCCTGCAATCAAAATACTCGATTAATTCCAACCATCTCCTATGTCTCATGTTCAATTCTTTCTGAGTGAATATATACTTCAAACTTTTGTGATCAGAATATATTTCACACTTCACTCCTTACAAATAATGCCACCAAATTTTTAAATCAAAAACAACAACAACTAATTCCAAATCATGTGTAGGGTAATTTAACTCATGAGGGTTCAACTGACGTGAAGCATAAGCAATTACATGATCATTCGACATAAGGACACATCCAAGACATTTCAACGAAGCATCACTGTAGATAAAAAACTCACCAATTCTAGAAGGTAGTTCCAAAAATATAGCATTCACCAATCTTCTTTTGAATTCCTAAAAACAATCATCACATTCTTTTGTCTAGATGATCTTAACACCTTTTCAAGTTAACTTAGTCATTGGAAAAGATAACCGTGCAAACGTTTCAACAAAACTATGGTAATAACCTGCCAAACCAATAAAACTACGAATCTCGGATATATTTGTGGGTCTTGGCCATTCTTCAACAAGTTTCCTTTTAGCAGGATCAACAGTTATGCCATTTTTTGAAACAATGTGACCAAGGAAAGAAATTTGTTGAAACCAAAACTCACAATTTCTAAATTTTACAAACAGTTTCTTTTCTTTTAAGGTTTTCAAGACAACCCTTAAATGACTTTCATGTTCCTCCTCACTTTTTGAATAAACCAAAATATCCTCAATGAACACAACCAAAAACTTATCCAAGAACTCACGGAAAATTATATTCATAAGATCCATGAATACAGTAGGTGAATTGGTTAACCTAAAAGGCATAACAACAAATTCATAATGGACATATCTAGTATGAAACATGGTCTTTGGAATGTCTGATTCCTTTACATTCAACTGATGGTACCCCAACCACAATTCAATCATCAAAAAATACTAATCTCCCTGAATCCGATCAAACAAATCGTCGATATGAGGCAAAGGATACTTATTCTTAATAGTGATGTTATTCAACGCTCTATAATCAATGCAAAGTCTCATTGAACTATATTTCTTTTTAACAAAAAAGACAGAAGCACCCCATGGTGATGTTCTAGGTTGAATTAAACCTTTATCTAATAACTCCTACAATTGCTTCTTTAACTCTAAAAGTTCAATTAGAGCCATTCGGTAAGGGGGTTTTGAAATTGGCTTAGCATCAGGAACTAAGTCAACATTAAATTGAACTTTCCGATCATGTATAATACAAGGAAACTCATCATGAAAAACATCAAGGTACTCATTTACCACTTGCACATCATTAATCTGAATAGTTCCTTTGTTTTCAATAATGTGCGCAAGGTAACATTCATTTCCATCTTTTACTAGTTTCTCAGCTTCTTGATATGTTATCAACAGCAAAGGATCATTTTTGTATACAAACTGAAAATCATTCTGAAAAGAAACCTCTTTAGCTCCACAATCAATCTTATCATGATAAATAGAAAGTCAATCCATGACCAATATAACATCAATCTCTACTAGAGGCAAAACAATAAGGTTTGCAGGTAGATTCTTTCCACACACAAGGACAGGAGTGTTATTATGTTTTCTTTTTGTCTCAACATTTCCTTCAAGTGTTTTTACTGTATGTTTAGTATTTATATCCTAATATGGAATTCCAAATTTACTAGAAAACTTCTCAGAAATGAAAGAGTGTTTAGACCCTAAATCAAACAACACATTGGCATAATCTAAAAAAACAAACAGTGTACCTAACACAAATTCACTTGATGCCACAACATCTGATGAAGTAGTTGAAAAGGATATCACCACCCCTTTCTGCTTGTAGTCTACCAACTTTCCTTTGGTTGAGTTCTTTGTTGGACACTCATTTGCATAATGACCCATTTTATTGCACTTAAAACATTTTACTGACTGTAAATCAGATTCTGTCTTACCATTAACCTGATCTTTTTCAGTGCAATTACGAGCCTTATGTACCATTTTACCACATTATTAGCACTTACTAGAATTCAAAATTCCTTCCACATCATAATTTTTACCAAAATTATCACAAACAATAATCTTAAGTTTCTTACCATCAAACATTTTTGAAGAGTTCATCCCTTTCGCCTTCCACCTCGAACTCTTATTCTATTGTTTGTCAAAGAAAAACTAATCATCAACAAACTACATTTCCACCTTCTCCACACAACGAACAAGTTTTTCATAACTTTTGAACTCATGAGAAGATAAATACCTTAGATAATTTTTCTTTAATCCTGAGTAAAACCAGTTGATTTTACTATTAAGATCTCATATGAAATTTAGAGCATACCTTCTCAGTCGAGTGAATTTTTCTTCATAAGCAGCCACTGAGTCATCCTCCTTCCTCAATTCCAGGAATTGTTTTTTCTATCCTTAGACGAAATACCTTAGGAAAATATTTCTCAAGAAACATACCTTTGAATTCAGCCCAATCGATAGCATCAATCTCCTCACTATCCCTAATATTTTTCACCATCAACCACCACTGATCAGCTTCACCTTCAAAACGGTAAACAACAAGACGGACCTTTTGATGTTCTGAACAACCCATGACATCAAAAATAATTTCCAGTGCTTTAATCCACCCTTCACCTAGAACAGGGTTAGATGATCCTCTGAATGATGGGGGATGTTTCCTCATGAAATGCTCCACTACTAACATGTTCCTATGTGGTTGATCTGGCTAGTCTTGTACAAAGATACCACCACCATTTATATCCTGAGTCAATTGTTCCATCACTGTAACAAACTATTCAATTCTAATTCTGACCATCCCAAGTTGCTGATTTGGATTTTTTTCTTCCTCCTGATGTCGTCCCAACATAGTTGTCATGTGTCCTCTGCGGAAAACCATTCTGAACATGGAAATATCTTAGGCGAAGCAACATAGTAATATGTAAATGCTATATGATTTCAATATTAACATAAATTACTTTATGGATATTAATTTAACAATACCCTAACTTATAATGTTGTCTAAACCGACCTCGGATACCAACTATAAGGATCCGGCATTAAACATTACTTAATATTGAATTAAATGAATAACTCACATTGAGGATCTTTTCATGTTTAGTGTTTTAGAAAATCAGGACATAACTATTACATCTCAAAAGATTACAAGGTAGACATATCTACAGAGTTTCAATTTTTTCATAAAATAAAAACTCATGAAAATAAAGAGTCATGTACAGTTCCATGTTTTAGACAGCATGACTTTTCCTTGATCTCATCCTTAACCCTATTCATCTTTAAGTCTTGTGAAAACATTTGAATACATGTGATGAGCATAAAATTCCCAGTAAGGGTTTTAAAAAAAGAACGAAAACATTTGTTCTTAAGTAAATACAAAACATGAAATAATTTACTTACCTCATGAAAACATAAGATTTATGAATAACACATAGAAATCATAAATCATAAAGATAACTTGTGGAAACCATATCATACTTACATTGTAGCTACCACAACTACATAGAGAGTTACTTTGGACTACCCATCACAGTATATTCCCTAAATCTATTAGTAGAAACATTCATGTTTACCTCCATCATGTTTCTCAATGCATTGGAGAGCTATCATGGGATCACCCGCCCGAAGTTTATCACAGAACCACCCGTATACGTAAATAATTCCCAAGAACCATAACTTGATCATAACACATAACAAAAGCATAAAAGAAAGATAAAATTTCCACTTTGTAATAATAAAATATCATTTCAAGATATTGAAATAATAAATATATTCTCAAAATAATTTTCAATACCAAAATATGTAAAAAGAGTATATGGTATTTATTTTTCCTTTTAAAAACAATCCATCTTGTTAAGGACGCCAAAGATCAAATAATACTCGTGGCAGCGGAAAGGTCGTTGTCAGTGCTTACATAAAAAAAGAAACATTCCTTTTTGTCGTTCAGTAAAACACTTAGTGTAAAAAAGATTACCTTTGAATAAAATGAAAATTCAAAGGGTTTTATACACTGTATAAAATAAAGTCATGTATAAAACTAAAAATTCCTCAATGAAAGGAGATTGAGACGAAGTCCCTTACCTCGTGTCCGACTTGACTGAATCATTCTATAATCTCTTGAATAATAAACTAAAGTTAATTTATATGTTCTTAAGAACCTTTTTCAAGTTTATTATTCCTATTATATCACTTATTACCATGTTATTAACAATATGAAATCATTTAAGTTAATAACGTTCATTTTGTCGATATTTCATACTTGAGTAAAAAATGAACACCTTATATTTACAAGTTGTACATGTGGTCAAAGGTTCATTATATCCAGAATGATATTCATGATTTGGATATCATATATATCATATATATCCAGTATATACATGTTTTTATAATAGTACATAACATTTAGAGGTAATAAATGAAATGCACCGTTTATGGAGACGGTAAGCCGTACTTACGCATGAACGCTACATTCATTTCTATTTATTATTTTAATGAAAATAAAACATAATGATACATATGTATATTATAATTCCAGTATAATATCACATATAGCATCGTTAACTCCATCCTTTATACATCCAACATAATTCATTAATGATTCAAATCAATTTGAGGGGGAGGTAGTCCACACTTCCTCAAATGAGATTATCGTATTTACCCACTATGGAAACCATAAAGGCGTGCTATAAATAGGAAGTACAAAAGCATAAGGAAATCATAAAAATAATATATATCATATATAAATACAGTTCCATCATAATGGACACCATGAGAGGTGGTAAGATGTAATTGAACAATCATCATTTCGTGAGGCCTTAGTTTTCCATCCACAGAAACATTATGTTCTTCATCCATTAGATGGAGGTGTGTGTAAGTGTAGTTAGAATACATCTCATAACTAAATCCTAGTATATTTAGGATACTGTTTTTTTTACAAAATAAATGAATAAAAATAGTTTAGGGTTTGGAGAAGTAAAATAAAAGAAATCAATTTAAGAGAAACAGTTACCTTTAATTTGGGTAACTACTTTTGGTTTGAAACAATGTACTTCTTGAAGTACCTTCTGCCTATGGTAAGGCTTCTAGGAGGAGGAGAGGGATGTATGGAGCTTAATTTGAAAGAGTTGGGACGATCCAAATGGCTTGAGAGTTGTGAGGAATTGGTTAGAAGTGGTCTCCTTTTATAAGGGAGATGGGGGGCTCTTTAGGAAAGTGTGAAAATATTATTTTATAATATAATGATATTCGGTTTCTAAAGGTCCAAAAATCATTATAGTTGAATATAATATGACTCATGGTTGAAAAAAATCATCAAATCATAATTGGACATGTTTTGGATAATATTTTAATCATTAAAATCTTATTTATTTAAATCATTTATTAATGAGGTAAATACTGCATCATTATTGTGTCATAAATAATTTAATTTATTAGATATCTAAAAATTATTAAAAAATACCATCATGTAGGAAATATTTTTAGTTTTCCAAAAAATATTTATAGGAAAAAATATAATTTATATGTCCCTTTCAAAAAAATAATTTACTAAAATATATTTTCTTTTGTCATATTTTCCTTTACTTTAAGTTAATTAATCTAAATTGTCATTATCACTCTCAAGTGGCTCAATGGGGTCCCAAAATCGACCCAAATATTCTCATGGTCTAAAATTACTCAACCAATAGGGTTTGGACAAGTGTTAAGGTAATTTTGAATTATTATTATATTCTTTTAAACTTGAATTACTCTATTTACCTTTAACCGCGGTAAATAAAAGTCAAAAATTACTATTCACCAAAAATTATTTTCATCTTATTGAAACACATTTTACTTCTTGATAACAACCATGTATGTAGAATTTTCAAAATTCAATTCACAGAAGTGGTAAAATTGCATTTAAATGAGAAAGTCAGTTTTTTAACTATCACTAAGTGGTCTCACTATTCATAAAAAATCGAAGTTTTTCCGAAAAATATCCAAAATTAAGCCTAAGAAATATTTGATATTCTGAATTCAAAAATAATGTCTATTTTTTCAAATTCAAAACATATAAGTGGAATTAATTAATTTTAAAATTAATTCCCGTTGCTAAAACAAATAACGTGTTTTTAAGAAACAATAACTATCAAAAGATTGATACTTGTTTATGTCCAGTTTCAAAGTGAAATTAATTCCAATGACCAAAATTGGATTAAATGGTAAAAATATATTTTAATTTCACTTTAAAACCAACTAAAAAGATAATCGAACCATATAAATAAATTAGATTAAAAGGCACTTTTGAATTAAAATGTAATATTTTTCACTATTCATTAAAAAAAATTAACTTTATCAGAAAAATACCGAAAAATTACCCAAAGGAAAATTTGATGTCCTCATTCTAAAGAAGGATTTTATTTGGTCAATTATAATGTATTAATGTGACCAAAACTAATTGCAAAGAGGGTTCTCCATTAAAAGTCGATAAATCGGCCTTTTAATGTAAATTATGCTTGAAATTAGATTCATTCACATTTTAAGCCTGAAACATTTTATTGGATATTGTAAATACATTTAACAAACATGTATAATAGTATTTTAGTTAGTTTCATTCTTTCCTTCCAATACAACGGCTAGGAGTTAACTACAATTTAAAATAATAATATTATATTATTAGTGTGCAACATAAGCTTCCGAAGAAACCTGTTGTTGCGTATCAGGTACGCTATCGAACATAGAAACCCCTTTAAGGTAAATTTAATATTTTATTCACAAATATTAATAAATATGAAATATGTGTTATTCTTCATTTACCTGGGATGTTACAATATGCCTCATGTAAATTTGACCATTCCCAAGAGAACTACTACACAACTAAAAATATAATTCATTGACCTTTTGTTTTCCATGGATAAATTTAGATCATACCTTTTAGGGTCCAAAGTCATTATGTTCTTAGGCCATGAATCCCTCTGGAATCTCTTTATGAAACTGAAAGCCAAACTATATCTCATTTGTTGGATTCTCCTCCTTTAAGGATTCAATCTAGAATTTAGAGTTAAAAAAGGAGCAGTGGATGTAGTGATTGACCATATCATTTGGATCCTCCCATTCTAGTACATTAAATCAACCCATTTTATTTCGATAAATGACATGTTTCCTGATGAGAAACTGTACCGAGTGCAAGATTATATTCCTCGTTATGTTGAAATTAAAAATTATTGGGTAACATCATTCTTTTTTACCGATTTCAACAAAAACCATGCAGACCATATAAAACATGAGTCCCATTGGTACATTTTGGATGACCCCTACATTTGTATCTCATATAATGATCAAGTCCTTAGGAATTGTGTTCCTGATATCGGGTTTCAATCTGTCCTTAGGTTCTACCACACTCTTTCTTATGGGGACCATTTTTGTCCCAACAAACTTTTCACAAGGTCCTAGATTCTAGTATCTTTTATCCAAAACAATTTCAGGGTGCACCTTATTTCTATAAATCTTTTCCCCACTATCAAATAATGGGTAATGTCTCTAAATGAAATGAAATACCATAATAACTGTTTCTCTTCCATTACCTTTTTTATGTTTGGGCATTGACTTTATGTTACCATTCCCCAATTCATTTGGGAACCTTTAAATTCTTATGGAAGTGGATTATGTTACAAATTGGGAAGAAGCACATGCCACAAGGACTAATGATACCAAGATTGTTCTAGAATTGTTGAGAACCCAATTTTTTTGTAGGCTTGGAATTCCTAGGATCATCATTAGTGACTAAGGTTCTCATTCTTGCAAATGAACAATGAAATCTCTTTTGCATTGATATGGGGTCGGGAATTGAGGGTGTTTCTGATGCTTTCTTCAGGGCACACGCGTCTGTCTGCTTGAGTGAGACAGGTGTAGATTTTCTTACCCCACATTCCCACTTTCCAAAGGCCGGCGGCATTCGCTCCTTGTTCAGGGACTTCTGCTCCTTAATCGAAACAGGATGATGGGATGTTGGTTATTCCTTCCGTGGATTCCTCCTCGGAACTCATCACCTAGTCTGGGTCTCCCTCATAGATTTAATACTTTGTTCATGAAACTCTTCCCGTTGTCATATTTTCATGGACACCGGTTAATTACGATGAAACTGTCTGGACATTCCAAGGTGTCCGGTCAGGGCAGCAACCTTTGGTTAGGGGAGTAGTCACACTGGGCATCACTGGGGTGTCTAGATGCTGGGGATTGGTGTGTCCTTCTTTCCCTTGTTATGGGGCTTCTCGAGGGCACCGAAGCCCGAGGAATCCCACATCGAACATGAGGAATCATATGCCATAGGCATGTCTCTACGGTTTTCCTCAGCTTTCCATTTTTAACACAGGGTGTTCCGTGAGTTTAACATCTAGTGGGGATGGATTAGACTGATCAGAACACTGATTAGGGTGGATCAGATTGAGGAACCCCCTTGGAGGGAACACTGATATTGGGGCCAACACATGAGCTTCTCCCTGAATGATGTGGAGGGAGATGAAGTAGCATGATCTCACCGGGATGTGGCGCCCCGGGTAAGAGTCGGGATGGATGTTGGTTTTGGGCTTGAGCCTCAAAAAGACTTCCTACGTACCATTCCATGACATGGATCAAATTCCACTTAGTTCAAGTAATGGGAAATAAATTTTAACGTCATGTGGGATGAGGGAATTTTGGGATCACTCTATAAGCGGCCCGAGGTGTTGGTGAACCGACATGGTCGGAATGACCGGGGGGTGGGATTGAACCTTGTGAGGTTTCCTACATACTATGCCTTGACATGGATCAAAGTCCTCATAGTTCAGGAAGGGGTGTGTGGGTGTCAGTGAACCGACGTGAATAAGGACCTTGGTCCGATGGGTGATGGGCTTGAACCTCAGTGAGGCTTCCTACATACCATGCCTTGACGTGGATCAAAGTCCTCATAGTTCAGGAAGGTTCGTGTAGGCGAGCCGACGTGAAGATGGACCTTGGTCTGACGGGAATTGGGATTGAACCTCGTAAGGCTTCTTACGTACCATTCCTTGACATGGATCGAAGACCTCGTAGTTCAGGATGGTTTCTTCAGTGAACTGACATGAAGGTGAACCTTGGTCCAAGTGGATGATGGGCTTGAACCTCGTGAGACTTCCTATGTACTATGCCTTGACATTTATCAAATACCACTTAGTTCAGCATGGGATGGGAATACAGTTTCACGTCATGCAGTACGGGGGTGAATCGATGTGAAAGAGGTCGGAACACCAAGTGGTGGGATAGAATCTCAGGGAGGCTTCCGACGTACCATGCCTTGACATGGATCAAAGTCCACGTAGTACGGGTATACAGTTTAACGTCATGCGAGACGGGGGTGAACCGACATGAAGGAGGTCGGAATGACCGAGTGGTGGGATTGAACCTCATGGAGGCTTCTTATGTACCATGCCTTGACATGGATCAAAGTCCATGTAGTTTGAATACACAGTTTAACTTCATGTGGGATGGGGGTGTTTTCATGGTCGAGGATTACTCTAAGCCCACGTGAGTATTGCTCGGTATGAGAAACAAGAGGCAGTTGGGTCCTGATAATCACGTCCCGAAAGATGCGTCCATGGGATATGGAGTGGAGATTATGCGTGGAGCGGCCCAGGGAGAGAAACATTGGGACTCACTCTAGGATGGAGGCATGTGGGTGACAAAGCGCAGCGGGAGAGGGGGATTGGGACTTACTTCCGGATGGAGCCCCTATTCCCTATCACTCCCTCCGTTGGCCTTGTCACCGAGGAGGTGAGGAGGTGTAGGGGTAGAGACTCCTACTAGAAAAGTTAGGGGCTTATACCAAGAAGGATTCCCTTCCCCACGGACAAACTCCACTCACAGAATAAGGATATCATCCCCTGTGGAGACTAGGGGTGTGGAGAATGTCATAGGTGGGGGGACCCTACGTGTGAGGTATGGGGTCAGTTCATTGTTTAACATCATGTGTTGGGGACGATGGTGCTTGGAATTTTAACGTCCTGCAACTTGGACGAGGTTTTTTCACTCTACACCCCTAGGACATACATAACCAGTACCCTCTGCTCCATGTGGGAGGGAAGGCACCGGCAACGCCGTGGGGAGGCGGTGTCGCGGAGCAAACCATTGAGGGGTCCACATTAGCATGGCTATGTGAAGAAGCAATAACCATTAGTGTGCCTATGTGAAGAAGTATTAGGTGCAACAACGTTATGGGTTGTATCGTCCAGGGGACATTGAATTCACATCGTGCAAACTTGGAGAGTCATACGAGAAAAGGATTTTCCAAGCAGAGGTGTCCATAGGCAGGGGCCTTGTGGAGCTCTGTTGCCCTGCGTGACGGAGGGAACTTGCAAAGAGGTTTTATTTTCAATGTGGGGTTCCTTAGCCTTAGCATGGGATAGAGGTGAAAATGGGATGTGCGTCGTGAAGTGTAAGAGAATTCACGGAGCACAGCCACATGGAACAAAGGTGCCTCGCGGAGCAAGGTTTCTACAAGCAATGTGCTTCGCGAAGTACAACGATCCTGCCTTATAAAATAGGTCAAGTGTACATGAAGGGTACTTTGCGAAGCATAAATGCTATGAAATGACCCGGGTCCCCTTGGGGATCCCCTTCCTTCACGAAATCCCTTAGGCTTCATGAAAGGAATCCCTCTCAGAATAGGGGATCAAAATGGGACAATGGGGAGGAACTTCACGAAGAAGAAGTACTTCACGCAGCTCATGGTTCTCCAAGCAGAAGAGTGCTTCGCGATTCAGAAGATGAGAAGCCGAAAGGTCAGATTGTCCATCTTATAGAGCTTAGGGGGAGCATGGTATTTATAGGCAAAAGGCACCGTGGATCAGGGATCAAGAGGCCCGACATGTGGTCAGGTGGCTTTGTGGTGTGCTCGCGAACGTCAAATGGGTTCGCGGAGTGTCCCACCTACTTTTCTTTTCGGCGGGCTCGCGAACATCAAATGCATTCGCGGAATATCCTGACTTATTTCCTTTGTGGTGGGATCACGAATGTCAAATGCGTTCGCAGAGCCTCCCCCTTCATTGCTTCGTGGAGGGCTCGAGAACATCAAATGTGTTCGCAGTGCCTCCCGCCTTCTTTTCTTCGTGGTGGCCGTGGTGCTGGGGGGACTCCACAAAAGGGCTTTGCGAGGAAGTCCATGGGGACATCTTGGGGACTTTTATTCCTTCCAAATTTTGGCACCAACAAATGCCCCCCCTCAGACTTGGAGCCACGGAGGGATCAAGGGTCGAATTATAAAGGAAATATCCAAAATCCTCAGTCATTCGCGGTGTGGATTTGCGAATAGGTGTCTGAGGCGGATATGGGCTTTGCGGACCTGGCGCACTGCGAAGCTTCATGCGGATTGGACGCATCATGATGCTCCAAATTACGTTCCCTATAAATAGGGTGCCAACCCTCTCTTTTGTACTTTCCTTTCTCTGTGATATTGTCTTTTTGTGCACTTGATTCGCGAAGCTCTACGTACTCCATGGGTGATCTCTAAGAACCAAGGATTCGCGGTGTAAAGCAATTCTTTGACTCCGTGTTTGCGATCCGCGATCTGGCTTTGAACACCGAGGCCACGCTACCACGAACAGTCTTCGCGAGGGACCTTTGCGAACTCACTTCACGAGCGATCTTCGCGGACCAGCCAAGAAAACGTGCCAGTTATAGAACTGAATGGCCCACCAAGAAGCCGCCCAGGGGGTCCTTGAGGATGCCGCCCAGAGGGATGAAATGGAGAACAGCCTGGGGCTAGGATAGCAAGTCCGGAGCCACTCATAAAATCGTGTTTTTGTGGAGTAGTTGTCGGAGAGAAAAAATAATTATCCACTGTGCAGGAGGTTGCCTCTGTATGGATTCAGGCTGAGGGATGATTTCTTCATTCCTGCAGCAAGTATGGATGAACCATCTTACTAGTTCCGGAGCATGTCGTGCTAGTACCAATGGTTCTGGGCACCCGACGATCACACCCGGGAGGATTTCACACCTATAATGTAGAGACCTGAAGCCTGACGTACATGGAAATTACATTACTTTTGTGGAATATTTAATACATAACAAAAACAGACACACAAGGATCGTAATAGTTTAGTGTCTTTGGAAACATGGAACATAATCTTCTAATCGTGGTGAAAGATCTTAAACATCTCCCATAAAGATCTCCCCCTTTTTTTCTTACCTAAAACCTTTCTTTATATCCTGGGGAAAAGAAAACATAAAAAGGGTGAGCTCAAATTCTCAGTAAGGGTAGGAATGGATAAAATAAAACATACCATATACATTTGAACTTAAAAACATGAACATAATGTTTAAACATCAAAATCTTGAGAAATGACATAAAACATGGAAGTACGTAAGGCATATATCATAAAGAAATATTAAGAATGATAAAATAGCATGGGAATAAAACATGTAATTGTGGAATCCATTACGCACATGTAATGATTTCTATAGTATCCATGGCATTGCTGCCAAGACCATCTTAGTGGACAAAGTCCCATTCTGAATCGAGTTCACTCCTCGTTTCAGTCCTGTAACACTGAACCGGATTAACGTACCGTTCCAGCCATGTCTATCTCATGAGATATAAAATCTTTACCCAATGCATTGGATGGAGATATAGGTCCCACCCATCTCATAATGAAATCATTCTTACTTGTTCCACAAAATAAACATACATCATTCATAATAACCCAACGAATAAAATGGGTTTCATAAACATCATCCCATCATCACATAATCCATATAAAAGAAATGGATATCATTTCATAATAAGAAAAGTGAAACCATGTCAATAATAGAGACATTACACTTGAAACATACACATATGAAATAATTTCATCTTAGATGGAAAATGGTTTTGATAAAACACTTATAATGAATTCTTGAGGAAAATATCCTTTCTTCTTCAAAATCAATTTCTTTTCACAAAACGTCATGCAATTTTAAAAGATAGATATTTTGTTGAAAATAGTCATGAAATCTTTTGGAGGGAGCTTCATGAAAATAAAGCTTTATAAAACCGTAGAAATCCGTTCATTCCGTATAAGTTAAAAAAACATTCTTTTCATACTTTTGCTGGAAAAGTCAAGAAGTACCTCGTAACGTAAACAAAAGAAAGATTCCTTACATACCATGTAGTAAAAGTAAAAAATGGGTAAAAAGGACTTTAAAAATACATGAAAACACTTTTATAAAATATTTACATGGATGATAGAAATAACCCCAATAAACACTTACGAATAAGAAATCTCGGATAAAAATGAGATTTGCACAATTATCCCTTACCTTAGGTCTGATATGCTTCGTACCTATCCGAAACTCCTGTATAATGATTTAAATAATGTTATTGACTTATTATAGAATCATATTAATTGTTATGATATCATATATGGTTCACTTATGACTTTATATTACCCGTTCTTTTGTAAATTCCATGTTAAAGAGAGGTTTGGGTAAAATGGTTTTCTTTGTCGTCCGTGTTTTGACTTGTAATTATTCATATGATTACTTAGATCATGATTACTTACATCCAGAATGTAAAAAATGATTTATATATAATATATATTCAGAATATACATATATGTAATAAATCGATAAATGGAAAGAAATACACCGTTCATGGAGACGGTAGGTCGTACGTACGCATGAACGTTGTTTTCATTTCCTCATTGAATTGAATAGAATTAATTGGATGACATACATATATATATAGAAATAAATACAGTATCATTATTATGTCATATATTTCATGATTACTTATTATATATACTTTATAATCATTTATGAATTGTTAATCATTGAGAATGAATCTCATCGCGTCGTGGAGACGGTATTCCGTTCGTACGCACGAGCGATGATATTGTTCCCATAATTGTGGAATTTTATTGGAGTGTATGTATACTATTACAGAATCATTATCAATTTACAATAATCATATATAGTTATTATTTACACCATTATACCCATCCAAGTAAGGTGGTGGTGGAAAATAGATTACACCACGGCGTGGAGATGGTATTCCGTACGTACGCACGCGCGGTGATTTTGTTTTCCGTAGGATGGATAGATGGTGAAATAGGGTTGTTTCATACATATAATAACATATCAGTATATGAGTGATACTGATGTTATTACTTCATAATGAAACAACCTAAGAAGAAGAAGTGGAAGAAGAAATAAAGGAGAAAGAATCGGTAACAGAAATTACCTTTTCTTTGAAGCGTATCTTTGAGACCTCCTCTTAGGGCACTAAAATTGGTCTTTGAAGAAGACCAGGACCTCTAGGATGTTTATAGAGAAGTGGGGAAGTGAAATGGGCAGGGTTTTGACGAGAATTAAGGCTCAAATTTGTGTGAGGAGGAGAGGGAGGAGGTGACCTTTTATAAGGGAGGAGAGGGGCACCTTTGGAATTCTTAAAAATATTAATTTATAATAAATATAAATCCACTTAAAAACCTCCAAAAAAGACTCATATTCAAAGATTAGATGATATAGGGTTGTAATCTCATCATCCAAGCAAATTTAGACATGTTTGGATCTTATTTTAAACCTTATCATTTTGATTTATCCTTATTTAATCTATTTATGTTTATTTGTGGTAATAGAATTATAAATTATAAATTATAAACAATAATTACTTATTTGTTGTGATTTTTCCATAATTGTTTACTTTATAACATTATAGACCATATAAAGTAAAATTTATAATTTTTTAATATTTGTGTGATTTTTAAACAATTTTATAATATGTTATTTTTATAAAATAACAATAGTGTCAATTTTGACACTATTCATTTATTTGAATTTAAATAAAATATATACAGAAGATATGTTGGAGATAAAATATTTAATAGATTCCTAAAATGTCATATGTATATAGAAAAGTTTTTTAGCACATTAAATTGTTCATATAATATTTATTTTATTATTTTTAAAACCATTTATTTGGTTTATCTCTTAATAAAATAAATACTACAACATCTTTGTATAATTATTTAATATAATTATTTGTTGCATAAAAATTAAAAATAAAATCCTATGATGAAGATAAATCTATTACCTTTCACAATAATACTTCTAATCGAATTTATCATCTTCAAATCAAAATATTTAAATTGTTATATTTATTAAATTATGATGGTGACAACTTTGTCATCATTTAAAATAAAATAATATAAGTCTCATAATCTCTTTTATAAGGCTCCAAATGGTCCAATATTCTACCATTGGATTATTATGTTTTACATTTACATGAAACATAAGTTTTGGTCAGGTTTTTGTGCATTTTATGGTCACTATTAGTTTAATAAAAACTATATTCTTGATTTTTCATTAGATAAACAATTTCTGCATCACTATTGTGTCATTTTTAATGATAATTATATAATCCCTAAAAATTATAAATAAAATCATATGATGTAGATAATGTTATTAGCCTTATGGAGACTAATCATGTTCAAAGTTTCATGAAGTGTATTACTAAATTAAAATTAATATACTTATATGATTTAAGAGAGTGACATGTTGTCACTTTCTATGGTTTTAATAATAATTAAGTTCCTTTCATGGGAAAAAGTCCATTAAATGAATCTAATCCGACCCTTAGGTGATATGGGTATACGTTTAGCCATCCAATATAATTTTGACATGTGGTATTGTAATTTTATAATATTATATTTACCCTTAATTACCCGATTTACCTTTAACTATGGTAAATAAAATTTACCGTAGTTACTATTCATAATTCCAAAAAATAAAACGTAGCTTATTAAAATAATTTGGACCCAATGATTCTAAATATGGAATCCATTTTTACAAATTAAATACTCAAAAGTTTCAGAAATTAAATTAAAATTAATCCCGTTGTCGAAAGAAAACGGGGATTTCTTTAAAACATTGCAAAAGATTGAATTGATTTAACCTACGAATTTAATGTAAAATCAATGCTAATGACATAAATTATATTAAATGGTAAAAATATATTCTATTTATAATTTAAACCCATTCAATATTATAATTTAACCATATAAATTATTGTGATGAAAAAAGTTGTTTTTAATTAAAATATAGCGTGTTTTTACTATTCATCAAAATATGAAAGTTACCAGAATAATATGAAAAATGTATCCAAAGTAACTTGTTATTTCTTGATTCCAAATAAGAATTTTATTTTGTCAAATTTAACTTATAAACATGTCAAAAACTAGATTTAAAGTGGGTGCGCCATCAAAAGGCGGCAAACTGCATTTTTTTAAAAATACTAATTTTACCCGAAATATTTATTTTGTTCTTATACCATGTTATAGAAAATGTGTAAGATGAATAATAATGTTATAAAATTCAAAATTTAGTTAATACTATTCATAACGGCTAGTTCATAATAATATTATAATAATATATCGTTGTTTAGTAAAACCTGGTATTGCGTACAACACACGTTATCGAGGAAGGTCGCGATTGCGTGTAATGCAAGCCAAGTCAAGGTTGCGTGTTATGCAAGAATACTTCGTTGTTTCGTATAACAGAATCCAACCATATTTCATTTATACATTGAATATATATATATATATATACTCAATGTTGCGTAGAATTACTATTATCAAAATTGTGTGTAACACGATCCAAGAATAGTGTTGCATATACTACAAGCTAATACGGTGTTGCGTATAGAGCAAGGTAATCTTGGTGTAGCATACAACACAAGACATTAATGAAATTAAAAGAATATTTTTCATAAAATCTCAGGTTGTTACATTCGACCCCCCTTAAAATGAATTTCACCCTCCAAATTCGTCAGGGTTATAAATGGTTTAATACTCAAAAGTTTGTTTAATAGAAACCCACATCGTAAAAAGGAATACCAAAACATGGCTTTAAAAACTAAAGTATGAAATCTAATGGTTACCCAAATTAACTCATCACTGGGTTTCCACATAGGGGAACATAGGTGAAAAAATAGATATGGAAGAAAAATCTAACAATCAATTTCTGATGGCGAGTGGTAGAGAACATGTCTATGAAAAAGCCAACAATCACAAAGCTATTGATTTGTGATGATCTAAGGTACCATCTGATTCATCGGATATAAGGGAACTAGGACAACATTTTTTGTTTTCAAGATCATTTCCCTAAAGTTGATGAATTAAAATAAATACTTACATGATTTTGGTACAATCTCACTATTGCTCGTGAATTGAATAGTTTCCACTTCATCCCTTAAAGAAATGAAGTTGAATTTGTTATTCGTGATGTGTTAGTAGATCATGTGACAGAATGATGTGTCATTCCATCTTTTTCAAACAAAAGGTGGGAAAAAGTTCTAAGTCCATCTTATGGTTAGATCAATCATATATGGTTCCAAAAATCAACTTATACTTCATATATCATACCGCTTAATAAAATAAAACTAGTTTCTACTAACCAGGGACTTCCTGTAGGCCAGTGGTAGGCGATAAAGGCCAGTCACACTTCGGTTGTGGGTTCGATTCCCACAGCCATGTTCGACGCGATGGGTTGTCGTCCGTCCTACAGGTTTTCCTTTTTCTAAAAGTACATTACTATAACATCCCATAAATAATATTGAAAAAAACCTCTATCATTAAACAATACTAACTTATGTCCAGCATAATCCATTCCAATCTTTAGGCTTATCCATAATACTGCAGTCCACTCTCTTATTATAGTGAAAACGATTACTAGAGATTTTATATAACAAGCATGTTAATTCAATCATTGATCCCCGTATATCATAAGATATGTCTTGTTGGTCACATTCCAAACATTCGAAGGCCTTAATCATGTATTCTCTTGAAAAAAGAATACCCATTGAATCTTAGTGAAAACATGAATGCTGTCAAAATTTAACTCTTTCCACATACCAAAATCCAAAAATTCTATATACTCAAACCATGATATAACCTTCTCCTTATATCAGTCATGAGCTCATGAATACTATCAAACATTTAATTTTCTTCTTATCTATTCATTATTCGCATATCATCTACTTTCCAAAAATATCTGAATAACATTTCATGGTTACTAGTACAATTAATCATACACTTTCAAAACATAGGAAAGACAATAGTGTAACAATCCTTAGAAGTCTCTTTATTCCACAGTCCCATGAGATTACTTATACAACATTACACTTGATAAACATGTAATCATTCCACTACCTTCTTAAACCATTGACTGAGCTTCAACAATTCATTCATCTCACATATCATTTGTAGTCTCTTCATCATCATCAACATAAATACTTCCCATACGACCGTACTGATTCTCTTCATGAGACTTTCCCTTAGGGCATTGGTTTTCATAATTCCCGTACATTCCACATTTAAAACATTTAACCATTGTTGATGTCATAGCAATACCATTATCCTCATCCATGGTGTTAACTGAACCTTTTCCTTTGCACTTACTGGCTTTGTGTCCTTCTTTTTCACACCCAAAGAATCTTCCAGTTCCTTTGAAACAATCTCCCCGATGCCTCTTCCCACATGATTTACATGAGGGAAATTGAACTTTCTTTCCTCTATGATCATCACGAAACTCCATATTTCTCTAATTATCTGAGTCGGGAAACATACCAAAGTTGAGATTATTGATCATATTATGAGATTGCTGATTAGGAATAATAATGATGATTGGACTTCCGAATCCCGTTTCATTTGGTTTCTCATGAAGAATATCATTCCATTGTCCGTCATATCCTCTATTATCATGAATATTCCTGTTTCCAGCCATTTTCTATAACCCAAAAAGAATAGTTTGAGAGGAAAAAATCATGCTAGGAAAAATAACATAGTAATGGGGAAGCACCCTGAATATCTAACATCTTAGGATAAATTATAAGATTGTTACCGTAGTTCTAGGACTATATCCTATATGTATACTTATCCATATGGACATCCCTAGACATACGTTAGAAATATCTCTAGGGATCTCACTAACGTTTTCACATCCTAGTTTCCAAAGGTTGACTAAACCTTTCCTCTGATACCAACTGTAGAGACTCGAAGCTTGACATACATGGACATTACATTACTTTTTTAGAATATTTAATACATAACAAAAACAGACACACAAGGACCGTAATAGTTTAGTGTCTTTGGAAACTTGGAACGTAATCTTCTAATCGTGGTGAAAGATCTTCAACATCTCCCATAAAAATCTCCCCCTTTTTTTCTTACCTAAAACCTTTCTTTATATCCTGGGGAAAAGAGAACATAAAAAGCGTGAGCTCAAATTATTAGTAAGGGTAAGCATGGATAAAATAAAACATACCATATACATTTGAACTTAAAAACATCAACATAATGTTTAAACATCAAAATCTTGAGAAAGGACATAAAACATGGAAGTACGTAATGCATAGATCATAAAGATACATTAATAATGATAAAATAGCATGAGAATAAAACATGTAATTGTGGCATCCATTAATCACATGTAATTATTTCCATAGTAGCCAAGGCATTGCTGCCAAGACCATCTTAGTGGACAAAGTCCCATTCTGAATCGAGTTCACTCCTCGTTTCAGTCCTGTAACACTGAACCGGATTAACATACCGTTCCAGCCATGTCTATCTCATGAGATATAAAATCTTTACCCAATGCATTGGATGGAGATATAGGTCCCACCCATCTCATAATCAAATCATTCTTACTTGTGCCACAAAATAAACATACATCATTCATAATAACCCAACAAATAAAATGGGTTTCATAAACATCATCCCATCATCACATAATCCATATAAAAGAAATGGATATCATTTTGTAATAAGAAAAGTGAAACCATGTCAATCATAGAGACATTACACTTGAAACATACACATATGAAATAAATTCATCTTAGATGGAAAATGGTTTTGATAAAACACTTGTAATGAATTCTTGAGGAAAATATCCTTTCTTCTTCAAAATCAATTTATTTTCACAAAACGTCATGAAATTTTAAAAGAAAGATATTTTGTTGAAAATAGTCATGAAATATTTTGGAGGAAGCTTCATGAAAATAAATCTTTATAAAACCGTAGAAATCTGTTTGTGTCGTATAAGTTAAAAAAACATTCTTTTCGTACTTTTGCTGGAAAAGTCAAGAAGTACCTCGTAACGTAAACAAAAGAAAGATTCCTTAAATACCATGTAGTAAAAGTCAAAAATGGGTAAAAAGGACTTTAAACATACATGAAAACACTTTTATAAAACATTGAAATGGATGATAGAAATAACCCCAGTAAACACTTACGAATAAGCAATCTCGGATAAAAATGATATTTTTACATCTATCCATTACCTTAGGTCCGATATGCTTCGTACGTATCCGAACCTCCTGTATAATGATTTAAATAATGTTATTGACTTACTACAGAATCATATTAATTGTTATGATATCATATATGGTTCACTTATGACTTTATATTACCTGTTTTTTTGTAAATTCCATGTTAAAGAGTGGTTTGGGTAAAATCGTTTCATTTGTCGTACGTGTTTTGACTTGTAATTATTCGTATGATTAATTAGATCATGGTTACTTACATCCAGAATGTAAAAAATGATTTATATATAATATATATTCAGAATATACATATATGTAATAAATCGATAAATGGAAATAAATACACCGTTCATGGAGACAGTTGGTCGTAAATACGCATGAACGTTGTTTTCGTTTCCTCATTGAATTGAATAGAATTAATTGGATGACATACATATATATATAGACATAAATCCAGTATCATTATTATTTCATATATTTCATGATTACTTATTATATATACTTTATAATCATTTATAAATTGTTAATCATTGAGAATGAATCTCATCACGTCGTGGAGACGGTATTCCGTACGTACGCACGAGTGATGATATCGTTCCCATAATCGTGGAATTTTATTGGAGTGTATGTATACTATTACAGAATCATTATCAATTTAAAATAATCATATATAGTTATTATTTACACCATTATACCCATCCAAGTAAGTTGGTGGTGGAAAATAGATTACACCACGGCGTGGATACAGTATTCCGTACGTACGCACGCGCGGTGATTTCGTTTTCCGTAGGATGGATAGATGGTCAAATAGGGTTGTTTCATACATATAATAACATATCAGTATATGAGTGATACTTATGTTATTACTTCATAATGAAACAACCTAAGAAGAAGAAGTGGAAGAAGAAATAAAGGTGAAAGAATCGTTAACAGAAATTACCTCTTCTTTGAAGCGCATCTTTGAGACCTCCTCTTAGGGAACTAAAATTGGTCTTTTAAGAAGACCAGGACCTCTATGATGTTTATAGGGAAGTGGGGAAGTGAAATGGGCAGGGTTTTTTCGAGCATGAAGGCTCAAATTAGTGTGAGGAGGAGAGGGAGGAGGTGCCCTTTTATAAGGGAGGAGAGGGGCACCTTTGGAATTCTTAAAAATATTAATTTATAATAAATCGAAACCCACTTAAAAACCTCCAAAAATGACTCATATTCAAATCTTAGATGAGATAGGGTTGTAATAGAATCAACCAATCAAATTTAGACATGTTTGGAACTTATTTTAAACCTTATCATTTTTATTTATCCTTATTTAATCTATTTAAGTTTAGTTGTGGTAATAAAATTATAAATTTAAAATTATAACAAATAATTACTTATTTGTTGTGAATTTCCCATAATTGTTTACTTTATAAAATTATAGACCATATAAATTAAAATTTATAAATTTTTATTATTTTTGTGATTTTTAAACAATTTTATAATATGTTATTTCTATAAAATAACAATAGTGTCAATTTTGACACTATTCATTTATTTGAATTTAAATAAAATATATACAGAAGATATGTTCGAAATAAAATCTCTAATAGATTCATAAAATGTCATATGTATATAGAAAATTTGTGTAGCACATTAAATATAACATATAATTTTTATTTTATTATTTTTAAAACCATTTATTTGGTTTATCTCTTAATAAAATAAATACTACAACATTTTTGTATAATTATTTAATGTAATTATTTGTTGCATAAAAATTAAAAATAAAATCCTATGATAAAGATAATGATATTAACTTTCAAAATAATAATTTTACTCGAATTTAGCATTTTAAAATCAAAATATTTAAATTTTTATATTTATTAAATTATGAAGGTGGCAACTTTGGCATCATTTAAAATAAAATAATATAATTGCCATAATATATTTTATAAGGATAAAAATGGTCCAATATTAGACCATTGTATAATTATAGTTTAAATTTACATGAACAATAAGTTTTGGTCAGGTTTTTTTGCATTTTATGGTCACTATTAGTTTAATAAAAACTATATTCTTGATTTTTCACTAGATAAACAATTTCTGCATCACTATTGTGTCATTTTTAATGATAATTATTTAATACCTAAAAATTATAAATAAATTCATATGATGTAGATAATGTTATTATATTTCTTGAGACTACTCATGTTCGAAGTTTTGATGAAGTATATCACTAAATTAAAATTAATATACTTATAAGATTTAAGAGAGTGACATGTTGTCACTTTCTTTGGTTTTAATAATAATTAAGTTACTTTCATGGGTAAAAGTCCCTTAAATGAATCTAATCCGACCCTTAGGTGATATGGGTATACTTTTAGCCATGCAATAGGATTTTTACATGTGTTAGGATAATTTTATAATATTATATTTACCCTTAATTACCTGATTTACCTTTAACTATGGTAAATAAAATTTACCGTAGTTACTATTCATAATTCCCAAAAATAAAAAGTAGCTTATTAACATAATTTGGACCCACTGATTCCAAATATAGAATCCATTTTTTCAAATTAAATACACAAAAGTTGCAGAAATTAAATTAAAATTAATCCCTTTGTCGAAAGAAAACGGGTTTTTCTTTAAAACATTGCAAAAGATTGAATTGATTTAACGTACGAATTTAATGTAAAATCAATGCTAATGACATAAATTATATTAAATGGTAAAAATATATTCTATTTATACTTTAAAACCATTAAATATTATAATTTAACCATATAAATTATTGTGATGAAAAAAGTTGTTTTTAATTAAAATATAGCGTGTTTTTACTATTCATCAAAATATTAAAGTTACCGGAATAATATGAAAATTTTATCCAAAGTGAATTTTTATTTCTTGATTCCAAAGAATAATTTTAGTTTGTCAAATTTAACTTATAAACATGTCAAAAACTAGATTTAAAGTGGGTGCGCCATCAAAAGGCGGCAAACTGCATTTTTTTAAAAATACTTATTTTACCCGAAATATTTATTTTGTTCTTATACCATGTTCTAGAAAATGTGTAAGATGAATAATAATGTTATAAATTCAAATTTTAGTTAATACTATTCATAACGGCTAGTTCATAATAATATTATAATAATATATCGTTGTTTAGTAAAACCCGGTATTGCATACAACACACGTTATCGAGGAAGGTCGCGATTGCGTGTAATGCAAGCCAAGTTAGGGTTGCGTGTTGTGCAAGAATCCATCGTTGTTTTGTATAACAAAATCCAACCATATTTCATTTATACATTGAATATATATATATATATATATACTCAATGTTGCGTAGAATTACTATTATCAAAATTGTGTGTAACACGATCCAAGAATAGTGTTGCGTATTCTACAAGCTAATACGGTGTTGCATATAGCGTAATGTAATCTTGGTGTAGCATAAAACACAAGACATTAATGAAATTAAAAGAATATTTTTCATAAAATCTCGGGGTGTTACAATCGACCCCCCTTAAAATGAATTTCACCCTCCAAATTCGTCGGGGTTATAAATGGTTTACTACTCGAAAGTTTGTTTAATAGAAACCCACATCGTAAAAAGGAATACCAAAACATGGCTTTAAAAACTAAAGTATGAAATTTAATGGTTACCCAAATTAACTCATCACTGGGTTTCCACGTTGGGAAACATAGGTGAAAAAATGGATATGAAAGAAAAATCTGACCATCAATTTCTGATGGAGAGTGGTAGAGAACATGGCTATGAAAAATCCAGTAATAACAAAGCTATTGATTTGTGATGATCTAAGGTACCATCTGATTCATCCGATATAAGGGAACTAGGACAACATTTTTGGATTTCAAGTTCATTTCCCTAAAGTTGATGAATTAAAAGAAATACTTACATGATTTTGGTAAAATCTCATTATTGTTCATGAATTGAATAGTTTCCACTTCATCCCTTAATAAAATGAAGTTGAATTTTTTATTCATGATGTGTTAGCAGATCATGTGATAGAATGATGGGTCATTCCAACTTTTTCAAACAAAAGGTGGGAAAAGTTATAATTCCATCTTATGGTTAGATCAATCATATATGGTTCCAAAAATGAACTTATACTTCATATATCATACCTCTTAATAAAATAAAACTTGTTTCTACTAACTAGGGACTTCCTGTAGGCCAGTGGTAGGCGTTAAAGGCCAGTCGCACTTCGGTTGTGGGTTCGATTCCCACAGCCTTGTCCTACGCGATGGGTTGTCGTCTGTCCTGCAGATTGTCCTTTTTCTAAAACTACATTACTATAACATCCCATAAATAATATTGAAAAAAAACCTCTATCCTTAAACAATACTAACTTATGTTCAGCATAATCCATTCCAATCTTTAGGCTTATCCATAATACTACAGTCCACTCTCATATTATAGTGAAAACGATTACCAGAGATTTCATATAACAAGCATGTTAATTCCATTTTTGATCCCCATATATCAAAAGATATGTATTTTTGGTGATATTCCAAACATTCGAAGGCATTAATCATGTATTCTCTTGAAAAATGAATACCCATTGAATCTTAGTGAAAACATGAATGATGTAAAAAGTTAACTCTTTCCACATACCAAAATCCAAAAATTCTATATACTCAAACCATGATATAACCTTCTCCTTATATCAGTCATGAGCTCATTAATACTATCAAAAATTTAATTTTCTTCTTATCCCTTAATTATGCGCATATCATCAACTTTCCAAAAATATCTGAATAACATTTCATGGTTACTAGTACAATTAATCATACACTTTCAAAACATAGGAAAGACAATAGTGTAACAATCCTTAGATGTCTCTTTATTCCACAGTCCCATGAGATTACTTATACAACATTACACTTGATAAAAATGTAATCATTACACTACCTTCTTTAACCATTTACCGAGCTTCAACAATTCATTCATCTCACATATCATTTGTAGTCTCTTCATCATCATCAACATAAATACCTCCCATACGACCGTACTGATTCTCTTCATGAGACTTTCCCTTAGGTCATTGGTTTTCATAATGCTCGTACATTCAACATTTAAAACATTTAACCATTGTTGATGTCATTGCAATACCATTATCCTCATCCATGGTGTTAACTGAACCTTTTCCTTTGCACTCACAGGCTTTGTGTCCTTCTTTTCCACACCCAAAGAATCTTCCAGTTCCTTTGAAACAATCTCCCCGATGCCTCTTCCCACATTATTTACATGAGGGAAATTAAATTTTCTTTCCTCTATGATCATCATGAAACTCCATCTTTCTCTTATTATCTGAGTCAAGAAACATACCAAAGTTGAGATTATTGATCATATTATCAGATTGCTGATTAGGCATAATAATGATGTTTGGACTTCCAAATCCCGTTTCATTTGGATTATCATGAAGAATATCATTCCATTGTCCGTCATATCCTCCATTATCATGAATATTCCTGTTTCCAGCCATTTTCTAAAACCCAAAAAGAATAGTGTGAGAGGAAAAAATCATGCTAGGAAAAATAACATAGTAATGGGGAAGCACCCTGAATATCTAACATCTTAGGATAAATTCTAATATTTTTACCCTAGTTCTAGGACTATATCCTATACGTATACTTATCCTTATGGATATCCCTAGACATACCTTAGAAATATCTCTAGGGATCTCACTAATGTTTTCACATCCTAGTTTCCAAAGGTTGACTAAACCTTTCCTCTGATACCAACTGTAGAGACTCGAAGCTTGACGTACATGGACATTACATTACATTTTCATAATATTTAATACATAACAAAAACAGACACACAAGTATCGTAATAGTTTAGTGTCTTTGGAAACCTGGAACGCAATCTTCTAATCGTGGTGAAAGATCTTCAACATCTCCCATAAAGATCTCCCCTTTTTTTCTTACCTGAAACCTTTCTTTATATCCTGGGGAAAAGATAACATAAAAAGGGTGAGCTCAAATGCTCAGTAAGGGTAAGCATGGATAAAATAAAACATACCTTATACATTTGAACTTAAAAACGTCAATATAATGTTTAAACATCAAAAGCTTGAGAAATGACATAAAACATGGAAGTACGTAAGGAATAGATCATAAAGATACATTAAGAATGATAAAATAGAATGTGAATAAAACATGTAATTGTGGAATCCATTAAGCACATGTAATGATTTCCATAGTAGCCAACACATTGCTGCCAATATCATCTTAGTGGACAAAGTCCCATTCTGAATCGATTTCAGTGCTCGTTTCAGTCCTGTAACACTGAATCGGATTAACTTACAGTTCGATACATGTCTATCTCATGAGATATAAAATCCTTATCCAATGAATTGGAGGGAGATATAGGTCCCACCAATCTCATAATGAAATCATTCTTACTTGTGCCACAAAATAAACATACATCATTCATAACAACCCAACGAATAAAATGGGTTTCATAAACATCATCCCATCATCACATAATCCATATAAAAGAAATGGATATCATTTCATAATAATAAAAGTGAAACAATGTCAATCATAGAGACATTACACTTGAAACATACACATATAAAATAATTTCATCTTAGATGGAAAATGGTTTTGATAAAACACTTGTAATGAATTCTTGAGGAAAATATCCTTTCTTCTTCAAAATCAATTTCTTTTCACAAAATGTCATGCAATTTTAAAAGAAAGATATTTTGTTGAAAATAGTCATGAAATCTTTTGGAGTAATCTTCATGAAAATAAGCCTTTATAAAACTGTAGAAATCCGTTCGTGCCGTATATGTTAAAAAAACATTCTTTTCATACTTTTGCTGGAAAATTCAAGAAGTGCCTCGTAACGTAAAAAAAAGAAAGATTCCTTACATACCATGTAGTAAAAGTAAAAAAATGGTAAAAATGACTTTAAACATACATGAAAACACTTTTATAAAACATGGACATGTATGATATAAATAACCCCAGTAAACACTTACGAATAAGCAACCTCGGATAAAAATGAGATTTGCACATCTATCCCTTACCTTAGGTCCGATATGCTTCGTACGTATCCGAACCTCCTGTATAATGATTTAAATAATGTTATCGAATTATTAAAGAATAATATTAATTGTTATGATTTCATATATGGTTCACTTATGACTTTATATTACCCGTTCTTTTGTAAATTCCATGTTAAAGAGTGTTTTGGGTAAAATCGTTTCATTTGTCGTCCGTGTTTTGACTTGTAATTATTCGTATGATTACTTAGATCTTGATTAATTACATCTAGAATGTAAAACATGATTTATATATAATATATTTTCAGAATATACATATATGTAATAAATCTATAAATGGAAAGAAATACACCGTTCATGGAGACGGTAGGTCGTACGTACGCATGAACGTTGTTTTCGTTTCCTCATTGAATTGAATGAATTAATTGGATGACATTAATATATATATATACACATTAATCGAGTATTATTATTATGTCATATATTTCATGATTACTTATTATATATACTTTATAATCATTTATGGATGTTTAATCATTGAGAATGAATCTCATCGCATCGTGGAGACGGTATTCCGTACGTACGCACGAGCGATGATATCGTTCCCATGATCGTGGAATTTTATTGGAGTGTATTTATACAATTACAGAATCATTATCACTTTACAATAATCATATATAGTTATTATTTACACCATTATACCCATCAAAGTAATGTGGTGGTGGAAAATAGATTTCACCACGGTGTGGAGACGGTATTCCGTACATACGCACGCGTGGTGATTTTTTTCTGTAGGATGGATAGATGGTGAAATAGGGTTGTTTAATACTTATAATATCATATCCTTATATAAGTGATACTGATGTTATTACTTAATAATTAAACAACCTAAGAAGAAGAAGTGAAATAAGAAATAAAGGTGAAAGAATCGGTAACGGAAATTATCTCTTCTTTGAAGCGCCTCTTTGAGACCTTCTATTAGGGAACTAAAATTGGTCTTTTAAGAATACCAGGACCTATAGGATGTTTATAGGGAAGTGGGGAAGTTAAATGGGCAGGGGATGGCCGAGCATGAAGGCTCAAATTGGTGTGAGGTTGAGAGTGAGGAGGTTCCCTTTTATAAGGGAGGAGAGGGGCACCTTTGGAATTCTTAAAAATATTAATTTATAATAAATCTAACCCCACTTAAAAACCTCCAAAAATGACTCATATTCTAAGATTATATGAGATAGGGTTTTAATATCATCAAAAAATCAAATTTAGATATGTTTGGGTCTTATTTTAAACCTTATTATTTTGATTTATCCTTATTTAATCTATTTATGTTTATTTGTGGTAATAAAATTCTAAATTTTACATTACAACAAATAATTACTTATTTTTTGTGGAGTTTCCATAATTGTTTACTTTATTAAATTATAGACCATATAAATTTAAATTTATAATTTTTGAATATTTTTGTGATTTTTAAACAATTTTATAATATGTTATGTTTATAAAATTACAATAGTGTCAATTTTGACACTATTCATTTATTTGAATTTAAATAAATTATATAAAGAAGATATGTTCGAACTAAAATCTTTAATAGATTCATAAAATGTCATATGTATATAGGACATTTGTGTATCACATTAAATAGTTCATATAATAATTATTTTATTATTTTTAAAACCATTTATTTTTTTATCTCTTAATAAAATAAATACTACAACATTATTGTATAATTATTTAATATACTTATTTGTTGCATAAAAATTAAAAATAAAATTCTATGATGAATATAAATCTATTACCTTTCACAATAATACTTTTACTCTAATTTATCATCTTAAAATGAAAATATTTAAATTCTTATATTTATTAAATTATGAAGGTGACAACTTTTGCATCATTTCAAATAAAATAATATAAGTGTCATAATCACTTTTATAAGGATACAAATGGTACAATATTACACTATTGTATTATTATGGTTTACATTTACATGAAAAATAAGTTATGGTCAGGTTTTTGTGCATTTTATGGTCACTATTAGTTTAATAAAAACTATATTCTTGAATTTTCAATAGATAAATAATTTCTGCATCACTATTGGGTCATAATTAATTATAATTATTTAATCCTTAAAAATTATAAATAAATTCATATGATGTATATAATTTTATTATCTTTCTGGATACTACTCGTGTTTGAAGTTTCATGAAGTTTATCACTAAATTAAAATTAATATACTTATAATATTTAAGAGAGTGACATGTTGTCACTTTCTTTGGTTTTAATAATAATTAAGATATTTTCATGGGAAAAAGTCCATTAAATGAATCTAATCAACCCTTAGGTGATATGGGTATACGTTTAGCCATCCAATAGAATTTTGACATGTGTTAGGGTAATTTTATAATATTATATTTACCCTTAATTACCCGATTTGCCTTTAACTATGGTAAATAAAATTTACCGTAGTTACTATTCATAATTCCCAAAAATAAAAAGTAGCTTATTAACATAATTTGGACCCACTGATT
The DNA here is from genome assembly GCA_963277665.1 of Viscum album. Lineage (NCBI taxonomy): Eukaryota > Viridiplantae > Streptophyta > Magnoliopsida > Santalales > Viscaceae > Viscum > Viscum album. The sequence continues at coordinate 361,038,944 of OY728125.1, forward strand.
CCAAATATGGAATCCATTTTTCCAAATTCAATACACAAAAGTTTCAGAAATTAAATTAATATTAATCCCGTTGTCGAAAGAAAACAGGTTTTTCTTTAAAACATTACAAAAGATTGAATTGATTTAACCTATGAATTTAATGTAAAATCAATGATAATGACATACATTATATTAAATGGTAAAAATATATTCTATTTATACTTTAAAACCATTAAATATTATAATTTAACAATATAAATTATTGTGATGAAAAAAGTTTTTTTTTAATTAAAATATAGCATGTTTTTACTATTCATCAAAATATGAAAGTTACCAGAATAATATGAAAATTTTATCCAAAGTAAATTTTTATTTCTTGATTCCAAAAAAGAATTTTAGTTTGTCAAATTGAACTTATAAAAATGTCAAAAACTAGATTTAAAGTGGGTGCGCCATCAAAAGGCGGCAAACTGCATTTTTTTTAAAATACTTATTTTACCTGAAAAATTTATGTTATTCTTATACCATGTTATATAAAATGTTTAAGATGAATAATAATGTTATAAAATTAAAAATTTAGTTAATACTATTCATAACGGCTAGTTCATAATAATATTATAATAATATATTTTTGTTTAGTAAAACCCGGTATTGCGTACAACACACGCTATCGAGTAAGGTCGCGATTGCGTGTAATGCAAGCCAAGTCAGGGTTGCGTATTGTGCAAGAATCCTTCATTTTTTCATATAACATAATCCAACCATATTACATTTATACATTGAATATATATATATATATATACTCAAGGTTGCGTAGAATAACTATTATCAAAATTGTGTGTAACACGATCCAAGAATAGTGATGCGTATACTGCAAGCTAATACGGTGTTGCGTATAGCGCAATGTAATCTTGGTGTAGTATACAACACAAGACATTAATGAAATTAAAAGATTATTTTTCATAAAATCTCGGGGTGTTACAAATAATCACCGACTATCTATAAATTCACCTGAACAACATCGATTGGAGGGCATTGCAGCCAGAGACGTCCCATACCCTGTACTGAAATATCCTTAAGGCGGCGCTGGGGAACCCAAATAATGGGTGGTCCGAGGAATGGGACCAGCGCCAGGGCAGAAATTTCACGGACGATTGGGCTTGGTCATATTCGGTAGGTGCCTCGTGCGAGGAGTTCGGGGAGAAGTTGAGAAGAGTGGGCTTATATGAGGTAGCTTGGGCTTCCTAGTACCATATCTACCAGCCAAAGTAGTTGATGCCGGATATGTTGAGCCGGTGGTCACTGAGGACCAATACCTTTCACCCGCATGATGGGGAGGTCGACATCAGCCTATGGGACGTGCACCAGATCTCAGGGGTCCCAATACTGGGGGCGATGTATGACAAATTCCTCCCAGCCATGGGTGCATGGGAGGATCCATAGCAGATGCCAAGTCTGGAAATGACATTGATGGAGCTCATGCCCGAGGAAGACAAGGAGGTTGTGAGGGATGTCCACTTCGTGAATTGGTTCACGATGTTCTTGAACTTCCCAGAAAACAGGTATTTCCCGACGATTCCTCGAGCTTTCCCAAAGGGTTCCCAGAGTAAGGAAAACTCGTACTGGCGGGTGATAGAGAATAGCCAGTGGAAGACCTGGGGGTTCACTGTTATCACTAAACAATGACCAATAGTCTGGATGGAGGCATTCATCACAACCCTCATCTGTGGTTGGATCCTTTCGGTGAGGGATACAAACATGGGAGTGCAGCCTTGCACATTCATCATAGCATCCACTTTGGTGATAAGAGGGTGAGTCAACCTGGGGATCCAGATGCTTGCCAAGTTGTACAAGATGTTGTGGCACATCAGCGAGCGGAAGAGGCCACAGAGGATATACAGGCCATTCCACCTCCTGTACGGGTGGATGGTGACACACATCAGGTGGATCTACGAGTATTCGAACACTATCTCACCTCCAAGGTTGAACTTTCATCCCTTGATCTTAAACACCACGGGGAGATTTTTGACCAAGATGAACACACCCTCGGTGCTAAACCAGGTGTGGAAGGTGGAGGAATTCAATTTCCACTAGTTCCCATTTCCAACGGGGGCCTTCATAGATGATGACCAGAGAACAGAAGAGCATTGAGCCTACCTCTTGGCCTTTCAAAGTGGAGTCTTGGTGGCCAGGGTGGACCGCGATTGTCTCTGTGAGTCATACACCCCACACCAGTTTGCTAGGAAATTCTTGTGCCTATAGTGGCTGACCCTGCAGGTCTACCTGGGGGTACGCTACGAGGAGCACTTGTGTGTAATGAGGCAGATCTGGCTCATATTCACACGGGAAGACGGGATGATGCGGAATGTATTGCCTCCACCGACCACCATCCTTGGGATGATAAAAGATTACGCACATAGCTGGGAGGAAGCCTACCCGGGGGAGATACTGAAGCGTCCAACCATCCTGTTAGGTGAGGGTGAGCTTCCCCAAACTCAGGGTCAGGGCCAGAAGGCAACAAGGTCATCCCGTAGTGGCGGGGCTGCTGTAGCGGTGGTGCCCGCACCAGTTGAGGAGGGAGCAGCAGCAGCGGGTCCAGCAGCGGCAGTGGAGCTGGTGGTCCGAACAGAACAAAGTCATCCAGAGGGGTGGCCACTGAGAGGGTTCTGCATCATTTCCACTCAAGCCCAGGGGAAATGGCTGCGCCACATTGACATGCCATAGAATTCTATTTTTCCGGAGTCCTGGGACATTTGGGAGGTCAACCGAAAATTACTTGGCCCATCTGAATTATGGAAGCACCTTAACTGCCTTGGGATGGACTTGCTGGGGATTGGCCCCATTAAAGCTGAATTCATAGTTCCCCAGGCAGAGGAGAAGTAGTACATAGAAGAGCTGGAAGACTTCATCCATTCCCGGGGCACCCCGCACCCGATGAAAGACTGATTCAAGGTGCTATTGGATCATACGGTCCCACCACAGCTATAGACCGCTAATCTGAGGGAGACCTTCCCCCTTCTGGATGAATCAGAAGAGTCCTCCTAGGGAGATGAGGCTGATAGGGAGATTCTTCCAGAGGAGGGAAAAGTCGGTGGCCAGTCCTCAGATCTCTAAGATTTCGCAAATGCCCTAGAGGTAAAATCACATGTTGTATCTTCAGATCCTGCCCTTAGGTTACTCTGGATTCCTTATCAGCGTCTTTACTATGTAAGAGGACATTGTGCACAGACCTCGTTCTCACCCTTCAGCGGGCGTCGACGCAGGACCTTCAGGATCCGCACCCGTGGTTGTATCAACTTCCGCATCTGGCAGAGCTGGGACAGTCGAGGAGGCTCCCCTAGAGTCTCTAGACCTGCCAACGATATATGGGGGGCCATGTCTCGGGGTTCCGATGACATCATCCCAAGAGCGAGACCAGGGATTTGACCACTGTAATTCTTCTCAACTGCATTCCCAACTTCCATCTCCTAACAACGTTAACTAGAATTCACATCACCTTCTTGGCGTGTACAGCCCTTCAATTGGCCTGGGTTGCTGCGACGCCGTTTGTCAGGGCATCAGGTAGCGCCCTTCCCAGGGGAATGCTGATGGTCGTGTAGGTGAACATCTAGCCTGACCAAACCGAAACACTCCCAACCACTGGTGGGGGCTCCAGTGGGACTGCACCTGAGATCATCGTGGTGGGATCTGATGATGAGGATCAACCAGATGCTTTAGGCCCTACCACACTCGATCTGATGCCAGACGTGGACCCGACCAAGGAGTTCATGGGGGCATTCCCTACATACGACCCTGCCAATCGTGTCAAATGGGACGAGATGGACTCTGACAAGGAGGAAAACAAGATAGTCCATCACCGATAATGGAATCTGATCACGCGCTTCATCAATAACCCCCCCAGGCACTATGGTTGAATGAGATGAACCGACGTTTCTTGCACCTGCACGAACTGTGTGCTGGGGGAGTGGGTGCCCAACGTCCTCACATGCTCATCCGAGATCTTATGGAGGAAAATATTCGGGAGTACGACTGAGGCCTTGGCGTGTGTTGGAAACGGAGGAAGGTGGTGAACATCAAGAGGCCCCAAAAGGATAAAGATTAGGTCCATCAGCTGCAAATCCAGGAAAACAAGCACTGGAACTCCCTCAATGCACAATCTGAGCTAATATCGCAACTGAAGGCCCAGCAGGAAGAAGCTGAAGAGGGCCTGAGGCAATCTTATAGGGAGATGATCATCATCGGGGCCGATATGGAGTGGGCCCAGATCGCGGCCAATGAATTGCACCCTCTCGCGGCCGAGGAGGAGTGTGAAGTGAACAAGCGGTATTATCTCCTAGACGCCACCAGCCAGAGGGTGGCGGAGATGCAATGTTCCGTCGACGAGGACAATCCGTCCATGGGGGGAGTTGGCCCCTGTGTACTGTAATGATTACAAACCCTTGAAACGTACCTTCATGCTTTGATTGTATGAATGCCTTATCATGCATGAGTTCCGTTGTTTTCATTGGTTTATCACATCCATATACTGTTCACAGAGCATCCAGTGACCATTCCCTAAGCTCACATGGGTCAAGCCCGATGTGAGAAACAAGGGATGGCTACTTCATCGCCACAACCAAACGTGGGAGTGCAAACCATGATTCGGTCATCCAAGGTTTGAAAAACCGGTCCAGATTTCTGGGAAATGGGAGATACCTAGATGGATAATGAAGTTCTCAGAATAGATGAATTACCCTTTTCTTCAGTGTGCTCTTTTCCACGAATGGTGTATCACCAGGGGCACTGAAATCGATCCGAACAGATGGGAATGGGAAACATGAATCACGATACCCAAGATTTAGAAAATTTTGGGGGTGGCATGACAATAAAGAATAACTTTTTACCGCATTATAAATATAGTATTTTTATTGTATTATCCTAGAGTGGGGACAACAAATGAGGGTCAACCATTGACCATGTTCGAAACACGGGACATGTCACATATGCCATCTGTTAGTCTTTTGGAACGATGGCCCAGGATAGTAGGCGGGCCATAGACCGAGCAACCATTTTGTTAGGGGGTTCCTCCAGACATGAAAGAGGATGAGGGTCCAAATAAGGGGCACGTGAAGCGTGGAACGTGGAGTGAGGGTTTGTTCAAACAAAATATAACACTCTTGAAATTATGCCAATGTGGAAGAAGCACATCGGATGGGCGCATCGGATTGATCATGGATCATTCTTTCTTTCAGACAGGGCCTCTCTGGTTTGGGGGCTGTCGCTTCCCAATGCCATCGTGGGCCATCCCAAACTTGTTCGAGGAAAAATTTCAGTTCCACGGTTCCCCACAAGGGGTCGTGCCAGGGGGCTATAAATTGGGAGGAACATGATTTATGATTCCTAGGGCTAGACCCTAGGGAAAATACTGGGGTATCTCTACATATACCATGAGGATAGGAATCAAGCCGTACATAGTTCTGGATGCAAACTGTAATCATAAACCAACACTGATAGGTGAAATCCTCTCTGGTAGAGGCTTTGGTACATCACATGACTAACATGGGGCATCCCGAACATATTCAGGGTAGAACCGCAGTTTAGTGTCATGCGTTGAGGACATATGGACTCCTACAGTTTAACATCATATGATAGGACGTGGAGTGAAAGGAAAGAGCCTAGGGGATATGTGGTGCGGTAGTTATGAAACCGACGTGAATGAGGACTTGGAGTCCAAATCACACAACGTATCCCGTGAAAAAACACTTCAGGTCGAGGGGCCAAGAGTAAGAATTAGGTTGGGCCCGAGGTAAAGTGGTCAGGCATTCCTACGTACCCCATGTGGGTGAGAATCAATCCATATGTAGTTCTGAGAGCACAGTTTAATGTCTGGCAGGATGATGAAAAACCTGGCCGTGTTGGTAAACATCCTACCAAAACTAATTTCCCTTGTGAGTCGTGCTCGGTGTGGGAAACTAGAAGTAGTGGTGGGGCTCTCCCGACATCGGAAGGGGAATTCTAGGATGAAGGGATACTCGTTGAATATTGGCCCAATGATTTTAACCCATTCATAAAGTGCACCTAGACGTGTATAGAGATAAAGATGAGTATGTATGAATTCTATTTGAACATGAGGAAGTGGAAATGTTTGAATCATGACACTCGAAATTTGGATCACAATGATGGAGGTGTGATGATGGTGGATAGCTGTTGACCGTGGAGGAAACGCCGCATCCACATCACATTAGCCTAGAATGGGGATAGATAGATTAGGTTCGACCGTTGACCATGTTCGAAACACGTGACCTGTCACAAATGTCGTCTGAGATCCTTAGAAACGTTGGCCTGAAATGGGAAGAGACCCCATAGGCCTAACATCCTTGGAGTTCCCTTAAGCCTAGTGTCCATGTCGTCTGAGGGTCCTTTTAGATTTGGAAGAGGATGAGGATCCAAATAGAAAGCTCACAAACCTTGGATATGGAACGATGGGAATGAACCCATGAAAATTCCACACTTCAGGCTCTTTTTCAAAACACATCTTAATACGGCCACAAGACATATTAGATAGAGGGAGTCGAGTCCCTTCCAATAGGTAGATCTTAGTTTAGGGTTGTAGAACTTGGACCATATGTGTTAGGAAACACGGGAGGTACCTGGCAGGGTAACTATAAAACCCAAGGTGAATGGGAACTGGGTGTTCCAACCACCATGTGTTCCTCGAAGAGGTTTTAGGTCAAGGGAACTAAAACAAGAGTTGATCTAGGCCTGAGGCAAAGTGCATAGGCATTTCTACATACCCCATGAGGATGGGGATCAAGCTGCACATAGTTCTTGAGGTGGCATGGTAAGATACCAATACCAAGGAGAAGGGGGCGAGCGGGTGTGACCCTCGCACCAAGAGAGACAGAATTTGATAAATATTGATTGTATTTTAATGTGAGTGGTTTTTTTTGTGAAGCGATGGACCTAGGGTAGCAGGCCCTAGCATCGCCACAAGAATCAAGCCATAGTAGGCATTAAAAAATGGTATGGCGAAGGACCAATAACAAATGTTGTGTCTTCTATGATGAGGTCATCACAATGTAGTGCCATTTTTCATCGTTTAGACAGGATGATAATACCACAGTTTATGGTCATGTGATGGGACCAGGCATGAAGTTTAACAACGTGCAGCCCAGACATAGCAGAGATGATGCTAGGTGGGGAATGTGTACGACATAATAAAACATACCCGACGTAAATGGGGAAATGATCCCATATCACACCATACGCAATTCCGAGAGGGGAACCTTAGGCCAAGGGGCCCAAACAGGGGTAAGAGGGAAAGGGGCAGGAGAAACTATCTCCCAAATGATCTGGACCCAAAAACGAGAAGTCTGTGTGGTCCTACGTAACCCATGAGGATATGAATCAAGCCACACATAGTTATAGAAGGTGACTTTTAATGTCGTGCAGGACAACATACAGTTTAATGTTGTACGAGACAGGAAACAGGAGGGATAATTTTTAGAACAGGGTATGCGTGGTGAGGCTATTGCTAACCCGATGTGAATGAGGAGGTACTCCCTTACCATGCCACGCGGTCCCGTAGTCATGGTCCAGAAGGAGGTACAAAAAAAAAATTTATAAAAACTCAGGCTGGACCCAATGAAAATAGGTTTGGGCGTTCCTACATATCCCATGAGGATGGGAATCAAGTTGCACATAGTTCTTGGGGTGATCTTAGTTTATGGTCTTAGAGCTCGAACCATGGAGGGATGGAAACCTTCCAAGTACGTGTAGACATCGACCTGATCCCTAAGCCCACGTGAGTCAAACTCGGTGTGGGAAACAAGGGAGGAAGATCTTTATTGTAATACCTTGAACGCCCATCAATGGTAAATCGGTGTGGAGCCCTGAATGATGCCCTTATCGTGGACTTGTTCTCTTAACGTGAAGATGCGCACTAAGGAATAGTTTCAGGAGTGTTGGAGGTTTACTTGGACATGATGAGGTGGAGAAGGATTTGAATCATGTAACCGACACTTTGGGATTAATGAGGTTGGTAGGGAGATGGAGGATAACTGTTGACCATGTTCAAAACACAGTATCCATATCACGTTATCCTGAAAGGGGAGCCACAGATGAGCATCGTCCCACAACCATATTCGCAACATGTGATTTGTATCATTTAGTTGTCTACGACCCTCAGGGGCGTTGGCCCGTAATGGTAGGAGAGCCCTTAGGCCTATCATCCATGCCACTCAGGGGTCCCTTCGAGTGTGAAAGCTGATGGAATCCCTTATGAAGGGGAACACAAAGCTTGAAAAGTGGGTGGAAGTATGTCCGAGCAGATTATGAAATTCCAGGTACTAAACCAGAGTACCCTTAAGAACATTGGTGAACTACCGAAGAGGGTCAACGAAGGTTTCCAGGAAGGAGAGGGTATGCCAAGGGGACAAGGTGAAATTGAAATTTACAAGAGATGGGGCTGGACCTGAAGTCTAGACATTCAGGTGGTCTTACGTATCCCATAAGGATGGGAATCAAGCCACACATATTTCTTGAAGGTACACAAGTAGGGGTAGGATACCCCAACATAGGAGGTGTACGGCGTGGCGAGTAACCCGATGTGAATGAGAAAATAATCCCGCGCCACATCGCACAATCCCATAAGAGAGAACCTGGGTCGTGGCTCGAGAAGGCCAAGGGGCATGAGGCTGGGCCTCCGTTAGAAAAGCTTGACCAGTTTGCAGTTTAACGTATTACAGTGGGGATGAGGACCGAGGGCCTGAAAAGGCCAAGGGTCCTAAGGCTAGGCCTCAGTTAGGAAGGCCTGACTAGCTTGTAGTTTAACGTCTTGTAGTGAGGACTAGGGCCGGGGCCCGAAAAGGCCAAGGGGCCTGAGGCTGGGCCTCACCCGAAGGGAGTTCGCCACTTGGGGATATAACGAGGAAGAATGAACCACTACACTCAATGTTTGGGATATCTTGGGGTGGTCCTCACGATCCACGATGACTATTGACCATGTTTGAAACACAATGTCCCTATAGTGATCACTAAGGAGCAACAATTGAGCATCGACCACTCACCATATTCGCAACATGGGATTTGTATCAGTTTTTTGTCTATGCCCCTTGAGGGTGTTGGCCCGTAATGGTAGGAGAGCCCTTAGGCCTAGCATCCATACCATTTAGGGACCCTTATGAATGGGGAAGGTGGTGGAATCGCAGTCAAGGAGTGAGTGAAGCATAGTTTTACCCATCTCTCAAAGAGGAAGATGTCTCCAGGGAGTGGCACTCATGGGGGGATCGAGGCCAGATTGACGTGAATTGGGGAAAAAGTATGCACCCCTCCATATGTCTTCACTCGAGGGGAAAATTCTAGCATTTGGTCTGGGCCAATAGGAGAAATGTCTGGGAGTTCCTACGTATCCCAAGAGGATGGGAATCAATCCATATGTAGTTCTTGAAGGCCATGCGGTTTAACGTCATGCGGTGAAGACGTGGGAGGATAGAAGAACGAGAGTGGGCACATGGTGCAACCATTATAATCCTTGTATGAGTGGGGCTAAGGAAGCCTAAACCATATCATGCGAGGATACTCTGAGAAATCAATACCCAAGGGGGATAGTCGAAGAGAAGAGTTTGGGGCTGGGCTCAAAACGAAGCGTCTTAGAATTCCTACGTATCCCATCAGGACGTGAATCAAGACATACGTAGTTCTCATGATGCAGTTTAACATCATGCGGGAACGATGTGCAGTTTAAAGTCATGTAGGACTGGACATTTTAAGGTCATGTGGGACTGTTGTGCGGTTTAGGGTCATGCGGGACCGTCATGTAGTTTTGGGTCATGCGGGACCCTCTTGCAGTTTAGGGTCATGCGGGGACATCCTGGAGTTTAGTGTCATGCGGGACCATCATTCAATTTATGGTCATGTGGGACCAGCCAGTTTAAGGTCATGTCAGACCATCCAGTTTAAGGATGTGCATGACCATCTAGTTTAAGGTCGTGCAGGACCATCATGCAGTTTTGGTTCATGCAGGACCATCCTGTTTAAGGTCGTGCAGGACAATCCAGTTTAAGGTTGTGTGGGACTATCCATTTTAAGGTCATGAGGGACCATCATACTGTTTAGTGTCATGTGGGACCATCCAGTTTAAGGTTGTACAAGACCATCCAGTTTAGGGATCAGAAGAAGTATTTCTTGAGGAAATTGGAATTGGTGGGAGGAGTTATACGCTCACCATCCATGGTTACCAGCGAGTATGCTTCATTGGGGTAAACTCTATGGACTATGTAAGGTTTTTACCACTTGGGCTCAAACATGGGTGGTTTCCTGCCAAGGATCATTGGTGCTCGGAGGGCCAATACCTGGCCACCTTGAAGAAAGGAGTGGAGGAGAACATTTTTTTTGAAAGATCGAGCCATCTTATTCTGGTGCCTTTCCAGATTGTGCAGGTCACGAAGCCTCTTCTCATCAAGTGATTCCAATTCAGTTAGACGGATTTCAGCCACCTTTTTTGGTGCTTGTTGGTCATAGAATGCAGTGCATAATGAAGGAAACTGGATCTCGATGGATAGGATAGCCTCAACTCCGTACACCAAGGAATACATGGTCACCTGGGTAGAATTGCGAGTCGTCATTCGATAGGCCCAAAGGGAATTGGGGAGCCTGTCCGGCCAACTCTTCTTGTTCTGAGCAACCATTTTCTACAAAATGATAGAGAGGGTCTTGTTGAATGCCTCGATCTGTCCATTTCCCTCCGCGTGATAGCAGGAGGTATGTTTTGAATGGATATTGTACTTGGGGTACAATTTCTTTAGCTCGGCCGCTTGGAAGTTGGTGCCCTTATCGGCAAGGAAAGCATGAGGAACTCCAAACCAGTGGATCATATTGGAGCTCACAAGGTCAACGATGGAATGAGATTTGACTTCCTTGAGCGGAATTTCTTCTTCCCACATGGAAAAGAAATATGTGGCGGTCTAGATGAACTTGCACTGGAGAGCTGTCGCCGGTGGATATGGCCCCACGACATCGAGTCCCCACACCGCAAATGGCCAAGGGTACTTGGTGGAGTGGAGAGGTTCTAGAGCCCGATGGAGGAAGATAGCATGCACATGGAACACATGACATCTTTTGGAAAACTCAATAAAATCATGGATCATAGAGGGCCAAAAGTACCCCAGTCTCTAGATCTGATGGGACAGCTTCAGCCCAACCTGGTGGGCACCACAGGAACCGGCATGAACCTCTTGCATGACCTATTAAATCTTGACTCCCTGAATGAAATGGAGGAGAACACCACCAAAACCATGCTTATAAAGGATCTTCTTAAGACCGGGACCGCTCTGGGGGTAAACTGCATCGCATGGCGTCAGATTCACTCGCGCTCGACCCGATCAGCCGAGAGGCAACCATTTTGGAGATACATGACAAAAGGGGATATCCAATCAGTAGTCGATTCAAACACTGTATCTAACAAGCTTGGGTCTCCTAGTGTGGAGGATCTGGCAGTAATATGGCTTACTCGCATGCCGTCATCATCCTATGGGGTGACGGGAGCAATGACTCTCTGGTGGGCCACATGTATAATCAGATCATCCTGCTCGTGCACTGAAAGTGATGCAGCTAAGCCAGCCAAATCATCCGCTCGACCATTCTGTGACCGAGGGACATGGGTAACCTCTGTTCGAGAAGGGAACTAGGCCATTAGATAGAGGGTGTGCTATAATAATGGTGTGAGCTCTGGATTTCTGAAAACATAGCCACCGTTGACTTTCTTGATGATGAGCTCAGAATCTCCTTTCACAGGAAAATGGGGCACATCAATATCAAGGGCTAGCTCAAGGCCAGTGATAAGAGCCAGATACTCTGCCTCATTTTTGGTGCAGCCTTCTGACAACAAGAATGAGTATGGAAAGATGGATTTTCTGGGGTAATGAAGATGATACCCAGGTCCACTCTGTTGAGCCTAGTGTCATTGAGCCTCCTACTGGTGGGAATCTGGGAGGCACTTTCAAGGTGAATCTTCCAACAGGGGATGGCTTGATCGACTAAGAGGATGGCCTCATCATGAAAATCCATGTCCAGTGACTGATCCACAAATGTTGGATGGGCAGCTAGAAATTCTGACAATGCCTGCCCCTTGATGGCCTTCTGGGGAATGAATCTGACGTTGAACTGCTGGATAATCACCTCCCACCACGCTAGACGGACGATCAACATGGGGCGATTTATAATGTATAGCAGCGGGTCTACCCGGGAGACCAGTTGTACCTCATGGTGCTACAGGTAATGTCACAACTTCTTCAAAGCAAATACGAGCGCAAGGCAGCTCTTCTTGATAATGAATTATCTGGTCTCTGTATCGAGATGCATGCGGATGAGGTAGTAGTGAATGTTCTCTATCCCCTTATTGTTCTTCTGGGCGAGAAGGGAACTGAGAGACCGGTCTAGGGACGTGACGTACAGGATTAACAGCCTACCATAGATAGGTGGCATCATGATCGGAGGCTAGAAAAAATATTTCTTGATTTAATCAAAGGCAGTCTGACACTCCTCATTCCATTCATAGGCAGTGTCATTCTTCATGAGCTATGCAAAGGGATTACACTTTCCAGTCAGATTTGCAATGAATTTCCGTATTTAGGCTAACTGGCCTTGGAGACCTCAAAGCTCCTGAATATCACTCAGAGGAGGCATCTGGCTGATGGACCTGATCTTCTTCAGGTCGATCTCGATGCCTCAGTACCTAAAAATAAAGCCAAGAAACATCCCAGAAGTGACCCCGAAGTCACACTTCAACAGGTTCACCTTCAGGTGGTGGGAAATGGAGGAAACCGAACACTTTCTCAAGGTCCCAGAGATGGTCCTAGTGCTGGGGATATTTGACCAACAGATCATCCATGTAGCACTCCACCAATGTTTCGAGAATTGGCTTGAATATGCAGTTCATGGCCCGCTTATAGGTGGAACTTTCATTTTTCTGGCCTAAGGGAATAACCTGGTAACAGAATGTACATTGGGGGGCCCTAATAGCGGTGGACTCCTCGTCTTCGGGGGCCATCCGGATCTGGTTGTACCAGAAATACCCATCCATGATGGAGAGGTCTTGGAACCCAACCATAGAGTCAATCAACAATTCTGTCACTAGAAGGGTAAAATCATCCTTTGGGTAGTGGTGGCTGAGATCACGGAATTCGATACAGACTCTGATCTACCCGTTCTTCTTTCTGACCGGAAAAATGTAGGCTAGCCACTTAGGGTACTGGACCTCCTTGACCAAGTTGGCTTTGATGAGCATGTCAACTTCAGCCTCGACCACGACTCCATGGGAAGGGTGCATTTTTCTGGGAGGCTGCTTGAACCCACGATGGTTTTTCGGGAGACCGATACAGTAGACGACTACCTGAGGATATAGTCCTGACATCTCATCGTAACTCCAGGAAAACACATCATGGTGATATTTAAGGAAGTACACGTACCACTGCTACTCTTCAAGGGACATGGCATAACTGATCAATGTGCATCTCAGATCTGCCTCACTACCAAGGTTCACCTGTACCAGTTCATCGATTGTGGTAGAGACGCCTTCTTCAAAGGCAGGGGGAGAATCTTCCAAATCCTCTTCTTCACTTGTAGAGGATGGATTCCTAGTGGGTGAGGCTTCCCCTTGCTCTAAGGAACCTGACGGGAGGCTGGTACCAGCCTGGAAAACAATGGAAAACACATCAGAAGATTCACACAACACTGAGACCATGGTGATGAAGGCAGACGATCCAATCCCATCTGGCCTTCGGCCCAGAGGGCCACACATAATGATGTCAAAGAAATAGTGGTGCATCAGCTTGAACCGGTTAATCCCAGCCCAGCGAAACAAACATGTATGACATACATCCTTCACCATGGGGCCAACATCTCGATACTGTACAGGGGTAAGAGGTTCTGGGATAACCTGATCCTGGTTTATGTAGTATTATGAGGTTATTTCCAGTCGTTGCTTAGTCTTGGGAATATTCCTTCCCCTTGCACCTAAAACAACAAAATATTTCCCCATGTCAAGGTTTATGGCCTCCAATCGATGGATTGGGAAGACATAGGCATCAACCGGACCTACCCAGAGGTCACTGGTGACTGTTGTGGGTTCAACCTCACTTTCCATAATCTTCTTATCCTTGATATTGTAATAGTCAGCGTCCAGATAATGAGATTCATAAGAGTTGAAAGGAGATGCATCACCTTGGAGTATGCCTACTCATCCATTAAGAGAGTACTTGAGGCACAAGTGATACGATGAGGGGACTGCTGCATTCAGGTGGAGACATGGTCTGCCCATCAATGCGTTATACGTGGTGTCCTGGGAGACGACCATAAATTCAGTAATGGAAACTGGGCCACCGAACAGGGTCTTCAAACGGGTCTTACCGAATAGGGTCTTCTCTTTCTTATCATATACCTAGATCCTTAAATTTATGGGATTCAGGTCATCTTCGAATAACCCCATCTACCGTAGTGTCCATGTCGGGATAAGTTTGATCCCGGAGTCAGTGTCAATGAGATAGCGGCGAACCTCAACTTCGTTGAATTGGAAAGTAATGTACAGCGGGTGGATGTTCCCCTATATGGGAGAGCCTTCCTCATCTCTGTTGAACAAAATGATGGCCTGGAATTCGGCAGTCCCAACTGCCTCGGCATGAATGGCTTCTGCCGCTACTACCTCTGTCTCAAACTGGAGGGCGCTCTTTAAAGCCTCAGCAAGGGCTTCACGCATATCTGACGATAAGTGGAGGGCTCAGAGGATATAAATCCTCACTAGGATTCTGTAAAGGTGGTTGAGAACATCATAATTTCATGCCAGGAACAAACTTCTGCTTACAGGAGGCCGCTCTGTGATTGGAGGCACGACGGGCCCTGTCTGCTGGACCGGTGGATGACCGGTGGTGGAAATATCCTACTGCTCACTAGTCAAATCCTGAAGATTAGCTGCCAGATGAGGTCCAAGAGCCTGAGGTAAACCTGTAGCTTAGTGAAGCTAGTCGCAGTATGGTCAAAGTGGCTCTGCCTGGTCCAATAGCACAAACGGTGGTGGAGGCAGTCCTGATGACACCAGATGAAAAGGCTGTGAGTGATGAGCTCTACGTAGGGCCTGCTGGCTGGTCTCATTGGCATGCATGGCTTGGCTAGAGGTGCAAACTAGTGCACCTCGATGACCCATGTATCCTCGGCTCCGCCAATGTTGGCATCGACTGGAGATGTTGGGGAGGTTCTCCTGGCATTCCCACTCGTCAGGAGTCATATAGGGGTTTACTAACTCAATGGTGTTTACCGAAGCGTACCCTTGACTTTCACTCGAAGAATCATCCACCATTAGGAGAATTCTACGAGGGATCCCCATCTCAAGGGGCATGAAGTTGCCGATAGTGCGGGATGACGATGGCATTGGTGGGGCATGTTTCTTTTTCTTACGCTATCGATTCTTGCTCTTCTGGGAAGAGGCTGGCTGAGATGATGATGCAGAGGTGGTGGTCACAACTTATGAAGGCTCTGGATGATTCAAGCATTCCCAAATGATTCCATGGGCATGAGAAACCATTTTATGGTCCATCTAGTCATCGTACTTCTGGGATCCGTGACTAGGAACATGTTTCCAGTCACCTTAATCGTCGCTACCACTTTCTGACCTCGCAAATACACCCTTCATGTATGCCAAGGATTGGCCCAACATGACTATGCTATTATCGACCTGTTCTTGGAGCCAGTCTTTAAGAACATATAACTTCTTGAGGGTGTTCCCTAGGATCTAATTATAGGGGCAGTAGTTGGGGCGATCGGTAAGATTCTCCTTTATCGGACTTCTTCACTCAGGCAAGCGTACAATCCCCTGCTCTAGGGCACTACAGAAGTAACCAGGTACCTGATTCTTGCTAAACAAGTAAGTATGGTGTCTTATTTCTATATAGGGAGCCCTCGGAGCCTAGCCTTGATGCGGAGCTGGAGGGGCTTGTCGAAGAGGTGGACCCGGATTATCCCACCTAGGCGGTGGTGGCACCTTACACGGAGGAACATACCGATTCAGAGGACGCTGCGGAGCCGGAGGATGCACTTTAGGCGGAGGGCCTCTATGAGGATGTGGGGCCTATGCTAATTGTAGCAATTCTTGATGCATGAGGGACTCTATCTAGGCCACCATGGTGGGCTCGGCTCTGGAAGCTCTCCTTGCTGGGATTTCAGGGGGAAATAGATGTTCCTTCCTGACCTGTGGTATGGATTCTTCATGGTGCGAGGTCTTATCTAAGAAGTATCAGAACCCTCTGGGATAGTTATAAGTGATCAGGGAAGGAACCAGTTCTATTTTCACATTCCCTACGCACATCGTCAGTAATTACACATGAGTCAATGGAATGACAAGGGAGTATGTCAGTCCCTTCCACCAAGTGATAAAGTCCCAAAATCACTAATCAGGCCTTTGATTTCACTTGAAGAGGTTTGTGATGCTGGTTTTCTGGGTGGTAAAGATGAATTATTAGAGGAACTACCTGCGAAGGTCCTCCCAGCTAGTCATGGATCTGACGAGGAGCTGTTTGTACCAGACGAATGTCGACCCCTCTAGTGTCTGAACGAAACAGCCGAGCTTGGCGGCCTCATACTGCGTTGGAGTCCCCAACATGGGCCCACACCTTGAATTGAAGTGGGACAGGTGCTGCGGAGGGTCCCCCATCCCTGTAAAGGGGCAGAAGGAGGGATTCCCGAAACCCAGAGGTGTCGGCATATCATCCACCCAGGCTGGGTTTGGATTGCCATCTGGTGGGATTGCTACCTGTTGCGTTTCCAATGCCTCAAGGAGGGATATGAGTGCCACCATAGGATCATCCAGGTGGGGTTCCCTTTATTTATAGGGATCCCTAACCAGGAGTGCATTGCCAGTCTCTTCGACATGGTAGACGGGTTCAGCGACACGTGGCGCGACTGGTCGGACGGCCTGCGGGGTAGCTGGGGGAACCCGAACTGGATTCCTCGGATTGCCACGCCATTTGGGAGGGTTTGATGAGATATACCACACCCTCTTGCAATAAGTTCTGGCTTCATCCCTATCAGTGGGAGCGACATGATTAGGGTTTCCTGGAGGCATCTTACTGGGGGGAAGTTGTTCCTTCCCCTGCTGCCCCGACCTAGGATCGCCATAGTCGGGTCGTCACTCTATCGTGTGTTCATCTTGGAGTTCATCGACCAACCTCATTTTCTTAGCAAGTTGCTGGTGCAACACGGACTTCTCGGGGTCCTCCTCCATCTTCTACACTGAGGAGGATGGGTCATAGTGCTTAACAGCTTCGACATGCTCGTTGCCCTTACTGACATTCCGGCTGAGTACCAGTGACTCAGTGGGCGCAGGGAGACCTAGGAGGTTCCTCTTCTAATGGGTAATCCTCCACGATGGGTCCAATACCGGTTTCATGCCCTCAAGTGGTAAGTCTCCATCGATAAAATCCATCTTTTCCTCCTTTTCCACTATGTCAGCCATGTGGACCGTGACCCTTGTCGGGGGAATGTCCTCAATATCGTATAATGAGTCGGGCTGTCGTCGGATAGGGATGAAGTGGAGGGCAGCATGCTGCCCCCAGTCACAGACTTGCACGTGGGGGTTTCTTCTCTGATTATTTTGTGCAGTACCTTAATAATCTGAACACATTGCTATTGTAGGGTCTCACACTAGCCTGGTGACTCAGGACGCTGGGCCACTGGGAGTGCTGCCAAATTGACTAGACAACATAGCTCGCTGATGTCCCCAAAATGTGCTTGGCTCCTTTAATATACCATGTGCTAATGATGGAGACTGAAATGCATAACCCATAGGGTGTAGTGAAGACACTCAACTTCCTCTGGGGTGAGGGACTCATGTATGAAAAAATATCATGCTGCTACGGTCCGGACCTCCTCAGGGGAGCAGTCCGCTGCAAGGATGCTCCAGAAGCTCCTCATCTCTATTTCAGGGTCTGGTCCTTGATTGCCGCACTCGCCAACTTTGGGTGGTTGAGGAACTGGTAGTGGTACTGAGTCAGACCACTGGGATGGCAGGTTAGATGGTGGAGAATATGGAGAACGGGATGACTGGCTGCTGATTCGTGGGCTGTCCTCCGAGGAGTATAATTACCTGGACGTTACGTCGAGAGAGGACGGGTTGGCGACCATCATTTTTGGCTCAGGGGCCAGGACTGTCGATGGTGGGTCACAATGCTTCTCACCTGCCATTGGTCCCCAGAAAAGCTCTATGTGATCTTTCATGGAGGTAGAAATCACTTCTGGCGATGATGGTTATAACGACCCATACTTTACATATATTTTTAATACTTCAAAATTGAAGCACACTTATTACAACATATGAACAAAACCACAAAGGACCGTATAGGTATAGTGTCTTTAGAAACTAGGAAAAATAAACAACTGGTTCATAAATCTTCTACAGTGTCTCCCATTTATTTCATCATATCTAGGGTCCCTTTTAGCATATTCTACTTAATATCCATCTTCCTGACCTGGGGAAAAGAAAACATAAAAGGGTGAGCTCAAATGCTCAGCAAGGGCAAATAAAGGAAATAAAAATCATATCATATCTTTTTGAAAATCATAACCTGCAAAAGAGATCATAATATCTTAACATGGAACAAATCATAGAAGTGAAAATGAGATCCCCATAATCATAACATGAAACTTGAAACTTTGTGGCATGAACACATAATCATGGAAAATCATTTCTTGTTAGTCATGACTCATTGCCAAGACTATCTTAGTGGACAAAGTCCCTTTCTGAACCGAGTCACCCTCGTTCCAGTCCTGTTTCACTGAACCGGTATAACCTACCATTCCAGCCATGTCTATCTCATGAGATATAAAATATTTACCCAATGAATTGGAGGGAGATATAGGTCCCACCCATCTTATAATGAATCCTTTCTTATGTGTGCCACATAATCATAAACCATACATCATAGCGTAACTCATGTTATAAAAATGGGATTCTTAAACAACATGACATCATAAAACAATTCATATAAGATAAAGAAAAAAATATTTCCATCACAACATAATCAAATCCATTTAATAATAGGGATAAAAACATAACCCTTTTATTATCTTAGATGGAAAATAATTTTCATAAAATACTTGAACTCCATTCTTGAGGAAAATATCCTTTCTACTTCAAAAACACTTTTTCTTTCTTAAAATGTCATACATTTTTAGACTAAAAGAAGTTGATTAAAAATAAACTTGAATACTTGTAAAGGAAACTTCATGGAAATAATGTTTTAGAAATCCATTCATTCCGTATAAGTTAAAAAAAACATTCTTCGTACTTTTGTCGGAAAAGTCAAAAAGTACCTCGTACAAAAAATGACAAAAGATTCCTTTCATTTATTTTACTAAAAACTCATTGAAGGGTAAAAATGGATTTAAACAATTGTAGGTGGATGGAAATAATATTACATATTTATGAAACATGGATGTGGATGATAAAATACACCCCAGTAAATACTTACGAATAAACAATCTCAGATAAAAATGAGATTGTGATATTTCCCTTACCTTAGGACCGATTTGCTTTGTACGTGTCCGAAGCTCCTGTATAATGGTTTAAATAATGTTATTTACTTATTCCAGAACCATAAATATTGATATGATATCATATATGGTCATATTCTTAGCTTCTTGTTAGTAATATTTCATTGTTACTTGTTACTCGGCTCTTTATTGCCTTTTGTTCTTATGCGTGTTTTGCCGAATAAATTCTTATTCTTCTTTTAAGGTTATAGATACCTTATATCCAAAATGGTATTAGTGTTACATATATCATATTTATTCATTCAATTCATTTATATAATTACTATGTAATTATGATCATGTAGAATGAGTCGCATCACATCGTGGAGACGGTATTCCGTACGTACGCACGAGTGATGATATCGTTCCTATGATCATGGAATTGTATTGGAGTATATATATATTATTTCAGTATCAATATTACTTTATAATAATCATAAATAGTTACTCATTACACCATTATACCCATCCTTGTAAGGTGGTGGTGGAAAATAGATTACACCACGGCGTGGAGACGGTATTCCGTACGTACGCACGCGCTGTGATTTCATTTTTCCGTAGGATGGATAGAAGGTGAATTAGGGTTGTTTCATATTTATAATAACATATCAGTATGTAAGTAATACTGATGTTATTACTTTATCATGAAACAACTAAAGAAGAAGAAGTTGAAGAAAAAAGAAATTGAAAAGATCGGTAATGGATATTACCTCTTCTTTGGAACGCCTCTTTGAATCATCCACTTAGGTAACTAAGATTGGTCTTTGAAGAAGACCAGGACCTCTAGGATTATTCTAGGTAAGTGGAGAGGAGAAAATGGCAGGGGTTGTCCGAGCTTGAGTGCTCAAATTGGTGTGAGGAGGAGGGGGAGGAGGTTCCCTTTTATAAGGGAGGAGAGGGGCACCTTAGGAATATCTCAAAATATTATTTTATATTAAAGTCAAAATCGGTTTATAATGGTTCCAAAGGGTCTTATTTCAAAGATAAAGTGGGGATGGGTCGAAATCCTATCAACCAATAGTATTTAGACAAGTTTAGGGTATTATTTTAAACTTATCAATTAGATTTAACTCTAAGTTAAATAATTTAACTTTTACCGTGTCTTTTGTTTTCTTTCACTATATGGTTAATACATTTACTATAACATGCCAAACGAACCCCAAATTGTTTATTATTAATATATATATCCTTATCTAAGTCATTTGTCCGAACCTTAGATTTTTAGGAATAAAATAACAATTAATAATATAATATTTGATTTAAAAACTATTTTGTGGCAATTTTGACACTATTTGATATATTATTTTTTTGAAAGTCATAACAGAATTATATGTTCAAACCAAGTTTATTACATCAACACTAATATATCATAGTAACCTATAAAATTAGTGGAATTCATAAAAAGTCTCAAATTACATTTATTTTTGTGTTTATAACATCAATTATGTCAATATTTCATAAATAAGATAATTACTGCATCATAATTGTGTCATAAATAAATTAAATTATTTAATGTCTAAAAATTATAAATAATATATCATTATGTAGGAAATAGTTTTAGCTTTCTAATGAATATTTATAGTCGAATGTATCTTATGTATAACCCCATATTAAAAATGATTTACATATTAAATATTGATTTTAACTATTTTAACCCTTCTTTAAATAAATTAATAATAAATGTCCTAATCTAACCCAAGTGGGCCTAAATGGTCATATTTTATTCATAAGGGTATTTTTGGTCGAATTACACTTATCCAATAGAATTAGGACATGTGTTAGGGTAATAGTAATATCATATTTACCCCTATTTACTATTAACCGCGGTAAAAAAGTAAAAAGTTACTATTCACCAAAAAATTATTTTTATCTCATTGAACCACATTTTACTTACTGATATCAACCGTGTCTGTCGGATTTTCGAAATTCCATTCACAGAAGCGGTAAAATTAAGTTTTATGCAAAATTCATTTTTTAACCAACCACTTAGTGGTTTCACTATTCATCAAAAATTGAAAGTTTTCAGAAAAATACCAAAATTTTACCCTAGGCTAATTTCGGTATTCCGAATCCAAAAATGAAGTCCATTTTGAAAAATAAAATTTATAAAATTTCAAAAAGTGGTTATTACTATTCATAACGGCTAGTTTTAATAATATTTTAATAGCATATCGTTGTTTAGTGAAACTCGGTATTGCGTACAACGCAAGCTATCGAGGAAGGTAGCGATTGCGTGTAAAGTAAGCCAAGCTAGTATGTAGTGAAAGATTTCTTTGATGATATATAAAAACAAAATATTACTCATAAAAATATCGGGTGTTACATTCTACCCCCCTTAAAAAGAATTTCTCCCTCGAAATTCATCACTTTGTAACAAACAGATGAGGATACTTCTCCCTCATCATATCCTCAAGCTCCCATGTAGCTTCTTCTAATTGGCGGTTCCTACATAAAACTTTCACCAATCGAGTGGTCTTGTTTCGTAGGACTTTTTCGCTACGATCCAGAATCTCTATCGGTTGTTCTTCATAAGAAAGATCTTGCTCCAGCGGTACAACTTCTAAGATGAGTACATGTGAAGGATCAGGTATGTACTTTCTCAGGAGAGATACATGGAACACATCGTGAACTTGAGAGAGATTCGGTGGAAGCGCCAATCGGTAAGCTACCTTTCCAACACGATCCAGTATTTCGAAAGGACTGATATATCTAGGGCTCAACTTCCCCTTCTTTCCAAATCTCATAACCCTCTTCCAGGGAGATATTCGTAAGAACACTTTATCACCCACTTCAAACTCTAGGTCTTTTCTTCGGTTGTTGGCATGACTTTTCTATCGACTCTAAGCTTCTCTTATGTGTTGTTGAATAGATCTGACCTTTTCTGCCATTTCATCAACGAGATCAGGTCCTAATAGCTTTCTTTCCCCAACTTCATCCCAGCAAGTTGGAGTCCTGCATTTCTTTCCATAGAGAGATTCATAAGGAGCCATCTGAATACTGGAGTGAAAGCTATTATTATAAGAAAATTCCACCAAAGGTACTTGTTGATCCCAACCTCCTTTGAAATCCATATATCAAGCTCTCAACATATCTTCTAGGGTTTGAATTGTTCTCTCAGACTGACCGCATGTCTGATGATGATAAGCAGTGCTGAAACTCAACTATGTATCCAGAGTATGCTGAAGACTTCGCCAGAACTATGAGGTAAATCTCGGATCCCGATCAGATATAATAGAAAGTGGTACTCCATGCAATCTTACCACTTCCTTTACATATATCCTGGCAAGCTGATCTAGAGAGAAATCCTCTCTAATAGCAATGAAGTGTGCAGACTTTGTAA
Source organism: Viscum album (assembly GCA_963277665.1). Classification (NCBI taxonomy): domain Eukaryota; kingdom Viridiplantae; phylum Streptophyta; class Magnoliopsida; order Santalales; family Viscaceae; genus Viscum; species Viscum album. The sequence continues at coordinate 361,061,817 of OY728125.1, forward strand.
GACGATCAACTATGACCCAAATAGCATTATTGCCTTTGGATGTTTTAGGAAGTCCTGTGACAAAGTCCATAGTGATGTTTTACCATTTCCATTCGGGTATGGGTAATGGTTGTAACATCCCCTTAGACTTTTGTCTCTCAGCTTTAACTTGTTGACAAACCAAGCATCGAGAGACATATTCAGCAACATCTCTTTTCATGCCATCCCACCAGAAGTACTCCTTCAGGTCCCTATACATCTTCGTGCTTCTAGGATGAATAGAGAATGAAGAACTATGAGCCTCATTCAGCAGCTCCTTCTTTAATTCGGGGATGGGAGGAACACAAACCCAATTCTTGAACTTTATTATCCCATCACAATCAAGGTTGAATTCAGGAACATTTCTCACCTTATTTTGTAACTCGACATCTTCTTTCTATGCCTCTTTAATCTTCACATGTATAGATGGTTGAACATTCATTTGAGAAAGATAAGATTTTCCCCCTTCCATTATAATTCCAAGATCTATCCTTTGTAAATCCATAAATATTGGATCTTTTGTGATCCTCATCATGGATAAACTAGCATGTTCTTGTCGACTTAATGCATCTGCCACCTTGTTTGCTTTCCTAGGGTGGTAATGGATTGAGCAGTCATAATCCTTAATCAGCTCCAACCATCTTCTTTGACGCATATTCAACTCCTTTTGTGTGAAAATATACTTTAAACTTTTATGGTCTGTATAAATATCACACCTTTCACCATAAAGGTAATGCCTCCAAATCTTTAATGCAAAGATTACCGCAGCCAACTCCAAATCATATGTTGGGTAATTTTGCTCATGGATTTTCAACTTTCGTGAGGCATAAGCTATCACCATATCATTTTTCATAATAACACACCCCATTCCCTTCTTGGATGCATCACTGTAGATCACAAACCTTTCTCCACTACAAGGCAGTGTGAGCACAGGTGCACTGGATAACCTTCTTTTCAACTCCTTGAAATTCTCTTCACATTCCTCTGTCCAAACAAACTTAACTCCTTTCCGAGTAAACTTGGTGAGTGGATTAGATAATCGTGAAAAATCTTTTACAAAATGTCGATAATATCCATCCAAACCAAGAAAACTTCGGATCTCAGTTACTATTTTTGGTCTCGACCATCTTTCGATAACCTCTGTTTTTCCTAGATCCACAGATATCCCCTCTTTTGAGATTATGTGACCCAAAAATGCAACTTTTTGAAGCCAAAATTCACACTTGGTAAATTTGGCATAAAGCTTCTCCTTTCTCAGGGTCTTCAATATAATTCTCAAGTGATCTTCATGCTCTTCCTTGCTCTTTGAATAGACAAGAATATCGTCTATAAAGACTACCACAAATTGATCAAGATAGTCTCTAAAGACTCTATTCATTAGATCCATGAAGATAGCAGGGGCATTAGTAAGACCAAATGGCATCACTATAAATTCATAGTGTCCATACCTTGTACGGAAAGCCATCTTTGGTATATCCTCCCTTTTGACCCTTAATTGATGATACCCTGAACGAAGATCAATCTTGGAAAAGTATTGAGCTCCGCGTAGTTGGTCAAATAAGTCATCAATGCGTGGGAGAGGATATTTGTTCTTGATAGTGATCTTGTTAAGTTCTCGATAATCAATGCAGAGTCTCATTGATCCATCTTTCTTCTTAACAAATAGAACAGATGCTCCCCAAGGTGACGCACTAGGGCGTATGAATCCCTTATCAAGATTCTCTTGGAGTTGCTTCTTCAATTCCTGCAACTCAATTGGGGCCATTCTATAAGGTGTCTTTGAAATAGGCAAAGCACCCGGTACGAGTTCTATTGAAAACTCAACTTCACGATTTGGTGGAAGACCCGGTAATTCCTCCGGAAAGACATCATCAAACTCCCGTACGATGGGAATATTCTTAATCGTAAGTTTCTCACCAACCATTTGAGATACATAACCTTCATTTAGTGGAATCAAGACCCATAAGATGGAAAGAATTTCCACTGGAAGGTTATATTCATCCTTGCATCGATAGACGATCGTAGATTGATCTGGAATAAGAAATGTGACTTCCCTTCTTTGGAAATTGATATGAGCTCCATGTAGAGAAAGACAATCCATGCCAATAATCACATCAAATTCCACTAAAGGAAGGATCATAAGATTTTCAGGAAGCACTTTCCCACAAACTTTGATCGGAGAAGAATTATAAACTTTTGATGCGACTGTTGTTCCATTAGGTGTTGTCACAGCTAACTCAACATCTAATTGTTGTGGTAATACGGTGATACCCTTAGAAAATTTTTCAGAAATAAAAGAGTGGGTGGATCCAGAATCAAATAAAACATTTGCTACTTTAGAGTGGATGGTAAGTGTACCTTTCACCTCTTCATTATCGTACTCCACATCGCTGATAGAAATTTCATGTGACTTTCCTTTGTCTTTAGCCTTAAGATTTTGTTGACGTCGACCATCATCATCAACCCTTGTATTTGGGCATTGATTGGCATAATGCCCCATCTCCTTGCACTTGAAACATTGAAGTGTAGTAGGTTCATTCTGTGTATCCCTTCCTTTGTTTGCATAATTAGACATCTTCTTCCCATTATCACGGAATTCAAATGCCTGATGACCTTCCTTTCCACATTTGAAACATTTACTTGTCCCTTTAAGACTACTCCCTTCATGTTTATTTCCACACTTTGAGCATAAGGGAAAGCTCGTCTTCTTTTCAGTGTGCTCTTTAGATTTTCCTTTGAATTCCATCTTCCTCTTCTTATCAAACCCATGTGACTGATGGGTTACTCCAATCTCCATCTCGACTTTGAGAGCACATCGAACAATTTCCTCGTAGCTATTGAAGTCCCTTATGGCTAACGCCCTTCGAAGACTTGGTTTTAAGCCACTAAAGAATCGATCGATCTTACTCTCAGGTTGGATAATAATACCAGAAGCGTACCTTGCAAGTCTTGTAAAATTTGCTTCATAGGTACCAACAGATTCATCATCCCTTTGCTTCAGTTCCAGAAACTCTTTCTCCATCTTTGTTTGGAGAATACGAGGGAAGTACTTATTGAAAAATAAGTTCTTGAACTCGTCCCATTCCATAGACTCAATTTCATCCCTTTGCCTCGTATTCTTAATAAGATTCCACCATTGATCAGCATATCCTTCCAAACGATACACTTCTAGGATGACTTTATCATGTTCAGAACATTGAAGAACTGAAAATATCTTTTCAGTAGTACTAATCCATTGTTCAGCAACTAATGGATCAGTAGACCCACTGAAAGAAGGTGGACGCTGCCTCATGAAGGATTAAACAGAATTTTGCTCCTTCCTTTGCTCGTTTGGAAGTCCTTCATGATTCATAGCTTGAGAAAGTTGTGTGAGCATGGCTACAAGATTTTGCATTCCAGCTCCCATATCGTTTGGTTGCTCAGGGGGACAATCATTGCATTTCCCATCGCATTCCGCATTAACACGGTTCCTTCGGGTTCCAGCCATTGACTAAAACCAAGAAGAATAGTGTGAGCAACACTAATTATAATAAGAAAACAATATAATCAAGGATAAAATTTTCATTCTTAAGGTCTTATCCTAGGTTATTCATGGCCATTTCTAAAACACTAATATTGTGTTCTATGCTTAGACTTATCCTTAGGGTTCTTACTAAGACTTTCACATCCTAGTTTCCAAAGGTTGACTATACCTTTCCTCTGATACCAACTATAACGACCCATACTTTACATACATTGTTAATACTTCAAAATTGAAGCACACTTATTACAACATATGAACAAAACCACAAAGGACCGTATAGGTATAGTGTCTTTAGAAACTGGGAAACATAAACAACTGGTTCATAAATCTTCTATAGTGTCTCCCATTTATTTCATCATATCTAGGGTCCCTTTTAGCATATTCTACTTAATATCCATCTTCCTGACCTGGGGAAAAGAAAACATAAAAGGGTGAGCTCAAATACTCAGCAAGGGCAAATAAAGGAAATAAAAATCATATCATATCTTTTTGAAAATCATAACCTGCAAAAGAGATCATAATATCTTAACATGGAACAAATCATAGAAGTGAAAATGAGATCCCCATAATCATAACATGAAACTTGAAACTTTGTGGCATGCACACATAATCATGGAAAATCATTTCTTGTTAGTCATGACTCATTTCCAAGACTATCTTAGTGTATAAAGTCCCTTTCTGAACTGAGTCACCCTCATTCCAGTCATGTTTCACTGAACCGGTATAACCTACCGTTCCATCCATGTCTATCTCATGAGATATAAACTCTTTACCCAATGCATTTGAGGGAGATATAGGTCCCACCCATCTTATAATGAATCCTTTCTAATGTGTACCACATAATCATAAACCATACATCATAGCGTAACCCATGTAATAAAAATGGGATTCTTAAACAACATGACATCATAAAACAATTCATATAAGATAAAGAAAAAAATATTTCCATCACAACATAATCAAATCCATGTAATAATAGGGATAAAAACAGAACCCTTTTATTATCTTAGATGGAAAATAATTTTGATAAAATACTTGAACTCCATTCTTGAGGAAAATATCATTTCTACTTCAAAAACACTTTTCCTTTCATAACATGTCATAAAATTTTAAACTAAAATAAGTTGATTAAAAATAAACTTGAATACTTGTAAAGGAAACTTCTTGGAAATAATGTTTTAGAAATCCATTCATGCCGTATAAGTTAAAAAAACATTCTTCGTACTTTTGTCGGAAAAGTCAACAAGTACCTCGTACAAAAAACGACAAAAGATTCCTTTCATTTCTTTTACTAAAAACTCACCGAAGGGTAAAAATGGATTTAAACAATTGTAGGTGGATGGAAATAATATTACATATTTATGAAACATGGATGTGGATGATAAAATACACCCCATTAAATACTTACGAATAAAAAATCTCGGATAAAAATGAGATTGTGATATTTCCCTTACCTTAGGTCCGATTTGCTTTGTACGTGTCCGAAGCTCCTGTATAATGGTTGAAATAATGTTATTGACTTATTCCAGAATCATACATATTGATATGATATCATATATGGTCATATTGTTAGCTTCTTGTTAGTAATATTTCATTGTTACTTGTTACTCGGGTCTTTATTGCCTTTTGTTCTTATGCGTGTTTTGCCGAATAAATTCTTATTCTTCTTTTAAGGTTATAGATACCTTATATCCAGAATGGTATTAGTGTAACATATATCATATTTATTCATTCAATTCATTTATATAATTACTATGTAATGATGATCATGTAGAACGAGTCGCATCACATCGTGGAGACGGTATTCCGTACGTACGCACGAGTGATGATATCGTTCCTATGATCGTGGAATTGTATTGGAGTATATATATATTATTTCAGTATCAATATTACTTTATAATAATCATAAATAGTTTCTCATTACACCATTATACCCATCCTTTTAAGGTGGTGGTGGAAAATAGATTACACCACGGCGTGGAGACGGTATTCCGTATGTACGCACACGCGGTGATTTCATTTTTCCGTAGGATGGATAGAAGGTGAATTAGGGTTGTTTCATATTTATAATAATATATCAGTATGTAAGTAATACTTATGTTATTACTTTATCATGAAACAACTAAATAAGAAGAAGTTGAAGAAGAAAGAAATTGAAAACATCGGTAATGGATATTACCTCTTCTTTGGAACGCCTCTTTGAATCCTCCACTTAGGGAACTGAGATTGGTCTTTGAAGAAGACCAGGACCTCTGGTATTATTCTAGGGAAGTGGAGAGGAGAAAATGTCATGGGTTGGCCGAGCTTGAGTGCTCAAATTGGTGTGAGGAGGAGGGGGAGGAGGTCCCCTTTTATAAGGGAGGAGAGGGGCACCTTAGGAATATCTCAAAATATTATTTTATATTAAAGTCAAAATCAGTTTATAATGGTTCCAAAGGGTCTTATTTTGAATCTAAAGTGGGTATGGGTCGAAATCCTATCAACCAATAGGATTTAGACAAGTTTAGGGTATTATTTTAACCTTATCAATTAGATTTAACTCTAAGTTAAATAATTTAACTTTTACCGTGTCTTTTGTTTTCTTTCACTATATGGTTAATACACTTACTATAACATGCCAAAAGAACCCCAAATTGTTTATTATTAATATATATATCCTTATATAAGTCATGTTTCCGAACCTTAGATTTTTAGGAATAAAATAACAATTAATAATATAATATTTGATTTAAAAACTATTTTTTGTCAATTTTGACACTATTTGATATATGATTTTTTTGAAAGTCATAATAGAATTATATGTTCGAACCAAGTTGATTACATCAACACTAATATATCATAGTATCCTAGAAAATTAGTTGAATTCATAAAAAGTCTCAAATTACATTTATTTCCGTGTTTATAACATCAATTATGTCAATATTTCATAAATAAGATAATTACTGCATCATAATTGTGTCATAAATAAATTAAATTATGTAATTTCTAAAAATTATAAATAAACTACAATTATGTAGGAACTCGTTTTAGCTTTCTAATGAATATTTATAGTCGAATTTATCTTATGTATAACCCCATATTACAAATGATTTACTTATTAAACTTTGATTTTAACTATTTTAACCCTTCTTTAAATAAATTAATAATAAATGTCCTAATCTAACCCATGTGGGCCTAAATGGTCATATTTTATTCATAAGGTTGTTTTTGGTCTAATTACACTTATCCAATAGAATTAGTACATGTGTTAGGGTAATAGTAATATCATATTTACCCCTATTTACTATTAACCGCGGTAAAAATGTAAAAAGTTACTATTCACCAAAAAATTATTTTTATCTCATTGAACCACATTTTACTTACTGATATCAACCGTGTCTGTCGGATTTTCGAAATTCCATTCACAGAAGCGGTAAAATTAAGTTTTATGCAAAATTCAGTTTTTAACCTACCACTTAGTGGTTTCACTATTCATCAAAAATTGAAAGTTTTCAGAAAAATACCAAAATTTTACCCTAGGCTAATTTCGGTATTCCAAATCCAAAAATGAAGTCCATTTTGAAAAATAAAATTTATAAAATTTCAAAAAGTGGTTATTACTATTCATAACGGCTAGTTTTAATAATATTTTAATAGCATATCGTTGTTTAGTGAAACTCGGTATTGCGTACGACGTAAGCTATCGAGGAAGGTCGTGATTGCGTGTAAAGTAAGCCAAGCTAGTATGTAGTGAATGATTCCTTTGATGATATATAAAAACAAAATATTACTCATAAAAATCTCATGTGTTACAATGGTGGTGACTGCACGACCATAACTTGCGGGGTTGCCATATTTTTATCCTCCTGGATAAACCTACAGAGGAAGGCTGGAATCCTGTGGACCTCACATTCTAGAAGTATCAGGCTGATTCACCTCATCTGTACCCTGACCCTTGACATGGACGAGCGAGGGAAGGGTTCTTGAGCTGAGTCCCACTCCGTTTCAGAGTTTGAGAAGTGGACCAGTTTGACCACCATCTGGGCCTTCCCAGTATTCTTCTTGTGGCCGCAACGACCCACCTTCCTGCCCCAGGGTGGCTCCTCGGGATAGTGCTGATTTCTGACATGTGGTCCTTCGACTGCGCTAGTGCTAGGGTGGAGAGGACTTCCATTTGAGACAATTGGGGTGCGAGGATCACCGAGAAATATGTCGAAGGGGACATGGGGATGACCTCCATGAAAACTGCTTTAGCGGGCGAGACCTCCGCTGGAACCGGACGGAGCATGTGGAGGACCTCCATGCTTGATGCGGTTAGGGAGAGGCTGGCCGTCACTCCTCTGGTTTCTGGGGCGAGGAGGAAATTCACCACCTGCGGAGAGGACGTAGGGAGTATCCTCATGTTGGAGAGAGACTGGACCATGTGGCAGACCCTCATTTGGATTGGGGGTGGCACAGGGAAAACCTCCATGCCGAGCCTCGAAGCGGGGAAGACCTACTCTCACGGTGGTGGTGGTACGGGGAGGACCTCCATGCAGGGTGGCATCGAGGCGGGTTGGTTCATGATTCCCCTCACTCGTGCCTGTGACTAGGAGGGTCGACCCAGCCTACCCGTGGGGTAGTTTGGGCCTCGATCCCAACAGGGCGTAGGAGCACCCTTGCTCAGTGTGTGAAGGGAATTTATGATATGTGTCGGCGGTGGCTCGATCCACAGTAGTCTTCGACGTTGGCACTGCTTGGCGGCCGTCCTCAGCTCACGCACGACGCTGACATCAGGTCAGTTCAGTTGGTGTTGGTGGTGCAGGTGCATAGCTTACCTGCTCCTCCGGCAAGGCCGGGTGGTGATGCCGACACAGCCCGGTGGGGGCCCTCACTGGGAGCCCCTGGACTGAGACTCTAATCGGGCTAGGCTGGGCATTGCCCAACTCATTAGCATAGGTTGGGAGTCATCAAAGTGTTCTGAATACAGGCTCCCAAAATGATTTAACGTTGGGTTAGGGAGCAGCGGCTCCCTACGCAGCCCTCGGGGGCTGCGTTGATGGCAAGCCCTACATGCCTCCAGGTCCAGGCGGGCCATATCCCGGGTCGGGATAATTACCTCCTCCTCGTAATGATGTACAAGGTCATTAATCACCCTTCTATGGATGAGATCCGTTGGGGAGATGAGGCATGGTCGCCCCACGGTCATAGACGCAGATGCCGTTACGACAGCAGTAGATCCACGCGGAGCGGATGTGCTGATGTTTCCCCTACCCCTACATAGGCGAGCGGGCAGTGATCGTGTTCCCATGGCAGCAACTTGATTCCTGAGATGTAGGTAGGTGGACTCATCAGTGCTGGAAGGAAAAGAAATTGACAACCTATACCCCAATGCCATTCCATCTTCCATGGCTAGTAAGAGGGATCAACACTGACAATGTCGCAGAATGGGACACCCAACGTTCTACTGCCCCAACTTCTAGTGTGTTTCACACCAGGCCCGCTATTTTCTTTGCAGGACCCGGCACCAGATGGATGGATCCAGTGACACGTCAATCCATCGATGCCCTGAGCATTACTAATCTCCGTACTGAGATGAAAAATTTCACTTAAAGTTCACCATTTATATTTCTAACACTTTCACTGGTGCGCGCACATCCATCTGCTTGAGTGCAACATGTGTGCCTTTTGTTACCCCGCATTCCCGATTTCCAAAGGCAGGTGGCATTTTCTCTTTGTTTAGGGACGTCTTCTCCTTTATCGAAACAGGATGATGGGATGTCAGTTCTCCCTTCCGTGGATTCCTCCTCGGAACTTGTCACCTAGTCCGGGTCTCCCTCATAGATTTAATACATTGTTCGTGAAACTCTTCCTGATGCCATATTTTAATAGACACCAATTAAGTACGATGCTTCTGTCAGGACATTTCAAGGTGTCCTGTCAGGGATGAAACCTTCGGTTAGGGGAGTAGTTGTGCTGGGCATCACTGGCATGTCAGGACACTAGGGATTGGTGTGTCTTTCATATATCCCTTGTTACAGGGATTCTCGATGGCGCGGAAGCCCGATACATCCCACATTGAACTCGGGGAATCATATTCCATAGGCATGTCTCTGAGGTTTTCCCCATCTTTCCATGTTTAACACAGGGTATGTCGCGAGTTTAACGTCCAGTGGGGATGGATCAGACTAATCAGAACACTGATTAGAGTGGATCAGATTGAGGAACCCCCTTGGAGGGAACACCGATATTTGTGCCAACACGTGGGCGGATCCCTGAATGCTATGGAGTGGGATGAAGTGGCATGATATCATCGGGATGTGGCGGCTTGGGTAAGAGTCTGGATGGATGATGGTTATGGGCTTGATCCTCGAAGAGACTTCCTATGTACCATGCCTTGACATGGATAAAAGTTTGTGTAGTTCGGGTAATGGGGAATACAGTTTAACTTCATGTGGGACGAGGGCATTTGGGGCTCACGCTCTAAGCGGCCCGAGGTGTTGGTGAACCAACATGTTCGGAATTACCGTGTGGTGGGATTGAACCTTGTGGGGTTTCCAACATACCATACCTTGACATGGATCAAATTCCTCGTAGTTTGGGAAGGGGCATGTGGGTTTCAGTGAACCGACATGGATAAGGACGTTGGTTTGATGGGTAAAGGGCTTGAACCTCAGGGAGGCTTCTTATGTACCATGCCTTAACATTGATCAAAGTCCTCATAGTTTGGGAAGGGGCGTGTCGGTGAGCCGACGTGAAGATAGACCTTGGTTTGATGGGAATTGGGCTTGAACCTCGTAAGGCTTACTATGTACCAAGCCATGACAGGGATGAAAGACCTCATAGTTTAGGATGGTTTCGTCAGTGAACTGATGTGAAGGTGAACCTTGGTCTAGTTGGAAGATGGGCTTGAACCTCGTGAGGATTCCTACGTACTATGCAATGACATGGATCAAAGACCACATAGTTCAGAATGGGATGAGAATAATGTTTAACGGCATGCGGGAGAGGGGTAAACCGACGTAAAGGAGGTCAGAACGATCGAGTGGTGAGCTTGAACCTCAGGGAGGCTTCCTACATACCATGCCTTGACATAGATCAAAGTCCATGTAGTTTGGGTATACTATTTAATCTCATGCGGGATGGAGGTGAACCGAAGTGAAGGAGGTCGGAATGACAGAGTGGTGGGCTTGAACCTCAGGTAGGATTCCTACTTACCATGCCTTGACATGGATCAAATTTTATGTAGTTTGGGTATACAGTTTAACGTCATGCGGTACAGGGGTGTTGTCATGGCCGATGGTTACTCTAAGCCCACGTGAGTCATGCTCGGTGTGAGAAACAAGAGGCAGCATGGACCTGACGATCACATCACGACATGTGCATCCATGGGGTATGGAGTGGGTATTACGTGTGGAGTGGACCAGGGAGAGAAATATTGGGACTTACTCCAGGATGGAGGCCTGTGGGTGGCAAAGCATAGCAAGAGAGTGGGATTGGGACTTTCTCTAGGATGGAAGCCATATTCCCTATCACACCGTCTGCTGGCCTTGGCACCATGGAAGTGAGGTGGAGGATGGGTGCCGCCTCTTGCAAGAAAAGCTAGGGGATTATACCAAGATGGATGCCTTTCCCCTTGGACAAACTCCACTCCAAGATAGAGGATATCATCCCCTGTGGAGACTAGGGGGTGTGGAGAATGTCCTGGGCGGGGGGACCCTGCGTGTGAGGCATGGGGTCAGGTCACAGTTTAACGTCATGTGTTGGGGATGATAGTGCTTGGCAGTTTAACATTCTATATCTCGGAAAAGGTGGGTTCACTCCGCACCCCAAGTACATACATAACTAGTACACTCTACTCCATGTGGGAAGGAAGGAACAGGCAATGATGTCATGAGGGGGTGTAATAGAGAAAACCATCAAGGGGTCCACATTAGCGTGACTATGTGATGAAGCAATATCCATTAGCGTGCATATGCGAAAAATCATTAGGCGCAACAATGCAATGGGCGGTATCGTCTAGGGGACTTTGAAGTCACATCACGCAATCCTGGAGGGTCGCACAGGAAAAGGATTTTCCAAGCAGAGGGGTCATTAGGAAGGGTCCTTGTGGAGCTCTGTTGCCTCGCGTGATAGAGGGAACTTGCGAAGAGGTGTGCTTCGTAAAGTGGGGTGCCTTAGCCTTAGCATGGGGTAGAGGTGAAAATGGGAGGTTCTTCAAAAAGTGGAAGGGTATTTGCAGAGCACAGGCTCACGGAGAAAAGGTGCCTCGCGGATCAAGGTTTCGAGAATCAATGTGATTCGCAATGTACTGTGATCCTGCCTTAGAAAATGGATCAAGTGTACATGAAGTGTACTTCATGAAGCATAAATTCTCTACGATGACCCGGGTCCCCTTGGGGATCCCCTTCCTTCGCGAAAGCCCTTAGGATTTGTGAAAGGCATCCCTCTCGGAAGATGGGATCAAAACGAGGCAATGGGGAGGCACTTCGCGAAGCAGATATACCTCGCACAGCTCATGGTTCTCCGAGTGGAAGAGTGCTTTGCGATTTGAGAGATGAGAGGCCGAAAGGTCAGATTGTCCGTATTCCAGAGCTCAGTGGGAGCCTGGTATTTCTAGAAAATAGGTGCCGCAGATCAGGGATCATGTGGCACGATATGTGGTCGGGTGGCTTCGCGGTGCATACATGAACTTCAAATGGGATAGCGGAGTGTCCCGCCTCTTTCACTTCGTGGTGGGCTCACGAAAGTCAAATGCATTTGTGGAGCCTCCTTCCTTCTTTGCTTCGCGGCAGGATCACGAAGCTCAAATGCATTCGTGGAGCCTCCCTCCTTCTTTTCTTGGTGGCGGGCTCACAAAGGTCAAATGCGTTCGTGGATCCTCCCACCTTCTTTTCTTTTCAGTGGCCGCGGTGCTAGGGGGACTCCATGAAAGGGATTCGCGATGCAGTCCGTGGGGCCATCTCGGGGCATTTTCTTCCTTCCAAATTTTGGTGCCAACAGAGTTTTAATTTCTTATCACCGAAAAACCAACAGTCAATATGAGGTGTCAAATAGAAAGGTAAAACATATTATTTATAAAATGGTTCAATCGAACAGAGAAAATTGCATTCTTAGACTCGATGATTCATTATGGGCTTACCACACTACTTTAAAAACTCCAATTGGAATGTCACCATATCAGCTACTATTTGGGAAGAGATTTCACCTCCTGGTTGAGATAGATCACCAGGATTACTGGGCTGTTAAATAATGGAATTCTAGTATTTTTGTTGAAGTTTCTAAAATTAATTTATATATTCATGAGTTGGAGAAAATGAAAAGATATTTATATGATAATTTCTAGATTTATAAGGAGAAAACCAAGGCTACCCATGACCACCACATTCTTCATCATTACTTCCACATTTGGAAGAAGGTACTTCTTTATAATTCAAGGATAAATATACATCTAGTTAATCTTAGATCTCATTGGTTTGGTTTATACACTCTTACAAATGTTTATCCATTTGGTTTTTTAGGTAAAAAATATAATAAATGTAGAAAACCTTAACTTTAAATGGGAAGAAACTTAAGCACTTTAATGAAGAACTTCAACAGTTCTCGATGGAGGAACTCCAATCTCAAGAAGCATCCTTCCAATGAAACCCACAAGGTTTTATACTTCCTCACACATTCTATTTTATTATAGGAAGGACACTATAGGAACTATGTGTGGGGGGGATGGGTACATTTTGGAGATAGTTAAGAATTTTCATTTCCTTAACAACTTTTTCTATTTTTCACTTACTATATAATATTGTTACTTTACCCCCATAATCATTATCCCTTAATTTGTTTATGCAATGTTATCTTTTGATTCCCACTTTACCATGAAAAATGATTCCTTCTTAATCATGGATGTTATTGAAAATGCATGAGGAATTTACCTATTTCATGTTATTTGTACAATCATTTTTTGGATGAAGTATTAATTTCATCATGAATTCAACATTGTGGTGTTACTTTCTCTTGAAATTTGGTTTTTCATAGTTTATTTAAATGGATGTGAAATTTTGAAACCTTTGATAAGAATGGTACCCTTTGTGTGAATAGTATAAGGGAAAATTATTTCACTTAATTTCTCCCCACATATTTGCACCAAAATATGAAATGTGAACATTTTGTACATAATAGAAGGTAAATATATGTTAGGTTAATTTTTATCTACTTTCAAAAATGATTTTTACATTCATTTGATCGTTATCTGATCTATTTCATTACTATACCTGATTGACCTATGTGTTTGTACCTATTATCTAACTGTTGTACGCCCTCATAAAAATCAATATACAAAAAACAAAAACAAATAAACATTGAGGGGAGTGATGATATGTACAACATATAGGGATATATAGGTCCGAAGGTTATGGTTTGACTTCTTGGAATTTTTAAGTGAGTGGGTTTTTAAATATGATTTTAAAGGATGTAGGGATGGTTTAGTGGGATGAATTATAGAAGAATATTTTTTTAAAAACATATATTTACTTGATATAAATTGGAAAGAATAAAATGAAATGGTTTTCACACAAAAATGCGGGGAATTTGTGACATGATTAAATTTTGAATTATTTTCTTTGATTTCTATCACAAATCACTTCAAATTTCATTCTGATACATTTTTTGAGACATATTTTTCCAATATCACTGAGAATAAATCCTCAGTGTGATTTTTTATTTGATCACATTTCTCTCAAGAATTAAATTTTTATTCAATATTAAATAATCATGAAGTTGGGAATATATCCATGCATAATTTTTTGGAAATGTGAATTTTCCTAGGAGTGAAAATGTTTAGGAGTGGGGATGTGATCATACTACAATTCACTATTTATTTTTTCACCCTTATATAGTTGTGCTAAAGTAGTTTTGTATTGAAATTTATAAAGAAACAAAAAATTGAACATCAAGTTTTATTCAATTATTTTTTATCACTATAAATATATAAATGTTACTTGTGTTGATAATTTATTTGTAGGTGTAGGTGATTTGGTGGTTCCCTGATAAATTTCAAGAAAAATGGGCCCAACTGCACTGGATCCAAGCGCACAAGTGGAATATACCGCACACTGCAACTATAAAGTGTATACAAATGGGATTATATTTTTTTGTATGTTCCAAAATTTAATGGAATGTATTTCATATGAAGACACCTGAGCTCAATTATTCTGTTAAGGTGTTCATCTAAACCAATATGTATATGGAATTGAATCTGTAAAAATTTAAAAGTGGTGTTATGTATTATGTCAATATATGGATCTATATTTCTCGAAATGGTTCCAATCATTGGTGGATATATAAAAAAGGTGGGGATACACTTTTTTAACTTTCTCCAATGTGAGATAATTTTTTCTGGTGGTTGAAAACCATGGGGATAGTTGTTTCTCAAAATTAGGGGTTCACAAAACCACCTTCCACATTTCCTATAAATTGGCACCTTGGGCTCCCCATTTGATTGTTAGACAAAGGAGTGAAGTTTTTCCAATTTGGAGTTCCATAGGAGTCCTATAATCGTGTTATACATTCTACAAGAACCTATCCTCATATGGAGATCATGGATAAAGAAGGAAATCCACCTAAGCATTCTCTTCCTCTCAATGTCAGGCTAAACAGTGGGAATTCGTTATAAGGGAGAAACACACATGTCAAGGGAGTTCCAATGCATATATTAGCCATTTTTTGGACTAATATGGATTTTAAATCATTTCATTCCATTTATCTTACATTAGTTCTTATTTGATTGAGTTTTGGATGCAAGAAATTGATTTTCTCTTAATTTATAACCGATTACTGTGATGGTTTGAGTGAGTGACTTGTGTTATTCTGATTGGAAATAAATAATACTTTTCATAATCACCTTATTTAAATTGAGATATTATTTAGAATCTATTATTCCATTAATACTTGAGTTACCTTGTAAATATGACTATCATGTCAATGTTTGGTTTTTCCACCATTGAAATAAATGCTTAGGGATTAATTAGGATTCCAATTACTTTTTACATAAGAATTACTCCAAAACTAAATGACTATCTTTTATCAATGAACTTTAAATGTGTGCATTGAAATAAAAACAAACCATTATCTCATATATTTCAAAATCCAATTGGTTTCTCAACTATTAAATTCTTAAAATTATGTTTTTTTCTTATAACGTTTTTCAAAATAACCCCCTATTTTAGTACTTATTTTTATAAATAAACACTATAAACCCGCCAAATATCCTTGGTAGATGTACTAGGGTCTTCCCTATACTATAAAATAATCCTTTAATAATTATTAATTGGTCGTTTCATGAAAACTTATTGAAATATTGGTGTTGTTTTCAGAGGAAAATTGGTTTTTAGTGTGTGTTTTTGTAAATTTTTTAACTATTTCTTCTCTTCTTTCATTACTTCATTTTTTAGTTGATTTATAAAATCATCCTCTTATATAGGTTCTATTCAGGAATATTTATAATCCCTAAGGTTTACCACATTTTGGACCCTAACTGGAGAGGATCCTACTTCAGCTACACCATGACAAACCAGACAACCCTTTGAAGGACACATAAAATCTAGAAACTCTTTTTTATCCCCATTATTCTTCTAAAACCAACATGAAAACTAAAATAAACTATCTTAACGAGGATTAAAATAACACAAAACTAAAATAAGTAACATCATTTGAATTTTTTATCCAATCTAAATATATTAAAATGTATGGCATGACACCCAATTTCATACATAAATATTGTTTAGTTATTTTATTATCATGATTCTATGGACTCATTGGAGAATACAAACATAAGCATTTAAAATAATGTCACACTATTTCTTCAAACATAAATCATTATGATGTTAATAAAGAAGAATTAATGGTTAGAGAATACCCATTTTCATCATATGATAATACAAAATATTGGCTTTACTAGGTTAATTCACCAATTAGATATTGGGTGGACATGAAATTCCTTTTTCTGGAAAAATTCATCCCAACCTCTAGAACTAAAAATAAATGTAAAGAAATATGTGGTATAATGCAATCACAAGGGGAAGCACTTCACAAATACTGTTTCAGATTTAACATCCTTTATTCAAGTTACCCACACCATCAAATAAATTACCATCTTTAATACAACATTTTTTTAAGGTTTGATTCATATTGATCAAAATATGATTGATATTGTGGAAGGTGGTGCAATAGCTGATAAAATCTTAGTTGGTTCTACTACCTTGATTGAAAACATGGTGAAAAACACTCAAAAATTTGGTTCTAAGTCTAGTCTACACATTAGAGGTGTCCATGAGGTGTAATCAAAAAAAATTGAGAAGAAGGTGGAAAAAAAGTTTGAAGAGGTAATTACCCTTATTCAACAACTTGTTCTTTCCCAAGGGAAATCTCAATCTCCTCCTCCCATCCATTGTGATATATGTTAAATTGAAACCCATTATTCTGACCAATTCCCTAAATTGGGAGACACTTATAAGAGTTGGGAGGAAATATTTCCAAGCCTCCCTTATAACCAACCCTTTAGGAAAGAACCATACTATCCATCCAACCCTAGGTGGAATGAAAACCAATCATATAATCAATGGGGTATTCAAAACAAACTCAATGACCATGGAACCAACTAGTGAAGAGTAGTCATCAACCACCACCCAGAGATCCTCAACCACTACATTGGCCTTTCCAACAACCTCGTTGAAATGCTTTCCCTAGCATAGAATACATGATGAAATAAATGTCTTAAAACATATCCAATTCCAAAAAACCACCCAAGCTTCTATAAAAGAATTAAAAATCCAATAAGTCCAACTAAACAATATGGTGGGGGAAATTTGAAGTCATGAGTTGGGTAAACTACCTTATAAAAAAATTATCAACCCTAGGGATGTGGGAAATGTAATTTAAATCACCCCTAAAAGTGGAACTAAACCTAAAATAAATAATACCCCTCCTTTATAGTTATCCCCTCTGAGGAAAACACCATCCCAACCAATAAAATTAGTCCAAATGTTGAAAACAATTGTGCTGAGAGATTCCCTAAAAAATGAAGGAGTGTGTTTGTTGATGATTCACCTATCCCTATCATTACCCTTCCATTTCACTAAATGGACACCCAACAAAGAAAACAAAACGAATTTGATCATGATAAAGAAATCATGGATTGTTTAAAAAATGTGTATGTTAACACTTCTTTGATTGATGTCGTGAAGAAAAATTAAATGATACACCAAGTTTATGAAGGAGATGCATACACACTAAAGGTGAATGCGAGGTGATGAGAATGTGAGATTAGGGAGGAACATCTCCACATTGATAGATGCATCACTTCCTATGAAATACAATGATCCTGAGATATTCTCAATTCCATGCACCAAAGGAGAGTTTTCCTTTTCCAATGCTATGCTTGATTTGGGTGCTTTAATAAATGTGATGCCTCACTCTATTTACTCTTTATTACAGGGCAGAAAACTGTAGCCCACTAGAATTTTTGTTCAATTAGAAAATAATAGTACAATAAAACCTTCTTATGTATGTTCTTATGAGGTTTCAAATTTTAATATTTCTTACTAATTTTTATGTGCTTAAAATGAAAGATGATAGGATGAATGGATATGCTCCGATTATTTTGGGGATACCATTAATAAAAACATAAAAACCCCTAATTAATGTCTAAAATGGTATATTATCTATGGATTTTGGTGTGGATATTTTCCATTTCAACATCCTTGAGGCCATGAAGCACCCATCAAAACAAAATTCCTCCCTCTATTTTACCTCTATTGATGTACTCCCTTCCCCTGAAAAATATTATATTTATTCCCTAATCCTCTTTATGATTTTTTATCATTGACTGAAATGTTAAATAATGAATCATGCATTTAATGTTGTACTGGGCTTGGAAAATATCAGGAATCTTTGTTAATTGAAAATTTATTGAACATTGGGGATCTGATGACCATTGATGATACTGCTAAGCTTGTAAAATCTGATTCTTCATCTAAGGATGACACCATTGTGCATTTAGACGAGATTTGTGGCCTCTCAATTTCTGACACACTCCCATAAATCCAAAACCCCCCGGAATATGAACTAAAACCACTTCATCAGGATTTAAAATATTCATATCTTGATAATAGAAATGATTTTCCTATCATAATTTATAGTTCACTTCCTCCTACGCATGAATTGAAAGATCTTGAATCTTTTAGGTAGTATAAAAAATATTTTGGATGAAAACATTATGAAATTCATGGTATTATCACATCAATTTTCACATATTATTTATTATTTAATGATGTGGCTAAAGAAGTGAGGAATAAACAACATATATTGAACCCAAAAATTCAATATTTTTCAAAAAATAAGGTCACAAAATTACTGGCATAAAAAATAATTTAAACCATCCTTTATAGCCATTGGATTAGTCGAGTTCAAGAACATCCTAAAAACATTTTTGTTACGTTAATTAAAAATGGAAAGAATGAATTGGTTCCAACTCATGGGAAGAATAGATGGCGTGTCTGTATAAACTGTTGCTGATTAAACCAGCACACCAAAAAGGATCATTCCACATTTTTGTTCATTGACCAAATTCTAGAGAGTCTAGTATGGAAGTCCCATTAATATTTTCTTGATGGGTATTCTTGATGTTTGTAGTTCCATATTACCCCTAAGGATTAGGGAAAGGAAACCTCTACTTTCCCCTTTGAAACATTTTCATATATAAGGATGCCATTGGGTATGTGAAATGCTCCATGTACTTTCCAATTACGCATGGATAGTATTGTTTGAGATTACCTAGATAATTTAATGGATGATTTCACGGATGATTAAACTAATTTTGGATCTTCAATTGATGAATTTTTAAGTATTTTAGGTTATTTCCTATGTCACTGTATTGAAAAAAATCTTGAATTAAATTATGATAAACTCCATTTCTTGCTAGGACCAGGTATAGTATTGAGACATGTCATCTCAGGGGATGGTATCCATGTAGATAAATAAAAAATGTATGTCATTTCTTCTATACCATTCCATAAAAATATATGGTGTGTGTTTTCATTCCTAGGACATTATGTAATTTATTGTCATTTAATTTGTGAATTTAGTAAGATTACACTACCCCTTTTCAGATTGCTCTAAAAAGAAAAAGAATTGAATTTTGATAAAGGATGTAAGGATGATTTTAATAAATTGATAATGAGTTTCACATCACCCTCAGAAATCCAACCACCTCATTGGGATTTACTATTTTTCCTCATATGTGATGCCTTCGACTTTGAATTTTGGGAAATCATATCACAATTGGTTGATCTAGCTCTACATATCATTACCTATGCCTCACGTACATTGGACCCTGCCTAAGAAAACAACACCCTAGCTGAAAAATAATTCCATTCTGTTGTGTTTACCTTGGATAAATGTAGTTCATAACATTTAGGGTCCAAATTCATTGTGTTCTCAGACCTTACACCCATCTAGTTTATCCTTATGAAATAAAAGGCCAAACCAAATCTCATTCTCGATATGATCCTCCTTCAAGAATTCAATATAAAAATTCTTGATAAAAAGGAATATAGAATATGGTGGTGAAATTATAAATAGGATCCTCCCATTTTAGGACATTTAATCATCCCCCTTTATTCTTATAAGTGATAAGTTTCCTGTTGAGAAACTGTACTGAGTCAAAGATACTATTCCTTGGTATGCGGAAATTATAAATTAGTTGGTAGCATCATACATTTCAGATGATTTCAACAAAAACCATGTCATCTGTCTAAAACATGAGACCTGTTGGTTTATTAGGGATGACACCTACCATTGGTGCACATGCAGTGATCATGTCCTCGGACATTGTGTTCCCGATAGCAATTTTTAGAAAGTCCTTAGGCTCTTCCACACTCATGCTTGTGGGGGAAAGTTAGATACCCAACATACTTTTAAAGGTCCATTATTCTTGTCTCTTTTGGCCAATACTTTTTCGGGATACCCATGATTTTTGTAAATCTTTTCATCACATTCAAATAATGGGGACATTCACTAAAATAAATGAAATTTTACAAAAACCCTTTCTCTTTGATGACATTTTTGATGTTTGGGGAATTAAATTTATGAGAACATTCACCAATTCATTTGGGAAACATTTTATTCTTCTGGTAGTGGATGATGGGTCAAAATGGGTAGAAGCATATGCTATAAGGAACAATGATTCCATTACTATTGTGGAATTATTGAGAACCCAATTTTTTTTGTAGGTTTGGATTACCTTGGTTTAGAATAAGTGACAAGGATTCTCATTTCCATATCTGAGATGTGCAATATCTTTTATGTCGATATGGGTTGGAAATCAAGTGTATAATTATTATCACCCACAAACCAATGGTCTAGAAAAACTATTGAATAGATAGGTGAAACAAATTCTTGAAAAAAACGGTTCAAACCAATAGAAGAGATTAAATTCTTAGACTCGACGATTCATTATGGGCCTACCGTACTACTTTCAAAATTCCATCAACATGTCACCATATTGGGTAGTGTTTTGATTGAGTTATCTCCTACCTTTTGAGATAGATCATAAAGATTACTAGGATATTAATCAATGAAATTATAGTCTTTCTTGTTTATGTTCTCCAAGGAATTTATAGATTCTGTATTTGGAGGAAAGGAGAAGAGATTTATACGAGAACTCTCTAATTTATATAGAGAGAACCAAGACTACCCACTATTGCCTCAACATTCATCTTTAGTTCCATATTGGAAAGAAATAAATCCTTTAAAGTTCATGGATGAAGTTGCATCTAGGTATGCTTCGTTCCAAATATTTTTCTCCATACACTGTAACTAATGTTAATCCATTTTGTTTCATTCAGGTAAAAACTCAAAAGACGAAGAAATCCTTCACTATCAATGGGTAGCGACTTAAAATCTATTAAGAAGTCCATCTAGATTCCTTGACTGAGGAATGAAAATTTCAAGAAGCATCCTACTAATGAAACCAAACAAGTTTAATCATTCCTTACAACATTCTCTTTTATTACAGTGAGGACATTTCATGCTCTAGGTGTGGTGGATGGGTATGTTCCAATGATAGTTAAGAATTTTCATCATCCTTATTTATTTTTATCTTTTTCACTTGATGACTAGAAATTTCACTTTCCCACCCTCATTTTCCTCCCCCACTTTTGTGATAGAATGTTATTTTTTATTCCCACTAAATCATCTAAAATGATTCCAGTTAATCATGTATGTTATCACAAAATCATGAGAAATTTCCTTATTTTAGGTTGTTTTAACATCCATGTTTTATGAAATTTGAATTTCATCATGAATTAAACATTTTGGTATGAATTTATCTTGAAATTTGGTTCTTTTTTTATTATATAATTGATTGTGTCATTTTTTAACCATTCAAAAAAATTGTACACTTATGTATATTGTTTAAGAGAATATTTTTTCACTTAATTTCTTCACACATCTCTGTACACAACTATGAAGTGTGAAAATTTATTACTTAATAGAACGTAATTATTAATTAGTTTAATTTTTCTTGAATTCCAGAAATGATTTTTCTATATATTCATTCCATATCCTATCTATTTTATTATTTTACTAAATTGACCTATGTGTATGTACCTGTTATCTGACTATTTTATGCCATCATAATTAATAATACACCAAATAAATTTAAAAATAAAAACAAATAAACATAGATTGGAGTAATAAAATGTAAAACATATGGAGATATATTGATTAGTAGCTTATGGTTTGACATCAAGGAATACTATAGTTAGTGGGTCATGAAATTTGATATCAAAAGCTGTAGGGAAGGTTCGATAGAAAGAATCATATAAGCATAATTTTTTCAAAATAACTTATATGTAATCTATAGAAAGTGTAAAGAATAGAGTGAAATGGTTGTAAGAAACACACATTAATAATTAGTGACATGATTAACTTTCAAATTATTTTCTTTCATTTGAATCATGCATATATTGGAGTTTCATTCTGATACAATTTTTGATACTTCTTTTTCCTTGACCACTGAGAATAACTCCTCGGTGTGATTTTTTTGACAACAATTATATCTGCAAGTAAATTTTTATTTAATGTTATATCTTAACTATGAATATAATATCTCCATGCATAATTATTGGAAATGTGTCTTTTCCCAGGATTGAAAATGATTAGGTGTGGGGCTGTGATTGCACTGCAATTCATGATTTCATTTTCACCCTTCCTTTGCTTTGTTAAACTAGTATTGTATTGAAATTTATAAAAATAATAACAAATTTCATATCAAAATTGACAAAACTAGTTTTATTTTTTCACTATTTAAAATTTCAATGTTATTAGTTTTGATAATTTTATTGTGGATGGAGGTGATTTGGAGGGAACATGATGAAGGTCAAGAGAAATTGTCTAAACTGTGCAGGATCCAAGCACACCATTCAACTCAACTACACAATTATATGAAAATGTGTATTCTAATGGGATGATATTTTTTTGGGATGAAAAATAATTCAGTGGGTTACATTTAATATACAGATACCCAAGCTTTATTCATCCATTAATGGGATCATCTGAACCACTCAATCCCTGGAGTCAAATCTACACAATGTCAAAAGTGGTGTTATTTATTGTGTCAATATATTAATATCTAGCTCTCCAAATGAATCCAAAAATTCTGATGAGATATTACAGATGCAAGGATATAACTTTTTATTTTCCTCCAAGTCGAGATAGGATACTCTAGTGGTTTCAATCCAGGGTCCAATTGGTTTCCTGAAATCTGAGTGCCCAAAGCCAGCTTCCACATTTCCTATAAATTGGTACCTTGGGATCCCCATTTTCAAGTTAAACCAAAGAGTGAAGTGATACCAATTTGGAGTTATATAGGATTCCTATCCACATCTTATATGTTCTGGATTCCCCTATCTTCATAGGGTGATCAAGGATGAGGGAGAATCTTTCTCCTCCTCTCGATGTCCAAGTAAACGGTGGGAATTCATTGTGAAGGAGATACAATGATGTATACATTGTTAAAATGCATATATTAGCTACTATGATGGAGTAATTTTAGTGTTAAAACATTTATTTCCATGTATCTTACGTTATTTATTATTTTAAAGATTGTTTTGATTCATGTGATTGGTTTTTACTTAATTTATAACTAATTAGAGTGATATTTTGAGTGTGTAACTTGTATTGTTCTGATTGGACAACCCAAGAATCATTATCACACCCACCTTCTTATGGTTTCAATCTTTTTTTGAATCTCTTATTCCATGTATAATTTCTATAACTTGTAAATTTTATTTTCATGTCATGGTTTTGTTCTTCAATCATTGAAATAAAAGTATATGAATTAATTGATATTCCAATTAATTTTAACCTAATAATTACTCTGAAACTAAATGAATATCTAATAACAATAAGCTTGAAATTTGTGTATTGAAATAAAAAACAACAACTTTATCTCATAGTTTAAAAAATCCACCTAGATTCATTATTATTAAACTCTTTAAATTAACTTATTTTCCTAAAACTATTTTCAAAACAACCCCGAGTTTTAGTAAGTCTTATTATAAATACACACTCTAAACTTATCAATACTCCTTGGTAGATTACCTCGGGTCTTCCCTAGAGTATAAAATCACCCTTAAATCATAATAAATATGGAGTTTTATGAAAATGAGTTTATAAGGCCACTCATCTTGTATGTTGCCACCATGAAACACTCATTGGGCAAACTCCTCACACAAACAAAAGAAGTGTTGAGCGAGAATAGTCTGTACTAACTCATCCAGAGGATTCTTGATACTGAGACCCAATACAATGATGTCGAGAAGAAATACCTTGTATTCATCTTCACAGTGAAAAATATAAGGCATTAAATGCATCACTATGATGTCTATCTGGTCTCTAATTTTTATCCTCTCAAATAAATCTTTGACCTCATATGCTAATTGGGCGTCTGGCCTGATGGGAGGTCATTCTCCAACAATATTAAATCCAATTTGTATCAAATAAATTGGTGAAAGGGTAAGAACTTAATGATTTCCTAGAATCACATCCTTCCCGAACAATACACTGGAGGACACTGAGCTACTATATGAGGTGGAATTATATGCACATAACATCCCCTGAACATGGGAAATGTATTTTGATGTCACCACCCAAATTCTTATCGACTGAAGGATGGAAAACCAAAAACTTAATCGGGTTGACCTAGGGACTATAGTTTTCTCTCCAAAAAAATATGTTTTTTCCGAATCGTTGTCTTTATCTGAAGGCAGCACAAATAATGATCCTGAATACCAAGTCCTCATTATTAACTTAGAACTAGTTCTACAACTACATATATCCAAAATGAATATCAACAGTGATTTAAAATAATCGATAAAGTAGATAGATGGAGAATATTACATAAAAAGGAAGAAATAGAACCTCTAACAAACTATATTAGAGGACTAATGCAAGAGTTTCCATTAAAGACCAGGTTTCATGTTTTTTCATTATCAAAGAATTCATGTGCCGATGCATTAAATAATTCACCCATAGTCTAGGCTAACCCAGATTGGGAGGATTCAATCTTATGGATCATGCACCGAATAATGGTTTCATCAATCATAATAAAAATCATTGAAGAAATAAATGAGTTGAAAACCACCCCAAAGCAGGAAGAATTGGTGTCCACCCCTAGATGGATGAAGGAATTTTTTTATTACCTCTAAAATGGAGCTCTCCTAACAGACTAATCTAAAAGGGATCAAATTCAGTACTACATAGTGAAATTTACCCGTCAAGATATCCCAAATAAAAAAAATTTCTCCAAATGAAATTTATTAATGAAAACCTCCATAAATTCATAGAATAAAGATAAATTCCCGTCATAATTGAATAATTATATGTATGTTCATGTGGTTCTCATCAATTTGGGACTAGACACTCCCACCAATTAAGGAAGCTGGGTTACTACTATAAAACAATGATATAAGACTATGTGGAGTTCACCAAGAATTGTCATTCTTGGAAAATATATGAAAAACTCATCCATTACCCCTTAGAATTGCAACATAAAACTAAATATTCATGTTCATTTTCCATGTGGGGAATGAATGTTGTGGGTCCATAT
Source organism: Viscum album (assembly GCA_963277665.1). Classification (NCBI taxonomy): domain Eukaryota; kingdom Viridiplantae; phylum Streptophyta; class Magnoliopsida; order Santalales; family Viscaceae; genus Viscum; species Viscum album. Next base: position 361,087,478 of record OY728125.1, read on the forward strand.
CCCCTGGCCATGGCTTAGCAGTTCAAGTACATATATACTAATACTAAATTATTTTCCAAATAGTCCAAGTAAGTAACCATCATGGAAGTTGGTATGAATAAAATAACTAAATTTGTGAAGTCCCATATCATCATCTAGTTTGGGGTCCCTCATAGAATGTTAATGGACAATGACATCAACTGTGTTTCTATAGAGTTGGAGAGACTGTACCAGGAGTAAAATATTGATGCCAATCAGTAATCTTCCAATTATGTAGAAGAAAATTAATAAATAGATGCATTTAATTAAACATTGTCAAATATACCCCATAAGATGGTGAAAAAGGATTAGAAGTCCTCAATGGAGAAGATCCCCCATGCTTTATTGGCCCACCATACCACAACATATACTTCTAAACAAGCGACACCATACTCATTATTGTATGGGGAAAAAGCAGTGTTACCCATGGAGGTCAAGTTACCTTCAATCCAAATATCCATTTGAAAAAATTTATCTAATGCTGATAAATCAAAAAAGTATATTGATGAATTATAACACCTCGATGAGAACTAGTTTCATACATTGCACAACCTTGAAGTCCTTCAAAATAAAATAATAGAATCATTTTATTAAAAGGTTCAAATCCATTCATTCCTCCAAGGAGAGATGGTATTGGATCTCAGAACCCCAATGATTCTTGGGAAGAAGCCTCCAAATCTAGAACCCAAATGAGAAGGATTTTATTTCATACTCAAGGTTATCATAATAGAGCCTACTCATTGGCCACTATGGATGGAGAGCATGTCACATCCTCCACAATGCAATATTTATCAAGAAATAATTCATATAGATTTCATGATAAACATATCTTCCATGTTACGTGACATTAAACTATATGAGATCATCACAGGTTACATGACGTTAAATAGTATGACCCTATCCATATCATATGACATTAATACTACATGGAAGAAGTCCACACCACATGATGTAAAACTATACAGATCCACAACATCAATCTCCATTCATGTCAAGTGACTTGAGTCCTTATCACGGGATGCCAAACATCATTGAAAACACCTTGTCACTAATGAATCACTGCATGTGATCCATATCCTCATGAATGAAGGATGAAATTCCACCATCCTCATGTAAGAATTATCTCTACATAGGGAACCACATCATCCAAGAATTTTGTATTTCTTGATTCATTCCATTAATGGATAAGAATTTATGCATTGATATCTTATCATCGACCCATCCAAAACCATCATTTTACTTGACCTTGGGTGATCCTTTTCCATTTCACAATAAATTAAACTGCTAGGCTCAGGTCCTCAATACCTAACATTAAACATCATGGGTTTCTTGAACTACTTACATCATGAATCTCATTCCAAATGAGATATGTAGGGATTCCATGATACTATATCTTGGTCCAACCACTATATAACATAGAGTTCCCCAGTCATATCACCAATTTTCTCTTCCTAGTGACAGAAACCCAACCCATTCTTTATTTCTCAAACTAAACATATGTCACATGATCTTAGGAATTTCACCGATGGATTCTATGCATAAAAAGGCATAAAATCGAAATAAAGATTCAGCATGGTCCGGAATAGAAGACCCTAAAAGGTAATATCACGAGTTCTCACCACATGAAATTAAACTTCACAGTCGATGTCCTTGATTCATGATGTGAAACTGAATGGTTCTCAAGAACTATGTGTGGATTGATTCCTACTATCATATGATATATATAGTGAAACATGGGTCTCTAATCCTGGAACCAACCACAAGAGTCAACAAAAATAATTCCCACCTCTTTTTAGGGGTCATACCTGCATAAAGTATTTCTTGTTCAAGAACAATGTGAGAATTTTTTCTTATCATCATAGGATACATAGTGACACCCAAATTTCCAACTCTGGGGACAATCGCAAACAATAGGTATAAAAATTCACCCCTCTATGTACGGGTTAAAAAATTCACATGAAAATTCATTAATAAATACATATGGATTGATTAATGTCACCATGAGATACGTAGTGAAAACCAAATTGCCAATCACGCAGCTAGATACAATATTACCAATTTCATGTCTGAGATCCCATGTCCTTACCGCACGACATTAAAATTCAAGACAAACATCCTCGTCGCATGACCTTGAAACTGGACAATAAAATCTCTTTACCACAAGATGTTAAAATACAAAAATACATATATTTAATTACTACATAATGATATGTTGTGTAGACCATCAACCATTTTTCATCCCCTATCAAAGGACCATAAGAGCCTTAACCCCATTGAAAAAACAGACATGGGGTGATTCTATTATCTATAATATAATCTCAACCCATATATCATAATTCATGTACCTAGTGTCTCGGTTCACCATAAAACATGCATGGATCTCGGAAGGGATACCCAACTTCAAGGGATGATTTTATTTACTTTTCATATATTCCTATGGATTCTGCATATGAACCTATGGTCCTCAACCAAATGTGTCACATTAGAAAAATGTCTTACATCTCCTTGTGAGACTTGATGTAATGTTGGTATAACCCATCACCTTAGTGTGTTTTGGGCCATTCCCTGTATGATCATCCCAAATCAGTACTAATGACCCATCGAACCTTGATCCATGACTTATAATATTTTTATCTCCCGCTAAGAAGGGTGTTGGATTACTATTGAAACTAGGTATCCTAATTAGGATCTTGTGTATCGTTAACAATATAAGGTCCATGTGAAACATTACCTTAAAATCTCTTCAATCCGTTCAAAGTGATACGACCATAAAAATTATCATATAATGGTCTAAATTGCAAGAACATAAGCTGATAGTGAAAGAGACACAAAACATTTAAGGTTGAAAAGACGCAAAGGAATGATTGGGAAAAAATCAAGTCTTCACTTTCTAGAATCTTCATCTCTAGAGTTTAAGGCAAAATTAGGGTGAAAATAGAGAAGGAATAAAGTCCATAGGGTCTACAGTGTAGCCATAGTAAAAGTCAAGCTATGCTCACCAGACCCCCTGGTTCAAGAATAAATTGAAGTACTAATTTTTCACATATCTTCTCCATAAGAATATGTTATCTAGGTGGTGAAAAAACATTTAGGGTGCTTCAACCCTTCTTGGATATTATACTTTACACAAATCATGCTTCACAATTTGGGCATATCATATCATTGTAAACCTTCCACGGACCTTGGAATGGATACCTAGATTCATGATACCCCTTTTATTGACTATGAATGTATGCATATGGATCCTTTATATCTACCTATGTTCATCAACAAAATCCACCACTCTGTAAAAATGTATTTCTGATCATTCTAAGACCTAACATCACTATGAATGAACCTAGTACCTTATTGTGTTTTGGGTCATTCCCAGCATGATTGATGAATATAATTATATTGACATTAGAACTTTGGGCCACAATTTGAAATCTCTATACCAAACTATCTAAGTGGATTCGAAATCCTATACATTAAGTCACCATGTTTTGTACCCTTTATCAAATAAGGAATATTACACTCCATTCCCTAGCCCTTGGTAACCCACACCTCATGATTCAAAACCATAGTGCATAGGTCCTGAACATCCCAATTGAAGAGATAAGCTTCCATAGGGTGTTAGAACCCTTCCAAGATAGATCTTCTCCATACACAACCTCATCATATGGATGCTTGGGTATTTAGAAATATTTCATGGAACTCAGAAATGAGTGGATGCCATCTTTTCTTTCCATGATATCAACACATAATGGATTCAACCTACCAACTAAATAAGTCCAATACTTTCATTAAAGGATATTATTTCCTTGTGATCCATAGAAACACCAATAAAGAACCAGGCACCTTAGGGTGTTACAAGTCATCCATGGCCAAGATACGCCAGTTTGTGTTCACAGACTCAAAATTGTGGTTTAACAATTATATCACCCATACTCCAAAAACCTAGTTAGACCTATAATCTCTTGTATTTCACCCTCAACAATTATTCATACCATAATCCTTCCTTGAACATTGGAGAATATTAGAGAAACATCTGTTTGGACATGTTGTTGATGCATAAAGGCTATGACCTAACAACTAGAGGAATACCCTCTTTTCAAGAAAGGATCTTGAATCCTCATAAGCCTTGGCTATTCCACGGCATATCCTAGAATATTAGAATGTTTTGGTTCATTATTGAAATGTATACACCAAATTCCATGATCATCAATCTGGTCCAAGATAAAAGACCATAAACTATTGTAATAGACGATCCAAGATAAAAGACCCTAATCTACAGCAATAGATGGTATGATCAAAAAAACTCTAAACTATAGTAATAGAAGATTTGAGAAAAAAGACCAAAAAATAAAGTGATATAAGGTCCGATCTAAAAGAACCTAAACTAAAACAAAACATTAATTTATTCTTCCAGAGCTTGTAAATCCAACTATATAGCCTTGTAAAACGTCAATCTTATCTCATTAATCCTATCAAATTTATAAAAGTAAAGAGAACAATCCCTCATAGACATTTATTCTACTTAATTATCCTTTTGAGAAATAGGTGATCTCAATATAATTAGAAAAATATATCAGAAATGAATCTTGTGTTAGTGGGTATTCCTGAGAACCTGTAGAATATAATTTTTTGTTGATTAATGTATTCAAATATAGTCATTGAAATTTAATAGATATTATAAAAATATGTTTATCATTGGTGATTCATATAATATCAGATCTGTGAATGTCATGTACATCATGAATAAAAGAAAAATGTTAAAAAATATAGAAGTTAAGAAAATCCAATTATCAATAGCATGAAATTGGAGTAATCTATACATTTTTGAGTCTCTAAAAGAATATAATCCAAAACAGAGTACATTAAAATGATCGAAATATAATATTATTTGATCTGTTGTGCTAGCTAGGTCAGAAAGAGTTTGTTGAGGAGTGTTAATTGAACACTAATGTTTATCTCACCTCACATCTTCTACTTTTACCCCATGATGATGAGTCTCAACTAATGTAGTTATATCCAAAAACCTATTTAAACCTGTATATAATAAGGATGTTGATGTTGAAGGTTAGACCTTATGAGAGATATGATTTATCCAAATCTAAATATTTATATGATCGAGAGATCGATATGGGATTTTAGTTTATATAGTAATTAGAAAAAATTATATAATGCATCAAATGTCTCTTTCATCTAATCAACAAGAGGACCCTTATCTAAAAAATTTTGTATGCCCCTGTCATTGGTGACCAAATATTTCCATTTGTGGACAATTCTCTAAATGCTTATGTATACTAGTTTTTGATAAAAGTCACATGACCACATGTCACAGAATGACTGATTAAGGTCTTCCTCTTGCTCATGAAGTTATTATAAATGACTCTCAATAGTCAAATAGTTAATCTACTACCAAATCATTTTATGTTGTATTTTAGCTTTTGTGACTTATGGTATTGTCATGATAAAAGGAGGAGTATTTAGCTGATCTGGAAAGGAAACAGAAGAGGATTCCTCATATACCCTCCTCTCGATATAGGCACCACTTGCTCCTTGTTTTAGGGGATATATTTAATCAATATAATCTATCCCACAATCATAATATTCATCATCAAAATGTGGTATCTTACTCAAAGTCTTTCCCATGTCTTGAATTATCTCCATTGTTTCTATGGAAAGCATGGTAAATTATGTGAATGGATTTTACATAAAACAAACTAAATAGCCTAGAATACCACTGGGATAGGCTAATACCAATGCTTGGGAATAATACTAGGAAAGAAAGGATAGAGAATACGAAGAATAAAGAATGATATCAGCATCAATGACCTCTTGTACCAAAATAATTTATAACAGATGAATGATTCCAAGGTCTCACTCTCCGCGCACACTATCTTATGGAAAAGGAGATACCCTCTAGGCGCATCCAAACTGGATATACAACTGATAAGGTATATATGGATCCTAGATGATGAAATCTTCCATCCACAAAAAATGAATTCCATCTCAATGAGATACCATATACGACCTTTCATCAGGGGGGGTCATTTCAATTGTTAATGATCTAGCCATTTGGTGAATGTTATGTGTTGTGATCAAAGATATAAAAGCAACTCAATGTAACTTTAACTTCATCAAAACTCAATGACACCACCCCAATCCCATATATGTTTAAAAATCTATGATGAGATGAGGGATCAAGGATCCTGGTGGAATTATAGTATTCATTGTAATGTAAATTCCCCCACATTCATCAAAATAAAATGTAGAAAGGGTAATTGATCCTCTAGGGGTTCTACCTTGCTCAATATGGACAAATATTTGGTAAATACATGAAATGGATGACACTAAATGATTAAAAAATTGCACCTTCAATAGCCGCACTACCATCACTAGCATACTAACATAGATTCCTTAACACGCATCCCCAACTGGGAAGATCCATCCATTCAAGAACCTATTTATAAATCCTACTAGCTTAAGACTTAGAGAAATCTCCAATTTTATGTGATATCCCAATGGTGTATGATCCCCAGCAACCAAAATGGACCAATACAAGCTAAAAACATCTTAAAATTACTATGAAGGGAACCGATTGGAGTGTATGGAATTTTCCCTATCCTCAATAGGATAATTGAATATGTTGACCTAGCCCTTAAAAGAGACAAGTTAGCCCATATTCAGCTCATTTCATAGCTTCTCCTTCACAATTGAGAAAATTTCACTCGCAAATACTGGATTTTGGAGTGCCAAACATCTATCGAAAGGATGAATAAATCATAAATTTATCTAAATGGGAGGATCCCTCCCAGTTTATAAATGTCCCATAGGCTGATGCTTACTTCTCTATGAGACAAGTTGAATGAGTTGGATTCTAGAAACCAATAGAAGATCATCTCTTGAAGGATTCCAAGAAAGATATAGAGAATAAATTAGTAAATACATATAGATTTATAATTATGGACCCTGTATAGCAGGTCAAAAAATTATATGACACATTTCTCGGTACATAATGGTCACACCCATTCATCGGAAAAATTAACACCTGGATAGAGATCCCATTTAGAGCTCCATCCACTACCTGTGTTGTACCAAAAGAAAAAAATATTCTAAAATAATTTTTGACAATATGATGATTGGAAAAATACTATATATCCAGACCGAAGGGAGAGTTTTCCATTATATATGGAAAACCTCAAGGTTGAGCAATGATCAGTTGTCCATCCTCAACAATTGTTGTTAGAATGTTGTGAAAAGAAGTTGACACCCAAAGAGATGATATATTAATTTATAAAGGAGGAATAAAAACATCATCTAGAAAGATGAACCCATGTAGAGTAATTTGGTTCGATAGATGAAAATATGAGAGTTTAGTTTAGAGGGACCTCTTTATAAACTCGTTATGAAAATAAACGTGATTCCAAGGGCCAATATTATGATTTCTAGTAATCATGCCACTTTGATTAGTCACAAAAAAATGAAGATTGATGAGAACCAGAATCCATCTAAAAAATTATGTGTAAAATGTTAGATAGATGAAATAAAATATTTTTAAAGGACAGGAAGAAATAATTTTGGAAGCTTCATGCGCATAACATGAATCAAAAAAGGCATTCAAAAGTCACCTAAAGGGATCAAAAATCACCTAACTACTAAAAATGTCACTGTTTTAATAATAACTTGGTGAATCATACAATATCATGAACCCTCATAAGACTTGTGATCACATAACCTGGACTTGTTCACACAATCCAAAATATTTCCAAAAGATCATGTGATCAAGCTATAAGATCTTGCAAAACCCTTAAGGTGATCACACATCCTCATCGAAGAGGTTAAAAAAATTACCGATATATATTTCGTGATTGGTTTAGGTGGGTTCTTGAAAAAATGTTGTCCTATAGAACAGTTCTCATGGAATGATATTTTGTAAAGGTATCATGATTAAGTCTTTTAGAATGGTCTAGCAATAAAGGAACATAATGAATGTGGGGTGAGAGGTCTTGAAGAATGAGTTGTCAGTGGGTGAATTGATCCCCCTCCCATATTTATTGGGAATCCCACATAATACGAAGCATGTACCAATGTACGAGGCATTTTCCAATACACTGACTAATGAAAAAACAATAGTCTCAAGCAGGCATTTACTCTCCTCATAACCGAGCCCTTGTCCCTACAAATGTCACTCCTTAGTGAGGGAATTTGTTGACATCCACTAGATGAGCATAAAAAAATTAAAAAGGGAAGAAATACCTAAATATGGGTATTGTTTTATATTAATATAAAATGAAGATGAAGGTGTCCATGATCTCATGAATTTCATAAACCCTTATGAGACATGCGATCACTTGACTAGAAGACGGTCTTATAGACGAGCATGAACAATGAATAACCTACAATAGATCATATGATTACCCTTTGAAAAAAACCCATTCGATCTCGTGAAAGCACCCTATACAATCAGTGATCATGAAAAATATACCATTTTTGTATCCCAATACAGACATATTATCAACATTAAGGCACTAGACAAACCATCCAAAAACCATTCAAAAAATAGGAGGAATGCTTAAAAAAGGACGACTCTTATTGAAAGATTATATCTCACACAATAAATAACCTATAGGGAAAATTATTTCCCATAACATCATTCAAGATAACTTGCAAGACCCTTGATCCATTGTAAAATAAACAACAGGAAAAAGGGGAGGAGGCCGGATCTTTTTGTTGTCATAAAACATCACGAGACATTCCCCTCGCGGTCCAAAAGACATCATAATCCCCATGAAATGTGTCTGCCACATCACATGAATGATCCCTGGCATGTCCTCCTCATCATGCAAAAGGTCTCTGGTATGTCATAATGTCCTCACACACTATATTTGACTCGATCATGGAGAACATAGTGATTTTTTCTCTAAATATTTATGCATATCTATAGGACCTATAATGTAATTCTTATTCCCATTGTATTGAGAGGGTAGTGATATGTTACTAGGACTTCAGAAAAATCCCCAAGATGATAAATGTTGGCAATAAATGCTGAAGGGTCATATTAGATGCGGTAGAATATTTTTTTCTTTTAGAATAAAACAAGTAAATAAAAAACTATAGGATGCATGATAAAAATGAAATACAACTAACCATTTAATTGATAAAAATCATACTAAAATCAAATTTCATAATCTAAGGCTACAATATCAAAGTAAATAGAGGAAAAAAATATTAAAACTGAAAGAAAAACAAAAGTCTTTAAAACTCTAAAGTCTTTATGCTCCAACTTCTCCAAACTATCCAAGTATGATGAGGAAGTGCAAAAAACATGTGATACTTTACCTTTTCCCATGTCTAGATAGATGAAATCTATAAAATCACTAATTTACCAAAGAAGAGGTGAATACTAAAACTCAGTAGGTTTCCCACAATGAATTCCCTACACAGACCATATGGATAGAATAAATAACGATATTTATATAAAACAATTTACATAATCCACCTTATCAAATAGTATTTAATTGAATATAAACAAGTTCTATATCAGCCGATATTCCAAAAAGGTCCATTTGTCAAAGAAAACAACCAAACAATTCTTTAAAACATTCACAAGCTTCATTTGGCATTACCATTCCTCTCTACATATCCAACCATTACTGCAACATTATGATTGTTGCATAATCATAAGTGGTTTCTCATTGATCTACGAAGTCATCATAAGGTAATTATTTCCCATGTTCCATTATACCTTTGGTAGTGAGCACAAATTAATTTTCCAACTAAGCCACATAAATACAAATATGAATAGACACGCGCACACCATGTATGCACAAAACCCATTCAAATCCAAACATGCCAAAAAAATTTAAATGGAAATCCTTTTTATTTAAAAAATATTCCCAAAAAATAATTTCAAAAATCCAGAAAACTTAGATCTTGAAATCAACATTTTAAAATCAGGAAATGAAATCACTTTGCTTAAAAAATTACCACAATTCCACAATTTCACCAAAACCATAAATCATCACTAAAGAAAATTTATATCATATTTTTCAACACAAATTCACAATTAAATTTAATAAATTATATTAATTTGAAATAAATATTATCACTTTTTTCAAGAGGACTTGAGAGTGAATCACATACCAAGATATATTTTGTGAAAATGATAAACAACATGAAAACATAACAAAATCATGTTGAATATCTATGAATCTACCTTAGACCTCCTACCCTATCATAAAAAATCCCATATATTAATATATTTGGAATCTATAACCCTAGATCTACCCAGAGTGGGAATAAGTCATTGAAGCTAAGAGATAGGAAGAATTAGATCTCAGAAAAACATCAAGAATGATGAATAAAGATCACATACCTAGAGTAATAGGATTCTAATCACCAAGGGGATCCTTCATATCACTACTGGATCAATGAGAGAACCCTAGATGTCCTTTGAAAAAAAATACAATTTTATGGCCACATATGAGAAAAAATGAGTGAATTATTGGGAAACATGAGTGAGATACAATTTTTAAGGAGGTAATTTCTTACAGTGATTGGTTTAGTCACACAATTAAGAAAACTATGTGCTACCCTTGGACTAGACATTATCTTACATAAAACCCTTTCATGGTCATCCCACATGCTCTCTAAAAAATGTTCTAACATTGTTGAATTCACTGCCTTAGAAATACCAAAAACAACTTTTCAAAATGCATGGTTTCTACTAGGCATCCGCACGTTTTGGAAAACCTGTGTGATGCCTGTGTGCCTTCTCTTTTTCCCATGTATCACTGTGCATGGTTTTCTATAGTTGTTTCATGGTTTTAATGAAACTCTCACCAACTGTGAACCTGTAGAAAATCTCAAATCCTTCCAAAATTTCTCTAAACTATCACTAAAATCACTCAATTACATTATATAGTTAAAAAACACAAATAAATGGTTACATAAAAACTGGGGTGATAAATTCTCCCCACAATTGGTATTTCCATCCCAAAAAAATAGAACACCACCATTTAAATGAATGATTTTTTGCTAGTTTATTTCATTTCATTCTCATATTCCCAGGCTTATTCTAAAATCTGACCATATTGTCACAAAACCTTCCCTAGACCGATTATTTTTCAACACAAAACATTCTATTGCCTATCCAAAATCCACACTAGGATATGTACCAATGAAGAATCCAGGTCTAGGTCAACATGATCTCATATGATCACATAGTCAGGGTAAGGCAGATTCCTTTTCAATTGGAATACATGGAACACGTTATGAACCATACTGAACTATGGTAGAAATTCCAAATGTTATGCCACCTCAAAAACTTGTTATAGTATCTCAAAATGGAATATGTATCGTGGAGATAACTTTTTTTTTACATCAAACAATATTTATATCCAACCATTATAGATATCCTAAAGAAAACATGATCTCTCTCTTTGAATGAAAAAGGTCATTGATGATGATCTACATAATATTTTTAATGACTCTTAGCCATCTCCATATGTTGGAATATCAATTGATTCTTCTCTGTTGTTTTATAGACAAGGATATGCCCAACTAGTGATCTCTCACCTATTTCCACCCAAATAATCATAGAATGATAATAATTCCTATAAAAGGCTTAAAACAAAGCCATTTGTATCAATTCCTGAAAGATGTTGTTAAAGGAGACTCCACTAATGTTATGTATACATATCATGATCAAAAAAAATCTATTATAAAATCCCACAACATGTCTTCTAATTTTTTTATCATCCTTTCAGATTGGTCACCTATTTTAGGTTGATAAATTGTACTCATGTTCAACTGATTTAAAAGGTATTTCTGTAGGGATTTCTAGAAATGATGCAGAAGAATATGAACTCTTTCTAATGTGATAAAAAATTTAATTCCAAGTCTCATTACTACTTCTTGGATAGATATTTAGAATAGATCCTCCCCTGTATGATTTTTACAAATAGAGATAGAATGGGATAACTTAGTAAGACAATCTACTATCACCCATATAGAATTGTGGTTGGAAACTATTCTTGGTAGGCTTGTTAAACAATCCCTATATATCTTTTCCTGTTTCCAAACAAGAATAGGTACAGACTGAAACATGCATATGGGTAACTATTTTTTCATCCTGAACCTGCTGAAAAGTTAATCATCTTGAAAAAAACTTATCCACCTTCCTTTTAATGCCTACCCACCAAAACATAACATTAATTCCTTATATATATTTTGTATTCTTAGGTGAACATATAATCTGAGTAGTGTTATGAATAAATAATTTGTTCCTATCAATCCATAGGTACAACCACCCTAGTCTTGAACCACAACATTAAACTCTATTGAGCATTCATCACTTAATAGTCTCCACACCATTATGTTTTGAACTCATTGGAAGAAATTATCAATTGGAATTATGTGACTCTTTAATAATGTTTACCAAATTTGGAACAAGAAACACCAGAATGAAATCTATAACATCACACTGGTCTTCAGATTCCTCATGCATGTTAGTGAGGACTGACATCAGATGCCACTCATCTGAATCATCTTTTTCAAATATGGCATATGACTTCTGGCTTAAAAATTCTTATATTGAAGTTCCTTTCCTCATTGTATTATTCAATTCAGAGTAAAACATTTGGAGGTAATAAATCCACCTTCTTTGTATCAGATTGAAATCATGTTGTGATATAATATGTTTCAAGAACTTGTGATTTGTGTACATAGTAAATTTCTCACCAAAGACATAATGATGATATGTATTCAATGTATATACTAGAAAAAATAGCTCCAAATCATTTTTTGGACATTTCTCCTCATACACTATTAAATTTGTTGATCCATAATTAACAACATGGTACCCCTTCATGAAAAAAACATTTTAGGCCCAAACCTAAAGCATCACAATACACCGCGGTACAATGTACCAATTCTAGAAAAATCCAGATCGGTGGTGATGTAAGGAAAACTTTTAGATATTGAAAATATTTCTAGCATCCCTCTATCCATTGGAATAGAAAATTCATATTTTTAAAATCTGTCATATGAAAATCTGGTCATGATAAATCATGAACAAAACATTAGTAATAACTAGATAGAATAAGAAAAATTCTTATATCAAAGACATTCTTTAGAGGTTTCAAAGAGATAAAAAATTATATCTTCTCTGGATCTAATGAAACTACTATTTAATAAATGGCATTTCCATTAAATCCTACCTATTTTATCCCAAAATCATACATTGATAATTTTAAATACAAGCAATGGTCTCTCAAGATTTCCCAAACGGAGGCTAAGTGTTTATCATACTCATACCTTTTACTTGAATAAACTAATATTTTTTCCATGAACACCGCACCAAAATGATGAATCTATCACTGAAATATAAAATTCATCAATGATATAAAGGCCACTGGTGAATTCGTAAGACCTAGAGGAATTAAGAATAATTAATAATGGACATATCTACTTCTGAAAGCAATCTTTAGAATATCCTCTATCATAACTAGTGATCGGTGATATACTGATCGCGTGTCAATTTTTGAGAACCACTGAGATCCCTCCATTTTATTAAATAGATCATCAATTCATTGAACTGGATACCGAATATTTATTTGAACTTCATTAATCTTATGATAATATAGACATATCCGTAGAGTTCAATCTGATTCCTTCACAAACAGGAGTGGTTTTACCCACAACGGTGTGCTCAAATGAATGAAACCCTTACGTTTCAGAACATTAAATTAATGTTTTAACTCCATTAATTGTGTTGGTTCCATTTGATAAGATGGTGGTGAGATTAGAGTGATCCCTAGGAGGAGATCAATCGTAAAATAAACTTCCCTTACTGGTGGTAACCAAGATAAATTTTTAGGAAAACCCTCTTGAATGTGATTCATGACTGATGAGAAATTTGTATTCTCAATCTATTCCAACAATTCCAAATTCAATGATGAAAATTGGTAGTATATCGTTTCAACTGCTAGCATTGACATGCTTGTTGCACTTTCCTTTCCATTCCATTCTCCTCTAACGAGATTCTTAAGTCCATCCTCCTTCGCGAAACTAAATTTTCTACTATAACATTCGGTGTGATCCTCGAGCATTGTCATCCAATCCATACCTATGATTACATCATAGAAATATTTCTTCATGACAGATAAATCCCATTTCAACTCAGATCCATCAAAAACTATAGATCATGCTTTATATAGAAAGGTTCAAAATTCTCTTTGGTCAAGAGGTGTTTGAAGTTTTATCCCAGAGGGCTTAATCTCATGTTTTAAACTGATCAATTCAATAACACAATAATTCATAAAGGAATGTGATGCACCGGTATCATACAACACTTTCATAAGGGTAGAATTCAAAATAATCATACCTCTCACCTATATGGTCTAGCCGGATCATCCACAATCACAAGCTCATCTCTATATAATTTATTTTCACTACACATTGATCTTTATTTCCCTATTGAGATTTCCATTATTGTTGATTCATGGTATTCCTTTAATCTCCATGACTATAATTGTTCCAATGATGAGATTGATTCTTGTTCATTCACCTTTTTGAAGAAAATGATTCCTACAATTCCTAATAAATACCTTGAGCACATAACCTCAGAGAACTATGATAATAGCACTGAAGATGACCTATATATTTTTTTCAATTATGGAATATTTTTGGTGGATTCGTATACTCTCGATTCATGTGGTATATGGAACCACATTAGAAACATCCCTCATTTTTATGGGTCTCAAATAAAGATTTACTAATCCAACCATTTGATCTTGATTCATGCTCCCACCTTGTAAGATGGTTTCAATCTTCTTATTTATCCTAATATTATAGTTCTGACCATTTCCCATGGGTATCAACATATTTATCCATCCCATATCTCTCGAGATGTCCCTCTTAGACACTTTGAATCTATTGGCCATCATTGTATAGTAAATAATACAGATAATGAAAATCCTTTACAAAATCTTCTTCCTTATTTCCTATTCAAATATGTGATCCTTCAAGGACTCATTAGAAGCATCTCCAGGTGAAAATCACACTAAATTCGTGAATGTATCCGCATACATGGTGTTATATGTATATTTATTTTTCTCGATGAAAACTTCATTCATTCAATGAATATTGAACATGTTAAGATAGAATTATTTGTTGAAAATTCCTCAAAATCCTCCCAACAAAGGATTTGATCCACTTTAGACTACACTGTTAGATCCCAGAAATGGTGTGACACATCCTTGAGCATATACATTGACATATAAACTTTCATCTCTTGTAGTGTACCAATTAAATCAAATATACAATTAATTCTATTCAAACATTCCTCTACGTTTTCTCATTCATATTCACCCTGAAGGATGGGTGGATTCTCCTTCTAGAACTAGACAGAATGATCCAATTGTCTTGTCTCATTCCTTTAGTTCCTTATTTCCACAGCTTGAAATACTTGGGAGATACTTGAAAAATGTTGTTTGTTCACCTATGGTTCAGGTGAAACCGAATTCTTGGTAGCTTGATTAGGTTGTTTTCAATAACGCCTACTTAGTTCTATTCTCTATACAAAAAAACAACAACATAATTCTCACTCTATAGAAACTGAGTGCTATGCAATTCAAATTCTATCACATTATCTATCAAAACCTTTATTTCGAAAATCAACCTCTTCCATGTTCAATCATTTTTGAAAAGTTTCAACATTATTTTGAAAATAAAACTATTTTCAAAATACCACAACCTTACGCCTTTTCAAAATCGTTCATTTGAACACAAATTCACAATTTTCAAAAATCAACAAGTTTTCATGAAACCAGAAATCATTAAAAAAATTATATTTTCACTCCAAGTGTTTTTACATTATTATAATGCCAATCACAGTCATATCATTTGATAGACCAATGAAAATGAGATTTAAAACCTACAAGTTTCTCCAAAACATTTATTTATATTGATACCTAGTAACTTGATGTTTAGCATAAAAAGGATATATACTTATTTTGATTCTCTAAATCTCATATACCAACAATCCTACTACATTATATGATTACAACTCTAGTATGTAACACCCGAGATTTTTAGGATAAATATTATGTTTTTATGTTATATACATCATCAAAGGAATATTTCAGTACACAGAACACTAGCTTGGCTTTCTTTACACACAATCACGACCTTCCTCGATAGCTTGCGTTGTATGCAACACCGAGTTTTACTAAACAACGATATACTATTAAAATATTATTAAAACTAGCCATTATGAATAGAAATAACCACTTTTTAAAATTTTATAAATTTCATTTCTCAACATAGACTTCATTTTTGGATTTGGAATATTTAAATTAGACTAGGGTGAAATTTTGGTATTTTTCTGAAAACTTTCAATTTTTGATGAATCGTGAAAACACTGGGTTACTTTTTAAAAACCGAATTTTAGTTTAAATAATTATTTATTTTATTTAAATTTATTTTAGGTCAAAATTGATAAATAATACCTATATAAGTTCAATGTAATTTATTGAAGTCATTTTATAATAATTTTAGATATATAAAAATTTTATTGAACTTTTCACCGTCTTTTACCCACCTCCTAGGAGAGTTTAAAATTTTACATAAAACTTAATTTTACCGCTTCTAGGAGTGGAATTTAGAAAATCCAAGAGATACGATTAACATCAAGAAGTAAAATTTGGTTCAATAAGATAAAAATAATTTTGGGTGAATTATAATGTTTTAGTTTTTTTACCATGGTTAAAAGTAAATAGGGTAATTAAGGCTAAAAATGATATTATTATTACCATAAAACATGTCCTAATTCTATTGGATAAGTATAATTCGACCGAAAACAACCTTAGGAATAAAATATGACCATTTAGGCCCACTTGGATTAGATTAGGACATTTAATATAATTTTATTTAAAGAATAGTTAAAATAGTTAAAATCAAAGTTTAATAACTAAAACATTTTTAATATAGGGTTATTAATAAGATAAATTAGACTATAAATATTCATTAGAATTTTAAAACTATTTCCTACATAATGGTATTTTATTTATAATTTTTAGACTTTAAATAATTTATTTTATTTATGACACAATGATGATACAATAATTACCTTATGAATTAAATATTAACATAAGTTATGTTATAAATACCCAAATAAATGTAATTTTTCTCTTTTTATGAATTAAACTAATTTTATAGGTTAATATGACTTTTTATTATTTATTTAATTAACTTTTTCTAGACTAATAATACTTTTTTTATTTTCACAAAAATCAATAACGAAATAGTGTCAAAATTGACATAAAATAGTTTTTTAAACAAATATTATATTATTAATTGTTATTTTATTCGTAGAAATCTACGGTTCAGCCAAATGTCTTAGATAATGTTATATATATTAATAATAGACAACTTGGGGTTCTTTTGGCTTGTTATTTTATGTCTATTAACCTTATATTGTAAGAAAACAAGAAGAAACGGTAAAAGTAAAATTATTTAACTTAAAGTTAAATCTAAATTATAAGGTTAAAATGGCAACCTAATCTTGTCCCAATTCTATTGGATGAGATTATTTAGACCCATACTCACCTTATATTCTAAATAAATCAATTTGGAGCTATTAAAAACCGAATATAACCTTATAATAAAATAATATTTTTAATTTTTTCAAAGGTGCCCCTCACCTCCCTTATAAAAGGGCACCTCCTTTCTCTCATCCTCACACCACATTGAGCCATCATGCTCGGCCAAACCCTGCCAAATTATCTTCTACACTTCCCTAGGAACATCCTAGAGGTCCTGGTCTTCTTCAAAGACCAACCCTAGTGCCCTAAGAAGAGTTTAAGAAGAGGCGCGTCAAAGAAGAGGTAATATCCATTACCGATCCTTTCTAATATATTTCTTCTTCATCTTATTCTTAATTAGTTGTTTCATTATGAAGTAATAAAATAAGTATCACTAATATAATGATATTTTTTTATAAATATGAAACAACCCTATTTCCCCTTCTATCCATCCTATGGAAAACGAAATCACCGCGCGTGCGTACGTACGGAATACCATCTCCACGTCGTGCTGTAATCTAGTTTCCACCACCACCTTACTTGGATGGGTATAATGGTGTAAATAATAACTATATATGATTATTGTAAAGTTATATTGATTCTGAAATAGTATACATACACTCCAATACAATTCCACGATCATGGGAATGATATCATCGCTCGTGCGTACGTAAAGAATACCGTCTCCACGATGTGATGCGACTCGTTCTCCATGATCTTCATTGCATACTGATTATATAAATGAATTTAATGAATAAATATGATATATATTACACTAATAACATTCTGGAAATGAGGTATCTATATCCTAAAAAGAATAATAAGAATTTATTCGACAAAACACACATAAGAACAAAAAGTAATAAACACCCGAATAACAAGTAACAATGCAATATTACTAATAACAAGCTAAGAATATGACCATATATGATATCATAACAAGGAGTAAAATTCTGGAATAAGTCTATGACATTATTTAAATCCTTATATAGGAGGTTTGGACACATACGAAGCAAATCAGACCTAAGGTAAGGGAAAATATCGCAATCTCGATTTTTATCCAAGATTGTTTATACTTCAGAATTTACTGGGGAATAATTATCATCCACATCCATGTTTCCACAATATTTAATATTATTTATCTCCTCATACAATTTTTTAAATCCAATTTTACCCTTCAGTGAGTTTTTAGTAAAATATATGAAAGGAATCTTTTTTCATTTTTTGTACGTGGTACTTTTTGACTTTTCCTGCCAAAGTACGAGAAAAATGTTTTTTTAACTTATACGGCATGAATGGACTTTTAGAAAATTATTTACATAAATCTTCCTTTACATGTTTTCATGTTTATTTTTAATAAAATAATTTTACTTTAAAATTATATGACATGTTAAGAATGGAAAATGTTTTTGTAGTAGAAAGGATATTTTCCTTAAGAATGGAGTTCAAGTATTTTATCAAAATTATTCTCCATCTAAGATAATATAGGGTTATGTTTCTATACCAATTTTTACATTGTTTTGATTATGTTATGATGGAATTATTTTTATGATGTCCTTTTATCTTATATGGATTGTGTTATGATGGAATGGTGATTACGAATCCCATTTTTATTAAATGGGTTATGATATGACGTATGATTTATGATTTTGTGGCACACATAAGAATGGTTTCATTATGAGATGGGTGGGACCTATATCTCCCTCCAATTCATTGGGTAAAGATTTATATCTCATGAGATAGACATGGCTAGAACAGCAGGTTAATCTGGTTCAGTGAAACATGACTGAAACAAGGATTGAACTCGGTTCAGAAATGGACTTTGTCCGCTAATATAGTCTTGGAAATGAGTCTTGACTACTAAGAAATGATTCTCTATGATTATGTGTGTATTCCACAAAGTTATATATTTTAAGTTATGATTATTGGGATTACATTTCACTACTATGATTTATCCCATGTTATGAAATTATGATCTCTTTTTTAGGATTAATATTTCCAAAATGGTATGTTCCTATGAATATGATGTGATTGATATTTATTTTGTTTACCCTTACTGAGCATTTGAGCTCACCCTTTTGTATGTTTTCTTTCCCCAGGTCAGGAAGAAGGTTATTAAGTAGGATATACCAAAAGGGACTCTAGATATGATGAAATAAATAGGAGGCAATTTAGATGATTTATGAACCAGTTGTTTATGTTTCCCAGTTTCTAAAGACAGTATACCTATACGGTCCTTTCATGGTTTTGTTATATGTTGTAATAAGTGTGCTTCAATTTTTAATCAATAAAAATGTAAAGTGTGGGTCGTTATAGTTGGTATCAGTGGAAAGGTATAGTCAACCTCTGGAAACTAGGATGTGAAAGCCTTAGTAAGAACCCTAAGGATATTTCTAAGCATAGAACATAGTATTAGTGTTTTAGAAATGGCCATGAACAACTTATGATAAGACCTTAAGTGTAAAATTTTATTCTTGATTATGTGGTTTTCCTATTATAATTAGTGTTGCTCACACTATTCTTCATGGTTTTAGTCAATGGATGGAACCCAAAAAACCGTGTTAATGCGGAATGTGATGGGAAATGCAATGATTTTCCCCCTGAGAAACTAGATGTAATGGGAGTTGGAATGAAAAATCTTGTAGCCATGCTCACAAAACATTCTCAAGCTATGAATCATGCAGGACTTCCGAACGAGCAATGGAAGGAGCAACATTCTGTTGAATCCTTCATGAGGCAATGTCCACCCTCATTCAGCGGGTCTACTGATCCATTAGTGGTTGAACAATGGATCAGTACCACTGAAAAGATATTTTTAGTTCCTTAATGATCTGAACATGATAAAGTCATCTAAGCAGTATATCGTTTGGAAGGTGAAGTTGATCAATGGTGGAATATTATCAAGAATACGAGGCTAAGAGATGAAATTGAGTCCATGGAATGGGATGAGTTCAAGAACTTATTTTTCAATAAGTACTTCTCTTGTATTCTTAGAAAAAATATGGAGAAGGAGTTTCTTGAACTAAAGAAAAAGGATGATGAATCTGTTGGTACCTATGAAGCAAATTTTACAAGACTTGCAAGGTACGGTTCTGGGATTATTATCCAACCTAAGAGTAAGATTGATCGATTATTTAGTGGCTTAAAACCAAGTCTTCGAAGGGCGTTATCCATAAGTGACTTCAATAGCTATGAGGAAATCATTCGATGTGCCCTCAAGGTTGATATGGAGATTAGAGTAACCCTTCAGTCATATGTGTTTGATAAGAAGAGGAAAATGGAATTCAAAAGAAAATCTAAAGAGCACACTAAAAAGAAGATGAGTTTTTCCTTATGATCAAAGTGTGGAAAGAAACACGGAGGGAGTTGTATTAAAGGGATAAGTAAATGTTTCAAATGTGGAAAAGAAGGTCATCGGGAATTTGAATGCTGCAATTATGGGAAGAAGATGTCTGGTGATGCGAACAAAGAAAAGGATACACAGGGTGCATCTCCTACACATCAATGTTACAAGTGCAAGGAAATGGGGAATTATGCCAATCAATGCCCTAATCTAAGGGTTTTTTGGAGATGATCGACATCAAAAAACTCTTAATGCCAAAGACAAAGGAAAATCACATGCAATTTCTATTAGCGATGTGGAGTACGATAACGATGTGGTGAAAAGTACACTTACCATCCACTCTAAAGTATCAAATGTTTTATTTGATTCTGGATCCACCAACTCTTTAATTTTTGAAGAATTTTCTAAGGGTATCGCCGTATTACCTCAACAACTAGATGTTGAGTTAGTTGTGACAACCCCTAATGTCACAACAGTCACATCAAAAGTTTTTAATTATTCTCAGATTGAAGTTTGTGGGAAATTGCTTCCTGCAAATCTTACGATCCTTCCTATAGTGGTATTTGATGTGATACTTGTCATGGATTGGATTTCTTTATATGGATATCATATTAATTTCCAATGAAGGGAAGTCACATTTCATATTCCAGATCAATCTATGATCGTCTGTCGATGAAAGGATGAACATACCCTTCCAGTGGAAATTTCTTCCATCTTATGGGTCTTTATTCCACTAAATGAAGGTTATTTATCTCAAATGGTTTGTGAGAAACTCATGATTAAGAATATTCCCATTGTACGAGAGTTTGATGATGTATTTCTGGAGGAATTTCCTAGTCTTCCACCAAATCCTGAAGTTGAGTTTTCAATAGAACTCGTACCGGGTGCTTTACCTATTTCAAAGACACCTTATAGAATGGCCCCAATTGAGTTGCAGGAATTAAAGAAGCAACTCCAATAGAATCTTGATAAGGGATTCATTCGCCCTAGTGTATCAACTTGGGGTGCACCTGTTCTGTTTGTTAAGAAGAAAGATGGATCAATGAGACTTTGCAATGATTATCGAGAACTTAACAAGAACACTATGAAGAACAAATATCATCTCCCATGCATTGATGACTTATTTGACCAACTATTCAGAGCTCAATACTTTTCCAAAATTGATCTTCATTTAGGGTATCATCAATTAAGGGTCAAAAGGGAGGATATACCAAAGACAGATTTCCGTACAAGTTATGGACACTATGAATTTATAGTGATTCCATTTGGTCTTACTAATTCCCATGCTATCTTCACAGATCTGATGAGTAGAGTCCTTAGAGACTATCTTGATCAGTTTGTGGTAGTATTTAAATATGATATTCTTGTCTATTCAAAGAGAAAGGAAGAACATGAAGATCAATTGAGAATTGTATTGAATAACCTAAGAAAGGAGAAGCTATATGCCAAATTTACCAAGTGTGAATTTTGGCTTCAAAAAGTTGCATTTTTTGGTCACATAATCTCAAAAGAGGGGATATATATGGATCTATCAAAAACAGAGGTTATCAAAAGATGGTCAAGACCAACAATAGTAACTGAGAACCAAAGTTTTCTTAGTTTGGTAAGATATTATCGACGTTTTGTGAATTATTTTTCACGATTATCTAATCCACTCACCAGGTTGACTCAAAAAGGAGTTAATTTCATGTGTATGGAGGAATGTGAAGAGAATTTCAAGGAGTTAAAAATAAGGTTATCCAGTGCACCTGTGCTCACACTGCCTTGTAGTGGAGAAAGGTTTGTGATCTATAGTGATGCATCCAAGAAAGGATTGGGGTGTGTTCTCATGAAAAATGATATGGTGATAGCTTATGCCTCACGATAGTTGAAAATCAATGAGCAAAATTACCCAACTCATGATTTGCAGTTAGCTATGGTAATATTTGCATTAAATATTTGGAGGCATTATCTTTATGGTGAAAGGTGTGATATTAATACTGATCATAAATGTTTAAAGTATATTTTCACACAGAAGGAGCTAAAGATGCGCCAAAGAATATGGTTGGAGTTGATTAAGGATTAAAACTGCTCAATTCATTACCACCCAGGGAAAGAAAACATGGTGACAGACACATTAAGTCGACAAGACCATTCTAGCTTATCCATGATGAGGATCACAAAAGATCCAATATTTATGGATTTACAAAGGATGGATCTTGGAATTATAATGGAAGGGTAGAAATCTTATCTTTCTCAACTGAATTTTCAACCATCTATACATGTGATGATTAAAGAGGCACAAAAAGAAGATGTAGAGTTACAAAAGAAGGTGAGAAATGTTCTGGAATTCAACCTTGAGTGTGATGGGATAATAATGTTCAGGAATCGGGTTTGTGTTCCTCCCATCCCAGAATTAAAGGAGATGCTGGATGAGGATCATATTTCTTCATTCTCTATACATCCTGGATGCACGAAGATGTATAGGGACCTGAAAGAGTACTTATGGTGGGATGGCATGAAAAGAGATGTTGATGAATATGTCTCTCGATGCATGGTTTATCAACAAGTTAAATCTGAGAGACAAAAGTCTAATGGGATGTTACAACCATTACCCATACCCGAATGGAAATGGGAAAACATAACTATGGACTTTGTAACTGGACTTCCTAAAACATCCAAAGGCGATAATGTTATCTGGGTCATAGTTGATCGTCTTACAAAGTATGCACACTTTATTTCTATTAGAGAGGATTTCTCTCTTGGTCAGATTGCCAGGATATATGTAAAAGAAGTGGTAAGATTGCATGGAGTACCACTTTCCATTATATCTTATCGGGATATGAGGTTTACCTCAACGATCTGGCTATGTCTTCAGCATACTCTGGATACAAAGTTGAGTTTCATCACTGCTTATCATCCTCAGACAGACGATCGGTCTGAGAGAACAATTCAAACTCTAGAAGATATGTTGAGAGCTTTCTCTATGGATTTCAAAGGTGGTTGGGATCAACATCTACCTTTGGTGGAATTTTCTTATAATAATAGCTTTCACTCCAGTATTCAGATGAATCCTTATGAATCTCTCTATATAAAGAAATGCTGAACTCTAACTTGCTGGGATGAAGTTGGGGAAATAAAGTTATTAAGACCTGATCTTGTTTATGAGATGGAAGAAAAGGTTAGATCTATTCAACAACAGAATAGAGCAGCTCAGCGTCGAAAAAAAAGTTATGCCGATAATAGATGAAAAGACCTAGAGACTGAAGTGGGTGATAAAGTTTTTTTACAAATATATCCTTGGAAGAGAGTAATGAGATTTCGAAAGAAGGGAAAGTTGAGCACTAGGTATATCGGTCCTTTCGAAATACTGGATCGTGTTGGGAAGGTAGCTTACCCATTGGCGCTTCCACCGAATCTCTCTCAAGTTGATGATGTGTTCCACGTATCTCTCCTGAGAAAGTACATACCTGATCCTTCACATGTACTCAGCTCAGAAGTTGTACCTCTGGAGCAAGATCTTTCTTATGAAGAACAGCCGATAGAGATTCTGGATCGTAGCAAAAAATTCTACGAAACAAGACCACTCTCTTGGTGAATGTTTTAAGGAGGAACCACCAATTAGAAGTAGCTACATGGGAGCTTTAGGATATGATGAGGGAGAGGTATCCTCATCTTTTTGTTACAAAGTGACGAATTTTGAGGGAGAAATTCATTTTAAGGGGGGTAGAATGTAACACCCGAGATTTTTATGAGAAATAATTTGTTTTTATGTTATATACATCATCAAAAGAATATTTTACTACACAGAACACTAGCTTGTCTTTCTTTACACACAATCACGACCTTCCTCGACATCTTGCATTGTACACAATTCTGTGTTTTACTAAACAACGATATGCTATTAAAATATTATTAAAACTAGCCGTTATGAATAGTAATAACCACTTTTTGAAATTTTATAAATTTTATTTTTCAAAATGGACTTCATTTTTTGATTCAGAATATCAAAATTTTCCTAGGGTGAAATTTTGGTATTTTTCTGAAAACATTCAATTTTTGACGAATAGTGAAAACACTGGGTTACTATTTAAAAACCGAATTTTTATTTAAATAAGTATTTATTTTATTTAAATTTATTTTAGGTAAAAATTGATACATAATACCTATATAAGTTCAATGTAATTCATTAGTGTCATTTTATAATAATTTTAGATATATAAAAATTTTATTGAACTTTTCACCATCTTTTACCCACCTCATAGGAGAGTTTAATAATTTATATAAAACATAATTTTACCACTTATGTGAGTGGAATTTCCAAAATCCATGAGGCAAGGTTAACATCAAGGAGTAAAATGCGATTCAATAAGATAAAAATAATTTTTGGTGAATAGTAATTTTTTACTTTTTTTTAACCACGGTTAAAAATAATCAGGTAATTAAGGGTAAAAATGATATTATTATTACCCTAACACATGTTCTAATTCTATTGGATAAGTATAATTCCACCAAAAACAACCTTAAGAATAAAATATGACCATTTAGGCCCACTTGGATTAGATAAGGAAATTTAAAATTATTTTATTTAAAGAATAGTTAAAATAGTTAAAATGAAGGTTTAATAACTAAAACATTTTTAATATAGGGTTATACATAAGATAAATTCGACTATAAATATTCATTAGAAATATAAAAGGATTTTCTACATAATGGTATTTTATTGATAATTTTTAGACTTTAAATAATTTATTTTATTTATGACACAATGATGATGTAGTAATTACCTTATTAATTAAATATTAACATAATATATGTTATAAATATCAAAATAAATGTATTTTGAGACTTTTTATGAATTACAAGAATTTTATAGGTTAATATGAAATGTTAGTATTGATTTAATTAACTGTTTTCGAAATAATAATGTTGTTTTGAGTTGCACAAAAATCAATTACAAAATAGTGTCAAAATTGACATAAAAACGTTTTTAAAACAAATATTATATTATTAATTGTTATTTTATTCCTAAAAATCTAATTTTTGGAAAATGACTTAGATAAGGTTATATATATTAATAATAGACAACTTCGGGTTTTTTTGTCTTGTTATAGTATGTTTATTAACCTTATAGTGTAAGAAAACAAGAAGACATGGTAAAAGTAAAATTATTTAACTTAAAGATAAATCTAAATGATAAGGTTAAAATAGTAACCTAAACTTTTCCAAATTATATTGGATGAGCATATTTCGACCCATACCCACCTTAGTTCTAAATAAATCAATTTGGAGCTATTAAAAACTGAATATGACTTTATAATAAAATAATATTTTTATTTTTTCCAAAGGTGCCCCTCTCCTCCCATATAAAAGGGAACCTCCTTTCTCTCCTCCTCACACCACTTTGAGCCATAAAACTCGTCCAAACCCTGAAAAATTCTCCTATCCACTTCCCTATAAACATTTTAGAGATCCTGGTTCTCTTCAAAGATCAACCCTAGTGCCGTAAAAGGAGTTTAAGAAGAGGCGCGTCAAAGAAGAGCTAATATCCATTACCGATCCTTTCGAATTTTTTTCTTGTTAATATTATTCTTATTTAGTTGTTTCATTATGAAGTAATAACATCAGTATAACTCATATACTAATATTGTATTATTAATATAAAACAACCCTATTTCACCTCTTATCCATCCTACGGAAAACGAAATCACCACGCGTGTGTACGTACGGAATACCGTCTCCACGACGTGGTGTAATCTATTTTCCACCAACACCTTACTTGGATGGGTATAATGGTGTAAATAATTACTATATATAATTATTGTAAAGTGATATTTATTCTGAAATAGTATACATACACTCCAATAAAATTCCACGATCATGGGAATGATATCATCGCTCGTGCGTACGTCCGGAATACCGTCTCCACAATGTGATGTGACTCGTTCTACATGATATTCATTGCATAATGATTATATAAATGAATTGAATGAATAAATATGATATATATTACAATAATAAAATTCTGTAAATGATGTATCTATAACCTAATAATAATAATAATAATTTATTCGACAAAACACACATAAGAACAAAAAGTAATAAACACCCAAATAACAAGTAACAATGCAATATTACTAATAAGAAGCAAAGAATATGATCATATATGATATCATAAAAATGATTAAAATTCTGGAATAATTCAATGACATTATTTAAATCATTATACAGGAGGTTCAGACAAGTACGAAGCAAATCGGACCTAAGGTAAGGGAACATCTCGCAATCTCAATTTTTATCCGAGATTGTTTATACTTCAGAATTTACTGGGGAATATTTTTCATCAAAATCCATGTTTCCTCAATATGTAGTATTATTTATATCCTACAACAATTGTTTAAATCCAATTTACCCTTCGGTGATTTTTTATTAAAAGATATGAAAGTAATATTTTGTCATTTTTCGTACGAGGAACTTTTTGACTTTTCTGGCCAAATTACGAGAAGAATGTTTTTTTAACTTATAAGGCATGAATGGACTTTTAGAACATTATTTCAATAAATATTACTTTACAAGTTTTCATGTTTATTTTTAATAAACTTATTTTAGTTTAAAATTATATGACATGTTAATAAAGGAAAATGTTTCTGAAATATAAAGAATATTTTCCTCAAGAATGGAGTTCAAGTGTTTTATGAAAAATTATTTTCCATCTAAGATAATATAGGGTTATGTTTCTTTCCCTATTTTTAAATTGTTTTGATTTTTTTATGATGGAATTATTTTTATGATTTCCTTTTATCTTATATGGATTGTGTTATGATGGCATGATGATTAAGAATCCCATTTTTATTACATGGGTTATGCTATGATGTATGATTTATGATTTTGTGGCACACATAAGAATGGTTTCATTATGATATGGGTGGGACCTATATCTCCCTCAAATGCATTGGGTAATGATTTATATCTCATTATATAGACATGGCTGGAAAGTATGGTTAATCTGGTTCAGTGAAACATGACTGAAACGAGGAGCGAACTCGGTTCAGAAATGGACTTTGTCAGCTAAGATAGTCTTGGAAATGAGTCTTGATTACTATGAAATGATTCTCTATGATTATGTGTGTATGACACAAAGTTTCATGTTTTAAGTTATGATTATTGGGATTACATTTCACCACTATGATCTATCCCATGTTATGAAATTATGATCTCTTTTGCAGGATTAAGGTTTACAAAATGTTATGTTCTTATGAATATGATGTGATTGATATTTCTTTTGTTTAACTTTACTGAACATTTGAGATCACCCTTTTTTATGTTTTCTTTCCCTAGGTCAGGAAGAAGGTTATTAAGTAGGATATTCCAAAATGGACTCTAGATATGTTGAAATAAATGGGAGGCAGTGTAGATGCTTTATGAACCAGTTGTTTATGTTTCCCAGTTTCTAAAGACACTATACCTATACGGTCCTTTCATGGTTTTGTTATATGTTGTAATAAGTGTGATTCAATTTTTAAGCAATAAAAATGTAAATTGTGGGTCGTTATATAGTAATTGAAAATAATGAATTCAACTCCAACACTAACAACCAATAACATGTCAAAGACAACTTGTTCCATAAACGATGGACCAAGACGATACCATTTGTCTCAAATACATATTGGGACAAAAAAACTGATTCAATTTTTTATTGTCCATCTTATTCCCTTTAGATTGAGAGGGAGGTGATATGTAACTAAGCCTTAAGAGGCGCCCCCCAAGATGCAAAAGGCTGACAATGAATGCTGAAGGGCCTCAATAGATGTTGGGGAAACAAATTTCTTTCAAAAACATATCAAACCCAAAAAAACACTATATGATTCATGATAATAATGAAAGAAAACTAAACATTTCATTTATCCAAAAAATACTAATACCATGCTCCATAATGAAAGGCTACAATATTAATGTAAACAACATGAGAAAAACAATTAAAACTCTAATACAAAAAATAGACACTAAAGCTCCATAATCTTCTTGCTCAAAAATCACCAAATAGTATAGGTATCATGATGTAGTTCTAATGATGTGTGATACATTACCTTTTCCCATGTCTTGGTAAATGACATCTGAAAAATCAGTAAAGTGGTAATGCACAGGTGATTACTAGAACTCATTAGGTTTTCCCCAATGACTTTCCAACTCACGTGACTAGGATATAATATTTAGAAACATTTATATAAATAATTTTATATAAAACACCTTCAAAAACTGTTTATAAACAAATATTAAAAATTTCCATATGAACCATTTTTTCAAAAATTTCATTTTTAAAATAAAAAAATCCTTTAAAACCATTCACAATATTCATTTGGCATAACCATTGGATTCAAAATATCCAAACATGCGTGCATTGCTATGACAGTTAAGTACTCATGAATGGATTCACATATATATAAAAAGTCATCAAATGGTAATTATATCACATGTCCCATTACACATTTGGCACCAAGTATAGGGTTATATTTCAACCAATCCTCATAAATGAAAATATGAACACACACCATGTATTCCCAAATACCATGCCAATACAAAAATGCAAAAAACATTTCAATAAAAAACCCATTTTAATGAAAACATTGTTTCAAAAATCCATTTAAAAAATCTAGTAAATACATAATTTAAAATCAAAATTTTAAAATCAATAAACCAAAGAACTCCTCAAAACAGGTTACACAATACCACAATATAAAAAACAACCATAAATCATTACTGAAGAAGATATATAACATGTTTTTCACTAAAAATTAATAATTAAATTAAATCAATTAAATAAATTTGAAACTAGGTCAATCATTTCTAGCAATGGGAGTCAATAGTGAATCCACATTACTCGATTGTTTTGTTGAAAATGATAAATGACATAAAAAAACATTACAAAAATGAGTTAAATCTCCATGAATCTACCCTAGACCTCCACCAATATCATAAAAAATCCCAAATCTAAATGTATTTGTCATGAACAACCTCACACTTACCCACTTCGGGTATCGATATAAGAAAATGGTATTTAAGTACATGTAGATCTAAGAAAAACATCAAGACTGATTAAGAATGATCACATACCATGAGGAATTAGGTTCTAATAAAAAAAATCATTTATATCACCTTCGGGTTGATGAGAGAACCTTCCATTACCATTGGGAAATCTTAATCCCTAGTTAGCGCTACATAGGATGAAAAAATTGAGATTTAGAGGGAAAAACAAGTGATATAAACTTTTGAAGGGGGTGTTTTCTTATCATACATGGTTTAGTCGCATAGTTAGGAAAATCGTGTGCTAACAACGTGCCAAACACTACCTTAAGGGTATACCTCACCTGGCCATCTTTCATGGTCTCCATACTTTGTTCCAACCATGCCAAATTCACTACCTCAAAAAGACCAAAAACATTTTTTTCCAAATGCACAGTTTCTGCTAGGTATCTTCCCATTTTGGACAAACCATGCACCTTATCTTTTTCTGCTATCTCATTGTGTATTATTTCTGGGAGATGTTTCATGGTTTTTTTAAACCGTGCACCAACTTTGCACCTCTAGGAAATCACGAAAATCCTCCAAAAGATTTCCAAACTCTCCCAAACATCACCCATATACTCAATATACATAAACATAATCAATAAAGGGTTACTTAATAGAAACCTAGTGTGCTACCTGACCTTTTTTATTCATGTGATGCATACCAAGATATAGAGTAATTATCTTCAATAATACTCAAACTATCTCACATAATTCCTAATACTTCTTAAAATAAAATAATGTAATTAAAGATGCTAAATGAGGGAGAATCTCATGGTCATAAAACTCTTGTGACACTCTAAGGATCTTCACAACATGGTCTCTCAAGAAACTTTGATAAGTTTCACTGATCCTGTGAAGGCCCTATGAAAATTCATACTTTCATCATGAAACATCCCGGAAAAGTCACCTAAGATCACATGGAGTCCTTTAAACATACACCTTGATATCAAAAATGTACATGGTAATTTCAGACATACAATATTCATGTCCATCGACAAGTCCACACAAGAAAACAAAACCAAATTAATTTGAAATAATCCATTAAAGGAGGTGTTGACAAGATGAAATCTCATTTTCTGAAAATCAGGTGATGTCCCCAGAGTGATCCATGGCAGGGACTCATGATGATACATAACCTTGATGTGCTCTGATATCTCTATCCTAGATTCCTTTGATATGTACTATTCAAAATGGTGAATAACTAGGGTGGTGAGCCAAATAAATGCCCCACCCTAGCATGAAAAATTAACCACTATTCTCTAGAATGAAAGGTCGTACTTTTTCATCCAAACACACCATTACACTCGAGAACCACAATGGATTTCTTGGAGAATCTTATCTCATGACCAGAAAAGGTTCATATAATGTAATATACCATCAAATATCTAGGAAAATAATGTGAAATTCATAATAAATTCACGTGATAATCTGTAGATCATGCAAAGGAATTTTTTTTCATGACATATAACGAACCTCCCACACACATACTAAATCAAAAGAGACTCAAAATTGGATAACAACGAACATATTTAAGATATTCTCAATATAAAGGGAATAAAAAAGACTAAAAAATTGGAGACTTATGAGAATAAAATATATGTGTGCTTCACATAAATCCCCAGGGATAAGAGATAGGTCAAGAATGTATCACCCAGATCATACGACACTCCTTTGGAATAATATTTAGATCATGTGAAGTCCCCTAGACATGTCAATGAATTTCATATGGTACGCCTAGGGTGTGCCACCAAAATCTTGGAAACCCCTCTGGGATATCCATACAATAATCATGATGTCCTTAAGATGTTTCACCTATCTCTTATGGTAGTACCATTAATCTCTACTATGTATCACAGTAGCTCTTGGGAATGTCAATAGAACCCCATGAGGTTGTTCAGACATGCCAGCCAAGAATCACGATTCCCTCAAGACTTGTCAGCTAGGACTTCTGACACCCTTTGTGACATGTCACATTGAATCTCACTATAAACCTCAAGCATGTCAACCAACACTCATGATGACACCAATTAAATTCCATTGGATAATCTAACAGTCATTGGGAAATCTAGATGCAGTTATTTGATGAAATCCATGATCAACCAGTTAGTTATTGCGATGTCTTTCCGAAATTTCAGTCTTGATCATGAGACATCCTCTAAAAAATCCATCCAAATTATGCGATGTCCCTCAGAAAAAAACAACTAGATTTTCTGAATTTATTATGAACTATCAGGATGACATTATCTGACATATCTAGAAGACAATCAAGGAATTACTAGTGGACAACCAATTAATTTTTGGGTTAAACGAATGATAAGATAAGGGAACCCTCGTTTTAAATCCCCAACTAGTGGAATAATGTAATTGTATCCACATATTAGTGTATCCTACGAATGGATAACATTATCCATCCTCAATGTTCTTGCCAAAATAAATTTGGAAAAATCAATGTGTAAGCTCCAAATAGTAACATAATGTTATGTGTCCCATATATAAGGGAAACATTAGGGCGTAATACCCGATTTAAAGAACCACCATAACTCTGATTATGGTATTTATCATCATAAGTAAGACATATCTCTAAGGAAAGAGATCTATATTAATACTTGAAATTTTGTCAAAATTCATAGGAGAAACATCCATAAGTAATGAGACTTACCATTGTCCATCCCTTGTTTCTCACACTGAACATAACACACGGGTGCTTAGAGAATTTCAATAATCATATCAATTTCACCTTATGAATCCATAAATATAAGAGAAATAACAGTGTATAATCCCTAATTAAAAGGACTATGAGAACCCTGATTCCTATGATAACTAGGATATATAGGAAGCCTTTCTAAGTACCAACATTATATAGGAATCCATTTTTGTGTACATACCCATATGTAAATGAAATATAAACCATTAGAACCCAATTATCCCCATGAGATGATCATTATACCTCATAGATCAGTAGACTGAGAAGTGAACTGAACTATTATGACTTCAATTCCCATCATAACCAGCATATGTAGGATGCCTTCCTAAGTCCTGAGCTCCAAAATAAATATCCAAAGTTTTTTCCCAGTATTTTTGACCCACATTTAAATTTTTGGAAACTAATTATCTTCCACCCCTTATTTATGAAATTGAGCATAGGTCACATTATCTTTGCGAATTGAAATAGTTATATCATTCACTTCATAAATCTCCACTAGATAGGGAAACATATGTGTGTAGGCCCCTATTTAAAAAACTCTGAAAAAACTATTTCCAAAAATAACCAGGATACGTAGGATACCTTTCTAAGACACAATATCACATGGGCATGAACTTCGATATAAGTCCCACCATTTCTTAGATATTTCATACCTTAGGACCCAATTATTCCAAATGGTTGATCATTCCACCTCAACCATCATTAGAATGAGAAACCAAATGAATTATGAAAACTTTGAATCCTTACATAATCAGGATACATATGAAATATCCTTGAGACTCAATCATTAATACCTGGAGTCTCAGTTCCTACACATATTTCCTTTCCATATGATGTTAAACTACATGGGTTTAAGGAACTACCTATGTTTTTATTCTTGTAATAAAAAAGGATATTTTGGACTCCTATTAATGGCTTAATCACTTCCTCAGAATATAAACCACCTCCCTACCTCACATTAAATTCTGAAGTACCTAGTTATATGGATTCAATATATAAGTAGCTAACCATCATTGAGGAATGGATAAAGAACCCATGATACATACATATGGATTAAATAATTATATCTCATTCTCCTACTCATATAATGGGTTAAGAAATGATCATTTGGTTAGGGTAACCAGCTCTGTATCATGATGTGGGAGATATTCACAAATATATCTTTAATCTATAAGAGTTTCCTATATTAGGAAAAAATTACCCCATAAAGGGTGATTGATCCGAACCACCTATCATCTTGACCAATGTGAGTCCCTAAGTTTGATTGGGTCTAAAACACTAAGTGATCTCCTGCCTTTAGAAAGAAGCTTCACAGCCGACTATGGATGAGGGGACTTTTGGGATTTTCTATGGAAGATTAAAAATGGTAAACCTGATACGAGTGAATGAATAAGGCGTTGACCCCCCCCCCCCCCCCCCATTATCAAACCATTGGAACAACATTCAATCCGGATATCCCATTCACCATATAAAAGGATAGACAACCTAGTTCTTATCAAAGAATCCCATTCACTAGTTGAGAATGTTTCCTATCAAGGTCATTAAAATCCCAATGAAACAATGATACACATAAAACCAAATATTTCTTTAATAAGACATATTCTACACTCATCAAGTGTAGATTTAGGTGAAATATAATATTACATTAAAAACTCACTCAATTCAAACAACCAAGCATCACAACTCATAATCACTAAGATTTATATCAAATATAATCACATACATCACCAATATCTCATAGATAATTATAAAAATCCACTGCTTCTATTCCAACATAATATAAGGATTCTCCCACTAATTCACTCATATTATGCCCCTATCTTTTGGTTATCCACATAACATACTACCCACTATAGGGTCTCTCATGGTCTAACAAATTTATGTTCCATAATAACATCTCTATCAATATATAACAATATTCATGTTCATTGAATTCATGTTCAATTAATTAATATTATGCAAATAGGTTGTTAAGAATCATAAAAAATAAATTAATTTGGGATGTTTTAATTTATAATATCCACATGAATATTTTACCATATAATATCTTTCTACCGTATCTAATACAATTAAAAAACACCACATTACTACTAATTTTCTTACTTTCTTAAACATATGTCCTTCCAATAAAAATTATGGGTTACCACATTACCTCAAGAATCCCTCCATATATGGTATGGGCCACCAAATTGTAGAAATGTACATATAATAAGTAATTGATAGATTATAAAATCACAATTAATACATATAATAATAGATAAATAACATAAAAAATACATACTAATTATAAATTTCATGGAAATATAAAAATATAATGAAATGCTAAATATAAAAAATAAACTTCACAAATATATGATACACTAAACCCATAATTACATATAGTTTTATATTGACTTGACCCAAACTATAAATACTAATATAATACATATTTTTCATAATTTGGAAATTAAATTTCACAAATAATTGGAAAAATACTAAAACCAAATGGTTTAGTGTCTTGGTATACTAGCTTCATTAAAATATTATCATACAATTTATCTTCATTAACTCCCACAAACATCTCTATATAATAATTATTTCTACACTTAATCTTTTATATAATATCCTATATAAATATGAAATATAAAAAGGACAGATCCCAAATTCCCACTAAGTGAACAGTGGTTTATGATTCATAAATTTTTAGACTATAATATTGAGAGAAAACATAAAAATTGGAGATATATCTAATTAAAATACCATAAGGTTATAAGTGATCATGAGGTATAAACACAATATCATAAAATAATCATTATGTAAGAATAATGGTTATGAAATCCAGCTTTAAAAAGGTTTACAATAATCATGAGTTATGGAAATATACAAATGATTCACAACATTGAAATGTGGTATGAACATAATCATGGGATATCATAACTTGATGAACATATCAACTTTGAATCATGTTCTCAAATATATTTTTGATAATATCCCACTACAATCATACACATGTACTAAGATGTGAACATAGAAAATCACAATAATGTACCCACATTAATATGTGAACATATATAATAAAAATAATTTCCCTAAATTATATCATTATCTTTTGAGATATGATTATTTTTCAAATAAGTTGGATGTCTATAATGGACCAAATCAACTCATAATGAAAATCTATTCATATGTGTGCCATTAAAATGTAGAAAAATTGTTATTTTATCACATATTAGTTAACCAACAAAAAAGAAAATTGTTTTATGAAAAAATACTTATAATATTATCATAAATATCCATATTAAGAGGGTGGATGGTGTCATAAAATAATATACCCAGTAAATCATATGAATCATTAATAGATGTTGACATAGATGAATTTTTTTATTAAATCATTGAAAACATTCATTAAAACTCAAAAAGAAATATCCTTTTCTTTTGGTAACCAGTAATAAATGAAAATTTATAGAACAATGGTGATTTCAAATAAACTGAAAACCTATGTAAATTTTCAATGGAAACTTGATAAAAAATAACAGTCATGATAATGGGAAAATATGAACATGTTCTAAGTGTTAAAAACATTATTTTCACACCTTTTTAAAGAAAATTAAAATGACATGTATAGAAAGAATTAAGATGATTCCATTTAAAACCACTATAATTAAACTAATAGATAATGGAAGATGAATTTAAAAAATCATTTATTTGTACAAAATAAAATTCATGATTATATATTAGGAATAAGGATATTGATCAGAATGAGTTGGGTAAAATATTATAAATTTTTAAATAAATTATTTTAAATTAAACAACATAGGGATTTTAAAATAAAACCATAGTGAAATAATGTACACTATAAGGAATATAAAATACCATGAATACAAATAAACTCAATATGTAGTATGTTAAAGAGGTACTATATACATCATATAAATGTAAATAGGTGTATAATATGAAACTTGTCTCAATGGATGGAAATTGTGATGAAAAACCCATATCATGGATTCCCAATAGGCCATACAGAAACTGAACACCAATATTATAATCATATATTTAATAAAATTATATATATAAACCTTATATAAATATATTAACTTTTATCTTAATCAGATATGTTCATTTGTTACTTATTTTTAGTTAACATCGATCATCAATGTTAGTAGTTCTAACTATCACTTGCCTATTTTGGTATAACATCATAGGTTACCATTACATGTTCATAGTTTCATTATATATGGAATATTCAAGGTAATATTGTATAATTTCTATAATTATTGTTTAATTTATATGTTTATTCCATTGGAATTTTGGTTAGATTTGTGAATATGAAATCAATAATGATATTGTTTTAGTTGTTTTTAAGGAACATAAAGTTATTCGTCATTATTGAATTAAATAATGATATTAACATTTAATAAATAAAATATATTATTAAATATATATTTCACATGATACTATAAATTTAGTTTCCACAACTATAAATTATATAATTTTATATAATCCCTCGTGTAGGTGGTTAAAAATGATCGAAACATAAACCTGTTATAATCAATGGATTTGAAAAATGATTGAGTGGTTATATCCTAATATAATCATTATATAATTATTTATTTGTATAAAATTAATCAATATTATATAATATTACCTAATTTTAGGTTTTCTTAAGTAGTCATGACTTAACCAATATAGCACCATTCGTGTAGCGGGTAAAACTTACCCAAACAAGAATGTGTTATAACGATTGAATGTGTAAGTACCTTATATTTCATAATAATAATATCAATTTTTACAAATAATGGTAGTTTATAATAACATGATTTTAATGTAAATAATTTAAATTAAAGAAGAGTTAGATTAATAATATATATATGAAAAATCATGAAGAATATGTTGCTTATGTTGATAGGTTGAATATTTTCGTTAAGAACATATTTGAAATGAGAGGATGAGGGAACTTCTATAGACCAAATGCTTGACAATATGTAAGAGGAATATTATGTATTGAAATAGGGAAAAATAATTTGGATTACTAAATTTTGTAGTGTGGCTTTGAAGAGGGAGTGAGGGGATCCTTAAATAAGTGAGGTGAATCACATTTTTTAGTACATTTTTAATTAAAATAAAAAAAAAATTCATTGTCAAGAAATGTGGATCCAAAAAATGATAACATTGAAAATGAATAAGGTAGAGGTCATTAAAGCCTCTTTAGAATAACTTAGACAATATCTTATGTTATATTCTAAGGCTTTAACCCTTGATTTTATCATAGTTACCTTATTTAATCCTTTATTACGGTGATTAACTTTTACCGGTAACTCATTTTTATGACAAAAATGAAATTTAATTTTTTACATAATTTTAATATTCTAATTAATAATTTGAAAACAATTTTACAAGATTCATTTATTAAGTGGCATTAATTTATTTTAATTAAATTATTATTAATGTAATAATAAGTGTTTTTAGAAAAATACCCCTTTTATGAATAAACAATAATTTTCACCAAAATCATGTATAATAATTACACCTATGAGATTTATTGATTTTAAATTAAAAAAAATATGAATATTTGTTTACTTAAAAAATAATTAAAAAACTAAATGGATCACTTTGAATACTTAATTAATTGAAAGATACTAAAATAGTATTTTATAAGAATAAAATATAACTTAGGATCGAAAAAGTCAAGAATAGGTTAATAAATTAAAAATAATATTTCTTAAGGGATTATGTTTCTCATTAAATTTAGATCTTGTCATGAAAAATATTTTAAATTTTTTTATTCCGTGGTTATATAATAACGGTTCCATTAAATATATATTTACTGTAAAAAATGTATTTTCACTATCCACATAAATATATAATTATTTAAAAAACATGAAAAATTCACATGAATGATATTTTTCTAGGATTAATTAAGACAACTAAATTATATAAAATTAAAATTCTAAAAATGATTAAATGAATTTAAATATAATCACTAATAATATTAAAATTCATATTAATATTTTTTAAAATATGTTTTGAAAAAATGATTAAAATGAAATAAATAATTTATTACAAAAATAATTACTTGTTTTCAACCTCCTAACTTCTATTTAAAAAACCCATTAGTAACTCCAGAGAGAATACAAGTGTAAGATTATAAATGGTTGTCATCATGAGTGGTTATTCGTCTAACATTTATCTTTTAGTGATTTTCAAGAGTTTGGAATTATCCCAGAAATGACTTCAACCAAGACATAATTGTTGATCCAATGCTTGAGTGTAATATATAGAAAACTATGGTGATTCAAAATCCTTCACAATCTTATAAAAATGAGGGTTATAAAGTCAAATGTAAATTATTAATGAATTTTTTATATATTTTATAATATTTTTAATTATTTTTATCATGAAAATTTAAAGAATATATTAAAACAATGATTTTTAATATCTATTAAATTTATTTCAGTTTGTTTTAGTTTTATTTTTTAAAAAAATAAATATAGAAAAAAATATTTGTTGATGAATAAATATTTACTCAAATCATGGGTTGTCACATTCTACACTCCTTAAAAATAATTTCATCATCAAAATTTAATTATGTATATAAAGACAAGTGAGAGTAATTTTTTTCACATTATAGACTCAACTTCCCAAGTAGTTTCTTAAAAAATATTATTCCCCTATAAATTGTTGACTAGGTGTGTGGAATTGTTCTAAAATACATTATACATTCAATCCATGATCTCCCCTGATTTTCCTCATCAGAGGGATTAGGTTCCATCTTCATATATGGTATGGTCAGTAAATGTCATGGATACAATATGTTTTTTCTCAAATGTGATACATATAACACATTAGGTTCTTGTGAGGTATATATAGAGAGGTCTTTTTAATAAAATAATATCTATGTAAAATCAATAATATCAAATTGATTGATGTATGTAGGGATCAACATCCCCTTTTTTCTAAATATCATAACATCCTTCCAAGTATATATATACAGGAACACATTATAAACAAATTTAAAAAATAGATCCCATATATGATTATCGATATCAATCTTGTACCAAATTTTTTCTACTTTAATATGTCACTAAGTTTTTTGAACCTTATCTATATTTTCATGTATTTTTTAAGATCTTTATAGATTGTTTTCTCTAACTTGAACCCAACATGTTGGAGTTTTACATCTCTTTATACATAAATCCAAATATAGTCTCAATTAGATGTTATAGTTAAAGATACTATTATATGATAATTAATCAATAAGTAGATATTATTCTGAGATTCCTTTTAATTTCATTCATCATAACCATATAATGTCTTCTAATGTATTAATTTCCCTTTTTAGATTGACCATTGGTTTAAATATGATATGTTACATGAAAAGGCATCTTTATTACAGATGTCAATTCAATACACCTCTATAATATTTATGTGAAACATGGATCTCAACCATATACAATTAAATGTGGAACTCCTTGTAGACATACTAAATTCTTTTATGTATAACATGAAAATTTGGTCATGTGTGAATTTCTTATGAATAACAACACAGTGTTATGAAATTATATATCGATCCACCACTACCCAGTTAGATTTGTTCTCTTTAGGTATTCTATTAAG
The DNA here is from genome assembly GCA_963277665.1 of Viscum album. Lineage (NCBI taxonomy): Eukaryota > Viridiplantae > Streptophyta > Magnoliopsida > Santalales > Viscaceae > Viscum > Viscum album. Next base: position 361,127,751 of record OY728125.1, read on the forward strand.
ATCGATAATGAAATACATGGTTCTCTTTTCACATATTCATACTGTTATAGGTAATGTTATCATCATACCCTTACATTAATAATGTTAACCCATTACTTGTTGGTATACTAAGAATCAAGACACATAATTTGGATTAATTTAGTTCATGTTGTCTCACCATAAGTGTTTCATAAGATATTTATGCATAATATTTATTATTGGATTAATAAAGAAGTATATGATATGTGCATCACCCAAATTATCCTTTATCTATTCTGGTTTTAAAGGGACATATATTCATTTTAAAAATCTTATAACCCCAACATCATCAATATTGAATTATATAATCCTTCTTACCAACTTCTATAGTTTTAAATCCTCAATCTAGGCCTATATGATCCTTTTAAAGAAAGTTGTTTGATAAATAAATTGGGGAGGTTTGGATTTATTTCATTACATTTTTTTACGTCCATGTCCATTCATTTAATATACATGAATATGGTATTTCTTATAATCCTCATCATGTATAAGGTGACATGATAATTTCTACATAGAGTGAAAGACACTTTTTTTAGTCATCATGGATGTAAATCAATTCAGAAATAATGATCTTTGATATGTTCCAACCATATCCTTTGGAATATATTTAACGATTTTTATAAGACTATGTTACCTTTTTTAGGTATTCATTGATCCTTGTTTTGATATAATTTATGATATGTATTATTTTGGGGTTATTTTGGGATAATGTGGAAAATTGAATAATCCCAAGGGGATTTGCACAGTTGTAACATAGTTAAGGAAAACCATACGGTTTGGACTAAATGACTATGCACTCCATTGAAGGACACAAGAATTGGGTGCACGATTTCTCTAAATCATGTGTGCAGCCCCTCCAAATCACGGATCTTTAAATAGTTATTTCTTTCATGGTTGGTACACAGTTTAGCAAAATTTTCACACTCTTAGGAGAAACATAGCTCCCTACTAGCAGGGGTACATGATTAGGGTGCCCAATTGGTATAACCATGTGTCCCTACACAAAAAATAGTGCACATGTGTTTTAATTTCATAATTTTTCTAAATTACCAAAACCCTCCGATTTATCCCCTAAATAACTTATTTAAACCATATCTCAAATCTATATTCATTTAAGGCTCCAATGAGGTGATTTTTCCTCCTCCGACCAATTTTATTGGAAAATAAAATCATTGTTAATCTTTTTCGATCTCCTTGAGGTAAGTAGATATCCTCTCATGAGACATCTTCTAACGTATCATTCTATCCTTTTTTTCTATTAGTTAATCATGTTATTGAGGAATATAAACTCTTTTTTGTTGGATCTTTATTATAGGTTGTATTTTTTGATTTCCTTCACCTCATTACTCGTTGTGGGTTATATTGTGGTTGTGGTATTTAAATATGTGATTAAAGGTAGTTGGTTGCATATTGATATTCCCTATAATTGAAACCTGACATTGAATTATTGAATTGAAATGAATTTTTCTTTTTGTTAATAAACCTGATTGTAAAGGATTTGATATATAATTTTAAATGGAATTAATAGGTGGAAAACTCTATTTTGTTTTTAAATGAGAAAGGCATGATGAAAATTGAAATCTGAATTAATTTGAAAAGTTTTATTTTCCAATTTTTGATTGATTGATTTTTTAGGTGAATGTTACACTTAGTAGTTAGTTGTAACTTGGATACGCATGCTAGGAACATTAATCCGTTGAAATAAATTGAATATGAAGAATATTATAAATCAAATCCAAAATGAATGCATAAGATCTTTCCCCTTAGAGGGTGGAGATAGTCCATGAGGGCTCTCTGACTTGGGTGTTGATTGATTTGGTGTTTTCAAAACTATCTTGAGTTGAGATCATTATTGATGTGTTTGAGGATCCTATTACCTAAACTAACATTACATGAGGTTTTTTACATGGTTCTATGAATTTTCTAACCTTATTATACTTTTCGATGATTATTTATCTATTTATTTCATTATAAATGATTAATATAAGTGTTTAATATAGAATTTTTATTTAAGATACTTTTGATTTATTATCTATATCTTTTGATGTGAAAGCATGTTTGGGTTTTAAATTTTGGAATATTATACCATTACTTGTTTATTTCATTTTATATACAAGATTATCTTGTTTAATTGTTATGGAATTGATTATGGATCACTTGGTGAGACTGTACTAGGATATATATCTCACACTCTACCTATCCTTTTACCATTTGTAGATTTTATTAGGTTAGTTAGGAGAAGAGGGAAACCACCACATGGAGGTGGGGGGTTTTATTTATCTTTGGGACAGTGGAGTGTTGATGGTGACCGATGGAGTTGTTTTCCACTTGTTACACATGAGTTTTCAAGAAATCTGTTTAGTTTAATTTATTTTTCCTTTGAGATGCTTATATATCTGTCTATGTACAATTTTACTTATTTTTTTATTGTTTCATTTTAAAGTGTTTATCTTTCTAACTTGTTTTATCACATTCTAATTTTTTATGGAAAATAAATTCCCTATTTTTTTCACGTATGATTCTTGGTTATAGACACGATCCCATGGGGATCCGGAAGCCCATTCAGGCCATGTTAGATCCATCATGTGTATTAGAGTACTAGGGTATCCAGGATGGTTCATGACCAAGTGGTATCAATGGTGAAGGTTAATCGTATTTCCTTAATTCCACTATAGAATTTGGGAAATCTTAATGGGGCATAAGATGTATTTGTGAGAGAGTACCTAACCATATCTCATATCCATCATCCTTATGTCACCATAGGTGTTTGGAAAAAGTGTTTTTGAGGAATTTATTAATTTTATTCTATCCATTTCTATAAATTTGAGTTCAGTTCGTTAAAATGCCATTAATAAATTTATTATCACTGGAATTGATATTCTTGTATCTCTTATATATTTTTTTGATATATTTATCTTTGTTTTAGGTCTTTAGGGATATCTTTTGATGTTATTTAGTATCATGATTATGATAAAATGTTTGAATATGACCTAGGAGAAAGATGTCGATGAAAGACAATAAGAAAATCATCCATTGAACCAAAAGTTTGGCAAGAAAATTGTGTGGTCTATCCAATTTCAAGGAAAGGTTATTTCACTTATTCCCATTCAGGATCTGAACGTGGAACCATGAAGGGATGAATCATGTGATTATGATCTAGATTTTCTTCAATAGAATGCACATTCATTCCAATTCTCTAATGATCTTGAAGAGAATGAATATTGTTTGGGAAATATAGAGCTTCTTTTTGGGTTCTTAGAAACACCCAAATATATTAAGGTGAAATGTGCTAACATTAATATGAAAGATCCTAGAAGGAGATTGTGGGATTCAATATTTATGGTGAAATCATAAGTGTTTGGTATTGAAATACTTTTATGTTATTTTAAAAAACTATTTATATCCATGATCTATGGTCTTGATGAAATCCAGGGAGTTTCTCAATATCCAGTAGGGTGACATGATTTGTGAATCAGTATGAAAGCCTATTTACTAATCTTATACATTTTTATATAGAGGTGGTTACTGATGAGAAGCTAAAGGAATGAATAATTTTGATGGGTATCTCATGTAACATTTGATCCCCGGTCTTCCTACTTAATTTGGCTTCTTATATTGATGTACTGAATAAGGCATTAATGGTTGAGCTTGACCTTCCTGGTATATTAATGTTGTCAGTAGTTCTTTTTTCTCACATTGGATGTTATATCAGTTCCATTTAATGAATGAGGAAGTTTGATAAGTCTCTTAAGGGTTATTTATAGATTTAATCTTCCATAACTTCTATAGATCCGGGAAGAGGACCATTGATCTTCTTTTAGTGTGACAAGGTTAGAAATTTGAAACATGTTTTTACTAAGGTTCCAATGATATGTAGTTCTAATGGTCACTCAGGACATCGACAAATGTTTTTCAATTTCATTTTTTTACTTCACATTATGTAATGGGATCATAATCTAGAAATGTAATATGGTGCAATCAAATTCTTCCAGATATAAGGGGTTCAAGCCAAGTAATCAAAAATGAAGGTTCTTCACATAGTTGAAAAGCCTCTAGAGGAAGCTGATACAAGTCCAATGACTATGAGAGGTACCATCACTATAGATTCATCTTTAATACATTCTTTATTTTATAATGGTGCATATCACTCATTTTTATCTAATCCTTTTTTGAACCTACTAAATATCCTTATGAAAATTTTTCCTTATGTGATGGATATTACCATGCCCCTCAGAGTAAATAGAGAGAATGGTCTTTTTTGTCTTACTGGTGTTTTCAATTTTTCAGATATTGAGATTAACTATAGTTATATACTTCTTGAAAAAAACATCTTCATTTCATCCTCAAGAAGAATTGGATGATTTCTAATAAAGCCTGAATTGATTGTTACCTTTAGTAGTTATCCCTTACTATACCTAATACTGTGTGTCATTTAATTCATGGTGAATGTGAATTGATGTCATGTAGATCCATAACATCTATTTTAGAATTGGGAAACATGATATAAATATTTTCTTTTGACATGGAACAAGAATCTTTGATTGATGATCGCCCTCCTATTGTCGCCGAGTTTCTGGATTTTTCCTTCAAATTTCTATGGTCTGCCACCAGATATAGAGATGTAGTTCATTATTAATTTCGTACCTAATACTCTACCATCATCAATTCCATCTTACCATATAGAACCAGTTGAGTTGAAATAGTGTAATAATTAGTTTGATTTTCTATAAAATAAATGATTCATAATCCAAAGTGTGTCACCATTGGAGGAAAATGTTCTCTTTGAAAATAAATGCAATGAACTAACTCTCCTTTATGTTGATTAATGGAATATCAGTCAAGTTATGTTAATGAAAAAGTATCTATATCCATATAATCATTATATATTTAATTGGTTTAAAGGGGAAAGGTGGTTATCAAAGATTTATATTCAATTTGGTAATCACCTGTTATAAATAATAGAATATAACATTCCAAATACTTCCTTTATAAGTAAGTATGGTCACTTTGAGTATCTTTTTATTATATTAGGATTGAAAAATTATTTAGCCGTCTTTATGGATTTGATGAAAAAAAATTCTTGATTACCTTGATTTATTCGTGATGTTATTTTTGGAAGATATATTTTTTAAAACCAATATTGATTAGGATAATTTGTGCTATTTTGGATTAGTCTTATACATATTGAGATATCACATACCTAATGTGAATCTTTCAAATTCTAGTTTCTTAATTTGGGAATTGAAATTCCTAGGTTTTGTAGTATTAGAACATGGTGTCTCAGTTGATTCTGAGATGGTGAAAATAGTTATAAAATGGGAGAAACCATATAATTTTTTTTAGATATAGATCTACATGGGATTGGTAGGGTATTTTTGTTGTTTTTCCAAATATTTCTCAAATTTTTATTTTCCAATGAAAACTCTCACATAAGAAGGTTGTGATGTTTTTTTGAAATGAGAAATTTAAAATCTCTTTTTTGGATATGAAATGTTTTTTGAATTATATTCTTGTTTTGACTCTTACAGAGGCTAGAAATGAATTTTTTGTAATCTATAATGGATCATGTTTGTTTTTTATATGTATTATTATGGAGTGCGATCACATGTTATCTTATAGATATAGACATATTCTGCCACATATGAATAATTATCAGAACCATAGTATTAAACCATCTGCTATAATGCATGCTCTTAAAATTTTGTACTATTACCTTTTTCGGATAAATGTTTAATATTTATTTTTGAACAAAAAATCTTGATTAATATATTCTCTCAAAAAAAATTGAACCTCCATTAGAGGTGTTGGGTGGTGTAGTTGGAATATTTTTATTTCGATATTTATTATCCCCTAGAGAATGGGAATTTAATTTATAATGTATTTAGAAGTATAATTTGAACCTAGTCCATGAAATAACCATTATAAGAGTAGAAATTTATGGCTCCATTTTCACAATTTCATTTAGATATATATAATAAAAATGCGGGAAGGTTGTGTTCACAGGTGTTTTTTTGACCTATTCTCTTCTCGAGATAGTTCTTCCAGAACAAAAACTGGATGAAAACTTTTATATCATCAGGGACTCCCATTTTGGTTGGGGGATGATCGATGAATGAATGTTATCATACAAGGTAATCCCATGTTTTCAGAATCTATTTATTATAACTTTTCCAATAAGAAAGTATATAATTGGGTATTTACATAATTAACTGTTGGTGGTACACCCCAGAACCAAAAAGACATTTTATGATGTTATGTGGTGATTCTAGTGTCCAGGTATAAGATTTGACATTTATAAAAAAAATTCTCAATGTTATACCTATCAGCAGGTGAAATATGAGCACCAGTGACATTTGGGTTCAATTTGGCCACATCTGGTGCCCACTTGGAAGTGCGATGAGATCTGTATGGACATTGTAGTTGAGTTTTTTTGTACCCACCACCGAATGAGTTATATATGGGTTGTGATTGATTGAATGACCAAATAGGATAATATCTTACCAATTCATGATACAACCAAAATTTAGGACTTGGGACATCTCTATGTGTAAGTGATTATTATAATTCAAATAGTCTCTTATGCTATATTCTATTATAGAGATACTCGTTCCAATAATCACTTTTTGACAGTCCTCTAGGAGGAACTAAGATCTTATGTAAGCTTGAGCATAACATATCATCTAAAAATGGATGGGCAAACAAAATTATCCACACAGATTCTAGAGGATATTCTTCATCCCAATTTTCTTTAATTTTGTGGTGATTGGTATGTCCATGTAGAATTGGATGGGTTTTTTTACAAAAAGAGTTACCATTCCTCTCTCACGATGGCTCCTTTTGAGGCCCTATATGTTCATCCTTACACATATTCATTGTGTTTGTTAAATATTGGTGAAAGATAATTAGGTGGAACTGGTGTGGTCAAAAAATGAAGATAAATATTCAGTTGATTCATCAAAGGATATTGACAAAATAAATCCAGTAATAATATTACACAAACCATCATAGATGTACTCTAGAGATTTCCATTGGTGACCAGGTTTTTTAGATAGTTTTACCAAATTTGGTTCATTGATATCTACGGAAATAGGGAAAGATTTCACCCTAGTTTATGGGGTCTTTTATGGTTGTTGATCAGGTGGGGAAAGGGTATTATTGTTTATAAATTACTCTATAGTTGACATTGATACAAAGTGTGTTCCATATATCACATTTTTTATTGTATCTTTTTGAACCATTTTATTTAGTGACCTAGGAGGATCATGATGTTGATCCTAATTTATCCAAGACTGAGCATCCATGCAAGATCATTGACTATGAGACAATAAGACTTTATTGGAGGAAAATAAATTTTCTCCATGTGATATGAAAGCATGGTTATGATTCTCATTCGACATGAGATAATGAGGCATTGATGATAGAGTAGTAACATAATCTATTTTATATAAAATCTCCATGACTAGATTTATGGGGATAAATTTTGATTATTGTGGTGATGTTATAAGATCACATTACATTATTTGTGGTATTAATTACCCCTTTTTTGATCTAATTTATATAGTGCATTGTCTGGGGCCATTCTTGGGGAATTATGAAAATTTTTTAAGCCCAAGGTGTAGTTAATGGTTGGAACATTTTTAGGTAAAACCATTCAGTTTGGACCAGAAAACCGAGGACCCTATTGTGAGACACTAGATGGGGGCACATAGTTTTGCCAAACCATATGACCAGCCCCTCCAAACCATGAAACCTAATTTTTTTGGGTTTCTATAGGTTTTGTATTGTTTCATAAACCGTACTCCATCCTATGAAAAACCATGAATTCTACTATCTGAGTTTCATGGTTAGTGAAAAAATTTTGTATAATTGTGTAGACCTACATAGAAAAGTATGTGCTTGTTTTTTAATTCCCTTGAATTTTTAAATCTAAAAACTCTCTATTTTAACCTCTAGTGAACCTATTTTTTCCATAAATATAATCCTCAGTTTTTGTGGCTCCCAAGAGGATATGTTTCCTCCTTAATGACCTTCTCTTAAAAGTAATGTGGATCTCCTCTTATGTGGTTTCTTGCAATATCTGTTTCACTCCTAGTTAGAGTTTAATGTGTCATCATGTTTTTGATGGATGTAAAATATTTTTTCATGAATCGCGATTATAGGTTGAATTTTTTATCTCTTTAATTTCCTTCTTCATTTCTGATCCCAAGGAAGGTGTATTCTTTGACCATGTGATTAAAGGTAAGTGGTTCTATATTTATTTTCACAATAATATAAATCTATATTTTCATGATTTAATTGATTTAAAAAACATAATTTGAAATGATTTTATGTATTATATTAAATGGAATTAATTGATAAAAATATTCATTTTGGGTTTGAAATAAGAATGACATCTTCAAAAATGAAAATTATGAAATTGTAATTTGAATTGATTTGAAATGTTTTCCTATCCCATGATTGATTGATTGATTGTTAAATAACATGTTATGTTGCATATTTATTTGTATCGGAGAAAATAATTCTAGGACCTTGATTACAAAGTTTTGGATTGATGATAACAGTTGTTACTAAATAATTACGGCCTGAGCGCATATGGGAGATTCACATTGGTACTTTATATGGGCCATGTGGGTTCTCCAATTGGGATGTAGATTGATTTTTTTCTGAACAGATATCTTGATTCAAGATCATTTTTAAAATGTGTGAGTATCCTATTACCTAAACTAATATACCAAGGGGATACTATACATGGTGCTATGATTTTTTAATTTGATTATACATTCCCATGATTATTGAACTTTTTATTTCATGCTAACTGATTTATATAAGTGTTTTATATAAACTATTTATTTATTCGATTTTTGATGTATCTGTCATCTTTTTTGATGTTAAATAATGTTTTTGTTGAAAATATGTGGGAGTTATACCTTACATTGTCTTGTTCATTTTAAATGTAAGCATGATTGGTTTAACTGTTATGACATTTATTATAGAACACTTGTGGAGACCCTAATAGGATTTATAGATCACTCCCTACCATTACCTTCAGGAATATTAATATTTTCTTATTGTTGGTCTATGCTAAGGGGATAATCCACTTAGAGTTGTTGGATTTTCATGATCCATGGGACCATGGATTGTTGATTGTGACTAGTCATTTTTCTGGTTGATGTTGTTTTTAACTTGGGATGATTATCTATCTCTCTAGGTACTTATTTATATTTTTATTTCTCATACTATCTCACTTTGGAGTGTTGAGCATGATAGATTGTTTTTTTATCTTCTTCAATTTTAGGTAAAATTTGTTCCCACTTGTTTCTTGTATAATTTCATGTTCTAATCACTATCCCAAGGGGATAGGGGAATCCCCTTGGGCCATATCATAGACATCTTGTGTATCAATGTACCAAGGTATCCATGTTGGGTTGTGACAATTTTTTTGGGAATATATATTTAAAAATCTAATAATTTTTATATATATCATAAATCTCACCATATAGATAATGTCTCAAAATATATAATGAAATTATTAATTCCTGAATTTCTAGATCATGTTTCTGGTAATTTCATTAATGAGTCTTTATTTGACATGAGGCATAATCCATTACCTTTTCATTATAAATAGGTACACTTCCCAAATCCCTCTTCAAAGAGACACTATATATAATAAACCCTTATGAATTATAGGGTAGTGTGAGTAAAGGTGTTGTGAAAACACTCTTCTTATGATCCTTTAACTTTTTTAAAATTATTATGCCCATATAAGCCCTACTAAATTCTAAGTTAACATTGCTAGAGGATTTGAAAAATATTAGAAATTTCTCAAAGATCATTGATAATATCCAACTAAAAAACAATTCTAAATCTCTATCATTGTGGATGGTCTAGGAAATTTTGAAATCAATTATTTTATAAAAGGATAAACAGATATAAACTTACATATAATCACATTACTGAAGAAGTATTTTTTTGGAAAAATTCACACTTTCTAAACCTACATAATATTTCTCCAATCATAAGGTATTTATGACAATACTCAGTTACAAATTATTATTTTCCTTTCACTTAGAATATATATGGATATTATAAATAAGTTATAACATAACATTTTAAGGTATTATCTAAGTACTCTATTCACCAAGTCCATGAATATTTTAGGGCCATTTGTTTGTCTAAAATTATTTACTATGAATTCATAATGTTCATACCATGTATGAAAATTTACCTTGGTTATATATTCTCTCCTTACCCTTAATTAATGGTATATATATTCATGGTCCATCTTTATGAAGTATTAGTTCCATCTAAAGTGATCAAATAGTTCATATAATGGGGGAAGATGATACATATTCATGATCATGTTTTTTTTATTTTTAGGATAATCAACGAAAGGAAACATTGATCTATACAAATTATTGATATAGAGGGTCAGTTCACCTGATTATGAAGAAATTAGGTATATAATAACTTTTTCCATATTTTCCTAGAGTCATTTCTTCAATTCCTATAACTCAATTGGATCTATTATATAAGGAGTATTTTTATGGTCATAAAACTTGGTATGAGTTCAATTGAAAACTGAACTTCACATTCTGAGGGAAGATCAAAAAATTATTCTATAAAATTATCACTATACTTTTGTACAGTCCTCACAGCTTCAATTTTTATTTCCTTTGTATATATTTGAGGGGAAAGTCCTTTTTTATTGGGTATCATGACCCATAATATAGAATTTACTTACAAAGAGAGATCATAATCATCCTGTAATTAATATATGACATGGAGATGATTCAAATACAAAATAATATTTATTTATCCCAACAACTGGTGTGATATTTATATAGGGATATCCAATATTTTCTTAATATTACATAAAATTAAACTAACAAAAAAATAAATATATTTTCACGATATATATTCACACAACCCATACTTGGAGAAAAGTTTTATACACTAGATGAAATCAACACACCACTAGGTGTTTTCATTGATAACTCAATACCCATGTGTTATAGGGATGAATCAATATTCTTAGAATACCCACTAGACACAAAATAATTACTAGAACCATAATCAAATAACATATTCATAGGTTTTGAGTGGAGAGTAAGTGTATCTATAAAAAATATATAATCATTATTGGCTTCAATAGTTGGTATTTCATAAGATCATCCATGTTCCCTTTCTCTAAGTGGTTATTGAATTATGTCATCCTATTTATCCCTTATATTTTGTTATTTATTTTTATAATTCCCAAAATCATTTCATTTGAAGCATTTTTTTGCAAGATGTTCCATAGTCGGGGACTTTTTCTCCTTTATCACTTTAGCAGGTTATTTTTACTCATTATGAAAATAATTTATTTGATGGCCAACCTTTTTTTACATGAAACATTTTCTAGTTACATTCATAAAAAATTCAATGTGATTCTTTCCACATTTTTTCTATAGGAAGTTCAAATTTTATCCATCCATTTGATTTGTTATTCATGTTTACATGATACTCTACTGTCATTTTCTTATCACCAGAACTAAGAGAAAAAGAGTCTCCAACTTCAATATAAACTTTATGTTACTATCGTGAAATTTATTTATAGCTTCCAATGTCTTATAAAGATAACTCCTTTCAATGACATGATTTAAAACCACTGATTGAATTACAAATTGTTTATTCATTGAAAATAAAAAAAAATAAAAGTTGTCCCATTTGAGTCTCTTGATGTTGTATTCATATGTACCTATAAATTCATCCAGATTTTTTTTCTAATATATGAATTTTATCTATATATTTTATTTATTATTTCAAAGAAAATATTTAATAAAAAATATTTCCTTTTACACCAACCATTCTCTAGAATCAAACTCACCATTCTACATTGTATTCTTACAGAGATTCTACCATTTTTTGTAATAAACATCCATATGATATATGGATGTAATATAAATATCATTCTATGATCACTAGTGAACAAAAAATATTATTTCTATTACATTGATTTATTCCTAAAAAATTTGTGGACTATAAGACCCACTAAAGGAGGGTAGATGTTGACTCAAGAAAGAATATATATGTCATTATTTTACTTTGTTCATTTGAGGGGTAAACAAGGATCATGTTATTATTCATTGACTAATAAGGTTATGTGATCATTTAATTATGGTTTTGTACTCCAACTTCCAACCCATGTGGTTTTTCAGTGGAACCATCAATCCATTTCACTTTGAGCCCAATTTTAACTCAGATACTTCTAGTTCCAACCTATTATAAAACAAAAAAATATATTTATATGAGTAATGAAAAATTATATCTTTAGATAATCAGAGTGAAAAACTATATAAATTTTGATAGTTTATATTATTAATACTTAACTATAAGTCTCTTTACTCTTATACATGGATACTTTTGGTTCATCCTATATCACTTTTGATTCAACATAGGATTTTTTAAGTTTCATTATATGATAATTATTAGCCTCATCTAAAAAATAACTAAACCAATATGTAATACCAACTAAGGTGAATAAAACTAATCATGCAAATATATTACATTAGTTTAATAATTTAGACATTATATATCTAAAATAATGACAAAAACACAAGCCCCAAAAGTTTTAGTGTCTTTAGATATTATATTATTGATCTTTTATTACACATTACTATTTAAGTATATTTATAAAAATAAATAAGTATATCAACCTTATATATATAATTATATATATAAAATCATAGAGAAATGAGAAACATATGGAGTGAGATTAAATTCTCAAGAGGGGAAAAGCTTTTCAATGAGTCATAATTGGTTAGACCAAAACAATGAGGGAGATAAATGATCATGGGAGAAATGTTTGATCAAAACTAATGTTGGGCCATATGTGATCATGATATATGAACAAAATATCATAAATTAATACTTATATAAGTATAATACATAGAAAAATTGGATTTAAAACATTTAACATTAAGAATGAATCATTGAAACATATGAATAACATGTAACATTGTAATCTGAAATATGCATACTAATAGAATATCATTAAATTATGGACATAGCTACCCATAATCGTCTTATTGGATAATGTTATGATCATATCAAACCAAAATCATACCATTGAATTATTAATTGATCATATATGACTATAATCTTGTTCACACTTTTTGTTGTGAACATAACTAAATAAAATCAAGTATACAAATTATATCATTAACTCATGTGAAAAAATTTTGTTCCTAGTTAATTATATGTATATAAAAAACCCCTTTCATCATAATATAAAACCAAACATATTTGTACCACAATAAAATAGAAACAATCATAATTTCATTAGAACATAATTAAACTATGAAAAAATGAGTTTCATGAAAACAATATTTGAATATCATCAGAATATATCTACAGTAATAGGGTGGATGATCTCATTTTAGAATATCCCTAAGGAAGAAAAAGAATAATTAAAGTATGTAAACATTGTTAAAAAACATTTATAAAAAATATTCGAAATAGGATTTGAAAATCCTGAAGACATATCCTTTTTCTTTTGATAACCTTTAAAAAAGAAAAAATCATAGAAAAAATGGAATATGATTTTTTGTAAAAAAATCCATGGAAACCAATAAAGTAATAATTATAAAAAAAATATTGTTTTTGATTGTGGTAAATAGTGATCAAGAAGTAATTTTTTAAAAATAATCTTTCCATGCCATTATAATGAATTTTAAAACTGACATGTATAGAAAACATTAAAAGTGTTTCCTTTAAAACATTATAATGAAAGTAAATGAAAATAGAAAATTAATTTAATTAATCAATTAATTATTTTTAATAACATTATTTAAAAAATAAACAATATATATATGGAATATAAATATTTTTCTACATGAATTAAAATATTTAAAGCAATTGTTTTAAATAAAAACCTTAATTAAATTTAAAATAAAAACCACATTTAATGAAAAAACAACAGAAGGAATTTAAAATTTCTTGATTGTTAAGATACTACTCATATTAAAAGAGGCATTGATACACCAAATAAATATAAATAAGTGTATAATATAAAGTGTATCCTCATAAAGTGAAATTGTGATGAAAAACTGATACCTTGGACTCCCTCTTATTCAGAGGCACCCTAACCTCATGTATATTAATAATAGAATTAATAATAATATCTTAGAAAACCACAATGATATTTATCACTTTTTATTTTAATATAATATTTTCAATACTTACATAATTATTACTTATGTTTAGTTAACGCTGATCATCATGTAATGTAGTTTTAAATATTCCTTGGATTTTATGTTATAACTACTTCAGTTACCAATATGTGCTCATAACTTCCTAATATACATGATATTCAAGGTACAATAACAAAATTTATATAATGAATTATGATGTTATAGATTCATTAGACGAGCGTTTTAGTTACAATTATGGAGTTGGTTTCAATAGATTTGACCAATAAAAATTGTTTGTTGATATTTAATGAATTCTTAATGAAACTATTATACATAAAGTAAAATATTTTGACATATTAATATCATATGTTATCAATAACTATGTTTATATAACCATTCATGTTAAAATTTTATAGAATATCTCATTTTAGTGGTTAAAATATCCCTAAACAAAACTGTGTTATTATAAATTGTTAATTATGATTATGAATATATTTTATTATACTTTCATTATTATATAATTTAATGAACATATTAAATTAATCATTATTACATAAATTTTCAAATATTGTTTAATTAAGTTATTTATGATTTAATAATTATAACACTTTTTGTGTTATTAGTAAAACAAAACAATACTACAGTGAGATATAATGACTGCATATATATGAATATTCTATTTCATAATAATTATGTCACGTTTAAATAACCATAATGATATAATTTTTAATTTATTACTCAAATTAAATAATCTTTATATGAAGAAGATATGAAAGAATAATCAAGAATAATACAACACATACATGAGATTTTAAATCTTCTCTTATAGGGTCTCTTTCAAATGAGAGATTTAGGGATTGTTGTAGGGAGCAAAAACTAATGAACCTAGATAAGACGTATTAGGGATAAAAATATTGAAACTTATTTTCAGGTATTCTAATTTTTCATGTCATTAAATGGGTGGTTGATGGATCCTTTAGTAATTAAGGGGAGTTTCATTTATATAAATTTATTTTTTCATTAAAATAAAAATAGTGTCATTCTCAAGGAAAGTACCTCGAAAATTGATAAAAATTGGAAAGTAATAAACTAGAGTTTCATCAATATTCTATAAACCCATTTATAGACAATTTTTTTATGATAATTTAAGGCGTTAACCCTTGATTTAACAATTTTATAACATTTTAGACTTTATCATAATGGCTAAATTTTACTTTCGTAACATATTTTTATGACTAAATATTAATTGAAACTTATTAATTAATTTGATAATTATAATTGAAAATATGAAAACTAATTCAGAATACTAAATTTTAGAACTTGTTAAAAATTATATTTAATAAATGTACACTTAACGAAAATAACATAATTTTTAGAAAAAATCACCTTTTAAACATTAAAATGAATTCACAATCAAATCATGTATTGTATTGATTCCCATGATATAAATTGATTTATAATTAAATAAATTTGGGTTTTTTTTCTTTAAAATAAATATTAAATTGAGTAAAATATTTTAAATACTTAATTAACATAAAAGGTGAAAAAATGTATTTTTATAAAAAAAATATATATTAGGTTTCAAAAAGACAAGAATAACATTAAAAATCTACATTTTATTTTTTAAATGAAGTATCATACTCTTCATGTTCATATGTGGATGATAAAATGGTTTTACAAATTTTGTTGTCAGGATTATATCAAAACAATTTAATAAAAGTTATAGTATATTCAAAACCATTATTTTCACTATTCACTTAATTATAAAAATTTTTAGAAAAATATGAAAAAATAACCATAAGCTAATTTTGAGATTATTAATCCAAAAAAGTGAAAATTTAATCAAATTATAATTATAAATGTGTTAAAAATTAATTTTAATATAAGAACGTTGACTTTTGAAATGAAATTTTAGAAAATGAATTTGAACGTATAAACTAATTCTTAGAAATGAAAGTAATTATTGATTATATTAATGATTACCTATATATATCATCAAGAAATCTATATAAAAACCCAATAAAGACGTATAAATATAATATAATGGGAACATAATTACTGGACGATGTCATAGGATGTGATTCATCTATCATTGATGTCATAGTGATTTCAACAATCCTGAACTTCACTTATAGATAATTTCACTTAGTCATACTTGTTGAAGTTAAAATTGGGTTTGGTCTAGGGAAAACCCTAGTAATGTCACCTACATTTAATTATTGGGAAAACTAACATGTAATTAATATTTTTAATTATTAATTTTATTGATATGGATTCCATAAGTTATTTACTTTTATTTATACATGTAAATGAAATTGATATATGAAAACTATTATATTTAATAATATTAGAATATATTTTTTGTTCAGTGATGCATGTAAAAATGTTATTCATAAATATTAATTTAAAGATAAATATTTACTATAGTCATGGGTTTTTACATACATCATGAAGAGATCAACCAATAAGTGATCATATATTTTGTATATATAAAAAAACATAGAAAACAAACAACCAAGCCAAAGGACCATTGACATCATCATGATATTTTTTTATCATCCCTTTCAAGATATGCAATCACTATATATATATATTATGGCTCACGAACTAGATTTAATAACAAAAATATTAGATTTACATCAACCTATATACACATAAAATTTATGTTCACAAAACTCAATGATACACCACTAATAGATTACTTAGTATAATCAATATACTTTTTAATTAATATGTACTATAATATTAAAAAAATAAAAACTCAATGAAAAACAATTACATAGATATATCATATACTTAACATGAAATTACAAGGCGTAAGCCTACCAGATTCATCAAATATAAATAATTTAAAATGGTTATTGGAAAATATAGTGGTTGGGTTAGAGATTACATTAAATCATTACATGTGTAAGGGTAAGATGCCGATGAAATGAATTAAAAATTACACTAATAATATACTCTAAGTAAAACCTATGATATGAGAACTCCACATAATATATATCATTTAAACCATATAATTATATATTTACATTAATGGAATACCTAATATCATACTTAAAATGATATTTTTAATATTGGACATAATTTAAAATGTTATTGATCATATTAAAATTATAATATAATATCCTACTAAACGATTAAGAGTATCCATCCCAATTATAAGTCTTCAGCAATTTGAGTGGAATAAATATTTCAATCCGTCTAGAATAATAATTTAAAGAAAGACTCAGTATACATATATTTTATCCATTTATATCCTTTACATACCCAAAATCATCAATAGTCATGGTTTTTATCATAATAGAAAATACCCTTTATAAATAATCTCATGAAATGCATCAAAATTCATGCAATTAATCCTATAGAAAAATTCATTGGATTATGGTTATATATTTTTATTTATTTAGATTCAATTTTATAAAAATATATTAAATATAAAATAAACATACCCTTTGTTAATAATCATCTCACATGAAATTTGAACAACATAATATAGAATGACACTATCATTGTAACAAAATCAATCAAAAAGTATCATGTTGTAAAACCTATATTCTTGGACAATACACACCACACCACCTATATCACATAAGCATAATAATAAATATAGATTTTTTACACCCCTAAGTGGATCATACACATAGAACTCATTATATAAATGACTATGGTCATTTGGTCATAACTCATTAAGTTTTTATCCAAAGGTCATGGTATAATATAACCACATGTTCATAAATCTAAACAAATACTCCTTGGATATAATCTAATTCAAATAATAAATACAACCTTGGTATAATCATGTATTTGAAAACTATATTCTATAATACAATTTAATTCAGAATATAAATTTTCAAGTATATCAATATCCCTTATACACTCAACAACTTTATAGGAATCCCAATTTTCATAGAGTAAGCCAAAATATACTATATATTGAATGTTTATTAAGCAATAAAAAACCAAAATGAGGCATTAAAAAACTATCCCACTCCATGTTTTTGAGTAACCTCATAAATTTTAATATAGTTTAGTGAAGGATATTCAACCTTACATGGCTCATCAACCATCGATGTATTATCATTCCTCGTGGAATATCTACTTTCATTCTATATATTTTTATTCCATTTGACTCTTACCCCAATTTTTTGACACTGTCTATATGTACCACAATTGAATCAGAAAAAAACGTTCATTTAAATAAACAATTAATGCCACTAAAACCTTTATTCATAATGTATTTTAATTTTTTTGTGGTTTTAAAAATGCATAAATTATTGATCATGGATTCAACTGTCTAATCAACTCAAATTCCTATCCATCATACCACTAATAAAGACCCAGCCATAAACATTAAATAATATTTAATTTTAAGTCAAGAATTAATTATATCATATTTAATGTTCTTAGTAATTTAGTATTTTATAGAATTATTAAATCAACCTTATATAAATAAATATTACATCACAAAGACGACACATCAACTTAGTATCAATTTTTTCCAAAAAGAAAAACTTTGAAAATATATAAAGTTTTATATTCATGAAGCATCTTAACAATTTTCATCTCAACCCAATAATTGTTCATATACATTCTTAAAACTCATTTAATGTTAATTTAAAACATTTTATGATAACAAATATCTATGTAAGAGACATAAAAATACTGAATGAAACCCATTAGTCCAAAAATACTCATAATTTTTCTCCTTTTTGGAAAAAATAGTTGGGATTAAAATAACCATTTCCTTATTTAAGATATAAATTTATATTCCAAAATATTTTCTTAAAACATTTCATTAGAAATCTTAATGTAAAAAATAAAAATCTTAATTTTATTTATCATAAAAAATGTATAAAAACATTTTCCAAAAGTTAAATATTTCACCCTTAAGAATTATGATATACTTTCCTTAGATCATAAGATCAATATATTACCTTTTTAAATCATAATATTTCCTTAAAAACCCATAAAATTAATAATAAAAGATTTTATTTAACTTTGTAAATCATTTTCATATCACTCTTACAAATGGAATAACAAGTACATTAAACTTCCATTAAAATTATTTGAAGAACCCAATGCATTAGATGGATCTAATGGACCCAACCATTCTTAGGTTATACAATTACCCCAATTCATTGGTTTATAATGGAACCACCCATCATTGTATTATAACAGAACCACTCATACTTCATTTATAATGTAACCACTATTAATCCTAAAAAAATCACACAAATCATAACAAATGAATGTTTCCATGCTTATAAAAATATTTCTTTCCCCCCACAAGAAAAACATTTTCATATATCAACATATTAATTCCATTTAAAACCTATTCTAAAAATAACCTTAATATAAGTAAGAGATTTTAATTTAATAAAAATATTCATATAAAGGAATCTTTATATCAAATAATGGTTGTGGATGAAAGAAAATTCCTAAACATTATATATGATAAATTTTAATATTCCTTTTTTCTTTTGTAAAGAAAGTAGAATTTTTCAATAAAAATATTCCTTTTAAAAACAATTGAAATAAAGTGAAAAAAGACATAAAACTGTTATTTTTAATTATTTTTCATCCAAATATAAAATATTTGAAAAAAATATGGAAATGGAAGAAAAATATGTATTAAATAAATAATTAAAACATTTAAAATTAAGTTTTAAGTTAATGTGTCCCTTATATCGAGTCCCAAATGTCATGTACATTCATTATCTACCTGAACAATAAAATTTTGTAAATTTATT
Organism: Viscum album; assembly: GCA_963277665.1. NCBI lineage: Eukaryota > Viridiplantae > Streptophyta > Magnoliopsida > Santalales > Viscaceae > Viscum > Viscum album. The sequence goes on from OY728125.1 coordinate 361,147,693, forward strand.
ACCTGATTAATAAAATTTTTCAAGTTTATAAGTCCTTTTATTTAACTCATTACCATGTTATGTAAAGTTACATAATCAAATAAGTTAACATTTTATGTTTTGACAATATTGAGCTCATTTGTCAAAAATCATTATGGTAAGTAAACCATGGTCAATGAGATCATTGATAGATCATATAAAAAATAATAATCATGTAATAATAATCATTTGTATAAATCAATTACACTATTAATACAAAACATTTTTGATGATTATGAAAAATGAACAATATTACAATCATGAGACAATAGGTCACCCGTACACACGAGTAACTTTTCCATTTTTAAATAAACATTATGGAAAAAAGGTAAGAATTATTTTATGTTTAAATTATTATTATTCTATTATAAATATAATATTACTTATTAATTTAAACTTTCTTTTAATCCATGTTTTGTGATAAATAAAATTGAATATTTTATTTTCATGGGGGTGGTAGTCCACAAACAAGCATTAATGACATTATCACTTCTCAATAAATATAAAGGTAAGAAAATACATGATATATTATATAATAAGAATGATAAATATTTTACGAGTATCATATATATATATATATATAATTCTTCATTATAACCATTATTGGGAGGCAGTGATGGAAAAAGAATTTATTCTGTCCGCAAGGCGGTAGTCCGTCATACACAAAAATGGATGGTTTTTCCAGTTTGATAGATTATGGGAATGTATAAAAGATATTACACTTACATAAAAATATCATTATATTTAAGATACTAGTTTTACTATTTCATCATATTTTATGAATATTATAAGGAGGTAGATGAAGAAATAAAATGAGAACACTCGATTAAGAATAATACCTATTATTGGAATAATCTCGTTAGGATTATACCCAATGTCTTCCAAAGCTGGTCATCTAATCCAACCAAGGAATCTAGTTCATAGGTAAGGTTATGAATAAGTTATTTGGATTAGCATTTTTAGAAACAATGGTATTTTTATTTGTGATGAAAAGAGGTTAGAATGTTTTCATTTATAAGAGGGGAAGGGTACTCTTTTAATTTCTTAAAGTGTTAAATTAATAAAAATTAATATTCTATAACAAATGGTGAAAAATTTATATGATTCAATTATAATATTTTTAGTAGTAGAAATAATATCATATAATAAAAATTTTACAAGTTTAAGAGATTTTTTCACCCTTATATGTTTGCTTTAACTTGTGTTAAACCTTTTGATGATTATCGTGTTATTAAAGTTGTTTACGCATTAGGGGTTAAGAAAGTTATTATAAAAGTAATTTTTTTTCTATAAATGGACCATAGATGTTATTTGAAACTATTTCTCATTCATTTTTTGATGATAATATTTTTAGTAAATTTAAATGATTTAATAAAATATTATTTATTATAAATTATCATTAATGTTATTTTTGGAACTATTCATTTAATTTGACTTTGAAAACAACATGAATGAAAATTAATTAAAACAAAATCCTAAAAAATCACCTAAAATGTATTATATATCTATAAAATTCATAGAATATAATAATTTATTCATATTATATTACTTTTAATATTTTGAGAATCATTTATTTTATTTTTCTATTAGATTAATAAACACATTGTCGACATTGTTTAAGAAATTAAAAAAATTATTTATTAAATAAAAATTATAAATAATTATTAATACAAAAAATAAATTATCTTTAATGTAAAAATATATATCCACGAATAATTTGTTTTTATTCCTTTCATTAAATATTATAGATATTAAATTTCAAGAAAATTCCATTTTTAATGTTATCTTTTACATAAATATTATAATGGTATAAGGTAAATAAATATGAAACTGAGTTGTCATATTTTTCAAAATATTATAAAAATAGACAAAATAAAATCATAAAAAAATTAAATTCATGTTTTTTGGTCATTTTTAGCCCTTTTTATATTACTCAGTAATTTATTTACCTGATTTACCCTTACCGTGGTGACAATAATTTACTATGGTTTCTATTCATAATGAAAAAAAATAAAAGGGCTCTATTTACAAATGTTTAACAAACATAATTCCATATATAAAATCAATTTTCAATAATAAATTTTCTTGAAGAGGATGTAATTAATATAAGATTAAAATGTAATACCGAATAAATAAAAGATTTCTATAAGAATGAATTTTTTAGTATAAAAATGTTTTATAACAAATTAAAACATAAAATTGATTCCAATAAACATAATTTAATTATTACTAATATAGGATAAATGATTTTACATTTAAAAGATTTTGAAAAAAATGAAACATTTTAAATTATTTAATTAAAATTAAAGTGTTAAATAGAAATTAGTATTTTCTAGTATTCATTAGAAAATAAATCAGTTAAGATAAAACCCAAAAAATTACCACAAAGTTAATTTTTTCAAATTTAATTTAAACAATGTTAACAATTTAACCAAATAAAATTTTAGAAATTAAATATATTATTCTCGATAAAAATAAATTAAAACCATTTTTAATGAAAACCAAATTTTGAAGAATAAAATGACTTTAAAAAAAATCGAGTTCTTATTTCCTAAGAATAAATTAGTAAATTAGAATTGAGTATGAACTGTATATATATTTCATAATGTAGTCAATCCTATTTATACCTTCCAATTAAATTCCTAGGTTATAACATTCACATTTGAATATTAATATTTTTAAAATATATCCCAATTCTTGTAACCCATAGATTTGTATGTTAAGAAACCTACGAAGCAAAGCATTTAAAAAAACACAGCATGTTACTTTCTCCCCCCCCCAATAAATTGCATCTAAATTTTTTTTATTGATTATAATTAGAAATGGGTGAAATTTATAAATACTTTGGTTGAAAAAAGACATCATAAAAATGGACAATACAACTTCCCCTAGAAAATAGAGAATTTTTAATACCAAGGTCAACTAGAATAACACAAATATGTTTCAAAATATGATAAAATTAGTGGGAATTTTAAATTAGAACATGAGAGAAAAGTGTAATGTATAAATAATGATGGAGAGTGAGTGATAGAGATCGTTGATCACAAGAAAGTAAATAAGTTTACAAAATTTAACTACCGTAACACCATAAACCAAAGAGATGTGAAAAACCCATCGATTCATCACAAATAATGGTAATATGATTAATTTTTTGTTGAGTTAGAATTTTCCAAGTGTTGAGAAATTACTTACTATATAGACTAATAATATAAACAAAATATTCTTACTGGATAGGTTTAAGTTCATCCTTTAATAAATTTCCACCATAATTTAATCTTCTTTCTCCATAAAATGAACATTAAAGATATATTTTTCATCCCTGGAACATTAAAGTAAAATTTTAATGGATCACATAATACCTAAGATATTCATATTTTATTTTGATTTTAACCATAACCAAAACTTTTGTAAGAAGTTAATATAATTCCAAAAATTAATAATCCCTCATATGATTAAATATAAAATTAATCTATAAATCCTCAATAATAAGAACACAAGTTCAACAAAGATCATTTGATAAATAATAAACATTAAATTTTTATAATTATCCCTAAATAGTATAGAACTAAAAAAATTAGATGTAATTGATAAAATATTATTATAATATTAATATATAATTTATGAGATATCAACATTAGTAACTAAAAAATCCTTATTATAGTACCCCTGGTATCAGGTACATAACCCCTTTCCTCATATTTTTTTAATTTGTGCGTCTAAAATTGGTAGTTTCTATAAAACAGAGAGTTTCCATAAAATAGAGAGTTTCCATAAAATAGAGAGTTTCCATAAAATACGTACTATCTATAAATTTGGGTGTTTCTATATTGCTGGGGGTTTTCATAATGTGGGATTTTTTCATAAAGTGGGGTGTTTCCATAAAATGGGGTGTTTCCATAAAGTTGGTTGTTTCAATAAAATGGGGTGTTTCCATAAAGTGGGGTGTTTCCATAAAGTTAATTGTTTCTATAAGAATGGGTTTCAATAAAATGGGTAAAGGTGAATTATGGGAGAGTTTTGGGTTTTATAAGTAGTGTTGGCACCAAAAGGAAGTTCACCCAATCCATACAAGGTTGGCCTAAACTGTTTGGTCAAACCTTGCACGGTGGTAAAATTTAGATCATATGTTTTAGGAGTTTACCTGTATTGGATCTATGTATTTATTTTTGGCTTTCAAACGCCCCTATTTATATAATAATCTCTCTATAAGGGTTGAGAACCATCCACACATTAGTTGGATCCAACCTAGAGGCTTCCCTTAGTGATTTCATGCCCGATTCTTCAGGTAAGTGTCGATCTTCTTAGTTTTTCGTTTTCCACAAACTCCTCCTTCCCCCTTCTCATTTTCTTAGATCTACAGCTCATGTGGGTAGATATAAGTTTTTTAACATCACTTAAGGCTAAATATGATGTTTTTCATGATATAAGAATAGATCTAAGCTGCTTTCATGGAATCTTGATCCGATTCTTGGGGTATGTCACCATTCTGTACTGTTTTGTCACGTTTTATTCAATCTGCTTAGATCTACTTCTCCAATCTCCATTATTTATTAGTTATGAACCTATAGGGGGTAGATATCATTTCAAGATTCCAAATAATTCATTTTTGATTCATGATCGTTCTAGGATAAGATAACTAAGTCTATTCTTGGATAATTGACCTGTTTTCTTTGGCGTTTTTCATCTGTTGTCGAAGTTTTGTGAAAACCTTTGAGATAGGTGGATTCTATCTCAACCCCTATTGATGGAATATTTTGGTTTAGGTTCAAAATTTTTTATTGATTGTAAAATTCATGTAAAAGTCTTTATTTGTGTGAGATTTATGTTTTTTGTGAAATTGTGTGATCTTGGTGAATAATTGTGCAAAAGGGGGTTTAGTTTCATGAATTTAAAATGATGATTTTAAATTATGGATTTTCTAGAATTGAAAAATGGTTGATGGGAGAGATATTTTCAATAGAAATGGTTTTCAATAAAAAATTGAGTTTTATTGAAATGGTTTGGAATTGAAATATTTTAGTATTGAAATGTTTTTTACAGAAATAGTTTTCAATTAAAAGGTGTTTTTATTGAAAGAGTTGTTTTGGAATGATTGTTGGGAATATTTGGTGTGTGTTCATGTTTTATATACAGGGTATGGTGGAAATATGACCTAGTGCTCAGCAAAAAAGGTTTAATGGCACATGAAAATTTCATACACGGGGCTTGGATGAAATATGACATTATGATCAATGCCAAAGGTTTAATGGAACATGGGAAACAATTACCTTGTGATGACTTGGTAGATTGATGAGAAACCGCCCATGAGTATGAAAGTTTCATAAAGTAGCAGTCATGGTTGGTTTCTTGGGTTCCAGTAATGGTTGGGTATACCTATAAATTGTTATTTTTTAATTGTTGTAAATATTGTTTAGTTATTTTTCCAGAAAATTATATTGATGGGAAAAATTGGATTCAATTTCACTTTTATGCATTAGTAATGAATGGTTTTGGAAACTTGTTTATTTTTTGCTATAAACTGTTTTTGAGAAAAAAATTTATATAAATGATTTTTTATAATTGTTGGTAGCTCTTCGATTCTAGTGGCGTGAGTAGGGAAGTCATTGGGTAAAAACTACTGAGCTTTATACTCACCCGTGATTTGGAACTTTGGTGCTTTTGAAGATGTTATCTTCCACTAAAAGGGAAAAGGTAATGTTTCAGACATTTTTTGCACTACCTCGTGATGTTTGGGCTGTTTATATATTTTGGAGCTTGGAGCTTGTGGATCATGGAGTCTTGAGAGAGTCTTGTGTAGTTTTTCTACCTTGTACTTTGATACTCAGTTATTCTTTCACTGTTTCTTACATTGTTGTGGTTTTGGGATACATGAAGTTGTTGGGTTGTATTTCATTTGTTCATGCATCATATAGTGATTGTTGGTTATGTTTGGTAGGTTTATTGGTTTATTTCTTATAGGGTAAACCATCCCCCAATTTTATTTTAAACCCTTCCATATTTATTTCCAACCTTTGGTGTCTTGGGGATGTCGTTTAAGGCCTAGTAATGACTCGTTGTACTCTTAAGGCAAAGAGAGTTGGCAGGTAATTACAAATGGTATCATCTTGTTCAGTCCTTACCTAACAAGTAGTCATCGACGTTCCTAGTTTTGGAGATGAAATCCCTTCTTGTCTATTCCTTGGGTGGGAATCCTAGAAATGAGTGTTTTTTTCGGAACATGAAATGTATAACATAAAAGGATGTAGCTAACCCTTTTATACTGAACATCGAGTTACCAGGGAGTTGTGAAAATAAGTGTTTGGATACACTTCTAGGATATTAAAATATCATTTCCATGGGTTTAGCCAATGAGACGAGCATGACATGCATTGTAGAGGAATGGCTTCCACTTGGAGTGCAAACATCATTTCGATGAATGATTCATGTTGTCAAAAAAGTGTAAATTTTTGAAAAAGTATGGAATTGTTTTTCAAATGAAAGATATTGAAAAATAGAATTCTTATCGTATTTTGAAAATTGTTTAATTTTGAAAATCATGTGAAGTGGTTTAAAAAATAGTTGAACATGTAAAAAATGTAGTTTTGAAAAACAATATTTGTGATAGTATATGTGATAGAGTTTGAAATGCTAAGACAGTAGTTGATAAAGATTGAGATTAATAGAGTTCGTTGTTAGTTTAGAAAATGGCACCAGGAAGGCGTCGTCAAAACCAACCCGAAGAAGTTGTAAAGAATGTGGTTGCACCTGATGCACGTGTGAACCAAGAGATGGTTCATATTATTGTCCAAGATTTTAATGCTGTGGACATAGGGAACCTGAGGAATGAGCCACGACATGTGGACCATACCATCCTCTTCATGAAGCAGAATCCACCTTATTTCAGTGTGATTTTGTACCCGTGATGGAGGAGGTGTGGCTATGTTGGATAAAGAGTATATTCGACTTCATCGGCACACCAGTAGAGATAAAGGTCAATCTGAAAACGTATATTCTCTAGGATCTTGCACATCAGTGGTTGGATTTAGTGGTGCAGGTTAAATTGGATGAAGGACCTATATAAGAGGATTTTGAGGAATTGTGGAAAAATCGTCTATCCTCACACGTTAATGATCCATAAAATGATGCACTTATTTATCCAGAAACAAGAGAGTCTCTCTGTCATAGAGTATTTGGCTATGTTCATGAACATAGTACGCTTTGCACAAGAATTTGCGGCAAGTTCTTCTTTGAATGCATGCATCATTGAATCAGGGCTATGACAGAAGATTCAATCAAAGATTGTAGTAATCTGTATTACAGATTATAAGGAGATGGTTAACAGAGTGACTATGGTTGAATGTGATATATCAAGATCTATGGGAGGAGTCATGATGATACCTATATGAATTGGTTGGAACTCAACCACTAGGAACAGATAGAAAAGGGACACCTATTTCCAAGGTGTAAGTGGAAATCAGAACCAAACGGATGGATCATTAAACCTTCCTCCATGACCCCAAAGAAAATTATTTTGTTTTCAATGTGGTTTACTTGACCACAAAAAGAGAGATTGTACGACACAAACTAGAGAATATCATAATTGCAACAATATGGGACATCATTAGCACTATTGTCGCAGTGCTCCAAGGTCAGGTGCTTGAGACACTTCTCAGGTGTCGAAAGCATCATATGCTTTGACTAGATATGGATAGCAGAATCAATCTCGTCAGTAGAGTAGAGATAGCCATGGAGATTCTAGAAATACCATGACTCCTCAACTAGGGCATCCTTAGCAAAGAAACAAGGAGAACAATGTAGTGAATAAACAATAATAAGGAGCTGAGAAGATGATTGTTGATGATCAGGCTAGACCATCTATGGTGAGAGGTACAATTCTATTGAATTCTACCTTTGTGTAGGTTTTTTTGATACTGGTGCATCACATTCCTTCATTTCTTCCTGTTCTATTGACATTCTATGGTTAAAACTATAAATGACGCCTTCTGTTTTGAAATTGAAAACTCCTCTTGGTAAAAGGGAATGTCAAGACTTTGTGCGTTGAGAATGTGCTATAAATAATGATGGAAATGAGCTAAAATGGGACTTCTTGATGTTGGATATGGATGGATATGATGTAATCCTTGGTATATATTAGATGGAAACATTAAAGGCTCAAATTGACTGTTATAGGATAACAATTAGTTTCATGACTGAGGATGACATCGGGCATCTCCATTGAGGAGATAGGATTGTAAAGAGGGGTGAAAAGAGGTTTTTGGCACCAATGGTGAGAACAATATCTTACAAATTGGAAGTAATGACTTTGGTATCAATGGGAGAGATCAAGGAAATAGTTTTCTAGCTGTTGGGGATCAATTTCCAGATGTCTTTCCGGATAACGTCTCAGGGTTACCACCTTTAAGAGAAGGAGAGTTTATGATTGATCTATTTCCAGGGACCAGTCCAATTTACCTTCCATCTTATAAGATGGCCCCAATAGAGTTAAGAGAATTGAAAGTGCAGTTAGAGGAGCTAGAAAGCAAGACTTTTCATTCGACCACGTATGTCTCCATGGGCAGCACCAGTTTTGTTTATGAAGAAGGCAGAAGGAGCACTTCTGCTGCATGTTGATTATCATACTCTTAACAAAGTTACGATAAATAATAGATATCCACTTCCATGCATTGATGATCTATTTGATCAATTAAGAGAAGATTAGTGGTTCTCTAAGACTGAATTGTGGTCTGGATATCACTAATTGAGAGTTTGAAAAAAGTATAATCCTATGACAGCTTTCAGAAGCAGATATGGCGACTATGAATATATTTTCCTACCTTTCGGTCAAATGAAGGAACCAATGGTCTTAATGGCATTGATGAATAGGATATTTCAACAATATCTGGATTCTTTGGTTGTGTTGTTTTTAGATGAAATTTTGGTCTATTCAAAGACAAGGGATGATCATGATGTGCCCCTAGAAACATTGTTACAAATCCTGGGAGATCATTGTTTGTATGCAAAATTATCAAAGTGTGATTTTTGGATACAAGAAGTACATTTTCTGAGCCATGTAATTTTTGAGAAAGGCATTTCTATTGAACCTAAAAAAATAGAATCCGTTATCTCTTGGAAACCACCAAATAATGTTTTCGATATATGAAGTTTTATTGGTCTAGCTGGTTACTACCGTTGCTTTGTGTGTGATTTCTCACAACTAGATTCACCAATGATAGCTCTAACATAGAAGAATTCTCTATTATAATGTATGGAGGAATGTTAAATGAATTTCCTAGAACTGAGTGTTTGACTTACATTAGCACCTATCGTGATCTTGCCAGAATCTGGACAGGGGTCTGTGGTGCATTGTGATGCTATGGGATCAGGGTTGGGTTGTGTTCTCATTCAAAGAGATCAGGTGGTTTCTTATGGCTCAAGGGTATTTATGGTTCATGAAAAGAATTACCCAACACATGATATGGAGTTATCTTCACTCATTTATTCTTTTAAAACATGAATACATTATCTATTTGGGGAGAAATTTACTGTGTTTATGGATCACAAAAGCTTGAAACACATTTTCTTATAGTGAGATTTGAATCTGAGGCAAAGGGGATGGATGGAGTATCATCAAATTTTTGACATTGACTTTAAATACACACTGGGGAAAGGAAATTTAGTGTCTGATGCATTGAGTAGAAATTCATATGCTCAGTTGACGAAAGAAGCTTTAGATGAATGGTCTTTAATTTTGGTCTTCACTTACATGCATGTGGAATGTGAAGACTGAGGTGATTTTTCAGTTTTATTTTCGGTTATGCTTCTTTCACATTTAGTAAAAAAATTCTAAGAGGCAAAAACATATGATGCAGAATGTATGGTTAAAAGTTCAAAACTCAATTGCGGGTAGACCATTGAGGGCTGTAAACTTGATGGAGGTTTAGTTTTGTTTATCATAGATCGGTTGGTTGTAAATATGGCCTGTCAAGAACAACTCCTTCAATCTTTCCACCATTCAAGATGAGTTGTACATCTAGGTATACAAAAGATGTATAAGGAGTTGAAGGTACACTTTTGATGGAGCAACATAAAAATGGAGGTGGATGAGTTTGTCTCGTAGTGATTAACTTTTCAGAAGGTTAGAGCATAGCATTAGAGACCAGGTGGTATGTTACAATTGTTTCCCATCCCAGTGTGGAAATGGGATTAGATAGTAATGGATTTTTTTATAGTTCTTCCAAGAATGGTCTAGAAACATGATGTCGTTTGTGTGATAGTTGATCATCTAACCAAGTTGGCCCATTTAATCCCTATTTGTGAAACTCATATGGTGTAGGATCATTCAAAAATATATATTTGAGAAGCAGTAATGAGGCCTGGCGTACCTATGTCTATAGTCTCAGATAGAGATCCAAGGATCATGTCTCGTTTCTAGAAATCCCTACAACAAGCCCTTGGGACTCAGCTAACAATGAGCATTGCGTATCATCCTAATACATATGGGAAATTCGAGCAGACAATTCAAACATTGGAAGATATTTTTTGGGCTTGTGTAATGGATATTGGTTTCTCATTGGAGGATCATATAAACATAAAGGTGTTTTCATACAACAAAAACTATCATGGCACGATACCTATGGCTCTGTTTGAAGCATTATATTGGAGTCCTTGTCGTTCTCCACTATGCTGATTGAATACTAGCGAAACTTCACTTGTCTAGCTGTTCCTTGTCTATGAAATACCAAATAAGATCTAGTTGATTAGAAAGAGGATGTAGATGGCTCAGAGTTGTCATAAATCTTTTGTATATGACCTTCGAAGACCATTGTCGCTCACTGTGGGTGATCGTGTCTTCTTAAGAATCTCTCCAAGGATTTGACAACATCATTTTTGGATGCGTGGAAAATTATCTCTTAGATACATTTCCCCTTTTGAGATACTGTATCGGGTTGGAGAGGTGGCATATCAGTTTTCATTACCACCACAATTTAGTTCAGTGCATAATGTGTTCCATGTAACCCAATTTAAAAAGTATCACTGTAATCATGACCATGTGATCAGATGGGATCACATTGAGTTTGAAACCGATTCATCACTGATACATATCCTAGTGCAGATCATCGATATACAATAGAATGTCTTGCACGGTAAAAGCATCATCCTAGTGCGGTTTTTATGGAAACATGGTCAGATTCATGAAGAGACTTGGGAACATGAGAAGGAAATGAAAGAGTGGTGGACAGAAATCTTTTTGGCCAGCGAGGGTTTTCTACTTTATGAGGATGGAAAGAAAAATGGTGGTTAGAATTTAGTACCCCTATTTTTTGGGTACATAACCCCTTTCCTCACGTTTTTTTAATTTGTGTGTCTAAAATAGAGAGTTTCCATAAAATAGAGAGTTTCCATAAAATAGATAATTTCCATAAAATAGGGAGTTTCTATAAAGTTGGGTGTTTACATAATGTTATTTGTTTTCATAATGTGGTTTTTTTCATAATGTGGGGTGTTTCCATAAAATGGATTGTTTCCATAAAGTGTTTTGTTTCCATAAAATGGGTTATTTTTATAAAATGGGGTGTTTCCATAAAGTGGGTTGTTTCCATAAGAAATGTGTTTCAATAAAAATGGTAAAGTTTAAGGATGTGAGAGTTTGTGGGTTTTATAAGGTGTTTTGGGACCAAAATTAAGGTCACACAATCCATATATGGTTTGCCCAAACCGTGTGGTCAAACGTTGGACGGTGGTAAAATTTAGATCCTATTTTCTAGGTGATTACTCATTTTTTCTCTATATATTTTTTTTTGGCTTTAAAATGATCCTATTTTGAGATGCATGTCTCTATAAGGGTGGAAACCATCCACACACGAGTTGGAGCCAACCTTGAGCCTCCCCTTGGGGATTTGAAGCCTGATTCTAGGGGTAAGTGTCGATCTTCTTAGCTCTTTTCCATTTTCCGCAAACAACTCCTCAATTCTAGTTTTATTAGATCCACACCTCATGTTGGTAGATATATGTTGTTTAACTTCAATTAAGGATAAATATGGTGTTTTCAATGATATAGGAAGATATCTAATATGATTTCTTGGAATCTAGAGCCAATTCATGAGGTGTGTCACCATTCTTTATTGTTTTGTCACGTTTTATTCGATTTTCTTAGATCTACTTCATTGATCTCCATTATTTCTTTGATATGAACCTATAGTGGATAGATCTACATTTTTGGATTACAAATAATTCATTTTAAGTAGTGATATTTCTTGGATATGATAAATAAGGTCATTCTTGGGGAATCGACCCATTTTCTTCTATGTATTTCGTCTGTTGTCAATGTTTCATCAAAACCATCGAGGTAGGTGGATTCTCTCTCAACTCCTCTTTGTATAATAGTTTGTATTATACTGAAATTGGTTTATTGACTATGAAATTCATGAAAAAATCATAATTTTTGATGATTTATGGTTTTTCTGAAATTGCGTGATCTTGGTGAATAGTTGTGCAAAAGGGGGTTTAGTTTCATGAATTTAAAATGATGATTTTAAATTATGGATTTTCTGGAATTGCAAAATAGTTTATGGAAAATATATTTTCAATATAAATGGTATTTAAAAAAATTTGTGTTTTATTGAAAGGTTTTATAATTTAAATGGTTTGGAAATTAAATGGTTTTGAGGGAAATGGGTTTCAATAAAAAGGTGTTTTTATTGAAAGGGTTGTTTTGGCATGATTTTTGGGAATATGTGGTGTGTGTTCATGTTGCATATACGGGGCATGGTTGAAATATTAACATTTGATCGGTTCCAAAGGTTTAATGGAACATGGTAACTTTATACATGGCGCTTGATTGAAATACGACCCTGTGATCAGTGCCAATGGATTAATGGCACATGGGAAACAATTACCTTGTGACAACTTGGTAGATCAACGAGAAACTACTCATGAGTATGGAACAATCATAACGTAGGTTGCAGGGTTGGTTGCATGGGTTTGAGGAATGGTTTACTATACTGATAAAGGGATATTTTGGAATGGTTGCAAATATAGTTTAGTTATTTTTCTAGAAAAATATCTTGATGGAAACAACTGGTTTCAATTGCACTTGTATGCATTAGTAATGAATTTTTTTGGAAACATGTTTATATTTAGTTGTAAATAGTTTTGACAAATTTTTTTATATAAACTATTTTATATAATTGTTTCTATCTCTTCTATCCTAGTGGCGTGAGTAGGGAAGTCATTGGGGAAAACCTGATGACCTTTATACTCATCCATACTTTATCACTTTGGTGCTTTTGTAGATGCTATCCTCCAGGACAAGGGAAAAGTTAATTTTTCACATGTGTTTATCACTATCTCATGATGTTTTGGATGTTCGGAGATTTTGGAGCTAGGAACTTGTGGAGCATGGTGTCTTGAGAGAGTCTTGTGTAGTTGTTCAACCGTATACTTTGATATTTGGTTAATCTCCCACTTTTACTTAATTTGATGTGGTTTTGAGATACATGAAGTTGTTGAGTTTTTTTCATTTTTTCATTCATCATATAGTAAATGTTTGTTATCGTATGTAGGTTTATTGGTTTATTTATTAAAGGTTAAATCATCCCCCAATTTTATTTGAAACCCTTCAGTATTTATTTCCAAACTTTGGCATCTTGGGGATGTCACTTAAGGCCTAGTAATGAATCGTTGTACTCTCAAGCCAATGAGAAGTGGCAGGTCATTACACTTACACCAAAATATTATATTCCCTAATCATATAATTTCCCTTTTGATGAAATAATAGGATTTATATTGGTTATTTAATTAGAATATGAAGATATAATTAAATTTAAAATACATTATCATTGTTTTTACATTTTTCATAGGGTTTGAAGTAGTTAGATGATGAAATAAAATGAGAATTCTCGGTTAAGAACTATACATCTTATTTGAAAAACCTCTTTATGATTACACATAAATCCATCTTAGGTTGACATTATAAACAAACCAAACCCTCTAGGATATGGTAATGGATATAAGGAAGGGATTTGGGTATATATTTTTTAAACTAAAATGATTTTGAAGTGTCAAGAAAAGAGGAGAGGATATTCCCTTTTGTAAGAGAGAAGAGGGGTGATATGGAAATTTATTAAAAAAACATAATTATAATGATTCAATATAATATTATGAAATAAAAACTGGATAAGTTAAAGTGATATTTTCACCCTTATATTTTTTATTTAATAATTGTTTCCCATTTTTGATGATTACAATGGTTTTAAAATTTTGTACTCTTTAAGGGTCACAGAATTTACTATAAAAGCAAAATTATCACATATAGAAAACATGGATGATATTATAAACCATATCTAATTCAATTGGACAATTACATGTTTTTATCAATTTTAGACCATTTAATAAAATATTATTTATTTTAAAATATCATTAAATTTATTTTTGGAACAATTGAAAAAATTTTGCTTTGAAAACAAGATGAAAGAAAAAGAATTAAAATATAATATTTTAATACAAAACTAATAAGTTATATTTATCTTAGACATTAATGGAACATAGTTATTAACTCAAATTTAATTAATATTAATATTTTTTGAATCATTAATTTTATTTGTCTATTAGTTGAATATATACTATATCGGCATTGCGTAAGAATTTAATGTAACTATTTTATCACTAAAAATATTAAATAAATTATAAGAAAAAATAATTTATTTTATAAATACTAATTTAGAATAGAACATATTTTTTATCACTATAAAAATATATTATGGACACTAAAAGTAAGAATGTTCCATTTCAACATTATCGTTCACTTAGATATTATAATGTTAAAAATTAATGAAATATAGAACTAAATTGTGATATTATAGAAAATTAGGTGAACATGGATGAACCTAACTCATCCAATAGAATAAAGGTAAATGTTTGTGTCATTTTTTAGTCTTTATCATATTTTGTTTCACCTTAATCACATGATTTACCCTTACCGTTGTGACAATTATTTACTATAGTTACTAATCATAATGATGAAAAATGAAAGTGACCTATCTACAAAATTTGGACCTCCTAATTCCATATATATAATCAATTTTTCAAGATTTGATTTTATTAAATTTTCATAAATTAATTTGAGATTAAACCGCATAACACAAAGAAAAAGTGTTTTTTAAAGAATCTATTAATAGATAGAAAATAAATTATATAAAATTAAAATAATAAAATTAATTTCAGTGAATATAATTGAATTATTAGTAAAATAATATAACTAATTTTAGTCTGAAACAATTTTAAAACAAAAATACATAATTTAATATTATTGAAATGAAAATAACATTTTCAATTAAAATTAGTAGATTCACTAATAAAAAAATCAATATTTTCTGAAAAATTCAAAAACATCATTCTATGAATATTTTATCATCATGATTTAAAAAATAATATCATTTTAATAAAATAAAATTATATAAAAAATTCTTATATTTTCTAAAAAAATTAAATAATAAATACTTTTGAATTTTTTTAATGGTAAAAATGACTGTAAAAAAATATATTCTTATTTCATAAGAATTAATCAGTAAATTTTTATTAAGTATGACCTTTATATATATTCTAAAATGTTGTTAATATTATTCATGCCTTTAACTTAAGTGGCTAATTTATAACATCCACATTTAAATAAAAATAATTTTATAGAATATCTCAAATTGCTTAACACATGGTGTTACGTGTTAAGACAAATATTAAACATAATATTATTTTATAAACTGAGCGTATTACACAAGCTCACGCAATTTATATTAATGAAACACATGTAAATGAAACTAAAATGAAAAGAAATTATGGGAACCACATACCTCATTTACATATATGTAATCATATCTAGTATTAGAAGTTGATGCACCCTTATTCAACTAAAATCAACAAATCTAGAAAAAACACAAAATTAATTTTTTTATGTTGATTAAACAATGAAAATTTAAATAAATAAGTAAAATATTATTTCATGAGGATAAATTTATTTCAACGAGTCCACTATTATAGACGGTTTAACCGTACACATTTTAGTATGAATTTTTCATTTATAATCAATTTATATCAAATATCTATTTTTTATAAAATATTAATGTAAAAAAAAATATTTTTACAATTTTTTGTATAAGTATAAAATCTAAATGAACACATGTATATAAAAATATATCAAGGTTAAAATATTCATACACATTGAAAACCCCTATAAATATGGGAGAACCATTGAGGGAAAAATTACTGAATAAGATGAATTTTTTTTGTAATGTGTGTTAGGTTATATTAAGGAATGGAAATGGGTAATAGATAGTTATATGATTATTTGGTGTATATATATATCCATTGGATATATATAGAGCTAATTAGTTTATTATTGTTCTTATAATTTGAATATAAACCCTTTATATGATAGTATATTGTTTTATAAACAATATATTTGGTGCTTAAAATAAATAATTAACATCTATTAAATTAATAGGAAGTTATAAAATTAAAATTCATTATACTGAAATTATGATTTATTTTTAAAAAATATTTATAATTTTATAATTTTTCAAAGATAAATTTCCTATATTTATTGTTTAAATTTTTTTAAAAATGGATTTAATGTGTGTAGTCATGATGTTATAAATAGTTGAGATAGTAAAATTCATTTTTAGTAAAACATAATGTACCAATGTGAATAGATAAATAAATTGGTAAATTGTAAATGTCCTAAAATACTATATTTGGAAAATTTGTGGTATAAACATATATAAAATCAATATGAATATGCATAATAGATAAAAGCATGAAATTAGTTTATTTTTCTATTTATATGTCTATTTCACAAAAAAATGAATTTTTAATCCTTAAGGAGATGAGTATTTTGAATTATTTCTCTTAAACTCACCTATAAATGGAATCCTTTAAAACCCTTTTCAAAACAAACAACTATTTTGGTTTTATCTCAAATTACTATGCATGATCACTTATTTAATGTTCGACCTCATGTTTTCATGAATCTAGTTATAATATGGTTTCTCAAATACTTAATTATGAATGTTGTCTTTAAGAGAATGATAATAGTTAAATGAATGTGATGAGTTATTCAATATATATTTAATTTATTTTATCATACTTATTCTTCAAAAAAAATTAAACTCTATTAATATATATATATATAATAATTACTCTAATTAAAAATTTATATTAAAATAATATTAATTCATTTTATTACTCATTCATACATTATTCTTTTTTTATGTTTAGGTTAGTTAAAATTGATTACATAAATTATATCGCATAGTTTTCATTAATTGAAATATGGATGATAACAAGAATATAAATAATAGTAATATAAAATATTATCTTCTAAATTATCTTATGTATATGAATTAGGAAGGGTAATACTCAAATTAAATATATTATTTAAATCATACATAATTGATAAATAAATAATTAGTTATGCATCAATATTTTACTATTTTGTCATTAAATATACTCATGATCTAAAAATAATTATTAATATATTTTAATAATTACTGAAATAGTTTAATTTCTATAACTGGAATATTCATTATATTATGGTATTATGAAAAATTAATGATAATTTATATATCAATATTCAATAAACTATAGGAAAATATGAAGTACTAAGATTTTAGAATTAAAAAAACTGTGAATAACTAATATATATGTAATAAATTAATATATTTGTTTTATATAAAAATTAATTAATATAAATTTGGGAAAAAAATAGCTGATTAAGAATTATATGCTGATTACAAGAAAATTAGATAACATTAATGAAATTTTGAAGTGAATTTAATGTGTTTTTCCAAATTTCTCTTTCGAGTTAGAATATTACTCTTTTATATTCATAATTGTTATGTTTATATATAAATAAATTTTATATCATTTACTTTATTTCTATGGTAATTTAATTTTAGATTCAATTCATTATTATTAACATACAAATGTGGGAAGGTAATATTTCTCTCAATAATTTACATTTCTCGGTCATTCATTCTCTCTCCACTTTATCATATATATATATCTTATATTTTTTAAGATTGAATATAATTATGATAATTTTTATTTTCATTCTAATTCATTTTTTTAATTATTTATTCATAATTTATTTATTTTTTTATAAAAAACTTGAATAATTAAAATGATATTTAAACTTAATACATATATGATTTATTATCTTCCACAAAAGAAAATTCCTCTATTTAAATAGATATTTATGTGGTAAAAATTTGATAAATGATTCCACTTTTTAATGGAAATATAAATTCATGTTGTCATATATTTTTTAAAATAATTTATTTTTATAAAATAAAACAAATTATAAAACTCTTTTTATTATATTAGATTAATTATTTAATTAATTTTGATACAATTATTATTATTATCATGTTCATGTAGTACACATATGTATGGATATAATATTGAATGATGGGTCATCCAGTATTTTATATCCCTTTAATGCATTGGTTAAATATATACATCTCATGATATTAATATGTTTATTAGTTTTCAGGAGTTAGTGAAATGTACAGGGTTTATGTGATAGGGGTAGTAAACCCAATTCAGTATGTTATTATTGTCCTTGTGATTTTCCCTACATCATAATATCTTAATAATATTTATTCTAAATTCATATATTTTGATTCATGTTTATTTTTTACATGGTTCATATTCTTTAGGTTATGATTTTATTATATTATTTGAATGTTTTTTATTATAATTTCATACTAATATGGTCATTTTATGCTCAATTGATAATGATATTCATTTTTATCACATATTTCATTCTCATACATATATCCTATAATTTTTAAATATTAGGATTTTTTACCTCTCCCCATTCCATTAATTATATATTTTCTCAAGATTAATTTTTTTCAGGTATGTTTATAAGGGATTCATTCATAATGTTTTTTAAAAAATGTATGCTTTATTATTAAATAATATATATATATAGAATATAACCGTGGGAAGAACCACAAGATTCTAATAATGTGTTTTAATTATTAGTTTTAATGAATATTTATGTGAAATTATATAAATTACAGGTGTGTTCATTAAGGTTCATCCTATTTTACATAAATGTTGGGTTTAATTATTGCTTGACATTAGGTTATAAAGAATAATTGGATAAAACATAAAGAAACATTGGCTAATCAGAAATTTTCATAGATTATTATATAACATGATTAATTATATGTGATATGATTGTTTAATATAGTTTTATCATAAATTATTATTAATTTCTCACATTAAAATTTTGATTTCCAATAAATGGATAAGATCAAGAGGAATTAGATAAATCACATTTATGAGAGACGATTAAAATATTTCACCAAAAAAATACTAAATGTGATGTTCATTGAAAATTTATTTTAGAATTCCATCCTTTGGAATTTATATCAATCAATGGTGGATAAATATTAATAACATAAGGAAATATTATTATATTTTCTACATGGTAGTAGAGTGTTCGTGAAGATATTTTTTTACAAATACTTTCCATTGAATATTCATATTAAATTGAGAGGAAATTACTTGATTATAATGATATGTACATAACTGACCCATAATTACGAGCTTAATATAGATGATTTCTCTTTTTAACATTTCTATGATCATTTAGGTATAGAGTTTTAGAGAATTAAGAGAAAAATTACATAAAAATGTTGATACATACACATATTTATTTTTTTCCTAAAAAGTGGCTCTTATCTTCACAAAGTCATTTGAAAATTGAAAATCAAGAGAATTTACAAGAAATTATTTATTTTTGAATGTTGTACCATTATATTGTTCTTATGAATCCTTAGGCTCTATGAAAAGATTTTGAAAATATTGTATGAGCTCAAAACTCTTATTAAGTTTTATAAAAAGATAATAATACATTTATTCATTGAAAAATAATAAATTACCTTAGAATGTTTGTATTTTTACATAATAAACGTTGATCTCAAATAATAAATTAATGAATCATGATATCAACTTCATTTCCAAAAGATTCTCATAATTTTTTAAGCAAGAATAAGCGAAATAACATTATTTTGAAATTTACATTTGAAAACTTAATAACATGTAAAATATATTCCTTGAAAAACAAACCATACACATTTAGATTATTAAAAAAATTCTTTTAATCATGAGATCATTTTCATACATCATGAAATAAAAATGTTTCCAACAAAACTAATAGAAATAATTAAAAACACATTTAGAAATATTGGGAAAATATTATTTTATCAGCCTTTCTATTACACTTACATGAACTCTTATAATGTAATAACATACCTTGTTAATTTAAAAATATATCCTCTATAGAACATATCATTATCCAAATTATTATAGGGATATATATGACACAAACATATTAATATAAAATTTATATGAATGAAAACATAAATAAATTATATAAAATCTTACATCATAATAATTATAAAAAATTTCTTCTCATCCTATAAAAAATCACATTCAATTATCTAATAATTTAAGATAAAGGGGATTTAAACCAACAATAAAAAAACCTTGGAACCTGAATGAGTTTATATTAATCCCTCCCTAAATGGAGTTAAAATCAAGGGAAAGTCTAATTTTATTACAATACATGGACAGAATTACTAGAGGTATATAGAAATTTTATAAAATGGTTGAACAGAAGTTTAAGCCTCACAATGGCTGAATACATGGTTCCCCTAGATAAGTAGCCTGTGTCATGTCATGACATCAGTTGTATAAAATTCCACACTCAATAAGTACTCATAACATTGTGTTACCAATCGAAAAGTGGTATTTCTATACCCAAGAAGAATCATTACATCATGATGTCCTTCGACATACCATATAATGTAACCCAATTATACCATATCAAATACCCTTGGGAGAAAATGGTATGATGTTTTGTGATAGTACACCTATCTCCCATTTGAGTAGCCCACCCAATGATGCCTCTGTGAAACCCTACTATATCATATAAATATTGTGAGAAACTATATAATTAGTCCAATTGTTCTTATAGTCATGTTTTGGGGAACTCATCTATCTCATAGTGCAAATCCATGTGGACGGACGGTTGGTTGATAGGTTCCAGCACACCCATCCTGCTTGTGTGGCCACCAACCCAGTTATCACAGCAAGTTGTTAGGTTTCCCTACTAACCTATTAAATAATTCAATTTATCTATCCATTATATGTCACATGATCGCTAATTTTTATGTATTAAAGGCCCAATGGATTTAAGGAAGTTTTTATGTATTTATGGCCTAAAGGCCTAGTGGTCGGGGCATCCATTTTTTAGCACAAATGTTCATTCAGGATGAATCATTCC
This sequence comes from Viscum album, assembly GCA_963277665.1. Classification (NCBI taxonomy): domain Eukaryota; kingdom Viridiplantae; phylum Streptophyta; class Magnoliopsida; order Santalales; family Viscaceae; genus Viscum; species Viscum album. Next base: position 361,169,042 of record OY728125.1, read on the forward strand.
ACTACTACAGTACCCCGTTTAGGTAGATGCTAAAGTAACTATACTACTAAAATGTTATAGTAAAACTTTTTTAAATGTTTAAATTTAATCATATATAGATTTTATCATAGTATTTTGTTTTCCATATTATATGGTGTTTTTAACTTAGGTGCCACACCAACTACAGAGATATCTAATATAAATAAAGGATAATATACAATTCTTTTGATTTTTTTAGAAAACTAAATATTACATTAATATTTGAAAATTAAACTTATTTAGTAATCCCTTAAAATATATTGAGGAATCATAATAAGGAATAATGGTTATAGTTTTGAAAAAATAAAAAGTGACAAATGACAAAAAAAAACATTTCCCCGCACTTTTATAAGGAAGTAAAAATGAACCATATGGAAAATTATAATGTTTTTGTAATACTTTTAAAATAAAGTAAAATGTAGATTAAAATTTTCTAAAGATTTGATTTTTATTTTATATAATAACATTCTTAAAAAATTAAAAAAATTGAACTATAAGAGTAAGAGTTTAAAAACATCTATAATAATGTTTTATAGAAAAATCCATTATCTATTGTTTTGACCCTCCACATATGACTTCTAAATTATGGAATAAAAAACTAATATTAATTATTTATCTTCCTAGTAGAATTGTTCATTTTTATTCATTTATTATGATTCCATTTATTTCATTTAATATATTTTTTATTTATTTACTAAATCAGTTAAATTCACATCAAATGTTTTAGGGATATTCAATAAAAAAGCTTCAATTTATTGAGTGGATAAATAAGGGTTAAAAATGTTTCCATAATATTTCTATAATATTAACCAGTTCATAAATCTCATTTTTAGATCCATACATGTAAGGAATTATTTACTGATAAAACATGTTTTCCATAGTGTAGGTCGTCCCTATGTACACATGAATTATTTTCTCAAATTCCAAATTATGTAAGGGAAATAATTTAGATGATAGTTTACCTTTATGAAATCAAAAATAATGTTATTAAATTAATAAATATTCATTTAATTTAACTTTATAAATAATCATGTGAGAATACAATGAAAAAGGAAATATTTCATCCATCGAGGTAATAGTATGCACATAAGCATTGATAACGTTTTCATTTTTAATGGGTAGAAAAAAGGTACAGAATGGTTGTTACACAAACAAAACAAAATTTGAATGAGATAATGATAATAATGTAATTATGTTAATATCGTTATAGATTATTTTGTTAAATTTTTAGAATAATGAAACTTGAATGAACATGGTTATAAAAAATAACTCCTCATTGGATAACCTCATTTAAGGAACATCTTAATACCTTATAGATGAGAAATTTGGAAGATAAGAACCTATAAAATGTGGTTAAAAGTTTTATAATCTGATTTAGGTGGACTTTGTTTGAGAAAAAGTAATAAAATTGTGTTGATAATTTAGGGGATGAGGGATTTCTTGTAGAGATGGGAGGAGTGACACCCTTGAAAATACTCTTAATATTAAAAATAATATAAATACATCTCTCAAGGTAAATTAGCACTATGGAAATCCAAATTGTATTATATTTTATCATAGGTTTAAATATTGTCATACAATCAAATTAATTTAAACATTTTGAGATATTTTGGAATTAAATTTGTTTCAACCCTTTTAAACACATTTAATCTTCTATAGTGGTGAAATTTTTTTACCATGTTGACTTAGATTTATGACTAAAAATAAAATATTCCTTTTACCTAATTTGAAAATTATTATACATAAAATGAAATCCATTTTCAAATATTTAATTTTTTTAGTTGTGGTAAAAATAAATTTTAATATAAATTCACCGAACACTGTAAAAATAGTTTTAAGGGAAATATCCTTTCAAGAATGAAAATGAATTTACACTAATATCATATAAAGTATCGATTCCAATAAAATTTATTGGGTTACTATTAAAACAATTCGAGTTATGTGAATTTAAAACTAGGCTAAAACAAAAGGTAAACATATAATTACATCATGAAAAGGATAAAAAATAAAGCTTTTATCAGATTACAAATCACTTAGATTACAAAATAAAAAAAACAGGTTTATAAAAAGAATATATTAGTTTTAAATACTTTATTTTACCTCTTACATATATATTTTCTCTCTAAAATAGTTTCCACAAAAAATAATTCTTACATATATCAGGATGATTTCCTATAAATTTAGGTACTTATAAAATTCTTATTTTTCAATATTAACCTAAAACATAATCATTTATAAAAAATCCCAAAAACTCTCCCTATGATACTTTTATAGATAATTAATTCAAAAATTAATTCCATTAAATCAAAAAAATTATAAAAATTATAAATTTAAACATAGAAAATCATACATTCAACGGTAAATAATTTACATAGAATAAAAATATTTATTTTTAGAGTAAGAAATTTTTATATTGAATTTGAGTTAATAAAATCTAAGTATAAACATTAATAAGACAAGAAATTTATTTTTTATTAAAATTACCTGAGTTTAAAAATATATCACCACTAAATAAAATGTTTCCATGGATTTTTTTACATTATTAGAAAAATGGGATATTTTTCTCTCATATGAATTTTTAGATTCCTATGTCACTTCTTCAGTCATATGATTATTACATCAATAATTAACACGTAGAGCCACTTTATTCCATATCACATTGACTATGTGATCAAGAGTCTGAACAAAGTTTTCCTATTAAGAATTATTTTCCTCAAACAAAACTACATTAGGGCTTAAAATATGAGACTCATCAGTCACATATTTCTTTAATAATGAATCATGAAACAAATCATGTACAATTGTTGAACTATGGGGGGGTAAGGATACTTATTAAGTAACGAATTACACTTTATCAACAATTTTATATGGACTAATAAACCATGGAATTGATTTTAAAATTTTGAAAAAAATGTATTAAATCATTGCATTGAGATATATTAAGAGAATTATGGTCACCTAAATGAAATAAAAAATCATTCTTATAGTTATCTGCATTACTCTTCTGTCTTTATTAATTTTCCCTCATATATAGATGAATAATTTTTACCTTTAACTATGTCTTCTACTAATTTTGTCCCAACAAATTTCTTCTATTGAACATACTAGAGTCTAACACAACATTCCATATTATGCATCAAATTATTACATCTATAAACCAGAAGGAAAACTATTATTCTAATAAAATTAAATAAATTAACAATATTAACAAAAACATCCCTACCAATATGATGATAAATCCTATATCATATCCTCAAAAATTTAAGTTTTATAATCCAATATTCCTCAATATTGAGTGTGAAAATCTATAATGAAACTTGACTCAACACTTAATGACTTTTAAAGTCCAATATAGGATAACAATTAGAAATAATTGATAGAGCAAATCTATGTAACTTGAGTATATCTTTAAGATAGAGTCTGGAAATATAATTTAATGACATATTCTCTTAAATTTTTAGAAAATGTGAAAAAATTGTCAATAGATTAAAAAAAACCACATTTGAGTTCTTATATCATGATATATTTATTAATCCCACTATTAAATCCATACATACATTTTCTCATTTCCATTCAAGTATTATAAATAGATGAGTCATCTCCTTCAGTGGTTGTCATTCATATTTAAATTATTGTCAACTAAATCATTTCATGATAAAATCAAAAATACCATTGTTCATTTATTCTCACCAATAATTCTCCCAAAAATCATTATATATCGTAGTACTACCATGATGAATAGAAAACAGAGTGTTGTGAGATTCACCTTACAATTACTTTATCTATTGAAGATTATTCAATATAAATATATTATTTGAAAATATTATAACACCTTAGTTTCCATTATTAAACTCAAGAAACTATCTTTCCTTATCTGATTTAATATCAATTTCAGGGTGTGATATTGTTTTACCAATCAAAATTCATTCAGACCATGGTGATTGTATTGATACCTAATAGAAATGAGATGAGGTTTTCAAATACACACCTCTAAATAAAATATTCATTAAATCATAACTATTTTATCATGTTATAAATATAATATAGTTAAAAATGTACCTTCTTCTAGAATAAATACATATACTACCTTGTTAGCTTCACATAAATTATAGTGAATTGTGCAATTCATAATTCTTTTGTCATTTTTATCCATATTCTTAACCTAACGTTAAATTCATTTTTAGTGGATATATACATTTAAATTTGAAAATACATATATATATATATATATATATCACATTTATTCCCATTTTGAATAGTCCTCTGATTTTGAATGTTAAAACTATTGTTGTAATCTAATGGGAATGCATTGTTTATTATACTCATAGGGTTTCAATTGGCATTATATATATGATATCACCCAATTGTCTTTCATTAAACCACATCTATAGACATCAATAATGTATCAGTATAAATAATAAATTCCCCATTTATAGATGATAATGGTAATTTAACTCCTTTGAGTTGAATTTGTTTGTGGGTTAGTTATCTGGATGATTATTTCAATAACCCATTAGCAATAACCCACTATCCCATGAAAAACAACAAATATCAGTGACATTAGTAGGTATTAGATATTATTACACTATTTTATTCTTAAAATCATCATATATTATGTCACCATTAGTTACAACATTTCAAGATAATGATATATTCTTTAAATATAATTAAAATTGACTATTTGTTTTTTGAGAAATATGTTATGCAAAAATTTCCTTAGTTGTTTCTCATGATTCTAATAAATTTTATAGTATAATATAGTATCATAAATATACACGATGAAAAATATATCCAAATTATCATATAAAAAAATATAGGATCCAAAAGTATAACTTTTGGATTTCTCAAGATAGGTGTAATAAACAAAAAATCAAATTGGTCATACCTATCCCAAATCAACACCATTAGAATTTATTATTCTTTTAACATTAACTTTTGATATCCAACCAAGTGATCAATAATAAAAAACACTAATCTCCCATAAGATGAAAAAATAAGTAATCAATATGAGTCCATGGAAATTTATTTTTAATATTAATGTTATTGAGCGATCAATAATTAATGGAAATCCTCATAGATTCATCATTATTTTTAAAAAACAAAATTGGGGTAACCCAAGGTGGAATTATAGGAAAAATAATAAACTTACTATGAAAATCTTGTAACTTATTATTCAACTAAAATAACAATACTTGATCCATTGGATAATGTATTTTTGAAATTTCCTTTGCATCGATAACTAATTAAATAATAAATTTAACCATTCAATTGAAAATAAAACTCGTAAAATCATTGAGAAATACAAAAATATATTCATTTACCCAAGGAATACCATTAATTGTATTGAATTTATTTCTTTAAATTATATGATAATGATAATTTTCACTTTCATTTTAAATAAACCGGTTATCTTATGGATATTTTATCATAGGTATGAAATCATTCATATATATATGAATTGAAAAATATTCCAGAATTTTTTTTAAAGGTTGGGGTCGAAGCCTCAATTTATTATTTAAAGCAAAGACTTCTTTAGACTGGGTAGAGGGTGACCCATTACATAGCCTAAATGCCAAAGGCCAAGTGTCCTGAATACAAGGCTTGAAAGCCCATTTTTTGGCCCAAAGGTCCCCTTGGTGAATAGTACTGCTACAGTACCCGCACTGCTACAATAACTGCTACAGTAACTGCCGCAGCTATAGTCCCTCTGCCGTTACAATGTCACTGCTACTATAGTTCCACGGCTGCTATAGTATTTCTATAGTGCCCTACTATAGTACCTAGAAATTCACCCCTCCCAGATTTGATCCCGGGTCTTTTGGATGCCAAGTAGGAGCTAGTACCACTAGCGTACAAGCTCGTTGGCAAAAAAAATTCCAGAAATTGAATATAAACTCCTTTCATATACCTTCTATCATGGAAAGATAAATAGAAATCTAATCCACACCCAAAATTACCATCAAACCCTACTATGGGTGAGATAATATGATTTCCATGAAAAAAATTCTATAAATAAAAATATGATGTTTTTTACAAAAAGTTTTTTCATTATTTATTGATGTGATATTCTCTTTACTGGAAAATATTCCAAAAAGAAAATAACGAGTAGATCCAAAATAAAACAAGACAAAGATATAATTTGAACAATGAAATATAACTAACACCACATAATTTTATACACATGTATTTGAATAAGTATAATAAAATGATTTTATTTTAACCATTTTTTTATTGTCTTGATGATTTTCATCCTTCTTACTAATCTTCAAACACATATTTCTATAATGTATCATCTAATTATAATAAAAACAAGAAAACATTTATCATTTAATTATCAATATGACCATTATCATTTCTATTTTGTATGTATTCACAAGACATATTTCTCAAATTACCACACTGATAACACATTCTATATCCAAAAATAAGTTACTCAAAATTCTTCCACTCATACTTATCATAAGGAGGTGTTTAATTCTCTTACTATCATATTTCCTTGACGTATTTTTTCAAATTTTACTACACCTAGTTTACTTTATAACATAGTTTTCTAAAATTCAAATTAACACCATCACAACATTCTCATCACATCATAAAAGTTATTGATAACATCCATACTCATTAGAAAAAAATACCTTCACAAAAAATGATTCAATCATGAATAAAATAATTAATATTACTATCATAGTTCAAAATAAAAAATCAATTCATAACTGGGAAAACTAGTAAAACTTTCATTATTGAATGCAACTTAATTTTTTTAATTTTTCTTCAAATAAAATAACTTCAAGTATATTTTATTTCAATAAACATTAGGAAAATTATTCTCAAGGAAATGGTTTGACCACTCTGAAAAATAAAACCTATGTATCCAATGTTAAAAAAAATTATATTTTTTTTATAAAATTTAACGATAAATTATAAAGTCTTTAACACATCTAAGGGTCTTTTCAATTTAGGATTTTGTGTATTAGGAAAAACATTACATTATATTAGTGGTTAATACAATTTATCCACAAAAATATATTTAGTTTCACTTGTGATAGCTTGTTAATGAAACTAAACAACTTTATAAGTTCTACTAATCCTATGAAAATCATTTTTAAATGTTGGGTGAGCATAAACTATCCCAGTAAGGTGTTTTAAAAATAGGGTTAAAATACTTTTATAAATACTATAAAAACTCTCTTGAAAAAAAAATTATCAAATAGAAAATATTTTATATAATATATATTTGTCCAAAATACTACTTTAGGGTTTTAAAAATATCTTATAAGAAATATGGTTAAAAACTATTAAAATACATGTGATTTTTAAAACCCATGAAATATTTATAGATAAAAATCCCTCAGAATACTAGGATTTGTCGTTGAATTTTTTTAAATCATTACTTTTGAAAAAATAATTCTCTTATTGAAAATAATGATACTTTAAAATGTTTAAGAAATATATTATGCTACTTAATGTATCACCATTAATACAATTTTCTCTTGAGGTCATGGTTTTACTCCCTAGTACTCATCTTCACATTTGATACATATGTAATAAATTAAAAAAATATTTTTACCAAACTTCATTTCTAATTATTATTCAACTAAAAAATAAAAAAAATTGAATAAATTAGTTTTAATAGGGAAATAATTTCATATAACATAATCACTAAGAAATCCTTTATTTACGATCACACCATTATTACTTGACATTTTAGAGAAATCTATAATTATTAAATAATAATTTTCAAATAATTCAAATAAAGTAATAAATGAATATATATATATATATATATATATATTAGTACATACATTCATGAGATTTTAGGAATAAATATAGTATGTGGACACTCATATGATCATGTATGAAATTAATTTCTTATAAATTAGATTTTATTAATTACATATAACAATAAAGTCCACTTGAAAATCATAATTATATAAATTCTGAAATAATCATTTTCTAAAAATGGTTTAAAAAATAGAATAAACTTTTTTACCCAAAATTAGGGTTTTAACGGAATATTAAGAAAACTATTTTCCATTTAACATGGATTTAACAAAATACATAATCTTATAAAAAACAATATCCTTTAAAATTGAAATTAGCAACCCTTCCACAAGGAGTTTTCATAAAATGGATTTGGTATAAGATTTTTGAAATCACAATTTCCCTTAAAAGAGGGGTTGGAAAACAATATGATTTATAATTAAAATTTCATTGCATCAATTATTAGAAAAAATATTCTTTTTATTCACGGTATATACAAACGATTCTTACTATCTCCCTCCAATCCTATCATATTAACCATGGAATGTTAATAAAAAGTAAAGGAAGACAATGCTCCTTATATAGTTGAAGGTCCACTTTTAGTTATATATACAATATTAAAAGAAGATTCTGTTATATCTCATATTAATTTTTATATATATACATATATATCATCTATAAATTATACAAACAATATATCCACTAGTATATATATCCAATATCGAGTGAGATTCTTGATTCTTAATGTCCAAAATGGGGAAATCTAGTTCATAAAGGATTTAATTAGCGTTATAATGAGAGAATATATATATATATATGTTAATTTTTGAATAATATGGAGGAGGGAAATGATAAAAAAATTAGATGATATCTATATTTAAATATTATTGTCACACACACACACAAATAACTAATTTTTTATATAGTTTTGTGGATTATTCTTTATAAATCATCCTTCAAATGAGACAACGCCTGTTGATATTTCATAAATTTAAAATGTCGAAGTCAATATATTATTATAATATTGGAATGAACATTCTTTGAATTTTATGATGTTTATAGGAATGTTGTATTATTATAGACCAAGGCCAAAGAATAGAGGAAGATATCACTGTAAGTGTAGGCCAAGAGATCTTCATGCATGGGGTAAACTTTACGGGCTCATTTTTCAAAGGATTATATGCTAATAAATGAATGAGGATTAAAGTGGGGGAAAATGATGATTTTGATCTGGGATCATAATTTTGAAATTTATGATGATGAAACGAACATTAGGAGGAGAAGAATAAGATTTTTGGGTTCACTTGGTCATACGTGAGGATGGAGAGGATCTACCAGAAGATCTGAAAGCTCAGATGTGTCTGATTGGATGACTGAGAAATAAATTTAGGAATTTAATGGAACTATAGTTATTGTGTTTCATAATTCTACATTTAAAGGAAATATGTTCAAATACTTCCATAACTGATGACCACTTCCAACATCGGTTCAATCCACGGGACAAGGGGATCAACACCTAAACCCAAAAACACACATTGTCCCACCATGGGCCATGCCACACGGTCCATGGGAAACACATGCACACCTTCGGGTGAACCTTACGAGAACAATGGGCAACCCAACCTACTATATAGGCACTCGGGTCTTTCATGTGCCATGTGGGTTGGACGAGTTGGTTCCCATTCTTGGGATGGACTTTATCCCAACATATTCATGGTTGAGCTAGCTAAGATATCATGAAATGGTTGATTTTTTTTTATTATAAAAAATAGATTTAAATATTTAAAAGAATATTATATTTATTTATCCTTACGCACATCGATTTATCATGTTTATTTGAAATTGTATATTTTATATTAACATAAAATAATAACATATTCCTATTATAATTACTTTAGTTATTTTTATATTATTTATTTTATCATAGGATTTTATTACCAATTGTTTTAATTATAATTATAAAATAAAAATTATGTCATATATTATTAATACATGTTTAACTAAGTCATATTAATAACATAATTGGTTCATATCAAATTTCATGATAATAATAAGTTATTAAAAAGTATTACAATAATAATTTCAAAATTATAAATTTTTCATATGAAAATAACTGTGATATTAAATAATTTAATATTAATATTATTTGTAATTGTACTTTTTTTAATATAATATAATAATTTCAAAAATAAATTTCAAAAGGATTAATAATTAATGACAAAATAATATTGAAAAGATAATCTGTCTTATTTAATTATAACATTTAATAAATATTTAATATATTTTCATTAAAAAAATTAGATAATATTTATCATAAAAATAAAAGTGATAATTTCCAATCATGAATATTTTAACTCCAATATAAAACTAATTATATATAATTATAATTTATTTTGTTTCAATTATACAAAAAACATTAAATTATCATTTATTAAAAAGAAAAATATTCATAAAATTATTTTGATGTTATAAATGGTCCTAGAATTTCATCCATTATATGGTATCAATCTCATCCTTTTCCATTGTATTTTTTATCAAGGACCAAAAATGATTATTTTTTCCTCAAATTGTTTTAAGAGAACCTTTTGAACATTTATACCCATTGAAACATTAAATATATTATCCAAAGCATTAATCTATCCTTAAATTACAACTGGATATAATGTTCTACCAAATGCAAGAGTGAATTGTTTCATGAAATGATCCACCATTGACATGTTACTCTGTATGAAATTTGCTTTCTCTCTTTAATTAGTAACACTATAAATATATCTTTTTATTTTAGTTTACAAAACAACAAACTACGTAGACATAACACCAACTATTCTGGGATACTTGTTCAAAAGGATATTATCCTCTTGATTCATTCTAACCAAATTCACTATATTAACTATGTAGAAAACTTTTCTTAATTAGAAATAGATTGGATGAGGCTACATAAAAAAACTAAAAGGATATCTCTTGATAATATAAACATTCATTAAAATACCTAAATATTCATTTATTAAAAATACCCTTACCCTTATTTTCATCTAATACATTCTTTAAAAAATGATAAAAAATCGAACATAACCAACACATAAGTATGTGTTTAATATGAAGGATCAATATATTATATATTTCTATGATAATTTATTTTATAGTTTTATAGAATTAGTATATCCATTACATAAAAATTTGATAAATCTATATAGCTAATATTTGTTTCCACAAAAACATGTACTTATGTTTACACTCATGTTTTATTCTCAACAGAATTGCTTCATTTGAGAAATTTCATCATTAATAAATTATTGAAAATGATATTTCCACTATAAATCATTGTTACCAATTAAAAATCATTTAAAACATGGGATCAGTATATAAAGCATAATAAGTGATATAAATAGAAATGAACCCATATAGTACATTATGAAATATAAATATAGCTATGAGAATTGAACTTTTACATAATAAACATTGAGCCTAAATAATCATTCTCTTACTCAAGAAATAAACTTCAAAATTCAATTTTTTTTCATAAAACATTTTATAATAAATTATAAATTCCAAATCACCATCCTGAATATTACTTGGGAAAACACGAGAACTCGTGAAATAATTTCCATGAGAAAAATATCACCCTTAAAATTTTATAAACATTACTATAATAATGATATCATTTTCATAACTCATATAATAGAGAAATTTACAATAAAACTCATATAAATCATTAAAAACCCATTTATTCATATTGGGAAATTATTCTCTTATCAACCTTATAATCCCCATTCATGAAACCTTACTATTGGAAAACCCACCCAATTAATTCCATCACATCTTCTACATATAAAACATAATTACCCAATAAATTTAAAGAATATATCACACTCGCTCATCATCATATAAAATGTAAAAAATCGTTCATTTCCATCAAAGAACTCATAGAAATTGGATTCAAATCCCACAATTAAAACCACTTTCATAAATTTCATAAATATAATGAGAAATGTAATTTTCATTAAATAAAATTTTAAATAAATCAAAAAAAGATTTGGAATAATATAAAATTTGAAAATAAAAATACACTTTTATAAGAATATTAATAATTAAGAATGGCCATATTTTCCATGAAATGTGAAAAAATAGTTAATGTTCAAAAAATTATTTTCCAACTTTTATATGAAATTCAAACACCACTTAAAAATTATCATTTTACAGTCTTAAAAATGGCCTTTATCAGCACTAAAAAAGAACTAAATACCAGAGTGATTTTAAAAGCCATAAACTTTTACCAGGGTTAAGAATCACTGATAAAGGGGTCCTTTATTAGCGTAATGGCTCAGACCCTTATGATCCATCCCTTTTCCAAATTCTAGGATCCTAAGGGGTCGCACCTCGTTCCCGACCGATCGGCACGACTGATCGGTGTGACCTATCGACGCGACCGATCGGTACGTCCGATCAACGTGACTGACCAATCGGTTCGACCGATCGGTGTTATCCAGCCTTATCGGGTTTTCCTTCTATAGTTTTTCCTGTAACGCCTATTTTAGGATTTTTTGACCTTTTAAAGAGTTTCAAGGCCGTTTTTAACCCATAATTAATATCTAAAACTCCCGAGAAACCTACCCATTAAATAAAAATTAATTCAGTAGTGTGTAACCACCCAACCACGTGGTAGAACCACAATCAGACTTCCACGATGTTTAAATTCTTTATCTCATCTATTTATCATGCTATAAATTCTTCTTCTCCCTCTTGTCTAGTCTCCTCCTTTTTCATGTGCGTTTGAAGTCCTTTCTTTCCCAAGGAAAGTGGTGCACCTGTGTGGGAGACCTGTGAGTCGCGCTTCCCCTATTTTGGCACATGGAGAAAAACTTTGATCTTTGATCAACCAGGTAAGGATTTTCTCCATTGTCTCTTGTTTCTATGTATCATGTGGGGTGGGAATTCTTTTGCCTATGTGTAAATTGATAAAACCGAACATAATGAAGATAATGAATGGACCTTTAAAAAAATGATGAGGGGGGTGATCTATGTTCTTCAATACTCATTACGTTTTTATGTGTTGTGAATTGTATAGGCCTATGCTCACTGAAAATCATGGTTGTTGGTGGTCTTTCTCTGTGCACTAATGAACCTTGGTGCTCCTGGATGTTTAAAAAACCATAACATGGAATTGGTTAATTAAGTATACTCGGTTAAATAATTTGAAAGCACCAATATCAACCCTTTTCCGTGATAACACCGGTTAAAGCACAGTGGAATTGAAACCTTTGGAGTGTGTTAAATCTTTTAAATCTAAAAATACCTACATGGGCATGCCTTGTTTCGGTGGTAGCGGTTTGGTTGTTTCTTTCACGGATCGATTGCTGGGGTGATACGAGTGGGGATGGGATCCCCTGTTGTTATACTTTCGTTGGTTGTGAATTTGAGGTTACTCTGCTTATATCACGAATTGGGGTGGAATCCTCTGTTGTTGAGAGACCATTAGCTCCGGGATTTTGGGGACATGGGTTTTTGTCTCAGGGTTTTCTTTGGTTCCATTACTTCGAGGGATCTCAATTATCCCTTTGTTGTTGTGACTTTCAACAGAACCATGTGTGAATGCTTAAATTGTTGTTTGGATGTTTCTTTCCTTTTTGGCTTGTGGTTATGCCTGTTAGTTTCATGTTAGTGTAGAATTCACCTAAACGGGGTTACTTGAACATGAAAATAGGAACAATTTAAATGGAAATCGGTTTTGGGAATGAGTTGTGGCTTGGTCGTTAGTTCCGTACTGTTCTTTCATGAATAATTAGTAATGAGGGTGTTTGTGCTTAGGTTTTGGAACCCCTAGGTTGGGATGAGTGTTTGTTACCAAAACATATATTTGTAGTTTTTATGTTTCTTATTTGTGCCCCATCCAAGTTGAGATCTTAAGTGCCTAACCCTCCCATTTCATGGGGGAGGGTGTTTTTTCCAACACTCATATGAGTGGTTAGTTATTATCTCCTTTCTCCTCCCTTTCCCGAATAACCCAAGACTATTTGGGTAGGCTGTGATAGCCTGAAGTCCATTATTATCCCAATAATCATCGGGCGGGGTATTTGTGGTGGTTGGCCCAGGTGTTTTCGGGTAGGTTGTTTCCCAAGCATCTTCGAGATGAGGCCCAGGTTTCTTCGGGCATAACGGTATCATTTTGGACCAAGTGTCTTCAGGAGTGGTAGTGGTTGTTCTGCCCTAGGTGTTTGCGGGCATGGTTACATGGGGTTGTTGTGGCCCAGGTGTCTGCGAGCGGGATAGCGGTTGTGGCCCAGGTTTTTGTGGGCGGGATGTGTGGTTGTGTCCTAGGTGTGAGCGGGCGGGTGTGGCAGTCGGACTACGGTGTGAATGGAAGGATTGGTTCCATGCATATAATGTCTTCAATAACCAGTGGGAAAGCGGTGCGGGGTACCAAAATATCGATCTGGTATTACTATATGTTACTTGAATTGTGTTATTTGGGGAGCATGCCTTGGTGAGGTTTGGGTGGATATCTTTTCCCTATTGGGTGTTTGGTTATCAATTTTTCCACGGGGCATTAGAATGTCTCCTCACTTGTGTACGAGAGTCTTTGGTTACCCTACTAAGTATACTTGTATGCTCACCCTACGTATATAAAACTTCTTTTAGGTATCCAGGAGGACTTCAGGGATTGGGCGGGACTGTACTAGCTCGGACCTCAGGGAATTTCCCATTGTCATTTCCATTTTCTTGGTACTATACCTTTAGAGTTTTTGAGGTTTGTATTATTTATTGTTGAACTTGCATATGGGAATGGGTTACCTTTGGATTTTCCTTTACTTAAATCTTTGGTATTATTGGGGTTTCTATCTTATCTCTCGTTCCTATAAAAATAAAAAGGGTAATGCCTTCCACTTTGTGTGAGATTATATACCCTTAGTTCTAGTCGCCACTCCAGGACCTATTGAAGTCGGGTCTCGGGGGGTCATTATATCTCCTTCAACTTAAAGAAAGAAGGGTCTGGCAATCTACTATCCCTTCGCTCCTTTGGGTGAAGGTAGTTCGTGACAGAGTGGCATCTGAAGATGGAGGTTGAGAGATAGGATGGAATTTGTAGTTAGGCATAGTGAGGATTGCATGGGATGGTAGGGAAATAGTGTAGGGTGATCATGGTGCATGGAATAGGCCAGGGAAGACCTGCTAGGGTAGGGGATTTTAGGGCCCCCGTGATCCGATGCAAGGACTCTGGACCTATCGAACTTCCAAGTGAGGCTACACTGATTGCAGGGTAGATACCCTAGGAAAGGTACATGCATCATAATGACTTTTGTTCTAATGCTTCTGGGTGTTTTGGGGATTCTAAAATAAATAAAGAAGTCAAATAAAATGTAAGAATAATATTCTACACTACCCGGGCTTAAGCGTTCTTTTTTTACCTTGCAGCTATGGCACCTGGGAGACGACCACAAGTCGTGCGGGCGATCGAGGCCCAGGAGATTGACTCGGATGATCCCTGGAGGTCAGAACAAGAGGAGGAGGATGATCAGTGGCAGAAGACGCTTTGTGCTTTCCAGTGGCAGACCCTCGAAAAGTATGAGGGAAGCACCACAGACATGGAGATGGGGAGCTGGCAAGAGGAGCTGGTGATAGCTTTCGACTTGATCCGAGCTCCGGCGGAGTACTGGGTTCCTCTGGCCATGATCCAGATGTGGGGATTGGCACGTTAGTGGTGGACGCCCTATTTGGGGGAGAAGAGGCAAGCTGAGATTACAGGGGCTGATTTTGAGAAGGAGTTCCGGGCGGAATTCTTCTCTTCTACGATGAAAGCTGAGAAGAGGTAGGAGCTACTCTCCCTCCAGCAGGGGGTATGTCAGTGAGAGAGTTGGGGATCAAGTTCAAGGATCTCTTCCTGTTTACTCCAGACCTCTTTCTGGATGAGGAGTCTCGGGCGAGACGTTTGGAGGAGGCGCTCTGACCTTCCATTTAGTACATTGTTACTCCCTTCACCCTACCGATATACTTAGAGGTGCAGAAGAAGGATGAAGTGGTGGAGAGGATGCACATGCTAGGAAGTGTATCACGAGAGGGGATTCACCTAGGACCATCAATGGGAAAGGACATCAGCACCAGAACTCCAGCATCGGGACCCTCTAGGTTCCAACCAGGCATCAACAGTTCCAGTTCCGATCCCCTGGCCCTCGCCCTTTCCCTTCGGGCCCAGGGCCGAGATGCTTCATTTGCGGGAGCCACAGGTACCTTTAGGAACCTGTGCCTGGATAGAGTGCAGTACAGCGGTAGCGGGTAGGCCCAGCACCTACCTCAGCAGCAGTAACTTCCAGCTAGGCCCTTTCAGTAGGAGCGGCAGGGGTAGCGAGCTCCCGCTCCTCCGAGGTAAGAAGTTGCCGGAGGAGGCCGCCCCTAGGGCGCTCCTCAGGGTCCTCGACCGGGTTTGGTGGATATTTTTAACCTCATCCTTTTTAATTAATTCCCTCCAAAATTCACACTATTAATAACATTTTTATATAATTTCATATTTGGGAGAGTAGGAGGGATTTGGAGGGTAATTATATAATTGAATAAAAAGGGGAAATATGAAGAGTATATAAGTTACATAGTAGGATTAGATTGGGTACCTGGTGGGAGTATGGTGGGTGGAGGTGATTTCATTTGGACAAAAATGTACTCATTATCCCTGCAACGGGTACCTAGTAATATCATGGAAAAAATACATTAAAATAATAGAATTTTGGTATTTTCAAAACCATCATTTTTTACCCTAAATACCAAGTATATCAGGATTAATTATTCTCCCAATAATTCTTTTTTACCCTATGATCCCTTAATCTCCTCTCATCTTTCCAAATAATCCCCTAAATCAATATTAGTCTAGATTTATTTGATGATGTCACTTAAGGTTATCTATAGTTAGGGTTTGGGTAATACTCCAGATAATTTGTTTTATTGGTTCCTTATATGTATTCAGGGTATCCTCATGTTATCATAATTTAAGACTTGTGAGACCTTTATAACTCTTTAGTTTTTTTTTCTCACCTGGATACTGTGGGGTTTCTACCTAGGTAAATTGAAGTTATTTTTGGTGTTTCACTTTCTAGATTTATTTATTTGGGTTATTAGTGATATAAAACACTTTTATATTTCATATAACATCTCTATAGGTGTTTTCTTGGTGGTATATATTTTCTTATGAGCTTAGGGTTTTGTATACAAACAAGATTGGGTGGGTGAGCCTATTTTAATTATTTATACATTCAAGTGTGAATATTTCATGGGAATGAGGGTAGACTGAGGGATAATCAAACTAATTTTTGGCATTATAAAAATTAATAAAATTTGGTTTAATATATACCTTGACTAGAATTAGTCATCCTATATTCTTTTTATCAAATATATTACTTAGTTGTGATTATTTGGTGGAACTAATGTATATTAATGGTAAATAATATAATTTTTTCATTTTATTCCATATCCTTTAAAATATTATACCATGTTTATATGATATTTTATTATAATAAATTGATTATGGTATAATTGGGAATTACTATGGGATGATTATAAAAAAGTTTCCCTTGGATTCTACCATGCCTTATCATGATAGTAATACTTTGTTTTTAGTTGGAATACATGATTTAAGTTCCCAATTAATTTATATTGTAACACTAATATGGGGATGGGGTGAATCAATATTACCCTTTTTAAAACTTATTCTATAAAATTTACCTATGTGACCTATTAATTTTTATATCCACTCACTATTTAAATATAACTGTTACTTGCATACAACAAATATTAGAAGAATAAAAAAGATTGCAATATTTTTATAAGGTTCACCACAATGTGGGTGACTATGTACTTACTTTGTTCATGTTGATTTTGAGTCACATATCTATCTATAATATCATAAACTAATTATAAGAATATAAAGTTTATTCTTCAAATAAAGAGTGTTTTCTAACACTTAGGTCACTCGAGAATTCTTTATATAGAATACCTATAGTTTATAAATAATATTCAAACCAAAATTAAAATATTCCTTAAAACCTCTAGATGTGTCAGCCCTAATAAATGATATTGTATTCAATCCTACAAAATCTTATACATGAACTCATTATTTATCCTCTTATTGAACTTTGATGTCTAGATTATCCTATAATAGCTGTAGATAACCAATATCTTTTAAAATAAATAATCATTCATGTATTTTTATTATCTTCTGATATATTTTATTAAATATTTTCTTATCTACAAATATCATTAATCGGATGATGTTGGATATTTTCTATAATAAATATATAGAAAATATCTTGAAATGAACAACACTATGATCCCTATTTAAAACTAGTCAAATATAAATTGTAGAATTGCACACCTTGGATCCTTAGAATGATGAAACAAATATTCTTATTCAAAACTGATATAATATCATTCATGGATATTCTCATGAAAATCTCATTTAATTATCCCATAGATTTCAGCTTCATTCTTTATTAAAATTTCCACAAACTCATATCTTCTTTTCCATGTGTGCATGTTAACATACAAAAATATATTGGTGGTGTGAATATTCTCCTCAGGGTATAATATTATTAAAATATCATCACCATTATCTTTTTCTTGAATCTTTTATTAATAATTACAATTATAGTATTTATTCATTAAACATTAGTAAAGAATCATCAGATTTCATATTATATATCATCAGAGAAAACATGTTTAATTAGAGACTACCGTTTAAAAGATCTTAAGTATAAATTGAAACCATAATTTACACTCACATGTCCTTTTTTTAATCTTACATATACAAATAAACTTGAAAGTTAATCTTAGGTATCATAAATTTATTATTTCACATTATTTCATTTTATCATATGTATCATCTATTAGATATTATGTTTCCTTTATAACACTAGAGTTAATTTTACATGAGAGAAAGTTACTCTTAAATATTGGAGTGTAAGATAAAAATTATTCATATGTATCCTTGTACATTTCTATATTTATATTATAATTTTTGAATATCATTTATAAATTTTAAGTTATTTTTACACATCATAATGTTACTCTTATGTACCAAAAACGTTTTTCAATTTCATAAAACTACTTGAAAATAAAAATTTATAGAATTTATCAAGATCCTTATGAACCACACTTAAATAAACTTCTACCAACTTAAATCAGATAAAAAAACATTATCAATCACTTACCAATGATCCTCACTTATCTTTATAAATATAGAAAAAAACCTTCAACAATTACATAGGTTCTTCAATCTCCCAATTTGTATTTTTTTCATCTCCAATAACTTACTAATATTTATTAAATCAGATTCTTTCCTAAATAAAAACATTTTTACCCCATACTATTATCTATAACATTGTTTTTAGATAAATTATCCCCTTGATAAAAAGGAATTTATGGATAGTGAACCTTCTTTACTCCCCTTTGTCAACCAAAAAATTCCCCCAATTTAAGGAATAAACCAAATTTTGATTCCTTAATGAGGTTTCATTTAACAACCTAGGAATTTAATAATATTATTCTTTTAATTAAAGTTTAATGAATATATTGTTTTATAATTTTAATAAAATATTCTTTAATACACTCATTTATAAAAATAAATGAATTTCTTTAATCAAAATATGTTTTGGATAAGTTAAAATATTCAAATTAGAATATATTAACTTTATCGAGGAATATTTTAATAAAAATATTTCTACATATTTATACCCATTAAATAAATATATTTTCTTAAATCAAGATAAAATATATTTTAAGATAATATTTAAAAATATAAGATTCATTGTTTAAAATTAATTTTACTTTGATATAAAATTGATAGTTTTTAACATCTCAATTTTTAAATAATGTATGTTTTGAATGTATTAATATTTTCAATAAATACTATTTTAATTAAAAATAGTATAAATTCTATGTAAATATATTTTTAAATTTCAATAAATCCATTTTTGAAAATGTTTAATCAATTATAGTTATAAGTGAATATGTTTAATAAGTTTTGTAACCAAGAATTTAGTATTACTTTTGTAAGAATTTTTTTAAAATAAAAATAAGTAAGTAAATATACTAATAAAAATATAAAATGAGTACATATATAGATTAATGTATTTATTATTCTTTTAAAACTTATTTCATATAAAAAATAAATGTGATTGTTAATTATTTACAAGATCTTTTACTTTGGTAGGAAATTTATAGTTTTCAAAATGTTATGTTTATAATAGGATTAATTTTTATTTACAAGCCTCAGTTATGTAGTAATAACTTTTTAGATTAATAAGTAATATGATATTAACTTGATATAAAAATTATAATAAATATTGAAATATGTATTAAAATTAATACATGTGGTTTTAAAAATTTTACGTTAAAACTATAAAAATCAATGTATAAGTGATTTAAAACAATTATTATAAATTTAAAGGTAAATATTTATTTAAATAAGTACATGTAAGTGTAAAAAATGCTATTTTTTATTTTTATTATATTTAAGTATTTTAAAATATTACTTAGTAATATAAAAAATTGGCCATCTATGGCAGCTAACTAGGTAGCTCAACCAAGAATTATAGGAGAAATGCTCAACCATGCTCAGGCGTCAGCTAAGATAGCTAGCATGGCAGCAGGTGAGGTGATCGCCTCTATATGAGGAGGGATTTTATAGTGGGCACATATCACCAGAATTGTGTTATTGGAGGTGTGCAATGGGATAGGTGGGTAAACATGCCCCATTTATGATTGTGTGTAGTGTTTTAGGTGATGAATCCCACTATAAAATAAATAATTTAGTGGAACATATTTAATAATTAAGCAGTTGAATAATGATAGAACTTCTTACATGGGATGTGGAGTAAGGGTCCATGTTCACCTGTGTTTGACACAAACATTTATAACATTGTACGACCTATTAAGAATGTCTGAGTCATCTGATCTTTTTTATGGATCATATTCTTTCTCCCATTAAACATTATTAGCCCCAATGTCATCCCATTCATTCTATTCTTCTTCTCCTGACACAATGCCTCATCTTCTAGACCACAAACTTATGATGAACACAATATTACTATTGTATTCATTTAATAATGATCATGTATGCATCAAACCATAAAACTCTTCACATGAGATTTTATCTCGGCCTATAGAAGCACACAATTCATGTCTAAAATAAGCATAAAAACATAAATGGTAGAATTTGACTACATTTTTTAGTTAGTGATGATTTATAGAGACATCATTGAATGAAATTTGAAAATGATATAATTCAAGTTAGGACAACAATGGGAGATCGCTTGTGATCTGACATAGATCATCAGGATCATCATTTTCTAACCCTAGTTATGCCAGCCATATTAAATAAACATTTATTCCTAGTCTTTTTAATGAATTAAAACCTTCATCGAGATCTATTATGGATCATTTGGATTTTCAAAATCATTATTTTTCACCAATTCCAATGAATGAAAATAATATGTAAATATCATAATTTAAAATTTTGTAGGTATATCCATATATTATCCTGATTTCTTGGAAGGATTTATGTGTTCTAAGATATCAAAAGAACTAATATCTCACTCACACACAATCTCTCTCAATTATTCTAGTGGATGTATACAACTAGATATACACACAAAAATTTATTTAAACATACTATTATCTTATTCCAACATTATGTATATATATACAGCTCAGTGAATTAATGATATAAAGTGCCTTACATTATTAATTTTTAAAACCATGTTGTGAGTTCTTAGTTTGGGATGTGAGTGAGAATAAGAGAGAGAGAGAGAGTCTGAGAAATAAGTGTATACCATGGAGGAAAAAACCAGTCTACCTTTAAAATTTTCAGAAAATATAAGGTAAGGGATTTATATTTTTCAAACTTATATTTATATAATTGAATTATTAATATTTTTTAAGAACCAATTTATTTTAATAATTTCAAAGTAAAAGAATAATTTATGCAATATAAATTTTATTTTCAAAATCCCTATATATAAAGGAGTTTTATTTTTAAAATCACTATTTTATGCAATGTAATTTTGTTATTTTTAAACTTTTATTTCTCTAACTAGAATTTTATGTATAAATGTTTTTATTTAATAGTGGTAATATAATATTTAAAACTTTCATTTTAAAAATTATATTTTATATTGATTTAAATTTATAAAGAGAATATTTTTTTTAAAATTTATATGCCATATTTATTTTATGAATTAAAAAAAGATAATTTAAGGGAAAAGGTTTTTATTCTATTATTGTGCAGTCTATTTAAGATTTATTCCAAGAATTTTAAATGTAACACCCTAATTTTTTTATGAATTTAATTAATTTTTTAATAAATTAATTTTCTTTGGGTGATTTCATCACACTCAACACCTAGTATAGCTTGTATCACACGCAACGTCGAGTTTTAACAAACTATGATATATTATTAATATTATTATTTAAATAAAACCTTTATACTTACCCATTAAAATTATAAACATGAATATTAATAAATTTTTCAAAACTATTAAGTATAATGGTTTTATATAAAAAATACTAATTTTTGGTAAAGTCTATATATGTTTCGAGTATACTATTTTCTCAAAAAAATGTTTTTTAATTCTTTTTGTGAACAATAGTAAAATTATTTTTTGGACACTTTAAGAAAATTAATTTGATAAAATAAAAATAAACTTGAAATCAACTTGTCAAAATTATCTTATGGTCATTTTAAAAAAAAAATTAAAAATATTAATTTTTCAATGAATAGTGAAAAATACAATTTTTTATTGAAAACTACCTTTTAGTTTAAAGAATTTATAAAGTTAATTTTTATTTTAAAATTGGTTTAAAATTAAAATAAAATAAATTATATGTTAATTAATCCAATATAGGTCATATTAATAATTTTTATATTTAATTTTTATATAAAAACATATTAATCTTTTGAACATTTTCTCCTTTTAAAATCACTTTCTCATCCCTTATGGGGATTAATATTAATTTAAATTTTTACACTCTTGTGAATTGAATTTGGAAAAACTGATTCCATATTTTGAATCATAATAACATATATTAAATAATAATTTCAACTTAATTTTTGACCAGAATGAATAGTAAAAACAATAAAAATTACTTACCGCAGTTAAGAAAAAAATGGGTTTACATGGGGATTAAAATAAATATATAATGGTTAAAATGACCTAAAAACATTTCCAACACAAATTAGATGACCCTTTTTATAAATTATATCTTCTATGATCTATAATGGTCCATTTTAGAGCCTTTTGGAATGCATAAAACATGGGTACACCTTTTTCTTTTCAAAAATTAAAGGTGTTACACTCAGCTCACTTATGAAAGGTCACCACCTATCATGTCCTATTTAAACATAAAAAACCTTTTTTGGACAATTAAATCCTAACTAAATTAATTACTTCTGTCATCCCATTATATAAGCCTTATTTTTGTCAAAAATCCAACCAAAGAATCATTTTGGTGAAAACAAAAAGTTGTCCAAAGAAGTGGTAACACCCCTAACTGAGCCTTTTATTTTATTTATTCCTTCAAATAATTAAAATATTATGAAAACATTACTATATAACAACATAATTATCTTCCATATTCTGATATGTTATAATTTTAAGTTCATGACCTATAACCATATCCTATTCTATCATATGGGATATGAAATCATCATTTGTGGGTATGGAGAAATGTCGCCTCGCGAACTTATGTTGTTAATTTTGCATCACCACCTCTCAAAGATGGATATAATTATGGATTAAAATTTCATATATTATATTTATGATATTATTAAACTTTTTGAATTATTATATCACATATACCTTCATAGCTTCCATTCTATGGAAATATGATAACATCGCTCATTTGTACGCCAGACTATCATCTCACGAAGCGATGCGATTCAGTAATGATTTACATGGAAGGTAATAAGGATGGTTTTAATTAAAATATGTTATCTATATGACTTAGAAATTATTATTTAATTTTAATATATTATTTACCACACAAATTCTTTTCAAAAATTCCAAATGTGTCCTTTTCCCCACTTATAAAAGGGCATTCACCCCCTCACTTCTTCACACATCTAAAAAACTTTTTCACAACCAAACTTTTTCAAAATTATCTAAAAAAATACCTCCTCTAATCATATAATCCTCTTTTTGGGCATAAATCCAACCAAGATGGTCCTTTTGTGCAAACTAAAAGGAGTTACCCGAAGAAGAGGTAACGTTCTTCAATGAGTACTTTTGTATTATTTCTTTCTCCACCCTTTAAATTATTATTATATAAATATTATTTAATAAAATCATTATCCTTGATATAATATGATTTTTATGTTGATTTTACAACCTACAAATTCACAAACTTCCATAAAATGGGATACACAATCATCATTCGTGTGTATGGCGGACTACCGCCTCACAAACCGATGTCATAGGTTATTCCATTACCACTTCTCAATGTTGGTAATAATTATGGAATTAATATTTTTATATTATATATATATATATATATATTATTTATGATTCCTCTATTATTATATAATTTTTATATATCAAATACCTTCATGATTTACATTTTGTGGGCATATGATAACATTGTTTGTGGACATGTGGACTACCTCCTCCTCCAAGAGATGTGATTTGTTCACGCTTTACATGGAATGTATTAAGGATGAGTTTTTTAAAAATATGTACTATATATTAAATAATAATTCTATTTTAATGATTATATATATATATATATCATTTAGATTTATTAATTTTAATATCATAAGAATATGGAAACATCCTTCATGTGTACGTACGACCTTTCGTCTCTATGAACGATGTATTTCATTTCCTGTCTATATATTTTATAGATTATTATAAATAGATATATTTTAAATATATGATTTTTATACCATTTTTTACATTCTTTAAATAATTAAATCATGATATAAGTTATAGGATAAATAATAACAAGTCAAAACATGTATGAAAAACAAAGTGGTTATTACCCGAAACATAACTTGAACATGAAATTGTTAATAAATGGGTAATATAAAGTCATAAGTAAATAATATATTATGTTTTATATATAAATATAGTTATTTTATATATTTATAATAAAATTATATTTATTATATAGGAGTTTTTAACAATTACGAAAAGAGTCAAGACTTAAGGTAAGAGTTTTCTCGTCTAACTTTTATTTTTGTGAGATATATACAATATTTGCCACTAATTCTTATTGTGTGGTGTATATAATTTAATATAAGATGTTATATTATGAATTTATTTTCTTTTAAAAGTTTAAATTGATGTTATTATTTCACGTATCTCACGTTTGAAAAGTTACTGAAGTAGTAAGGGGATTTCTATAGTGTCACTTTTATCTCTGTGAGACTTATGTATTATTTTCCACTTGTTTCTTTTGTGTGGAGTATATAATGATCATTAATATATTATATGATTATTATTCTTAAATTTATGTTTATTTACTTATCCTTTTTATTTTCTCAATTTCAAGTTGTTTTTGGTTCAAAAGTTACCAATCTGAAAGGTAATTTTGTCTCAATTTTCCTTCTTTGAGACACATGTTATGGTATGCACCTACATTCTTTTATGAGATGTATATACTACCATTTGGCTTGTTATTTTTCGAATATAATTCTTTATATGATATTTTATTCTCAATTTAATTTTATTATTTCATGGATATTTTTATTCAAAGTTACCAAGTGGTAAGAGTATATTACTACAATCTCATCGTGTACCGATATTGTTTATGATTATGCTTCCATTGATGAAATGTTAAGATACATATCTCAATAAATCACATGAATTTTAATATCCTATGTTTATTAATGATACCCTCATGTAAAGGTACTATTTTACCACTCTTTTTTTCTTATGATAATTAAGAATATGTTTCTAAGAAAATCTATCTTTATTTCTCTCTTCAATTAGAAATCTGTTTTATTCAAAAACCATATTTTCAAAAAAGGTTTTAAATTTTTTTTTAAATGTTATTTTAAGATAAGTTTTAAGGAAAATTATTTTAATTTTTTTTTATGGTTTTCAAATATTCCTTAATAATTTTTTCAAAGTTATTTTCAACGAAAAAAGGGTTTCAAAAAGTTTTATGTTTTAAAAAGTGTATTTAAAAGATGAAAGGATATTTTACTCAAGAAATGTTATAAATGATCGTTAAAAAATATTTTACATATATTATGACATACGTTTATTTTAATTATTACTTACTGGGGTTATGATACATGGGTACCATTCTTATTATTTTTATGAATAATTATGCTTTTGATGACATGTTGTTTATGAGACTAGTTTCTCTTCCGTGGGTTATACCATGATAAATGATTATGAAACCTACTTATTTTCATAGGTTATTCTATAATTAAATGATTATGAAACATGTATCTTTTTCATATTTTATGATATGATTAAATTTTTATGATACCCATTTCACTTCATGGGTTATGATATGATGTTTATGAAATCTATTTTTTTCTTTTTATGGGTCATGATATGATGAATGTTTTATTATCTTGTGGAGCATGCATTTATATTTTCATTTTGTTATGGGTGGGACATATATCTCCCTCTAATTCATTGGTTAATATTAAATGTTCTATGATCTTTAAGGGTACATAGGTGGGCATCCCAAGCCCATAACAATAGGGTACACTGGAGGGAATCCCAAGCCTATAATAAGAGGGTATATAGGAGGGAATCACAATACGGTTACAAGAGGGTATATGAGAGGGAATCCTAATCCCATGAAAATTAGGTACATAGGTGAGTACCCCCAAGCCTGAAGTAGGTACACATATGACTATCTCAAGCCTAACATGTTACGAAGGTCATGGTAGGTATCCTTGAAATAATTTTTTCTATACTTATGTGTATTCCACAATTCCATGTCTTATTTCTATGTTATTCTCTCATGGATTATTATATTAATTATCTTATAATTCATGTCTTATGAACTACTAATATTTTTTCCATGATTCATGTATATGATCTTTTTTTATATAGGGTATAATCTTAAAATGTTATATCACACTCTCATACCCTTATGTTCATCTTATACATATATATATCCTTTATTTACCCTTACTGAGCATCTAATATTTCCCTTTATTATGTATCCTTTTCCTTGGCTATGAAGAAAGTTTTTAAGTAGGATTGATAAATGGGAAGGTATTTATGGGATATGTTTAAAATCTTTCACCAAATTAGAAAAATGTGTTCCCAGTTTCTAAAGGCACTAAAATATTACAGTAATCAGGAGTATGTTTGTATAATATAATAAATATTCATATAGGAAGATGTAATATCCATGTATGAAAATAATTGGGTCATTATGATGATAGCCTTAATAGTGATCCATGAATATTATGGAAATTATTTTATATTCTTATGTGTATGCAAAAATTCCATGTCTTACTCCATTATTATGTTATCATGACTCATGTTATTTGATTCACATATGATTCATGTCTTATAAACTTCCAATTTTTATTCCATGGCTCAAGATTATGATCTCTGATATGCAGAGTATGGTTTTAAAATTTTTTCTCATGTTATCAAACCCTTATATTCAATTTATTCTTATACACCTCCTTTGTTTAACCTTACTTAGCACCTGATATCAAACATTCATATTTTTCATTTCCCCATATTATGAATAAATGTAATTTTTATCGTATTTCTAATAAGGGTTCTAGATATTAAGAACTTATTGGGATATGATTTAGTCCACCTATGAACTAGTTATTTATGTTTCCATGTTTCCAATGGAAAAATACCTTTATAACCCTCAAGAGTGTGTTTTTGTAATCTAATAATGGTTAACAAAAAATTATGTAATATGTATGTATGAAAATACTTGGTCTCTATAGATAGTATCAATGGATAAATTTATTTATCCTTTGGAAACAAGGATAAAAAAACATTAGTGAGACCCCTAAGAACATATATAAGGATATGTATAAGGATGATTCAAAGTATAGGAAAATTTTCTATAATTTTTGTAAATGATATATCAAGTTGATTATAAGAAATTATTTCCATGTCCAAAT
Source organism: Viscum album (assembly GCA_963277665.1). NCBI lineage: Eukaryota > Viridiplantae > Streptophyta > Magnoliopsida > Santalales > Viscaceae > Viscum > Viscum album. Next base: position 361,196,919 of record OY728125.1, read on the forward strand.
ACAACAAGTGGATGTGGACCTGACACAAATGTACTTATCTATAATATTTCTAAAAAGGTAACATTGAGTTGGACTCAATCATTACCTGGTTCACGACAACCGGCCTTAATGAACACTTGGTTTGAAACTCCTATAGGGTATGATTTGGAAATTCATAAACACTTTATGAACCATCATTATGGATTTAAATATATGATGATTATGAATGGTCTAGGATAATCCAAAGGTGTTATAGATTAAAAACAATTTTTCATGATTTTGACATACTATAAGTGATTTTTTCTAATTATGTGGTTCCAAACTATAAAATTATTACTTAAGTTATTATTTTTGTCTTTAGTTGAAGGATATAACTCAAAGTATCCATTTTAATGTTGAGTGCAATGGAAAATGGAATGATTGTACTCCTAAGAATATATATTTTAATGTATTTCAATTAAAAGTAATGATTCTACAATTAAACAAGTTTACCAATCCTAGAATCATGATGAACATACAAATGAGAAAAAGAGGGAACAAGGTTATGTTGATTACTTTCAGAGGAAACATCCACCTTACTTCAGTGGATCCACTAACCTATATGTTTCTGAGAAATGGATCAGTACCATTGAAAAGTTATTTGCAATTATCCAATGTTCAAAACTTGAAAATTTCATTTTGGATGTCTATATATGAGAAGGAGAAGAAAATAAATGGTGTCCTCATATCAATAATACAAGGAAACATTATGAAATTGACTCTAAGGATTGGGGTGAGTTCAAAAACTTATTTTTCAATAATTACTTCACTCTTATTCTTCATATAAAGACTTTTGTAGTACGTTTGGTCAATACTTCATTGGATTAAAACCAAGTCTTTGAAGGGAGTTAGAAACAAGAGAATTAAGTATATATGACAAGATTGTTCGATGTGATCTCAAGGTGGAAATGGATGTTGGATTCATGTATCAATCTCATGGTTTTGATAACAAGAGAAAAATAGAATTCATATTAAAGTATAAAATCCATTGAGAGAAAATATGAGCTTTCCTTTATGCTCAAAGTGTGAGAAGAAACAAGGAGGAAATTGTCTTAAGTGGACTAGTAAATGTTCTAAGTGTGTAATGAAATTAAATTGGCTAATAAAACTCAAAAGTGATGGGATTAAGATAACTAATGATGAAAATATATAGAAATATCCAAATAATCAATGAACCACACTCCAGTGTTCCAAATGTATGGAGTATAGGAATTATATTAACCTGTAATGAACCAAAATTTTATCAATAAAATTTCACTTCTTATAATTATTTCATATATTATATATCACATAAAATCACATAGAGAACATAATATAAACTTTAAAAAATGAATAATGAATGAAATAAGAGGTATCTTTATAAATTAAGGAACCTTTACCAATGGAATAGTCACTTGACCATTGAAATAGTAATGTGACTAGTAGGAATAGTAAAATAATGAATAGAATAGAAACATCACCTATGAAAGTACAAATAAAATTTATATAGCTTATAAATGAAAATATGATATATTTATATCATGTTGTAAGTAAATAAATATTTTAAAAAATGATAAATTAAGTATTGGTATTTTTGTGAAATGTAAATATTTATTTAAAATTTTATAATCAATATATTGTTTTAAATTAAAATTTATTTTCATAAAATAGATTTAAAAATTAATATTTTGTTTTCTTATGATTATGACCTAATTTTATGATACCTTACTTAATTTTTCAAAGTTTCATAAAATTGGTTACAATATTAAAATTATTATTTTTTGAGTAAATGATGATTTTATTTAAATATTAAATTTATCATATTTATAAAATTATTTTCATAAAATTTAATCCATTTTAAAATTATAAACATAAATAAATAGTTAGGGTGAAGTTTTTTGATTTTTATAAAGTATTTTAATTTTTAGTGAATAGTGAAATATGATAGTTTACAATATGTAACATTTTAACAAAATACATGAATTTTTGATCCATGGTTGAGTCATGGATGATGTAAGTTCCCACTATGTCGAACTCATATGATAATTTTACTATATTTAGTCCCAAGAAATAACAATATTGATTATCTTGAGCTACAATAATATACTAATAAATAAAATAATAAAAAACACTAATCTCCTCCCAATATAAATACTACCCTCACCACCTCTTCCCCTAACACCTTCTAAGACTTAGAGATTTCTAATATCATACTCAATTCTTATCACCAACTTCTTACCCATGTTATACTCTTATTAGTATCACCAAAAGTACATTTACAAGTCTCTTAAAGAGGTTCTCAAGGAGAAGACACTCAAGAGGACATTAAGTGAAAATGCAGAACACTTTCAGACATAAGGTAATAGATTCTTTATGAACCTCCATTTTTTTCTTCATGTTACATTTTCTCTCTATTTACCCCAATTTAATTATTAATTTTTCTTATGTACTCCTCATAAATTCTTTTTGTATGTTCCAAACATATGTACCTAGCTCAATTCTTCCTTCCTTCATGGAGAAATACTTGTTTTGTAAGGTTCCCATCTCAATTCATCCTGATAAGAAATCCCAATTAAAGGGATGTTCTAAATATCTTTTCCATTTTAAATTAACATCTATAAAATATTTTAACCCACAAATATTTTTCTAAAATAACTCCATTTATCATGAAAAAATATTTTTTCATTTTTGGTTTTATGCAAACAATTATTACATTACCCGCCTTAAAGACTCTTTATTATTTTCCCTTAAAAACACTAAAAAGGCTCATCTATAAAGTTTCATAAAAATATTTTTACATGTTTTCACTTTAGTTGAACATCATTTATCATGATATTTTCATATTTTACCTTATTTATGTCCTTGTATGATTTAAATATATTCTTTCATGTACACTTCTATGATATTCCCATTTGTTATGATTTATGATATGATTACGATACCCATTTCTTTCCATGGGTAACCCTTATTTTTATTCCTTATTTTTTATTAATCATGTGGAATACATATTCCAAAAAATTTATAATGGGTGCTCCCAAATAGCACTCCAATGTGTTGGGTAATGTTTAGTCTCATGAGACATCATATTGCGACATGGAGTAAACTTGATTCCTTTGTGGGACATTGCACACCATGTCCAACGGTCATGGATGTTATCCCTGACTCATGCTTATTTCATGTTGTGTGTTATTTACAAATTCCATTGATTCCATGATTACATTATTTCATAATCTACATTTTATGCTTCCTTATCTTTATTCATGTTCCATGTATTTTTTATGTCATTATGTTATGCCTTCAACCTGTGTGTTATACTTTATTCCTATGATTATTACCTTACCGGTATTTTTAGTTAATCCCTTTTTTCATGTATTCTCTAGGTTATCATATAAATATGTAAGATCTAAAAAAAATTTATGAGCTCGTTATGTTGATTAAATAAAATATGCTTTTATATTGGTTTTATGCTTTCTAATCATCTTTAGAATCTTCCAAAGACACTAGAATTTACAATCCTTTGTTTTTTTATGAATAATTATGATTAAAATCAGGTAATAATATATGTAATATTTTAGAGTCATTATAGTTGGTATTAGAGGAATATTCATGTTATTTTTAAAGATTCGTACGATACCACTTTAGTAATAACCCTAAGGATAATTATATCTCCATATAAAACCTAGATTGAAATATAGTGAATCACAAGTTATAATATATGTTTCATTTATAATTTATTCATTATATGTTCATAGTTTTCTTTTTATGTTCTCATTTTTAAATTTCCCTCACCTTTTTCACCATGGAATGCAAAACAAAATTTCGAGGGTGAAATTTCTCAATTGGGAAGAATGCAACAACCCATAATTTTATAAATGAAATATCCCTTATTATAATAATCTCATATAGTATAAATCACATAAAATCACATAGAAAACATAATAAAAACCTTATAAATAAATAACAACTGAAAATAGATGTATTTCAAGAAATTAAGGAACCTTTACCAATAGAATAGTAACTTGGCCATTGGAATTGTAATGAGACTATTAGGAATAGTAAACCAGCCAATAGAATAGTAACCTCACCTATGAAAGTATAAATAAAATTTATGAATCTTATAAATGAAAATATGATATATTTATTTCATGGTATAATTAAATAAATTTTTTAAAAATGACAAATTAAGTATTGGTATTTTTGTGCAATGTAAATTTTTATTTACTATTTTATAATTAATATAATTTTTTAAATACAATTTATTTTCATAAAATATATTCATAAATAAATTTTTTTGTATTATGATTATAAGATAATTTTATGATTCCATAAATAATTTTTGAAAGTGTTATAAAATTGATTACAATATTAAAATCTGTATTTTTTGAGTAAATGGTGATTTTATTTAAAAATTAAATTTCACATATCTAGAAAATTATTTTCAAAAAATAGAGCCCATTTTTTAATTATGATTTTCAAAATAATGGTTAGGGTTATTTTTTTGGTATTTTTCTAAAATAGGTGATTTTTTTTAATAGGGAAATAAAGTAATTTATGATATTTTACATTTTAGCCAAATACATGAACTTTTGTGTCATGGTTGAGTTATGAATGATGTAATTGGAAACTATATCAAAATCACATGCTATAGTTACTATATATAGTTTCAATAATCAACACTATTGATAGTATTGGTCCAAAATTAAAAACTAATGAATAAAATAATAAAAAATACTCCTCTCCTCCAACTATAAATACCACCCCACACCACCTCTTCTCCTCTCACCTTTTATGCCTAAGATCTGGATAATATTATTCCCAATTCCTCTCCCAAACCATATCCCCATGTTTGGGTATTTCTGGTCTCACCAAAAGAACATTTACAAGTCCCTTAATGTTGTTCTTAATGAGACGACACTAATGAGGACATTAAGTGCAAGTATATAACACTTTCAAACATAAGGTAATAGATTCTTTTCAAACCTCCATTTTTTACTTCAGGTTACTCTTTCTCTCTATTTACCCCAATTATATTCTTAATTCTTCTTATATAATCCTCCTAAATTATGTATTTATGTTCCAAACATATGTACCTAGATCAATTATTCTTTCTTTGATGATGAAATACATGTTTTATGAGGTTCTCATCTAAATTACTCATGATAAGCAAGCTCTATTAAAGGGATCTTGCCAATTTCTTTCCCATTTTCAAATAAACTCTATAAAATTTTTTAAGACACAAATTGTTTTTCTAAAATCACTATTTTTATCATAAAAAACTTTTTTTCATTTCTGGTTTTACACAAACAATTATTCTTTTTCCCATTTTAATTACTATTTAATATTTTAACTTAAACTACACTAAGTAGGATTGTTTCTGAAGTTTTGAAAACACTATTTTTATATGTTTTCACTTCAAATGAACATCCATTATCATGATCTATTCATATTTTACATTATCAATGTCTATGTACGGTTTAAATCTATTATTTCATGGAAACATTTATGATACACCCATTGTTTACACTCTATGACATGATTTTGATACCCATTTATATCCATAGATAACCCTTATGTTTATTAATTATGTTTGACTATTTATGTGGAACACACATGCATGAACATGTTATGATGGGTTCACCAAGATAGTACTCCAATGCATTGGATAATGTTTAGTCTTGTGATACATCATATTGGGACATAGAGTAAACCTAGTTCCTTTATGGGAATTTTTCCACCATATGAAATAGTTTTAGAATCTACCCATGACTAATGCTTATGTTATGTTGTTTTTTGCTTCAACATTAATTTGATTCCATGATTAAATTATTCCATGTTCTACATGTTATTCTTCCTTATGTATATTATTGTTCCATGCCTTTTTATATCATTATGTTATGCCTTCTAACCTATGTGATATTATTTATTCCTATGTTTATTCCCTTGTTGGGATTTTTAGCTCATACATTTGTAAATGTATTCACCAGGTTATCCTATGCTGATGTAAGAGTTAAAAGTAAGTTAGAATATCACTATGGAGATTTAAAAAAAAAGAGGTTTTTATTTTGGTTTCATGCTTTCAAATCTTGTTTCTAATCTTCCAAATATACTATAATTTATGACCCTTAGTTTGTTTTTTATGACTATATATTATTAAAATAATCTAATAATTTGTGTAAAAGCATAGTGTTGTTATATAAATACTTCCCAAACCATAAATTTAATGAAAATGATCAACGTCAATAATCCCCTAAGCTAAGAAAAAAAAGGAAAAACTATTTTGATCACTATTTCTGATGAGTGGTGCAATAATGACGTGGTGAAAGGTATACTTACCATACAATCTATAATTGATAATGTATTATTTTAATCTATATCTACCCATTATTTCATATATGAAATTTTTATAAGGAAATCAAGATGCCACCGAAATGATTAGATGTATAATTAGGAGTGAAAACCCTTAATGGTGCGATAATCACATCTTAAGTCTATAACTATTATCTAGTTAAAGTTTACAATAATGTTATTCTTAAAAAATTATCATTCTCAATTTGGTTGAATTTGATGTTATATTAGGCATATATTGTATTTCTATACATAAATCCGACATCAATTTCTGAGGAAGTTAAGTAATGTTTGATATTCCAAAACCAACCTATGATATTATATTAGTTTGATGATAAATATGAACTTTTAATGGAAATTACATCCACTATATGTGTTTTGATTCATATTAAAGAAGGGAATTTATCTGAGATGGTTGGGGAGAAAATTAAAATCAATGATAAGCCTATTTTGTAAGATTTTTTTTGATGTATTTCTAGAATATTTGAATTGACTTCCACTAAATTGTGAATTTGAGTTCTTAGTAGGACTCATACATGGAGCCACAAAAGTTTCAAGGACTCCATATATAATTTCCTCAATTGAGTTGAAAGAATTGAAAATGAAACTCTAATAGAACCATTATAAGGTATTTATTTGGCCAAGTGTGTCACCTTAGCAGTGCCGCCTATTATTTTTATTAAAAATAAATATAGATTGATGTGACTCTGCATTGATTATTGGGATATGGGAAAGAGCATGATTAAGAAAAATTACATCTACCCTTTATTAATGACCAATTTTGTCAACTTCATAGATCTCAATAATTTTCAAATATTGAAAATTGGTTTGGATATCATCAATCATGGGTCAAAAAAAGGATATCTCAAACACATAGTTCAATGAAATGTATGGAAATTGTGAATATAGATTGATTCCATTTGATCTTACTAATTCCCCCATTAACTTCCTATATTTAAGGAATATGGTCTTTAAATATTTCCTTGATCATTTAGTTGTAGTCTTTATAGATGACATTATTTTATATACAAAGACAATGTGAGAGCATGAATATCACTTGATAATTATACTAAATACCCTAAGGAAGGAGAAAATATATGTAAAATTTTAAAAATGTCAATTTTTGGCTACAAAAGGTTTTTGGGTCATATAATGTAAAGAGATAGTAAATTGGTAGATCTATCAAAGACAAAGGATATTGAATGTTGTCCCATACCAACCATACTGACTGAGGTCCATTGTTTTCTTGGTTTAGCTGGATATGATCAAATATATTTAGTGAAGTTACTAGGACTATCTAATACACTCACCATATTAACTCGGATGGGAGAGAAGTTCCTCTGGACATATGAATGCAAGTAATTTTTCAAGAAACTAAAAATAAGACTACTTAGCATGCCTATAAATACATTACCCTATAATGGATAAGGTTTTGTAATTTATAAAGATGAAAACAAGATAGGATTGGGATTTTATCCTATGAGTAATGGTTGGTTTATAGGTTATGCCTCATGAAAATAGGTGGTTCGTGAGAAAAATTACCCAACTCATGATTTGGTGTTAGCTACTATAATTTTTTCATTAAAGATATGGAGGAATTATATTTATAGAGAAATGTGTGATATATATACAAATAAAAACAGTCTAAAGTATATATTCACATAGATGGAGTTGAATAAGCACTAGATAAGATGGTTAAAGATGATTAAAGATTATAAATGCTCAATAAATTACCACCCTATGAAACAGAAAAATGTGGTTGATGCCTTGAGTTGAAAAGATCAAGCTAGATTATCCATGAAGAGGATACAAAAAGATTCAACATATATATATTTGGAAAGGATGGATCTAGAAATCCTAAAATAAGGGGATAAATCTTATCTTTCTGAATTTAATGTTCAACCATTTATCCAAGTAAAGATTAAAGTGGTGTAGAAGGAAGGTGTAAAGAAAAACGAAGGTTAGAAGTGTTCTTGAGTTTCGAATTGTTCATGATGTAATGATGAGGATCAATAATTGTGTATGTGTTCCATCCATACGATATTTGAGTAAGGTGTTGTTAGAGGAATATCATAATTCATCATTTTCTATTCATCCTAGATGTAAGAAGATGTATAAATATAAGAAATAATATTTTTTATGGGACAAAATGAAGAGGGATATTGTATTTTATATATCTCAATGTCATAAATGTAATAAAGTTAAGTCTTTGATATAGAATTATAATGGGATGTCACATCCATTACCAATACCAAAATGGAAATGAGAAAACATCACCATATATTTTGTTGTCGGACTCCCCAAAATATCTAAAGGGAATAATACTATATGGATTTTATTTGACCGCCTTAAAAAAATAATACACTTCGTCACTATTAGAGAAGACTTGTCACTAGGTCAAGTTTCACGAATATAAATTAAGAAAGTGGTAAGGCTTAATGGAGTACCACATTACACTATATCTGATCAGGATATCAGGTTTACCTTGATGTTTTGGTGAATTATTTAATAGGCTATGGATACTGAGTTAAGTTTTGGTACTGCATATCACCCTCAAACAGATAGTCAGTCTAAGATAATAATGAAAACCTTAGAGGATATTCTAATATCTTTTTATATGGATTTTAAATGTGGTTGTGATAAATAACTTCTTCTAGTTGAGTTTTCATTCAACAATTAATTTCACTAGAGAATTTAGATGGTTCCTTATGAATTCCTTTATGGAAATAATTGTAGAGATCCAACAAGATAGAAAAAATTTTGAGAAATAAAGCTATAAGGATTGGAGATAGATGAAGAAATGACAGAGAAGGTTAGATCCCTTTAGAAAATGTATCAAGGAATCTCATATTTGGTTTAAACTTTATGTTGATAATCACCAACATGATATAGATTTTTTAGTTGGGGACAATGTGTTTTAGAAATTTTATTAATAAAATAATGTTATGAGATTCAAGAAGAATGTGAAATTAAGCCCTAGGTATATAGATATATTTAAAATTATTAATCATATTAGGATGGTAGCCTACTAGTTAGAACATACACCAAACCTATCTTATGTCCATGATATGTTTCGTGTATCTCTCCTAAGGAAGTACATACTTGACCCTTCACATGTACTGAACTTTGAGGTTATACCATTGGAGCATGATATTTCTTATGAGGAAAAATCAGTGAAGATTATATATCATAAAAATAAAGTTATACCACTCACCTGGTTATACCACTCACCTGGTCAATGTTTTGTGGTGAAACAACCAGTTTGAGGAAGCTACATGGGAACCTGATGATGTAATGAGGCATAAGTATCCTAAGTTGTTTGTACCAAAGTTATGGCATTTCAAGGGATAAATTCATTTTATGTGTGGTATAATGTAACACCCTGATTTTTTTTTGTTTTTATTTTTATTTCATAATAAATTAAATTTATTAAATATCTTTCATTACATGAAACAAATATTTAGTTTGTGTTAAATACAACATTGAGTTTTAACAAACCATGAAATATTATTAATATTATTATTTAATCAAGAATGTTATAACATAGGCGTTAAAATTAATTATATTAATTTTAATAAATAATTTTTAAATATTAATTGTAATGGTTTTATAGAAAGAAAATAAATTGATATAAAAATAATTAATTTTCAGTAAAGTATTTATATTCCTTGAAAATACGATTTTCTCAAAAATTGTTTTTATTTATTTTGGTGAAAATGATAATTTTTTTAAAAAAAATTATAAAATTAATTTGATAAAATAATATTTCTGATACTTTTCTTAGGGGGGAGCATCTGTATGTGGGGACACACTAATTGTTACCCTGCATTCTCGCTTTCCAAAGGTGGAAGACATCCATCACTTTTTCAGGGATGTTTGCTCCTTGATTGATATGGGATGATGGGATGTCAGCTCCTCCTTCCAAGGATTCCACCTCAGAATTCATTATCTAGTCAAAGTCTCCCTAATATATTTAATATATTGTTTATGAAACTCTTCAATGGTTCCATATCTTCATGGATGTCAGTTAATTACACTACTTCTTTCAGGATATTCCAAGGGATCAAGTCAGGGAAGCAACCTTCGATTAACATAGTCATGTTGGTCATCACTAGCGTGTCTGGACACTAAAACACTGATGCGTCTAGATTTCTTGCCCTTATGATAGGTATTCTCAAGGTCATGTAAGAATGAGGCATCCCATGTTGAATGCAGGGAATTATATTCCCTAGGATTGTCTCTGGGGTTTTCCTCAGCTTCCCATGTGTAACACAGGGTATGCCGCAAGTTTAACCTCTAGCGAAGACAGACCAGACTGATTGGAACACTTATAAGAGTGGATAAAATGGGTACATACCCAAGAGGAAGCACCTAAGTATATTACTAGATGAGTGGATCAAAATTTCCAATGAGGATGGATCTGAGGATGATTGGGTCCGGACAAAAGGGGAAACCATGGTTTTCTATTGGCAGGGATTGAACCTCAGGGAGGTTTTCTACATACGTTGTCTATACAATAGGGATAAAAACCCATGCAGTTTGAATGGAGAGACATGGAATCAAGGTGTACACAAAGGACAATGACCCGGAGACATGTTGGGTCTTAATTATGGATAAAATACCATCCTAGGAGGGGCAATCTTAGTTGGATGATTATGGATTGTGTGGGGATTATGCGTGGTTAGCGTCCCAGGTGCTGCAAGGAGAGATGATGGAATGAATGGTATGATCTCACTAGGATGTGTTGGCTCAGTTAAGAATCAAGATGGATGATGGAATATTGAATGATGTGGGTGGTGAATGAGATGTGACCAATGTGAAGACGACGGTAGTGTTGGGCTTGAACCTCTAAGAGGATTATTACGTATCCCCGTGGTGGGGAATCAAAGTCCACATAGTTCGGTGGGGTGATGGGACACCTGAGGAGGTGGTCCATGAGAATGGGTTCTTGTATTGGACTCAGAGGATGTAGAACCTCTCGGTTGGGGCATGACCTTCTCAAAACACAAAGTGCTCAAGGGAGAGACCAGGATGCGACATGAGTGATGGACTTGAACCATAGGGAGGCTTCCTACATATCCCCATGGAAGGGAATAAAAGTTCATGTATTTTAAGAGGGGGTATGGAATTAGGGTATACATGAAGGACAATGACCCAATGACATATTGGGGCTCACATGTGGTTTGTGGACTGAGAGTTGGTCTGACATCGCTAAAGGGCGTACCAAGGACGTGTGCCCCGTAAAGAGGATACCAAAGTTTTCCAATGTTAGGGGTTGAACCTCAGGGAGGCTTCCTATATACCCTACCTAGAAGACATGGATTAAGAACCGCTTAGTTATAATGGGTTTACCAGTTTTTGGGGTTGAACCTTAGGGAGGCATCATATGTACCCTGTCTAAGAGACAGGGATCAAAACCCACATAGTTCAAATGAGAAAGTTGGGATTGAACCTCAGGGGGGGTTCCTACGTACCCTATCTAGGAGACAGTGATAAAAACCCATGTAGTTTGGGATGATCTTACCATTATTTGGGGTTTAACCTTAGTTAGGATTCCTATATACCTCTTCTAAAAGATAGGTATGAAAACCCACTTAGTTTGAAAGAATACAGTTTAGCATCATGCAGGATGAAAGGGGTATACAGTTTAACATCATGCGAGATGAGAGTGAACCGACATGAAGTGATTGGGATCGATGGGTGTTGGGCCTGAACCTCAAGAAGGCTTCCTACGTACCTTTCTTAGAAAGGGAAAGGATCAAATTACACATAGTTTGTTTGTGGGATTCGGGATTACACACTAAGGTATCCTAGAGAGGATGTCATGGTCATTGCTTACTCTAAGCCCACATGATTGATGCTCAGTTTGAGAAAAAAGTGACAGCAAAGACCTAACAATCACATCGCAAAAGGTTCATCTATGAAAAATAGAGTGGGTATTATGCATGGTTATAAGACCAAAGAGGAAATAGGGGTTTTCACTTGGTTAGTGAGCCAGGGAGATGGAGATTTGGACTTACTCCAAGATGGAGGCCCAATGGTGATAAAGCCCAGAGAAATATGGATGAGGTATCGAGTCCCTATGCCCATCTCTTATTTGGTCTCTGTGCATGGAAGAAGAGAGGAGGAGCAAGGATGCTACATTCATCAAGAAAGAATAGGAGCTTACACTAGGATGATTTTTATTCCCCGCAGACAGATGTCGTTCCATTTAAAGAGGATCTCATTCCATGTGAAGAAGATCTCACTCCCTATGGAGACTAGTGGGCATGAAAAATGCCTGATGAGGGTCACCCCATGTATGTTTCATGGGGTGAGTCTATAGTTTAATTCCATGTAGTGAGTATGATTATGATTAGCAGTTTAACATCTTGTAGCTTGAATGATGAGGATTCACTCCTCACCCCTAGGACATACATAACTGATACCCAACCACACTTGGGGAAGGGAAGGAATCAATAAATCCATATGGAGATGGGGTTATGGAGTGATACATTAAGGGGCTCATGTTAGCGTGGCTATGAAAAGAAGAAATATCAATTAGAGTTCCTATAAAAATAAGCACAAGGAGAAGCAATGCAATATGAAGCACCACCCAAGGGACCTTGAAATCACTTCGTACAAACCTAGAAGGTAGCCCAAGATAAGGGTTTGTAAAGAAAAGGGGTTCACAAGAAGGGACCTTGTGAAGCTCTAGTGTTTCACAAAGTAAATAGACTTTTCAAAGGAGTATTCTTCATGAAGTGGAGTTTTCTAGACTAGGAATTAATTATACATGCATATAAAGGATTCTTAGAGAAGTGAAAGTGATTTCATAGAGTATGACATCGCAGAGCATGACCAATAGTAATGGCTCCCCATTCGCATGGATTCCGCTCCCATCCTCCACCTTTTCCCTCCTTCTAGGGTTTTGAAGAGTCTCCTGGCGGCGATGGACCCTTCTCCTGCTTCTTTGGCCTTCATTCCAGGTTCTCTTTCTTCTTTTGCTTTCCCTTCTTCCTAGCGGCCCCTCCCTTCTAGGGTTCGCTTCTTCCTAGCTCGAGTTCTCCGATTCCTTTTTATTCTTCCCTATGGTTCATCCTCCTGTTTAGTGGTTTCTTCCCTTGTTTTCTCTCGTTCCTCATTCGTTTCTTGCTGGTTTGTTCTTAGGGTTTAATACCCGATTGTTGATTCCTCATTCCTTGTTCTAAGGGTTTCATCCCCGGTTCCCCCTTCCTTGTTCTTTGACGGTTGTTCCATAATGGTTCTTTCATCCAAGGATCCCAGTTAAGGTCTATGCTCGCTTCCTCTCTGCTCTTGTCACTTGATCCTTGGATTCTAGACTCCATCTTGTTCTGGTGCGAAGGCTATTAGGGTGGCTTGGGAGGTGTTGATCAAGCGTCGGAGGTTTTTCCAGGAGAATCAACTTTGTTTACTTTCTGTTTTTTTTTTCATCTTTGTGGCGATGATGATGTGACGATAAGGATGGCGATGTGTCGAAGGAATCTATAGGCCTTGTTTGTGGTGGATCGTCATTCATAGAACTGGTTTTGAGTGGCAGTAATGGATTGAAGTGTGGTGATGATAATTGTGTTCCATCGGTTTGGAATTTGTTGTTCATGGTGTTCAGTGATGTATTTGGCTGAGTTCTTGTCCCTTTTGATGATTTTTTTGTGGCTGCTGTTGGATATGAACTACTTCAAGGTTCATCAATGATGGTGTTTCTGGTTCCTTTCGAATGTTCCTCCTGATGATGTTGTGTTTGAGGAGACGATGATGTGAGGCTGGTGCTGAGGCAATAGGTTGGTTGACCCAAGGTTTCACATAACCCAAGGAGTTGACAGTGGGTGCTGAGCTCGATGCTGGATATTTTACTTCACAATTTAAAATTTTAATTTCAAATGTTGGGTTTGTTTCTGCAGCTTTCTATGCTTGAAGTTTTGTTTTCATAAATGGATCTATTTTAGGGTTCATATTTATCCCTTAAAAATGGATTATTAGAAAATCAAAAAATATACTTGGAGGAGGACATCACAGAGCATGGGTTCCTTGTAAAGTGCAGCACTGTGAAGCGATGTAATTCGTGAAGCATAGTGATCTTGCATTAGCATAGGATTCACATATGCACAGAAGGTACTTCTCAAATCATGAGGCCTTGGTGAAGACATGATTCCCCTTAGAAAGCTTCTTTCTCTATGATGGCCCATGGGATTCATGAAGGGAATCCCTGATCAAAGAGGGGTTGTATTTGAGATAAGGGAAAGGCACTTTGCAATGCTCAAATACCTTGAAGATATCATTTTTCTCAATGCTTCTCAGAGAATAGGTTTCTTCTTGATTTGAGAGCTTATAAGTTAAAAGTTCATGGTATTCATCCTTAGTTTTTAGGTAAGCTTGGTATTTATATGTGAGGGGTGGCGCGAAGCTCTGATAGTGCATTTACGAAGCCACTTGTGCTTTTCCATCATATATGACTTGTATCAAGTTTTTCGTAACCGCAGAGTTGACTGTAATTCCCTCCTCAACATAGATACCTCCTTCATTCCCTCAATAGTGCTCATAGAGGCTTCTGTCAATTTCTAAGGGATCGTAGAGGCAATTTGTTTCCCTCTACAGTGCGAAGTATTCTATCAATTGCTTCATAACCGCAGATTCTTCAACCTCTTTACTCTGCGGAGATCGCAGAGGGGGACACAGGTTTTCACCGGCCATGGTGCTGAGGGGTCTATGAAGGCCATGGTGTTGAAGGGCTTCATGAAGGAGCTTTGTAAAGAAGTACCTTTATATTTGGTTTTCTCTTTTTTTATTTGTCTTCTATGCACACATTTGGCGCCAACAAATTCCCCCCTCAGAATTGGAGCCGATTAGAAAATGAGGGTCAAATTTTGAGGGTAGATTGCAAAAAAATTTAGACTAATCACAAAGCAAGATCACAAAGCAGGGCCGCAATGCAAATATGAAATGCGCAGGTTGAGAACGCTACGATGCTCGCAGAAGCTTGGTGCTCCATGAAGATCGGAGGTCATTACCTATAAATAGGGTAGGAAGACCCCTCTTTTATCCTCACTCATCTCTGTGTTTCCGTGCTTGGGATATTGATTCAAAAATCTTTGCATGCTCTGTGACCACTATTTGATAATTGGGTCATCTTTTCTCTGTAGTGCACAGTGAGTCTTCCAACTCTACAATTGTGCACTCTGCAGCTTGTGCCTACGAGGTTTGTTGTAGGGATCTGTGACATGTCTCTATGATCGAGCTCTACGATTGAGGTCTGCAATCGAGCTCTTCGATCTAGAACCAAAAAATTTCTAAGTTTTGAGACAGAATGGGTCACCAAGAAGCTTCCAGAGGGTCCTTTTGGATGCTTCCTAGGGGAATATATGGCGGATAACCTATGTATTAGGGAATATGTGTAAATCCATTCAAACTATGAGTCCCTGGTGGAGTTTCTGTCAGAAATTCAGATGAACTACCCTTGGTGAAAAATACTTCCCCTATACAGCTTTGGTATGAGGGATTATATTTTTATTCCCAAAGTAAAAAGGGATGAGTCAGCCTACTGGTTTAGTATTACGTCGTGCTAATTACAGTGGTTTAGGGTCATCAATGGTCATACATGGGAGGATCATATCCCTATCAACGCTGACTGCCTATCCAACCTTGTTAAAAGCATTGATGGGAAGGTGTTTTAGCCAGAGGTATCTCCCCTGTAGTACCAAACCATTTTGAAGGCAGCCTTGCGGAACTCAAAGAAGGGGTGGACTGGTGAGTGGGATCTGCACCAGGGTGACAATTTGAAGGATGAATGGGCATTTGATTATTGGTTTTGTGCCTCCTGTGAGGATTTTGAGGCAAAGATAAGGAGCATGGACCTGTATGAGGTTGCATGAGCCTCCCAATTCCACATCTACCAGCATAAGAAATTGATTCCAGAGTTGTTGAGTAGGTGGTGATTGAGGAACAACACTCTTTATCTTCACCATGGGGAGGTTGGTATCAGCCTTTTGGGACCTTCACAAAATCTCAAGGATTTTAATATTAGGGGTGATTTATGACGAGTTACTCCCCACCGAAAATATATGGGAGGACCATTAGAAAATTCCTCCATTGGAAAAGGCATTGATAGACCTAGTTCCAAGAGAGTACAAGCAGTCAGTGAGGGATATCCACTTAAGGTTATGGTTCAGGTGGTTCTTGAATTCCCCTTTAGATGGGATGTTTCCTGTGAGGCCTCTAACTTTCTTGAAGGGGGTCTAGCATAGAAAAGAAAACTTCTACTAGTGACTCATGGATGACATCCAATGTAAGACATGGGGGTTCAACATTAGCACTGAACAACAACTGGTGGTCAGTTTGGTTACATTCATCTCGGTGCTCATTTGCAGTTAGATGCTTCCAGTAAGGGATACGAGCATGGGTGTATGACTAAACACATTTATCATAGCATCCATATTGGCGATGGGGGAACAAATCAATATAGGGACCCAAATGCTGGATAAGTTCTACAAATTACTATGGAATATCATTGAGGGGAAGAAGCCACATAGGGTGTTCGGGCTGCTCCATCTTCTATATGGGTGGATAATGGTACATATGGGTGCCTATGAATATCTGAACCCCATTTCCCCACCAGGGCCAGACTTCTGAAAATCCATTACGAATGTGGTGGGGAGTTTCCTAAATAAGGTGACCCTATCGCTGGTACTAAACTGAGTCTGGAAGTTGGATGAGTTCAACTTCCAGTAGTCCCCATTGCCAACAAGTGTTTTCACTGATGAAGGCCAGGGAATAGAAGAGCATTGGTCCTGCCTCCTAGATTTTCAGGATGGATTTCTGGTGGTGTGGGTCAACTGAGAGCCTCTCTGTGAGTCGTACTATAACGACCCGAAATTTTGAATAAATTTTGTTTCCTAACTTTGTGTGTTATTTTATTTTATACTCAAGAAAACTATTTCATTTAATAAACTGAGTATAATTAAAATGATACTGTTGGGTTTTGACTGTTATATGACTGTTGGTCAATATGAACATTGGAAACTAATTATTGTGATTATTGTCTATAAATACAAGTGATATTGATTAATTAATATAGAAAGAATATTTAAAGGCCCCATCCAGTAGTCTTGGGCTGATCGAAGCCCGTCTGACGGAACTCGGGAAAGAGGTAGCATCTTTGGTCTTTGCTCTGTACCAAACCCAAGCCGAACTTCATTATGTGAAGCTAGAATGGAATCGCCTTTGCGATAAGTTCAAGCTGATAGAAATCACTACTCAGGCAATGTTGGTTGATCCGACCCAAGATTCTATCACCCTAGAACACCTTACTCTTAGGTCTTATTCTAGCATTATAAGGGGCTATGTAACAAGACTGTAACTACCTTGTGTAATCCTTTGATTTAAATAAAAATTGTGATGTCTTCTTATGGTGAAGTTTGTGAATTTTTCAAATGTCTGGATAAATATAGTATGCATATTATTTATGAATTATAGAAAAAGGATATTTTAAGATATTTATGTAAACCTTAAATAATTAATAATGTGTAATGATTTTCAAAAAATGGTTTTCTACAGCTGTGTTCAGTATGAAATTTAGAGTCTAACGAGATCAAATTAATTTTTGGTGAATAGTAAATTTTGAATGGTGATTTTATGCTTACAATTATTAATGTGACCAAATGGATTAAGTAACCTCACTTAATAAAGTATTAATATAATTTGGTCACCTTGATTAAGTAATGTGATTCTATAAAATAGGTAAATAATTGTTTCAGAAATTATTGGTTAAGTATTAGTTTTTTCAGGTGAATAGTGTTTTTTATTTAAAAATTAAATTTAAAATATTTATAAAATTATTTTCATAAAATGGAGTTCATTTTTGAAATCAAAGCATCGATATTTGGTTAAGGTGAATTTTTGGGATTTTTCTGAAATAGTTGAATTTTCAGTGAATAGTGTTTTTATTTAAAAATTAAATTAAAAATATTTATAAAATTATTTTCATAAAATGGAGTTCATTTTTGAAATAAGAGCATAAATTTTTGTTTAAGGTGGATTTTTGGGATTTTTCTGAGAAAGTTGTATTTTCAGTGAATAGTGAAAATACAGTTTTGAGTTTCGGGTGTTTAATGACTTCATTAAGGATGTAATAATTATGTAATAATTTAGGTAGACTTATGAATAGTAATATAAGGTATGAGGTGTCCCAAGTGTCCAATACCATGGGAAAATACCATGGTCATGCCCATGGTTTTGTCAATACCACTGATGAGGTGTCCCTTGGCAATTAATGCTTTGTCCCCTCACTCCTCCTATAAATACCAAGTCATTACCTAATTCATTTCATTTCCAAATCCTCCCCAATAAAGTTATGGTATCTTTACCTTCAAATGAGTCCTCCCAAGGTTCCCTCAATACTCCCAAGGTCCCAACCTTCAAGCTTTTGAAGTTACTCTTCAAGGTAAGGGATCCGTTCACCCTCCTCTTTTAAGTCATGACTTCCTTTATGTTGTGTCTTATAATTTCCATCTATTTATGTTGAGGGTATGTTCTTATATGTTCTAATTTATGTCCATTTCATGTCTAATTATTGATATACCTTCTCCGCTCTCATCAAAAAAATTTCTGAATTTTTATGTGACGTCGTTAGGCTACCTAATTTTTCGTAAAAGAAATTACATCTTCTCTTTTCTTTCATGTTTTCTTTTTTCATGTGGTATGTCATTAAAATATCCATACCATGATCTTATTCAGTACCCATAATTTATTATGAGTTATTTATGAGTGTTTTACCCTTTTCCCCTCTCTTTTCAATGTTTTCTAAAACCATGTTATATAGTTGTGATGCTGCAGAAATTTCGTCTCAAAATTTCTATCTCTTTCTCTCAAGAAATTCTATTATTTATTTATGTGAATACCCTGAATTATTTCATTTACATGGTTGTTCCTAAATATATAAAGATTCTATATTTTATTCTATAATTGACACACATATAACCCTCACTCCCTTTCCATGGGTTATAAATGACATAATGATCTTATTTTTAAACTCTTTTTAAACGTCACGATTTTGACATGAAGCCCATTTCTTTAATTCTATTTGGGTTATTTATGAAATGTTTTATTATGA
Source organism: Viscum album (assembly GCA_963277665.1). NCBI lineage: Eukaryota > Viridiplantae > Streptophyta > Magnoliopsida > Santalales > Viscaceae > Viscum > Viscum album. The sequence continues at coordinate 361,216,366 of OY728125.1, forward strand.
TATATGTGTCTCACATGAAAGTAAAGACATATTAATGGTGAACCCTGATAGTCCCCCAATGCATTGGGTAAATAATTAATCTCTAGAGATGACAAGTTTTACGATACCTTGGTGAATAACCTTGGTAATTTTTATGACACCTTGGGGATGGAACATGGTGATATGTTCATGAATGTCTAAATGAAATTTTTTAGCCACATATTCAAGTTATGTTCCAAGTTCTTTTCTTTATGATATTCATATACTTCCATTGCTCATGTCTTTATGTTTTTATTCAAGTTCTTATTGATATCACAAGTACACTGATTCCCTTGTTTACCCTTAATGGGACTTTTGCTCACCCTTTCCTTTGATGTATATCTCCAGGATATGAGATGCAGTAAATGTACATAGGATGAACCTATGAAAAATCCTTAAAAGTGGTTTAGAATAATGTTTTATGTTGTTTTCATGTATTATGTTCCTTATTTCCAAGACACTATGTAGAGACCCGAAGCTTGACGTACATGGACATTACATTACTTTTGCAGAATACTTAATACATAAGAAAAACAGACACACAAGGACCGTAATAGTTTAGTGTCTTTGGAAACTCAGAATAAAATCTTCTAATCGTGGTGAAAGATCTTAAACATCTCCCAATAAAGATCTTCCCTTTTTTTCTTACCTAAAACCTTTCTTTACATCCTGGGGAAAAGAAAACATAAAAGGGGTGAGCTCAAATGCTCAGTAAGGGTAAACAAAAGAAATATCAATCACATCATATACATAATAACATAACTTTTGGAAATCTTAACCTGCAAAAGAGATCATAATATCATAACATGGGATAAATCGTAGAAGTGAAATGTAATCCCAATAATCATAACTTAAAACATGAAACTTTGTGGCATACACACATAATCATATAGAATCATTTATTATTATTCAAGACTCATTTCCAAGACTATCTTAGTGGACAAAGTCCATTTCTGAACCGAGTCACCCTCGTTTCAGTCCTGTTTAACTGAACCGGTATAACCTACCATTCCAGCCATGTCTATCTCATGAGATATAAAATATTTACCCAATGCATTGGAGGGAGATATAGGTCCCACCCATCTCATAATGATATCATTCTTATGTGTGCCACAAAATATTAAATCATATATCATTGCATAACCCATGTAATAAAAATGGGAGTCTTAAAAATCATGACATCATAAAACAATTCATATAAGATAAAGGAATTCATAAAAATAATTCCATCACAACATAATCAAATCAATGTAAAAATAGGGATAGAAACAGAACCCTTTATTATCTTAGATGGAAAATAATTTTGATAAAACACTTGAACTCCATTCTTGAGGAAAATATCCTTTCTACTTCAAAAACACTTTTCCTTTCATAACATGTCATACAATTATAAAATAAAAGAATTTGATTAAAAATAAACTTGAAAACTTTTAAATGAATATTTTTGGAAATAATGTTTTAAAAATCCATTCATGCCGTATAAGTTAAAAAAACATTCTTCTCGTACCTTTATCGGAAAAGTCAAAAAGTACCTCGTATGAAAAACGACAAAAGATTCCTTTCATATCCTTTACTAAAAACTCACCGAAGGGTAAAATTGGATTTAAAAAATTTTAGGTGGATGGAAATAATATTACATATTGAGGAAACATGGATGTGGTTGATAAAATACACCCTAGTAAATTTCAAAGTATAAACAATCTCGGATAAAAATGAGATTGTGATATTTCCCTTACCTTTGGTCCGATATGCTTTGTACGTGTTCGAACCTCCTGTATAATGATTTAAATAATGTTATTGACTTATTACAGAATCATACTTATTTTTATGATATCATATATGGTCATATTCTTAGCTTATTATTAGTAATATTTCATTACTACTTGTTATTCGGGTGTTTATTACTTTTTGTTCTTATGCGTGTTTTGTCGAATAAATTCTTATTCTTCTCTTTAGGTTATAGATAACTCATTTCCATAATGGTATTAGTGTAATATATATCATATTCATTCATTCAATTCATTTATATAATCATTATGAAATGAAGATCATGTAGAACGAGTCGCATCACATCGTGGAGACGGTATTCCGTACGTACGCACGAGTGATGATATCGTTCATATGATCGTGGAATTGTATTGGAGTGTGTATACTATTTCAGAATTAATATCACTTTATAATAGTCATATATAGTCATTATTTACACCATTATACCCATCCAAGTAAGGTGGTGGTGGAAAATAGATTACACCACGGCGTGGAGACGGTATTCCGTACGTATGCACGCGCGGTGATTTCTTTTTCCGTAGGATGTATAGATGGTGAAATATGGTTGTTTCATACTTATAATAACATATAAGTATATTATTTATACTTATGTTATTACTTCATAATGAAACAACTAAAGAAGAATAAGTGGTAGAAGAAATAAAGATGAAAGAATCGGTAACAGACATTACCTCTTCTTTGAAGTGCTTCTTTGAGACCTCCTTTTAGGGTACTAAAATAGGTCTTTGAAGAAGACCAGAACCTCTAGGATGTTTCTAAAGAAGTGGAGAGAAGAAATTGGCAGGGTTTGGCTGAGCTTTAAGGCTCAAAGTGGTGTGAGGAAGAGGGGGAGGATGTGCCATTTTATAAGGGAGGAGAGGGGCACCTTTGGAATAACTAAAAATATTATTTTATTATAAAGTCAAGTTCGGTTTTAAATAGCTCCAAATTGAGTTATTTCAAAGATAAGGCGGGGATGGGTCTAAATACTCTCATCCAATAGAATTTAGACAATTTTAGGTCATTATATTAACCTTATCTTTTAGTTTTAACTCTTAGTTAATTAGATTGACATTTACCATGTCACTTTGTATTTTTATATTATATAGTTAATAAACTTATCATATACATCCAAGAGACCCCCAAGTTGTATTTTATTAATATATATAACCTTATATAAGTAATTTGTCCGAACCTTAGATTTTTAGGAATAAAATAACAATTAATAATATAATATTTGTTTTAAAAACTATTTTATGTCAATTTTGACACTATTCAATAGTTGATTTTTTTGAAACTCATAACAGAATGATTACTTCGTCCAAAGTTAATTACATTAATCATAACATGTCATATTAACCTATAAAATTAGTTTAATTCATAAAAAGTCTCAAATTATACTTATTTAGGTATTTATAATATCAATTATTCTAATTTTTCACTATTATGGTAATTACTGCATCATCATTGTGTCATAAATAAATTATATTATTTATTGTCTAAAAATTACAAATAAAATACCATTATGTAATAAATCCTTTTAGATTTCTAATGAATATTTATAGTTGAGTTTATCTTATGTATAACCCCATATTAAAAATGATTTACTTATTAAACTTTGATTTTAACTATTTTAACCCTTCTTTAAATAAATTAATCATAAATGTCCTAATCTAATCCAAGTGGACCTAAATGGTCATATTTTATTCCTAAGGTTGTTTTTGGTCGAATTACACTTGTCCAATAGAATTAGGACACGTGTTAGGGTAATAATAATATCATTTTTACCCTTAATTACCCTATTTACTTTTAACCGTGGTAAAAAAAAGTAAAAAGTTATTATTCACCAAAAATTATTTTCATCTCATTGAACCACATTTTAGTACTTGATATTAACCGTGTCTCTCGGATTTTCGAAATTCCACTCACAGAAGCGGTAAAATTAAGTTTTATGAAAAATTTAGTTTTTTAACTACCACTTAGTGATTTCACTATTCATCAAAAAATGAAAGTCTCCAGAAAAATACCAAAAATTAGGCCTAAGCTATATTTGATATTAAGAATTCAAAAATGATGTATATTTTACCAAATTCAAAACATATCAGTTTCATTAATTAATTTAAAAATTAGTTCCCGTCGTCAAAACAAATAGCGTGTTTTTAAGAGATAATAACTATCAAAAGATTGACACTTGTTTATAACAGGTTTAAATGTGAAATTGCATCCAATGACCAACATTGTATTAAATTGTAAAAATATATTCTAAATATACTTTAAAACCACTCAAATTAATAATTTATCACAATTAATTATTTCGATTAAAAAATTTGTTTTTAATTATAATTTAGTAATTTTCACTATTCATCAGAATATGAAAGTTATCCGAAAAGTACCAAAATTTCACCCTAAGCTAATTTTGATATTCCGAATCCAAAAATGAAGACCATTTTGAAAAATAAAATTTACAAAATTTCAAAAAGTGGTTATTACTATTCATAACGGCTAGTTTTAATAATATTTTAATAGCATATTGTTGTTTAGTAAAACTCGTTACTGCGTACTACACATGCTATCGAGGAAGGTCGTGATTGCGTGTAATGCAAGGTAAGTCAAGGATGTGTGTTGTGCATTCTCCTTTTGGTGTAGCGTACAACACAAGACATTAATGAAATTAAAAAGAATATTTTTTTTATAAAATCTCGGGCTGTTACACACTAGACTTTAAAGATCCTCTTTATGTAAAATGTAATGAAAAGTTATGTATTAAAAAGGTGGGATACCATAAGTACACCCCACACAGCTTTGTGAGGTAGTTCCAATGCATATAGAGTCTAACCCTATGGGTCCACATGGGTGTATTCCATGAGTACCATCCATGTGTGATCAGGCAGATGTGGATCATTTTCACACGAGAGGATGGGAAGATGTGGAACTAGCTTCCTCTGCCCATAGCTGTATAAGGGAAAATGAAATAATATTCAAAGATATGGGAGTCAGCCTATCCAGGGGAGATGTTGAAGTGGTGGGTTGTTTCTACCAGTAATGGGGTACCTCCTCAACCTTGAGTTCAGGGATGAAAGTTAGAGAGAATATCTTGTGGTGTTGTGGATGCAGTAGCGGTGAGTCCTACACCGATCGAAAGGCATGTGGCGGCGGCGGACCCGGAGGTGATAGAGGATCAAAGTCAGTAAGAGGGGATGCCACCCAATGGGTTACTTAGGATACCCACTTAGGCTCTAGGAAAGCGGCTATGCCATATAGACATCCCTAAGGACGCTGTTTTCCCGGAGGTCTGGGACATCTGGGATGTTAACAGAAAATTCCTAAATACTTACCAAATGTGTCACCATACGAACTATCTCAGAATTGATCTGTTGGGGATTGGTCATCTTAGGGATGACTTTTCGGTATCTTAGTAAGAATGGGTGTATTACATCACCGATTTGGAGGACTTCATCCACTCTCGAGGTGAACTTTCTTGTTGAAAGATCTAGATATCTTGTTCTGATGCCTCTCCAAATTGTGCAGGGCACAAAGACTATTCCCATCAAGTGCTTCCAATTCAGCTAGTTGGATTTCAGCTACATTATTTGGTGTTTTTTGATCATATACAGTTGTTCATAATGAAGGAAACTTAATCTCAATGGGTAGTATTTCCTCTGTTTCGTACACCAGAGAATATGGGGTCACCTGAGTGAAATTATGATTCGTCTTCCAATAAGACCTGAGGGAATTGGGGTGTTAATCTGGCCAACTCCTATTGTTCTGACCAACCATCTTATAAAAAATATTATATAGGATTTTGTTGAATGCCTCAATCTTCCCATTTTCTTGTGCATGATAGTGGGAGGTATGGTTAGAAAAGATGTTGCGCTTTTCATACGACTTCTTTAGTTCGGCTGCCCCAGAAGTAGGTGTTGTTATCGGTGAGGACAGTGTGAGGGACTCTGAATCGGTAGATGATATTAGAGCTCAAAAATGCAATGATAGAATGTGCCTTGGCCTCCTTGAGCAAAACTGCCTCTCCCACGTGGAAAATAAATCCCTAGGGGTCAGGATGAACCTACATTGGCAAGCTATCGCCGGTGGATATGGTCCCATGACATCAAGTCCCCAGATCGCAAAGGTCCAAGAGTACATGGTAATGTGGAGAGGCTCTGGCAGCCGATTCACAAAATTAGCATGGTTTTGGAAAAGATGGAACCTCTTGGAAAACTCAATCCAGCCACAGATCATGGCGAGACAAAAATACCACAACCTCTAGATCTGATGAGAGAGTTTTGGACCTGTTTGATGAGCCCTACACGAATACGCATGAACTTCCTACATGACCTGAGAAATATCATGTCCCTAAATGAAACGAAGGAGAATCCCATAAAACCTATAAAGACCCGGATTTTCCATGTAATTTTTTTAATTATATGGAATTATTACAAGTTTTTGAAAATTGACGGCGTGTGATTATGAGGCCCAGTGTGCCTAGAATGAATTTTTGAACTTTTTTAAGGTACATTCAGTAAATACGTGAGTGGAATTTTCTAACTTTTGAACCTATGCTCAGATTAAAAATCTGATGACAACGTTGAATCCAAAGAACTGGGATTCTCTTAAGAGAGGCTTCACTTTGACTATAATATGTCCGAAGAAAAAGTTATATTTTGAGACTTTTAAAAGAATAATAAAAATAACTTAGTTAATTTTTATTTTCTTTCTTTTCCTCCAACGGACAAACGACAATGTGGGGCCAGCGATATGTCAAGTCAATAAATGTATTAAACTTTCAATCCTATGTAATAACTCCATTGGGAATTAGGAAGGTTCCTAATTAATGAGCCCCTAATAATTCTCAATGTCATTACTTACTCTTCCCCTCTCCTATTTATATAGATCTTGGGGAGAGGTGTCGACACTGCTTCACCAAGCAACGAAGTGCTGACAAAGTGCTGAGATGCCAAACCTTTAGACAGAGTTGGTTCCGGCAAGCGGTGACTAGTGACACTAAAACCCCAAACCGAATATCAACAATCAAGTGACATCATTGGAGGCTAGTGGCAGGGATGGAAAACACAAACCCACTTCCTCAATTGCGGGCATTCTCCATCGTTTTTGAGGTAGGGTTTTGATTTTTGTTCAATTCAAGTGTTTTTCTAGAACCCTTTAATCCTCCCTCATGATTACAAGCTAACACGGAGGGTGTGGACCTAAAAAACCTGGCCCAGACCCTCCGCTATCTTGCTACCCTTGCGCCTTCGTGGAAGACCTTCGGTGTGATGGCACCAACCGGCTATGATGGAGGTGGTGCGTCGTCACTCACCGCAAGAGGAGTATGTGGTGCTAATCTGTAGCGGTCAGCGGAGTGGATGGCACTAGTCGGCCATGGAGGAGGTGCGACGCGCCGTCGCGCGCCGCTGGTGAGTAATGGGTTGTGGCTCATTAGCTACGGCTCATTATCCGCGATGATCGGTGGAGGTGGTTGGTACATCGGCTGGCCATGGAAGAAGAAGGCGGAGTGACCAGCGCACCGCCGGTGAGTAAGAGGTCGCGACCAAAGCTGTGCTGGAAGAGGAACATGTCGCGTGGGTTCCGTAGTGACCGGGCGATGCCCACATAGTGTCGTCGTTTCACAAGTCGAACAGCATCCGAGCCGTTCGGAATACCAGGGGACTCACCCCCCCTGCTAGCATGGGCGGACAATAGGTTGTGCCTCACACGACTAGGTTGCCCGCCCAGTGGGCCGCTTTCCCAATGGGCCAAATGCCCTTATGGGCCAGGTAGCCCCCTTGTGGTCCGGGAGGCCCCCTTGCGGGTCAGACCAGACCTCGGCCCAGCTGTTCGAGCCCACCGCGGCCCTGTCTAGTCGGTTCGGACCCAGATCAGGTTAGGTCAGACTCGGATCGGGTCGGGTCGACTTGAATTGGGTTAGTTCGGCCTAGACCGGGTGGGTCGGGGTGGTCCGACCGGGTCGGACTGGACCTGGGCCCAACCGGACCCAGAAACACTTAAAGGGATATATCTTGAAAACTAAGGCTCTGTTTAACGAACAGCCTACAGTACTGGGACCCTTGGAGTGATACGGTCATTTGGGTATACCCCACTTGAGTTTTGGAGATATTTAGAGTATGGACGGGTTGGATTGAACCCGAATCCAACCAGGCCCTCAGAACTAAAACTCTTATAACTCACAGACCAGGCGTCCGATTAACGAACCGTCTATCGCGTTGGAACCCTTACGACATAGTGGTCCTTTGGGTTACTCCTTAGTAGAGTTTAGTGGCAGTATAGGTATGAATGATATCTTGAAGGGGAAAATTCTATGGAACTCAAGCGCACCGGGTGTGAGGAATCCTATGGCAGGTTGTAACGTGATGAAAGAATATCGATCGTGTGTGGATCAAAATCTATCGATCCTGTCTGGGTCAACTTATATCAGATCCTATGTGGTTTAGCACTCAATGATCTTATGTGGTTCATCGCATACCGATCCTACGTGGTTCATATCCTATGTGGGTCAGTGAGGGTAAGTACCTATCGATTCTGTGTGGGTCAGAAGCAGTGCCTCTTAATAGAATAAGATGATCTAGCTTATGACTAATCATCTGTAATTTTGTACTTAAGTTATACATGATGTGAGCTGAGTCTTCTTTCTTTAGGGTGTTACCTATGTGGTACTTCTATATTCGTGGTGTTACCTATGTGGTACTTCTATCTTTGTGGTGTTGCATATGTGGTACTTCTATCTTCGTGGTGTTACCTGTGTGGTACTTCTACCTTCGTGGTGTTGTCTTCATGGTGTTACCTATGTGGTACTTCTACCTTCATGGTGTTGTATTCATGGTGTAACTTGTGTGGTACTTCTATCTTTGTGGGGTTACCTGTGTGGTACTTAAATATTTGTGGTGTTACTTTTGTGGTACTTCTACCTTGGTGGTGTTACCTTTGTGGTATTCTATCCTAATGTGTGAGATGAGTATATCTTGATAACTTAGGTATATGTATGCGCATATACCTAAGTAGTGTTGATATCTATCACTTCGTGCTTGAGTTTGAGGTCTTTATTTGGGGTTTTTCCTTTGTGGAACTCTAGGAGACCTACGGGGGTCTCGGGGTCCCTACTGAGTATTGTTATACTCACCCCTACATGGGATTTTCCTGTACCTTTTTGTGTCTTGTGCAGACGACGAGCAGTGGGGCTGAGACTTGAGGGAGCCAGGACCAGGTGGTGCATAGAGGGGACGGGTTGACATGGAGTGTTGTAGAGACAATTTGTACCTACCCTTCAGGTAGGATCCTCAGTGGAAAATCGAGGAGCTGTTTTGTACTTTTTAGCTGTACTTTTACCTTTTTCAGTTTGGCTTGTATTTTATCCCCTTTTACTTTCAACACTCCTTTACTTTTAGCACTCTTTTTACTGTAGCAGTTATTTCATGGTTGCATCTTGATTCATTCTATTTTATGTGTTTTTACAGGTTAAAAAGGCAATGTATTCCCATTTTAGGGATACGCCTTTCCGGTGCTAGTCGCTAACCTCTGGCCTATAGAAGTCGGGCTTGGGGTAGTCACAGCATGGGCCCCGAGGGATGGGTTATGAAAAATTTGTATCAGAGGAGTCAGTTATACCGAAGAACTAGGACTCTGATCTTTTCAATGGAGCAATAGTGTTAAGTATTTTGAGTGTGGTTTTCAGTTCAGGGAGTCCAGTGTTGATGCAGCGGCTGATGTATCCATACACCAAGATCATGAATTCTCATTTCAAACTTGGTGCACGAAAACACTAATTGTGTGTGTTTTTGAAAAGTATTTCTTGGGATATGATGTGGCCTTAAAAACACATGTTTTGCCACATCTTTTTAATTAATTTTTATCAATTTAATTAATTACTTTAAGACTTTTTAATAAATAATGGATCTTTTATATTTTTATTATTAATTTTAATATTTAATCAGTTTTTATAATTAATTGTATAATTTAAGCTTTAAAATAATTAATTTATTTCCTACTTTAATTTAATAGTATAATTACATTTTATTTAGTTTGGTATCTTTTTTTGCATACTCAATGATTTTACATTTATTATTTAATTAATTAGTTTGGTGTTTCACATAAATTATTTAGTCTTAATCTCACATCTCATGTATTAAAAATTAATTTATTTAATAAAACATAATTATCAGATGTCTTTTAATAATTCATTAATTACTAATTTATGTTTTGTAACAAAATAAATCTATTCAAACGTTATAATTTTAATTATTAACTTAATTCAATTGTTCAATAAAATAATAATTAATTGTCTTTTGTTAATTAATTTAGTTTTTTATAGCAGCATTAATTTAACTTTATAATTTAAATGTTTAAATTTTATATTTACTTTTAATAATTTAATTGATTTTTAATTTTATTTTTAGTATAGTAACAATTTAAGTTTTACGAATTGAAGTTATTAATAAATTAACTTAAGTTTAATTGGTTTTATAAATTTATTAAAGTTAATGTTTTATTTAAATTTTCAATTGTTTTAATTAAGTTTTAGTTTTTATTAATTATTTTCTTCTTATTTTATTTATGTTTTAATTTATTTTATTTTCATTGTTTATTTTTCAGGTTCACGGTTTCACCTCTGTCATGGTGCCACCCCACACCGTTTCCATCTCATGGTGGCACCCTTGTCACAGTGCCTCAACTATTTCACTTTTACGGTGTCTCCTCACACAGTTTCATTCACGATGCTATTGTGTCATCCATATATTGTCTCACTGTATTCCTCATATGGTGTCTTCTGCCACCGGTTCCCTTCATCTCACATTCATGGTGCCTCCGTGAATTCAGTTCTGGTGTCTCACCGTTTCTTTGTGCCACCGTAACTCCAACGACTGTATCCCTTTTACAGTGCCTTCTCACACCGTATCCTCTCATTATTCTCATGGTCTCACCGTGTTTCTGCTACCGTTTCCTCAGTCCAAGCCCCTTCCCACTTTTCATAGTCTTATAGAAACACCAGGTGATGTTTCCCCCTTTCTCGCCATCATGTTCTCACCATTCCCCTTTTCACTATTTCAATTTTACATCACATAGCACAGTGTCTCTTGCGGCACCACAACAAAACCTTGGAACTACTACTTCCATAGCACTGGTTTCTAACACCCTTAAACACAGGTTCCTCCACCACTGTAATCCTTTGTCTGCTTCTGTGCAACCTTATCACCATTATCTCGACCATTCTCAAACTGAGATTCAACAATATAATATCAACGGAAAAAAATGTTGATTCAAGAACAGGATCAACACATTTTTTTCAACCGCTATACCAAAGCACACATCCACCTATCACTGCTAAAGCATACCGAAGAAGCTTGTTGAAGCCCCCTGCTGCACTAAAAAGAGGATATCTCCTCTGGTTCGAAGCAGCTGCTAGTAGATAATTCGCTGCTGACCGATTTAATTCCAAAGAACCAACATGCCGTTAATAGAGGAGGTTGGGCCGCCGTGGGAGTCTGCTGGAGAAGAACCATCTCAGAGTCACGGACCGGCATGGAAGAAGAATATTGAAACCCTCCCTTCCCCATGGCTGCGCAAAGAATAATTAGGGGAGAAGATAAAAATAATAATAACAAATTACTTTAAAGAATACTTTAATAAAAACTTAATTAAAAATATTAATGATAATTTTTATAACGTAACTTAAATACTAAAAAAATTTAGTAATGAATAAATAAAAAATATGAAATAACTAATTTATAAAATAGAATTAATAATTTAATTAACTTTAATAAAACTTTAATTAAACTTAACTAATTAATAAGAATTTCTAAATTAAATTTAAATTAATTATAATTTAATGTGACGCACTAAATAATTATTTGTTAATAAAATTAAATACTTAATAATAATTTAGTATGAACTAAAACAAGATAATCTAATAAACTAAAAATAGTAAATGAATTAATTCTCTTAAATGATGATAAATTTTATAATTAATAACTTTAAATCAATAACATAATGAATAATAACATTATTTAATCTTTTAATACTTTTAATAGACTAAAGACTTTAATTTTTTATTTATTTCCTTCTCGTTTTTAATTATGTTGCATGTTTTTCTTATGCAGGTTCATTCAATGGACTAAAAAACGTCCATATTTATTTAACTAGCTCACCTGGAGTTAGTTATGAGGGTAAAGATAGTGCGACGTGCCAATCGCGAAAAAACGCACGTGTGCGGTGAAATAGGAAAAGACGAGTCGAAGTTGTTGGAATGAAGTAGTGACATGTAGTAGATAACAGATGATATTAAAAACAGAGTAGAAGTGGGAATTAGGGGGACTCTTTGGATTTCATTCGATCAACCACTTCCGTCGAGAACAGAGTAGAGAACTTGAAGTGAACCCTAGAGAACTTCTTGTAGAGTCATTCTTTGGAGTTTCGAGGGCCTGGAGCAGTAGCAATTCGAGTTAGCAGAGAGAGTTTTCTTCCTCTGTTTTCTTTAAATTCACTTCCTCCGTAATTGAATGATTTTATTATATGTAATTGAAACAGTGTTAGGCTAAATACTTTTAGTTCGGGGTTAAAATAAAATCTACTAGTTAACTTCTTAATCACTTATCACTGTCATTTTGTTTATGATTGGAGTTGATTGGTAAGATCAATTCTGATTACATTCAATTGCAATGTATCACTTTCTATTAAACTTGGAATTTCACATTCATATGGTGAGTTGAATGTGGATTAATTTTCTTTAACTTTTTAATTGAAATAAAAGACTACAGAACATATGATGAGTTTGTTCTGTATTCTTTCTCAAATTGAAATTCTCAAGTTGATTAATCTAGGAGTGGTGAACTCCAAGACTTGTTGGATTGAGTGATTTATCTCTTGGTGAAGGAAATAAATCACTCATTTTCAGTGGTATTAGTTGTAATCGCTTTTGTGAGAAGGATTGTTTTCAAAACCAGTAGAGTTGATATTTTCCCCGAATGTATTTCTCTAATGTGTTCACTTTTAATCATATTATTTCTCTGGTACTTACTGTTTTTATCCTGTTTCTTACTTCGATATAGTTTAGAACAAAAACTTTAAAAAAATTGTGATGTTTCATTTGTGCCTTATAAATAAAAAAATTTAAAAAATATAGAAAAATAGAAACTCAATCCCACTGCTGAAAACAGTGGAGCCTTTTTGTTAGTTTTTCTTAGAAGAATAGTGGTCAAAATAGTCTTCCCTATGGGTTCGACCCTGCTTTCCACATATACAGTAGTTAGTAGGAATATAAATTTTAAACTTTGATCGGATTTAAGAACGGTTTAGGTCAAGTTTTTGGTGCCGTTTCCAGGGAATTCATGAGCTATTACTCTAAAAAAATAAAAAAATCACATATATAAAAATTTTAAAAAAATTGAAATATTGAAAACTGTTAAAAAAAATATGCTTTATTTTTTGTTAAATTGTTGTTGTTTTATTTACTTTTGATTATTGTCTACTATTTTTTTCATGATCACAAGACACTCTGCTGTCATTCTAGAGCCACTTAACTTATAAATAGACAAACATATTATTGCTCTAAGAAAGAAGAAAAAATTGAAATGGAAAACTTAGATAATAGATTTCTTGCACCTTAAAACATCCAAAATCAACCAGAACTCTTAGATGATCATGAAAGGACTAGGATGATGGAGTTCTAACTTCCTCAAGTTTCAAGCAATCCATCATCCATCAGATTAAGTCCTAGGGCCAGAAATTATGAACTTAAAAAATCACACATTTCTCTATTGGATGCTTTTAATTGACTCTCTAATGAAGACTCCCTTGCCTTCATTAGAGACTTTTATATCATTGTGCAGTAATTACCTCTTCTAGGACTCACAAAAAATGAACTTAGAATGATATTCTTTCCATTTTTCCTTAAAGGGGATGCTAGAAATTGGTTTCTGAGTCTAGATGAGAACATTTTTGAAAACTGGGATCAAGTTTATAACTCATTCATTATGAAATTCTATCCCCAAAGATTAAAAGGAGAAATTAGAACAAAAAACACTAGTTTTTATCAAGAGGATGGAGAATCTTTTCATGAATCCTAAGATAGATTCAGGGATCTTCTTAGGTAGTGTCCTCGTCATCAACTCCCATCTCACCTTCTTATGGATACTTTCTATGAAGGGTTGTCCTCCTCTAGACAGAATCTAGTTAACCAAGTAGCTGGGGGTAATTACAATAATAAGACAGATGAAGAACATAGACAAATTTTTAATAACCTTGCACTAAATTCACAACATAGAAATTCAAGAATAAAAAAGAGTCAACAGAAATGTTAACCCAAACACTGGTTCAATGAATGAAACTCAAGCTCAACTTGATGAAATCACCAACCAACTTCGATATTTAATGAACCAGAACTCAAAATAAACTGTTAACCAACTAGGATGTCAAAATACCAACCAATCTTTAAGGGAAAAGTGTGTCCAATGTGGTATATTTGGGCATACTGAGAACTTCTATACTAATTTTGATATGCCATCCCAACAACAAGAGAATTAAAAGTTTGTTAACTATGGTCCTAGAATTCCTCCTAAAGAAGATCCATTTTCAAACAATTATAATCAAGGTTATAGGAATCATCCAAATCATTCCTAGAAAGATCAAGTCTTAATCAAACAATCCACTGCCCCTAATTACTCTAATCAATCAAGACCAAATTTTCAAAATCAACAAAGGGGTGAGTCTTCAAATGTATAAGGAAAAAATGATAGTCACATGTATTCTAAGATTAATCTAATTTTGAACAAAATCAACTCTCAAGAAGAAAGATACATGAATCAACTATCCAAACATCAAAATCAATATGAGTCTGATAAAATGAAAACTGATGTTAGAATGCAAAACATGGAAACATATTTAGGTTAACTTGCTAGAGATTTTTCATCTAGGGAAAAAGGTAAACTTCCAAGTACCACTGAACTAAACCCTAGGGAGAATGTCATGGATGTTATAACTATAAGTGGGCTTAATACTCAAATTTTTTCTGAAAAAGACCATGAAAACACCCAAAATGAAAATCTATTTCATTATGGAAATAAAAATATGCTTTGTTCACATGCTGGAAATTCATAGAATAGTCTTGAAAATGATCTAAACTTGAATTTATCACCTGAAAATCAAGCTGAAACTTCATCTAAGAATCAAAGGAATAAAGGAAAATTAAATTTGAAGGAAGAGGTGAGGGATATTCCTATTGCCCTTAAAATTTTTTCCCCACCCATCCCTTTCTCTGAGAAGCTAAAACCACAAAGTAACACCAGGGCTGAACTCCTTTTGTTCCTTGGTCTCCTTTCTAAACTTCAAGTAAACATTCCATTCATTCAAGCTTTAATTAAAATCCAATCTTACTTGAAATCTTTGAAGAAAATTGTTTCAAACAAAAAAAACTCTAGAAGAATTTTCTACTTACAGCCTCACTGAAGAGTGTAGTTCTATACTCCAAAAGAAAATTACACCTAAACTGAAAGACCCAAGTAGTTTTGTCATACCTTGCACACTAGGAAACTCTGATCAAGTCAACTGTTTGTGTGATTTAGGTGCCAGTATTAATCTTCTCCCATACTAACTATTTTAGCAGTTGATGTTGGGTGACCTTCAACCCACCATAGTCATACTACAGTTAGTTGATAGATCATTCACTCATCCTGTGGGTAGGGTAGATGAATTGCTAGTTAGAGTAGGGAAGCTATTTTTTCCTACAGAATTTTTAGTCTTAGATATGGAATGTGATCAAGAGGTGCCCATCATCTTGGGTAGGCCCTTCTTGGCCAAAGGTGGTGTTGTTATTGATTTATCTAAAGGTCAATTAATTTTTAAAATTGTAGAACAACAAGAAGAGTTCAATGTGTTTAAAAATGTTAAAGGAACAACTTTTTCTAAAAATTGTTCAATGGTAGAGTCCTTAGAAGATAAGAACTCAATTGGAAACACTGAAGAATCTGAAAATCAATTCTCTGTTGAAGAAAATATTTGTGAAGATAAAAATCCTATTTAATCTATTTTAGAAATTGAAAATTATGCTCAAACTCCAAAACTGTAAAAAAATAGAATTGGAAAACTGTCAAGTTTCTGCTATAGAAGGGTCCTTTGTTTCTGAACTTTAGAGATTTTTGAGTGAATTTGAGGGTGTTTCTGTTAACACCAACTTTGATGAACACTTTTATGATATTGAGGGAGAACTTATAATATAATTAGATGATTCTTCTCTGATAAACTTATTGAAATATGATCTGGAAAATATGGACAGTGTGCTGCCCACTTTGGACAATAGTACTGTTACTTATAAATATGAGCATGAAATTGAAAATATTTTATCTTTCAATACTTATTACAAGAAATATGTTGAATATATTGGACCTCCTAGGCCTAAGCGTTTTCCTTCTAGTGTAGAACCACCCACTCTTGAACTGAATCCAATCCCTGCTCATCTTAAATATTCATTCCTGGGTGAGAACTCCACTTTTCTTGTAATAATTTCTGTTGAACTTAATGAAAACCAAGAGGAAAGATTGTTGAATTTTTTAAAGAAGTTTAAATCTTACATAGACTAGAAAATAGCTGATATCAAGGGTATTATTCACTCATTCTATATTCATAAAATACCTTTGGAACAAGATCATAAGCCTAGGGTAGAATGTCAAAGAAGATTAAATCCCAATATGAAAGAAGTTGTGAGAGAAGAAGTGATTAAATTTCTGGACACTGGAATGATATATCCCATTTCTAATAGTTCTTGGGTCAACCCTGAACAGGTTGTCCCCCAGAAGGGTGTTTTCACTATAGTTAAAAATGAAAAAAATGAAGAAGTCTAAGTTAGGAAGGCCACAAAATGGAGATTCTGTATAGATTATATGAATCTTAATTCATCCACTAGGAAGGACCATTTTCTAATGCCCTTTTTGGATCAAATGCTTGATAGGATTTCTGGAAATGAATTTTTCTATTTTCTAGATGGGTATTCTGGTTACAACCAGATTCTTGTTGATCCATAGGATCAGAAAAAGACCACTTTCAACTTTGATGTTATTCAAAATTTTCCACCTCATGTAAACATTAAAGGTGTTAGAAGTTTCCTAGGGAATGTCAGTTTATACTAGAGATTCATAAAATATTTTTCCAAAATAACTAAGCCCTTATATTCTTTGCTGGTCAAGGATACACCTTTCAATTTTGATGAAAACTGTTTGAAATCATTTAATTTGCTTAAAGAGAAACTCACTACATCACCTATAATCACTGCACCTAACTGTAAAATACCTTTTGAACTAATGTGTGATGCTAGAGATATGGATGTAGGTGTTTTCCTTGGATAGAGGAAAGATAGGAAGTTACATGTGGTGTATTATTCTAGTAGACTTCTATATGATGCCCAAAAGAATTATACCACCACTGAAAAATAATTGTTAGCTGTTGTGTTTACTCTAGATAAGTTTAGATAATATATGTTAGGTTTAAAAGTCATCATTTTCACTTATCATTCTGCTTTAAAGTATTTTTTGTCTAAGAAATAATCTAATCCCAGGCTGATTAGATGGATTTTGTTGCTATAATAGTTTGATCTAGAGATTAGGGATAAGCAGGGAGCTGAAAATTTAGTTGTTGACCACTTATCTAGGATTCCTC
The DNA here is from genome assembly GCA_963277665.1 of Viscum album. Classification (NCBI taxonomy): domain Eukaryota; kingdom Viridiplantae; phylum Streptophyta; class Magnoliopsida; order Santalales; family Viscaceae; genus Viscum; species Viscum album. The sequence goes on from OY728125.1 coordinate 361,233,802, forward strand.
TTACTCAATCTCAATCTGAAGATCCTAGAGAGATAAACTCTTCCTTTCCTGATGAGAAGATTCTTACTATATCAATCAAGCAATCTTCTTGGTTTACAGATTTTTCCAACTACCTTGCAGTAGGTGTTTTTCTCAAAAATCTATCCTATAACCAAAGAAAGAAATTCATTTATGAGATTAAGTATTATTTTTGGGATGATCCCTTATTATTTAGGAGATGTGATAATGGAATTCTTAGGAGATTTATACATGAAGAATATATTTTTCATGTATTAGAGAGTTCTCATTCCTCACCTTGGGGAGGTCACCATGGTGGTGAAAGAACTACTCAGAAAGTATTACAATCTTGTTTGTATTGGAATTCTCTTTTTTAAGGATTCTAGGAGCTTTGTGGTTGGCTGTGATAGATGTTAGAGGCTAGGAAATGTGGGTAGGAAGCAAGACTTACCTCAAAAAGTAATTCTAGAAGTTGAAATTTTCGATGTCTAGGGTTTAGATTTTATGGGTCCATTTTCATCATCTCATGGGAATGAGTATATTCTTGTTGTTGTCGACTATGTTTTGAAATGGGTTGAGGTAGTGGCACTTCCCAACAATCAATCCAATTCTGTAATAAAATTTGTTAAAAAGAATATCTTTACAAGATGTGGAGTCTTAAGAGCTTTTATCACTAATAATGGAACACATTTTAAGAACTATAAATTTAAAGATTTGATGAAAAAATATGGTTGCGTTCATAAAATTGGTACTCATTATCATCCACAGTCCAGTGGACAGGTGGAAATTTCAAATAGGGAACTGAAAAAAATAATTTAGAAAACTGTGTCAAACTCTAGGAAAGACTGGTCTCTTAAGTTGGATGAAGCTTTAGGGGCATATAGAACTGCTTTCAGGACCCCAATAGGTATGTATCCTTACAGGATATTGTTTGTGAAATGTTTTCATTTACCTGTGGAGTTGCAACATAAGTCTTATTGGGTAGTTAAGGCTCTAAACTTTGATTTTAATAGGGCGAGAGGAGGTTACTTGAGCTGAGTGAACTTTATGAGATTAGAAGAGAGAGTTATGATAATTCAAGAATTTATAAAGAGAGGACTAAAATCCTTCATGATTCTATCATTCAAAACAAAGAATTCAAACCTGGACAGAAGTTCCTCCTCTTTAACTCTAGACTTAAACTCTTTCTTAGAAAGCTGAAGTCTAAGTGTTCTAGACCATTTACTGTAGTAAGAATTATGAAGAATGGAGTTGTTGAAATTTTAGGTGAAGAAAATAAACCCATGTTGGTTAATGGGCATAGAGTGAAACTTTATTTTGAGAGACAGCCAAAGGGATTGTCTACCTTCACTGTGCTTGAAAATTATTCTTGAATGAAGTCTGACTGGGGACTTTAAACCTAGTGCTACATGGGAGGCAACCCATGGTCTTTGTTGTGTTAGTAAATAAAAAATTGTAATTAAATAAATTCTAAATTAAGACTTTAAATTTAGTGTTTCATGGGAGTCAACCCATGCCCTATATTTGTTTTCATTTTTGTACTATTTTGTATTAAATAAATTGATTCTTTGTTGTATATTATTTATGCTTTATCTCTGCTATATTTTTGTTCCTGGTTTTCATATTGTGTGTTTTAGGATGTCACTACTATTAATTAAGGATTATAATTCCCATATTAAAGGATTAATGAAAAAAACATTAAGTCGGGAAAGTACCTTACTGTTAAATTATGTTTCATCTCTCTGCTCCTTAATGCTTAAAAAAATCTGTTGCATGTCATGTATTAAAATAAATTCTGCTTACTTAAAAAATTCTATTGCATGTTTGTTGCCATTTAAAAAGTCCGTTTTTATTAAAAAAATCTGCATGTTCCTGTTTCTGTGAACTAAAATTCATTGTTTAAAATCCATTCACTATATGAAATTAAGTGTGGGGGTACATACTTGCCAGTAGTTGTGTTTTTCATTAGAACCAGTTAGTCTATAGGGTGTTTAGCATGCATCTTTCTGCTATATTGAACATCCATTTGAATCATACTTTGTTAAAATGCTTACACCCATTACACTGTGCACTTAGACCTCACATGCTACTTTTGAGCTATATTGAAAATCTTTGTCACTGGACATAAATTTTAATGCATGTACTTGCTAATGAAACTGTTGTAAGTTAATGTTTGTGGAAAATAATATTTTTGAACTTCAAAGAGACCCTTTATACATTTTATAAATCTACTTAATTGAAAATATGTTTTAAACTTTAATTGATAAATTGTTCTTCTCCATATTTTAAAGTTAACTTTGGGGACAAAGTTGGGTTTTAAGTGTGGGGGAGGGGGTCAATTCTTGACTGTGCTTAACTATGCTTTAATGTAAGCTCATCAATTTCCACTAAAACTTAATTATTTTTGTTAAAAATGGTTAAATTTTTCTAAATTCTTGCATAGTTTTAGTCTTTACTCTGTTCTAAAATGAGTCTTTCCTTTGGACAAGTACCTTACTGGAAGTTAAGATTTGTTTTGAATCTGAAATTAGTGATAATGGATGATTTTTGAGTGGTCTATCTTAGTGATCTAATGGAAATTTTGGTTTAGTAATTATTTTTGGGAGGGACATGGGTGATCTTTTAATGGAATTATGATCATAACTCTTGGAATTAGAAATTTTATTTTGATCATAGGTGACTCATTTTTCTTTAATTTATTAAAGTAATTACCTTAATGAGCTAATGTAAATGATTTTTCATAAAAATATTTTGAAACTAGAGTAATTTGGGCATTTGGGATCCCATGGTGAATCCCTGAGACCCTAGATGCTGGGTGTGTTTCTGTTTACTATAATCCCTCTATACACTTTGAATAAGGGAATTGCATAGTGCTTAGCACATGATATATGGCTTGGGAAAAATAAAATAAAGTGTTTACGGTCAAAATTGAGTTCATTAAGGTGATGGGAATGATGAAACCCAAATGAAAAAGGGGTCAATTGGTTTTTATGTGAATCATTTAGGTTGTATCATTGAGGTGATTCACAGAAAAAATATATTTATTTTTGGAACCTAGGTGAAAAAGTCAAACTATAAAGTTTCTACTGTTAAGTTCTTAATTCCACATAAATTTTACCTTTGTTCACTCTTGGACTCTAGACTTGATCCTGGATTGATGTTAGTCACTAAGTAGTATCACATATGAGGCATGACACTTTCATTTCTTATTGATTCATTTCTCTCTTGACTACCTTTGAGTATTTGTTCTAAGTAAGATCCATATGAGCAATTTATTTTCTAAGCCTAATGACATGTTTTTGTCCTTTGTTTCAATTTGCTGAACATGTTACATTTTGAGCAAAATCATTAATACCATACTTTTGTTTTCAAATAAAATAAAACATGGATTTGTTTGAGGACAAACAATGCTTAAGTGTGGGGGAATTTGATGTGGACTTAAAAACACATGTTTTTCCACATCATTTTAATTAATTTTTATCAATTTAATTAATTATTTTAAGACTTTTTAATAAATAATGGCTCTTTTGTATTTTATTATTAATTTTAATATTTAATCAGTTTTTATAATTAATTGTGTAATTTAATATTTAAAATAATTAATTTATTTCTTACTTTAATTTAATAGTATAATTACTTTTTATTTAGTTTGGTATCTTTGTTTGTGTACTCAGTGATTTAACATTTATTATTTAATTAATTTGTTTGGTGTTGCACATAAATTATTTAGTCTTAATCTGACATCTCATGTATTAAAAATTAATTAATTTAATAAAACATAATTTTCAGATGTCTTTTAATAATTCATTAATTACTAATTTATGTTTTTTAACAAACTAAATCTATTCAAACATTATAATTTTAAGTCTTAACTTAATTCAATTGTTCAATAAAATGATAATTAATTGTCTTTTGTTAATTAATTTAGTTTGTTATAGCAGCATTAATTTAAATTTGTAATTTAAATATTAAAATTTTATATTTACTTTTAATAATTTAATTGCTTTTTAATTTTAGTTTTAGTATAGTAACAATTTAAGTTTGACGAATTGAAGTTATTAATAATTTAACTTAAGTTTAATTGGTTTTATAAATTTATTAAAGTTTATGTTTTATTTAAATTTTCAATTGTTTTAATTAAGTTTTAGTTTTTATTAATTATTTTGTTCTTATTTTATTTAAGTTTTAATTTATTTTATTTTCTTTGTTTATTTTGCAGGTTCACGGTTTCACCTCTATCACGGTGCCACCACGCACCGTTTCTATCTCACAGTGGTACCCTTGTCACAGTGCCTCAACTGTTTCACTTTTACTGTGTCTCCTCACAACATTTCATTCACGGTGCTACCATGTCATCCAAATATTGTCTCACCATATTCCTCATATAGTGTCTTCTGCTACCAGTTACCTTTATCTCACATTCACGGTGCCTTCATGAATTTAGTTCTGATGTCTCACCGAGTCTCTGTGTCATTGTAACTCCAACGACCGTATCCCTTTTACGGTGCCTTCTTACACTGTATCCTCTCATTCATCTCACAGCCTCACCGTGTTTCTGCTACCGTTTCGTTAGTCCCTGCCCCTTCCCACTTTTCACAGTCTTACGGTAACACCATGCGTTGTTTTCCCCTTTCTCTCCTTCACGGTCTCACTGTTCCACTTGTCACCATTTCAATTTGACATCGCATAGCCAGGAACCGTATCTCTTATGGCGCCACAACAAAACCTTGGAACTGCTACTTCCATAGCACTGGTTTCTCACACCCTTAAACACCGGTGCCTCCACCATTTTAATCCTTTTTCTACTTCTGTGCAACCTTCTCACCGTTCTCTTGAACATTCTCAAACTGATATTCAACAATAGAATATCAACAGAAAAAAAAATTCAGATTCAAGAACTAGATCAACACATTTTTCCAACCACTAGACCAAAGCACACATCCATCTGTCTTTGCTGAAGCTTTCTGAAGAAGCTTCTTGAAGCCCCCTGTTGAATCGCTATGAGGATATCTCCTCTGGTTCAAAGCCGCTACTGGTAGAGGATTCGTTGCTGACCGATTTTAAGCCAAAGAACCACCGCGCCATTAATAGAGGAGGTTGGGCCGTCGTGGGAGTCTGCTCAATAAGAACCATCTCGGAGCTGCTGACCGTCTTGGAAGAAGAAGACCGAAACCCTCCCTTCCCCATGGCTACGCATAGAAGAATTGGGTGAGAAGATAAAAAATAATAATAAATTACTTTAATGAATACTTTAATAAAAACTTAACTTAAAATATTGATGATAATTTTTATAACTTAGCTTAAATACTAAACAATTTTAGTTATGAATAAATATAAAATATAAAATTACTAATTTATAAAATAGAATTAATAATTTAAATAACATTAATAAAACTTTAATTAAACTTAACTAATTATTAGAATTTATAAATTATATTTAAATTAATTATAATTTAATGTGACGCACTAAATAATTATTTGTTATTAAATTTAAATAATTAATAATAATTTATTATGAACTAAAAAAAGATAATATAATTAACTAAAAATAGTATATGAATTAATTCTCTTAAATAATGATAAATTTTATAATTAATAACTTTAAATCAATAACATAATGAATAATAACATTATTTAATCTTTTAAGAATTTTAATAGACTAAAGACTTTAATTTTTTATTTATTTCCTTCTCGTTTTTAATTGTTTTGTGTGTTTTTCTTGTGCAGGTTTATTCAATGGACTTAAACACATCCATATTCATTTAACTAACTCACTCGGATTTAGTTATGAGGGAAAATATAGTGTGATGTGCCAGTCATGAAAAAACGCACGTGTGTCGTGAAATATGAAATGACGAGTCCAAGTTTTTGGAAGCAAGTAGTGACATACAGTAGATAAAAGATGATATAAAAATAGTGTAGCAGCAGGAATTAGGGAGACTCTATGGATTTCATTCGATTAACCACTTTTTTCGAGAACAGAGCAGAGAACCTGGAGCGAACCCTAGAGCACTTCTCAGAGAGCCATTCATCGAAGTTATGAGGGCCTGGAGCAGCAGCAATTCGAGATAGAAGAGGGCGTTTTCTTCCTCTGTTTTCTTTCAATTCTATTCCTCTGTAATTGAATGATTTTAATATATGTAATTGAAACAATGTTAGGCTAAATACTTTCAATTTAGGGTTAAAATAAAATCTACTGGTTATCTTCTTAATCTCTTCTCACTATCATTTTTTTTGTGATCGGAGTTGATTGACGAGATCAATTATGATTACATTCAATTGCAACATATTACTTGCTCTTAAATTTTTTATTTTACATTCATACAGTGAGTTGAATTTGGATTAATTTTCTTGAACTTTTTAATTTAAATAAGATACTACAGAACATACGGTGATTTTTTTCTCTATTCTTTCTCAAACTAAAATTCTCAAGTTGATTAATCTAGGAGTGAAGAACTCCAAACTTGTCGACTTGAGTGATTTATCTCCTAGAGAAGGAAATAAATCTCTCATTTTCAGTTTTATTAGTTGTAATCAATTTTTTGAGAATGAGTGTTTTCAAAACCAGTAGAGTTGATATTTTCCCCAAACATATTTCTCTAGATTGTTCACTTTTCAGCATATTATTTCTCCGGTACTTACTGTTTTTTAGCCTATTTCTTGCTTCGATATAGTTTAGAACAAAAACTTTAAAAAAATTATAATGTTTCATTTGTTCCTTATAAATAAAAAATTTTAAAAAAATATAGAAAAATAGAAACTCCATCCCACTACTAACAACAGTGGGGTCTTTTTTATAGTTTTTTTTAGAAGAATAGTTGTCAAAATAGCCTTCCCTATGGGTTCGACCCTACTTTCCACATATATAGTAGTTAGTAGGAATATAAATTTTAAACTTTGAATGTATTTAACAATGGTTTAGGTTAAGATATATTTGATTCATCTCACCAGGTATAACTTATTGACTATGGCACACTTGTCTTCTTTCAGGATGTCGCCACATAGACAGCCAGTCAGGATTCCCGAGAGTATGCAATGATGGATGCCGAGTGATGACGCCTCAGTGATGAGGCCTTAGTGTAGGGACCTCTTACAGAGTTAGCGCCTTCGGGTGGTGTACCAGCGGCACCACTACCCATTGGGAAGTTGTTTCCACCAGCCCCACCAGTAGAGGGTGCACATCGACTAAGCATGTTGCACGAGTTTCAGCGGCATAGGCCTCCATGTTTCAGAGGCGAGACAGACCCGCAGGTGTCTGAGGACTAGATGGAGGATGTAGTTAGAGTTTTTCTCATAGTGGGGACACTAATCGACCTTATGGTGATCCTAGCAGCCAGTCTTTTTCCTGCAACAGCAGGGAGATGGTGGATCTTGATGATCCAGATGCATGATGAGGTGACCCTCATATGGGCGGATTTCGTGAGCCTTTTCAGGGCATATTTCATCCCAGCAAGTCTATGCTCAGTGTGTATACAAGTTTTGTTTCACTTACAATAGGGTAGCATGACTATGGCCCAGTACTCATCAAGGTTCACTGATCTCTCCCGCTACTCCACCGACATGGTACATGACCCTTTCTTTATGGTCCCAAACCTTTGAGAAGGGTCTCTAATGGGAGATCAGAGCATTGATGATATCACTCCGCATTTTGATGTAGGCTGGGGTTCTAGAGCGAGCCTTTTGGTGGAGAGCTTCCTAGCAGAGTAGACATCGACTGTGAGAGTCAACACCAGACGTTGGGTAGCAGAGTCATATGCGGCAGGCAGTAGAAAGATGATGCAGGGGCCCAAGAAGGCCAGACCTTTTGGTGGAAGACCTCAGGATATAGGGTCAGTGGTGAGGGGCTCACGGGACAGAGCAGGATAGCTGAGGAGCAGGCAGTTCTACTCGTGCGGTGGGCAGGGTCACATGGTTCACGACTACCTGACCCACTGTATAGACGACCATCTGACGATCGAGGGACCTCCAAGGTGGAGGAAGAAATTCAATCAGGGAGGTCCATAGGCAGCAGGCAGACATGGTAGAGGAGTTGGTCATACAGAAGGTGGTGGGTGGCGATACGCGGTTCTACCACCACCACCTACAGGTGGTCCACCCCGACCACAGGGAGTAGGAGGATAGGGATGAGCTCAGCTCCAGGCAGCTGAGGCTTATGACCACATCACTCTAGAGATTATTAGAGGTATGGTCTGTGTCTACTCCATCTTATCTATAGTACTTATAGACACAGGTTTCAGTCACTCTTTTATTTCCATGGCCCTCATTCGGAGCTCAGATATTCCGGTGGAGCCGTTGGCTCGATCCTTATGGCTAGAGACTCCTACAGTAGAGGATTCAACGATTACACACTAGTGTCGGCAGTGTGATCTTACTCTATGAGGCGATAGCTTTAGCTGGGATCTTCTAGTATCATCATTGAGGCCTTACGACATCATCTTTGGTATGGACTAGTTATCCACAGCCCATGATCAAATTGATTGTATTAGGCACAAAGTGTGGTGTGTCTTCACGGTTGGGACCAGGTTTTCCTTCACCGACAAGAAGGGAACCTTTGAAGCATAAGATGGACTTGCCTAGAGGAGGGTGCAGCTGATCACACATCATTTGGCTAGCCTTACCCTTAGAGCAGTTGATGTTGAGATTCCCAGTTATCCTGTAGTGGTGGACCAGTATGATGATGTCTTTCCTGATGATGTTTTAGGACTACCTCCTCACAAAGAGGTGGACTTTTACATTAACCTTTACCCTAGGATGTCACTGATATCTACACTCGCATATCGGATGGCTCTCGCGGAGCTTCGTGAGTTACATGTATATTTGGAGGACTTTCAAAGGAAGGGTTTTATAAGGCCTAGTGTTTCTCCTTGGAATCCCAGATTTTGTTCTCCAAGAAGGTAGATGTGAGTTTGAGATTCTATGTGGACTACTGGAACCTGAACCAGGTGACCATGAATAACAAGTATCCACTTTTGAGGATTGATGATCTCTTCGGTTAGCTGAAGGGAGCTCTTTGGTTTTTGAAGATAGACCTCAGATCAGGCTATCATTAGCTCTGGGTACGAGATGAGGATGTGCATGGCCTTCAGATGTCGGTATGGTCACTATGAGTTCTTGGTTATGCCATTCGGCATGACCAACACCCCTGCAGTGTTCATGGGACTCATGAACAGGATCTTTCAGCCATACCTCGATCAATTTCTAGTGGTCTTCATCAATGACATCTTGGTGTACTCAATGACGGAGGAGTAGGATTCCTATCATCTACTGATAGTTCTGGATACACTCCGAGATCACCAGCTTTATGGTAAGATCTTGAAGTGCCAGTTTTGGATACAAGAGGTCCACTTTCTGGGACACGTTATCTCAGAGGCTAGAGTTACAGTGGATCCGGTGAAGATAGAGGTTGTGATTTCTTGGGAGCCACCCAGGAGTGTGACCAAGGTGTGGAGTTTTCTGGGGTTGGCTAGATACTACCGGATATTTTTTCCTGACTTTTCCAGCGTTTTAGAACCCTTGCCAGCATTGATGAAGAATGGACAACCATTAGTATGGATGAAGAGATGCCATCAGAGTTTCCAGGAGATGATTTAGAGACTAACGAGTACCCCCATATTAAGGCTACCAGAAGAGGGTGTTGGGTACGTATTCTAATGCAACATATCAGAGATCATACTAGGTTGTGTTCTAATGCAGGAGCAAATGGTGGTCACCTATGGCTCATGGCAGTTGAGACAGGATGAGAAGAACTATGCTACTAATGACCTGTAGTTAGCAATAGTGGTCTTTGTGTTGAATATGTGGCGAAACTACTTGATGGGTGAACAGTTTACTATTTACTTTGATCATTAGAGTCTTAAGTATATCTTCACACAGAAGGACCTTAACCTGAGATAGTGGTGATGGCTAGAGTTCCTCCAGGACTATGACTCTGATATATTCTATACTTCTGGGAAGGGAAATGTAGTATCAGATGCACTTAGTAGGAGGTCTAGTCTACAGTTGCGGAGTGAGGAAACAGAACAGCTAGCCGCGTTGCAGATATACTTTGTGGATAGTGATGGAGAAACTTTCCTCCAGTCTATGATTGTCACTCCCAAACTTCTTCAGTGAGTTTGAGAGGCATGGCTTGGGGATGCTGACTGCGAGGCCCGGCGTGCTCAAATATCCACAGGACAGGCACCTGATGGATTTTCTGAAGGTTGGGAGCATGTCTTCCTCTTTAGAGGATGCATTATGGTACTAGTGAAGGGAGTTCCACACATCCCCTTTGGAGGTTGATGTGGCCTTATTTTTACTCAGTTTGCCACATCTTTTTATTAATTTTTATACAACTTATTTAATTAATTTAACACTTTTTAATAAATAAATGAACTTTTGTATTTTTATAATTAAATTTGTCAAACATTCACTTTTTATAACATTTTATGTAATTTTGGGCCTTAAAATAATTGATTTATTCTTTATATGTTTTTAATATAACTAATTTTCAATTTTTTTAATTAAATCCTTATTTGTTTATTTTATTTAATTTATTATTATTATTAATAATTGAGTTTGCTAATTAATTTAATTTTAATTTTTAAAGTTATATAAAACTTAGCTCGGCATGTCAGACTACCGGTAGCTTAGCTACCGATAGAAGGTTACCGGTACACTCTATCGGTGACTCTGCCTCTATCGGTGATCCTTACCACCGATACTCATTTCTACCGGTAAGCACTTTAATTTTATAAGCAACGACGTGTATTTAGTTAGGTTAATTTAATTCTGCTTAACTTTATAATAGTTAATTTTTATTTAAACAATTATTTAATCAACGTAATTCTAATTAATTAATTTAGACTTTATTTTATTAATTATTCTTTCAATTAAGTTACATTAGAATAGGTTAATTTTATTATTTTATGTGTTTAGTCTTCCTTCTCATCGTTTAAGTAAATATTTTATCTTTTTAAATTAATTAATTTGGTTCGCCCTTAATTATTTAAGTTCAAATAGTTAGTTAATTAATTAATTAATAGTTTTTAATCATTAATTATATGATTTTATGTATGCAGATTATCTATTAAGTCACTAGATTCTGATTTAAGTCTACCGGTGAGGTAAACTATTGCTAGCGGTGACTTATTTGGGTCACTGATTCTAACTTTATCATTTGCCACTACCTTGAAATTAATTAATAAAATATAGTTATTAAACTGTTTTATTATTTTAGCTATTCAATTATCAAGTTTATTAATTTAATTGTTATCAACTAATACTTTTTATTATAATTCCAATGTTTTTAAGTTTAATAAAAATCTTGTTTTAAATTAATGGTGTTTATTCTTCTCTTTAATTAATTTTTTTTTTCAATCTTTAATTTAGTTTATTTTGAGTTTTAATTTTAAGTTTAATCCATGAGTTTTAAATTTTCCAAGGTCACCGTAAGTTCTTTAATCTCATTCATACCGGTAAACCTCATTTTAATATACCGGTGACTATCTATTTTATTTTATCGGTGACCCGCGCGCCTGCTCCTCTTTATTTCACCGTAGCGGTAACCTTTTCTATTTATTTGTAACGGTGACCCTGCGCTGCATTTACCTCACCGTTACCCACTACTTTCCAAGATTATCGGTAACTCTCTCTCTCCCCGTATACCTCACCGATATACCAATTAATTTTTCTATCGGTAGCTCAGCTACCGATACTTCATCCTTACCAATAGTCTATTCTTTTCTCTCACCGGTAGCTGACAATTCCTCACCGTTATAGCTTTCTTTCCTTACCCTCACCGTTAGGTTTTTCCCCGTTGCACCTCACCGTCAGCACACCTCCAAACTCACCGGTCATCCCCTGCTTCACCTCTTCACCACACCGTTTTAATCCTTCATTCGTTCTCTGCCCAGCAACCACCGCACCGTCTAGAGATTCGACAGAAATGAATACAATTCACTCAAATTCATCAAACGAGACTATAATTACAGGATCAAAAGAACCATATGGCCGTTGTGTGAACCAGACCTCTCCGCCACTAAAGATGAACAAGATGAGGGGGAGTTGTCTAGTTGGTTTTGTTGCTGTTGCTTTTTGCCATTGAGTTTTTTAGAGCAGGGAGTTGCGCCGTTGCTGGTTCGTTGTAGGGAAGGTAGTTGCTGGAGTGTCGCGCCAGAGCTGAAGAGGGTCGACCCGAATAGAGATTGTCGCACCACCGGTTGTTGCCGCTGGAAGAAGGAATTGAAGCTGGAGTTGTCGCCGAGGTCGAGATGTTGGCCGACACATCGCTGGAGTGAAGGAAGCCGCTGCACTAGCCGTGATGCGCCACTGCCGTTGGAGAAGAGGAGTGTGCCGCTGCTCTGCAGGAAGAAGCAGAGCCCAAAAACCCTCCCCCTCCCTTGCTGCGCCAATTTGGGGGAGGAAGGGAAGTAAATTAAAAAAAATAAGGACAAAAAGTATACAAAATATAATAATAAAATTAAGTCAAAAGACAAAAAAAGAAAAGAGAAAAGCAAAAGTTAAAGCAAAGTAAACTTTAAATAAAGTTTACTTTACATAAAAGTTAATTTTACAAAGTCAAATTAATATAGAATAAAATTAATAAAATTAATAAACATAAACAATTATAATATTAAAAACTTGATAAATTATAAATTTAATTATAAAAATAACTTATTAATAAGTTTTAATAATTAATTAATTTATTATTAATAGTATAAATTATTTAATTAATGATAATTATAAATAATTTATAAAACATACTTTTTAATTTAAAAACTTAAGTAATAACTTTAATTACTTTATTAAAATTAGCTAATTAATTAATTAATCTAATTATTATGTTTCTTTTATTGTAATAATTAAATTATTAATTTAATTTAAATTATTAACTTAATTATTTGTGCTCATAATTTTTAATAACTTAGTTAAAAATAATAAAATTAATAACTTATTAATTATATCTATTGACTTAATTTATTTAATAACTTGTTAATAACTTATTTTTTAGTGTAGTTAATAATTTAAAGGCTAATAATTCTCAATTAACTTAAGTTAACTTGTTACAAGTAAAATAACACTTAACACTAAAAAAACAACCATTTTTCATCCTTTATGTTCGTTTTTATTTATTTCTTTTTTCTAACTATGCAGGTTCATCTAAGAGACTTAAATGTGTCCAGGTTCATCCAACTAACTCATCCGGAGTTAGTTATGAGGGAAAAATTCGCGCGACGTGCCTGTCGCGGGTTAAGCACACGTGTGCAGTGCGTGGGTGAAGAACTCTGGAAGTAGGTGGAAGTAGTGGCGGTGACATGCAGAAGATGACAGATTGTATTTTAAGCAGAGCAAGCAGCAAAAATTGAGGAGACTCTCATTCAACATTCCACGACAACACCAATTCGAGAGCGGAGACTCCTGGGAGCAAAACTGGAAACGAGCAGGAGACCAAGGAGCCCGAGTTTAGAGCAGTACTTGGGGAGTACATCTTCCCTCTGTCCTTTTTTTGTACTCTGTTCTTGGATGTTTTACACTTCTTGAATCAATATGATCATAGATTTAACTTTCTAAACTCGGGAGTTTTAAAACCTTCTGGTTATGATTTTTAAATCTTCGTATGCTTATCTTTTTACGAAATTAGAATCAGTTGGTGAGATTGATTCTGTTTCTAATATTTGATCGTTCACACTTCAATATTTTCAATTTCATTATTCAATTTCAACTGGCGAGGTTGTTTTTGAATGCATTTTTTTAGAACATTAATGTCATTAACTTTGGAGATTTATGGTGAGTTTATTTCCAAAAGTTACCTTTTAAAACTACTTTGCAGTTTGGTTGAGTTTTGGTGTGGCGAACTCCAAGACTTAGTCATCTGCCTGTTGAGTTTCCTGGAGAGGGAAATTCTTCAGATTTTCTTGAAGTGTGATTCGATTGTGAGCTATGGGGAGAACATCCATTTGAACCAATAGTTTAGAATTCCTTTGAGTACTTAGATGATCTCGCTTCTTTGTCTTGCTGCTTTATACTAGTATACTGTATTACTCTTAGTTTAACAGTACTTAGTATAACTTTAGTTTCTTTGTTATAAAATCTAGTTTCCTCATCCTGTTTCTATATAATAAGTAAAATAAAAAAAATTATAAAAAGTAAAAAGTTGGATCCCTCACTACTGACAACAGTGAGGTTTTAGTTTTAAAACCTTAGAAGTCACTCGTCTGCCTTCTCTGTGGTTCGACCCTGCACCACTGTGCTAGTATAGGAGTAATAAATGTAATTTTGAGGGCCGTGACGACCTCCGACAGCTTCAAAATTTGGCGCCGTTGCCGGGGAAGGCACGCACCGAGAGTCTAGGGTTTAAAAAAACACACAAAAAAAACACAAAAAAACTGATTTAAAAAAAAAGTACTTTGAACTATATCTGCTACTTTTGTTGTTTTGAAAAGAAAAATATGCTTCACAGAGAACTGTTGTGTGTTTAAGCTCATTAAATTTTGAATTAAAAATGGATGTTAAACAGAATTGGAATCAACCGGGACCTAACTGTGTTTGTTGTGGTGATTATGGACATACTGCTTGGCAGTGTGTCTATAACCAGCCACAACAAGATGTTTACACTGATGAAAATGAACAATGTGAGTTTAGTCCTATCACCCTAGCTAAAATTGAATTAATTGATTCCAAACTAGATTCTAGGGTGGAACAAATTAATAATTGGTTAACTCAATCCCATGAGATTCAACTTAGAGATTCTCAAGAGCGAGATCAAAGAATGAAAAGAATATAAACCATTCTCTTGGAATTGCAACAAAGGGTTAAAGAACAAGAAATATTTGAAGAAAAGGTAAAATAAAATGTTTACAAAAGATTTGAAAATCAAGTGGAAGAAGAAAGTGATAATGAAACTGGATAAGAACTCATTCACTTTGAAGAATCTGATTCTCTTGGACTTAATTTGGAAATAACTGACTCTCTAAATAAAGAACACAACATTGAAAATCCAATAAAGAACTTTAATGGAATCGAGTTGGACAATTTTGAAGATGAATTGAAACAGATTGAAAAAGATAGCCCAGTTATTTTCATAATTCCTACACTTGAGAAAAATCACTGTTTTAGAAGCTTTGAGAATGAAGTCACTCGGGTTGAAGATATACTTGAAACTAGAAACTTGAATGTTAAAAACTCTTCACCCAATCTTTCTGAAATTATGAACAATGAGCCTGAAATTGAACTTGGGAACACTTTTTAAGAGAACCTTAAGCTGGATAACATAGAATCTAAATTTTTTGAACCTCAACTGAAAACTTCTCTTCCATGTTTTGGAACTGTAAACCCAATTAATTCTGAAATGATGTTGGATTATAAGGAAGAGGAAATTACATTTGAAGAAAAATTAATTGATGAGTTTTCATTTCCTTATTCTCATAGTAATCGCTTTTCTGAACCAGTGTGCAATGAAATGGAAATCAGTGTTGATCAACTTGAGGAGAATTGTCTTAACATGAACATTTTGGAAAGTGAATTTATTGAAACTGAATTGTACAATTCTTCTCTTGAAATTGAATTGCAACACTCAAATGACATGGTTTTAGAAAGTGAGCCTTTTGAACTTGAATATGAAAATAAGGTTGAACACACACTTGATCTAGGCAGAGCTGATTTGATAGGAGTAGTAGATGTTCAATGTGAGTTAACAGATGAGGATCTTTTGGAAGAGATTTATAACATTGTTAGAGCTGAACCACTTAGTGATAACATAAATTCTCTTCCTTGTCAGTCACTTACATCCTCATCTGTGAAGGGTTCAAAAGATCATCATGATACTGATAGTAGTCTAGAGGGAGACTTAGAATTGAGTTCCAATGCTCATGATTCTGTTCAGAACTTTATTGAATCCCCTTTTAAACCTACTATTCAGTATTCACCCACAAGCACCCTTGTATTTGAACCTATGAGTGTTGAAGTTGAGAGAGAAAGCCATGAAAATAATGTCAAACCCTTTGAAGCACCTAGTACTATGTTGTCCCTTCATGTGAACTCAAATCTTGATAACTCTGAAACAATTCTGGAAGTGGACAGCACTATACCCATTACTATTAAAGGGTGCTACTTAGGGATTATTTTAGGCTATGATAATTTAGTTGTTGTTGTATTGAGTCTTGAAGCCCACAATTTTCACTGTTCTGTTAAAGATAAATGGTCCAAACACATGTGGTGGTTCCTATTAAGGAAACCACATCCACCTAGTGACTACGGTTAGTTGCTTGGTGAGTCTGGCTGGGGACTTTAAACCTAGCGCTACATGGGAGGCAACCCATGGTTTGTGTTTTGTTAATAAATAAAAAATTGTAATTAAATAAAGTCTAACTGAAGACTTTAAATTCAGTGCTTCATGGGAGTCAACCCATGCTCTTTCTTTGTGTTTACTTTTGTTCTGTTCTTATTTTACTTTGAATAAATTGATGCTTTTCATGTTCATATATGCTCATATATGCTCTGTGTTTTTAGGAATGCTTCTTGTGTCATCTAAAGAGTGGAATTCCCATGCTGGAGGTTTAATGAAGACACTTCATTTCAGGGAAGTTTTCACTTTCTGCACTTATTTTCTACTTCTGAGTGATTTAATAAATTTTGTTTGTTTTAAAAAATTATGTTGCATGTCATTGTGTTAAAGGGAGAAAAAAAATCTGCTTGTACCTCATTTTTTAGAATCTTTAACTCATTGATAAAATCTTTCCACTGTTTGAATTTAAGTGTGGGGGGGTACATGTAGAGTGAAAATTTAGTTTCATTGGAATTGTTTTGGCTGATGGGTGTGTAGCATGCATCATTCTGCTTTATTTAAAACCCATTTGAACCCAATCTGTTAACTTGCTACATCCTTGTCATTGTTCACCCACAAGAGCAACATGAAATTGTTTGAACTACATTGAAAATTTTTATTATTGGACATAAATGTTTATGCACGTACTTGGATTTGAACCTGCTTTTCTTTAACTATTGTGGAAAACACTATTTTTGAACTTCATTGAGACCCTTTATACATGTCATATATCTACTTAATTGAAAATCTGTTTTGAACATTAATTGCTTAATTATTCTTCTCCATATTTAGAAGTCAACTTTGGGGACAAATTTGGGTTTTAAGTGTGGGGGAGGGGGTCAATTCTTGACTATGCTAAACTGTGTTTAATTGTAATGCTCATCAATTCCCACTGCTTTTAAACTTTTTTTTCAAAAAATGGTCAAAATGTTTCAAAAGTTCTTTCACAATTTTAGGCTTTACACTGCACTCAAATGAGTCTTGCCTTAGGATGGTGCTTGATTGGAAGTTGAGTTTTTCTTTGAGTCTGAAATGAGTGGTAGTGGATGATTGCTGAGTGGAATTGTTTAGTGGTTTAATGAATTTTGGTTAGGATCTTCTTTTGAGAGTGATATGGGAAACCTTTTAGTGGATTTAAGATCATAATTTTAGGTACTGGAAGTTTGACTTTTATCCGAGGAGGCTTTTCATTCTTTTAATTTATAAAAATGATCATTTTTATTGAGTCAATGTAAATGGTTTTTATATAAATCTTTTGAAACTGGAGTAATACTGGGCATCTGGGATCCCACGGTGAATCTCTGAGACCTTAGATGCTGGGTGCGTTTCTGTTTACTATAAGCCCTCTATACACTCTAAATAAGTGCATTGCGCAGTGCTTGGCACAAATTACATGTCTTGGGAAAAATAAATAAAGTGTCTAGGGTCAAAAATGAATTCATTAAGGTGAGGGGAATGATGAACTCCAGATGAATAAGGGGAAAACTGGTTTATATGGGAGTCATTTGGGTTGTATCAATAAAGTGATTTCAAAAAAAAAATTATTTATGTTTTAATTTTGGAACCAAGGGGATTGGTCAAAGTACAAAGTTCCCTTTGTTAAGGTTTTGATTCCACTTTCATTTTACCTTTTATCACTCTTGAATTTAGAAATTGAGCTTGAATTGAAGTGAGTCACTAGACAGAGTCATATATGAAGCAGGATACCTTCATTTATGGATGATTCGTGGTTTACTTGAGTTCCCTTTGAGTAGTGGTTCTAGGTGAGACATTATTTGAGGCTACGTTTTCAATAGCCTAAGAACACTTTTTGAGTCCTCTGTTGAAACTTCTCTAAACATAGTTGATTTGTATAATTCACCCTTTTTCAAAGATGATAAAACATGGGATTGTTTGAGGACAAACAATGATTAAGTGTGGGGGAATTTGATGTGGCCTTATTTTTACTCAGTTTGCCACATCTTTTTATTAATTTTTATACAACTTATTTAATTAATTTAACACTTTTTAATAAATAAATGAACTTTTTTATTTTTATAATTAAATTTGTCAAACATTCACTTTTTATAACATTTTATGTAATTTTGGGCCTTAAAATAATTGATTTATTCTTTATATGTTTTTAATATAACTAATTTTCAATTTGTTTAATTAAATCCTTATTTGTTTATTTTATTTAATTCATTATTATTATTAATAATTGAGTTTTCTAATTAATTTAATTTTAATTTTTAAAGTTATATAAAACTTAGCTCGGCATGCCAGACTACCGGTAGCTTAGCTACCGATAGAAGGTTACCGGTACACTCTATCGGTGACTCTGCCTCTATCGGTGATCCTTACCACCGATACTCATTTCTACCGGTAAGAACATTAATTTTATAAGCAACGACGTGTATTTAGTTAGGTTAATTTAATTCTTCTTAACTTTATAATAGTTAATTTTTATTTAAACAATTATTTAATCAACATAATTCTAATTAATTAATTTAGACTTTATTTTATTAATTATTCTTTCAATTAAGTTACATTAGAATAGGTTAATTTTATTATTTTATGTGTTTAGTCTTCCTGCTCGTCGTTTAAGTAAATATTTTATCTTTTTAAATTAATTAATTTGGTTCGCCCTTAATTATTTAAGTTCAAATAGTTAGTTAATTAATTAATTAATAGTTTTTAATCATTAATTATATGATTTTATGTATGCAGATTATCTATTAAGTCACTAGATTCTGATTTAAGTCTACCGGTGAGGTAAACTATTGCTAGCGGTGACTTATTTGGGTCACTAATTCTAACTTTATCATTTGCCACTACCTTGAAATTAATTAATAAAATATAGTTATTAAACTTTTTTATTATTTTAGCTATTCAATTATCAAGTTTATTAATTTAATTGTTATCAACTAATACTTTTTATTATAATTCCAATGTTTTTAAGTTTAATAAAAATCTTGTTTTAAATTAATGGTGTTTATTCTTCTCTTTAATTAATTTTTTTTTTCAATCTTTTATTTAGTTTATTTTGAGTTTTAATTTTAAGTTTAATCCATGAGTTTTAAATTTTCCAAGGTCACCGTAAGTTCTTTAATCTCATTCATACCGGTAACCCTCATTTTAATATACCGGTGACTATCTATTTTATTTTATCGGTGACCCGCGCGCCTGCTCCTCTTTATTTCACCGTAGCGGTAACCTTTTCTATTTATTTGTAACGGTGACCCTGCGCTGCATTTACCTCACCGTTACCCACTACTTTCCAAGATTATCGGTAACTCTCTCTCTCCCCGTATACCTCACCGATATACCAATTAATTTTTCTATCGGTAGCTCAGCTACTGATAATTCATCCTTACCAATAGTCTATTCTTTTCTCTCACCGGTAGCTGACAATTCCTCACCGTTATAGCTTTCTTTCCTTACCCTCACCGTTAGGTTTTTCCCCATTGCACCTCATCGTCAACACACCTCCAAAATCACCGGTCATCCCCTGCTTCACCTCTTCACCACACCGTTTTAATCCTTCATTCATTCTCTGCCCAGCAACCACCGCACCGTCTAGAGATTCGACAGAAATGAATACAATTCACTCAAATTCATCAAACGAGACTATAATTACAGGATCAAAAGAACCATATGGCCGTTGTGTGAACCAGACCTCTCCGCCACTAAAGCTGAACAAGATGAGGGGGAGTTGTCTAGTTGGGTTTGTTGCTGTTGCTTTTTTCCATTGAGTTTTTCAGAGCAGGGAGTTGCGCCGTTGCTGGTTCGTTGTAGGGAACGTAGTTGCTAGAGTGTCGCGCCAGAGCTGAAGAGGGTCGACCCGAATAGAGATTGTCGCACCACTGGCTGCTGCCGCTGGAAGAAGGAATTGAAGCTGGAGTCATCGCTGAGGCCGAGATGTTGGCCGACACAGCGCTGGAGTGAAGGAAGCCGCTGCACTAGTCGTGATGCGCCGCTACCGTTGGAGAAGAGGAGTGTGCCGCTGCTCTACGGGAAGAAGCAGAGCACAAAAACCCTCCCCCTCCCTTGCTGCGCCAATTTGGGGGAGGAAGGGAAGTAAATTAAAAAAAAATAAGGACAAAACGTATACAAAATATAATAATAAAATTAAGTCAAAAGAAAAAAAAAGAAAAGAGAAAAGAAAAAGTTAAAGCAAAGTAAACTTTAAATAAAGTTTAATTTACATAAAAGTTAATTTTACAAAGTCAAATTAATATAGAATAAAATTAATAAAATTAATAAACATAAACAATTATAATATTAAAAACTTGATAAATTATAAATTTAATTATAAAAATAACTTATTAATAAGTTTTAATAATTCATTAATTTATTATTAATAGTATAAATTATTTAATTAATGATAATTGTAAATAATTTATAAAACATACTTTTTAATTTAAAAACTTAAGTAATAACTTTAATTACTTTATTAAAATTATCTAATTAATTAATTAATCTAATTATTATGTTTCTTTTATTGTAATAATTAAATTATTAATTTAATTTAAATTATTAACTTAATTATTTATGCTCATAATTTTTAATAACTTAGTTAAAAATAATAAAAATAATAACTTATTAATTATATCTATTGACTTAATTTATTTAATAACTTGTTAATAACTTATTTTTAAGTGTAGTTAATAATTTAAAGGCTAATAATTCTCAATTAACTTAAGTTAACTTGTTACAAGTAAAATAACACTTAACACTAAAAAAACAACCATTTTTCATCCTTTATGTTCGTTTTTATTTATTCCTTTTTTCTAACTATGCAGGTTCATCTAAGAGACTTAAATGTGTCCAGGTTCATCCAACTATCTCATCCGGAGTTAGTTATGAGGGAAAAATTCGCGCGACGTGCCTGTCGCGGGTTAAGCACACGTGTGCAGTGCGTGGGTGAAGAACTCTGGAAGTCGGTGGAAGTAGTGGCGGTGACATGCAGCAGATGACAGATTGTATTTTAAGCAGATCAAGCAACAAAAATTGAGGATACTCTCATTCAACATTCCACGACAACACCAATTCGAGAGCGGAGACTCCTGGGAGCAGAACTGGAAACGAGCAGGAGACCAAGGAGCCAGAGTTCAGAGCAGTACTTGGGGAGTACATCTTCCCTCTGTCCTTTTTTTTGTACTCTGTTCTTGGATGTTTTACACTTCTTGAATCAATATGATCATAGATTGAACTTTCTAAACTCGGGAGTTTTAAAACCTTCTGGTTATGATTTTTAAATCTTCGTATGCTTATCTTTTTACGAAATTAGAATCAGTTGGCGAGATTGATTCTGTTTCTAATATTTGATCATTCACACTTCAATATTTTCAATTTCATTATTCAATTTCAACTGGCGAGGTTGTTTTTGAATGCATTTTTTTAGAACATTAATGTCATTAACTTTGGAGATTTATGGTGAGTTTATTTCCAAAAGTTACCTTTTAAAACTACTTTGCAGTTTGGTTGAGTTTTGGTGTGGCGAACTCCAAGACTTAGTCATCTGCCTGTTGAGTTTCCTGGAGAGGGAAATTCTTCAGATTTTCTTGAAGTGTGATTTGATTGTGAGCTATGGGGAGAACATCCATTTGAACCAATAGTTTATAATTCCTTTGAGTACTTAGATGATCCCGCTTCTTTGTCTTGCTGCTTTATACTAGTATACTGTATTACTCTTAGTTTAACAGTACTTAGTATAACTTTAGTTTCTTTGTTAAAAAATCTAGTTTCCTCATCCTGTTTCTATATAATTAGTAAAATAAAAAAAATTATAAAAAGTAAAAATTTGGATCCCTCACTACTGACAACAGTGAGGTTTTAGTTTTAAAACCTTAGAAGTCACTCGTCTGCCTTCTCTGTGGTTCGACCCTGCACCACTGTGCTAGTGTAGGAGTAATAAATGTAATTTTGAGGGCCATGATGACCTCCGGCTGCTTCAGGGGTACATCTAGGAGTAGTAAAGATGTACCAGGACCTTTGGAATTAGTACTGGTGTCCAGGGATGAAGAAAGCAGTTGTACTTGTCAGAAAGTGAAGGTCGAGCATCTGGTACCAACAGGATTTGCTCATCCACTAGAGGTATCAGATTGGAAGTGGGATGGTA
The DNA here is from genome assembly GCA_963277665.1 of Viscum album. Classification (NCBI taxonomy): domain Eukaryota; kingdom Viridiplantae; phylum Streptophyta; class Magnoliopsida; order Santalales; family Viscaceae; genus Viscum; species Viscum album. Next base: position 361,256,202 of record OY728125.1, read on the forward strand.
TCTCCATGGACTTTATAATAGGGATACCACATACGTCCAGGGTCCATGATTCCATCTAGGTGATCATTGATCAAGTCACCACGTTGAACCACTTCTTACCCATTCGAGAGAAGGGATCTATTGAGGGCTTGGGATGCCTCTACGTGCAGTAGATTGTGTGACTTAATGGGGTGCCATCGACGATCATCTCTGACCATGACACACATTTCACATCTCGGTTGTGGAAGGGATTACAGGAGTAATTTGAGACTCAACTATGTTTGAGCACTTCCTTTCATCCTTAGGCAGATTGTCAGACAGAGCAGACCATACAGACACTAGAGGACATGCTACATATTTGCATCCTAGATTTTGGCCATAGTTGGGAGGATCGCTTTCCCTTGGTGGAACAACAATAGTTATCACTCCACCATCGTTATGGCACCATTCGAGGCCCTATACAGGTGACCTTGTAGATCACCTCTATGTTGGACGGACCCAGGGGAGTCAGCACTTATGGGTCCAGAGTTGGTACGAGCTACCACTGAGAATGTGCAGATCATCCAGGAGCAGATGAAGACTGCACAGAGTAGACAGAAGTCTTATGTTTACAGAAGGTTGAGACCTTTGTAGTTCTAGGAGGGGGACCACATATTCTTTCAAGTCTCTCCTCAACATGGACTATGGGGATTTGGTTGAGGCAGCAAGTTATCATCGAGATTTATCGGACCTTTTCTAATACTTCGGAGGATTGGAGAGGTGGCATACCGCTTGGAACTTACACCGTAGTTGGAGAGGTTTTACTAAATCTTTCACACATCCTAGCTGAGTAGATATGTTCATGATCTATCTGACATCATCGACCATAGTGATTTGTACTTTGATGATGGAGCGACATTTACAGAGGTTCCAGTTGAGATTGAGGATCGAAAGGAGCGAGTCCTTCATGGGTGTTTGATACGTCCGGTGCACATTCGATGTCATCATGGGAACCAGTAGGAGAGAACATGGGAGTGGGAAACTCATATTCATGCCCAATACCCCCATTTGTTTCCCTATTCTTTGTTGTGTCTTTCGAGGAAAAAAATCCCTAAGGTGGGGAGAATGTAAAGACCTGGATTTTACATGTATTTTTTTTAATTATATGGAATTATTATGAGTCTACTAAATTTGAAGCTATTTGATTCTGAGGCCTGGTGTTCCCAGAATGAATTTTTGAACTTTTTTAAGGTACGTTCTATAAATGCACGAGCAGAATTTTTTAACTTTTGAACCAGTTCTCGGATTAAAAATCTAAGGACACCGTTAAATCTGTAGCATCGGGATTCGTTTAAGGGAGGCTTCACTTTGACCACAATAGGTATGGAGAAAATTTTAGATTTTGGGACTTTTAAAAGAATAATAAAAATAACTTAGTTAATTTTTATTTTCTTTCTTTTCATCCAACAAAAAAGTGACAACGTGGGGCCAGTGATGTGTTAAGACAATAAATGTCTTTACCTTTCAATCCTAAGTAACAACTTTATTGGGAATGAGGAAGGTTCCTAATTAATGAGCCCCCATTAATTTCCAACGTCTTTACTTAACCTCCCCCTCTCCTATTCATATGGAGCTTGGGGAGAGGTTTCAACACTGCATCACCAAGAAACAAAGTGCTGACAAAGTGCCGATATGCCAAACCCTTAGAGGAAGGATCTGGTTTTAGCAATCGGTGATGAGTGACACTGAAAAAACAAACCGAAGATCGATAATCAAGGGACGTCGTTGGAGGCTAGTTGTGGGGAAAACAAACACCGACCCACTTCCTCAATCGCAGGAATTCTCCATCATTCTTGAGGTAGGGGTTTGATTTTTGTTTAATTCAAGTGTTTTTCTTGAACCCTTTAATCCTCCCTCATGATTACATGCTAGCGAGGAAGGTGTGGGCCTAACGAACCCAGACCGGACCCTCCGTTATCAAGATACCCTTGTGCCTTTGTGGAAGATTGTAGGTGTGGCGGCACCAAATGACTATGATGGAGGAATCGCATTGTCGTGTGCTGCAAGAGGAGGCCACGACACTAAGCTGCGGCGGTCAGCATAGCGGCCGGCACCTACCGACTGCGGAGGAGGTGCAGCGCACTATTGTGAGCCGCAAGTGAGAAAGGAGCTACGGCTCATCATCCTTGGTGGTCGTAGGAGGTAGTCGGCACATCATCCATCTGTGTAATAAGAGGGAGGCATGACCAGTGTGTTGCTGGTGGGAAAGAGGGTGCGGCTGAAGCCACGGTGGAGGAGGGACCCGGCACACGAGTTCTGTGGCGACCGGGGTGGCGCCCACGTGGTGTCGCTATTTCACAAGACAAATAGCCTATGGGCGGTTCAGAATACTAGGGGACTCACCCCACCCCCCCTCCAGCTTGGGCGGACAGAGGGACGCACCCCCTGCGGGTCGTGCCTCAGGCGACCAGGCTGCCTACCCAGCGGGTCGTGCGCCCTTACAGGTCGGGCCGCCTCTTTGTGGGTTGGGTCGCCCCCTTGCGGGACGGGCTACCCCCTTGTAGGATGGTACACCCCCTTGCGGGTCGGGCTGGACCTTGGCCCAGTGGACTGAGCCCGCCACAGCCCAGTCCAGTCGGGTCGGACCTGGGTCGGGTCGGGTCGGGTCGGCCCAACCGGGTCGGGCCAAACCCAGAAACACTTAAAGGGCCATATCTTGAGAATCGGGCATCCATTTGATGAACCTTCTATAACGATGGGACCCTTAGAAAAATGTGGTCCTTTGGGTATACTCTACATGAGCTTTGGAGATATTTGGAGTATGGTCGGGTTGGATCGAACCTGAATCCAACCGGGCCCTCGGAACTAAAATGCTTATAACTCACAGACCGGGCGTCTGATTGACGCACCATCTATTGCATTGAAACACTTAAGATGTAAAGGTACTTTGGGTTACTCATTAGTTTAGTTTAGTGGTGTTCGAGGTATGACCGATATCTCAAGGGGCAGATTCTATGGAACTCAAGCGCACCGGGTGTGACGAATCTTGTGGAAGGTTGTAACGTGATGAAATAACATCGATCCTGTGTGGGTTAGCATCTATCGATCCTGTGTGGGTCAGCTTCTATCAGATATTGTGTGGGTCTTAGATCAGTGATCCTATGTGGTTCAGCATATACCGATCCTATGTGGGTCAGTGGAGGTTAGTACCTATCGATCTTGTGTGGGTCAGAAGCAGTGCCTCTTAATAGAATAATATGATCTAGCTTATGACTAATAATTTGTAATTCTGTACTTAATTTATACCTAATGTGAGATGAGTCTTCTATCTTTGTGGTGTTACCTATGTGGTACTTATATCTTTGTGGTGTTACCTATGTGGTACTTCTATCTTCGTGGTGTTACCTATGTGGTACTTCTATCTTCGTGGTGTTAGTTGTGTGGTACTTCTTCCTTCATGGTGTTGTCTTCATGGTGTTACCTGTGTGGTACTTCTACATTCTTGGTGTTGTCTTCGTGGTGTTACCTGTGTGGTACTTATATCTTTTTGGTGTTACCTGTGTGATACTTCAATATTCATGGTGTTACCTGTGTGGTACTTCTACCTTCGTGGTGTTACCTTTTTGGTATTCTATCCTCATGTGTGAGATGAGTATATCTTGATAACTTAGGTATATGTATGGGAATATACCTAAGTATTGTTGATGTCTATCACTTCGTGCTTGAGTTTGAGGTCTTGATTTTTGGTTTTTCCTTTGTGGAACTCTAGGAGAACGATGGGGGTCTCAAGGTCCCTACTAAGTATTGTTATACTCATCCCTGCACGGGCTTCGCCCACACCTTGTTGTGTCTTGTGCAGACAACGAGCAGCAGGGCTGAGACTTGAGGGATCCTAGACCAGGTAGTGCACATAGGGGATGGGCTGATATGGAGTATTATGGAGGCGATTTTTACCTACCCATCATGTAGGATCCTCAGTGGATGATCCAGAAGTTTTTTTTTTACTTTTTAGTTGTACTTGTACCTTTTTCAGTTGGGCTTGTATTCTAGCCCCTTTTAATTTAACACTCCTTTACTTTCAGTACTCTTTTTACTACAATAGTTACTTTGTGGTTTCATCTTGTTGCATTCTAGTTTTTGTGTTTGTACAGGTTAAAAAGGGAATTCCTTCCCATTTTAGGGATACGCCTTTCCGGTACTGGTTGTTAGCCTCTGGTCTATGGAAGGTGGGCTTGGGGTAGTCACGACACTGGCCCCGAGGGACGAGTCATGACAAAACCTGCATCTATAGGGGATTTTATCAAGACTGAGACCACTCTGAAGGGTAAACTGTAATGTGTGTCATTGGATTCACTCACACTCAAAATGATCTACTGGGAGATTACCATGTTGGAGATACTTGATAAAGGGGGTCCTCCATTTTGTAGTCACTTCTAATACAGCATCAGGGGGGGACCTGGGGGTCCTGATGTGGAGCCATCAGCGATAAGGTGGCTTACCTTTGGGCTATCATCATCATCTGGAGTAGTGGTAGTAATGACTCTCTGATGTTCCACATGAATAATCATATCATCCTGGTTAGGCTCTACAAGAGAGGAGGCCAGGCTAGCTAAGGTGTCAGATCTACTGCTCTGTAAATGAGGGACATGAGTAACTTCTGGCTAATATGGGAACTGGTCCATCAGCTGGCAGGGACATTCTAACAGTGGTACGAGCTTCAGCTTTCTAACGTTTTAGTCACCGTTTATTTGTATGATGTCTTTTTTGGAGTCCCCTTTCACATGTAAGTGGGGAACTTCAATCTCGAGGGTCATCTTGAGACTAGTAATGAGAGCCTGGTACTCTTCCTCATTATTGGTACAATCTTATGAAAATAGGAATGAATATGGAATAACATCTTGCAATGGTGTGATGAAGACAATACCCAGGACCACTCTATTGAGTCTAGGATAATTGAGTCTTCTTTTGGTGGGGCTTCAGGAAGCACCATCAAAATTCATTTTCCAACATGGAATGGAATGATCTACTGAGATAATTTCCTCGTCTAGAAAATCAAGATCCAGAAACCAGTTTGTGGGAGCTGGATGGGTGGCAATAAAGTCTTCAAATGATTGTAACTTGATAGCCTTCTGGGGGACACACATGATTGCCCACAAAGCTATATGGCCTGTCAACATGGGGTGGTTTAAAATGTACTTCAGTGGATCCACTTGGGACACTAGTTGTATCTCATGGTACTGTAGGTAATGTCACAATTTATACATTGTGAATACCAAGGCAAGACATATATTCCTGATAGAGGAATATATAGCCTTTGTATCAAGGATCATACAGCTGAGATAGTAAAAATTGTTCTTATTTCCCTCATTGTTCATATGGGAAAGAAGGGCACCGAGAGATTGTTCTAGAGTGGCCACATAAAGGACTAGTGGCTTTCCAGAAATGGGTGGCATTAAAAATCAAAGGCTATAAAAGGTATTTCTTGATCTCCTCAAAATCAGTATGAAACTCCTCATCCCACTGATAATCGGTGCATTTTATTTATGATCTAGGAAAAGGGATTACAGTTACCAGCAAGATTTGTGATGAATTGGTGTTTTTAGGCCATGTGGCCTTGAAAGCCTCGAATCTCTCAAATGTTTCTCGGAGGAGACATCTAATTGATGGACTTTATATTATCAATATTAGCCTTGATGCCTTTATATTTTACAAAAAAAATATGAGAAACCTTCTAGAGGTGACCCCAAATGTGAACTTTAATGGGTTCATCTTCAGATGGCAGGATCAGTGGAAGCCAAACACTTTCTCAAGATCCTTGAGATAGTCCTGGTGCTTGTGAGATTTTACTACCAGATCGTCCACATAGTATTCCACCAATGTACCAAGGATCGTCTTAAATATATGATGCATGGCATGATGATACATGTAACCTACATTCTTTAGATAGAAGGGAACTACCTAGTAGCAAAAAGTACCTTTTAGTGCCCTGAAGGCTGTAGACTCTTCATCCTTAGGGTCCATTCGAATTTGATTATACCCAGAATACCCATACATGAAGGAGAGAGCCTGGAATCTTGTGGTGGCATCAATCAACAGTTTCTTCATAGGAAGGGGAAAGTCATCCTTCAGACAGTGATGGTTGAGATTCCATAAGTCAATACAAACTCAGATATGTCGATTATTATTTCTAACGGGAACAATGTTATCCAACCATCTGAGGTAATGGACCTCCTTTATGAAGTTGGATCTGATGAGCTTATCAAGCTCGGCCTCAACCAGAACATCTTGAGAAGGGTGCATCTTTTTGGGAGGTTGTTTGAACCCGTAATGATTTGCAGGAAGACCAAGTTGGTGGATGGATACCTAAGGATCTAGTCTTAGAATCTCATCATAATTCCAAGAAAATACATCACGATATTGTTTCAAGAAGTAAACGTATCATTGTTTCTCTTCGATAGGCATAGAGGAACTGATCAAGGTTGGTTTTAGATCCATCCTATTACTGAGGTTCACCTGTACCAATTCATCGACCGAGGTGGAGACACCCTCTTCGAATGGAAGAGGAGCATCCTCCAAATCCCTTTATTCACTCAAGGAGGATGGATCTTCAGCGGGAGGCAATCCTTCCAAGTTGACATAACTCTATAGGACAATGGTTCCATCCTAAGCGATGGTGGACATCGCATTAGTGGACTCCTATGCTGTTGAAACCATGGAGATGAAATTTTTTAACCCAATTCCATCTAGACTTTGGCCCAAGGGGCCACGCTTGATGATATCAAAGAAATAGTGGCATGTCGTCTTGATTCGGTTTAACCCATCCTAGAGAAAGAAGAAAGTATAACATATTGTCACTACCATGGGGTGGAAATCCCAATATCATATGGGATTAGAGGGATTTGGGATCAACCAAGCCTGATATTCATAGGAATATGAGGTGATATTCTGTCGTCCCTTAGACATGGGAATTTTCTTCCTCCTCATTCCATATACAACAAAGCATTTCCCCATATCCTGGGTTGTGGCATCCAATCAGTGGATCCAAAAAATATAGGCATCATCTAGGTCTATGCATGGGTTATTTGCGGTTGTATCATGTTCAACCTCATTATCCTGAATCTGCTTTTCCTTTATCTTGTAATAGTTAGCATCTAAGTAGAGGGATTCACAAGAGGAAAAGGGGGATGCATCACCTTATCATACACCTAATTGAACATTAAGGGAGTAATTAAGGCATTAGTGATATGAATAAGGGACTACCACATGATAGTGGAGCCATGGCCTACCCATAAACACATTGTAGGCACTGTCTTGTGAGACAACCATGAACTCGATGCTGGAAACCAGGCCACCGAACTGGGTATTTAGGTAGATCTTTCCAACCAGTGTATGTTCCGTCCTATCATAAACATGAATATTTAGGTTATAAAGACTTAGATCATCCTCATATAGCCCCATATTTCAGAGTGTCTTAGATTGGATGAGGTTGATCCCTAACCCTGTGTTGACAAGACCACGATGGACCTCTACACCAATGAAATGTCCAGTGATGTACAATGGGCATATATTCCCCTATATAGGATAACATTCATCTTTTTTGGAGAAAGATATAATGGACTAGCAATCTACATTATTCACTACCACGTCATGGAAGGATACTACATCTACTACCTCCGTCTTAAACTATATGGGGCTTTCTAAAGCGTCGGGAAGGGCTTCATGCATATATGATGATAGGAGAAGAGCCTATAGGATAAAGAGATTCGTAGGAATTCCTGAAAGATTCTTAATAATATCATACTTATATTCCAAGCCTGTACTTCTGCTAACAGGAGTTTTTTCTATGATAAGAGTTATGATGGGCCCTTCTGGCTGAACCGATGGCAGACTGGTGCTAGGAATTTCCCGCTGCTCAATAGTCGAAACACATGGAGTGACCACCAAATGAGGGATAGATTTCTTAGGCTGATACTCATCAAAAGATGGATAATCATAGCATGATCGTGGTGGATCCACCAGATCAAGTAGTAAGAACGTAGGTAGAGGTTTATTTGGAAAAACAAGATGAGAAGGTTGTGTGTGCTGAGCTCTACATTGGGCATGTTGTCTGGTTTTTGTGGCATGCGAAGCCTAGCTGGAAGAACTGTACAATGCATCCTAGCAACTCACATAACCATGACTTCATCGATGTTGGTGATGGTTGTGGACATTGGGAGGATTTTTCTGGAGATCCTCATCATCGAGAATCATGTAGTGGTTTACCAGCTCCACAATGTTAACTGAAGCATAACCTTGGCCATCACTTGAAGAATCCTCCATCACTAGATGGATTCTGGGGTCATTCTCCAACTCTAGGGGAATAAAATCTCTAAGAGTACATGATGACAATGGCATTGGTGGGGGGATTTGTTTTCCCTTGCATCGTCAATGCTTGCCCCTCCAGGGGAAGGAAGACTGAGATGTTGAATCAGAAGTAGTGGTTGCGGGTGATGCAGAAACTTATGAAGGCTAAGGTTGATTCAAACATGCATGAATAATAACTTGAGCATGAGAGACTGCCTTACGAGCCATCCAGTGGTCATATTTTTGAGACCCATGGTTAGGAACCTGCTGCCACTCACCTTTGTTGTCACTATAATTGTCAGGCTGTATAAATTCACATGCCACATGTTTCGGGGCTAGGCCAAACCTGACTATGTTGTTATCAACCTAATCTTGAATCCATCCCTTAAACACATAGCACTACTTTAGGTTTTTCCCCAGGATCCAGTGATAGTGGTAGTAATTGGGGAGATTAGTGAGCTCTACCTCTTTGAGACTTATGCATTCCAGTAACTGTAGAATTCCCTGCTCCAAGGTACTTTGGAAATAACTGGGGACCTGAGCATCATTAAATGAGTTGGTCTGATTAATTCTATCCAAGAAGGGGACTCTATGATCCAGGACCAGACGATGGGCTGTAGGTGCCTGTCGAGGAGGTGGATCCTGATTATCTTTCATAGGTGGTAGTGTTGCATTACACGGGGGTGCCTACTGATTATAAGGTGGGAACTGCTGGGCTAGAGGTTGTGCCTGAGGTGGCGGGCCTCTGTGAGGCTATGGTGGTGGCTCCATTGGTAATAAATAAACTTTTTGGGGGCCTCTACTTGTACCATCACGGCAACGTTGGCCTTAACTGCTCTTCTCATGGGAACTACAAGAGGAAAAAAACTTGCTTTCTTGGCCTCCAATAGGGCTTCCTCTAGACAATGGTCTTTTTCTGAGAAATATTGAAATCCCCCTGGGTAGTTTTGCATGACGAGAGAGGGGAAACATTCAGTTTTGACATTTTCAACACACATTGTTAGCAACTGTTCCTAAGTCAGCGGTATATCAAGGGAGTAGGTGAGGGCTTTCCACCAGGTGACAAATTCTATGACACACTCATCATGCCTTTGTTTGAACTTAAAGAGGTATACAATACTTTTCTTCTGGGTGGTGGAATGGAAACTACTTGCGAAGATCCTCCCAGCCAGTTACTGACCTAATGGGTAGCTGGCTGTACTAGATAAATGTGTCCCCTTCCAATGTTTTTACAAAAAACTAGAGTTTGGCAGCATCCTACTGCATTGGAGTTCCCATCATGGGTCCACACCTTGAGATGAAGTGGACCAGATTCTAAAATGGATTACCCATCCCATTAAAGGGGGAAAAGGTAGGATTTAAAAAATTAGGGGGTGTTGGCATATCATCAACCCATACTGGATATGTCTTTCCATCAGGAAGAATTGCCACCTATGGAGTTTCCAAAGCCTCAAGGTGGGAAATGAGAGCAGCCATCAGGTCATCTTGGTGGGGATTCTAGTATTGATGAGTATCTATGACCATCAGTGAATTGGTAGGTTCTTCAACATAATAAGCGGGCCCAGCAGCTCGTGGAGTGGCTGGTGGGATGACCTGCGGGACCGTCATGGGAATGACCTGTGGAGTGGTGGGGAGAACCTAAGTTGAGTACTGAGGATTATTGCGCAGCTCGGATGGATTTGGTGATGCATATCACTCCCTCTTTCCATAAGCTCCAACTTCTCCCCTGTTTATATGGGCAGGATGGTAAAGGTAACCCAGAGGAAATTTTTTGGGGGGAAGTTGTGCCTTCCCCTACTACCCTTGTCAGGGATCACTATATCCTAGTCTCCATTCTATGACACATTCACCGAGAAGGTCATATACCATCTTTTTATTTTCCATGAGATGTTGATGCAACACGACATTTTTGGGGTCATATTATGCCTTTTGTACTGATCCAGATAGATCAGAGGGTTTGACGACCTCAAGATGATGTTTTCCCTTATTGGGGTTCCAAATGAGGGCTAATGACTTGGTAAGTCCAGGAAGAACCAGTAATTTTCTTTTCTAGTGATTAACCCTTACTAATAGATCCAATAAATGTGGCACCCCCCAGGGGGTATGTTCTCTTCAAGGAGATCTAACTCATTCTATCCTTCTAATAGGATAGCCATGTTAACTACGACTGTTCCTAAAGGCATATCCTCAATATCGCTTGACAAGTCGGGCTGGTGACAGATAGAACTGAAATGAAGGGCTACATACTGCCCCAACCATAGATCTAAATGTGGGGGAAGGCTCCTTAATGATTATGTAAAGTAATTTAAAGCTCTAAACACATCATTGTTGGAGTTTCTAATGGCGACCGGGTGACTCAGGGTGTTGGGCCATAGGAAGCGCACCCAAATTGACCATGTGACATTGTTGGCCAATGTATTCAAAGTGCTCCTGACTCTTGGGGTAAGCCACCCACCAATAATAGGGATATAAGTGTGTCACTCAGAGGGTTTTTTGAAAGAACTTGAACTCCTCCTGAGTAATCTATTCCAACATATTGAAGTTTGTGGTTGAAACTAGCTAGAAAATATCTAGGAAATGGTCCGCTGTGAAGATGTACCAAAAGCTCCTCAGCTCAGACTCAGTGTAAGAACCTAGGTTTTGGGACTCTAAGACTTTGAAAATTTTCTTGATATCATTATAGAGTAGGGCGTTCAGACGGCGTACAATTCTGAGGCCCAGTGTTCCCAGAATTAATTATATAAAAATGTTAAGTGTTTTTATATTATGCATGTGTTGTTAATTAAAGAAAATGTGATATCTCTTAGACAGTCGATCGGATCAAAAATCTAAGGCCACAGTTGGGTCCGTAATGTGGTGTTTACCCTCGTCACGACATAAAATGAGTCGGCACGGGACGTTCGGACCCCTCACTCGTTATCAGATTGTTAAATGGATAAATTGAATTAAACTATTCATTTAATTGCACAAACCTGAGTAACTCCTAAATAGTTGCTCGGATGGGAAAACCGAGAGCACCATTGAGTCCGGAGCATGCCATTTACCCTAGGCAGGGTGTAAAAGATGTGGGTGCGGGCCTGCTGTGAGAGATGTCACCCAGGGGAAAAATGGTCATTTAGAAATGACCACTTAGTGATTTTTATCACTGACGTTCCTTCTCAAATAACTTTTAAACGAAGTCTCAGAATGGAACTATGATACTTCCATTGAGTTTGTAATAGGGTGTTTTTCCTAGGCGTGAATAAAATAGGCGGGCGCAGAGGTTGCAGAATCCGCGCCCGTTGAGAGGGAGTTTCAGCAAATTTTATAAATTTTCTTAAGGGTTGAGATGAGACAACTCAATCCTCTCTCTCTATCTCTCTCTCTATCTCCTATTATTCAGTGTTCTTCACCGTTCTTCGACGGAACAAGGATCGATCTCCATCGGAGCCAAGGAGGATCGGAGCGGGAGCATCGTGGACTCGTTGCCAATGACAAACGAGCGATCCGTGGTAGGATTCTTGATTAAATTTCCGCACCTTTGTCAATTTTGTCATTTAATTTCTAAATTTTTAAATTGGGACGATATCCGAATGAACATGGCCATCGTCTAAGCCCTGTTTTATTTATCGTTCTTGGGCGTTCTTCGTCCCAATTTTTGGACGCATCAAATTCTTGACTGATCAACGATCGGGGGAAGGCGTTGCGAAGGCCTCGTCTTGAGGATCCCGAACCCGTGTTAGGTTCTTAAATTGGGCCACCGGATCGGTGGCAGCGGCCGTCGGCAGTCCCGGCTCTGGCAAGGGTGGTGGTCAGAGGTCGGGCGTTGAGCAGCGGTCGAGTCGGAGGGGCTCGGGCGGAGAGGAGGTTGGCGGCCGGTGCATGGTGGTTTCTGACTGGGGCAGCTTCAGCGGAGCAGGGAACTAATCCGGGTGGTGTGCTCGGTCAATAGAGCGGCAAACGGGCGGCTGCGGTGTGGTCGAGCAGGCAGGGACCAGAGTTCGGGGGTGTGGCGGTGTCGCAGCGGAGCTCGGAGGGAGTCCGGGCGGCCGGAGCGTGAGCGGCGGCGTCGGCGCGGTGCAGCGGGCGTCGGCAGGGGGGAGGTAGCCGGAGGGGCTCGCGGCATTGAACGACATAGCCAGGCGGGGAGGGGGTCTCAGCAGATCAGGCGGCCGACCGCAGCCCGTCGCAGTCGGCAGGCGGAACCCGAGGCGGTCAGCGCCTCGGGCGTGCGGTGGGAGACGAGGACCTGCCTAATGCGGGTCCTGTTGGGCGACGACGCGGGGACCGGCCAAAGGGCCGGTCCGTTTGTAAAAACCGGACCCGAGGAGCGGGTACGGGGTTGCTAGGCAGTCTGCGGCCAGTGGGCCGTGGCGGTTCGGACCGGGCCGGCCGGGGTGAATCGGCCCGGTTGGCCCCCATGTGTTCGGGGGGCATATTTTCTAAACGGAACGTCCGTTTGAAGCGCCGTCTATGGCTGTGGGACCATCTCTTAGAGTCAGACTTTTCAATATGGGATTCGGAGTTCTTGGGGTTCTGCGCACGAAGGTGGGTGACCCAGGGAGTTTTAATTTAATAATAATAAATTATTATTAAAGTTGCGACGGACGTGGCTCGTGAGCCGGACGTCTGTTTGACATGCTGTCAGAGGCGTGATGGCCCCGAAACTGAGACGATCCTTCCAAGGTTGGTTTGTAACCTTGGCGGCTTGGTTTCGTTTCTTGGCAACATGATACGCAATTTGAGTAATTAATTAATTAATTAATTAGTTAGTTAATTGTTTCGTCGGACTTAACTCCTGCATGGGATGTCTGATTGGCACGCCATCAACGGCAGCATGACCCCAGTCCTCATGCGGAATTTTTTAGATTCTTTTCAAAGCGCTCAGTTTGGAGACAAGGTGCAGGCCCCACATGGCCTAGTTCATGTGTTTTACGGTGAAACACCACTTTTTCTCCCGCCATCCATTTGGGGAGTTTGAGTACTCGTTTCTGAGTGTTTTTCTAAGGGGGTTGCAACGGTGCAATCCGCCCACCTAAATTCAGGCCCGAGGTGTGGGCCCCATGGGGCCCCATTTGCGTATAACGTGGGCAATTGCAGCTTCTGCATCCGGAGTCCATTTTAGGCGTCGTCAGCGGTGTTGTGACCCCGACATCGAGACGAGGTTGACTAGGGTGGTTTCAGGCGATGAAGCCGGAGTTGAGGCATGGGCCCCATGGTCTGTCTTTGAGCTATGTGTAGCGTATTGTGACTTTTTCATCAGACGTCCATTCAGGACGAATAAATAGTCGTTTTTATGTGTTTTTCCGAGAGCTTCGCGATGGTACAATTCACCCAACCTTTTTCGAGATCGTGGTGTGAGTCCCACCCGAGCTGGCTACGGTGAATAATACCCTTTTCACCGGGTGTCCATTTTGGGTGATTGAGTAGTCAATCCCATGTGTTTTTCTAAGGGGATCACAGTGGTGTGATCCATTTGTTCAGTTTCGGGATCTTGGTGTGGGCCCCACATGGGTTGGCTATGGTGAATATTACCATATTCACCGGTTGACCGTTTCGGGCGAGTAAATGGTCTATCTCGCGTGTTTTTCCCAGGGATTACAATGGTGGGATCCATTCAGGCATGGGAAGCCTTGTTTGAGATCTTATTAAATGTGGAAACATTAAAGTGGTGTTGAATGGAGGTCCCTTTGATGCACTCTGAACCAACGCATGGTAGTGATGTTGGTAACACCCGGTGATGTCAGTTGTAGTGCTCAGTTATCGGACCCATTACCAGGTCTACCCTCCAGCAGAGACTGGGTAGTGGGTTGCCTGATAACTTTCTCTAGGTCTACCCTCTAGCAAAGACTGGGCAGTGGGTCGCCTGAGGACTTATTCTGGGTCTACCCTCCAGTAGAGACTGGGAAGTGGGTCACCTGACGACTTATTCTGAGTCTACCCTCCAGCAGAGACTGGGCAGTGGGTCTCCTAATGACTTATTCCAGGTCTACCCTCCACTAGGGCTAGGTAGTGGGTCGCCTGTCGACTTCTTTCAGTTCTACCCTCCAGTAGAGACTGGGTAGTGGGTCGTCTATCGTCGTGTTCCGGGTCTACCCTCCAGTAGAGACATGGTAGTGGGTCGCATGTCTACTTATTCCAGGTTTACCCTCCAAAAGGGCTGGGCAGTGGGTCTCCTGATGATGTATTAGGTTTTACCCTCCAGTAGGGCTGGGAAGTGGGTCACCCATTGGCATTTCAGACTAGGCCTTCTTATGAGTCTAGTCGGTGACTTTTTCTCTATGACTACCGGATCAGGATCTTTGGTTGTACGGATCAGTGATGTGATAGCTTTGACATGACCATAGGACATACGAGAATGAGGGGTGCTTTTCCCACCGAGACGCGTCCTTATGACACGGCCTAAAAGTCGTGCGGGCGAGACAGTGCCGCCCAAAGAGGATAGTATCGAGGTGTGGTGATTGAGCCCCTTTGAATTGTACCTCCTAGGTTGACGTACAGGACATTAGGTTTCAGTGTTGGATATCCTTTGAACTGTTGGCGAATCTTATTGGGTTGTGCTTGGAGATAGATATCTCCTTACACTCTCATTTGGGTTTCTCGTTGAGCTTATATATACATCCTATTATTTTTCCCACTCCTTGGGTTCAGTTACTCTCATTCTGGGAGGGGAAAAGACACACGGGGTATGCCATGTGCTTTTTGTGTCTAGCTCCTCTTGGTCGGATGAGTCTACTCTCCTGCTATAGGTAGCGAAGACTCGACGAGAAGTTCATCTTCTCACCATCTCTAGCTCTATTCATCTAGACGAGTCTGCTTCCTTTCTCTTGTTGGGTTGAGCTGCATTCTCTTTCTCTCTTTTTCACTCTTACACTGTTCTTTGCTCTGTCTACTGCTCCCCATTTTAGTACCTCCCTTGTTTCTCCCTAGAGATTTCGGGGCATCCTTCTGATTATTTTTATACTCACCCCTTCTTGGGATTTTCCCACACTTGGTGTGCCCTTGCAGATGACGAACAGGTCATTTGAGACTATGGAGGATTGTAGAGGAAACAGGAGCTTGGGCTACGTTCGGTGGTCGTAGCAGGACTTCCTAGGTGTGAGACTCACCAGCGGTTTACCTTTGTTTTACCTGTTGCTGGGTTGTGGCACCTTTCTGGATGGTTGCGTGTTTTTTCCCTTTTACTGTTTAGTTTACTTATCAACACTTTACTTATACTGGTTAGAGGTCGATGCATGTATGTTGGTTCCCCTTTTTGTAGCAGTGTTTTATCTTTCTTTCTTTTCTCTGCACTTTTGCATTGAGTTGGCTGCGTGTGTGTGTACAGTTTCTTAGGCAAAGGCCTCCCCTAGTTTATTGTGCCTCCGGCGCTAGTCGCCAGCCCCTGGCCTATGAAGGGGGTCTTGGGGTAGTTGCGGCTCGTGCCTCGGTATGGGTCGGGTCGTGACAAAGTGGTATCAGAGGTGGTTTGTTCCTTGGGGCGATGTTCAGACGTCCCTAAAAAGGAATTGATTGAGTTTTAGGGAAATAGCGTCAACGTGTATCGAGAACGGCTCTCAGGATAGGGATTCCAGTGATGGTGCGTAGGCCGACGTATCCATTCACGAGGACCCTGATAACCCACTTGTCGACTCAGCACATTGAGACACTTGTTGTAGGGAATTTGATTCATGCATCGTATAGGATTGAGTCCTTGACTGTCCTTCTTGTGTCAGCTCCCCGTAGTTGTTGATATATATATGATCACTTGACCGTGGTGCTCCTTGATCGGGTTCAGGATGTCTCCACGATGATAGCCAGCTAGGATACTAGCTCTGGTTTGTGATGACGATTCCGTGAGCGAAGAGGCCTCAGTTCAAGATCCATCATACGATTACCCTTTCTTCAGGAGGACAAGTAGTAGCACCTCCACCTATGGAGTAGCGGATAGTACCGGTATTGAGGGCCGATGACGAGCGCATGTTGGGCATGCTACGTGAGTTCCAGTGATAGAGACCGTTGAGGTTCCACAGTGATCCATACCCTCAGACAGTGAAGGGTTGGCTAGAGTCGGTGGTCCGCCTCTTCAGGCTTATTCGGACACTGACATGATAGATGGTGGCTTTGACAACCAGTCTTTTTCCACCATGCAGTTTGGTGTAGTAGAGCCAGGGTTACTTAGATACACGATGAGTTGGTACTCTCATGGGATGACTTCTAGCAGCTGTTTCGTGAGGAGTACTACCCCTCCTACCTATTCTCTTTGCGGTTTTGGGAGCTGGTGGAGCTTCAGCAAGGAGTGATGGTAGTGGTTGGGTACGCGACTGGGTTCGCAGACCTTACCCGGTACTCTTTGGACGTGTTCCATGATGACAACTTCCGAGCATAGAAGTTTGAACAAGATCTCTGTAGAGGAGATTCATGACAGTATAGTGCCCTTGTGCATCATCACCCATCTCAGGGTACTGGAGCAGGCACTGGTGATAGAGAAATTTCTGGTATAGGGACGTCGATTGGCGGGTCCTCGACGCCGAAGGTTTCCCCTTGATGAGACTCAGGCACATGGTCGGGGACAGCGTAGAGCACCAAGATAGCCCAGAAAGGACTAGTGCTATGTTTGTGTTGTGCGAGATCACGTGGCGTGAGACTACTCGACCAAATGTGTTGGGTCTTCCAGATAGTTGGTAGATGCACCGTGATGATAGGGGCAATGTCGTGATAATAGAACTCCCAGGTGAGGACAGGGTGGTCCCTAGGGAGGCGGTTTTGGCAGAAATTAGGGAGAACAGTGGTTGGAAAACAACGTTTTGAGGTCCTTCCACCACCACTAGGTGGCCCATGTCAGGCTTAGGGAGCTGACGGACGGACCGCAGGAAGCTGTGTGTTGTGGTTGTTTATAATCCTGTAGTGCAATAGATGATAAGAGGTACTCTCTGTGTCTTTTTCTACTTTTCTCAGTAGAACTTGTTAGACACTATGTGAGGTAATCTTTCATCTGACTCCTTGCTCGAGTGGTTACTGAGGGTGACGCGGGCATCGGTGTAACCCTGTGTTGGTGCTGGTGGTGGTAGTTTTTCTCTAAGAATATGGAGACACTATATTTAGGGAGAGAGCTTTGTGGTTTGCTCAGACCACCAGTTTCTCATGTGCATCCCCACCCAAAGAGACTTGAACTGGAGATGACGGTGTTGGCTGGAGTTTCTGCAGGAGGGTACAGCTTGTCTGTAGTTGATTAAGCCGACTCCTTTGCTGGTTGAGCGTGTAATAGAATCTCGGTCGTGATGCACCGACTGTGAAAACTTGGGTGACGAGATATCCTTGGGTGTTTCACCATATGGGTATTCTGAAGGAGGGAATCACGAGACCATGTTCCATGAAAAAACCGTGATTTCGGTCATGACGTGGAAAGTAGAGGTTCATCCAGGGAAGTCCCCCCAAGTTTCTTCGGGCTATTCGGGGATCGTGCAAGATATGGTGAGGTTGCCTACCATCTTGCCCTATCCTCCTAATAGTAGCAGTGGGTGCACAATGTCTTTCGTGTGTCACAGCTGATGAGGTGCGTGTGTATTCCTACGCATGACCTCGAGAGTAGCAGGCCTTATAAGTATGAACCATCCATGTGGTTCGCGTGTTGTGTCAACTTGGCTTTGTGAAAGTTTTCTTGGGCGCGGGAGAGCTAGGTGTGAGTTCTGTATCCCGAGTTGGTTTTCCTAGTTTTTCTTTTTGGGGAAGAAAATATTGAAGGAGGGAATGATTAAAGAACCCAGGTTTTTGGACTCTGATACTTTGAAAAAATTCTTGATATCATTCCAGAGCAGGGCGTTCAGACGGCGTGCAATTCTGAGGCTCAGTGTGCCCAGAATTAATTATATAAAAATGTTAAGTGTTTTTATATTACGCATGTGTGGTTAATTAAATAAAATTTTATATCTCTTAGAAGATAGATCGGATCAAAAATATGAGGCCACGGTTGGGTCTGGAACGTGGTGTTTACCCTAGGCGCGACATAAAATGAGTCGGCGCAGGACGTTCGGACCCCTCGCTCGTTAGCGGAGTGTTAAATGGATAAATTGAATTAAATTATTCATTTAATTTCACAAACCTGAGTAACTCCTAAATGGTTTCTCGGATGGGAAAACTGAGGGCACCAAAGATTCTGGAGCGTGCCGTTTACCCTAGGCGGTGTGTAAAAGTTGCGGGCGCGGGCCTGCTGTGAGAGATGTCACCCAGGGGAAAAATGGTCATTTCGAAATGACCACTTGGTGATTTTTATCACTAACATTACTTCTCAATTAACTTTTAAAAGAAGTCTCGGAATGGAAATCTGAGACTTCCTTTGACTTCGGAATAGGGTGTTTTGCCTAGGCATGATATAAAATAGGCGGGCGCAGAGGTTGTGGAATCCGCGCCCATTGAGACGGAGTTTCACCGAATTTTAATAAATCCGCCTAAGGGTTGAGAGGATACAACTCAATTCTCTCTATATATATATATATCTCTCTCTCTATATATCTCTCTCTCTCTCTCTATCTCTCTCTCTCTCTATCTCTCTTGTTCTTCGGCGTTCTTTGTCGTTATTCTACGGAATGAGGATCGATCTCCACCAGAGCCATGGAGAATTGGAGCGGGAGCGTCGTGGACTCGTCACCAACGACGAACGAGCAATCCGAGGTAGGATTCATGATTAAATTTCCACACCTTTTTCAATTTTGTCATTTAATTTCTAAATTTTGAAATTCGGACGATGGACGAACGAACACGGCCATCGTCCGAGCCCCATTTTATTTACCGTTCTTGGGCGTTCTTCATCCCAATTTTCGGACGCATCAAATTCCCGACAGATCAATGATTGGGGGCAGGCGCTGCGAAGTCCTCATCCAAAGGATCCCAAACCCGCATTTAGTTCTGAAATCGGGTCACCGGATCGGTGATGGCGGCCTTCGGCAGTCCCGTGTTGGAACCAGGTTCTTCAAAGCATGATTTGGTGTATGGTTTTTGTTTTTTGTCAATCCTCAGTGGAAGTTCAGGGTGTGTACCAACAAAGCGATCATACCGTTCAAGCAGAAAACAGTAGTGAAGGTGGCACTATTTCCCAGTGTTTGCCAAATTTTTGGGCCTAAAAGTCGGCCAATAAAGTAAAGTGTTTTTGGCAAAGGTACTTGCGCACCGTGCTCTTGGATGATAAAACACTTGCACACCATATGTTTTTGAGGATCAGAACATCAAAATTTGGCTAAGGAAAGAAGGTCGCGCAAGTGTTGGTTAGGTCGCGCAAGTGAGTTGCGCGACAGAGTTTATTGAAGACAAGACTTGCGCGCCGTCGAGGGACTTGCGCGCCGCCGCGCAGGGGGTCCAGTTTGCCTATAAATACTGGACCACCCCTCCTCATTTGGAACGGAGTTCAAGGCCGAGAGATTGTTCGAGCTCTCGTCGTGCAGGTGGTTGAGTCGCGCAGGTGGTTGTTTTGTCGCGCAAGTAGAGCTTGCGCGCCGGTTTTTGGCTGTGCGCCCAAGGTGGTTTGGAAGAGAAAGGAAGTGGACCGCGCAAGTTTTTAGTTGGTGAAGGAAGAGTCGCGCATGTGTGTTGATGACACTTGTGCGCCAGTTTGGACTTGCGCGCCGTAGTGGGACTTGCACGACTGTCTTGGAGAAGCACGCCTGGTTTTGCTGAAGTCCACCGGTGTGTTTGGAGCTGCACGAAAGCCGAGAGACTACTCGGTACATTCGAGGAAAAGTTATATTCTTCTTCTGGTGAGAATCGGACTTCAATAGAGCATCTACATACAACAAAGGATGCACTCTTATGCAAATGAATAAGAGACCCTCACGTCTATAAACTGAGTGGGACTTCACCAACGGCAGTGAGCCAGGGGGAGTCAACAGGAGTGACCCGAGGGAAGTAGTGAGCTATCCCTGAACCTTTGTAAAGGCAGTGAGCCTGGGACAGAGCGACTGTACCCGAACTTTTGTAATCTACATCTAGTGAAGCATAGTGGATTTTGGTACGACCGACAACCTGTCGGCGTATGCTCCTTGGACGTAGCCCTTAGTGGTGAACCAAGTAAAAATGGCTTTGTCTTCTCTGTGCTTGTGAATGTTTTCTTTCTGATCATAATCTTCATACAGGTTCAACAAGTTCCTACCAACGTGGGAACAAGATCCATCACATTAAAAGAAAAAGTGGTCACCCTGATTCACCCCTCCCCTCTCAGGGTGTCCCGGGGTCCTTCAAGTGGTATCAGAGGGTAATGGTTGCTGGTGTTGAATCTGACCTTCTTCATCATGGAAAACGCCGTCAATGTCAGGGGAGTCCCTCACTTCGATGGAAGCAATTTCCAGATCTGGAAGAACAGAATGAGATCTCATCTAAGATCTCTTGGAATGGAAGTTCTTTTTTCTACTGTGCAAGGAATACATGTCACTGATCCAACAGGTCTGGCTATGACTGAAACAGACAGGAAACTTCTTGATGCAGATGCTAAAGCACAGAATGCTCTCACTGCAGCCCTTTCTGATCAGATTTACCTGAAGGTGATGAATTGCACCTCAGCAAAATCTATGTGGGATAAACTTGAGAATATTTATGAAGGTGATAGAAAAGTGAAGGAGGCAAAACTACAAGTGCTACACAATCGGTTTGACGATCTAAAGATGCATCCAGACGAGAATGCAGACTCTTTCTTCAATCGAATTACTGAAGTGGTTGGAGCAATTCGGGGTCTAGGCGAAGAAATAAAAGACATTGATATTGTAAAGAAAATATTAAGAAGACTTCCACCTCTGTATAATGCGAAGGTGTCAGCTCTTGAGGAAAGAGATCTTTCCAAACTTTCTCTAGATGACTTACTGAGCAGTTTGGTAGCATATGAAATGAGAGTCAAACCAGAAGATGCTACGACTCGGGTGAGCAAGGAAATGGCATTCAAGGCCATGGATAAATTGAAAATCTCAAAGGATAGTAGAGGTGATGATGATGAAGAGAAAGAAATTCTTTCTCTCATTTCAAAGAAGTTCCAGAAGGGGAAATGGAAATTCAAAGGGAAGTTACCTCTCGCATGTTTCCGTTGTGGAAAAGTTGGGCATATTGCCTCTCAGTGCTTGAAGAATATCAATGATGATGACAGTGAAGATGAAAACTTCAAGAAGCCTCAAAGAAGGTTCTTCAAAAAGGGAGACTTCAAATCTGGTAAGAAAATGCAAAGGAAGAGTTTTTTCTGTGAAGAGGAAGAAGATGACAATGAATTCTGTGATGAAGAAGAACCAGAATTCAAAACTGGGAACCATGCTTCTATGATGGCCACTGTTGAAAAGTCAGAAGATACTGATGGTGAAAAACAACTGAGAACTTGTGTAGATCCTGAGGTGCAACTTAAGGATGCAGTTAGTAAGCTTAAGATTAAATTTAAGAGCAGGCAAAGGTCATCAATGACCTCACATCCAGACTGGATGAAAAATCCAAGACTGTTGAGGGTCTTGAGGAGGAAGTAGTTACTCTAAGGAGTAAAATGGAGACAGAATCAGTTCCAAAATAATCGAGGAAGAAAATACAGTTCGGAAGATTCTCAGATGCATAATTACTTGCAAGAGCCAAGTGTGGTTCAGATGGGGTTGGAAAAGTCTTGAGTGATCAAAGACCTGCTTGCATGGGAAAGAGTGGAATTGGCTGTGAGGCTGAGTCATCAACTGCTGGAAGTGAAAAGATCCAAAAGAAAGACAAGATGAAAGTTGAACATGATGAAATGTTACCTAGAGTGCTGAAAAAGGAACCCTCAATCCAAACTAAAAGGAGACCTGAAAATTATCCTCAAACATTCAAAAATGACAGACAGTCTTACTATTCTCCCAAGGAAGAAGGTATAAGGAGAAATTCAAGTGAGAAGACATTTCCTCTCATGAAGTGTCAGTTCTGTGGCTATCTGGGCCATACCATGTCTTATTGTGAAGAGGCAAGAAGCTATCTGAATGGAGAAGATATATATGCTCAACAAAGGAGAACAATCTCATATCCTAATTCTCATAGAAGAAATAATTTCTATGGATATTATTTTTGTTGTTCTAACTTTTGTCATAAGGCCATTAATTACAGGCAGAGAAGAGACATAGACACCTCATACCGAAGTTCAAGACAAGTCAAGTCTCGTCAGCAAGACAGTGTTGCTCTTTTGAACAGGTTCTCACCTCTCACAGAAGACTTTGACTATGAAGAACCTGGGTATGCGGAAGAGATAGTTGAAAGTCCATCAGTCCTATATACTCAATCTAATGTCTCATGGAAGGAAAGGAAGAAGATTGAGAAATCGAACCTTGTAGAGGTAGCCCTCAAAGCTACAAAGAACAACAGTAACTGGATTCTGGATAGCGGTTGTTCATCTCATATGATGGGTAATTCCGGCCTACTAACGAATATCATAAAGAATGTTGATGGTACAGTATGATTTGGTAATGATGGGGCTCTAAAAATCAAAGGGAGTGGAAGTACCCAATTAGCTAATGGAGAACTAAAGAAGACTGAAGTCCTTTATGTAGATGGCCTACGCCATAATCTCCTTAGCGTGAGTCAACTCTGTGACTCAGGACTTATAGTTACTTTTAATCAGAAAGGCTGCACCATCAAGGGAAAAACCGGCAATTCACTTATGAAAGGATGCAGAACAGAAGGCAACTTGTATCAGGTTGATAGTGAAGAAAATGTATGTTACATGACTGTTGAAGAAGAAAACAATTTGTGGCATCGGAGATTGGGACACATCAATCAACAAGACATGGAGAAAATATCAAAATTGAGAATTGTCATGGACATCCCCAACCTGAAGCGTGAGCGTGAAAAATCCTGTGATGCTTGTATTCATGGGAAGCTGGTCTGCAGTTCATATCGGCCAAAGAAGAAAAAGGCATCTCACCTTCTTGATCTGATTCATACAGATGTTTGTGGTCCAATAAATGTTTCCGGAACTCATGGAGAAAGGTACTTTGTCCTTTTCATAGATGATTACAGTCGAATGGCATGTGTGATGGTCATTCACCGGAAACGACAGGTCCTTGACTGCATGAAAACATATCGGCAAATCGCCGAGAATGATACTGGACGAACAATCAAAGTGTTGCGATCTGACAATGGAGGAGAATACACGTCCATTGAATTTGAAAATTATCTGGAGAAGCATGGGATACAACATGAGGTAGCTGCTGTGAGAACTCCACAACAAAATGGAGTTTTTGAACGAAGGAATCGACAGGTGAACAACATGGCACGAACTATGCTGATTGAGAGTCGTATTCCACGACATTACTGGAAAGAGGCTGTTCAAGCTGCAGTGTACATTCAGAATCGAACAGGACTTTATATGGGTGAGACGAAGACACCATATGAATTGTGGCATGGATGGAAGCCTTCTCTAAAATACTTTCATGTCTTTGGAAGTAAGTGCTTCATCAGGAACAAAGAAGGAAATCAGGGGAAATATGGTGACAACACAGATGAAGGAATCTTCCTCGGTTACTCAATGAACATCAAAGCCTACAAATGTTTCAACAATCGTTTGGTAAGGATTGTGGAAAGCAATGATGTTAAGATAATTGAAGAGAAAACCACAAATGCTTCATGGACGTCATATGATGATGTGATAGAAAGTCATGAAGAATGTGGACATGAAGAAACTACAAATGCAGAAATAGAGGAAGCTGTTCAAAACACTCATCAATCACATAATGATGTTGACTCAGAAGAAGAATCTGAAGAAGAAACTATGGCTGAAGAGAATACTACTGAACCTCGCAGGAGAAATCGAAGAGCTGAGATTGATCCATCCAACATAATTGGGGATAGGAGTGCACCCACTCAAACCAGAAGGATGAGGAATACCACGCAATCTGCATTTCTATCAGTTGTAGAGCCATCCTCATTCGAAGAAGCTGCAAAAGATGAATCTTGGGTGAAAGTCATGAATGATGAATTAGATCAGATTGATAAGAATCAGACATGGGATCTTGTCCAGAGACCTGAAGGTCACAATGTTATTGGTACCAAATGGATCTTCAAAAATAAGTTTGATGAGCATGGAAGTGTCATCAGAAACAAGGCACGACTGGTATGTAAAGGATACTCTCAGATTGAAGGCATTGATGTTGAAGAAACCTTTGCTCCAGTGGCTAGACTGGAGTCAATTAGGCTTTTCCTTGCCATGGCACTCCAAAGAGGATATAAAGTATATCAAATGGATGTCAAGACAGCATTCTTGAATGGTGTACTCGAAGAAGAAGTCTACATTGAACAACCAGTGGGCTTTGTCTTGGGTACCGATGAAACAAAGGTCTGCAAACTAAAGAAAGCTCTATATGGTTTGAAGCAGGCACCACGGGCGTGGTACTCACGGCTAGATTCATATCTCAAGAAGTTGGAATTCAAAAGAGGAGGAGTTGATCACAATCTCTATGTGAAGAATTCTCCAAAAGATCAATTCATGGTTCTTGTCTACGTTGATGATATCATATTTGGTGGCAGTAGGAAGAAATCAGTGGATGAATTTTCCAACCACATGAAATCAGAATTTGAAATGTCTATGATTGGGGAGCTCACATATTTCTTGGGGCTGCAAGTGATTCAAAAGAAGGAATACACATTCATTTCTCAGGAAAAATATGCAAGAGAGCTGCTGAAGAGTTTCAATATGCAAGACTCCAAACCAATGTCAACTTCGATTGCAGTTGGAACTAAACTTGGAAAGCATGAGGATGGGAACTCTGTTGATCCCACCATGTACAGGAGTATCATTGGAAGCCTACTGTACCTGACAGCGACAAGGCCAGATATTGTCTTTGCAACATGCCTTGCGGCCCGCTTTCAGAGTAATCCAAAGGAGTAACATATGGCAGCAGTAAAAAGAATCATGAGGTACATTCAAGGTACACATAACTTCGGGTTATTTTTTTCTACAGGCAGGGACAGTGAATTATCAGCATTTTCTGATGCTGACTGGGCTGGTGATGTCGTAGATAGAAAGTCCACTAGTGGTGCAGCTTTCTATATTGGGCAGAAATGTGTTGGCTGGTTGAGCAAGAAACAAGAAAGTACTTCTCTTAGTACTGCTGAAGCTGAATATATCTCCGCCACAAAAGAATGCACTCAACTTCTTTGGATGAAGCAGCAGCTAACAGATATTGGTGATAAGGTGCAGCAACCAATGGTGATTTATTGTGATAACAAAAGTGCAATTGATCTTATGAAGAATCCGGTTCAGCATTCTCGTACAAAACATATTGAAATACGGTATCATTTTATCAAAGAAAAGGTTGAACAAGGCGTGATTAAAATGGATCATGTTGGAACTAATGAGCAAGTGGCTGATATCCTCACCAAGCCATTGTCCGCGGCTGTGTTCGAGAAGCATCGGTTGAACCTCGGTGTTCTACCACCTCCTACTGCATAAGGAGGCTCCGGAAGTCCCCTCTCCCCGTTTGTTTTAACTGTTTTTATATGCTTATGGCTGTGATGCAGGTTTATGGGGGAGATACTATCCAGGTGGAGTATGGCTTGAGATGAACGTTGAACAAACTTTTCGGTCTTTGGTTTTATTGTCAATGGGGGAGAAAGGAATAAATTCAAGGCAAGAAATTCTTCTATGATGAGAAGTGTAAGATTGTGATGAGAAGTTTAATAAGGATAACATCGGGCGTCATGGAGAATTTCAAAATACTAAGACCCAATTCAAACTTTATCTCTTGTTTTCTACACCGAGCATTTCTCACGTAGACTTAGAGTGTTGGCTGAGTTGATTCTTGCGTTTTGGTTTTGCTCATGGTTGGAGATCTATTGAATTTATTCTGATTGCCAACAAACACAAAGGGGGAGATTGTTGGAACCAGGTTCTTCAAAGCATGATTTGGTGTATGGTTTGTGTTTGTTGTCAATCCTCAGTGGAAGTTCAGGGTGTGTACCAACAAAGCGATCATACCGTTCAAGCAGAAAACAGTAGTGAAGGTGGAACTGTTTCCCAGTGTTTGCCAAATTTTTGGGCCTAAAAGTCGGCCAATAAAGTAAAGTGTTTTTGGAAAAGGTACTTGCGCGCCGTGCTCTTGGAGGATAAAAGACTTGCGCGCCATATGTTTTTGAGGATCAGAACATCAAAATTTGGCTAAGGAAAGAAGGTCGCGCAAGTGTTGGTTAGGTCGCGCAAGTGAGTTGCGCGACAGAGTTTATTGAAGACAAGACTTGCGCGCCGTCGAGGGACTTGCGCGCCGCCGCGCAGGGGGTCCAGTTTGCCTATAAATACTGGACCACCCCTCCTCATTTGGAACGGAGTTCAAGTCCGAGAGATTGTTCGAGCTCTCGTCGCGCAGGTGGTTGAGTCGCGCAGGTGGTTGTTTTGTCGCGCAAGTAGAGCTTGCACGCCAGTTTTTGGCTGTGCGCCCAAGGTGGTTTGGAAGAGAAAGGAAGTGGACCGCGCAAGTTTGTAGTTGGGGAAGGAAGAGTCGCGCATGTGTGTTGATGACACTTGCGCGCCAGTTTGGACTTGCGCGCCGTAGTGGGACTTGCGCGACTGTCTTGGAGAAGCGCGCCTGGTTTTGCTGAAGTCCACCGGCGTGTTTGGAGCTGCACGAAAGCCGAGAGACTACTCGGTACATTCGAGGAAAAGTGATATTCTTATTCTGGTGAGAATCGGACTTCAATAGAGCATCTACATACAACAAAGGATGCACTCTTATGCAAATGAAGAAGAGACCCTCACGTCTATAAACTGAGTGGGACTTCACCAACGGCAGTGAGCCAGGGGGAGTCAACAGGAGTGACCCGAGGGAAGTAGTGAGCTATCCCTGAACCTTTGTAAAGGCAGTGAGCCTGGGAAAGAGCGACTGTACCCAAACTTTTGTAATCTACAGCTAGTGAAGCATAGTGGATTTTGGTACTACCGACAACCTGTCGGCGTATTCTCCTTGGACGTAGCCCTTAGTGGTGAACCAAGTAAAAATGGCTGTGTCTTCTCTGTGCTTGTAAATGTTTTCTTTCTGATCATAATCTTCATACAGGTTCAACAAGTTCCTACCAACGTGGGAACAAGATCCATCACATTAAAAGAAAAAGTGGTCACCCTGATTCACCCCTCCCCTCTCAGGGTGTCCCGGGGTCCTTCATCCCGGCTCCGGCAAGGGCAGTGGCCGGAGGTCGGGCGTTGGGCAGCGGTCGAGCCGGAGGGGCTCGGATGGAGAGGAGGTTGGCGGCCGGTGCGTGGTGGTTTCTGACTGGGGCAGCTTCGACAGAGCAGGGGACTAGGCCGTGTGATGTGCTCGGTCAACAGAGCGGTGAGCGGGCGGCCGCAGTGTGGTCGAGCAGGCAGGGACCGGAGTTCGGGGGTGCGGCGGCGTCGCAGCGGAGCTCGGAGGGAGTCCGGGCGGCCGGGGCGTGAGCGGCGGCGTCGGCGCGGTGCAGTGGGGTTCGGCAGAGCGGAGGAAGCCGGAGGGGCTCGCAGCTTCGATCGACGTAGCCAGGCGGGGAGGCGGCCGACCGCGGCCCGTCGCGGTCGGCAGGCGGAACCCGAGGCGGTCAGCGCCTCGGGCGTGCGGTGGGAGACGAGGACCCGCCTAATGCGGGTCCTGTTGGGAGAAGACGCGAGGACCGGACAAAGGGCCGGTCCTTTGTAAAAACCGGACCCGAGGAGTAGCTCCGGGGCTACTGGGCGGTCTGTGGCCAGCGGGCTGCGGTAGTTTGGACCGGGCCGGCTGGGGTGAACCGGCCCGGTTGGCCCCCTTGTGTTCGGGGGGCCATATTTTCTAAACGGCATGTATATTTGACTCGCCATCTACGGCTGTGGGACTGTCTCTTCGAGACAGGATTTTCAAGATGGGATTCGGAGTTTTTGGGGTTCTGCGCTCGAAGGTGGGTGACCAGGGGAGTTTTAATTTAATAATAATAAATTATTATTAAAGTTGTGACGGATGTGGCTCGTTAGCCGGACGTCCGTTTGACGTGCCGTCAGAGGCGCGATGGCCCCGGAACTGAGAAGATCCTTCCAAGGTTGGTTTGGAACCTTTGCGGGTTGGTTTCGTTTCTCAGCAGCATGATACACAATTTGAGTAATTAATTAATTAGTTAGTTAGTTAGTTAATTGTTGCGTCGGACCTAACTCCTGCATGGGATGTCTGATTGGCATGCCGTCAGCGGAAGCGCGACCCCTGTCCTCATGCGGACTTTTTGAGATGCTTTTCAAAGCGCTCAGGTTGGAGACAAGGTGCGGGCCCCACAGGGCCTAGTTCGTGTGTTTTACGGTGAAACACCGCTTTTCACCCGGCATCCTTTTGGGGAGTTTGAGTACTCGTTTCTGAGTGTTTTTCCGAGGGGATTTCAATGGTGCAATCCACCCACCTAAGTTCAGGCCTGAGGTGTGGGCCCCATGGGGCCCCAATTGCGTATAACACGGGCAATCACAGCTTCTGCATCCGGAGTCCGTTTTAGGCGCCGTCAACGGTGTTGTGACCCTGACATCGAGACGAGGTTGACCAGGGTGGTTTCGGGAGATGAAGCCAGAGTTGAGGCGTGGGCCTCATGGGCCGTCTTTGAGCTGTGTGCAGCATATTGCGACTTTTTCATCAGATGTCCATTTGGGGCGAATGAATAGTTGTTTTGATGTGTTTTTCCGAGAGCTTCGTGATGGCACAGTTTGCTCGACCTTTTTCGGGATCGTGGTGTGAGTCCTACCCGGGCTGGCTATAGTGAATAGTACCCTTTTCACCGGGTGTCCGTTTTGGGCGATTGAGTAGTAAATCCTGTGTGTTTTTCTAAGTGGATCACAGTAGTGTGATCTGTTTGTTCAGTTTCGGGATCTTGGTGTGGGCCCCACATGGGTTGGCTACGGTGAATAGTAGCATATTCACCGGTTGACCGTTTTGGGCGAGTAAATAGTCTATCATGCGTGTTTTTCCGCAGAGATTACAATGGTGGGATCTGTTTTGGCATGTGGAGCCTCGTTTGAGATATTATTAAATGTGGAAACATGAAAGGGGTGTTGGATGGAGGTCCCTTTGACGCACTCTAAACCAACGCACGGTAGCGATGTTGGTAAAACCCGGTGATGTCAGTTGCAGTGCTGAGTTATCGTACCCATTACCAGGTCTACCCTCCAGTAGAGACTGGGCAGTGGGTCGCCTGAAGACTTTCTCCGGGTCTACCCTCCAGCAGAGACTGGCCAGTTGGTCGCCTGAGGAATTATTCCGGGTATACCCTCCAGCAAAGACTGGGC
This sequence comes from Viscum album, assembly GCA_963277665.1. Taxonomy (NCBI): domain Eukaryota; kingdom Viridiplantae; phylum Streptophyta; class Magnoliopsida; order Santalales; family Viscaceae; genus Viscum; species Viscum album. The sequence continues at coordinate 361,285,690 of OY728125.1, forward strand.
AGTGGCTCGCCTGACGACTTATTATGGGTCTACCCTCCAGCAGAGACTGGGCAATGAGTCGTCTGATGACTTATTCTAAGTCTACCCTCCAGTAGGGCTGGGCAGTGGGTCGTCTGTCGACTTCTTTCAGGTCTACCCTCCAGCAGAGACTGGGCAGTGGGTCGCCTGTCGACATGTTCTAGGTCTACCCTCCAGCAGAGACTTGGCAGTGGATCGCATGTCGACTTGTTCCGGGTTTACCCTCTAGCAGGGCTAAGCAGTGGGTCGCCTGATGATGTATTAGGGTTTACCCTCCAGTAGGGCTGGGCAATGGGTCACCCATTGGCATTTCAGACTCAAGCCATCTTATGAGGCTAGTCTGTGACTTTTTCTCTATGACTACCAGAGCAAGATCTTTGGTTTTATGGATCAGTGATGTGACAGATTTGACGTGACCTTAGGACATACGATAACGAGGGGCGCTTTTCCCACCGAGACGCATCCTTGTGACGCAACCTAAAAGTTGTGCAGGTGAGACAGTGCCGCCCAAAGCGGATAGTATCAAGGTGTGGTGATTGAGCCCCTTTGACTTGTACCTCCTAGGTTGATGTACGGGACATTAGGGTTTAGTGTTGGATATCCTTTGAACTGTTGCCAACTCTTCTTGGGCTGTGCTTGGAGATAGAGATCCCCTTACACTCTCATTTGGGTTTCTCGTTGAGCTTATATATACATCCTATTGTTGTTCCAACTCCTTGGGTTCGGTAACTCTCCTTCTAGGAGGGGAGAAGATGCGCGGGGTATGCCACGTGATTTTCGTGTCTAGCTCCTCTTGGTCGGACGAGTCTACTCTCCTATTATAGGTAGCGAAGACTCGACGAGAAGTTCATCTTCTCACCATCTCTAGCTCCTTGCGTCTGGATGAGTCTGCTTCCTCTCTCTTATTGGGTTGAGCTGCACTCTATTTCTCTCTTTGGCACTCTTACACTATTCTTTGCTCTGTCTACTTCTACCCATTTTAGTACCTCCCTTGTTGCTCCCTCGAGCTTTTGGGGTATCCTACTGAGTATTTTTGTACTCACCTCTGCTTGGGCTTTGGCCGCACTTAGTGTGCCCTTGCAGACGATGGACAGGTCGGTCGAGACTACGGAGGAGTGTAGAGGACACAAGAGCTTGGGATGCGTTCAGTGGTCGTAGCAGGACTTCCTGGGTGTGAGACTCACCAACGGTTTACCTTTGTTTTACATGTTGTCGGGTTGTGGCACCTTTCTGGGTGGGTGCGTGTTTTTCCCCTTTTACTGTTCAGTTTACTTGTCAGCACTTTACTTGTACTGGTTAGAGGTCGATGCATGTATGTTGGTTCCCCTTTTTATTGCAGTGCTGTATCTTGCTTTCTTTTCTCTGCACTTTTGTATTGATTTGGCTGCGTGTGTGTGTACAGTTTCTTAGTAAAAGGCCTCCCCATGTTTATTGTGCCTTCGGCGCTAGTCGCTAGACCCTGGCCTATAGAGGCGGGCTTGGGGTAGTTGTGGATCGAGCCTCGGTATGGGTCGGGTCGTGACACTCAGGGTCATATATATGGTTTCCCCATTCATCGACTGGGGGAGGCTGAGGGACTGGTAATGTCACTAAATAAAATCACTGATATGATAGACTGGATGATAGAGAATACAGAGATAAATCTAACAAGCCGTCTCATCTTTGGATTCCTTACAAGGAATGAAACGACTATGTGACCACATCCCAATAAGACGGACTAGGAACCACATCTTCCTGCACAATGGAAGCATTTACTGATGGTGGGTCATTCTATTCTTAATCCTCTGTCAGTCCCTATAATAACTTTTTGTGATCTCTGGTTGAGGTAGAGAATGATCTTGTTGACGATAGGGAGGATTGCATAGCCAGGATCTGAAAAAGGCCAAATATTCCACCTTATGGATGTATATTTAGAGGGAGGTAGGAATTCAGTGGACCTCACATTATAGAATAATAAGGATTATAAACCTTGTTCCTTCCCCAACCCTTGACAAAGAATATCAGGGTGAGGTTTCAATTACTGAATCGCATTCCACCTCAAAATCTGAGAAACATACAGGCTTGACTATGGTTTGAAGCTTCTCAATATTCTTCCTTTGGTGATGGGGACCCACCCTCCTACCCCGAGATGGCTCTTTAGGATAGGGTAGGTTTTTAGTACAAGGAAGACCTTTGGACAAACTAATTCTAGGGCGGAGTGGACTTCTGCTTGGGTAGTCGGGTGTGAAGAGCACCTGGAAAAATGTCAAAAGGAATATGGAGAGGACCTCCATGTCTACTAGTTGGTGCATGGAGGAAATATCTGTGGGAAGTGTTGGAGAATTTAGAACCTCCACTTAAGCTGGTGGGATCATGATTTGTACTTCCATGTTTGTTTCCCTCAGTAGTGACGGTACGAGGGGGGCCTTCATACTGGTCAAACTAAACACGAGGAAGACCTCCACATTGGATTCCAATAAAGCAAGGCAGACCTCCACTTCTCTGATTTCCAAGATGAGGATAACCTTCATCGGATTCCGGAAGAACATGGGGAATACCCTCATGTTGATGGTTGACCGTCATAGGAGGATATTCGCATTGGCGACATTTGATAGGAGGAAGGACTTCATACCAGGGAACACGGGTGTGAAAGAAGCCTCCATGCGGGATGCCAGTGTGGTGGGGAGGGCCTTCGCTCAGAAGGATGGTGGTATGGGGAGGACCTCCATAACAATATTGGGAGTGGGGAGGACCTATGCTTTCATTTCTGGTGGTACGGGGAGGACTTCCATGCTGGATGTCATCATCGCGGGTTGGACTACGATGGGAATTGCCTCTATCGGTGACCAAGAGATTCATCCCAACCTGCATGTGGGGCAGTTAGGGCCTCGATCCAGGTCAGGCATATGGGTGTTCCTATTCAATATAAATGTCACAACCCGTCCTCAGGGCTCGTGTTGTGACTACACCATGCCCGCCCTCCATAGGCCAGGGGCTGGCGACTAGCACCAAAGGCGTAAATCTCGATAAAAAGGGAAGGCATCGCCTTTATAAAAGAAAACAAAAAACACAGAGTATGCAAACTGAAGTAAACACTAAGTAAACTGAAAATAGAAGTAAGTGCTGAAAAGTAAACGGGCCAGAATACAAACCCAAGTAAAGGTGAAGTACAACTGAAAGTAAAGTACAACTCAAGGACAACAGCTGAAAGGTGACAAGCCGCTCCTGGATCGTCCTCTGGCTTCCTACCTGAAGGGTAGGTACATATATCCTCCTCAGCACTCCATGTTCGTCCATCTCCTCTGAGTAACAACTCGACGTGATATCCACCTCTGGGCACCGACTCGTCGTGAGATCCTCCTCCGGGTACCGTCCAGCTCTAAAAGCTTCAACCACGATTAGTGATGTCCGTCGTCTGCAACCAACACAATGTAGTGCGGGTGAAGCCCGTGTAGGGGTGAGTATACGATACTCAGTAGAGACCCTGAGACCCCTGAAGGTCTCACTGAATCCACAAAGGATAAACCACAAAGAAAGATGCAATCATGAAGTATCATCCAACACTACTTAGGTATATGCCCATACATATACCTAAGTCATCAAATCCAGTTCAGCTCCAACTCACGATCTCTAGTACAATCCAGTCCACTCAGGAAAGTAAAACTTAATCCACATAGGAAAGTACGACCCAATCCACACAGGAAAGCATAATCCAATCCACATAGGATATCAAGTCAATCACATCAAAGGTAATGATTGAAAGTCAAGACTCAGCTCACACAGGTATCCATTTACGAAGAGGGTGGAGATGATTAGATATAGCCTCTGAATCATCTCCTCTACCGAACCCATGTAGTATCCAAGTTTAATATTCTGCGCTACCGAACCCATGGAGTATCCAAGTATAGTAGTCATCGTCGTCGAATCCGCGGAGGATCCAGCACGGTAGTCAAACCCACGGAGGATCCCAGTACAATAGTCATCCTCGTCAAACCCACGGAGGATCCCAATATGGTAGTCTTCCTCGTCAAACCCACAGAGGATCCCAGTACGGTAGTCATCATCATCGAACCCACGGAGGATCCTAGTATGGAAGTCATCTTCGTCAAAGTCGCAGCCAGCTCTAGGGTTCCCACACACAGCACGCTCGTTCCGAGAGGGTCTTATCCATGATCCAAGGGGTCGATACATAAACTAGCATTTATTCCAGAGTTGATGTATCGCAAAGTTCTGTCACATCAATTGGAACTCAACGTGACAGACGGCGCGTCAATCAGACGCCCGGTCTGAGAGTTATTGGCTTTTCCGTCCCATGGGGGGCCGGTTGGTTTTTAAGTCTAAAAAAACTTGACCATACTCCAACTGCATCCAAACCTTGAGCGGAGTAAACCAAAAGAACCGTCTTACAAAGATGAATCCAACAAAGTCGACGACACGTCAATCGGACGTCTGAAGCTCAAGTTATAAGTGTTTCCGCTCCGAAGGCCCAGTTGGTTTTGTGTTCGAACCAACTCGGCTATACCCAAAGTTCTCCAAAACCTTGAGTGTAATATACTGAAACGACCATCTCGATCCAAGGATCACATCTCAATAGACGGTGTGTCGATCAGAGGTTCGTATCCCAAGTTACGGGTATTTGAACGAATCTGTCTGATTTTAGGGGGTTTGGGCCCGGACCGACCTGGCCCAAAACCCCCTGGGTCGGCCCGAACCGGGTTGACTCGACCCGGGTTCGGGTCTGGACCATTAGGGAGTAGCACGGCCAGGCTGGTGCGGCCTGGCCTGGCGCGGGAGTCCAGCCCAGCGCGGGCAGCCCAGCCCAGTGCAGGCGGTCCGGCCCGGCACGGCTGGTCCGGCTCGGCGCGGTCGGTCGGCCTGGCGTGGGCACGGCCCGCGTGGCCAGCAGCTCGGCCGAAATGGCCGAGCGAAAAACGGGGGGGGGCATTGTCTCGAAATGGAGGCCCCCCACGTAGAGGGGGCCCACCTGCCTGTCGATGGGGGTTACAACCCCCGGCCTCCTCCGAACGGCCGGCCCGGTTGGCCGGCCGGTGCCACCGCTGTGGGACCCCGTGGTCCTGCCCTTCTAAAGTGCTGGCGGCCGGTGATTCCAGCTGCCCTCCCCTGCATAGCCACAGATTAGGCCACGGCCCTTGTCCGTCCGGCGTGGCTCGACGGCGTCGCGCCCCTCCACCGCGGCCCACCCCGGCCGCGGCCCTTCTTAAAGCTCCGGCGCAGTGCGACGGTGCCACTCCCTTCTGCCACGGCCCGACCTTGGCCGTGGGTTCTTCGGATTTGGCGCGGCGCAACAGCACCACGCTTCTTTGCCGCGGCCCGCTCCGTCCACAGTTCCTTCGTTCCCGTGTGGTGCGACGGCACCGCGTTGCCTCCGTTCCAATCCGCAACAAAACACAACAACAAAGGGGAGGAGGGTCGACCGTGTTTGTGTGGTCCAGCCCCCTCCCGTTAATCCGATAACATGTGTCCAAGAAATAAGGAAGAGCATCAATTGATAATTCTTGAACGATGAAAAACCCCTACCTCAAAAAGTCATCACACAGCGTCGAGCCGCGGAAAGAGGCAAGTGTTGCGATGATCGGGCGTCACGGTAGATCGGTGCTGATTTCTTTGACATCAGAGGAAGAGTCGCCGTCGATGGCGACGTTCCCCGTAGTGGTATATCCTCCCTTGACGTGGAGGAAGAAGAAGAGAAGGCACGTCGTTGGTGACTTCGCATTCTCCGCCGGAGGCGTTCTTCATCAAGAACGTTCTTCGTTGGAAGGAGGGAGCTCTCCTCCAATTTCTCCAGAGGTTCCCCCCCCCCCCCAAATATTTTCTCCACAAATATTTTACAAGGCCCCTTTAATAAAAACATTGTCATGCAGAATGAAACAATTCAAAGAATTGTTGACACTCCAAAATAATTAATAAAAGTATTAATTATATGGGTTGTCATATTTAATAGAGAGAGGAGGGTGAAAGGTTTAAAATTCAAAAAGAATTATAAACACCCAAATTAAATCAAGCTATTAACTAAATGGGTTGGCACACATTAAGAGAGGAGAGAGTGGATGAGTTACCCCTTAAATCTAGAGGGGGTGTTTAATGGGGGGTTAGGAAATTTAAGGAGGTGGGGGATCATATGGGCCCCACCCCAACTTCCTCACAACTTCCTTTCCCTTAACACTTAAACCACTAGTGCTATAATAAAATTGTAATTATAAAACAAATATAATTTTATTCTTCACATTTTTAACAATTCCTCCTGAGCAAACGCTCCTTTGTAAAAAGGTGTTCCTAAGAAATTACCAGTGTTGTGGTTTCATCGGTGCCCTCGGATTTCGATTTCGATCATCGGTTAAAAAGTTAGAAAAACCCGCCCATTCGTTCACTGAACGTACCCGAGCTAAATTTCGGAAATTGATTCTGGGCACACCGGGCCTCAGAATCTGGTGCTGTCAGAAACTGCGCACTTTTAAAATCCCAAAGAAAATTAAGAAAAGATTTCCCTTGAAATTTATGGGTCTTTACATTACTCCCACCTCAGGGATTTACATCCCCATAAAGCTTCAACACACACTAAGGAAAACAAAGTGGTACTGAACATGCATCTGAGCCTTCCGCTCCCATGTGCTCCCCTGGAGGTTCTTGAGCTACAAGTGAAAGTGCACCAGAGGAATCGACTGTCCACATAGGACTTGTTCCTGTAAATCCTCGATCTCTACCGGGACCTCCGCAAAAGTCATCTCATTGTCAAAGTCCAGCTCCCCATGGTCGATGATATGCGTCGGGTCATGCACGTATCTCCTCAGCTGAGATACATGGAAGTCATCGTGCACCTGGTGCAACTGAGGTGGATGGTTCGAGCGGTAAACCACCTCACCTACCCTGTTGAGGACCTAGAAGGGTCCGATGAAGCGTGGGGATAACTTTCCACCTTGGCCAAATCTCCGTAATCCACATCGAGGTGAGACCCGTAAGAAAACGTGGTCACCATCCTCGAACTCTAGTGGTCTCCGCCTCCTATCGGCATAAGACTTATGTCGGCTCTGAGTTGTCCTCATCCGCTCCTGGATGACTTGAACCTTCTCTGGCCCTACAAGAGCTGCTAAGATTTCAACTTTTATAATAAGAGAAATCTGGTCTCATCCCCTGGATGAACCACGTTCTTTGCCTAATACAGTCAATCCTGACATGGATGATACTAATCCATACCAAGGATGACGTCGTAAGGCCTCGATGCTACTACCAAGAGATCCAACCGTTACTCTCACCTCCAAGGGTTGAGTCACAATGTCGGCATCAGTGTGTGGTCACTGGGTCTTCTCCAGTAGGTATCTCAAAAGTGAGGGTCAAGTCAACAATTTTAAACTGGAACCTCTTCGTATCAACTACATAAAAAGGACAGGGAACAAAACGTCACAAGAACAATGTATTTTATTACTGCAGCCCAGGGTACAAAGACACAAAACATCAACAAAGCTAGAAGCAACATGAACAAAAGTCCCCATGTTTGGAGCTAGTCCCGCTCCTGTCCATCTGCTCCCGGAGCTCCATGGTCGTAAGCCTCAGCTGCCTGAAGCTGAGCTCTCCCATATCCACATGTTCCCTGCGGTCGGGGTGGTCTCCCTGGTGGTGGTGGTGTTAGGGCCTCAAAGCGTCTCCCACCACCCACTGCTCGGCTAGCTCCTCTGCCTCATCCTCCTGCTCCCTGTGGACCTCCATGGTTGAACCTCGGCCTGGGAGGTCCCTCTACCGCCTGCTACTCATCTGTAGGATGATTCGGGCAGTCTCGAGCCATGTGACCCTACCCGCCGCATGCATAGCACTGCCTGCTCCTCGTGTGTATGGCTCTCCTTCGTGTGCCCTGTATAATCAAATCTGCGTCCTGTGATTGCTCATCTGATGGTCTGGCCCGCTTGGACCTCTGCGTCATCTGTCTACTACCTGCTGCAGAAGACTCCGCTACGGGTCGTCCTGCGGAGGGTCTCACTGCTGGTGATTGCTCGGTGAGAAAACTCTCTACTAGAAGGGATGTCTCCAACACCCCCGCCTACGTCGGGATGTTGAGAGAGATCATTGAATCCCTGATCTCATGCCTCAGTCCCTGCTCTAAGGTATGGGCCCTGAAGAACAGGTCTCGTACCATATTTGTGGAGTAGTGCAATAGATCAATAAAACTCGCCGAGTACTAGGCCACAGTCTTGCTGCCCTGCCGCAGCTGTAGTAACTCCTAAATGCGCACCGCACGGAGGGTGGTTGGAATGAACTCCAAGAAGAAGAGGCTCTCAAAGTCCTTCCAAAGTAAATATTCCTCGTCGTGCACCTGGAGCATCAAGCTCCACGATATACTTGCTGCCGCGTGCAGGAGACTCGCTGCAAGGATCACCATGAGGTCAGATGGTGTCCCTACTAACCTAAAAACTCGTACAATAGCCTCCATCCAATCCTCGGATTCCTGAGGGTCCATCTACCCACAGAACCTGGGTGGTCTCTGACTTTGAAGCTTGTGTAGTGCACTAAGGCGACATGCACTCTCAGCGGCTGGGGATGGTGCCATCGGTGGCTCGATGGGTAGAGGTACCGCCGGTGCCCCCACTGTAATAGGGCCCTGCACTGAGGCCTCGTCGCTCGGTGGGTTGTAGTCTCGTACAACGCTCGGAACCCTAGCTGGCTATCATTGGGGGTCCATCCTGAAAAGAAACAGGTGTTCCACGGTCAATATAGTATACCTGGTGAGCTAACACAAAGTAATCACAAAGAAAACTTTTGAAACACACGTGCAATCAGTGTTTTCGTGCACTGAGTCGGAAATCAGAAGCCAGGGTCCTGGTGTACGGATACGTCGGCCGCAGCACCAACACTGGACTCCCTAGACTGATAACCACACTCAATACCCTTAACACTATTACTTCACATAGAAGAAAGATCAGAGTCCTGAGTTCTGCGGTAGAACCTAACTCCTCTGATACCAATTTATCATGACCCGTCCTCAAGGCCCGTGTCGTGACTACCCCAAGCCCGACCTCTATAGGTCAGGGGCCAGTGACTAGAACCAAAGGTGTAAATACCAATAAAAAGAGAATTAATTGCCTTTATAAAATAAAACAAAAACCAAAGAGTACGCAAACTGAAGTAAACACTAAGTAAACTGAAAGCAGAAGTAAGTGCGGAAAAGTAAATGGGCCAGAATACAAACCCAACTAAAGGTGCAGTAAAACTAAAAGTAAATAAAAATCAAGGAAAACAGTTGAAAGGTGACAATCCGCTCCTGGATCGTCCTTTTTCTTCCTACCTAAAGGGTAGGTATAGATCTCCTCCTCAGCACTCCATGTCCGTTCGTCTCCTCCGGGTACCGACTCGACGTGATATCCACCTCCGGGAACCGACTCGTCATGAGATCCTCCTCTGGGAACCGTCCAGCTCTACAAGCCTCAACCACGATCAGTGATGTCGTATTCTGCAGCCAACACAACGTAGTTCGGGTGAAGCCCGTACAGGGGTGAGTATACGATACTCAGTAGGGACCCCGAGACCCCTGAAGGTCTCCCTGAATCTACAAAGGATAAACCACAAAGAAATATACAATCACGAAGTATCATCCAACACTACTTAGGTATATTCCCATACATATACCTAAGTCATCAAATTCAGTTCAGTTCCAACTCACGAGATCTAGTACAATCCAGTCCACTTAGGAAAGTAAAACTTAATCCACAGAGGAAATTACAACCCAATCCACACAGGAAAGCATAATCCAATCCACACAGGATATTAAGTCAATCACATTGAAGGTAATGATTGAAATTCAAGACTCATATCACACAGGTATCCATTTACGAAGAGGGGTGGAGATGATTAGATGTACCTCTGAATCATCTCCTCTGTCGAACCCACGTAGGATCAAATTTTAGTAGTCCTCGCTGCCGAACCCATAGAGGATCCAAGTATAGCAGTCATCATTGTCGGATCCACGGAGGATCCATCACAGTAGTCAAACCCACGGAGGATCCCAATACAATAGTTGTCCTCGTCAAACCCACGGAGGATCCTAGTACGATAGTCATCCTCGTCGAACCCACAAAGGATCCCAGTACGGTAGTCATCCTCGTCGAACCCACGGAGGATCCCAGTATGGTAGTCATCATCGTTGAACCCATAGAGGATCCTAGTACAGAAGTCATATTCATCACAGTCGCAGCCAGCTCTAGGGTTCCCGCACATAGCAGGCTCGTTCCGAGAGGGTCCGCTCCACGAGACAAGGGGTCGATACATCAACTGTCACATAGTCCATAGTTGATTTGTCTCAAAGTTCTGTCACATCAATAGGAACTCAACGCGATAGATGGCACATCAATCGGACGCCCGGTCTGAGAGTTATTGGCTTTTTCATCCCAGGGGGCCTGGTTGGTTTTTAATTCTAAACCAACCAGACCGTACTCCAACTGCATCCAAAACTCGATCGGAGTAAACCAAAAGAACCGTCTTATTAATAATAATCCAAAAAAGACGATGGCACGTCAATCAGACATCCGGAGCTCAAGTTATAAGTGTTTCCGATCCGAAGACCTGGTTGGTTTTGTGTTCAAACCCACCCGGTCGTATCCAAAGTTCTTTGAAACATTTAGTGTAATATACTGAAATGACAGTCTCGATCCAAGGATCGCATTTCAACTGACAGTGTGTCAATCGGAGGTCTGTAGCCCACGTTACGGGCGTTTGAACGAATCTGTCCGATTTTAGGGGGGTTTGGGCCTGGACCGACCCGAACCAAAACCCCCTTTCTTGGCCTGAACCGGGTCGACCCGCCCCGGGTCCGGGTCCAACCCATTAGGGCATGGCCCAGCCCGGCCGGCGCGGCCCGGCCCGGCGCGGGGGTCCGGCCCAGCGCGGGCGCGGCCCGTGTGGCCAACAACTCGGCCGAAACGGTCGAGTGAAAAATGGGGGGGGGGGTGCTTCCCCCCTTGTCTCAAAACAGCGGCCACCCATGTGGAGGGAGCCCGCCTACCTACCGCCGGGGGTTACGACCTTCTGCCTTTTCTGAACGGCCGGCCCAGTTGGCCGGCCGGTGCCGCCACCGCGGGGCCCTGAGATCCCGCCCTTCCAAAGTGCCAGCGGCTGGCGATTCCAGCCGCCCTCCCCTACACAGTCGCGGCTTAGGCCGCGGCCCTTGTCCGTCCGGCGCGGCGCGACGGCGCCACGCCCCTCCGCCGCGGCCCGCCCGGGTCGCGACCCTTCTTGAAGCTCCTGCGCGGTGCGACGGTGCTGCGCCTTTCTGTCGCGGCCCGACCTTGGCTGTGGGTTCTTTGGCTTCGGCGTGGCACAACGGCGCCGCGCTTCTTTTCTGCGGCCCGCTCCGGCTGCGGTTCCTTCGTTCTCGCGCGGTGCAACGGCACCGCGTTGCCTCCGTTCCAATCCGCAACAAGACACAACAACAAATGGGAGGAGGTTCGGCCGTGTTTGTGCGGTCCGACCCCCTCCTGTTAATCTGATAACATGCATCCAAGAAATAAGGAAGAGAGTCAATTGATAATTCTTGAACGATGAAAAACCCCTACCTCGAAAATTCATCACACAACGTCAAGCCGTATAAAGAGGCAAGTGTCTCGATGATCAGACGTCACGGTAGATCAGTGTCGATTTTGTTGAAGTCGGAGGAAGAGTCGTCGTCGATGGAGACATTCCCCGCAGTGGTATCTCCTCCCTTGACACGAAGGAAGAAGAAGAGAAGGCACATCATTGGTGACTTCGTGTTCTCCACCGGAGGTGTTCTTCTTCAAGAATGTTCTTAATTGGAAGGGTGGAGTTCTCCTCCAATTTCTCTAGAGGTTTTTCCCCACCCAAAATATTTTCTCCACAAATATTTTACAAGGTCACTTTAATAAAAACATTTCCATGCAGAATGAAACAATTCAAAGAATTATTGACACTCCAAAATAATTAATAAAATTATTAATTATATGGGTTGGCATATTTAATAGAGAGAGGAGGGTGAAAGGTTTAAAATTCAAAAAGAATTATAAACACCCAAATTAAATCAAACCATTAACTAAATGGGTTGGCACACATTAAGAGAGGATAGAGTGGATGAGTTACCCATTAAAGCTATAGGGGGTGTTTAATGGGGGGTTAGGAAATTCAAGGAGGTGGGGGCTCATGTGGGCCCCACCCCAACTTCCTCACAAATTCCTTTCCCTTAACACTTAAACCACTAGTGGAATAATAAAATTATAATTTTAAAACAACTATAATTTTATTCTTCGCATTTTTAACAACTCCTCCCGAGAAAACGCTCCTTTGGAAAAAAGGGTTCCTAAGCAATTACCGATGTTGCGGTTTCATCGGTGCCCTCAGATTTTGATTCCAAGCATCGGTTCAAAAGTTAGAAAAACCTGCTTGTTTTTTCACTGAACGTACCCAAGCTAAATTTCAGAAATTGATTCCGGGCACACCGGGCCTCGGAATCAGGTGCCGTCAGAAACTGCGCACTTGTAAAATCCCAAAGAAAATTAAGAAAAAATTTCCCTTGAAATTTACGGGTCTTTGTAATAAATGGGACATTCATCATATGTGTCGGCAGTGGCACGGGCCACTGTAGTCATTGATGATGACACCCTCGGGCAGGCATCTTCCTCTGCCTGTGGGACAGAGTGGTGGCACTAACGTGGCCTGGTGGGAGCTCTCCTTGGCATCCCCCAGGACGGGATCACAGCTAGGCTGGCCCAGACTTCCCTCACCTCATTAGCTTAAGGGATCGAGTCGTCAAAGAGATCTGTGGAGAGGCTCCCAAAATGGTTTTAGGTTGGATTGGGGATTAGTGGATCCCTAAGTGGCCCTTGCAGGAGGCAATGACAACGAGGTATAGAATCCTCTAGGTCCTATTGGGCCATATCCCAAGTTGGGATAATTCATTCCTCCTCACACCAGTGAACAAGGTCGTTGATCACCCTCCTCTAAATGAGTTCAGATAGTGAAATGGGGTGTGATCTCCCAACATATGTGGAGGTGGAGGCCTTCTTAGAAGATATGGAACCACTCGGGATTGTTGTGTTGGTATTTCCCCCACCCCTGCATTAGTGGGTAGGTGGTGATCAGTTTCCAGTCATAGTAGCTTGGGTCTTGCATAGTAGGAAGATTCAACCATTAGCACTAAAAGGAGGAAAGTGACATATAGTGACCCAATGTCATTTCGTCTCCCATGATTGGTAAGAAGGATCCATGCTGACAACGTCATGGACTGAGATATCCAACATTCAACTGCCCCAATCTATGGTGAGTTTCACACCAGGTCCACTATTTTCTTTGTGGGTTCTAGCACCAAATAGCAAGATTCGATGACATGCTTATCCACTGATGTCTCAAACACTACTAATCTCCAAATTGAGGAGAATATATTCATGTTGGGTTCACCATTTCTGTTTCTGATTCTTTCACTGGGGTGCATATCCGTCTGTGGGGATGCACTGATTATTTCCCCGTGTTCCCGCTTTCTAAAGGCGGGTAAAATCCATTGCTTATTCAGGGACGTTTTCTCCTTGATCAAAATAGGATGATAGGATGTTAGCTCCAATTTCCATGTATTCCTCATCAGAATTTGTTACCTAGTACTGGTATCCATCATAGATTTAAGATGTTGATCATGAAACTCTTCAAAAGTTACATACCTTCATGGATTCCAGTTAATTACACTCCTTATGTCAGTGCATTCCATGGGGTCAAGTCAAGGAAACAACCTTCGATCGGGGGAGTAGTCACGTTGGACATCACTGGTGTGTCTAGATGCTGAAACACTAATGTGTCTGTATTTCGACCCCTTATGATAGGGCTTCTCAATGGCATAGAATCCCAAGGAATCCCACATCAAATTTGGGGAATTATAATCCCTTGGAATGTCCTTGAGGTTTTCCTTAGCTTCCCATGTGTAACACATGGTATGTCGTGATTTTAGCGTCTAGTGGAGACAGCAGACTGGACTGATCGGAACACTGATAAGAGTGGATCAGATGGGTATATCCCCAAGAGGGAGTAACTAAGGGGTTTACTAGATGAGTGGATCAAAATGTCCAATGAGTATAGATTTGAGGATGATTGGGTCCCAAAAAAAGGCGATTCCATGGTTTTCCATTAGCTGGGATTGAACCTCAGGGAGGTTTCTTGCATACCTTGTATAGACAATAGGGATCAAACCCAAATATTTTTAAGGGAGAGACATGAAATCAGGGTGTACACAAAGGAAAAGGACCCGAAGACATGATGGGACTTATGTATAGATAAAATTCCATCACAAGAGGGTCACTCTAGGTTGGATGATTATGGATTGTGGGGGGATTATGCATGGTTAACTGCTCAGTGCCATAAAGATAGATGATGGGATGTATGACATGATCTCGGCAGGATTTGGTGGACTGGGTAAGAATCAAGATGAATGATGGAAGGTTTAATGAAGTGGGTGGTGAATGAGATGGGAATGACGTGAAGATGACGGAAGTGTTGGGATTGAACCTCTAAGAGGCTTCCTATGTATTCCCATGGAAGGGAATCAAAGTCCATGTAGTTTAGTGGGGTGATGGGACAACTGAGGAGGTGGCCCATGAGAATAGATGATTGGATGGGAATTGGAGGAAGTAGAACCTCCGTGTTGGGGCATGACCTTCCTGAAACACAAAGAGCTCAAGGGAGAGACCAAGATGGGATATGAGTGCTGGGCTTGAACCTTAGGGAGGCTTCCTACATATACCCATGGTAGGGAATAAATGTTAATGTAGTTCGATATGGGTCATAGAATCATGGTGTATGTGAAGGATAGAGACTCAATGACATGTTGGGGCTTGCGTATGGTTAGTAGCCTGAGAGTTAGTCTGACATTGATAAATGGCGGATAAAGGATGCGGATCCAAATAAAGGGGATAATAAAGTTTACCAATGTCCAGGGTTCAACCTTAGGGAGGCTTTCTATGTACCCTACCTAGGAGACACGGATCAAGACCCACGTTGTTCGAATGGGTTTACCAGTGTTTGGGGTTGAAACTCAGGGAGGCTTCCTACATACCCAATCTAGGAGATAGGGATAAAAACCCACATAGTTTGAATGAGAAAGTTAGGATTGAACCTTATGGAGGCTTCCAACATACCATTTTTAGGAGAAAGAGATCAAAACCCATGTATTTAGGGATGGGTTAACAATTTTTGGGGTTGAACCTTAGGGAGGCCTCCTACATACCCTATCTAGGAGACAGTGACCAAAATCTATGTAGTTCAAAAGCATACAGTTTAGAATCATGTGGTATGAAAGGGGCATATAGTTTAACATCATGCGGGATGAGGGTGAACTGACATGAAGTAGTTGGGACCAATGGGTGTTGGGATTGAACCTTAGGGAGGCTTCCAATGTACCATTCTTAGAAATAGAAATGATCAAATTCAATGTAGTTTAGTTGGGAGCTTGGGGCTTACACACCAAGGAAGCCTAGGGAGGATGTCATGGTCATTTCTTACTCTAAGACCACATAAGTCATGATCGGTTTGAGAAACAAGAGGCAGAAAATACCTAAATATCACATCACGAATGGTACTCCCATGAGTAATAGAGTGGGGATTACATGTGGTTAGTAGCCCAAAGAGGAAACATGGGATTACACTTGGTTAGTGGCCTAGGGATATGGAGATTGGGATTTACTCTATGATAGAGGCATGATGGTGATAAAGCCAAGAGGGAGAGGGATGGGGTGTCGAGTCCATGTGTCCATATCTCCTATGGACTCTACACATGGAAGAAGAGAGAAGGAGTAAGGATGATACCTCTTGAAAGAAATGCTAGGGGGATTACACCAGGATGATTTCCCTTCCTCACATATAGATGTCATTCAATACAAGGAGGATCTCATTCCATGTGAGGATGATCTCACTCCAGTGGAGACCAGTGGGCATGAAAAATGTCAGAGGTGGTGCACCTCGTGTAAGTTGAATGTGGTGATTCTATAGTTTAATGTCATATGTTGAGGAAGATGATGCTTGGTAGTTTAACATCATTCAACTCAGATTATTAGGATCCAATCCTCACCCCTAGGACTTATATAACTAATACCCACCCATACTTGGTGATGGGAAGGCATCATCAATTCCATATGGAGATGGATTTGTGGAGTGATCCATTAAGGGGGTCACGTTAGGATGGATATGCGAAGAAGAAATAGTCATTAGTGTGCTTATGTGAAGAAGCATAAGGAGAAGTAATGCAGTATGAAGCACCGCCCAAGGGACCTTGAAATCACTTCATACAAACTTGGAAGGCCGCATGGGAGAAGGGTTTGTGAAGTAAAGGGGTTCACAGGAAGGGACCTTGCCAAGCCCAATTCTTCCCAAAGAAGAGAGACTTCTTGAAGGGCCATTCTTCATGATGTGGAGTCTCCTAGACTTGGCATAGAGTATATATGCATATAAAGGGTGCTTTTAGAAGTGAAACTTATTTCCCGCAGTAGGACTTCACGGAGCATGGGTTCCTTACAAAGTGTGAAACTGTGAAGCGATGTACTTTGTGAAGCATATTGATCATGCCTTATCATAGGTTTCACGTATGCATGGAAGGTACTTAATGAATCATGAGTTCTTAGCAAAGATCTGAGTCCCCTTAGGAAGCTCCTTCCTCTGCGATGTCTCATGGGCTTTGCGAAGGGCATCCCTGATTAAAGAGGGGTTGTATTTGAGCTAAGGGAAAGGAACTTGGTAATGCTCAAATAACTTGAAGAGATAATTTTCTCAATGCTTCATAGAGAATAGGGTGCTTTGAGATTTGAGATCTAAGAAGGTGAAAATTCGGGGTATACTTCCTTTGGGTACAAGGGATGCTTGGTATTTTTAGGCGAGGGGTGGTGCAAAGCTCTGACAGCGCGTTTGCGAAGCCTCCAATGATTTTCCATCGAAACTGTCTTGAGTAAAGTTTTTCATAATCACAGAGTTGAACATCATCCCCTCCTTGGTATAGAGACCTCCTTCATTCCCTCTGTGGAACTCACAAAGGTTTCCGTCAATTTCCAAGGGATCATAGTGGCGATACGGTTCCCTCCGCAGCACGAAGCTTTTTGTTAATTGTATCGCAAACACAGAGTATTCGACCTCTTTACTCTGCAGAGATCGCAGAGGGGGCCACAGCTTTGTGTTTTCCATAGTTCCAAGGGGTTCCACGAAGGACGCAGTGCTGAAGGGCTTTGAAATGAAGCTTGGTGAAGAAACACCTTTGGATTTGGTGTGTTGTTTGAGTATTTTTATCCTATGCACAAATTTTGGTGCCAACAAAAAATATTCAATTTTTAAATCACCGTGTAAAAATTATATTAGGGTGAATGTTTAGTATTTTTCTAAAAATATTAATTTTTTCAATGAATAGTGGAAACTATTGGTTTTTATTGAAATATGCCCTTTTTGTTTAAAAAATTTATAATGTTTATTTTAGTTTTAAAATGGATTTTAAACTAAAATTACTTCAATAATATATCAATTAATACAATTCTGATCATTGGAATAATTTTCATAATTATTTCTTATATAAATTTTTTTTAAACTATTGAACATTGTCTCTTTGTAAAACCATTTTCTCATCACTTTTTCGGGATTAATTTGAAATTAAATTTTTATAAATTTGTGAATTAAATTTGAAAAAATGGATTATATATTTGGAATTATCATAATTTATAATATATAATAATTTCAAAAATATTTTTTACCATAATTAATAGTAAAAATAGTAAAAATTATTTACCATGGTTAAGGTAAAAATGGGTTCATTGGGGGTTAAACTAAATAGATAAGGGTTAAAAATAACTCGAAACTTATAAAAATCCATTTTATAGAAATATTTATACCATATATATTGTATAATAGATTATAGTTCATTTTGGATTCTTGTGGCATGAAAAAAAACATGGGTAGACCTCTTTCATTTAAAAATTTACAAGTGTGCCACTCACCTCACTTATAAAAGGCCACCCGCTCTCCTCTTCGATTTATATATAAAAAACCATTTAGTTTATAAAATATATAAAAAAATTAATTAATTAATTCCATCCCCACATCATAGAATACTTATTTTGGTTAGTAAGACAACCAAAGAATCCTTTTGGTGCAAAACAAAAGAAGTTATCTGAAGAAGTGGTAACACCCCCAACCGAGCATTTTATTTTATTTCTTCCTTCACCTGCTTAAATTATTATTAAAACATGATGATAAAATAAAATAATAATTTAAAATATAATAATATATTTTTATTTTAGGTTAATAACCTATAACCACATCCTCTTACATCAAATGTGATATGAAATCATCATTCATGTCTACAACAGATTACTGCCTCACAAATTGACGTTATTAGTTTTCCCTCACCACTTATCATGAAATATTATAAAGGTGGATTAAATATTTATATATGTTATGATATTATTACATATATGAAATTATTATATCACATATAACATTATCTTTATTTATTTCTATGCATCAGGAAAATGGAAACAACATTCATGCGTATGTATGACCTATTGTCTCCATGAACAATGTATTTCATTTTCTATCTATAAATCTTATGGATTACTATAAAAAAATATAATGAATAAATATTATATTTATATAATTTTTAAAATAAATATATTATAAAACCATGGTCATTGAAATATGAACAAAAAAATAACAATTCAAAATATACATAAAAAACAAAGTAGTTATAGCCCAAAACATGACTTTAACATGGAATTATTAATAAATGAGTAATAAAAGGTAATAAGAGAATAATATATGGTACGATATATATAATTAAGGATCCATAATAGATGTATGAAAAACTTATATTTTTTATATATAATTTTTTAATGTATATGACGGAAGTTGATACTTAAGGTAATGGATTTCCATGTCACTTTTATATTCTATGAGATACAAGCCATATTTACCATATGTTTATTTTATATGTTATATATAATACTGAATATTGTATTTTATGATTATTATCCCTAAAATTATGGTAATTTACATATTCATTTTAGTATCTCTCTTTAATGGGATTTATGGGTCAAAATTTACTAAATTAGTAAGGAATGTTTTTCTCAATTTTCCTTCTTTGAGACATATATTAGGTTATACACCTATCTTATTTTATGAGGTATATATATATCCCATTTGAAATGTAATATATTTAATATATTTATTTTTATGATATTTTAAGTTTTATTTAAGTTTATTCCTTGAAGGGGCATACAATAAAAAGTTACCAAAGTGGTAATGATTTTATGTCAGAATCTCATCGTTTATCAGGATTATATATTATTATGTTTCCGATGTCAAAATATTATGATGTATTTATCAATAAAATCATGAAATTTATTATTCTATGGTTAGATCATTATAATACAGGTTTCTATTCATTCTTCTCAATTTATACACTCAAGAGTTAAAAATAATGGTTTTAAGAAAAAGTATATTTATTAATATCTTAAGTAAGAAACCTTTTTTTCTTCTAAAAACCTATTTTATAAAAGTGTTTAATTTTTTTTTCTATTATCTAAATGATTTATCAATGAAAATTTTACCCATGTTTTACTTTTAAAAAAATTGAACGGAATCTTCATTTCATTTTCTAAAAAAATCAGGTTTGGATTTTACTGAAAATTATAAAAGAATATTCATTTTAATATACACAGAATGAATGGAATTGTTTTAAATAATGACCAATAATTACTTTGGAAAATACTTTTTAATCTTCCAATTTTATTTTTAAATTATTTTTTTGAATTTTTTTATGTTTTTAAAAGTTTTTTTTATGTGGAAAGGATAATATTCTCAAGAAATGTTCTAAATAATCATTCAAAATAATTTTCCATATAAGATGAAATATGTTGATGTTTCCTATGCTTTACTGGGGATATAATCCAAGGATAAAATTCTTATTCATTATCTAATTGTTTATGTTTGTGATGGAATGATGTTTATAAAACCTGTTTCTCTTCTACATGGTATACCATGATAAAATGATTATAAAACCTCTTTTTTCATGGGTTATTTTATGATTAAATGATTAAATGATTATAAAACCTGTCTCTTTTTTATAGGTTATGATATGATGAAATTTTTATGAAACACATTTCATTTAATGAATTATGATATGATGAATGTATTATGATCTTGTGTTACACATATATATTATTTTCATTATGTGATTGGTATGACCTATATATCCCATAAATTCATTGGGTAATGATTTATATCTCATGAGATATAAAGAACTAGAATGGTGGTGAACCTATTTCAGAAAGGGAATTTGTCCGTTATGATGGTCTTGGGAGTGAACCTTGACTACTATGATGTTTTAGGGGGTGGAACCATTATATTACAATAGCCTTTTTAGTGATCCTTGACTACCATGGAAATTAAATTCTATTCTTATTTGTATGCCAAAATTCCATTTATTATTCCTTTATTAATATTTCATGACTCATATTTTTTTATTCCCTTAGGATTCACGTATTATGAATTTCCAATATTTATTCCATGACTCATTATTATTATCTTTGATATGCAAGGTGTAGTTTTAAAATGTTATGATTAGGTTATTATAATTGTATGTTCATGTTATGCTTAAGTATCTCCATTTTTTACCCTCAATGAACATCTGAGATCACCCTTTCAGATGTTTTAATTCCCTAGGTTATGAATAAATCTATTATGATTAATTTTTCTAATAAGGGTCCTATATATGAATAGATTAGTTGTAGATGATGTAGTTAACCTATGAACTAGTTTTTTATGTTTCTAACTTTCCAATGGAACTATACCTTTACAATCCTCAGGTGTGTGTTTGTGTAATGTAATTAATGTTCATAAACAATTATATAACATCTATGTATGAAAATCTTTGTCGCAATATTAATAGTTTTTTAAAATGTTAAAGATATCATGCATCAAATTTATTTTACAATTTATGGGTGTTTGACACACACACACACACAGATATATATGGATATGAACAATGTATTACATTCACATTCCATTTCATTTTGATAAAATCATTTATTTAATTTTCATGGTTGGTATACATACTTATTTTTAATATGTAGTTATTTTAACTTTTTTAAAATTTGATTACATATAAAAACAAGTTTTTAATGGGATTTTATGGATTATAAATGAAAATTTAAGGACCAAACAAAATTTCTTATTAAAATAAAACTTGGAACTTGGGTATCAAATGAGATAATGAATAATTGGGTGATCCCATGGCCTTAAGGAGACATTTTACAAAATGTGATACTACTAGTAGCCTCATGGATTTTTTTATGGTTTTCCAAGTAACATTTCAATCCATAAAAATTAATATTTTCAAAATATTTTGAAGAAGAATTCCAAATCTTATTTCATAAATTATTTATTTTAAAATAAAAATGGGTTTTGAATTTATTATATCATTTAATTGTTTTATGAAATGTATTTTACTACATATTTCTTTGAAAACCCTAGGTTATATTATTTATATTTTTTATAAAATTAAAGATTTTTTTTCAAAATGAAGTGAAATGTCTTATAATGAATTTATAAATATTATTTATAAAAATATTTGACCACTAGTTTTAAAACCCCTTACTAGGAATTATTATACTCGCCCTATATTTTAAAATCATTTTCATAAGTTCATTAGAAATTACAAGGTGTTGGATTTTATTTTAAAAGGTAGTGATTTTGAATCTAAATAGTTTTTTAATTTTTTAAAGCATATAAACATTGATTTAATATAATAAATTTTCCTATTCCTCCAAAAACTAGACCAAAAAAGATATACGGGTTTTTAAAGAAATAAATATTTTTAGTTAATTTTTATAAAAAAATTATACAACATTTTTTTAACACTAGATCCTAAATTGTAGGTCTTGAGCTATCATAATTTGTACCATAGGAATAGTTTATATGACTTTGGATATTATAATGTTTTTTTAGAAAAATTTAAGATTTAAATAATTTCTTTTGATTTTATAAGTAACTAAGTGACCCTTAAGAGTATAGAATTCTTAGTAATTATAGTTTTCATAATTCTAAAGATGGAAATTTTAAATTTATTTAAGTATGATGAATGAATTGTGAGGGTGTAATTCCATTGTAGTGAGAATGTAACATCCTAGGAATTTAAGAATATTATTTTTCTAATTAATGTTTAATAGATAAATTGTTTTATAATTTTAAAAAAATATGCTTTAATATACTCTTTTGTGAAACTAAATGACTTTATTGAATCAAAATAAGTTTAGAATAAGTTAAAATATTCAAATTATAAAATATTACCTTTATTAAGGAATATTATAAGGAAAATATTTATTTATATTTATACTATTTAAATAAACATGTTTTCTTAAATAAAGATAAAAGATATTTTAGGATCATATTTAAAAAGATAATATTATTTATTTAAAATTAATTTTATTTTGATATAAAATTTGTAGTTTTCTACATTTATAGTTTTTAGCATTGTAAATTTTTAGTGTACTAATATTTTTCAAGAAATTTTATTTTTATTAAAGGTATTATAAATTCTTTGTAAATATATTTTTAAATGTCTATAAATATATTTTTTAAAATTTTTAATCAATTATAGCTATAACTGAAGAGGTTAAATAATTTGTGTAACTAAGAATTTAATATTATATTTATAATATAATTTTTTAAATTAAAAATAAGTAAATATACTAATAAAAATATTAAATGAGTACAGATATGGTTAAATTTATTTAATATTATCTTGAAACTTATTTTGTATAAAATAATATAAGTGATTTTTAATTATTTACAATATATTTTACTTAGATATGAAATTTATAATTTTCAAAATGTTACCTTTATAATATTGTTACTTTTCATTTATAAGCCTTAGTTAATATGTAATAATATTTTACATTAATAAGTAGTAAAATATTAACTTGATATAAAAATTATAATAAACAATGACATATATATTAAAATTACTACGAGTCATGTAAATATTTTAATTTTAAAACATTAATAATCAGTGTATTAGTGATTTAATATAATTATTAGATGTTTGGAGGTGAATATATATTTAAATAAGTACATGTATGTATAAAAAATGTTAAAAATTATTTTATTTTTATTTCAATTATCTTTATGTAATTTAAAAAATTTCTCAGTGATTTTAAAAAATTAGAAAACTATGCATGCTAACCATGAATCTTAACCAATAATTATTGGAGTAATTCTCAACTATGATCAAGATTCATTCGGACTAGTCAACATGGTGGCAGGTGAGGTGATTGCTTGCATAGGAGGTTGGATTGTATAATGGGTGCATAAAACCAGCATAGAGTAGCCAGAGGTGTGTAATGGGATAGGATGGTGGGCCCATCTTGTGTATGAGTGTTTGTGGGGTTTTGGGTGACAAACCTCTGTATTGGATCAAGCATTTAGTGGAACAAAATGATTTATTAACCGCCCATATAATGATGGAACATATGATGTGGGAATTTGAGTACAAGTCATTGTTTACTCATGTTTAAAATATATGTTTATAACATTAGATATCTAATCAAGCACATATGATCTGTCCAATTTGTTTGAAAAATTTCCTTTTCCTCTCAATAAACCCTAGAATCCTTGACGTTGTCTCCTTCATTTTCTTCTTCTTATCTTGACACAATGACTCATATTCAAGACTGAAAGCTTACAACCAACATAATATTACTTTTTTTCATTCAATGATGAGCATGTATTCTTTAAACCATGAAACCATTAGAATAACATTTCCTCTTAGCCTATAAAAGTATGTCATTCACGTCGACAATAAGCATAAAAACATGCAAGGAATAAGTTTATTACCTTTTGTATTTGGTGATGAATTACAGAGACATAATTGAAGGAAATATTAAAACAATATAATTCAAATATGGAAAACCATTGTAGATCACTTATAATATGACTTAGATCTTCTAGATTATGATTTTTCAACCCTATTTATACAAGACAGATTAAATAAAAATTTATTCTATATCATTTTTATCAAGTGGAAACTTCATTAAGACCTCCCATGACTCAGTTGGATTTTAAAAAACATTGTATTTTCACTATTTACAATGAATGAAAACAGTATGTAAATAATTTAATTTAACATTTTATGGGTATATCTATATATTTTATAGCTTTCTTAGTAAGATTCCTATGTTTTTAAATATCAATAGTATATATCTCTATATCTATCTCTCTCTGTCGAATCTTCTAGTTTTTGTATACTACCATATATATGTACACAGACACATTTATATAAACATATTATAATCTTCATTCAATATTATATATATATATAGTTCAGTAAATCAACTATATAAAGATCCATACTTTCTTCATTTTTAAAACCAAACGATGAGTTCCTCGTTTAGTATGTGAGAGAGAATAAGAGATAGAGAGTCTTAAAAATAAGTGTATACCTTAATGGAGAAAACAAGATTCCCTTTGATGTTTTCTGAAAAATTAAGGTAATTTATTTATATTTTTGAAACTTATGTTTATATAAGGGGATTATTAATATTTTTAATAACCTATTTATTTTCATAATTTCAAAATCAAATCATAATTTATATAAGAGAAATTTTATTCTCCAAATTTCTATTTTATGTTTAATTTTCAAAACCCACTACTTATAATGGAGTTTTATTTTAAAAATAATATTATATTTAAGGTAATTATATTATTGTCAAAGTCCTATTTTTTAACAATGATTTTATGCATAAAATTTTTTATTTAGTTTGGGAAATATACTATTTTCGAACAACCATCATAAAAGTTATATTTTTTAATCATTTCAATTTAGAAAGGATAACTATATTTTGAAATTTCTATACTATATTTTTTAAGAAAAACATATTTTATGAATTAAAAAAAACCTAATTTAAGGGATAAAGTTATATATATATATATATATTATAATCTCTTTAAGAGTTATTTAATGAATTTTAATTGGTGTTTTTGAAATTTTTAATCTATGATTTTATGCATAAAATTTCATTTAAAATTTATGTGTGTTTTAAAAATATGTAGGTATGGCTATGCACAATGTATGTAATTGATATTCCATAACATTTTGATAAAATAATTTTTTTACTTTTGAAGAAGTTTACAAGTATTGATTTTGAATATGTAATTATTTTTCCTTTTGAAATTTTGATTAAATTTATAAGATGTTTTTAAAAGGTTTTTAATGGATTATAAATGAGAAAGGTAGGCCTATAAAAACAAGTTTTCTTAAAATACAACTTTTCACTTGGGTATCAAATGATATAATGAGAAATGATGTAATCCCATAGCCTTGAGAGAACATTATCTTAATGGTGACACTAGTAGTGGTCTAATGTATTTCTTAAGATTTTCCAAGTATAATTTTAATCCATAATATGTTATTATTATGAAAAGATTTTAAAGGATACATCTAAATCTTATTTTGGAGGTTATTTATTTTTAAATTAAATGGATATTAAAATTTGGAAATCTTTTAATTATTTTTTTAACAATATTTTCCTATAGATTTTTTTAAAAAAACTATAGATTATATTATTTGGTAAAATTGTTTATGAAAACACATTTTTTATTTTGAAATGAAATGAAATTTTTTCTAATGAAATTTTAAAAATTATTAATAAAATTCTTTAACCAGTATTTTTAAAACCCCTAAATGGGAAAATGTATTCTCACTCTATATTTTAAAATGATTTTAATAAGATAATTAGACATTCAAAAGTGTTTGATTATATTTTGAGGAGCTAGTGTGAGTGAAGCTAAATATTTGTTTTATTTTAAAAAAAAATTGTGTAAAATAGGATTTATTGTAAAGAATTTTCCAAATCCTAAAATCCTAGATCAGAAAAGATATATGGGTTTTTAAAATACTATATATTTTTAATATGCAGTTTCTTTTTAACAGAAGATTCAAAAGTGAAGGTATTGAACCATAATATACCACATTAGTTCTATAACTTTCCCCCATTTGAAAAAATATAAATGAATTTGGGGATAATATAATATTCTTTAAGTAAAAGATAAAGGATGAATATGTATTTTCAATCTTAACTATTCAAAACTATCCCTTGGAATATCCTTACTAAAAATTTTGATAATATAATCTAGTGTGGATATGTATTACAACTACACATCTCAATTAACAATATTATATTTTATAAAATTAAATTTTATGTCAATATATTTGGATCTCAAGTGTTTCACTAGATTATTTGATAAATAAATTTCACTCTAATTTTCATAAAAATACTTCATGGATTCTCAAAAATTTCCCTTAGGTATTACAGTTTTTTTCATCCCAATAATTTTTGTTCATACATGTGTAGCAGCCATATACTTAGCCTTCTTAGTAGCGAATATTACAATTTTTTTCTTGTTATAATTTTATCTCACACAAATTATTTCCATTAAAAATGTGACCCTTGATGTTGATTTTCTGTAATCATAACCTCCAAATCAATAAGTATCAGTGTATCCATATAAATTAAAATTTTCACCTATTATGTAAAATAGAACATGGATCAATGGTTTTTAATGTAAATGAGTATTTTATTTGTAGATTCCATGGGTAATTATTTTAGTTCAATTTGATACCTAGTATAAAATATTACTATATAAACAATATCTAGTCTTGATGTTGTAAGATAAATTAAGCTTCCTATTAGTTTCTTTAAGTCCTTTTTATTAATATATTTTCTTAATTCATCCTTATTGAGATTCATCCTAGTTTTCATGGGTGTTGACACCTGTTTAGTATTTTATATTCCAAATTTACTCAATAATTCTTTGGTATATTTCTCTTTATATAAGAAAATATATTTTAATTTTAGAACAACATGTAATCCCGAAAGGTATCTCATCTCACTAAGAAGATATATCTCAAAATGAGTCTTCATTTAATATGATAATTTCTCATAAATGTACTCCACATCAATTGAAAAAATATTTTATCAACATAAATAATAATTAGATTAACTATTCTCATCCCCTTTACACATAAGTTATTTTATACCTCCCCTTTGGTGAAATTTAATTCATTCAAGAAAATTTCTATCTTTTAATATCAGGCTCTAGGGGAAAATTTTAATCTATATAAGTCTTTAATTAAACATCACACTATCATTCCATCATCATAAATTATAAATCATTGAGGTTTCATTATAAATACATCTTACCCAAGTTCCCTATTCTAGAAAGAAGATTACACATCCTTTTGATTAAAATTATATTTCTTGTTTTCTAAAAAAAATAGAAACATTATTATTATTTCAATTATTAAAATAAGTTTGAATATTTCCTCAATGTAAATTATTTCATCTACAAAGTAGCCTATGAAAAAATATATGGTCTCATCTCTTGAAATATCACCTTTTTTTATTGAGATTGTTTCTAAAAACCAACTTATTTCCAATGATAGTCTACCTTTATAGCCTTGAAACAAGATCCCAAGTGCATTATTTTCAATTTGATCTATCTCCTCATTTATATAATATATACAATATTTTTTTTATCATTTCTAGTAACTAATTTTGGATAAAATTGTAAAACAAGATATCAGTGGTTGTAAAGCTTCAGTTTTTTTCTTATATTTAATGGTTCCTCATGAATTTCAATTATATTTTCAGGTTAAATAACCTTTGATAGTTTAGTTTTATACTTTAATCAGTATAACCCTCATCCTTATTGAATGTATTAAAATCTACATCAACATGATTTGATTCATTCCTAGCTTATTTTTATCCACTTTTCTTGAATTCTATATTAATCATTTATCATAAGTTTCAATGTTAGTATCATTTAGTACATAAAAATTTGGTTTATTTTCTACAATCATTGTATTAAATTAGTCTATTATATTGTGTTCACTTTTATTTATACATTTACAGAATCTTCCATTGGGTAAATATTCCATAAAAATTACTTATTTATCTCTTTCATTAAACATTCCTAGATATTGTTTTTTTATTATTATAAAGAATAGACTGAAAAACACCTTGAAGTAAGTTATAGAGGGAATAATTATTCACCAAGGTTCATAATAATAAATGTTTCATTATAGTATTAATAATAATATATTTTGAATATGCATACCTGTATATTTAGATTATCTCTATTTTTTTAGAAATTTGAATTTTAATTGCATGGTTCTTTAGATTTGGACCAAGATTATATTTTTCATCTATGTAACTCCATTCTATTGAGGTGTATAAGGAGAACTATATTGATTCTTATTACCATTCTTGTTAAGATGTGATGCAAAAGAATTTATTGTGAACTCTCTTCCATTATCATTTCCTTAATCTTGATATAGAATCTTATATCTTCATCAAATTATCTTTGTAATATTTTTAACATATACACTACTTTAAACTTTTTCTTCATAAATGTTAAATTAGTCCTCCTAGTGAAATCCACAATTTTTTTTAAAAAAACTAACCATTTTTGTATTAATTTCTCATTATCCTGCATAAATCATATTGTATTAAATCAAGTGGCCTAGTGGAATAAAGTTTTAACATTTTGTGACTTCCTTACACCAATTTACTTGTTTTTACATGCTTCATAAACTAAATATCTTTCTCACTTTAGTTAGGTAAAGTCTCTCTCCATATATCTCTTTAATATATTATGTATACTTCATTGGAGAATAGAGAAATTTATTTTATGCCAAATATTATTATCATCTTATAAACACAAAAAATCAGAGTCACAAGATTTATAATTTCAAATAAGTTACCACTGGTTATTTATCTCTTAGTAATAATTATTCCATTTGTTATAAACTTGATAATACATGACTTTCTTATAAATATAACTTTATTCTCATCATCACAAATTTTTCTAATAGCTAATAGATTATTCTTAAGACCATAAATAAATAAAAAATCATTGTATATCAAGTTCATATATATAATTTTAAATTTTTTGGTATTTTATGTCTTAGGGAATGAATAAAAATTATCATGTATCCATGGATTGTTTCATTTTATTTCTTTTAGTGAAACCTCAATAATAAGTGACTTGAAAGTTTCTTATTTTTTCTAAAATTTATCAACTATAAAATATTGGGGTAACTATCCTTGAAAAGTGATCATATATTATTTAAAAGATTGAAATTATTGGTCATATTTCACTAAATTTAACCAAATCAATCAAATATATTTTGTGTGTATAGAGTTGGTGGTTTTTTTCTTACACCTTGGATTTTTTCAGAATAGTTTTTCATGTTCTCACAATTTCATCCACTATATTCATTCCTTATTTGATTCCAAGTAATATCAAATTTGTATTAATTATTATAAACTTTTTTCCTAAATATTCCAAAATACAAGAAATAGACTTTAAATCATGATCATCTATGAAAAAATTAGTTTTTTCTTGAAAAACAATTTTTTTCCAACACATTTTGATCTTTATTTTACCTTTTTTTAGGGAGGTGTTCTTTCTAAAATTTACCTCATGTTCCTTTTATGTGGGACAAGATCTATTATTAATTATCCTAGCCCAATCATTCCTAGATTTATGTTGAGAATTTACACTATTATCAAAATATTTTTAACACAATTGATATTAACATGAGCATATTTTAGATAAATGTTTACAGATAATATTCTCAATAGCTTGAGATTATTCAACTTTAATTTATGAAACATTTTTATAGAGATATCTCAAATTATATAAGGTATTTCCATCAACAAGACGCCTTAATTATTCCTAATTCATCTCATCCTCAAGAGAAATAGTATTTTCATCAATTTATTTTAATATTTTTCATGTTCTACAATTTTCACTTTGAGGAGCTTGATATATTCAATGAAATAAACTTACATCTTGAGAAACTCATCTTAACATTACTTTTTTACATTCATCCTCTTTCTTAAATAACATGATTTACATTTTTATCTTGGTATTTTTCTTTATACAAGACTCAAGTTCATATTTAAAAATGTGATCATTGTATGTATCCTCTCATTACTCATCACTACATGAGTTTTTTTATGTTATTCAATTTGATACATAAATTTCATAATCCTTTAAGTAATTTATTCTTATGATTGAAAAGTTTTAATAAATAAATTTTCATATTCATTACTCGATAAGATTATTATTCTTCTTCTTACGAACATCTCCTTACTCTCAATAGGTGAATTGTTTTCTTTAGACGTTTTCCTAAATCTCATTATCTAAAAACATTCATCTTTTCCATCGTTATTATAATCACCTTCTTTCTTTGTTTTATGATCAATTAAAAAGTGTCTAGTTCAACCACATTTTAAATATTTAAATGTGATTTTACCTTTATATTTAATCATTAATTTTATGAATATCTTTTAAATAAGATATATTATTCTCCAATGATTTTATCGATTTATTTACTATATTTAAATTCATTAGGGTACTCATATTTATCTTACTTGATTTTAATATTTTTTATATATTTTAATTCTATTTCCTTATCTACCTTGATATTATTCTTAAAACATGATTATTTAACATTTTATAAGAATAAATAATATTGTGTATGTAATAAAGAGATATTTCATCTATGTCCTCCAAAGATTTTTTTCATTAAACCAATCAAGGAAGTTTCATATTAATTTATTTAAAATGGTAGATTCTTTTAATTTATCACCAAAACCTCTTATATTTCTAGTTTTATCATTAACTCTTATTAATAATTCATCAATAGTTACTTTATCATCCATTTTAACATATTTAAATTTTTATCTCTAGATTTATAGTCTGGATTTATTCACTTTTAAATCTCATTTTAAAACAATTTTAAGATTTACTAGTTCTATTTGATATAACTGATGTCCATCACCTTAGTGTATAATTTTTTAGATAGAGAAATAAATATTTCCTTTTTTTCTTTCTATAAACTTCTAGATCTCTCTTATCAACATGTGTCATGGGAGAATCTCTCTCAATGGGTGAAAAAATAATAGTGGAAGTGTCAATAACCTTCAAGCTAATTCACTGAAGACATAGAATCTCATTTTTATTTTATCCATGAAAATTATTTACTAGAAAAGTTTATATGCCTCTATTTTTGAATTAATTATGATTTTGAAACAATTATTCAATAAATATAGGATCTTTCATAGGTATCTTAGATTTATCTAATACCACATAAAGTTACTAGGTGATTGATGGTGTAACACTAAGATGGGGATGTGGTTGAATCAATGTTTCCCTTTTTTGTAATTTATTCAATGAAATTAACACATATGACTTATTAGTATCAAGATTCACTCACCTTTTAAACCTCACTATCACCCATATACAGGGGAAATAATCATGAAAAAAAATCACTCTATATTTGTACAAGGTTCAAATAATGTGGGTGACTATGTCCTTAATATTTTCAGATCAATTCAATATATAGATGTACTAGTAATATCATAAAGTGATTAAAATAAGGGAAGGTATCATCATTAACCCAATAGTGTTTCCCAACACTTATGTCTCCTAGATTTTCATTAAAATGGATCCCTCTAGTTTGAAAATAATATTAAAACTATAAACAAAAATATCTCTTTAAAACTTATATATTCTTCTACACTAATAAAATATCTTCTCTTAAATCCTTTATAATATTATTTATAAACTTAGTCTTTCTCCTCTTCAAAAACTCTGACTTCCAAAACATCCAGAAATAACAATAGATCATTGGTCTCTTCTAAACTCAAAAATTGTTCTGACCTTTTTCTTATATTCTGTATATTTTTATTCAACAATTTTCTCATCCAAAAATGTATTCATTAGGATCACATTGGATATTTTTTATAATTTGAATATAGAAACTTTTTTGAAAATCACAACATCATGATCCCTATTTAAAATGGGTAAAATATCAATCATCATATTTTCAATTTTTGATCATCAACATAATGTAATAAATATTTTTATTCAAATATCCTTAAATATAATTCAAGGATCTTACCATAGGGTTTTCAACAAGTTCTTAAAAATATTTTATCTTCTTCCTTTATTTCAATTACCTAAAAACTCACATTTTATTTTCCTTCTATGTATTCTTACATATTAAGATATAATTTTAGTGTAAATATTTTCCTCACAGTGAAATATTCTTCAAATATTAGTACAATAATATTCATCATGAATCATAGATTAACACTTAGCATCATGATATTTATTATGTAATGATTTGCAATGTATCGTTAAATTTAAAATTCCATATCACCTGAGAAAACCTGTTTAATATTACATGACCTTCTAAAATATGATATATATATATATATATAAGTTGAAACCATAGGTTACTCTTAATTATCCTTATATTTATACTTTCATATATAGAGGAACTTATGATTTAATCTCGTATATCATCACCTTATTATTACACATTCTCTAAGTTACAATTATATATATTATATGAGATATTGTGTATCCTTTAGAACACTATAGTTAATATTACATGAGAGAAATTCAATCTTATATATCATAGTGTAAGCTTTATGTTATTCTTTTTTATATTATAACCTTTGTTGTTATAGATTCAATATGATACATATTATCCAGAAATTTAGAGTTATTATTATGCATGAGAAGGTTACTTTTGAGTATCTAAATACTTTTTCAATTTCTTAAAATAACTTGAATATTAGAATTTCTAAAACATATTCAATCACTTACCAATGATCCACACACAATATTGAAAAAAAAATATAACATATCTTTAACAAATCCATGGGTTCCTCATGATGATAATGATTATTAAATGATTATATGTTACCCTATAGACCATGGATAACATATATTTGTTTATAAAATTTAAAGTGAAGATTCACGAATAATGTGATTACTTTTGGCATACCTTTATTTGATGTTTATTAGAGTGTTTTTTATGAATCTAAATGTTATAAAAGAAATATTTATTATTTAATTTTATATCTTGAAGTATGTTGGTTCGAAATATGATTTTATAATAATATTCTTTTGTTTCATATTTTATTATGGAATGAAAATACTATTTGAAGCCTTCTTGTTGATATTGAACACGTATATCCTTTTTTATGTATTGTATATATTGGTGTTGAGCCTTATCTTGTATAATCCATCTTTAGGCATGTGTATATGTTACACATAGGGATACAATATAAAATTATGTACATTTCATCATATAGATGAAAGATTATATACATACATACATACATGTGTGTGTGTGCGTGTGTGTTTGTGTGTGTGATTATGATATATCTATACATATAAAATATTTCTAAGAGAATATGGTTCCTCTATGGTAAGGATGATTATATATTATAATCCCTTAAAAAGCGAAAAAATTTCTCCCAAGTTAGATAGATATATAAATTTCATCATTAGGATGATGATTACACACAAAAATGCACACAAACACACTGCCTCATATAGAGGATGGGTTTGGTCAGACATCTCTGACAGACAAGTCACTTATGGAATAAAGGTGCCCTATATAGATTCCATCCTTGGATAGAAGTAGGTTTCGAGTATTTCATTAAAAAAATAAATAATCAATAAATCGTGATATTTATTTTTTTTAGTATGAATAGTATGTCTACTTTTTTTGAATAACTAATTTATTATTAGTACCCTATTGATATACTAGCTATGTTTACTTGTTACTTGCCTATAATATATTTATAGTCAGATTTATGAAAGACTAGGTGAGGTTAGGGGGTAAATTCCATGGTTTATGACGTAATCACAACCTATACATGTTCCCCATGGACTATATGTATACCCTCTTTTTCATGAGCTAGGTAAAGGAAAAACACTTTCATATGAGGGATAAGTGTGTAGGATCATGGGATAACACTACACATGGAATCTATAGTCATAATAAAAGATTTAAAAGTTTTTTGTTTTTATGTGGAGTGGGTGTAACATGTTTGTGTATAGTTTTTCATATAAAATATTTCCCCCTTAGTCTTCCTATTATGGAACCTTAGGTTATTTATGGTTATAAGTTTTTATGTAAAGTGGCTTTTGGTCACGTTTTTACCTTTTTAATAATTTATTGGTGATTTATCCTATGTGATTATATATATGAATTTCCATCTAGTTATTACATATTATGTTGACTAAGTATGTGTTTTAAAAGTTTCCAATGAAAGATAATTTCCCATGTGTCTTTTATATCCAATGACCCTCTAGGCCATTTTTTCAATTTTATATTGATATTATATATATTATTTTTTTGGATATTTAATTATCAAAGATCATAAATCATCTCTCATTTTTTATTATCTAAGTGGATAAACTAGACTTTGGTTATTGAAAGGTATACCAAATTTATTTTTCCAATTTATATTAGTTTCATTCAAGTATCTTTCTCAAATTATTACACCAGTTCTGGTTGACCTAAGTGAGAGTGTGTTATATCTATATGGTTTGATTATATTCCCATATACCATTGTATATTTAGTGTCCTAGGTGGGTGATAAAATGGATAGCGGGGTCTAAAATTATTTTCAATAATTGATGATGATGATGATATTGATAATGTGGATAATTAAAGAGGTTTTGTGATATATATTGGTGATGATGTAAGATGAAGAGGGGAGGGTCCCTGATGGTTGAAACTCAATAATATAGTGAGATTAACTAGGGGTATACAACTTCAAAATTGAATCAAATAATGTTAGGGAGATTCCTTTAGGTTGGACACCCATAAAATAATTAGAATCCCTACACGTGGACAGTGACCCAACTAATAAATATATTTTAGCGATTTTCCTCAAAATTTAAAGATAATAAGAGTTATTATAACATGATACATATGGAAGGAAAAAACATGGATATTTTCTAGTGAGGCTCTAATGGGTTAAAAATTATGGGTTTTGATATATAGTTTAGAAGTGTTTTAGCTTGATTGTATTTTTTTGGTTTTATTACATAATGTGAAGTGAGTAGATTTTGAGGAATGATAAGGAAATAGTTTGGTTGGATGACTCTAGGTGATTTATGAATTATTTTTTTGTTTATTCAATTATTAAATCCATTATCATGCCTCATTAACATGGATATATGAGAGTTATAAAGAGGAACATACTGAGTATATTTATGCAATAACACTTACTTTATATATAATAATATTAAATTATTTTGATGGAGTTGGTGATAGTGTTTGGATAACTTAGCTCTAGAAGTGGGTGACTTGTTGAGGGAGACATTTTAATTATACCTCAATAGAGGTATAAATGATATGATAACATTTATAGTTATTTTATCACTTTTGGATTGATTTTTTTATGTCATGACATGTATTTGAAATATATTATTCTAGTATTTTGGTTGAAAAATTTATTTTTATTATTCACGGTGGTTAAGGGTTCATTTTAAAATGTTAATTTCATCCCATATATGTGTGATAATATATCCATAGTTCTAATAAAAACCTATGGATTATTGAAGGTGTAATTTTGGGGTCTACTCAACATATTTATTAGATATAGTGGAGTCCTATTGGGTGTATTTCATATTGAATGATAGTTGTGTTAGTGTTTTAGGATGGATTTAGAGTACGAACTAGTGAGGAATTGTTTGGTGGTATGGAATAAATGTTACTTGAACCAAGTATGTGACATAGATCAGATAAACAGACTAAATAGAGAAGATAACTTGTCATTTATTTGAGGAATTTATAACCTATTTATTAATACATGGAGATTGTTATGATGATTTCAATATATATTTGAAAGTGTGGATTCATGCATCATGTAGTTCAGGTCATGATGGTTATGTTTGCTGATCATGAAGTAATGATTTATGTGGGGGTGAATGGCATGATAATATTAATAGGAATTTCTTATATATACCATTAAGATGGGGTTGCTTTATCTATTTTTAGTAATGATATTTATAAAACTCCCATTGTAAAGTTCCACATAGAGTAACATAATAAGAACTTAAGGATTTGTGTTTGAGGGTAAACCTAAATATTAGATAGGATTTGAAAATAGCTTCTAGTGATTTCCAAAAGTAAAAGTTGTTGAGGTGGGTAAGATCTATCAATATTCATGTGACTATTCATTTTTAGGAAGAGGTAGATATATCTTCATAGTTGATGTAGTTAGGAGATTATCACCATGTTCCTTTAGTTTTGAGTTTATTTTATGGTTTAGTGCATGGATGGTGGATGTTATGCTTGGGAGATCATGATGAATCTATGATCATAAGGTCTTAGGTTTAGGAATTATTAACACAATGATTTTTATAATAAACTCTTATATGTAAAAAATACTAGATGTATTTTTCATATAACTATAATGATTTTTTTTCATGTGTTTGATGTGATATATATATAGATCATTCATTATTTTATTGATTTTATAATTGACATGAATCTAACATATTATCATTTCTAGAGATCATTCAGGTTTGGGATCTAAATAATTTTTTGGATATTTTATATGATTTATTTTATGGATATATATAATGTCACAAAGGTGGAAGATAATTTTTCATTCATTAATGATAAGAAATTTCTAGAAGAGTTTTCATTAAAGAATTACATATAAAAGATATATTGTTTAATTTTTTTTAAATTTTTATAGAAATTTATGTGATAAGAAGCCATGGTATTTTCATGATAGTGTTATATAATTTCTCTAGCATTGATAATTTCATTTATTTATTTTTAAATAAACTCGTGAGGAACTAAGACAAACCATAAGGATAATTTTGGGTCGTAACTGTTATTGGTTGAATTTATATGGGAAAGTAATAAACTAAAGTAATTATGAATATGATGTGAATGTGTATGAGTTGTCACTCCCATAATAAAAATATATATTTATTTTTACCATGTATATCATTGATAATATCTCCATGAATTTAAAATAACCTGAGAATTTATTACATATTTAACTATTATGTTCTTTTTTTGATTTTATTGGAAATATGAAAAAAAAATGTATTTGATTAGTTATATTATTATTATGTGTTTAAATGATAATGGATGAACTTTGAAATAGTGTTTTTTTATGTTTTTACTCGCAGAAGACTAACTAATACATGGGAATACAAGATCAAATAAGAATAAAATATAAATCCTTTTGGACATGTCACATTAAATGTTAAATTTCGAATACTATGTAAGAATAAAATTCATAGTCCATGTAAGATCAACCTAAACCTATGAAATAGCTAAAACGAGATTTGTCCTGAGTAAAAAATATTTCAATGTAAAGACCCAATATTGACATAAAGGGACATTAAATTGCTTTTTTAGAATATGTAATACATGACACAAATAGATGCCTAAATACCATATTAGTTTAGTGTATTTAGAATCTAGGAAACATAAGAAACAGGTTCATAAAACAAATACATTATCTCATACTTTTTCCTTTATAACTAGAACCCCTTTTTCACATATTACTTAATACCTTTCTTCAAATAATGAAAAAAACATAAAAAGGGGTGAGATCAGATGCTTATTAAGGGTAAACAATGGCGATATGTAAAAATAATCTTGAGAATAAAGGTTAAAAGAATTTTATCCTAACATTAGAATATCATACCCTGCATATCAAAGGAAAACTTGAATCATAAAAAAAATCAAAGACCATAATCCAGAAGATAATAACATTAACATAAGACATGAATTTATGGTATACACATAAACTTAAAACGTTGTGAACATGTATAAATAGTAACAAGTTCACTCATTAAATTAAGGACATGAAATAAAGACCTTGTGTAAACATATAGACATGGAAACTAGGTGCACTCATAAAATTATGGACATGAAAAACTAGGTCCATTCATAGAATTGTGAACATGAAATCAGGTTCATGCATTACATACATACCTCACAAGTTATCCATATTTACCCAATCCACTATAGGGAGATACATATCCCACCCATCTCAAAATAAAATCATACATATGTGTGACACAAAACATAAATCATTCAACATAGCATAACCCAAGGAATAAAATGTGATTCTTAAACATCATTACATCTTAAAATAATCCATAGAAAATAAATGAATTTCATAAATGTCATTACGTCATAAAAATAATCAACCATATTAAAATTAGTGATAATATACATGAAACATTTAATTACTAAAGAAATTCATATTATATGGAAAATAATTTTGACAAAACACTTGAAATTGATTATTGAGGAAAATAACATTTCTTCTTCAAAAATGTTTTCTTGTCTTAAAACACCACAAAATTTTAAAAGAAAAGAATTTATTTGAAAATAACCTTTAAAACTTGTAATATAACATTCATGTAAATAAATCATTGTGAAAGTGTAAAATTTCATTCATGTCGTATAAGTTAAAAACATTCTTCTCATACTTTAGCTGAAAATGTCAAAATGTGCCTCGTTTGGAAAGTAGAAGAAATATTATTTTCAAACTGTGTAGTAAAAGTACAAAAATGGTTAAAAATTAATTTAAACACCCATATTATAATATTAAACATTATATGATTTTTTTTAGAAAACATGGGTGTGGATGATAAATATGCCCTTATAAATAATCTTAGATAATAATGAGATTGAAAAATTATTCCTTGATAATTTATAATCAGTCGAATCATATGCCTAAAAAAATAAATTATATTATATTAATATTTAAATATCATAACCTTCATAATAATAATCATAAAAATATTCATGGGAAACATAACCACCAAAGAAAAGATATAGGTGGTGTATAAGGCATATGTCCCTCAAGAATAAAAGTGAGACGAATAGACCGTTACCTTAGGTTTGGGATCCTTTGTATGTATAAAAAACTAATGTATAATTGGTTAAATAATGTTATTAACTTGTTACAAATCCACATTTACATTTATGATAACATATATGATCATATTAACACCAGTTTAATAATATATCATTATTATGCTTCTTTTGGGTGTTAACTGCTTCATTTTCTTATGGATATTTTTTCTAATAAGTTATGATTATTATTCATAAGTTATAGTTATATCATTTCCATAATTATATTAATATATATTATATTATATTTTCTCATTATATAAATTTATATTTTTCATTCTGTATTGGAGACTATGTATAATTAATCACATCACATCGTAGAGATGGTAGGCCATACACACACACAAGCGACGATATTATTTCCATAATTGTGAAATTGTTAAAAATTTGATGGTATAAATTTTGTTAAAAAATAAATATCATGTTATTATAATTTTATATAGTTATTATTTCCATCATTATACCCATCCAAGTATTGTGGTGGTGAAAATAGATTACACCACGACGTAGAGACGATAAGTCGTACGTACACATGCATGGTGATTTTATTTTTTATAGGATGGATATAAGGTAAAATATGGTTGTTACATAATCATAATAACATATAAATATATAATTTACAATGTATCTATTACTTTTTAATTTAAATAACTCATTTATAGGAAGTATAAGAAGAAATAAGTTTGAAAGAATCAGTAGAAGAGATTATCTATTCTTCGATGAGATCCCTCTAGATCACCCCATAAAGCACTATAGTTGGTATTTTAAGAAAACCAAAACCTTTATAATGTTACTAGGGAAGTTAAAAAGGGAAATGGTTATGGTATTTCCTAGATTTAAGGCTCAATGTGAAGTGAATTGTTGAGGGAGGAGGTTCCCTTTTATAATTGAGGTGAGGGACACTTTTGGAAACTCTAAAAATATTAATTTATAATAAACTAAATCTACATAAAAAAACCTTTAAAATTTCCATATTTATAATATGAGATGATTTAAGTTTGTAATATCATCTACCAATAATTTTTAGACATGTTTAAAATTCATTTTAACCCTTATCATTTTATTTTACCCTCAATTATTCTATTTTAATTTTAACTAAGAGAACAAATTGTTCGATATTAAAATAGTAATATTTTTACTTATTTGATGTCAATAAGACCATAAATGAACAATATAGTACATTTTAAATTAAAAAATAATTATTTTATATTTTTTAAAAATATTTTATAATTTTTAAATAATTTAATAAAACATTATTTTGACAAAATATCAATAGTGTTAATTTTAACACTAATCATTTAATAGATTTTTAAAAATATCAAGATTAGATGATAACATATAAGCAAATATTTTATTATATATATAATGGTTCAATTTAATATATATATATATATATATATTATAAATTAATTATCGCAAATTATATTTATTTTAGTATTTTTAATAACATTAATTTGATATTTCAATTAATAAAATAATTACTACATCAGTTTTGTGAAATTATTTAATATAATTATATGTTGTGTAAAAATTTAAAATAAAATACAATGATTGAGATAAATCCTCTATATTTCATAATAATACTTATAGTCGAATATATCTTTTGAAAAAAAAAACATTAAAAATGTTATATTTATTAAAACATGAATGTGACCACTTTAACATCACCTTAAATAAAATATTATAAGTGTCATAATCATTATTATATGGGTCCAAATGGTCAATAACTCAACCCTTGGATGATTATGGTCAATATATACTCTACTAATAAGATTTGGTCTAGTTTTTTAGTCTTTTAATAGTTATTGTCATTTTAATTAAAATTATTTTATTGAATTTTCATCAATTAAATAATTTTTTGTATCATTATTGTGTAATCCATTAAGAAAATTATATAATATGAAAAAATTATAAATAAATTACCATGATGTAGGTAATTTTATTTTATTTATGTATACTATTTATTATCTAAGTTTTATCATGGTTATCACTATATTAAAATTATTATACGCGTGAAGATGGATGGCTCTTGGACCCTAGAGATGGCGATCTCAGAATTTGCGATGGTGATATCGCATGGGCTTGGATTATTTTCTTATTTCACTCATGGAATCATTTAATCTTGAGAGGGAATTTTCTTTCAAGGATGACCGACTCTCGTTGGAGACTCAAGGACTGCCCTCAGAATCCTCTGTTTCTTCAGCATTTTAGAAAAGAGGTGTTTCTTTTGTAGATGTTCTTTCTGGTTCTTCAGCTTCATACAAGGATGGTATGCCCATATCATCTAATATTAGTAAACCTAATAATGGGGGTTTTTCTGTGACTACATATCTGGTGGCCTTACAACAAATAATTGATCTTTTCAAATTCTCATTCTTAGGTCATGTGTTTTATTCAAAGGGAGACAAATCCTAGTCTTATGTTGATATTAAGAATATGATTTATCATTATTGGGGCTTTGAAAATTGGAGATTAATTACCATAGGCAGAGGTTTTTTTCACAAAATTTTTCAATCAAGGGATGCTTCCAACAGGGCATGGGAGCTTAGAAATTTAAATTTCAAGCCTAGTACTCTTAGAATATCTAAATGGAATGTTAAATTTAATCCATTTAATCTATATAAAACAAATTCTCAGATTTAGGTCAGATTCCATAGTCTGAATTGGATGTATTGGCACCCCAAGATCCTTAATTACCTTGCCTCTTGTATTGGCACTCCTATTAGAATGGATCAGAAGACCCTAGATGGAGAACTTGGTTTTTTTCAGAATTTTGGTTGATGTTAACATAGAAACCAAGTGACCATTTTGCATTACATTCCTTACTAATGGAAACAGGTCTAAGATAAAGGTTGAATATGAATGGGTTCTTCATATTTGTGATGTTTTCAAAGTTTTTATCCATTCGGTTTTCAATTGCAGAATTCTACAGAAGAAGGTGACTGTGGTACCCAAAGGTACATATTGGAAAGAAGTGAACTAGAATAAAAGGGATAAGGGGTTTCTTGCAAAGAAAGAGTGGGTTTCAACACCTAGACCCTCTAATATTATGACCACTCTGAAAAAGTCCTGGGTGGATATTGCTGATGAAGTGGAACAAGGAAAGATCTCTGACTTACCTAGTCTTCCTGTTAGGTTTGGTCATGATATTAATAATACAGGGGGACCTGATCTTAGTGAAGAGCTTAATACGAGTCTATATTTTTCAAATGATATTTAAAATTTGGTTTTTCACATCCAAAGAAAAATGGATGACATTTCCATAATGAAGGGGTATGGAAAAATATATTAAAAAATCTAATAGTGTCAATACAGGATGGTGAGGAGCTCATTGGTGTCCTCACTGCATCATCTTTGATATCAATAATCTTTGCATACTTTTTCTATAATATATCCCTCAAGACATCAACCATTTAATTAGGAACATGTGGTCATGATCCTGTTCATGTTTCTATTTCCAATACATCCAGAATTCCTCAAGATGATTTAGCGCTGGAGGTTACTCAGCTTACTGCAGCAAGGAATAACATTGATGCTGGTTTAAATCTGAATGGAATCACCAGAAAAGACAACATTGAGGCAGATTCTAATGAAAATACTGCTCTGATAGTCACCGGTGAAGCAGTCTATACTACTGTGCTGGTAGAGAAATCACGTGTTTGTTTAGAACCAATAGGAGGAATCATCAAGAGAAATAATAGAGCAGATTAGCTCACTACAATGAGGGGTAATAGTACAGTTATTATTGACCTGAAGGACACCAAAAAGGATAACAGTGAATCAGAACACACTACTTTAGAAATGGATAGCTCTGGTATTGGTTTGGACCAGAAGGGTGGTAACATAGATGAAACTAGTGTAGAATATCCTGGTAATGGAAATTGTGTCAACACTGGAATTGATCTCATCACCTCTAATATAAATGATCTTCTTAAAGGAGATTCATGTCCTAAAAGAAAGTTTGGAAGGGATTCTAAATCTATCAAGTATAAAGTAATGGGATTCAAAAAGGGGGTCCAGCCCCGGTATTAAGTTTAAATGAGAATTATTTTTTGGAATTTCCAGTGATTTTCCAATCTTGAGACAATGAGATCCCTAAGGATTTTCATTTAGCCTCATAATCATATTTTTATAGTATTTTCCAAACCTAAGAGAGTATTTGCTAACAATGTTTCTAATTAGGAACATTTGGGTTTTTATTTTATTGATTCTAATAGGTGTGTGTCAGAGACAAAAAGCCTTTGGGTCTTGGAACATTTCTCCTTATCTGATATTTATTTGGTTGATAATAGTGATCAACACATGATGTTTTCCTTCACTTATCTTGGTTTTCACCATCTTTTCTCTTTTATTTATGCCTATAACTATTACCAGGATCGTAGGAGTTTGTGGTTGGATATTGGTTCTATTAGCTATGCCACCACTAGTGCTTGGTTAATTATATGGTATTTTAACTCTACCATGACCCCAAATGATAAGATGGGTGCTATGAATAATTCTATTGCTTCTAGGAAGATAAAATATTGTATTGATCAAAACGGGATGATTGAGGTGAATCTGGTTAGGGAAAAATATACTTGGTATAGGAAGTTTTTGAATAGGTATGTTGCGAGCAGGATTCATAGGGAATTTTTCAATAAATCCTATCTGGGTTCCTAGGGATCCATATCTTGTACAAAGTTGTCTAGAATTAACTATAATCATCATCCTATATTGGTTGATCTTGTGGGAAAAGATCCCAAGATGCCTTTACCCTTCAGTTTCAACAAATCTTGAATCACACATCCTAAGTGTAGGATAATTTTCAAGAAGATTTGGAACTCTATGGGATGTAGGAAGGATGATTTTAATTCTGTAATCAAGATCAAACTACTCAAAAGAGACTTAAAAATATGGATAAAAGGTCATTTTATTTCTCTTGATGCTAAAATCTTCCCTCTTGAGGGTTCTCTATAGTAAATACAAGATTAGAATACTATGAATGACTTCCCTGATGGTGATATTGGGAAAACTGATATTGTCTCCAAGATTAATAGTCTATTGAACCATAAAGACACCTTACAAAGGGATGCCTTTAAGGTTAATTGGTTGAAATATGGTGATATAAATTCAATATTTTTTAATTCTCTTCAAAAAATCAGGATGTTTTCCAGGCCTCTATATTTGATTAAAAATGGAGATGAGATTATTGATAACATGAAGGATCTCCCTGAGCATGTGATCTCTTACTTTAAATACCTATTAAATGGTCCATCTTCACCTTGTGATCCTGTGGAAGGTATTATTCCAAGACTTGTTTCTTAAGAAGATAATCATTATCTTACCTATATTCCCATGGAGTTTGAAATCAAGGAATCCACCTTCAGTCTCAAATCTGAGAGTGCCCCCAATTCAGATGGTTTTGGAAACCTCTTCTTCAAGACCTTCTAGGATATTATCCAAGTTGATGTTTGAAGGTTAGCCACCCATTTTTTTAAAGGGGTTTTTCTTCTTTATGGGTTGAATTCCCAATTTCTAGATCTCATCCCAAAGGTGTAAAATGCCAATGAGATCCACATTTTCAGGACAATTTTGTTAGTTAACACCATCTGTAAAATAATTTTAAAGATCTTGGATACAAGGATGACCTCAATCTATACCAGAATTGTCTTCCATAACTAGTTTGGTTTTGTAAAGGGAAGATCCATTCAGTATTATCTCGTTTCTGCCTTATAATTTGTAAACTTGCTAAAGAATCCCATTAGAGGTGGAAATATTACACTAAAACTTAATGTTAGAAAGGATTTTGACACAATGGATTGGGGATTCATTTGTAAGATCCTTCATATGTTTTTATTTGATACTGTCTTCATTGATTGGGTTATAACCAATATTCTTGGGTTGGCATACATC
Organism: Viscum album; assembly: GCA_963277665.1. Lineage (NCBI taxonomy): Eukaryota > Viridiplantae > Streptophyta > Magnoliopsida > Santalales > Viscaceae > Viscum > Viscum album. The sequence goes on from OY728125.1 coordinate 361,330,376, forward strand.
TCTGTTATGATTAATGGGTCTCTTGAGGGATACTTTGACAATTCTAGAGGTGTAAGGCAAGGTGATCCACTTTCTATCTTAGCAGATTACTTTCCATTATGGTTAGTAATGGTAATTTGAAAGCTATTAGTGCTAGAAGAGGTTTAAATACTCCTACTCATTTATTGTGTGCTGATGACATCATAATTTTTACTCAAGGGGATAGAATAAATATCAACAACATCAAGAGGTCTCTTTCACACCATGAGAAAGTTTCTGGTCAGGAGATCAGCTGGAGTAATTCCTTTGTTTATTTTGGAAGAATTTTTTTTATCCCTAGGAAGAATTACATTATCAAAACTTTGGTAATTCATGAGGGAGTTTTCCCCTTTATTTATATGGTGGTTCCCATGTTTTGGGGTGACCAAAAGCTTCCTACTTCTCATATATCATTGGCAAGGTCAAAAGACAACTTGCTACTTGGAAAGGTAAATCTCTCTCGATGGTGGGTAGTGTTTGTCTAGTGAAAGATGTTACTATTTCCAAGTTTGTTTACTATTTTATGGTGTTTAAATGGCCCATCTCTCTCATCAATAGCATCAATGTGTATGTTAAAAATTTCATCTGGAGTGGCAACATTCTTGAGAGGAAGTTAGAAACAGTATTTTGTAGCACTTGTTGTAAACCATATGATGCAGGGGGCTAGGCATTAAGAACCTCAAATCCTTCAATAATTCTTCGTAGGGTGTGTTTATATGTAGACTTTTCAATGGTGATTCTAAGGCTCTCGCCTTCCTTAGGACTAATTTTATGCATCGGCTCAAGAATTTAATTTTTGGTTATATTAATTCCTCTATATGTACTGCTTTTAAATCCACTTATGCTTCAATTAATTTTAACACCAGATGGTTGGTCTCAAGAAATTACTCTCTTCTTTTTTGAAAGGTTAATTGGACTGTTCATCCCCTTGTTGAATCCCTTATAGAAGAGGTTAGTAATTTGGATCTGGATATTACTATCAAGGACTAACTTGAGAGTATGTAGGGTCTCCCGACTCATATCATCAACATTGTTAATTGTTATTATTTTTTTAATAGAGCTGATTTTTGGGTATGGGAACCTACTTTCAAAGGGATTTTGTCTTCTAAATTTTTCTACATGAACTCTTTGGATTATAACATTGATGATCAGTGGATATGGTATTTTCACAGGAGACTCATTAGGCCTTCTCGGTCCATTCATGTCTGGAGGGTGGCTCATGGAAAGATACCAACTAATTTCTATCTTAAATCTTGTGGTATTTCCCCGTATTCTGTTTTTTTCTTTGTCATAAGCATAGGGAGGATGTGGATCAATTATTTCTTAGTTGTGTTTCTACTTCATCAATGTGGAATGATGTTATGAATATTTTTGAAATTATTTTACATTGGATGGATTCCATATGAGGGTTTCTTTAGGGATAGAGTAGTCTGGTGTTGTCTCCACTGTTAATGGATATTTTTCATGTTGTTGTAGCTGAGTTGATTCACTTTATTTGGAATTCTAGAAATATAATTTTATATGATTGGAATTATTTCAATGTCGGTGATGCACTATCATCGATTCTTGATGTTGTTTGTGATGTTTTCACTTAGAAGAAACACTATTGTTTCAATTAGGTGCATGATATGTCTATCCTTGGATGGGTTGGTGTAAAAGGTACTTTTAGGCCCCCTCTTGGTACTTTTGAAGTCTTATGGAATGAACCTTTTGTTGGTTGGATCAAGGTCAATTCTTATGGCACCTCATGAGGAAATCTGGGACCCTTCGGTTATGGTGATATTTTTAGGAACCATCGGGGAGAGGTCCTTAAATGATTTCATAGTTATTGTGGTCTTTCCTTTTCAATTGAAGAAAATATGATGGGTATTATCATTGTAGTGGAGCAGTAATAGAATCAAGAGTGTAACAACATCTCGCTTTAAAGTGATTCTACCATTATTGTGTCAGCTATCAGGATAGGATCATCTCATTTATCCTAGTAGCTCACAAATAGAGGGATTAATTTCTTGGATTCTATTTCCTATATAGATTATATTATCACACATGTATACAGGGAGGTCAATGTGGTGTTGAATGGTCTTGAAAATAATGGTGTCAATGGCGCTACTTTCTTATGGTATGATCAACTACCTGATGATCTTTTTCCTTTTTTGCAGCAGGATCAAGGTAAATCTCCCATTTTTAGAATTATGTAAGTCATAAACTTTTTTTAATAAACGAGCCTTTATTTTCTGGGAAAGTTCACATCTTATCATTTTAAAAAAAATATTATACTTATAAAAAATAAGAGGTTGACATTTTGTCACTTTCATGTCACTTTCAATCATTTTAATAATATTTATATCCTTTTTATAGAAAAATCCCATTAAATGAGTCAATTGTGATCCTTAGGTGTTTAGAGTATATTTTTACTCATTCAATAATATTTTTATAGGTTTTAGGGTAAAATTTTTAATTAATTTAAAATTAATCATGTTAAGGGAATGAGAAAACAAGTTTTTAAAAAGTAAAAACCATCAAAATATTGACAAGTATTTATATCAAATTTTAATATAAAAATACTTCCAAAGACTAAAATTGGATTAAATGATAAAAACATAATCTAATTATAAATTAAAACCAATTAAAATTATAATCTAATAATATAATTAAATTAGAAGAAATAGTAGTTTTGAATTAAAATGTAGTATTTTTTATTATTCATTTAAATTTGAAAATTATCAGAAAATTATAAAAAAATTATCCAACATAAATTTTTATGTCCATATACCAAATAAGAATTTTATTTTTTAAAATATAATATGAAAAAGTCTCAAATACTAGATTTAAAATGGTTTTACCATCAAAAGGTGAAAAAACTGCATTTTTTTGAAAAACATTACTTTTATCTGAAAAATTGAATTTGTTCTTATATCATGTCTAGAAAACATATAAGATGAATTTTAAACATTAGATTTAATATATTAAAAATATATTTCATTAGTAAAATCCATCAAGAGTGATTTTATTATCTTATAAACTCGATTAAGCTCAGTCTTTCGTAAATCGAGTTCTATCAAAATAACTAGAGATTATGTGTAACACAAGACAAGCATACTATTATGTATACCGCAAGCTAGGAACATGTTTTGTATAAAAGAATATTACATTGGTGTATCATACAACATAATACATCAAATAAATTTAAAAATATATATCTCATAAAAATATCTGGGTGTTACATTCTACCCCCTTAAAACGAATTTCACCATCCAAATTCGTGAGGGTTATAAAAGGATATAAAACTAAATCATAAAAATAAAGAATAAAAATTAATTTTAAAAAGTAATAGATGGAAAATAATAGTTACCCAAAGTAAATCATAACTAGATCTCTGCGTAGGAGAACATAGGTAAAGATTGTGCACGGAAAAAAAGCATAAATATTCGTAAAGATCACTGATCACAAGAAATCTAGTGATCCTGTGAAAGTAAAAAATAAAAAAAACATAAACTAAATAAGCATGAAAAGGGTCATTGATATCATTAAAAATTTATGATAATAAGACACTTTTTTACATCACAATCTCTTTTCTGAATGTTAATGAATTTGCATGAGAAGATATACTTGCTTGATTTCAGTATAATCTCACTATTGGTCGTGTCTTGAATAATTATACACTTCATCACTTATTTTGAGAAATGAAGTTGAATTTTTAATTCCTGAAGTGCTATTAGATCATGAATTCTATAAATATAATGATAAGTCATTCAATATTTCTTTATCAGAAAAAAAAATTGGCACAAGTTATCAAATATCCATAAGTCCACCTATAACGAGATAATACTTTAATCTAACAAACATCATCCAGATTTTAAACTTTACTATCCATAAATTTATAAAATTATAATCCTTATAAAATATGAAAATTAAAACTATAGAAAGAGGTACTCTAACTCATCTTAACATTTATCCATCACATTTCATAAGGAATCTCTTGTTGTTCACATTTCAAACATGTGAACACCTTCATCGTGTATTCTCTTGAGTCATGGTAATAACCTGAATTACCACATATCCTCATTGAAAACATGCATGTTTCCTTATTCAAAAACGTATTGGATATAGTCCTTTAGTCTTAAAAAGTTGTATACTTCATCCATGATAGCATGACTCTCTTGAAAAAAATCCATTATTAGTTCAAAAGAAACTAGTATAATCTAGTTTAATTATTCAACTCCAATATATCTTTATCAAAAAATTATTATCTTAACATAAAGAGACATATTATTGGTTATATTTCCCTTAATAATGGGTTATCCAAATATATAACCATACCCTCAAATCATTTTCTAGTTCCTTAGAACTATTCAACATATCCTTTCCAATAATTAATGAAAAACTTATACCAAAACACATATATATTTCATGATTCATATAACATAATCCTTGAATTCCGAAACATATACTCTTCAATCACCCAACATTATTTTTAAAACATGAATCATGAACCATCATCTTAATCTTTCCTAAAATATGAATCATGTCTTTAGGTTTCTCAACCTTTATATAACCATGATTCTTAGGATTAAAGTAAACAATAATGCTTGAACATCCCATACCTTTCCAATGTCATTTTCAATCTCTTTACCCTCAGTAGTATAACCAATAATTGAGACACCTTCCTGATTCTCTTCATGAGATTTCCACTTAGGTAATCAATTTTCATATAACCCATACATTACACATCTGAAAAATCCAATGCTAACCATGTTCTATCTAGTTCCTTCTATTGACTAAGACCAAAAAGAAAAGTGTAAGAAATAATTATCATAGATTAAAATCACATAACCAAGGGAAATTACTTATAATATTTCAATAAATAATACCTTAGGTTTAATCCTAGGTTATTCTAGGTTGTTACCAAAAAAAATAGGATTGTAACCTATAGTTAGACTTATCCTTAGGGACATCCCAATACATATTATTAGAAATATATCTAGGGATATGACTAAATTTTTCACATCCTAGTTTCCAAAGGTTAACTAAACCTTTTCTCTGATACCAACTATAAAGACCCAAACTTGACTTACATGGAAATCACATTACATTTTCAGAATAATTATTACATGATAAAAACAAATGACCAAAGACCATATTAGTTTAGTGTATTTGGAAAATTGTAAACATAAACAACTTTGTCATAAAACATCTACATCATATCATTCTTTTTTCCTTCATAACTAGAACCCCTTTTGTCATATATTACTTAATACCCTTCTTCAAATCTTGTGAAACAAAGCATAAAAAGGGGTGAGTTCAAATTATAATTAAGGGTAAACTATGGTGATATGTAAACATAATCATGAACATAAATGGTATGATAATGTTATCATATCATTAGAATATCATGTCCTATATATCAAAGGCAAAATTGAATCATAAGGAAAATCAAATATCCTAATCCAAAAGATCATAATGTTGACATAAGACATGAAATTGTAGCATACACATAAAATTATAACTTTGTGAATATGTAAAAATAGTAACAAGTTCAACCATTTATTTAAGTCCATGAAATTAGTACCTTGCATAAAAATATGGGCATGGAAACTAGGTCCACTCATAAAATTATGGACATGAAAAACTAGGTCCATTCATAGAATTTTGAACATGAAATTAGGTCCATGCATAACATACATACCACATGAGTTATCCATATTTACCCAATTCACTAGAGGGTAATATAGGTCCCACCCATCTCAAAATTAAATCATACATATGTGTGCTACAAAAACACAAATCATTCAATATATCATAACCCAAGGAATAAAATGGGTTTCTTAAACATCATTCCACCATAAAATAATAGATAGTGAATGGATTTCATAAGTATAGTCCCATAATAAACATAAAAAACCATATTTATAATAGGGATAATATACTTGAAACATATCCTTATTAAATAAAGTCATCATTGATAGAAAATAATTTTGGTAAGACACTTGAAATTGATTATTGAGGAAAATAGCCTTTCTTCTTCAAAAACATTTTCTTTTCTTAAAACACCATAAAGTTTTAAAAGAAAAGAATTTCATTGAAAATAAAATTGAAAACTTTTAAGATAAACTTCATGTAAATAAGATGTTACTAAAGTTGAAAAATATATTATTGGCATAGAAGTTAAAAAAAAATCTTCTCATACTTTTTCAAGAAATGTCAAAAAGTACATCATTCGGAAAATGAAAGATATATTATTTTCAAACCATGTATTAAAAGTAAAAAATGGGTAAAAATGAATTTAAACACCCATTTTAGAATAATAAACATTTTTATAATTTTTTTTTAGAAAACATGGATGTGTATGATAAATATTCTTATATAAATAATACTAGATAATAATGATATTGTGAAATTTTCCCTTAACAATTTATAATCAGTCCAATAATATTACTCATAAAATAAATAAAGTTAAATTAATATTTAAATATCAAAACCTTTATAATAATAATCATTAAAACATTCATGGGAAACATAAACACCACAGAAAATATATAGGTGGTGTATAAGGCATATGTCCCACATGAATGAAATTAAGAAAAAACAATCCCTTACCTTAGGTCTGGGATCCTTCGTATGAATTAGAAACTCATATATAATGTATTAAATAATATTATTAACTTATTACAGAACCATAGTTACATTTATGATATCATATATGATCATATTAACACCTATTTAATAATATTTCATTATTACACTTCTTTTGGGTGTTAACTGCTTCATTTTATTGTGGTTGTTTTATCAAATAAGTTATGATTCTTATTAATAGGTTATAGTTATATAATTTATATAATTAAATTAATAAAATGTTTATCATATTTAATCATTCTATAAATTAATATATTTCATTATTTATTGGAGATCATGTAGAATGAATCATATCACATCGTGGCAATGGTAGGCCGTACGTACGCATGAGCGATGATATCATTTCCATAATTATGAAATGGTATGAAAATGGATGGTGTGTGTATATATATATATATATAAATAAATATAATGTTATAATAATCATATATAGTTATTATTTTCATCATTATACCCATCAAAGTAATGTGGCAGTGAAAAAAAATTACACCACAACATGGAGACGGTAAGTTGCACGTTCGCAGGCGTGGTAATTTCATTTTTCATAGGATGAATAGAATATAGAATATGGTTGTTACATAAAAAAAATAACATCTCATTATATAAGTGATACTTTATTTATCACTTTATAATGGAGACATCTCATGAATATTATGTAGAAGAAGAAAGAAGTTTGAAAGAATCTGTAGAGGAGATTACCTCTTCTTCGATGAGCTCCCTCTAGATCACCTCATAAAGAACTATAGTTGGTCTTTTGAGAATATAAAAAACTATATAATGTTATTAGGGAAGTTGAGAAAGAAAATTTCCAGGGTATGTTCTAGATTGAAGGCTCAATGTGAAGTGAATAGGTGAGGGAGGAGGTGCCCTTTTATAATTTAGGTGAGGGGAACTTTTGGAAACTCCAAAAATATTAATTTATAATAAACTCAAAGAACATCCAAAAACCTCCAAAATTTCCTTATTTAAAATAATAGATGAGATAAGGTTGTAATATAATTAACTAGTAATTTTTAAACATGTTTTTATTTAATTTTAAACCTTATCATTTTGTTTTACCCTTAATTATTCTCTTTTAATTTTAACTAAGATAACAAATTGTTTAATATTAAAATAGTGTAGTTTTTTACGAGTTGATGTCAATAGGATCATAAATAAAAAATAAAGAAAATTTTATGGGGAAAATAATTATTTTATATTTTTAAAAATATTTCATGATTTTTAAATAATTTCATCAAACGTTATTTTTACAAAATATTAATAGTATCAATTTTGACACTATTCATTTAATAGATTTTTAAAAATATCAATACAAGATTTTAAACTCAAAGAAAATATTTTATTATATATATACGGGGTCAATTTAATCTATAAAAGTTTTTGGATATATTAATTATCCCAAATTATATTTATTTTAGTATTTTTAATAACATTAATTTGATATTTCCATTAATAAAATAATTATCACATCGGTTTTGTGTAATTATTTAATATAATTATTTTTTGGGTAAAAATTAAAAATAAAATACTATTATGGATATAAATCCTTTATATTTCATGATAATACTTATAGTCAAATATATATTTTGGAAAATAAACATTAAAAATTGTATATTTATTAAAACATGAATGTGAAAACATTAACATCACTTTAAATAAAAAAAATTATAAGTGTCGTAATCATTTCCATATGGCTCCAAATGGTTAATAACTCGACTCTTGGATTATTATGGTATAGATATACTCTACCAATAAGATTTGGTTACGTTTTTTGTTCTTTTAATGGTTATTATTATTTTAATTAAAATTATTCTATTGATTGGTCATCAATTAAATATTTTTTGCATCATCATTATATAATCCTTTTAGGTAATTATATATTCTCTAAAAGTTCTAAATAAATTACCATGATATATATAATTTCATTATATTTATGTAGAATATTTATTATCTATTTTTTATCAGATTTATCACTATACTAAAATTATTATACTTATAAGAAATAAGAGGGTGACATCTTTTCACTTTCATGTTACCTTCTTTTATTTTAATAATATTTATATCATTTTCAAAGAAAAAAGTCCGTTAAATGGGAAAATTACTATCTTTAGGTTTTAAGGGTTGATGGTTACTCATCCAATAAAATTTTTTGAGGTGTTATAATTATTTTATTGTTCTTATCATATTAATTGTTTACCTAAATTACCTAATTTACTTTTAACCACATTAAATAAAAAGCACCATAGATATTATTCACAATATCAAAAAAAATAAAAGTAACCTATTTAAATAATTTGGACCCAATAATTACAAATATGGAATCATTTTTTTGAAAATTGTAAACACATAAGTTGCAGTAATTAAATTAAAATTAATCCCGTTGAGGGAACGAGAAAATGAGTTTTTAAAAAGAAAAAACCCTCAAAAGATTGACATGGGTTTATGTTAAATTTCAATGTGAAAATATTTCCAATTACTAAAACTGAATTAAATGATAAAAAATTAATATAATTATACTTTAAAACTAATTAAAAGGATAATCTATCAATATAAATAAATTAGATGAAAAAGCAGTTTTAAATTAAAATGTAGTATTTTCACTATTTATTTAAATTTAAATATTATCATAAAAAAACCAAAAATTTATCCAAAGAAAATATTGATATCCCACTACCAAATAATAAGTATATTTTGTCAAATATAATATTAAAAAGTTTCAAAAACTATATTTAAAATGGGCGCGCCATCAAAAGGCTACAAAACTGCAATTGTTTTTGAAAAATACTTCTTTTATCCGAAAAATTGAATTTGTTCTTATATAATGTATATAAAACATATAAGATGAAATTTAAACATTATATTGAATATATTTCATATATATTTCACTAATAAAATTCATCCATCCAATGGCCCGAAGGCCTTCATTTTTTATTGATTTATTGATAATCCACCTTTCAAGGGGTGAGGTGGAACCCTTACAAAGCCCGTAGGTGTAAGTATTACATGGCCCGTAGACCTTAGAGGAATTCACTGCCTGTAGGCTTCAACCATTACATACAACCCAGACTAACTACTTGGAACTGCTCCTCCCCAGCATCTTGATCGTGAATCAGCTCTTCACCTTCGCATGGCTATTCGGTTAGGCTATCCCATGCATGCATAGGCTTGTCCTGATGGCAGGTGTCATACCCTCTCATTCTTGCAATCCGTGTAGCTTCTGCTGTGGTGAATGCTCCTTACTCATCCTCCTATAGAGCTTGTTCCTTATAGGTTGTTTGGTTTGCATCTGCACTTAAGGTGGCCCAAAGGCCTTGAGGTGGCCCGAAGGCCTTACTGGCCCGAAGGCTTGGGTGGCCCGAAGGCCTTAAAGGACTCGGGGACCAAATCGGTGGCCCGAAGGTCCAAATGGGGGCAAATTCTCGGCTGCTAAAGTACCAAACAATGCATGTTATAGTTCCGCTACAGTGTCTGCTACAGTGTTGCACAGTTCCTGCTACAGTACCTGTTACAGTACTGCTATAGTCCCATAAATTATGTCTCCGCCTGGATTTGATCCCGGGTTGCCTGGATGTACTTAAGAGTCCTCACCAACTGGGTTGAGGCTCATGTTCTCACTAATAAAATCCATAAAGAGTGATTTTATTGTTTTATAAACTCGATTAAACTCAGTCTTGTGTGAAATGATTTCTATCAAAATAACAAGAAATTTTGTGTAACACAAGACAAGAATAGTTTTTGGTATACCGAAAGCTTGGAAAGTGTTGCGTTTATCACATGATTACCTTGGTACATCATACATCACAAGACATCAGAGAAATTAAAAGAAATATATCACATAAAAATCTCGGGGTGTTACATTTAACCCTCAACACAGTCAATCCATGATTGCAGATAATGTATTAAGGGAAAGTTTACATGTTCTAAATTATTTTAGAGGGTGAAGTAATGGAGGATCATTATAAAAAGGATTAATTCATAGTTAGATTAATATAACACAAAAAACACATAGAGAATTCATAGGCAGGCACCTCCTAAAGGAAACACTTAGGAATTTAGGGGTGGAATCACTTGAGTTGTGTTACCATATTCATAGAATTATAAAGTATCCCACCTCCTAACTAAAAATTTTAAGTGGGGTGTTCTCATGAAAAATTTAGCACACAAATCATGTTGATTTATCGACTACCCCATATTAAAATCAGTCACCACTTCTGATATTCAATGCATGCAACCTCTTATAACCTCTATATGAGACGATCCATGATGAAACACACCCTTAAAACTCAATTCATGTAATAAAAATCCTTTTATGCTAATTATTTCAGCTCTTGTAACATTACCATAGTTTGATCCATGCTAGATTAAGAACGAGCATAAGATCAAGTCCATCAATAAGCCACTTGAAGAATCAAACCAAGGCTCAAGAACCAGTCATGAAACCTTAATAACATTCATGATGGCCATTAAACACCATCATTACCAAGCCTATGATACATGATAAACATATAAATTACCTTAAACAAAAAGAATACCACCGTTACTTTTACATGGAAAAAATAAGAAAGTTATGATATTCATGGCCACAGACCATTCATTCACACAAAATAAGGGACAAGGATCATGGGGTTGTTTTTAAGAATAAATAAATAAATAAGATGATACATGAAGCATTATACATATGATCATCCTATAGAAAATAATTTTCCACATGGAGCCATATGAGAATGTGGAAGGATCAATGAGAAAGAATCTCAAGCATCCTCAACATTTCTATAAAATTATTAGGGAGCATCCTTTGTATGAGTCCTCTGGTTCTTCCCCTTTTGATTTCCGTTTACATTTATCCCCATGCAACAACATAGGGTTTAAATTTAAATTATTATTTTTTCTATATTTTTAACTATAGTAGCTCATTTCACTTTCCCTTAGATCTTTTTCTTTATGTTCCTCTACCATGATTCTTCTCTAAATCTATGCTGGTGGAGTGATGACTTGTGGAGTTGATCCTAAGGGAGGATATAGTGCTATTATGATTTTCAATTCATTTTTATTCATTTTTATTTCTTTTCATGGTGGGAATAAAGGTGTGTGGGTTTTGGTGGGTGATCATTTCCATAATCTATCATTCCCTCTTCTTTATCTCTTCCAATATCAAATTTAATATACCTAACTTCTCTTAGATCATAAAACATACAATATATTTTGTTGGTTTTTAGATTAAATGACATAAGATTGATTTGGGTTTGTGCACTAAAATTCTTACCATGGAATGTTGGTTTTGACCACATCATAGTTTATCATTATGTGGAACATGGAATAGTGTAAGATACAATGTTATTGTGGTTGTATATGAGATTATCATATTATCATATAATTGTTTTATTGATGAACATGTTCTACATTATCTATCATACTAAGTTGTTTATTATATAATGAAGATTTTGTGGAGTTTAAATGGATTTTATGATTATTTAAACATAAAATAATCATTATGGAGATTAATTTATATGTTTTAACAGCTGAAACATTATATAATTTTTTTTGAAATTTTAATTCAATTTAGATAAATCTTTTGAGGTTATTTGAGGTCTATATAAATCAGTTCAATCCTTTTACAATATGTGACATTCAATTATGTCAAAATGCTGGTTAAAACACCTCAAATCAAGATGATCATAAAGATCTCGTTCTCTAAATTATTTAAATAAAATGTTCTAGTATACTGTGAATAGAGATATATATTTCCCATGCATTAATAGATTCATAAGATTCATGTATAACTGTTCTGGAAGGATTCGTGGGGCTGCTTATTAGTGATTGTGATCAAATACTTATTTCAAATATTGATAGTATGAATTGATATTGTGAAAGGTATACCATTCTTATTATTGGTTTTATTTTCATTCAAAAAATATAGATAAATACTAGGATTTATGGAATTTAGGAGTTGTATATCTATTATGATTAGGATGTTATATATCCTTTTAAAATCCTTTAGTGGTATCATAGATAATCAATTAATGTTTGGTTTGAAATTCACATGGATGAAGAAAATGGAAACCATTTTTTTCACAGTGCCATGATATAGTCGAAGAAAAAAACACATATATGTTATTAATAATTAAATAAAAAAACTCATTTCGTCTGAAAATATGAATTTTTATTATTTATTCCAATAGAACATGATATGATTCTTTCAAAATACTCATTTCGTGCATCACCAAAATGTTATGTAAAATAGAGTATCCTATTCAATACCACCATGTAATGTTAAGGACCCCTGTAAAACTATATCTTTTATAGAATAGTGTAAATGGAAAACCCATTTTGAAAACATAAAATCATTTCTAAAATGAAAGTAAAAAATGTCATGACCAGGTAAAATGACTACTAAAAATGCCAATTGTCAAGTACACCCATGATTGGAAATGGATTCCAAAATAGCCATAACACGTGGAATTTTAGAGGTCCAAAATTTCTTATACTATTCCATGGTGAAAGAAGATTTAGACATAATTTTAAATAAAAATGTTTTTTGCTAAAATTCTAAAAAATCTTCACCGATGTGGGCCCTTCAAGATCCCACTAGATTCAAGTGGGGGCTTTAAACAATATAAAAAATGTGTTGGTTGATATGTTTTAAGTTTTAAGTAGATTTATGTGGTTGCCTAATTTATAAAGTGATTAGAATTTATAAAATGAGATAAAAATATAAATGTGTTTATATTTATTTATGAATTTTTCATAAATGTAAATATAAAATATTTATATCAAGTTATTATTTTTCAATTATTTAATTTATTCAAAAAGTCATTTTTAGATATTAATATGATCAATGGTTTAAATAAAATCCAATGTGAGATGTTCAGTTTATTTAAATTTTTTTACATAAATATGAAATGTTTATTATTAAAAAATGAGATCATAAATTATATCATATTATTAAATATGAATGAGATTATATTAAAACCTTGTAAATGATAATATATAATATTCATATTGTACAATAGTAACTTTTAAATGTTTATTGTACCTAAGTTATAATGTGTTGATAATTTATTTATTTTTGAATTGTTAACAAATTCTTTATCTCACCCGGCGGCGACTTTCCCTCCCTCTAGGGTTTCCTTCGCTTTCTTCAGCAGCGTTTTTTCATCTCCTTGGATCTTCGATTGGGTGGAACTTTGGGGTTTGATCTTCATCGGTGGGTTCTTGGAGTTTGCCTTTTCTCCGTTTCAAGGAGCTTCGCTGCGGATTCTCTGGTCTCACACCTCCGTCCGGGACATAGCTTCCGTCGTTGACCTGCTTCGCCTCCCTTGCTTCCGGGTTTTCTTCGGGTCTCGCCTTCTCAGATATCGTGATGATGATGGATGGGGCGGCCGCTTCGTCGTCTCGCCCGAACGGTGTCGGTGGAGTTTGGTCCCACCGTGCATCAGACCTGGCTTTGTCCAGATATGACCGTCGTTTCTTCATTGTGGTGACTTCTGGGGAGGTGGATTCTTAGTGGATCTGGTTCGAGGACGCGCTGATCTGGGCTGGTCTTGGTTTGGCGCAGCATAGGTGCTTGTGGTTTGGCTTTGGCTGGTCTTTTTGGATGCCGGGTGTGGATCGGTGGAACTGCAGCAATGGCCATGGATTGTGCTTCACGCTTCCGCCCAGATTTTCTCTCCCTTGGTCGACCGGTTTCTCCTCTTTCGCCGCCTGCTTCGGATCTTTCCATCTCTAGTTTTGCGACATCGGTGGCTTTGGCGACGCGAGCTTCATGCCTTTCTTGTGGTGGATCTCCGATCTTGTGCCCTGCAGATCTGGTCGCTCGACTTGGTCTTCTCGCTGAGTCCCTAGTGGTTGCTTCATCAGAGGAGGTGGATGCTTGGTGGTTTAACTGATTCTCTCGGCCATTTGACGCAGTGATGCACCGCTTGGATGCTCCGGTGCTCCGTGATGCGCCTCTGACTGCTCTGGTTTTCTCCATGATGCGCTTCGTTGCTGCTTCTGTGGTTTGTGGATGCTGGCTGCATTGTCTGCTTCGGGGCAGTCATGATGCTTCTCTCGGCAATAGTGATGAACTGTTTGGCTGCTCCGGTGCTCCGTGACGTGTCTTTGGCTGCTCTGGTTTTTTCCATGATGCGCTTCATTGCTTCGTTGCTGCTCCTGTGTCTCGTGGCTTTTGAGATTCATTCAGCGCGTTGAGGATTGATGCGGGTTGGCTTTGGCATCAGTGGTTTTTTCTATTCTGTCTTACTTTGGTTCGGTTGCGGATCTGGTTCTGAACAGGCAGAATGGGATGATGGTGTTATGGATGATCTGGATGTCATGTCTATTCTCCTGATTTCTGGATCTGACTATCGATGAGATGCAGATGTCATGGTGGGAATTGCCTTTTTGTCTCTCTGTATTTGGTTGGTGTGTTTCTGTATCTTACGGATTGCATCGGGTGGGCAACCTCAAAAGAGGGATGGGTGTGTTGATGCCCATCATTCAGCCATGTGTCCTCTCATTTTGGATGGGTGAGTACCCTATTTGATTTCTGCACGGTGTTTTCTGGCGGATGTTGCAACGCATTAGGTTGAATGTGCAGTGAGTTTATCGCTTGCACCGTCGGGTGAGCGGCTCAAAAGAGAGATGGGTGTGTTGACACCCATCGTCCAGTCCACTCATATTTTTGTGTGAGATGGAGGAGTGTTTTGCCTTGATTGTGTTGCTAGCACAACACAATTCTTCGCAGAGAGGGTGACATTATCTTTGTTGGATTTCACTGTTGCATTTTCTGGGGGGGTGAAGAGACTTTTGTCTTGTTCTTATTACGATGTTTTCTTCTTTTCTAGCATTTGGATATCTTTTTTGGCCTTGCTCCCAATTGTTTAAGATGTTTTGCATTTGTATTTTTAATGGGTTCCTCCTTTTCCCCATCTTTCAAAAGGAGTTCTTTCTTTTCAATAAAAGGGGTTGGTCCTCTAGCTTTTTTTTAAAATAATATGAACTCTGTATTTATTTATTTATTCACTAAATTATTCATATATATGAAGGGTTATATTATGAGTTTTTATGTATTCTTTAGTTTAAACTTTTAAAATGATTCTCTATATTTTTATACGTGAATATAATGAGTTGTATTCTAGGTATGATAATGAGTTTAGTTTTATTTACCATAAATGTGGCTCGACTAGGTGTTGTGACCAAGAGGTTTTGAGTTCTTACTAGATTGGTGAAGAAGTCGGTGAATGGGAAGTGTGATTGTTTACAGTGTCATATTTTATTATCAACATATAAAGCAGTAATTAGTGGTAGGATGAGTTCTTATATCTAAAGTATTTTGATCTATTTATACGATTTTAAACCATTTCATAGTTGTAGAGTGTGCATATTATTTACGACAATGATAAAGCCAAAACGGTCACTCGAGATACTGCATGAAGTGTGAAGTCACAGTTGGTGTATTGACCGTATGAAGTGAAAACTCAAAGTTGGTGCACTAATCACAAAAAGAAAAAATTTCAACCACATAAAGTGGTATGTCACAATAAATGTACCAACCAAATGGAATATTTTACTTACAATGTACTTCAGACAACAAGTAAAGCTACCACGTGCATGTGACCACATGGAGTTATGTACACCAACCACGTGAAGAAATGTAAACCTACCACATGGTGAAATGAAAACTTATCACATAAAGTAATCTAGAAATACCACGTAGAGGATTACTTATCTATGGATTGTTAGGTCAAATGACTGTGGACACACATTGTAGGTCAAGTGACCATGGACACACATGGTAAGTTGGGTGACTATGGGCTCATATGATAGTTCGATCAACCGCATTATCAACCACATTAAGATCAAGCAAGGAAAGATAGGATAAGTTGAAAAGATCGGTATAAAGACAATGACATAAAATTGTTATTGTATTATGTGAATGAATATATGTAAAATAAGATAATTTATTTTAGATGGTTCTAGGTAGTATTGTTTTTAAAAGACAGATATGATACCCTATTTATTGTATTTTTGGGATTTTATAAAGCAAGGTTCATAATGACTGAATGAAAATTTATATGCAATTAATTAAATTAAGTCATCATGGAATTAATAATGAATATGCATGAATATGGGAGTAGTGATATAACTAGTCATGTATATATAAGGAATGAAGAACCATAGGTCATGTGTAATGATAACAAATCCATGATTCATGTAGATTTATATCATAATTTAAATACAAGAATTATTATGGAAGGAATGAGGTGTAGGTTCGATAGTTATTATGAGGAAGAATTCCAATATTTGTGTTTCCACCATCACATAAATATACTATGCATGTATTGAATTATACAAAGTGATTTAATGTGGAATAAATATAGGATTAAAGGATGATTAAGAGGATGCAATATTTATACATGTTTAAATATATTTACAATCTATTATAGAAGTGGTTTCTTATGGATGATATTATGAATGGAACATCTAGTATTTATGTACTTTTTAATTCAAAAGTATTTACATGGTTTCATATATATGTTAATAAATAATAAAGAGAAGAGGTAATTGATGCTACATGTCTTATATTTACAGTAGTTTCAGATCATGTATTGGTGAATGTGTTTGTGAGAGTTTTCTGAGGAAGAATAATGAATACAGAAAGAAAAAATAACTTCTTTCTCGCTATTGTGTTTGAAATTGAAGAAGAAGAGGAACAAGATTACAGAAGAGAATGTGTGAAGGATCCAAGTAGTACAATTATTACGTATTGAAGATTTTTAGTGAATGTCTATTCTATTTTTTGAAAAAATTGCATCATTATATAAACTGTGTGAGGAACACATGCACTATCAATGGAATATAACATAATTTATGTAATGGATATAGATTAGATTTTATAACAACTAGGATTGTTTTATAGTGGACTATGTGATCTCAAATTGTATCTAGGTTATTCCAAGGACTAACTAATCTTATTGAGTAATTAAACTTGTAAATTCTAATATTCCCATGGTCGTGATTGTGCATTGTGATTCAAAATATTCACTTGTCTCTAACTAGAGTAGAAGGATATCTTAAAATAGGAAAAAATTAAATGTATTTACCACTGATTCATCACCCCCTTAGTGGTCACATAGATCAAATTTTGTCCTTAAAATGGGAATCAGAGTGAGGTTCTATTTTTTGAATCTATTCTACCTGGATATTGAAGAAGAAGTTTTCCATGAATTTTAGAACACTGTTAATAGTAATGGGATTCCAATTTTATATGGAAAGAACTATCATATCTAGAAGGATATAATGCTATCATATCTATTATACTTTGGATAGAAAGTTATATAATTTCCTACATATAAATTAACTTATCCAACTAAGGGTGATCCATTAATAGAAATTTATTAGAAGAATCTAGAGAATTATGGATGGGGCAAAAATATTGTACTTTACTCCATCTTGGAAAATAAATTCCATGGGCTAAAGTAATTGGAATAGATAAAGGTATATAAGAAATGGTTAATAATATTTATAAAGGAAACCCATAGGTGAATAATCCTATGTTAAAAATTTGTATAATGAGTGAAGATATAAAAATGTGAGATAAGGAATCTATTGGTGAGTTCTTTAAATGGGTTAATGATGTTATAAGTACTATTAGAATATTTGGTGAGAAATTAGAAGATTATACTATTGTAGAGAAGATTATAATAATTAAACCTTCTAAATTTTAAACCAAAATATAAAATACTAAAATGATTTACATGGATGATTTTCATAGTATTATACTCATATATGAATTTATAAGGGTGAATTATATCAATAAGAAAGATAATTCTAACCAAGGAATTTATTTCAAAACCACATAACAAGAAAATACAAAGAAGTCTTTTATTGAAAAAGTAGTCAGTGATTGTAATTTATAAGAAAAATTGAGTATTATGTTCAATTAGTTCAAGTATTTATTTAATAGAAATATGAAAAGTGGTACAAGGAAGTATAATGGAAAGTTACCATTGAAGTGATTTAACTGTAGAGTAATTTTTTATTTTGTATAAAATTTTTCAAGAGTAAAGGAAGATGAAGATAGTGACAAAATAGATGAAATGAAAAGAAGACCACTGAAGAAGATGGAGGATAAATATGATTCCTATTTAATGGGAAGGAATAAGAAGTTATCTGTATATAAAAAAAGTGAAACATTTTTTCTATATATGAGGAAGATGTTGATAGTGTAGAAGAAGTTGGAGTTGAAAATTCAAGAGATGAAGGAACTGAGAAGTTTCTTATTATATAGATTAATAATGAAAGTTTTACCACTAATGAAATAAGAAAATTTGATGAAGAATAAGAAAATTAAACTCAAATTGAGTTTATACTAGGAAGCTAATTAAAATAATGTCTTTGGAAAATTGAAAATCTAGAGAAAAAAATAAGATGTTAATGAAATATGGTCACCTATTAACAATTAAAGAAAAAAATACATAAAGAAAAAATATATTTTTTTAAAAGAGATTTAAAACATAAATATGTTTTTTTATTAAGTGAAAACACTCAACAATTGTTTAGAAGATAATATGAAGGTAAAGAGGAAATAATTTGACACTGTACCACACAAAAGGTTTAAGCTTAATAAGGAAAACATAACATCCAAAATTCAATTTCAAAAGTTGGTGAAATATATAAGGAGTGTGGATCTAGATAATATCAGTGATGATCATCCTAAAATGATAATAAAAATGTTTAAGATACATGAAAGTGTCTAAGAAGAGGAAGAGAGTCAAGATAAGGATGTTTGTAGATAAAATAATAGAATTCCAAAATTATAGAATTCCTGAGAAATGAAACATTAAACAAGAATTGATATAAATGAAGACTCTAAAATGGGGTTTCCAATAATATAAACTCTGTATTTATTTATTTATTCACTAAATTATTCATATATATCAAGGGTTATATTATGAGTTTTTATGTATTCTTTAGTTTTAACTGTTAAAATGATTCTCTATATTTTTATACGTGAATATAATGAGTTGTATTCTAGGTATGATAATGGATTTAGTTTTATCTACCATAAATTTGGCTCGACTAGGTGCTGTGACCAAGTGGTTTTGAGTTCTTACTAGATTGGTGAAGAAGCCGGTGAATGGGAAGTGTGATTGTTTACGGTGTCATATTTTATTATCAACATATAAATCAGTAATTAGTGGTAGGATGAGTTCTTATATCTAATGTATTTTGATATATTTATACGATTTTAAACCATTTCATAGTTGTAGAGTGTGCATGTTATTTACGACAATGATAAAGCCAAAATGATCACTAGAGATACTGCATGAAGTGTGAAGTCACGGTTGGTGTATTGACCGTATGAAGTGAAAACTCACAGTTGGTTCACTAATCACATAAAGAAAAAATTCCAACCGCATAAAGTGGTACGTCACAATAAATGTACCAAACAAATGGAATATTTTACTTAAAATGTACCTCGGACAATAATTAAAGCTACCACGTGCATGTGACCACATGGAGTTATGTACACCAACCATGTGAAATGTAAACCTACCACATGGTGAAATGAGAACTTATCACATAAATTAATCTAGAAATACCACATAGAGGATTACTTATCTATGGATTGTTAGGTCAAATGATCGTGGGCACACATAGTAGGTCAAGTGACCATGGACACACATGGTAAGTTGGGTGACTATGGGCTCATATTATAGTTCTATCAATGGCATTATCAACCACATTAAGATCTAGCAAGGAAAGATATGATAAATTGAAAAGATCGGTATAAAGACAATGACATAAAATTGTTATTGTATTATATGAATGAATATATGTAAAATAAGATAATTTATTTTAGATGGTTCTAGGTAGTATTGTTTTTAAAAGACAGATAAGATACCCTATTTATTGTATTTTTGGGATTTTATAAAGCAAGGTTCATAATGACTGAATGAAAATTTATATACAATTAATTAAATGTAAGTCATCATGGAATTAATAATGAATATGCATGAATATGAGTGTAGTGATATAACTGGTCATGTATATATAAGGAATAAAGAACCATAGGTCGTGTGTAATGATAACAAATCCACGATTCATGTAGATTTATATCATAATTTAAATACAAGAATTATTATGGAAGGAATGAGGTGTAGGTTTTATAGTTTTTATGAGGAAGAATTCCAATATTTGTGTTTCCACCATCACATAAATATACTATGCATGTATTGAATTATACAAAGTGATTTAATGTGGAATAAATATAGGATTAAAGGATGATTAAGAGGATGTGATATTTATACATGTTTAAATATATTTACAATCTATTATAGAAGTGGTTTCTTATGGATGATATTATGAATGAAACATCTAGTATTTATGTATTTTTTAATTCAAAAGTATTTACATGGTTTCATAGATATGTTAATAAATAATAAAGAGAAGAGGTAATTGATGCTACATGTCTTATATTTACAATAGTTTCAGATCATGTATTGGTGAATGTGTTTGTGAGAGTTTTTTGAGGAAGAATAATGAATACAGAAAGAAAAAATAATTTCTTTCTCGCTATTGTGTTTGAAATTGAAGAAGAATAGGAACAAGATTACAAAAGAGAATGTGTCAAGGATCCAAGTAGTACAATTATTACGCATTGAAGATTTTTAGTGAATGTCTATTCTATTTTTTGAAAAAATTGTATCATTATATAAACTGTGTGAGGAACACATGCACTATCAATGGAATATAACATAATTTATGTAATGGATATAGATTAGATTTTATAACAACTAGGACTATTTTATAGTGGACTATGTGATCTCATATTATATCTAGGTTATTCCAAGGACTAATTAATCTTATTTAGTAATTAAAATTGTAAATTCTTATATTCCCATGGGTGTTATTGTGCATTGTGATTCAAAAGATTAACTTTTCTCTAACTAGAGTAGAAGGATATCTTAAAATAGGAAAACATTAAATGTATTTACCACTGATTCATCACCCCCTTAGTGGTCAGATAGATCAAATTTTGTCTTTAAAATGAGAATTAGAGTGAGGTTCAATTTTTTGAATCTATTCTGCCTGGATATTGAAGAAGAAGTTTTCCATGAATTTTAGAACACTTTTAATAGTAATGGGATTCCAATTTTATATGGAAAGAACTATCATATCTAGAAGGATATAATGCTATCATATCTATTATACTTTGGATAGAAAGTTATATAATTTCCTTCATATAAATTAACTTATCCAATTAAGGGTGATCCATTAATAGAAATTGATTAGAAGAATCTAGAGAATTATGGATGAGACAAAAATATTCTACTTTCCTCCATCTTGGAAAATAAATTCCATGGGTTAAATTAATTGGAACAGATAAAGGAATATAAGAAATGGTTAATAATATGTATAAAGGAAACCCATAGGTGAATAATACTTTGTTAAAAATTTGTATAATAAGGAATGAAGATATAAAAATTTGAGATAAGGAATCTATTGGTGAGTTCTTTAAATGGGCTAATGATAATATAAGTACTATTATAATATTTGGTGAGAAATTAGAAGATTATAATATTGTAGAGAATATTATAATAATTAAACTTGCTAAATTTGAAACCAAAATATAAAATACTAAAATGATTTACATAGATGATGTTAAAAGTATTATACTCAAATATGAATTGATGAGAGGGAATTATACCAATAAGAAATATAATTCTAACCAATAAATTTATTTCAAAACCACATAACAAGAAAATCCAAAGAAGTCTTTTATTGACAAAGAAGTCAGTGATTGTAATTTATAAGAAAAATTGAGTATTATGTTAAATTAGTTCAAGTATTTATTTAATAGAAATATGAAAAGTGGTAAAAGGAAGTATAATGGAAAGTTACCATTGAAGTGATTTAACTGTAGAGTAATTTTTTATTTTGTATAAAATTTTTCAAGAGTAAAGGAAGATAAAGATAGAGAAAAAATAGATAAAATGAAAAGAAGACCACTGAAGAAGATGGAGGATAAATATGATTCCTATTTAAAAGGAAGGAATAAGAATTTATCTATATATAAGAAGAGTGAAACATTTTTTCTATATATGAGGAAGATGTTGATAGTGTAGAAGAATTTGGAGTTTAAAATTCAAGTGATGAAGGTACTGAGAAGTTTCTTATTATAAAGATGAATAATGAAAGTTTTGCCACTAATGAAAGAAGAAAATTTGATGAAGAATAAGAAAATTAAACAAAAAATTAGTTTATAATAGGAAGAAAATTAAAATAATTTATTTGTAAAATTGAAAATATAGAGAAAAAATAAGATGTTAATGAAATATGGTCACCTATTAACAATTAAGAAAAAAATACATAAAGAAAAAATATAGATTTTTAAAAGAGATTGAAATATTAAATAAGTTTTTTATTAAGTGAAAACACCCAACAATTGTTTAGAAGACAATAGGAAGGTAAAGAGGAAATAATTTCACATTGTACCACACAAAAGGTTTAAGCTTATTAAGGAAAACATAACATCCAAAATTCAATTTCAAAAGTTGGTGAAATATATAAGGAGTGTGAATCTAGATAAAATCAGTGACGATCATCCTAAAATGATAATAAAATGGTTTAAGATACCTGAAAGTGTCTAAGTAGAGGAAGAAAGTCAAGATAAGGATGTTTATAGATAAAATTATTGAATTCCAAAATTATATAATTCTGGAGAAATTAAACATTAAACAAGAATTGATATAAATGAAGACTCTAAAAGGGGGTTGCCCCTCTAGTTTTTTTTAAAAAAAATTATGAACTCTGTATTTATTTATTTATCCAGTAAATTATTCATATATATCAGGGGTTATATTATGAGTTTTTATGTATTCTTTAGTTTAAACTGTTAAAATGATTCTTTATATTTTTATACGTGAATATAATGAGTTGTATTCTAGGTATGATAATGGATTTAGTTTTATTTACCATAAATTTGGATTGACTAGGTGTTGTGACCGAGAGGTTTTGAGTTCTTACTAGATTGGTGAAGAAGCCGGTGAATGGGAAGTGTGATTGTTTACGGTGTCATATCTTATTATCAACATATAAATCAGTTTTTAGTGGTAGGATGAGTTCTTATATCTAATGTATTTTGATCTATTTATATGATTTTAAACCATTTCATAGTTGTAGAGTGTGCATATTATTTACGACAATGATAAAGCCAAAACGGTCACTAGAGATACTACATGAAGTGTGAAGTCACAATTGGTGTATTGACCTTATGAAGTGAAAACTTAGAGTTGGTGCACTAATCACATAAAGAAAAAAAATTCTGACCACATAAAGTGGTATGCCACAATAAATGTACCAAAAAAATAGAATATTTTACTTATAATGTACTTCACACAATAAGTAAAGCTACCACATGCATGTGACCACATGGAGTTATGTACAATAACCACGTGAAGAAATGTAAACCTAACACATGGTGAAATGAGAACTTATCACATAAAGTAATCTAGAAATACCACGTAGAGAATTACTTATCTATGGATTTTTAGGTCAAATTACCGTGGAAACACATAGTAGGTCAAGTGACCATGGACACACATGGTATGTTGGGTGACTATGGGCTCATATGATTGTTCGATCAACCGCATTATCAACCACATTAAGATCAAGCAAGGAAAGATAAGATAAGTTAAAAAGATCGGTATAAAGACAATTACATAAAATTTTTATTGTATTATATGAATGAATATATGTAAAATAATATAATTTATTTTAGATGGTTCTAGGTAGTATTGTTTTTAAAATAAAAATATGATACCCTATTTATTATATTTTTGGGATTTTATAAAGCAAGGTTCATAATGACTGAATGAATATTTATATGCAATTAATTAAATGTAAGTCATCATGGAATTAATAATGAATATGCATGAATATGGGAGTAGTGATATAACTAGTCATGTATATATAAGGAATAAAGAACCATAGGTCGTGGGTAATGATATCAAATCCATGATTCATGTAGATTTATATCACAATTTAAATACAAGAATTATTATGGAAGGATTGAGGTGTAGGTTTGATAGTTTTTATGAGGAAGAATTCAAATATTTTTTTTCCACCATCACATAAATATATTATGCATGTATTGAATTATACAAAGTGATTTAATGTGGAATAAATATAGGATTAAAGGATGATTAAGAGGATGCGATATTTATACATGTTTAAATATATTTAGAATCTATTATAGAAGTGGTTTCTTATGAATGATATTATGAATGAAATATCTAGTATTTATGTATTTTTGAATTCAAAAGTATTTACATGGTTTCATATATATATTAATAAATAATAAAGAGAAGAGGTAATTGATGCAAAATGTCTTATATTTATAGTAGTTTCAGATCATGTATTGGTGAATGTGTTTGTGAGAGTTTTCTGAGGAAGAATAATGAATACAGAAAGAAAAAATAATTTCTTTCTCGCTATTGTGTTTGAAATTGAAGAATAAGAGGAACAATATTACAGAAGAGAACATGTGAAGGATCCAATTAGTACAATTATTACGTATAGAAGATTTTTAGTGAATGCCTATTCTATTTTTTGAAAAAATTGTATCATTATATAAACTGTGTGATGAAAACATGCACTATAAATGGAATATAACATAATTTATGTAATGGATATAGTTTAGATTTTATAACAACCAGGATTGTTTTATAATGGACTATGTGATCTCAGATGGTATCTAGGTTATTCTAAGGAATAACTAATCTTATTGAGTAATTATACTTGTAAATTCTAATATTCCCATGGGCGTGATTGTGCATTGTGATTCAAAAGATTCACTTGTCTCTAACTAGAGTAGAAGGATATATTAAAAAAGGAAAAAATTAAATGTATTTACCACTGATTCATCACCCCACTTAGTGGTCACATAGATCAAATTTTGTCCTTAAAATGGGAATCAGAGTGAGGTTCTATTTTTTGAATCTATTCTACCTGGATATTGAAGAAGAAGTTTTCCATGAATTTTAGAACACTGTTAATAGTAATGGGATTCCAATTTTATATGGAAAGAACTATCATATCTATAAGGATATAATGCTATCATATCTATTATACTTTGGATAGAAAGTTATATAATTTCCTATATATAAATTAACTTATCCAACTAAGGGTGATCCATTAATAGAAATTTATTAGAAGAATCTAGAGAATTATGGATGGGGCAAAAATATTGTACTTTACTCCATCTTGGAAAATAAATTCCATGGGCTAAAGTAATTAGAACAGATAAAGGTATATAAGAAATGGTTAATAATATTTATAAAGGAAACCCATAGGTGAATAATCTTATGTTAAAAATTTGTATAGTAAGGAATGAAGATATAAAAATGCGAGATAAGGAATCTATTGGTGAGTTCTTTAAATGGGTTAATGATGTTATAAGTACTATTAGAATATTTGGTGAGAAATTAGAAGATTATACTATTGTAGAGAAGATTATAATAATTATACCTGCTAAATTTTAAACCAAAATATAAAATACTAAAATGATTTACATGGATGATTTTCATAGTATTATACTCATATATGAATTTATAAGGGTGAATTATATCAATAAGAAAGATAATTCTAACCAAGGAATTTATTTCAAAACCAGATAACAAGAAAATCCAAAGATGTCTTTTATTGAAAAAGAAGTCAGTGATTGTAATTTATAAGAAAAATTGTGTATTATGTTCAATTAGTTCAAGTATTTATTTAATAGAAATATGAAAAGTGGTACAAGGAAGTATAATGGAAAGTTACCATTGAAGTGATTTAACTGTAGAGTAATTTTTTATTTTGTATAAAATTTTTCAAGAGTAAAGGAAGAGGAAGATAGTGACAAAATAGATGAAATGAAAAGAAGACCACTGAAGAAGATGGGGGATAAATATGATTCCTATTTAATGGTAAGGAATAAAAAGTTATCTATATATAAAAAAAGTGAAACATTTTTTCTATATATGAGGAAGATGTTGATAGTGTAGAAGAATTTGGAGTTGAAAATTTAAGAGATGAAGGTACTGAGAAGTTTCTTATTATATAGATGAATAATGAAAGTTTTACCACTAATGAAAGAAGAAAATTTGATGAAGAATAAGAAAATTAAACTCAAATCGAGTTTATACTAGGAAGCTAATTAAAATAATGTCTTTGGAAAATTGAAAATCTAGAGAAAAAAATAAGATGTTAATGAAATATGGTCACCTATTAACAATTAAAGAAAAAAATACATAAAGAAAAAATATATATTTTTAAAAGATATTTAAAACTTAAATATGTTTTTTTATTAAGTGAAAACACTTAACAATTGTTTAGAAGATAATATGAAGGTAAATAGGAAATAATTTGACACTGTACCACACAAAAGGTTTAAGATTAATAAGGAAAACATAACATCCAAAATTCAATTTCAAAAGTTGGTGAAATATATAAGGAGTGTGAATATAGATAATATTAGTGATGATCATCCTAAAATGATAATAAAAATGTTTAAGATACATGAAAGTGTCTAAGAAGAGGAAGAGAGTCAAGATAAGGATGTTTGTAGATAAAATAATAGAATTCCAAAATTATAGAATTCCTGAGAAATTAAACATTAAACACGAATTGATATAAATGAAGACTCTAAAATGGGGTTTCCAATAATATAAACTCTGTATTTATTTATTTATTCACTAAATTATTCATATATATCAAGGGTTATATTATGAGTTTTTATGTATTATTTAGTTTTAACTGTTAAAATGATTCTCTATATTTTTATACGTGAATATAATGAGTTGTATTCTAGGTATGATAATGGATTTAGTTTTATCTACTATAAATTTGGCTCGACTAGGTGCTATGACCAAGTGGTTTTTAGTTCTTACTAGATTGGTGAAGAAGCCGGTGAATGGGAAGTGTGATTGTTTACGGTGTCATATTTTATTATCAACATATAAATCAGTAATTAGTGGTAGGATGAGTTCTTATATCTAATGTATTTTGATCTATTTATACGATTTTAAACCATTTCATAGTTGTAGAGTGTGCATGTTATTTACGACAATGATAAAGCCAAAACGATCACTAGAGATACTGCATGAAGTGTGAAGTCACGGTTGGTGTATTGACCGTATGAAGTGAAAACTCACAGTTGGTGCAATAATCACATAAAGAAAAAATTCCAACCGCATAAAGTGGTACGTCACAATAAATGTACCAAAAAAATGGAATATTTTACTTAAAATGTACCTCGAACAATAATTAAATCTACCACGTGCATGTGACCACATGGAGTTATGTACACCAACCATGTGAAATGTAAACCTACCACATGGTGAAATGAGAACTTATCACATAAATTAATCTAGAAATACCACATAGAGGATTACTTATCTATGGATTGTTAGGTAAAATGACCGTGGGCACACATAGTAGGTCAAGTGACCATGGACACACATGGTAAGTTGGGTGACTATGGTCTCATATTATAGTTCTATCAACGGCATTATCAACCACATTAAGATCTAGCAAGGAAAGATATGATAAGTTGAAAAGATCAGTATAAAGACAATGACATAAAATTGTTATTGTATTATATGAATGAATATATGTAAAATAAGATAATTTATTTTAGATGGTTCTAGGTAGTATTGTTTTTAAAAGACAGATAAGATACCCTATTTATTGTATTTTTGGGATTTTATAAAGCAAGGTTCATAATGACTGAATGAAAATTTATATGCAATTAATTAAATGTAAGTCATCATGGAATTAATAATGAATATGCATGAATATGAGAGTAGTGATATAACTGGTCATGTATATATAAGGAATAAAGAACCATAGGTCGTGTGTAATGATAACAAATCCACGATTCATGTAGATTTATATCATAATTTAAATACAAGAATTATTATGGAAGGAATGAGGTGTAGGTTTTATAGTTTTTATGAGGAAGAATTCCAATATTTGTGTTTCCACCATCACATAAATATACTATGCATGTATTGAATTATACAAAGTGATTTAATGTGGAATAAATATAGGATTAAAGGATGATTAAGAGGATGCGATATTTATACATGTTTAAATATATTTAAAATCTATAATAGAAGTGGTTTCTTATGGATGATATTATGAATGAAACATCTAGTATTTATGTATTTTTTAATTCAAAAGTATTTACATGGTTTCATAGACATGTTAATAAATAATAAAGAGAAGAGGTAATTGATACTACATGTCTTATATTTACAGTAGTTTCAGATCATGTATTGGTGAATGTGTTTGTGAGATTTTTCTGAGGAAGAATAATGAATACAGAAATAAAAAATAATTTCTTTCTCTCTATTGTGTTTGAAATTGAAGAAGAAGAGGAACAAGATTACAAAAGAGAACATGTCAAGGATCCAAGTAGTACAATTATTACACATTGAATATTTTTAGTGAATATCTATTCTATTTTTTGAAAAAATTCTATCATTATATAAACTGTGTGAGGAACACATGCACTATCAATGGAATATAACATAATTTATGTAATGGATATAGATTAGATTTTATAACAACTAGGACTGTTTTATAGTGGACTATGTGATCTCATATTATATCTAGGTTATTCCAAGGACTAATTAATCTTATTGAGTAATTAAAATTGTAAATTCTTATATTCCCATGGGTGTTATTGTGCATTGTGATTCAAAAGATTCACTTGTCTCTAACTAGAGTAGAAGGATATCTTAAAATAGGAAAACATTAAATGTATTTACCACTGATTCATCACCCCCTTAGTGGTCAGATAGATCAAATTTTGTATTTAAAATGAGAATTATAGTGAGGTTCAATTTTTTGAATCTATTCTTCCTGGATATTGAAGAAGAAGTTTTCCATGAATTTTAGAACACTTTTAATAGTAATGGGATTCCAATTTTATATGGAAAGAACTATCATATCTAAAAGGATATAATGCTATCATATCTATTATACTTTGTATAGAAAGTTATATAATTTCCTACATATAAATTAACTTATCCAATTAAGGGTGATCCATTAATAGAAATTGATTATAAGAATCTAGAGAATTATGGATGAGACAAAAATATTCTACTTTCCTCCATCTTGGAAAATAAATTCCATGGGTTAAATTAATTGGAACAGATAAAGGTATATAATAAATGGTTAATAATATTTATAAAGGAAACCCATAGGTGAATAATAATTTGTTAAAAATTTGTATAATAAAGAATGAAGATATAAAAATTTGAGATAAGGAATCTATTGGTGAGTTCTTTAAATGGGTTAATGATATTATAAGTACTATTAGAATATTTGGTGA
Organism: Viscum album; assembly: GCA_963277665.1. NCBI lineage: Eukaryota > Viridiplantae > Streptophyta > Magnoliopsida > Santalales > Viscaceae > Viscum > Viscum album. Next base: position 361,360,395 of record OY728125.1, read on the forward strand.
GAAATTATAAGATTATACTATTGTAGAGAAGATTATAATAAGTAAACCTACTAAATCTGAAACCAAAATATAAAATTCTAAAATGATTTACATAGATGATGTTAAAAGTATTATACTCATATATGAATTGATGAGAGGGAATTATACCAATAAGAAATATAATTCTAACCAAGAAATTTATTTCAAAACCACATAACAAGAAAATCCAAAGAAGTCTTTTATTGACAAAGAAGTCAGTGATTGTAATTTATAAGAAAAATTGAGTATTATGTTCAATTAGTTCAAGTATTTATTTAATAGAAATGTGAAAAGTGGTAAAAGGAAGTATAATGGAAAGTTACCATTGAAGTGATTTAACTGTAGAGTAATTTTTTATTTTGTATAAAATTTTTCAAGAGTAAAGGAAGATAAAGATAGAGAAAAAAAATAGATAAAATGAAAAGAAGACCACTGAAGGAGATGAAGGATAAATATGATTCCTATTTAAAAGGAAGGAATAAGAAGTTATCTATATATAAGAAAAGTGAACCATTTTTTCTATATATGAGGAAGATGTTGATAGTGTAGAAGATGTTGAAGTTGAAAATTCAAGTGATGAAGGTACTGAGAAGTTTCTTATTATAAAGCTAAATAATGAAAGTCTTACCACTAATGAAAGAAGAAAATTTGATGAAGAATAAGAAAATTAAACAAAAATTTAGTTTATAATAGGAAGAAAATTAAAATAATTTATTTGGAAAATTGAAAATCTAGAGAAAAAATAAGATGTTAATGAAATATGGTCACCTATTAAAAATTAAGAAAAAAATACATAAAGAAAAAATATAGATTTTTAAAAGAGATTGGAAACTTAAATAAGTTTTTTATTAAGTGCAAACACCCAACAATTGTTTATAAGACAATAGGAAGGTAAAGAGGAAATAATTTCACATTGTACCACACAAAAGGTTTAAGCTTATTAAGGAAAACATAACATCCAAAATTCAATTTCAAAAGTTGATGAAATATATAAGGAGTGTGAATCTAGATAAAATCAGTGATGATCATCCTAAAATGATAATAAAAAGGTTTAAGATACCTGAAAGTGTCTAAGTAGAGGAAGAAAGTCAAGATAAGGATGTTTATAGATAAAATAATAGAATTCCAAAATTATATAATTTTGGAGAAATTAAACATTAAACAAGAATTGATATAAATGAAGACTCTAAAAGGGTGTTGCCCCTCTAGTTTTTTTTAAAAAAAAATTATAAAATCTGTATTTATTTATCCAGTAAATTATTCATATATATCAGGGGTTATATTATGAGTTTTTATGTATTCTTTAGTTTAAACTGTTAAAATGATTCTCTATATTTTTATACGTGAATATAATGAGTTGTATTCTAGGTATGATAATGGATTTAGTTTTATTTACCATAAATTTGGCTTGACTAGGTGTTGTGACCGAGAGGTTTTGAGTTCTTAATAGATTGGTGAAGAAGCCGGTGAATGGGAAGTGTGATTGTTTACGGTGTCATATTTTATTATCAACATATAAATCAGTTTTTAGTGGTAGGATGGGTTCTTATATCTAATGTATTTTGATCTATTTATATGATTTTAAATCATTTCATAGTTGTAGAGTGTGCATGTTATTTACGACAATGATAAAGCCAAAACGGTCACTAGATATACTGCATGAAGTGTGAAGTCACAATTGGTGTATTGACCTTATGAAGTGAAAACTTAGAGTTGGTGCACTAATCACATAAAGAAAAAAAATTCCGACCACATAAAGTGGTATGTCACAATAAATGTACCAAACAAATGGAATATTTTACTTATAATGTACTTCACACAATAAGTAAAGCTACCACGTGCATGTGACCACATGGAGTTATGTACAATAACCACGTGAAGAAATGTAAACCTACAACATGGTGAAATGAGAACTTATCACATAAAGTAATCTAGAAATACCACATAGAGGATTACTTATCTATAGATTTTTAGGTCAAATTACCGTGGAAACACATAGTAGGTCAAGTGACCATGGAAACACATGGTAAGTTAAGTGACTATGGGCTCATATGATTGTTCGATCAACCGCATTATCAACCACATTAAGATCAAGCAAGGAAAGATAGGATAAGTTGAAAAGATCGGTATAAAGACAATTACATAAAATTTTTATTGTATTATATGAATGAATATATGTAAAATAATATAATTTATTTTAGATGGTTTTAGGGAGTATTGTTTTTAAAAGAAAAATATGATACCCTATTTATTATATTTTTGGGATTTTATAAAGCAAGGTTCATAATGACTGAATGAAAATTTATATGCAATTAATTAAATGTAACTCATCATGGAATTAATAATGAATATTCATGAATATGAGAGTAGTGATATAACTAGTCATGTATATATAAGGAATAAAGAACCATAGGTCGTGGGTAATGATATCAAATCCATGATTCATGTAGATTTATATCATAATTTAAATACAAGAATTATTATGGAAGGATTGAGGTGTAGGTTTGATAGTTTTTATGAGGAAGAATTCCAATATTTGTGTTTCCACCATCACATAAATATACTATGCATGTATTGAATTATACAAAGTGATTTAATGTGGAATAAATATAGGATTAAAGGATGATTAAGAGTATGCGATATTTATACATGTTTAAATATATTTAGAATGTATTATAGAAGTGGTTTCTTATGGATGATATTATGAATGAAATATCTAGTATTTATGTATTTTTGAATTCAAAAGTATTTAAATTTTTTCATATATATATTAATAAATAATAAAGAGAAGAGGTAATTGATGCTACATGTCTTATATTTACAGTAGTTTCAGATCATGTATTGGTGAATGTGTTTGTGAGAGTTTTCTGAGGAAGAATAATGAATTCAGAAAGAAAAAATAATTTCTTTCTCGCTATTGTGTTTGAAATTGAAGAAAAAGAGGAACAATATTACAGAAGAGAACATGTGAAGGATCCAAGTAGTGCAATTATTACGTATTGAAGATTTTTAGTGAATGTCTATTCTATTTTTTGAAAAAATTGTATCATTATATAAACTGTGTGATGAAAACATGCATTATCAATGGAATATAACATAATTTATGTAATGGATATAGTTTTGATTTTATAACAACTAGGATTGTTTTATAATGGACTATGTGATCTCAGATTGTATCTAGGTTATTTTAAGGACTAACTAATATTATTGAGTAATTAAACTTGTAAATTATTATATTCCCATGGGCGTGATTGTGCATTGTGATTAAAAAGATTCACTTGTCGCTATCTAGAGTAGAAGGATATATTAAAATAGGAAAACATTAAATTTAATTACCACTGATTCATCACCCCCCTTAGTGGTCATATAGATCAAATTTTGTCCTTAAAATGGGAATTAGAGTGAGGTTCTATTTTTTGAATCTATTCTGCCTGGATATTGAATAAGTAGTTTTCCATGAATTTTAGAACACTATTAATAATAATGGGATTCCAATTTTATATGGAAAGAACTATCATATCTAGAAGGATATAATGCTATCATATCTATTATACTTTGGATTGAAAGTTATATAATTTCCTATATATAAATTAACTTATCCAACTAAGGGTGATCCATTAATAGAAATTGATTAGAAGAATCTAGAGAATTATGGATGAGACAAAAATATTGTACTTTCCTCCATCTTGGAAAATAAATTCCATGGGTTAAAGTAATTGGAACAGATAAAGGTATATAAGAAATGGTTAATAATATTTATAAAGGAAACCCATAGGTGAATAATCTTATGCTAACAATTTGTATAATAAGGAATGAAGATATAAAAATGTTAGATAAGGAATCTATTGGTGAGTTCTTTAAATGGGTTAATGATGTTATAAGTACTATTAGAATATTTGGTGAGAAATTAGAAGATTATACTATTTTAAAGAAGATTATAATAATTAAACATGCTAAATTTGAAACCAAAATATAAAATACTAATATGATTTACATGGATGATTTTCAAAGTATTATACTCATATATGAATTGATAAAAGGGAATTATATCAATAAGAGAGATAATTCTAACCAAGAAATTTATTTCAAAACCACATAACAAGAAAATCCAAAGAATACTTTTATTGAAAAAGAAGTCAGTGATTGTAATTTATAATAAAAATTTTGTATTATGTTCAATTAGTTCAAGTATTTATTTAATAGAAATATGAAAAGTGGTACAAGGAAGTATAATGGAAAGTTACCATTGAAGTTATTTAACTGTAGAGTAATTTTTTATTTTGTATAAAATTTTTCAAGAGTAAAGGAAGATGAAGATAGTGACAAAAATAGATGAAATGAAAAGAAGAACACTAAAGAATATAGAGGATAAATATTATTCCTATTTAAAGGGAAGGAATAAGAAGTTATCTATATATATAAAAAGTGAAACATTTTTTCTTTATATGAGGAAGATGTTGATAGTATAGAAGAAGTTGGAGTTGAAAATTCAAGTGATGAAGGTACTGAGATGTTTCTTATTATAAAGATGAATAATGAAAGTTCTACCACTAATGAAAGAAGAAAATTTGATGAAGAATAAGAAAATTAAACTCAAATTGAGTTTATACTAGGAAGCGAATAAAATAATGTATTTGGAAAATTGAAAATCTAGAGAAAAAAATAAGATGTTATTGAAATATGGCCACCTATTAATAATTAAGAAAATAATACATAAAGAAAAAATATAGATTTTTAAAAGACATTGAAAACTTAAATATATTTTTTTATTAAGCAAAAACACTCAAATTTTTTTTAGAAGATAATATGAAGGTAAAGAGGAAATAATTTAACATTGTACCACACAAAAGGTTTAAGCTTAATAAGGAAAACATAACATCCAAAATTCAGTTTTAAAAATTGGTGAAATATATAAGGAGTGTGAATCTAGATAATAGTCAGTAATGATCATCCTAAAATGATAATAAAAATGTTTAAGATACATGAAAGTGTCTAAGTAGAGGATGAAATCACGAAAAGGATGTTTATAGATAAAATAATAGAATTCCAAAATTATATAATTCCTTAGAAATTAAACATTAAACAAGAATTGATATAAATGAAGATTCTAATAATGATGATAAAAAGTATAATATGATGAAGAATATTTTAGGTTTCTATTAAAATTTTTATTCAAAAATAGGATCCATGATTAATGGTAAAAAATATGTTAGAAATCAGATTCATATTTTTTTACAGTATATGGGTTTCAATGAAAAATACACCTCTTAAAGATATTTCTAGTACTGTGGAGGATTTTGGAATATAGAGAAGATGATATGGTTCAATAATTAGCATTGAATGTGTTTATGAGGTATTAGAGGTAGATTTTGAGGGGAATTAAACCAAGTCAAAGAAGGAATACTAAAAAGAAATCTAAAAAATATAATTTTAAGACTAAAAATAGAATCCAGCTACTTGAAACTCTTTATGAGAGGTGTGATCATCATATACACCTTAAAAATGTTTTTCTTATGATTATTCTATCCCATAGAGGTTTTTATGACAATAATTAGATAAAATAGGTGATAAAAAAGGGTAAAGATAATGATTTTTGGTTGAAACTATACTCAATGATATAAAATGCTAACAACCTAAGATTTTGGATAGTGGGGTTTCATCACACACAATTAGATATTTGAAGATTTTTAATAATTTGAAAATAATAAATAATGAACAATGACTTTAGAAATGACGATTCTATCAAAATCAAAGGCATTGGATGTAGAAAAGAAATGTTGAAATCCATAAGCACCTTATCTGTTGATGGATTAAAACACTATCAGTTGAGTGTTTCATATCTTTGTAATGGAGAAAATTCTGGTATCTTTAGAAAGTTTAGTTTTATTATTAAAAGTCTTCCAGTTGGGCATGATGTGAAACTAATTTAAAAACCAATGGAATCCTTTTGCTGGTTGGAGATTTAAAAAATCAATGTTATCTGAGTATGGATGATAAAAATAAATTATGGATTGGAGGGATTATAAATATATTATAGAGAAACATGAACATGTTAATATATAGAGGAAGTGTTTGTGATGTACTTGATATGATAAGAAGAAAATATTGGTGTTGTTATATATGAAAAAATGGGAAATTTTCAAATTTAATACATAAGATTATTAAGATACATATATCTCAACCCTTGGATATTATTCATTAAAAAATATATAATAAAATTAAAATTAAATAAAAAAATATAGAAAATTATTTTATTTATTAGTTATTTAACTCATATTACATGTATTATGTAATTAAAACATAAACATTTGGCACTTGAGATATTCAAAACTTTCAAGAGATGCACTGAATGAAAATATAGATAATATATAAAGAAGATCTTAACTAATAATGGTCCTGATTATAAAAATATAAGGCCTAAAGATTATATTGAGAATCATGGTATTCATCACTATCTTAGTGAATTATACACACCACAAAGAAATGGTGTGGGTGAAAGAAAGAATATAATATTTGTTGAGATGGATTGAACCTTGTTAATTTAACATGATACTTCTATATTCTTTTAAATATAAAATATTTGTCTAGTAGTCCACATTAACAATCAATCCTTATATAGAACAAATTAAAAAATTTCTCTATATGAGATGTATTATAAGAATACCTCCAGTGTGTAGTACTTAAGGGGATTTGTTATCCTCTACATTATCAAATTCAATGTTAAATATCTTGAGAATTTTGATCAAATAGGTTTTAATGTAATCTTTTATAGATACAATCATAATGGTAGAGGATATATATGATAAAATAAGGAAACTAAAATAAATATTTATTCTAGTGATGCTAAATTGATGGAACATTCATATAGAAAGGCTTGATATTCAAATTTAGATATAAGAGGAAGTGATGATGGAACTGTTTCTCTTAAATGAAATATTGATGCCTCTAACATAAGTGGTGATATAGAAGCTAAATTGGATGAACATGTTGATTCAATCATTTCAGTTGATGAATAATAATTAAATTTATATTAAGTATAGATATGAAAGTGTAGTTTCAATATATCATTATATATCAAGGAAAATAAGTTCAAAATAGTGTAACATTGAGGAAAGTTTCCTATACCTATTTTTTTCATAGGTTGATCCTAGAGATATTGAATAATAATTATAGAATTAATATTGGATTAATCCCATGAATAAATAATTAAACAATATCGAAAAAAATTATACATGGGAGATGGTACCCAATCCTAATGATAAAAAAATGATTTTGAAAAAGGGGGTATTTTTCGAAATAAGTTGAATGAAAGAGGTGAAGTGGTAGGAAATAAGGTAAGACTAGTATTTAAGGGATATATATAGGTTGGAGGCATTGAATTTTATAATAAATTTACATTGGTTTCAAAACATGGAACCATAAATATATTTCTTTCTATTGATGCACAAAATAAATATATGATTTTTCAAATAGGTGTCAAGTCATCCTTTCTTAATAGATATATGAAAGAAGAAGTATATATTAAAAATACAAGTGGTTTCATGATCATAAAAGAAGTAAACCATGTGTGTGAGTTGTAGAAGGATTTATATTGGTTATTTTTTTTCAAGAACTTAATATTCCAAGAAGGTACCTAATTAAATAAGATTAACTTCAATAAGGGAATATTGAGAAAGAAGCTCTAAATAAAATAAAATCAAGTGGTTTCTCTCTTTATGATTGTTTATGTTTATGATATCATACTTTCTAGGAATAATGAAGAAGAATATGAAGGGTTTTCCAAAAATATGAAGATTATGTTTGAAATATCTATGATGGGAGAAATGAGATACTTTGGGCATGCAAATATCTCAAGATAAGAATCACATTTTCTTATCACAAGAAAAAATACCAAAGATCTACAAAAAATATTTTGTATGGAAGAATAAAAATATGCTTCCACACTAATATTTATAGGAAAAAATATGTTTAAGGTTGATGTTGGAAAATATGTTGATCCTAATGAATGTATGAAATTGATTATATTTTTGGTATATTAAATAGCCTCTGGGCCAGACCTGGTTTATGTTATTATTCTTTATGCCATATATCAAAGTGCACAAAAAATATTACATTTTTTGACAGGAAAAATAATTCCCATAGATGTTAAGGGAACTTAATATTAAGGGATAAAATATGAAATAAATGAAAAATTGAATATTTTTGGATATAAATATGTAGACTAGTAAGGTGGTGTCAATGATAGGAGATCTACATATTATGGAGTCTTCTATCAGGGATAAAGATATGTGAGTTAGCATACAAAGAAGAAAAGTTCAGTAAATCTAAGCACTCCAAAAGATGAGTACATAGGTTCTACTAAATAAAAAAAATAATTAATGTTTATGAATATATGGTTGGAAGACTTGTTAGTTGATGTGAAACTTCCACTTCTCTTAGTTTTTATTGATCAAAGTGTTATAAATCTCATAGAGAATTTTATTAATCATTCATGATAAAAGAAAATTGATATTAAATATCACTTCATCAAGGATATTGGTGAACTAAAAAATATAAATATAGAATTTATATCTAAAAATGGTATGGTGGCTGATATTTTCACTATACCATTAACAAATGATACATTTCATAAGCTGAGGTTTATTATTGGTGTTTAAACATACCCTCTTCTAGGATAATGCTTATAATATTTTCCCTCTCTCTTCTAGTCATTAGATATTTTTATCAAAGGGGAGAAAATATGAAAATATAAATATATTATTTTTTATATTCTGATAATTTTTCTTGGAGATTTTATAAAAGGGATAATCTATGTGTGATCTATGTTAACTATTTAAATAATTTTCATAGATTATTGAAGTAGATGCATGAACTATTTCTTACAGGTTACAGTAAGCTTCATTTGTGAAAATATGATAATAAAGTTTTTCTATATGAATATATGTGATTCCACAATTAATTTATAGATATTTATATGCATTTAATTAAATTCAAATCATTATGGAATTAAGAATTGAGATGCTTGAATTTGTGAGCAATGATATAACAGGTCCTTTATAAAGAAGGAAGAATGAACCATAGGTCATAGGTCATGATAATAAATTCATGATTCTTACAAATTTATATCAAATTTTAAATTAATGAATTATTATAGAAGGAAGTAGGTGCAGGTTCAATGGTATTTATGAGGAAGAATTCCAATATTGAAGTTTACATGATTGTGTCACCATACCACTCACGTATTGATTTATACACGGTTATTTAATCTGGAATAAATACAGGTTTAATGGATTATGAAGAGGTTATGATATTTCAATATGTTTACATGCATTTATAATTAGATATGGAAGTTATTATAAAGAATATATTCAATATTTCTAGAGTTTTAAATGGAAAACTATTTATATTGTTCTGTAAATATTTGAATAAAGAAGAAATAGAATTGGTAACCGATGCTCTATGTTTTATATTTTTAGTTATTGAAGATCATGTATTTTTGTGGGTCTAAGAGATAGTTTTATGAAGAATGAGAATAATAAAATGAAATAATATAGAAGGAAAGAAGAGTTTCAGGCTCACTATTGTGCAAGAAATCGATGAAGAAGAAGAACTATCTTGCAGAAGATCAAGTGTGATGAATCAATGATGAAGTTTTGAAGCTTATTAGAGAAGGTATATTCCTTTGTTTCATTTTTTTTCATTATATCATTTATGAGAGGATCAGATGAATTTTCAAAGGACTATAGTTCAATATAATTGATGGATATAATCTACGTACTGTATCCAATAGTATTGATTTATAATATACTATATGATTTTAGATTCTTTATGAATCATACCAATGACTGGATAATTTTATTAAGTAGTGAAGTTGGTAAATTATTGGATTCATGTTGCTGTGATTGTGTGGCGTGATTCATAAAATTAATTTCTCTCTAATGATAGGTGAAGGTTGTTTTAAAAAAATAAAAAAATTAAGAGATGACCACTAATTCCCTCCTATCTCAGTGGTATTATGGATCATTTTTGGTCCTTAAACTAGGTTATAAGATTGAATTATATAGTTAATTATATTTTTTATATATTAGGTGTCAGAAATATGATTTAATTGAGGAATATCTTGAATAAAGTATCCTTGGTTAGAGGCACTTTTAGCCATAATGCTTAGTAGACTTGAGTCTTATGCCTTATCTAGAAAATAAGGGTTTCCTACATATCTCTACAAGTTTAATCTTTTAGGGATTAATAATTTTATATGATTCTAACCATTTACATGAAATAATTTTATTTGACTAATTCATGAGATTCATTTTATATGTATTAATATAGTTTTATTTTAATTTGAGTTGACAACATAAGATATGATTTGTATAAAGAGTTACACATAAATGTAGTTTGAACATATTGGATTGGTGGAAGGAATATGATTCCAAACTAAATAATTAGAATAATTCATACAAAAAATGAATAAAATGAGATAATATTATGAGATTAAATCCCTTATAAATAAATATGTGTCAAATTACTTCTAAAATAGACACTTATAAAGACCTTAATCATCCAATTGGGTTATTTCAAGCCAAATATGGGTACCCTTGAATTTTCTTGTATAAGGTAAGATAATAATGTGGTGACCCTAAATTTTAGGTTCCTAATTTTTGGAATTTTATTGAGGAAACACTTATCTATGAAATTTATGGTCCCACTTTATGGTTTTTGTTATATTTATTGTCAGTGGACATGGAATGTTTACATGTTATTTGAATTTCCTAGAAGTGGTTTGGAGTTACCAAGAATGATGATAATGATATGGAAGTTACCATGAAGGAAAGATGGGATCTATAATTTTATAAACATGAATAAATAGAGGATATTTTATTCCTTAAGACTCATTCACTTATAGAAAGGATTCTACTATGATTTTCTTTAATGTGATTACTAATTGGATTATTTAAATATACTGTGAGTTCTAGAAAAAGAATTTATATTTTGTATGAATTTATATATAACTTTGTATGTAATCTGACTTTATTTCTATAACATTTGATAGATATATTACTTTTTACGTGTTCTTAATATGAATTTTGTAAGGTTATAGCTGGTTAGAATTATGGAAAAGGAAATAGGCTTGAAAAAATACAAAAAGAATTTTTTATGACTTCTAAATTTTTGATGTTGGGAAAATTAAAGTTCATATGACATATGAAATGAATACTGAGTTAAATTCATGTGAATTCACTATATAATTAAGTATAAAAAATAGTAAAACTATTATCCAACTCAACCAGATAGGAATCATATCCACCATTGGAAACTGAAAAAGATTCAATCCATGAGATAACTGGAATCAGTATAATGGTGAATAACCTACATGGGTCGGTTCATGTGTAACCATGTGGGTTTATATAGGCAGGTAGGTGAATGATTCTTAGCATCAACATGTTTCATTTGACATGGTATGACAATTAGAGAGCACTGAATCCTAACAAACATCATCAAGCTACTTTTGGATAATGTCGGTTAATAAGGAAGGACACATCCAATTTAGAGTTTGATATTTGCTAACTTTTTTTTAATTGTTCATCAATTTAAAATAGAACGCAATTTATAATAAATATGGAATTTTTTTACTTGTCTTAAACCTTTTGTTACACTACCGAGTTCATCTCGTAAGCTCAATTTTTCAATAATATAAGTATTTTCATATTAGAGTATTTTTATAACGTAAGCTAAAAGTATTTATGTTATTTAAATCATATCCTTATAGTGATGATAATTACACTATGTTTCAAGATGAATAAAATTCAATAATATCAAAGGTTGAGAGGTGATGTGAAAGAAGCAATGAGATAAGTTATAGAGGGATGTATAGAGGTATCTACCATAGAGAGTGAAATATGTAAAGTTCTATTTATATTTATGAAACCTTCATGAAGGTAATTTTGAAATCTAATAAGTTGTGTAAATTAATCACTTAAGATCAAGTTATATATAAGTGTAATACAAAGTGTTTCCAAAATATTAATTCTAAAGAAACAAAGATTTTAATAAGATGATGTTATTTAGTGTTCCTTCATGAAGAAACATCTTGATGATAAAAAAGAAATCATGATTTTGGATGAGTTATAGAGGTAGTGAATTTTATATCACAAGGTTCACTAACAAATAATAATCTACTATGGGAAATTTATAATATAAATGGTAAAAAATAGTAACATTAAATAAAAGGAGGCTATATAATTCTATAAACTATTCTAATAATTGTTTTTATAAAATGGGAAAAAATAGTGATAATCATAGTAAGATTACAAATTATCTATGAGAAATGAGGAGGATTACTCTACTCTATATAAGATCCTATGGTGGAGGTAAAATGTAGATATGGGAATATATATTTGATCATATAACTTCAAAGTATATAAATTTGATCATAATTCCTGAACATATGACTTGTTCATATAAATTTGAATATGGTTTATTCATATGAATTTAATGCTTTACAATAAAAAATTGATGATGTTAAAATTGATAATGATTTTATGTTTTATAAATATGAAAATATCATGAGGCTATGATGTATCCATGATTCAATAAGTGTTCTAATTAAGAAAAATAAATGGTAATTGGATGAAAAATGAATGAGAAATCAACACCAAAAAAAGAAGAGTTGCAGCTATGATAGTAGTATGCATGAATTGACATGAATATATGGTTTATTTTCAAGTAGATTTTTTCGAATATGTTTTCAAATAATTAGATGTCAATTAATAAAGGAGATTAAAGGGAAACTATGACAATATTTTAGTTTGAGAATACCGAGTCTAGAAGAATACTGAAGATAAAGGATAATGTAGTTTGATATTTGAGGAGATTCAAAGTGTGAGAATTATAAGGAATGATATTCATGAAATACAATAAATATATTTGTGAAGAAAAGAGAGAAAGGCATGGTGAATCTTGAATGATTTCACTTGTTCATATTCTAAAATTCAAAAGATAAATAAAAGAGAGCCAATAATGCACCTCTTGAATACTTGATGCATCGAATAAAGAGAGATATGAAACCATTATTGTATGATGATAATTTTTCCAATGTACTAAATAAAAAGATGGAGAGGAAGGGATCTTAGTTTTTATACTATTTAATGTATTCAAGATTAGAATATAAGAGGGTTAGCCTATAACATTATGCTTTAGAATTATAAATATCATGAGATAACCCATTGAAGTACTATAACCAATGAAGGAGACCACCAAAACTATCCAAGAGTTATAATGACCATGATGTACTAGGGATGTAGTCATCCAAGGGGAGGTGAACTATAATGTCCCAACTTTTCTCAAAGGTATGATCATTTTTTTTGATTTAAAATGCGTTTGTTTAGTCCTAATAATGATCTCTAATGAGTTAAAGGATGTAGTGTATGTGTCCTTTTTAGAGTCCAAAGCCCCCATGATTTAAAAGTCCAACTTGACCGCATGATTAGTAGATACCATGTAGCCTAGACCGCATGGTTTCCCTAAACCATGTGACATGAGGTAGTGGGGTGCTAGGGACCACATGGTTTGTCTGCAATAATGTAACCATTGGAACAAAACTATTTTTTGTTGAAGTCCTATTTGATTGAGGCCATTCACATGGTTGGCGTATAGTTTGTCCAACTGTATGACCAAACTTCCATCTATGTCTATATTGGTGAATTTCCATTTTTGACCTTAATGATATGTTTTTCAACCCCACTCTTTTCCTACATTATTCTTAAGTGGGTGTTTCCTCCTCCCTCATGCATGGATCCCTCTTCTTATCATATTTGGTTTTTGATATCTTCTTCATTCTTCTTCCTAATCACTTTACATCAAAAGCAATAGAAATCTCAAGGTTAGCTCTACACTCCTCTTGCTTCTATTTCTCCTTGCTTCTACCATATGTTGTTATATTTTAGTGAGACATCGTTTTCCTTATTTTCAGGGTGTTGGATGATTTTTAAAATATCTTAAACTCTAGAGTGTTTCAAGGGTTGATAACAGATGAGTGGAGCACTTCTACTTTGAGGTAGGTGGTCTGGGTATTTCCCACTTTTTTTAAATGATGTGTTATTATGATGCACACTGGAACCTTCCAGTAAAGCTCTTAAAATGATAAATAATTTAATCTAAGTTGTTATTCATGATCATTGTGACCCTAGAGTATATATAACCACATTAAAACACATTCACCCATACTTGGGATCCACCCCTTGGGTGTTCCCACCATGGGAAACCTGTTTTCCCAAGCCTTGGGATGTTAACGTCCATGTGTGTGTGTTTCAACTTTGAAAAACTATTTAAACCTATAAATTGAATTGATAAAATTGGCAGACCTTTAGTTTTTCCTCTTATCTTGATGCTTATTATCATACACTATTTCTCATGATTATCTTCTTATAATGGTGATTTAGATTTCTATTCTTTGTAACCTGTGAGCATGCCTTGGAGCCTTGTGATCATTCTTAAGAATATGTGTTGTTTCTTGGATCCTTATGAATTATTGATTATACCTCATGCTTATATATTATAACTTTTTTACCTATTGCTTGGTCCTTACTTACACTTGAAAAATTGTTCTTTTTTTCTATATATCTTATTCCAAAGTTGATTGGATTTAATTTTATAACTTCAATATCTCGTTTAGAATTTGATTTTAAAATTCTCATTGATGAAATGTGAAAGTAAATGACATTCCTTACATGATTATCGCCCAGGGGAGAAAACAAGTCAAATGTTAAGGAAACCATGGATGGGGTTGTTTTTCTTAGCTTGGATATACTTGATGTGATAGGATTGACCCTTGGCTTTCCTTAGACGGGCTCCCCAGGCGGCTTTACTTATAATCGTGAGTGAAACCGGTTCCATAGGGGGGAAAACTTGGAAAAATTCATTAGAAATATGGATATTCCCTACCACATAAGATAATTTATCCCCTATATGATCTAGATATTAAGAAATTATATTATTTTATTCCATGAGTGATATGAGGGATGCAGTTACAGGTCACCTCAGACGAAATCTCTATTATTGGTTATATAAGAGGATCCTACAATGACCCTCAAGATTCTATATAGATCACCTTGGATGAGACCAGGATACCACATTAGATTTGGTGGATTGATTTTATTGTTTCATATGTGATGCCTCATACTTATATTATGAGCATTCCTAAATGATATCATAAGGGTGTGTCTGCCAAGAAAAAGAACAAGTTTGGGGTCAGCCCACCATGGTTTCATTATTTATGATGGGCCATACTCATACCTTATGACTTGTATATGTCCCCTCATTTAAGAAATATGGATTAGGTAGAAGAAAGTAGAATCATCTAGGTATCCATTTAGGAACCAGGTATGGAGTGTTATTTATTTATTTATTTAGTTCCTTAAATTTACTATTTATTATGGAACACTTCTCATTTATATTTCACAAAACAGATTGATCTAGACACCGTTGGTTATTTCCAACTAAGATTTTATCTCACACCCAGCTTGGACTATTTTTTTTACCCAAAACGACTTCATGATTATAGGTATTAAAAAAGGGAAACATCCAAATTTTGAGGTTTGATTTACATTATAATATGGATTATGGGGAGGAGGACTGATCCTGTACTTAAGCTGATTGTAGTAGAAGATTTTTACTTTTTTTTATATTTTGTTATCATGTGGTATATGTCTATATCAATTTTCTCCATGATCACTTTTATATAGCTACATGAAATTTCATCATCATCATTTTGTATATAATATTGTTATTGAGTTTACAATAGTTGTTTATTTTCTCTTCTTTGGTTTGTTATTATTCCACTCTTATCAGTTTCTTATTGGTGCTTCTACTATAGAGGGTTACCGGTCCTTTCACATAGTGTATATTGTTTATTATTTTATATTTATTATTCCTTATATTATTTTTGTGCTACACTTAGACTTGTGAGGGAATATTCTCCATATAGACACACTCTAGTACCTCGCTTCTAGCCAGCAACCTTTGGTGTTCGGGGATGCATGCTTGAGGTATTGTGACCACTGTCTCAGGTAACCGCTATGTGTCATACGAGGAGAGACACAAATAAACCTCATAAAAAACAATAATTTACTAATCATATTTATCTCTTATTAATATCTTTAACCATAATTTACCAAATAAAAAATAAATAGAGAAAGAGATCCACTCACTAAATAAGTGAGGAGGTGACTAGGGATAAAATATTAAATTAGAATAAATGTATAAAAAAATACTTATTCACCCACCATTATAGTATTTAATAGATCTCTTTGTGATATTAAAATTTTAATACATACCCACCAATTATATGTGATGTGATGTTATTTTATCTAGCCTTGTTATCAATTGCATGATTTTGTTCTTACTAGGGATTACAACTATCTTTAGAAAAGGCATCACATCAGGGTAATGTATACACCCTTATTATTAGACGTATTCAAACACCTCCCAAAACCCATGAAGGAATTAAAACACGTGTTAAGTGACACATAATATGATATAAATTAGATTCTTTTCCAACCAAGTCATAGTTACATTAGACAAATGTTATATATGATTCCAATAATATCCCCTCAACACATGTTTTAAGGACTTGAACCGACAACCCTGTACTCTAACACCAAAAAAACTGTGAATCCACTGTCTACTAGTTATTTGAGATATGATATTATTGTTTTTGGAATTTTTATCTATCATAACATTTTATTTTCCCTAATACACTAACCCATATTTGAAAAAAATCATCACTTCATGTTGGGGCCCATGCCCTTATTATTAGGCATATGCCTGGAACTTCTACACCCCATGTGGTACTCTAAAGTTATGGATGACAAAACATCCCATATTTTACATGAGAGAATTGTTAAACCATGTCACTGGTACATTGGGAATGTTAAAACATACCATTTTAAAAAATAAAACTATTCTTGATAGCATTTGGAACTTGCAACACTGAGCCTAAAAGAACCATGATTATTTGTGACCATTATAACATAACCGATAAATTGGTGGGTATGAATAGTATTAAATACTTTATTAAATATATATAATGTTTCTAATTGATATAAATTCATTGAAAAATTCTTTTTAAATAATAACATAATTTTTAAAGAAGTCATTTTCTCCTTAAAAAAATGTTTCCTACAAAGATGGTTTTTATTACTTTATTGGAAGAAAATATTACAATTAATTTATAGAGGTTTAATAAATTTTATTAAATATTTGTTTTATAATTTTTGAAATAATTATATCAAAATTAGCTTATAGCGATTTTTTTTATTTTTTTGAAATGTTTTACTTTTTTTGGGAATAGTGAAAATTACTGATTTTTCAAATACAATAATTTTTTTATTTTAATAAATTAATTTAAAAGTTCCACTATATTTTTTATTTTTTATTAAAGTGAAATATTAATCATTTTATTTACAATTTTAAAATTAATATCATTGTAATCATCAATTTTCATGATTTGGGTGTAACATTATTTTGACACTTATAAGCACGATTTCTTTGCAAACTATTTTTATGTGCATAAAATATATGTATTTAAATTAATTAAAATAACACAAAGTAAGAAAAGATTTAAAATAAATTTATAGATCATATATCTATTTATATTAATTTAAATTAATATTATTATTATTAATAGTCATATAATTAATGTAAGATAATCTTATTCTTGAAAAATAAAATTCTTAAAAAACCTTTTTCGGCACATTTTATGTGTCTAATTTTAAATAAAATTTTAAAACTTATGTTAATTTAATTTGATAAAATGTATTACATATTTTGAATCATAATAATTAATATTATATATCAATTCCAACTTAGCATTTTTCTCAAAATTAATAATAAAAAGATATAAAATTTGTTACCACAGTTAAGGTTAAAATCATTTTACCAGGGGGTTAAACTAAAAAGGTAAAGGGAGAAAAATATTAAAAAAAATGTTTATTTTCTAATTTTAGAGGTGATGATCAACCATATCACCCATTAAATACATTATT
Organism: Viscum album; assembly: GCA_963277665.1. NCBI lineage: Eukaryota > Viridiplantae > Streptophyta > Magnoliopsida > Santalales > Viscaceae > Viscum > Viscum album. Next base: position 361,378,454 of record OY728125.1, read on the forward strand.
TATCAATTTTTGAGGAGCTTGTCTTGAGAGTGACATCCCATTATTGAACAGTTTTGGGTATTTAAAAAAATATCACTCCCTCTAACTTGTAAAAGTGAGCCTTCTATCTTCTCCTTTAAACACTTAAAAATCAATTTTTTTGTACAGTACCTAAAAAAAATACTTCCTTACTTCCCTCACCACATACTAGAGTCATTGTTTTGATGATAAATCCAATCTATGGAGGCTTTAGGTATAATCCTAAATAGGTTTTTCACAGAAGAGGTATCGTTATTAACTGAGTATCTTTGTTTTACTTATTCTTATAACTCCATAAAATATTAATAAATAATTATAATATATTTTAATCTCTATCTCCCATAAAATAAGATATCATTATATTAATTTAATTATATAAATTCATCTCCACTTCCATCAAATGAGAAATGAAACCATTGTTCGTGTGTATAATGGTCTACCTCCTTACGAACCGATGTAATTTAGTTTCCATCATCGACTCTAATGACTGTTCATGATTATTTATTTAATTTTTATATATTATACTCATGAAATATTTATAATTATAGAATATTAATATAACATATGCTTTTTTACTTTATAATACATTGACAAATGATAACATTATTCTTGTGTATGATAGACTACAACCACCCAAAGTGATGTGATTTGTTTTTCATTACCACATCACATGGATGGTATATGTAAGTGTATTTAAGGAAATAATTTTATATTTATGATATGATTCTAATTATTTAATGATAAAATAACACCTAACTTCTTTCTATTACGGTTGTTCAAAAATGGAATCATTACACATGTGCACGTATAAACTATCATCTCTATAATTGTAGCATAGATTTTTTCCATTACCATCATTAATTATTGATTTTAAAAGTTTAATTTACGTATAAAAATGATAATTATGTAATGATTATATTCTATATATTATTAAATAATTATATTTTTTACCTTATTCAACTTTCCAAAGTGATTGTGCACACATGAGCTGAACAACATCAAAAACATCTAACATAAGACTAAATGTTTAAGTAATCGAATATAACATTATAAAAATTAAAATAAAAGTAATAATAAAATTGGAAAATTTTCATAAAAAAGTAACTAAATAACATATATTTATTATTTATAAATATAAATAACACATGTAACTAATCGAGATAAAGGTAAGGGATCTCTCTAAACTATCACTTCCTTTGGGTTATGACCCTTCTATCTCTAACTCACATTATCGATCTATTTAATGTTACATAATTTTTATAAATTATGAGTATATGTCTCTCACATATATAACTAGATTATTATTCCATCAATTTATGGGGTAATAACTAACTGATACACATTTCTCAAATACCTTTTTTATGATATTTCCTTTGATTATGGTATGATAAAAGATTATACAACCAATTTTAAATCTATGGGTAATTATTATTTTATCCATCATTATTGATTTACTTTAGGTGGAACATATAAATCATGAAAATTTTATTATGGGTTCACATAGATAGTTCTCCAATTTATTGGTTAAAGCTTTATTCTCATAAGGTATCATGCATGGGATTTGGGAGTAGACCTAATCCTTTATGGGGACTTTTTCCACCATGTGATACTATTTAGGTAGTTATCCTTAACTAATGTTTATGTCATATTATATGTTTCATCCACATTTCCAATGTTACCATGATATTATGATACCATGTTTATTGTGTTATTATTCTATGTGATTACTCTTGAGTCTTCTATTTTATGATATCATGTTTTACTTTTGACCCACAAGTTATGCTTCCTTATCATGTTTATTACCTTTCTAGGATTTTTATATTACCCCTTTCTTTGATGTATTATCTATATTATCCTATGTAGTTGTAGAAGCTCAAATAGTATTTATATCTCATTATAGGTAATAAAATTACAATGTCATGTTTTAGATTCATTTCAATTTAATATGAACATAGTCTTCCAAATACACTAGGACTTATGATCTTTGAGTTATAATTAATGGATGTTTATGTTAAAAATCATGTGATGATATGTGTAAAAGGATTGGGTCATTATAATTTGTGTTAGATAAAAGGTTTAGTTTACCTTTTTAAAATAGGATGAGAAACAATTAGTGAGAACCCTAGGGATAGGTATAAGGATAATTATAAGTATAGGAAGATATCCTAGAATATTGGTGAAGGATAGAGAAAGTGGTTTTTGAGAAATTAAATCCCTGTCTGGATACTATAAGTTGATATGTCTCTGACATAGTTATACCTTAGGGAAATAACTTCATAAATGGTGTATTGAGTTGGACTCGATCATCACCTGGGGTATGAAAATGAGAATTTATCCACACCTTGTTTTACATTCCCAGGGGATATGCGTTGAATATTCACAAACTCATTACAAACCATTATGACGGGCTTAAAGAAATTGTCATGTTAGAAAACCTAGTTAGAAAAATTACCATGGATAACCTATATTGAAACAAAAAGACTCAAAATTTAGGATAAACTTATAATTTATAAGTTATTCCCTATAATTTTATAGGTTTATATTTTGTATGTTAATTTATTATCATCCAATATTCATTTTTAGTTAATGGCTGGTAATAGGAGAAATCATGCCAACAACTAGCATGATAGGAATTGTTATGATTTCCATAATGATTTGACCAATATTATATTAGAGATATCTAATAACTTTATGGTAGTACTTCTAGACAAGATTAAGTGATGAATAATAACACGAATCATGAAAAACACACTCCTCCTCATAAGACTGAAAAAATTGTAGTCAAGTATTTTATGTAACAATGACCTTCTACATTTATTGGTTCTTTTGATCCCCTCATCATAGAAAAATGAATTAACTTAATTTAGAAGACATTATTTCTCCTCAAATGATCATATAATGAGAAAGTTTTGATGTTAAATTATCACATTGATAGAGAAGTTGATTAGTGGTGGAAACTGATCAAGAACACAAAGCCGAAAGAGTACATTAATTACATGGAATAGGAAGACTTCAAGAAAATATATTTTAATAAATATTTTCCATGAAACCTCCATCTTAAAATGAATAGTGGGTTCCTTAGTCAGAAAAAAGGAAGTTGTTTCTATTAGGTAATATGAGACAAACCATACAAGGATTTTGCGGTATGCCTCTAGCTTCATCATTAATAATCATTATTGGAAATGGGATCTATGTAAGAACCCAGTTTTTTCTGTGAAAGAATTTGGAATATTCTTGATGATATTCTAGAGCAGCGCCTTCAGACGACGTGCGATTCCGAGCCCCAGAGTGGCCAGAATTAAATTTTCAGTGCATTCACACTGGAATCGCCAAATAAATGGGATAACTCCTAAACGGAGTTCCGGATCAAAGATCCGAGTGTACGGATGGGTCCGGAATAGGGTGTTTATCCTATTAATGACATAAAACTTGTCGGCGCGGGATGTTTGGACCCCTCGCCCGCTTCTGGAATGTTAAACGGATTAAATAAATTAATTAATTCGTTTAATGGAGAAACGTTAGTATCTCTTAAATGGTAGCTCAGATTGGAAAACCGAGAGCACCCTTGAGTTCGGAGCGTGCCGTTTACCCTAGGAGGGGTATAAGTTTCGTGGGCGCGGGCCGTTTGTGAAAAATGGCCCCAGAGGCGTTTTCGTAATTTAGCGGCTTCAGACGTTAAATTTTATAACTTTTGAATGGGGTCTCGGATTAAAATTCCAAGACCTCCGTTGTGCTCGGGAGGTGGTTTTTACCCTAAGGGAGGCTTAACCGTGACCCCGTCGGGAGTTGGGGTTCGGGCCGACGGGCGGGTGGTTAAGCATTTTCTATTTAAACGCTTAACACACCCACCTCCCTCTTCTCCTTCCCCTTCCCCCTGGAAGCCCCTCCTCTCCCTCTCCTCCTCCATCTCCAGAGAGACAGTCCGGCGAGGCGACTCTGGCGAGGTGCGGTGGTGCCGGCAGATCGACGCGAAGCTCCGGGCGAAGCCCAGCGAGGTAGGAGGTTTCGTTGCATTTTCATTTCCGAACCCCACTTTGAGTTCGATTTTATGTGTTGATTTGATGTTAAACCTTCAAATAAATCCCATAGATGCATAGTATACATTTTTTTATCTTTCCAACGCATATTTCGGAATCAAAATAAGAGGTCGGAGGAGTTCGGGGTTGATCGTCGAAGGTTCTGGGAATTCTGGGTTGTCCCGGCGATTTCTGGTGGGTTCCCAGGGCGGCGCGGCTTCGGTCCGAGGAGGCGATGGCGAGCGACAATGGGCAATGCGGCGGGGCTCCCTGGGTGAGACGGCGGGAGGCCGTAGTTCCGCGTGGCGGCGCCGGCGTAGCGTGAAGGAGGAGGGGCCGCGGGGTGCGCGACCTCGTGCGGCACGACCGCGACCCGCATGTCGCGGGTCGCTGCGGAAAAAGGGAGACCGACCGTCAAGGTCGATCGGTGGCGGTGGGCCGTGGCCACTGGGCCGCGGCGGCTTGAACTGGACCCGCGGCCGGGCCGGTCCGGCCCGGTCCGGCCCAAGGGAGTGCCCCCTTTGAATTTCTGACGCCCGTAGCTTTCGCTACGGGCGTCCGTTTTGCGCGCCGTCAGTGGCAGCGCGGACCTTGCGTCGTGGGGAATGTTTAGAGATAGTTTCGGGAATTTTTAATTCCCTAAACGAGGGGCCGCGGAGGTGCGACGTGTCCTTAAGTGGAAAAGCGTATTCTCCGAGAATCTTGTTTTGGACGGCGCGGACGCGTCCGGCGTCCGTTTTGAGCGCTGTCAGCGGTGTTGCGACCTTGGCACTGAGGCAGAGGATTCCAGGGTGGTTTCAGGCATTGAGACCGAAGTTGAGGCGTGGGCCCCACGACCCGTCTTTTGAGCAGCGTGCAGCTTTTAACGACTTTTTCCTCGGACATCCGTTCGGGGCGTGCGAGCAGTCGATGTTGGGTGTTTTTCCGAGGGCATCGCGTTGGCGTAGTCTGCCCGCTGTAATTCCTCACGATGGTGCGGGCCCCGTGAGGGCCATTTCAGGAGTTGACGGTGATTTCCAGATTTATCACCGGGCGACCGTTTTGGACAAGTGAATAGTCCATTTCTTCTACTTTTTCGAGTGGATCACAACGGTGCGATCCGTTCGTTGAGTTTCGGGGCTAGGATGCGGGTCCCACATGGCACCGCTCGTGTGCGGTGCGCCGGGATACACCTTTTTCTCCGGATATCCGTTGCACTCAAGTGAGTAGTGTTTTTGACGTGTTTTCCTGAGGGTATCGCAATGGTGCGATGCGCCCGACTGTTTTTGGGGCCGAGGCTCGGGATCATGGGACGCCGTTCGAGCGTGAGGCGGTGTTGGTGACTTTTTCGTCGGATATCCGTTTGAGGCGAGTAAGTAGTCTATCTCGTGTGTTTTTCCGTGAGGATTACAACGGTGTAATCCGTTTGGCTGTGCGGAGCCTCTTGCACGATCTTATTAACAGTGGAATCATGGAAGGTTCTCCAGTGGTGGTTCGCCCTACCTTGTTTGTAGAGGACCCTTGGCGTGTGATCGCGCACTCTTGGGAGAGTGATGTAAATGGTTCACGATATGTGGCTGGTCGTGCCTGGGCCGTTGAGGTGGAGTTGTTACGTCACGCCTTCGCATTGAGGCTGGGTGCCGTGTGCACGATAGCCTTTGGGCTAGAATGAGGTATACTCTGGGAGTATACGGGAGAGATTGGAGGTACGTGTGGTTTTTGTACCTGAGGATGTTTGTGCGCTCAGTTGGGGTTGACTTGGGGACACACATCGCGTGGGACCCACGTGCGTGCCGTGATCTGTTTTGCATACTTGACCTCTCGCGACGTAGAGGGTCCCTCTGCGGTCGTTTGTTTGACCAACAAGGTGGAGTTTCCCCTGGCCTGGTGCTCTTTTGTCTGACCAGTAGGGTTGAGCTGTCTCCCCCTGGTCTTTTTTCTCGATGGTTTGGTTGACAGAGATGTTTTGGTTCCTCTGCTTCTTCGGCTGTGAGGGGTTTCAGTACTGTTCCCTTTCACCGGACTGCGACACCGTCTGCGACAACGGGTGTTCATGCAGCGTGGGCATTTTCCCCACTTTCTAGGATGAGGTGTCTCGGTCCGCTTCGACAGTGACTCAACAGATTGGAGCGGGATCACCTTGTGAGGCTTGGGGAGTTTCTCCCGTTGCTCCGTGTTCCCTGGTAGAGCTTGTGGTTTCGGTGTGACCAACACTTTACGCGGGCACCGATCCTCTACCCAGGAGGTTGTTCCAGCAGGGCTGAGGTTGTTCAAGTAGGGCTGTGGTTGTTTCCAGCAGGGCTGAGGTTGTTCCAGTAGGGATGAGGTTCTTTCCAGCAGGGCTGAGGTTGTTCCAGCAGGGCTGAGGTTGTTCCAGCAGGGCTGAGGTTGTTTCCAGCAGGGCTGAGGTTGTTTCCAGCAGGGCTGAGGTTGTTTCAAGCTGGGCTCGCCAGAGGTTTACCATCCGGTAGGGATGTCCAGTACAACGGTGTTCACCGAGCAGTACCATCTAGCAGGGATGGCCAGAGCAGTTCCGGGCTTACCTCCAGCAGGGATGGGTAGTGGTCCCCGATGCCGGGCTTACCTCCAGTGGGGCTGGGCTGTGGTCCCCAATGCCGGGCTTACCTCCAGCAGGGCTGGGAAGTGGTCCCCGATGCTGGGATTACCTCCAGCTGGGCTGGGCAGTGGTCCCCAATGCCGGTCTTACCTCCAACTGGGCTGGGCAGTAGTCCCCGATGCTGGGTTACCTCCAGATGGGCTGGGCAGTGGTCCCGTCGCCGACTTTATCCGGGCCGCCCTCCAGTGGATTACCCTGTTACGGGACTGGGAAGTGTGTCACCCGTCAACTTTCCGGGTCTCCCTGTAGTGGGAACCCATTGACTTCCAGGGATCCTCCAGCGGGGCTGGGCAGGGGGTCGCCTGTCGACTTTGAGAACACCTCTCAACTGTGGGGCAGTGACAAGTTGTGGTTGACGTTCCCCCAGAACTCTCAAGTACGAGGAGTGCTTTCCCCCACCGAGACACGTCCTTGTGACGTGACCTAAAACCGTGCTGGTGAGTCAGTGCCGCCCAAAGAGGATAGTGTCGAGGTGTGGTGATTGAGCCCCTTGGCTTGCGGTTCGGGGCAGACGTGCGGGATGCTGGGCATCGATGGTGTTTTCTTCTGGGACTGTTGGATACTCTTTCTTAGGCTGAGCTACGGGACGGATATCCCCTTACAACGTTGTTCGAGCTTCTTGTTGAGCATATGGACTTGTATATACCTTGTTCTTGCACCCACTTCTTGGGTTTGGTTACTCTCCTTCCAGGAGAGGCGAAGACGCGTGGGGTATGCCACGTGATTTCCGTGTCTAGTTTCTCATGGTTGGACGAGTCTACTCTCCTACTATAGGTAGTGAAGACACGACGGGAAGTTCATATTCTCACCGTTTACAGCTCCTTGTGTCTGGATGAGTCTACCTTATTTCCTCTTGTTGGGTTGAGCTGGACTTTCTACTGTTGTTCTCCTTTACTTTTCCTGTTCTCAATACTGCTCACCCTTCGGTACCTCCTTTGTTTCTCCCTTGAGACTTCGAGGTATCCTACTGAGTATTTTTATACTCACCCCTGCTTGGTCTTTGCCCACACTTGGTGTGCCCTTGCAGACGACAAACAGGTTGGTCGTGACTTCGGTGGAGCATAGGAGTTCGGGAGTTTGGACCGCGTGCGGTGGTCGTAGCCGGGTTCCTGGTGGGAGACCCGTCAGCTGTTTGTTTTGTTTACCTATTGCTGGGTTGTGGCACCTTTTTGGTTGGGCGTATGTTTTTCCCCTTTTCTTTTCAGCTTGTACCCTGTACTCTTTAGAGGTCGATGCACTCTTGTGGTTTATTTATAGCATTTTCCCTTTACTTTTCTTTTTTACTCTGCACTTTTTCATTGAGTGTGCTGCGTGTGTGTGTACAGGTACTTAAGAAAAGACCTCCCCGAGTTATTGTGCCTTCGGCGCTGGTCGCCAGCCCCTGGCCTATGGAGGCGAGCTTGGGGTAGTTGCGGCTCGAGCCCAGGTAGGGTCGGGTCGTGACAAAGTGGTATCAGAGGTGGTTCATTCCTTGGGACGCTGTTCAGACGTCCCTAAAATAAAAGTAAATGGTTGGGATTTAGGGAAACAGTGTTAACGTGTCTCGAGAGTGGCTCTCAGGCCAGGGAGTCTAGTGATGGTACGGCGGACGACGTATCCATTCACCAGGACCTTGATAACCCGCTTGTCGACTCGGCATGCTGAGACACTTGTTGCAGGGAAAATTTGTTTGTGCATCACATAGGATTGAGTCTTTGACTGTCCTTCTTGAGTCAGCTCCCCATTAATGTTGTTATTGGTATATATACATATGCTCATCTGACCACAGTACTCATTGATAATTTTCAGGATATCTCCGTGAGGACAGCTAGCCAGGATACCATCTTTGGTGCGTGATGACGACCCTGTGAGCTATGAGGCCACAGTCTAGGACCCATCATGCGAGCCCTTTCTCCGGGTGGGCCGGTAGCAGCACCCCCACCTGTTGAGCAGCAGGCAGCTTCAGCAGAGCAGACGGGGCTTGAGCGCAGGTTGAGCACGCTCCGTGAGTTACAGCGGTAGAGACCACTGAGGTTCAGTGGTGAGCCAGACCCTCAGGCAGCAGAGGCTTGGATCGAGACAATGGTTTTCCTTTTCAGGCTTGTGCAGACGTAGATAGATCAGAGAGTGGCTTGGCAGCCACCCCTTTTTGTGGAGCAGCTGGGCGTTGGTGGAGTCTGGTGACTCAGTTTCTTGACGAGTCGTCGCTTTTGTTGGACGACTTTCAGTTGTTGTTTCGTGAGGAGTTTTTCCCCTCCTTCTTGCACTCCTTTTGGATTCAGGAGCTCCTGCAGTTTCAGTAGGGAGGGATGACGGTGGCCGAGTACGCGACTAGTTTTGCAGACCGCGCATGATTTTACCCAGACTTGGTCCATGACGACAACCTCTGAGCACGGAAGTTTGAGCATGGTCTCCGCCGAGAGATTCATGCTGTCATAGTACCCTTGGGCATTTCCACATATGCCGAGGTTCTAGAGAAAGCGCTGGTGACGGAGAGCTTCCTGTCACATTCCGGAGTTGGTGGTGGCAGCAGACACGTTGGAGCCAAGACGTCTGCCGCGGCTAGTGGGCATCGGCAAGAAGAACCTCGACGCATGTGGCTTACTGAAAACCGGACTTAGGGGAATGGTCGTACACCATAGTGGCACCGAAGGGCACCAGTGTATCCCAGAGAGAGTCGGTTCTATGCTTGTGACGAGCGAGGTTACTTGGCACGAGACTGCCTGACCCGAGTTGCTGGGAGCTTCGGGCAGGCAGCAAGCGCACCACCACGGCAGAGGCATCGCCGTGATCGGAGTAGTACCCAGGGAGGTGGTGCTAGCAGAGTAGCGGGAGGAGCTGGTAGTGGGGGACGAATTTACGAGATCTCCCCATCACTACTCGATGGTCCACGTCAGGCTCCGGGAGCTGATGGTTGGGACCACGGACAACTGCGAGCTTTGGATTTCTACGATCCTGCAGAGCATGGGATGGTGAGAGGTACCCCTTGAGACTCTTCTACTTCTTGCAGTAGAATTGTTAGGCTCTGCGTGTGAAAGGATTTTCTCCCTGCTCCTTGTTTGAGGTGTTAACAGGGTGACGCAGGGCGTCGGGTGTAACCCTGTGTTGGTAAGGAAAAAGGCGTGAGACCTTTTCCTTTAGTCGATGGTGTTGACTCCTTCGCCTTTTGAGCGTGTAAGAGAGCATCGAATGTGGAACCTTGTGTGACCAGATATCCTTGGGTGTTTCACCATATGGATATTCTAAAGGAGGGAATCACCGGGCCTTGTTTCAGGTGCGGGCGGTGATTCCAGTCGCGGCGTGCGACGTAGAGGTTTGTTCGGGGAGGTGAGATACCCCCCGAGAGCCTTCAGGTCATTTGAGACCGTGCAAAGGGATGGCGAGGTGCCATAACGCCTTGTCCTAGCCCCTAAGTCTGGAGTGGGTGCACGACATCAGCAAGGGACGACCTTGCGTGAACAGATCAATCCCTTGGTCTGTGTGCGGTGACGCAGAGCTGTGTGTGGGTTCTTCTGGGTATGAGAAAGCCAGGTGTGGGCTTAGTACCCTGTGTTGCTCCCTAGTTTTGCTTTTTGAGGACGGAAATATTGAATGATGGAATGATGTAAGAACCCTATTTTTGCTGTGAAAGAATTTGGAATATTCTTGATGATATTCCAGAGCAGCGCCTTCAGACGGCGTGCGATTCCGAGCCCCGGAGTGGCCGGAATTAAATTTTCAGTGCGTTCACACTGGAATCGCCAAATAAATGGGATAAATCCTAAACGGAGTTCCGGATCAGAGATCCGAGTGTACGGATGGGTCCGGAATAGGGTGTTTACCCTAGTAATGACATAAAACTTGTCGGCACGGGATGTTTGGACCCTTCGCCCGCTTCTGGAACGTTAAACGGATTAAATAAATTAATTAATTCGTTTAATGGCGAAACGCTAGTATCTCTTAAACAGTGGATCGTATCAGAAAACCGAGAGCACCGTTGAGTTTGGAGCGTTCCGTTTACCCTAGGTGGGTTATAAGTTTCACGGGCGCGGGCCGTTTGTGGAAAATGGCCCCAGGGGCGTTTTCATAATTTAGCAGCTTCAGACGTTAAATTTTATAACTTTTGAACGGGGTCTTGGATTAAAATTCCGAGACCGTTGTTGTGCTCGGGAGGTGGTGTTTACCCTAATGGATTCTTAACCGTGACCCCGTCGGGACTTCGGGTTCGGGCCGACGGGCGGGTGGTTAAGCGTTTTCTATTTAAACGCTTAACACACCCACCTCCCTCTTCTCCTTCTACTTCCCCCTGGAAGCCCCTCCTCTCCCTCTCCTCCTCCATCTCCGGCGAGACAGTCCGACGAGGCGACTTCGGTGAGGTGCAGTGGTGCTGGAGGATCGACGTGAAGCTCCGGGTGAAGCCCAACGAGGTAGGAGGTTTCGTTGCGTTTTCATTTACGAACCCCCCTTTGAGTTCGATTTTATGTGATGATTTTATGTTAGACCTTCAAATAAATCCCATAGATATGTAGTATACATTTTATTATCTTTCCAACGCATATTTCGGAATCAAAATCCAAGGCCGGAGGAGTTCGGGGTTGATCGTCGAAGGTTGCGGGAATTCTGGGTTGTCCTGGCGATTTCCGGCGATTCGGCGGGTTCCCTGGGCGGCGCGGCTTTGGTCCAAGGAGGCAACGGCGAGCGGCAGCAGGCGACGCGGCGGGGCTCCCTGGGTGAGATGGCAGGCGGCCGTGGTTCCGCGCGGCGGCGCTGGCGTAGCGCGAAGGAGGAGGGGCCGCGGGGTGCGCGACCCCGTGCGACGCGACCGCGACCCGCGTGTCGCGGGTCGCTGCGGAAAAATGGAGACTGGCCGTCAAGGCTGGTCGGTGGTGGTAAGCTGCGGCCACCTAGCCGCGGCGGCTTGAACCGGACTCGCAGCCGGGCCGCGGGCCGGTCCGGCCCAAGGGAGTGCCCCCTTTGAATTTCTGACGCCCGTAGCTTTCGCTACGGGCGTCCGTTTTGCGCGCCGTAAGCGGCAACGTGGACCTTGCGTCATGGGGAATGTTTAGAGCTAGTTTCGGGAATTTTTAATTCCCGAAACGAGGGGCCGCGGAGGCACGACGTGTCTTTAAGTTGGCGAGCGTATTCCCCGAGATCTTGTTTTGGACGGCGCGAATGCGTCCAACGTCCGTTTTGAGTGCCGTCAGTGGAGTTGCGACCCTGGCACTAAGGCAGAGGTTTCCAGGGCAGTTTCAGGCGTTGAGGCCGAAGTTGAGGCGCGGGCCCCACGGCCCGTCTTTTGAGCTGCGTGCAGCTTTTAGCGACTTTTTCCTCGGACGTCCGTTCGGGGCGTGCGAGAAGTCAATGTTGGGTGTTTTTTCGAGGGCATCGCGTTGGCGCAGTCTACCCGCTATAATTCCGCATGATGGTGCGGGCCCCGCGAGGGCCGTTTCGGTAGTTGACGGTGATTTCCAGCTTTATCACCAGGCGACCGTTTTGGACAAGTGAATAGTCCATTTCGTGTACTTTTTTGAGAGGATCACAACGGTGCGATCCGTTCGTTGAGTTTCGGGACTGGGATGCGGGTCCCATGTGGCACCGCTCGTGTGCGGTGCGCTGAGATGCACCTTTTTCTCCGGATATCCGTTGCACTCAAGTGAGTAGTGCTTTTGACATGTTTTCCCGAGGGGATCGCAATGGTGCGATGTGACTGACTGTTTTCGGGGCCGAGGCTCGGGATCACGGGACACTGTTCGGGCATGAGGCGGTGTTGGTGACTTTTTCATCGGATATCCGTTTGAGGAGAGTAAGTAGTCGATCTTGTGTGTTTTGCTGCGAGGATTACAACGGTGTGATCTGTTTGGCTATGCGGAGCCTCTTGCGCGATCTTATTAATAGAGGAAGCATGGAATGTGCTCCAATGGTGGTTCACCCTACCTTGTTTGTAGCGGACCCTTGGCGTGTGATCGCGCACTCTTGGGAGAGTGATGTAAATGGTTCACGAGATGCGGATGGCTGTGCCTGGGCCTTTGAGGTGGAGTTGTTACGTCACGCCTTCGTGTTGACGCTGGGTGCCGTGTGCACGATAGCCTTTCGGCTGGAATGAGGTATACTCTGGGAGTATATGGGAGCGCTTGGAGGTACGTGTGGTTGTTTGTACCTGAGGATGTTTGTGCACTCAGTTGGGGTTGACTTGGGGCCACACGTCGTGTGGGCCCCACGTGCGTGCCGTGATCTGTTTTGCGTACTTGACCTCTCGCGACGCAGAGGGTCCCTCTGTGCTCGTTTGTTTGACCAGCAGGGTGGAGTTTCCCCTGGCCTGGTGCTCCTTTGTCTGACCAGTAGGGTTGAGCGGTCTCCCCCTAGTCTTGTTCTTGATGGTTTGTCCGGAAGAGATGGTTTGGTTCCTTTGCTTCTTTGGCTGTGAGGGGTTTCATTACTGTGCCCTTTCACCGGACTGCGACACCATCTGTGACTACGGGTGTTCGTGCAGCGTGGGCATTTTCCCCACTTTCTGGGATGAGGTGTCTCGGTCTGCTTCGACAGTGACTCAACGGATTGAATTGGGATCGCCTTGTGAGGCCTGGGGAGTTTCTCCTATTGCTCCATGTTCCCTGGTAGAGCTTGTGGTTTCGGTGTGACCAACACTTTAAGCGAGCACTGATCCTCTACCTAGGAGGTTGTTACAGTAGGGCTGAGGTTGTTTCAGCAGGGCTGAGGTTGTTTCCAGCAGGGCTGAGGTTGTTCCAGCAGGGATGAGGTTATTTCCAGTAGGGCTGAGGTTATTCCAGTAGGTCTGAGGTTGTTCCAGTAGGGCTGAGGTTGTTTCCAGCAGGGCTGAGGTTGTTTCCAGCAGGGCTGAGGTTGTTTCGAGCTGGGATCGCCAGAGGGTTACCATCCGGCAGGGATGGCCAGTACATCGGTGTTCCCCGAGCAGTACCATCCAGCAAGGATGGCCAGATAAGTTCCGAGCTTACCTCCAGTGGGGCTGGGCAGTGGTCCCCGATGCCGGGCTTACATCCAGCGGGGCTGGGCAGTGGTCCCCGATGCCGGGCTTACCTCTAGCGGGGTTGGGCAGTGGTCCCCGATGTCGGGCTTACCTCCAGTGGGGCTGGGCAGTGGTCCCCAATGCCAGACTTACCTCCAGCTGGGCTGGGTAGTGGTCCCCGATGCCGGGCTTACCTCCAGCTAGGTTGGGCAGTGGTCCCCGATGCCGGGTTACCTCATCTGGGCTGGGCAGTGGTCCCATCGCCGACTTTAGCCGGGTCTCCCTCCAGTGGATTACCATGTTACGGGACTGGGCAGTGTGGCACCCGTCGACTTTCCAGGTCTCCCTGTAGTGGGAACCTGTTGACTTCCAGGGATCCTCCAGTGGGGATGGGTAGGGGGTCGCCTGTCAACTTTGAGCAGACCTCTCGACTGCGGGGCAGTGACGAGTTGTGGTTGACGTTCCCCCAGAAATCTCAAGTACGAGGAGCACTTTCCCCCATCGAGACACATACTTTTGACGCGACCTAAAACCATGCGGGCGAGTCAGTGCCGCCCAAAGCGGATAGTGTTGAGGTGTGGTGATTGAGCCCCTTGGCTTGCAGTTCGGGGCAGACGTGCGGGATGCTGGGCATCGATGGTGTTTTCTTCCGGGACTGTTGGCCAGTCTTTCTTAAGCTAAGCTACGGGACAAAGATCCCCTTACGATGTTGTTCGGGATTCTTGTTGAGCATATGGACTTGTATATACCTTGTTCTATCACCCACTTCTTGGGTTTGGTTACTCTCCTTCCAAGAGAGGCGAAGACGCGCGGGGTATGCCACGTGATTTCCGTGTCTAGATTCTCATGGTTGGATGAGTCTACTCTCCTACTATAGGTAGCGAAGACTCGACGGGAAGTTCATCTTCTCACCATTTCCAACTCCTTGTGTCTGGATGAGTCTACCTTCTTTCCTCTTGTTGGGTTGAGCTGGACTTTCTACTGTTGTTCTCCTTTACTTTTCCTGTTCTCTCTACTGATCACCCTTCGGTACCTCCTTTGTTGCTCCCTCGAGCCTTCGGGGTATCCTACTGATTATTTTTATACTCACCCCTTCTTGGGCTTTTCCCGCACTTGGTGTTCCCTTGCTGACGACAGACAGGTTTGTCGTGACTTCGGTGGAGCATAGGAGTTCGGGAGCTTGGACCACGTGCGGTGGTCGTAGCCGAGTTCCATGTGGGAGACCCGTCAACTATTTGTTTTGTTTACTTGTTGCCGGGTTGTGGTACCTTTTTGGTTGGGCGCGTGTTTTGACCCTTTTCTTTTCATCTTGTACCCTGTACTGTTTAGAGGTCGATGCACTCTTGTGGTTTATTTATAGCAGTTGACCTTTACTTTTCTTTTTTACTCTGCACTTTTGCATTGAGTGTGCTGCGTGTGTGTGTACAGGTACTTAGGCAAAGGACTCCCCAAGTTATTGTGCCTTCGGCGCTGGTCGCCAGCCCCTGGCCTATAGAGGCGGGCTTGGGGTAGTTGAGGCTCGAGCCCGAGTAGGGTCGGGTCATGACAATATAAGCCAATAGATCTATAACCATGGTTTAAAGAAACCATGGGTATAGATCATTTGATCAAACCTATACCCACAGTTAAAAAAAACCATGGGTATAGTCCCTTACATATCCATAGTTACTCAGGATCCTCCTCCCCATCCCACTTCGATGAGCCTTAATCTCCCCTCATGTGAGCTTTGGCCTCCCCGGCTACCCCTACCCTCCCCACCTCCACCTCGACCTTGACCTCCCATCCTCCACCTCCACCTCGACCTCCCGGCCTCTGACCTTGACTCGACCTCCCAACCTCTGCCTCCGCCTCAACCTCCCAGCCTCCACCTCCTGGCCCCCGTCTCCGTCCCTCCACCTTCCTACCTATACATCCGCATCTAGGTCCGCCTCCCTACCTATAGCTCCCAGCACCCTTCTCCACCTCCCAGCATCCTCTTACACCTCCATCTCTGGATTCCTCACCTCCTCACCTCAAACTCAGCTTCTTCGCCTACTAATCTCTGGCTCCCCATCTACCAGCCTCAAGTGTCCATCAATCGGTCATTGGTATGTATTTTGTTTACCTATATTTTAGGATGTTCGAGTCCAAACCCTAATTCCTTTTCCTATTTTTACCTTGATTATTTATTTCAGAAGGGTGAATGGGGATTCATTATTAGTTTAAAGTGGTTAATCTTTCTAAAAAGGTTAACTATATTGGTTCTCCCTACTATATGAATTTTGAGTTTCATTTTTCTCATATCATTGTTCTTCTATTTTCTTATATTACTTAGATTTTAGGTGAAAATAATACACTAGATAGTTTATCAAAATGTATATTGCCTTAATAGACATGTTTTTTCCCTTTGTATGCATTACCAAGATCTAAAACCACATTTTATATTTCATTATATTTCATTTTATATTGTAATATGATATTACAATTTATACTATTCAGAAATTGTAGTTTACATTTTAATTTATATTTCCATTTAAATAAAGATTTATATGTAGTTTATCTTGAAGTTTATATTTCATTATCATGTAATTAATTTTCAATTTTATTACATTTTATATTATAATTTATATTAATATACTTTCTATTTCCATGAGTAAAATTCAATTTTTTCTCCATGAATTATCATGTACTAAAAGTGTATTTTATATTTATTATACATGTAATTTCATTTACTTATTATAAAATTTATTTCTATAAATTCATATAGTTTACTTTAATAAAGATATGAGCAATATTTCATGTTAATCTTGTTATACATTTGAAAATTTTCAAACCCATGTTTTTATGCTCTTTGATGTCGCAGGTTCATCAGTTGGGAATTAATTTGTTGAGAATGATATTGAAAGAGTGATAAGGTATGCTGAGAAGGAAATGATATATATTTTTTTAATTAGCTTGAACATGTTGGGTTTTCCTATTCTTTATGATTACTTAACATGCTTTTATAAGTTCCTCAATGAAAGGTATATATTTTTTGGATTTATATAGACATAAAAAGATGTTGTTGTTTTAGTCATTGAATTAATGGTTCTTTTTTCATTTTATGGTTTCTGAAAGGTTAACACAAAATAAGGTATATATAGTGATGGATTAAAAAATACTATATCATTAATTAAAAAACATAATTATAGTTTTATTTTTATACACACAATGTTTAATGTATGATTAATGCGTCTTTGGAAAAAACCCATGTTTTTGTATAAAGTTCCATCATTTTATAATAAAATTAGAGTAAATAATTAATCATATTATTCAAAAATTATATTTAAATTTATTTATGTTTTTTATTTTATAATTTTCCACTTTTTCTGCATATAGCCATCTTATCCCATGTATCCCTCTAGGTTGACGCAAAAAAAATATTTAGAGTAATATAAATTTATTTTTGATGCATTGATGAATGAATAGATTCAAATTATAAGGTCATATATTTGATAATGTCTGTACTTTGTAAAAAATGTATCCTTTTATGATTGTGACAATGAAGGTATTTTGTGATGGTCTTGTAACAAGACATAAGAGTGGGGTATGCATTGGGGTTTCCATATCCTTATCATATTATGATAATGATTATTAACATAATGAAATAAATAAAACACTTTCAAAATATTAGTATGTGTTTATTCTAATTCTATTTCTTATAGATATACTTTAACACACACAACTAAAAATTTACATTACTTACTGTTATGATTTAACTTATGTTTGATGTAACACCTTTAAATTGTAATACTTATACTATTAAAAATTATCTAGAGGAATTAGAAAATTGATGTTTGTTGAAATATAGAAATGTATACATGCTAGATTTAAATTTATAATTACAAGATAGTTGTAAAATATTATGATACAAATTTTAATTAATTATATAGACTTATGAAATCTACACCTGTTAGTTATTATAATAATTGTTAATTAATTATCTAATATTAATTTAAAAATTATTTATATTATATGAGAATATTCTTTCAATTTTTACCTATGAATATTTTAAAATATTTTTGAACTGTGTTTCCTATGTTTTCCCTACTTTGAGTATATCTTATTTTCTTGGTAAATTAATTCTCTTTTTTCCTAATATAATTATTTTTTTACATTCGAATCATTCATAATGGGGTCGAATTTATTAGTTACAGTTTCACAATGACTTCCTATGGAGTTAATATTTATTAAAATTAATCAAACATATATGTATGAAATATTGTTTTGATATATTCTAACTTGTTTTATTATGTTTTTCACCTTCAAGTTTGTCTATCACCCCTTCCCCCTACCCTGATAAAATATTTATCTTCTTTTCCCCATTATGCACTTATTTTTCCCTTTCAAATCTATCATAATAGGGATGTATTTCTTTATTGGTTCTATCCGATGACTTCCTATCGAAGTAAGAATTATTGAAATTAATTTAACTTTCTTTTATTATTTTTAAAGGTTTTGAAAATAATTTTACATCCCACGTCGGTATAGTTTTCCCACATTTGTCGGGTTCATTATTAGTGTTGTGCAATGAATTCTTTTGGAGGTAATATTTTTTAAAATTAATTGAACTTTCCTATGTGAAATATTGTTTTTATTTGTTTTAAAAAACATTTTCCTTATTACAAGTTTAAATAATGATGTCTTTGTATACTCTATATCTAAATTCCATGTAGACTACTATTTCTTGTTATCATTTTTGGATTATTGAGTATCTTTAAGTCAAATTTTCAATAGTATTTTTTTGTAGGTGAGATTTTTTCTATAATCATATTAACATGTTGTTGATGTTTAGGGACACTATATTATTGGGTGCTCATATTTTGTTTCATAATGATAAAATTCTTAAAGGAGTACTGTTTTCTTTCACATGTGTTTTATTTATGATAGATCGACATATGTGATATTTTTGGTTTTGTCTTAACTATTCATTTAATTTTAGATCAAAGAAAATAAATTGATTATAACCCAATTGAATGAAATATTCCATAATAATATAAACAAAAATATGACAAAATAAATATAATAAAAATGTCCTAAACAAAGTTGTATTGAACAAAACCTACCAAACATTTCCTGGTTTATGATAATTTAATCTAAACAAAAATGAATGGAAAACCTAAAATGAACCATACATTTAAAATAAATAACTAAAACAAAAAATAACTATATTTAATTGAACATAATAAATTGGAATTGGCATGAAATAACTAATATAAAATTAGAGTTTACCATACTAATGTAATGTGAACTAGGAAAAAAATAAATAACCAATATCAATTAAATTAAAGTATACATAACATAACCAAGAAAAATCTACCCTAGTGAAACAAAACCAAAAAATTAGATGGAACCACATCATCTTGAACTAATACATTATATTTACCCTTTCTTGCAAGAACATGTTTTGACCCATGGGGTGTTGTAGTTCTTATATGTTGGGCGTGACTTGTATAGTCACAGGAGACAAGCATGATATAGTTTAGTTTTTATTTTATTTTCTTTATCACATCATCCACTTAGGACTTTTATATATTTCTACAGATAGAGGGTAGCTATATTCTGCGAAGGGGGACATAAGGGAACTGGAGGCGGATACATTATTTTCTTTATGGGGGAGGGAGATTAGGGTAGTGGAGGGATTAATTATCATGTTTATTTTTATTCAACCTTTATACTGTATTGATTTATTTTATTTTATTTTCCATTTGTGTGGATGTCCGATGTATGGATGGGTCATTCCAAAATTTAATTTATTTTATACTACTATTTTAATTAATTTTTTGTGTGTGAAATCATTCTTGAGTGGTTATTCCTTGATGTATAGACACTTATTCCAGCTTGTGGCCATAACCCATCCACCTTAAACTATCCCAGTCATTCCTATATTAGAGTCTTACTAGGTCATTACTATGTCTGAACCATGGGAGGGCCTAGGAAACATGGAATAACTAAGGAGGGATTAATAATGTTTATGAATGAATTTTTAATTCCCAAGAATAAGCATTGAGGACATTGGAATTTACAATGAGGATATGTGGTAGAACCTAAAATATATATTTATTATGGGTATAAAAGGTGGTGAAATGGTAATGTGTTGGAACTACTAAAGGGAAATTCACATTCATAACAAATTTTATAATGTAAAATATTAGATCATGAGCTACTATACATTGTTAGAGTTGATGATTAGAATATATCCCAATGCAACAATAGAAATACCTTGGTTAAAAAAAACATTATCATACACTGGATAGTTTGGTTTTAAATAACCAGTAAAACCTTCATTTACGTCCCATTGGGTTTCATTAATATTTATTTCAATTACTTCACTTAAAATCACTATTCATCAATTCTAAGCACTAATATGACCATGAATCAACTAGAAATATCACTCTACTATTATAAGTGGACATAATGGTTCAATAGGCTAGTTATGTTGAGAAAATTAACCACTATAATGGGTCAAGTACTATAATAGATTACTCATCCTATATGTGGGTTTTAAGTGAGTTTATTGGGATATCAGTTTCATTTGATGTTGATAATTATTAAAAGCCTCTATTTGGATCATGTAATTGGAAAACCACAACAACATGAATATTTTAAAACAAGGATGTGATTTAATACACTAGTTTCTCATTAATATATGTAGGAGTTTCCCAATGAAATATTGTGTTCAAAATTCACATTTTTGGTTCTTAACAGTTTTTTTATATATTTCCTTGAGAGTATGGTAGAAGCAGAACCTTCCATATAAATAAGATGTTTCATATCACTTTATCAGTTAATAACATTATTAATAATTTTTAACTATGGCTGTATAAGTTTATTGGATTGGTACATCTTGATTCTCTTGGACGATGTTGGCATGAATGCTTGTGGCTCATATTGCGCACAAGGCTGCAACTCAGCAGGTCGAGCTGACCAGCTATAGAAACTATGACCAACTATAGTAGAGCTGATCAGACAACACCTATAGGGAACTGAAAAAACTCACATTATACTCTATTTGGAACCCATATACTTGGATCAAGGTGTAAACCAGTGCGGGTGGCCATTGAGTAGTTTTGAAATGCTCATTGGACTTTTATAACACTAGAATCATGTAGTGTGGAAATTAATTCATTGAGAAATTGAGGAAAACATGATAGATGTCATAAACTAACAAAACTAGATTCAAATAGAAAAAGTTTTGGTTAGATTGTTTCTTGTTGATAGGTTGAGTATGTTTGTTTTTGACCCATGTTTATATGTAAATTAATTCCTAGTATGTTTACTATTTCCATTCACTCATGATATCTATTTTATTATTTTGGGATAACTATTTATAGCCACAGTTCAATGAACCATGTGCATATTATTTCTGGTGGGATAATATATTCCCATTACTTTGTAAATCGTGGTAATTATAGAAGTCTCCAAGGCTATATCGACGACTCTGTAGGCCACTGTTCATAGAACCATGGGTATAGCCTATACCCATATTTTTAGGGGCTATACCCACAGTTCTAAACCATGGATATAGGTGATTTTTCTAGTAGTTAATGAATGTAAGGTGGATTGTTAATTAAGTGGGTTAAATCGAAGTCTATAAAAATAATTATAAATATAAGACTTTGAAATCTGTGAAGATATTTTACATTGTTTTGTCAATGTTTAGATAGAGATCAGTGAGGCCCAGTTATCTTGTGAGAATGAATAAAAAATGTAAAATAGAGGTTTCTTTAGGAGTATAAATAGATAAATCCCATATAGGAAAGAAAAATCTACATCCCACTTGTCAAAAGTGTGGTAATAAGCATCTTGAAAACTATCTAATTGGAATAGGGAGATAATTCAAATATAGAGAAGAGGGGCATTGGGATAATTAGTGTTGGAGGGAAATGAAGAAACCCATAACTGTGGAAGAAGAAAAGAATGTTAAGATCAACACTCAGCCTATAGTGTAGTGTTTCAACTATAAGGAACATGATCATTATACATGTTAATTACCTAAGCCAAGGTTTATCAGAGACAATCAATAACAATATCCTACAAGTCCTAGAGAGAAAGGAAGTGAATATGATACAAGTACTACTGAGGTGGATCTTGAACATGATGTGGTGGTAGGTTAACTAGTTATTCATTAAAGAATATTGATTGTATTATTTTATTATGGGTCTACTCATTATTTCATATCTTTCATGTTTAGAATAAGTATTCAAGAACCTACTCAAAACACGGGGTTGAGCTATCCATAAGAAAAAAAATGAAGAGATGGTTTTATCCTACGTACAAAAATCTCACCTGGTCAATGTTTGGGGACTTAATATTATAGAAAATATTATCTTACTTCCTTTAGTGGAGTTTTATGCTATTTTGGGTATGAATTATCTATAATTATATAAATATAACATCTTATTTCGAGAGAGGGAGATCACCATACACATCGCAATTCATCCTCTAACTCTATAAAAGTGTAATGAGTTGGAAGAATATACTATGGAATATTCTATTCAAGAATAGATATTACTTCCTTATAAACATGAATATCTAGCTCAGATGATTGAGACAAAGGATAAAATCATGATTGAATACATGACCATTATGAGGGAATATACTGATGTAATCCCTGAAGAGTTTCTTGGTCTTCCTCTTGACTGAGTGGTTGATTTATCAATAAAACTTATAACTGGATATCTACCCATATCTAATAATCCTTACTCAATGGCCTCTAATGAGTTGGAAAATATGAATAAGTGGTTACATGGAAATCTAGAAAAGGGTTATATATTCCCAAGTTCTTCACCATGGGGTGTGCCAATCCTCTTCATCAAGAAGAAGGATGGGTTAATGCACTAGTTCATTGATTATCATAAACGCAAAAAAAAAAAATCATGATAAATAAAAATCAACACTTACCATGGATATATGACTTGTTCGACCAACTTCATGGAGACCATTAATTATCTAAGGTAGAACTTTGATTAGGATATCACCAGTTAATGGTAAAGAAGGTTGATATCCCCAAAAATAACTTTCAAATAATGTATGAACACTATAAGATCAGAGTGATGCCTTTAAGACTCACTAATGCTTGAACAATATTTAAGGGCTTAATTAATAGAGTATTTAGATATTCCCTTAATAAATTTTTGGTCATCTTTATATATTATATTCGGATTTAATATAAAATAAAAATGAGAATGATAAGAAGTGGAATACTATACTAAAGTTTTTGAGAAAGGATAAGATATATGAAAAGTCCAATAAATATGAGTTCTAGATAAAGAAAGTATCATTATTGAGTAATATTATCACCAATAAAGGGATATTTGTGGAACCTTATAAGTTAAAGGAAATTAAATACTAGTTTAGAACTGCATCTGTGTCATTGATATGTAGTTTCCTTGGATTATCTGGGTAATAATTATTGTTTGTGTGAAATTTATCATGATTTTCATACACAATATCCAAGATAAAATAAAAGTTTGTAAATATTTCCCAGAAAAGTGAATGTGAATATATCTTTAAGGAGTTGAAAAAGTGTCTTATTACATCAAAATTCATCACATTTCCCACATGTGTGGAAATATTTTGTGGTACACAATAATTATTCAAAGAAGGGATTAGGATGTGTAATGATTCAAAATGATAAAATGATAGAATATGCCTCAAGTTAGTTGAATTTTCATGAGTAGAGCTATCCAATGTGTGATTTGGAGTTGGCCAGAATGATTTTTGCATTGAAAATATCAAAACATTATCTTTATGTGAAAAAGTGTGAATTATATATAAACCATATGAGCATAAAATATATATTCTCATATATGGAGATTAGTACACGCCAACGAGAATGGTTAGAGCTGATCAAGGAATTTTAATTCTCAATCCATTACCATCCTATAAAAATAGACAAAGTGGATGATGATCTAAGTAAAAAGGATTAAACAACTCTTTCACAGATAATAATTCAGATGGATCCAATCTTCTTATACTTATAAAGGATATAGATGGGAATCATAAAAGAAATAACATCATAATTACTTTGTCAAATGATTTCTCAACCATCGCTTCTAGAGATGATAACGAATTCTCAAAGAGATGATGTAGACATTCCAAAGAAGGTGGATAATTTTAAAAAAGTGAAATACTCAGAGTTCATTTTTTTTGAAAAAGGTGTTATATGATTTTGTTAACAACTATGTGTACCATAAACTTCTTAGATAAAGAAATATCTATTGAATTATTCACATAACATGACCTTCTCCATCCACTGAAGGAGTACAAAGATGTATCAAGATCTATGAGGGAAGTATTGGTGGTAAAATTAGATAAAGGATATCACTGAATATACATCAATGAGTATGATATGTCAAAAAGTGAAGGATTAATGGAAAGAATATAAGGTTATGATGAAACCATTACCCATACCTATATGAAAATGGGAAAACATCTCCATATAATTTGTCAATGGTCCTCCAAATAAATCAAGAGGAAACAATTCCATATGGGTTATAGTATATATTCATACAAAAACTTCTCATTTCATTACATTTTTAGAGGAATTCTCACTCGATTAACTTGCAAGGATATATATCAGGGAGGTAGTGAGACTAAATAGAACATAAATATAGATTGTATATGAAAGAGATCCTAGATTTAACTAAATGTTTTGTAAGAGACTCCAACATGATCTAAACAATATGTTGAACTTCAGTACGACTTATCACTCCCAAAATGATATCCATTATGAGCAGACTATTCAGACACTGGATAATATGTTGAGATTATATTTGATTGATTTTTTGTGGGGATGTGATCAATATCCTTATCTAGTTGAGTTCTCATACAAAAATAGATTCCACTAAAGAATCCAAATGGTTAAATATGAATCCATTTATGGGAAGATATGTAGAACTCATATGTGTTGGGATGAAGTTAGTGAATGAAATCTTTTAGGACATGAAATGGTTCAAGAGAGTGTATAAAATCCCATGACCATTCATCACCACATCAATCCTATTTAGAGATGACATAAGATCTATGATAAAAATCATCAATGAGACCTAGAGTTTGAGGTTGGGGATAAATTTTTTCAACATATATCTCCATGGAAGATAGTCATCAAATTTTGGAAGAATAGAAAGATAATCCCTAGGTACATCACCCCTTTTATATTTTGGATCAAATAATATCTATGGCTTATCGACTAGCACTCTCATAGAACCTTTATCAAATAAATGATGTATTCCAAGTATCCATTTTGAGGAAACACACACCAAATCCCTTAAATTTTTTGAATTTAGAGGAGGAATAGTTTGAAAATAATCTATCTTATAAGGATAAACCTATAAAGATATTGTACGATACAGACAAGGTTCTTTATAATAAGAAAACTCACCTGGTCAAATTTTAATGGTGTAACCATAAATATGAAGAGGAAACATGAGAATTGGATGAATACATGAAGTAGAAATAACCACAGTATCTATTATACAATTTCAAGGTCAAAAGAAATTAATGGGGATGAATGTAACACACAAAGTTTTTAAAAAGTAAATCTATTCTTGATAGTGTATGCAATGTGAAACACTAAACTTAAATGAACCATGCTTATTTATGACCATTATAACCTAGATTTTAAATTGTAGGGTATGAATTATATTAAATAAATTATGAAATGTATATAAATTTCCCAATTGATATAAATGTATTGATAAGTTATTAGGAAATAAGAACTCAATTTTTAATCAAGATATTTTATTCCTCATAAATATATTTCTTTGAAAAATGTTTTTTATTTTTTATGGGAATATATTATAAATAATTAATGGAAATTTTAGAAATATTAGTTTATTAAATAAAAAATATTTTTTAAATCATTATATAAAATTAAACTTAGGTTGATTTTTTTTCTAAAATGTTTTATTTTTCAATAAATAGTGAAAATTACCAATTTACAAATATGAATATTTATTTTTATTAAATCAAGTAATTTAAGAGTTATATTATATTTATAATTTGTAATTAAAGATAAATATTAGACAATTTATTTAAAATAATATAATTAATTTCATTTGAATCATTAATTTTCACGATTTTGGAAAAATATTTTTTTATTCTTAAAAACAGGGTTTTCTGTAAACCGTTTTAAGTGCATAAAGTATAACCTTTCTAATAATTTAAAATTAAATCTATGTAAGGAATTATTTATATGAAATGTATATATTATATATCTATTTATATTAATTTAAATTCATATATTTAATATTATAATTCATATTGTTAATGTAAAAATCATTATATACTTCAAAAATATATTTATTGGAAAACTTTGTTACGACACGTTTTGCAAGATTAATTTTAAATTAAATTCTGAAAAATCATTGAATTAAATTTGATAAAATGGATTGCATATTTAGAATCATAATAATTAATATTTTATAATATGATAAACATAATTTTAACTCATAATGAATAGTAAATATAGTAAAAATATGTTACCACAATTAATGTTAAAAATGGTTTATTAGGGGGTTAAAATAAAGAGATAAAGGTAGTAAAAATTTTAAAAAATGTTTATTTTTGAATATAGGAGGTGTGGATAGACTATATCAACACTAAAATCCATTATTTACCATTTTTTTTGGTACATGGAGTGTGCGTGACTTCCCATTATTGAATATTTTTGTGTATTAACAAAAAATGGCACTCCCTCTCACTTATAAATGGGAACCTTCTATCCTATCCTTCACACACTTAAAAATTACTTTTATTCATAAAATAACTAGTGAAATAATTTTCTTACTTCCATCCCCATTTCCTAGAGGCCTTTTATTTATCATAAATTCAATCTAGGGAGGCTTTAGGTATAATCTTAAAGAGGTGGTTTGAAGAAATGGTATCTTTATTAAGAGTGTATCTTTGTTTTATTTCTTATTCCAACTACTTAAAATCTTACCAAATTATTATGATATAATAAAATAAGTATATTATATATAATAATATGTTATTATGTAAATGGAATAACATAAATCCACCTCCACTACCATCAAATGGGAACCAAAACCATTATTCATGTGTACGGTGGACTATCGCCTCGCGAACCTATGTAACTCATTTTACATCATCACCACTAATGGATATTCATGATGATGAATTTAATGCACATATATTATATTAATTAAATATTATTAATTTTTAATAGTAATTTATCAAAAAAAAATCTCACCTTAATATCCATTGATAAATGATAATGTCTTTCATGTGTACAATGAATTGCATCCTCAGGAAGAGATGTGATTCATTTTTTTTAACAAGTCACATAAATGTTATATGTAAATGAATTTAAAGAATTAATATGATATTTATTAAATAATTTTAAATTTTTAAAGATAAAATAAATCTTTGTTTCTTTTCACCATGATCATTGAAAAATAGAAATGTTACTGATGCGTACATACGACAAACCATCTCCATGATTATAACACAATTAATATTTTATAACCATACTTTATGATTGGTTTTAAAATTATAATTGATTTTAAAAAATGATAATTTTTAATGATTATTATTCTATATATGATTAAATAATAATCTATTTGACCATATCCATCTTTCTAAAGTGATTTTGGACATATAAACCGAACATCATCAAAACATATGACTTAAAACTAAATAATCAAGTAATTAAACACAATATGATAGTAAATATAATAAAAGGAATAATAATTTTTTTAATAAAGTAAATAATTAATATAATCATATTATTCATGAAGATAAATAACACACAAAATGAATCCGGTTTGAGGTAAGGGATACCACTGAAGCACCCTGTCTTTTGGTTTATGACCATTCTCTCCCTAAGTCACTTTATACCTATATTTAATGTTATGTAATGATTATAAATTATTTATGTATTTCTCTCTAATATATAACTATATTATTATACTTTATTTTATGAGGTCAATAAATGCCTTATTTTTTTTATCAATTGCCTTTATTTTAAAATTTACTTTGATTATATTATGAGCCTCGATTATGAAACACATTTTCTTTCAGTGGGTAATTATTATGTTTTACCTTATGATTTATTTATATTATGTGTAACACATAAATAATCAATATGTTATGATGGGTGCACCCAACTATATTTATAATACATTAGGTAAATCTTTAGTCTCATGAGGCATCATGTATGGGATTAAGAAGTAAACCTAATCCATTATGGGACCTTTTCCACCATGTGATATTGTCTAGGAATTTATCCTTGAAATATGTTTATGTCATGTTATATATTTATAACACATTTATAATGTTACCATGATCTTATGATACCATTTTCCTTATTTTATACTTTAATGTGATCAATCCTAAGACTTATCTTTTATGATATCATGTTATATTTTTGACTCACATGTTTTTATTTCTTATCATGTTTATTCCCTTACTGGGTATTTTAGTTAAACCCTTTATTTTATGAATTCCCTAAGTTATAATTTTATATTTTACAAGATCAAGTGGACTTAATATATCAGTATAGAGAATAAAATGGGGAGGCCATGTTTTATTTTTTGTTCGATGTATTATAAAAATAGTCTTCCCAAGACACTAGGCCTCATGATAATTGGGTTGTAATTAATGAATGTTTATGTTGAAAAAAATGAGTTCATATGTGTAAAAAGTATGGATCACTATAATAGTGTTTCATATAATTCTAATAAAAACCTTTTAATTTAGGATATCCAAGGAATAATATTTATTTTATCCATATAATAGATTGGGAATAATGTTTCTCATTTACCAATCTAAGAGTCATATACATTATGATTGGGATAATTTCCTATCTATTTAAATATGTGATCATTTTCACACCAAATAATGGTTATTTAATTAAAAAAATATGTATCTTGGAGAACTAATTTATGTAATGAATTTTAAAATAGGTCATCATTTTA
This sequence comes from Viscum album, assembly GCA_963277665.1. Lineage (NCBI taxonomy): Eukaryota > Viridiplantae > Streptophyta > Magnoliopsida > Santalales > Viscaceae > Viscum > Viscum album. The sequence continues at coordinate 361,406,987 of OY728125.1, forward strand.
GTGGGAGAATATTTAACATAAGTCCTTATTAAATGAATGTAAAATATGAAAATCATATGAAAAAAGATTCCAATCTAGATTAATTCATTCATCATAATTATTAGACTTAATTATGAGATCAAACCAAGAGAAAATATAATATTAATATAGTAAAATTCAAAGACTGATAACTTAAGAAGATTTCTTAAGATAAAATTCTATGTATTAGAGAAAACCTTCTTGGGAAACCAACTATTAATGTTTCCTTACACTTTAATCTAGATGCTTAATAGAGGTATAAAATGATTCAATTTTGGTTTCAAAATAACTAGATGAAAAATAACTTAAGGAAATGTAGTCACCTATCATATATGATATATTATTGAGTATGTTTATGACTATATGGGACTTATGATATCATCCAAGTTTTGTTCTAGTTCTGGAATTAATTTAATAAAAAATATTTTGAAAAGATTAATGAGTTAAACAAATGTTTACCCTCTTTTATAAAATCATTGAGGATATATGAAATTGATATGAGATGTTAAGGTTTTGGTGTTATATTTACAAAACAAGTGTGTAGAAGTTCAAATAGTAATATGAAAAATTAGTTATAAAGGACAATTTGTTTCAAGTATCTATACAAATTAATTGAAACCTAAAGGTCATTTTGAAAAGGATGGACATTTATTACATGTGATGAAATAATTCCCGATACCTAAAAGAGTTTATAATACTCCATGGTAAGTCTATACCATGCACTAGAATTACAGAAGTTAATTATTCCCTTTTTAAGGTTTTGTGATACAAAATGCAATCATTACAAATTTTTTAGGCATACAGGAGTCAAAATCACATTAATAATTAATATAGCATGTAGTTTGTATTCAAATAATGAAGAAAAGTGCTGTCAAATTAAGATTTGGAATTCAAAGGAATATTATAAAGATCAGATGGATCTATATTTAAGATGTGTATTTTTATCTTATTACTCTTATATAATAAGAGATATGATGGTTATACAAAGAGTTTATGATTTATTGAAATAAATATTTTTTTGAAAAGAATATTTGAATAAAAAGGTTTTATCAATGGTAAAGGCATTAATCTAGATGTTTATTGAATAATTATTGATTTATAACCCCACCAATAGGGAAATATTTTAAAGAATAAAATATTATATGATATGGAAACAATTTCTTGTTTGTTAAATATTCCCACTTAAATAAATAAGTGTTATTTATAAATGAAAAATTGTTTTTGTATGTTAAAATGATATTCAATGTAGTGAATAAGAGGAAATAAGGATTATATTTAGACTTTTAGAAACTTAAAGTTAACGAATTAAGTATTATACTAGTGAATGTGGATTTTACTTAGATATCCTAAATTGATTAAGATGCATCACTAAAATATTAATGTAAAAAATTTATTATTTACCAAAATATTTCAAGGTAATGTTTTATATAAATTTTTACAAGGATGAAAATGAATATAAAAATAGTTATAAGTAGACTAAATAATTTATTAACATTGTAAAAATGGATTTTGTGAAGTTATAGAGTTTGAATATGTTCAAGGAGTTGAATATTAGGAATATGAGTCCTAAGTCTCAACCTTATTCAAATAAGATCTCTTCCTAGATTTTACTCACTAAAGTGTTTAGTGGGATGGTTTTATTAGGTGATCCCATATTGATGTGTTAGGAATTTCATATATATGTAACAAATTTAACAAAAACCCTAAACTTACAGAAAATATAAGACCGTTCTAGCATTATATAATATATGATATATTAAAAAATGACTATATATATGTTATTGTTAAGTATTATTAAATATGTTTAAGGATATAAAAATTTTCATGTTATTTAGAAGGAAATATTAATTTTATTATTATTTCACATTGGATGCACACACACACACACACACACACACACACACATATATATATATATATTATGATGTGGAATGATAATCGATCTATCAAATTATGACTTTGAGTTATCCCTAAATTATATTCCTCATTGATTAATAAAGGTTTCACTAAAAGTTGTAGGTTAATGTGGGTAATATTATTAAAACAAGATATGGAATATAGTCATGACACAAAGTTGTTTTTTACGCTGGATAACCCATGAGGTATATCACATAGAGTGTCATAGAATATATTTTTTGTTGTACTAGGGGTTCATGTTTCATATTTGGATTTTCCAACACATAAGGTTAGAGAGAACCTAGTATAAAGGCCTTTATACTTTTATAGCTTTATTAAATAATACTTAAGGTATAGATAATTAGGGGGTGGTTAGGTTTTTAGTGATCATGTCATCAGTTATATCTAAAATAAGATATAATTTTTCCTCTGTATTAATAGTATGACATATGGTCCCTCGATTTATACTGGATGAGGAAGTCTATGACCATACCTAGATATCGCATATGATGTGCATATTTTTTTGGGTGAGGGGTATGTGAAGTGATCATATGCTTACGATAAATGACATGGGATGTAATAATTGATCATATCAGACTATAATAATAGAATATAAAATGTATAAATAGATATACACGATTGAAAAACTATATTCCCCATGGTTACTCAATGTATTAGACATAAGGACCATATATAAATTCATAACTTCATATGATACAACTTGAGGACACAAGAATATTGATACACATGTTTGATAGAGATCATATTGGATCCATTTATTTCTTCTATTGAATTGGATATTTAATAGATTCTTCTTTTGTATTGCATTTATTAAATTATGAATTCATATTTGATTTTAATTAAAAAAATTCTAGTGGGGTTACAATTTTTTGTGGTGTGAGTGAGTATCATGTATATAAAACTTTGAGAGCTACCCCAAAAGTGTTTTGAATGATTCTTGAAATAAGTTATGGATGGATGTTCACACACTTTTTCATATTATGTGACAATTCATTAAAATTATTTAAATATTTTCCAAAGGAAGTTTTGGAAATATAAAAAATAAGTTTTGGATATTGTTTTTAGAAATTTTTTTATAATATGTAACATAATGTGTAAGTGTTCCAAGTCCATGAGGATTTTAGTGAAAGTGAGAGATTGATTGATATAAGAATTAGAAACCTGACTGCAACATGGTGGTTTAGAACACCATGTGATCTATAATTGTATAAACCAAAACATATTATGATACACTATGTCATAGTGGTTGTATATGATATTATAATATTGTATAATAATGATCTTTTGGATCTCCATCTTCTATATCCACTATCATCCTCATGTATTCATTATATAAGAAAGATTTTTAGGAGTTTAAACATATTATATGATTTTTTAAATGTAAAAAATAAATGTGCTAATTAATTTGGGTGTTTCAAGTGTTAAAATATATGATAATATTTTTAGAACAATCAATAAATTTTTTTATAATGTTTAAAACTATAAGATTCATATATAAATTGGGCCAATCCACTTTAAATGTGTGGCATTTAATTATGTTAAAATGATAGTTACAAATCATAAAATAATTTGATCTTAAAGTTAATGATTTATCTATTATTTAGAAATAAGGTTCTAGTAGACAATTAGTTAAGGGATATATTTCCTGATTGTTATGAGATTTTTAATATTTGAGGATACCTCCATAGGAAAGAGTCTTTTGGATTCTTCTCAGTGATCTAAATAAAAGAACTATTTGAAGAGTGGATATGATGAATATATATGGTGAAAGGTTCACTATTATTATTTTTATATATTCATTCTAAATTTATAAATAGATTCTATTATTTATATAGATTTCATGTTGTTCACCCACTATGTTTAGGATGTTAAAAATCCATCGTATCCCCTTTAGGGTTTATGATGGTATCACATACTCAATTAGGGTATGGTTGTCATTATTTACCATAACATAGATGAGTATTTGATGGATTCAAATATCTAATAAGTCCATTGAGTTTCCAATACATTGATATTGGAGGTTTATAGATAAATTTAATTGATTCACCTAGTTAAAGGAATTTAAATTTAAGGAAAAAATAAAAAATAAAGGAATAATAATAGATCCTCTAGGGTTTAATTATTTTCTCACTAACATTTCTATTATTTTTTTCACAAAAAAACCTATATCATTCACTATTTCATTAAAACACAAGACAAAAAAACATAAATAAGTGAAGTAGTCTAATATCTATTGAATAGGTTTTTTTAGAAGACCCTAGTTTACCCACTAAGAAATATTCCAATTCTGGGAATCTTCAACAAGGTTTCTACATGATAAAATTTGGTTATTTTTTTCAAATAATCAAACCTTCAACTCATTTTTATTCCCATTTTTTAAATATTTACTTTGTTCTAATTTGAATTTATAAATAAAAAATAAAATAAAATATATAATTATATATTCCCCCTATTTTTCAAATTATATAGTTAAATTACTTACATGGAGTATAAGAAGGTTTCAAAATCACCACATGGATTTTAAGAGTAAAGAGATATCATCAAGGATATCAAATAGGACCTAAAAAAACATTTCAAAGAATACTTCTCTATGGAACTTATTGAATTCTCATAATATTTTATTGAGTCCCATAAAAAATATTCATATGGAAAAAGTCCCTCTACTAAATTATGTTCTTATGTAAGACATTAAGGTGATGAAAAAAACTTTCAAAATCATTCCTTCCTTCAACATTTAGATTTCCTCCGAAAGGCCATAAAAAAGAATCAATACTCAAATATATGTAACTAAAGGGAGTGAATAAAATATAAAATTATTTTACATTTTTAAACAAGATAACTCACTACCATTTTGTTTCTATTATAAAATCAAAAACTTTGTTATCCATAGAGGGTGATGGAGAAGAAGAATAACCCACCATCAAAACAAATATGGATTTTATTTTTTAAGAACCTAAATCACCTAAGGAGAAGAAATTAATTTCTCAATAATAATAAGAAAATTTACTAGAATAGGATACTTGTAACACCCCAATATTCCACGGTATGTTTCCCTTTGAATAATACAATAGCTTGTGTTGTACACAACTTCAAGTTCAAACACACCACAACCAATCAAACTAGCCTTTATGAATAGTAATATCCACTTTTTTAAATTTTATAAATTTAATATTTCAAAATGGACTTCATTTTTGGATTCAGAATATCGAAATTAGCTTAGGGTGAATTTTTGGTATTTTTCCGAAAACTTTCAATTTTTGATGAATAGTGAAAAAACATTGCGTTATTAGTTAAAACTGAATTTTTATTTAAATAATTAGTTATTTTATTTTAATTTATTTTAGGTCAAAATAGATACATAATACCTATATATGTTCAACTTAATTCATTGGAGTCATTTTATAATAAGTTTAGATATATAAAATTTTATCGAACTTTTTACCGTCTTTTACCCACCTCCTAGGAGCATTTGAAATTTTTTATAAAACTTAATTTCACCGCTTCTGTGAGTGAAATTTTAAAAATCCGAGAGACATGGTTGTTATCAGTAAGAAAAATGTGGTTCAATAAGATGAAAATAATTTTTGGTGAATAATAACATTTAACTTTTATTTTCCACGGTTAAAAGTAAATAGGGTAATTAAGGGTAAAAATGATATTATTATTACCCTAACACATGTTATAATTCTATTGGATAAGTTTAATTCGAAAACAAAAACCTTAGGAAAAAATATGATCCTTTAGGTCCACTTAGATTAGATTAGGACATTTATTATTAATTTATTTAAAGAAGAGTTAAAAGAGTTAAATTCAAAGTTTAATAACTAAACCATTTTTAATATTGAGTTATACATGAGATAAATTCAACTATAAATATTCATTATAAATATAAAAATATTTTATACATAATGGTATTTTATTTATAATTTTTAGACATTAAATAATTAAATTTATTTATGACACAATGATGATGCAGTAATTACCTTATTAATGAAAGATTAAAACAATTGATATTATAAATATACAAATAAATCTAATTTGATACTTTTAATGAATTAAACTAACTTTATAGGTTAATATGAAATGTTAGGGTTGATTAAATGAATTTTTTTCAAAGTAATAATGCTGTTATGAATTTAACAAAAACAAAATACCAAATAGTGTCAAAATTGACATAAAAGAGTTTTTAAAACAAATATTATATTATTAATTGATATTATATTCCTAAAAATATAAGGTTCATCCAAAGGGCCTTAATAATATTATATATGTCATTAATGAACCTATTGAGGTTCTCTTGGATGTTTATAGTAAGTTTATTATCCATATAATATAAAAATACAAAGAGACAAGGTAAATGTCAAACTATTTAACTAAGAGTTAAATCTAAAAGATAAGGTTAATATGATGAACTAAACCTGTATAAAACCTATTGTTTGAGAGGTTTTCGACCCATATCCACATTATCATTTAAATAATTCATTTGGGATCCATTAAACACCGAAAATTATTTTATTATAAAATAATATTTCAATCTTTTCCTAAAGTGACTCTCACCTCTCTTATAAAAGGGCACTTCCCCTTCTCTCAAATTCACACCTTCAAAGCCATTTGGATCGGCCAAAACCTACCTAAATATCCTATAAACTGTCCTTAATTCATCTTAGAGGCCTTCCTTTATTCATAAAGCCAACCTAATGAGTCCTTTTGATCAAATCAAAAGGAAGAACCGGAAGAAGAGGTAAATATTTCATCACCTCTTTCAAGTTCTTTTCTTCTTCCACTCCCTCTTTATACATTGTTTCCATTCTAAAATAATAACTCCAGTATCTTATATATATTGTGATCTTATTATAAAAATGGTACAACCATATTTATTATTCTATCTATCCTATAAATGACAAAGTCACCATACGTGCGTACGTACGGATTACCGTCTCCACGTCATGGTGTAGTTTGTTAATCAATCACTTCATCATTTGGATGGGTATAATAATGAGTATAAATGATATAAATAATAAATATAACATGATAATGATTCTTTATATATTATTTAACATCCAATTATATACGATTTTAATATTAAAATAATGATATTGTCGCTCGTGCGTACGTAAGGATTACCGTCTCCACGAACGCGATGAGATTCATTCACTATCATATCCATTCAAAAAAAAAAATTCATTTTATGATACAAAGTAATTTTTAAAGACTTAATATCATTCTGAATATGAATAATATGCATCCTATCCATAACAAACATTTCTTACATAACAAAGCATACAAAGGAAAATGAATCAGTTAACACCCGAAACGATGATACAACTGAAATATCATTAACAAAGCAATATTAGAAGATCATATATGATATAATATTAATGTATATGGTTCTTGAATAATTTAATAACAATGAATTAACCATTATACAGGAGTTTAACCTACCCTTGACCAAGGAAAAGTACAAGGTAATGGTTAATTTAACAATCTCTTTATTATCCGAGGCTGTTTTTACGTAAGTATTTACTGGGACCTCTTTATCATCCACATCCGTGTTTTATTAAAAATGTAATTCAAAGTTTTTTTACTATTTTCTATACTATGGGTTAAATTCATTTATACCCTTATTTGACCATATATGTTTTGAAAGGAATCTTTTTTTCGTTTTCCAAACAAGGTACTTTATGAACTTTTTGATAAAATTAAGGTAAGAATGTATTTTTTTAACTTATACGGTGAGTGTGGATATTTTTTACCATTATATCATCTTCAAAGATTCCCATACAATTAATATTATAATAATATTTTCAAAACAAATATTTTCTTTTATAATTATATGACTTTTAAATTATTTCAAAATAGAAAGAGATATTTCTCTAAAAAAGTTTTGATTTCATCTATATCAACATCATTTGAGGGATTTTAAGCTTGTTTGAAGTTGATTTTTTATGATACAAAAATTCCATATTGTATTGAAGGCTATGTGATATTTTTGGATGTTTATTTGTTATTTTTATGCCATTCATGGTTTATGGATAAATTATTTACATTTCGTATGCTAGTTTTAATACGAATGTTTATGTTATGTTTAAACCTTTTCATATGAGGAATGCATTGGACTTAGTAAGTGACGGGTGAGGCCCTCTATAGCTCATGGATGAATTAGTAGGTCTCATGAGACAAACTAGTGTCTTGGAACAAGGCCTTGACAAAATATTATTTGTATTCTTGGCACAAGGCCTTGACTATGTGGTTATGAATTCTGGCATTATGCATTCCATCATTATGAAAGTGGCTATAGATATCGCATGTGATTATTCGACTAGTAGAATATCCATGTGAATAAGTAAATGAAATTATTTAATTTTATCTTTTCCATATTATACTGAATTTCAAGTTTAAAAGGCTTTTGTTTTAGTCTTATACATTGACTTAAATTTTTATACTTATTTATGAAAGTTTCTACTATATTGTTATCCTTACTGAGCATCTGAGCTCACCCCTTTCAATGTTTTATTTTTCCTAGTATGAGAAGAAGTATATTATGACTGACCTACAGGGATAATCTAAGGGATATGAGTGTGGCATATGGAGACTATGTTGTTTTAGTTTTTCATTTTATAATGTAATGTAAAACTTATTAATGTATCTACTATTTCCAAGGCTACTAAACTGATCGGTCTTTCGAGGCATGATTCCTTGTATCATGCCAATGTTATGTAATAGTGCACTGACTCTAGGTAACTAGGGCCGAGGCTGTAATGACCCGGAAATTTCAAGGAAATTTTTTTTCTTAATTTTCTTTGGAATTTTACAAGAACTCGGTTTCTGAAGGCGCCTGATTCTGAGGCCCGGTGTGCCCGGGATCAATTTCCGAAGTTTGGCTCGGGTACGTTCAGTGAACGAACGAGTGGGAATTCCTATCTTTTGAACCGGTGCTCGGAATCGAATTCCAAGGGCACCGATGGAATCGCAGTGCCAGTTTTTGCTTAGAAACGCCTCTTTCGGAGTTGTGTTTACTCGGTTGTGTTTTTTAATTTTTTGGGGGTTTAAGTTAAGAAATAAAATAAAGTTGTACGACAATTTTATTTCATTTCACTTAAATCCTCTTAAAGACCACTTTAAGCTACTTAAGCTGGGTTGAAGCGGATAGGGTGCAATTCAAAATATCCTACCCACTTGGTAGGATATTTGTGAGGTGGGACCCACACGAGCACCACCGTTTCTTTTCTTCTTATGTAACGCACCCGCACCCCCCTATTAAACGAAGTCAACCGACGCGTTTCCTTAATTTCTTAACGCCTCTATTTAATTGGGCAGTTAAGTTTTACAATTAATTCTTTGAAATTAATTGTGAGGGTTACGTCGTTTGAATTTTGAAATCGTTGGCGGAAAGCAATAAAATAAGGCCTTAGCCTCATTTTATTTTTGGGTTGGGAAGCGTTACACTGAGTTTTCCTCTCCTCCTCCTCCTTCGCGAAGAACGCGCCACCTCTGACGAAGAACGCTCGTTTTCCTTCCACGGAATTTTTCCCCTTCCGCGGCGAGACTCTTCAACGGATCTTCTTCTTCCCCTTCATCGTCAACGGATCGATGAACAAGCTCGGAAGCGGAATCGGGTAGCGAGCGATGACGGCTTCGCCTTCCCTCGAGTCGGACGAACGCCGACGTCCCCATTCGACACCGTCATCCTCGCGACGCCATACCGCGATGAACCTCGAACGACGACGCCTCCTTCCGATCGTCTTATACCCAAGGTAGGGGTTCGACTATTTTAAGTTGGTGATTCTTTCCTTCGAATGTGAAAGATAAATCTATCGGCCATGTTCCAATTTTTATTTAAATTAAAAATTGTGAAGGTTAAACGTTTTATGCCAACTGCTATCGAAATAACGGGAGGGAATCAGTCCGCACAAACACGACCAATACCCCTCCCCCCTTTGATTTTCTTCGGTTTTGATTAGCGAAGATGGTATTGCATCATTGCACCGCGCTTGAGCGAAAGGAGAGACGAACGATGCGGGCCACGACGAAGAAACGCGACGCCGTCGCGCTGCGTCGAGGGTACGAACGAGGCCGCGACCAGAGTCGGGCCACGTCGGAAGGACGCGGCGTCGTCACGCCGCGCCGAATGAATTTGAAGCCATCCTGGAAGTGGCGGCCGGAAAAACCGGCCGCCGGAGAACACGAAGGAGGCGGTCGGAACCCCGTCCGCCGACACCGGAAGGCGCGGGACCGCGGGGTTTCGCGGCAAGAAACCAGCCGGCCCTGCGCTGGACGACCGTTATAGGGGAAAAGCCGGGGGGGGGGGGTTACACCCCCTGGGTTGCATATGGTGCGACCCCTTAAAGGGGGCCTCCGTTTTAATTTAAGAGGGGTGGAGGCCCTCCCTTAGGCGCGCTCGCGCGGCACGCTGGCCGCGTTATCCGCGCCGCCATGCCGCCGGCAGGGCCGGACTTCCGGGCCAGGCCGGGTCGTCGGGCCGGATCTCCGCCCGGGCCGGGTCGACCCGGTTCGGCCGAACCAGGGGGTACTGGGTCGGGCCGGGCCGGGCCCAGACCCCCTATTTTCAGACTGAGTTGGTTCAAACACCCATATCTTGGGCTACGGATCTCCGACCAACGCACCTTCAGTTGCGTAGTGATCCTTGGAATGAGACTGTCATTTCGTTATATCACACTCAAGGTTTCAGATTACTTTGAGTTTGGCCGGGTTGGTTCATACACGAAACCAACCGGGCCCTCGGAGCGGAAACACTGATATCTTGAGCTTCGGACGTCCGATTGATGTGCCGTCGACTTTGTTGAGTTTTTCTTAGTGAGACGGATCTTTTGGCTTACTCCGCTCGAGGTTTGGATGCCGTCAGAGTATGGTCGGGTTGGTTCGCTCACGAAACCAACCGGGCCTCTGGAACGAGAAATCCAATAACTCACAGACCGGGCGTCTGATTGACGCGCCGTCTGTCTCGTTGTTTTCTTCTTGATGATACAGAACTTTTGGCATACTTCGCCTGAGATTTGGTTGCTGTTGGATAGTGTCCGGGTTGGATTGTACCCAAAATCCAACCGGGCCCCTGGAACGGAAAAGCTAATATCATTCAGACCAGACGTCCTTTTGACGAACCGTCAGCGGCGTTGGTGATCACGTTGAGAAACGATCTCTATGAGTATACCCTATGAGTGTTCGGGGTATAGTTGAGTTATGGCCGGATTGGTTCGCACATGAAACCAACCGGGCCCCTGGGATGAAAATGCTAATAACTCACAGACCGGGCGTCCGATTGACGCGCCGTCTGTTGCGTTGAGACCCCTATGACGAGGTGGTCCTTTCAGATACTTCTTCGTTGGACTTTGAGATACTTGGAGTTTTGACCAGTAGCTCATGGAGCGGACCCTCCCGGAGACGAGCGTGCGGAGTACGGAGACCGTGTAGCCGGCTGAAACCTGACGACTGCTTGACCGACTCGACTTGGAGTGAGTCGACTATCCCAGTGGATGGAGCGCCTGGTATTTGGCGATAGACCCACGACGGACGGAGTGCCCGGTAGTTGGCCGAAGACCCGCGGTACTCGACAGGAGGAGTACCTCTGTAGGCTGTTAGGGGAAGCGCCCGGTATTTGGCAACAGACCCTCAGCGGACGGAGCGCCCGATAGTTGGCCGCAGACCCACGATACGCGACAGGAGGAGTAACTCAGCAGTCTTAGGTTTGTGAGCAGTACCTCAGAGTCGTGACAGGACCACTGTACACTCCAGAGACGGGGCTCTTCAGCAGTTACATTTTCGATAACGAAAATCCCGGTTTGAGCTGAGACTTTTGACCTTTGTGTTTACCTCATGATTGAGATGGGTCACTTGATAACTTAGGTATATGTATGGGCATATACCTGGGTAGTGGTTATCCGTTGATTTCATGATCCTTGTGTTTCCTCATGATTGAGATGGGTTACTTGATAACTTAGGTATATGTATGGGCATATACCTAAGTAGAGGTTATCTGTTGAGATCTTCTTTGTGGTTATCCTTGTTGGTTTTAGTGAGACCTTGAGGGTCTCGGGGTCCCTAATGAGTATCGTTATACTCACCCCTGCACGGGCTATGCCCGCACCTCGTTGTGTTGGTTGTAGACGATGGGCAGTGCTGACAAAGGCCGAGTGTTCGAGGACTGGACGATACCTGGAGGTGGACTACACGACGAGCCAGTACCCGGAGGTGGACTACACGATGAGTCAGTATCTGGAGGAGGACTTAACGGAGAGACGACACATGGAGGAGGTTGACGGGCGAGAGCGTTGAGGAGGCTATCTGTACCTACCCTTCAGGTAGGATTTGTGACGGACGATCCAGGAGCTGTTCTATCTGTACCTACCCTTCAGGTAGGATCCGAGGAGGACGACCCAAGAGCTGCTTCCTTCTTCCAACTATTTTCCTTTTTCTGTTGTACTTTAGTTCAGTTGTAGCCACACTTTCAGTTGGGTTTGTATTCTGGCCCATTTACTTTTCAGCACTTTCTTTTGTACTTAGTGTTTTGCTTCCGCTTGTACTCTGTGGTGTTTTGTTTACTTTTATAAAGGCAATGCCTTCCCGGTTATCGGGATTTTAGCCTTTGGTGCTAGTCTCCAGCCCCTGGCCTATGGAAGGTGGGCTTGGGGTAGTCACGGCACGGGCCCCGAGGACGGGTCGTGACAAATTGGTATCAGAGGAGTCAGTTCTACCGCAGAACTCAGAACTCTGATCTTTTCTTTCTGTGAAGAAATAGTGTTAAGAGTACCGAGTGTGGTTTTCAGTTCAGGGAGTCCAGTGTTGGTGCGGGCGGCCAACGTATCCATACACCAGGACCCTAACAACGGATTTCCGACTTTGTGCACGAAAACACTGATTGCGTGTGTGTTTCCAGAAGTTTTTTTTGAATATCAGCTCAAAACAAGTCAGCTGACTAGGTATAATTGTTTGACCGTGTCATGTTTGTTTCTTTCAGGATGCCTCCCTGCAGACGACCAGCTAGAGCCCCGAGAGTGGTACGTACTGACAGCCCGCCGAGTGACGTGGCCTCAGTACAGGGCCCTATCCCAGTTGAGGCACCAGCGGTACTACTACCCGTTGGGCCACCGATGCCACCAGCCCCAGCAGCATAGGGTGCACGTCGCTTGAGCACACTGCACGAGTTCCAGCACCAGAGGCCACCCAGTTTCCAGGGAGGGACGGACCCACAGGCGGCTGAGGATTGGATGGAGGCTGTGGTGAGAGTCTTCAGGCTAGTGGGGATGCCAGAAGACTTCATGGTGATCCTTGCTGCCAGCCTTCTTCAGGCAGCAACAGGCAGATGGTGGAGCCTGATGCTCCAGATGCATGACGAGGCGACACTTCTTTGGGCAGACTTCGAGAGCCTGTTCCGGGCAGAGTTTGTACCAGCCACCCTTCGAGTGGTGCGTATACAGGAGCTACTTCAGCTGCGGAAGGGCAGCATGACAGTGGCACAGTATTCAGCGAGGTTCACAGACCTCTCACTCTACTCCACAGATATGGTACGAGACCCATTCTTTAGGGCCTGAACCTTCGAGCAAGGGATCAGGCGAGAGATTAGAGCTTCTGTTGTTTCTCACAGCATTCCGACGTAGACAGGGGTGTTGGAGAGAGCCCTCTTAGTGGAGAGTTTCCTTGCTGAGCAGTCTCCAGCAGCAGGACCCACCACTAGCCGGATTGCGGCAGAGTCTTCTGCAACAGGCAGTAGAAAGATAACGCAGAGGTCCAAGAGGACCAGACCTACCGGTGGCCGACTGCACGACTCAGGTTCAGTTGTGCGGGGAAACCGGGGTGGAGTCAGAGCCAGACGTGCCGAGAGTGGACAGTGTTACTCCTGCGGCGGGATTGGTCACATGGCACATGACTGTACGACCCGCCATGCAGATGACCAGCAGTTAAATGAAGAACCTCCCAGGAAGAGGTTCGATCAGGGCAGACCGCAAGGAGCAGGCGGCCATGGAAGAGGAGCACATCGTGCAGCTGGAGGTGGATGACGCTTCGGGGTGTTGCCACCCCCACCACCAGAAGGCCCACCCCGACCGTAGGGGACAGGAAAACATGGGAGAGCTCAGCTTCAGGCAGCTGAGACCTATGGTCATGGAGCTCCAGAGGCAGATGGACAGGAGTGGGACTAGCTCCAGACCTGGAGGCTATTGATCATGTTGCTTCTAGTTTTTTTGTTGTTACATTCGTGTCTTTGTACTATGAGCTGCAATAATGAAAAGACACTTATCTTTGTTAAGTTTTCTTTCCTGTCGTTTTTGTTTGGTTGATACTGAGTGGTCCTGGTTAAGACTGTTGAATTGACCCTCACTTTCGAGATTTATACTGGAGGAGACCTAGTGACCTCACACTGATGCCGACAGTGTGACTCGACCCTTGGAGGAAAGAGTGATAGTTGGATCTCTTGGTAGTTACGTCGAGGCCTTACGACGTCATCCATGGCATGAATGCATCATTCATGTCAGGATTGACTGTATTAGGCAATGAATGTGGTTCATCGAGGGGATGAGACCATATTTCTCTTATTGGAAAAGAAGAAATCATAGCAGCTCTTTTGAGACTAAAGAAGGTCCAGGTCATCCAAGAGCGGATGAGGACAACACATGGCCGACAGAAGCCTTATGATGATAGGACTTGGAGGCCTCTAGAGTTTGAGGATGACGATCTCGTCCTTATACGGGTATCACCTCGACGAGGTTTACGGAGATGTGGCCAAGGCGGCAAGTTATCTCCGAGGTTCAACGGACCTTTCTAGGTCCTCAGCTGGGTAGGCGGGGTGGTTTACCGCTTGACCCATCCACCTCAGTTGCACCAGGTGCACGACTACTTCCACGTATCTCAACTGAGGAGATACGTGCTTGACCCTTCGCATATAATCGACTATGAGGAGAAGGACAATGGCGATGGGGTTACTTCCACGGAGGTTCTAGTGGGGATCGAGGATCGATAGGAGCGGATCCTACGAGGAAGATCAATTCCTCGGGTGCGCTTTCTTTGGCAGTACGGAACCTCCAGGTAAGCACACGGGAGCGGAAGGCTTAGATGCGTGCTCAGTACCATTTTTGTATCCCTAGTTTGTGTTGAAGCTTTACGGGGATGTAAATCCCTGAGGTGGGAGTAATGTAAAGACCCGGAAATTTCAAGGATTTTTTTTCTTAATTTTCTTTGGAATTTTACAAGAACGCAGTTTCTGACGGTGCCTGATTCTGAGGCCCGGTGTGCTCGGAATCAATTTCCAAAGTTTGGCTCGGGTACATTCAATGAACGAACGAGCGGGAATTCATATCTTTTGAACCGGTGCTCGTAATTGAATTCCCAGGGCACTGATGGAATCACAACGCCATTTTTTGCTTAGAAACGCCTCTTTCGGAGTTGCGTTTGCTCGGTTGTGCTTTTTAATTTTTTGGGGTTTAAGTTAAGAAATAAAATAAAGTTGTACGACAATTTTATTTCATTTCACTTAAAGCCGCTTAAAGACCACTTTAAGCTACTTAAGCTGGGTTGAAGCAGATAGGGTGAAATTCAAAATATCCTACCCACTTGGTAGGATATTTGTGAGGTGGGACCCACACGAGCCCCACCGTTTCTTTTCTTCTTAAGTAACGCACCCACATCCCCCTATTAAACGAAGTCAACTGACGCGTTTCCTTAATTTCTTAACGCCTCTATTTAATTGGGCAGTTAAGTTTTACAATTAATTCTTTGAAATTAATTGTGAGGGTTACGTCGTTTGAATTTTGAAATCATTGGCGGAAAGCAATAAAATAAGGCCTTAGCCTCATTTTATTTTTGGGTTGGGAAGCGTTGCGCTGAGTTTTCCTCTCCTCGTCCTCCTTCGCGAAGAACGCGAAGAACGCGCCACCTCTGACGAAGAACGCTCATTTTCCATCCACGGGATTTTCCCCCTTCCGCGGCGAGACTCTTCAACGGATCTTCTTCTTCCCCTTCATCGTCAACGGATCGACGAACAAGCTCGGAAGTGGAATCGGGTAGCGAGCGACGACGGCTTCGCCTTCCCTCGAGTCAGACGAACGCCGACGTCCCCCTTCGACGTCGTCATCCTCGCGACGCCATACCGCGGCGAACCTCGAACGACGACGCCTCCTTCCGATCGGATTATACCCAAGGTAGGGGTTAGACTATTTTAAGTTGGTGATTCTTTCCTTCGAATGTGAAAGATAAATCTGTCGGCCATGTTCCAATTTTTATTTAAATTAAAAATTATGAAGGTTAAACGTTTTACACCAACTGCTATCGAAATAACGGGAGGGAATCGGTCTGTACAAACACGGCCGATACCCCTCCCCCCTTTGCTTTTCTTCGGTTTTGATTAGCGAAGACGGTATTGCATCGTTGCACCACGCTTGAGCGAAAGGAGACACGAACGATGCGGGACACGGCGAAGAAACGTGACGCCGTCGCGCCGCGTCGAGGGTACGAACGAGGTCGCGACCGGAGTCGGGCCACGCCGGAAGGACGCGGTATCGTCACGCCGCGGCAGAAGAATTTGCAGCCATCCTGGAAGTGGCGGCCGGAAAAACCGGCCGCCGGAGAACACGAAGGAGGCGGGCGGAACCCCGACCGCCGGCGCCGGAAGGCGCGGGACCGCGGGGTCCCGCGGCAAGAAACCGGCCGGCCCTGTGCTGGCCGGCCGTTATAGGGGAAAAGATGGGGGGGGGGGGGGGGGTTATACCCCCCGGGTTGCATATGGCGCGACCCCTTAAAGGGGGCCGCCGTTTTAATTTAAGAGGGGCGGAGCCCCTCCCTTAGGCACGCTCGCGCGGCACGCTGGCCGCGCTGGCCGCGCCGCCGCGTTGGCCGCGCCGCCGTGCCGCCGCACCGCCGGCCGAGCCGGACTTCCGAGCCAGGCCGGGTCATCGGGCCGGATCGCCGCCCGGGCCGGGTCGACCCGGTTCGGCCGACCTAGGGGGTACTGGGTCGGGCCGGGCCGGGGCCAGACCCCCTATTTTCAGACTGAGTTGGTTCAAACGCCCATATCTTGGGCTACGGACCTCCGACCGACGCAACGTCAGTTGCGTAGCGATCCTTGGAACGAGACAGTCGTTTCGGTATATCGCACTCAAGGTTTCGGATTACTTTGAGTTCGGCCGGGTTGGTTCATACACGGAACCAACCGGGCCCTCAGAGCGGAAACACTCATATCTTGAGCTTCGGACGTCCGATTGACGTTTCGTCGACTTTGTTGAGTTTCTCTTAGTGAGACGGATCTTTTGGCTTACTTCGCTCGAGGTTTGGATGCCGTCGGAGTGCGGTCAGGTTGGTTCGCTCACGAAACCAACCGGTCCCATGGAACGAGAAAGCCAATAACTCACAGACCGGGCGTCTGATTGACGCGCCGTCTATCTCGTTGTTTTCTTCTTGATGAGACGGAACTTTTGGCATACTTCGCCTGAGATTTGGTTGTTGTTGGATAGTGGCTGGGTTGGATTGTACCCAAAATCCAACTGGGCCCCTGGAACCGAAAAGCTGATATCATTCAGACTAGACGTCCGTTTGACGAACTGTCAGCGGCGTTGGTGATCACGTTGAGAAATGGTCCCTATGAGTATAACCTATGAGTGTTCGGGGTATAGTTGAGTTACGGCCAGATTGGTTCACACATGAAACCAACCGAGCCCCTGGGACGAAAAGGCTAATAACTCACAGACCGGGCGTCCGATTGACGCGTCGTCTGTTGCGTTGAGACCCCTATGACGAGGTGGTCCTTTGAGATACTTCTTCGTGGGACTTTGAGATACTTGGAGTTTTGACCAGTAGCTCGTGGAGCGGACCCTCCTAGAGACGAGCATGCGGAGTACGGAGACCGTGTAGCCGGCTAAAACCTGACGACTGCTTGACCGACTCGACTTGGAGTGAGTCGACTAGACCAGTGGACGGAGCGCCCGGTATTTGGCGACAGACCCATGGCGGACGGAGTGCCCACTAGTTGGCCGCAGACCCACGGTACTTGACAGGAGGAGTACCTCTGTAGGCTATTAGGGGAGGTGCCCGGTATTTGGCGACAGACCCTCAGCGGATGGAGCGCCCGATAGTTGGCCGCAGACCCGTGATACTCGACAGGAGGAGTACCTCAGTAGTCTTAGGTTAGTGAGCAGTACCTCAGAGTCGTGACAGGACCACTGTACACTCCAGAGATGGGGCTCTTCAGTAGTTACGTTTTCGATAACGAAAATCCTGGTTTGATCTGAGACTTTTGACCTTTGTGTTTACCTCATGATTGAGATGGGTCACTTGATAACTTAGGTATATGTATGGGAATATACCTGGGCAGTGGTTATCCGTTGATTTCATGATCCTTGTGTTTCCTCATGATTGAGATGGGTTACTTGATAACTTAGGTATATGTATGGGCATATACCTAAGTAGAGGTTATCTGTTGATATCTTCTTTGTGGTTATCCTTGTTGGTTTTAGTGAGACCTTGAGGGTCTCGGGGTCCCTATTGAGTATCGTTATACTCACCCCTGCATGGGCTATGCCCGCACCTCATTGCGTTGGTTGTAGACGATGGGCAGTGCTGACAGAGGCCGAGTGTTCGAGGACTGGACGGTACCCGGAGGTGGACTACACGACGAGCCAATACCCGGAGGTGGACTACACGATGAGTCAGTATCTGGAGGAGGACTTCACGGAGAGACGACACACGGAGGAGGTTGACGGGTGAGAGCGTTGAGGAGGCTATCTGTACCTACCCTTCAGGTAGGATCCGTGACGGATGATCCAGGAGCTGCGCTATCTGTACCTACCCTTCAGGTAGGATCCGAGGAGGACAACCCAGGAGCTGATTCCTTCTTCCAGCTGTTTGCCTTTTTCTGTTGTACTTTCGTTCAGTTGTAGCCTCACTTTTAGTTGGGTTTGTATTCTGGCCCATTTAATTTTCAGCACTTTATTTTGTACTTAGTGTTTTGCTTCCGCTTGTACTCTGTGGTGTTTTGTTTACTTTTATAAAGGCAATGCCTTCCTGGTTATCGGGATTTTCGCCTTTGGTGCTAGTCGCCAGCCCCTGGCCTATGGAAGGCGGGCTTGGGGTAGTCACGGCATGAGCCCCGAGGACGGGTCGTGATAGAGGCATTACAATACTATAAGAGACAAGTAATCCCATTACATTCTCTTTCCTCTAAATTTATATTCTCTTCTCACTCTAGGAGATGATTTATGATTATTTTATTTTGAGGGTCTGTACTCCCATTGCCAAATTATAGACATTGGGAAAATTAAAATGTTTTAGTTAACATCACAAAATATTCACCCACCTTATTTTTGGGAAAAATATACCATCTTGGGTATTAGATGTATAAACATAACACCACCTATGGGATGACTCGAGATTATTTTACTTTCTACTTTTTTTAAATGTGTTTTACTTGGATTAAAATTATCAAATTTATTTTGGTTTTATTATAGGTTATAGAAAATATAAGATATGGTATTATATCCTACTACCAAAAAACCTAACTCTCATTTTATATTTTTCCTAAACCATTTTTTATTACTGTACAACTATATTTTTTCTAGAGATTTAATAATGTTAGTATTAAATACGTTTGGGGAGTTAAATCCTAATTTCTTTTCAGATTTTAAAAATTTTATGTTATTTTTTTACATTTTATTTATTCTTATGATTTAATAATAATTTTTAATCTTAAAAAATATTCATGATGATTTTTCATACATGAATCAATTTTCTAAAATATTCAGTTGTTTTTGAAAAATAATTAGATTGATTTTTGGAATTAAATCTTTTTCTATATTTTGTATTTTCAAATATTTATTAAGAGTTATATTAATTTTTGAAACCCATGTCTCATTATCAACTGTTTAATATCGATTTTCACCAGCCTGGGAGGTACTATAAACCAATTTTTTATATCATTAATATTAACCTCTATTCTTAAATAAAATACTATTGTGTTTTTCATATAGAACTTAGTTCTATCCTTCATCCAAGATTTTTAAAACTATGAAAATTGGAAAAATGAGTAAGGTACTTGGAAATAAATTCTTTCTATTATCCATAACTTATACCCTTTAAAATGTTTCTTATAATCCCTTACTATCCATGAAAGACCTTATAGTGTAGCCACATTACAAGCATATTATCCCTAATTACCTCTGTTATTTTTTAAATTGATCAATTATTGTTCATAAAGAGTGTAGGGTAATTGGGTAACTTTATGTGTTTTCTTGGGGATGTGTTACATTATTTGGGAATGTTTTTTGAGATACCATTTTAGGCAGTTATCATAAGTTATGTATTTTAACATAAATTCATTTATTTTCTCTTGAAAAAAGAGAATAAAAAGAGAAAAAACAATATATAAATGAAAAAAGTGAATTAAAATTTAATTAATCATCATAATATTTTTTATAAATCATGGTATTTATCAAAAAGAAAATATCATGAGTCATTTTTCATTGAATGTATTCATTTATTTTCAAAATATCTAAGAAATAAATGAAAATATGGAAAAATATTATATAAAAAATAGAAAAAATAATAATAGAATCAATATATTAATGTTTTCAATATTCTATGACTTGTGGGATTATATTTAAAATTGGTAATTAAGTAGGGTAAATAATTTTAGGGGATATTTGTGTGAGGATTTTTTTATTATTTTTGAATGATTGATCCTTCATTAAATTTTATGTGTAGAACCTCCTCTTTGAGACATTATATTTTTTCACAATGAACCCATCAACCCTAATCCTAAATACAAACCTTATAAATCCTCATTATTGGGAAGTAATGAAAGGGAAAAGGTGGTCATGGTAGTTTATCATCTCATAGGGGATATAGATCAATAGTGGTTATTGATTCAAAACACTAAGGATGAGAGGGAAATAGTGAGCATGGAATGAAAGAGTTTTAATGATATTTTCTAGAAAAAATATATTCCGTATGAATAATGAGTAGATATGGAGAGACAGTTCTTTTGTTTTAGACAAAAGGAAGAGGAAGATATTTCTAAGTATGAAGCTAACTTTACAAGGGTTTCAATTGAAGCTACGAACTATGCATACAATCCAATGAGTGTATTGATCATTTATTTTATGGGATTAATAAAATACCTTAAAGGGAACCACTATCCCAAAAATTATCATTATATGAAGATAAAATATCATGTTCTATCAATATAGAGAAATAATTCACCAATTAATACATATTTTAAGGAAATAATGAGAAGAATATGATATTAGAGAAAAAATGGATAAAGGTTAATTTTTCAACATGTGATACTTAAGGAAAGAAACTACTTGGTACATGATTAAATGTAAATGAATTTTACTTTATTTATAGATAAAAAATAAATCATTTTCATTAATAAAAGGGTAAGGTAGAATCTATCAAATTATAGTTCATTAGATGTAATTATATGGGGAACTATTACAACTAATGCACCAAACATCTAGGGTACTTTCCAGAAAATAAATCATGGGGAGAAGGCTGCGATTATGAAATTACTACTTCTAATGTGCATGTTCCTAGAGATGTGGTGAAAGGTACACTTATAATACAATCAAGGATTTCAAATGTTTTATTTAATATTAGTTTTATCGACTCTTTTATATATGAAGAATTCTATAAGGGTATAACATTACCACCTCAATAATTAGATATTGATTTAGCTTTGAAAAATCCTAATGGAAATATGACCACATCTCAAGTCTATAACTCCTCTTAGATATGAGTTTGTGGGAATGTTCTTCATATGAATCTTGTTATTATTCCTATAAGGAGTTTAATGTAATTTTGGGTATGGATCAATTCTCTCAGTATAGATCCCATATCAATAGTTAAGGATGGGATGTTATATTTAATATTTAGAATCAACCTTCAATCATCTATTAGAGTAAGGATGAACCTAATAACCCAATTTAAGTTACTTATATCATATGTGTTTTTATACCTATTCATGAGATATATTTATCTCAAATGGTAGGGGAGAAAATCAGCATTGAAAATATGAATTTTGTTTAGGAATCTGATAATGTATTTCTCGAAGGAATTCCTAGTCTTCCACCAAATAGTGAATTTGATATTTCAATAGAGCCCATGCTTGGTACTATGCCTATTTCAAAACTCCATATAATAGGGTCCCAATTGAGTTTCATTAATTGAATAATAAACCCCAATAAAATCTAAAAAAGTTATTAATTCATCCTAGTGGTTCTCCATGGGGTGCACCTATTTTTTTTGTTAAGAATAATGATGGGTAAATGAATGTTTTCATTGATTACCCATAACATAATAATATCACTATAAAAATCAAGTATGATATACCATGTATCAATGATATGTTTGATCAATTATGAATAGATATATATTTTTTCTAAGATTGATATTTGATCAAGGTATCATTAGCTAAGGAAAAAGAAGGATATAACCAAGGTAACCTTCTGTTCGAGGTATGGTCATTATTAATTTATAATAATTTATTTGTACATACTAATTCTCCTATTATCTTAAAGGATTTAATGAATATAGTTTTTATAGATTACCTTGATAAAATTTTGTTATTATTTATAGATGATATTATTATATATTCAAAGGGAATGGATGTGCATGAAGAATACTTTAAAATTGTGATGAAGTACCTATGAAAGGGGTCTATGTTTTTTATATTTATCAAGTGTGATTTTTTGATTCATAAAGCTTCATTATTGGGTCATATAATCCCAAGTGAGGGTATATTAGTGGATCATTTAAAGATAGAAGTTATTAAGAAATGGCCTAGACCAACCATGGTAACTGAAATCTGTAGTTTTATTGGGTTGTATGGATATTACCGAATATTTTTTAGATATTTATAATGATAGTATAATACACCAACCATATTGACTTATAAGGGGGATAAATTATCATAGATAGATGAATGTGAAGATATTTTCAAATAACTAAAGATAAGGTTGGTCAGAGTGCCTATTATTACACTACCCTGTAGTGGAGAAGGGTTTCTAATCTACTGTGATAAATCAAAGAAGTGATTGGGATATATCCTCATTAATAATGAAATGGTGATAGGATATTCCCCTCACCAATTAAAAATTCATGAGAAAATTTACCTGACCCTTGATTTGGAGTTGGTATTGGTAATTTTTTCATCGAAGATTTGGAGGCATTATCTGTATGGTGAAAGGCGTGATATATATATATATATCATAAAACATTGAAGTATATTTTTACACATATGTAGTAAAATATACTCCCCAGAAGAATTATTAAGTCAATGATTATGATTTTTCCATACATTACCACCCCAAGAAAGAAAAAAGTGGAAGATGATCTAATTTGAAAGGATCACTCTATCATATATATCATGAGGATAAAAAAGTATCCAATATTAATGGATTCTAAATGGATGTATCTAGATATAATAAAGGAATATAAGAAATATTATCTTTCTAAAATTATTATTCAACCATCTATCCAAGTGATGATTAAAGAGGCATTGGATAAAGATATAAAACTGCATAAGAAGGATATAATTGTTCCTGATTTTAATATTGATTTTGATGGAATAAGAAGGTTCAAGAACCATGTATGTGTTCTATCCATACTAGATCTGAAAAATGAGTTGTTGGATGAGGTAATAGTTTATCTTTCTATTTTCATATTGGAGTTATGAAGATGTATAAATATTATAAATATTATTTATGATTGTAAATCATCAAGAGAGATATTGTAGAGCATGTATCTCGGTGTCGAATATGTCATTAAGTTAAGGTTGAAAGACATAAGTATAAGGGGATGTTATATCTGATACCTATACCTAAATGGAAATGAGAAAACGTAAACACATAATTTTTTAGACTCCCCAAAATGTCGAAAGGCTATAATGCTATTTGGGTTGTAGTCGATAGCCTTATGAGTTCATCACACTTCATTACTATAAGAGAATATTTCTCTCCTGATAAAATTTACATAATTAATATTAATTAAGTGGATATTTACATTTATTTATATGATTTATTTTATTTT
This sequence comes from Viscum album, assembly GCA_963277665.1. Lineage (NCBI taxonomy): Eukaryota > Viridiplantae > Streptophyta > Magnoliopsida > Santalales > Viscaceae > Viscum > Viscum album. Next base: position 361,430,945 of record OY728125.1, read on the forward strand.
ATACAGATATATTTTTTGCCTTTAAGTTTAAAAAAAATCTTCTATGAGCTCTAGATACAGAGTTTTATGCCACTACATTATACCATTTTCTGATAGATGGTCAAATTTAGAGGACCATTAAAACTCTAGAAGACATGTTGGGATCATTATTTAGGGATTTAAATGGTGATTGGTATAAAAACTTTCATTTTGTGTATTTTTCTTACAAAAATATAATTTGATTGAGTATTAAGATGGATCCCTATGAATCCTTATATGGAAAGAAGTGTAGAACTCAAACATGGTAAAATGAAGTTATAAAAATAAAGTTATTGGAATCTATTCTAGTTGAGGAAATAGAAGAGAAGGTTAAATCAATTCAACAACACATAACATTATCTCAGAGTTGACAAGAGAGTTATGATTTTAATCATCGACTAGATGTAGAGTTTAAAGTTAGCGATATGACATTACAATGAATATATCCCTGAAAAAAGGTAATGAGATTCAAAAAGAATTTAAATTTGATACTTAGGTATATTTTCACCTTCGTGATTCTTGATCATATTAGGAAAATAGATTATCACTTGTCACTTCCACCAAATCTATCTTAGTTTCATGATTCATTCTATATATATCTCTTAAGGAAGTACATAATTAATCTTTCAAATTTACTAAAATCAGAATTCATACAACAACATAAATATATATCTTATGATTAATAAACATTAGATATTATGGTTTAGATATAGTAATTGATACTAAATAATACCACTCACATGGTCAATGTTTTGTGGGAAAATCATAAATTTGAGGCAGCTATGTGGGAACCTAAGCCTGTGATGAGGAAGAAGTATCCTCAGTTGTTTGTATCGAATAAACAAAATTTCAAGGGAAAAAAATCATTTTAAGGGATGTATAATGTGATACCACAATATTTTATTATATATTTACTTTTAAATAAATTTAATTTCATTAATATTTTTTTTACATGCAATAATGAGTTTAAAAAACCGCTATATACTATTTAAATACTATTATTTAATATGAAAATTATCACATAACTGCTACATTAGAATGTATGAATATGAAAAATTTAATTATGAAAAATGTGTTGTTTAAAATTTATATAACGAAATCGTTGGTTATAAATTGATTATAAATGAAAATAAAAATCATTAGAAAGTGAAAGATATGTTTTCCTGAAAAAACTATTTTTATGCATATAATGTGTTTTCATCTTTATAAAATAAATTAATCTCTATTGGTGAATGGGTTTAAAGAAATATATATTATGTATTCAATAAAATGTTTTATCATTATTCTAATATTTTTTCTAGGTAAGGAATAATAATAAATCTAGTTTTACGCCATTTTTTTTTATTTTTCTAAAAAGAGGTTTTGTAATGTTTTCCAAAAATATTTAAAAAATAATTTCCACCACTTATAGAAATTGAATATTGAAAAATGAGTTACATATTTTAAATAAGGAATGTAATTTTTTTTAAATAGTTCACTTTTATTTTTTGTTATTATGAATCTTAATAGTGGTAAAATTTATCCCTTCTATAAAGGGTAAATTTAGTTATTATGGATAAAAACCAATGTGATATGTATTTACAATTTATATAACCCTTGAAAAAATCATATTGGATTAGTGGAGTTTTTAAATGTCCATAAAAGTCTAAAAAATATGTCCACTTGGTGCCATTATTACTTTATATTCACCTTTATATTATTCTATGTAAAAAATACAAAATGTCACTCTCTTGATTTTAAAAAATATTTTATATTCACATAGGGATTAAAATAAGTTTTAAATGAATATTAAATTTTATTTTGTGAATAATGATATAATATTAATTTAAGTTATTTATTTCTAGTTTTTTATTTTAAAATTACCTTAAACACTAGTATAACATCGACATAATATTAATTCAATTAATGGAAAAATAAATTAATTTTTTTTAAAATATTAAACGTAATACAATTTGAAATAATTATTTTATTCCAGAATTTTTTTATATTAATATATCATATTATAGATTTTTTAAAATTTTATATTTCGATTTTATTGTTTCATTTATGTCTTTAAAGTCAAATTAAATGAAAACTATAAAACAATGACAAAAATGATATTATACGAAAACAATATTTTATCAATTAATTAGAAGTCATAAAAATATTGAAAGAGGAAAATGGGGACAATATATGGTCACCAAATTTTCTCCCATTTACATTAAGGATCAAATTTTTACCTTATAAGTAAAATTATTACATCTTATGATTGAAAAAGTCATTACCACAGTTAAGATTAAAATAGGTTAACTAAGGGGTCACACCATAAGATAATGTATAAAATAACAGTTAGACAAGTCCAAATTTTATAAATTTATAATTTTTAAACCATATAAAACCTTATATTATAATCTATTCCTATTTTGAATCATTTTACTTGAGAATAACTTATTTATATTTTAATCTTTTTAGTAATTCAAAGTGTGTCCTTTCCTACCCATATAAAAGGACACCCTCCCCACTTTTCCATACACCACATTGAGAAATATATGTTGAACAAGACAAAAATAGTTCTCTTATAAAAATACCTATACAAATTATATAAATTCCTTTCTTCCTAAAAAACCAACCCTAGGGTTCTTAAGAGGACATATAAATGAGTTCCTTCAAAGAAGAGTTAATCACCTTAATCGATCACTTTATTTTTTTATATATTATTTTATCTCCTATAAATTTGTGGTAATCATCATAATATAATAAATTATAAATCCTAAATATAGTTATATATTACAATGATTATGAAACCACCATTATCCAACCTATTTTACATCAAATGAAAAATGATAACGTTGCTCGTGCGTACGTGTGGACAACCATATCCATGAAGTGATTTGATTCATTTTTCATATACGTTTTACATGGATGGTAATAAGGTCATATTTGATAAATATATATGATATATATGATATAATAATGATTATATGAAGGTTAATTATTTTTTACCTTTCTTTTTTTTCATCCTTCTAAAAGTTAAAATATCATTCATGCGTACATACAACCTACCATCTCAATGAATGATATAACTGATTTTTCTATCTTTATATTTTATAGATTTTATAAATACATTTATAATAATATATATGGTATTTATTTTATGATTAAAATTCTTTAGATTAGGGAACCATAATCAAAGTAAAATGAATGAAATTACCAAACCAAAACAATCATGAAAAATGAGGGAGTTATTACCTAGAATAGTGATTTTAACAAATAATTGTTAACAAAAGGTTTATAAAATATTATATGTAAATATTATATGATATGATATATATTATTATGGATATTTAATATATATATAATAAATATAAATTTATTTTATAGGATTTCCAGACACATATGAAGGAATTCAAACATGAGGTAAGAGTTTATTTCTCAATCCCATCATTATTCAAGATTGTTTATGTTTAAGTATCCTTTGGGGAATTATGTGATATTTATATATTAAAACAAATTTATTATCTTATAATCTTTAAATTTATATAAATTATAATTTTTCATTTCATTTTTCTATCTTTATGTACTCATGATACCAAAATATTATTTTTAATAGATCCTCATCATGTTTTTCTACTCGATCGATAATATTATCTAAAATGTCCATGGTTTCCTTAAAATTTATAAAAGTATGGGTTTAAAATTATATAATGATTTATTAAATATTTTTTTACCATTTTTTTAAATGTCGTAAAATTAATCTTTTAGTCATTTTCCAAACAAGGTATTTTTAACATTTTTATGAAAGAATAAACGAAATGTTTTTTAACTTATTTGGAAGGAAAATAAGTTGATATTGTCACGACCTCTCATTTATTTGAACCTTACTTTAAAAATTTTCAAATTTATTTTCAATGACTATTTTTTCTTTAATATTTTGTAATTTTTTGATTTTAAATATGGGATTTAAAAGTTAAAATAGATATTTTCCTCAAGAAATACTCCATTGAGTGTTTAAAATAATTGTAATCTATGTCAAAATATTTTTTTTGAATATTATTTTTACTGAGGATATAAACTTAGGATACCATCCACCATAATTATTTGGATTATTTATTGTTATTTTTATTGGGAAAAGTATTGATATATAGTATGATAATATTTCTAAAGCAGAAAGTAATTGATTTTTAAGGTAAATTGATTAAGTTGTGTCGTTTATTCATATAACTAATGAATTATACTTATTTAGTGATGGGTGTGTCCCATAATTACATAGTGCCTCAATAAATTGGTAGGTATAATGACTCAAACTATATTGGGTAATTTCCTGGGGACTTATCTATTTATATAAGATGTCTGAGAAAGAAGTCTCGATGATATGTTTCAGATGTTCGACATTATGTATTCCATCATTATAAAATCAGTTATTAATGTACATGTGGTTATTTTAATAGTTACAACATCCAAATATAAGTTTATACCTCATGTGACTATTTATATAGAATTATTTTATGAACATTCATTCTTTCCATATTATTCATGAATTATTAGATTCCACTGTATACATACCCTTACTGAGCATATAAGCTCACCCATTTTTTATGTTCCCTTTCCACAAAATTCCATAAGTATATTATGATTGATATGAATTGATATTATTTATGGAATAATGGAATTCTCAATGAAAATATTATGTTATATTTTTTGTTTTCAAATGTAATGTGAAATTCAACTATTCTTATTGTTATCTAGGACTATTAAACCATTCATTCCTCTAAAATATGATTGATTGTGTATAGTACCATTATAATATAATAACCACCGACTATGGGATACTAGGGTTAGTGTATTTATATTACTTATAGTGTTGGTATCAAATATTCTGAAATTTCGATGACACTAATCATGTTAGCCTTTAATAAAACTATATATCAATATTTAATGGAGCGTATTGAATCTAATTCCATTATCGAAACTTCAGTATATTAATAATTAATATTATAAATTTTGTTATATTCACTTAACGTATCACCATAATCTTCTATGTATGATGTGAAATATACATATAGTGTAGAATAATATTATTTAAAATGATATTAAAGAGGATGTTGTAATGTCTCAAATGTTGGTAGTTTTTCATTATTTTCATATACATGAAGTGTGGTATAGCATTGGAATATATTTTTAGATTAATTTATCTAGATTTATAGTTCTTGGTGAATTTAATGGTTAGAAAAGTTATATAATTGGATTAGTTTTGTGAACTTTTTTTGGGGGTGGGAGTCGTCAAAGATAAAAAATACACTCAACAGAAGAAAATGAGGTTTTAGGTTTATAATGATTTTTTACTGTATAAATCAAGAATTATCAAGTTAAAATAGATATCAAGTGATGTAAAGAGTTAAAAAAGGAGGGTGATAACGAAATTAGTTAATAATATGAGGATATAATGTACTTCGGCCTATGTTAGATCTATACCTAAGGAAATAACACCACCCTCTATAAATTGTTATTATGAAAAATAAAATTTCCTGGAATTCAAACATAAAACAAAGAGAACATAGTCTAGAGAAACTATATGAGGAGAATACCACACTAAACCAGGTGGTTTTGATAAACTATATTATATTAAGTTGTCATACAAATCTTCCCTGGGTAAAATCACATGAACTCCCTGGGTAAAAGATAGTTTAAGGATCCTACACATAAAAAAATAAGAACATAATTACAAATCTAGGCCAGTTCTAAGAACCTAAAGGTTTTTATCAGAAGTAATGAATGAAACATTTGACATTTAAATTCATCTATATGTTATCACTATCATCCTATGAACTCAAAATGATGATACCTCCACCATTATTAATCTTAGAATGTGAATCTATAGTAGATAATGATGAGAAAACTCTAGGATTGGGTCCTTATCTATCCTTGTATATCTCTTTCCAAATATTTCTTGTATATTATATTGAATTATTGGGAGATGGGTGATCAACAAATACCAACTAAGGGTTATGATTCCAACCCTGGGAACTCAAAGGGTTAATAAATCATGATTCATCACCATAAGTGACGAGAAAAGGAAATGTGTGAAAATGAGGGTGAGTTAAAGGATCTTAAATCCAAACATTCCAACAAATCATGAACAATAGGTGGGATACATTTATTGCTACAAGTAGATATTGGAATTTTTTTTGGATTATTCTAAACTATGAGAGTGAATAATAATTTCCAAATAAACACTTGAATCTCATTCTAGAGGTATAAAATTTTCAAAATCCATAATGTAGATCGATCCTCTATATAAGAATGAGTCCACATGTTATATCAGATTAAGTTTCGAACCATGAGAAAGGCTCCCTTGAGCACTTCATGCATGATTTTATTTGCAAATAAAAATTCTAAATAAAATAATATTAGACACATTAAAAGAATAAAAGGTAAGAAAAAAGATCATGGATAATAAAAAACGTATCCAAAATATCTGACATATGGGTAAACAGAAGAACCAAGAGAATATCAATCCAACTAAAATATAAAAATAAAATTACATAATAAAATAATAATTCTATATAAAAAGTAAACCCCATAAAACATGAAGAAAAAATTGAATAATCAATAAAATTAAATTAAAAAAATTTATTTTTTAACCAATAAAACATGATAAATTTAAAAATATACACCATATAAGTTAAATATTAAACTAAATATTATTGATGTTTATAAAATTATATGATAATATGTTAACTAGTTTAAATAGTTTTTATCTAATAGAAAAAATAATTTTATCATTTATTAACTCAACCTGATCATGCCCATAGAATGTTTCATGTTGAAAGATATATGTCCATGGGTGATATTCTTACTCACATATACATGTTTCCCATGAATTAGTGTCCATAAATCTGAATCTACCTATAATAATGGAACCAATTCTTACAACACTCCTATAAAACCTATAAATCAACTAATACATAGAGTATCGACTTTTTATTTAATAGGGGAAACAAATAAAATTTACCATATATATATATATATATAAAATATTAATATTCAAGAGTTATGTGAAATATAAAATACAAAAATAAAAATAGTAAGCCATCAGATGGAAAACAATACACCTAGAAATAAATATACCAATAAACCTATTCCTATATGTACCCCCTCTTCTAACTAAGTTCCTCAGAAAATAATATGTAAATCTATTTATAAGGTAGCATAAATGAGACAACCTAGAGCTATAACCTATTTTATACCAAGGGTAAAATTAGGGTTTAAAGGATATCCACACAATCAAAATATGGTTCTTTTACCACATTTGATGAAGATCTACCATCCTTAATTATAACCTTAGGATATTATATTTTAATATGTTTAGATTTTCCATAAATATTGCACCTAAAATCCTTAAATTTATTCCAATTGTTTTTATTTTTTACTATTTTTTAGTTGACCCTTAATGCCCATTCATTCATGTTCCCACTTAACCCCACTTTACTATGACCTTAGACATTGGGTTTGAATATACCTATACAAAAAGGAAACCTTCACTTCTTATATGGTTATCAAAACCATACCAAACATCATGGGATTATTCATATGATTATATGAATCATCTAAAGACACCAAAAAATAATGTCTTCGTCTTCATTATGTATCTTTCTATCTATATTGGCTCAATTGAACAATATAAAATTAAATTTATCTAAATAATCCCAGAATTACGTTTTAAGAATCATTTTAAAATTTCATGTTTTATTTTCTTATAAAACTTACCATGAAAATATTTATCCATGTAAAAACTTTATAATTTTTACCAGGTAGCATTAGCAGGTGACTGTTAAGCTTCATTACACATGACTTTACCTTCCAGGGTTAACAACAATGTGTAGTGAAATTTTCAAGAACAAAATGGTAAACATAAACACTATATGTTGTGGAATTTACCCTAGGTTCCATAGTAGTTATTAATTTCATAGCACCATAAAAATAATTTTCAAGTCTATTGGTGGAAAACAAATAAATTTTTTGAGTTCTCTTTAAACTAAAATCATTCTCTCCATCGAACTTATCATCTTCAGGATTTAAAAACTATTCCCTTAAACCTAATATCAATCTTTAATAAAAAATTAGGGATGATAGGTGAAAAATATTGAGAATACACTCTATATTTGTGAATTTGGTTTGAGTTTAGTAATGAAATTTTAAAACATAAAATAAAAATACACAATACATAAAATATAGACGCTGGAGACAAGTGAAACAAATTGAAAGTGGTAAATAAATAAGTATAGTGAATAGATATATAATGTGCTTTACCCCATGTTGGACCTAGGTTTAGGATAAATAAAATTTTATTGACAATAAGTAATATCTATTTACTATATTATTCTAAATATCATTATTTGTGGAAAACATGTGATTAGATCATGTATTTGAAAATTTGATCAAAATTAAATCTTAACTCATTAATTACACCCCATTAGTTATAAAAGAAATATTATTTTGGGAGTTATTTGGACTACATTTTTTAATAAATTAGTATTCAATATATGGTTCATAATTTTTACATGGACCAACCTAGCCCGATCTTACATTTTATGGTAGAAAATAGGCTATGAATTAAGATATGGATTTGACTCCAAACATGGAAAACACTTTACTATTTAGGTCCTATCATATCCATTAAATATTGGATTGGAATATAATTTCAAAAATTTATGGTGTTTAATATTTTTACAAGATAATACTCATGTAAGAATAGTTGTTTCATGTGTTTTGGAGGTATAAAAATTGTTTTAATTCGTATTAAAATATTTGGCCACATTTACCTTTCACACTTGTAATCAATTTTGACCCTAGACTAAAATAAACTCTATAAATGTGTAGTTTTCTAATTTTGATGGGATTTTACATGAATTATAAGATTTAGGGAACACCAGAAGTGGTTTCAATCCATTTTTATAAGCATTGGATGTGGGGTATCTGTTGAAGTAAGGATCTATTCTATAATGAAATATTCATCTCATTAAAAATTTAGCTTTTGTTTCTTGCAATAAAATTCTCTATTTGTCTTATATTTTTTATATTAATTTGTCTTTTTTCTTTTATTAAATTATTTTTTCTAGATATTATGAGTATTAATATGTTTTGGCTATAACATTTCTATACATTTTCACAAACATGTTGTTTCTTTGATGGCTACTTCGCCCATGAAAATGCAGCTCATTAGTAGTCAATCTAATTCTAATCAACATAAATAATTTGTTTTGAATCATTTATCTCACATTAATTTAAATAAATGTATTTTCTAAATGTATTTTTAATTTCCAAATCATTTAAATAGTAAACACTTTACATATGTGGTTAAAAAATTTTGAGTTGTTGGAGTGAAATCTTAATCAATATAACTGGATCAAGCGTGATTGATTTTTTTGTTCATATATAACCCCTATACCCAATTAATTATCATTTACAATGTGGATTTGTTACCTAATTAATCATTGAACATAATTTATCTTATGAATGAAAATTAAGTCATACTACTAATATTACACTTTTAAAAGTTATCCTAAGAATTAATTCCTTTTATCATAGTGGTTGTGTCAATTTCATTAGGTTTTTAATGTTGATGAATTATGGGATAATAATTTAATAAATTAAAATTAAAATAATAATTATTTATAAATAATTAAAGTGTTAAAAAAATTGAATATTCTTCCTCATTTATTTTTCTAAAAAACATCTTTTTCCCACACACTTCTTCTTATGCTATAAACAACAAACAACCCCCATCCTTGTATTTTTTTGTTGATAATACCTATGATAAGTTATTTAATGTACTACCTCCTTAATATAATTATCTTGTTCTACCAATCTATTGCACCTAACTACTAAAAAATACACATAATTTGAAAGTGACCCAGAAAATTCTATTCAAATTGGTGTCGTTGTCAATGTTGAGTGTATTTTCTTCAACAAATTAGAAGAATTAGTTTTTTTGTTTCATTTTTTTCTTATATTATTATTATTTATTCTTAAATTTTCTCATTCTTTATTTTATTTTTACATTTTAACTGTTATTTCTAGCATCTTATCATTATATTATGATCCAATTTTCTTTATTTTTATTTTCTCAGATTTATGATATGATCTCATTCTAATAATCTCATTGACTAAGATAATGAGATTATATACATCCTTAGAGATTGAATTATAAAGTATAAATTTATAGAAAGTTTAAATATTTATAATATTGAGGAATTCCTCTATTTTGGGAACATTGAAATTGAAAGAAAATTTGAATCCAAATTAAAATGGGATATAATGGATATAAAAAATAATAATGTAGTTTATATAACCATTACAAAAATAGTAGCACAAAACATGAATTATAAACCTAATTATAATACATAGTCAAATATAGAATCAAAAATTGAATTAAAATATGGACTAATACACCTTCTTATAAAATTTCTTAGACTCTATGGTGAGGATCCCAACAAATATATAATTGAATTCAATGTAGTTTCTCAAGTAAAACAAATAAAATAAAGATCATTCCCATTCTCACTCGATGAAACCTCAAAATATTGGATTTATTATTTACAACCATATAAGTTCACACATTGGAATGATTTGAAACATATTTACATTTAGATATTTTTTCTAGCATCAAGGATCACTACTATTTGGATGGAGACCTTTGAAATTAAGAAAGTGCATATGGTGTCTATATATGAGTATCAAGAGCGATTCAATATGGTATGAAAAAGAAACCCTTACCAAAAAATTAGTGAGAAAATACTTATTGAGTAATTTTGAGAATTCATCACACATATGGAGAGGATCATGGTAGATGCCATGATAGAAGGGGCATTGGTCGAAAAAACACCAGAAAATGCACATGAATTTTTTTTGACATGATGGAATATAAATCTTAAATATTTGGGGATAAAGTTATAAAATTTGGAAAAGTAGTACACCTAGTAAATTATTTTACTATGAGAAAACATTTAATTGATAACAAGTTGGATTAATTGTGTAATATTGTTAGAAATATTTCCTTTGTTCAAAATAAATCAATTCCCACTCCTATTAGTCCTTGTAAAAATTTCACTAAACCAGACCACCCTATCGATTATTGTTCTTATATTCAAGAGATATAGTAGTATTCTAGAGTATCTCCATAAAGACCATATATTCATCAGTAATGATCTCCTCCTTATAGGTAGTATGATCTCTTCAATATGATATAAAATATAAGATAGAATTTTTGGGGCCATAAGGGACTTTATTGAGAGATACCCTATGATTAATCAAGGTATGGGACTTTTCAAAATTAAATAAATTATCTTTAAACTCTCACTACCCAATATTATATTGGCCTGAATATTAGTAAGATTATCCCCTAGTTCTTCCTATAATAATAATATAATTGTTATCTTGTTTCTATTTATCACTTTGATTAGATTATTCCAATTATTTATTAACTCTGACATATAAATTATGACATTCATAATATTAAAAATGAAATAATACAAGGAACACTAATTTTCACATTTTTACCCACATGATGTTAATCCAAGGAATATGTGATCATAAATGTGCTGATGCATCGAAATCTAATAAATTTACAATTTGGTGGTGGGTTCAGGATATTTATTGGTCTAGTCCCATTAAAAAGTTTTGGGATAACTCACTTATTCTCAAGGACCTCCTCCTTTACTACCTCTCTTTCTCTAAATACTCTATATAGAATTTATCCTCTATAATGAAATCCAATACAGCTAAATTCACTATTGTTGTTACAAAGAATATGGATTGGTGCTATTGATCTCCATGAGCTGCTACATTAGAGGAATTATGTGAACATTACCATAAATATTATAATATTCATTCCATGATATTTCATAGAAATGACTCCTTCTTCCTAGTTGGTAGGATATTTCAGGAGAGATAAAACATCTTTCTTCCTTCTAGTAAAAAACTGGACAACCTCTTCTTCTTCTTCTTCTTCTTCTTTTGTATATGATATATCAAATACCCTCAACTTTCTAAAAAGTAGGAATCACCTCTTATTTTATATTCTGGAATATTTCTATTTATAGGATCATATATATAAATAAAGATATATCTCTATTACTTCTTCATTGCTATAGTCTCTAGTTTTTATAGAGATGGATATCACTATAAATATTGACCACCATAAATCATTTTCCTTCTTAAAAGAGAAAATATTTACATTATCCATGTAGAAGATATATAATCCTATTTTCATTTTGTGGTAACATCGATTTATAATTCCTCAATAAATAAAAGTAAATATCATATTAATACATCATTTAATTTTGAATATATATAAACCATTTAATACTCGTATATTCCAATGGAAATTTAAGAAATACAAAATAAGTAAACTCACCAACTCATCTTATTCATATCATGAAACTTCCTTGGATTTTCAGTTGATTTTTGGAAATTTTATCCTTTAATTCCAAAAACTAAATTTCCAATTTTTACCACCTCATTTGATTAAAATATTTTGAAAGGAAATAATATATTCTTCTATATATTTTTAGAGATTCTATTTAATCCCCTCCCCCATTCATACCAAATAATAAGAAAATTATATTTTTTTTAATTTTTTTCACCTCATATTCTTATGAGATAATCCATTGATATATTAATATAGAAACATTAATGCTGGTGGTGTGAAACCATCCATTGAAATGTGTAACTTGATCAAAACCAAAGACATCAAATTAGTTCCAAAACTGAATTTAAAACACTAAAATATCATGGCTTGGTCCTCTCAATAACCTTAGAATGATTTTAGCCATTCATAATGAGAGGATTTATTAATCACATTTAACGATTAATACAATACCTTTGAACTACTATAGGGCAAAGAGATAACCCTGAGAACATCTAAAGTTATCTCAAGTATAATAATACAAGTATCTAATAAAAATAGTATGCATCAAAAAATACACATATGATTATAAAAAACCTTAAATTATGCCTAAAGTTTTTACCTTTACCACTTTACACATCTATAAAAAAGAAAAAATGCACATGAAAATATTTAGAAGTGTAAAAACTTGTGTATCATAAAAAAACTTTTTGATAAACTCAAACTGTTACACATCACTATGATTTATTCATATATTTTCAACATTTTAACTCTGATAGTAGAATATCTTATACACCATATAAAAATATATTTTTATACAGGGTACTTCAAGACTTTTCAAATTCATCAACTTCTGATAATATATTACACAACTCTCAAATTTGTTATGTATTACTTTGAAGTTATAATTCTTTACCAATAATATACGAAACTAAAATTATAACTTCTGATTCTTGTAATATATCATCATTTACTGATTTTCAGTGAGCTTTCCAAAAAAAACCTAGATATAAAAAATATCATATGTCTCTCATTTCTCTATAATATATTTTGAGAACTACAAGGAAAAATTATTATGTATCGATAATAAAATATTATATATATAGAGAGAGAATTTTTAAAATTCAATCATACTTCAGTAGAACCTAAATTCCTTATATATGAATTAAAATATTACACATAAAGGGTCTTGGCTATATTTATAGAGACCACATCAAAACCAAATTGTTTATAATTCCTTCTTTTTAATTTTATGTTCATCAAATCCCATTCCAAGTGTATCCAAAACCATTTCAATGCCAAATTAACCAAGAATAACCATTTTATATTCCTTCACATACACCTATTTATCTTTAAGAAGACTCATCCTTCTTTACTGGACAATAATTCTCCAATCAAGAATCTCTTAATTCTTTTTCACTGACATCTTTCTAGTGAGCACATCCTTTGTTGATTTAAAATAAATCCAAAAACAATAAACACTATGGATTGATAACCATCCCTATATAGCTTCAATATTATGTTTTGAAAAAAATATAACACTTTGAATTATTCATTAAGATAATAAATGCCTCAAATTTTGGATTTGTTGAAAACCTAATCATGAATCAAGTACTAACCAAACATCATAAAACCATTCATGCACTTCAAAAAGATCAAATATGTTATCTTCTCCCCATCTATGGAACATTTCCATTTCATGATTATTTCTTATATTCTTTTGACTTAAAATCCAATTAATTCCACTTATCATGATAATATACCAATTTTTATAATTCTCAATATCTTATTGATGTCAAATTACACAAGCATAAACTCTTTGATACCTCTTAAAAGATAAGAATTGTTAGTGTATTGAATACTACAACAAGTTTATCTCTAAATAATATAGGGTATTTTCAATAGATATTAACATACTTGGGTAGTATACTATTTTATTCAAATTTAGAGTGACAAAACCCTTCAAAAAACTATTAGTATCCTTATAATTTACCCCTTTATTCACTTGTTTAGTAAATTCTAGATTTAACATTAAGTTCTAGAAACACCATTAACTATGGCTACATACTAAAAATATTTTTAGTGAGTGATCTTCCAACATAGTAATGAGACCTTAAAAATATATATAATCCAACTAAGTTAGAACTCAGTGTATGAAATAATATATTAAATAGGTAACATCAATGTTTTCCATTTAACTCACATACTTTCATAAAATATAGGCAATCATAATTTTTATGTTTTACCAAGGAACTCCCACTATTAGATTAAAAAACATTCAAAAAACCATTACTAAATAAATATTAATTACATAATTTGTGTTTCAAAACATATTTTATATTTTATAATCAAATCTAGACACCAATATTGATACAAATTTATGTAAATGATACCAATTTTTCTTAATATATTTCACAGTAAAACAAGATTTATTCCTTCATCTAATAGGTTTAATTCCTTGGTTGATGGGGATTTAACATTGATAACTTAAAATATATACCCTTCATGAATATGAAATTCATCCCTGACTACAAAATTATTACTCAACATTAATATCATTCACCAATAATAATTTTTGATATTTTGAAAAGAAGAAGATTATATCACATTTTAGACAAAAATATATATTGAAATGCCCCATGAAAAAATTGGAAATATTTACATGGATGCCAAAATAGTAGAAACATTCAATATACATTCATTTGGAACTCATCTATTTACCCTTACCTATTATAGGTATATTCTTATAGTTGGTTCCAATAGTTCCGCTATTTTCCCTTTTCTTTGGAATGTCCCTAATTATCCTCTTATCATGCCTCAGAGGGGCTCTATCATGGCCAAGGCTCAGATTTCCAATGAAATGTGGTCTTTGTGAAATAATAATTCTTTTACGATTCTCCTATAATATGGTACAAATTTTCTTTATCTCAATATATCCTACTAAATTATAAGAAAAAAATATAAATCATCTTTTAGTATTGTCTTACCCTTGGTATTTGATTCTTCCACATGCTTCTTGAATAAGGTTATATCTACTTCTAGTTGTGGGATCTTATTTCTCTTTGTACCAATTTTATTAATCATATCATCATTGAGTGTCTTCCCATTAGGCATATCATCCTCTAAGGCATGATAAATTTTATCATGTATAACACATTTATTTTTCATCATGTTGTTCATCTAAGAGAAAAAATCATTAAATATTTCCTTCTCTTGATTTAACATTTGTGCCTCCTTGATTGATTCTACCAAGTGTTAAACAAGTTCTTTCTTCTCAGAATTATATTTAGAAATTATTTAAATACAATACCCTTCTCGTTTGAATAATATTTAAGCCTTTTCATCCTTAAACACACCTCTTCTAATTCCTTTTCCTAAGAATCATTATTTTTCATTAGATCTACAACCCATTTAAAAAATATCTTGTTCCAGCATTTTAACTTTTAATCCCTAATTTTTACTCAACCAATGTATATATATTAAGACTTATTATCCTCATTTAAAATCATTGTATTTATTATATTATTTGATCTATTTGTTCTCATAAGTGAAAAACTTCTAAATCTGGACTTCTTGAAACTTTTCATTATTAGTAGACTCAATATCACTCAATATATTAGGCACTCAGATAATTCTAGAGTATCATTGAAAATAATAATAATTGATTCACATCCAGAATAAATTATACATTCTTTTTAATATCTACTATATTATTTCATATGAATCTCACTTTTCTCTAAAACTATTCCACAATATGGAAATAAATAAGAGTTACACTTCTTCTTGAAATTATTTCCCTTTTCCATATCACCTCAAGAATACAGGGGATTAATAAAATTAAACTCCAAAAAATCAACCAGATAAATTAAAACACATTAAATACAATAAAAGTAACCTATGATCTAATACCACTTGTTATGCACACAATTTAATTTAGCAAGAGATACCCTATTTGTTGAGTCAATAAGGTTTTCCTTATGAATTTTCCATTCCTTCTTGTTTTTAAAATCACAAACACCTTATACTTTAAGCAAATATGTTTTTACCCATATTTTACTTCTCTAAGGAAAATTTCCATCCTTAAGGAAATTTACCCTAACCTCTATTTACATATACATATCAATATTTTTCTTAAGTATAAAAATCGGATTCATACCTAAAAACTCACAATCATATAATACTTAGATATGAAGCATTCTGTTTTAGGATCCGAATTCTGGATACGAACTCTAAGGAAGTTCCACTCTGAATTCTGGATACAAACTCTAATGAAGTTCTATTCCAAATTCTGGATACGGACTCTAATGAAGTTCCATTCCTAATTCTGGATACTAACTCTAGTGAAGTTCCACTCCGAATTCTAGATACGAACACTCACAAAGTTCAACTCCAAATTCTGGACTCCGAACTTTTACTAGTTCAACTCCGAACATTTATGAGTTTGACTCTGAAATTTTATGATTTTGACTCTGAACTTTTATTAGTTTGACTCCGAACTTTTATGAGTTCGACTCCGAACTTCTACTAGTTCGACTCCGAACTCTGTAAGTTCAAATTATGAATTCTGGTGAAACAAGACTCCGAATTTCTTTAGAAATTCAGACTCCAGATTTCTACAGAATTTAGGTTTTGAATTCCTATAAAACAAAATCCAAATATCTCTTTATTATAGACTCCTAATTTCATTTTGGTTAGACTCCGAACTATTATTTTCTTACATTCTGAACTTTAGTTTTTCTTATACATACACTTGTTTCATTATAAAACGATGTCGTGCCTTCAGTTACACATGTTTTGTTATAAAATGATGTCTTCCATTCTTTTTCTAACCAACCATTTGTTGAGTGACATGTGTACAGGTCCCTCCGAAATTTATGGAAAATATGACCATTGGAGGAGGGATCCGACCGTTCCAAATGAGCCTATAAATAGGAACTCATTTGAAGAGCTCAAAAAATAATTAACAAGTTGATCAATCTAGAGACCACACGCTGTTAAGGTGATTTCTAGAGAGAGAATATTTTAATGCCTTGTGTGTACTGAACTGCTCGTTCAGATTGCTTCGTGCGACTCCGATTGTTGGTGATTATAATCGAGGGCTTCCGAGGATAGGAAGACAGAGGTGCTGACTACCTTGAAGTTCGAGGGCTTCCTTACTGAGTAAGACAGAGGTTCCAACTACCTTAAAGTTGAGGGCTTGCAGGGATAGTAAGATAGAGACTTTGATCTTTGTATCGAGGGCTTACCCGGGTGTGGGTAAGGTAGACTTTCTTGAAAGTATAAATCAAGGGACCTTTATCCAAGTTTGTTGGATACCCTTCTCTTTGGGTTAAAAGATTTATATCTTGTTACTTGTTTTTGTTACAAGTTTTTCCGCTGCATTGTGTATTGTAAAGAAAGTATAATCTTTTTATATTTCCTTACACTTTTACTATGATTAATTTAGATTCTATATGCTTTAAGGTAGAATCTCATTTTGTAAACTTTGGTCGAGTTTCAATTTTCAGATCCATATTTCTGGAACCAATTTTTCAGAATCACTTTCCATATTTAAGAAAGTGTATAGAACTAGAAGTTTTTAACTTCATACTTTGTTCTAATATTTCATTGGTGTTAGAGGTGTTGTGAATTTTCTTAGTTTAACTTTGTTAAATTTATATATTTCCTTGTTTAAGGAAATTTTTAAAGTGTAAAATTCACCCCCTCTTGTATATTGAGCATCTACATCGTTATTTCGATCCTATAATTGGTATCAAAGGAGGTATCTGAAATACTTATACTCACATATAAGTTTTTCTTGCTCAGTTTTTCATTCTTCTATATTTTCCTTGCTTAGGAATATTCTCCTTGAATCCGAACTTTTGTTATTAACATGTTTTTGTGTAGAAAGATTTTTTAAGAAGGAAGGAATCAATGTTGGTTCCATCGACAACCTAAATCCTACAAGACCACCAATTTTTGATGGCAATGATTATGAGTATTGGAGAGATTGAATGAATACTTTTGTTATCAATACTGGAGTATAAAATTTTGTTATGCTTACTGGAGGTTATAAATTTTTTGATAAGGAAGTTAGTGCTTTCACAAACTAAGAGAAGCATGATTATCAATTAAACTATAAGGTACAAAATACTCTACTATGTTCAATGACTAGGAACATATATAGACAAATTTCTTCTTGTGAAACAACTAACTGTATATGGAAGAAACTCGAAGTTACACATTTTGGTACATATAAAGTGATTGGGACTAGAAGAGCCATGCTTAGAGCTGAGTATCATGGTTTTAACTTTCCTTATAGAGAACCTATAAGAAAATCACAACATAAGTCTATGACTATCGTGAAAAGTCTACAATCAATGGGAGAGAAAGGTCTGGATGATGAATCTCTTGTTGAAAAGATCATTGATATTATTCCTAATGAGTGGGAATTAAAGAGAACAACAATTGATGAGAATAGGAAGGTCACTCAAATTTCCTTAGATGAGCTGTTTAGAACTCTTCTTCAACATGAAACAATAATGAAGAGAGATGCTGACAACATCCAAAAGAAGAATGGAAATGGTACTTTTGCTTTTACTACAACTTCAAATCACATGAAAGCTAAGACTCCGGAGAGAGTAACCAGATCCAAGTCTAAGAAGGTTACTATCCAATTCGAATCTAGTGAGAGTGAAGTCTTAGAAAATGAGTTAGCTAATCTTTCTCTAAGGATGAACAAGATAGCTGGTCAGAGAAATTTCCAATCCAAGTATAAGAAGAAAGAAAGGAAAGATAGGAAAGATTCTGAAGTTACATGATACAAATGCAAGAGAGATGGACACATCAGACCGGATTGTCCTATGCTTAAAAATAAAGAAAGAAAAGAGAGGCATTCTGAAAGGAATAGTAAGAAGTTCTATAAAGCTAAAGCTAAGAAAAGTCTGAAAGCTAATAGTACTTGGAGTGATAGCCGTGGAGACTCTTCAGAAAGAGAATCTTCAGAATATGATTCATCAGCTTAGAAGAATATGGGATTCATTTCTAATACTTATTTTCCATATACATGTCTTATGGCCAAGGTACGCTCTTCCGAGGCTTTAACAAATTTATCTCTTGTTAAGAATTACTATTCTGAAAATAGTACTTCTAATTAAGATACTTCATCCTCAGAAAATGAAGAACCTTCATATGAAGAAGTATCTAGATTTTCCAAGTTACTTGAAGTAAAAAATTGTAAAATTTCTAAGAAATTAGACAAGGAAAATACTAGGGAAGAGGTTCTTACAAAATAGATTTCAGATCTTTCTACAGATCTTAATGACAAAGAAGATATTTTAGAAAAACTTTCTAAAGACCTTGAGAAAGAAAATTATGATAAGGAAGAACATTCTAAAGATCTTATGAATGCTATTTTAAAGATGAAAGTTTTTGAGGAAAAATCTAACTCTAAGGAAATGATTCTTGAGGATAGGAATTTAGTCATTAGACTAAAATCCGAAATATTTTCTCTTAAGAAGCTTCTTGAAAAATTTACTTCTGGGAAGGAAAATTTTGACAAGATGTATTCTCAAATTAAACTTCACGGAATCACTACTAGAGTAGGTTATACTCACCAAAAACCAGTTTTCAAAAACAACTATTTTGTTCCTTCTAGAGCCCCCTTTTTCACTAAGTGTCAAAGTGGTGGGCATTGGAAGGAAAACTATTCTTTGAATAGAGTTCAATCTCTTGGGTTTCATAAAGCATATTTTTCTAAACAAATGTGGATACCCAAAATTTTGTTGTCTAACAATTCCAGATCCAAGCAAGTCTGGATTCTGAAAACCTAACTTGTTTCTTATTTTCAGGAAAATAGGGAAAGTACCAACATCAATACTTGGTATATAGATAGTGGATGTTCCCAGCATATGATTGGTAACAAAAGCTATTTCGAAAAGATTATCAAGATGAAAGGAGGAAAAGTAACCTTCAGAGATAATGCTTAGGGAGAAATTGTTGGTACATGTAATATTGTTATTCTTAGTAAAACTTTAATTTCAAATGTTTTGTTTGATAAGGGTCTTAAGCACAACCTCATTAGCATAAGTCAATTATGTGATGAAGGATACCTTGTGAATTTTAGGAACGATAAGTGCTTAGTACAAAATTCCAAGGAAGAGTTTATTCTCTTTGCCAATAGGAAAGAGAATGTTTACCCATTAAACTTAGAATAACATAGGATCTAATAATTACCTTGACTAAGTGCAATGGAAGATAATTCTTGGTTACGACATAGAAGGCTAGGTCACTGTAACCATATAAACTTATGTAAACTCTCTAAGAAGAAACTAGTTAAGGATCTACCAGAGCTTATATTTGATTATTCTAAAGTTTGTGATCCTTGTAAATATGGAAAGCAACATAAATCTAGTTTTAAATCAATCGGTGAAGTATCAACAACTGATGCATTACAGTTGGTGCACATGGATCTTTTTGGTCCAACAAAAACTGGAAGCATTGGTAGAAAATACTATGTGTTTGTTCTAGTGTATGATTACACTAGATTTACATGCGTCTATTTTCTAGAAAACAAGTCTGAAGCTTTTTATTATTTCAAAATTTTTAGAGCCCAAGTTAAAAATGAGAAAAACCTTTGATTGAAAACTATTCATAGTGATCATGGAGGAGAATTTCAAAATTCCGATTTTGAAACTTGTTGTAGTAGAAAAGGTATTACTCACAACATTTCAGCACCTAGAACTCCTAAACAAAATGGTGTAGTTGAAAGAAGAAATATAATTCTTCAAGAGATAACTAGAACCATGTTGAGTGAATATTCTATAGCTAGACATTTCTAGGCTGAAGCTGTAAGTACTGCTTGTTATACTATAAATAGAGTTTTGATTAGACCTTTTCTTAATAAAACTCTTTATGAGTTATGGAATGGTAGAAAACCTAGAATTTCCTATTTTAAGGTTTTTGGATGCAAAATATTCATTCTAAATACCAAATATAACTTACAAAAATTCACACCAAAATTTGATGAAGGAATTTTCTTAGGCTACTCCACAACTTCTAAGGCTTATAGAGTTTTCAATAAAAACACTTGTACTACTGAGGAAACAGTACATGTAAAATTTGATGAGTCTGATCCTTTTGTTTTTAAACCATCCCAACCTATATCCTCAGATGTTTTTTCAAAAACTGATTATCAACCTTTGTTATAAGATCCTTCTGATAAGGAAAATGTTCCAGAAAATATTTCTGAAATATTTACCCCAGAAGACTTTCTACCCTATGTTGATGAATAAGTTTTAAAAATCCCAAGCCAGGTGTTTCTTAAGAATAATCCCAATGATAATATCATTAGTGATGTAAATCAACCTGTAAGGACTAGAAGTTCCTTGAGGAATTAAGTTGAACATCTAGCATTTCTTTCCCAATTAGAACCAAAAAGCACTGATGAAGATTTAGGTGATGATGATTGGATCAAAGCCATGCAAGATGAGATAAATGAATTTGAAAGGAATAAAGTCTGGACCTTGGTTTAAAGACCTAAGGAAACTTCTGTTATTGAAGTAAAGTGGGTCTTCAGAAATAAGTGTGATGAAAATGAGGTCATTGTTAGAAATAAAGCTAGAATAGTTGCTAAAGTCTATAATCAGCCAGAGGGAATAGACTATGAAGAAACCTATGCTCTAGTAGCTATACTTGAATCTATTCATATCTTACTTGCCTTTGCAACATTCTTCAATTTTAAACTTTTTCAAATGGATGTGAAATGTTCTTTTCTTAATGGTTATGTTCAAGAGGAAGTTTTTGTTGAACAACATCCTATATTTGAAGATACAAAACATCCTGATCATGTTTTTAGACTTACCAAAGCTTTGTATGGCCTTAAACAAGCCCCACGATCTTGGTATGATAGACTTACAAGATTTTTGCTTCAAAATAACTATGTTAAGGGAAATGCAGATCCAAACCTTTTTATAAATAAAGATATGAAAAATGTTTTAATTGTTCAAATTTATGTTGATGACATTATATTTGGTTCAAATCAGCAATCTTTAACTGATTCTTTTGCAGATCTAATGAAATATGAGATTGAAATGAGTATGATGGGTGAGTTAACATTTTTCATGGTTTTCAAATTTCTCAAAAAATAGAAGGAATCTACATATCCCAACATAAGTATATTAAGGATATTCTTAAAAATTATGGGTATGACAACACTAAGAGTATAAGTACTCCTATTGGTACCTCAAACACACTTGATCTTGATGAAGCTGGGAAACCAGTAGATCTAACATCTTTTAGAGGTATGATAGGAAGTCTAATTTACTTGACATCTAGTTGACCAGACTTGATGTTTTCAGTATACTAATGTGGAAGATATCAATCCAATCCCAATTAATCTTATTTAAAGGCAGCGAACAGAATTTTTCGCTACTTAAAGGGAACCATGGATCTAGGACTATTTTATAATTCTGGAAATGATTTCGTTTTAAAGATCTTTTTAGATGCTGACTTTGGTGGGTGTATAATGGATAGAAAAAGTACATACGAAACTTGTCATTTATTATGAGATTCATTAGTTTCTTGGTCTTGTAAGAAGTAACATTCTGTAGCACTTTCCACTACTGAAGTCGAATATGTAGCAGTTGGAAGTTGTTGTGCTCAAGTGTTGTGGATGCAACACACACTCACAGATTATGGCTTGAGTTTCACTAAGAGTAAAATTTTTTGTGATAACAAAAGTGCAATTTCCCTTAGTAAAAACCCTGCACACCACTCCTGTGCAAAGAAAATAGATATTAGGCATCACTTTCTTAGGTATCACACACAAAAAGGAGATATTATTCTTCAATTTATCGGAACACAAGATCAACTTGCTAACATTTTCACAAAATCTTTACCCTCTGATAGCTTTTAATACATTAAACCGAATTTAGGAATGATAACGGTGAGGTAATCCTTCTTCATTAACTTCTTGTTGAACAATTCTCCTTACAGTAATAAACTCCTCTTCATAGGGGGAGTACATTTGCTTATTAGCATAATCAAAATTTTCGTAGTTAGTTTTTCAAACTTTTGTAACTAAAATTTTTGTAATGAAGTTTTCTGAACTGAAATTTTCGTAATTGAAATTTTCAGAAGTGGAACTTTCGTAATGAAAATTTTCATACTCATACTTTTCGTACTAGAGTTTTGGTACTCAAAGTCTTTTCAACTTTACGTTTTTTGTAGTTAGTTTTTTGTAGTCAAATTTTTCTTCAAGAGGAATATCACCTATTAAGAATAAACTTCCTGGCCAATCCGAAAGATATGATTTCCTTACTTAAGTGTTTGTAGTCATATTTTTCTTTCTGGTATTTTCCTATGAGTTTTAAAATTTCTCAGATTCTAGTTTTCTTAAATACGAATGTTTTTCTTAAAACCTAAAAAGTTCAAATTCAAGATTTCCTTGCGGGTTTGTTTTCAAACGTCAGATTAGATCATAGAGTTTTTCAATTGTTAGATGGTTTCTGGAAGTTCAAAGGTCACATCCATCACCTATATAAAGGGTACCCCCGATGGTTGTCCCACATCGATCTTCAAGATCTCGCGTGTTGAAGTTATGCCTCCCTTCTTAAAGCCCGTTCCAAATCTTCTAGATCTCTTCATTCCGAATGTCTACTGAAGCCACTTATCAGGATATGTCAACTACAAATCCAATCTCAAAATGGTTAGTTTACAGGGAGAGGTTATTGCATCCGAGTTTCTACAAGTATGATTATCTTATATATAAGAATATCATATTGAATGGCTAGGAGGATGTTTTCTTATCAAAGCCAGCGAATCAGGATTTGGTTTATACAAATTTTCTTATTGAGTTTTACGAGTATGTTTCCTTCCTTAACGAAGATGGAATAGAGAAGTTTTCGTTCAAATATTATGGGAAGATTTATATGCTTTCTTACACCAAGGCTACAAACTTGGTGGGTCTATCTTATAAAGGTGAAGCTGAGTTTTGTTCACATAAGCTTCTAGATGAGCAAGGAAGTTTCAACAAAGTGAAGGCATTGAAATGCCTTGGACTTAAAGATGCCAAGACCGCTAAGATTTCTCATCTCTCTTCGAATAATCGAATTATACAGCTGTGGATACAAGGATTTTTCGTACTGAGAAGGGGTGATAAGGATAATCTCAAGAAGAGTGATATATACATCTTAGATTTTTTGGTAAATATAAGGAAGTTGAATTTGATGAGGCTTGTTTCGGTTACAGTTAAAAATATTAAAGTAGGGAATCTAAAAGCTCAGATCATAATGTATTCGGCCTTGTTTTCTAAGCTTATTATCAGATGTCTTGATTCATTTAAAGTTGCTTTCACATCCAAGAAAAGAAATTTCAAGGTAATGCTGGTTAGCGATGATACATTAAAGAGGATGAATATGGGTTTTTCTATTGAATCTAGAGAATTCTATCCTTTACCAGAGGAAGAGGCTGAGGCAGCTCAGAAAGATCAACAAACTCCGGAACCATCTAAAAAGGTACGGAAGAAGAGAAAGTTGAAAGAAGTGGTGGATAAAAACAAGACCCAGAAAGCTAAGGAAACCCAATCTACACCACCCAAACCAAAGAAACAAAAAGCCTACCTAGATGAAGTGGCTGCTAAGTAAAGGGAAGATAAGGAGAAGAGAAAATAAGGGGAACCTCAATTCGGATTATATCCTACTGAGGCTAAGGCCTTAAAAGAGAAAGCTTCTAATGAGTTGGAAAGAAAAGAAAAAGAAAAGAAATTGAAGAAGAAGATTTCAGAATAAGAGATTGTTCAATCTCTTTTGAAAGCAACAGAGATGGATTCTGAGCAGATTCCGGTTCCAAAAACTTTTGATATTCAACCATTACCAAAGACCCCTGGAAAGAACTACTTCACTCAGGAAAAGATTAAAGAGAAATAAGTTGTTGAAAGAGTAGAAGAAGAAGTTGTTGAGAGAGTAGAATAAGAAGTTGGTGAAAGAGAAGAAGAAGTAGTAGAGGAGGAAGAAAAAAAAGAAGGAAGTGCTGATCTAGATGACCTAATTAAACAAGTTGAGGATTATCAAGAAAAGGCTGAATCCGCAAAACTTGTCACTCTGGGAAAGGGAGTTGAGAAAGAAGGTAGGAAGGATGATGATAAGGAAGAGGAAGAGAAGGAAAATGTTTTATCTGAAGAAGAATCCTATGAGAATAATTTTCTTGAGGAATGAGAAGAAAAGAAGAAAATAGATGAAGACAAGATTGTTCAACTATCAGAGAGTGAGGAAGAATCTCCAGATGATCAACCCATTCCGAAAACTGATAAAGATAAGAAAGTGCTCGTGGATACACCAACAAAATATGTTATAAGAATGAAGGAGGTTGGTGGTTATTCTAAAAGGAAGTTGGTGAAAATTGAAGAAGAACAATCCCTAAGAAAAGTGTCTGATTCAGAATCATCAGTACTGGGTCATGAATTTGTTGTCGAGTCTTTGAAAAAGTTTGTGAACACCATTCCGATATTTCCCACTATAGACTCCATATTCCAGATGTTGCAACACAGTCTGAATCAGAAGTCAGAATCCTTATCTATGTTGATGGATAAGTGTGTGAAGATTGAAGCAGATCATAGAAATTTTCTTATCAATTTTGATGTTCACAGGAAATCTTGTAGCAAAATAACTTTGTGGTCTAATAAAGTTGATAAAGACATGACAAAGTTTGATTGTTTTCATAATGATGTTAAAGATGCTTTTGATACCGTGTATACCAAGAATAAGAATATTCAGGATGAGATGATCATTAAGAAAAGTTCTTGAAATCAATAAGTGAAGGACTTGAATGGGAAGGTCAATTCTCTTGCTCAAAATTTTAAAAGGGATATAGATCTTCGGATTGAGCTCGAAGAAAAGCTGCAAAGGCAAGATGAGTTATTGAAGACGCAAGAAGAGGCCATGAAGGCTTAGGCAGAAGTTCTGAAAGCTCAAGATGAAAGGATAAAATATTTGGAGAAGAAAGTTGAGGAGGACCATAAAGATTCGAAGAATATGAAAACCTTGTTGAATAAGCTTATTCCGAAGGAAAAGGAAGACAAATAGACTCAATCCAATCTTTTGTTGCATTTGTCTTTCCTTGTAAAAATTATTTCAACTCTAATGAAATTTTTGGTTGGTTGTATATTTTGTTGTTATATACTAATGTTTCAGGTACTTTATTTCTTTTCCATTCCCTTAAATTCTTTTTTTAAATCACAAAGGGGGAGAAGGAAAAAGAACTACTCAAAAGAGGGAGAAGGAAAAATTTCTAAGTCAAGAACTATCCCTAAGTAAGGGGGAGCTTATATAAGGGGGAGTTCCTCATTATGAAGTTTTTCATTTTCAAAGATAATGAAAAATCCATTCCAGAAATTCAGAATACAATCCTTAGAGTTCCTAAGCCTAAGGGGGAGTTAGTTTTATTCATTATCATCTATGAACAAAGGGAGATAAGTTTTAATTTCAAAGTTTAAATGAAAATTTTCAAAGTCCTTATATTATTTTTCGTAAGGTTGTTTGTGCTTTCCAAAAAGGGAGAGATTGTTGAGTCAATAAGGTTTTCCATATAACTTTTCCATTCCTTCTTGTTTTGAAAATCACAAACACCTTATACTTTAAGAAAATATGTTTTTACCCATATTTTACTTCTCTAAGGAAAATTTACTTCCTTAAAGAAAATTTACCCTAACCAAGATTTCATTATACATATCAATATTTTTCTTAAGTATAAAAATCGGATTCATACCTAAAAACTCAAAATCATATAATACTTAGATATGAAGCATTCTGTTTTAGGATCCGAATTCAAGATACGAACTCTAAGAAAGTTCCACTTTGAATTCTGGATATGAACTCTAATGAAGTTCCATTCCGAATTCTGGATACGGACTCTAATGAAGTTCCATTCTGAATTCTAGATACGAACTCTAATGAAGTTCCACTCCGAATTCTGGATACGAACTCTCACAAAGTTCAACTCCGAATTCTGGACTCCGAACTTTTACTAGTTTAACTCTGAACTTTTTTGAGTTTGACTTCGAACTTTTATGAGTTCGACTCCAATCTTTTATTATTTCAACTCCGAACTTTTATGAGTTCGACTACTAACTTCTAATAGTTCAACTCCGAACTCTGTGAGTTCAGATTATGAATTCTGTTGAAACCAGACTTTGAATTTCCTTAGAAATTCAGACTCCCGATTTCTATAGAATTCAGGTTCTGAATTCCTATAAAACAGAATCCGAATATCTCTTTATTATAGACTTCGAATTTCATTTTGGTTAGACTTCGAACTATTATTTTCTTACGTTCTGAACTTCAGTTTTGCTTATACTTACACTTGTTTCATTATAAAATGATGTCGTGCCTTCAGTTACACATGTTTTTTTTTATAAAACGATGTCATCCATTATGTTTCTAACTAACCATTGGTTGAGTGACACGTGTATAGGTCCCTCCAAAATTTAAGGAAAATATGACCGTTAGAGGAGGGAGCCGACCGTTCCAACCGATCCTATAAATAGTAGCTCATTTGAAGAGATCAAAAAATAATGAACAAGTTGATCAATATAGAGACCACATGCTGTTGAGGTGATTTCTAGAGAGAGAATCTTTTCATGCCTTGTGCGTACTGAACTGCTCGTTCAGATTTATTCGTGCGACTCTGATTGTTGGTGATTACAATCGAGGGCTTTCGGGGATAGGAAGACAGAGGTGCCGACTACCTTAAAGTTTGAGGGCTTCCTTGCTGAGGAAGACAGAGGTTCCAACTACCTTGAAGTTGAGGGCTTGCGGGGATAGCAAGAGAGAGACTCCGATCTTCATATCGAGGGCTTACCCCGGTGTGGGTAAGATATACTTTCTTGAAAGTATAAATCAAGGGACCTTTATCCAAGGTTGATGGCTACCCTTCTCTTTGGGTTAAAAGATTTATATCTTGTTATTTGTTTTTGTTACAAGTTTTTCCGCTGCATTGTGTATTGTAAGGAAAGTAAAATCTTTTTATATTTCCTTACACTTGTACTCTGATTAATTTAGATTCTATACGCTTTAAGGTAGAATCTCATTTTGTAAACTTTGGTTAAGTTTCAATTTACAGATCCATGTTTCTGGAACCAGTTTTTCAGAATCACTTTCTAGATTTAAGCAAGTGTATAGAACTAGAAGTTTGTAACTTCATAATTTGTTCCAATATTTAATTGGTGTTAGAGGTGTTGTAAATTTTCTTAGTTTAACTTTGTTAAATTTAGATATTTCCTTGTTTACGGAAATTTTTAAAGTGTACAATTCACCCCCCCTCTTGTATATTGAGCATCTACATCATTATTTCGATCCTACAATATTTGTGGTCGGGGATGAATTATAGTATAGAACATTTCCAACTTGGATAATTTTTTCATGAGATCTCATTACCCTAAATGATCTTGGCCTCACGAGTAGTAGGGTCACTCTGAATCTCTCCCTTTAATGACCATCCAATTATAATATTTTTAGTATTTATCATTTTCATAATATTTTTCCAATGTTTTCTTAACCTATACATATTAATTATGTCATGAAAAATATAAACAAATTAACAACACATGACATAGGGTTTTTTACTTATTTTATCCACATTGTTCTAATCCCAGGATAATGCAAAAAATGGTTCTATTCACCAAAATCTATTAAAATCAGTATTTTGTGGTGGGTTTATATTATTGTTATTTTCACTCCCCTTAAAATATTATAAGAATTATATATACCTCAAAAGGATCACTTATCTCACATTATATCTTTGTATCAATTTCTCATATATGATAGACATATATGGTGTTCAATCGAATATAAAAAAAACACTTTTGTTGTTTCACTGAATATCAATGGGGGCATTTGAACTCTATAACACACTATTTCAAAATAATGTTATGAAAATCACTATGAACAATAACATATCCTTTCTATGATTTTTTATGGAAACTATATATTTTTCCTCATTAGTATGATCTTTAAGGTGTTCCAAAACTTTATTTAATACTACCTCCAATTAGAAAACATATTCTTCTCTATATTTAATATCATATATGTCAAAGATACTCAAAATGATATATATCAGCAATACCCTCATATATTTATATTCTAGAACATTTCTCATCAATGTATTAGATATATCAATAAATCTATAACAATCATTTTTTCAGTACTGTAAAATTTAATATTTATAGAGATAGATATATCTATAAATCTTGACTTCTATAAATTATTTTCCCTATTCAAAGAGAAAATATCTACCTCACCCATTTAGAAGATCCTCAATGTTCTATTAGTGTTATGGTAATCCATCCATTATTTCTATAAATTTGAGTCAAAATCATTTAAATTTATTGTTTAATTTGGATTCAAGAAAACACATTTAATTATTGGATATTTCTCTTAAAATATAGTAAATAAAAAAAGGAAATTTGTTGGATTATCTTATTCATACAATGGAAATTCCATGATTTTATAGTGTAAGTATAGAATTATTCTCCATTGTTTCTAATAACTAAAAATCTAATTTTTAACCCATCACTTATTTCAATAATTTTAAATAAAGATAATATTTTTTTCTCACTCTATCAAGAGAGTCTCATCAATATTCTCCTACAATCATGAAAAATAATTATAAAATTGTTTCATATTATTATTTTATTAACTAAAAATTCATGGTAGGGATATATTTTATATTTTTAAATTTAAACATCAAAATATAAATCATTATTTTTGTCAAAATAATCACAAAAAATCATGGAATTAATTTCCTCCTTAATTTTTGGCCAAATATTGTGTAAAAAAACACAAAAAATATAGCTTTTATCTCCACAGTACAAAAATCTCTACTATGACATGTATGTTGCTAAAAAATATATGCATAAAAACATCACCCAACATGAATTTATAAAAATAAAATATCATGGATTTGTTATGTCGTTAATCTCAATAATATTCTATCCTTTCATGATAGGTCGATTTATTATTCACTTTTATTTATTAATAATATACTTTTGAATAACTATATGCCAAAGAGGTAAAATTAAGAAATTCTAAAAATATCTTAATTGGTAAAAACATATGTAGATCACTAAAATATTATGCATCTCAAAAAACCTCACGTGTGAACTTAAAATACCATTCATTATGTATAAGGTTATTTACTTTACCTCTTTATGCCTCTTTAGAAATAAACAGTTACGCATGAACATATTTTTAGGTATAATATCTATATAGAAAAAAAAAATCTACATGACCTCAAAATTTCACACATCTCTATGATTTATCCATTAATTTTCCATATTTTAAATCCCTAGGATGAATATATTATGAATCCTTTTAGAATATTTTATGTATAGAAGGAACAATAAATGTTTACTATTTTTTTTATTTCCTAAAATATATTACATAACACAAAAATTTGTTATGTATTATTATGAATCTCTAAGAGTTTTCTAATTATTTAGAAAACTGAAATTATATTTAATATATCACATACGATACCATTATCTTATGATATTAAGTGTTATTCTCAACAAAAAAATACATATGAAAAATATCATATGTATCTAATTCTTTTGCATGATTTTTAGAGAACTCTAAAAAAATTACATATCCTTGATAAAAACTATTATGTTTACAGGGAAATTTATAAATTTTATCATATTATAGTAGGAACAATAATCCTTATTTAAGAAAAAAAATCATACATATAAAGGGACCTGAAAAAAATTCAAAATGGCATACAAAAAAATTACACTTTCCACAAGTCCTTGGGAATATTTTAAAGTGCATCCAATCCAATTCCAAGTATATCTAACCCCATTCCAATATAGAATTAACATGGAACAAAAAGTTTTCAACACTTTTAATAAAACTATTCATCTTAAAATATAATTGTCCTTATTCAGTATTCTTGACAAATCTAGGAAAGTAACTCACATTTTTTTGACTTCCATCATCTATAGATAACATAAAATTATTCAGTTGACAATAAATCCTTGAATAATAGAAACAATTAATTGGAAAACAATCTAATATAGATTCATTTCTTTGGTTGATAATAAATCCAACACTTCAACTAATCCCTTATAATTCCATTAGAAACATCATTAAGCTATTTAGTAGAGTACATTGTAGAAATAAAGGAACCCGTTTAAAAAAAATGTTCAACAACTTCCTTGTTACAAAAAAGGTTTTCAACAACCAAAAAAATAATAAAAATTAAAATATAACCAAGAATAAAATAACATGGTTTATCCCAAACAAAAATAAAATATAATAATGATGAAAATTTGAAATAAAATTTTATTAATAAAAAATAAGCTGAAGATTCAAACTATAGGATTTAGGGAGCTGAAGATATAAATGATCCAAATTACCACTTCCCACTATGGACTAGAAAGAAAAATGTCTAGAAATATTCCTACCCATCATACTTTAAATTATAAGGGGAATGTTAATTCCATCCTACTAATATGTAAAAAGAAAAACATATAGACATCTTACCCTATATTTCTACTAGGATTCATCTCAACTCCATAGAATCCAAATTCAAAACTAATTAATGAGAAACTAGACAGGAAATAAAAGGTAAGAAAAATATTGATTATTTTACTCCTAAAAACCTTACATTTCCATATAGTTTTTACAATATATTAATATATATAAAGACATTATAGAAAAATAGGCTTTGGATACATTTAAGATTATTGAGATAAACATCCCCCTATTTGAGGTGATCATGTTTATTACAAGGTATTTTATTCTCTTAAAATAACTATGTATGATTAGAAGAGGGATGGAGAGAAATGAGTGGATCAACCATGGGAGGAATATATTTTCAATCATCACACCCACATTAGTGATTTTTATAAAGTAAAAATACCCCAAGTGATTAACCATACCATAAACTATAGGGGGGTTTTGTTTCTATAATTCTTTATATAGTTTGTGTGCTTATTTTAAGTTAATTTATCTCTTAATATTCTTATTAATATAGGCTGTATATATGATTTTGAGGTGGGTGAATGTTTAATTAAAAAATAGTACCATGAAATACCCTCCCAGATTCGTCATGATGTACTTTTTTAGGTGATATTTATGTTCCTTCCCATTGTTTTTTACATGGAGAATATGGAAGTTGATCTGGTAAGTTCTCATTTTGCAATCATTATTTTTATTCCCTTACTCAAAAAATCTACAAAAATAATAAATTTTAAGAAGGGTACACATTATATAGAGTTCAATGATGATATTATAAAATTTAATATCTTGGATTCCATGAACCACCCCTTAAAAGAACATTCTTAGCTCCTCATCTCCCATTCTATAAAATTTTGTAATTATTCTCAAAAAATTAATTTTAAATATTCTACAAATGAGGACTACTCTATGATTAGGTATATTTTGATTATTAAGACTGGTTTTATGTCTTATTACATTTCAAAACATATTCTTTCATGATGAAACCACTACCAGTTCTGATTATTTTATGAGTTTTTATTTTGATTCCAGGAAGGTATTTCTAATTATAACATGAATATTGATTTTATATATATATTTGATGAATTTTTCACTAATTTTGATGATGTATATTTAGATTTAAAAATATTTGTTACATATCTTGGTTTTATGGATAGTTCCATTAATACATCACCCATCCTAACTGAAACTGATGCCATTTCCCAAAAATTTAAATATCCATACCTATTTAATGATGAAAAATTACCTAAAATTATTGTTAATATTATCTTTTTCAAATAAGAAACATGTAATTTAAATATTTTAAGATATAATATTTTGGAAATTATGTGGACCATAGTGGAAATATTGGGTATTATCCCTTCAATTTTCATGTATAATTTTATTTTTAAATAATGATGCTTAACTAGTCAGGTAGCTGTAATATCTTGATTTTTTATTTCAAGAAATTTATTTGGTTCATAATTTTTTATTTCATTTAAGAATCTGTTGGGTGAATTTTTATGATCTTTAGAACCATTTTTCTCTTTAATTTATATATTATTTTAAAAAGAAATTTTATAATTTATAAGTTAATTTTTACCCTTACATAGAGAATGAGGTCTATGTAAGGGTAAGGAAATTTTACCCTTACATAAGGGGTGATGCATTATAGTTACCATAAAATTCAAAGGGTTTGATAAGGTAAAGACACCCACTATATATGGATTGGGTGAAAATCCATTTTTTCTTGTAAGGGTAGTCTATGCACTGCTTAAGGGTAGAGCACTTTTATATGAGTTGTGTTAGGGTAAACCTGTGTTTTCAAAGGATGTATAAGGACACCATAGGCATTATGTGAGGGTAATCATCAATATGTAAGGGTGACCAAGAGATTTCAAATGATTCACAAGGTAACCCAACTACTATGTATATGTTATTTTGAGTGTTAATCTTATGTAAATATAAAACTGCTTACCCTTACATAGAAGATATAAGTTGCATAATGTTAAACTATATTACCTATATGCACTACCCATTTTATGAAAAAATATTTTTAAAGTTTTATTTTAATTCTTATTCTTATAGAACAACCTATAATGCCTTTTTTGTGATTTTAAAAGTTAAAAATTAGATTAATTTATTTTTTTCCTATTAAATTTTATAACTCATATTTTAAATGATTTAATAGATTTTACATTCAGTATTCAGTTGAAAAAACTAAATAAAATAGTTTTTTAATTTGGGGTTTTCTTTCTATAAACCATTACACCTATATAATTTAAAATTTCTAAACCTTTATTTCTATGATTTCTATCACCCTCTTGATTTTTTTCTAGGATTTCAAGTAGCTAGGTGATCAATAGAAGTGGTTTAATTGTTTTTTCTTTAATTGTGGGGAATGGACTATCTCCTATTGATTTTGTGGAACCCTTTAATTATGTTTTGTGATATTATAATTAAGGTATTTGGTTCCATAATAATTTTACCTATACATAAAACCAGAATTAATTGGTTGTTTAAAATAAAAATTTTAATTGATTTACAATCCATGAATTGAGAATATTTTATTTTTAATTTTATAAAGTCATTGAATTGTTAAATATAACCCATTTTCAAAGGCTTAAAAAAAATATTTGGAGCATTTTGAGAATAACATTCCTTGTAGTGAAATGTGGTTTGAGAAAGTAATATGATGTTGATTATTATGGTAAATGGTTTTAAATAATATATGATTTTTAATGAAATAGTTTGATAAATAAAAATGATTGGTTTTTAAAGTTAAAATTTCACATTGAAACATGAAATTTGTAATTTTAACTATAAAAAATGAATTTAATTGAAAATAATTATTTACCCATTATTGATTAATTGATTGATTGAAAACACATGTGAGCATGAATAGTTAATGGGTGAATTAGGCAAGAATTTTAGGACTCTAACCCATAAAAATGGATTCCTGATAACAAATATAACTAAAATTAATTCATAATAATATTCCAAAATGGGGTATTTATGGTTTTTATCCTCATATACAGAGATTTAGGGATGTTTTGACACATGTATCCATGATTTACTAGATATGTAGGGTGAGTATCCTAAAGCTAGGAACTAATGAACCTCAGGCTATATGACCATGGTTATTTATTATAATTTGATTATTACATGCCATTTTTATTGACCTGATTTATTATTTCCCTTATATTTTATGAAAATAATCATAACCGTATTTTTTACATACTTTCTATCTATGTAATTTAAAATATTGTTTTACTAGAAGTGTAAAATATTATTTCTTATGCCTCATTTTGATTTAAATTTAAGAATTAATGGTTTATTTATTATGGAATTTCTTATGTAACTTTTGGTGATATCCTACTATGATATTTTTCTTCACACCCTACCTTTTCCTTTGGTAATTTTAAAAATTATGTTGTTTTAGGTATCTAAATAGGGAAAGAGCCACTTGAAGGTGGTGGGTGTGTCTGACATGTGGGGACTTGTAAGTTGGTTGTGAAAAGTGGAGTATGTGTACCACCTATTTTGAGGAGATATTTTGATAATATTTTCATTGAAAAGAGATGTTATATATGCTTTTTGTCTATGTTATGGAGTTTTACCCATGATGAATATGTTGGAAAATTGATTGTTCAAGATTTTGTTCTATTTTTTTTCAATTTATTTTTTATTCTTCTAGTGTAATAATTACCTATTAATGTTTATTATTTCCTTAACACTATTCTACAATCCATGGGGATCATGAAAACTGGTCATACAATGTCAATATTAATTCAGGTACTATTTAGGTAGGTTATTCTTGTCGGTTCATGAATAATTTGTATCAAAACCAAGTTAAGTCTGTTTTTTGATGTTAGTATATAGTTTGGGATGTATTGGTATATAGGAGAATGGGTTTTCAGGACTTAAGGGGTAGATTATGAGTGAATTATTGACCAAATATCATCATAAAGAGACATAATTTACTATGGGTTGTTTAGGAAAAGTGTCTTTAAAAATATTTTATGATATTATTATAAATATTTACCACCCTTCACTAATTTTTTTTGCGTCAACTTTAAATTCTACTTGATAGTGTTGATGATATCGTATCTCTTGACTAATGCTTCCATTTTTATCTATTGATATTGTATAGTACTGTTCCCCCAAGAAGTATTTTGGATAGACCTTGAGAGGTAGATACTGATGAAATATAAAAAGTGAACCCTCTAATTGATCAAAACCTTATTGAGGTTGTTGTGAATACGGTCTAAGATTTGGTCTAACTAGTTTCACCTATTTCCATTCAGACTAAAGAGGATGAACCCTAGAGGGATGATAACAAAGATCATGCCCATTACATTTTTATCTAAATAATCAATCATTAAGGAAATAGATAAATGTAGTTGGAATCAAAAGTTCCGAAACAAAAGAATGTTTAATTAGAGTGGAAATACATCATATCGCTTTTTTACAATGAAATTATATTCAGTATTGATGGATTTTCCTAAATATATAGAGTTTTTTGGACTTCATTAAGTCAATTAAATGGTGACTCAGTATGCGAATTTTTTTTTCAAGATTTTTCAATTATCACCCAGGGTGGTATTGAATGAGAAGATGAAATCTTACATATTTATGATTTTCCTTTAATAAGATATATGATCTCATTTTTTTCTATTATTACCTTATATTCGGTTGTTCTGGATAGAGATTTGATGGTGGAACTTCACATTATTGGGAAGTCCAGAATAAAGAGAGTTCAACCTCTTCCTAATAGAAATTTAAATATTTCATTTAAAGGGTAGAAGAAGCAGGACATATATCTTTGTAGATCTAAATATAATACATCATTTAAATATTTTCTAGTGTCAAGAAAAATCCCTTGAATTTCTTTCAATCTTGGAAGATCGGGAATTATAAGTGGGTTTGAATAGAGATAACAAATATTTATGGTTTGTGTAATTGGTTAGGCCTCCTGGAAGAGTTTTTAGACATATTTTTTCCCTAAAAAGTGGAATAAAATAAATAGAACCCAAAATAATTATGGTGTATTTAGATTCTTCAAAAACAAAGGATTTTGAACCACATAAATCTGAAACAAAGCTTCTTCTTACAATGGGAGAGTCTCCAATGGAAGTTTATGGAGGTATAATGATAGTGAGAGGTTCCATTACCATTACTTTATCATCAATGACTTATTTATTTTATACTAGAACCTCTAATTACTTCATATCTATCCATATTGTGGATTTTTTGAATTTTCTATTGGATCTCATGACATATGTTATAGATATTTCTAAAAATATCAATCCAATGATTGAGTAGTGTATTTTATTCTCTTCTTGTACTTTCTCTTTATTAGAATTCAATCTTGTATGGTACTTTTTGGTTTGGGATATAAAACCACTATATTTCATTATTAGGGTGGATTGGATGATTGCTTATAAATATCCTATCAACTGTTATATTCAATAGGTTTCCATTACTACCCCCAATGAAGTATATCATGTATTTCATAAAGAATGGGACATCAGGTTGAGTCAAGGTGGCCCTCCTCTTATTGAGTTAGGTAAGATGGTATCCATGTTTATATTTGAACAGGAATATAAATATCTAAGTCATGATATTCTTCCAAAATATACTCAGTTACCTGATGTGCTTCCTTCAGAATTTTATAGTTTGTTGCTGAGGAGAGAGGTAGATTTTAAATCAACTTGGTTCCATGTAACTATCTTATTTTTATCCACTATTACCATATAGAACTTATTGAACTAAATTATTTGAGAATATAAATGAATGATGTGTTATCTAAAGTCTTCATTTGAACTTGTGTGTTTCCTTGGGAAACACCAATTATTTTTACTAAGAAATTAAATGGCATCCTTAATCTTTGTGTTGATTATCATAATCCCATCTAGGTTATAATTAAAAATAAGTATATATTTCTTTATATTGATGATTTGTTTGACCAATTGAAATGGGTAAATTTTTTCTCAAATATTGAATTTTAGTCTAGTTATCACCTGCTTAGGATCAAGGAGTATGATATCCCTTGGACTTACTTTAGGATCATGTATAGAAATTATGAACACCATGTTATGAATTTTGGTCTAAATAATGATATTAAAGAGTTAATGGAGTTTATGAATAATAAATTCCTTGTATACCAAGATTATTTTGTGGGGGTATTTATGGATGATATATTGGTTTATTCTAAGATATAGTAAGACCATGTATTATATGTGAGAGTAGTGATAGAAATATTGAGAAATTAATAATATTTGAAAATATTTATAAATGAAACTTCTATATTTAGGAAGTAAAATTCTTGGGACACATGATTTCAAAATATATTATTTTAGTATTTTCTAAGAAGGATAAATATGTTATCACCTAGGAGGATCTACAAAATAACTTTGAGATTCATAACATAATGGATTTTACAGAGTATTATCATCAATTTTTGAATTTTTTATATATATTGGATTATTATATGACCACACTTACTAATAAAGGATTAAATACTGTATAATATTCAAAATTTAATACTTACATTGATGAACTGAAATTCAATTTGAATTCGGCACTAGTGTTGACTCTTAAAAAATCTGGGAAGTTCTATGTTGTATTCTATAATTCACAAGGTTTAGGTTTAGGCTCTATTTTTATGTTGGGTGATAATGTAGTGGCATATAGTTCTATTCATCTTCAAACTCATCAGAATAACTATCCACACATGATCTTAATCTCGATACTACAATACATTCTCTAGAGCGTTTGAAGAATTACCTTTATGTGAATGTTTTATCATTTACTCTAATAGTAAAGGTTTGAATTATATATTCTCAAAAAAATGTAAATATTTTCTAGATATGGTGGGTGGAGGACCTAAAATCCATATATTTTGACATTTCTTAAACTCAAGGTATTGATAATTTCATTATTGATGACTTGAGCAGAAAACCTCCATCCTAGTCTATGAATGAATCCTACGAGGAGTGATCTTTGTTGACCCTCTTTGCTCATATTCATTTGAGAGTATGGGAGAATGATATTGAGGCTAATTTAGTGAGTATTCAGTTGATATCTTCACTTATAAATATGATTCTTCATGAAAAATAGCTTGATGACGAGTTTCAAGGAATTATTGATTCTTTATATGATAGGGAGACCATTAATGAGTGTTATCTATATTGAAAGTGTTTCCTATGATTTTGGATCCAGTTTTTCATTTATACACCTTTTAGGAGTAATGTAATGGGGAATTTTAATAATTTTTAGTGGGAGGTGAACCCTGAAACCAAAAAGATGTTTTTCTATATGAGGTGTTGTTTCTAGTGGCCATGTATGAAAAAAATACATTGATGATTTTCCCCATTGTTATACTATTTAATTTGTTAATGATGAGCATCACAAGCCTTCGAGTTTACTTTATCCCCTTACATTGTCGACTTGTAAGTGGGAATATATATATATGAACTTTATGTATTGGATACCTTATACACATCAATAAAATAATATGATATATGTGTGGATTGATCGATTGACTAAGTCAGGTCACTTTAATCTAATTTGTGATACGACCAAAAATAAGGAATTGAGAAATCTATATGACCATGAAATCATTATATTGGATGGAATTATATATAATATCATTTCCAATATGAATCTCCTACAAACTTCTCAATTTTAGAGGACCCCATAATAGAATATGATATCTTAGGTAAATTTGAGCATGTTATATCATCTCCAGAAATATGGTCAGAAAAAACTGGCTATGCATATTCTTGAGGATATGCTTCAGGCTTTTTTCCTTGACATTTAGGATCTTGGGATAACTATTCATTAATGTTCAATTTTTCCTATAATAAAATATATCATTCATCCATCAATATGGAACCCTTTGAGGCCTTTTATAGTTGACCATGTATATCTACACTTTGTTGGTAAGAGATGGTGAAGTTTCCCTAGTGGGATCTAGTTTAGTACATGAGATAATTGAAAATATTTAGTTGATTTATCTGAAAATTGTAATGGAATAAAACCATTAAAAATACTATATTTTCCATCATTGATTCCTTTTTGAGTTTATAGTTTTTGACCTAGTATTTTTAAAAATTTCACCTCGGTTAGGTCACTAAAATCATAGAAAATTGGGAAGGTTAAAACTGAGATTCATTGGACCATTTGAGGATGTTGAGGAAATTAGAAAGTGGTCTTACCAATTGGATTTTTCACCATATATGACATCAATATACAATGTTTTCCATGGGTCACATCTCAAAAAGTACATCTATTATTAGTCTCTTGTCTTGAATTGGGAAGATCTCAATGTGGAACTTGATTTATCTATGACCGAGCATCTTGTTTAGATTGTTGATTATTATATAATGGTTCTTCATGGGTCATCCAAAGCCTTAATTTTGGTTTTATAGAGACATAATTATGATTCACATGAGACTTGGGAGCGTGAGTCATTGTTGAGATGAAAATGACCTCATCTATTTGATATGGGTTTTTTTTATAGAATTCCTTTGGGAAGAAATCATTAGTGGAGGGAAGAATTATACAATAATGATCTTTTCTTTCAAATAAATTCTTTGGTTTATGACATTTTCTATCACTTTTAGATGAGTTGCGGACTTTATATGCTCTTTATAACCCTTTTTGGATCTAATAAATTGTGTTTTATAAAAGGAAATATAAAATATCTTAGTTAATTTTAACCCTTATGTAGAACATATAGTTTTCATATGAGGAAGGACCCTCTACCCATACATAGTTAGTGTTGTGTAAAGGTAACCATGAAATTCTCAGGGTTATGTAAATGTAAGTCACCCATTTCATAAGGTTATGGTGAAAATAATATGTGATGTGTAAGGGTAACCTATGTACTATGTAAAATTAGAGTTATTTTTATATGAGTTGCGTAAGGGTGGCCCTATGTTTTAAAGGATTTGTATGGGTACCTCAAGATTTGTGTAAGGGTAACCCACACTATATAAGGGTATGATAGAGTTTTCAAAGGATGCATAAGGGAACATAGCCACTATTCATAGGTAAGTTGAGGTGTGAGGCCTATGTAAGGGTAAAACCCCTTAACATTTTCTAGAAGCCATGATCCATGTAAGGGTAAACCACATTACCCTTACAAAATAACATTTTTATGAAAAAATGCATTTATAATCTTATATTTCATTCTTATTCTTCTAAGATGACCTGTAACACCATTTTAGTGATTTAGAAAGATGTAAATCATGGGGCTTTAATTATTTTGACCCATTAAAGGTTGTGAATCCTATTTTAAATGAGAAAAAAAATTCATTTAGGATTCTATTAAAAAAAAGTTAAATAGTTTTAAATTTTTAGATTTAATTATATAAAGAAAAAAAGAACTATGTTTTTTTAAAATACCCAAACATTTTATAGTTCAATTTTTTTATCTTTTTTAGTTGCGTTTATGACGTACAAATACTGGGTGATAGACAAAAGATTTTTTTGTTGATCTCATTTGATTGTGGGGAAAAAACCTTCTCATATGGATTTTTTGTATCCCTCATTATTGTCATTTGATATTGTTATTAAGGTTTGTGGTTCCATAATTATTCTC
The DNA here is from genome assembly GCA_963277665.1 of Viscum album. Lineage (NCBI taxonomy): Eukaryota > Viridiplantae > Streptophyta > Magnoliopsida > Santalales > Viscaceae > Viscum > Viscum album. Next base: position 361,472,427 of record OY728125.1, read on the forward strand.
GTAAAAATTAAAACCTTGATTTCTTTCTTTATTTAAAATGAAAATTTTAATTTATTTTTAAATCTGAAATTGAGAACATATGATGTCAGATTTGAAAAAGGCAAGGATTTTTTAAACCAAAAACTTTCAAGTGGATTGAGAAATATTGGGGTTATTTTGAAAAAATAATTCCTTGAATTAATAAGTGATTTGAAGAAATAATTTAATTTCGATTCATGAGGAATATGGTTTTAAATAGTTGATGATTTAGTAATAAATGAACATGATAAAAACCTATGATTTGGTTTTGAAGTTGAAATGGAAGGTTGAAACATTAAATTAGGAATTTAATCTATAAATGATGAAATAGATTGAAAATAATTATTTAACCATGATTGAAAGAATTATTGTTTGAAATCACATGTGATCAAGAGTAGTTTTTGGTTAACTAAGGAAGGAATTTGAGGATTATAACCCCTAAAAATATAATAACAATGAGAACTCTAAGTAATATTCATTAAGAATAATATTATTCAAATGAGTACTGATCAAATTTATCCCATTTATAACACCCTACATTTCAGTAGAGTCTAAAATTTCAAGGGAATTTATAATTTCAATTTGGAGGATTAGAAAAAATAAATATGATCTCCAAAATGAAATAATTATAGTATAAATTTGTTATGGAGTTGTTTTCATATAAGGTGTATATCCCCAGTGGCGTATTAGGATATCTATGAGTTTATAGGACACCTAGATTTAAATTCCTAGGTTTTGGAAAGGATAAGGGGTGTGTATGGTTAGTGCTAGCTGTTCCTCTAAACTGTGTGACCCTATAGGGTCGTCACATAGTTTGTCAAATCATGCACCTAAAATCACACAACCATGCTAGAGTAGTACAATAAATTTTAGAGAGAAACACAAATTTGGTTCATGGTTTGTCTAACTATGTGCTTGTCCATGTGAGGGGTGTATCTATTTGGATAATGGCACCTTACAATGAAAACGCCATGATGTCTCCTTTCTCTCTCGGTGCTCCCCTTGCTTCATACCTCATAGGGTTTCTTCTTGAAAACCTTAGCCACGGGATCGACGACGCTTGTGATCTTCGCTCTTCCTCCCTCCTGCTGCCTCCTCCATCCTTCTCCCTGCTCTGATAGCGATGCTATGATATTCTCTTCCCTTTTGGACTTCTCCTCCCTTGATTGCATAGTGATTTTTGTCAGTGGAATATCTTCAACCTTTCTCCTCCCATATTTCTTCCTTACCCTGTGCATCAGACCTCCATTTTCGGGTCTATATGCAGGTGATTTAGGTGGTTTGGGTCGGAGATGGAGAGGGAATTCAGGGTTCTTTCTCTCCACTGCCCTTGTTGTTCAACCCATAGGGATCGACCCCACTTGGTCAAGATAGATGAGGGTGTTGGGACAGCTTGGGATGGTGTTGGAGGGGGGCCGTCAGAGATTTTTATGCTTTGGTTGCTAGTTTTTCTTGTCTGTTGGGTTTCTTATCCTTCTTCTGTGTATTTTGTGTTTCTCTCTGGGGTTATCTTACAGTCCTCTTCTAGATTCCATACCATTTGTTCTGGTTTGTTCGGATGTTTTCTGGTGTGTTTCGTTATGTAGTTTTTCTATGGGATGTTGTCCTTGATGGCAAGAGACGTTGATACAAGGAGGGATGAAGTCGAATTGTGTTTACTCTGAAAATCGGGCCATGTATTTATTTTTGGCTGGGTGTCGATTGGAAGACGAGGGAAACATGATGATGTTTTATGGTGGGTTTATGGTATTCAATGTCCAACGCTTGGATGGTGGTCACTAGCGTCGTAGTCACTCAAATTTTCCTCTAGTGAGGCTTACTTCCTTTCATACTTTGCTTTTCCATCCTAGTCCAACACTCCATTCCAAGTCGGTATGGGGTGACGATCTTCATGGAGGGTTTGGGACGTGATGTTTGAGCGTTCAGTGGCCTCCAAGAGGCACATCCAGCATGGTACAATGGTGATGATGGTGCTCAAACAACGATGATGGATCTTGAAAGACGACGATGGTGCTCGAACGACAATGATGGCAGTTTGTTATTTGAAGTTTATGATTGTGTGATGTTGACGACAGTGTTGCTAGTGGATGGATGGTGGTGATGAGGCATGAAGGTTTAAGTCATTGGTGGTGGTGTGTTGGCGCACAGACGGGGAAAACACTTGGCTAGTAACGTGAGGATGGTGCATCTAGCAGTGGATGATGATGATGTTGAAGGATACTCCAGTGAAGACAACGACATCGTTAAAGGTGGTGTTTCCAAGGAGCGGTGATAACAAAGGTGACTGGATGTTGGATTTCTGTCGGATCAAATCAAGGCAGGTGAGTGAATTATGCAGCTCTAGGTGGTTCTGGGTTCAACCCAAATGACGCAGTTGGCACGTGGTCTGAAAGTAGTTTTATGACTCTGAAATTTGAATTGGAAGTTTGTGGCATAGAGATTTGGTTTTGAAGAAGTGGAACGTTATATGTTTCTCTTGATATTGGAATGTGGTGTGTCTTTGTATTATGGAGTCTTTTGAATCCTGTGATGTATGGTTACCACTTACCCTTAAAGTGGCTATTAGAAAATATAAAAAAATAGATTTGGAGGAGGCACCTCACAGTTGGCAAAAAATTAGACAATCTATGTGAAAAAACTATGCGGCTTATAAAAGTGTATGAAATTCCCAAACAAAAACTCCCTTCCTTAACCTTTAAAGACTTATTTTATTTCCCCAATCATATAGAACCTGCCATCCAGAAGATATCATATCCTCTACTATTATGTTTCTTTGGATCTTCTTTATTCAGGATCTGACTCAAGCACCATTCATCATGTTCTATCCCTCTTAGTAAGACTATGAGTCCCCTTTCTTCTTTTCTTATTTATTTCACTGTATTGGATACTATTTTCATGTAATATCTTATGAACTATATAAAGACCCAAATTTATCATATATAAATATTGCATCTTTTTATATTAATATTCAATAAATTTCACAAATAAAAAACTATAGACCCATACAGGTTTAGTGTATTTGGAGACTAGATGCAATATATTATTATTTCATGAATTATCTAAAATTTCTCACAAAAATATCTTCCCATTTATAAGTCTTCATAAACATACTCTACTTAAAACCTTTCTTCATAAGACGGGGAAAGAAATCATTAGAAATTTTGAGATTAGATAATCCATAAGGGTAAATAAAAGAGATATCAATATAATATGAGAATATGAGTATATGAAAATAAAAATAACATTTGAAACCCATACCCTACATATCATAGATCATAAACATGAATTGTGGCATAAATCACATAAATTCAAAATACATGAGTCATAATGGGATCAAAGAACATGATCCATCAAAGCGTAACATTGTGATACTATATATATTTTTGTCATACACATTAGCGGAGAAAATAAATTCCATGGAACTCAAGGCTTATTTACAAGTCTATCATAGTGTAATTAGTTTAATCCCTAAACCATTTTAATAATTATGGTTCACTCCCAAGACTATCATAGTGGAAAAAATATTGTACTAAAATGGGTTCACTCCTCATTCCAGTCATGTTTATCTCATGAGATGTCAATATTTATCAAATTCATTAGATATATATATACATATCACCCATCATATAATGAAAATAAAATATATGTGTGCCACAATATCATAAAACGTTTATCATGTCAGAACCCATGAAAATAAACAGGTTTAATAAAAATTTCATTATAGAATAACCTATGGAAAATAATCCTTTTTCATAAAAATTTCATCATTTCATTATATCATAACCCATGTTAAATGAAACTAGTTTAATTATCATTTCATCATAGTATAACCCATGGAAGAGAAACAAGATTCAAAAAAATATTTTCATTATAACATAAACCATTCAGAGAATGAATAAGAACGATATCATTGGATCAAATCCCCAATAAAGAATACTTTTCCTAAAAGGATCCCATCTTAGAAATAAATTTATTTTTAAATATAACTTGGAACATTTCTTGATTAAAATATACTTTGCAATAAAAAAACTTTTTAAAAACATTTTTTTGCAAAGTAATTTTATTTAAAAATAACCTTGGAAACTTATGAAGGAAGAATTAAACATCATTCAAAAAATTACTCAAATAAGATGTACCTTCCACTTTAGAATTTTTTTAAAGAATTAAACATTTAAAAATCATTTTCTTTTAAAATAACCCTTTAAATTTAAAAAGGAAGCTTTAAATATAATTTAAATTATTTTTGAGGAAAATTTCTATTCAAATTTGAAAATCACTTTTTAAAACATAAAAAAGTTTCATAATTATTTTTTAAAAATCACTTTATTGGAAAATAATCTTTCAAATTAATTAATTAATCTTTAATTTGTTGATTTTTCATGAAATATGGAAAATCCGTTCTTACAGTACATGTTAAAACTATGATTACTTTCACATTTTGTGTAAAATCCAAATATGGCTTATTTAGAAAACAAGATGGAGATTAATTTTATTTTTTATTATAAAATGTTAAAAATTTGAAATAATTAAATTTAAAAATAAATGTATAATATTAAAAAAATTAAACTCATTTTTAAAAGAAATAGATAAGGAATAAAAACTGGTTTTGACCAAAGAGAGAAATAAAGTATATTTTTCTAAAAAATATTTATTTGTAATCTTCGTAACATAAGGAGAGAAAAATGAATGTAACACATGTATTTTCATGACATAAACATAGGAGGATATATTTAATGTGTTTATTGAGGCATGGATCATAATATTTCATCACCATGAGTATAAACATAAACAATCCTAATAAATGATGAGATTGTAACATCAAACCCTTATCACTTTGGGGACTTTTTAATTGTTATACTAAATAAATAATAATATAAAATTAATTATTAAATATAAATAATAGATTAATATTCATGATTTTATATTTCAAATGGATACTATATATAACTTATAAAATAATATATGTGAATAACATAACATATGTCTCAAAGAAGAAAAATTGAGATAGAAACCCCTTACTACATTGGTGAATTTTGAACCGTAGACCCCATGAAAGAGATATTATTAAATGAATATGTAAATACCCATAATTTTCATTATAATAATATTAAAATACATTATTTTTTAGTATATATAGAACATAAATGATGAAAATGGTGAATATGACATGTGTCTCATAGAAAATAAAAGTGAGATGGAAATTCCTAACCTTAAGTATCAAATTTTTCCAGCCATGTTTGAACCTAATATATAATAAATATAGGTTTATTATACATATATTTAAAAGCAATAACTATATTTATCCTAACTTATATCATTTACTTATTACCTCTTGTTACCCATTTATTAAACATTCTTTGTAAAAATTGTATTTCGGGTAATAATTGCTTTGTTTTTCATGTAAGTTTTGATTTGTTATTTTTTATCCTTTTACTTTGATCATGGTTCCATCATATATATATTTTTTAACCATGATATAAATATCAAATATACTCATTATATTTTTATTTACTGTAATCCATAAAACATAGAGATATAAAATTAAATAAAACATTCATGGAGAGGGTAGGTTGTATATACTCATGAATGTTGTTTCCATTTTTTTTACCAATAGAGAAAAATAATGGTAAATAATAATTAAAAATTAAATAATAATTATGATTTAATATACATCACATATATAAATTAACTTTATTATTATTACCTTCCATGAAAATTGTTAGTGAAAAATGAATCACATCACTTCATAAGGTGGTAGTCCACCGTACACAAGATTGATGTTATCGTATCAATCACAGAATGTAAAGTATGAAGAAATATGTGATATGATAAATGTAAAATAATAATTATGTTACAAGTAAAATTTATATTCATTTAATATATCTGTTCTTAAATCCATATAAAAAAGAAATTAAAAACACATCATATCAGTTTGCAAAGCGGTAGTCCACCGTAAACATAAATGATGTTATTGTTTCCCATAAGGTTTCAAGGAAATAAGTGAGGTGTTATATTATAAATAAAAGAAGTATAATAATATTATAAATATATTAAAAAAACATTAACACCATTATTATATCCATACTTAATAGGTCGTGATGGAAAATGAATAACATCGGTTCGCGAGTTGGCAATCCTCTGTATACATGATCAATGGTTCTATTTCCCATTTGATGGAAGATGATATGGATATAGGTTATTACATTTTAAAAAAATATATAATTAAATTTTAAATAAATTTTTTATTATATAATAATATTTTAATAATACTTTAAGGATCTAGAGGATTAAATAAAATTAATATTCAACTTTATGGATTATACCTCTTTTTTCAGAGAACCTCTTTTGGTTTACACCTAAGGCCTTCTTAGGAGGTATTCCTACTCCAAATAATGTATCTTGGATTTTTTAGGTAATTATGAAATATATTTGGTTAGTTATTTTCCAAAAAAAATGGTTTTGGAATTGTAAAGGAGATAAGAGAGGGTGTGGCCTTTTATATGTGGGGGAGAGGACACACATGGAATATTTGAAATAATAAAGTGTACTTAATTATTTCACATGCCAAAAAGATTTAAAAAAGGTAATTATAAAACCTTATATGTTATATGGTCAAAAAATGGTCATAAATTGGGAATTTTACAAGTCTCTCAGCCATTTTAACACTTATCGTTTTAGTTTAATACTCGTTAAACATGTCTTATCCTTAACCTCCGTAATTAGTTTTTTTATTATTTTTACTATTCAATTGAAAAAAAATTAATTTTAATTTTTTATATGATATAAATTATGATGATTAAAAATTTTGAAACAATTTTTTTGAATTAAATTTAAAAAATTACATAATTTAATTTAAAATTAAACCCGTAGATAGGTTCAAAATGTGGTTTTCCAGGGAGAGTTTTTTTAAAAGTTTGAAAAGTTTTTATAATATATATATATATATATAAGTGACTAAAATTACCCAAATTAGAATAATAAATATATTATTAAACTAATTTTACTTTTAAAACCATATCAAAATAAAATGCATCTTGTAAATGATTTGAATGAAAATATTTTTTTTAATAATACCAAGTATTTCTCACTATTCAATAAAATAATTATATTTTTTGAAAATTATAAATAAATAACTCTAAGATAATTTTTATATTATGATTTATAAGATGATTATATTTTCAAATAAATTTTCTAATGTTTTTAAATCTTAATTTTAAAATAAGTTTGAAAAATGTGAAAAAACCTCTCTTTTACAAAATATAGTTTTTAAGAATAACATTGGATCTATTGTTATGTCTTGTATAGAAAAAACATAAGATCAATGTTAAAAATTTTATTGAATATATAATATATAAATTTCAATAAAATAATTCAAAATAAATTTATTTATTTAATTTATTGATGTAAAATCTATTTTTTCATAGAAAATAGGTTTTTTAGAAAAAACATTATTTTATTTTCAAACAGATCCTGTTTTCATTTCTAATTAATTAGTCACCAAAGAAATAGTTTTGTATATATGTGAAAACCATATATTTTCTTAATTTAGTTAATCCTATTCATACCCTTCATTCCAATGACTATGTGATAACAATCAAATTAAATAATAATATTTCAATAGTATGTTGCATTTAATTAAAACATGTGGTTTCATGTAACACAAGACATCAATGAAATTAAATTTAATCTAAATTTTATTTTATAAAATATAAGATTGTTAAATTCTTCACCCCAAAAAATATATTTTCCCTCAAATTTCATTCAATTTCATATAAACAAATGAGGATAGCTATGTCTGATTACATTATTAGTTTCCCACATAGCTTCCTAAAGATGATGGGTTCACCATATAACTTTGACCAAATGAGTGGACTTGTTTCATACAACTTTCTCTCTATGATCTATAATATCCATTGGTTGTTACTCATAATAAAGATACTTCTATAGTGGTATTACCTATGAGTTTATTACATGTAATGGATTAGGTATGTACTTCCTTAGGAGGGATACATGGAATACATCATGGACTTTAGAGAGGTTCGATGGAAGTGTCAATCGATATGATACCATCCCAAAACGATCAAGAATTTTAAAGGGACTAATACACCTAGGACTTATCTTTCCCTTTTATCATATTCATATTTTCATCCTTTATTTATAGTTTGATAAATTTCCACTTCATCTCTTACTCCATAAAATAAAGATGAGTTTGTTATGCCTAAATAACTAAATTATCATAAGATCCTTAATAGAATAATAAGTAATTTCTTATATGTCTAGTTACCATCATAAAAAATGTTTAGCATTGGTTTTTTAATATACATAAATATTCATATGCAGAAGTAACATATTAATCTGTAAAACCTCATCTAAAGTTCAACTTAAACTATTCCATAAATGGTTAACCATATGGACCATCCAAAATTTATAATTATTAATGGTCACTAAATTTACAAAAATCAACATAATAGTAATCCTCTAAATATCATTAAGTAGTTTTTAATTGTTACATGCCATATATGTGAATATCTTGGTCATATATTCTCCTGAACTATGGTTATAACAATAATTACCATTAAACCTCAATGAAAGCATACTTTTTTTCCTCATTCCTTAAATAAAAACACATATTATTGAATATATTCCATAAATCCAAAAATGATTTAAACTTTATCAAAGATAACATAAACCACTTTTTCAAAAAATCATTAATCAGTTTTGGGTTCATTAATACTATCAAATTCAATTTTTCTTATCAATCATCTGTCTATACAAACTAAATACCATTTTATAAACATAAGGAAAATATTAAGGTTTATCTTATCTTAATCATATCTTTTCCATAAAATATCACTTTCTTATTACATCTGTTTTCTAGGTCACCAGTACCATTCAAAATATTATTTAAAATACACAATGAAAAACTTATACTGAACAACCCTTATATATTTCATGATTAATATAACATAATTATTTAATTCCATTACATAAACACTCAAGTCATTCAACTTCATTATTATACAATTAACAAGGATTCATCATCTTATTCCATAATACATATTTCCTAAAAAATGAAATATTAATCTTGTCTTAACATGTATCAACCTCAATTTAATCACGATTCTTACATTTAACATTAATAATACTAAAATAACACATCATACATTTATATGTTATTTTTAGTACTTTCATCATCCGTAGTATAAAAAATACTCATAACACCTACCCAATTCGCTTCCCAAGCTTTCCCCCCAGGACATCGATATGTATAATGACCATAATTTCGACATTTATAACATTAAACCATTGATTATTCCTTAGATAAAATACTATTCTCATCCATTTCGTTAACCAAAATTTTCATTTTTACTTATAAAATACTTACTTTGTTACATTATTTTATATACTCAAAACATATTCTCATCCCTTTAAAACATTCCTTTGAGTTCTCTTTCCCATAATATCCATATATAGGAAACTAAATATTCTTTCCTCTATGGTCTCCACAACCCATGATCTCAAAAAATGATATCTTTATATTCTCTATTGAGTTTTAGAGTTGGTTGAGGAGAAAGTTATTAATCATATATTTTGATAACTAATTAGGCATATTCACAATATCCTCTACTCTAGTCATTAACCATTTAGTTTCTCATCAACACATTTTTTTTATCACATTCAACTTTAACCTAGTTACTTCTAGTTCCTACCATTGAATAAAACCAAAAATTATAGCATGAGAAACAATAATCATAGTGGGGAACCACATAATCATGAATAAACAATTATAATATGTCTAAATTAAGACACCTTATTTTTAATCCATGACATAATAGGGTTGAATTTGGAAATTCAAGATCATTATTGAAATCCTTCATGATGGTTTATAAAGAGTTTGTGAATCTAAAAATCACATCCCCAGAGAGTATCAAACCAAATGCGTGGAAAGGCACATTATCATGTACTATGTGACAATAGAGTCCATCTCAATACTCTTTTATAAGATTTATTACCCCTTGATACATATTTTTTAGAGCCACATTCACTCTTACTATCTAGATAGAGATGTAATTTCATGGAATCCACTTAATCTATCCTAACAAAAGTACATCATATTTTAATACACATAGAATTATCCTTATACATATCCTTAGAAATATCCCTCGACATATCCATATAAATTTCCCTAGGTATATCGTTAAAGTTTATCAACCTAGTTTCAAGAGATTAACTAAAGAATTCATATGATACCAACTGTAAAGACCAAAACTTTTCATACATAAATATTACATATTTTTAGATAAATATTCAATAAATTTCAAAAATACATGATCATGTATTGTATATGCTTAGTGTATTTAGAGACTATATTCACTATATACTTATTTCACAAATGATCTTCAATGCCTCCTAAAAATATCTTCCAATTTAGTAATCTTTAGGGATATAATCTACTTGAAACCTCTCATCATAACTTTGGGAAAGGAAAGACATTAAATTTTGAGATCATATGTTTAGTAAGGTAAAATAAGGGTTATATCAATATAACATGAACATATGAGTATGAGAACATGAATAATCATTTGAAAAACATACCCTAAAAATCATATATCCTAAAGTGATTCATGGAATACATATTAAAAATTAATAAGAAATAAATCATAATGGGATCAAAGAACATGATCCATGATAACATAACAATTTCATAAGACATAGATTTGTGGCATATAATCATCCATATAAAATCATTTCCATAGTATTCATGGATCATTTCCAAGGCTATCATAGTGGAATGGGTTCACTCCCAAAACCATCGTATTAGTCATGACTAACTCCCAAGACCATAATAATGGAAGAAGGACCTTATTGAACTAGTTTCACTCCCCATTACAGTAATATTTCTCTCAACATATATCAATATTTACCCAATTAACTTGAGGGAGATATAGGTCTTTCATGTCACATAACAAAAATAATACACACGTGTGCCAAAAGATCATAAAAAAATAATCATATTAGAACCCATGAAAAGAAATGATCTTCATAAAAATTTCATAATAGAATAAAATGTTGAAAAGAAATAGGTTTCATAAATATTTCATTATTTCTTCATAACATAACTCATGGAAAAATAAATGGTTTTTATAAAAATTTCATCATTGTATAACTCAGGAAAGAGAAATGGATTTCATAAACATATTTTCATCATAAAATAGTCAATTCAGAGAATGAATAATATATATATAATGGGATCATATTACTAGTAAATTATAAGTTAGATCGAGGGATGTAATCATAGATGGAAATGATTTTATAATATAACTTGGATCATTTCATGAGGAAAATAAAATTTCCAATTTCATTTAAAAAAATTTAATAAAACATTTTAAAAGTATTTTTATTTTAAAATAACATTTAAAACATATAAATTAATCTTTAAAAAATATAGTGGTCATGAATGTGGGAAATTATATTTATATTGTACATGTTAAAACAAATATTCATTTCATATTTTCAATAAACGCCAAAGGCGACTTGTGTGGAAAGTGACATGAGTATTATTTTAATTTTTTTTTAAAATTAAAAAACAAGTAATTATGTATTTTTTAAACCCTTTGGGTAATGTTTAAATATTTTTTAACTTTATTTAGAAAACTTGGATAAAGAAGGAAAATGGTTTTTGACCGAAGAGAGAAATAGTCAGGTTTTCTTAAAAATATAATTTTGGAATATTGAGAACATAAGGGGAGGGAAATGAAATTAAAATATGTATTTTAATTAAATAATCATAGTATAATAAATTTCATGAGTTTTTGGGAGATGTATCATAATATTTCATCATCATAATTATAAAAATAAATAATCTTTATAAATGATAAGATTGAAATATGTATTTCCTCTAATGTGGCCTCAACTGGTGAGACCCGTACGCCACAACTCGGTCGCCCTTCATCAACACTGCTCCCAGCCCAGTACCTGATGCATCATAGTAAACTGTATAGTTCTTCCCCTACTCTGGGAGTATCAGGATCGGTGCTGATTTCAACCTTCCTTTCAGGTCCTGAAAAGCTTCCTCGCAAGCTTCCGACCAAATGAACTTCACACCCTTCTTAGTCAAGCCCGTCAACGGCTCTGCCAAGAGGGAGAAGTCCTATATAAAATGCTTGTAGTAACCAGACAGCCCTAAGAAACTCCGTATCTCAAACACATTCTTAGGCTGCTCCCAGGGAACTACTGCTCTCACCTTCTCTGGGTCTACTGAAACTCCTGACTCTGAGATGATATAACCCAGGAAGTGAATCTGGTCAATCCAAAAGTGGGACTTTGAGATCTTAGCATATAACCAATACTATCTCAGTGTACTTAGTACGATCTCAAGATGGGTGGCATGGTCGTGTCGAGTGCGAGTGTACACCAAGATGTCGTCCACGAATACTACCACAAAAGAATCAAGATACATATGGAACACACGATTCATTAGAGCCATGAAAACTGCTGGCGCGTTCGTGAGTCCGAACGGCATAACCGTATACTCATATAGACCATACCTACTCCTGAAATCCATGAGAGGTATATTAGATGGTCTCACGCGCAGCTGATGATATCCTGATCTCAAGTCAATCTTCGATAAAACTCGTGCTCCATGAAGCTGATCAAAAAGATCATCAATCCTTGGTAAGGGATATTGGTTCTTAACCGTCAAATGGTTCAGCTTCTGATAATCCACGCAAAGTCTAAGGGTACCGTCCGCCTTTTTCGCAAAAAAGGACCGGTGATCCCCACAGAGAAGTACTAGGTCGGATAAAGCCCTTTGCCTGTAACTCCTCTAATTGTCTCTTGAGCTCCTACAGCTTAGGTTTATCCATCCTATAATGAGTAATGGACACCAGTGCTGCTCTTGGAACAAGCTCAATGGAGAAATCCACCTCTCTCCAGAGGTAGACCCAAAAAGTCGTCCGGGAAGACATCCATGAAACGATCAACAACAGGAGGTAAATCCATCTGAAAAGTTCCCGAGTCATCCATATATAAGCTCGCAATCTAGGATATGACTCCACCTCACCCACGATGCTCTGGTCCAGCTTGACTCTCTTGAACATCCCATTCGCCCTTGTATAGAAACTCTCCGCTCTTCGGTGATGTGAAATGCACCCTGCGATGATAGCAGTCTATAAAGGCTCGAAAGGGAACCGACCAGTCCTTCCCGAGAATGACGTCATAGCTCGTCATCTCTAAGACATAGAGGTCCCAAAGAAAGTGACACCCACCAACCTCAAGGGGGCACTCATTAAACTGACGCACACCTGCCGTCCTAGTCCCCAACGGCGTGTCTAGCGCCATGATATCTGAAGAAGTAGAAACACAGAGCCCAAGGATCTCCACAATGGGTACAGATATGAAACTATACGTAGAACCCATATCAAAAAGTACAGAAGACAAGACATAAGCTACTAGAATAATACCTCTGACTGTAGAAGGTCCGGGATCCTGCTCTTGCTGGGTCTGTTGCACTGCATATGCCTGCCCAGTGCCGCGGCCCTACGACACAGCCTGGCTACCCTAAGCTGTCCCGCCCTGCTGCCTCTGAGATCCTGGAATTTGGCTACCACGACCATGACCACCATCTATGCCTACACGCCCTGACATGTTCCGGTTCCCTGACTGGTAAGAAGCCACTGGTCCTGTTCCCGCACGCGGAGTCTGCACAGAACCCCTCTCACTAGACACTAGTGGAAACTCCCTACAAAAGAGCTGCAAATGACCCATCTTGCCACAATCTCGGCATTCCACTGGGTCTCGTGGACACTGCGGCCTCTTGTGCCCCTCTCTACCACACTGGTAGCACATAACCTGGTCACCTGAAGCATTCTTCTGACTGGTACTGCCACCCTGAGAGAAATTTATCTGTCTCTTCCTCTTGCCAACAGAAATAGTACCAGTAACCGGTGCTGAACCGCCCTGGCCCACACCGCTCGATTCCCGCATTTTCCTCTCTATAATCAATGCCTGGTTCACAATCGAATTTACAATAGGAAACCTGAAAACATTCACCAATGCTCGGATGTCATACCAAAGGCCATCCTCAAAACGTCTTGCTATCAACGTCTCATCACCCACCAGCATGGGTGCAAAACGATGAAGCTCCGTAAAACGAGCAGAATAGTCCATCACCGACATAGCACCCTGCTGTAGATTCATGAACTCTCGATATCTATCTGACCTCAGTGTCTTGGGAAAGAAGAAGTCATAGAAGACCACCTTAAAATCTTCCCATGCCATGTCCCTGTGATTCTCTGTCTGGGTGGTAACATCCCACCACCTCTTGACCGAATCACGCAGCATGTAAGTCACGAGCTTGACCCTCTGCCCTGGAGGCATCTCAAGATGCTCAAAAATAGTCTGTATCGACCCCATCCAAGACTCCGCAGCCTGTGGTCCGCCATCCCCTGAAAACGTAGGCGGATGCTGCTGTTGGAAGATACGTGTCAGCTCAACTATAGATGTGGAAACCTGCGGTGCTCCCTGAAAGGTCTTCATGAACCGCAAGAAGCCTTCATGGAACTGAGCCTCCGCGCCTGTGTCTGGTATAGCAGATGGTGCCGCATCTGGCCCTGCTGGAGGATCAACTGGTAGCCCATGGCCCACCATTTCCGGAGTATTATCATCGCTGCTCTCCTGGAAAACAACTCGCGGTCGTCTAGGCGGCATGGCACTACATGGTCAAAAGCACGCCTCAGATTCAATATTATGAATATTGAAAAGAGAAGAAACCACAAAGGAAACAAGAGGAAGAAGGAATGAAAAAATTGGCAAAGCAAGACTACACGACGTGTACACTAACTACACGGCGTGTACTTGACTTCCCTTCCCCTGCCCGGGTCCCTACACACGGCTAAGCCACACGGCTTTCGCTAAAAAAAAACTACACCGCGTGTATAATATCTACACGGCATGTACGGTGTTATTTTCCAACTTCCCGTGTCATCTGTGACATGGATGACTACTCGGCTTACAACTACAAGGCATGTTACACCCATACACGGCGTGTACAACACCCCGTTTCCCAGCCACACAGCTAAAACCACACGGTCTGTCCTCGGACAAGACCACACGACGTGTCCCATAGGTACACGGCGTGTTCAAGAAGTGGTGACACCGACCCGTGTTTGTTAGTTACACGACTGAGTCCCTAGGTCACACTACACGACGTGTCCATCATTGACACGATGTGTTCAAGGAGAGGTGACACCGGCCCGTGTTTTTTAGTTACACGGCCGATTCCCTAGGTCACACAACATGGCGTTCCCATCATTGACACGGCGTGTTCTGTATAGGAGTTCACTGACCCGTGTTGTTAGTTTCATGGCCGGACTCCGGGTCACACTACACGGCGTGTACAAAAGCTACACGGCGTTTTTTACCCAAGCCTTTCCCTACCCCGTGTCGTCGCCCACACAGTTTGTGACACGGGAAGAGACTACACAGCGTGTACGCAGGGTACACAACGTGTACTCGAAAAGTTTATTTTTCTTCCTGAATAGAAGAACATACACGGTGTGTATAAAAATACTACACAGCGTGTTTACTGGGTTTTCGGACAGTATGCCTCAGAAACTTCCCCAGAACCCAGAAATTACCGAAAAACAACACCTAAGTGTCAAATTCCGACCCGTGGGGTCCCATACTCCCCATGAATCAAAGTTTGACATCTCATACGTGCTATAACCAATAAATAGTCAATGATCCACCAAATTCCGGTCCATGGAGGCCCATAATCTCCAAAAACCAAAGTTTGGTGTCCATTCTATAAACAAGCTCATACAAAGAATAACTTATCACAGTACATGTATGTATCAAGCAGCTATCACAACAGCATGATTTAGTATCACAAAAACTATCACAACAACATTCAAATTCTGATGCACCTATATGGCATGGAAACTATTCGTGGCATGTGATATCTTGCATGTGCCTATATGATACATGAGATAGCATACCCTCATCTCATCGGGTTGCAACTAAAGAAAACCCATAGATAAAATATAAACAGCACAATACAAGTGCGTCACCCAACGGTGAAATCATATCAACTGTAAAATTTTCAAAACTGAAATAATGAAAAATACGAGGTAGACTAGTTTTTCCCTATACACGGGTTAGCTACGCCCGGGCACAACTTATTACCAACTACCGTTCCGTCTTATCCCTGACTACCACTCCAAATAGTAAGTTAAAGAAAAGAAACCCCCTTTGATACCACTTTGTAAAGTCCCGGATCCGGGTACCACGCAACGGGTGCCCTGAACCCGGTTCGCCACGTGACCTCAAGCGCATTTCCCCAAACTCCAGAGGCTGCCGACTAGCAGTGAGGGCCCAGGTCTGATAGTGGGGAAACTATGCCCTTATTTGTCAAAGTGTAGCGCAGCGGAATACAAAATAAAACATACAACAAACAGCAGAAGCAGTAAACCATACACAACTGAAACAAACAAAAGCAGTGGATATAACCAACAATATATAAATAATGATGCTAAATGTCTCATGTTCTAAGAAAACAACCAAAACATGTTATACATCAATACTGTACAACAAAGAGCAGAGTACAGCAAAACAAACCAAAACAGCTGGCAGCGGAATCGTGAGCCTAGGCTCGGTTCCATGACCTCCTACTCCACAACAACAGTCAAGTACCTGTATAGGGAATCTTTACCCTATCTACACCTATAGATATGTAATATATTTGGGCCGAAAAGCGTGACCCAAACAGGGTGTGAGAAATATATCTCAGTAGGCACCCACCGAAGGCCCGTGCCCAACTGCGTGCTAACATGAAACAATAGTGTGTAGTGGTAAAATGAAATAAAGTAATCAGTACTACAAAGTAACTAACTTAATAGTTAAATTTCCATTTAATTATTCATTTAATCCATTTTATATAAGAAATCACCACAGTGAATTTATAAGTAAACAACTAGTGTCCTCAGACACGTAAACTCCTACTCTTGGGTAACGAGTATCCAACACAAGAATCTGCCATCAAGCATAACAGAGTTTGCCCTCAGGTGTAGGTAGTGTCTCCCATAGGAACGGAGTTATCTACCCACAGGCACAGAAGAATTTTACCTCAGGTCGAAATAACTACTACCCACAGGCTAAATAGTGCAATGCCCACAGGCTAATCACAACAACACCCTCAGGATAAACAGGTAACCGAGCCATTCCCCACATGTCAAAATGTAGTAAACAAGCAATTCCTCTCAAGGAAATTATACAACTACTACATTAAAGGCATACCCTCGGGTATCCTGGCCAAATGGCTAAACAGAGAAACACACCCTCGGGGTGGTTCCGGATCCAAGCAATGATCCCAACCAGCATTTTATTATCACAATTTTATCACCTATGAAATTCTAGGCATTAAATATAGAAATGACCTCAGCCACACGACACCCCAACATGGGTTCGTGGCACGAAAATTCACAAAACGAACAACAGTTGGAAAAATTAACACAAATCCACCTACCTTATACACCAACGAACGTTATACCCGGACATTGACTCTAGAAACGCCCAAGAATGGCATAGATATGACGAAGAAAAAAACTCATTCAAACATAAATAACTCCTATTATGAGAATAATTGGTAATAACCATCCAAGGAGGTGGAAGCCCTTACCTGTGCGGTTCCAACGGGATCGTTCGAGGTGGAAACCGATTCAAGACGAACACCCGGTGGATCTTCAAAGGTCCGACCTCCTCCTTTGGCTCGAAATCAGCTCAAGTGTCTCCTCTACCAAATGAGGAGGCTACTGGCTGTTTTAAACCGAAAAAACAAAGTACACGGTGTGTACTTCTGAGTACACAGCGTGTACTTATTTCATTTAACTATTCATTTGGCGGCACCGCCACACTGTTCATCCATCGACATGAGTACACGGCATGTACTCCCAAGTACACGGCGTGTACTGTCACCCAGCTAGTGGCTACTCCACCGCCTTACTATTTTGGCCTGCCGACTGACTACACGATGTGTAAGTACCACTACACGGTGTGTAGTTGGTTCCTACACCCCTCGTCGCCGATAAGGCTACACACCCCGTGTACTCATCCCCACACGACTAGAAGTACATGGCGTGTTGAAAAAGTACATGGTGTGTAGTTCCAAAATTTAGGATTTTTCCCCATTTTCCATATTTTCTAAAAAAAACTTAAGTAAAAGGAAAAAGAAGAAGCCCGTACCTCAAAACTAAGAACCTGATTCTTACAATCTTCCCCCCTTATAGCAATTCGTCCCCGAATTTCCCTTCCAAGGGTGGCGAAGATAAAGCTCAGAACAGCTCTGTCCACTAAGCACGTACGTCGGCCTCCCGCTCTCAGGTCTCTTCCTGCACTCGTCCATGCTGCCATAGCACCCGTACGAGAGGAACTAACTGGTCTCAGAGAACCTTCGTGCTCCTGTCAACGATACTAATAGGATGCTCCTCAAAGGACACATCTGTCTCCAGCTCAACCTCCTCGGGCTGAAAAACATGAGACAGGTCTGAATGATAGCGACATAACTGAGATACATGGAAGACATCATGCATGGCTCGGTACCGCTGCGGTAACCGCAATCGATAAGCAACAGGCCCGACCCTTTCCAGAATCTCAAATAGCCCCACATACCTCGGGGAAAGCTTACCCCGTCTCCTGATCTGTTTGTGTCCCAGCCTCGGCGAAACACATAGAAAAACCTGACCCCTGACCATGAACTCCAAGGGTCGTCTGCTGCGATCAACATAAGATTTCTGACGAGACTGCGTGGTAGCCATCCGCTTCCGAATCAACTGGACTTGCTCAGATGTCTCCTGCACGAGCTGTGGCCCCAGTAAAGCTGCCTCACCTTCCTCTAACTAGAACAAAGGTGATCGGCATGACCTACCACATAAAGCCTCATATGGTGCCATATCAATAGTTTCCTGAAAACTATTGTTATAGGAAAACTCGACTGAGGGTATATGCTTCTCCCAAGAGCCCCCAAAGTCTAGGATGCATGCACACAACATGTACTCAAGCACCTGTATCGTATTCTCTGACTGTCCATCTGTCTATGGGTGGTATGCTGTGTTCAGAAGCACCTGTGTACCCAGCGCCCTCTGAAAACTCTGCCATAAATGAGACGTAAAGCATGCATCCCTATCTGAAATGATAGAATGAGGGAACCCATGAAGACATACGATCTCTCAGATATAAAGTCGTCCGAGCTCGTCCACACCGAAGGTCTCCTTGATCGGCAAGAAGTGAGCTACCTTCGTGAGTTTGTCCACAACAACCCACATGACGTCATTGCCACGAGGTGACCTCGGCAACCCCGTCACGAAATCCATCGCAACATCATCCAATTTCCACTCTGGAATGGGTAACTGCTATAACATCCCAGCTGGTCTCTGATGCTCTGCCTTCACCTGTTGAGAGGTGGAACACCTCGTAACAAAACCAGCTACATCTCTCTTCATACCCGACCACCAGTATTGATGCCTCAAGTCACGGTACATCTTGGTAACCCCAGGATGAACTACCCAAGATGAAGCATGAAACTCTCACATCAACTCTTTGCGTATATCCCCTGGAACCCATACTCGTCTATGGAAATGCAAAAACTCACCATCTCCTATCGTCCACCCAGGAGAAGGGTCCCCACTTGCCACCGACTCCCATAGAACTAGGATTTCCGAATCAGATAGCTTCCTCATCCTCACTTTATTCAGGAGGGTAGAAGTCACAGCTAAAGAAGAAAGATAAGTCTGCCCCTGACTGTCATGCACCTCTAGATGCATCTCATAGAACAAATCCATAAGCTCCCACTCACCACTGGCCTTCTGCACTGCCTGTATCTGAGTCTTCCTGCTCAGTGCATTAGCTACTGAATTACCTTTACCAGGTGTATAGGCATGCTCAAAATCGAAGGACTGTAGGTACTCAAACCACCTTATCCGCCTCAGATTTAGGTCACGTTGAGTAAAGATATAATTGAGGCTTTTGTGGTCAGGGAAAACCACAAAATGCTCTCCCAACATATAATGTCTCCAATAGCGCAACGCATGCAAAAATGCAGCCAACTCAAGATCATGTGTCGGGTAATTCCTCTCATGTGGCCTCAACTGCCGAGACCCATACACCACAACTCGGTCGCCCTGCATCAACACTGCTCCCAGCCTAATACCTGATGCATCACAGTAAACTGTATAGCTCTTCCCCTCCTCTGGGAGTATCAAGATCAGTGCTGATTTCAACCTTCCTTTCAGGTCCTGAAAAGCTGCCTCGCAAGCTTCCGACCAAATGAACTTCACACCCTTCTTAGTCAAGCCCGTCAACGGCGCTGCCAAGTGGGAGAAGTCCTGTATAAAACGCCTGTAGTAACCAGACATCCCTAAGAAACTCTGTATCTCAAAGACGTTCTTAGGCTGCTCCTAGGAAACTACTGCTCTCACCTTCTCTGGGTCTACTGAAACTCCTTCCTCTGAGATGATATGACCCAGGAAGTGAATCTGGTCCATCCAAAAGTGGCACTTCGAGAGCTTAGCATATAGACGATGCTCTCTCAGTGTACTCAGTATGATCTCAATATGGGTGGCATGGTCGTGTCGAGTGAGAGAGTACACCAAGATGTCATCCATGAATACTACCACAAAAGAATCAAGATACGGATGGAACACAAGATTCATCAGAGCCATGAAAACTGCTGGCGCGTTCGTGAGTCCGAACGGCATAACCGTATACTCATATAGACCATACCTACTCCAAAAATCCGTGAGAGGTATATCAGATGGTCTCACATGTAGATGATGATATCCTGATCTCAAGTCAATCTTCGAGAACACTCGTTCTCCAGGAAGCTGATCAAAAATATCATCAATCCTCGGTAAGGGATATCAGTTCTTAACCATCAACTAGTTCAGCTTTAGATAATCCACGCAATGTATAAGGGTACCGTCCGCCTTTTTCGCAAAAAGTACCGGTGTTCCCCACAGAGAAGTACTGGGTCAGATAAAGCCCTTTGCCTGTAACTCCTCTAACTGTCTCTTGAGCTCCTACAGCTCAGGTGTAGCCATCCTATCAGGAGGAATGGACACCGGTGCTGCTCCTGACACAAGCTCAATGGAGAAATCCACCTCTCTCTCCATAGGTAGACCCAAAAAGTCATCCGGTAAGACATCCCTAAAACGATCAACAACAAGAGGGAAATCCATCTAACAAGTCCCCTGGTCATCCAGATATAAGCTCGCAATCTGGGCTATGAATCCACCTCTCCGATGATGCTCTGGTCCAGCTCGACTCCCCCGAACATCCCATTCACAATTGTATAGAAACTCTCCGCCCTCTGGTGACGTGAACCACACCCTGCGACGATAGTAGTATACAAAGGCTCTAAAGGGAACCAACCAGTCCACCCCGAAAATGACGTCATAGCTCGTCATCTTTAAGACATAGAGGTCCCAAAGGAAGTGACACCCACCAACCTCAAGGAGTCACTCCTTACACTGACACACACCTGCCGTCCTAGTCCCCAACGGCGTGTATAGCATCATGATATCTGAAGAAGTAGAAACACAGAGCCCAAGGCTCTCCACAACGGGTACAGATATGAAACTATACGTAGCACCCGTATCAAAAAGTACTGATGACAAGATAGAAGCTACTAGAATAGAACCTATGACTGTAGAAGGTCCGGGATCCTGCTCCGGCTGGGTCTGTTGCACTGCATATGCCTGCCCAATGTCGCGACCCTGTGACACAGCCTGGCTACCCTGAGCTGTCCCGCCTTGCTGCCTCTGAGATCCTGGCGTCTGGCTACCACGGCCACGACCACCATCTCCGCCGACACGCCCTGACATGTTCCAGTTTTCTGACTGGTAAGAAGCCACTGGTCCTGCTCCCACATGCAGAGTCTGCACAGAACCCCTATCACTAGCCACTAGTGGAAACACCCTACAAAAGCACTGTAGGTGACCCATATTGCCGTAAGCTCGAAACTCCACTGGGTCTTGTGGACACTGCGGCCTCTTGTGCCCCTCTCTACCACACTGGTAGCACATAACCTGGACACCTGAAGCATTCTTCTGACTAGTACTGCCGCCCTGAGAGAAGTCCATCTGTCTCTTTCCTCTTTCCAACAGAAATAGTACCAGTAACCGGTGCTAAACCGCCCTGGCCCACACCGCTCGATTCCCATAGGTTCCTCTCTGTAATCAACGCATGGTTCACAATCGTGTGTATAGTAGGAAACCTGAAAACATTCACCAATGGTCAGATGTCATACCGAAGACCATCCTCAAAACGTCTGGCTCTCAACGTCTCATCACCCACCAGCACGGGTGCAAAACGCTGAAGCTACGTAAAACGAGCAGAATAGTCCATCACCGACATAGCGCCCTACTGCAGATTCATGAACTCTCGAGCTCTATCTGCCCTCAGCATCTCGGGAAAGAATAAGTCATAGAAGACCACCTTAAAATCTTCCCACGCCATGTCCCTGTGATTCTCTGTCTGGGTGGTAACATCCCACCACCTCTTGGCTGAATCATGCAGCATGTAAGTCGCGAGCTTGACCCTCTGCCCTGGAGGCATCTCAAGATGCTCTAAAATAGTCTGCATCGACCCCAGCCAAGACTCCGCAGCCTCTGGTCCGCCATCCCCTAAAAACGTAGGTGGATGCTGCTACTGGAAGATACGTGTCAGATTGTCCATAAATGTGGCAACCTGTTGTGCTCCCTGAAAGGTATGCATGAACCGCAAGAAGCCTTCACGGAACTACGCCTCTGCACCTATGTCCGGTATAGTAGCTGGTGCCACATCTGGCCCTGCTGGAGGATCAATTGGTAGCCCATGGCCCACCATTTCTGGAGTATAATCGTCGCCGCTCTCCTGGAGAACAACTCGCGGTCGTCTAGGCGGAATGACACTACATGGTCAAAATCACACCTTAGATTCAAGATTATTAAGATTGAAAAGAGAAGGAACCACAAAGGAAACAAGAGGAACAAGGCATGAAAAAATTGGAAAAGCAAGACTACACGGCGTGTACTTGAATTACCTTCCCCTGCCCAGGTCCCTACACACGGATAAGCCACATGGCTTCCGCTGAACAAAAACTACACAATGTGTATAATATCTACACGGTGTGTACGATGTTATTTTCCAACTGTTTGTGTCGTCTGTGACATGGCCGACTACTCATCTTACAACTACACGGCGTATTACACCCGTACACGGTGTGTACAACACCCCATTTCCCAGCCACACGGATAAAACCAGACGGTCTGTCCTCGGACAAGACCACACGGTGTGTCCCATAGGTACACGGTGTGTTCAAGGAGAGGTGACATCGGCCCGTGTTTGTTAGTTACACGGCCGAGTCCCTAGGTCACACTACACGGCGTGTCCATCATTGACACGACATGTTCAAGGAGAGGTGACACCGGCCCATGTTTGTTAGTTACACGACCGAGTCCCTAGGTCACACTACACGACGTGTCCATCATTGACACATCGTGTTCTGTACAGGAGTTCACCGACCCGTGTTGTTAGTTACACGACCGGACTCCGGGTCAGACTACACGGAGTGTACAAAATCTACATGGAATTTTTTACCCAAGCCTTTCCCTACCCCATGTCGCCGCCCACACGGTTTGTGACACGGGAAGAGACTACACGGCGTGTACGCAGGGTACACGACGTGTACTCGAAAAGTTTATTTTTATTCCCGAATAGAAGAATATACACGGCGTGTATAAAAATACTACATGGCGTGTATACTGTGTTTCTGGACAGTATGGGTTAGAAACTTTCCCAGAACCCAGAAAATACCGAAAAACAACACCTAAGTGTCAAATTCTGACCCGTGGGGGCCCATACTCCCCACAAATCAAAGTTTTACATCTCATATGTGTTATAACCAATAAACAATCAATGATCCACCAAATTCCGGTCCATGGGGGCCCATACTCCCCAGAAACCAAAGTTTGGCGTCCATTCTATAAACAAGATCATACAAAGAATACCCTATCACAATGCAGGTATGTATCAAACAGCTATCACAACAGCATGCTTTAGTAGCACAACAACTATCACAACAACATGAAAATTCTAATGCACCTACATGGAATGGAAACTATGTATGGAATGTGATATCTTGCATGTGCCTATATGATACATGAGACGACATACCCTCATCTCATTGGGATTCAACTAAAGAGAACCCATAGATAAAATATAAAAAGCAAAATACAAGTGTGTCACCCAACGGTGAAATCATATCAACTGTAAAATTTTCAAAATTGAAATAATGCAAAATACGAGGTAAACTGACTTTTCCCTATACACGGGTTAGCTACGCTCGGGAACAACTTATTACCAACTACAGTTCCGTATTATCTCTGACTAAGACTCCAAATAGTAAGTCAAAGCAAAGAAACCCCCTTTGATACCACTTTGTAACGTCCCAGATCCAGGTGCCACGCAACGGGTTCCCCTAACCCGGTTCGCCACGTGACCTCAAGCACATTTCCCCAAATTCTAGAGGCTACCGACTAACAGTGAGGGCCCAGGTTTGATAGTGGGAAAACTATGCCCTCATTTGTCAAAGTGTAGTGCAACAAAATACAAAATAAAAAATACAACAAACAGTAGAAGCAGTAAACCATACACAACTGAAACAAACAACAACATTGGATATAACTAACAGTATATAAATAATGACGCTACATGTCTCAGGTTCTAAGAAAACAACCAATACATGTTATACATCAATACAGTACAACAAAGAGCAGAGTACAACAAAACAAAGCAAAACAGCTGGCAGCAGCATCGGGAGCTTAGGCTCGGTCCCATGCCCTCCTACTCTACAGCAACAGTCAAGTACCTGTATATGGACTCTTTCCCCTATCTACACCTGCAGAAACTTAATCTGTTTGGGCTGAAAAGCGTGACCCAAACAGGGTGTGAGAAATATATCTCAGTAGGCACCCACCGAAGGCCTGTTCCCAACTGCGTGCTAACATGGAACAATATTGTGCAGTGGTAAAATGCAATAAAGTAAGCAGTACTACAAAGTAACTAACTTAATAGTTAAATTTCCATTTAATTATTCATTTAATCCATTTTATATAAGAAATCACCATAGTGCATTTCTAAGTAAACAACTAGTGTCCTTAGACACGTAAACTCCTACCCTCGGGTAACGAGTATCCAACACAAGAATCTGCCCTCAGGCATAACATAGTTTTCCCTTGGGCGTAGGTGGTGTCGCCCACAGGAACAGAGTCATCTTCCCACAGGCACAGTAGAAGTTTCCCTCAGGCCGAAATAACTACTTCCCACAGGCTAAATAGTGCAGTTCCCACAGGCTAATCACAACAATGCCCTCAGGCTAAACAAGTAACCGGGCCATGCCCAACATGTCAAAATGCAGTAAATAAGCAATTCATCTCAAGGAAATTCTACAACTACTACATTAAAGGCATGCCCTTGGGTATCCTGGCCAAACAGATAAACAGAGAAACACACCCCCGGGGTGGTTCCAGATCCAAGTAACGATCCCAACCAGCATTTTATTATCACAATTTAATCACCTATGCAATTCTAGGCATTAAATATAGCAATGGCCTCATCCAAATGACACCCCAACATGGGTTCGTGGCACGAACACGCACAAAACACACAACAGTTGGAAAAAATAACATAAAGCCACCGACCTTATACACCAATGAACGTTATACCCGAACACCGACTCCAGAAACTCCCAAGAAAGGCATAGATCTGACAAAGAACAAAACCCATTCAAACGTAAATAACTCCTGTTAGGAGAAGAATTGGTAAGAACCAACCAAGGAGGAGGAATCCCTTACCCGTGCGGTTCCAACAGGATTGTTTGAGGAGGAAACCGATTCCAGATGAACACCCGGTGGATCTTCAAAGGTCTGACCTCCTCCTTTGGCTCCAAATCGGCTCAAGTGTCTCCTCTTCCAAATGAGGAGGCTACTGCCTGTTTGAAGCCGAAAAAACAAAGTACATGGCGTGTACTTCTGAGTACATGGCGTGTAATTCTTCCATTTAACTGTTCATTTGGTGGCACCACCACATTGTTCATCTGTCGACATGAGTACATGGTATGTACTCCCAAGTACACGGCGTGTACTGTCACCCAGCTGGCGGCTACTCCACCGCCTTACTGTTTTGGCCTGCCGACTAACTACACGGTGTGTAAGTACGACTACACGGCGTGTAGTCGGTTCCTACACCCCTCGTCGCCGACAAGGCTACACGCCCCATGTACTCATCCCCACACG
Source organism: Viscum album (assembly GCA_963277665.1). Classification (NCBI taxonomy): domain Eukaryota; kingdom Viridiplantae; phylum Streptophyta; class Magnoliopsida; order Santalales; family Viscaceae; genus Viscum; species Viscum album. The sequence goes on from OY728125.1 coordinate 361,498,772, forward strand.
GCCATAAGTACACGACGTGTGGAAAAATTACACGACGTGTAGTTCCAAAATTTAGGATTTTCCCCCATTTTCCATATTTTCTCAAAAACACTTAAGGAAACGGAAAATGTAGAAGCCCGTACCTCAAAACTAAGAACTGGGTTCTTACAAATAGTTTCATGATATAAAATTTCAGATGGATAGTATATACACAACATAAAATAATATAGGTGCATACTATAAAATATGTCTGAAAGAAGGAAAATTGAGACAAAAATCCCTTACCACTTTGGAAACTTTTGAACTGTAAACCCCATAAAAGAGATATATTTAAATGTATAGTTAAATAACCATAAAATTCATGAGAATAATAACAAAATACATTCATGGTAGTATATACACAAAATAAAAGAATCACATGGTGAATATGGAATGTGTCTCACATACAATAAAAGTGATACATAAATCCCCTACCATAAGCCTCAAATTCCAATGTACACATTTAAAAATAATGTATAATAAAAATAGGTTTATTATAAATAAATTAAAGAACCATAATTATATATATAATATCGTATATTATTTACTAATGACCTTTTATTACCTATTTATTTCCAATTCTTTGTTAAAATCTTGTTTTGGGTAATAACTGCTTTGTATTTCATGTAAGTTTTGACTTGGTATTTTCAATCCTTTGACTTTTATCATGGTTACATAATATCTATAGTGTTTTAAATTATATAAATATTATATATATTAAGTATATATGTATTTATCATAGTCAAAAAAAGTTTGAGATGTAAAATCAAATACAACATTCATGGAGACGGTATGCCGTACGTACGCATGATGGTTGTTTCCATGTTTTATGAATGAATTAAATAAAAGGTAAATAATAATTAAAATTTATATATTAATTATGATTTTATATATATCACATATATGTATTGAATTCATTCTTATTACCTTCCTTTAAAATCATTATTAAAAAAGAATTACATTGCTTCGCAAGGAGGTGGTTTGCCGTATACATGGGAGACGTTATCGTATCTCCCACTGAATAAGAAGTAAGAATATATATATGATAAGAAAATTAAATAAGTATAATTATGTTAAAAATATAATATATTTTCATTTAATATATTCTTATTACCATCCAGGAAAAATATAAATGAAAAACACATCACATCAGTTCGTAAGGCGGCAGTCTGCCGTACACACAAGCATCATTATTGTTTTCCATCGAGTTATAAGGTAAAAAGGTAGTTGTGATATTATAATTAAATAATTATAATTATATTAAAAATATATTATATAAAAATTAAATACATAATTATATATCTCCTTGAGAGGTAGTGATGGAAAATAAATGACATCAGTTCGTAAGGTGGTAGTCCGCCATACACACAATCGATAGTTTTGTTTCCCATTTGATGTAAGATGACATGGATATAGGTTATGAAATTAAAATAATAAAATATCACTATATTTTATATTATTATATTATTATATCATAATATTTGAAGAATATTTTAAAGAGATAGAGTAATAAATAATATTAAAATGTAAGTTTAAGGATAATACCTATTCTTTGGAGAACCTCTTTAAGTTTACACCAAAATATTTCATAAGATGAATTTTTAAAAAAATAAGGCCTATAGGATTTTAGGAGGAAATTAAGTATGATATTTTGTAGGTTTTTGACGAACCAAATAGTTTTGGAAGTGTAAAGGGGATATGTGAGTGGGAGACCTATTATAAGTTGGTGAGAGGACACACATGTAATTTTTGAACAGAATAGTGTACCTAATTTTTTCACATGAAAAAAGGATCCAAAATAGGAAATTATAAAAAATTATAGGTTATATGTTCAAAATATGGATATAAAATTCGTTTTTCACAATTTTCTAGGTAATATTAACCCATATATGTTTGGTTTAATCCTTAGTAGACCCGTTTTAACATTAAATGTCATAATTATTTTTTGCTATTTTTACTATTCATTTGGATAAAAATTTAAGTTGAAATTATTATATAATATAAAATTTTTATGATTAAAAATATTTAATTCATTTTTCCAAATTCCATTCATATATGTTGTGTCATTTAATTGAATATTAAACATAGAGATGTGATGAAAAACTATTTTCCTAAGGGAAAATTTTCAAAAGCATAAAATGTTTTCATATAAAAATTAAATATAAAAATTATTATAATGACCAAAATTATATTAATAAACATTGGGAATGTATTTTTAGACCTTTGGATGATGTTGATCACTAGAATTAAGAAAATATGGTTCACCTGGTTGAGTCATATGTTTATATCCAGTACCATTGTTGGGAGATGTTTTTCTTATGAGGAAACAAAGGATCGTTGATGCGGTGTCTTAGGTTCTTGGTGAATTTTTTCTCACCATTGTTGGATGAAATATCCTTTGGGGTTATGTTATTATAGGATCAAGACTTAATTAGGTGGTTTTTACCACTCAGTGGGGGTGGAAACCACCATAGATATTGTGGAATAGGGGATGAGTATGACAATCAGAATGGAGGAGGTGCTCACCGTAGAAAGCCACAACTGATGGTATGAGAGATTGTCATATGGGAGATTAGGCTCACCATGATATTGGGGCTTGTTTTCCAAGTATATGGAAAGAAAGATATCACCATTCTTAGGACCTCTAGCTACCAATCTAATAGTGATTTAATAAATAGAAGTATAAGGGACTTTTAAATTTTTTATGTTCATGGCATATGGATGGTATATTTACTCGACATGCTATATGTGTGGTATTTGGTAGTATGTGATTCTATGTGGTATGAAAATTGATGATAAATAGAGGGTTCTTATTGTATGACTAGTTGTGGATACATCATTCCCCTCCTGTGTTTCCCAAAGAAGGCAAACTCAACGTTTTGGAAGTTGATTACAAGCAAAGAGGGGTATGTTATGTGTGTGGTTTCTATTTAATTATTTTATTAATAAACTAGTGTGTGTATATATATACACATATAAGACATGAACACATTGGTTGTGACCCATTGAGTTCAAAATCACACCCTTTATGGCCCCCTCAGAATGGATTCATACATTATGACCTTGAGTATAGGAATGAGATTAAGTTCATGGATTGGACCTTAATGAGATAGTTTGTGCCAAGGTGCATAGGATGGATGAAATGGTTTTTTATTATTGTAACAAGTAGTTCCTTGATAATAAAATAGATATTTTTTTGGATTTTTTCAAGCGTATTTATCTGATTAACCTATGGACGATCATGTATGGTCTTTAATGACTATTATTAAATATATACATTATCTGGTTTACACACCAAATTTACTCTGAGTCGTTACTACTACTATGTTTCTTTATTTATTCCGATGTGCCTGGTTAAGTGCTTCCACTATGATATTATTATAATCACTATCATTTTTATCTCTTTAGAGTATAATATCCCAAATATCATCAAATATACCATTGTTTCTAGTCGACATCCTTTGAAATATAGGGAGGTGCATATAAGACTTCATGGACCTTTATCCAGGAGCACCAATTCAGTGGAATATAGTTTGAGGTGTTACAAGTGGTATAAAATGTAATGTATTTTTTTTTATTAAAACTTGTTAATGATAGATATAAGACTAGGATATTGTTGGAGCTTAGTAAATTTCACTTTTATGGGTTCCTGTAGCCCCATTCATGGTGGAGAAACTGAATTTCTAGGGGTGGGAGATTTTTTTTCTTTCTTTTTGGTTTTACCATTGAATGATTTTCCACCTTGAGTGGATCATGTGGATGTGTTGTTATATATTTATGAGGGTTATGTACCTTAGCCTGATATGGTATAGGAAGAGAATTCATACATCATGAGATACACTTAGTCTCACATTATTATGAGTGTTCTTGTGATTTTTTTGGAACTTAAATTTCATGAAACAAGTTTTATCTATTTAAAATGTGATCTACAATATATAAAATGATTTCTTACATTTCCACTTAGTGGAATTCTACTCAGCTATCCCTTTCAAGTTTTTCCTAGTGTTATTGGTATATAATCCTATGCACATATGAAATATATGACCCTGCATATTATTAGGTAGGTAGGGATAGAATAAGTTGGTGAGTAGTTTAAAATGTCAAAAATTATCTAGACATGTTTTTCTTGTATAGACTCTTGGTTTCATTCTTTACAACCATCTTAGGATAGTAGTTTCTAGTGTGATTGGTATATGATGCCTAAATTTGATACAGATAGTTATGGGGCCATGAGGAAAAATGATATGTGATATGGGTGGTAGGGATGTGTAAGGGTTGTGATATGTGATTCATATTACAACATTTCATATTGGTGATATATATACCTTTATTAATAGTATTAACATGGGAATTTGTTATTAAGATTCTTTCCACCTATATAGATTTCGATGGATAGTCTAGAAGACAATGATGTGGTGTTACTAGGGAATTAATAGGATAAAGACACTTATGGAAGGTATGAGAATGTGAAATAGGTAGAGGCTCCGAGGAAGGTGGGATAACTGCAAAAGATAGCAGAGTTTGGGTCATGGATACATGGGTAGCTCATATATATCTTGGTGGGGATCATTTAGAGTATTGACCAAGTAGATTATGGAGTCAAGTTGTCCATGTAATATCTGACATGGAATTTTCATTCGAAACACCCTCTTTTGTTCTAGGGTGAGGGTAGACCACCTGTAGCCTAATTTTGGATAGATTATGTTCATAATATTTTCAATCATATTGGGACACCCCTAGGTTAGAGGGTAAATATGGACTCATATATGCTTTAGGTAAAAAATAAAAATTGGTGGGATGTATAGACACATGATGGAAAGCATGAGGGAATAACATGGAAGGAATTTGAAACTAGGTTATTTGACCATTTATTCTTGGAGACATTGATGAAATATTGAGCTTGCAAGTTCATGAAATTATAGTAGGGAGACATGTCAGTCATGGACTTTTTTGGGAGGTTTACAGACATGTCCCATTTTTAACCGTTTATAGAAGGGGATGACATTGCTATGGTGATATGGTTTGAGGTTGGGTTATGACATGCCACCAGGGTACATGTGAACATTATTAGGTTGAAATAATTCTCAGAGTTAGTGAAAAAGATGTTGATATCTCAGTGGAAAAAACCTAACAATAATTGTTTCAGATAAATGACATAATCATGTGAGATAAGTAATTTTCCTTTAAGTATCAAGATGTGAGGCCATGCGTTTTTTTATCAGTATAGTCAGGATATATATTTGGGAATTCCACCAAGGACTGAATCATTGACGGTGTGCTTCTAGTGTGGGGAACCAAGTCATGTATGAAGTTAGTGTGTGCATCCAACAATGGAGTGTTAGTAATGTGGAAAGATGGAGGATTTACAGGTGTTATTCTATAATATGACTCAGAAAACTAGGAATTATGGGCTGGGTAAGACTTAGGGATTTGAGGTATGACCATGGGTGGTACTGGGAGATGGTAGCTATGATACTACTACATATAGAAGTCATGGTAGGGAGTGAGATACCTAGATGTTGGGTAATTTTATAGTACTGGGTACAAATTTGTACTGAGGACAAGATTTAGGATGTTGGGATTTAGGCTAGGTGCCTGAGGTTGACCTAATAGGTTCAGAGCAGGACAGAGTGCATATTATGGTTAGAGGTACTCCATGAGAAAAGTCCTGTTATTTTTTTGGCATGATAGACTCTATCACACAAAGTTCACATATGGTAATTGAATCGACTAGGTTCTATTTAGTATGTTAGAACTAGGAATGTTGTATGGATTGCATAGAATGTGATGGAATCATGGGACTTTTTTTGTTAAATGTATATATGGTTCATGATCTTTTGAGGAATGAGGTGTGATGCGGGACTTTCAGGCATCACTTGTGATTCAAGACCACATGAGTTTCATATGTGACATAGGTATGAAATGCGCATATGATGAGATGAAATATTGATGGTATGTGGAAATTAGTACATGAATGTATGGGGGATGGTTGTCATTTTACCATCATAAATGTTAGAAAATCGTTCTAAAAATGACCCAATAGGTAATAAATGTGGAGGGGAGTTCCATAAGAGGAATTAGTCTATGATGGAATAGTTAGGGAAGTCCGGGGTGTTAGTTATGTGATGGGTTTGTTTAGTATCATCTTAGAGTGTGGTTGAATAGCTCAGGGATGATCTATAGTAAGGTAGGAATGTTGTAACACCCCATGTTTTGAGTGATTTTGAAAATTTCAAGGGAATTTGATCATTTAGTTTAGTTGATGGTAAAATATTCAATTTGAGTTTTGAAATGAAATTTAAAGAGTTTCAACATGTTAAGGAGTTGTTTTGGATGGGGTTTAAGGATCAAGAGGTGTATCAGGATCCCCGATGAGTTTTTATGGAATCATCCTTAAATGGAAAAGGTTTTGAAAAGGCGATAGGGTTCATAGTTAGCACATAGTTAGTGCTATAATACCACCCCAAATCATGAACCACTATAGGGGTGTCACACAGTTTTTCAAACCTTGAACCCATGGCCTATTTGTTGTGCAACACCTTTATAAGAAATTATAAAGAGAAATAAATGATTGGAATATGGTTTTTCTAAATGTGCACCTATCCATGAAAGGGGGTGTTCCTTTGGAGAGTTTCACTGCATGGTTGGAACGCGATTAGAAAAACCATGCAGGAAAATCATGAAGCTCATAAAAGGGTATGAAATAACTGAAATTCTTCTCCCTTATTTAAACTTTGAAGGAACATTTTCCCCAATCACACAACACCCTCGAGCCATGGGATCTTCCTCCTCTTCCTTTAGGTTTCATTGGATCACCATCATTTGGGCTCTAATTGAAGCACTGTTCATCTTACCGGATCCCTCTTAGTAATATTACAAGTCCTCCTTCTTCTTTTATTATTTTATTTTTTATAGTATGCTATTTCCTGGTGATATCTTATTCCCTATTTATATGGTGTTTGTAAGATTCTATATTTTGTCTCATTTCAACTTGAATTAGTGGTCAGTATTTAATGATTGGATGTTTAAAGGTATATGATAGGTGGTACCTATCTTTCTCCTAATTTATTTGTGTTTTATAGAATATGTAGTAAATAAACATGATTGGGGTGGTTCAGGAGAAACTGATTTTACATTGTTTTCAATTCTATATTGTTCCTAGGAGATACCAAATGGTATTATCGTTTGTGATAAGGTGTGTTTGATCCTTGATTGGCATGAAATATCTATAATGAGGTTTCATGAATGGATGAAAGGATTTTCCAGTGTTTAATTTATTTAAAGTTAGCCTATGGCTATATTGGTTCCATGGGAACACATTGGGGATGGACTATGAGACCTTAGGTTGATTATAATCACTATAATTGAGGTGATGTAGTTTATCAGGTTATGTCAGATGGTGATGGATTTTATCATGGTTGGGAGACATGGTTCACATGAGGTGATGGAGGTTAATCAGTATTGTGCCATTTGTTTTCAGTGAAATAGAACTCACAATTATTGGCCTAAATCACCATAGGGTCATATGCATAGTGAATTAGGACATAATGAGGTTGGTCTGACCACATAGTGTGGGTAAAGACCTATGTCTTTATATCTAAATAAGGGTGGTGATGAACATTAGTATGGAGGATGTGTTAACCATTGAAATCCATAGATGATGGCGTCAGAGACCATCAGATGGTCTAAGGATCACTGTGATATAGATGCCAATGGGATATGGAAATGCAAAGACAAATATCATTGTGTTTTGGGGTATTGAGTTGGATATATGGTTACAATTTTATAAATAGAAGTTGAAGGGACCTGTGATATATTTATGGGAATGCTGAAGGTGTTGGACCCAAGGGTTTAATTTTTTAAAAATGGAGTACGGTTTGTGTTTGTTGTCAGTCAACATTGGGTTGATCAGGGAGTTTTCAGTACAAGGATTCTTATAGTACTAGTCACATATGGTGTTTAAGGTGGTGTAATTTCCCAATGTTTTCTAAATTGTTAGGCCACAAAATCAAGAGTTTATCTTTTTGGAGAAGGAAGGATTTATGAAAAGGTGTCTACAAAGCATGGTGCGAAGACTATGAAACATAGTTTTCAGACTACTAAGAGAGGTACATGAATGAGATTTCATTATAGAAGCATGGTACATAGACTGAAAATGAAAAATAGTTCATAGGAAAGATATGGTTTGTAGGAAGGTTCATAGTAAGGAGAAGGTATGAAGTTCTCAGGATGGATCATTAATTGTGAAAATGAGGTGGTGATTTGTGAAACCATGAAGGGAGGGAGGAAGTATGTAAATTGCATAGGGAAAATGGTATGTGGGATGATTGTTTCTCATAAGAGATGCACAATATGTAGTGAAGGCCGCACCAAATCAAAAATTTGGGAAATCCTTAATTAATTGATTTTATGGATATATTTTCTTCTATAAGGAGTACAAATACATTCATTAAAATGAGACACTTTTATTAGAAATCCAATTAGAATTTTCTGATGTCTATAAGTGGTTCACGAGAAGACAACTCTGTGAACAAGAAGAGCTTCATGAGGTGGTTTTCTGGAAAGGATAATTGGTCTACAAAGACAATCCATGGTAGGGGTTTTGTGAGGCACTGAATACCACAAAGGAAAATGGTTCATGTAAGGTAGTTCATGGAAGATGATTCACGGTAGGGAATTTGGGGAAAATGGTTCACAATATAACGTTCGTAGAAGAGGAGTTGGTTCATGATGAATATGCGGTATGTGAAAGTGTTACACGAAGGTGTTTTGTGAGGCAGTACATGGAGGTGGTATACAGAGCATCATTTTTTGTAGAGTGAGAAGGCAAGTTCATAAAGGAATAATTCACAAACTATCATTTCATGGAAAAGTGAATTATATCTATGGGTAAAAACAAGACATTAATAAAGCATCTATATACAATTAAGGATGCATGTGATAATGATGATAAAGGTACCTACAAATCCATAAACTATGTCTGGATTTCTCTTAAGGCATTGAGCTAGGGGGAGCTGACAGAAGTGTTCTGAGGGACGTAGTGAGCTATCCCTAAAATATTTTAGAGGCTGTGTGCTTGGAATTGAGTGAATGTGCCGAATCATTTTTACTCGACATAGAGTAAATATTAATGGATTTAGGTACAACTAACACACTATCGGCATATGCTCCTTGGAATATCCCTTAGTGATGAACCAAGTAAAATAGTTGTGTTTCATATTTTCATGTGATTGTTTGTTTACTTTTTGTTTTCATTAAAAAGGTTTAAAAGGTTCTTAACAATGTGGAAACAAGATCGATTTATTTAGAAGAAATTTTTTTCACCCTAATTCACCCTCCCCTGTCAGGGTGTTCCAGGGTCCTTCAAAAGGGAAGTCAGATTTACTATACATGTTATATACATGGTAATGGTTGGCATATGGTATTACTATAAATGATAAATAGAGGGATATTATATCATGACTGGTCATAAATACATCATTACACTCTTGAGTCCACTGAATTAGTTAAATGATCCATAGTGGATGTTGAGCACAAGAAAATAGGGTTATGTTTTATTTGTATAGTTTCTATTTTTTTCATAAACTATTATATATATGGATGTTAGATATAAACAAATCAGTGGTTACCTAATGAGTTCATACTCACACCGAACACATACCATTTGATATGCATGAAGAAGTTATATCCTTATGTGTAGGAAGATGATAAGGCTTGTGGACTAGAACTTAGTGTGGTGGGGAATTCCATGGTGTATGAGATGTTTCATGAACCATCTTGGGTCAACCCCAAACCAGTCACCCGAGATGGACCATGACAAGGCCCGAGATATGTTCCTGATACTATTGGGATAAAAACTAGTGTTATGAGTCATGCATAACTATAATGGTAATTATTTATCCCATAAAAAAAATAAATAAGTAATTAAATAAATATAAAATAAACAATAAAAAAACACTAGTAGTGGAAAATAAAAAAAAATGACATAAAACCTTTTGACCCTATAGGTAACCATCAACCATTGAACCAATATCACTCCATAGTGACTAAGTCTGAGGCAGAATATGCACCAAAAGATAAAAAAATATATAGTTATAGGTATGTTTTTAAAAAATCAGTAAACCTTCTCAAATAAACTACTCCTTATGCCTAGACATTAAAATAAAGCTAAGTTATGATATCTTAATATATATATTTAATATAAGGTTTTCATTTCCTTTAAAAACAAGTAACAATATAATAACTTCAAAAGAACCATTTTATGATCCATTTTATAAAATGGTTTCCAAAGAATGAAACATTTTCAATAAATAATTTTATTATAAAGAAACATGGGGTGAAGGAAATTTATTTTTTAAACATAAGAAGTTCAAATAGAGTACATGTTAATAAGTGATGATATAAGAATCTCTAGTGAAAACAAAATAGTAAAATTGATTTTATAAAAAAAAAATGAAGAAAATTATAATACATGTAAAATAGTTATCATGGGATATACCTAGACACCAAGTTAAAAGACCCTAGATGTACTAAGTAAAGAATCCATCTGTCATCCTATCGATGCGATCCAAAGTCAATAGACAACCTAGCTTCTCTCAACTAGCCCCCCAATGGCACATCCCACAATGATACTCCAAAAGGATCTATTCTTTCTAATCGAGACTAAATACAAACCCCCCTCGATTATCACTATGACTCTTAGGATCCCATGAATATAGAGAATGTGATAGTTGAGGAAGAAATTATGAATACAATATCTTGATTAAATAAATCCACCATACATTCTAAGTCCCACCTCTCAGAACCATTTGTGAAAACTCTTCCAATAATGGAGAGTACCAATGGAAGCATACTCTTTACAAGAAAACATTCAAAGATACCCATTGGACCTCTTTAGTTAAAAAAAGGTTTACCATTTGAAAACCATTTTTGAATTTTTTTAGAAAATTAACATGTCAATAAATTTTAAGAAAACATCAGCCTAGGGAAAAAAAATATTTAAAGTTTTCAAACTTTAAAACATAAAATATTTTAGAAGTCAAATCAATCACTTCTATTCCTCCCATTTCAAAACACATTTTTTTAAATACTATTCATCAGATAAAACCCTGTGCCAAAGAATAACAAAACATTGGAACACAAAAGAGGATATTTTCATACTTCACAATAATTTTTCATATTATACTTACTTAATAATATAATAAAAACACAAAATAAAACAAGAAAGAAATTATTGTTTCCAAATTAAAAGTTTAGACATAGGGAACCTACCTCAAAACATGCTTTATTTGAGGATGAAAACTCTAAACCACTTTGCACTGACACACATATACACATTCAAATATATATATATATATATATATATATGTGTGTGTGTGTGTGTGTGTGTGTGTGTACCCTTTGACCCAATGTACATATTCCTCTATTCATGAGGTCATATACACAAGGAGGATATAGATATATATGTGCATACCTATGTATATACTTGTATGTCTCCTTCAAAGAGCCATAAGATGACATAAATAATAAAAAGAAAGCTAGAAATTACAAACCCCCTGAATAAAATTGAACCAAATAAATAAAATGGAATAAAAACAACCTAGAACAAATGATGAATCTTTTGTATTTAATTACTATGGCTAGAATTAGCCTCAACATGACTTGATGACCTTAGACATAGGGGGATAATTAAATAAATACCAAAACATTGGTTAGGGTTTATATAGATCATGCATTCCACTTTGGATCAGTGAAATGGTGTAATGGAAATGGTAGTAAATGAAGTGGAGGAGGATAAAACCATACCTAAGATGATGACACCCTGATTCATGAGAGAAATTGACCGAAAAAGAGGCCACAAAAATGGGAGTAGCATGCATGAGGGAGCCCTCCTAGGGGCTAGGTTCATAAACTTTGGAGAGGGGAGGGGGAGAAGGAAATACCCTTTAAGTGGTTTAATAATAATACATAATAATAATAATAATAATAATTAATAATAACAATAATAATAATAAATGATTAAAAAAAAATTTATCAACAACAATAATAAATTATTTTTTACTTTATCTTTTTTTCAAAATCCAGGAAACCACACTGGGTTTAGATACAAGGTTAACGAAACTGCATGACTATTGTACACCTATACTAGAGGCCCTAGACACCCAACATGTCCAGGCTACATATTAAGGTAAACTATGAATATACCATGTGTTTGGATCTACTAAAAACTAAAGAAACATTCACACGGTCTGCACACAATTTCTACTAACCTTATGCTAACTGGGATCCTGTGCTTGAAAATAAAAAATTTAAAATTTTAAAAGTTAATCTAGCCTGGAACTCAATTAAATAGATAAATATAATTGAAAAATTTAATATATTTAATTTTTTAGGGTTTGGGTGTGAAAATTCTTACCACTATGACACTTTGTACCCCAAGAAAGTCCTAAAAGACTTTGTTGAACAAGACATGATGAAAGGAAAAAATCCCTCCCAAAACAAAACCTCAACCACTAGAGAATTGAAAATGGAAATAATACCAAAACTATAATATCCCAAATGAATCCAAGATCCCATATTCATCAAAAAACTAATGGATATAGGAATTTTATTTCTCTAAACACAACCCCAAAGAAGGAATATCTTGACCCCTAACATGGAAATCGTGAAATAAATATGTGTTATAGTGACAAAGGGTTACTCCTTCATAAAGGATGAATATCCAATTTACCATGAGTATCCATTTAGTGTGGTATCCACACCATTTTTGGAATTTGGTAAAATACTATTTCTCTGGACAAAACGACTCACAAATACAAACTAAACTTCTAACACTGGTGTGACCCCTTATCTTCCTGAATTACACCTGAACAATTTAATAGAAGGAATCAATGAGAAACATAGTCGGTCTCCCCACCTTTAAAAAATATATAAAATAGAATAACTCCTAACTAAATAATAACCCAATTAATAAATCTCAATCTAATCCCAGAACCTAACCATGATTTGTAATTTCCATAAGCCACAAGAACCTAAAAAATAGAAATAAGCAAATGAATTGTCACAAAACTCTCACAGAAATCCCAAAAGAATGAGGCCATCAAAACCTAAAAAATAAAAAAGGTTCGAAATTGAAGAACTACCATAGGGATAACTTAAGTGGCTTTCTATCCGACATTGGATATGATATGATGGACCAAAATCCCCTCACACCTAGTAATTCCCTGACTATGTGAGAAGCATCACTATGGGACCTATGGATGGAGTCCTGATGTCTTGAAGTATCTACTTACTACATTCAGGGACTAAAAACCTCCGATTGCAAAATACTCTTATGAAAACATTTTTTATGAACTTCTCTATGACCACACAATTACCAAGACTTCATATGATTATGGAAAATGGATTAGAGTATATGAACTGACCACATTAGAAGCAAACAAGTGGGTGGTATGATGAAATAGATACATGCACTGATAAAGGAGACTTATCAGGACTAGGTTTCTCAGGTTCAAACTTCTCTCTAGATGGTGAACCTTTATAAACACCAATAGGAACTAGAATTACAACCACTATAAACTTTAATTTAAGAACCATCTTGGTTAAAAACGCTTCACCCACTAACTTCCCAGAAAAAATAGCCTCAAATGAAAGAAAATGATACATAATATTAGGATAAAGACTCTACAGGATGAGATGTAATTTTAATAGATCACTCGACTATATTTTGGGAGGAAATTAAATTATCTCCTTAAAGTGGATAATTAACTCCTTCACCTTTTTTTGTACACATTGAACACCCATGATATTATTTATCCTATAACCCATAATAGTCTTAAACCACCATTAGAAATATGTAACAAATTAAAAGAACACAACCCCACCACTCCACTGGGAGTTTAGAAAACAAACCAACAATCAGAAGATACCCCTTAGAAAGATTTAGACATTTCTAGGTTGAATACTCTAAATAACATAAAAATTCCCAACCAAAACAACATAAAACAAAACTCTAGCAAATAACATTTCAAAAAAACACCAAGCTCACAAACCAACACATCAGAAAACCAAATTTAAAAATAATAAAAAAAAACTAAAAAAAAACAAATAAAACAAACACCACCATAAAACAAGTCAAGAACCCAATTTTAAAAACCAAATTTCCAAAACCATCCCTTAATCCAAATCCAATTTTAAAATCCCTACATTATTTCAATTACTCTTGAAAAACAATTATTCCAACACACAAAACATAACCAAAAAAAATAAAAATAAGGAAATTCTTAAAACTCAAGACAAAACAATAAAAAATTACTTATTAACTTTTCAAAACATTTAAATATCCCCCGTTTGAAAACCATTTTTATAAATCATAACAACCATTTCAAATCTAACACCATCCATTAGTATTCCATGAATCCAAAAAAACATTTAAATCTATATTTTAGGTCAATCAACCATCCAAAAATTCCAATAACCATCCACTTACTACATAAATAAATCCATATATATATATGTGATCACTAATAGAAACACCAAAAGCTATATAAAAGAAAAAATATCACTTTACAAACTAATTTAAAAATTCCCAACCCAATTTTGAAAACCCTTTTAATCATCAAACAAAAACATTTTCATATTCCACAATCGTTTTCCAATTTAACATCTAAAAAAACTTCAAAACCCCCAAGAAAATTCTAAAAATATTTCATTTATTAAAAAAAAAATTCATTTACAAAACAACCCATTTCATTTTCGAACAACCTAATATTTTCATTTTGGAAAATAAACTATGATAAAACCTATACCATTTTTAGAATTAAAATTAGAAAAATGCCCAAATAAATTCAAAACAATACCCAAACAAAATAATAGAAACCCATTACTCAGTAAAAAATCCCAATATCTCATAGGAGAAACTACCACACTTGACATGGCTGTATGGTTTGGTAGGTTATGATCCAATCAGGTGAGAACTTCAGAGGTTTTCAAAAGTATTTTAATGGTATACACATGGTTTTATAGACCATGAAAAATAACCATGAACCTTATAAATACCTCCCATAATAAGCAATAAATACTCAAAACTGACCAATATGCTCAAAAAAATTCAAAAACCTCAAAAACCTACAAGAACCAAGATTTTATTTTATTTCCCAACCATAATAGACCACCCTGGAATTTCAATAATCTTTACGAATAGGTGTTTATCAAGCACATTCTCTTGGATAAAACCTTCAATTTCAATAATTATATCTCCAATATATCATAAATCCAAAAATTAGAAGGAATAATGATATAATACTATTTTTTCACAAACCAATCAGGGTTCACATCGAACCGATCAGCCAAGTTGGCCCACAACAAGGCATGAGAGTTGTTCCCAATCCTATCGAGTTAGAAACTAGTGCTTGACATCTAGAATAAATCAATAGAGAATGATTAAGATAGTAAAAAATAGAAAATTAAATAAATAAAAACTAAAAATAAAGAATAGTAGCAGAAAGAAATAAAACTAGATATACCTCTACATTACCTGAGGGTCACCACTAACCACTAAACCAATGTCACTCCATGGATACTGAGACTGAACTAGATATTGCAACATAATATAAATATAAAGTTTGAGATATAAGTATGATTATTAAATCTTAGTAGGCATTCCTAAATAAAATACTCATTATTTATAAACTTTAAAAGAAAGAATAAGTCATGCAAGCTTAAAATACATATATTTACAATAAAGTTTTCATTTATTTTAAAAACAACTAACAAACTAATAACATCCAAAGAACCATTTTACTATCCATTTTCAAAAACCCTTTTCAAAGAATGAAAGATTATACAATAAATAATTCTTCAAAGAATAAACATTTAGTGAAGGAAATATCTCATTGAAACAAAATAATTTAAAATAGATTATAAGTAAATAAGTGTTGATATAAGAATTTATAGTGAAAACAAAAAAATTAAAATTATTTTATTAAAATATCAAAAAATTAAGAAATGTATAACACATGTAAAATAATTATCACGTGATATAACTAGACACCAAATGAAGAAAACCTAGATGTACTCAGTTCAGAATTCATCTGTTGTCTTATCGATGCGATAAAAAGTCAATAACCAACCCGACTACTCTCAACTAGCCTCCCCAGTGGAACAACCCACATGGATACTCCATGGGAACCTAGTTTGTCTAATTGAGACTAAATAAAAACCACCAATTGTCTTTCAATAGAATTCCTAGGATACCATGGCTATGGAAAATGTGTGAGGTGTGGAAGTAAGTATGAAAACAACATCTCAATCTTGTGAAGCCACCAGACACGATAAGGTCCAAATACCAACACCATCAATGATAATTACCCATATAATGGATTGAATCGATGGAGGGATAATCTTTTCATTAAAACATTCAAAGATACCAACTAGGCCTCATCAGTTGAAAACAAACTTTTACCATTTGAAACCCATTTTTGAAACTCTTTGGAAAATTAACTTGTCATTAAATTTTTATGGAAAACATTGTATGAAGGAAAAAACATCTTTTATATTTTATAACTTTCATAAATAAAATATTTTAGTAGTTATATAAAGTAATTTTGTACTTACCCTTTAAAAAGACATTTTTTTGATACATGCTTACTCTGGGAAAACCAATAGAAAAAAAACATGGAAACAAAAAGAGGCTAGTTTCATTGGTCACAATCATTTTTCTTATAATAATAATTTAAAAATATAATAAAAACACCCAATAAAACAATTAAAAAAAATATTTTTCAAATTAAATAATTTCACAGAGAGAACCTACCTCAAAACACACTACCATTGAGGATAAAAACCTGAAACAAATTCTTACTTGAATGCGTATACACATTCACACACACACACACACATATATATATATATGTTCCCTTTAACCCAATACACATATTCCCCACACCTTGAGGAAATTTTTACAAGGATGATATAGATATATATGTGACTACGTATGTATGTACATGCAAGTAAGCTTCATAGATCTGCATGATAAACTAAATAATAAAAATAACTATAGGAATTGAAAAATACCTAATTGATATTGGAAAAAATAATTAAAATCAAATAAGACCAACCCGGAACCAAAGGTGCATCTAATGCCTTCAATGAATTCAGATAAAATTATCCTTAATGGGATCTGAGGACCCTATACCTTTGGATAAAAGTAAAAAAAATACCCTAAATAGGTTAGGGTTCAGATAGATAATGTGATCCACATGGGGGAAGAGAAATGGTGCCACAAAAAATATAAGGAAAAGGATGTGTAGTAGGGTAAAATATTAACTTAGATTATGGAATCATGATTCAAGAGAGAAATTGACTAAAAATTGAGGCCACAAGAAGGGGGGGAGGAACACATGTAAGGGAGCCCTCATGGGGGAAATGTGTCCTGAGTGTGGAGAGGGGAGGAGGGGAGGGGGAGAAGGAAGTACCATTTAAGGGGTTTAATAATAATAATAATAATAATAATAATAATAATAATACAATATGAATAATAATAATAATAAATGATAAAAAAACATTAAGGATAATACTAAAAATAAAATATTTTTTCACTTTATTTTATTTTTTCAAAATCATAGAAATCATGAATGGTTTGGCCACACAGTTGTAAAAATCATGCACTAACCATAAACCTATAATAGAGGCCTTGTACAACCTACATGGGAAGGCTACATGGTTATAGAAACTGCACACTAGTTGTGTGGTCGGGTCTGCTAAAAACTATAGACACCTTCACACGGTAGGATGGATGACATGTTTTTTTTATTATGAGACCATGTGGTTCCTTGATGCCAAATTAGAGTTTCTTTTGGTATTTTTCATACATATTTATATGATCAACCAATGAGTGATCTTGTATGTATTTTATGACTGTTATGGAATATATAAATTATATATTTTTCATAGAAGATTTACTTTAACATTTCTGAATGTTTTTTTATCTTTATTTCTTCCATTGTTACTGGTTGAGTGCTTCTATAGTGCTATTGTTATGTCCTATTATCATTATTATACCACGACTGTATAGTATCCCCGCTATCACAAAATAGAACCTTGATGATAATCAGAAGCCATTGAAATATATGTATGTTCTCTTAATGATCATGGTCCTATGTATTTGAGCACCAATTTAGTGTCTCATGGGTTGGGGTGTTACATTAATGTCCTACAATTTAGGGTCTTGTACACACTTTTATCCCTGATTGATTGTTTGAGTAGTATAAGGATCATAGAGCCAAAAACTAATGAACCTCATGGAATATGATGATGGTTATTTATTGTGATTTGATTATTAAATTCCCACATTTATTGACATATTTTATTAATTCCTTTCCATTTTAATAAAATGTTCATTTAAGACAATTTTTGATATATATTCCATCTAATTGATTTGAAATATTCTTTAACTGAAATTTTTTAAAAATAATTTTTAATTCCTCATTTTTATTTAAATTGAATCATTAATGGTTTATTTTTTTGGGATTACTTATAGATATTTTAGTGATATCATAATGGGTTATGTTTTCTCAAACCCTACATTTTCCTTTGTTCATTTGTTGATTATGTTGTGATAGTTCCAAGAAAAGGGAATGATCCACATAGAGGTGGAGGGTATGCTTGAGTGGTGGGACATTGGGAGTTAGTGATGTTAGGTGGAGTGTGTGTTCCACCTATTGTTAGAAGATCTTGTGATGACATTATTATTGAATTGAGATGCTTTGTATGATGTTTCTTCAACACTATGGAGTTTTACCATAGATGATTATGTTTTCATATCGAGTGTTCTTGGTTTAGTTGTGCTATTTTCATTTGATTTTTTACTCTTATGGTGAAACATTCCCTCCTAATGTTTCATAATGCCTTAGAAATAGTCTCTAGCCCATGGGGACTGAGAACTCCCATCAAGCCATGTCATGATTTATTTGGGTACCATCTTTGTTGGTCATTTGGGTTGGTTAAGGAAAATAAACCTGAAGGATACATAACCACATATTATTAGAAGTTATAAAGGAATTGGTAAAAAATTTACTTAAAGAATGGATCATTAATATCATATCTAATTCTTGATGGCTCAGATCTATCTAGTTTGTAATACAGGAAATTTCATTCTGTATTGTAAAAAATGAAAATAATGAGTTAGTTCTTGTGAGTTTAAATAATTAGTTAGTGTGCATATATTATAGAAAGAAAATAAATCCACACATAAGTGTTATTTTCCCCTTCTCTTCATTGACTAGATGATAAAAAGGATTTTAGGAGGGAAAAATATTATTTCATTAATGGTTTATCTAGCTATATTTGGGTTCCCAGTATAATAGAGTACCATCATAAGATGGCATTCACTTGACCATTGAGTACATTTTCTTACTGAAGGATTCCATTAAGACATTTTAAAACTCAATGTACCTTCAAAATATGCATGGTGAGTATCTTTTATAATTTACTTGAGACCTCTATTAATGTATTTTTAGATAAATTATCTGTATATGGATCTCTATTTTATTAGTGACTCTCTTAAAAAACATATTTCATGAATGTATTGAGAAAAATATGGTTTTAAATTATGAAAAACGTTATCTCATAGGAGAGAAGGGAATTTTCCTCTAACACCTAGTGTCACAATATAGAATATATGTCGATATATTTAATGTTTACATTATTTATTCTTTTCCACATCCTACATATGCAAGTGATGATAGATCATTCGTTGGACATGTTAATTTTTATCGATGCTTCATCTGATATTTCATTGAAATCTATCCAACCTTATCTTGATTGATTAAAAATAAAATTGCGTTTATTTTAAATAATTATTTTAGGGTATAATTTCATGATATATAGAATAATCTCATCCCTCCACCGATCAAAATTCCCCCATAGTGGGAGCTTCTATTTGAACTTATGTGTTGTGCATCAAACTTCACCGTTAGAGTAGTTTTATCACATAGGGTAGAGTGATTCCCACATTTTATTACATAAGATTTGAGGACACTGAATAAATTCCAATATAACTAAAAAATAATAGAAAATTAGCTTCTCACTATAGTGTTTTCTTTAGATAAATTCCATTCTTATTTATTAGGATTTTAAGTAGTTGTTTTCTTACCATGCAGCTTTGTGGTTCCTTTTGAAGAAGAAAGATACAGATTCTAGACCTATTGATGTGGCCTCAATTTCAGGGAAGTCTTATACACTGATTTTTTGATAAATTTAATTAATTTAATGATAGAATGTGATTTAATTAATAATATTTTTGATTCTAGTCCATTTTGGAAGAAAAACGTAATTCATTCAATATTTTCATAAGGAATTCAATTTCAAGACCCAGATTGATCAATTATTCTTAATTTAAATTCCATATGGTTTAAGAATAAATATATTAAATTGTTTATTTAATTATAATTATAATTTTATTTTGGAAATGTTTCAAAGTTTTTTTTCATGAAATAAATTATTTTAAAAATCCTTATTATCATATTATTTATCATTTTTAGAATCATTTTTCATGTCTTAATTTTGAATTTTTGAATTTTGTCTCATTTTAATATTTTATTATTGATTTTTGATTGATAAGTTCTCATAAAAGTGATATGTTATTTTTATAGGAAGTGACCTATGTAAATGTCATGTAAAGGATGCGTAATGTTCATATATGAAGTCCCACATAAAGTTCATTTTATATACTCATAATGGTACCAACATGAATCTTAAGTGCTATAAAAGGGTAAAACCACACTTCTCAAAGGATATAGAGGGTAAAATACACATCAATGAGAACTTTTTCATGATACCATCAATATTATAAGGTCAATTTGAAACTCATTTTGTAGAAGAAATCTAAATCAAGATACTTTAGCCACTATATTAGGGTATCTCCCATGCTTCAAGAGGTTATTCGTGGGTAAAATCATGCTTCCCCCAAGATAAAAAAGGTAGTTAGGTTGTGATACATCGAAGGTACCATGGCAACCTCAATAATATATATGGGTCATTTATGCTTTTCATATGCTATGTTAAGGTACCTATGAGGTTATGAAGTCATGTAAGGGTAACATTAACTATTCATGTAAGATACCTATGGAGCCCTAATTATCAAATTAATTCAAAATAAAAGAAAAATGGATCCTTTGAAGAACACAAATTAGAAACCTTAAATTCCTTTAAAGTAAGCAAGTATGGAGGATCAAGAGAGAACATGAAGGTTTTGATATTCATTGAATTACTTTTGACCGAGTTACAAAAAAGATAAGATGAATATTGACTAGAAACACATAGAGTTTTGTGATTAGAGGATGGAAGTGAAGAATATAAGATATGGAACAAGGAGTTATCATGAACCGTTCAAAAGGACCTAAGAATGGTGGTTCAAGGGAGTTCATTTTTTGACCAAATCCATGGGTACAAACTAGGTGATTAAATGATATCTTATTCTATAAAGTGACCACCTTGATAGATAAGTTTCCATTTTTTCTCTTTCTATTTTCTTTCTCTAATAGTAATTGATAGTTTTTATTGTTAATTCATGAATGATCATTAGCTAAATGGGTTTTATGGGAAATAAAATTAACTTTTCTTTCATGATATTATTTTTTTGCTAATTTTTATATCGGTATATCATTCCTTAATTTATATATTATAATATTCAAATCCCAAAAATTCAGGAACCAAAAAATTTATATTATTGATTTCAATTTTTCAACTTCTAATAATGTTTGTCAAATAGCATTCTAAAAAAGGTGTTTAAATCATTGGAGTAACACACCATGATAAAATTACAATTTGATCTTAATGGGACTAACCTCACCATATTAGTCAGTATGTGTACATATTAGTATATAAGCTACTGAGTATACTAGTTGAGATCCACCCCTTGTGTCAGATACTAATGTTTCATTTCCATAAGTGTTTCTTGAAATTTCTCTTTTATTTGGAATGAAGCAACCTCAATTAAATGGGTGAAAATTGTTGTTTCCCCTAACCCAATTCTCATTGGTTACTTATGTGGTTTATTTTCTATATTTTCCTTTGTATCTTCTCTATTTTCATTATTTCACAAATAAATCATCATAACCTACAAAACACATCTTCACCATTTCTAATTTCTTTCCTTATTATTGTATTTATAAGTTTTTTACATTTTTATTTGTTTACAAAAACACATCTATATTTATTGTGGGTATGATCATACTTAGAACTATACTAGGGTTAGAAAATGATAAATAATTTTTTTTAATAACTAGACACCTAATTTTGGTAATGTTATTGGGGAAATAGTTATGCAATGAAGAAAATATGAAATTGAAATAAAAAAAATCATTATCAATAAAAAAAGATGAAATTTGATTTGAAATTTATTTGAAATATGTTGTATATACATTAGTTCTTGGTCTAAGAACCAATTTTCATAATTCCTGAAATTCGCAGACATCTTATAGATTTATGAAAAAACTAAAATTAAAGAGATAAGAGATAGAGAGAGCCATTATAAAATATTCGAAACTATCAACCTGAACTTATTCAACAAATCATAGATAGGAATAGGTTAGGGAAGTTATATCTTCCTCAAGTATCAGACAACCCATTTTAATTAGGATAAATCAAATGACCTGAAATTATTTACTAAAAAATAAAAATTTTCCTCACTTCCCACTTTTATAGGATCACAAAATTAGTACTATCTATCCTTTATTATATACTTATATAATGTACTTAATCATTTACATATCTGAGGGATTAATGAAACAATATGAGAATGAGATTATAACCTTTTTTGTTTAAAGGTTAATGTTAGTAACTGGTAGTTATCTCTTTATAATAACATCATTGATTCTCAGGAATATGTATATGATTAATTTGTTTGAAATTTTACATAAATACCCTTAAGTTAGAATTTAGTAACAAAATTTCTAGTTTTTACCAAGAGGATGGAGAGGCATTCTATGAGTCATGTAAGATATTTAGAGACCTTCTTAGGTAGTGTCCCCACCCCAAAATCTATACCAACTTTCTTATAGAATTATTTTTTTTGAAAGATTTTCAACATCAGGGAAGAATTGTGTTGACCAATCTACTGAAGGTAATTACAAAGAGAAAAAATATTAAATAAAAAAAATCTGTAATATACTATCCCTAAATTCAAATCAAAGTGATTATAAGAGAATAAGAGGAAATATGAGTGATTTCATCTTTAGTTTAGGTCCAAAAGTGTATTCAAATATTTTTGAAATGAAAGAAAAACTTTAGTCCCTTACGAAACAGAATACTAAACAAATTGTTAACAATATTCAAAGTCAAATACAAATTCAATCACTTAAAAATTCCATCATTGCTTCTTGTTTGATTTCTATAATAGATTTTTTTAAACATTAACATGCCATCCCAACCCTTAGAAGATAAAAATGTTTTGTGGTAAGGCCCTAGGATGTAGGCTTTAGATAACGCATTTCCCAAAAACTAAAATTGATACTATAATAATAACCCTAACCTATCATGGAGAGAGTATAGATTTTTTAAACACTCTATTACTTCTTAATTCTCACCACAACCTAGGAAGTATCTCTAAAACTAGTAAGAGATCGAGTATTATAATTCAAAAAATAATTTTGAGAAGAAAATGATATTTTGGATTGACTAAATATAAATTATAATTGATTAGAAAGATAAAAAACATAAATCTAAATTTTATTCACAAAAACCCCACATGATTAAAAAAATATCAAATAAATTCTAGGATCTATAACCTTGAGTGTTAAATTGGAAAAATAGACTGGTAAATGAATAGTATGGACTATGATATGTTACCAAGATTAACTAAGGTAAAACCATGGAATCACTTTATGGATTTTATAGCCAATAGTAGTTTAAAAACTCATAAAAAATATATAAATGATAATAGGAAAACCTAACCTAAAATATTATAATAATATAGAAACTAATTTTTTTTAAAACTATACATCTAGAAAATTGGACATCTATTATGAATCTAAATTTCAACATATTATTCCACCAAAAAAATATGATCAAAGAGAGTTGAAAGTAAATAAAAATAAAGGAAAATAATAGTGTAATGGAGAACATGAGTTGATGCCTATTGTTTTGAAAAATATGGACACAATCATTAGTATTTCTCAATGAATAATAAAAAATAACTACAAACCTTAAGTACATAAGTTTTTGAGATGTTCTTGTAGATGTAAATCAATATTCCATTCCATGAATCCTTCATTAAAATTTAATCATACATTAACTAATTAATGAAAATTGTGTCTAACAAAAAATACCTTGGAAGAGTTTTCTACCTATAAATTAAGAGTGGAGTGTAGTGTTATTATTCAGAATAAAATACCTCTTAAAGTGAATGATGAATGTAGTTTTCTCATTTTATGCACTATAGGAATTAGTTACCATATGAACATCTTTTTTGACTTAGTTGAAATCAAAAATTTAATCATGTACTCACTGCTTTTGTTAATGATACTAGGATATTTTCAACCAACCATAATGGTTTTTTAGTTGGATGACTGATTTATCACTCACACCATTGGGATATTAGATGAATTTTAAGTGGGAGTTGGTGGATTTTTTCACCAGATAAATTATTTAGATTATACATAGACTTTGAAAAGGATGTCTCTATCATTATTGGTAGGCATTTAATTTACATTAGAGGATAATTTTTTAATTTTTCTAAATTATAATTAGTGTTCAATTTGTTTGATAATTAATAATAATTTACTATCTTTAAAAATAAAAAATAAACCACACTTAAAAAATATCCATTCAAGGGATTAGTGATTATATTTTGAAGAAAAATTTGATAAATAAAAAGGGGAAATATAAAGGATTATTGAATATATTAATAAAATACTAACACCTATAATAAATTTTATCGGAATCAGCTCTAGTAAATATGTAGTTCCAAGTGATTCTTATTTGGTTGCGTTTATAAATTTATTTTTAAAACATGTTAAAACTAAAATTGGATAATGTAATTTAAGAGATTTTCATTATGGATAGATTTGTAGGGGAGATTTTAATTATCCCCAAAAATTATTTTAGAAACAAATTGATGACCTTGATCTATTAATAGAAAATATTCTAATTTACATCCAAGAATCACCATAATTAGAGCATAAACCACTCCTATTACATATAAAATACTCATTCCCAAGTGATAATTCATCACTGATAGTTATCATATCTTCTAAGTTTGTACAATTTTAAGAATAAAATATTTTTGATATGCTAAAAACATACAAAAAATACATAGGTTGGTTTGTAGATGGAATAAAATGCATTATACCTTCATTCCACATGAACATGATCCTAATGGAGCCTAAAAAAACCAAGATTTTATGGATAAAGTAGGATCAATCCCATCATGGACGATGAAAATAGAGAATAAGTAATAAAATTACTTGATTATGTGATCATTTATCCCATTTTTGACAACCCATGGTTTAGATCATTTTTAGTGTCACTTTTTTTCTATATAAATATTTGAAATATATCTAGTCATAATTTTCAAATCTATGCATTAAGAATATTCGATATTCTGAGGCCTAGGTAAAGGATAATTGATACTTTTAAAATATTAAATATTATAATATGATGCATAAATATTTTTCCAAAAAAGTGGAATGACTCTAAGACGGAGTATTGGATTGGAAATATGAGACCAATGATGATTCTAGAATAATGGTTTTACCCTAGGCGCGACATAATCATTATGTTAATTGGGTTTTCAACTTAGATTTCATCATGAGAAGATAAATAATTAAATAATAAAATCATTTATTTAATATTTTTTAATATTTTCCATGTCCTAGACCACACCTTTAAATAAAATGTTATGATAAAATCCTACGGTTTACCACATAAAATTTGGTATTTATGGTAGAGATCATGGAGAAACTTTTGGTGATTGTTAACAGATTGGAGGATCAGATCGATACCACATGGATACTCAATAACAACAAAGTTAATGGAATTTACCAAGGACTACGATACAATATAGTTCTTCATTAGTGAATAATCCAAACTCAAGGTAGGACCATTTTACTTTGAGTATTCTTCCCATTTAATTTATCTTTTGCTTAATGTGAATCAATTTCACTAATAAGAATTGATTCATGAATCAACTATTAATTTGAAGATTTTTTTATTCATTCATATTTATAATAACCATAAATCTATTATAAAACGAAAACATTTGAGGTTCATTCTTATCTTATGTTTCTTGGATTTATTCACCTGTTAATCACACATTCATCAAGATAAATTTTATTATCCCTCGATTCAATGAATAGTTTTTATTTGATCACTCCGCAAATTTTTATCAATGAAAAACATCAATACAATGGGTAAGGTTAATGATCAAGGATTTGATCGAGGTATGATGATGATAATGGGTGACTAGAAGAGGAAAAATATTTGGATAAGGGATTCCCATTCATTGTGTTTTGAGTATGTGGTGATAGTGCAACTCAGAAGAGGGAGTTATGAGTGGATCAAACCTCTGATTACAATAATAGGTGATGAAATGTGTTAGAAGACCCCTGATCCATGTTTCTTGACTTGATTGGTGGTGGTGGTGGTAGAAAAAGTAGAAAACATGTGAAGGATCAATAGGATCTAGAAAATTCCAAAGTACAAGGCTTGTAGTCCCGAGATACACACCGTGTTGGGACACATAGATGAGATAAAATTGTTTTGTGAAAATTAAATATCACATGCTATGTGACATGTGTCACAGAATGTGTGACTCTTCCTAGGAGGTTTGGACTGTATCATATAAGATACATGGGAATAAAAATGGCCATGAACATGGCTATGGTTAGAGTAAATGGGAATATCCTGGTACTTAGACATGACTACATACACCGACATGACCATTGTTACAGATACAAGACCAAGTGTAAATGGTCATGGCCTGGAGTACATAGGAAAGGGATAAAGTACATGTGAAGACCTGGGGAAAGAAAGAAACATCGTATAGTACTAGTACACACCATGTATCTTTTCTAAAGACTTATAATTATCTTTTTCTCTTTAGTGTGGAACTATTTCCTTAGGGTACATTACCTCAATCCATCCCTATGATGGTATAATTTGGTATTATACATTTAGCATAGTATTGTGATAATATCTAAGGTATTTATCTTAGATAGAGTTCTTCACATCCCCCCATAGCCTTGAGTGGATCCTCTAACGACTTCTACCCTAAGTGGGTTCTTGAAATCAGTGTGACCAACTTTACCTGGGTATCGATCCCCTATGTAGTAGGTTATTTAAGATTAGGTTGTTGGTATACTCGATGGATATGGGTGTAATCCCCATATATGTATTGATCACTTCTATATTCTAGTGTATACTTCATCATGGTGATACTCAATGAGAAAAACATCTAAGCTGGACACCATCAGTGTTATCAAACTCAAAGAGTGAGTTCACCTATGAAAGTGTTTCTATAAACACTCATGAATATTCCAAGGATAGAAATGTGGTTGTGACCATACCTTAAGACTTAGTGTCTACCTTGATTATATCTATATATATTTTTATATTCCTCATATTATGATTAAAATATCCTAGTTATGAGATGACTACTATCTGTATGATTTATGATTTATGATTTATGATTTTGGGGTGTCCTACTGGGTATTGTTATACTCACCCCTACATGGGATTTACCCACACATGTCCATACTTATGCTAGAAAATGACCATTCGATGGGATCCTTGGTGGACCAGGAGAACACAAAATTTATAATATGCTAGATAGACCATGTTTCATACTATGAGTCCAACTTAAAAGTTTTCCCTTAATTATGAGTTGGTTAGACTCCTTCACATTTTTGGTTGGTATTTTATTATAGTGATCCATGACTATCAAAAATAAATATTACATCATTTTTAGAGAAAAATTATTACATTACACAAACATATTTCTAATGATCGTAATGGTATAGTTCCTTTGAAAACATGGAAATACAAAAATCTCATTCATAGGTGAACTACGTCATATCTGACTGTAACGTCCCGGTTCCAAAAGCCACCCAGAGGCACCCCATACCCGGTTGGTCACATGGCCTCAAGTGCATTTCCTCGAACACTAGAGGCTGCTGACTAGCAATGGTGGCCTTGGGTGTGATGGTGGGGAAACTATTCCCTCATTGGCAGAGTACACAGTTGAAGTAAACAACAAACAATAGCGAAAGTAGTAAATATCCAACAACAGTAAACAACAGAATATTGATAAAGAAACAACTGGAGCATAAATATATATAAATGATGCATGATACATATATTTCTAGGAAATCATCAAAACAAGTCACAATACTGAATACAATACCAAACCAAAGTATGAAAGAAAAATAGATGAGAAACTCCTCAGCATCGCAAGCCTCGGCTTGGTCCCATGCTCTCCAGCTCCAATGCAATCAAGTACCCGAAGTCGAAGGGTGATTGTACTTGTCTATAACTATAACAATATAATCTATTTCGGCCCAAAATCGTGGACCAAATACGGTGTGAGACTAAATCCCAGTAGGCAACCACCTGAAGATCTGTGCCTAACAGTCAGTGAGTATATGGAAGGTAAAAGTACATAAAGCAGTAAACAAGGAAGCACTTAGAAGTAAACCAATCCACACTTTAAGCATTCAAAACACCACACAGAATGCAACAGAAAAACTGATAACACCATAGGTAACCCTCTGGGAAGTACCCATAACCTATTTCATCTGGTTCTACCTATCAAGAACAAGCAACCCTCTGGGCAGCACACACAGTCTCACCCCTCTGGTTAAGCTAAAGTATAGATTCTCTAGGGAATCACTCACCATCAATTCCCCATATAGTATCGTATCTTACTAAAGGTTCTCTAGGGAAGCACTCAACGCCAATTCCCCCCTGTGGCCCGCGTCGAGGAACTACAGACACTCTGGGTAAGCACTCAATGCCAATTCCCCCTGTGGTCTTGCATCGTATAATTATAGACACTCTGGAGAAGCCTTCAATGTCAATTCTCCCTATGGTCTATACACCAGGTTCTCACGGCCCCATGTAAGTCAATAAGCATAGTATCATATAACAGCCAAAGTAAACCGCAAGAACTAATTGGCTAGCAATCTACAACATAACAGCATGTCAGAACAAAAGTCACTCCATCCTATAATACTATGCATGGAAAAGGAAACAACAGCCAAATAGGAAAACTAGACCCAAAGGTCAAATACAGGCAAAACATTCATGGGAAATACATCCAAAGAAAAAAAATTACCCTATTCACAAACAATAACCTCTACTCAGGCATACAAGCAAAGAAAGTAAACAACAGGGGAAAAATAGTAAAAATACATTACCCCATTCAAGGGTATTGGTGGAATTTGCACATAACACTCAAATAATTTCTATAGAAAGACACAAAACACCTACCTCGGGGTTATAAGATCAATATACTTGAACCTAGAAGCTTGAATCTCCTTATAACGTTGTAGATATAAGAAAACACATAAAAAATTTAACCCTCGATAACTTGGAAAAGAGGAGGAATTGGAAAACGTTGCTCTAGAAGAATATAGAACTCACCGATGTGATTCCAACGCAATCAACGAAGTTTGATTCAGAGGATTGACGGAGGATCAGGGGATCTTCGAAGATCCGCGGCCATGCGGGTTCTCTCAGAAGAAGAAGGCCTTTAAGAATATGGTTCTGTCCGTCAGATACGACTCTGGTGCGTTTAATGATAAAAAAAATACATGGAATGTACTTTTGGAGTACACAATATGTACTTTCCATTTCTGTACTCCGCTTTAGGTGGCCTCCACATCACCCCACACGACTGTGTGTGTGGCCATGACACGACCAACACATGGCCTCGTGTGACAATGAAGTACACGACATGTACTCATAAAGCACATGTCGTGTACTTAAAAAATCTCCAGAAACTCCTCTTTTCTCAAAAACTCTAGAAAAAGGAAAAAGATACCTGAAAAGAAAGTACGGGTTCTTAAAAACTTCCCCCTTAAAAGAATTTGTCCCCGAATTTCCCTAGTGCAGCGTAGAAGAAGGAACCCCAAATAGATCCAGCCACTACGATCATACATCAACCTCCCTCTCCCAAGTCTCGTTTTGTACTCGCCTGTGCTGCCATAACACCCGTACTGGAGGAACAGACCGACCACAAAGAACCTTTGTATTGCGATCGACAATCCAGATAGGATGCTCCTCAAACAATGCATCCTCTTCAAGCTCAACCTCCTCGGGTTGAAAGAAACGAGACAGGTCTTAAAAGTAACGTCAGAGCTGAGAAACATGGAATAAATCATGCATAGCTCGATACCTCTGAGGTAACTAAAATCGATAGGCAACCGGACCAACTCTCTCCAACACCTCAAACTGCCCGACGTACCTTGACAAAATCTTACCCTGTCTCCTAATCATCTTATGTCCCAACCTCGGTGTGACACCCAGGAAAACCTGATCTCCAACCTCTAACTCCAGAGGTCGTCTCTACTGATCAACATAAGACTTATGTCGGGACTGTGCAGAAGACATCCTCTTCTGAATCAACTCTATCTTCTCTGAGGTCTCCTGAACAAGATGAGGTCCCAAGAAAGCTGCCTCTCCTGCCTCCAGCCAGCATAAGGGTGATCGGCATGGTCTACCATACAAAGCCTCATAAGGTTCCATCTGAATTGTCGCTTGAAAAATATTGTTGTAGGAAAAATCCAAAAGAGGTATATGCTTCTCCCAAGAACATCAAAAATCCCAAATGCATGCATGGAGCATATCCTCAAGATCCTAAATCGTATGCTCAGATTGGCCATCTGTCTATGGATGGTAAGCTGTACTCAAACGTACCTGTATGCCTAAAGCCTTCTAAATCCCCTGCCTGACCCGAGAAGTAAAATGTGCATCCCTATCTGAAACAATGGAGTGTGGAATCCCATGCAGATGTACAATCTCTCAGATGTACAACTGCCACAACTCATCAACACTGAAGGTCTCCTTGACCAAAAAGAAGTGTGCAACCTTTGTGAGTCTATAAATGACAACCCAAACTGCATCATTCCCTCGAGGTGACCTCGAAAAATTGGTCACAAAGTCCATCGCGACATCATTCCACTTCGACTCGGGAATGGGTAACTACTACAAAATCCCTTCTGGTCACTGATGCTCTACCTTCACCTCCTGGAAAGTGGAACACCTCATGAAAAAACCAGAAATGTCCCTCTTCATACCTGGCCACCAATACTGACGGTGTAGATCATGTTACATCTTGGTGACGCCAGGATGAACTGTCCAAACTGAGGAATGAAAGCCCCATATCAACTCCTCATGTATATCTGCTGGCAGCCATACGCATCCCTAGAAACGCAAGATATCATCCTCTCCTATGGTCCAACCAGGAATAAGGTCCTCTCTTGACATGCTTTCTCGCAGGACTAGGCCTTTAGAATCTAATAGCTGCCTCATTCGTACTCGATCAAGAAGGGTAGAGGTAACAACTACAGAAGATAGAAAATTCTACCCCTATCTATCATGCACCTCCCAATGCATCTCATAGAACAAAGCCATAAGCTATCACTCATTGCTGGCCTCCAAAACTGCCTGTATCTGAGTCCTCCTACTCAATGAATCAGCCACTAAGTTTCCTTTCCCCGACATATAGGCAATCTCAAAGTCTAAAGACTGAAGGTACTCAACCTACCTTCACCGTCTCAAATTCAGATCACGCTGATTTAAGATGTACTTGAGACTATTGTGGTCGGTGAAAACCACAAAGTGCTCTCCCAGAAGATAATGTCTCCAGCAACGTAGGGCATGAACAATAGCTGCTAACTCCAGATCGTGCATCGGGTAATTCCTCTCATGTGGCCTCAACTGCCGAGACCCGTACACAATGACTCCATCTCCCTGCATAAGCACAGCTCTCAACCCGATACCTGATGCATCACAGTAAACGGTATAGCTCTAACCTAGCTCTGGAAAGACTAGTATCAGTGCTGAATTCAACCTCCCTTTCAACTCCTAAAAGGCTGACTCACAGGAGTCTGACCATAAGAACTTCTCCCCCTTCTTTCTTAGACCTGTCAGTGGTGCTGCTAAGTTTGAGAAGTCCTGTATTAAATGTCTGTAGTATCTAGCCAGCCCTAGGAAACTCCACACCTCAAAGACGTTCTTCGTATGCTCCCAGGAAACTACTACTTTCACTTTCTATGGGTCTACTGATACTCCCACCTCTGGGATAACATGACCAAATAAGTGAATCTGATCCATCCAAAAGTTTCACTTTGAGAGCATAGCATATAACTGATGCTCCCTCAGTGTACTCAAAACGATCTCTAGATGGGTCGCATGGTGGTGTCAAGTGTGAGAGTACACCAAGATATCATCCATGAAAACAACCACGAAGGAATACAAGTATAGATGGAACACTCGGTTCATTAGTGCCATGAAAATTGCAGGCACGTTCATGAGACTGAACGACATAGCCATATATGCGTATAGACCATACCTGCTCTAGAAGGCTGTGAGAGGTATATCAGATGGTCTAACATGCAACTGATGATAACTGGACCTCAAGTAAATCTTCGAGAACACCCGAGCTCCTCGAAGCTGATCAAAGAGATCATCAATCCTAGGCAAGGGATATTAGTTCTTGACTGTCAACTAGTTCAGCTTCTGATAATCCACACAAAGCCTAAGGGTACCATCTTCCTTTTTCACAAACAGGACAGGAGAACCCCAAGGAGAAGTACTTGGTCGGATGAAACCCTTGTCTTGCAACTCCTCCAACTGTTTCTTGAGCTCCTGCAACTCTGGTGTAGCCATCCTATAAAGAGGATTGGGCACCAGTGCCACCCCTAGCACAAGATCAATAGAAAAGTCTACCTCGCTCTCTGGAGGCATACCTGAAAATTCTTTTGGAAAGACATATCTGAAATGATCCACCACTAGAGGAAAGTATAACTGTGAAGTCCCCTGGTCATCTAGATAAAGACTAGCAATCTGGGTTGTGACTGCTCCCAACCCATGATGCTATGAACCCACTCTTCTCACCTGGATATCCCACTCTCCCTTATGAAGAAAAGATCCATCCTCTGGTGATATGAAACTCACCTTGTGGTGATAACTATCGACGACTTCCTGGAAGGGAACTAGCCCGTCCATTCTGAGAATGACATCATAGCCTATCATCTCTGGGACATAGAGATCCCAAAGTAAGTGACACCCACCAACCTCAAGAGATAACTCCTTGCACTGAAATACACCAGATGTTCTTGTCCCCAACGGAGTGTCTAGTGTCAAAACATCAGCAGAAGAAAAGATACAGATCCTAAGGATCTCCACAATAGTGACATATATAAAACTATGTGTAATACTTGTATTAGAAAGTGTTGAAGATAAAAACGAGGAAACTAGGATTGTACCTTGAACTATAGAGGGGCCGAGATCCTGCACCCGATGGGTCTGCTCCACTGCAAAAGTCTGGCCAGCTCCACGACCCTGTGACCCTGCCTGACTACTTTGAGCTGATCCACCCTGCTGTCGCTAGTGGCCTAGTGACTGACCACTACAACCGTGACTCCACCTCAGCCTGAATGTCCGGAAGAAATCTAGTTCCTAGATTGGTGAGAAACTAGTGGAGCTTCTCCTGTACGAGGAGTCATAGAAGAACCCATGTCATCAGTTTCTGGTGAAAAGATCTAACATAAATGCTAAAGGTGTCCCAAATTTCTGAAAGATCAGCACTCCACCGGGTCTCTCTGGCACTGAGGCCTTGTATGAACATTTCTATTGAACTGGTAGCACACCACCTGGATACCAGAAGATGCATCCCACCTACTCGGATCTCCCCGTGTAGTCTCCCTGCGGTGCTTCTGGCTATCAGCTTGTGGAGCACGAACTCTGGATGTCGACTCACCCTAGCTCACAACTCCGGATTCCCTCAGATTTTTCTCTGTGATCAGTTCCTGGTTGATAATGGAAGTGATGTAAGTTAACCTAAAGATATTCACCTAAGATAGGATGTCTTGTCTGAGGCCATCCTCAAACTTCCTTTCCAGGAATAACCCATCTTCTCCCAGGAAGGGTACGAAATGATGAAGCTCGGTGAAATAAGAGGAGTACTCCATAACTGATAGGGTACCCTACTCAAGGATCATAAAATCCTGGGCCCGGTTGGCCCTCAGGGTCTCTGGATAGAAGTAGTAATAGAAGATGCGCTGGAACTCCTCCCAAGACATAACCTACAAATGACCTGCCTGTGAGATCACATACCACCATCTCTTGGCAGAATCCCATGGCATATAGGTAGCCAGATTGACTGTCCTCTCTGGAGGCATCTCCAGATGCTCAAAGATCGTTAGCATGGATTTGATCCATGACTCTGTAGCTTGGGGTCTTCCTTCCCCTGAGAAGGTGGGAGGATGCTGCTACTGGAAGACCCACTTCAAATCATCCATCGACGGGGCAAGAGGCGATGCTCCCTGGAAAGTTTTCATCATCCTCATGAAGCCTTCCCTGAACTATGCATCAGCACCGGTAACAGGTATAACTATTGGTGCCAAGACTGGAAAAAAAGAAGGATCAGCAGGTGGTCCCTAATCAGCCATGTTCGGTGTCTGATCATCACCTGGCAACTGGCGTATAACTGGAGGATGTCTCTGTAGCATGACTCTGCAAGGTCAAGCGCATACCTTAGATTAGAATTATCAAGGAATGAAAACAAGGAGTGTAAGAAGAGAACAAGAGGAAGAGAACATTCAAGTTTTACGAAACATGACTATAGGGAGTGTACACTACCTACACGGTGTGTTCCCTGAAGTCATTCACATGGGCATGTACTTTTGCCTAAATTGGTCATGTAACATCCCAAACACACGGCATGTTCTCAAAACACACAGTGTGTAATTGAATCCTCTTCCCCTGCCCGGGTCCTTCTACATTGTTAAGACACATGGCTATCCAAAGACAATACTACACAGTGTGTTCAAGGTAGAAACGACGTGTACTGGACAAGCTTCACCTGTCCCGTGTTGTTAGTGACATGGTCAGACACACAACTCAAACTAAACGGCGTGTTCCTGACGAACACGGTGTGTACGTGAAAGGATAAGACCGACCCGTGTTGTTCGTGACATGGCCGGGTACCTAGGTTAGAGTACATGGCATGTTCAAGGTGGACATGGCGTGTATAAGAAGAGACTCCACCGACCCGTGTTGTTAGCTACATGGCTAGGTTCGTAGGATTATACTACAGAACATGTTCAAAGCGGACACGATGTGTTTCCACCAGACTTTTCCCATCCCGTGTCTCTGCCCACACGGCCTATGACACAGTCGGAGACTATAGGGCGTGTACATAAAGTACACGGCATGTACTTAAGATAAACTATTTCTTCCCGAACAGAAGAACACATGGCATGTAATTAATATTCCATGGCGTGTATTCTAGGTTTTCCCAAACAGTAAGCCTCAGAAACTACTATGGAACCTAGGAAACACTGAAACAAGCATTGAAAGTGCCAAATTTCGATCCGTGAGGGCCCATATTCCCCGCGAATCAAAGTTTGGCATCTTATACTAGTTATAAACAAGAATAACAGTGCAATAATCCACCAAATTCTGGTCCATGAGGGACCATAACACCTTAGGATCCAAAGTTTGGTGTTCATTCAAACCAAACCTCACACAAAAATCTCTACCAAACAACAGGTATTTCTATCAAGTCATCTATCACAATAACATTCATATTCTGCACAACATCTATCACAACAACATGTAATCACTAATGCATCCTAGATGGCATGGAAAGAATGCATGGCATGTGATTTCCAATAAGTTCCTATATGATGCATGAGATGGAATACCCTAATTTCATTGGGTTGTGACAGAAATAGAACCTTAACAACATCAACGATAACTTAACAAAACATATGAATCACCCAACGATGTAGTCAAATCAACCGTAAAATTGCAAAACAAAAAAAAAGTGAAATAACGTGGTAGATTGGATTTTCCCTGTATAAGGCTGAGCTACTCCCGGGCATAGATTATTACCAAGTACCTATTCCTTCCTATCCATGGATAAAGGATCCAAACAATAATTCAAGGTAAAAGAAATCCTCTGATACCACTTTGTAACATCCCGGTTCTGGAATCCACCTAGAGGTGCCCCGTACCCAGTTAGTCACATGGCCTCAAGTGAATTTCCCCGAATGCCAGAGGCTGCCGACTAGCAGCGAGGGCCTTCAGTGTGATGGTGGGGAAACTATGCACTCATTGGTAGAGTCCACAACAGAAGTAAACGACACACAATAGAAGAAGCAGTAAATATGTAACAACAGTAAACAATGGAAGACTGATAAAGAAACAACTGGAGCATAAATATATATAAATGATATATGATACATATATGTCTAGGAAAGTAGAAAAACAAGTCACAATGCGGAATACAGTACCAAACCAAAGTACAAAAGAAACACAGATGAGAAACTCCTCAGCATCGCAAGCCTCATCTTGGTCCCATCCTCTCCATCTCCAAAGAAATCAAGTACCCGAAGTTGAAGGGCGCTTTCCCTTGTCTATACCTGCAACAATATAATCTTTTTGGGCCCAAAATCATGACCCAAATAGGGTGTGAGACTAAATCCCAGTAGGAAACCACCCAAAGATCTGTTCCTAACATTCAGTGAGTATATAGCAAGTAAAAGTATAGAAATCAGTAAACAAGGAAGCACTAAGTAGTAAACCAATCTATAGTTTAAGCATTCAAAACACCACACAGAATGCAAGAGAAAAACCGATAACACAATAGGTAACCGTCTGGGAAGCTCCCAAACCTATCCCCTCTGGTTCTACCTATCATGAACAAGAAACCCTCTAGGCAGCACACACAGTCTCACCCCTCTGGTTTAGCTAAAGTATAGACTCTATGGGGAATCACTCACTGTCAATTCCCCCTATAGTCTTGTATCGTACTAAAGGCACTCTAGGGAAGCAATCAACGTCAATTCCCCCTGTTCCCGCATCGAGGAACTATATAAACTCTAGGGAAGCACTCAACGTCAATTCCCCCTATGGTATCGCATCATATAATTATAAATACACTATGTAGAAGCCCTCAACGTCAATTATCCCTATGGTCTATACACCAGGTTCTCACGGCCCCGTGTAAGTGAAAAAACATAGTATCGCGTAATGACAAAAGTAAAACTCAAGAACTACCTGGCTAGTAGTCTACAACATAATAACATGTCAGAAAAAAAGTCACTCCATCCTACAATACTAGGCATGGAAAAGGAAACAACATCCAAACAGGCAAACTAGACCCAAAGGTCAAATACAGGAAAAATATGCATGGGAAATACATCCAAAGCACAAAAAATTACCCTATTAACAAACAATAAACTCTACTCAGGAATAAAAGCAAAGAAGGAAAACAATAGGGGCAAAATAGTAAACACAGATTACCCCATTCAATTTTATTGGTGGAATTTTCAAATAACACGCAAAGACTTTCTATAGAAAGGCACAAACCACCTACCTCAGGTTAGGAGATCAATATACTTGAACTTAGAAGCTTGAATATCCTTATAACACCGTAGATCTATGAAAAATCATAAAACGTTAAACCCACGATAACTTGGAAAAAAGAGGAATTGGAAAATGATGCTCTAGAAGAAGGGATAACTCACCGATGTGATTCCAACGCAACCGACGGAGTTTGATTTGGAGGACGGACGGAGGCTTGGGGGTTTGTCAAAGATCTGCGGTCGTGCAGGTTCTCTCGGAAGAAGAAAGCCTAGAAGAAGATGGTTTTGTCTGTTAGATGCAACCCCGGTGCTTTTAATGAAAAAAAGAAAATACATGATGTGTACTTTTGGAGTACATGACATGTACTTTCCCTTTCTATTCTCCACTTTAGGCGGCCTCCATGTCACCCCACACGACCGTGTGTGTGGCCATGACACAACCAACACATGACCTCCTGCGGCAACAAAGTACACAACATGTACTCATAAAGTACTCGGCGTGTACTTCAAAAATCTCCAGAAACTCCTCTTTTCTCAAAAACTCCAGAAAAAGGAAAAATGTACCTGAAAAGAAGTTCCAGGTTCTTACACTGAATAAATTATTTATATCTAACACCCTTTCTTTAAATATCATACATAATAAATGTATTCAGAATCAAGGGAAAGGAAACATGATAAAGGGTGATTTCAGGTTCTCATTATGGGTAAACAATGAATAAATTCAAGTATAACATGAACATAAGGGTATGAAAACATGAGTATAAAATTTTAAAACCACAACCTTCATATCAAATATCATAATCCTGAGTCATGGAGTACATATTAGATGTTTATAATACATAAATCATAATATAATCATAGAAAATGAGCTATTATAGATTAACATTAGCATAATACATGAATTTTTGAAATAAAAATAAGTAGGGAAAATCATTCCCATAGTAGTCAAGCCTCACTACAAAGGCTATCATAGCAGAGTAGGTTCACCCTTACACCATCAAATTAGTCAAGGATCACTCCTAGTACCATAATATTGTAAATATTACATTACTTAATTGGGTTCACTCCCCATTCTAGTCATGCATATCTCATGAGATATAAATCCTTACCCATTGCATTAGAGGAAGATATAGGTCTCACCCATCTCATAATGAAACCCATATTTATATGTGCTAGAAGATCTTAAAATATTCATCATATTATAATACATGTAATGAGATGGGTTTCATAAATATCTCATCAGATTATAAGCTATTTAAAATATATCAGTTTCACAATCATCACATTATTTCATCATATAATAACCTTTGGAAAAAGAAGTGAGTTTCATAATAATTTTATCATGGTACAACCTGTGGAAGAAAAATGATTTTCATAAAAATATTATTCTAAAAAACCATTCAAAGGATGAATAAGAATGTAATATTTGATTGATATCCTAGATAAATCATAATTTATATCAACAGATGTCATATTAGATGGAAAATGAGTTTAAAAGATCATTTAAAACATTTATTTTGAAAAATATCATTTCTGATTAAAAAACACACTTTTGAAATAATAAATAATTCTAAAAATCATTTTATATTAACATAACCTTGAAAAATTATAAATTAATCTTTAAAAAATAATTTAAAACATTTCTTGAGGAAAATTACTTTTTCAGTTTGAAAAACACATTTTAAGACATAAAATATTTTTGAAATCCTTTCCATTTTGAAATTATTTATTTAATATATAAAAATTTACTAAATACTAAGGAAACAATTTTCATTGAAAAGGACTTTAAAAACATTTAAGGGAATATTGAAATCATTGAGTAGTCATGACATTGGGAAATACTATTTATGCTGTGTATTTATAAATAAAGAATCTTTTCAGATTTTCACAAAAAGAAAAAAAACCCATTTTTTGAAAATGACAAAAATATTAATTTTAAAAAATTTGTTAAAAAGTATAAATGGGTACAAATTTAATGAATAAATAATTTGGAATTTTTTTTTGAAATCATTTTTAGGAAACATAGTTTTAGGAGATAAAATATTTCTGATCAAAGGGAGAAATGAAGTCAGATTTGTTTACGAAAATTCTTAATTATTTTAATTACCAAAGAGTGAAAAAAATGGAACTATTACATGAAAATATCATTAATAACCAAAAAATAATAAAATTAAATGAGTTTATTATATGTTTTTTTAAAAAATTCACTTACATTTAATTTAAGATTAAGTAATATCAATTAAAATGATATTGAAAAATAAATACTTATAATGATCATTATGTTGAAGTGAAAATTAATCAGTAAATAGATTATGCGTATCAAATTTTAAATCCAGATAAAATAATTTGAAATACAACAGTAGATAATCAAAAGTAATTACACACATAATATTATAATGTTAAATATAATTAAGAAGTAATATAACTTAATGATAAGAAATTGAGTTATGAAATTAATAACCACTGGGCAACTTTCATGTAAAATATTCTTGGATGAAATAATTAAATTGAAACTTAAAATAAAATTAAGTATTAATTATTAAATTAATTACATGTAAAAGGGGTAGTATATACACATTATAAAATATATTAGGTGTATAACATTGCAATATGCCTCGATAAAAGGAAATTGAGATGATGTCCCCTTCCGCTTTAGTAATATTTTAAATATTAATCCCAAATATAGAATAACATTAAATTAAACTAAATATATCCTGAAAATAATAATATTTATGATATAATATGTCAAATGGGTGGTATATACACTGAAAAGATGAAACAAGTGGGGAATTTTCATTTGTCTCCCAAAAATTAAAGAGAGACTGGAAATCCCTTACCTTAAGACTAGACTTACTTCATAAACAATCAAACCTAATATATAATAGATATAATTTTATTATAAATATATTACATAATAATAATAAATATATATATTATACCATATATTATTTACTTATGAGATTTTATTTTCAATTTGTTAACAATTCCATGTTAAAGTATCATTTCAGGTAATAACCGCTTTGTTTTTCGTATATGTTTTGATTTATTATTTTGGTTACTATTACTTTTATAATGGTTACATCATCTATAGAATGTTAAAAATGATATAAATATTAAATATAATTAGTATATATGTATTCATATTAATCTTTAAAAGTTAAAGATATAAATTGATATACATCGTTCATGGAGACATATGGTTGTATGTACACATGAACATTATTTCCATTTTCTAGATGGAAAGAAAGAAAAAAAATTAAATAATTTATTAAAATTATAGAATAATTTTTATTTCATATATATCACATATGTTCATTTATACCATCATTATTACCTTCTATGTAATTAGTGAACGAATCACATCACTTTGCGAGACAATAGTTCATTGCACACACATATGACATTATCATATTCCCACGAAATAGAAATTAAATAATGGAACATGTGATATTATGATTCCATAAACATAATAATATCATAAATATAATATATAAATATTTAACAAATCATTATAACCATATGTGATATGTTGTAATTGAAAGATAAATGACATCGTTTCGTGAGGCAGTAGTCATCCGTACACATGA
The DNA here is from genome assembly GCA_963277665.1 of Viscum album. Taxonomy (NCBI): domain Eukaryota; kingdom Viridiplantae; phylum Streptophyta; class Magnoliopsida; order Santalales; family Viscaceae; genus Viscum; species Viscum album. Next base: position 361,539,969 of record OY728125.1, read on the forward strand.
ATGATGATTTCGTAGAGCATTTGATGGAATATAAAATTATTTTAGGTCATGAAATTAACAAAAAATCATATAATGATAAGTAATATACTTATTTTATTATATCATAATGCTTTAATAATAATTTAATAAATTAAAGGAAGAAATATAATGAAAACGTACGATGAAGAACGTTACCACTTTCTCAGGTAACCTCCTTAGGTTTGTATGAAAAGACTTACTAGGTAGATTTTTTTTATGTAATAAATATTATAGTAAGATATTAGGGATTTTGGAAATTTATTTAATTAGGTATGAGAAAAAATTGTTTGAATTTGTGAATAAGAAAGGGGAGGGGTGGACTTTTATAAGTGGAGTGAGCGACACACTTGAATTTTTTTAAAAGACAAAGGTGTACCAATTTTGTTTCACATGACACAAGGAAAAAAAGGAACATTATCTATAATTATACCTAATAAGGTAGAAATATGGTAATATATACAATATTTTCATTCCTTTTTACACTTACATGTGTAGTTTAACGCCAAGTAAACTCATTTTTTACCGTAAGTGAAATAATTTTTATCTTATATTTTATCTATTAATAATTGTAAAAAATTATGTTAAAATTATTATATAATAGATATTTTTCTTATTACAAATATTGAATCCATTTTTTTCAAATTAAATTCCAATAATTGGAATGTTTTAATTTAAAATTAATCTCCCTGATGCGATAAGAAAACGAGCTTTCAAAAAGAATAATGTTCAAAAGTTTAAAAATATTTTTATATCATAATTCAATATCAAATTTATTATAATGAAATAAATTTAATGAATAGATATATATTTTAATTTATTTCTTTAAAACCAATTTAAAATAGTATATATCAATATATATAATTTACACAAAAATATAGTTCTCAATTAAAATTTAGTTTTTGACTATTCATCCAAAAATGAAAATTTTCAAAAAATACCTAAAATTAACTATAAGATAATTTTGAGATGATTATCTAAAAAATAAATTTATGTTTTCTTTTTTATTTTCTAAGAGTCAAAAATTAATTTTATTTTAATTCACAAAAATACATTGAAAACATTATTTTTGAGAAATTAGTATTTTTGAAACATATAAAGACTTTACTAAAAATTATGCTTTTTATTATCATTATGTTTTATTTACATAAAAAATTATAATTAATATTTAAAAATTATTTATTACTATTAATGTCACTATGCTTAATAACTATGTAATAACAATCACATTTAAATAATTATATTAATAATATATTGCGGTCTTGTTAAAAGTCGGTGTTGTGTATAACACAAGATATCAATCAATTTTAATTTATTTGTAATAAAATAATTAAAAAAACTTAGGGTGTTACATTCTACCCCCTTAAAAATAACTTAACCCTTTAAACTCATCACTTTGATATAAATAAATGAAAATACTTATGCCTCATCATATCCTCAAGTTCCAACATATCTTCTTCGAACTGGTAGTTTCACCACAAAACATTTACCATGTGAGTGGTATTTTTCATAGAAATTTTTATCTATGATCCATAATATATATCAGTTGTTCTTCATTAGAAATATCATTCTCAATTTTCATGACCTCTGAGTTTAGTAAAGGTGAAGATTCAGGTATGTACTTCCTCAGGAGACATATATGAAACACATAATGGACTTTAGAAAGGTTCGGTGGAAGTGCTAATTGATTTTATAGCATCCAAAAATGATAAATAATTTCAAATGGACTGATATACTTAGGGATTTGTTTCCATTTATTTCATAATCTCATATCTTTCTCCCATGGAAAAATTCTTAGAAACACCTTGTCACCAAATTCAAATTCTAGATCTCACAAGTGATTATCAACATAAATTTTCCTCCTGATATAAGAGGTCTTGATGTGTTGTTGAATGAATCTAACCTTCTCTAACATTTCATCATCTACATCAGGTTCTAATATATTTCATTCTCCAAATTTATTCTAGAATGTTTGAGATCTACACTTATATCAATAGCAGCATTCTCAATGAGCCATCTGAATACTCAAGTGAAATATGTTATTGTATAAAAACTCAATTAAAGGATGTTTTTGATCCCAACATCATATAAAACCAAATTAAAAGGATCTAAACATATCATATAGTTATGAGTATAGTTATTTACCAAACCATATACCATTTTTACATATGGTGTACACTTTGAAATCTATTGAATTAGTTGGGAAAAACTTGATAAATTAATATCTTTTACTCAATAAATATATTTTATAAGGAACATTCTTCTTGAATTAAATATATTATTCAGTATCTGGGGAATGATTTGGATAGTTTTAACACATGTGGGTCCTGGTTGTAGATACCCCCTCGATGCATCGGTAGCCTCATGATACAAATTATTTGGACAATTTGATTTTTCCTTACTTGATATTTTATAAACCATCTTCTGAAAGGTCGTGACAGTAAAGGTACCATGTACCTATGAAACATGGAATCCAATAATTAATCATTTATTAAATTTAGATTTATGTTATTATTATCTATGATATTTTTTATTTGACAACATATATGGATGCATTTTAATTCTTAGTTTATTGATTTAATGACGTGTGTGTTATAATAACCCAGTCTTAACATACATGGATATTACATCATTTTAGATAAATATTAAGAAAATTACAAAAATACATTACCAAATACCATAATAGTTTATTGTCTTAGGAAACATGGAAACATGATCTTTTAACATGGTGAAAGGTCTCTAACATATACCTTAAATATATTCTCTTTAGTAATACTACTTAAAACCATTATTCATAACCAGTGGAAAGGAAATGTAATAATGTGGTGACCTCAGATGCTCAGTAAGAAAAAACAAGGGAGATATATAGGCATAACATTACCATAAGTGTATGATAATGTGATCTTAATAATATAATCTCATACCATGCATATCAAAGATCATAATCAAGAGTCTTTGAATAAATATTTGTAGTTAATAAGGCATGAATCTAAATGAAATGAAGATCATAATCTATGAGATCATTAAATAATATTAAGACATGTGATTGGGGATGGAACTTCAACATATAAAATTATTTCCATAGTATTCGAGGCTTAATTCCAATGACATCTTAGTGGAATAGATTCACTCCCCAAACAATCTTAGTATTCAAGGTTCACTACCAAGACTATATTATTGAAAAAATCCATTTACTAAACCTATTTCACTCCCCATTCAAACCCTGTATTGCTGACCCAAGTTCACCTCCCATTATAACATTGTTTTATTGAAGTGAGTTCACTCCTCATTCTAGCCCTGTACTACTGAACCGAGTTCACCTCTTATTCTATCCATGTATTACTTAACTGAGTTCAATCCTTATTCTATCCCTGTATTACTGAAATAAGTTCACTTATTGTTCAATCCATGTCTATATCATGAGTTATATAAATATTTACCCAATTCATTGTTGGGAGATATAGTTCCCACCCGTCACATAATTAAATCATAAATATGTGTGAAACAAGATAATAAAACATTCATCATATCATGACAAAAAAAAGATGGGTTTCATAAAAATCATAAAATAACCCATGAAATGAAATCAGTATCATAAAAAGTTCATCATATCATAACCTATGGAAATTAAACACGTTTCACAATCATTTAATTATAGAATAACCCATGAAAGGAAGTGGGTTTCCTAAGTGTTTTATTAGGGTATAACCCGTGTAAGAGAAATAAGTTTTATAAACAACATTCCATCATAATAATAAACCATTTAAAGAAAGATTAATAATAGTGTTATTTGATGATAACCCTAATAAAGAATAAACTATATATAATTATATCATATCATATGAGGAATGATTTTAAAATATCACTTGAAACATAACGTTTCATTGAAAATCACTTTTTAAAATCTATAACATTTTTAAAATAATTTTATATAAAACCAATTTGAAATATTATTTAGGAATCATGAAAAATAATTTAAATCATTTCCTAAGGAAAATATAATTTTTTCTTTGAAAAAATATTTTTTAAAAACATAATCATTTTTAAAACATTTTTCTTTGAAAATAACATTGAAAACATATAAAGACATATTTGAAAACCTTTTTAAACACTTAATAAAAAATAATTTTTTATGAAAAACTGTTACTTCAAAAACCATTTCATAATAAAAATAATAATTTCAAAAATACTATGGAAAAAAGTTTACATTAAAAATAAACATGTAAACTTTGAATTTAAGCTTCATAGAAATTATGATAGGTAAATCCGTACATGCCAAACATTCTTTTATACATTGTAAATTTTTTAGAAAATCTCCATGATCAGAAAACTAAAAGGATATTCCTTATCATGTATTTTTTATTAAAAATTTAAAAAACAAGTAAAAATTTATTTTAAAAGTCATTGTAAATAATTTTTGAAAACATTTTTAGAAAACATTGATTTGTGAATAAAGAAAATTTCCAACTGAAGAGAGAAATAAAGTTGAATTTTCTTAAAAACACATTCTAAATTATCTTAAGTACCAAGAGTGTAAAATAATACCAATACATGGATATATAATGGATAACTAGAGGTTAAGAAATATCATGAGAGTTATTTAGATATGGATTATAATATTATATCAATGGAATTATAATCATAAACAATCTTGATAAACATTGATATTGTAGCAATAAACTGTTACCACTTTCGTAACATTGAGTAATAATGATATGGAAATAATATCATTAAATAAATATAGAAATATAATTAATTGAATGAAATTAATAATCTAAAATTTTAAATGGTAGTATATACAACTTATAGAATAATATAGGTGTGCAATATGACATGTGTCTCAAAGAAGAAAAATTGAGACAAAATTACTTTACTAATTTGGTAACTTTTGAACTATAAACCCCATGAAAGAGAAATAATAAATTGGATATGTAAATAAACATATATGTAAGGATAATAATCATATAAAATTTTCATGTTTAATATATACACCACATAAACATAATTAGTGGTGAATAAGGCATAAATCTCATAGAAATAATAGTGAGATGAGAAAATCCTTACCTAAACCCTTGAATTATTAGTATAAATTAAATCCACCTTTATAGTAAATATATATTTATTATAAATAAAACAAAAAACCATATTGTTATATCTAATGTTGTATATGATTTTATTATAACATTATATCACCCTTTTATTAATAATCCAATGTTAATGTTATGTTTCAGGTAATATCGTCTTTGTTTTCTCAGATATGTTTTGACTTTTTATTCTTGATTATTTTACGTAGATAATGATTTAATTATTTCCAAAAATTAAAACATGATATAAATATAATATATATTTAGTATATAAATATTTATAACAATTTATAAAATATTGAAATATGAAATGGAATACATCATTCATGGAGATGGTTTTTCGTACGTACGTATAAATGTAGTTTCTGTTTTATTGTCGTATTTAAAAAAAGAAATTAAATGACATATATGTATATATATATATATATTATAATTTATATATCATATATATAATATAATTTTACAATACATATCCTTAAAAAAATATATGCAATGTTTGAACGAATCACATCGTTTTGAGGTGGTGATAGTCCAAATGTCCACAAATGAAGTTATCGTATTTACACAAAATTTAAAACATAAAGTAATATTTTATGTAATAATTTAAAAAATAATAAAAACATCAAAAAAATAATATATATAATATAAAAATAGTATTTACATTATAATTCCCAACCATGATAGGTGTTAAAAGAAAAACGAATGACATTGTTTCACGAGGTGGTAGTCCTTCATACACACGAACAATATGTTCGTTACCAATTTGATGGAAGTGTGTGTAGTTGTAGGTCTAAAAATTATAATAAACAAATCTAATTTTATTGAGGATACTAAATTTATTGCATCATAATTTAATAAGAATAATTAAGGGGTGGAGAATGAAAATAAAACAAAAGATCTTATAGAAGGATACTACCTATACTTTGGGTAACTCATCTTGGTTTTCACCAAAGGGATTCCTTGGTTGGATTTCTACCAAAATTTAGGATTATATGTTAATTTAAGGGAATATGAGAGCTTATTTTTATGTAATTTTATGATCTAAAGTGGTTAGGGAGGTGTAAAGAAGTGAGGGAGGTGCCCTTTTATAGTGGTGGAGGAGTGAAATTATTATAAATATAAAAAGTTAAACACTATTGAGATTCCTCCCTAAAAATATGTTCCTCCAATAATTATAAATTATGAATAAAATAAGGGACTTGGTCTCAATATGTCCAGAAAATTTCTTTTCGACAAGTTTCTAGGTCATTTTCCCCTATAAGATTAAAGTTTAACCATTAAGTGATCTTTTTTTTTGAGGATAAAGAAAAAAATTTATTAAGAGAGAAAAGACAGAGAAAGTTTACATAAAATGAAAAGATGGAATCTTATTAAAATCTCTAATGAAATGGGGAAGGAGCTCAACCGGCATAGAATCACTCCATGTCATGGCTTGGTTGACTCCTTTGTTGGCAAGACCATCCGCAACCGTGTTTTCTTCTCGATAAGTATGAGTGGCAATGTGTCTGATTTCGAGAAGGGCATTTAGAGTGATCATCCATCGAGTAGTGAGAGGCTATGCAAGGTGAAGCACTCCATTCCAAATATCTTGCACAATGGTGGTGGAGTCACTCTCAATCCAGATGTTGCTCCATCCTTTTAGCTTAACAAAATCAATGGCCTGAATCACCGCCACCATCTCCGCTTCTAAGGCAGAGGCAGTGCCACAACTTCCAAAGAAGCATCCATGACAATGACCAAGATAATCTCTGAAGATGGCCCCACATCCCGTAGGGCCTGGATTTCCTCTAGAAGCTTCATCAACATTGATCTTGATCCATCCAGGTGTCGGGGCATACCAAAACACCTCAAGCAGGAGCTTCGGCTTAGTGTAGATGCCATCAATGTTGAGGCGTCGAAGAATCATAAAGTCCCCAACCAAGTTGTGGCAGTGTTCTTTCTGAAGGAGGGATATTTCCTGGATGGCCATAGTGATTCTCATCCTACCTGCAATAAGATTAAATGAGTAATTTTTTTGAATAATTGCATTTCTATCATACCAGATCACATGTTGAAGCTCCATAATCACAGATAAGAAAAGATTCTTGATTTGTCGAGAGGAATCATGTTCCACACAATGTATAAGTTGGGAGTAGATAGAGTCACCGACTAACCATATGCAATAAAAAATGTCAGTAACATAATTCCAAAGGGCAGTGGCGGTAGCACAAGATAAGAAAAGGTTATTAGTGCCCTCCCTATGTTGATGGCATAATTTACATTTAGAGCATAGCTGAACTCCAAAATACTGAAGACAAAAATATGTAGGAATGCGATTGTGGTAAATGCGCTAGACAAGGTTAAGCCTTGAAGGTTTAATCCAAAACTTATGAAATGATTTCAACCAAGAGAGAATGGGGTCAGAATTATTGAAACAATACTGATAGAAATGTTTTGAATCCAAAATACTATTATGAGCTGGTTCCTAAAAAAAGAGATCATCCCCATTTATAAATGGGTAATTGTCCACAATTTTCTTGATGTGATCAGGGAGGTTGGTTGAACTAGAGTGCATAACCAGATTTATGGTTAAGTTGGCATTATTTAGAGGGTTTTCAGGAGTGGTCATTGAGATGAGGGGAGAACCAGTCCAGTTATCATGCCAGAAATTTATGGTGGAATCTGAACTGACCATCCATCTTGAGTTAGGCATGATGTCAGTAAAGTCATTATGAATGGATGGCTAGAGGGAGAAGTTGAGGTAATTATATTGAATTTTTTAAGTTTTTGTAGGAACCTGTTGCGATGGAAGGATATGGAGTCAGATTTATCGTTGACCAGCCACCAAGTGAGCTTATCTTGAAGAGCCTTATTAAAAAAGTTAATATTTTTAATACCAAGACCACCTTCTTCAAGGGGTTTGCAACATGTTGACCAAGGGACAATAATAATATTTTTTTCAATAATTCTACCAGTCCAAACAAAATTTATCATGTATCCATTAACTTTTTTATGAGACTATTGGGCTATTTATAAATCATTATGGGGTAAACCATTTTGGAGATAATAGTGGATTTCACGAGGCAGATTCTGCCAGCCATGGCGCGACGACCCTCCTCGAGCAAGGTGGGTTGGAGGAATATTCCTGTTGCTGTGGAGTGTGATTCGTGGATTCCCTCTGGCTGTGGAGATGCACTATGGACGTCGGTGGTTTCTGGTTCAGTTCTGCGGGTGTAAGACCGGTCTCCGTCGACGACATACTCTTCGGAGCGCTCCTGGTTCTGTTCTCTGCAGCTCGCGGTTGTCCCCCGGTGTGTCTCTCAGCGTTTGAAGTCTGCGATCATGTCTCCGCGGTTTGGGGGTTCCGACTCTTCTCAGGTGAGTTCGGGGGGCTCTGTTGTGTCTGATGTGGTCGATCTAGTCGGTGGCGGCGGGATCTTTGGTTTCAGGGGATTGCTCGCGGTGTTTTTCGTTCGTGGTTTGTTTCGGTTCTTGGTGAATCCTTTTCTGTCTTTGTCGATCTGGTTTTGTTTAGTTCGTTTTAGGGTTTTCTTTTCCCTAATGGATTGGGTTCTCTGCCCTCTGTATGGCGGTGGTGTTGTGTGGTTTGTGTGGTTCTTCGTGGTTTTGCGTATGGATGATTTTCGGAGGGGTTGTGAGGCTGTTGGACCCGTCAAGGTCGACGACGACGGTGTCGGATTGGTCTTTTCCGGCGACCGGTGGGATACTGGGCAGGTGACGGCGACGGCGGTCTGGACGACGTCGATGGTGATGCGTTTCTTCTATGGCGGTGAGGTCGGAGATAATGCCGGTGTTGGTGCTCCGGCGACGACGGTGAGAAGCGTTGATGTCTGTGGTAGTTCCGAGAAGCTTGATGATGATGGTGACTGGTGGATGATTTCGACGTCGGCCGGATTTGCGGTGGGGGAGCATTTTCCACGCTACGCGGTTCGAGGCGGCTCGTGGATCAAGCCGAAATGATGGCGTTTGATGCGCTGACTGGAAAGTGGAAAGCGGGTGAAGTTTGGGTTTCTTTATTTTTGAAAATTTCGGTTTTTGGTGTAATGGTTTGGTTTGTAATTGTCTTTGTTTGTTGGGGACTTTTGATTGGGTTTGGGCAAGATGTTCGCCCTCATCCATCTCCTTATTTACTGCACTTTTTATTTCTTTTAATAAATGGTCAGAGGTTATTCCTCTGACTGAACTTTCCTGGTAAATCCTTTTCTAGTAGGGGGAAGGATTTTCGAAAATAGATAGAGGATTTATTCCAACTAACTAATTGTCCAGAAACATCTTCATAATGAGACATGGACTTTTTAAGGTCATGAATATTTTTCCTGCCCCCATTAAGGAATAGAATGATGTCGTCAGTATATAGGAGGTGGGTCGGGAAAACAAGGTTTCTGGTAGCCTGAATGGGTTTGAGCTTGTTTTGTTGAACAAGAGAGGATATATACCTACTGAGGTAATCTTCCACAAAGGCAATTAGAATCACAGAGAGTGGATCACCTTGCTGCACACCTTTTGATAATTTTAAGTATCCCTTAGGATAACCATTAATGAGGATGGATATAAAAGCCGAATTGAAAAGGTAATTTATCCTGCCAATAAAAGTTTAATTGAATCCGATATCCTTAAGGACGTTGAAAATAAAGATCCAATCAATGGTGTCAAAGTTTTTTTTAATATAAAGTTTGACATCGATATTCCCCCCTCTGGACTTTTTATTTAAAGAGTTAATGCATTCTGAGGCAGTGAAAATGCAATCTTGGATAGATCTGCCCTTTATGAACCCTAATTGATTCCAATAAATAATCTTATTACATAGGGGAGAAAGCCTATTGGAAATGAGATTAGTAATTATTTTATATATAGAGTTGATGAGAGCAATGGGACGGAAGAGGTGTATCTTAGAGGCATTATCAAATTTAGGAATAAGAGTCAGGAATTGGGCATTAAGGCCATATGGAAGAACACCATTAGTGAAGAAGTGTCGCGCCGATTTGCAAACATCCATGTGCACCACCTCCCAATGATGTTTAAAGAAACCATTTTTGAAAGCATCCGGCCCTGGGGTGCTATCAGAGTTGAGGCTAAAGACCATATCTTTTAATTCATGGTCCAGCGGAGTGCCTAAAAGGAAGATATTATCCTGTTCATTGATAATATTTGGAATGATCCCAGGGATGAGATCTTTATTTATACTAGGCCCATTGAGAGTGTTGTGAAAGTAGGAGACCACATGATTGGCTATAACTTCATCAGAATCAAAAAGAGTGTCATTATATTTAAGATAGGATAAAGTGTAGGAAGATTTACTAACTCTCTAAAGAGCATTGTAAAATTTTGTGTTCCAATGACCATCATAGATCCATTTGGTTTTCAAGGTCTGTTTACGCAAGTTTTCCTTGTGGATATGAAGAGAATTGAGTTTCAAGGAGATGCTCAGATCATTCTGGGTATCAGAGGTAAAATCATCACAAGTCGAGCTATTTTGAATTTGATTGAGATCAAATTCAAGAGAATAAATCTATATGTCCATTTGGTTAAGTTTATCCTTATACCAACCCTTTAGACAGTGTTTAAGGTGTTTTAGCTTAGTGACACAAGCAAAATCATCAGAGTGTTGATTCATGGATATCCAGCCATTTTGGATGAGTTGAGAGCATTCCAAGTTCTCAGACCAAGCATTATTAAATTTAAAAGGAATACTGAGTTTTTCTCATTTAGATAGGAGTCTAGCAAGGATGGGGTGATGATCTGAGTTCAATTTAGGTAAAGTGGTGCTTGAGATTGTGTTCCAAAAGATTGAGATGTTTTTATAATAAAAATCAATTTGAAATTGGTTCCAATGAAGTAATTTGGATTAATTTATGTATAATTTATCTAATTATATGTTAGAATCAAATTAAAATATAATTTTAATATATAAATATATTAGATGAAAAATAATTTTTTAATTAAAATTCAATATTTTTTTACTATTCATCAAAATATGAAACTTCTATGAAACATACCAAATATTTAACCAAAGTAAATTTTGATATCATGATTTAAAAAATGACTTATATTTCTGAAAATAAAAATTATAAAATTTTCAAAATTTATATTTAAAACTAGTTCTCCATCGAAAGGTGGTAAAATTATCTTTTAGAAAAATACATCTTTTTATTTATAAAACTAGATTTATGCTAATCTTATTCCTATAAAATCTATTGTATTAGTATCAAAAATATTTATTGAATAAATAATATATAAATATTATTTAAAAAATTTATTAAAAGTGTACTGTTTAATTTAATGAGATAAAATTCTATTTGTACATAGAGAAATAGTTTTCTTAAAAAATGAATTTCTTTATTATCAAAATTTTCATACAATAATTTATAACTAATTTATAAAAAAATGATTCATTTTATATAAATGTGTAGATCATAGTTTCACAATTTATTCGATCCTATTCATAAGTTTTATTCCAACAACTAAGTGGTAACTATAATAATATTTAAATTACAGTATTTATAGTATATTTTAGTTTCGTAAAACTAATCCTTACATGCATTGAAAGGTATCGAAAGAAATATATATTATATGTAACAAAAGAAAAAAAATAGTGTTTCACATATAGAAATATATTATACATTTTGTGTATAGTGAAATATCAACATGGTGTTGCATATAATTCAATAAAAACTTAGTACATTCATATAATAAAATCTATATTCAGTGTTGTGTGAAATGAAAAATATCATAAAGATTAAATTAATTCGAAAATGAAATATTTCACAAAATCTCAAGGTGTTAAATGTGTTTAGTCATCTTCCTTTCCATATTTATTATGCCTTAGTTAGTTATTTAAATGGAATATGTTTTATTTTATTACCATTCCATATTAATTACTAATTCTTAATGCAATATAGCTTACTCTATAATTATCCCTTACTGAGAATTTGAGATCACCATTATTTTTTTATTTCCCCAAGTTATTAAGAAGAAATATTTGAATAGGATTTCAAGGAGTTTTTTCATCTCGTTTTTATATGTATCATTTTTTATTTTTTATTTCTCAATGAAATATGGGTATATGTCTGTAACCTTGTTTTCTAAAACTAAAAAACTGATCAATCCATCAAGATTTTATTACTTGTATTCATTCTAATGAAATAAAGTAAATCACCAGCTCTTGGATTCTATGCTTGGGGTATTATAGTTTCTTTCAAACAATGTTTATAAGAAACCTTAGAAACTATATTTAAGAAAACATAGATTGGGGCACATAAACCTAAGGTGTAATTTGAAGATAAGTACAGAAAACCATACTAATGTTTTCGTAAGGTATATATTTTGTGGGTCTTACAAGAAATATATCTCAATATTAATAATAAAAGTGGATGTGGGTTTGGAACAAATGTATCTAGGGGTAACAAATCCAAAAATGTGTGTCAGTATTGACTCATGTATAACATGATACACAAAAAATGGGTTGTAAACCTGGTTTGGAACTTCCAAAGTATACACATAGGATAATCCATTTTTCATTACAAAATGATTATGAAGGATTTGAAAGTAAAGAAATACCCAGAGAAACAATTTTAATTTTTATGAGATAAAAAATGAATATTTTTTCATTTTATATTAAGTATTACCCTATATTTGGAATTAAAAAATGTTAATAATTGTATGATCTAATCCAGCATATACCCTTGTTTAGAAATGAAACAGTTAAGGAAGAAGAGTATCAATAAAAATTTCCAATGTAGTGGTTTCCGAGATGAGAAAGCTGGTATAGATGGTATTGGAACTGAGAAAGTTTTGGATATACTAGGGCAGTTAAATTAGGTTATGACATGTAAACTTTATAGGATAGAGCAACCTGTTCGACAATGAGATTCATACATGTCAGATTTCTTTATATGATAGAGGAACCCATCAATTAGTGGGACTACTCATCTAATGGAAGCTCAGAAATGGATTAAGTCTTTGGAGAAGATATTTATGGTTTTACGATGTGGTGAAAAGGAAAATGTTACACTTTTAGTTTATTATCTCAATAGAGATTTTGATCAATGGTGGTCGTTTATCCAAAATACTATGTAGGAAGATTAAATAGAACTCTTGGAATGGAACGATTTGAAGGACACAATCATTGATAAATATTTACCTCATGAGAAAAAAATATAGATGAAGAGAAAATTAAATATTTTAAAGAAAAAGTATTATAAAAGTGTTACAAATTATGAATATACCTTTACATGGTTTTCTAGGTATGATATTGATTTCATATTCCACATGGAATTCTCGATTAACCAATTCTTTGAACTGCTTAAGACAAGTCTTATAAGGGCACTAGAATCTCAAACTTTTTCTTCATATAATTACATATTTTTTTTTCAATATAGATAAATAATTGTCCATGTATTATGGATTCAAGCTAAATTAAGAGAAGAAGAGGCAATCTGAGCACCATTAAAAAGAGAATGCATTAGACGGTAATATGAAAACTGAACATTTTACACCTTGTAAAAAGTGTGGAAATAATCCCCATGTTACTTGCTTTAAGGGAATGAGAGTTTATTATATGTTTGTAGATACAATTCACCATGATAAAGAATGAAAAGGGAAGAATAAAAAGGAAATATTTAGTGTTACAAATGCAATGAGATTGGGAACTATGAAAATGAATTCCCCAAACATCAAGGGAATCTACCACACAAGAATACAAGAGATAAAGGTCAAGATTATGTTATTGATAAAACCAAAGTGGAATGATTAATGTGATTATGTATTTGAATCCTTGAGTGATATTGTAAAAGTATTTTATCAATGATATTGTGACTATATGTATTATGAAATATATAAGGATTGTACTGAAATACTATTTCATTAATTATTTGAGAGAATATGTTGAATGGTACCAAGAAATGTGATTCAGTGTCAAGTTATTTTTTTTGTAAAAAACTTTGTTATAGGAAAGATAAACCTTAATATCATCTTGATTTTGATATAATGATGCTTGGATAAAGAGATGATGAAAATAGATAATGTAAATTGGGTACTACTAACTACCTTGGAACTGATTATAAAGTTTTAGATCATAATACTTGGAATGGTTATAAGGATGACCATTTATGAAATAATTTATGTTAATATTTGGAAAATGCTTTAGAGTTTAATTTATTACTTCACCATATAATAAAACCTATTATAATAGTTGAAGTATAAATAGTTGAGGGAAAACCCAAAGGATAATGTTGTGTTTATGAAATAGAAATGTATTAATTAAGTATATTTAATTATATTCCTATAGAGTGAAATAATTTATCAACTCTAGGAAAAGGTCCTTGAAAAAAATATTTTGTCATACTATCATTATTTTTATGTTATAAAAGACATTTTTCACACCTCTATTTTGTGGACTTGTGGTCAAAAACATTTTCATGAACATGTTCTTGAACACTCTATATCAAAATTCTGTAGTTAAATTTCTCTTCTATGTCTATGTTTTGACTAATGTCCCCATTTTCTATTACCTAGTTTTATGGTGACCTTCACATTTCCCTTCCCCTGTTATTAATAAGATGTGTTATTAACCCTATTTATAATGTGATTTTTTTATAAAAATATTATTTTCAGATATCGAACCCTTTATTATTGAGATAATGTTTAAAATTTAAGGATGCAATTTATATATGGTTTGGAGAATATAACACCCTGAATATTCTAAAAGAACAACTTGTTATTCAATAACATGTATGAAATGAAACACAAAGCATAGAAGGGAATATAATATCCCATGACATTAAAATATTTATACTATTTTAAATAAAATCAATATATGATATGGATTGTAATGTATACAATAATGAGTTAGTTTGAGTTACATGTAATAACTACTTTTTTGATGGCTTTCATTGCACACAAGACCAAGTTTTAACTAATATTATTAATATAATTATTTATTATAGAAATTATCTCTTATACATTAAATTACAGGTTATTTATAGAATTAAATATATTATGAAATATATGGTTTAATTCATTCGTGAAAAATTAATTATAAATGAAAATAAAAACCAATTAAATACAAAGGATGTGTTTTTAGGAAAACAATTTATTCGCAAAAGAAGTTTTATCTTAATAAATTAAATTAATTATTATTAGTGAATAAAAAAATTTAAATAAATATATAATATATTGAAAAAAATATTTTTACATTATTCCAATATATTTCATAGGTATATGATAACAATAGATCAAATTTAACCCATAAAAGATGTATTTTTTTTTCTAAAGGCGGTTTTATAACCTTTTAATGGCGCACTTTTTCCAAATATGAATTTTGAACCTTTTATAAATTTTATTTTTGAAATATTAATTTAAAATTTAGTTAAGGGTGAATTTTTGGTATTTTTTGGTTTGTTTCAATTTTTGATGAATAGTAAAAATACTAATTTTCAATTGAAAACTGAATTTTCATATAAATAAATTATATTGTAAAATTATATTTTTAATTAATTTTAAATTATGAACTGATAAATTTTAAATCTATTAACTAAATTTTTTTTATTGGTATCAATTTTATATTTAATTTTGATATAAAAACTTACTGAACTCTTGATCATTTACACATTACAAACCCGTTGTTTCGTCCCATCCACAGGATTAATTTGAAATTAATTTCTACCAATTATGTGAATGAAATTTTAAAAAATGGATTCCATATTTTTAATAAGAATAATTTATAATATATATTGAGTTAAAAGTATTTTTTTACCAAATCTAATAGTGGAAACAATTAAAATTAATTACAACAATTATGTTATAAATGAGTTTACTTAGTGGTTAAACTTTAATCATATGTGAAAAAAAGACCAAGAAACATGTCCAAAACCCATTTTATGTACATATTTAGACTATAACTCCAATTTAATATAATATAGTTCATTATTTTATTCACATGCTATAAGGGAGATCTCCCAATAGTGTTTACCTTTTTATATTTACAAGAATGCCACTCTTCCTCAACAATAAAAGGAACTAATCGCCTCACTTATTAACAACTCTCAAGCCCTTTGGATAATGCAATAACATCCCAAAAAATCTAAAAAAATCACACCCTTATCCTAGAAGACTCTTTTTGGGTAGAAATCAAACCAAAGATGTTTTTAGTATAAATCAAAAAGATTTACCAGAAAAGGAGGTAACATTATTTAATGAGCACTTTAGTTTTATATCTTTATCTAACCCTTAAAATATTCTTATATCAATATTATATAATAAAATACATATCATAAATATAATAATACTATTTTATCTTAAGTATAATACCTACACCTACACACACATCCATCAAATTGGATACACAATCAAATTTTTATTGTGTATGGAGAACTACCATCTCACAAACCGATGTAATTCATTCTTCTATTACCACCATTAAAGGTTGGAATTAATGATGTATTTATAGTTTATATATACTATATATTATATTTATAATTTATTTATTCTTATTTAATTATTTTATAACACAATACTTTATTCCTTCCATTTAGTGATAATACTATAACATCGTTTGTAGACATATGGAGTACCGCCTCCAAAAAAGTGATGTGATTTGTTCAAGATTTATATGGAATGTATTAAGGATGGTTTAAAAAAAAATATGTGATATATCTGAAATAAATATGTTACAATAATTATAATATACAAACATATATCATTTATCTTTAATTCTTTTAATACGATTTGAAAATGGAAACATTATTCATGCATACATACGACCTACCATCTCCATGAATAATGTATTTCATTTCTTTTTTTTTAAAACATTATCGATTACTCTAAATACATATATACTGTATATATAAAATATTTAAATCATTTTTTACATTATTTAGATTATTAAATCATGATCTAAGTAACATGAACAAAAAATTACAAGTCAAAACACACTAAAAAAAGAAAGTAATTAATATTTTACACAATGAAAAAGTTAAAGGATTATTAATGAACATGTTATAATAGATATGAATGAAATATATATAAAATAATAAATATTAATATGACTATTTTATAGGTTATTTACATTCTTAATACCATTATATAAGAGGATAAATAATATTCAACCTAAAGAGACTGTAAGGTAAAGGATTATATCTCAATTTACATTTCATTGAGACTTACTTGTTATTATGAAAAAAATTCAATTTAATGTGGTTTATATACTACCTTTTTTTAATTTCAAAGAATTATTTTCACAATTAATGGTATTTTATGTTTCACTTTGAATTACCTCATCCAAGGCATTTGACTTGAATATTACTATTTGGTAAAAGTTATCTTTACAATCTCACTTGGTTTTGTGATTATTAACTTTCTCTTGAAGTAATCACTTCATTATTTCCACTAGAAATTACATTTATTTGAAATATAAATACTATTATCTGATTGGTATAGTTATCTCATAAACTATATTCCATTTTTACATATGGTTCACAATTTGAAAGATATTTTATTAGATGGGGATATATTGATAAATCTATATCTTTTACTCAATACAGATATTTTATAAGGCAAATTGTTCATAAATTGAATTGATTATTCAATATATGAGGAATGATATGGATAGGTATGACATGTGTGGGTTCTAGTTATAGATATCCCCTTGTTGTATTAGTAGTCTCATGAGACGAATCCTTTCTTCCATTAGATGTGGGTTTACCTGATATGTTATATACCATCTTGTAAATGGTATTGATGGAAAATACACCATGTACCTATGAAACATGGAATCCAATAATTAATAATTGTATGAATTCATATTTTTGTTATTATTATCCATGATATTTTTTATTTGAAATCATCTATGGATATATTTTCATTCTCAGTTTATTGATTTAATGACATGTGTGTTGATTTATTTAGATTTCTATATTGATTATGCATTATCAATTTATTTAAATAAAATATGTGTTTTGTTATTACCTTTAAAGATATATTATTTATTATTAATTCAAGATATTATATATTATAATTATCCCTTACTAATCATTTTATCTCACCCTTATTTTGTTCCTTTCCCTAGTTATGAATAAGATATTTTTGAATAAACTTTCAAGGATGTTGTTCATCTCATTTTATTATGTATAATGTTTTATTTTATATTTAAAAATATAATATGGTTACCATGTATGTAATACAGTTTTCCAAAACTATCAAACTGATTGGTTTTTTATAATTTTATTCCTTGTAATCCTACCAATTTAATAAAATATATTAATTTTATAATTATCATTTTTTTATTATATACAATTTTTGAACCATTCTTAAAACTTGGACATGGAAAATGAATCATATCACTTTGTGGAGACAATAGGTCATGTATATACATGAGTAATGATATCATTATTTTAACAGGTGAAAAGGTAAATACATGTATGATATATTAATTTTAAAGATTTAATATCATGTATTATGTATCATATATATTCATTATTTCCATAATTATGACTATTAATTTGAGTCAGTGTTGGAAAACAAATTACATTCATTCGCAAGCCGGTAGTCTGCCTTACAGAGGAGCAGTCACTTTGTTTCCCATTTGTTGAAGAAGAAGATGGATAAATATTATTCCATCAACATAATAAAATACCAGTATATGTGATATACTAGTTTTATTATACTATAATTATTAGGACATAATTTAATGTGATTAAAGAATAACTTACAAGGAAATATCTTGGTTAAGATGATTACCTTCACTTAGAGACACCTCCTTCAGATCACTTACTAAGGAACATAAGATTTTTATTTTAGGAAGAAAAAAACCTATAGAATGTGGATAAGGATGTTGAGTATATATTTTATCTAGGTTTGGTTGATATAAATGTTTTATTAGGTGGGAATAAGGGATGTGAGGTGGTGCCCTTTTATATGTATGGGAGGTGACCTCTTGGAAACTAGATAGATATTTTCCAAAATAATACAGCATGATAATGTCAATCCCATGAAAAATGATTCAAAATGAACATATATTATATGTTTGGATTTGACAAGTTCAATATATGGCCAGACAATCTGATTTTATCAAGTTTAGTTGGAAAAATTTCCCTTATCTTATGTTTTAACCCCCTCCCACAACCCCCACATCTCCCATCAGTAAACTCATTTTAACCTTAACCGAGGAAATTAATGTTTACTTTTTTTACAATATGCTATGAATAAAAATTAAATTGATATTATTTAATAAAATTAATTATTCTGATTCAAAATATAGAATCCATTTTATCAAATTCAATTAATCTAATTAGAATAATTTAATTTAAAAAAACTATAAATTGGGTCAATTTTTTTTTAATGAAATGCTTTTTCAAGCATAATATGATCATATATTAATAATATGAGTAGTATTAATCATCTGATATTTATAAATTACAATATATTAATGTATATTTTATAACATTTAATTAAATCAGTTATCATTAATTTTTTTTACAATTGATAGACATTGTGCCTTAAAAAACAATTTTCTAAAAAATTTCCCTTTTAAACTCAAAATGTTCTTATGTTTATTTATATAAAATTTAATATAAATAAATTATTAATTAATCACATTATAATAAATTATTGTTAATAAATTTATTAATATTTAAATACTACAATTTCAATTATTCATATAATTTTATTTTTAAGGGAAAATGTCAAAAATTCATTCAAGGATTATTTTGAACAAGTCTACTAAAAATTGATATAATCATATAAAAATACATTTTTGTGTCATAAAATATTAAAATGTTCTTTTTATTATATTTTTATTAAAATCGGATGTTAACTTACAATAATTTAGGCTAATTTGTTATAAATAAAATCTAAGATATTTGGTATGTGGATTCGTGAGAGATAGACAAAGAAAAAAAATGAAAAACTACACATTAGACATATAATTTTGTGGTTCATATAATTCTAATTATTTTTAGTATTAAGGCCAAAAAATACACTTGGTATGGGTGATCATTTTCCCTCTCAGTAATGACTATTTTTTAATGTTCATGCACTTTGGTTAGTTATCAAGAGAGGTTAACCAAACCCATTTTTAAACATAAAAAAATTATTTAATAATTATTCATGGTGAAGGTTAAATTATAGTATCCCATTATATAATTTTTTTTATTAACACACAATGTTTGTGCATTAAAAATAAATGATAGAAGGGAGGAATATAATTGAAATGTCTAAACCTAACTTGAAATAATAATAAATCAAAAAATTACATTAGAATAATTCGGATTAAATTACATGATTGGAACTAAAGAAATCACCCATCATGTTTTTTATGAGAGGGTGAGTAAATCCTTCATAAATTATAGAGATTTCCTAGTGAAGGACTCTTCAATAGCGCATCACCACTCCACATGATTCTATCTCCATATCCCTTTTCAACAATTGTCTCCCCTTCTATTTATAGGGAAAAACAATCCTCTCTTGGTTGAGTATTTAAGTCAATATTTTTCTTTGCATTTTACAAGGTTAATCCTTGGGATCCCTATCCAATTCAATTGTAGATCTAGTAAAGATACTCAAAAATAGGATTTAAAAATTCGATTTCTACCAACATCACTATGTGACCTCATGTGTCATGCCAGTAAATATCATGCTGCACTACTGTAGTTTCTTTTTCTTCAAACAGTCTAACATGACGAGTTCCTTGTGAAATTCATGTTATTAACATGGGTTTCATTGCTGAAAGGATTCATCATATTTTTTTTATCTTTCATATTACACATAAAGAATAGAACTCATAGTTCAGAACATTCATTTCATGAATAATATTTTCACCTCTTGAATCATGACCATTTCATATTATTTCATTTCATTTAGCTTTAATGTTCTGATTTCATGCTTCTCCACTTCTTATCCCAATGTGAAATATTTTCATCTCCTCAATTTCATCTTCTTATATTTATTTTCCATTAAATTGAACTCAAATGTCTATTTCCATAAAATTAATAAAAGGATAAATAAAAATTCTAGAAAAATGAATTTTATACCAAAATATATTAATTTTATATTAAAAAATATATATAATAAATGTAGATATAAAATCTCCCCAAACATGAACTTAGGTTTTTCATTAAGAATTAAATATCAATATATTCACCAATAAAACCCACATTTGAAATATATAAATATCGATGTAAAAAAAATTAAATGATTTTAAATGGGAAAAAATGTTTAAGAATCATAGGAGAAAATTATATCAACTCCTTACTTTTCAAATAAATATATAAATGATAAATTTTAAATTTTCTCTTTTAAAATAGCACTACCTATTCTTACTTCCATTCATATTTCTCAATTCATTATAAATGTTCATGCCAATTTTAATTTACCTCACTTGGAATAATTTCTCTCGTCACTAGAGGTAAAAATGTAAATGAATTTTTACTCATACCTTGAATCATACACCTTACTATAGTATTGAAATGAATCCACATTTTCCATCCCATAGTGAAAAAATCACATGTAATAATGAGGGATTTTAAATTAGGTTAAAATGATTGAGAATTTATTGTAGGTAGGGGAATTGATGTAAGAAAAATTAATTCTAAAAAAGGAGTATAATCTATAATTAATTTTTTATGAAAATTAGATGAAAATAATAGAAGATTCTATCTTAAAATTACATCTCCCCATTTTTACAAAACTAAATGAAATGTCATGAAGTAATGAGGTATAATGAATAATATACACCATATTGAAATATTTGTTTTTTCTTTTTTTTTATTAAAAGTTTCAACTTATAATAATATCACATCCACCACCCAACCCCAAATTATCATGATCATTTGTTATGAAATGGTGAATTTTAACCTTCTAAAGACAACCTCATTTTTTTTTTCATTTTTTCATTTTTAGAGGGTTAAAAATAATTGTAAATTAACGAATAAACATAACCTAAACCCAGGAAGGTACCTAATATCTTTATTCAATGTGAATAATCCATTCCACTATATCAAATCCCTCCCCCATTATTATATTTATGAATATTATTTTAAATACATAGAGTAGGGTTGGAAAGGGTAAAAATGTTACTATAATGTGTATCTTTCCCTAATAAGGACATTCATGTATTATAGGGGATAATATAAGGATTTTTTTGAGGGTAGGTACAAGTATTAAATGATAAAAAATTATTCCTTAGTCATTTTAAAGTGATTTTTAATAATCATATATTCCACAAGATGAAATGAATGTTCTATAAGAGGGAATTTGTGAGGCTCTCAAGAAATATTTATAAGAAAATAATGAAAATATAAGGCTTATAATTATACCAGGAATGTAAATATGTGATTGGGATAATCACTTAGGGCATAAAAACTAATAAAAATTTGTCAACACATATTTTAGTAACTTAAAACATGTAAAATATAAAAAAAATTTCATTTACAAAAATCAACAAATTCACCTAAATAATAAATTTTTAAATCCATTTCCTAATGATTATCTCTTTTGATTTAACTACCTTCTAAATTATTAAATCATATTTAAAAGAAAAAATAAAATAGGTAATTATTGTTATTCTAAAAATGCATTACCTCCAAGATTATTGAATTTGAAAAGGGATTGAATTTTACCATTAAAAACATAAAAAATATTTAGTTTATTTTAGGGGAGTTATAAAAAAAATTAAAACTTATACTCCTATTTTAGAATTGTGGATTGGGTGTGGCTATGAACTCTGATTATTTTTTTCTAAGGTTTTTTTTCTATTTAGTTCACATTGTGAACTATCCTTTCATGACATAAATAACTTACAACCTCTTCAATTTCCTTCCAACTATAGTCTCCCTTGTAATTAATATTCTTATCTTCAACTACTTCTCAGTAATTCTTCAATATAAACCTAAAAAACAAAAATCACATTTAATAATAAGGTATAATAATGATAAAAAATATAGAGCAATTGAAACTAAATAACTAGTATAAAACTAAATCCAATTATTAGGAAAGAAATAAAAACTAATGATGTAGAAAGAAAAAAAAGTAGGTTACCTCTTAGAAGTCTCCCTTTTATAATGCCATTTGGCTCAGACTTTACCTTTTTTAGGTAAATGTACTATGATATAATGTTAACTATCTCGATCTTACACAATTCTTAATTTGAATCTCATCTGGTGTAGCCTTAATCATATTCTTATTTATGGTATACTTTAAAGAAAGATATTTCTCAGTGTTAGATAACCCCAAGGATTATGAAAAAATTTATTATATTGTCGATATTTGGTAAACTTCCTATTTATCTTCTTCTTCAGTTTCATTTTTTTAGTTTCTTTAGTGATATCATTATGTTCAGTATACAGTTACTCAATTTATTCATATATTTCTTCTTCATTTTCAAAGTCTGCGTAGTCACTGTATATTTAAGATATTTTACTAATATCCTTATCCTATTATTTTTACTATGATCCTTGGTTATCATGTAATACATGAATGAATTCAATAATAGAACTCCCTTATTCTCCTCCTCATTCTAATTCTTCTTTTTGTTCTTATTTTTTAATCCAACTTAGTTTATGTGAAGTAACCTCCTAGGAAAAGTTCAATTTTTTTTCATATTTATAATGAGAAGGAAAATTACCTCATGGTGTGATTCAGTTTCATCTCTTATGAATGGGTCTTAAATTTCATCTTTTATATGATCCTCATCCTTCATTTCATCCTTGGACTTCTCCATATACCTTTTTATGTTCCCTAAATTTTTTGTCCCTTATTGGAATGTTTATTCCATGACTTAGAGGATTTAAACATCCAAACTTGGGTGTGGTTGATATTGAAATGTCTAAATTTGTAACCCCAATCCATATATTTAAACTTTCCTCTCATATAAATTAATCTACTATGATAAATCATCCATTTAAATTGTTATTTGAATATTGGATTTCATTTTGACGTTTTTAACACACATAACTAACAACAACCAAGAACACAAAAATTAAAAAATAAAAACCTACTATAAAAGAGGAAAATAGAAAAACGTGAGGAAATAAATTTTTGAAATTATAAAACTAAAGTAATATCATCACCTTCTACCCAGTAATTTTTCTGAAAATTTTATGCCACCTGAGGTCATTGTTAACTTTTCCAGGGATATAGAGTTTGGAAATTTGAAATATGAACAAAACTGTAACTCAGTGACTCTATAAATAAGTAGTATATGATTTTAAATTCCCAAGTTTGATCCCATGAAGATAAGGTTGAGAAAAAATAATTTAATAATTAATACCTAAACTTAGAGATAATAAAGAAGTAAAATCGAATTACCTAGCATTTGGGTTTGGGAGAGGGTGGAGAAAAGAATGGAAAATAATGTACCGAACATATAATTTTTAGTTTCATATACTAATGGTATTAAGGATAATAATTTATTACTATTTTGGATGGGATGAGCTCTATGAAATCCCCTTGGTCCAAGTAATCACACTCCCCCTCACTAACACCCCTTTTTTTGATGGTAATGTACTTTGGTATGTTATTGATTTCATAAACCCAAATCCATTCTTAAACACAAAGAAAATGTCTTAATAATGTTCATAATAAATGCTTAATTCTATTATCACATTATAGAACACTATATTAATTAACACATAGTGGTAATTCATGAAAAATTAAATTGGAAATGGATGAAGAGAATTGAAATTTGAAGGCCCAATATGAAATAATTATAAATAAAAAAATAACACTAGAAAAATTCCCCACAAATTACACATTTCTCATAGAAGAAACTAACCCTTAATTTCATCCATGATAGGGTGATAAACAATAGTGAAAATAAAAACCTACATAAATTGTGTATATAACATAATAAAGGACCTTGCAGCAGCACAACACTTCACCTTGGGATTAAGTTTATATGTTTATTTTCAATAGTGGACTTCGATTATATTTTTAGGATGAAATACACATGAGGGAAGATATCTTTGTAAAACAAAATGCATATTTGAATTAATATGGGTAAATCTTGGGAATCCATTTTCAAGTTAAAGGGATATCTAATCAAGATTATCAAAAATTAGATATAAAATTTTGGTATTTATTGAGATCCTGACATAAACTAATATCTCACATGGTGAAATTTAATGCTTTATTCCTAGTGTTCTTTTTCATAAAATATTCTCACATCGTGAGATTTTTATGCAATTCAGAACAAGAATGTGGGTATCATAGTGTGAATTCACATTTCCAAATATCTTCATTTTTTTCACTTTAATATTCCACTTCAAGCCATAAAATAAGGCTTAATACATCTCACATCAGGAATAATAAGTTCACATAATGAATCATGATTATACCAAATTGTTTGGTTTCATTCAACTTCAATCATCTGATGTCTCATTGTGACACTTTGTTTCATAGTGGTAAGTATTTCTAGCTCCTCAATTACATCATCTATTTTTTATTATTCTATTAATTGAATTCAAAGTTCTCTTAACATTAACTAATAAATAAATAGTACATAAAAAATACTTTAAAAAAATATGAATTTTACATTCAAAAATTTAATAAATAATTGTATTTATTATAGAGAAAAAAACTCTTCACAATTTAATGATCATTCTCTTCATTTAACTTACCATCTTAAAAAACAACTGATGAAATTATTGAACCCAATATACAACCCCTGATGTGAAGTTTTTGGGGCAGGTGATTGTAATGGAAAACAAAACCTCTCAAAAAATGTGACAACGACTTGAGTTTAGTAACGTTATTAAAAAAACATAAATAATACAAGAGAGGTATAGATACATGAAATAATAAAAGAACATAAACATTAAGCTAATGTGGTAATGAAAAACAAGACATAATATTCTTCTAGCCACATTATACCTACATGCATAATAAGAACACCACAACACAACCTTTCTTAATGAAAAATAGTATAAGTAATCTTATAATACAAATTAGAAAGAAAACCTGAAAAAATTATAGAACAAATGAAGAAAATACGCATGAATACATGAGATAAAAATAAAAGGAAGATAAAAAAAATACCCAATATAATAAGTATTGAATTCTTAAAAATCTATGCCTATATGAAGAACCTAGAAAATAATAACTAGAATGAATGAGTATATTTTTTTGAGTGAAAATTGTTTGAAAATATTTATTTTACTCCACTAATATCACAATTTCATAACTCTATACTGGAATATGAATCTCTAAGAAATAAGTTTCAACGATAGCTTCATTTCACCTATTCTATCTATGGTTACCTATAACTATATCTTTATTTATCTCATTGGGAATTAAAAATATCTATTGTTATTGAGTTGAGGAAAAATTATATCCTCAAAAAATGATAAAGGAGAGGTAATCATGACTCCTCAATATATATGGACATGTTTTCGGTTTGTGGTGCTGAAAAGAATTAGTTATTGTAAAAACATGAAAAAATAGTGTAGAGTAATATGAAACATACATTTCCTATAAGAATAAACTATACAACACCCTGATTACATCATATTATCTCTCATTGGATCTATATTATGTTAATTTCCACACTATTGAAGAATAAAACACTAAATACAACTATTTCATCAGAATGGATCTTTTGATGCTTCATGTTTGATTAAATTTCCTAGTATGGGGTATGTTCAGAATAAGTCTGCACATCAATATGAGATTAAAACCTATATCTCATACAATTATAATGAATTATAATATAGTAGTAAAGAGACATGCGCCAAGACCATATAAGGATGTATGGGATTCATCTATTATCCACAATCACAGAGTGTAATGGGGAATATGACATGGGATATTCTTTCATGAGACTCTACTCCCACACTATTTACATCAGTTATGAATCACGATATGATTCATTAATTAAATTTAATATTCATTTAATTAGTCAATGAATAATATAACAATTTGAAATAACATATAGGTTCCATGATATGGAACCTGATACCATTGATGCTCAAGAACATTTCATTTATTTATGAGTGGATATAAAAGGTATGCGATCCCTCATTTTAGGGTACTCTAGACACATAAATCTCTTCAAGCATGATCATTTATTATCTCATAAAGAAGGCACTATCATCCCTTTAGTGATTTGGAATCATCAGGATGTGATTTTATATATACTAACTAGAATACTTCCTCTTAGGGATGTATAAAGTAATCTTTTTCCAATGTGATATCCATAAAACATTCATTCAATATTAAAATATGGAGGCAATCACACTTTTGGTATACAGGTTGGTTATTTTTTTTACATGTTACATATTTTGATGTTAGATCAAGAGTATCATGGGTTTCTTCCACTACAGGTGATCATTAGACTCTCAACCTAAACCCATTAGTGTTATCAAATACCTTTTCTTCAAAATAACAGTATATGATTTTACATATTTTTTTCATAATCGGTGTTTTTGTAATGTGTTTATTCCAATATAGTAATGAATGGTATGAATAAATTATTCTTTTTAGGTCAATTAGAGTTTATGAAAACTGTATGTCATAATTTATGATATAGAAAAATTATTATAAGTTAAATAATGAAATAAAATATTGTTTATTATATCATAAAATATGATTCAATCATAAATTTAGTAGAAACAAAGCATCTGTTCACATTGATGATATATGGGATATTCTCAAATATGATAAGTGCAATATGACTAAACCAATCATAAGAAAAGATATCAATTTTAGATTATTATTAAAAATAAACATTATAATATATGATTTATATTTTATAATATGTGTTATATAGATCATAGTTCACAATTTTTAATTCCTATTATTAGTTAAAAAATATGATATAATGAAAAATTGTTAAGAAAAAATAACATTTTTAAATATTTTCTTATGGATTATAATTTTTTATAAATTATAAGTGTTAATAATTATAAAATGATATTTTAAATTCCAAAATTGAATTTAAAAAGTTAATATTGTTTTCTCTTGTTTGAAAATAAATAAAGTGTTTTTTTATTCATTTATATATTCATGTTTATAAAATATTTATTAATTGTTAATATTTTTTGTGCTTTATTATTGTGTTAAGCTATTATAAGTATATTTTTATATAATTCAATATATTATAGGTATAAAATTATAATATTAAATATTTATCTATCATGTCCTCAGTTTATATTTGATGTTATAATCTTGAATTTATTTGTTAAACATAGTTTTTGCATATTATGTTATATAATTATCATGAATTTGATTATCCATTGAGTAATGTATCCTTAGGTAGAGATAATTTAGGTTTGACTTCCCACTAGCCTAAATGATTAATCATTATTCTATAAATATAGGGGTTAGCTTTATGTGGCTTTGGCCTCACTCATTATAGGGTTATTAATATCATACAATTATGAGCCTTTACATGTTCATATTATATACTTTATACATTAGATGAATTTGGTTATGTATCAATATTTTTGGATACTATTTTAGGAAAATTGACACGAAAGTTTTGGTTTGTACAAAGAGATACACATTAATCTGGTGTGAACACGTTAATTTAGTGTAAAGGATATGGATTCCAAACTAAATCATTAGAAGCATGTATAAAAAAAGGAATGAGACATTGGATAATATAGGTTACATATGATGAAAATATTTTGAATTTAATATGCATGTTTTGTATATAAAATATGTGAGACTTTTAAAAGTAAACTGCTTATATACTAAGGGTTAGATTCCTTCCAAAGAAGAACATATTATGGCCGTGATCAGCCAACTGGGGTAGTCATGCTATAGATAGGAAACCCTAGATTATCATGTGTATGGAAAGTAAATATTGAATGATACTAATAGGATTAAGTACCTATTATTAGTGTTTTACTTGAGTTATACTATCTAAGAGACCCTAATAAAATTATGTTTCTAAAGGAATATAGTTGAGTGAATCTATTTGATGGATTTAGAAAAGGAGTTATATGCTCAATAGTCTAAGAATAATAATTTTTATGATTTGAATGTAGGTATAATAAAATAGATATGTGATAGGAGAAATTCTAAATAAACCCAAAACATAGTGAAATATGGGCCTTGGATCACTAAATGGATATGATGTGTGTGATCATTATTTTTAGTAGGAGTATTTTCATTAAAGTTCTATGGTGAAAATATATAAAAAATACTACTCACACATATATATGTCTTTGTTTTAGATTATATAATATATCATGGTAATAATTTTGAAACCCATTATAGGTATGACTTATAATACAATTCAAAAATGGGAACTAAGACTAAGAAGTGTTCTCAAAGAGAAGCATTGTGAGTATCTGAATGTGAATATAATAGAGGTTAATTTCACCAAATACGACTCATGGGTATTGTATATTGGGTGTGAATTATATATTTTTGTTGATAAACACAAAATAATATATAATAGGGAATTGATAAATAGTGAAAGAGATCATTATGTTGAAAATGGAGAAATAGGTTTTTCATTGGAAGTTGAAAATTATGATATGACTTTACCAAGTGTTTTAGTCCTCAAATCAAAGAAATATTACCATGTTATTACCATTAATTGAATTTTTATTTTTATATCTTTTTTGGAGAAGATGGGATTTACATTCATTATTTGGAAAAATATTTATTCTATATATAAGAATAAAATGTTTTTACAAAATTGGGAATATGGTAAATGGTTTATAAATTATATATTTGGATAATGCTATCTATAAATTTATAAATAATAAGTTCATGGTTGATTAAAAACACACCTATATTTGAAATTATTTCTTTAAACATATAAATGTGAAATATATCCAAAGACTCTATAGATATTTATTTATGGAGTCATTCAATTATAAATTATTTGATAAATGTTAATATTTTTATTATATAACATGATTAAATCACTATTACCGTGGACTACTAGATCTCGTATATAGTATATAGACCATTGATTACTCATTCAAGTGATGGTTTTAGGTACTTAATTACTTTTACTGATTATTTTAGTAGATGTTATTATGTTTTTTTGATGATAAAAAAGAATGAAACTTTTTAAAATTTCAAAAATATTCGAAAAAAAGTCAGGATAAATTGTCTAGAATTGTTAAGATTATCCAATTGGATTTGGAGGGTGAATACTTAAGCCAAAAATTAACCGATCATTAGAGAGACTTTAAAATTATTCCATAACTCACTCCTCCTTAAAAACCAAAATGAAATTATTTTCCTGAGAAGAGAATTAGTTCCATGATAGACATTGTTTGATTTATAAGGAGTAAGTGTGACATACCTAGTTCATTCTGAAATTAGGCATGAGAGGATGCTTCATTATTACTTTACCATGTTCCATATATAGATTTTATAATGAATTTATATAAGATATGGACTGAGAATCATACAATAAATTTTTTAATGAATATTTAGAGTTGCATAAAACTTTTACACTAGTTTGATTATTACAATTGATTTCCCAAGTAAAAGAAATGATTATTTATTGAATATACCAAAGAAAATATGGGATATTATTTATATAATTCAACTGAACAACATGTTTTTTTGGATAAAACTGTTATATATCATGAGAAGGAATAATAATGTCAATTAATTTTTGGGAGTATCATTAAACATATAAATGTTTGATACCAAAAAATATATGTAATTTTTTAGGTGAAAGTTAATGTTGTTTTTAAAGAGTTATAGAAGAATAATTGTCTCATGCTATATAAGAACATCATTGTTCATGTTGGATGTTTTAGGATCCAAATAGGTAAATATTTTTTATATAAAATGATTTTGAAGTAACCTTTATAGAATATGAACTCACAACCTATAGGGAGTCCATTGAGAGTTATAAGTCTAAGAAATAATTAAAATACATGGAATTTGAAATAGAATTCATGTGCACGCACCAAGTTTGGAACTTAGTGGATTCACTAGAAAGGATGAGAACCATAAGATGCATATGGGTATTTCATATGAAAATTAACATGGATGGTAAAGTTTCTACATATAAATCTCTTTTTTTGTGGAGTAATTTTACTAAAACATTTATGGCATTGACTGTAAATAAAACTATTCACCTACAATGATGAGAATGTTTATTTAGATATTTCATTCCATATCTGGTCATTTTGATTTTGATATATATCAAATGGATGTAAAAATTTATTCTATTGATGGTAATTTAGTTATGTAAGAGTATATTATATATCTCAATTTTTTTGATGTGTGAAATGAGTCTTATAGTGTATGGAAGTTACAATAATCCAATTATGAATTGAACCAATATTATTAGAGTTGGAAATTTTGGGTTGATTATGTGATCAAAGATTTTGTTTCATCAAAAACACAAATGATTCCTACGTATATAGGTAGATTAGTGGGGGTGTTGTAATAATTTTGATATTTTTTGTAGATGAAAACTAATTATTATAAATAAAAACTTGACTTTAATTTATGTAAAGATATGGAAGATAAAATTCATCTCTAGAAAAGACATAGATAAGGCATCCAACATACCAATTATGAATATCTATAGAAACAGATATAAGAGGTTGTTTTGATTGATTCAAGAAACTTATATTGGTAATGTTTTAAAATAGTTTATGATGGATAACTCTAAAAAGGGGGTGTTTACCAATGTTACATGGGATGGATATTAAATGATTTATGATTCTTATTAGGAGTTAGAAATGTGGAAAAAATTCTCTATGAAATGACCATAGAAACTATCATGTATCCAATGTTTTTTAATAGACTTGATGTAACCTGTTATATTAGCATTAATAAAAGGTACCAATCCAATCATTATGAGATTTAGTGGATGTCTGTTTAGAATATACATAACTACTTTAGAAGAATTAAGTATATATTTTTGGTTATTGGAGGAGAGGATGAGCTCTGTATAATGGGTTATAACAATGAAAAATTTCAATCAGATAGAGATGAAATTTTTTATCAATCTAGTTTAGTTTTTTTCCTGAAAGGTCAAGTTATTAGTTGGAAAAGTTCCAAAAAAGATACCACAGCAGACACATAGTATATAATTTCATCAGATGCTATGAAGGAAAATATATAGATTAATAAGTTCATATCATAACATGAGGTGGTTCTTAGAATCGAGGGAATAATCAAACTTTACTATAAAGACAATGGATCCATTTCTTCGTCCAACCCCAATATCACCAAACGACCAAGCACATCCTTCAAAAATACCATCGTATACATGAGATCATTGGTATGGGTGATATTAATAACTTTTCTGTGGATAAAGAGGAAAGTGTAATAGATTCCTTGATAAAACCCTTATCACAGAAGAATCACGAGGGTTATATTGAGTCACTTGGAATATGACACATAATAGATTAATGTAATGGTTGAATAAGGTATTTTTATTTAGTAATAAAAGGAAACCTTCATTTATCATTAATGCATTTTTGTTTTAGTTTATTTTTCATTAATAGGTTTTTTATAATATACCATTAAATCATGAATTTTATTTGTCCTTAATCAATGATCATCATGGAGTATTTTGGATTATGATGCTATATTATGATTATAATGAGTAGTGGACTATTAAGATAATATATACATGCTTATTTTTTTATAATACTGAGTAAAATTAAATTCCTACGAATGTTGTATAGTCATCAAAATACATAGGGGTGTATGCTTATTATGAATCATTTCTATATGAGGTTAGCAAGAAGTCTATCATGAGAGCATTCACAATTGTATACCTTCTTTATAAAATTCTTGGATATTATCTAATTTAGGAGTGGTTTAGTATGTTGTTGATCTTGTTATTGGTTTGATCCTAATAAATAATTGATTTTTTTTTCACTCAGATAGTGAGAAAGGACATGTAAACATGATTGAATTTGACTAAAGAAATGCATGTCCATTTTTAATTTACCCCCATATGATGTGTTCAACAAATTATATGAAGGATGTGAGATTTTATCATTTTTTAGATGAATGAAATGTTATGTATTCATTGACCATGTTAGTTTTTTAGAGAATCCAGAAATTATGAGATATCCTATAATATATTAACATTATTCCATGTATAGTAGTAACTCGATATCATTAATAAAGATATTATATAGCTATAAATATGATATATATGATATATATTGTGGTGGACATGTTTATATGGTGATATGAATATTTTTGATCGAGATCACACCACACCCCATATTAGATTGAGTAACAATGATACTTTTCTAGTAGTTGACCTTTTCTTATATCTATGAAATCACAATTTAATTTATTTTGTGAATGATACAAAGGACCAAAAGGACACATAGTTTGTTCACTAGATATTTATTATGTTTTGGGAAAAAATTTCTTCCAAAATGAAGAGAGTTTGATAAAATATTTCCAAAAGTGTTTTTGGATACATTCAAAAAGAGTTGTGATGTTTTTTAAGAGACACTCATGTTATTTTAGTGTAAGTGTATGGTTTTTGTAAATTAATTAACATGGTGTATCATATTTTATGATATACCATGTATTGTAAGTAGTTACATTCATCTTGTATGATAAAATAAATATTATAAGTAGTGACATGCATGTTGGATGATATACCCAATATCATAAGTAGTGGTATGCATGTGATGCATGTTGTAGAAAATGATATATATTTATCATAAAGTGGAAAGAGATAAATATTTCATCCGCAATCATAGAGTATGATAGGGATTTCAGTATGGAATCCATGTGCATGTAGCACTCCCACCACACTATTTACACCATTTATCAATCAAGAGACGTCTGATTAATTACTTTTATATTCATTGAATGTTTCAGTGAATAATTTATCAATGTGTAGTAACAAATGGGTTCCCTAAGATGTCCCTTGATATAACGGACATTTAACCACAATTAATTTATTGAAAAGTGTCTATAAAATGGATGTGATCCCTTCTGTTAGCATACTATAAAAACATGAGATCAATGAAAAAACTTTCTATGATCCTGATAACCCTTTAGATCATTAGAGAATGTTATAGCACCCATTCATTGATCAGGAATATCATGATATGATTGTAGATCCATATTTCTATGTATTACCTTCATAGTTTGGAGGAATTAGGCTACACCACTATAGATTGGGATATATTCAATTCTACCTTTTATCAGGGATAAAAAAATCAATGAAAAAGGGGATTCCTTTATCAGTACTAGGTAAAAGCACTAATAATGGTACCCTTTATCAAAACTAAAAAAAGAACTGATTTAATTTCACCTTTTTATTGGGTTTTAGTGCTAATAAAGGACACTATAATGAATTCCGATTTTAGTAGTCATATCAAGTTACCTTTATCAACACTTTTTAGTGTTGATAAAAGGTATATTTCATAAAAAATGTTTATATATTATTAAAAACCACATATAAATATATAAATATATTTATATAGATATAAATATAATTCAATTTATTAAATATGATTTATGTAATGCTAAATATTTAATTTCAACATAATATATAATATATTTACTGAAAATGGTTTATAAAATAATTTTTTATTTAAAATTTTTATAATTTTATAATTATTATTGATTAATATTCATTTAATAAAAATTCGAGGATAGAAAAACTCAATAAATTAATGAATAGTCTAAAATACGTTAAAAACATGACTTGTATTCCAAAAAACCACAAATTTTGATCCGAGAGTGTGTTTGAGATCTTCCTCATATTAAATCAAATATTGTGAAAAGATCTACAACATGGTCACTAGTTGATAATCTATTTAGTGTTTTATGGTCTAAAAAGGTCTGTAAGGCCTCTTAAACTATTTTTTTGGCTGGTGAATTACTTTTTGAAAATTTAATGGAATTTGAGCTTCGTTTAAAAGGTTCTTCTTGTATTTTTTCAGTTGAGAATATATTTATTCGGATGTCTTACACTCATATGGATAATATAGTGTTGAAATTTTTACATTTATTTTATTTTAGTGTTGTTTATAATTAAATATATATATTTTCTTATTTTAAAATATAATAAACTAATTATTTAAATAAATATTCAAAAATATTTAGAAAAAAAACATATATATATATATAAAGCATATGTAAATAAATATTTATTATTTATTTATCTTAAAATAAAAAAATAACCATTTTATTTTCTTTATTGGAATGAATTCATATAAATATATATATACACATATATGTGTATATATAATGTTTATATATAAACATGTGTGTAGAAATAAAAAATATATTTTTGTTTATATTGAAATATATGTGTACAAATAAAAACACATAAAGGGTGAAATGAATATTTATTTTATATATAAATTTTTATATATTGTTAAATATGAATTATATAATGATAAATATATATGTGATGTCCCTAACTTGGTGGCCACTATCCGGTGCCCCGATCTGGGTTGTCACATAACTTCTGGTACTCCTCCCTGTATTCCATAGGCTTCTAAATAGAAACATGGTTCTAAAGAGATAAATTGGGGAGACTATACCCTCTTATCAGAGTAATATCATAGCATAAATAATATCACCAAATATAACGACCAACAGTAATAAATAAATGGACAAAATGCAATAAAATCCAACAGGTAAACAAGAACCACATGTTATGACATCTTAATTAATACTATATATGGTAAGAAGTCACACATAAAAAGTCCCAAAATCAAACTAACAAAAAATACCAAGTAAAATCTTGAGTCCCAACCCATTCATAACATCCAATGATACAACCAGATAGCCCATGCGGGAACCAAACACCAGGTCTTTGTCCTAAACCTGTATAAGAACACAAGTGATATCTCCCTGGGTACCTAAGTACCACGACATCCAGAGTAGGATATGAGTAAAACTCAGTAGGCCACCACCAAAAATGTATAAAGTAATAACCAATATTTATAATAGTTAATGTAGGGAAAACAAGTTCAACAAATAAAAATGTTAATAAGGAACATGTTTCTCATATTTCCATTATTCTTTTAAAAAAATTTTACTGTAAAAAATAGGTATCACAATTAACAATTACTATTTTACCATTTGATTCATCAATAACTTTAAGTTCAACCAACCAAATAACTAGCTCTAGTCACATCAGAATCCTAATACATGTCATGAGGGGTGAAAACTACTTTTAAATAATAATGGTCATTCACTAAGAACAATTTATCTAATTCCCCTGAAGCCACTAGCTAAAAATGTTTAGTCTAATCATTTTCATTTTTTATCCCATCAGTTAATCATTTTATTCAGTTACATAATTTATTATATCAGTCAATAATTATGCATAAGGGAGTAAGTCAAGTTCCTTATCTTGCTAGGGATAAAATTTCACAAAATAATAAAATACACTTACCTTGGAGACTCACTCTTTGTAGTCTCATCAAAACAAACTATTAGGGACATAAAGCCTCAGTTCCCTTCATGTATCCATGCATTATAGCGTGGGGGTTTAGAGCCTCAATCTAACCCGAACCATGGGCGTAGATCCTCAAGTACAATACCCCACAAATACCAAGACATGTGCACATGATTCATTATCCATTTACTATACATACCATATCTAAAACCATACAAAAAATTAATACACATAACATTCAAAATTAATAATTATTTAAGATATGAATTAAAATAAAGCCTTAACCCATAAGCACTTTTACTGAATACATTACATATCCTCTTTAACCATTTCCCTTTTAATACCTTAAACCATTATCATATTTACTAAACAAAAACCATAACCATTAACACATTTATCATTAAAAACATAACTCATTAGGCATAACATCAACTAAGAACAATCATCATTTATCTCATTTCCTAACTGTGTTAACATTTCAACAATATTTTCATGCATTACGTCTCACAAACCCATATAAAATTTCAATTAATATGGTCCAAATGTACCATTAAAAACAACTCAAGTCTTGAAACACAATTCAAATACTAATTTGAAATCATCTTGAACACATCCTTTTCAAAACATAGGCTTTTCTATTTGAAAAAATAAAACATGACCCAAGGATTCCATTTCAATTTACAATATTCAAATAACCATTAAAACGTTTTGAAAAAATGGTGACACACCCTTATTTAAATAATAATTTGAAATATCTCATGAAAAACCATTTTTTAAATCACTTTGAGGCCAACACCACCTTTCAAAGTGTTACTCTCTTTCTAACATAATTTTATTCCAATAAATTCACAACCAGGTTAAAGCCCCAAAACAAACCATTTAGACCAATTCAATATATAATATGAACTTCAAAACTACCAACTTATAACCATTTAAATTAACTCATTAACCATTCACACACACCCGATTACGCTTTTATTTCCCATTATCTCTCATAATTCTTGTATTATGATATTCACAAATTTATTCACCATTTACGCAGGTTATGTATACCCAAAATGTAGCCTTATGTTTGGACTCACTTATTCAATATACCTAATAAGTTCTGTGAAGTGTTTCAGACCTCAATCTAAGGCCCAAGTCACTATCCCTTACCCAAGACATCAAAATGCAACATGGAAGACAAATATCACAACTACGTACACATATAACACATCAAGACTATGGGGAAAAGATTTAATACCACATACCTCAATCTATAAGATGATTAATAGCCAAAAAACATCCCTTGAATAGAACTGAAACGCCATTTAAATCCCCAACATTGAATTTAATGGAAAAGTGATGGTTTTATAGCTTTTGAAGGACATATGAGATTCTACAAGCCATAATCTAGAAAATCGAGAAAGGAGGAGTGTTAGACTCACTTGAAGATTCGATTTGAACCAAATGACACTATAAACACCAAAAAATTGAAGGAGAACCATCCATGAAGGTGGTGGGGCTATTGGTTCATTACCCTTGCTTTATGGGGTTTAATGGGGTGAAAATTGGGGATTAATGAAATAGTATTGGGAGAAAAAAATGATAAAACCCCACTTTTTAATGGCCATGAAGTTAGTTGAACCATTCAACAACCATGCGGCTCCCTCTTTTCAAGAGGGGATAGGCCTTATGATTTCTTGGGAGAACCTACACATTTTGGAAAACTGTGTGGTAACTGTGCACTAGACTCTATGACAAAGGGTCCCTAAGATGAATAGTTTCATAATCTAGGAACATAATGTTTTCTAACGGTGCACCAACCATGTGTTGCACACAATTTTTCCTCTTTTCTCTTCCTCTCATGTCCCACACCCACAGAATCCCCCCAAAACATCTTATACACCTAATAACCAAGTTATTATCTATAAAAAAGGAAGTTTAATCAAAATTTAGAAAAAGTAATTTAATTTAAAATATGTTAGGATCATACAAACATTGATCCATTCTTCCAAACCTTAAGGATATTGTAAGACCAAAGGTCAGGACACGAGCCCGCCTATCAACATTCATTTCACAACCTTTCTCCCAAACATTTCCATACTATCATAATACCCATACCTATTATACAATCATACTTGAAGAGACCTTATAATGTCCTTGACCTGGGTGGAAATAAATCGATTCCCCAAGCCAGGTCATCACATGACCCCAAGTACACCGCCCCATATGCTAGAGGTTTATGACTAGTAGCAAGGGTCTAATAGGTCCCATGGGAAGAGTATACCCTCTTTACCCAAGTAAGCCACAACAGAACACAATATAATTAGCAGAAACAATATGAAACAACCAATAACATGCATAAACAGACATAACCCAAACTGGGTACAAACCACAAGAAATAGTAAATATATCATGTCTAGTTACAATTCCAAGTGAACAAAACCCAAAATAAAGGAAAAAAAAAATCCCCAAAATGGTCTAGAATCCATGTTTAAAACCTCTTCCATGAATGTTCCATGTCTAACTCAACTCTCTAGCATAGGGACCTTGCCCTTACCCCGACCTACAAGCATGAAATCTACTTGGGTACCCAATGTCATCCTGAGAAGGGTGTGAGTACAACCTAGTAGGCCACCACCAATAGTGTCTACAAAATATCCAATATGAACCGATAGTGCATACAAGTAGAAATGAATGGAAGGTATTTGAAATACAATGCAAGGGACACTAGTTAAAGAACCTCTACTTTGATATTACTATTAGGATTATTTCTCCATGTTCATTATGGAAATCATATCATCATTTAGTTCATCATCAACATGTAATTACATGGGTTATACATTTACCTTATACTCACAATATTCATGGAATTTATCATTACTTATAAGAGAACATGTTAAGTCCCTATCTCACTTAGTTTCATCATATCATGTGATCACCACACTTACCTTAGAGCCTCATTCTAGGTATTTTCATTGAATATAACCATTAGGGGCATAAAGAATCAATTTGACTCCCCAAACCATGTATTCCTAGGTAGGTTAGAGTACCAGTCCAACCCTATCCATGGGAGGATAATAAGTACTTTATCCCACCACCAATCTATGTGAACATGCTTATTTATCCATTCACCATAACCAAACCATAGCACATCCGAACATAACCAATTCCATTGGAAATTACAATACATAACAATCAATATGGGAGTTAATACTATGCTATAAACCATTAATAAACTTACCAATTAGAATTCATAGATATTTAACCAAATTCCCATTTTCATTACTTAAACAATTAAGTATTTTCACAATTCCTATCCAACATCTAATATTATCTAATTACCCTACATTATCTCGTTTAGCCAATTTTTTTTTCATTTCACAAGCTCTTTCCCACTTATGCATTTCAAGTTCAATTCTTATATCACATAGCAAAACCACTTTATTTCATTCATCTCATTATTTATGACCCATAATTCCCATGTATCAACTAATTCTATATCCATAAATTCCCTTATACAACCGTTTACATGTTATTAATTCACAATCCATTTCAACTTTAACATGTTCATCATTTCATATGTACTAATCTTATTTGGAATTTGAATATAATTCATTTACCATTTGAGATAATATTACTTAACCCATTTTACTTAATTTCAATCCATGCCAAAAAACCCTTTATGCCATTACCCTAAAACCTTGGAACAAACATAGATAATCCATTTTCAACTCATCTAAACATATTAACATGTTCAGTATGGGAACTACATTATCGCACATCAACTCTACACTTATATTCACCGATTCTAGGATGGTAATGTCATCTCACCCCATGGGTGGCCCTAAATCATTCTAATCATCTTCAATGCATCCCACAAGGATCGTGAGGGGGTGTAAATAATTATTTTTCCATCCGTTTTACCAAATCTTACTCAACATGGAAAAAGAACATCACAAGGTAATACATATCTCAACATACATACACAACTCTATAACAAAACATTGGGATATATCTTTTAGACCACCCAAATCTATTCCATTGTCGAACACACTCTCAAACGGTGCCTTTGATCTTGATCCAAACCCATCTTTGATTCATCAACCCAAATTTCACTGCAAAAGAAGCGGTTTGAGGGTTTCATAAGTAGGTTTCCCAAAATACAGACCCTAATCTGCAAAGGAGAAAGGAGGAGAGGATTATACATACCCAGATCATCGGCCCATATTTAATGATGACCCAAATGGCCAAGAAATGGGGGAGATCAATCATTAGAATCTCTTGGGGGTCTTGTTTTTCCACTAGTATTGAGAGGGGAAGATAGTAGGAAAATACTGAGTGAGGTTTTAAAATACTAGAGTGGTAATTTTGTAAATTTTTCAACTTTACTGTACTTCACGATTTACCGACACAGTTTTCTAACCCATGCTCAATCCATGTGTGATCCACTATCCAAAATCACCCCTTCTAATGGTATCCTGGTAATTCCACATAGTTTTATTAACCATGCAATCACTATGCGCAAGCATCTATCTAAGGTTTCATGGTTACATGGGATTCTCCACATGGGTTTCACTAACCATGCACAAGCCGTGCAACATACCCAAAAACTCATTTTTCTTCCCCATTCTTTTCCAGAACCCCCCAAATACCCAAGAGTCTTCACATGAACTTGGAAAAAACTTATTTAAACAAAATATGGGACTTAAACTGAAACATAAACAAAAACATACCTTATGAAGAATCTAGGATCTTACAACCTCCCCAACTTATAATGGCTCATCCTTGAGAATTTATTTCTGAACATCACTGAGTTTCCATAATAAGAGATCATACCACTAGGCCTGTCTATACTTTCCATTTTTCCAAGAATCCTACTAAATTCTACAAATTCACCACAAAATGTAAACTAAGGAATGGTTTTGACCCACAATAATTCATCACCCCAACCCACAATATAAACTAGACTGTCCTCATGGATGATTCAACTTCAACTATACCTAACCACTAAAACATCATTGAGAAATAAAAGGAAATAACACCTAACTCATAACACATGGGAACTTCATACATAGTATTATCATTATGGAGAAACCAATTAGCACCCCATCAGCCATATCCTCTACAGAAATCAAGAACCAAATCACTTAGAGTTATTTTACAATTTTTTCTAAACTTTAACGGTGACCAAAACATGATATAATCCAAAGGAAAATAGACAGTCCTTCCAATAACATTTCCTAAATTACATTGATCCACCACTCATATATCAGCAATCCCATTCCATAACCGCACATATAACCACAAACAAAACATTTAGGGCACTCAACCCTTCTAATTTGGTCCAACACTCACCATTAGGGTCACTCACCTGAATGGTGATCACTCGAGTTCCTCTAACCTGAAACATCAATCACATCATCAACCAACCACTTATCCCTTACGGTTCTCTCTACTATAATTAATTGTTTTTCACCCCCACCATTGAGAAAAAACCACTATAATATCAAATACACTTTCTCATCACCTGATGTGTCTGAACTCACCATGCTTAAGGGTCTATAGGGATATTACCCTACGTTGGAATCCAGACTCACTGTTGAAACTATCTAGGAGGTAATTCATACACCATACATTCGAGGATCAAGATCCACCTGACCTCAATCAATTATGACCTTAGATCCACATGGTGCTTACTATTACGACATCCAAACAGAGGTGGATCACTATCACCACACCCATTATAGTTCACCATAACATGTCAGAACTCACCCAACTGGATGGCTCCAGAGCACTGATGACACTTACTCAGGTCTACTCCCAATCCTCTTTGGAGTATAGAACCCAACTGCCTTTTCCATGACTGCTTCCATGTCTTTCCACCCCCATCAATGAATTAACACAAGCTTCTCAAATTCATTTGGAACTACCCAGAGCCTAACCACACTATTTGGCTCAATTATCCATCATAATCATAGCCTATATGGCCTCCCTAAGAGACATGACATACACCTATCAAGTTTCTCATCAACATCCCGGTGTCGCTACATCAATTCAAAATTTTACTTTCCACATCTGGGACATATTTATCACTCCCCACATTAGGAGTGTTGTTTCCAACTATCTACGAGGGATTCCAACCACAACGGCTCATACTTGATCCCAATATAAACCCGAAAACATAGACTTGGATGTCTAGATTTTTTTTTGGAACCAGATAATGAATGTCCCATAAGGCACATTTATTTCCACCATGAATGAAACCCACTACATTTTTCAACAGTCGGTCCATCCCAAGGACCTCACCCAAAACCATCGATGGTGTCCATATCAATAATAAGTTCCAAATATACCACTCCAATGAGTGTAAAATCCATGATGTCACTCATCCAACCAAAACAATTTGAAGTATCTTCACATAAGGTCAGAGCTTCTAAACATACCTGGGATTATGTCAAGATGTTGGGAATGATAATCATTAGCTAAGGTATGCTAATATGTTGTCGAAGAACACCCCTTCAATCACATCCATTACTGATGTAACATCCCACTATGGGACACTATAACCTTCCTTAATCTGAGGTTTCCCGACCACACACACCTCATCACATCCCTACAACACCTAACCATCACCACTCAAGCATTGTTTTTGACCAAGAATTTCCAACACTCCATGACCATCCTCTAAGATGCCGTGAACAAAATTTCCTCTGATAATACTACCACCAAGACACCTGGTATCTTCCGGAATGTCCCTGATGAGAATCAACCAACACAATGATAGACCACACCAATTGATCCAATGGTCTCCCACATATCGATTCTTCCCACATTCGTTATACAGAGAACAATATATT
Organism: Viscum album; assembly: GCA_963277665.1. NCBI lineage: Eukaryota > Viridiplantae > Streptophyta > Magnoliopsida > Santalales > Viscaceae > Viscum > Viscum album. Next base: position 361,583,228 of record OY728125.1, read on the forward strand.
CTTATCCCAATCAAAATCATGCCTTACCATTCAATACCAACATACAGACCTCATTAGGGCCTAAAAGTTTTCACTTTCTTAAGAAACACTTAACTAAATTTAGTCCCCACAAGTCACAATCACGTGAGCATAGCTTGAATCCCACTAACATTCACAAACCATCCCTCTTGGTCATTCAACCTCCTTAGTCCCAAGAAATTATCAAAACTTCACCCAACAAGAAAACCATTTTCCCAACAAACTCAATGACATGACCAACGTCACCTTGGTGTCACCTTCAAAAAAAAAAAGAATCTAACCTCACTTCAGTAAGCCTTGTCTCCTCCACTAAGAAAAACATTTAGGCATCGATTGATCTTTATCCAAACATATGGGTTAGGAATTCATATGATGCAACCCTTCAAAACAAGCCTTATAACCCACTATCAGTACTCAGGTTCCCCTTCACAGGACCAAAATACATCCATACCATTCACCGAAGATGGATGTTAATTATTATTTCTAGATTCTACCTCTGAAGTATCTCCCATGCATTATATTACTAAAAACCAACACCATTGGGATAGCCTCCCATGATGTTACCCTTGATTTTCACGAAATTGTCAATGTATAACCACAACTCGAGTCATATCACCTACTATCAGTACTCCCACTATCCCATTATTCCAAACCCATACTAGAATAAATCTTTTGCATCCAATTTTCAATGTACAAACATCCACCTATAGGACACACACACAAAAGTACTAGGAACCCTTTCTGGCCTCTCTCATAGGCCACCTTGAAGGTCGAGTGAAACTGGTTTGCTAAACTAGAGTCATTACAGACAAAAGCCATTTATTCTCACACACATCAAGTTATGAATGAATCAATGTCTTTTAATGGAACTCTCACCCATGTTCCAATATACACTGTATCTAGCGCACCAAGAAACCATTCTTCTCTAGGTTATGCACCAAAGGTAATCGCATGCATACATCGACGCCACTAGACAAAACCCCCACTCTATGGTTGGAGATACAACTTGCAAGACCTGAACCCACATGGGTCACCATTAACACAAAAAGACCCATCTCCAATGAAACTACCACAAATACACTCATTATTATGTCAATCGTATAACCCACACAATTACATCCCACAAGGTTTAATACTTTCACATTACCAAACATCAATATAAGGCCTCAAGGCCAATTCCTAACTAAATATATAAAAAAGAACACCCAAAGGTTCATGTTTATGAACATTCTACATACGAAAATTATCTGAATCCCTACATACTCAGATTCATATCCCCCAAACATTTTCATCTATAAAAATCTTAAAGTAAGTCCAATCGGTATAGGTCACAATTGGAGTAAGCACTACCTTCCATACTAAACCCACTCCACATGAACTATTCTAATAGATGTGTTCAATTCTCTACCAATACCCTAAAACCTTCTTAAAATGGTTCATAGTCAACATGGGGCAATCCGAATTACATAATCACAAACCATTAATCAAATATCCCTTTAAACCATTTCTTCTTTTACACATGAATCATTTCTCGTAAGAATATTTCTCAAATAAAAACATCTTGTAACCATAATTTTATCTAATTTACACTTTTCATTATGAAAAATTCATTAACTATTTCATTATCACCATACAAATCGTTCTCTTTTAAATACCATTCATTCTTTACAATTTACCAAAACCCAAAACATCAAATTGGTCATAATGTTTCTTTATACACAAAATTAATTAACTATCATTTTAATTATTTTAATTTACCCAATTTCATTAACATTTTTAGGATCTATTTTCATCAAAATTTTCAAATAAGTAAAATTTATTCTAATCTATATGCCCTACACACCCATATTGCATGTGCATATCATAATGAATTCCACCTATATACTTAGGTGCCTAAAATTATGAATGAATGATAAACTACATGCCATTATGGAAATGATAAAAATATCATAAATAAGTTAAATCACATGACATGTGAATCGTACAATGGTGAAATATCATTCAACTTTAACAACACACATCGAGAACAACAATTCTCACCCCTGGTGACTTGGGTTTTCCCTCATACATGGGTTAACTACTCCCAAGAATGACCATATAACCAAAGACCGATATAGTGCTAATATCCTATATACCATCCCCAAATAGTATGATAGAGAAAAAAATTCCTCTGATACCACTTAATAACATCCCTGACCTGGGTGCCACTAAATCAGTGCCCCGAGCCGGGTCGTTACATGATCTCAAGTGCACCTCCCCATATGCCAGAGGATGCCAACAAGAAGTGAGGGTATAATAGGTCATGTGGGGAGAATATTCCCTCTTTACTAGAGTAGTCCACAGTAGAACACATTATAAATAACAGAAACAATAAGAAACAAACAATAAAGTGCAAAGTCAAACATATCACAAATTGGGTACAAACCACAAGGAATAGTAAATATGCACTGTCATTCTATAATTCCAAGTGAACAAAACCCAAAATAAAGGCAAACAACAGAATCCAAAAAATGGTCCAGACTCCACATTTAGAACCTCATCCATTCATGTTCTATTTCCAACTCAACTCTCTATCACAGGTCCCTTTCCCTTACCCTGACCTACAAACATAAAATCTACTAGGGTAGCAAATGTTGGCCCGAGAAGGGTGTGAGTAAAATTTAGTAGGACAACACCAATGGTGTCTACAAAATAACCAGTATAAACTGATAGTTCTTGAAAGTAGAAATGAATTGAAAGTAAGTGAAAAAAGATACAGGGGCCACTATTAAGAATCTTTACTTTTCTATTACTATTAGGATTATTATGCCAAGTTCATTATGTACATAATCTCATTATTTAATTCATAATGAACATGTAATTCCATGGGTTAGACATTTACGTTATTCAGACATTATTCATGGAATATATCATTATGTATGAGAAAACAAGTTATGTCCCAATCTCACTAGGGATAGCATATCAAGTGATCACCACACTTACCTTGGTTCCTCAGTCCAAGTGTTTTCATTGAATACAACCATTGGGGGAATAAAACATCAGTCCGAATCCCCAACCTGTGTATTCATAAACATGTTAGAGAATTAGTCCAACCCTACCCGTGGGAAGATCATGAGTCCTTTATCCCACCAACAAGCCATGGGCATATGCTTATTTACCCAATCACCACAACCATACCATGACACAACCAAACATAAATAGTTCTACTAGAGATCACAATACATAACAATATACATGGGAATTAATACTATACTAACCCATTAGTACACTTACTACTTAAAATTCATAGCCATTTAACCAAATTCCTATTCTCATACCTTAGCCCATTAAGTGTATTCACAATTCCCATAAAATATTCAATATCACCAATTACCATACATTAGAACATTTATCCATTTTCATAATTTCACAAGACATTTTACACTTATGCTTTTCATGATCAATTCTTATATCACATAGCACAACTACTTTATCACATTTAACCCATTAGGTATGCCCCATAATTCCCATGTATGAACTCATTCCATATTCATCAATTAACTTATGAAACCATGTATATGTTCTCAATTCACAAGCCATATCAAATTTAACATGTTTATCATTTCATATATACTAATCCTCTTTGGCATTTCGACATAATTCATATACCATTTGACACAATCTCGTTTAACCCAATTAAATCACTTTCAATCCATTCCAAACAACCCTTTATGCCAATACCCCAAAACCTAGGCACAAACATTAATATTCTATTTTCATCTCAACTAAATATATTAACATGTTCAATTTGGGCTCTACATTATCGCACATTAACTCTACACTTAACTACACCGATTCTAGGTCGGAAATGTCGATTCACCCCACGAGGTACCTAAATCATTTTAATCATCCTCAACACATCCCATGGGTAATGTGAGTTGTCTAAATCATTATTTACCCAACAATTTTACCAAATATGACTCAATATGTCAAAAAATTTTACATGAGGGAATCCATTTCTCAAAACACATGCACAGATCTATAAACAAATATGTGATATAGATTGTAGACCACATACCTCAATTCCATTGTAAAAAAAACTCTCAAATGATTCACTAGATCCCAACCCACCCCCCTTGATGATTCAACCAAGATCTCATCCAAAAAAGTTGTTTTAGGGTTTTAGAAGGTGATTTCCCAAAATAAAAACCCTAATCCGCTAAGGAGAAAGGATGAGAGGATTAGACATACCTGGATCTTTGATCTTAAACTAATGGCACTATAAATGGAAATTAAATGAGGTAGATATATCCTTGGAAGCTATTTGAGGTCTTGGTTCGTCACTAGGGATGAGAGGGAAAGAAAGTAGGAAAATTCAGAGTGAGGTATTAAAATTCTAAAGTAGAAATTTTGTAATTTTTTTAACATTACTAGGATTTACGGTTTACCTGCACAATTTTCCAAACCATACACAAACCATGCATGATCTACTATCCCAAAATTACCACTTATTATGATTTACTATTAATTCTACACAATTTTCTTAACTATGCAATAACCATGCATAGGCCTCTATACAAGGTTGCATGGTAACCTGGGATGCTCTACACGGGATGCACTAACTATGTGAAAACCGTGAAACATACCCAGAACTTCAATTTTTATACCTCTAATGTCTAGAACCCCCAAAAAACCCGTGAGTAGTTACACGAACTTAGGGAAACACTTATTTAACCAATATAAGAGGCTTAAACTGAATCATAAACAAAAATATTCCTTATATAGAATTCGAGATCTTACAAACCTTCTCTACCATAAACCCAAAAAAAATTAAGGCACCTGAAGGATGCATCAACCTTGAACTCATCACTACCAACATCAACACATGGGAAGGGTTTGGGTACTATCATTGGTCTACCATGAAAAGGAATCCAACAAAGAACAACATTACCCTGAGAGCACTGACTGGAATTCCCTCAGTCCCATCATCCCCACAATTCATCACCCAAAAAACTTGTTTCCATCAGAACGGGTTTCCAAAATTCTAATAGTGAACCAAGAATGACTTCACTAAAGGGATACATAGATTCCAACCACACTCCCCAATTTGCATTGGTCTACAACTGAATTCCCAAAATCCTGACCCCATTTCTGAATATCTTAATTACAACCTAAGAATATCCTTCTTCTCAAGGTACTCACCCCGTCAAAATAATGTTGGAAACTAACACTAAACTAATACCCCATGATATACCCTACCCGAGTCCATCCAACTCAAAACCTCGATCATGTCATAAACTGATGGATTTCTCACTTTGGTTCTCCCACCATATGCCTCAGTTAACCACCACTATTTTCTAATGTCGACTAATTCCATCATAAAAAAATAAACCAAAATAATTTCTATAAAACCTTCACAACTTGCCTAATGTGTTTCCCAACTCACCACTCCAACACATCTACTTGAACTACACCAAACCTAGAATTCAGCCTTTTTATAGAAAGTATCCAGATTGGTCACACATTCACTACCCCTATCTCAACTAAAGACTAATCATTCCTTCATCAAAAACCATTCTCATACTGGATCACATTGAACATCTCATCATTAATCATTGGTGGCATATAACCCATAACATTCATTCCATTTTACCCAATTGAGTCAGGCCATCCCAGGTGACTCACTCTGTTGGTGCCCATCATCCATTGTTAGCATGTATTCCTCTACTTATACATGATCCCTTCTTAACTAAGGAATATTCCATCATCTATACAAAACTCCTAGAGTCCATTATTGACCTACAAGGAAACTTTTCCACTATAAAATCTTCTTCTCTGCTAACCACTGTCGAATCTATATTATCCACCAATGTGTCATGTTGCAAACACTCGGATCTACTCTTAAACCAGCCTGTGTTCAAAATTGTCACTTGAATCGATATACCAATACATCTATGCCCCACCTGAATATCCTTAAGGAAAAAAATGTACCTTACATGCTTCTCATTGGAATTATTTTTCTACAACATCCACTCTATGGTATGTTCCATACATCCATGATGGTTGTACTACTCCCCACCTTAAGAGTATCATTATCACCACATTATTGAATCAATTTAAACAAAAAAATATTGTTCTAGTCACAAATAGAACCCCAAAACTTGGACATAGTCATCCAGCCTCCTCTGGAAAAACAAAACAAATGCCACCCACTACTCCATCCCAGCTTCAAAGAATGGTCCTTATTGAATTTTTCGATATTTGGCCATCCTGATGACCTATCCTGCAAATGGTCGATGGTTTAATTACAACCATCCGACTCCACAGACATCGATCCTTGAGTGTATCCTCCCAAAGGATCCATTTCTATCAAAATATCTTTTAAGTAGATAGTTATATTGATAGAGATCCCTCATCATAACTAGGATGATGTCAAGTTATTTTTCATGATCATCACTAGATAAAAGTATGATAGAAATTTATCGATGAATACTATCGTAAAATATACCTCATCAATGTCACCTTCTACCATGGAAACACCTTAATAAACTTAAATTCTAGAGCTTACATATCATTCAACATATCATCAACACTCATACACCATGACTTGAATGGAACTTACAACAGAAACTCAACACCATCTCATGAACATCTTCAAAAAAATAGTTAATCAACATTCCCCGTGGAACCATTTTCATCACCCCACCCAATTTATTCCATCACAACATGGGTGATTTATATGGAAACCCAATGACTACCACATTGATCCACAACCCAAAATTCTCTCATGTAACCTGCGCTTCCCACAATGATCCCACAGAATTATGACATGCATCTATCTCAAGCCACCTGTTCATCCATACAAAATGACATCATGTATGTATAAAAAACACCCACATTAAAATGTCCTTAAATAAATTATGGGCCCTCACTTTCCGGAGACTACACACTGAACCTGAATCTCTGTCCCACTGACCGTACCTCACTAGAGATAATCCCAACAACTACTCACTCATCTGACCATACCTCCTAGTATATCAGCCTCATTGGATTCGAGGCATTATCAAAATTCACATTCAATAGTTCAACCATTCATTCAAGAAATACCAAATGTGTTACCAAAACTACCCCCGGGTGACAATTCCACACCAGAAGCGACAATCCATTATTTGGTCACACTTGTCCCACTTGACCAAAATTAATATTTATTCCCACATAAACCACCATAAAGGACACATAGTAAGGATTCTAATAACCTTTCCTTTTTCCAAAACTGACCTTATAACTAATAAAAACCCCTCAGGTACCTCATGATAGGGAAACCAAGGCACAAAAATACACATTTATCACACTCTATGACACCAACCATTTATCAATACTTCCTCTAAAGAAACCACTCATTATTCACATTCAAGAACCATCCGTACTAGTTTATCCTCCCTTGAGGCTACCCTAAATTTACCAAAACATTCAACTCATAGCCATAAATGGAGTTGCATATCCAAAATAATTTTTTCCACTAAAACCTTTGGGATAAACTCGAACTAGGAAACACTCTCTACCTGCCACTTCCTTGGACCAAAATGGCTTCTTGTTACATGTAAACCCAAAATAACTAGAAACTATGACTGAACCCCTTCCCAGGTGACCAAAAAAATCCGCCAAACTCACAGGCAACAATCCTACCCCTTTCCAAAAAAAAATCTGTCTAACTCACCAAGAAAACATTTAATCTACATCCCACACTGTAGATACTCACAGACATACATCAACACCATGATACAAACACCAATAGAGGGTCTAAAACACAAATAACAAGATTTAGAACCATATGGGTCACCACATCCCCATTATCAAATGTAATTTCAAAACTTCAATATTACCATATGATCAAAGACACAATAATCAACCATCCATTAACTATAACATCCAACCCATTGAGGTCTCACATCCCGTAACTAATGGTCTCAAAACTAGGGATTGATCACTAACCAAAAAACCCATACACAAGGTCAAGAACCAACATAAGGGTTACCCAATGTCATTATCCTTAAATGTAACTTCATTTCCCAACACTATTTTTCAACTATTCATTACCATTTTAACCCTATGATTTACAGAAAAAAATTCTAATTCTCAAAACCCAAGCATTCATAATTTTTGAATTTTTTTTAATTACACAAAATTTTAAAAATCCAATTTATATTCAAATTATTTTTTTTTAAAATAACTATTTACAAAAAATTTCAAGGGAAAATAAAGAAAAAAAATCAAAAAGAATATATCTATACCACCAACCTATGAATCCCATAGAACTACCAATCACAAGAAATATACAGATAACCTCTCAATCCAATGTGCCTAGAATGATACATGAAATTACTCACCATATCTTTCCATACCATGATACGAGATAAAAACTCATGAATTAAAAACATCATGACCAGGTGCATCACTCAAGGTGAAAAAAATAATCCATAAAATCACAAAAATGAATGCAAAATCTCAACCCTAGAACTTGAATTTTACCTTATACATGGGGCTGTTAGCACCCAAGAACAAAGTCATTACTAAGAATGGATAAGACCCCAGTATCAAATCTACTATGACCACAAATATTAAGACCAAAATACACTACTCTAAAACCTCTTTGTAACATACATACCCTAGTGGATCCTATCTAGTGACCTAATCTGGGTCTTCATATAACGTCATGTGCACCTCCCCATATGCCAGAGGATTCCGACTACAAACAATAGTCTACAGAGATATGTTCAGAAGACCATAACCGCTTATCATAGTAATATCACACCATAAATAATATCAACAGATATAATAACCAGTATACTCAAATAAATAGATATCATGAAATAAAATCCAACATGAAACCAAGAAATACTTTCTAAAACATCATTATTAATACTCTACATTCTAAGAAGTCAAACAAAAAAATTTCCCAAAACCAAAATACAAAAATATCCCAAGGATAGGCCTGAGTCCCAATCCTGTCTCGAAATCCCATCCTCCAACCAGAAAACCAATTTAAGAACCATACACCAGGTATCATTCCTGAACTTATACAAGAACACAAGTTAAATCTTCTCAGGTACCCAAGTAAATTGATGGCCTGAGAAATATGTTAGTATAACTCAGTAGGAAACCACTAATGGTGTCGAAAAAAATAACCAGGATGTATAATAGTGTAAGTAGGGAACACTAGTGAAACAAGTAAACATGGAAAGAAATAATATGTTTCCCATTTTAACTACTTTACAACAATTTACCCAGAAAATAGGTATTATAGTTAATAATTACTAATTTACTATTTTATTCATCAATTACATTAGGGTCAACTAACAAATTGAGTAGATTTGGCAGCATCAAAAGCCTAAGACATTTCATTAGGGGTAACACCCACTTTTAAATCACAATGGGAATTCACTATGAACAACTTATCAACTTACCCTAGAGCCACTAGATGACAAGTTTTACTCAAATCATTTCCATCATTTATCCCATGGGTTATGCATTTCCATCAATTACACAATGTCCTAAGCTGGCCAACTTCTATTCATAAGGGAGTAAGTCAAGTTCCCTATCTCACTAGTGATAGTATTTCATAAATGAATATAATTTACTTACACTGGGGCCTCAATCTATATAGTTTCATTAAATGAAACCATTATCGATATAGAGCCTTAGTATCCTTTCCTAGACTGTACATTATGGGGTGGGGTTCAGAGACTCAGTCTAACCTAACCCATGTGCATATATCCTCAAGTACAATACATAATAACTAACAAGCCATGCTCACATGCTTCTTTATCCATTTACCACACATACCATATCACAAACAAAAAAAAAAAATCAATAAACATAACATTCACATCTCATAATTATTCAACAAATGAATTAACATCAACCCTTAACCCATAAGAACATTTTCCAAATACATTTCACTTCCCATAAAACCTATTTCCCTTTTCATTCCTTAACCCATAATCATATTTAACAAACAAAAACCATAACCATTATAATGTTTATCGTTATAAACACAACTCATTAGAAATATCTCACCTATACAACATAACCAATTAACACCTATAATATTATTACAAATTCCCCCTTATTCTATATCATCAACTAATCACATATATCATATAATTCATATCGTAATCATGTTAACATGTCAAAAATATTGTATTGGATTCTATCTCACTAACCTATATATCATTTCAATTATAATATTTCCAATGGTCTATTAAAAGAAAATCGTAGAATAAAACATAATTCAAATACTCATTTGAAATCATATTGAAGCCTCCCTTTTTAAAACATGGGTCTTTATCTTTTAAAAACAAACAAATTCCCCATGGTTTTCATTTCAATTTATAATATTCAAATAACCGTTAAACCATTTTCATAAAAAGGGTACCATTCCATTGTTTCAATAATCATTGGAAATATCTTTTGAGAACCCCCTTTTAAAATCACATTGAGTTCAATACCTCCATTCAAAGAATTACTCACTATCAAATATCATTTTATTCCAATAAATTCATAATTGGGTCAAAGCCCCAAAACATACAATTTAAACCACTTAAAAAACCCCCTAGTCACTTCAAAAGATTCAACTTATAATAATTTCAATTTACCCATTAAGAAGGACCACACACCCAAATACACTTTTAAAACACATTCTCTCTCAAAATTCTTTTATTCATCTGTTAAATACTTTATTATCCATTTATAAGTGTCTGATATACCCAAAGGGTAGCCCTATGTTTGGTTTCACTTCACCAACGGACCCAATGGGGTCCAAGAAGGGTTTCAAACCTCCATATAATTCCAAAGTCACCTTACTTTACCCAATACATTAAAAAGAAACATGGAAGTGAAATCAAATAACTACCTACACATACAACACATCAAGACTATGGGAAAAATATTTAAGGACACCTACCATAAGCTTGAAGATGATTTCAAACTCAAAAAAATCCCTTAAATTTGAACTCAAACACCCTTTAGATCCCCAACATATAATATTCTAGATAAGTGATGGTTTTATGGATATATAATGAGAGAATAGAATCTAAAAAACCTAATCCAAAAAAATAAAGGAGGAGGGTTAGAGTTACCTAAAGCTTTGATTCTAACAAAAACACTCCAAAAAACCTAGAATTGAAGGAGAATCACCCATGGATGAGGAGGGGGATTATGGTTTATCACCATTGTTGTAGGGTTTCAAATAGGGTGAAAAATCAGGGAAGAAAGAAATAATATTCGGGGGAAAAATGGTAAAAACCCACTTTTTGAAGGCAGCATGGTTTGGTCACACAATTAGACAAACCGTGTGCCAACTATGAAGCTCCCCCTATCCAAGAGGGTACAAGATACATAGTTTCCTGGGAGTACCCACACAGTTTAGAAAACTATGCAGTAACCGTGCGCTTGCCATTATCCGAAAAGGGTCACCAAGATTCACGGTTTTCTAGGCCAGATATACAGTTTTTTCTAACTATGCACCAACCTTGTGCTAGACACTGTTTGGCCTCTTTTATCCTCCTTTCATGTCTCAAACACTTGATATACCACCAAAACATCCCAAAAACCAAAGAACCACTTCATTTTCCAGAACAAAAGGTGATTAATCAAAATTTGAATTAGGACTTTCATTTACCAAAGGTTGGGATTTTATAATATATTTATATTAATGGAATATATGTTTATTTTTAATATTATTTTATATTTATTTATATTTATATATAATTATATTACTATAATTACATCTATATATTCTAAAATATAGTGATATAAACTATATAGTTAAATTTATAAATTTATATCCTTGTGTATGTAGTATAAATATATATATATATGTGTGTGTGTCTATGTGTGTGAAATATAAATACAAATATGTGTTTATGTAAGTGGTAAATATAATTTTTTGTATATATGTGTGTGAGTATGTGCGGTATGCATATATATGTGTGTGTAAAAATTATGTAAATAGATCATAAAAATGATTTTTGGTAGATATATCATTACCACTAAATATAAAATTTAAATGTATATAAATGTATATAAGATAAATGTTTTTAATTATACTATAGATATATATTATATAAAATATTTACAATAAATATATATAGAAAACATTATTACATATACAGTTATATGAAAATATGTAAACATTTTAAAAACTTCATTTAAACATAATTATATAAATGTATATAATTATATAAATAAATATATAAATAAAAAAGAAATATGTATATATATAGATATACTGTAAAATATTAAATAAATATGGATGGAGTATTGGTAAAGGTGTTGGGAACAGAAGACAGAGGTACTAGGTTTGAATACCGGTGTAATTAGGGTTGAAGATGGCATAAAAATGTTGATAAATTGGTGTGGGGGGGGGGAGCTTAGATAAAGTGACTGGGGAGCATAGATAAAGAGTGAATGAGGTGGGGGTGGGGGCACAAAATATAGACAATGGTGGTGAGAGAGTGATAACACATGCACCATTTATCAAAACAATAATAAAGCCACCCTTTATCAGTAATGTTTTAGCACTAATAATGGTTGTGGAATTTTTTTGGGTGACTTTATTTTCGTAACTTTTTAGTGAAAATAATGACCATTTTTTTGCTTAATATAGCTGAATTAATAGTAGTACTACTGCTAAAGGGATATCTATCAAATTTGTTTCTAATATTAAAATATGGACCTATTCTCATTTTAGGATTGTTGTTTCCTTCTTCAATTTTTTTTTTCATATTTGGTCTATTGAAGATAGATTGGGCATTTCATGGGTTTATTCTATAATAAATGGTCATTAAATGATCAACCTAAACTAATTCATAAATAGATGTGTTTTATTGCATATATTTTTGAAAATTGTGTGTATAAATATATTTATAGATGTATATATATTTATGTTTTAATATATATTTTCTTCAAAATTAATATATATTTAAATATATAAATACATATATATAAATAGTCATACACATAACCATATATTTACATGTTTATATAATAAAATACAAAAAAACACACACAAGGACATATAGACAATTATTAATAAATACACACACACACACATCTAGAGATAGATAGAAAAATAAACACAAAGAAAATTATTTTAAAAAATATTAAGACATATTTAAAGAAAAATATGTATATATAGAAATACATATCCATATTTCAAGAAAATTAAATTGATATTAATTTTTTATTCTATTATTTTTGGTATTTTTAATTATAAATTTTATATGTAAAAATACATTTATATTTTTGTATTTTTGTTTATATATACAACATATTTATATATTTTGTAATATAGATATATAATTATATAATTTTATTTAGATACACACAAACTAATATAATTATAAATTTATATGTATGCATGTACGTATGTATATTATAAATTATATAATATGATATATATATAGCATTAAATATGAACTATATTTAGTGTATTTAAATATTTAATTATATATTTAATATCTCTATAATTTAATATATATATATATATATATATATATTCAACTGTTAGTATATATATAATTATGAATGAGGGTAGGAATTTATTGTTTGACACCATTCTTTTCATATTTTATTTTTTGTTTTTCAATAAAGGGGGTCTAACATCATCCTATTATCACTATTTGTATAATTATTTACAAGTATAAATGAATATAAATATATATATATAGTATTTATATAAATACATTTATTTTTTGTTATATAAATCATATTTAAGTATATATATTTATATATAGATTACATTTTTCATGAATACCTTTATTACTGCTAAAAAATAATTATAAAGGGAAGATTTTAATAGTGATAATAAAAATCATTAACAAAGTCCAACCTTTATCATTTCTATTTTTAACATTAATAACGATTCTCTTTATTTTCACTTTTGTTTTAGCATTAGTGAAAGTTTCAATTTATTCATGATTGTTTTAACGCTGATAATTATAAATTACTAATAAAAAATTAAATTAACTTATTAAATAAGTAAGTATATAATAGTATATATACACTTAATTAATTATATTCATAATAAATATAAATTTTAGTATTAATAAATGAATGTATGTCTATTTTATAACTAATATAAATATAAATTAACATAAAACTATATTATACAAAACTAATGATTTATAAGTTAAATAACAATACATGTTACTAATAAATTGTTATCTCAATATGTATATATATATTTAGGAACATAAATTTGTGAATAAATATTAAAATTAATTCAATTATTTTTATATTATATAGATTAATATAAATGATTTATTAATATACAACTTATTTGTATATTTATATTATAAATTATATACAAATCAAATAGAAAATACATTTATAAATATTTATTAAATTATTAATTTAATATTAAAATGTAATTTATGAGACACAAAATTCATAAAAAGATACGTATTATAGTGTGAAAATATCTCTTAAAATTAATGGATCAATTATATCAAAAAACAAATTAAAATAAGAACAAAAGTTTTTCTTTATTAAAACAATTCTATAAAACCCTCAAATGATTCAATTCAATGATATATAAGTTTTTTGGGCCTTAACACTAGTATATAATTTCGAGTAAACCACACCAACCTTTATCAATCCTAAAAAAGAATCTATAATGGGAAAATTTTATCAATGGTAAAAAAATCATGGATAATGGTCAACATTATCAATGATAAAAAAGCAATGATAAAGTATGACATTTTTCAATGACTTTTTTAGTACATATATAACCTCCCCTTTATTAATTCTTTTTTAGTGAGGATTAAGGTTTGTATGCATAATATATATATATATATATATATATATTCTTAAATATCTATTCTATAACTAAATATATATATTTATATAAATAACACACACACACATATATATATATATATATAAATTTATTCTTGTTTATAATTATATACATAAATATAATTTCATATATTTATATATTTATGTATATGTATATGTATATATTATAATATAGTAATATAAACTATATATAAATTTATAAAACCTTTAAATATAGTTCATAATAAAATTTTATATTTATTTTCATATTATATAATTTATGATATACGTACATGCATACAAAAATAATTATCTATATATGTATACTTGTTTATATATAATAATATAATTATACATCTATATTATAAAATATGTAAATATATAGTATGTATTATATATATATATAAAATATAAATTTAAAAATATAAAACTTAATAAAATAAAAAAATATTATCCAAATTTTTATAATTTATAAAAATATATGTAAATTTTGAAAAAAATACATATGTGTGTTTGTAAATATATGTTTGTGTATTTGTGTGTTTATAAATAAAAAGGTATATATATATGTTTATAAATATATGTGATTTGAACCAATAATGGACTTCTGTGAGAGATTCCTTAGGGATGAATCAGAGTATCAAACTCGTTAACAATTCCCCACATACACATGAAACTCTCACTATCTTAATTGATCTTCACCACACTTATCAATAGGAGCACTCTTATGTTAAACTTTTTAGTAATGATTTGATTAACTTGGGTTCTTATCTTATCCTTATTTAGATAATATCAATGATTACTCAATTCAAATTCACTGATTATCATTATAAACAATATAAGAGAAAAAAGCACACAAGACCCAATAATTTTACTTAGTTCACCAGCACATGGTTGTGTTCAATGAGAACACACCAACATTGTGTCAGTGTGAAAAAATACACTAATATTAACTAATCTTTTGTATACAATGTTTTTTATATGGAAACTCTAGGATAGTCTCACTACCTTTATTAGATATGGGGTTTGGATCACTACCACCCATGGGCTACTCCCTTTTTCCTCTCCCTTTACCCATTTCTTCAGGCGGAAAACGTTTTTGACTTACACGCCAAGAAAAAACTTCAACATCTTATTATTTTTGAACTGATTAGTTCTTATTGATCTTCACATTTTTCTTTCACAAACTATTTATGAACATCACAATTTTAAAAGCACCAATTTACCTATTAAAATACTATTTAAGTAATATAAATTTCCATGACAAGGTCTATAATGAGTTCCAATAACTTTTTACGTTGTGAAATATAAACAATTTTCACAAACATCACACTATATTTGGGAAACTTTTTGATAGTCCATGAACACTTTCACTTTCATGAAACTCACAACCTTTCATGAAGCTTTCTAAACATTTGAAAAACCTCATTTATCAAATTAACACAAGTATTTTCTTAATGGAAAAGACGTTATTATAAAGACATTATGCAAGAAAAACATTCATGAAACTCTTCTCTAAATTAAGATCCTTCAGATCTTTAATGAGACATGATTTATCAAGTTAGGGGGTACATGCCTAATTTTGAAATTTTATCTCCTTTTGAAAATATCCATTCATTCCACTGACCTTTATCAAAACTCTACACTCTATTTTTGATCTTCTTTTCTTTGGAAATTTTATTAGAATAAATTTAATTCACATATTATTCTAAGAAACATATAATCATTAAATAACTTTTCATCTTCATGAAATGCATCTTCCTTAAAATATATACTTACTTGAATTACTAATATTTCAAAAAAAGGAAAACCTTTCAAAAAATTTATGCGTTTTCTATATTTTGATGAGGAATTATCGAAACTTAATTTTCATAAAACCATTAATCCATTTCACACAAAATTTTCACTTATTAAAAAACTATTATCTTCCATATTTACTAAATAAGGCTTGGAATCACCATGTTTTTACCATATTATTTGTGCTAGTCTTCTTCCTTTTATCCCTTTTACTATGATATATTCTTGCACTCAGTCAAACACTTCCACACATATTCCACCATGAATATACCATGTTATTCATGGTCCTAGAACTTCTCCAAAACCCTTTAATGATGTTACAATATATGTGTGCTCCTTTTTTATGGATAATTTTTACCCGTCTCTTAGTATGGTCTAAATTAATAGTCTCAGATCACACAGTGCATCAAGATATCCCTCACTTTCCAATTATTGAGAACAACATATACTTATGAAACAATTGAAATAGTAAATAAGTAATCCAATATACTCCAACACACCATTTTAGAGGTGAAACCACATCCAAAACTCTAAATCACAAGGATTGATAATGAATTGGTTGAAAACATATCCAACACACAACTCATGGAACACCAATTATCATCAGTTTACAACAATTTTTTCATTAATTTAAAATGGAAAAAATAACATGAATCCTTTTTTATATCTCAAATCTACATGATAAACCTTTGTTGATATCAACTATCCATAAATTCCAATACCGAATAATGATTATTTTTAGCGATTAATACCTATAGTTCTATAATGCATGACACACCAAAGGACCACCTTATTTATCCTCATTGGGTAAATAATTTCATCTATATCTCCTTCTATTATTTATATTCACTAAACAAAATCACTAGTATAGAGACCGATACTTCACATACATAGATATTACCTCTTATTAGATGAATATTCATTACATTAATTTATGATCCACATAATAATCACAACGTTCTATTTTCATTGGAAATGTGGATACATAAAAAATTTATTCATAAATGAAAAACATCATCTCCTACTATGTTTTTCATAACTAGAACCCTTATTTGACACATCATAAATAATACCATTCATTATAACCTATTGAAAGGAATCATAAGAAAGGTTGATCTCAGATGATCAATAATGGAAAATAAGAGAGATATCAATTATCACATATAAATAAAATGGTAATAAGGGTAGGAGAAACAAAGAATAACATTTTAAAACCATACCTTTTATAATAGAGACCATAATATTGAGTCAAGAAATAAATCCTGGTAGTACAAAACAAATGAATCGTAACAGAATCATAGGACATGAGTGATGATAAATAAAATTAGAACAAGACACAAGTTTGTGGAGTACACATAAGCATAGAAAATAATTTCCTTAGTAGTCAAGGATAACTAATAATAATATCACAGTTGATTGCATTCACTCTCTAAACAATTATAGTATACAAGGTTAACTCCCAAGAATATCATCGTGGATAGAGTCCTTTACTAAAATAGGTTCACTCCCATTTAAAGTCCTATTATTCTCATGATATATCCATCTTGACCCAATGAATTAGAGGTATATATAATTACAGCCCCAACCATCATATAAATAAAATAAAACATAGGTGTTCTATAATATTTTAAAACATTCATTATATCATAACCTGGGAAAAGGAAATGGGTTTCATAAACATTTCATCATGACATAAGTTGTTTAAAAGAAACATGGTTTATTATATATTTTCATCATAATCATTAACCATACATAGAAAAAATAAGGATTATATCCTTGGATAATATACCTAGTAGATAATTATTAAAATTAAGTGTTTTTTCATTAATGAATATAAATAACATTAAGATATTATTAAAACATTCTTGAGAAAATAAACTTTCCACTTTAAAAATCACTTTTTAAAACGACAAATTCAAAAAATATTGTGAAAATAATTTTATTTGAAAATAACCCAAAACTAAATTAATCATTGAGTTTTCATGATGGCATGAAATTTAGTTCAGGATATATAAGTTAAAGAAAAACAATCCTTTCCCATATTTTAAAAATTCAAAAAGTACCTCAGTTGAAAAATGACAAGAAGATTCCTTTTAAAATATTTTGTTAAAATTAAATCATGGGTTAAAATTAATTTATATAATCATAATATATTATTAAACAAAACATTGAGAACATTTTTAGAAAACATGGATTTGGAAGAAAATGGTTTTTTGACTAAAAAAAGAAATAAAGTAAGTTTTCCTTAAACACATTATTTCGTTATCATGAGTAATTAAAGTGAAAAAGATGAAAGGAATAAAAGTAATTTATAGAAATAACCATAGGATAATAAAAATAATGATATTATTGATGGGAAGATCATGAAATTCCACCATAAAAAAATTAATCATACACAATCCCAATAGACAATGAGACTTTAACATAAAACTCTTACCCAAAGTCAGAATTACTTCACACATTTTTGAACCTCATGTATAAAAAATATATATTTATTGCACATATATAATATAACTAAAATAATATATATTATTCCATATATGATATAATTATAACCTTTTTATAAAAATTTTATTAAAAATTCTATATTAAAATCACTATACCAGGTGACACCTCCTTCATTTTTCATTTATGTTTTGTTTATGTGGTTTTGGTCCTTATAATTTGATCATCATTCAATAATCAATAGAATTTAAATAACTATATAAATGTAAAATATTTCCAATATATATATATATATTCATTGATAAAACTAGAGATATAAAAATTGATTACATCATTTGTTGAGATGGTATATCATATATACACATGAATGCTGTTTTCAATTTTCGATGGATGGAATAAAATAAAGGTAAATATTAATTCTCCTTTATAGAATCATTATTATATAATATAAATCATACATATTGTAAATAAACTAACTATATTAGCCTGTATTCGGTACCTTACTTTATTACATTGGTATTTTGTTCAAGCAATCACTTCCCAAAGGATCGAATAGTTTACTAGATTTCAATATTCAGATACAAACATAAGTATTACATTACAAATTTAAATGAAATAAAAAATATTAACTCTATTGGAAGCATCCTTATTCTCCTACATTATCCATACATGTTTATCATAATATACATCTTTACATCCTAGGGAATCATAAAATAGAAGAAAGGGGTCAAATCAATTCTCAGTAAGGGAAAGAATACAATGGAACAAATCATAAATAAACCTTAATGACAATTCATGGTAAATAACTAAAACCAAAATCCATTAAAACATAATATTAAGCATAATATGGAAGGAGTAAAATATGATCAAATAATTCCATACAAATAATCATATATGGATTAAACTTAACTATTGATATTATACTAGTTGAACAATCACATGGATTACCAATAAATAATCTGATAATTATGGAATTAAAAATGTGGGATGTATAAAACGTACCATCAAAGAATATACAAATAATTTTACATAAATGGGTATGGCTGCGGCCAAAACTAGGTCTAGTTTGTCAAATGAGACCTGTAGATGCATCAAGGGGCTATAACAGGCCTCACCCGTCACTTACTAAGTCCAATGAAATTCTCATATAAAAAGGAGAGAAACATAATCATCATATACTTTTTTATTTAAACTAACATATGAAATGTAAATAAAATTCCCAAAACAATAAACATAATCATAAACATTCCATATAAATATAGTAAAAGGTGTCAAAATAGTACATCCATAGTCATACTAATCATAAAAAATTTAATAAAATATAGTAGATGAAATCATTATAGGTCAACCTCAATTATGAATAAGATCCAAAAAAATATTATTGACATTTATTAATGAACTATAATAAATTAATTGATAAATTCTTGAGAGTAATTCCACATTACATGAAAACATTTTTTTAAAAAAATATGTGAATTTTTAAAAGAAAACAATTTCTTTGAAATCAAAATTTGAAATTTTTAAAGGATTCCTCAATAAAGTAATGCTTCATAAAAGTTTAAAAATTCACTCATTTTGTATAAGTTTAAAAATCAAATTCCTTTTAAATTTTTAAAAATAAACATATACAAGTGTATTTCTAATTGAAAGTGTCAACGTTAACCAAATGAATGGAATGTAGGTATCAACAATAAATCCACATAATTTTTCTAACACAAAATTAGATAATAAAAAGTAGTTTCACACATAATCATACCATTACATAATCAATGGAGTATAATTTTAACCAAATGATTGGAAATTGGATTAATAATTCCCTTACAAATTTGTAATCAGTCGAAACATATTCCCCATAAAATAAATGATCATAAAATAAATAATTAAATTACATAAAGTTTAATATATTTTTTATATGATATATTAAAGGTAATTATGTACACCAGAGACAAAAATAAGTGTTGAATAAGTAATATATTTCACAGAAGTAAAATTGAGAGGATAAATGATTACCTTATGTATAGAAGTGTTATACACATTTACTAAATTCCATGGATAATCAAATTAGATTAATTTATTACTTAATTCAGAAAATATTGAACTTATATCAGAATTTTTAAATTTTTATTAAGTTCATTTATGTCTATTTTTATGAGTTATAATTATTAATTTTGTTATTTCACGATCATTCTTTTCATGGTTTTATGGTCAGTTCTCTTGAGTATAAAATATAGGAGTTCTTATCAAATAGGAATTACTTATACAAAAGTAAAATTATTTAGTATTAATGATATTATATAAGTTTTTATTATCTAATATATCATTTTTTATATGGTTTTTAGATGATTCATTAGATAAAATTTTGTTAAAAATGCCTTAATTTATTTTGATGGTTTTTACGACCATCACGAACTTGTGTCATTTTATTTGATATTACGCTTATATATTAGCTCAAAAACATGATATAAATTCTAAAATTTATATTAAAATTGTATTTAACAATAATAATTTTTGTATGAATATCCTTGAAGGTGGAAAAATAAAAATGAAAACTTATTTTCCCCAAAGGCGGTGATTCAACACAACATGAAACTCATTTTAATTTAAAAAAAAAGGATAATAGAAAAGATTTTATGATGAATATTCCATTATCACAATAATATTATAGTATATATATGATATTGTAGTTAACAGGACACTTTGGATAGGGTAATTTAGGAGATTATAAGAAAATAAAAGAAAATAAAATAGAAAGAAGGAGGATTTTACCAGTTGAATATCGTCTCCTTGGGAACCTCCTTAAGACACTTGGATTTGGTATTTTAGTAATACCAAGAGGTATTGTAAGTAGATAAGAAGATTTTAAAGGTTATTGGGACTAATTTATAAAACCAGAAAGGTTTATATGGTTTTAGAGAAGGGGTGGTGATGGGTGGTTTTATAGTGGAGGAGAGGGGTGTTTTTTGATTATTTTATTCATTTGTTTTTTATTTTGGCTCAAGACTCTCAATAGTGTTTATTACCATAACTAAATATAGTGAATATAAAATATTAATTTAAAATAATGAGTTATTAACTCATCCAAACATCATACATGATGTAATAAGTTTATTATTTGCTAATAATGTTTAATACTGTAAATTACAGTATTTCATTATTCACCAAAAATTTATCTTTTAAAAAAATATACAAACAATTCACCCTATATATTTTTTGTTTTATATATTTAAAAAAACACTAAAATTTATTTAAATAATTTTATAAATATGTGAAATTTAATTTTTAAATAAAATCATCTTCTATTAAAAAAATACTGATTTTATATTATAACCGATTTTATGACACTTTGAAAAATTAATTTTGGTCTAATAAAATTATATTATTATTATAATTAAAATAATAATAATTTATGAAGATATTTAATGAAAATAACTTTTCTTTTAAATCATTATATTATTTATAAAACTTTCAATAAACACATATGTTTCAGAAAAAAACCAATTATTAATTTATCATTTAAAAAAATATTTACATATTACATGATATAAATATATCTTATTTTCATTGATGAGATACCATAATTTTGTTTATATTTTTAAATCTGAGGTAATTAATAAAATGGAAATATTACTATTTTTAATGGATACTTTATTATTCCAACAGTCATGTTAATATTTAATATTATATCATGTTTCATTTAAGCTCTTTGTTGCATATAAGATATCAAATAACTTGAATTTATTTAAGAAGATACGTAATATAAAATATTAGGGTGTTAAATTCTACAATATATCAATTAATTACAGCCTCACAATTTAAACATGTGTTTTTTAATCTTGGAGTTTTCATTTTAAAATACCCTTTTGGAAATATCACATCATTAACAGGGTTAATACAACATTCTATTGAATTGAGGGAAATGAAAATGTGATAGTCTACACAAAACTAGGTTTCCCAATAGGATGAAATTATTGGGAGTTGAAAACATGGGCATGAAAAATAAATCTAACTCTCAAGTTCCAATAGAGAGTGATATAAAACATGGTTATTATAAATTCGACCACCACAAACTCATAAATTTGTGATTGGTTAAAACACCATTGATTTCTTAGTAAGAAAAGTAAATGGATAATATTTTTGTTTCAAAATAAATTTCATAGATTTGAGGGATTATTTTAATATATATATATATATATATGAACATAAGAAAATAAACATACTGGATTTATTTCCATTTCATGAGCATAATCTCATCATTTAGTTGTGCTTTAATCAATCTCTATTTAATTACATAAACCAAAAGATGAATATTCAATATGAATTTTTATGCCTCAATCTTTGTTATCAAATAATTTATAAGTTATTTCTTTGGCCATTAAATATTTAATAAATGAAAAATGGTTATAAAATTTTATTAATTATGATAAATCATACTTTAATCAAAGTGATACATAATCCATTCCAAAATTATTTACCTTAAGACATATTCAAAATTCAAATGTCCAAAAATTTATAAGGAAGGTCACTATATTTCCAAAATCAATATAACATATTATTTCAACAAATAATGTATCTTTTATTATCAACTATCAAATATATTAATACATTAATCTCTATTAAACATTTATGAAACATTCATGCTGTCAATTCCATAAAGAAAAAGTATTGTAGTACAATCCTTATATATCTCATGATTCCTATAACAATGATATAATTCATAAAATACTTGTTTAAAATAAATATTTAATTCAAAAACATAAATACTTTAATTATTACAATTCATTTGTAGTAACAACATATTATTGACCTTGATCCCTTTTCTTCTTCTGAGCTATACACTAGTGCAAAAATCCTTATTAATGCCATTTTTTTTATTTTTTACATAACTTTTTATCTGAAGTTAATAATGGAGACATTATAAATATTTTATTTAACGATGGTTAAAAACCAATGTTGTAAATCAATAACAGAATAGGTTTTTCACGTAATTTATTTAATAACCGACATATAAAACCATCATCAAAAGTGTTTTTCATGTAGGTTATTTAATAATGGATATAATATATAATATATTACATTATTTATTTAATAACTAGCTTGAAAAACGCTTCATATGAAGGTTTTACATGGGTTATTAAATATCTGACATACAAAAAACCATCATCCAAAGTGTTTTTCACATCATTTATTTAATAACTAACATAATATTTTATATTTTACATAATTTTTTAAATAACCGATGTGAAACGTATTCATGATGAAGATTTTTTATGTAGGTTATAAAATAACTAACATATAAAACCCATAGAATATATTTTTAATGTTGATTATAAAATAACCGACATAAAAACCATTTTTATAATAATTCAGGTCACTCTTCTTATCCACTAATGAATAAGACGGAAACAAGTAGAATAAACAACAATCTTACACATTCACAGTTATAATATTCAAAAACTATAATATTAACTAAAAACAAATCTAAATAAAAAAAATACACATACAAGTTTACAATTACAATAATTAAAATTACAATATTCACTAAAAACAAATTTAACCCAATCAAACGTATAAAATAATTTGAACATTCCACTTGTAAGCGTGTGACCTATTGTGAACTATAAGGATGAGGGTCATCAAATAACTAAAAATTAAAAGGAAAGTAGTTAACATGTATAATGAGTAAATGAAATGAAATTCTAAGGAATAGTTTATAAGGAATTATAACGTTGTCAAACTTCGTAACTGTTCCAGTTGTAATTATTTCATACATAAATATGAAAACACAATATCCACATTCGATGATTACTTATTGAGTATAAAAATTATATTTAAATGAGTTTGTCAATTCAAAATATCCCTTTTAGGTAATACATCCAAAATGTAATAATTTTAAATGGATATTCACCTTTAAATTTACATATTTGATCTTATAACTTATGAATTATTGAAAGAAAGACCATACCCTATTAGAAAATAACACGAGTGAAATAATTTTCAAATTCACTATATTATAAACTATTATGAAATTAAAACTTACTTTTCTAACATGTTCTTAAAATTTCCTCGCACATTAATATGGATAGAGCATATCCTATGAAGTGTCTTATCCCTTAAAAAAAACACATAACATCTAATGGTCACTAATATCAAAGAAAATTTTATTATAGTGGTTATTATTTTAAAAGATAAATAAAAATTTCTGAGATATATGTTCCATACCTCTTAACATAATGAAACTTCCAGCACTACGTAACTACATTCCATTCAAATATTTCAGCAATATAATCTGTTCTTTCTTCCTCAGTCAGTGCTTGCGCTTCATGTGAAATCAATTACATGCCCATCAATCCATATACATCTTTATTTTCAGTCTCCTCACACAATTAATAAAGATACTAAATAAAAAATAGACATAAGTAATTTTCAAAAAATTAAACACATGGAATGATTTATGTTAAGACTTACATGGAAAAACCTTGAACTATGATGATGCCTAACTTATCTCCCGTAACAAGCTCCATGATATCATTTTTTAGAATACCCCTATCTATTGCATTCCCACAAACATGAGCTTCCATTGGAAACATATAATGACCCACCAACATATTTGAAAATATTGACAATCTATCAAGACTACAAGAATCAGTATCTGATGTCATATCCCTTTGTCTTTGTTGTGTCCTATACAATATTTATTTACCTTTAAATTATTCATGTAAATAAATAGACAAATATATTAACATTAAAATTTTAAAACAAATTTAATACAAAAAATAAAATAAAATATAAAAAATACACATACCTCTATGGTAATGTGTCATTGAAGTCTAAATAGAGAAACCAAAATGTTGATGATACTTTTTCCAAATTTTCTCACCCAATTTATAGGTAATTATACTCTAGCTGATATATTTATAATATCATTTATAGTGAACCTATGAAACTCGACATCTAACATTTGATGTTGATTTATATCTCATATATAATATATCAACCCATATGAAACTATATGATAGTGATAATTATCAACATTCAACTCAAAATAACTAGGAAGCTATATAATAGGGAGTGTAGGAGTAAGATAAAAAATGGGGTCTCCAGGTGGAGGTGGGGGAGTGGGAGTTGCTGGTAGAGGTGGAGGAGTCAGAGTTGTAGTCTGAAATTGTCTTTTCATGTCTGCAAACATAGACCGCACCGATGCTCTGATATTTTCTTCCATCATCAAATTAATATTTTGAACTTCATACTCCAATGATTTTTTTAATAAAACCCCTCCATTGAAGAATCTAAAGAACATGGTAACACTTTTCTCAATGATACACCTATTGGGTATCCTCATATATGACATGGCTGTTTGGTCTTTCCCAATGCTACATATAAAATATCTTACCTCCCATCACCTTCAAATACCCCATGTATGCTTATCTCCTCAAGAGAATCCTATATGAATTATTTTAAATAAAATGTAATGATTCAATGTATATAAATAATTGAATTAACTTAAATAAATAAAATAAACATATTATAATCCACTCTGCTACAACCCTCTATTATTTTGTAAGATATTTCCCCTTTTTTCTCATCTGATAATTCTTCCATTTTTCTTGTCTAGATGGAGGGGATGGTGAGGAAACCTCTACGGATCTTGAAGAATCATCTCTATGTTTTTGTGCATTTTTATTCATCATGTGTTCTTATAATAATGTATACCCTCCCAGAGATAAACTATGTGGGTATACATCTGTAGATTGGATATCTTGATGAGATCTCATCAATTACTATAAATTAAGAATAATAAATATTTAATAATTCATTAATAATATCATTAATATAAGAAAGCTTCTAAAAGTTTACACTGTACTTACCAAAAAATTCTTCTCACAATCGATTTCAATTTTTTTCTTTGTGTCTTCATCTATAAATGGATTTATATGACATGGAGTTTCCTGTTTCTTATGAAAAAAATGAAATCATATGCGACGATTGATTTGAAATCCCTCCATCTTCTAGTAGCCATCGATAAACATTTCCTCTCAACTCCTCCAGTGTTCGATATATCAAATGTTATCTAATAGAGAATAAGGTAAAAATATTATACTATAAAAATTTCCAGATTAATCAAACTATAGAAAATTTTCATAACAGAATGGCCTTCCACAATTGAGCTAGTGTTGTTCTATCAACACATTTCTAATCATTAAACAAAATGCTAAATTCTCTTTTACCCTTTGTTGATAAAAAACCCATGATTTTTTTCATTAGGTCCTCTTGGAATATCCTTATCATCAAATTCTACCACTATCCATTGCACTTGGCTTTGAGAAAGTGATAAATTTGGTGAATGTGTAAATCCACATTTACCAACCCTCAAACTCTTCTTTTCTGTTGTGGGATTACATGAAGAAGATTGTGGAACATCAAGAAGAGAATATGGATATTCCTCCCTAGAGTTATGACCGTGAAGATCATCTCTAGAAGTATATGGTTGATCAACTGATTGATCTGTCATTATCCTTCAAATCAAAGAAAAAAACATTTTGTGTACAAATATACAGTTTTATATAATAAATTATAATGTAAATAAAAAATAAAAAATTATGAAACAAAAAATAAACTAAAACTTAACACATTATTATTCATATATGTTTTTTGTTAACTAAAATTCTAAAAAAAGTAATGATATATGAAATTTTATGTAAATGAATGAAAAAAATACACAATTAGTGTATGAATATTAAAAATGATCCAACATAATAAATAATTATCTACACAAAAAATAATACTTTTTAACATATTGGATTAAAAATAATTTTCATTCCATAAAATCAATAAATATATAAGTTATGTAATGGTAAAAATGGTAAAAATATCCAAACTAAACTAAAATAAACAAACATTTCTACTTATTTGTTTGAATACAAGTATTAATAAAGAAAAAAATTACAATATCTATTTTTTTTTGAAATAAATAAAATTAAACAAGAAATAAACATATGTTACCTACAATATTAGTAATGTAATAATGGATTGTATCCCAAATTACTTCATAATGATCAATACTTACGGAAAAATCCATGACTACAATATGATCATCATTATTATCTATTAAAATTTACATGGAAGTAGGGACCTCACATAAATCAACATCTTTATCAAGTTGATCATCACTAATAAATTATTTTTTTATTGTAAGACAATAAACCACAACATATAATATTCATCAGGAATAGATAATTTTTTTTTGTGTTTCTATTATAAAACAATTAGTTGTGTCTTCTAATATATTTTGATTAATAGGTGTCATTCCAAATTCATCATGTCTGAAACTATTTTTACTGGTAAACCATTTTTAGTTAAACACTGGAACTTTAATTTTAATGAAATCAACCTCCCATATTTCCTTAATGACTCCATAATATGCACTTGATGCAGAAATTGGGTTTTTATCTTTAGAACTCGAAAAATGAATTACTTTTAGGAACACCAATACACAACTATTATGAACATCACTTATATTTTCTTAAGATTTCTTATGAAATGTATATCTATTTATGTCATACCCTGACCATGTTATCACATTTTAACTTGGACCACCCACTAACCATCTTAATGTCTTTGATGCATCTAATCTACTAAAATTGTTCTTTTAAAGCCATGGAAAAAAGTTTTTTTATGCTCATTTAAAATACAAATTTATTTCTTCTTTTGATGATATTGTTTCAACTCATTAATAAGAAATGTTATATATGGTTGAGTATCAGATATGTTATTCAAGATGTATAAATTTACCTTCTTTATATGTTCTGTAATGACCCAAAGTTTCATTAATGGAAATCCCTCTTGATCTAGTTAAATGTCTCTTTATGTAAAACAGTTATATAACATGTCAATTTTTTTGGTTTTATGTTAAGAATTGTGACCATTACTTTTATAGCCGTTGAACAGTGATAACATGATTAGTATAAATATAGGGCTTTAACAAATCCAATTTACTCAGACAAAAGAAGCGATGGCCTCATCCAGTATAATTGCTCCATACGAAGCCCATTTGTCAGAGCTCAGAAAAGAGGTGGCATCCTTGGGCTTCGCTCTTGACCAATCCCAAGATGAGATTCATCATGTTAATCTCGAATGAGACCGTCTATAGGAAAAGTGGAAGTTGATAGATATTACCACTCGAGCGATGTTATCTGAGCCACCCCAAGAGTCTGTCACCATCGCACACCTTACCCTTAGGTTTTATGCGGCTGTTTTAATGGGTTATGTAACAAGTCTCTAGTAATATGTTCATGTATATTATTTTTTTGTATATAATAATGAATATACCTTCTTGTCATTATTGATACATTGTAAATAGTTTTTAAAGTAAAAATAGTGTTTTTAGTTATTATTTAATTGAGAAATCTATTTTATTAAATTAAGGTATTTTTGAATTAAATAATATTTTAATATAATAATAATATTATTATTAAATTAATTTTATTATATATAAATGAAAATATAATTTTATGAATGCAATTATAATTTTTATTAAGGTTTGAAAGCTATTTTTGTCAAAACCCGTGAATTTTCGATAAATGTCGTTTTTTGTTTTAAAAGTGAAAATTGAAATATTTAGAAAATTATTTAGATAAAATAAATGATATTTATGGAATCAGGACGTCGAAATTATCCAACGGTGAATTTTTCATAATTTTCCGAGACAGTCAAATTTTTTGGGTAAAAATTAAATACCGTTTAAATATATAATGTGTTTTATGACATCATAATGACCCAATGATGATGTAATAAAATATGATAAGCTTTATGTTCAGAAAATATATGTTTTACCATTAAAATAATGTGATTTTGTTTTTGTTTGACTTACTTTTCGAAGCATTAATGGACCCCTCAAGACTTATTAAACATCTTGTCTTTTTAAATTATTTTCCATGGGAGTGTGACTCACCTCCACATAAGAAACCCCATTATTTTAAGAAGTTCATACTTTGGCCTTATAAAATATTGTTTTTCTCTTCCCTTTTTCAAAAAACCATGGGCAAAAACCATGAGATGATTTTTGGTTTGGATTAGTTTAATGTAAGGGGTCCCAAACCTAAATAATAAAGAATTCACTCACCTTTCCTATATAAACCCACCCAAGCTCCCACTTCTTTCCCACTAAAAGCATTTGGAGTTCATCCATCCTCTGCCCTACTTTCTCTAGAATCCCCCCAAGGTGCCCCAAGCTCCCAAGAAGCCTCTCTCAAGCCTCTCTCAAGCCTTTGGAAGCACACTTCCAAGTAAGGGTTTTATCTTCCTTTCTCATTTTTGTCCATTATTCTTTAAGTTGTTTTGCCCATTTAATTTCAATTATGAATGTTGGGGTATGGTTTCAAACCTCCCTCATACTGACCTATTTGTGTTTTAATGATGGGAGACCCCTTTCTCTCTCATTAAATTCCTCCCATGTACACCCGTTACTATGCCGAAATTCCGAATGGAACTTCTCTCTCCTGATTTAGATTCAAGAAATACTTTTGTATCATGAATATAAATTCCATTAAAATTGTTGGGACATGTATCTATATTACCTCCTTACTTTCCATTACATGTAAATATGATGAGGAACCCCTTTCTCTCTCATCAACTGTTTTTATGAATTCTTATGTCACGCCATTACGCTGCCGAAATCACACTGATTTTTGTAAGCCAATGCCACTGTGTAGTGAATACCATGCCCATTTATCCATCAAGGGTATTCACCTTTATGAACATTTACTTATTGATTATAAAATTTCATGTATGAATTACACATTCCTTTATTGTGGAATAAATGATTATGTTTTATGAATCCATGTTTTATGATCCATGTCGCACACTTATGCATGAAATGAAATGTTTAAGAAGGGTGCGCCCTTATAGCACTCCAATTCATTGGGTAAAGTATAGTATCATGATACTTCATGTACAATGAGTATTGACTCATGCTAATTCAAGTGAAATGAGGTTTTACTCGTGCTTAATGTGCAATGAGGATTTACTCATGCTCCATGTGCAATGAGCCTTGGCTCATGCTAATTCCATGTTAAGTGTTGTTTCCACATTTCCATGTTATGATTATAATGATTTATCATGCCTTTATGTTCATGTTTCTCTTGTGATCTATTGATATGCCTATTGTATAACATTTATTTTAATCCTCATGTATTCCTTGTTTATTCCCTTACTGGGATTTATATCTCACCACTTTTCTTATGTATATCCTCAGGCTATCCCATGAAATGCAAAGTACGAGGGAATGTAGTGGTCATGTAAAGGAGGTTTTCAATAAAGATGTTGTATTTCATGTTTTAAGTTGTTATGTAATGATCCTAATCCCCAAATACACTTGAACTCTCGATCTTCCATGCTGTATCAAGTGAATAGTTTATGCAATAAATCATGTTTAAGTTTGTAATAAAAGCAGGGTTGTCATAGTTGGTATCAGAAGATAGGTTTAGTTATTTTTGGGATTAGGATTAGAAAACCCCAGTAAAGCCTTAAAGACAAGACTAAGTATAATAAAAGTATCCCTAAGTTTTGGTAAGTACTGAGTAAGTGGTTTATCAAGAAAATACATCCATGTCTGGATATGAGTAGGTAGAGGCGGCTCTGGCACAGATGTATCCTAGGGGTAAAATCCGAAAACACTTCTTTGAGCTAGACTCGAACGGGAACTGGTGCACAACAACGGGCCTTGCTGCAGTCTTGGTTACGACACTCCCGGGGGATATGTTTTGATAAATTCACGATCTTAGTATGAACCCTTATTAAGAGAATTAAAAAAAAATTCCCCTAAGAATATATGTTAGAAAGTAGATCATGAAAAGCCTAGATTTAAGCCTATAGACTCAAGAGTTAAGGAAATAATTTTTTTTATAAGTCATCAACTTTTGTCTTTGGATTACCCTCTATGTGTTACCCCTAACTTTCCTTTTATTCTATCCAATGGCTGGTAATAGGAGGACTCGTGCTAAAAACCGATGTGAAGATCAGTGTGATGATTGTACTAAAGAGATGCCCAATCCAATGAGAGTGGGAATCATGAACTTTGTCACACTTCTCTCTTAGCTAACTCAAGATTTGAATAGAAACACGGGTCAAGAGGAATGTGAAACCCCCCCTAAGAAAGAAAAAGTCACTATCAAGAGCTTCATGAGACAAAGGCATCCTACTTTTAGTGGATCATCCAATCCCACGATCGCTGAACAATGGATCAACTCCATTGAAAAGATCTTATCCATCCTTCAATGTTCTGAACAAGAGAAGGTTCTCCTAGTGGCTTATCGTATGGTGGGTGAATCTGATCAATGGTGGAAATTGATCAAAAATACGAAGCCTGAGGAGGAGATCGAGGCATTGGAATGGAATGATTTCTGGAAGATGTTTTTCGATAAATATTTTTTGCGCACCCTCCGGCTTAAGATGGAAAGGGACTTCCTTTCCCTCAAGAAAAAATATGAAGAATATGTTGGAGTGTATGAGAAAAAATTCACAAGGCTTACACGATACGCTTCAGGATTTTTTGTTACCCCCGAATGCAAGGTTGACTGCTTCTTTGGTGGGCTGAAGCCTAGCCTGCGGAAAGCATTAACGATCCGTGACTTCGACAGCTATGGGGAAATTGTTCGATGTGCCCTCAAGGTTGAAATGGAGATCGGGGAATCACAGGGGTATCATGGGGACACGAATCATAAGGTGGACGTCAATGCTGGCAGTCCGATGGATAAATCCAACGGTGCTAAGAAGATCCAGCACCCCACTTGCCAAAAGTGCAGAAAGAAGCACCCTGGAAATTGCCTCAAGGGGACAAGGAAATGATTTAGGGGTGGAAGAGAAGGGAAACTAGCTGTTAACTATCGGAAAGAAAGACCCACAACTGCAACAGAGGAGAGGAACTCTCCGTTCGAACCTCAACGCATTGTTCATTACTACAACTGCAAAGAACCGAGGCATTTTTAAAATCAGTGCCCTAAACCAAGGGTTTTCAGAGGCTACCAACAACCTCCAAGGTAGAAATGAAGAGATTTTTCTATCACTTCTGCTGAAGAGAACCCCAACAACGAAGTGGTGATAGGTATGCTAGTTATTAATTCAAGAATAGAGAACGTACCTTTTGATCCAGGTTCTATGCATTCTTTTATATCTCGAAAGTTTAGTAGAACAATCCCAGCACCACCACAAATCATGGAAGTGAAGATGTCATTGAGTACGAAAAATGGGGAAATCATTGCATCCCCTGAATATAAGTCCGCCCATGTTATAATATGTGGATTTAATTTCCTAGAGAACCTCTTCATACTCCCTCTGGTGGAATTTGATGCAATTCCTGGCATGGATTGGCTTTCCTTATATAGAGCCAACATAAATTGTCGAGAGAGGGAAATCTCACTCCATATGGAGAATTGACCCCCGATTCTTTACAAGTGTAAGGAGGAAGATGAATCTCTTTTAGCTCCATAATTTCAAGTGTGGATATTACTAACCTATGAGAATGAATATCTGGCTCAGATGATTGAGTCCAAGGAAGAAACCATCCTAGAAGAAATGCCTATTGTGAGGGAATTCACTGAAGTGTTTCCCGAGGAACTGCCTGGTCTTCCTCCTAGAAGAGATGTTGAATTCTCAATTGAACTTATACCAGGGGTGCTACCAATATCCAAGACTCCATATATAATGGCTGTCATGGAGCTTGAAGAGCTAAATATAGAACTATAGGAGAATCTGGATAAAGGGTTTATACGCCTAAGTGTTTCATCATGGGGTGCACCCGTCCTCTTCATCAATAATAATGATGGGTCAATGTGGATTTTCATCGATTATCGTGAACTTAACAAAATCACGATAAAGAAAAAGTATCCGCTTCCACGAATCGATGACTTGTTTGATCATCTGCATGGAGTATAATACTTCCCCAAGGTAGATTTGCGGTCGGGATATTATCAAGTAAGGGTGAAGAAGGAAGATGTCCCCAAGACTACTTTTCGTATAAGATACGAGCACTATGAATTCAAAGTAATGCCTTTCGGACTCACTAATGCTCCAGAAATATTCATGGACTTGATGAATCAAGTCTTTAGAGATTACCTTGACAAATTTGTGGTAGTCTTTATAGATGATATTCTAATATACTCCAAAACCAAGGAGGATCATGAGGATCATTTAGGAACTGTACTAGAGACTTTGCGCAAGGAGAAGCTCTATGAAAAGTACAACAAGTGTGATTTACGGTTGAAGGAGGCCTCATTATTGGGCCATATCATCACAATCAATGGGATATTTTTGGATCCCTCCAAAACAGATGCAATTGAGGGATGGCCGAGGCCAACATTGGTAACAGATATCCGTAGTTTCTTGGGGTTAGCTGTAACAACCCGATATTTTATGATAAGTATTATTTTTAATTTATTTGATGTCATGTGTTTTATGCTACAAAAATATTATCTTGTGGTATACACAACACCATATTAGCTTGTAGTATACACAACACTATTCTTAGATTGTGTTACTCACAATTTCACGTTCGTTTGATAATAGTCAGTCTACACAACATTGAGTGTATATATATATATATATTTAATGTATAAATGAAACATGTTTGGATTCTGTTATATGAAACAACAAAGGAGTCTTGCACAACACGCAACCCTAACTTGGCTTTCATGAAATGCAATCGCGACCTTCCTTGATAGCGTGTGTTGTACGCAATACTAGGTTTTACTAAACAACGATATATTATTATAATATTATTATGAACTAGCCTTTATGAATAGTATTAACTAAATTTTTAATTTTATAACATTATTATTCATCTTACACATTTTCTAGAACATGGTATAAGAACAAAATCAAGTTTTTGGGTAAAATAAGTATTTTTAAAAAAATGCAGTTTTGCCGCCTTTTGATGGCGCACCCACTTTAAATCTAGTTTTTGACATGTTTATAAGTTCAATTTTACAAAATAAAATTATTCTTTAGAATCAGGATATAAAATTTTACCTTGGATAAAATTTACATATTATTCTGATAACTTTCATATTTTAATGAATAGTAAAAACACGCTATATTTTAATTAAAAACAACTTTTTTCATCGTAATAACTTATGTGGTTAAATTATAATATTGAATGGTTTTAAAGTATAAATAGAATATATTTTTACCATTTAATATAATGTATGTCATTAGCATTGATTTTACATTGAATTCATAGGTTAAATCAATTCAATCTTTTGCAATGTTTTAATCAAAACCCGTTTTCATTCGACAACGGGATTAATTTTAATTTAATTTCTGCAACTTCTATGTATTGAATTTGAAAAAATGGATTCCATATTTGGAATCAGTAGGTCCAAATTATGTTAATAGGCTACTTTTTATTTTTGGGAATTATGAATAGTAACTACGGTAAATTTTATTTACCATAGTTAAAGGTAATTCGGGTAATTAAGGGTAAATATAATATTATAAAATTATCCTAACACATGACAAAATTCTATTGGATGGATAAAAGTAGACCCATATTACCTAAGGGTCGGATTATATTCATTTTATGGACTTTTGACCATGAAAATAATTTAATTATTATTAAAACCAAAGAAAGTGACAACATATCACTCTCTTAAATCTTACAAGTATAATAATTTTAATTTAGTGATAAACATCAAACATGAATATTCTCTAGAAATCTAATAAATTTATATACATCATGATAATTTATTTATAATTTTTTGGGATTAAATAACTGTCATTAATGGTGATACATTAATGATGTAGAAATTATTTATTAAGTGAAAAATCAGTAATATAGTTTCTATTGAAATAATAATACCCATTAAAAGGCCCAAAAACCTGACCAAAACTTATTGGTAGTGTATATTTTATACCATAATCATCCAATTACCTAATATATAACCATTTGGAGTTTTATAAAAGTGATTATGACACTTATATTATTTTAGTTTAAATGATGCCAAAGTTGTCACCTTCATAATTTAATAAATATAACAATTTAAATATTCTTCTTTTAAGATGATAAATTAGAGTAAAAGTATTATTGGGAAAGTTAATAGATTTATCTTCATGATAGGATTTTATTTGTAATTGTTATGCAACAAAAAGTTTATTAAATAATTATAAAAAAATGTTGTAGTAATTATTTAATTAAGAGATAAACCAAATAAACGGTTTTACAAATAATAATATAAATATTATAAGAACTATTTAATGTTCTCCACTAATTTTCTAGATACATATGACATTTTAATAATCTATTAAAGCTTTTAGTTTGAACATATCTTCTGTATATATTCTATTTAAATTCAAATAAATGAATAGTGTCAAAATTGACACTATTGTTATTTTATAAAAATAACAGATTATAAAATTGTTTAAAAATAAAAAAAATATATAAAAATTATAAATTTAAATTTATATGGTCTAAAATGTTATAAATTATTCAATTATGGACAATTCACAACAAATAAGTAATTATTTGTTATAATTTAAAATTTAAAATGTTATTACCACAAATAAAATTAAATTGATTAAGTAAGGATAAATGAAGTTGATAAAGTTTAAAATAATTTCCTAACATGTCTGAATTTTATTGGTTGATGAGATTACAACTCTATCGCATCTAATATTCTAATATGATTCATTTTTGGAGGTTTTTAAGTGGGGTTAGATTTATTATAAATCAATATTTTTAAGATTTCCAAAGGTGCCCTTCCCCTCCCTTATAAAAGGGAACCTCCTCCCTCTCTTCATCACACCAATTTGAGCCTTCAAGCTTGGCCAAAACCTGCCAAATTCTCTTCTAAAATTCCCTAGAAACATCCTAGAGGTCCTGGTATTCTTCAAAGACCAATTTTAGTGCCCTAAGAGGAGGTCTCAAAGAGGCGCTTCAAAGAAGAGGTAATGTCCGTTACTGATTCTTTCAACTTTATTTCTTCTTCTACTTCTTCTTATTTAGTTGTTTCATTATGAAGTAATAACATCCATATCACTCATATAATGATATGTTATTATATGTATGAAACAAACCTATTTCACCATCTATCCATCCTACGGAAAATGAAATCACCGTGCGTGCGTACGTACGGAATACCGTCTCCACGCCGTGGTGTAATCTGTTTTTCCAACACCACCTTACTTGGATGGGTATAATGGTGTAAAAAATAACTATACATTGTTATTATAACATCATAATTATTATGATATATTGTATCATCCTCTCCAATTCAATTCAATAGTTATGGGAATGATATCATCGCTCGTGCGTACGTACGGACTACCGTCTCCACGACGCGATGAGATTCATTTTCCATGTTAACCATTTAAGAATGATTATAAAGTATATATAAGTAATAATAATGAAATATATGACATTATAAAGCTACTGGATTTATGTATATATATATGTATGTCATCTACTTAATTCCATTCAACTCAATAAGGAAACGAAAACAGCGTTCATGCGTACGTACGACCTACTGTCTCCATGAACGGTGTATTTCATTCCATTTATCGATCTATTATATATATGTATATTCTGAATATATATTATATATAAATCATGTTTGATATTATGGAATTAAGTAATCATGATCTAAGTAATCATATGAATAATTACAAGTCAAAACACAGATGACAAATGAAACGATTTTACCCAAAACGCTCTTTAACATGGAATTTACAAAAGAACGGGTAATATAAAGTCATAAGTGAACCATATATGATATCATAACAATGAATATGATTCTATAATAAGTCAATGGAATTATTTAAATCATTATACAGGAGGTTTAGATACGTACAAAGCATATCGGACCTAAGGTAAGGGATAATTTTGCAAATCTCATTTTTATCCGAGATTGCTTATTCGTAAGTATTTACGGGGGTTATTTATATCATCCATGTCCATGTCTTATTAAAGTGTTTTCATGTATGTTTAAAGTCCTTTTTACCCATTTTTGACTTTTACTACATGTTATGTAAGGAATCTTTCTTTTGTTTACGTTACGAGGTAATTTTTTGAATTTTCCTGCAAAAGTACGAGAAGAATGTTTTTTTAACTTATATGACATGAAATAATTTATACGGTTTTATAAAGCCTTATTTTTGTGAAGCTTCCTCCAAAATATTTCATGACTATTTTCAACATAATCCATTTCTTTTAAAATTGCATGATGTTTTGTGAAATGAAATTGATTTTGAAGAAGAAATGATATTTTCCTTAAGAATTCATTTCAAGTGTTTTATCAAAACCATTTTCCATCTAAGATGACATTATGTGTATGTTTCAAGTGTAATGTCTCTATGATTTACATGGTTCCACTTTTTTTATTATGAAATGATATAAATTTCTTTTATATGGATTATGTGATGATGGGATGATGTTTATGAAACCCATTTTATTCGTTGGGTTATTATGAATGATGTATGTTTATTTTGTGGCACAAGTAAGAATGATTTCATTATGAGATATGTGGGACCTATATCTCCCTCCAATGCATTGGGTAAATATTTATATATCATGATATAGACATGGATGGAACAGTAAGTTAATCTGGTTCAGTATTATAGGACTGGAATGAGGAGTGAACTCGATTCAAAAAGGGACTTTGTCCACTAAGATGGTCTTGGTAACAATGCCTTGGCTACTATGGAAATCATTACATGTGCTTAATGGATGCCACAATTACATGTTTTATTCCCATGTTATTTTATCATGATTTATGTACCATTATGATCAATGCCTTATGTAATTCCATGTTTTATGTCGTTGCTCAAGATTTTGATGTTTAAACATTATGTTCATGTTTTTATGTTCAAATGTATATGGTATGTTTTATTTTATCCATGCTTACCCTTACTGAGAATTTAAGCTCATCCTTTTTATGTTTTATTTTCCCCCAGGATTAAAAGAAAGGTTTTAGGTAAGGAAACAAATTGTGGAAGATCTTTGTGGGAGATGTTGATGATCTTTCACCACGATTAGAAGATCACGTTCCATGTTTCCAAAGACACTAAACTATTATGGTCCTTGTGCATCTGTTTTTGTTATGCATTATGTATTCTGAAAAAGTAAATTATTTTCCATGTATGTCAAGCTTTGGGTCTGTTACATTAGCTGGATATTATCGACGATTTGTGAGAAATTTCTCACGATTGTCCAACCCTCTTACCAAGATAACTCAAAAGGGATTAAAGTTTTCTTGGAGTGATGAATGTGAAGAAATCTTCAAGGAGTTGAAAAGGAGGATTATCACTGCGCCTGTACTCACTTTATCCACAAGAGGGGTTTTTTTTTGGTATTTAGTGATACTTTGAAGAAGGGCTTAGGCTGTGTGCTAATGCAG
The DNA here is from genome assembly GCA_963277665.1 of Viscum album. Classification (NCBI taxonomy): domain Eukaryota; kingdom Viridiplantae; phylum Streptophyta; class Magnoliopsida; order Santalales; family Viscaceae; genus Viscum; species Viscum album. Next base: position 361,622,686 of record OY728125.1, read on the forward strand.
AATGATAAAGTGATATCCTATGCCTCAAGGCAGTTGAAAATCCATGAGAGAAACTATCCAATGCATGATCTGGAGTTGGCGGTGGTGATCTTTGCCTTGAAAATCTTGCAGCATTATCTCTATGGGGAGAAATGTGAGATATATACTGAACAAAAGAGTCTTAAATATATATTCACACAGAAAGATCTTAATATGCGCCAGAGAAGATGGATAGAGATCATCAAGGATTATGAATGTTCAATACATTACCACCCTGGGAAAGCGAACAAGGTGGAAAATGACCTAAGTAGAAAGGACCCAGTGATTTTATCAATGATGAGAATTGAGAGGGATACAATCTTCTTAGACTTGATGAAGATAGACATGGGAATCATAAAGAAAGGAACATCATCAATCCTTTCACAAATGATTGATCAACCGTCTCTTTTGGAAAGGTTAATGGATGCTCAAAAGGATGATGTGGGAATTCAGAAAAAAGTAGAAGCTATCAAAAAGGGGAAATCCTCGGAGTTTAATATTAATGAAGAAGTAATTGTGTGATTTGGGAAAAGACTATGTGTTCCATAAAGTCTGGAGCTGAAGAAGGAACTTTTGGATGATGAACATAGTTAAAATTTCTCAATTCACCCAGGGAGCACAAAGATGTATCGAGATCTATGAGAAAACTTTTGGTGGGATAATATGAAAAAGGAGATCACTGAATATACATCAAAGTGCCTGGTGTTCCTGAAAGTGAAGTCAAAGAGGCAGAAGTCTAAGGGGATGATGAAACCATTTCCCATACTAGAATGGAAATGGGAGAACATCACCATGGACTTTGTCACCAGACTTCTGAGGACATATAAAGGCAAAAATGCAATATGGGTTGCGGTGGATCATCTTATAAAGACTGCACACTTCATTGCTATTCGAGACGATTTCTCATTGGATCAACTGGAACAGATATATATCAGGGAAGTGGTAAAGCTGCATAGAGTGCCACTATCTATTATGTCTGACTGAGATCCAAGATTCACCTCTACGTTTTGGAAGAGTCTTCAACATGATCCGAATTATGAAATGAACTTCAGTACGACCAATCATCCTCAAACTGATGGCCAATCCGAGCATACTATCCAAACACTTGAGGGAATGTTGAGAGAATGCTCAATGGACTTTAAAGGAGGATGGGATCAACATCTTACTCTGGTTGAGTTCTCTTATAATAACAATTTCCACTCGAGCATCCAAATGGCACCATATGAATCCATTTATGGGAAAATGTGCAGAACACTGAAGTGTTGGGATGAGGTCAGTGAACATAAGCTGCTTGGACTGGAAATGGTCGAGGAAATGGTGGAGAAGGTGAAAACCATTCAGCAGCATATCAAGGCAGCCTAGAGTCGACAAAAGAGTTATGCAGATAATCGTCGACGAGACCTTGAGTTTAAAATTGGAGACATGTTTTTTCTACACATATCTTCGTGGAAGAAGGTCATGAGGTTTGTAAAGAAAGGGAAGTTAAGTCCAAGGTACATCGGCCCCTTCGAGATTCTTGATCGTGTCGGGGTTGTGGCCTATCGACTAGCACTTCCACCTACCACGGACAAAGTACATGATGTCTTTCATGTGTCCCTCTTAAGGAAGTACATACTGGACCCTTCACATGTACTCTCTTCTGAGGTGGTACAGTTGGAGGATGATCTTTATTATAAGGATCAACCAGTGAAGATCTTAGATCGTAGAGAAAACGTTTAATGAAATAAGACAATGCCCCTTGTCAAGGTGTTGTGGCGAAACCACAAGTTTGAAGAAGCGACTTGGGAATCAGAGGGAATGATGAAGCTGAGTTACCCACATCTATTTTAGTGTGGAAAAAAGGAAATTTCGAGGGTGAAATTTCTTAAGGGGGAATATTGTAACGAACCAAAGTTTCATTAATGGAAATCCCTCTTGATCTAGTTAAATGTATCTTTATGTAAAACGTTTATATAAAACATCAACTTTTTTGGTTTTATGTTAAGAATTGTGACCGTTAATTTTATAGCTGTTGAACAGTGATCACATGATTAGTATAAATATGGGGCTTTAACAAATCCAATTTACTCAGACAAAAGAAGCGATGACCTCAACCAGTAGAATTGCTCCATATGAAGCCCATTTGTCAGTTCTCGAAAAAGAGGTGGCATCCTTGGGCTTCGCTCTTGACCAAGCCCAAGCTGAGCTTCATCATGTCAAGCTTGAATGGGACAGTCTACGGGAAAATTGGAAGTTGATAGAGATTACCACTCGAACAATGTTATCTGAGCCACCCCAAGAGTCTGTCACCATCGCACACCTTACCCTTAGGTCTTATATGACTTTTTTAAGGGGTTATGTAACAAATCACTAGTAATATGATCATGTATATTATTATTTTTGTATATAATAATGAATATACCTTATTTTTCATTATTGATACATTGTAAATATTTTTTAAAGTACAAATAGTGTTTTTAGTTATTATTTAATTAAGAAATAAATTTTATTAAATTAAGGGATTTTTGAATTAAATAATAAATTAATAAAATATTATTATTATTATTAAATTAATTTTATTATATATAAATGATCATATAATTTTATGAATGCAATTATAATTTTTATTAAGGTTTGAAAGCCATTTCTGTCAAAACCTGTGAATTTTCGATAAATGTCGTTTTTTATTTTAAAAGTGAAAATTAACATATTTAGAAATTTATTTAGATAAAACAAATGATATTTCTGGAATCAGGACATCAAAATTATCCAATGGTGAATTTTTCATAATTTTCTAAGATAGTCAAATTGGTTGGGTAAAAATTAAATACAGTTTAAATATATAATGTGTTTTATGACATCATAATGACCCAATGGTGATGTAATAAAATACTATAAGATTTATGTTCGGCCAATATATGTTTTACCGTTAAAATAATGTGAATTTGGGTTTTTTTGACTTTCTTTTCAAAGAATTAATGGACCCCTCAAGACTTATTAAACATCTTGTCTTTTTAAATTATTTTCCATGGGAGTGTGACTCAACTCCACTTAAGCAACCCCATTATTTTAAGAAGTTCGGACTTTGGCCTTATAAAATATTGTTTTCCTCTTCCCTTTTCCAAAAACCATGGGCAAAAACCTTGAGTTGATTTGTGTTTTGGATTAGTTTAATGTAAGCGGTCCCAAACCTAAATAATAAAGAATTCACTCACATTTCCTATATAAACCCACCCAAGCTCCCACTTCCTCCTCACTCAAAGCCTTTGTAATTCGTCCAACCTCTACAATACTCTCTATATAATCCTCCCAAGGTGCCTCAAGCTCCCAAGAAGCCTCTCTCAAGCCTTTGGAAGCACACTTCCAAGTAAGGGTTTTTTCTTCCTTTCTCATTTTTGTCTAATTTTCTTTAAGTTGTTTGTCCCATTTAATTTAAATTATGAATGTTGGGGTATGGTTTTTCACCTCCCTCATACTTCCCTATTTATGTTTGAATGATGGGATACCCCTTTATCTCTCATTAAATGCCTCCCATGTACACCTATTACTATGCCGAAATTCCGAAAGGAACTTCTCTCTCCTCATTTACATTCAAGCAATACTTTTGTATCATGAATCTAAATTCCATTACAATTGTTGGGACATGTATCTATATGACCTCATTATTTTCCATTACATGTAAATATGATGAGGAACCCATTTCTCTCTCATCAACCATTTTTATGAATTCTTATGTCACGCCGTTACGCTGCCAAAATCACACCGATTTTTTAAGGCAATGCCATTGTGTAGTGAATACCATGCCCATTTATCCATCAAGGGTATTCACCTTTATGCACCTTTACTTATTTATTATAAAGTTTCATGTATGAAATCCACATTATTTTATCGTGGAATAAATGATTATGTTTTATGAATCCATGTTTTATGATCCATGTGGCACACATATGCATGAAATGAAATATTTAAGAAGGGTGCGCCCTTATAGCGCTCCAATGCATTGGGAAAAGTATAGTATCATGATACGTCATGTTAAATGAGTATTGACTCATGATAATTCAAGTGCAATGAAGGCTTACTCGTGCTTCATGTGCAATGAGGATTTACTCATGCTCCATTTGCAATGAGCCTTGGCTCATGCTAATTCCATGTTAAGTGTTGTTGCCACATTTCCATGTTATGATTATCATGCTTTATCATGCCTTTATGTTCATGTTTCTCTTGTTCTCTATTGATATTCCTATTTTCTAACATGTATTGTAATCCTCATGTATTCCATGTTTATTCCCTTACTGGGCTTTATAGATCACCCCTTTTCTTATGTATGTCCTCAGGTTATCCCATGCAATGCTAAGTACGAGGGAATGCAGTGGCCATATAAATGATGTTTTCAACAAAGATGTTCTATTTCATGTTTTAAGTAGGTATGTAATGGTCCTAATACCTAAAGACACTAGACCTATCAGTCTTCCATGTTTTATCAAGTGAATAGTTTATGTTTGTAATAAAAGCAGTGTTGTCATATGTTCACCCAAAAATGATTTTACTTTCACACCACAAATCCCCTTTCACTCATTATTAACTCGTTTATGGTGAGATATAGGCAAACCAATATTCTTTTCCGTAGACATGTAGTTCATAAAAATCTCCACAACCTCATTATAAATATAATTTTAAACAATGGAAGATTCAGTTCAATATGGATTCTTAACATACCCCATAAATATGTTTATATAACATTCAAAAGGATAAATCCAACATAGATATACAAGTATAAATAGCATTATTTCTAGAACCATATAAACTATTAAATGAACCATTATATAAAAAAATATAGAGAAAAATACATTTTTAATTGACAGTGTATAGAATTTTTTTGGTTTTCAAAAATGACCAAAGCAACCAGATAAAACACCTTATTAAAAATTGAATTAAAAAAATAACACACCTTCATGATAGTCTTTCTGACACAGATGGAAAATATTCCATGCAACACAACTAGTATAATTTGTTGCATCATGATGTGAAAATCATGAGATTTCATTTACATTTTAAGAATAACCCTGTGGTACTTTGATATCATGAATAAACTAAAAAAGATAATTTTATCCCTCTTGGATAATGTATGAAAATCTGGGGGAAGAAGTGTTATCTTTCCATCAGGAGTGGGAGCTAACTCCAAACATATTCCCATTGATAGTATGTCTAATCTTATATTCAGAACAACTATAGTATTTCCATTAATATCTAATAATTTTCCAACCAAACTGTCACTGATATTCTCCTCCATGTGCATGGTATTAATGTTATGTTTCACTTCATTATATCTCTAATATTGTTTCTCAAAAAAATATTGAACGTTTCTTCCAAATATGTCTATCATTACCAGATTTATGTGTCCTTACCAATGCCACATTATGTTTTTTCACCCTCTCAAAATACTAATTAGTGGATATAGGTTTTGGAACAATATAAAATTATGGTGATCCATTAATTTTTTTGATCTTCTATAAGAGTGATCCATAGGAAAAAACATTTGATGACCCATGTATGCTATTTTCCTCCCATTATGAAATTGACAATATTATGTCTTTTGTTTTGAAATTGTATATGTTTTATTCCTCTTAACATTGTATCCAGATAAATTTCCATACACTAAGAAGTCCTTTATAGTGATCAGAATCACTTCATGTAGTTAAAAATATTCTATTTTATAAGAATCATACACCCTAAATCAATCCTACCATAAGATTTTAAAATCATCAATTAACAGTGATAAGAAAATGTCAATATCATTTCTGGGTTTCTTTCGTCTATATATTTTTAAAATCAACATGACATATCTACGCTTCATAAAAAATTAGAGAGAATGGTTGTAAATTACCAATAAAACAGTCCATGAATATCTATTCTACTGAGGATTTGATATGGATTTATTCCATCCATGCACAACCCAAGTTTGAGATTTATAACTTTTTTTTTGAATATTGGATACTACTCATCAATTTTCTTCCATTGTGGAAAATCAACTGGATGATATATTTTTCCATCACATATCCTCTCATCACCATGCCATTTTAACATTTTTTCATAATTAAAATAAGAAAATAAACATTTCAAATGAGTAATTGTAGGAAGATACCAAAATACCATGACATGGATCTATGTAATCTCTATATTACCCTGTGATTTTTCTTTTAACTTATACCATGATGTCCCACATTTAGGAAACTCTGATAGAAATTCATATTCCTTCTAATATATCCTCCAATGGCCCGAAGGCCTTCCTTCATATATATCACATAGTCATTCAGACATGCACACATTTTCTTGTATCCCAATCCAATCAGGAAAAGTAATTTCTTGCCCTTATAATGTGAATATGGAATATCATTGTCTTTAGGAGGAATGTTTTTCAACAATTGTAGCAGTTCTGTAAAAGCCTTGTCTCTCCATCCCTATTTTGCCTTCTGGTTAATCAATATTATCACCAATGATATAATAATAAAATTCATACAATTATGATACCATGATTTTAAAGAATCACCATATAGATGCTCAATTTTCAGTTCTTTCTCAATTTTTTCTGCTTCAATATCATAAATCATTTCTTGAATTTAATTAAAGTTACCATCTAGAAAAGCATCATCATCTGTAGATCCGAAATTGTACCGAGTTTCACCATTCCAAATATAAGGGCTATAACTTGGATTGAAACCATGAAAAATTAAATTATCTTTAATCTCTCTACTTTTCATCTTCAACATATTTAAATATTTTAGGAATGGATAGAAAAACATGTCATTGTTTGAAACATGTCATTCAGCAAATTTCTGAAAAATCATTAACACCTTCCTCATATTAATCACTCATTTGATGTTTCGTAATCTGAATTCGACTCATTATTAACAATAAAAAATATAAATATTATACATCTTGTTAAGATAAACCAATTTTATATTAATATGAAATATTTCATAATTTAAAAGTCAAACCATTTCTAAATATAAAACAAATATATGCGTATTTGAAAAATATGATTACAAATTATACACAATAATAGAAGATAAGTTTTATTATAAGTGATAAATCATAAAAATATATGCATGGAAATAATTTTAAAAATAAAATATAGTCATATAAGCTCATTTTATATTTATATAAAATATGCCATAATTTGAAGGTAACTCAATTTTGATATAAAAAACAAATATATGAATATATGAAAAATATAATGATATTTTTTGAGAAATAATATATAAAACTAGTATGTAAAAATAAAAAACCACTCCCTAATGTGATGTCTTATTAACCCATCACAACATGAGTTTTGTTAATTATTTTTTTATCCTAATTATTGAAAATATTAATATAACTATTATTAGGATTGTATTGAATTGAAATATTTTCTTTATTTGATGTAATGTTTATGGTCACATTTAAGGGTTTTTACATTCTTATTGAGTTTTTTGTGGAAAATGGTATTGCGTAAAATGGACTTATGTATAGGCCTTGAGAAGAACCCAGATTGTCTTGAGAAGGTAGTGCAAATATCCTATTCCATGTAGGTTGAAAGGTTGTTTTGGGGGCTACTTATGAAATATGGAATTCATTGAATCAGTTCACATTATAAATAGTAACAAGGTTGGTTGGAAGTAAGGCCTCAAGATAGCCTCCCCATATTCTAGTGGTTGTAGACTATCATCAATAATTTAGAGGTTGTATGGATGGTGGAATTTACAATCTAGAATATTGTTAAATATAGTATAATAATAGTATATTAAAATTATTGGAATGTAACAAAAACCAAGATATAATAGTAAATAGTTAACCAATGCACAAATGATATCATCCATATATATCCCTTAAGCATTGTAAGTTCTAATCAATTCATTATAAATAAGTAAAAGTGTCATGTAGTATCCCAATGATCATCTCATCCATTTATAACATATCAGGATCCAAAAAAATGTATATTGGGTGACATAGTATGCATATCTAAATGAAAATCCATATTTAATTTTTTCTCCCAATAATACTCATTGGAAATAAGTTAAAAAACTAAAGGAAAAACATCATTGAATAGAAATTCCAGGATACTAATGATAAAAAAAATATCAGGATACAAAACCACATTCATCAATTAATATTTAAAGACACAATGAATTTTTTTTCAAAATGTAGTTTTAGGGAATCCGCGATCAACTGAAATTGAAGTGTGTGAGTCTTAATTGAGAGTTAAAAGTTGAGATGATAGATGTGATGATGAAAAAAATTATGAACGAATCTAGAAAAATTTGTTTGAAGGCGTCAAGATTGAAGAATTGATTCTAGGTTTTTCACATGATAGAGACTGAGTCACTATCACCCAAAAGAAAAAAAAGTGGAATGACTTGAAATAGGAGTTCATAAAATTTTAAATGATTTATCACGTTAGTAATTTAATAACCGATGTGATAAAGAAATCAACATTTCATTATCATGTCAATTATTATATAAATGATGTTAAAAAAATTGTCTTTATCACACTGGTTATTCTATAACCGATGTGAAAAAATGATTGGTAACACTATTTATATAATAACTAATGTTATAAAGAAATGACGTTTTTCTGATCACATCAGTTATAAAATAACTGATGTGATAAAGTGAGACAATACATTTTTTAGGTCAATTATAAAATAACTAACATCATTAATCAAGATAATTTTTTTAACATTGATTATAATATAACTGATGTGATAAATTAATATACAAGGCTTTTCATGTTGGTTATAAATTACCGACGCTATAAATACTTTTTGTACTAGTGATATTACCTTGAGGATTGGTACATTCATTTTCTTAGTACCCTATCTCTATACATTTAAATCATTGGATGAATTCACTATTTCCTTTTATACCATAAGCCTTGTGACCCTTCTCTTCACACTTTTATATATCTATCATTCCCTTCAACTATGTACCAAGGTGTTTCCTTACACTATTATCACATGTGATAAAATCTTTCTTTCCCATATTTATATTATCCATCATTTTCTCTACCATCCTCTTCTTTTCTATCTTCCATTAAAATTTATTAAACAAGGATCATTCTTTCTCTATGTTGATAAAATAGGATACCATATCATCCTATAATGAGAAAATTTGAGAGTTTATTCCCCTTAAAATTATTGGTTTAAGACCATAAATTAAATGATCAATCTTACCCTTTGGATAACATATGTTGCCTACAACATTCTTAGATAAACTTGTATAGTTAACTTCATAATTCAAAACATTATATTCTTTATTTTGTCTTAGATTAAATAATTGTTTCTATATATCTGGTCATTGTTTGTTGGGAAAATATATTTCCAAGAAAAGATCCCTAAAATCCTTCTATTATGTATTTTTAATTTCCTCTTACACCTTATTGTTTTGAATCTATTACTGCCACTATTCTATATCTCCTAAGAGATGATAAAAATACATTATTACCTTATCCATTTTATTACTTCCCAATGTGATTAATTTCTTATATAAGGAACATATTCATTTATATAACTACCCTACTCTTTATTACAAATTTAAAAATTATTTATTACATAAAATTTCACTTCAGGAAACTATAAGGATCAATAGGTCTAGTGTATTGGGAAATTAGAAACATTACATAACTACTTAGAACATAAAACAAAACATATTTATTAAAAACTTCTTTTACATGACCACAACATTCCTTCGTAATTATCATTGCATGGGACAACCAGAGAAAATTCATAAGAAAAGGGTGAGAAATAAAGCCCAGTAAGGGAGTAAACAAGGGAGAACATGAATAATATAGTACATGTTAGGAAATAGTCATATCAATTGAGAACAATAGAAACATGAACAAAAAGGCATGATATAACATGATTATCATAACATGGAAATGTTGCAACAAAATTCAACATGATATTATCATGATCCAATTCTCATTACACATAGATCATGAGTAAACCCTCATTGAAATTTAATTATAATGTGTAAACCATCATTTCAATAGACTTATCATGATACTGATCTTTACCCAATGCATTGGAGTGCTATCAGGGCGCACCATTATTAATCATTTCATTTCATGCATAAGTGTTCCACATGGATCATATAACATGGATTCATAAAATATAATAATATATTTAATGATAAAGGAATGTGGAATTCATACATGAATCTCTATAATCAATAAGTAAATGTTCATAAAGTTGAATACCCTTGATAGAGAAATGAGCATGGTATTCACTACACAATGGCTTTGGCTTGGGAAATCATGGTGCAATTTCGGCAGAATAACGACATGACATAAGAATTCATAAAAATGGTTTATCAAAGAGAAAGGGGTATCTGATAATATTTACATTAAATGGACAGTATGGGGGTCAAATAGATACATGTACCCACAAATGTAATGAAATTTATATTCATAATATAAAATAATTTCTTGAATGTAAATGAGGAGAGAGAAACCCCTTACCAAATTTCAGCATGGTAACAGGTGTACATGGGAGTCATTAATGAGAGAGAAAGGGGAATATCATCATCAAAACATAAGGAGTTCAGTATAGGTGAGGTGTAAAATCATACCCCAACATTTATAATTAAAAATAAAAGGTCATAACAATATAAAGAAATTTGGAGAAAAACGAGAAAGGAAGAATTCACTTACTTAGATGTGTGATACCAAAGGATTAGAAGAGGCTTGAGAGAAGCTTCTTGGGAGATTAGGGAACTTTGGGAGGATTCTAGAGAAATTATTTCAGGGTTTTTTCGAGCTAAAAATGGTTTGAGTGAAGAGTAATGGGTTATTGAGTGATTTTATATAGGAAAAGAGAGGGAAATATTTATTATTTAGTTTTTCGACACCACACATTAAACTAATCAAAACCACAAACCAAAAAATGATTTTTTCCAATGGATTTTTCCAAATGGGAGTGGAAAAAATTATTTTGTAAGGAAAATCTCCAAACATATTAAAATATTAGGCTTTCTTATGTGGAGGTGAGTCACACTTTCAAGGAAATCAGTTTAAAAGTTAAAATGTATTATAATTCTTGGAGGGCCAACTAAGTCTTTGTAAAATAAATAAAATAAACATAAAATTACATTATTTTCATTGTAAAAAATATATTGTCTCAAAATACATTGTATAATATTTTATTACATAACTAATGGGTCATTATGATGTCATAAAACAAATTATATATTTAAACGGTTTTTAATTTTTACCCAAAAATTCGATTGTCTCAGAAAATTATGAAAATTTCACCATTAGATAATTTTTAACATCCTGATTCCAAAAATAATATTCATTTTATATAAATAATTTTCAATATATTTGAATTTTTTACTTTTAAAATAAAAAATGGCATTTATCAAAAATTCAAGGGTTTTGACAAAAACCCCTTTCAAACATTAATAAAAATTACAATTGTATTAAAAAAAATTATATGATCATTTATATTTAATAAAAAGAAATTTAGTAATAATATTTTATTAAAATATTATTTAATTAAAAATTCCCTTAATTCAACAATGAGATTTTATACTTTAATATTAACTAAAAATACTATTTGTGCTTTAAAAACTATTTAAGAAGTAACAATAATAAAATGAATGTATATTATTTATCTATAAAAAATAATGTACAAAATCATAGTTCTAGGGTCTTGTTATATAAATCCTTATAACACCCACATAAGACCTAAGGGTAAGGTGTGTGATGGTGACATACTCTTGGGGAGGATCAGATAATATTGCTTAGGTGGTAATCTCTATTAACTTCCACTTCTCTTATAGGCAATTATATTCAAGCTTAATGTGTTGAAGCTTGTCTTGGGCTTGGTCCAGAGTGATGCCTAATGATGATACATCCTTTCCAAGCTCTGAAAAATGGGATTTGTATAGAGCAATTCTATTGGATGAGGTTATCACTTCCTTTGTCTGAGTAAATTTGATTTGTTAAATCCCTATATTTATACTAATCATGCGATCACTATTCAATGACTATATTAGAAATGGTAAAGATTCTTAACGGTATTTTAAAATCCAAAAACATAGGACCAAGTAAGTGAATATGTTTTATATAACCATTTTACATAATAATACATTAAAATGGATCAAGAGGAATTATCATTAATAAAAGTTTGGTTTGTTACAATCTTCCCACCTTAAGAAATTTCTCCCTCTAAATTTACTTTTCCCACACTAAAACAGGTGAGGGTAACTTTTCTTCATCACTTCCTTCGATTCCCACATTGCTTCTTCAAAATTGTGGTTTCACCACAACACCTTGACATATGGCATTGTCTTATTTCGTAGTACTTTTTAGTTATTATCTAAGATCTTCACAGACTTCTCTTCATAGGATAAGTCATTCTCCAATGGTACCATATTTGGATTGAGTAAATGAGATGGGTTAGGTATGTACTTCATCAAGATTGATATATGGAATACATCATGTACTTGAGATAGGTTTAGTGGGAGTGTTAGTCGATAGGCTACTACTCTAATGCGATCATGGATCTCAGAAGGTCTGATGTACCTTGGACTAAGCTTTCCCTTCTTCCCAAATCTCATAATTAACTTCCAAGTCTATATACAGAGGAATAACTTGTCACCAACATCAAACTCTGGGTCTCATAGACAATTATCAGCATAGCTATTTTGTCGACTCTGGGCAGCTTTAATGTGTTACTGGATGGTCTTGACCTTCTCCATCATTTATTTAACCATTTATGGACCTTGGAGTTTTCTCTCCCAAACTTTATCCCAAAATTCCATTGTTCTGCACCTCTTCCCATACAGGGATTCATAAGGATCCATTTGGATGCTTGAGTGAAAACTGTTATTTTAAGAGAACTCAATCAGATGAAGCTTTTGATCCCATGCCCCTTTTATGTCCATTTAGCATGATCTAAACATATCCTTATGTGTTTGGTTAGTCTGCTTAGATTGGCCATCAGTTTGAGGATGATTAGCCATTCTAATGTTCATCTCTGTATTCAAAGCATGTTGGAGACTCATCCAGAATTTAGTGGTGAATCTTAGATCTTGATCAGATACAAAAGAATGTGGTACTCTATACAGTCTTATCACTTCTCTGATATATATTCATTCTAATTGATCCAATTAGAAATCCTCTCAAATTACAATAAAGTGTGCAGTATTTATAAGACGATCCACAACAACCCAAATAGCGTTGTTTCTGTTTAATGTCTTCGAAAGTCTAGTAACAAAGTCCATGGTTAAGTTATCCCATTTATGTGTTGGTATGGGTAATGTTTTCATCATCCCCTTAGACTTATACCTCTCAACCTTCTCTTGCTGACATACTAGTCACTTTGATGTATACTCAGCGATCTTCTTCCTCATGTTATCCCACCAATAATGCTCTCAAACATCTCGATATATCGTTTAGTTTCCTAGGTGAAGGGATAAATTTGAACTATGTGAATCATCCAAAAGTTCATTCATTAACCACATATTTGATGGAACACATATTCTTGAACCAAATATCACAATTACTTCTTCATTAACATTGAACTCTAAGGATTTCCCTTTTTTGATAGTTTCCACTTTCTTCTGAATCCCCATATTATCATTTTGATCATCCTTTAACCTTTCCAAAAGAGATGGTTGATAAATCAATTGTGAAAGGATTGATTATGTTCCATTATTTATTATTCCATTTTCCATCTTCATCAAATATAAGAATATTGTATCCTTTTCAATTCTCATCAATGATAGAATCAAGGAGTCCTTTCTACTTAGAGCATCTTCCACCTAGTTCACATTCCCAGGGTGGTAATGGATTGAGAAGTCAAAGTCTTCGATTAGTTCTAACCATATTAATTGGAACATATTCATCTCTTTCTGTGTGAATATATACTTGAGGATTTTGTTATCTATATATATTTCACATTTCTCCCCAAAGAGGTAATATTGCCAAATTTTTAAGGCAAATATTACTATAGCCAACTCCAGATCATGCGTTGGACTGTCTTGAGGTATATGTATTGAATTTATACTTTTGGCATCAAATTCAATCAAAGGGATACTTATAAAATTTTTAAGAAGAGCATTCTCACAAAATTCAACATGTGATAAAACAATTATAGATTATTTTCCCTAATGATTTAATATCATTTCTGTTGGAGACTCAATTTTCATAGAAAACATAAAAGATATACTAATAGGGAATAAATTAAAATATATTACTACATACAATACATTTTAGTGGTGGTTACATTTAATTAATTCATGATTATCCATCATATAATAGGACTTCTCATGTTCCCTTGATCACAGAAATTGTTGATTCTCATCATGCTTCTCAGTACTTTCAATAGACCATCATCTTGAATAATGCCCAAATTCTCCACATTTATGACATATAACCAAGTAAGATGCCATAGATGGATATTTGTTTCCATACATCACATTATCCATTCTATCATGGAAAATGGATACTTTTTTTCCTTCCTTTCCACACTTAAAACATCTCCAATTCCCTTTATGATATTTCCCTTAGTTCCTCTTTCCATATTTGATGCACGAAGGAAATTGGGTCTTCTTTACCTTATCACCATTATCAGATAAAAATTTATGAGATTTAATCTTCCTCTTCCTTACTATCCTTGGTCAATCAAAAATTACCAATTTTTAATCATGATTTTGGATTTCTGGTTTGGAATAATCACGATATTTCCTACTTAAGATCCCATTTGATTGGGAATCTCATTGGGACACTCATGATGTTGCCCTTCACATCGGTTTTTTTCTATATTCCTCAAATTACCATTCATCGGATAGAATAAAATGAAAATTAGGGGTTATTATCTTAAATAATTTAACACATAATAGAGAATCCAATGACATTAAATGAATAACATATAAATTACATTAATTTACTTAACTTATGAATTTCTAAGCTTCAATATATGTTATCCATGATCTACTTCCCAACATATATTCATAGTGGACCTTTCTTATTCTCTTAATAATTTTTCTTACTAAGCTTATGAATTTTACAAAGTATATCCCTTGAGAGCATTGTAACCAATAGTGTAGAAAGGCCCATTTTTGTGCACCAGTTCCCGTTTGAGTCCAGCTCAAAGCGGTGTTTTCGAGTTTTACCCCTAGATACATCTGTTCTAGAGCCAACTCTACCTGATCATATCTAGATAGGGATGTATTTTATTGATAATCCAATTAATCAATACTCACTAAAATTTCGGTATGTTTTTATTATACTTAGTATTACCCCTAATGCTTTCACTAGGATTTTCTAATCCTAATTAAACAATTCACTAAACGTATCCTATGAAACCAACTATAACATCCTTTCTCTTTATTACACACTTAAAAATGATTAATTACAAAAATATTTCACTTAATACATCTTTGAGGATGGAAAGGTATAGTTTTTTAGGAAATTGGGAACATTACATAACAACTTAGAACAGAAAACACAACAACTTTATTGAAAACTTCTTTTACATTACCACAACATTGCTTCATAATTAGCATTGCATGGGATAACCTGAGGACATTCATAAAAAGGGTGATCTATAAAGCCCAATAAGGGAGTAAAAAGGCATAACATGAAGAATATAGTAAATTTTAAGAAATAGGAATATTAATGGAGCACAATAGAAACATGAACATAAAATAATGATATAGAATTATTATTATAACATGGAAATGTTTCGACAACATTATACATTATATTATCATGATCCTAGGATCATCGCACATGAATCATGAGTAAACCCTTATTTCACATGAATTAGAATGAATAAAATCGCATTTCACATGAAATATCATGATACTAATCTTTACCCAATTCATTGGAGCGCTATCAGGGTGCATCCTTTTTAATCATTTCATTTCATGCATAAGTGTGCCACATGGATCATATAACATGGATTCCTAAAACATCATAATTTATTCCATGATAATGTAATGTGGAATTAATATATAAAACTATATAATCAATAAGTAAATGTGTATAAAGGTGATTATATTTGAAAGATAAATGGGCATGGTATTCACTACACAATGACTTTGGCTTGGAAAATCGTGGTGCAATTTCAGTAGCATAACGACATGACATAAGAATTTATAAAAATATTTAATGAGAGAGAAAGGGGTATCTCATCATTTTTACATGAAATGGATATTAAGGGGTAAATATAGTTACATTTTCCAACATATTTAATGGATTATTGATGTATAATATAAAATAATTGCTTGAATGTAAATGAGGAGAGAGAAATACCTTACGAAATTTTGACAAGGTAACTGGGGTACATGAGAGTCATTAATGAGAGATAAAGGGGTATAAAATCATTCAAACATAAGGAGTTCATTATAGGGGAGGTTCTAAATCATACCCCAACATTTTTAATTAAAAATAAAATGGAATAACAACATAAGAAAATTTGGAGAAAATGAGAAAGGAAGAAATCCCTTACTTGGAAGTGTGATCTCAAAGGCTTGGGAGAGGATTGAGAGGGGCTTCTTGGGAGCTTAGGGTGCCTTGGGAGGATTATAAAGAGGGTAGGTCAGGGTTTGGTCAAGCTTTAAATTGTTTGGGTGAAGTGTTTTGGGATATTGAGTGGGTTTATATAGGAAAAGAGATGGAAATATTTATTATTTAGGTTTTGGGCACAACACATTAAACTAATCAAAACCACAAACCAACCCACGTTTTTTCCCATTGTGTTTTCCAAAGGGGAGTGGAAAAAATTATTTTATAAGGAAATTGACCAAAATTATTAAAATATTAGGCTTGATTATGTAGAAGTGAGTCACACTCTCAAAGAAATCATTTTAAAATTTATAATGTTTTATAAGTCTTGGAGGGTCCACTAAGGCTTTGTAAAATAAATAAATCGATCATAAAATCACATTATTTTAATGGTAAAAAATATATTCTATGAAAATACAATTTATAGTATTTAATTACATCACTATTGGGTCATTATTATGTCATAAAACACATTATATATTTAAATGGTATTTAATTTTTAGGAAAAAAAATTGACTAGCACCGAAAATTATGAAAAATTAACCTTTGGATAATTTTGACGTCCTGTTTGTAAAAATAAGATTTATTTTATCTAAATAATTTTCTAAATATGTTAATTGTTTTACTTTCAAAATAAAAACTGACATTTATAAAAAATTCAAGGGTTTTGGAAACAATAGCTTTCAAACATTAATAAAAATTACAATTGTATTGGTATAAATTATATGATTATTTATATTAAATAAAAATAAATTTACTAATAATATTTTATTAACATATTATTTATTTCAAAAATCCATTAATTCTTCAAATATATATTTTTAAATTGAATATTAACTAACAAAATACTATTTGATCTTTAAAAACTATTTACAAAGTTACTATAATAAAATGAATGTATATTATTTATTATATAAAAAAACAATGCACATAATCATAGTGATAGGGTAATGTTACATAACCCCTTATAACCCCCGCATAACACCTAAGGGTGAAGCTCAGCTTGGGCTTGGTCATGAGCGAAGTCCAGTGATGCTACCACCTTTCCAAGATCTGATAAATGGGATTCGTATGGAGCAATTGAAGTAGATGAGGCCATCACTTCGTTTGTCTATGTAAATTGGATTTGTTAAAGACCTATATTTATACTAATCATGGGATCACTGTTCAATGACTATATTAGCAATCATAACAATTCTAAATTATATTTTAAAATCCAAAAACATAAAACCAAGGAAGTGAATATTTTTTATATAACCATTATACATAATAATACATTTAAATAGATCAAGAGAATTTGGATTAAGAAGAGTTTAAGGTCATTACAATCTTCCCCCCCTTATGAAATTTCTCACTTGAAATTTATTTTTTCCCACACTGAAATAGATGAAGGTAACTCTGATTCATCACTTCTTTCAATTCCCACATTACTTCTTCAAACTTATGCTTTCGCCACAACACCTTGATTAGGGGTATTGTCTTATTTAGCAGAACTTTTTCTCTATGATCTAAGATCTTCACTGAAATATTTTCACAGGAGATGCCATTATCCAATAGTACCACATCTATATTGAGTACATGAGATGGTTCAGGTATGTACTTCATCATTAGTGATACATAGAATACATCATGTACTTGAGATAGGTTTGGTGAGAGTTCTAGTCGATAGGCCACTGCTCCAATGCGATCAAGTATCTCAAAAGGGCCGATGTACCTTGGAAGCTTTCCCTTCTTCAAAAATCTCATAATTATATTCCAAATAGATATGAAGAGGAATAACATATATCCAAATTCAAACTCTAGGTCTCATCTATGATTATCATCATATCACTTTTTTTACTCTAAGAAGCTTTAATGTGCTACTGGATGGTCTTGAAAATCTCCAACATTTCTTTGACCATTTCTGGACCTAGTAGTTTTTTTATCCCTAACTTCATCCCAACATGCCGATGTTCTGAACCTCTTCCCATACATGGAAATATAATGAGCCATTTGGATGCTTGAGTGGAAACTGTTATTGTAAGATAAATAAACCATATGGAGATGTTGATCCCATCCTCCATTGAAGTCCATTTAGCATGCTCTCATCATGTCCTCATGTGTTTGGATAATCTGCTCAGATTGTCCATCAGTTTGAGGATAATGAGCCGTACTGAAGTTCAGATAAGTATTCATAGAGTGTTTAAGACTCTTCCAGAATTTAGAGGTGAATCTTGGATCTTGATCGGATACAACAAATAGTGGTACTCCATGCAACCTTACCACTTCTCTGATATATATTCGTGTCAGTTTATCCAATGAGAAATCCTCTCAAATTACAATTAAGTGTGTAGTCTTTTTAATATGATTGAACACAACACAGATAGCATTGTTTCCTTTGAATGTCTTTAGAAGTTTTGTGACAAAGTCCATGGTTATGTTCTCCCATTTACATATTGGTATGGGTAATGGTTTCATCCTCCCCTTAGACTTCTACCTCTCAGCATTCACTTACTAACATACTGGGCACTTTGATGTATACTCAGTGATCTCCTTCCTCATGTTATCCCACCAATAGGTTTTCTTAGAGATCTCAATACATCTTTGTGTTTTTTGGGTGAATAGAGAAATTTGAACTATGTGCATCATCCAAAAGTTCATTCTTTAACTCCGGATTTGATGAAACACATAGTCTTGATCCAAATATCAAAATTACTTCTTCATTAACATTGAACTCCAAGGATTTCTATTTTTTGATAGTCTCCACTTTCTTCTGAATTCCCACATTATCCTTTTGAGCATCCTTTAACCTTTATAATAGAGAAGTTAAAGCAATAAATTGTGAAAGGATTGATAATGCTGCCTTCTTAATGATTCCCATGTCCATATTCATCAAATCTAAGAAGATTGGATCCTTTTATATTCTCATCAATGATAGAATCATTGGTTCCTTTCTACTTAGAGAATATGCCACCTTTTTCACTTTCCCAAGGTGGTAATGGATCGAGGAGTAAATGTATTTGATCATCTTTAATCACATTCCTTATCTCATATTCATATTTTTCTCTGTGAATATATACTTGAGGATTTTGTGATCTGTTTATATTTCAAATTTCTCCCCAAATAGGTAATGCCAAAAAATATTTAAGGGCGGTAACCAAATCCAAATCATTCATGGGACTATCTCAAATAATAGGCAATGACTTTTTCCTTTTTGCCTCAGATTCCATCAAAGGGAGACTTATAAAATTTTCAAGAAGATCATTCCCACAAACATCAAGATGTGATAAAACACTTATATAGGTTTTTTTACATAATTATTTAATATCATTTCTATTGGGGACTCAATGTTCATAGAAGACATAAAAGATATACTAATATGACACGAATTGAAATACATTTTGACATACACAACTTTTTAGTAGTGGTTAAATGTAATACAATCCTAATTATCCATCAAAGTATTGGACTTCTCATGCTCCCTTGATCATGGAGATTATTGATTCTCATCATGATTCTCAACAATTGTAATAGAGAATCATCTTGGATAATGCTTTACTTCTCTAAATTTATGATATATAACTATGTAAGAAGCCTTAGATGGAGCTTTGTTTCCATCAATAACATTATCCATTCTATCATCACAATTGGATTCTTTGTGCCATTCCTTTCCAAACTTGAAACATCTTCTAGTCCCTTTTGTGACATTTCCCTAGGTGCCTCTTTCCACATTTGTTGCACAAAGGAAATCAGGTCTTCTTTCCCTTATCACCTTTATCAGATGGAATTTCATGAGATGTCATCTTCCTCTTCCTTACTGTACTTGGGAAATCAGAATATTACCAACTGTTAATCATGATATGTCTTACTTGATCTCCCATTTGATTGGTAATCTTAGTAGGACACTCATCACGTTTCCATTCGCATGAGTTTTTAGCCATATTCCCCATATTACCGTCCATTGGCTAGAATAAATGGAAAATTAGGGGTGAGTATATTAAATAGTTTAACACATAAAGGGGAATCCAATGAAATTAAATGAATAACATATAAATTACATTTATTTACATAACTTATGAATTTATAGGCTTCAATATATGTTATCCATGATCTACTTCCCAACATATATTCATAGGGTAATTTTTATATTCCCTTAATAATGGTTCATACTATGATTATTAATTTACCAAATCATATCCCCCAAGAGTTTCGTAACCATGAGTACAGCAAGACCCATTTTTTGCAGCAGTTTCCATTCAAGTCTAGCTCAAAGTGGGGTTTTAGAGTTTTACCCCTAGATACATCTATGCTAGAGCCATCTCTACCAGATCATATCCAGACATGGATGTATTTTTTTGATAAGTCACTTACTCAACACTCACCAAATTTAGGTATGTTTTTATTATACTTGGTCTTATCTCTAATTCTTTCACTAGGGTTTTTAAATCATAATCCCAAAAATAACTAAATGTATCCTATGATACCAAATATAACAACCTTTCTCTTTATTACACACTTAAACATGATTTATTAAATAAACTTGAACATAATAATACTATAAGTATAGAGAGTTCTACTGTATTGGGGAGATAGGAACATTACATAACAACTTAGAACATAAAACACAAAATCTTTATTGAAAAATTCTTTTACATGACCATAAAATTCCTTCGTAATTATCAATGCATGGGATAACTTGAGGACATTCATAAGAAAAGGGAGAGCTATAAAGCCCATTAAGGGAGTAAAAAATGAAAAAAATGAAGAATATAGTACACGTTAGGCAATAGGCATATCAATGGAGTATAATGGAAACATGAACATAAAGACATGATATATCATGATTATCATAACATAGAAATGTAGCAATAACATTTAACATGATATTAGCATGAGCCAAGGCTCATTGCGCATGGAGGTTGAGTAAAACCTCATGTAAATTTAATTATCACGAGTAAACACTCATTGCACGTGATGTATCATGATACTAATCTTTACCCAATGCATTGGAGCGCTATTAGGGTGCACCCTTCTTAATCATTTCATTTCATGCATAAGTGTGACACATGGATCATATAACATGGATTCATAAACCATTATAATTTATTACATGATAAAGAAATTTGGAATTTATACATTAAACAATATAATCAATAAGTAAATGGGAATAAAGGTGAAAACCCTTGATAGGGAAATGGGCATGGTATACACTACACAATGACTTTGGCTTGGAAAATCACAGTGCAATTTCAGCAGAATAAAAGCGTGACATAAGAATTCAATAAAATGGACGATGAGAGATAAAGGGGTATCTCATCTTATGTACATGAAATGAACTATTAAGGGGTCATATATATACATGTCCCAACATTTTTAATGGAATTTATATGCATAAAATAAAATAATTTCTTGAATGTAAATGGGAAGAGAGAAATCCTTTACAGAATTTCAGCATGGTAACAGGTGTACATGGGAGTAATTAATGAGAGAGAAAGGGGTATATCATCATTAAAACATAAGGAGTACAGTATATGGGAGGTGATAAATCATAAATCAAATTTTTTAATTATAAATAAAAGGGAAGAAAAACATAATGAAATTTGGAGAAAAATGAGAAAGGAAGAAATCCATTACTTGGAAGTGTGATCCCAAAGGCTTGGGAGAGGCTTTAGAGGGGATCCTTATAAGAATGGGGCACCTTGGGAGGATTTTAGAAAGAGGAGATCAAATCTTGTTTGATCTCCAAATGGTTTTAGTGAAGAGTAATGGGAGATTGAGTGGGTTTATATAGGAAAATAGAGGGAAATATTTATTATTTAGGTTTTGGACACCACACATTAAACTAATAAAAAACACAAACCGACCCATGATTTTTGACAAAGGGGAGTGGACAGAATTATTTTATAAGGAAAATTTACTAACTTATTAGAATATTTGTCTTTATTATGTGGAGGTGAGTCACACTCTCAAGGAAATCATTTTAAAAGTTAAAATGTTTTATAAGACTTGGAGGGTTCACTAAGGCTTTTTAAAATAAGTAAAACAAACCTAAAATCAAATTATTTTAATTTTAAAACATATATTATCTAAAAAAACCATTTATAGTATTTTATTACATCACTATTGGGCCTTTATGATGTAATTAAACACATTATATATTTAAACAATATTTAATTTTTACCAAAATATTTGACTATCTTAGAAAATTATAAAAACATAAAAATTGGATAATTTCGATGCCCTAATTCCAAAAATACCATTCATTTTATCCAAATAATGTTCTAAATATGTGAATTTTTACATTTAAAATAAAAACTGACATTTATAAAAAATTCAAGGGTTTTGACAAAAAACATTCAAACATTAAAAAAAATTACAATTGTATTCATAAACATTATACGATAATTTATATTTAATAATAAGTAATTTAGTAATAATACTTTATTAAAATATTATTTAATTAAAATATCCATTAATTCATCAAAATGGATTTCTTAATTGAATATTAACTAAAAAAATACTGTTTGTGCTTTAAAAACTATTTACAAATTAACAATAATAAAATGAATGTATATTCTTTATTCTATAAATAATAATAAACCTAATAATAGTAATAGGGTATTATTACATAACCCCTTATAACACTCGCATACGTCCTAAGAGTAAGGTGTGCGATAGTGACTGACTCTTGCGGAGGCTCAAATAACATCGCTCGGGTGGTAATCTCAATTAACTTCCACTTTTCCCATATGCGGTTCCATTCAAGATTAACGTGTTGAAGATCAGCTTGGGCTTGGTCAAGAGTGAAGCCCAGTGATCCTAACTCCTTTTTGAGCTCTGATAAATGGGCTTCATATGGAGAAATTCCATTGGATGAGGCCATCACTTCCCTTGACTATGTATATTGGATTTGTTAAAGCCTTATATTTATACTAATCATGTAATCACTATTCAACGACTATATTTGCAACGGTAAAAATTCTTAATGGTATTTTAAAATCCAAAAACATAAAACCAAGGAAGTTAATATGTTTTATATAACCATTTTACCTAATAATGCATTTAAATAGATTAAGAATAATTTTCATTAATAAAAGTTTGGGTCATTATAATCTTTCCCCCTTAAGAAATTTTTCCCTCAAAATTTCATTTTCCCACACTAAAACAGACAAGGGTAACTCTGCTTTATCACATCCTTTGATTCACATGGTGTATCTTCAAACTTGTGTTTCTCCCACAACACCTTTATGAGGGGAATTGTCTTATTTCACAGAACCTTTTCTCTATGATCTAAGATCTTCACTGAATTATCTTCATAGGAGAGCTCATTCTCTAATGGTACCACCTTTAGATTGAGTACATGTGATGAGTCAGGTATATACTTCATCAAGAGTGATACCTAGAATACATCATGTACTTGAGATATGTTCAGTGGGAGTGCTAGTCAATAGGCCACTACTCCAATGCGATCAAGGATCTCAAAAGGGCCGATTTACCTTGTACTAAGATTTCCATTCTTACCATATCTCATAATTATATTCCACGATGATATGTGGATAAATACCATTTCCCCAACATCAATCTATAGGTCTCATCTATGATTATTAGCAAAGATATTTTATCAACTCAGAGTAGCTTTAAGGTGTTTTTAGATGGTATTGACCTTCTCTACCATTTATTCGAACATTTATGGACCTAGGAGTTTTCTATTCTTAACTTCATCCCAACATGCTGGTGTTCTGCACCTCTTCCCACAAAGGGATTCAAAAGGAGTCATTTGGATGCTTGAGTGGAAACTATTATTATCAGAGAACTCAACCAGATGAAGATGTTGATCTCATCCTCCTTTGAATTCTATTGAGAATTCTCTCAATATTTCCTCATGTGTTTGGATAGTCCACTCATATTGGCCATCAGTTTGAGGATGATAAGATGTACTAAAGTTCTGATCAATATTCAGAGCATATTGAATACTCTTCCAAAATTTAGAGGTAAATATTGGATATCGATTGGATACAACAGATAGTGGTACTCCATGAAACCTTACCACTTCTCTGATATATATCTGTGCTAGTTGATCCAATGAGAAATCCTCTCAAATTATAATAAAGTGTTCAGTCTTTGTAAGATGATCCACAAAAACCCAGATAACATTATTTCCTTTTAATGTCTTTGGAAGTTCGGTGACAAAGTCCATGGTGATGTTATCCCATTTCCTTGTTGGTATGGTAAATGGTTGTATGATCCCATTAGACTTCTGCCTCTTGTTCGTAACATGCTGACATACCAAGCACTTTGATGTATACTTAGCGATCTCCTTCCTCATGTTATATAACTAATAATGCTTTCAAAGATTCTGATATATATTTTTTGTTTCCTCAATGAATAGAGAAATTTGAACTATGTGCATCATCCAAAAGTTTATTCTTTAACTCCAGATTTTATGGAACACATATTCTTGACCCAAATCTCACAATACATTCTTCATTAAAATTGAACTATGAGGATTTCCCTTTTCTGATAGTTTCCACTTTCTTCTAAATTCCCACATTATCCTTTTGGGCATCCTTTAACCTTTCCAAAATACATAGTTGAGCAATCAATTGTGAAAGGATTGATGATGATCCCTTCTTTATGATTCCCATGTCTATCTTCATCAAATCTAAGGATACTGGATCCTTTTCAATTATCATCAATGATAGAATCGATGGGTACTTTCTACTAAGATCATCTTCAACCTTATTCGCTTTCCCAGGGTTTTAATGGATTAAGTAGTCAAAGTCTTTGATCTGAGATAACCATATTCATTGACACATATTCATCTATTTCTTCTTGAATATGTACTTGAGGCCTTTGTGATCCTTATATATTTCACATTTATCCCTAAAGAGGTAATGCTGCTAAATTTTTAAGATAAAGATTACTACAACCAACTACAGATCATGCATGAGACTGTCTTGAGGCATAGACAATGACTTTCTCCTTTTTCCATCAAATTCCATGAAAGTTAGACTTAAACAAATTTCAAGAAGAACATTCCTACAAACATCAACATGTGATAATGCACTTATAGTGGGGTTTTCCCTAATGATTTAAAATTATTTCTATTTGGGACTCAATGTTCATAGAAAATATAAAAGATATACGGACATGACATGAATTGAAATGAATTACAACATACACTACTTTTTAGTAGTGGTTACATGTAATTACTTCATGATTATCCATCATAGCATAGGAATTCTCTTTCTCCCTTGATCAAGGAGATTGTTGATGCTCATCATGTTTCGCAACACTTAAAACAGAGCATCATCTTGGATAATGCCCGACTTCTCCACATTCATGACATAGAGCCATGTAATATGCCTTCAATGGAGCTTTGTTTCCATCCATCACATTATCTATTCTATCATGTAAATTGGATACTTTTTTCCCTTCCTTTCCACACTTAAAACATCTCCTAGCCCCTTTGTGAGATTTCCCTTGGTGCCTCTTTCCACATTTGTTGGACAATGGAAATTGGGTATTCTTTCCCTTATCACCTTTATCAGACAGACTTTCATGAGATTTTATCTTCCTCTTCCTTACTATCCTTGGGAATTCAAAAAAGTACCAATTGTTAATCATGATTTTTGATAGCTGGTTTGGCATAATCCTATATGTTCTACTTAAGCTACCATTTGATTTGGAATCTCATTGGGACACTCATCATGCTGACATTCACATTAGTTGTTAGCCATATTCCTCATATTACTAGCCATTAGATAGAATAAAAGGAAACTTAAGGATGGTTATCTTAAACAATTTAACACATAAAGGGGAATATACTTACATTAAATGAATAACATATAAATTACATTTCTTTACTTAACTTATGAATTTCTAGGCTTCAATCTATATTATCCATGGTCTACTTCCCATCATATATTCTTAGGAGAGATTTTTTATTCCCTTAGTAATGGTACGTACCAATATTATGAATTTATCAAATAATATCCCCCAAGAGTGTTGTAACCAAGGGTGTAGGAAGGACGGTTGTTGTGCACGAGTTCCCATTCAAGTCTAGCTCAAAGTGGTGATTTTGAGTTTTTCCCCTAGATACATCTGTGCCAAAGCCCCCTTTTCCTTCTTGTATCTAGACATGAATATATTTTCTTAATAAACCAGTTACTTAATGCTCACCAATATTTAGGGATGTTTTTATCATACTTAGTCTTATCCCTAAGGCTTTCACTAGGATTTTCTAATCCTAATCCAAAAAATTACTAAACATATCCTCTGATACCAACTATAATGACTTTTATCTTTATTACAAACTTAAACATGATTTATTACATAAAAATTCACTTAAGACTACTCTGATGAATGGTAGGTCTAGTGCCTTGTGAAATTAAGGACATTACGTATCAACTTTGAGCATAAAACACAACATCTTCATTGAAAACTTCTTTTAAATGACCATAACATTCCTTCATACTTAGCATTTCGTGGGATAACTTGAGGACATTCATAAGAAAAGGGTGAGATGTAAATACCGGTAAGGGATTAAACAAGTCATAACATGAATAATATAGTACATGTTTGGAAATAGGAATATTAATGGAGCATAATAGAAATATGAACATAAAGGCATGACATAACATGATTATCATAACATAGAAATGTGACAAAAAAATTTAACATGATCAAAGTCTCATTGCACATGGATCATGAGTAAACCCTCATTGAACTTGAATTGTCATAAGTAAACCCTCATTTCACTTGAGGTATCATGATACTAATATTTACGCAATGCATTGGAGTGCTATCCAGGCACACCCTTTTTAATTATTTAATTTCATGCATAAGTGTGCCACATGAATCTTATAACATGGATATATAAAACATCATAATTTATTAAAAGATAAAGGAATGTGGAATTCATACATTAAAATATATAATAATCAGGACATCTATTCAACGTGGATCCCCGGTGCGGTTAGGGAAATATTACGAACAAGGAGATCTTCTTTTATCAAATTTTATCACGTTACCTAGTGAAAATCCTTCAAGAAATGGCCGACCAGCTCAATAATGAGAAGATAACTTAATTCAAGGAGGCATTCATCCTCTTCGACAAGGATGGCGATGGATTCATAACCACCAAGGAGCTGGGCACAGTTATCCGATCTTTAGGGTATAACCCAACTAAAGTAGAGATCCAAGACATGATCAACGAGGTCAATGCCAATGGGAATGAGACCATTGACTTCCCAGAGTTCTTGAACCTGATGGCGAGGAAGATGAAGGGACCAGACTCAGAGGAGGACCTCAAGGAGGCCTTCCGGGTGTTTGAAAAGGACCAGAATAGGTTCATCTCAGCAGCCAAGTTGCGTCATGTGATGAAGAATCTCTGGGATAAGTTGATGGATGAGGAGGTGGATAAGATGATCCAAGAGGCCGATGTGGATGGGGATGGGCAGATCGACTACGAGGATTTTTTCAAGGTCATGATGGCCAAGTGACTCCTGAATGTCTGATTTAATGAAGGAACAACAAACTAGGGAGAAGGGGCAGGAGATTTTCCAGGTGATTTATACCTTTGAGCGAGTTGATTGTTTTTAATATGTATGGGTTGTATGGGTTAGCTTTGGTGTCATCCATGTTCGTTCTTCTATTGTATTTTTTGTTTTTTTGTCTGGTGTCTTAGGATCTTTAACACATGCATATACTTATGGATTTGCTTGGGTTACTGGATTGTGTTATTGTTGATATTATTTTTACAGATTTGAATTATTGTTTAAAATATATATATATATATAATAATTAATTAAATGTTTATAAAGTCTAATACCATTAATAGAGAAATGGGCAATATATTCACTACATAATGACTTTGGATTGGAAACTTTCGGTGTATTTGTGGCATCATAACAGTGTGACATAAGAATTCATAAAAATGGTTTATGAGAGATAAAGGGGTATCTCAAAATATTTACATTAAATTTTCAGTAAGTGGGTCATAGAGATACATTTCTGAAAATCTTTAATTGTATTTAGATGTATAATATTAAAAAAAATCTCTTGAATGTAAATGATGAGAGAGAAATCTCTAATAAAATTTCAGCTTGGTAACGAGTGTACATGGGAAGAATTAATGAGAGGTAAAGGGATATCTCATTATTAAAATATAAGGAGGGTAGTATAGGGGAGGTGAGATGTTATACCCCAACATTTTTAATTAAAAATAAAAGGTAATAACACCGGAATTTGTTTTTGACAAAAATGAGAAAGGAAGAAATCCCTTACTTGGAAGTGTGATACCAAAGGCTTAGGAGAGGCTTTATAAAGGATTATTAGTAGATTGGGGAACCTTTTAAGGGTTATATAGAGATTAGGGAAGGGTTTTGTGGATATAAAAATGGTTTTAGTGAAGATTAATTGGATATTAAGTGGGTTTATATAGGAAAAGAGAGGAAAATATTAATTATTTAGGCTTTGGATACCACACATTAAACTAATCAAAACAAAAAACCAACCCATTGTTCATTACAATGGTTTTTTCCAAAGGGTAGTGGAAAAAATTATTTTATAAGGCCAATGTATCAAAATATTAAAATATTAGGCTTGCTTATGTGGACGTGAGTCACACTCTCAAGGAAATCATTTTAAAAGTTAAAATGTTTTATAAGTCTTAGAGGGTCCACTAAGGCTTTGTAAAATAAATATATAAAAACCTAAAATCACATTATTTTAATGTTAAAACATTTATTTTAATAAAATCCCATTTATAGTATTTTATTACATCACTATTGGGTCATTATGATGTCATAAAACACATTATATATTTAAACACTATTTAATTTTTACCAAAAAAACTGACAATCAGAGAAAATTATGAAAAATTTTCCATTGCATAATTTTGAAGTACTAATTTCAAAAATAATATTCATTTTATCTAAATAATTTTCTAAATATGTGGATTTTTAATTTTAAAATAAAAACTGACATTTATACAATATTCTAGGGTTTTGACAGAAACAACTCCCAAACATTAATAAAAATTACAATTCTATTCATAAAAATTATACAGCCATTTATATTTAATAAATATTAATTTAGTAATAATATTTTATTAAAATAATATTTAATTAGAAAATACATTAATTAATAAAAATAGATTTATTAATTGAATATTAACTAAATAAATACTATTTGTGATTTAAAAACTATTTACAAGGTAATAATAATAAAATCAATGTTTATTCATTATTTTATAAAAAAATAATTCACACAATAATAGTTCTAGGGTCTTGTTACATAACCCCTTATAAAAAAGGAATAAGACCTAAGTGTAAGGTATGTGATGGTGAAATACTCTTGGGGAGGCTCAGATAACATCGCTCGGGTGGTAATCTCTGTTAACATCCACTTATACCGTAAGCGGTTCCGGTCAACATTAACATGCTGAAGCTCAGATTAGGATTGGTTAAGAGAGAATCCTAGTGATTCTACCTCCTTTACAAGCTCCAAAAAAATGGGCTTCATATAGAGAAATTCTACTGGATGAGCCTATCTCTTCCTTTGTTTGAGTAAATTGGATTTGTTAAAGCCTTATATTTATAAAAATCATCTGATCACTATTCAATGACTATATTAGAAATGGTAACAATTATTAACGATATTTTAAAACCCAAAAACATAAAACCAAATAATTTCATATGTTTTATATAACCATTGTATATAATAATATATTTAAATATATCAAGAGAAATTTTCATTAATAAAATTTTGGGTTGCTACAATTTCTCAACTAAAAAAGGATTTTTAGTTCCATTGAATAATGGAGGTTGTTGTTGCATGAAGTGTTCTAACATTTTTTCACCACATTGTGGATAATATTTCTCCATAATGGTTAGGTTATTTCCCATAACCTAAGTCTATTGTCCAAGTAAAATTATAATTTGTTCATATCCTATTTTAGTTATAGCTCCAACATCATTATCTTTCTTAGGAGGTAAATCCCTACATGGATTATGAGCATTGATATTTTTTCCATTCCTTCCACTATGAACTATTGAAAAAAATGGAATACACTAGATTAGATAATGATATTTTAAAACTATTGATACCCTTTATGTATAACTAATCTCAACATTATAAGATTGGTTACCTTGGGAATACTCTCAAAGTTAGTTTTAAGGTTATATTTCCCTTATCTATGTTTTTCTTAAATTTAGTTTCCAAAGTTTCTACTAAAATTTATTTGATACCTTCTATAAATACCCCAAAACTAGTTGCATGGAGCTAGTGCCTTAATTTATTAAATTTCTAATAATTAAAAGTGATCACATCATAATGTATTTAATAGTTTATTAGCTTTTGGATAATAGATAAAAACACATGTATTACATTACAACTTGAAATGATATAAAACATAGTAACTCTATTAGAAGAACCCATATTGTCCTATATTATATCTACATATCAATCATAATATACATCTGGTTATCATGGAGGAAAATAAAATAGATTAAAGGGTTGATCTTTAATTCTCAGTAAGGGTAGTAATATGATGGAGGGTATCATAAATAAACATAAATACTAAGTTATGGTGAATAACTAAAAACACATTCCATTAAAAAATAATATTGAGTATAATATAGAACTAGTAAAATATGATCCAATAATTATATATTAATAATCACATTATAATGAAACTTAACCTTGGATATTCTACAAGTAAAATAATCACAAGGATTATCAATTACTTGTTTCATAATGTGTTAATTCATAATGTGGGAGGTCTAAAACATACCATTTAGGAATAAAAAAAGATATTTACTTAAAAGGGAAAGGAATAATCCAAAACACAATCTATTTTGTCTCATGAGACCTACCAATTCATATAGGGGCTATAGTGGCCCCTGCCTATCACTTAATATATCTAATGCATTCTTCATATGAAAGGTCTGAATCATAATGAACATATACATTCATATTGAAACAATCATATTAATTTCAATAACTTTTCCCAAACAATAAACATAATACTAAACTATCCAGATAAATATGGTTAATGATGTCAAAATAGTATATCCTAGTCAAAATGATCATAAAAATTCAATAATATATTATATATGGTATAATAAGATATAAACCCCAATAAACCATAAGATCTAAAAAAAGGTGTTAACATAGATGAAAATTATCTAATAAAATCATTGAGAAATAATTGAGAAAAATACCACTTTACATGGAAAGAATTTATTTAAAAACATAACAATTATAAAATAAAAAAAATTCATTGAAAATAACTTTCTAAATTGGAAAATTATTTCTCAACACATTAAGGAATTGTGAAAGAAGAAAAAAGTCACTCATGCTATATAAGTTAAAAAACACTCCTTTTAAATTTTGAAAAACAATCTTTTAAAAAAGTATTTTTACAATAATCTGTGAGTGTTAACCAAATGAATCGATTATATTTGTAATATTTAAAACCACATTAAACAGGTGTAAATAAAAAATAAGATAATAAAAATTCATTTCATACATAATCATAGCTTGACATAATCAATGTGGTATAAGTATAACTGTAATATTGGAAATTAGGTTAATAATTCCCTTACCACTTTTTAATCAGTCGAACTGTATACCCCATAAAATTAATGATCATAAAATTAAACATTAAATTTGATGAACATTAAGATTTTCATTATATGATATATTAAATGTAATTATGTACACCACACACAAGAAATAAGGTTTTAATAAAGAATATATCTTACAGAAGTAAAAGTGAGATGAGAAACCCTTACCTTATGTCCCAATGAATTTTTAACATGTACTTAATATCCAGGATAATAAAATTTTATTAATTAATTAATTGATTCAGAAACTATTAAACACACACACATATATATATTAATAATAATTTTATTATGTTATTTTTTGGCCATTTAGAGGAGTTATAATGTTTAATTATATTATTCATGGAGTGTTCATTTCATGGTTTTATGGACAGTTCCCTTGAGTGTAAAATATGGGAGTTATTATAAAATGGGAATAACTTATCCATAAGTGAAATTATTTACTATTAATTAAATTATAGAAGTTTATATAATCTCAATATCATCAGGTTATATGGTATGATGATGACACATTAGATAAAATGTTTATGAAAATGTCTTAATTTATTTTGATGGTTTTTATGACAATCATGAGATTGTGTCATTTTATTAAATATTATGATAATATATTGGTTCCATTAAATTTTATAACATATAATATGTATATTAAAATATTATTTAATTATAATAATGGTTTTATGAACATTGTTGAATGTGGTAATGGAAAATAAAAACATATCTTCCACGAAGGCGGTGAATCGACACATCACAAATGATGTTTTCATTTTCTAAAAATAAGAGAGGATAAATATTTTATGATATATATTAAATTAGAACAATAATATTATTGTATATATATGATACTTAATTTTCCATTTCACTTTGGATAGGGGACGTGAGGAGAGGATAATAAAATAAAATAAAATCAGAGAGAAGGAGGATTTAACCTCTAGAATATCGCCTCCTTGGGAACCTCCTTATGACACTTGGATTTGGTATTTTGTTCATAACATAAGGTTTTGGACATTGGTAATAGTATCATTAAGGTAATTGGGTAGAATTAAGAAAATATCCAATGCTTAGAAGGTGTGAGGAGAAGGAGTGGTGAGGGGTGGTATTTACTGTGGATGATAGGGATGTTTTTTCATTATTTTATTCATTTGTTCATTATTTTTGCTCAAGACTATCAATAATGTTGATTAACATTAGTAAATACAGTAAATATATAATGATATTTATGAATTATGAGTGCTTAAATTATCCATACATCATCCATGACTCCATAATTTAGGTATTTACTTATAATGCTAAATATTGCAAATTACTGTATCTTACTATTCACAGAAAATTCAACTATTTCAGAAAAAAATTGAAACATTTACCCTAATTTTTTTGATGTGTAAATTTAAAAGATGGACTAAATTTTATGAAACTAATTTTCTAAATATGATACATTTTATTATTAAATTTAATCTTGATTTATTGAGAAATACTAATTTTTATATGATAACTAATTTTACGACACTTCAAAGAATTAATTATGGTCTTATAAAATTATCTTATACTTATAAGGAAAAAATATTAATATATCAATATATTTTCTGAAAATAAATTTATTTAAATGATTATATTAATTATAAAATTGTAAATAAACATCTACACTTCACAAAAAATCCAACACATAATTAATCATTTTTTAAAACATTTATTTACATATTTTATGATATAAATATATCATATTTGCATTTATTGGGAGACATATATTTTATTTATATTTTAATAGTTTTGGGGGTTAATTTAATGCCTATATTACTATTCCTAATGATCACATTACTATTCCAATGATCATGTTAATATTTAATGGTATATCATAGTTCATTTAAGCTCGGTGTTTTGTTTAAGAAATTGAATAAATTGAATTTATTTAAGAAGATACGTAATGTAAAAAATTTGGGTCTTACACATATTCATAAAATCCATCCTTATTTTGATCTACGTAGAACTGAAATGAAAAAAAAAGAATTGTATCACTTCAATGAGGTGGCAGTGCACACTAACACACGAGTGACATTCTCATATTCCAAAGGATTAGAAGGTGAGAAGGTTAATTTTATATTATCATTATAGACTAATTATTTTGTAATAAATATCTTATAAAAACATTAAACCATTCATAATATCCATATATACAATATACTGATTAAAAATTAATTGTATCACTACATGGAGACGGTAAGCCATATGTATGCACGAGCGATACGTTTATTTCTCATTTGATTTGAAAGATGGTTAATAATGATGTTTTCATAATCATAATAAAATTTTAATATATTGAGAATATTGAATTTATTATTTTATGATAAATATAATTGATTTATAAAAGGAAAGAGATGGAGAAAAAAATGACCAGTTTAAGAGATTACCTCTTATTTGAATGAAGTCATTTAGATATCCTCTTTAGTATAATAGATTTGGTATTTTGGTAAGAAAATAACATCTATAATGTTACTAAGGATTATTATAAGAAACTTTTCTAGGGTTTTGTCAAGATATAAGGCTCAGTGTGGTATAATGAAGAGAAATGAGGTGTGTACTCTTATAAGAGATGGAGAGGACACACTTGTAATTTCATAAAATAATTAAATAAAATAAAGTCATTATCAATTCAAATACTTCTAAAGAGAAATAAATTTGATGAAAAAGAGTGTATGATTGAAAAAAATAATTTTATATAATTTATAATCTTTTTTTTTCATTTTAAATATTACCATTTTGATTAACACCTTTGTTAATCAATTTTTACCTTAATCATAGTATCAATTATTTATAAATTAAAAAGTTAAGAATGTACCCATAAATTAGAAAATGACCCATAAAAGGACCATGGATGAAAATTTCAACAATATTCCATAAAATGGTTTGAATATAATAATTTAATTAATTTTATACCATTTTATAAAATTTTATAATTTATAAAATATCATTAATGTCAATTTTGGAACTATTCATTTAATATGACATTTAAATCACAAAGAGAAATATGAAATTCAAACATAATAATTTCACATAACCCTAATATGTCATATGTATATAAAATATTTCAGTAACCCTATAATGAACTCAAATTATATTACTTTTAGTATTTTAAAAATAATTTTGTTTTAATTAATTGAAGAAATATTGTGTTAGTGTTAGATGAGAATTTATCGTAATTATATAATTACTAAAAATTATAAATAAATTATCTTCATAAAAATAATTTAATTATTTTAAAAGGAACCATTAAGGTTCATTCAGAACTTGTTTGTTTCCTATGTCAATACATGATATATATTTATATGTAAGAGATTGAAATATTTTATTTTTCTTTTCTTAAATAAATATAAAGGTCATATTCAAATAAATATGGCACCAAGTGGCCATATATTCAAGATATGGATTGATATAGCTGAAAGAAGCTCATAAAATAGGAAAAATTAAAGTTTTAAATTTTTTTTAAATCACTATCCCATGAATTTAAACCTATTTTACCCGTTTTACCCTTAATGAGGTGACAAAAATTTAGTCTGATTACTATTCATATTAACAAAAAATAAAAGCGCCCGATTTACAAAATTTTATCTTCTTGGTTTTAAATACAAAATTAATTTTTAAATATTCATTTTCTATATGCGGTAGATATATATTTTAAAATAAGTTAATAATTTTTTTGAAAATCAATTTATATAAAAATATAATTTTAGGAACAACACTAAATTTATTATTATCCATTTCCAAGAAAAAATATTTAATCAAAGTAAAAAAATTGTTTATTGTATAATATATAAATTTAATTAAAATAATTCACTACCAATGATCAGTGTAATTTAATAAAATTAACAGACATTGTGTTTATAAAGAGTTTTTCATAAGAACAACTCCATATTTTAGTTTGTTTTTTTTCATTTCTAATTAATTGATTACCAATGAATTAATTTTATATATG
Organism: Viscum album; assembly: GCA_963277665.1. NCBI lineage: Eukaryota > Viridiplantae > Streptophyta > Magnoliopsida > Santalales > Viscaceae > Viscum > Viscum album. The sequence continues at coordinate 361,658,810 of OY728125.1, forward strand.
CATAAACCAAAAATTTAAATTATTTATTTAGTCATATTTGTACCTTATAATCTAATATATAGAAGATAACTATAATATTAAATAATAATAACTTAATAGTATAATACAGTTCACTTAAACTCCTTATTGCATGTAACATAAGTTATCAAATAAAATAAAATTTATTTGGAAAAAACACATATCATTGAATCTCAGGGTGTTACATTATACCATCAATAATAATAATATCTTCATTTCAATTTTGATATTATGAGAGAGAAAAATGAGGATATCTCTATTTTATTACATCATAGGGTTCCTAAGTAGCTTCTTCAAATTTATGATTCCTTGAGGGAAATTTAACCATGCGAGTAGTCTTTTTTTATAATACTTTATCTATAAGATCCACAATTTCTACTAGTTTTTACTCATTGGGAATATATTGATATAGTGTTATGACCTCTGAGTATATTATATGTGAATGATCAGGTATACACTTCCCTAATAGAGACATATGGAACACGTCATGAACTTGAGAGTAGTTCAGTGGAAGTATAATAAAATAAGATCAAATACCTACTCGATCAATAATAATGAAAGGGAAAATTGAATTATAGATAAAATTTAACTTATTTATGAATTTATTAACCTTCCAACATAGAGAAATTCATATAAAAACCTTCTCATGAACTTCATATTCCAAATTTAACAGATTCTTGTTAAAAAAACATTTTTATCACCTCTGAGCTTCCTTGATGTAATAAAGAATAAATCAAACTTTCTCTACCATTTAATCATATAGATTAGGTACCATTAGGATTACTAATGAAATATCATCATAGAATGTTTTATATCTACATTTAACTCTATAAAGTGATTGATATGGATTCATTTGAATACTTGAGTGAAAGCCGTTGTTATATGGAAACATGAATAGAGGAAGGTTTTAATCACAACCACCTTTGAAATCAATATAAAAATATATTAACATATCCTCTAGGGTTTTAATTTTTCTTGTTGGAACCACTTTGTGTATAAGGTTGTATTTGTTGTCGATAGTTGTCAATGAAGATCAAAATGAAGGAGATCAAGCAGTACTCCAATGAAATGGAGGAATGGAAGATCAAAATGAAGGAGATCACGAAGTACTCCGATGAAGTAGAGGAATGGTAATTAAGACAATTGTTGTACTGATCATAAGTTGAAAGAACATGTGTAAAAGGTGATACATTGTTTACAATAATGAAGAATGGGAGGTGTAATCCATATGAGGATGATTAAAGAAGAATGGGGTTTTTGGATGAATACCATGAAATTCCTCCTTATTTCATGAGAACCATGGGTTTTGATGAAGACCATGAAATTCATTATGATTTCACGAGAACCATGCAAGATACTTCTTGAAGAATTGAATCATATGGTTTGCATGAAGTAGATCATGACGGTTGATGAAGAAGACAATGTTCAAATGATTGGAATTCTTAGATGGTCATGCGGGGATTGGAATTCGGAGATAGCCATGCACATCACATTGTCATAGAAAATGATGATGCTAAAGTTATTCCTTCAAAGAATACATATCACAATAGTGGATTTTGTGATAAAAGTAGAAGAGTTGGTAAAGGATATAGATCACCAAGAAGAAGTGCTTTTGAGGTGATTGTGCTTGTTGAAAAAGCAAACAAACGACATACAAATTTGTTGAAAAAGGAGATTCCATGGTGTCATGTCGAGTTCCAGGACTGTGGATAATGATCCATGTTTTATTCAAGGAACATCGACAAAGGAATGGATGACCTGGAGGCGAAACAAAAGAGCAGATACAAGGTGGCGCCGTTTCCCAGCGTTTGCCAAATTTTTGGGCCTAAAAATTGACAAATAAAGAAAAGTGTTTTTGGCAAAGGGACTTGCACGTCGATGTCACGACCCATCCTCGGGGCCCGTGCCATGACTACCCCAAGCCCAACTTCCATAGGCTAGGGGCTGGCGACTAGCACCAAGGCGTAATTCCCAGTAAAAGGGAATCCATTACCTTTGTAAAGTAAACAAACACCATAGAGAAAGCAAGCAGTAGAAGTAAATACTAAGTAAAAACTGAGTACAACAGTAAGTGTGGAAAAGTAAGTGGACCAGTATACAAACCCAAAATGAAAGTAAAGTACAACTGGAAAGGGAAAATAGAAACTGAAAAGTAGAGCCGCAGCATCGATCCGTCCACTGGAAGTCCCACCTGAAGGGTGAGTATAGATAGCCTCCACAGCTCCTCGGGTCCAGCCGTCCGCTCCGAGTATGTCCTGCCCGGTGGTCCACCTCCGGGTACCGACCTGCTCTACCAGCCTCAACCGCGATCAGCGCTGTCCATCGTCTACAACCAACACAACGTAGTGCGGGCATAACCCGTGCATGGTTGAGTATAAGCTACTCAGTAGGGACCCCGAGACCCCCGAAGGTCTCCCAGAATCCACAAAGGATAATCCACAAAGGAAAGATACAATCACGAAGTAACATCTGAAACTGCTTAGGTATATTTCTATACATATACCTAAGTCATCAATTCTCGTTCGACTCCAACATCCGAGCCCAAGTACATCCCAGTACACACAGGAAAGAAAAACATAAATCCACACAGGATAGCACAACACAATCCACATAGGAAAGAAAAACAGGATTCAGCTCACATAGGTTTACATCTTCATATGACGATAGAGATGATCAGATATTGCCACTGATTTATCTAAGCCTATGGACCCACAAAGGATCGATAGGTACTAACCCCCGCAATGACCCACAAAGGATCTGACCCACAAAGGACCAAAAGGTAACTAACCCCCGCAAATACCCACACAGGATCAGACCCACACAGGATCTGTAGGCGCTGGCTCACACAGAACCGCTGAGCGCTGACCTACACAGAATCAGACCCACACAGGATCGGTAGCACTGATCCACGTAGGATCGCTGAGTGTTGTATTCGCCGCCGTCGAATCCAGAGAGGATCTCTGTACAGTCGTTGTCGTCACAGTCGCAAACGCAACCAGCTCTAGGGTTCCCGCACACAGCAAGATCGTTCGGGAGGGTCCGCTCCACGAGCCGAGAGGCTGATACATCAACAGACACATAGTCCAGAGTTGATGTATCCAAAAGTTCCGTATCGTCAACAGGAACTCAACGTCACAGACGGCGCGTCAATCGGACGCCCGGTCTGAGAGTTATTGGCCTTTTCGTCCCAGGGGCCCGGTTGGGTTTTAAGGAAAAACCAACCTGACCGTACTCCACCTGCGTCCAAACCTTGGGTGGAGTAGTCCCAAAGATCTGTCTCACTTAGAGGAATCCATCAAAGTCGACAGTATGTCAATCGGACACCCGGAGCTCAAAATATGAGCGTTTCCGCTCCGAGGGCCCGGTTGGTTTCGTGTACGAATCAAATCAGCCGAAGCCAAAGTATTCCAAAACCCTGAGTTCGATATACCAAAATGACCATCTCGATCCAAGGATCGCATCGAAACTGACGATGCGTCGATCAGAGGCCCGTAGCACAAGTTATGGGCGTCCGACCGGAAAAGATTCGGTATTAAGGGGTTCGGGCCAGATCCGACCCAACCCGATACCCCCAGGGTCGACCCGAACCGGGTCTGGGTCCTGCCCGCTTGGGCGCGGCCCGGCCTGGCTGTCGCGGCCTGGCCCGTTCGGCGCGGCCCGGCCTGGGCGCGACGCGCTGGCCAGGTGCTCGGCCAAACGACCGAGCCGTTGAGGGGTGGGGGGGGGGGGCACCAGCCCCCTGTCTTTGTAACCGCTTTCCCCATTATGGGGGCCACTTGAGCCGGCCGCTGGGGGTTCATGATCCCCGGCTTCTCCATGACCGGCTGGCCCGCTCTGGCCGGCCGACTTCTGCCGCCACGGACCGGCGACGACCGGTCTCCCCTTGCTCCGACGCCGGCGGCCCGGAACCGGCCGCCGGTGTCCCTGCTCCGCCGCGGCTCAGAATCGGCCGCGACCTTGGTTTGTCCGGCGCGGCGCGACGGCGCCACGCCTGTCCACCGCGGCCCCGCTCCGGCCGTGATTTCTTTGGGTTTCTATGACGCGGCGCGACGGTGTTGCGACCCTGTTTTATTTCACGGCGCGGCGCAACGGCGCCATGCATTCCTTGCCGCATGATCCCGCACTGTGCGATGGCACCACGCCATTCTCGTTCAAATCCACATTAGAATCAACAACATAGATAAGGGAGGAGGGTCGGTCGTGTTTGTGCGGTCCGGCCCCCTCTCGTTAATCGATAGAAAATGGTCACAATTCATAAAGAACGTCAAGGTAGTAATCACGAACAAAAAAATAAGCCCCTACCTTGAGCGTATCTTGAACGGAGGTTCGTAGAACGAGGATTCGTCACGGAATATCCATCGCGGGAAGAGGCGTCGCAGAAGGAGAGTCGTGGAAGGAGATGTCGACCTCCAAGGAATCCGGCGTTCTTCGCGTTCTTCACGTTCTTCGCGTTCTTCGTGTTCTTCGATGAAGAAGATGAAGAAACTCGAGACTCCCTTAACTTTTTCTCCCAAAGCTCTCAAGGAAACAAGACTCCAACAAAAATAATATAAGACACTTACTTATTTTATTAACACAACATAAGGTTTGAAATTCAAAAGTTTGAATTAAACCACAAAAATAAATTACACAAGTTGTCATAATTTATGAAGGGTTATGGAAGGTTAGGGATGGTGAAGGGGTAGGGTTCGTGTGGGCCCGGCCACTTTCATAACTTACAAATGGAAGTTGGGTGGTTTTCCCAAACTTCCACCCAAAGCTTAATCCACTTAAAGTAAAAAAAAATTGTTGCATAATTTTTATTTTACCTTCCACATAAATTAACAACTTCTCTCGTTTAAACACAACTCCGAAAATGGCGTTCCTAAGCAATTACCGGCGTTGTGAATCCATCGGTTCCCTCAGAATTCGATTCCAAGCACCGGTTCAAAAGTTATAAATTCCCGCTCGTTCGTTCACTGAACGTACCCGAGCTAAACTTCAGATAGAAATTCCGGGAACACCGGGCCTCAGAATCAAGTGCCGTCAGAAACTGCATTCTTGTAAAATCCCAAAGAAAATTAAGAAAAAATTTTCCGTGAATTTTACGGGTCTTTACATTACTCCCACCTCAGGGCTTTATGTCCCCGTAAAGATACATCGAAACAAGGGAAACAAATGTGGGTACTGAGCATGCATCTGAGCCTCCCGCTCCCAAGTGCTCTCCTAGAGGTTCTCATGCAGCCACCTGATGCGCACTAGAGGAATTGACCGTCCACGTAGGACCTGCTCCTGTCGATCCTCGATCTCCACTAGGACCTCCGTAAAAGTCACCCCATCATCAATGTCAAGCTCCCCATGGTCAATGATATGCGTCGGGTCGTGCACGTATCTCCTCAGCTGAGATACGTGGAAGACGTCGTGTACTCGGTGCAACTGAGGTGGTAGAGCCAGGCGATAAGCCACCTCTCAAATCCTACTGAGGACCTGGAACGGTCCGATGAAGCGTGGAGACAACTTGCCACCTCGGCCAAATCTCCGTAATCTACGTCGAGGTGAGACACACAAGAAGACGTGGTCGCCAACCTCGAACTCTAGTGGCCTCCAACTCTTGTCAGCATAAGACTTTTTCCGACTCTGATCTGTCCTCATCTGCTCCTGGATGACCTGGACCTTCTCTGTCGTTGCCGGGACCATCTCTGGTCCCACAAGTACTGACTCCCCAGGGTCTGTCCAGCACAAAGGAGATCTGCAAGGTCGGCCGTACAACTCCTCGTATGGTTCCATCCCAATGGTGGAGTGGTAGATGTTGTTGTACGCAAAGTCCACCAAGGGTAGGTGGTCCTCCTAGCTACGACCAAAGTCGAGAACACATGCGCGGAGCATGTCCTCGAGAGTCTGAATGGTCCTCTCTGTCTGACCATCCGTCTGAGGGTGAAATGCAGTGCTCAGACGTAGCTGCGTCCCGAACGCCTCCTGCAACCCCTTCCAAAGACGGTAAGTAAAGCGAGCATCTCGATCGGAGACGATAGACGATGGCACACCGTGAAGCCGTACAATCTCCTGAACGTAGAGATGCCCAAAGCTCTCCACTAAGCCTTGCTCTCTGATGGGTAAGAAGTGTGCCGACTTGGTGAGTCGGTCGACAATCAACCAAATGGAGTCGTGACCTCTGGAAGTGCGTGGAAGTCCAGTCACGAAGTCCATAGATATCCCATCCTGCTTCCACTCCGGGACCTCCAAGGGCTGTACCAATCCTGCTGGTACCTGGTGCTCTGCCTTCACCTGCTGGCAGGTGAGGCATCGAGAAACGAACTCTGCCACAACCTTCTTCATGCCCGGCCACCAATGCTGTCGTCTGAGCTCCTGGTACATCTTTGCCACTCCACGATTTACCGCCAAAGGAGAAGTGTGAAACTCTCTCAGCACCTCCTCCCGTAAAGCAACTGGTACCAAGGTACGTCCTCTGAAAAGGATGTCGTGCTCTGCTCCAAAGGAGAAACCATCAAGTGCCTGTCCTGAGGATATCTGCGCACGCCGCGTCTCACAGTCAACGTCCCCACATTGTGCCTCTCTGACCTGCTGCAGTAGTGGATGGGTGACTGTGAGAGACTGAAGGAAGGCTTCCCCATATCTATCCACGAAGGATATCTGCAAAGCGGCTAGCTGCTCTGTCACCTCCTCAAGTAGCTGAATGCCTGTCCTCCTGCTGAGAGCATCAACTACTACATTCCCCTTCCCAGGAGTATAGACTATCTCAAAGTTATAGTCCTGGAGGAACTCGAGCCATTGTCACTGTCTCAGGTTCAGGTCCTTATGAGAGAAGATGTACCTGAGACTCTGGTGGTCAGAAAAGACTATAAAGCGTTCGCCCATCAGGTAGTGTCGCCATGTCTTCAGAACGAAGACCACTGCTGCTAACTCTAGGTCATGGGTAGCGTAGTTCTACTCATGCGAACTCAACTGATGTGATCCATAGGAGATCACTGCCTAATCCTGCATCAGGACACATCCGAGTCCGGTCCTTGATGCATCGTAGTAGACTACGTACCCTACTCCCTCCTCCGGAAACCTCAAGATAGGGGCGATGGTCAATCTCTGTCTCAGCTCATGGAAGCTCTGCTGACATCTGTCTGACCATACAAAGGGTTTCACCTTCTTCTTCAAAGCTGAGAGTGGTTCCGCAACTCTGGAGAAGTCTAGCACGAATCTTCGGTAATATCCAGCTAGTCCCAAGAAACTCCGCACCTCCGTCACACTCCTGGGTGGCTCCCAAGCTAGCACTGCCTCGATCTTTGCAGGATCCACTGCAACTCCTGCCTCAGAGATGACGTGTCCCAATAATTGGACCTCACGTATCCAGAACTGGCACTTCGAGAGCTTACCATAAAGCTGGTGCTCTCAGAGTGTGTCTAGTACAACCCGCAAGTGGTAGGCATGCTCCTCCTCAGTCGTCGAGTATATCAAAATGTCGTCGATGAAGACCATGACAAATCGATCGAGGTATGGCTGAAATATCCTGTTCATGAGGGCCATGAACACTGCTGGAGCATTGGTTATTCCGAATGGAATAACCAAGAACTCATAGTGGCCATACCGACACCTGAAGGTCATCTTCTGCACGTCCTCGTCCCAAACACTGAGCTGATGATAGCCTGACCTGTGGTCTATCTTCGAGAACCACCGTGCTCCCTTGAGATGATCGAAGAGGTCATCAATCCTCGGTAGTGGATACTTGTTCCTCACTGTCACCTGGTTTAGGTGACGATAGTCGACACAAATTCATAAGCTCCCGTCCGCCTTCTTGGCGAACAAAATCGGGGAAGCCCAAGGTGAAACACTGGGTCGGATGAACCCCTTGCCCTGAAAGTCCTCCAACTGTTCCCGTAGCTCTTGAAGTTCAGCGGGGGACATCCAATATGATGGATTAAATATCGGGGCTGTCCCGGGGTACAGATCAATATAAAATTCTACCTCTCTGCGAGGAGGTAGTCCTGGAACGTCGTCGGGGAAAACGTCCGCATACTGATCCACCACTGCAGGAAAACCAGGACTTCGCACGTCAACTGCTCCTCGGATGAGGCTAGAAAACTGATGAGTGATGGGCTGTCCTCTCCTCTGCGAGAGTCCATCCTGTGCTTCAAAGGCTCCCTTCTCACCGGTGAAGGTGAACCTGCTCCCGTCGGTGCGTACACATCGAACCTTGCGCCTAATACAGTCAATATGAGCATGGACTGTTGATAACCAATCCATGCCCAAGATGACGTCGTAAGGCCTTGACGCCGCTACAAGAAGATCCCAGCCGAAGCTCTCGCCTGCTGGAGTAATCTCACACTGCCAGCACCAGTGCGTAATCATCGAGTCTGCTCCCGTAGAAGTCTCTAGCCGTAAGGATTGAGCCAACGACTCTGTCAGAATCTCTGAGCTCCGAACAAGGGAAGCGACTATGAAAGAATGACTCGCTCCTGTGTCTATAAGAACTGCAGCAAAGGTGGAATAGACACAGATAGTACCTCAAATCATCTCGGGCGCACCGTGGTCGTAGGCCTCCGCTGCTTGGAGCTGTGCCTATCTCTTCCTGCCAGCTCCCTGTGGCCGGGGTGGACCTCCTGGTGGTGGTGGTGGTAGAGCCTCAAAGCTGTTGGAACCAGGTTCTTCAAAGCATGATTTGGTGTATGGTTTGTGTTTGTTGTCAATCCTCAGTGGAAGTTCAGGGTGTGAACCAACAAAGCGATCCTACCGTTCAGGAAGAAAACAGTAGTGAAGGTGGCGCTGTTTCCCAGTGTTTGCCAAATTTTTGGGCCTGAAAATCCGTAAATAAAGTAAAGTGTTTTTGGCAAAGATACTTGCGCGCCGAGCTCTTGGAGGATGAAAGACTTGCGCGCCATATGTTTTTGAGGATCAGAACATCAAAATTTGGCTAAGGAAGGAAGGTCGCGCAAGTGTTGGTTGGGTCGCGCAAGTAACTTGCGCGACAGAGGATCTGGAGACAGGACTTGCGCGCCGTCGAGGGACTTGCGCGTCGCCGCGCAGGGGGTCCAGTTTGCCTATAAATACTGGACCACCCCTCCTCATTTCCAACGGAGTTCAAGGCCGAGAGATTGTTCGAGCTCTCGTCGCGCAGGTGGTAGAGTCGCGCAGGTGGTTGTTTTGTCGCGCAAGTAGAGTTTGCGCGCCGGTGTTTGGCTGTTCTCCCAAGGCAGTTTGGAAGAGAAAGGAAGTGGATCGCGCAAGTTTTTAGTTCAAGAAGGCAGTGTCGCGCAGGTGCTTCAGTGACACTTGCGCGCCAGTTTAGTCTTGCGCGCCTGAGACTTGTGCGCCGCCGGGAGACTTGCGCGCCGCCGGGAGACTTGCGCGCCGGGCTTGAAAAGGAGACCTAGACACTGTTGAAGCACGCCTGCCTTGCTGGAGCTGCACGAAAGCCGAGAAACTACTCGGTTCATTCGAGGAAAAGTGATATTCTTCTTCTGGTGAGAATCGGACTTCAATAGAGCATCTACATTCAACAAAGGATGCACTCTTATGCAAATGAAGAAGAGACCTACACGTCTATAAACTGAGTGGGACTTCACCAACGGCAGTGAGCCAGGGGGAGTCAACGGGAGTGACCCGAGGGACGCAGTGAGTTATCCCTGAACTATTGTAAAGGCAGTGAGCCTGGGACAGGGTGTCTGTACCCGAACTTTTGTATCCGCAGCTAGTGAAGTATAGTGGATTTAGGTACGACCGGCAACCTGTCGGCGTATGCTCCTTGGACGTAGCCCTTAGTGGTGAACCAAGTAAAAATGATTGTGTCTTCTCTGTGCGTGTGAATGTTTCCTTTTTGATCGTAATCATCATACAGGTTCAACAAGTTCCTACCAACGTGGGAACAAGATCCAACAAATTAAAAGAAAAAGTGGTCACCCTGATTCACCCCTCCCCTCTCAGGGTGTCCCGGGGTCCTTCAAGTGGTATCAGAGGGTAAAGGTTGCGGGCGTTGAATCTGACCTTCTTCGTCATGGAAAACGCGATCAATGTCAGGGGAGTCCCTCACTTCGATGGAAGCAATTTCCAGATCTGGAAGAACAGAATGAGATCTCATCTAAGATCTCTTGTAATGGAAGTTCTTTTTTCTACTGTGCAAGGAATACATGTCACTGATCCAACAGGTCTGGCTATGACTGAAACAGACAGGAAACTTCTTGATGCAGATGCCAAAGCACAGAATGCTCTCACTGCTGCCCTTTCTGATCAGATTTACCTGAAGGTGATGAATTGCACCTCAGCAAAATCTATGTGGGATAAACTTGAGAATATTTATGAAGGTGATAGAAAAGTGAAGGAGGCGAAACTACAAGTGCTACACAATCGGTTTGATGATCTGAAGATGCATCCAGACGAGAATGCAGACTCTTTCTTCAATCGAATTACTGAAGTGGTTGGAGCAATTCGGGGTCTAGGCGAAGAAATCAAAGATATTGATATTGTAAAGAAAATATTAAGAAGACTTCCACCTCTGTATAATGCGAAGGTGTCAGCTCTTGAGGAAAGAGATCTTTCCAAACTTTCTCTTGATGACTTACTGAGCAGTTTGGTAGCATATGAAATGAGAGTCAAACCAGAAGATGCTACGACTCGGGTGAGCAAGGAAATGGCATTCAAGGCCATGGATAAATTGAAAATCTCAAAGGATAGTAGCGGTGATGATGACGAAGAGAAAGAAATTCTTTCTCTCATTGCAAAGAAGTTCCAGAAGGGGAAAGGGAAATTCAAAGGGAAGTTACCTCTCGCATGCTTCCGTTGTGGAAAAGTTGGGCATATTGCCTCTCAGTGCTTGAAGAATATCAATGATGATGACAGTGAAGATGAAAACTTCAAGAAGCCTCAAAGAAGGTTCTTCAAAAAGGGAGACTTCAAATCTGGTAAGAAAATGCAAAGAAAGAGTTTTGTCTGTGAAGAGGAAGAAGATGACAATGAATTCTGTGATGAAGAAGAACCAGAATTCAAAACTGGGAACCATGCTTCTATGATGGCCACTGTTGAAAAGTCAGAAGATACTGATGGTGAAAAACAACTGAGAACTTGTGTAGATCCTGAGGTGCAACTTAAGGATGCAGTTAGTAAGCTTAAGATTAAATGTAAGAGCTGCAATAAGTGGAAATCAATTGTAGAAGAATCAACTGAATATGTTGATCAACTTGAAGCTAAAATTGAACGACTGGAAGAATTTGTGAAGGTACAGTCTAAAATAATTGAAAGCAATGATGATGCAGTTGATCTGAAGCTGAGAATTGAAGAGGAAGCAAAGGTCATCAATGACCTCACATCCAGACTGGATGAAAAATCCAAGACTGTTGAGGGTCTTGAGGAGGAAGTAGTTACTCTGAGGAGTAAAATGGAGACAGAATCAGTTCCAAAAGAATCGAGGAAGAAAATACAGTTCGGAAGATTCTCAGATGCAGAATTACTTGCAAGAGCCAAGTGTGGTTCAGATGGGGTTGGAAAAGTCTTGAGTGATCAAAGACCTGCTTGCATGGGAAAGAGTGGAATTGGCTGTGAGGCTGAGTCATCAACTGCTGGAAGTGCAAAGATCCAAAAGACAGATAAGATGAAAGTTGAACATGTTGAAATGTTACCTAGAGTGCTGAAAAAGGAACCCTCAATCCAAACTAAAAGGAGACCTGAAAATTATCCTCAAACTTTCAAAAATGGCAGACAGTCTTACTATTCTCCCAAGGAAGAAACTATAAGGAAAAATTCAAGTGAGAAGACATTTCTTCTCATGAAGTGTCAGTTCTGTGGCTATCTGGGCCATACCATGTCCTATTGTGAAGAGGCAAGAAGCTATCTGAATGGAGAAGATATAGATGCTCAACAAAGGAGAACAATTTCATATCCTAATTCTTATAGAAGAAATAATTTCTATAGATATTGTTTTCATTGTTCTAACTTCGGTCATAAGGCCATTAATTGCAGGCAGAGAAGGGACATTGACACCTCATACAGAAGTTCCAGACATGTCAAGTCTCGTCAGCAAGACGATGTTTCTCTTTCAAACAGGTTCTCACCTCTTAAAGAAGACTTTGACTATGAAGAACCTGGGTTTGCGGAAGAGATAGTTGAAAGGCCATCAGTTCTATATACTCAATCTAATGTCTCATGGAAGGAAAGGAGGAAGATTGAGAAATCAAACCTTGCAGAGGTAGCTCTCAAAGCTACAAAGAACAACAGTACCTGGATTCTAGATAGCGGTTGCTCATCTCATATGACAGGTAATGACGGTCTACTAACAAATATCATAAAGAATGTTGATGGTACAGTAAGATTTGGTAATGATGGGGCTCTGAAAATCAAAGGGAGTGGAAGTACCAAATTAGCTAATGGAGAACTAAAGAAGACTGAAGTCCTTTACGTAGATGGCCTACGTCATAATCTCCTCAGCGTGAGTCAACTCTGTGACTCAGGACTTGTTGTTACTTTTAATCAGAAAGGCTGCACTATCAAGGGAAAAACTGGCAATTCTCTCATGAAGGGATGCAGAACAGAAGGAAACTTGTATCAGGTTGATAGTGAAGAGAATGTATGTTACATGACTGTTGAAGAAGAAAACAATCTGTGGCATCGGAGATTGGGACACATCAATCAACAAGACATGGAGAAAATATCAAAATTGAGAATTGTCATGGACATTCCCAACCTGAAGCGTGAGCGTGAAAAATCATGTGATGCTTGTATTCGTGGGAAGTTGGTCTGCAGTTCATATCGGCCAAAGAAGAAAAAGGCATCCCACCTTCTTGATCTGATTCATACAGATGTTTGTGGTCCAATAAATGTTGCCGGAACTCATGGAGAAAGGTACTTTGTCCTTTTCATAGATGATTACAGTCGAATGGCATGTGTGATGGTCATTCACCGGAAACGACAGGTCCTTGACTGCATGAAAACATATCGGCGAATCGCCGAGAATGATACTGGACGAACAATCAAAGTGTTGCGATCTGACAATGGAGGAGAATACACGTCCATTGAATTTGAAAATTATCTGGAGAAGCATGGGATACAACATGAGGTAGCTGCTGTGAGAACTCCACAACAAAATGGAGTTGTTGAACGAAGGAATCGACAGGTGAACAACATGGCACGAACTATGCTGATTGAGAGTCGTATTCCACGACATTACTGGAAAGAGGCTGTTCAAGCTGCAGTGTACATTCAGAATCGAACAGGACTTTATATGGGTGAGACGAAGACACCATATGAATTGTGGCATGGACGGAAGCCTTCTCTAAAATACTTTCGTGTTTTTGGAAGTAAGTGCTTCATCAGGAACAAAGAAGGAAATCAGGGGAAATATGGTGACAACGCAGATGAAGGAATCTTCCTCGGTTACTCAATGAACAGCAAAGCCTACAAATGTTTCAACAGTCGTTTGTGAAGGATTTTGGAAAGCAATGATGTTAAGATAATTGAAGAGAAAACCACAAATGCTTCACGGACGTCATATGCTGATGTGATAGAAAGTCATGAAGAATGTGGACATGAAGAAACTACAAATGCAGAAATAGAGGAAGCTGTTCAAAACACTCATCAATCACATAATGATGTTGACTCAGAAGAAGAATCTGAAGAAGAAACTATGGCTGAAGAGAATACTACTGAACCTCGTAGGAGAAATCGAAGAGCTGAGATTGATCCATCCAACATAATTGGGGATAGGAGTGCACCCACACAAACCAGAAGGATGAGGAATACCACGCAATCTGCATTTCTATCAGTTGTAGAGCCATCCTCATTCGAAGAAGCTGCAAAGGATGAATCTTGGGTTAAAGCCATGAATGATGAATTAGATCAGATTGATAAGAATCAGACATGGGATCTTGTCCAGAGACCTGAAGGTCACAATGTGATTGGTACCAAATGGATTTTCAAAAATAAGTTTGATGAGCATGGAAATGTTATCAGAAACAAGGCACGACTAGTATGTAAAGGATACTCCCAGATTGAAGGTATTGATGTTGAAGAAACCTTTGCTCCAGTTGCTAGACTGGAATCAATCAGGCTTTTCCTTGCCATGGCACTCCAAAGAGGATATAAAGTATATCAAATGGATTTTAAGACAGCATTCTTGAATGGTGTACTCGAAGAAGAAGTCTACATTGAACAACCGGTGGGGTTTGTCTTGGGTACCGACGAAACAAAGGTCTGCAAACTAAAGAAAGCTCTATATGGTTTGAAGCAGGCACCACGGGCATGTTACTCACGGCTAGATTCATATCTCAAGAAGTTGGAATTCAAAAGAGGAGGAGTTGATCACAATCTCTATGTGAATAATTCTCCAAAAGATCAGTTCATGGTTCTTGTCTACATTGATGATATCATTTTTGGTGGCAGCAGGCAGAAATCAGTGGATGAATTTTCCAACCACATGAAATCAGAATTTGAAATGTCTATGATTGGGGAGCTCACATATTTCTTGGGGTTGCAAGTAATTCAAAAGAAGGAATACACTTTCATTTCTCAGGAAAAATATGCAAGAGAGTTGCTGAAGAAGTTCAATATGCAAGACTCCAAACCAATGTCAACTCCGATTCCTGTTGGAACTAAACTTGGAAAGCATGAGGATGGGAACTCTGTTGATCCCACCATGTACAGGAGGATCATTGGAAGCCTACTGTATCTGACAGCGACAAGGCCAGATATTGTCTTTGCAACATGCCTTGCGGCCCGCTTCCAGAGTAATCCAAAGGAGGAACATATGTCAGCAGTAAAAAGAATCATGAGGTATATTCAAGGCACACATAACTTTGGGTTATTTTTTGCTGCAGGCAGGGACAATGAATTATCAGCGTTTTCTGATGCTGACTGGGCTGGGGATGTAGTAGACAGAAAGTCCACTAGTGGTGGAGCTTTCTATATTGGGCATAAATGTGTTGGCTGGTTAAGCAAGAAGCAAGAAAGTACTTCTCTTAGTACTGCTGAAGCTGAATATATCTCCGCCACAAAAGCATGCACTCAACTTCTTTGGATGAAGCAGCAGCTAACAGATATTGGTGATAAGGTGCAGCAACCAATGGTGATTTATTGTGATAACAAAAGTGCAATTGATCTTACGAAGAATCCGGTTCAGCATTCTCGTACAAAACATATTGAAATACGGCATCATTTTATCAAAGAAAAGGTTGAACAAGGCGTGATTAAAATGGATCATGTTGGAACTAATGAGCAAGTGGCTGATATCCTAACCAAGCCATTGTCCGCGGCTGTGTTCGAGAAGCATCGGTTGAACCTCGGTGTTCGACCACCTCCTACTGCATAAGGAGGCTCCGGAAGTCCCCTCTCCCCGTTTGTTTTAACTGTTTTTATCTGTTTATGGCTATGATGCAGGTTTTTGGGGGAGATACTATCCAGGGGGAGTATGGCTTGAGCTGAATGTTGAACAAACTTTTCGGTCGTTGGTTTTATTGTCAATGGGGGAGAAAGGAATAAATTCAAGGCAAGAAATTCTTCTGTGATGAGAAGTGTAAGCTTGTGATGAGAAGTTTAATAAGGATAACATCGGGATGGAGGATTTTGTGTACGATTTCAACACACTAAGACCCAATTCAAGCTTTCTCTCTTGTTTTCTACACCGAGCATTGCTCACGTAGACTTAGAGTGTTAGCTGAGTTGATGCTTGCGTTTTGGATTTGCTCATGGTTGAAGATCTATTGAATTTATTCTGATTGCCAACAAACCCAAAGGGGGAGATTGTTGGAACCAGGTTCTTCAAAGCATGATTTGGTGTATGGTTTGTGTTTGTTGTCAATCCTCAGTGGAAGTTCAGGGTGTGAACCAACAAAGCGATCCTACCGTTCAGGAAGAAAACAGTAGTGAAGGTGGCGCTGTTTCCCAGTGTTTGCCAAATTTTTGGGCCTGAAAATCCGTAAATAAAGTAAAGTGTTTTTGGCAAAGATACTTGCGCGCCGAGCTCTTGGAGGATGAAAGACTTGCGCGCCATATGTTTTTGAGGATCAGAACATCAAAATTTGGCTAAGGAAGGAAGGTCGCGCAAGTGTTGGTTGGGTCGCGCAAGTAACTTGCGCGACAGAGGATCTGGAGACAGGACTTGCGCGCCGTCGAGGGACTTGCGCGTCGCCGCGCAGGGGGTCCAGTTTGCCTATAAATACTGGACCACCCCTCCTCATTTCCAAAGGAGTTCAAGGCCGAGAGATTGTTCGAGCTCTCGTCGCGCAGGTGGTAGAGTCGCGCAGGTGGTTGTTTTGTCGCGCAAGTAGAGTTTGCGCGCCGGTGTTTGGCTGTTCTCCCAAGGCAGTTTGGAAGAGAAAGGAAGTGGATCGCGCAAGTTTTTAGTTCAAGAAGGCAGTGTCGCGCAGGTGCTTCAGTGACACTTGCGCGCCAGTTTAGTCTTGCGCGCCTGAGACTTGCGCGCTGCCGGGAGACTTGCGCGCCGCCGGGAGACTTGCGCGCCGGGCTTGAAAAGGAGACCTAGACACTGTTGAAGCACGCCTGCCTTGCTGGAGCTGCACGAAAGCCGAGAAACTACTCGGTTCATTCGAGGAAAAGTGATATTCTTCTTCTGGTGAGAATCAGACTTCAATAGAGCATCTACATTCAACAAAGGATGCACTCTTATGCAAATGAAGAAGAGACCTACACGTCTATAAACTGAGTGGGACTTCACCAACGGCAGTGAGCCAGGGGGAGTCAACGGGAGTGACCCGAGGGACGCAGTGAGTTATCCCTGAACTATTGTAAAGGCAGTGAGCCTGGGACAGGGTGTCTGTACCCGAACTTTTGTATCCGCAGCTAGTGAAGTATAGTGGATTTAGGTACGACCGGCAACCTGTCGGCGTATGCTCCTTGGACGTAGCCCTTAGTGGTGAACCAAGTAAAAATGATTGTGTCTTCTCTGTGCGTGTGAATGTTTCCTTTTTGATCGTAATCATCATACAGGTTCAACAAGTTCCTACCAACGTGGGAACAAGATCCAACAAATTAAAAGAAAAAGTGGTCACCCTGATTCACCCCTCCCCTCTCAGGGTGTCCCGGGGTCCTTCAAAAGCGTCTCCCACCACCTGCTACTCGGCCAGCTCCTCTGCCTCGTCCACCTGCTCCCTACGGACCGCCACGGTCGACCCTCTGTCTCTGCCTGGGTGGTCCCTCAACCGTCTGCTGCTCCTCGGCATGATGAGTCGGGAAGTCACGAGCCATGTGGCCTTGCCCGCCGCATGAGTAGCAATGCCTGCCTCTCGAAAGACTGGCTCCGCGCTGTGTGCCCCGCACTGCTGAGCCAGTGTCCTGAGGTCGTCTACCTGAGGGTCTAGTCTGCCTGGACCCATGAGTCATCCTTCGACTGCCTGCTGCAGAAGACTCTGCTACATGCCACCCCGCAGTAGGTCTCGCTGCTGAAGAAGGCTCAGCAAGAAAGCTCTCGATCAAAAGGGCTTGCTCCAGTACTCCTGCATGAGTCGGAATGCTGAGGGAGATCAGCGATGCCCTGATCTCGTGTCTAAATCCCTGCTCAAAGGTCCGGGCCTAGAAGAATGGGTCCCGTACCATGTCTGTCGAGTAGCACAAGAGATCGGTAAATCTCACCGAGTACTGGGCGACTGTCAAGCTGCCCTGCCGTAGCTGAAGAAGCTCCTGGATGCGCACCGCACGGAGGGTGGCTGGGACGAACTCCGAGCGGAAGAGGCTCTCAAATTACATCCAGAGGAGAGATTCCTCATCGTGCACCTAGAGCATCAAGCTCCACCATCTGCCTGCTGCCGCGTGCAGTAGGCTCGCTGCGAGGATCACCATGAGGTCTGCTAGTGTCCTCACTAACCTGAAACCCGAACCACTGCCTCCAGCCAGTCCTCGGCTGCCTGGGGGTCTGTCTCCCCATGGAACCTGGGCAATCATTGGCATTGAAATTCATGAAGTTCACTAAGTCGACATGCATCGTCAGCGGCTGGGGCTGGTAGAATCGGTGGCTCGGCGGGTAGAGGTACCACCGGTGCCTCTGTTGTAAAAGGGCCCTACACCAAGGCCTCGTCGCTCGGTGGGATGTCATCATGAACAACTCTCGGAACCCTAGCTGTCTGCCATCGTGGGGCCATCCTGAAAAGAAACAGGTGAGCCACGGTTAATCATTATACTTGGTGAGATGACATAAAGTAATGACAAAGAAAACTTAAAACACACATGCAATCAATGTTTTCGTGCATTAAGTCGGAAATCAGAAGTCAGGGTCCTGGTGTACGGATACGTCGGCCGCCGCACCAACACTAGACTCCCTGGACTGATAACCATACCCAATATGCTTAACACTATTGATTCACATAGAAAAAGATCAGAGTCCCAAGTTCTGTGGTAGAACCGAACTCCTATGATACCAATTTGCCACGACCCATCCTCGGGGCCTGTGCTGTGACTACCCCAAGCCCGCCTTCCATAGGCCATGGGATGGCGACTAGCACCAAGGCGTAATTCCCGGTAAAAGGGAAGTCATTGCCGTTGTAAAGTAAACAAACACCACAGAGCAAGCAAGCAGTAGAAGTAAACACTAAATAAAAACTGAGTACAACAGTAAGTGTGGAAAAGTAAGTGGGCCAGTATACAAACCCAAACTGAAAGTAAAGTACAACTGGAAAGAGAAAACAGCAACTGAAAAGTAGAGCCGCAGCGTCGATCCATCCACTAGAAGTCCCACCTGAAGGGTGAGTACAGATAGCCTCCACATCTCCTCGGGTCCAGCCGTCCGCTCCGAGTATGTCCCGCCCAGTGGTCCACCTCTGGGTACCGAC
Organism: Viscum album; assembly: GCA_963277665.1. NCBI lineage: Eukaryota > Viridiplantae > Streptophyta > Magnoliopsida > Santalales > Viscaceae > Viscum > Viscum album. Next base: position 361,677,577 of record OY728125.1, read on the forward strand.
CTACTCCGCCAGCCTTAATCGCAATCAACGATGTCCGTCGTCTGCAACCAACACAACGTAGTGCAGGCATAACCCATGTAGGGGTGAGTATAAGATACTCAGTAGGGACCCTGAGACCCCCGAAGGTCTCCCAGAATCCACAAAGGATAATCCACAAAGGAAAGATACAATCACGAAGTAACATCCGACACTGCTTAGGTATATGCCCATACATATACCTAAGTCATCAATTCTCGTTCGACTCCAACATCTGATCCCAAGTACATCCCAGTCCACACAGGAAAGAAAAACGTAAATCCACATAGGATATCACAATACAATCTACATAGGAAAGCAAAACAGGATTCCACTCACACAGGTTTACATCTTCGTATGACGATAGAGAAGATCAGATATTGCCACTGATTCATCTAAGCCGTCGGACCCACAAAGGATCAATAGGTACTAACCCCCGCAATGACCCACAAAGGATCTGACCCACAAAGGATCAAAAGGTAACTAACCCCCGCAAAGACCCACACAGGATCAGACCCACACATGATATATAGGCACTGGCTCACACAGAACCGCTGAGCGCTGACCCACACAGGATCAGACCCACACATGATATGTAGGCGCTGACCCACACAGGATCGGACCCACACATGATCGGTAGCCCTGATCCACGTAGGATCACTGAGTGCTGTAGTCATCACCAATGAATCCACTGAGGATCTCTGTACAGTCGTCGTCGTCACAGTCGCAAACGCAGCCAGCTCTAGGGTTCCCGCACATAGCAAGCTCGTTCGGGAGGGTCCGCTCAACGAGCTGAGAGGCTGATACATAAAATTACACATAGTTCATAGTTTATGTATCCAAAAGTTCTTTATCGTCAACAGGAACTCAATGTCGCAGACGGCGCGTCAATCGGACGCCCGGTCTGAGAGTTATTGGCTTTTTCGTCGCTGGGGCCCAATTGGGTTTTAAGGAAAAACCAACCTGATCGTACTCCACCTGCGTGCAAACCTCGGGCAGAGTAAGAAAAAATATCCGTCTCACTTAGAGGAATCCATCAAAGTTGACGGTACGTCAATCATACGTCCGGAGCTCAAGATATGAGTGTTTCCGCTCCGAGGGCCCGGTTGGTTTCGTGTACAAACCAACTCGGCCGAACACAAAGTATTCCGAAACCTTGAGTGCGATATACCAAAACGACCTTCTTGATCCAAGGATCACATCTCAACTGACGGTGCGTCGATCGGAGGCCCGTAGCACATGTTATGGGCGTCCGACCGGAAAAGATTCGCTATTAAGGGGTTCGGGCCTGGTCCGACCCGACCCGATACCCCCAGGGTCGACCTGAACCGGGTCCGTCCCGCTTGGGCACGGCCCGGCCTGGGCACGCCTTCCCCCTGTCTTCGTAACCGCGGCCCCCCATTATGGGGGCCGCTTGAGCCAGCCGCCGGGGGTTCGTAACCCCCGACTTCTCCATGACCGGCCAGCCCGCTCTAGCCGGCCGGCTTCTGCTGCCAAGGACCGGCGACGGCCGGTCCCCCCTTGTTCCGAAGTTGGCGGCCCGGAACCGGCTGCCAGTCTCCCTGCTCCGCCGCGGCCTGGAACCGGCCGTGGCCTTGGTTCGTCCGGCGCGGCGTGACGGCGCCGCGGCCCTCCACCGCGGCCTCGCTCCAGCCACGGTGTCTTCGGGTTTCTCCGACGCGGCGCGACGGCGTCGTGACCCTGTTTGATTTCATGGCGCGGCACGACGGCGCCACACATTCCTTTTCGCATGATCCCGCGCTGTGCGACGACACCACGCCATTCCTATTCAAATCCACATTAGAATCAACAACATAGATAAGGGAGGAGGGTCGGCCATGTTTGTGCGGTCCGACCCCCTCTCGTTAATCGATATCAAATGGTCATAATTCACGAAGAACGTCAAGGTAGTAATCATGAATAAAAAAATAAACCCCTACCTTGAGCGTAGCTTGAACGAAGGTTCATCGAACGAGGATTCATCGCGGAATATCCATCGCGGGAAGAGGCGTCGCGGAAGGAGACGTCGCGGAAGGAGACGTCGACCTCCGATGAATCCGGCGTTCTTCACGTTTTTCGCGTTCTTCATGTTCTTCGATGAAGAGGATGAAGAAACTCAAGACTCCCTTATATTTTTCTCCCAAAGCTCACAAGGCAACAAGACTCCAACAAAAATAAAATAAGACACTTACTTATTTTATTAACACAACATAAGGTTTGAAATTCAAAAGTTTGAATTAAACCACAAAATTAAATTACACAAGTTGTCATAATTTATGAAGGGTTATGGAAGGTTAGGGAAGGTGAAGGGGTAGGGTTTGTGTGGGCCCCACCACCTTCATAACCTAAAAATGGAATTTGGGTGGTTTTCCCCAACTTCCACCCAAAGCTTAATCCATTTAAAGTAAAAATAAAAATTGTTGTATAATTTTTATTTTACCTTCCACATAAATTAACAACTTCTCTCGTGTAAACAAAACTCTAGAAATGGTGTTCCTAAGCAATTACCGGTGCTGTGAATCCATCGGTGCCCTCGGAATTCGATTCCGTGAACCGGTTCAAAAGTTAGAAATTCCCGCTCGTTCGTTCACTGAACGTACCCGAGCTAAACTTCAGATAGAAATTTCGGGCACACCGAGCCTCAGAATCAAGTGCCGTCAGAAAATGCGTTCTTGTAAAATCCCAAAAAAAATTAAGAAAAATATTTCCTTGAATTTTACGCGTCTTTACAGCCGAGGTCTTGGAGGATAGGAAACTTGCGTGCCATATGTTTTTGAAGATCAGATCATCAAAATATGGCAAAGGGATAAGGGTCACGCAAGTTTTGGTTAGGTCACGCTGGTGATTTGCACGCCGTGAAGAGACTTTCGCGCCGATGCTTTGAAACCTTGATAACTTGCGTGCCTATGGTTTTTCAAGATCAGAAGATCAAAATTTTGAAAAGGAAAGAGGTTCACGCAAGTTTGGAAGTTGGTCGCGCAAGTGACTAGTAGGGGAAGAGACCTGCGTGCCGAGACTTGCGCGCCAATGATTGACTTGCGTGCCATCGCGAAGGGTGGTCAAATTGCCTATAAATACTGGACCAACCCTCCTCATTTACCACAGAGTTCAACACTTAGAAAAATCAGACCTACCGTCGCGCAAGTGTGGTAGTCGCGCAAGTAGTGTGGGGTCGCGCGGGTAGACTTGCTTTCTAGTGTTTGAAGCTGCACGCCAGTTATTGGTTGCGCGCCCAAGGTGGTTTGGGCGAGGAAGGAAGTGTGTCGTGCAGGTTAGAAGTTGAGGAAGGGATTGTCGCACATGTGGTTTGGTGATACCTGCACGCTAGTTTAGACCTATGCACCAAAGACTTGCGCGCCGTATTGGGACTTGCGCGCCAGGCTTGGATAAGAGCGCCAGGTGCTGTTGGAGTATGCTCGTCTTTTTGAAGCTGTACGAAAGCTGAAAGATTGCTCTATACCTTCGGTGCAATAGATGATGTATTCATTTGCAAAGATGGAAGAGCAATTAACAATCTAATTTTATGAAGAGAAGTGGTACTGCACACACATGACTGGTGTTTAACATCCTCATTATGCTTTCCGAAGAGAAGAAGAACGGTTCGTGGAACTAAACTCAGATCTGCATAGAAAGAGGGGAATATATCAATACACTCAGGTGTTAGTATTGAGAATCAAAGGAAGAGAAGAAGAAGATATAGTGCATTCAGTTATTGTACTAAAATAGAAGGTTGAATACAAAAGAGCATCAACTCAGGACTCTGATACAAGCAAAGTCTCGTGCTGAACAGGAGACAAAGACTTTGCAAATCTATTGAAGAGACCTTCACGTCTATAAACTGAGTGTGACTTCACCATCGACAGTGAGCCAGGGGGAGTCAACAGGAGTGACCCAAGGGACGCAGTGAGCTATCCCTGATCCTTTTGTAAAGGAAGTGAGCCTGGGACAGAGTGACTGTTCCCGAACCATTGTAATCCACAACTAGTGAAGATTAGTGGAATTCAGTATGACCGGCAACTTGTCGGCGTATGCTCCTTGGTCATAGCCCTTAGTGGTGAACCAAGTAAAATTGATGTGTTATCTCTTTGCATGTGAATGTTTCATTTCTGATCATATGCATCATATAGGTTTAAGTAGTTCCTACCAACATGGGAACAAGATCCACAACTTTAAGAAGAAAAAGTTGACACCCTGGTTCACCCCTCCCCTCTCAGGGTGTCCCTGGGTCCTACAGTTCTATCATATTGGACATCTATTGGAATATGATATAATCTATTGAATCTGAACCTTGTGTGTAGATACTATTGGAGATTTCTGAATGACATTAAGGGAAATCTCAGATCCTGAATATATAAAATAAAATATATTACCTCATGAAACCTTACAACTTACATAATTTATATTTTAGAAAGCTGATCAATAGATAAATGTTCTCTAATGTAAATGAAGTGTGATGAATTCATATGGTAATAAATTACGATCTAAATATAATTATGGATGTCAAATGTTTGGGGGATTCTAAAGAACAAATTAATGGTGATGTTTTTCCATTATCACTTTTGTATGGGTAATAGTTATAACATCCCCTCAGGCTTGTATCTATCATCCTTGACTTTCTATTATACAAAGCACCATGATACATACAATACAATATCTCTTTTCATGTTGTCTCACCAAAAATACTATTTTAAATATATATACATATTCATATCTATGTGATGAATAAATAGCGTTACACTATGAGATTCTTCCAATATTTCTGTATTCATATCTGTTATGAATGAGACACATACACAGTTTATGAACCACATTATTCCATCACAACTAAGGTTGAACTCATGACAATTTGTGACCTTCTCCTACACTTCAACACATTTGTTCTAGGTTTCCTTAATCCTCACATGGATATATGGTTCACTTGAGTAAGATAATATTTCTACTGTTCTTTCATGACTTCTAGATACATACACTGTAAATCCAGAAATATTTTATATTTTTTGATCCAAATCATAGATAAGCTAGAATAATTCTTTCAAATCAAATATTCACCCACTTTGTTCGGTTTCCTAGGGTGGTAATGTATTGAAGAGTAATAATCATTGATAAGATCCAACCATATTCTCTAGTATATATTCAACACATTTTTAGTGAATATATAATTAAAACTTTTGTTATCATTTTATATATCACATAATTTTTCATAGAGAGAATTCATTCATATCATTAATGAAAATATTATCATAGGTAACTCTAAATCAATATTTGCGTAATTTTTCTTACAAACCCTCAATCTTGATGAGGCATAAGCTATAACCATATCATTATACATGATAAGGAATCACTATCCCTTCCATGGTGCATTTTTATAGATTTAAAACCCATATCCACTATAAGGAAGTGTGAAATCAATTGTAATGAAAAATATTTTCTTAAGTTTCTTGAAATTTTCCTTACATGTATCTATCTAGATAAAATTAGACCCCTTATTAGTTAACTAATTGAGTGGATTATATAGTTATGAGAAATTATACAAAAATAATTGATAATATCTGTCCAAAGTAAAAAAAATATAGGTATCACTCATAGTGGTTTGTCATGGAAAAATTTCCCAAACTTTTATCATTAATGGACCCACCGATATACCATCACGTGATATTATATGAAAAAATATAAAATTCTTATATACAGAGTTTACACTTGTTAAATTTTTTATACAGCTTCTCATTCTTTAAGGTCTTAAGTATAATCCTAAAGTGATACTCATGATATTTCTTTCGATTTGAATATATAATAATTTTTTCTATATAGAATACCACAATATAATATAGGTATTTTATAAAGACTCCATTTATTAAATCCATAAATAAAATGTGGGAATTAGTTATACCAAACAACATCATGATACATTCATAGTTTCTATACCTTGTATAGAAAGTTTTATTGAGTTTATCCTCATACTTGAACCTAAATTGGTGGTGTTCATAATGAAGAGAAATATTGTATAAACATTTAGCTCCATGGACTGATCAAACATGTCCTCAAAACAAAGAAGTAAATACTCATTATTTATTCTGATCTTATTATGTAAATACCCTAACCCTAGTTTCCCAGATTCGGTGGTTACTTTATTAGATTGGAATAATATATAAAGAATCAAATCCTGAAGTAAATTATAGTTTATTAGCCTGGGTAAAATAGCTATATACTTGAAATTAACATTACTATTTAAAACATAAAATTTAAAAATTTATTTATTTGAGAAGTCTGAATTTCTGCTAAGAATATACCTACACATCAATTAAAAAAAATACTTCCTAGTATCCTAGTGAAATTAAATGATAAGAAAGGGGTAATCTCATATGCTCAGTAAGGGTAAGAATATAACATAATATATCTTGAATAAATAAGAATAATTAATATGGAAAATGTAAATAAATGAAACACATTCTATTCAATCAATTGCATGAGCATAATATGGAAGGAATAAATAAAGATCCAATAATTCCATATAACTAATCACATGAGATTGAAAGCTAAACATGAATATTATAACAAATTGAATAATCACATGGACATAAATAAATGATCTCATAGTGATGAAATTCACAATGCCGAGCATCTGAAACATCATATAAATAAATTTCACAATATAGTTTAAAACTGTGGGAAAAATCCCATTTTAGGGGAACTAATTTATCTCATGAGACCTACTGATGCATCGAGGGGATACATATTTTTGGGAACCACCTTTACCATAATAATTACAATTAATAAATTATAAAAAATAGGTGAAAGATAATAAATATACAAATTTATATTGAAAAAACTAGCATATAAAGTGTTAATAATTTCCCTAACTAGTAAACATAATAAAAAATCATTCAGAGTAATATAGAGAATGGTATCAAAATAGTAATTCCAAGTCCAATAATCATAATATATATATATATATAATTGTTATAGAATCACTAGAATATATACCCTATGTATAATGTGGTATAATGAGGGTTTTTCTCATTGTTTAATAGAAATACCACAAACACTATTAATATCATTCTTGAGGTAAAAATCACTTTTATTTTGAAAATACCCAATTAAATCTAAACGATCAAAAATAATTTTTAAAATAATTTTCATTGAAAATAAATATGGAAACATGTAAAATAATATTTAATTCACTGAGTGTTCATGATGGAATAATTTTCTATTCATGTCGTGCATGTTAAAATAAACATTTCTTATAATTTTTTATCAAATAAAAACATTCATTGTTTGGAAACTGATATAATTTTTTTTTAATTTTTTTATAAGTTAAATATGTGTAAAAATTTGTTTTATAAATAATATTTATAATTCCAAAATAAATTTTGAAAACATTTTTAGAGAACATGTTTTTGGATGAAAAACTTTTTTGACAGAAGAGAGAAACAAAGTCAAATTTTATTAAAAACATTTTCATAATAACTTTTTAGTAAAAATAAGATAAAAATGGTAAAATTATTTGAGAATTTAATGAATTATTATATTATAAGAAAATTAATAATTTTATTGAGTTATATATCATAATATTCCATCAATAGAAATTTAAATTTTAAATAATCACAATAAATGATGAGATTGTAAAATAAACCACTTAAACGTTTATGACTTTTGAATCATATTACCCATGAATGAAATAACAAAAAATTAAATAATAAATACCATTATTATAAAGTTATTAATGATATAACATATCAAAGGGTCATTATATACAACACACTAAAGAACTAAGTGGTGGATATGGCATACATCTCACAGAAGTAAATGTTTGATGTGAAACCCATACCTTAGGTTATACTTCCCTTATATGTGTCTAATACTACTATATAAAAAATGTATGTTTAATAAAACTATATTAAAGAACCATAAGAATATATAAAAAACCAAATATTAATTAATTATCATTATTTATGATCTGTTTATTAACAATTCTTTGTTAAAAGGACTATTTTGGGTGATAATTGCTTTGTTTTCAGGTATGCTTTAGTTTGGTAATTTTATTCCTTTTAATTTATCATGATTAAATATTATAAATAATTATAACCATGATATAAATGTTATAAATATTCATTATATATTTATTTATAAAAATATATTAATGAACGATATAGAAAATGGATTACATTGTTCACGGAGACGGTATGCCGTGCGCACATAAGAACGTTGTTTCCATTTTTTTTCAACAGATTGAATAAAAAAAATTAATTTATATTTAAAGAGTCATTATTATGAATTTTATAGAATTTATATTATTCAAAAACACTATTATTTTCATCCATGTAAAAATAAAATGAAAAAAATTTCATATTCCTACGTAGAGACGGTAGTCCACACTTACGCGTGAGCAATGTTATTAGTTTTTGATGGATTGGGTGATAACAAGTTATTTGTTATATTATAATTCTATAATTATTTTAATATCATTAATATTACATATATTCACTAACTTTAACCTTAATAATTTTCATGTAAAGAGTAAGATACAAAACTAATCAGATCGCTTCGTGAGGCAGTAGTCTGCCATTTAAACGAGGGACATTATCGTATCCACCAAAAAATGGAAATTAAGAAGGAATATGTTATATAATAAATAGAAAATTATAATAATTTCATTAATATAATATAAATATTATCAATCCATAATTATATAAATCTTTTAATATTGGTGATGGAAAACGAATTACATTGGTTCGGGAGGCTGTAGTCTGCCATACATATGATTGAAAGTTTCATTTCCCATTTAAAGGAAGAGATGATGTATACGGGTTATTAAATAAACATAATAAAATATCAGTATATATTAGATATTTTTGTAATTATATTATCATATTTTTAACATTGTTATAATAAGGTGGATGAAGAAATTAAACATCTACGCATGTTTAATATTTTTATTTCTTCTTCAGAGAGCCTCATTAGGTTAATACCTAAATCCTTATTAAGAAGAATTTATAATAAAAAATAAGGCCTTTGGGATGTGGGGAGTCAATTAAGTAATGATTTTGGGTAGGCAGTTTCCAATCCAAATGGTTTTGGAAGTATTAATAGAGGAGAAGAGGGGTGGAATTTTATAAGTGGCATGGAGGATACAAATGGAATATTTGTAAAGATAAACTGATACTCATGTTATTAAGATTCCATAACCATATAAATGTGTCATTATCACACCTTATAGGTGCTAATATCCAAATATGGTTAGAAAATGGTTTTTATGTGTTTATTTTCATTTTAACCATTATCTTCATATTTTATCCTTTGGTATACCCATTTGTACCTTAACCATGGTAATTACTTATGAACATTTTCACTATTTATTATTGTAAAAAATTATATTTATGTTATTAGATAATATAAATAATTTGGATAAAAAATATGGAAACCATTTTTTTAAATTAAATTAATATAAGTTGTATAATTGAATTTAAAATTAAACCACTCACATGATACAATAGCAGTTTTTAAAAGAGGAAATTATCATAAGTATAGAATCATTTAACATAAAAATTAAATATTAAATTGAATAAAATGATAGGAATTAGTTAAATATTAATATAATTAAACTATTTTTAATTTAAATCAAAATTAAAATATAAATTGTCTTTGTAAATATTTGAAATGAAATTATAGTTTCTAATAAAAATTAGTAATTTTCACTATTCCATAAAAAATAAATCTCTTCAGAAAATTATCAAAAAATTACGATAAGATAATTTTTACCTGAAAATTTGAAAAAGAAATTTTATTTTTTCGAATAAATTTTCCAAAAGTTAAACTAAATTTCAATTATGGGTTTAAGTGAAGCTAAACCATCTTCTAGAAAAATATAGGTATTCATAAAACATTTATTTTTATTTCAAATGGTTTTAATATTATTTATAATAAATATAAAACCATTTAATTTATATTATAAATTTATCAACCATATAGTTTTCATTATTTAGTTAGTACTATTAATACTCTCCAATATAAAGGCTAGTTTAAAATGGTCATGTTTAAATAATAATATTTTAAAAGAGTGTCACGTTTTGTTTAAAACTCGTGTTGCATGTTACAAAAGCTATGGAATAAATTTAATTTATTTTAAAAGAAATATATAGTAAAATCATGGGGTGTTAAATTGTTATTTGATATCAGTGTTGTGTATCATATACTCAATAAAATAATATATTTCTCCTTTGTAATCCTAGGGTGCTATATATTATGTTCCTAATAATAAATGCAAGGTGACATTGATCTATCTTTCTTCTAACAAAATGAACTTATACATGCCTAGGTGATTCACATGGTTGAATAAATATCTCCTAATGATTCTACCTGATTTTCTTCTTCAATTCATGTAACTATATTAGGTCTATTTTATATTGATATTTTAAAATAGGTGTAGCACCAATTAAGAGTTCTATTGCGATCTCAAATTCACAATTCGGTGAAAGAGTACATAAAACTTTTGGGAAGACATCAAAAACTCCCCCACAAAAGGAGTCTCACTAGTGATTATTTTCATCATAGGTATTTGAGATAAAAACAAATTTTGAGTATGAATCAATACCAATACAATGGATTAAATTTCGAATGGAAGTTTATATTTATCATTTCACTAATATAAAATCATAGGTTGGATAATAATATCAAAAGAAACTCCCCTTCTATAAAATTGATTTTAGATTTATATAGATAAATCCAATCTATGTCTAATATGACATCAAATTCAACCAGATAGGGAATTGTAAGTTTTAATGAAGAAAATAACATAATATGCAAGTAGAGAAGAATTATTAAAATTAAATTTTATCATCATAACGCTAGGGGTTTTAAATGAAAATTAAACATCTAATCATTGGGGTGTAACTTTGATACCATTATAATATTATTCAAATAATAAATATTTGGTAGATCTAGAGTAAAATAAGACATTAGCAGTTATAGAGAGTATTGTACATTTAAATTTCACAACATCATTACCATACTTCTCATTAGAAATAGTGATCGAAGGATATTTTCCATTTTCTCTCAGATTAATAGGTTTTTACCATCAATCATAATCATTAACTTTCAAATATGATCATTAGTTAACATAATTTCCATACTCCTCATAGTTTAAGTATTATAGTGTAGATGATGAATTATTTGGAGGTTTCTATATATTCACATCATTAGATAACTTATTCCCATCACTTCAGAATTCAAATGCCGGATGAAATTCTTTTCCACACTTAAAACATTTAAAAATCCCCTTAATATAATTTCTACCATGTTTCCCTCCAAATATCGAGCATAAAGGAAGGAACATCTTATTCTCTCATTGTTATTTAAAATTTCCATGGAATTAAATCTTTCTTTTCTTATCAAAATGATGAGATTTATGGGAAACTACAATATCATTTTACACCTTGGAAAAAAATCAATAGATTTTTACTAGCTACTAATTTCTCTTATAGGTAACACCCTTTGGAGGCTCGGTTTCCAGACTCTAAAAAATTTATCAAACATACTTTTAGGATGGATGATAATACCAAAAGTGTACATCACATGCCTAGTAAAATTGGTCTCATAGGTACCAATGGGTTTATCATCATTCTACATCTTCTCAATGAATTCCTTATCAATTTTCATAAAAAGAATACAAGAAAAGTACTTAAGAAAAAATAATATATTAAATTCACCCAATCCTTAGAGTCAATTTCTTCACATTTCATCGTATTCATGATAAGATCCCACTATTGATATTTTCACATTTCGAATAAAATAAAACAAAAATTATTTCTTCATGCACAAAACACTAAAAAATGAGAAATATATTTTCAATTGTATTGATCCATTATTCAGAAATAAATTGATCTATGGACTCTCTAAAAAAAGGATGGAATTTCCTATGAATGACTTAATAAACATTGTTCTATCCTTTCATCATTTATTAATGATGCATGGTTCATATCTTTATATTTTTTAATAATCCTAGAAACTATATCTTACATTCATTCTTAAATAATTGGTTTTAAGGAGGACAATCATTTAATTTTCCATCATATTTGGCATTAAAATGGTTTCTTTATGTTCAATCTATTGAATAAAACCAAAAATAATTATTCGAGAAACAATAATCGTAATAGAAAACAATATAATCATGAAAAATCAATTATAGGTTCTCAAAATAAGATATCATTATTTTCAGTCTATGAAACCTTATGTTTTACTTAGGTTATTTATAATCATAATATATTCAAATCCTTCATAATGGTTTATAAGGAAAATGTGAATTAATCATTGTATATACCCTAGGATTATCGAACTAGGTGTGATGTAAGGGTACACTGACCATACACCATAATTATGGTTGAGATATAATCAACAAACTCTTTTGTTCAATTATTACACCTAGATGCATCTATATCTAAACATTTCCCACCTACAGTATCTGGACAATGATGTTTTTCTAGGAAAATCACACTATTTATTAACCATAACTCAGGATGTTATCTTACACATAAAATTATCTACTCAGTATTCAGTAATGATTTCCTATCCTAATTTATAAAGGATCACTAAAATTTACTCAAATACCAACTATAGTGACCCATATTTTTCATACATTTACATTATATCTTATTTGATGAATGTTTATTATATAATATTATGATCCACACCAAAATCATATAGGTCTATAATATTTTGAAACATATATACATAAAAAACTATGTCATAAGTAAAATAAATCCTAAATCACTATTTTTTTAAAAATAGATACCCTATTAGTTGTATTATATATAATAACATTCTACATAACCTAGAGAAAGGTAAAATAAGAAAGGGTTATCTTATATGCTCAGTAAGAGTAAATAGGGGAGATATTGATGATCAATTAAACATAAAAATATAATAAGGGTATGAGAACATAATAATAAAATTTTAAAAACATTCCCTGAATTTTATAAACCATAATCTTGAGTAATGAAATAATGATTGTTAGTTCATAAGACATGAATCCTAAAGGAATCAAAGTACATGATCCATGAGAGAAAAACATTATCATAAGGCATATTTTTGTGATGTAAAAAAATAATAGAAAACAATTTCATTTGTAGTAAATTTTTACCATTATGAGTATCATATGGGATTGGGTTCACTTCACAATCCATTACAATAATTATGGTTCACTCCAAAGACTATCAGATTGTCTACAATCCCCTACTGAACTGGTTTCACTCTCCATTCCAGTTATGTTTATTTCATGATATCCATATTTACCCAATGAATTAGATGACTATAATTTCAGTTCAACTGTTTATATAATTAAAATAATATATATGTATTCCACATACTCATATATCCTTATTTATTTCATAACATGGGAAAAGGAAGCAGGTTTTAGAAATATTTCATTAGCGAATAACCCTTGGAAAAGAAATTAGTTTCAGAATATCATATCATTATAAACATAAACCATAAAGAGAGAGAATAAGGATGATATCCTAGGATTATATCCTTGGTAAATTATAGGTAAAATTAAGGGTTGTTTTCATTGATGAATAATAATACTATTAAAATATCATTAAAAATTTTTGGATAAAAATAACCTTTCCTTTTTGAAAATCACTTTTTCAATCATAAAAATCCCAAAGTTTATGAAAATTATTTTATTTAAAAATAAAATTGGAAAAATATATTGGAATATTTAAATCATTATTAGGAAATGATGCAAATAAATTCTGTCTATATCATATAAGTTAAAATAAAAAAATTCCTTTCATAAATTTTTAGAAATTGAAAATGTACCTCATTCAAAAAACATCAAGATGATTATTTTTATAATATTTTATAATAATTAAATCATGGGTACAAAGAAATTTTAAATTAATAGGATAATATTAAAAAAAAACTATTGAAAACAATTTCAGAAAATATATATATGGAAGATAAAAGAATTTAAAGGATAAATACATAACCCTTACCTTAAAAACATGTATCACCTGTTTATTAAAAATTATATATAAAATCTATATTCCTAGTGATAACTGCTTCATTTATTTTATATTTTCTTTGAGTCAGTGGGTTTTCTCCTTGTAATTTCATCATCTTACATCATAAATTATAATGATAATAATGATAAAAATTTTATTTATACTATATATATATATATTCATTCATAAAATTAATGATAGAAAAATTAATTTCACCGTTCATAGAGATGGTCGGTCGTGCGTACAGTTGAACATTGTTTTCAATTTATGATTGATGGAAACATATAAAGATAATTAATAATTTACCTTTATATTATTATTATATTATATAAATCATATATATTCATCAAATTAATCCTTATTACCATCTATGTAAAATAGAAATGAAAAATTGAATCACATCGAGTCGTGGAGGTGGTAGTCAATAGGTAAGCATGAGTGACATTATCATTTTCCATTGGATTTTATGGTAAAATAGTAAATTTTAAATTATCATTATAGAAGTTTAATTATTTCTTAAATATCATATAAAAACATTAAAACCATCATTATCCCAATAAAAAATATATGGTGATGAAAAATCAATTGTACCACTGCATGGAGAAGGTAATTTGTGTGTACACATGGCTGATAATTTCACATCCATTTGATGGGAAAAGGGTATATAATGGTAGTTTCATCAACATAATAAAATTTTATAATGTTGAGGATAGTTAATTTATTTTTTTATGATAAATACCAAATATTTAGAGTATTAAGAATAATAAGTAAAAATAAATTTATTCATTTAGGTGATCACCTCTTATTTAAAATAAATCCTTTAGAAATCATATTAAAGATCTTAGGGTTGGTATTTTTGTAATAATAGTACCTCTAAAATGTGACTAAGGATTATTATAATATAATTTTTTAGGGTTTTCATGATATATTGGGATTAATGTGGTATAAATAAGAAAGTGTAGGGGTGTCTGTTTATACGGGAGGGAGAGGAATCACTTGGAATATCCTTAATGATTAAAATAAATAAAGTAAATCTCTATAAAAATACATACAATTGAGAATTTATTCATATAAAAATATTATACGATCAATATAAAATAAAATAATGAAATTTAGACATGTTTTTGTGTCCTTTTAAACCTTATAGTTTTAATAAATAGTTTGTAAATCATTTTTTCCCTCAACCGCAATAACAATTATTTCAATTATAAAGAATTATGAAGTTGAAAATAAATTAAAAAATAATCCATAAATGATCCGTGGTTTATAATTGAAATTATATGACATCAAATTGGTCAAATATAATAATTTTATGAATTTTAAATCATTTAATAAAATATTATATATTATAAAATATCATTAATGTCAATTTTGTCACTATTAATTTAATTTGACTTTAAATACTCTAATAAAAATATAGAAGTTGAATAAATATTTTCTTACAAACCAAATATGTCATATAAATCTAATAAAATCAGGTAACACTATAAGTCACTCAAATTATATTACTTTTAATATATCATTTTTTTTATTTGAATAAATTATGTGTCAACGTTAGATAAGAATTTAAGGTAGTTATATAATTATTAAGAATTATAAATCTTTTAAAATCATGAAAATAATCTCATTATTCAAAAAATAAAAATTAATATTCATCTAAAACTAACATTTCTCCATAATTGAACACATAATAATTATTTGAAATTTAGAGTGTTAGATTTTAGGTTATTCTTTACTTAAGTTAACATAGAGGTCATATTTAACAAAATTTTGAACCAACTATCCATATATTCAAGTATTGCATGGAAATAGATGACAAAATCATAAAATATGACTATTTAAAGTTTTAGGTAAATTTGAAACCCTTATCCCAATGTTTTAGCCATATTTTACCCATTTTACCCTTACCGATGTGGAAAACAATTATCATGATTACTATTCATATTGACCAAAATAAAATGGAAATATTTTCCAAATTTTACCGCCTTGATTAAAAATAAGGAATAAATATTCAATATTTATTTTTTATAAGTTGAATAAATATATTTCAAAGTAATTTCACAAAACATGGTGAAAAAATTATTTTTTAAAAAATATATTTTTAAGCATTTTACTAGATTTATTCTTATAAAAAAACTAGAAGAAATTAAGAAAAATGTCAAAAAATTGTATTGAATATATGATATATAACGTATTTATAATCATCCAAGGATAGTGATAATTTAAAAATTTTAAGATAAAAACACATTTCACGCATAAAGATAATTTATAATAAAAAACAACTCATTTATTTTAAATTTATTTTAACTTTCATTTCTAATTATTTTATAACCAATGAATCCATTTTTTACATTTTCAAACCATAAATTTTCAAAATTTAGTTATTCATATTCGTACTCTCCAACCCAATATCTATATAACGTATTTAACATTAAATAATAATATTTTAATAGTATATTTATGATTGCTTATATTCATTGTTTCATGTAACAATGGATGTCATAGAAATTAAATTTATTTGAAATAAATATTTCATAATATTTTGGGTTTTTAAAATCATCATCATCATATTTTATAGATGTCACTTCCTAACCCCCTATGAAGGGCTAGGTAGGAACTGTACATGGATTCATGATCCTTTCTTCTCCTTGAAGAAAATGTACATGGATTTATGATCCTTTTCTTTCTCCCCCTTTAACATAAAATTCATAGTATATATTGTACTATATGAACCAGTTATAAAATACCGCAAAAACTCATACCTTGGGAAATAGGGATATAAGTTTTATAACCATAACATTATTCCCTATTAACTTGAGCTCATACATGATATGATTTCATCATTTAAAACCATTGAAACAATTAACTATATCATTTAACTCTTTCTCCTTTATCAATGATGTGATTAGGGTTATTTCAATTCACCCCTTCAAAATGGTCCTTTCTTTTGATAAAGAGATACAATGCTACCCTTATGATATAAATCTACTTATCTTATTAGGACCACTGGTTAGACGTGTAAATTGACTTCCCCACCTACATTATTTCCTCAAATATTATTGTAGGTCTTAGAAACCTCTACAAATGAAAAATATATTTCATCTATACCTGATTTTAATAAGATTTTTAATGGGTAAACATACCACTTAAAAAGGTTTCATCAAAATAATCTCAAATTTATCTATGTTGAGACATGGTGTAGGAAATAAGAGATAATGTTAATAAAAACATTTCTTTCTATTACACTCACTTACTTCCATACATTTCAAGATTCCATTTATCACTATATTCTTTCAAGGAATTCTATAATATTTTCTCTTCATATTTTGACATTAGGTCGATTCCAGTTTTTAAAAGTGAAAATAACTATCATAGATACCATTATAATGGATGATACTATTTTTCAAATCTTTATTGATACTAGATGTTGAAATGATGACTCATTCTTTTTTGAGAACAATTCCTAAATTGTACATATAAACTAATTTCTTGTCTCATCCATATAGTGTCCTTCCTTTCTTATTGGGGTTACTATATATCAAATTTTCATTTTAAAAGCACCCCTATATTTATCATATTTGTCACTGAATATAGAATAAAAATTAATCAAGTGATTTATATATACATAATATCCTCTGATATCCTAAAAACAGTAAGATGATATCACATGTTTGATAAAAAATAAAACTTTAGAGATTATTTTGTTTTTGTTTTCCCAGTTTTTAACTTCATGATCCAAATTTATAGATTTGTAGTTATATGTACATTAATTCTTCATATATTGTGATACCACTTGAAATCAATTGAATTATCAACTTTCATACATGATTCCTATCATTATGACAATTCGTTTCTTCTATAATTCTATTTATGTCTCCATTCATTACAAATCTAGATACAGTAAAATTTGTACTTGTAATGATTTGAATCAGTTGTAACTCTAGATCATATCATAAAACTATATTATAGATCTGGATGGAAAATTCCCATGGATATATCTACCCTTTAACCTAAAACACATTTATAATAGATTATGGCATTTAAACACATGGGGAGAGGGGAAAGGTTCACTTAATCAAATTGAAAAACGATGTTGGTATTGATAAACCGACCCTTTAGTTTCACACATTTCTTTTCCCCTTCTCAAATTCTTAGAACAGAATATAATATCCTCATCAACATATTCTTCTTCCTACACCTTTTTTATGATAAGCATCATCAGTTCCATGAAAGTGGCTATCCATTGAGTAATATCACTTACAAAATCATCATTTAAGATGTTTTTCTTGATATTCCACTTTTATGGATTGGGAATTTCATTTTCATAATAGTAAAAATCACAGATTCTTCTTCCTTGGGTACTCTTACCAATAATTACATCCTCAAATGTTAATGATTATATCATTTTTCTCCACATTGGTAGAGTCCACTTGTTAATTCTCTCATGGGAGGGATCTTATTTTTTTAATTAATAGCTTTCCACCCTATATTGAGTTCATTAGTGGTCCCATTATATCCATTTAACTGGGAAATTATCTCCTTAGGACTTGGTCTTTCTTACATTTTGGATTTTATCATCTCTTATAATTGAGTTATGAGATGGACAATTATTGCATTCAACTCCTTATCTATGGCCATTTTATTTTCCATATAATGTGTAATTTATTAAAGTCACATTGAATATTTTTTCATCTATATTCAAAATAAAATTATTTTGGGACATCATTAATTTCCTCAGCCTTTGGTTCTCCTCAACCAAATCTACCATATGTGTAACCAATTCAACCTTATTGGCCCGTATATTTTGAACCTACTTTAAGTTAAGGCTATTTTCTTTAGAACCATATTTACACTCTTTCACTTTATAAGTCATTTTCTATTACTCTTTTCCCTGAATTTCATTCTTATCCATCATATCTATAGTAATTTCAATTAGTATTTGATTGATTATTTTTAATTTGTGAACCTCAATTTGTAGTACTTTAAAAAGGTTTTCTTGAGATTCATTCTTCTTTCTCACCTTATTATTATGTTTCTTCAGTCCCTGATCAAGTTCCCCTGATATGTGGATAGCTTCCACTTTTGGATATCTTGATATCTCATTGTCACCAGTATTTTGGACATCACATTTCATATCAAGATCCTTTGATATTATAACCAAAATATTTTATTGACTAGTATATACACAATTATATTCATCCATTACTTATATTTATTGGCTTCCTAACTATTTTAGCTTGATCAGACACTTAACAAATACTATTCCATTAAATGGAATTCATTTATTGTTATTAATTTTTTTTCAGATTTGTTCTATTTCCCATGTCATTATTTTGAAAATATTTCAACTAAAAAATTTGATCGAAACAATTTATAATAAAAAAAGTCCAACAAGATATACCCACCCTTTAATACCAATTACTGGACACACAAGGGACTTTATTGAGGGATTCCCCATGAGGGGGTATGGTGAATCAGAGTATGAAAATAATTTTTCTTTCCCCTCTTACATGTGGAACACTCAAGTTCCAAACAAATAACGACCTCACTTATTAGTAGGGTCACTCTTGTGTTCACTTATTATGTGATGATCTAAATAACCTTTTCACTTATAGTATCCTTATTTAGATAATAATTATGATATTTCTATCCACATATACTGATTTTTATCTTACAAAATATAAGAGAAGAAAGAACACATGAAAAAAATAATATTTCTTGGTTCATACACCCTGGTCTATATCCATGGAGTACAAACCTATGTTGTGAAGATGTGCCAAAATCAACTAATATTAACTTCTATTATAGATAAAATGTTTCAGCTATAGTCACTTCATTCCAAGTTCACTACCTTTACATGATTTTGGGTTTTTCTCACTACCACCATAGGGTTACTCCCTGCTTCTTATCCCTTTCGGAACTTCTTCAAGAAGGAAAACTTTTTGGATCACATTCTAATTAAAGAATTTATTTATTTTTGATGTTTCATTGATTTGTGCTCATTGAAATTTATAATTCCCTTTCAAAAAAAGGTTTTGAACATCACCATTGTAAGAGCTTCACTATTATCTTTGAACTAGTCATTATGGAATACCAAATTGTTTTAGAAAGGTCTGCATTGAGTTTAAATCACTCGTTCTATAATGAATCTTAACACTCTTTTTCATCCTTTTCACTAATTTCTTGAAAAATTTATATTTTTTTCAAAATATTGAAATATCATGAAACATAAAAAATTTTATGATGCATGATAAACCTTCAAGAAACCCCCTTGGTTAGATTGACAGAAGCTATTTCTTAATGGAACTGATGTTGTTATAAATAATTCGAAGAAGAAAAAACTTCATAACACCCTTTTGATAATTAAGAGCCATCAAATATTCAACGATTTAGGAATTCTAAAAGGATGTGAGTGGTGGAATATTTATAGACATTGTCACCACTTTATGAAAATTTTATGTTCACCAACAACCTTTCATAAAACCACATAGTCTATTCACATAACCCTCTTTCTTCAAAAAACTTATTAGAAGATATTTCATTCATATAAACATTTGAAAAAAATTTCATCCTCTAATAAATTTTCACCATAGTGAAACTTACCAACTTTATAAAATAGACTTTTAAGAATCACCAATATTTCATGAAATAATCAATCTTACATGCATTACATGCCTTTTCTATATTTTGATAAGGCATCCTCAAAAAAATATTTTCTTGAAAGTATTGGTTCCTTTCATAAAACTCGATTACTTTCATGAAAACCTTTCTTTTTTATATATTTCCTTGAGATGGATTAGAATCACCATGTTTACACAAATTAGTATTGGCGTTATTCTCTTCCTTTTATCCATTTTCAAAATATAGATTCTCACACACACATAAACACTTATAAACACATTCCTTTATGAATATTTCAACATCATCAAAGTCCTGTAACTTATCCTAGAACTTTGTATGATTCTCCCTGTATGGGTGCACCTCATTATAGATAGTTATAATTCATATCTCAATATTATCAGAATCTTTATTATAATATTTCATAGTTCTTCAAACAATCCACTACCTTCCCTTTATTGGGATCATTATCTCATCATGGAACTATTGATATATCGAACAAAAATGCAACATTCTCCACCACACCATGCTAATGAAAACACTACATCCAACACACCAAATCGCAAGGATTGACAATGATAGGGTTGAAAAACATAAAATACACAACACATGAAAATACTAATTCTCATTGTTTTCATATAATTTATATATGTATATGTGTGTTTTTGTTTTTATATATTTATTTTTTATGTGTGTGTGTGTTTATTTATAAATATATAAATATATTTCTATATGTGTGTGTATGTTAATATATACATATATAAATAATTTTTTATGTGTGGGTGTGTGTGTTTATATATAAATATATATGATGAAAAATATATATATTAAAACATATTTATATACTATGTAGTTTAGGGAGACCATATAATGATCATTTATAGTTGAATAAACCAATGATATGCTCAATCTGTCTTCAATAGAAGTAACATATTGAAAAGAGTGAACCAAATATCATAGTTAAAACATGATTTCCTTAATATTTTACTCATTAATTCACATTTTATGTAGATAAATATATAATTAACCTAATTCTTTTAGATGATAGAGGAATGACATCAAGTAGGGGATCAATGATCAAATTAAGAGGATTCCTTATCACCCAATGGGTGTTATTTCCTTCTCTGGGAGACAAATGATGACTATGAATGAAGACAGATTCATCTTTGTTTGATTGTTTTGAGAGAAGCTGAAAAATATGGATCACATACCTTTTATATCGACTCTTAAACAAATAATAAGTTTCTCAATAATTTGTTGTATAAGGTACCATCTCAGGGAACCCATAAAATACCACCCATAGGTATATTATTCCTTAAATAATTCAATAAATATGAAAATGAATTGAAAAATAATATCATGATTCATTACTAATAAAAACTATTTGGTAAGAGTTTTGCATGCAAGTGATCCCATGTTGTAATCACTACCAGACACTATGATTGAGGTTAACATATGCATCTTATGCATCATTACAATACACATATATCATATCTCATGACATTAATCACAAGTATATAACATCATAAAATATTTGGAATATCATAAAATATGTTATACACTTTTATAGAACTTCAAAAAATCTCACACATTCACTAAAATCCAATTAATACGATTTGAAAAACAATACAACTCGTTTTCAACCCATCCGCAACTCTTTCAAAAAATGGATTGAAAAACAATCATTATTTTGGAATAAATTATTTGTATAAAATATAATACTTATCAAGAGACATAACTATGTTACCCTTCAGGCGTAAGTGGAATTGAAAATAATTATGATATCTTAATATTATAGATTTAATCAATGAGTGGCCTCTAGAAAAATGTCACTCTTATTAAAGATATAAATAGGTTTGTTGTGATGTCAGTCAAACATAATCTATTTATATATGAATATTACCACCATAATATATATAATATACCTGATATGTATTCCTATGTAAAACAAATTTCATGAAATTGAGTGACCACTACTCATGGTACAATGAATATCTTATATACAATTTATTATATGTTTTGATTCTCTAAAAAATAATTACCAGTTCGATGAATATATCACATTTAATTTGTCTATCGATTCATAAAATCTCATATACCTCATTAATTTCGCTAAAAATTTCATATGTGACTCAATTAATAGATGGAATGAATTTTCCCAATCTAATTTAATCAAGGCCCTTATTTATTTTCTCATCACATGAGTGAAAAATACTATATTGGTCGAGCTCTAACCGATGATATGGTTGGAAACATTCCCAATCAATCCTTAATTAGATAAACCACAAGTATTTTATAAGAAATGTATCAATTTGTGATGGTTATCATGCTAGGTATCTCACTAACCTTTGGTAAAAATTATTAATAATAAAAATTGACCCCTAGGTATTTTGATTAGCATATAAAATTCCATGGGATATAATTTGGTGAGTTGTTATAAATAATAAATCTCTTCTAATTATCTCATGAGTCCACTACTCATGATAATATTATTATATAATCACAACCTATAATACACAATGATGATCATATATTATAGATAAATCAATGTTATAATTTGAGGGGATATTTCCAGTCCATTATTCCAATAAAATTATAGCAAAAATTATTGAATGATAAACAGATATTTCCTTTAATTATAATATCATCATACAAAATTTAACCATTAAATAAATCTCATAAGAATTATATACCAAGAGACTCAACATAATTTCCATTCTTATATTACAATATCTGTTTCATCAATGGATCTAATACATCTTCCTCTATATCCACCCAATATATCATAACATTTCCCATATCAAAATGTTTCAAATGAGATAGTATTTTTGAAGTATATGTTTATTCCTTTTGATAAATTAAATTATGTATGTTTATTCCTTTATAGATACCATGGTTCCTTTTCCATAGAAATTGATCCATTGTTTTCATAGTAATTATAGATTATTTCCTCAATTTGTCGAACAACCTCATGTTTAAAAATTAGCATCATAATATAAAAAATTCCTTCACACCATTAGATATAGTAGTTTAGTCTGCCTCTCTATCCAAGTCCACCATAGTAGTTTGTCTGGAAATTTTTCCACAAGTATCTACACCATTAACGATAAAATGAGAATACATTGAGATACCATGTAATATATAATATATTGAGATATTAAATCTATGTAAAACTTTTTATAGATATAATTATCTCTTCTAAGACCAATAACATATCCTTAGTTATTATGAAGTAGTTAAGAATGTTATTAATAAAAATCCATTGACTCTCCCCATGATTATATTTGTTTATAATAGTAATACTAAGAGAATATGTTGAAAAAGTTCAATAACACAACATGGGGCATATTATAGTTCATATAGAGTACACTTAGAGAATTAATTCCATCCTTTCTAACTCCATAGAAGAATCAAAGATATTTTTAAGATTCATTCCATGTAAAACTACAGAAGACCCCTTTTCAGAACTCTCAATGTTGAACTACTTTAAAAATATTACAATATAAATATATATATCCTAAATTAATATAATATACCATATATATATATATATCTTTATATATATTCATACAAAATATGTAGGATTCTTGACCCATATATTTCATAGAAATTCATTTTCCAAGGGGCATGTTTACAGAATGTAAATTTGTGACGTAAATTCTCCTAAGAAGTATTAAATCTACATAAAATATTGTAAATACAAAAAAAAAACGATTATATAAAAATTAATCATTCAATTTTTTATAACCAAAATCTTTTATCGCATTGTCTAACAAAATAATCTAATTTTAAGAAGTTTACTTCTATCCAAAAAAGGATAGTTGCAACTTTTATACCTTACCAGACTCATTCGACACTTCACAATCATTAGGATGTATCATATGCATGTCATTGAATGAATTATCATTATAAAAATTTGTTTTTTATCCATTTAACATGTCTTATAATCAAAATGAGAAAATATGACAAGAAATATCCAAATATATATTATCATCAAAGAAGGTGAAAAGGTTACTTCACAGTCATTTCCATGATTTTTTTTCAACCCTTCATCATCAGGATTTAATTATTGGTAGAAAATATACCATTCATGTTAGTTTTATTATGAAAAACATAAATTCACTCTATAATTATCACTCTATCAGGCACATCATCTAATTTTCAGAATTTTTTATTATACATGGGGTTTATTTCAGATTCTATAGATGATAAGCATTTCTTAGCTTTAAAATTTTCAATGAACTCCTAGTATGTAGTGGGTTCATATCCAATGAAAATTATATCATCATCAATTTCTAAAAAAAATAAATATCTATTGAGATATTCAAAAAACCTACTAGAGCATCAAGGATATTTTGTAACTGGATTTGGCTCTTCTTCCATAACTCAGAGAAAAATCTCAACTTCCACCTTTGAAACACATCTTGTTTGTTAGTCTTTAACATATACAAGTCTTAGTTTCCCCTATATCTCTCTCTGAATTATATATTCTTTATTAAAAAAATGTTATTTAAACCAAATAATCTCTATGTTTTTTAGGATTATAGATAAAATATTCCATAGTTTCCTTGCGATAACTAAAAAAAAATAAGATTTTCTCTTAATCAGTTCCTAGACTTCCAGGATCCATTAATTATAAAATTCATTCCTAACCACACACACACACACACACATATATATATATATATATTAAATAGTTTTTTTGTATTTTTACCACTCTATGACTATTTTGGTATACTTATGAACACTTTAAATGAAACACAATTAAGTTGGAATCTAGTAGTATCAAGATCATAATTTAAGAATGAAATAATAAGGTCACACCAAATCATTATCAATAAAACCATGCCTAATAGGGTGTGATTTCAAATATTATACACATAATTCCAAAATGGTGTTCTAAAAGGTAGAGTTATGGTAAAACTCCATATTATATTATATCATCATTGAATTCTGGGATTAATTATTCACCAACCCAAACTGATTGGATAATCTTAATAGTTCTTCCCAATTGAATTTTTTACTTTGTTCTCAATCTCTTTGAAATTTTTAAATGTTTCATAATTTCATCTCATTTGAAATAAAAAAACATATTTACTAATATGATTGACAAATGTAATTAATTACCTAAATAACCACTTCCCTAACTACTCATTGGACTATATATATCACTGTTTATGATATCTAACAATTCACTTTCCCTTTCAATATTTCAACTTCAAGGTGATTTTGTTATTTTTATAATAAAAAATATTCATAGTTATAAAGTGATTCCTAATCATATTATTTTCACAATCCATTTCTATGAAGTATTTTTAAGTGTTTATAATTTATTTGTCATACGTGATAATGTAAAGGGTAAGTGGGATTAGAAATAACTGTAATATTCTTTGTCTAAATGTTATTGATATAATTATCCATCTCTCGAATATATAAAAAAATTAATACATTACCAATTCAAAAAAAAATCATTATTTAATATTGAAAATATTTTTTATTATTAATGAATGAAAATATGATATTTTTAAAACAATTTAGAGAAATAGAATATTAGTTTATTGAAGGAACATAATAATAGTTCTAAAATTCATGATCCTATTTACTTCATAATGATATATTATATGTGTGAAATTACAATGTCATAAATATTTCTCTATTGATAAAATGAAAATATACTTCACCAATTTTGAATTCCATTTTATCATGTGTTTTTAGTTTACTAATATAAATATGTGATGTACACCCTATATCTAATACCCATTAGTAGCAGTTAATGGAATTGACCTCTATATCATTCACATTTATATGCTCATAATGATTCTCTTTGAGTCCTATTATGAACGATAAATAACAATTTTTTCCTTTTTTTATAATTACTATACAAAATTTTTAGGATATGTTAAATTTAATAAAATCATAGAAAGACAATGGGAAAGTAATATTTCTATCTTTAGGAGGTGGGATTATGCTTATAAATAGTGTTTTATTCTCCATCCCTATTCATGTTTTATCTTTTATATAGGTTACTAATGATTTTATATGGAAGATAAAAATAATAATGAATAGTTTTGTCTTGGATTCACCCTAGTAATAGAGTTACCATTTTTATATGTGGTCTTGGCAGCCCAATCTCATTAGAGAGGGAGGCATCATACTTAGGAACATGGGAAAGAATATATAATTCTTGTAGGAAAATCCTTCATAGGAAAATACTCAAGCTAGAATGATATGGGTGTGATTTATATAATGCAAATATCGGTGAACGGATGAAACCAAGCTTTAGGATAATAGTATAGAATTATATATGGAACTATTAAAATGTATATACACTTATCTAAAATAACTAGTCATGTTCGATAGTTGGAAGTGGTGATATTTACTTTTGGAGGGACAATTAGTCTCCATGATCTCCTTACATAACTAAATAACTAGTTACTAATATCACCTTTCATAAATCTACCCACCATTAGTGTTTTACTAAATACGATATAAATATAGATAAAACCAATATATTCAAATGAAGTCAAATGAATTCAAATTTTATAAGATGAGAGATCATGTATCTATACAACTTTTGGCTCAAGAGTATTCAATGTGTTAGACTTTAAAAATTCTTTTCTTGCATATTTATGATATTATTAATTTATGGGATGGATTTATTGTAAATAAATACCAAAAAAATATTATTCTTACTTTGGTATATTCATAACCATCAAATTTCCATTGAGATTGATGTGAAATGGAATGGAATACATCCTGAACCAAAATGAACCTATTGTGACTCATAAAATGTGGAAATTATTTTGTACAGATTATTTAAAGGAAATTGGGTGATAAATATGTTTCAACATCTTAGGTGGTTCATGAGAATAGAGGCAATGGGTGGTTACATGAAAATTTTAATCATCAACTGGTTTTTAGGGAATATAATATCATAAGTTCATATCAATAGATGTTCCACAGTTTTGGAATAAGTATGATGGGTTTTTGGGTAATCATATATGAGGTTGGAAACAATGGTAGGTGGTTTTATCATCTTTATATAGTGGTAAATGTGAGGTTCCTCATATTAAGGATAAATTACCTAATTTAATGGAGATGGATGGATCCCTCTCTCAGAAAACTCACCCCACGACATTTGTAGGGTGTAGTGGGAGAAACCAATAATGGATAGGCACACTGGGACTACTGTAAAGGCTTAATAAATAGTTTGAAGCTTAATATTTATGAAAATTGTTATTATGGTTTCCTGGGAGAAGGTGGAATCATTTTTGATAATATTGGATAAATATTCATTGATTATAGTGAATTATATAGGATTAAAAATTCCATAATAACTGATGTGAGGTATATGCTTAGTGGAATATACTTATGAAAAGTCTAAAACATCAATTTATTTGTGGTGGAAACATACTTTTACATGTAGATTTTTATTTGAGAATTACCAAATACCATAGATCCATATCCCATTAGATAATGTCATGCAAGAACAATATTGAAAATTTGATGGAGATCCATAACACATGGCAGGATAGAAACAAGGAAGTTGGAAGTATATCATCACAAGGAAGGATGCCACTCTTATTATTTACCCCTATTCTAAGTATTTACCACTTAAATGTGAAGTTATTATAGTGTAATAATCATTAGGACTCTATCATTTCCAATCACATTGAGGATATGGTTAAAATGGTTATTCTTTAATAAATTATTTTATTTTTAGTGATTGATTTCCATGATGTAGGAAAAAATCCGCCACAAAGAAGCTTTTGTGGTTGAATATAATGTTTTATGTCATTTCATCAAGGATGTTTTATAAAATTAACCCCAATAAAAATTATGGATATATAAACCATATCCATTTAAGGATGAAAGACACATATTTCACTATGTTTTGGGTTACTTTAGAATTTTTCCATCACATAGTTGTTTAGGTAACCCGTATTTTCAATCATAATATTAATGATTCTTGGATAGTTTAGTGGATAATTATTTATTTGAATCCATCACATAGATTCATTTAATTATATTACTTATATTACCTAATCCTATTAGGGTATACCAACTTGTTAACAATAATAACACAAATAATAACTTTTTAATCCAATGAGGATCACTTGTTACTTTTTTCTTTACACAATATAAGCTAGGGGAACCTAACTTTAGCATGACATACCCAGTTTTATAATCAAGGTCTTTAAAATTCTTACTTTGTAATGAATATCACACTTATTATTTTAGGGATTATATTTTCAAATTATCACCATGTTAATATTCATCACATGAATATTTAATTCATAACTATTTCACCATATGAAACCTTGATTATTTAATTTTATACTTTGCCTATGTATTATTATAGTATTTTAGTTTGGGATCCCTATTAAATCCACCAAATCAATGCATTCACACAAAATTAATGTGTAACTATTTAAACAATGCAAAAGTTTGTGTTTCTCCCCCAAAAATATAATTTAAATATAATTAAAAATTTTCAAATTCATCTCAGGCATATGGAACTTGAACTCTCCATTTAAAGGCATAACATTTTATGACATTATCGATCTCCACTAGAGTAGGCTCAGAGTCATAAATAGATAACACCACATTTCTTGATCAAGATGTAATTATATTGGATAGTGAGAAGTTATATCCAACGTACCTCTACCTAGGGATACTTTACTCAAGGTATAATCTAACTCATGATAATTTTAAAACATAATTTGTACAAACCACATTTAACAGAAAAATTCATGCTTATAAATAAAAATAAAAATATAGGTCGTGGTATATGAATACTAAATCTTATGATATCATACCTTACATTTAGTGCATGATATAGTAATCTAATCAACTAAATTTATCACACAAATAAATCATGTGTAATATTCAAAATTCATAATCAAATTATTAACATGAATATTTATAGGAATAAAAAAATAAATAATAAAATTACTAATTTTGAAAAAATGAGATAAATTAAGAATTTTCATAATTAAATTATTTATAAAAAATATTAATTTATAATATGTAACAATTTTAATTTATAAACACTTTATTAACCATAATAAATATCATTTTTTTAATTTTTTTTACCAATATCTTATTTTATGACTGATAATAGAAATTTTATATCATAAACTATGATTGATATTATGAGGATTCTAATATATCCATCAAATATTAAGATATATATATATATATATATAACCAATAGTAATCTGCGATTGATATCACTGCCTATACTAAGTTCAATTGTAATACTCTTGTTGTATTTGATGATATCCCATATATCATCAATATAAGTTGA
Organism: Viscum album; assembly: GCA_963277665.1. Taxonomy (NCBI): domain Eukaryota; kingdom Viridiplantae; phylum Streptophyta; class Magnoliopsida; order Santalales; family Viscaceae; genus Viscum; species Viscum album. The sequence goes on from OY728125.1 coordinate 361,707,517, forward strand.
TACTTTGTTATTCATAAATTTAAGATTAATTCCTATTTTATAATTTCATATATAATATGATATGGTATAGTTAAAAACCTCATGTAATAGTCCAACTCAGGTAAACCCATAACATCCCCCTAATTTTCCCTTTATAAAGACCGAAGTGCATTCCTGATCACCACAAGATGGTGACAAGCATATGGATATCATAAATGATATGATGGGAACTATTTTAAACTCAAAAGAAATATGATATATAGAAAATAATGTAAAAAAGTGAATAACCAAAGTACCTCATATGTCAAAAAATTAAATAAATGGCTCATTCAACATTTGGATAACAGGCTCGCAACAATAATAATAAGAAGAACAATTACATGGAAACTGAAACAAACCATGGGTTCATCCCCACATGACCATAATTCACCTCCATCCCCACCCATCGGGAGAAAGTATGATCAATTATATTTATCATCTACATGATGATCTTCCCCTTACCTTTATCCTACAAAGGCTAAAAATTCCCAAAGGAAAGAGTAGGGCGTGAGGGTAAGATTCTAGTATAATACAAAAAATAACCTATATAATGTCAAACAATGTGTATCCATTAGTACAATTTTGAAAAATATTTCTAAAAAACTTCAAAAAAAAATAATTTTACATTTATATGTCTTAGTTTTTCACTTCAAAATCATACTATCCCTTTAAAAGTAATTTTATACTCAATAAAACATAGAAATTTGAAATATTGTATTTTTAATGTCATAAAAAGAAAAATAAAAAGATTTTAAGAATTATTCTATATAATATGAACACATTTGAAAATAATAATATTGAAATATTATGCATATAATGTAATATTGAAGAACCCAAGTGGGAGATACTTGACTTGAGAGTGGGTATAACCAAACCAAAAAGTATATCAAAGGACATTTATTTGGTATAGATGATTCCAATGGTATGGGAACCCCATTCTTTTGGAAATGCTACCCCATAATCACCATGAAATCAAGAGAACCTTTCTTAAATAATGATACGTATACTATTTATAGTCATTGAATATATTTTCCTGGTTCCCTATGATCTTCCAATTTTGTTATTATATCATCATTACATTCAAGGAAATCGAAAAATTTCTCTATAAAAACTTTTGATGGAATAATCTAAAAAAAATTATTTATAAACATTTTGAAGATGTTTAAACATTTTATAATATATGACCAAATAATTATAAAACATTTTCAATTGATCCACAAGGCTTTTCATCCATGGAAACCCATTTCACTTTTTAAAACTACTTTATGAAATTAGAAAAACACATAACATGTATCAAATAACTTCCATGAAAAAAACCATTTTTGAATGAATAATATAACCCTTAATGATCAACATATTTTATTTCAATCAATTTAATAATCAAAACTAATGGAATTAATCAGTAATAATAAGTAATGAAAAGTCTTAGACAATATGATAGAGCATCTACTAGGAAAATGATGAAATAATGTTTACCAATGATGGGAGGAGAATAGATTAGATCCTAGAGGAGCTGGATCTAGTTGAAACATGATCAATTATCCATATCTATGATAGATCCAAAAATATATTATTTTACGACATGAATTACAAGGATAAAGATATAAGAATCTAGATTATAAATATTTTTCTTTACATATTTTTAAAATCCAAGATCTAAGTCTTCAATACACAAAATGATTATTTAGAGAAGAGGGGTAGTGAGATAAAAAATCTCTAAGGAGGCTCTAAATTGAAGATACATTTTATTATGGTTAAAGATTAGAATGTTGGGGTGTGTTGAGGTTATGAAAACATTTAAATCAAAAATTAAACTTAGGTATTTATTAATCCATATCCACACTGAGACTACTGGCTACAAGTAGTGAGACTGTAGATGAAGGACTCTATTGGATATCTGGTGGAACCTATAAACTTATAGAACTTATACAAGATTTCTATGTCTAGATGATGCCATCCCTTGACTGTCCTGTGTCTTCACACTACCACTGACTATCAAATTTATCTCTTCTAACTTATAAGTTACACGGAAAAATAAGAAAAAGCTTAAAGGTATCCATGCCATGTTCCACATACCTGGGTGTGATAATAATCCCCATCATAAGACATTATTACCCCTAGAAAGGAATATGATCCCATGTACCATGGTTTTCCATTCCACATTCCCATCTCACTCAACCAAATGGATCATATTTCCATGGTTCACCTTTTCATATTGTTCCACTTTCTCAACATGTATTTCAACCACTAAGATATTGGGTTCAATCTAAATGTCCTTCCACTCAATGACATGGGATAAGTCTTTATGACACCTCTTCAACCGGGAAACATAGATGTTTTTTGATAGATGAAAAAAATAAGGCAATTCAAGATGATTATCCACCTTCTTAGGCCACTCCACAGTCTCAAATGAGATGACATAATGAGGTTCCAATTTTCCTAGCTCCCCAAAGTGCCTACGTCACAACTAAGGTGAATCAATGAAACAAATCTAATCAAATACCACAAAGATCAACCAAAAATGAAAAAATACGCATATGCTTTATGGAGACATTGAAATATTCTTATACTCTTCTAGATCAACTACAAGATATATGTTGTTTATTGCATGAAACTTGGTCCAAATAAGGAACACTCTTTAACCTCAGACCAGTAAAGAGTCAATTTGAATGGTTTGACATACAACAACTCAAATGACACTATACAAATTAAATCTAGATAAATATTATTGTATTTAAACTCTAAAATTTTAATTCTTTCTCCCATGATACACATAAGTCTATAAACCGTGTCTAGATATTGTTCTCATGAATCTAGATGGAAAACCTAGTATGATAATCTGTATGTGGAGGATATGTAATGATTAACTTCCACTAAGTACCCATAATTTTATGCAAAAATTTCAATAATAGTGATTTAAATTAAGTGAATCTATCATAAATGATATCTGTTGTGATACTGGGAAGTCCAATTACCTCCCGCATATAGAAGTTTCCAAGATCTTCTACCCTTTTTGACTCCTTAATAGGTAAGAAATGCATTGATTTCATGGGTTGATAAATATTAAACCATATAACATCTTTAACAATAGTAATATAATGTATCCCAATCATAGATTCCATGGTTATATTATCCCATTTACAAACTGAAAAGTGTAAAGGTTGTAGAAATTTAGTAGGTCTCTTATTTTCCGCCATGATTTTATGGCATGTGAGGATCTGTGATGAAAAAACCACAATCCATCACCTCATTAACATCCACTAATAATGTCTTCTAATGTCATGGTACATCTTGGTATATCCAAGATTTACATAAAAACATTATTAGTGCCTGTTATCTATTATCTCCCACATCAATCCCACCAAAACAACCCTCTTTACACAGAAGTGCAAAACCCTATCTGGAGTTTGACACCACTCATCATGGTCTCCACAATTATTATATTCATTCTGAAATTCTATCATATTTTATCCTTAGATTGTTTAAGTCAAATATAATCATCCATGAGTGATCTGGCCCAAATAAAATCTAGGAATACCTAACTTTCATCTCTATCTACTTTTATGTTCATCACGACCAACATGTTCATCTAGCACAACTCTTCAATTGATTATTTAACTGCATGAGTTAGAAATTTCATGATAAAATCATATATAACCACAATCCCTTTACTGAGGTTTTATTAAATATTAAAATATTAGATATAAAGATACTCCACCCAACATATCTATCTAAGGAAGAGATCCCTTTGAGTGAAAATGTACATCTGGATAGTATGTATGAATATAATGTAAAATTTTCGCTAAAGAGGTAGTGGTGAGACACCTTGAGTGCATTCATGACCACCACAAACTCAATATCATGAGTGGGAAATTTCTTCTGATGAAATCATAACTAACATGATCCAAAAAATACCACCCATATTCCCCATATCCAAACATAACCCAAACACATACCATATGAATCACAATAGACATCATAACCAACAAATTTATCAAGAATAATATTGATTTGAGACTAAGTGAATATCACTTTAATCTCCTCAAAATAACTATGTAACTACTCATGCCAAAAAAATAAACTTTTAGGGGTCAACTCAATCATTGGGGTTGAAATCCCAGAGATGTCCAGAAAAAAGATCTTGTAATAACCAGCTAATCCCAAGAAAATCCGGATCTTGAACGGATTTGTAGGATACACCCTAGATATAACAACCCGAGTCTTGATGAGAGTCATTTCCACCCTTCTAAAAATGTAAATCATGTATAATTTACCCCACATGAATCAAAAATTAGAATTTAAAATGTTTTTTTGTATAAACTATTTTCTCTTAGGATTCCTGGGATGATATTTAGATTCACAAAACAATTGTTCTCTAATTTATAATAAACATGATTATTTTACACAAAGATAACCATAAATGAATCCGGGAACCAATTAAAAATTTATTTCATCATCTCTATAAACATTTTAGGGGACTTATTCTGGAGAAATTGATTAAAAATACCCAAAATTCCTATACCAACACCTTAACACCTTTTTAGGTATATCTTCCTCCACGAACCATAGTTTATGGTACCCCAATATACAATCAATTTTTATAAAACACTGATGCCTACTAAAAATTTAAAAAAGATAATCAATCCAAGGAAATGGATATTTTTTCTTCACTATCACCTGGTTGAGTTGTTGGAAATGAAAACTAATTTGAATACCCTCATCTTCTATATTTGCAAAGAGCATAGAAAAAACCCAAGTTGAAACAATCATATAAATAAATACATTAGCTTCATTATCCTTATTCTTAAGTATTAATTTTTTAATTCATTGGGTTCCATATGGTATTAATGTATAGAAATCAGTCTCATCCTTAAAAGTAATTATATAGAGAAATCAACTTCCTAATGGGGTAGTAACCTAGATAAATCATAAGAAAAATGTTGGGATAATAACACAACACTGATAGAAGAAGGACATTAATCCATGGATCAAAAAAATCAAAAAAAAAAATCTGATAATAGGTAGGAGTTGAAATAAACATTAGTATAAATGATTATTTCTCTTCCTTATAAAGGATCTCACTCAACCAATAATAAAGGAGAGACTTCATCAGGAGAGGGAAATTATACCGAATGAAAATATAAATCAATTTAATTATTAAAGATGATCATCTAACCCATGTAAATGATAAGATGAAAATTTTAAAGACCAAGTATTAAAGTTCCCATATAGTCCCTTAGTCATAAATCCTCACCCAACACACGTTTCATTTAGATCCTTACTATAACTTCATTCCTAATGTTGTATAAGGATTCATCAAGGAAGGCATGATCTCCAAATAGAATCCAAATGTAATAATAATTTTTGATAATAAAAAAGAATTAGTTTCACTTGTATCAAAAAAAATACATAACCATCGAATATTCTTGGGAAACTATACCTATCATGGTAGATGTTCCTACCTCTATCCCATCTGGTTCACACTCTAATATTTATAGAAATCTAAAATTATCATACCCCTTCTTTGAAAATAGAGCATCACCCTTAGCATGAGATTGATACCCCACCCCTTTGGTTATTTTAGGTGTATAATAAGTTCCATGGGTTAATCTAGATCGATATCTACTTTACAAGGATTATCTATCATAGAAATATTAAAAATGACCATATTTTTAACAATTTTGATACACCCTGGGCATACAAAAGCAATCATGTTTGAGGTTTACCTATTTTACATCACTAATAACAGACATTATTACTCTACCCTGATGTCTATTGTTAAATATTGATTCTACATTAGTCATGGTAAACTCTCACCATTTTCTTACTAGGAAGGAAACTATGGCTACCCTCAACTATCACTGATGCTCCAAAGACTCATGTGCTCTCTAATATGTTCACCTTAACCATATCTTTCTTATTAAAAACCAATGTGTAAGTGGGTAGGCACATAATAATCATACCCTTAAACCCAATTCCAAACTTGTCAACATGAGATAATCAATGGAAACAATCTTTTGAGACATGTACACCAACACGGAATACTAAGTAGTATACTCCATAACATAATGATCGACCATTGTTTAAAGTAATAAAATATCATTCCTTTAAACCATTATTATATTAGGATATAATTTTTTCTTGAAGGATTTATTAAAGGTAGTATAAGTGATATCTTCATGAAAAACATATTACATTATATATTCATTCATCTTTCTCCCAGGTCCTTTGAAAATATAAGTGAGGAAGCCGACCCTTAAGTCCTTAAGAGTTTTTAGAAGGAAGAAAATTATCTTGATCCTTTCAATATATTCCTCAACATCTTGTAGACCATTGTCAACATGAAAAAACAATATATTATTCTCAATAAAATCTAACAATGATCCACCTATCACTCTATTTCAACATTTCTAACCCATCCCATAGATTCATTTATATGAATGATAGTTTCTATAAGAGATATATTAATCAGAGGATTCACCTATAAGGATTTCTCTACACCCCCCTCTTTATAAATCCTAAGAATTCTTATTGTATGGGTAATAGACTATAAAATTATTGAATAGAAAACAATTAAAAAATAATTTGTTTCCTTTAACATAACTTGAATTAAAGTAACTAAGAAAAATTGGTTAAAACATTAGATAGGAAAATTGGAAAACCCAGAAATTGGCATTGAAACATGAGAATTTTTATGAAAGTGATCTATCTAGGCATATCCCCAAACTGCCTCTCATGTTTCAACAATACTATCTCTATTATATCAATAACTCCTAGACATAAGAGGATGATGCACAAGTTTGGGAACATGGTTTAATGGAACTTGGGATCTGATACAAATTATTAATAGACCAACCTAGTTGAACCCATAACTTTAACTAAATTGAGAGGCCATGCAGCTCAAGTCATGTTCCTAATCACCACAGCCTTGAAAAATGCAACTGGGTATCATACCTGAGAAGATGGTAATATGTTTACCCTAAAAACTATGATATAATAAAATAGTAAAAAACAAATGATAATAAATGTACATCATATATCAAAAGAACTCCCAAAATGTTCACATTCAACATATAGATAAAAAGGTCCCAAAAAAACAAGAAGACCATCAATGACATGGAAACTGAAACAATCCATCTATCCATATCCACATGACCATAAGTCATATCCATCCCAATGTAGTGGTGAGTAATATGATAAAATAGATTCATATTATACATAACCCTATTCCCATTACATGTATCCATCAAAACCAGTGAAAAACCTAAAGGAAAAGGTATTGTGTAAGCCCAAGAGACAAATAAGATAGAACCAAAGAGTATATAAAATTTATAACGACACTAATCCATTAGTACACATTTAAAATATATTATTAAATCACTTTAAAATAAATTATTTTCCATTTATAAATCTACCTGTAGTTTTATTTTCAAAATCATGCCTTAAATTTCCAAAAAACTCAAAATTTAATAAAACAATGCAATGCAACGTATTATATTTTCAATTGTATAAATAGATAAAAAAATTATTCATGAATCAACTTATAAAATATTTATAATTTGGAAAATAATCATATAAAAAGATCTTGCATGCAATTCGATATCAATGCAATAAAGTGGAATATACATGAAATGAGGGTATACCCAACAAAACTACAAAGCATATCTAAGGAAAACTATCTAGTATATGCATGTTCTATAGTCTAGGAACCTCATTTCCTTGATAAAGGCTACCCCCAAATGAAATGACATCAAGATAACCTCTTATAGTGATAGATGACTCCACTAGGGGTAGTCTTTTTGTATTTTCCCCTTACCCTAAAGTCTCCCATGTATGAAATTACGTCATCATTACATTCATGAAAAAATGATACAATTTTCTATAAACTATTTCTAAGATATAATAAAAAACTAAGTCTCAAAAAATATTCCATGGTATAACAATTTTTAAATCCATGACCATATATTTATAAAACATTTCTATAGAGATCCATAGTACTTTTTATGCTTTAAGAACCATTTCTATTATCAAAATTATTTTGAGGTAATTATAAAAACACATACCACATATTATACAATTTTTATGAAATCCCCCTTTTAGAAACATAAGATAACCCCCAAAAATTAATTCCATTTTCAATAGTTAATTTAATAATCAAAACCAAAGGAATCGTTAAAGAACAAAATTCATTCCAAGAGTTAGACCATAAGATAGAGACACCTACCCCATAAATGAGGAAAAATTATATGCTCACTATGTCTGATGATGGGAGGAGAATATATTGTAACCTAGAGTAGCTAGATCCAATCATAACATTTTCAACTATCCATATATATATATTCTCAATCCAATAATATAGTCTTGTAAGACATCACTTTAATTGATAATGAGAGAAGAAAAATTATTATAATGAGTCATATTGTCATATTTTAATGAATGTTGATCCAAATTATTAATATAAAAAATTTCACGAATAGAGAGGGTAATAGATCCAAAACCTCACAATGGTGCCTCTAAATCCTATAAATATTTTATTAGGGTCAAATAATTATATTAAGGGGGGATAAGGAAACATTTTCATACAAAATAACACTTAATCCCTTACTAATATGACTCCCCAATGACACAACTATCTATTTTGTGGTCTCAAATGGATAGTTAGTGGATATAATAAGTGATAATGTAGCTAGTGTACACAACTGGTAAACCGGTTGAACTTGTAGATTTGGAAGCTTTCTAGCAGCTAGCACCGGCTAGCTGATGCCCCCACCAGCTACTTGATTGGACTAATTTTTCCAATAAATACCAAATTAAATTATATTGACCAATGAGTAACCAAAAAAAAAATTAAAAAGGAAAAAAATTAAAGTGCTCCATACCTAGTTCCAAATACACGGGTGTGAGATGCTATGTTTTTTATATCATATATTATGATATAATGATATCATAAACTATGAATGACAAAAACAAATGAACTTCTTCATATAATATGTTATGATATCATACTTTTTGTGACCCAATATTTTATTGCATAGATATTATTACTTTTTTATAGTAATTTTCATTACCTTGAAAAAATACACGCTTAAAGATCATAAATCTATAGTGAATTTTAAAACATGGAAACATAAATAACTGGTTTATAAAATATATAAAATATATAAAATACCTTAAACATATTTATTCATAACTAGAAACCATTTTAATATATCATATGTACTAACTTTATTTAAATCCTAGGGAAAGGAAACATAATAATATGGTAATCTCAGATGCTTAGTAAGGGTAAAAAAAGGAGATATCCACCATAACATGAGAATAAGGGCATAAGAACAAGAACATAACATTTAAAAATTATATCCATAATATCAAAGATCATAATCACGAGTCATGGAATAAATCTTGGAAGTTCATAATACATGAATCATAAAGTAACATGATCCATGAGATAGTAACATTATCATACGACATGGAATTGTTTCATACACATAAGAATAAAAAACCATTTCCTTAGTAGTCAAGGATTTTTTCCTAGACTATCATAGTGGAATGGGTTCACTCTCTAAACCATCGTAGTAGTAAAGGTTTACTACCAAGACTATCATAGTGGAAAATGTCTCTTACTGAACTGGGTTTACTCCCCATCCATGTCTTATTTATGTCATGAGATATCATTATTTAGACAATGCATTGGAGATAGTTATATGTCCCAACCATCAAATAATAAAAATCATGCATAATTTTCCACAATACCATAAATTATTCACCATATTAGATCCCATGAAAAAATAGGTTTCATAAATCATTCAACATATGAGAACCCTTGAAAAGAACTCTGTTTCATAAACATTAATTCACCAAAAACATAATTTTTTCAAAGAAATACTAATGAAAATATCATTGGATCTTATCCACAAAAAATATTACGTATCAAAAAACAATTCCAACTTAAATGGAAAATTATTTTAAAATATCACTTGTATTAATTCTAGAGGAAAATAACATTTCCATTTTAAAGTCAAATATATTTTTAAAAAAAGATGTGCACTTATAATTGAAGAAAAATTAAATGAAAAATATTTCGTAATGTTGTAAAGAATGTTTAAAATCCAGGAAAAAGCATAATGTAAGTAAAATACACTCATTCTATATATGTTAAAAAACATTCCTTCTATAGTTTTGTTTGAAAAGTCACAATGCACCTCATTTATAAAACAAAAAAATTATTACTTTAAAATTGTTTTATAAAAAGTAAATGTTGGAAAAAATAAAATAAAAATTATAGTATAATGGTAAAAAAATTTAAATTATTTTTATAAAACATTTACATGAATGGGAAATATTCCCCGATAAAGACTTGAAGATAAAAAATCCTGAATATTGGTGAGGTTGTAAAATAAAAACCTTACCTCAAGTCTTTCCTTTCCACTTTCATGTTTTAACATCTTTTTTAATAAATATGTGTTTATTATAAATTTATTCCACAACCATGTATCTATAATACCACATATTATTTATTTGTAACATTTATCACCCCTTTTTTAATAATTTTGTATTAAATCACTATTAGGGGTGATAACTATTCATTTTCCCAGCAAGATTCAGTTTAGTAGTTTCAATACTTATAAATTGATTTTGACCCATAATTTATAGAATTTTAGTCATGGAATATTAATAATATATTTTAATTATATATATTTTTATAATCATTAATAAAACCTACAAATAAAAAAATGAATTATGTTGTTTATGGAGATGGTATGTCATATGTACGTAAAAAAGTTGTTTCCATTTTTCATATGATAAAATTAAAGAATGTTAAATAATAATACACATTTCTAAAATAATTATTATTTCATATATATAATATATATAGTAAATATTCATTATCACTAACATTCATGTAAAATATAATTGAAAAATGGTTCACATCACATTGTGAAGATGACAACCTATACATATGCAAGAGTGACATTATCATTTCCAAAAAAGTTTGGATGATTATAGGGTATACATGTTATTATCATTATAGAAGTATAATTATGTCATAAATAATATATAAACATTAAAACCATCATAATTATCTTCGATAAAATATTTTTTTCAAAAATTAATTGTAACACTATATTGAGATGATAAGTCATATGTATGTACAAGCGATAAATTAACTTCTTATATGATGGGAAAGAGGGTGAATAATGATTTTTTCATAATAATTATAAAATATAATTATATTTTTATACATAATTTATTATTTTATTATGAATATCATATATTTTTAGGAGTTAAAGAATTGTATAAAAAATAAAGTGATCGATTATAGCTATTACCTCTTCTTCAAAATGACTCATTTTAGTCTCACCTAATGGGTTATAGGGATGGTATTTTGAGAATACCAGAACATCTAAAATGTTTATAGTGAAGTGGATAAAATAATATCTCATAAGAATGTCAAGATAAAAGTCTCTAAGTTGGGTAAGGAAGTGAAGGACAAAGTTCTCTTTTATAATTGAGGTGAGTGGAACTTTTATAATTTTTTAAATGATTAAAATATAACAAGAGTTTTCTAGAGAAACATGATTACAAAATGGCCTATAAATGGAAAGGGGATGACATTTTACCCAATATTTTTCCCTTTTTACTTAATTAACATTTTTATAAATTTTAAAAATTTTTATAAAATATTAATCCCATGAAATATCACTGTTTTCAATTTTGATTCTATTCATTACTTTTAATTTTAAAAACTATATAAAACAAGTAAAATTTGAAAAAAATATTTTATTATATCCCAAAAAAATCAAGGTTATCTATGGAATTTTTGTATCACCATAAATATTTCAAATTATATTAATCTTCATATTTTTAATATCATTTATTTGATTTTTCTGAGAATTTAATAATTACTAAATTAGAATTTTGTATGTATTATAGGTAATTATTTAATTTATTAAAAATATTAATAAATTAAATTGATGAATATAACTTCATTAGGCACAAAATATTTTTAATATTCATTCATAACTAATTTTTGTTCTCATGTGAACACATTAATTATATTTAAAACTAAGTGAGTTGCATTTTTTCACTTCCTTTGGTTTAAATAATATATAACTTATTTTCATGGAGAAGTGTCCATTAAATAACTCCATTTTCACCTTAGGTGTTAAGGGTCTAATTTAATTCATTAAATAATAATTATAATGAATAATTATTTCCTTATCACTAATTTTTAATCTAGATTAACCCATTTTACCATATATTGAGATGATAAATTTTACCATTATTATTATTCATATTGAAAAAATAATGGGGACCTAATTACCAAATTTCATCATCCAAATTAAAAAAACAATCCATTTTATCTAATTCAATAAATATAAATTTATAGAATTAATTTAATGTCAGTGAATAAAATGTGACAAAAAAAATCATTCTAGAAAAATAAATTTTTAGGCATAAAGATGGATTTATTATTATCATATGATTAGAAAAATATATTTTGGAATGTTTAAAACATTTTATAAATTAAATAATATATAGATTTCATTACAATCATTCATCGATATTTCTTAGTTTAATATATTCAGATAAAATTCATTGTACCCTTGGAATATTTTTTTAAGAAAAAAATCATTTCATTTTTAAATAATTTATTTGGTTTTTAATTATAATCATGATTATATTTTATAATATTATAGGCCATAATTTTTTAATTTAGTTATTACTATTCATACCTACCAATCTAATCGCCAGGTGATAAAGTACATAGAATATTTTAATAATGTTACATGGTTCATTTAAATGTGTTGTTGTGTGTAACACAAGCTATTGAAGAAAAAAATTATTTAAAAAGAAATAGTACATAAAAATATAGGGGTGGTACATCCTACCCCCTTAAAATGATTTCATCCCATGAAATTAATCACATATATAAAAATAGATGAGGATACCTCTACCTTATTATATCCTCAAGTTCCCATATAACATCTTCATATTGGTTGTTTCACCACAAAATATTGACCGAGTAAGTGGCCTTATTTCATAGAACATTATCCAAAAAATTTGAAATATATAAATATATTTTTCTAGATGTATTAAATTTTAGTTTAGTACTTGTAAAGGATTAGATATTTAATTACTCACAAGATTTAAATGAAACATATCATGAACCTGATAGTGATTTAGTAGAAGCACCAATCGATATGATACCAACCCGATATGATAAATAATTTCAAAAGGAACGATATAACTAGGAATTAGATTTACCTTATTTCCAAATCTAATCACTCTTTTATAGGGATATACTCATAGAAATACCTTTTCACAAACTTAAAACTCTATCATTCTGGCAATTATCTAAATAACCTTTTTGTCGAATATTGGATTTTCTTTTGTGATGTTGATTGGATATATCCTTCCCAACCATATAATCAACTAGATCAGGTCACAATAGCTTTATTTATCAAAATTTATTCATGTATGTTAAAGTTACACAATTCATACCATTCTAGGCTTCATATGGATATATTTTGATTGCTGGAGTGAAATATATTGTTATAAACAAATTCTACCAAAGGAAGTTGTCAATCCCAACCACCTTTAAAATCCATATAGAAATATCTAAACATTTATTATAGTGTATGAATGGTCCAATTAGACTAGGAATTTGTCTGAGTATGATAAAGAGTGTTGAAACAAAACATTGTATATAGAGCCTACTAAATAATTCACTAGAACTTTGAGGTCAACCTCAGATATCGATCACATACAATGGAAAGTGGTAAACCATAAAATATTACCAATTTCATAATATATATTCTTGAATGATGATCAGGATATAAATACCCTATAATATAAATGATGCCTTCCAAATTCTTAAGGCGATCGACTATAACCCATATAAAATTATAACCTTTATATTTTTTTATGTGTTCGACGACAAAATCCTTGGTGATTTTTCCCATTTCCATTAAATTATGGTAAATGGTTGTAAAATCAACTTATAATTTTTCTATCTCATCATTAACTTTCATATAAACCGAGAACTTGGAAAAAAACTCTACAATATCTCTCTTCATTACATCCCACCAGAAATACTCTTTCAGTTCACTAAACATTTGTGTACTTCTTGGATGAATAGTGAATGATGATCTATGAGACTTATATATTGTATCATTCTTAAAATTTGGTATGTGTAGGAAATATAAATTGTTTCTAAACCTTATTATTCCATCACAATCAACAATGAAATTGTGAACATTTCTCACATTCGTTTTCATCTCTACATCTTCCAAATGCACCTCAATAATCTTCCCTTGGATAGATGGTTGCACATTAATTTTATCTAGAAAACATTTCTCCCATTCCATTAATATTTCAATATCCATAAATTATAAATACATAAATATTCTATCTTTTGTGATCCTTATCATAGATAAGATAACATTATCTTTTCATATGAAACCATCCATAACCTTGTTTTCATTCCCTAAGTGGTAATGTATTGGGAATAAATAATATTTAATCAACTCTAGTCAAATTATTTTGTGAATGTTATTCTATTTTTGAGTTAAAATACACTTTAAGATTTTATGATTAGTATATATGTCATAGCTTTGTCCACGGAGATAATGCCTCCATATATTTAATGAAAAAATTACTACAACTAACTTCAAATCGTGAGTTGGATAATTTTTCTTATAGACCATCAATTGAAATGAGGAATAAGCTATAAAAATATCATATCACCTGATAATACATCAGATTCCATTATTTTATGCATAACTATAGATCAAAATCCTCTCTCCTCTATAGAGTAGTGTGAGCCCAACTGCATTGACCAACCATATATCCATCACTTTTAAATTCTATTCACATTCCATCATCTATATGAACTTAATTCCATTAAAATTAAACTTACTGATAGGGTTACACAATAATAGAAAATATTTCAAAAAATTTATATATTATCCATCAAACCCATGAAAACTATGGATTTCAGTCACCATGGTTGGTCTAGGACATTTTTTAATAACATATATCTTTGAAGGATCTACTGATATACCATAAGTTGAGATTATATAACTCAAAACTTAAACTTTTTGAATCCAAAAGTCACACATGATAAATTTTTAATAAATATTATCTTCTTTATGTTATATAGTACTATCCTCAAGTGATCTTCATATTATTCCTTAATATTTAAATATATAAGAATATCATCAATAAATACTATAAAAAACTAGTCAATATAGTCTTTAAATACACTATTCATTATGTCTATGATGAAATTAAGGGAATTAGTAAGACCAAAAGGCATAAATATAAATTCATAGTGTTCATACATTGTTAGAAACTTTGTCTTGGGTGTATCCTACTTCTTTAAAATCAATTCATGATATCTAGATAGAAGATCAATCTTGGAAAATTGTTGAGATCCATATAGTTAATCAAATAATTCATCACTATGAGGGATATGATATTTTTTATTGAAAAATTTTTTATGCTCTCAAAAATTAGTTTAAAGATGCACTAAACCATATGTATTCTTAATAAATTTAATAGGTCCATGGTGACATATTGGGTCATATGTATCTCTTATAAATATATTCCTGGAGTTTCTTCTTAAATTCCTGATACTAAATTGGTTCCATTCTATAAGGATTCATTTAAATAGGTATAACACCAGGTTTGAGTTATATTGAAAACAAAATATCACATTTTTTTGGAAGTCCATGAAATTATTAGGGTAATACATCAATAAACTATCCTAAAATAGGTGTATCCTTAGTGTTTATTTTCTCCCAAAACATATGATATAGATAAACTTTATGTATAGGAATTAAGACCCATAAGATGGAATAAATTTCAATTGAAAGTACAAATTAATCCTTGCATCAATAAATAATCATTTTTTCATTTAGAATTTGAAATTTCACTTCCCTTCCTTGATAATTTACCTAACAACCCGAAAATTTATAAATAAAATTATTTATGTGATTTAATTAAATGTATTATTTTGTATTATGGTTATAGAAAGAACATACACTTATTTGATTATATTATATCCTATTGAATTTTAAATAAAATTAAAATTCATAACTATGTATTATATATCCATTTAATAGTGATCATATAATTAGTATAAATATATGGTTTTGAAAGATCTAATTGACACAAAAAAAGAAAGTGATGTCCTAAACCTGTAAGATCATACCCTATGAATCCTATTTATTAGTGTTTCCATAAGATATAACATAAATGGTGTTTTCCTTTGACCAATACCAATTCTAGATCTAAAAACTAAAGCATGAGTGAAACTGTTTATGGAATAAGTTCAAGCTCATGAAGATCACGACCCAAACCATGTACGCCGAATCACCCCAAAAAAATCTTACCATCATGAACCTTCGACTCAACATGTTTGTTGATGTAAAAAAGGGCTATGTATCAAACCCTAACAATATGAATTTGTATATTTTATAGAATAATGAATATATTTTCATCATATTTTTGTAACTTTATAAATGGTTTTGAATTTGATATGATAGAACACATATTTTATTTTTGTATAATATGAAATTCAAATTAATACCTTTAGTTAGATTAATTAATGGGGTTTTGAATTAAATTATATTTTCATAAACTAATATTTTAAATAATTATTATTTATTTTAATTTATATATAATTTTTATGATGTAAAATGTAATTTTTATAGGTATTTTAAACTGTTATTGTCAATAAACAAGGCATTTTTCCATATCCGTCAATTCTATTTTAAATGTTAAAAATTAAAATATTTAGAAAATTATTTCAATAAAATAAATATTATTTTTTTAATCATCACCAAAAATTTATCTAATAGTGTATTTTTTATAATTTTCTGAGATAGTTTGATTTTAAGGTAAAATTTAAAAACGATATAAATATATAGTGTGTATTATGACATTATAATGACCTAAAAATGATGTAATAAATACAATAAAATCTATCCATGAAAAAATATTTGTTTACCCTTTAAATTAATGTGTTTTAAAGTTATTTTATTAATTTTATAAATCTTTTATGAATCCTCTACAACCTATATTATATTTTTATATTTTAAATTTATTTCTTTAAAAACATTACTTACTTCTGCATCACCATGGTTATTAATTTAATAATTCCATCCCTTGGTATTATAGAATAATGGAAACCAATCCTATTTTAAAAAACCCATGTGTAGCAACCATGAGATTTTTTTATTATGTTATTATATAGAGTCCAAAATCGTTGTTTGGGAAATAATAAAGAAATCCCCTCTCTTAGAGATCAGGATATATGTAGAAGAATATCTCAAAATATACATCAAGTGGTATTGTAAGTTAGTGAGTGAATAATGAACAAAAAAAGAAAAGGGGATGATGGAACCATTACATATACCTATATAGAAATTGGAAAAAATAACTTTGGAATTTTTCACAGGTCTTCCCAAGATATCAATAAGAAATAATGATATATGGTTTTAGTGGATCTTATTAAAAAGAATACCCACTTCATTTAAATTCAAGCATAATTCCCACTCAATCAACTTGTATGGATATACATTAGAGAAGTAACAAGGCTATATGGAAGAACACTGTCAATTATACCTGATATAAAGTCAAGATTTATCCTCATGTTTTAGAAGTGTCTCCAACATTCTCTAAATACTTAGTTAAACATAAACATGACTTATCACCCTCAAACTGAAGGACAATTTGAGAAAATTATCAAGACACTTGAGAACATGATGAAAACATGCTCAATTGACTTAAAAGGAGGATGGGATAGACATAATACTCTTATTTATTTATAATACAATAATAGTGT
This sequence comes from Viscum album, assembly GCA_963277665.1. Lineage (NCBI taxonomy): Eukaryota > Viridiplantae > Streptophyta > Magnoliopsida > Santalales > Viscaceae > Viscum > Viscum album. The sequence goes on from OY728125.1 coordinate 361,725,389, forward strand.
AAAGTCAGGAATCCAAATGGCTCCCTATGAATCCATTTGTGTAAGAGTTGTATAACACCTCCATGTTGTGATGAATTTGGGGAACACAAAATGATAATTCTTGAAATGATAGAGGAAATTATGGAAAAGATTAATAACTTTCCACATCACATCAGAGATGCTCATAGTTGGTAGAAGAGCTATGTTGAAAATCATTGATGTGACCTAGAGATTGAGGTTAGATATAAAGTATTCCTCTATATATCTTTATGGAATAAGTCTTTGATATTTGGGAATAAGGGAATGCTTGTTCAAAGATACATTAGTCCTTTTTAGTCTCTTAATCACATAAATGAGGTGAAATGTCGATTAACAATCCCACATAACCTATCTCAAGTACATGACGTGGTCCATGTATCTCTATTGAGGAAGTACATACAATACACCTTACATGTTCTGAATCTATAGGTGGTACCATTGGAGAATGGTATCCTATATGAGGACCAGCTAATGAAGATCTTTGATTGTAGAGAGAATGTTCTATGAAATAATACAATTCACCCAATCAAAGTGATATGGAAAGTCAACAAGATTAAATAGGATATTTGGGAACCATAGGAGGTGATGCAATAGAATTAACCTCATCTATTTTATTGTCTGAAATAAAAATTTCAAGGGAGAAATTTATAATGGGGGGAGGATACTGTAAGAACCAGAAATTTTGATAAATAAAATTTCTTTTGTGTTTTAATTAAATATTTTATTATGTGTTATTTTTATAGAAAAAACATATACTCATTTTGTTTTACTTTATCTAATGAGATTCAAAACACTATTAAGAAACATAACCATTGATAATATAGCCATTGAATAGTGATCATATGATTAATATATATATATATATATATGGTTTTGAAAAATCCAATTGATATAGTAAAAGGAAGTGATGGCCACAACCAGTAGGATCATACCCAATAAAGACCATTTATCATAGATTCCAAGGGAAATAGAATCAATGGGATTTTACCTTAACCAATCCCAATATGCGATCTAATAACTAAAGAATGATTGAAAATATTTACCTGAGAATATCAAGATCATCAATATCACATCCCAAACCATGTATGCCAAACCACCCCCAAAAAATATCATCATTACACACCACCTTTAGGGAGATTTCTGGTGTAATAAAGGGATATGTATCAATACCCTAATTATATGGATACAAATATTTTGTATAATAATTAATATATTTTATTCTTAATATTTTTACTATATAACTTATTTTGATTTTGATACAAAAAACACAAAATATATTCTAGGGTAATTTTCAATTCTAATAAAGGCATTTATTTTTTTGAATTAATGATTTAAAAAAAATAACATTTTAATAAAATTTTATTAATAACAAATATTATTTAATTTAAATTAATATATAATTTTTATGATGATATATGTAATTTTTATAATGGTTCAAAAATAGTTATTTTCAAAAACATCCACCACCTCACTATATATTTCAATTCTACTTCAAAAGATAAAATAAAAATATTCCGAGACTTATTTTGAAAAAATTAATTTTTTTGGTGTAACGCCCAACCCTAATTACCCAAATTCAGTGAATTATTACATAACATTGACATGATCACAAGGGATAAAATCTCTAATGACCAATCAGTTTAGTATCCTTGGAAGTACTAGATACATACATAAGTTTTAAATTACATTATGAAATTAAAAACAACAACATTGTGTCTCCTTTTAACACATTAATATCCCTTAAAATATCCCTAACAGTTAGTAATAATATAATTTTTTGCATCCTGGAAAAAATATAACATAGGAAGGGGTGACATCAGATGCTCAGTAAGGATAACAATATAGTGGAAACATTTATAAATAAGCATAAACATTTAAAGAAGTTTTTAAGAATAAAACACTAGCCTTTTAAACTTAAACTTCAGTATAATATGGAAAATATAAATCAAATAGTTCCATTTACTTATTCACATGGATATTCTACTAGTCTAATAATCCCATGTAATATCAATATCCAATTTCATAATAATGGAATTTATAATGCCAGCCTTCATAACCACTTAGTAAAGTCCTCGTGCCAAGACTGCAAATACGATTTTGTTAAGGCCTTGTTCCAAGAAACTAGTTTTTCTCATGAGACCCAACGATGCATCAGGGAGCTATAGTGGGCTCCACCCTCTACTTAATAGGTTCAATGCATTCCTCATATGAAAAGTTTTATACAAAACATAAACATTCGTATTAAAACTAACATATGAAATTTCAATACTTTATCAATAAACCATGAATGGTATAAAAATAACACATCTACCGTAAAACATATCCCAAAACCTTCAATAAAATATGGAATATTGGTATCATAATAAGCTAACTACAAACAAGTTTAAAATCCATCAAAGGATGTTGACATAGATGAAATGAAAAATATTTGAAAGAAATACCTCTTTCAATTTTGAAACCATTTAAAAGTCACATAATTATAAAAGAAAACATTTATTTTGGATATATTCTTATAAGAATGTAAGGTAAGATTTGAAGGTGTTATAATGAAATAAAATAGCCACACCCTCCATACAATTTAAAAAACATTCTTTCCTTAATTTGTCAAAAAAGTCGTAAAGGGCCTTGTTTGGAAAATTATGAAAATCTTCATTTATAAAATTCATATAAAAATTCAAACAATGGTATACATGACTTTAAACCATATTCTAGGAAATAGTAATTTTTTTAAACACATTTTTAAGAAACACAGATGTTGATGATAAAGAGGTCCCAGTAGATACTCACGTATAAACAACCTCAGATAATGAAGAGATTGTAGAATTAATTCTTACATTGTATTTTTCCTTGATCAAGGGTATCTTAACATCCTGTATAATAGTAAAATCATTTTTATTAAATTATACAAGAACCACATACATAAATATGATATCATATATGACCTTCTAATATTTCTTTGTTAATAATATTTCAGTAGTATCATTGTTTTGGATATTAACTGATTCATTTTACTTTATATGTTTTATTATGAAAGTAATTTTTGTTTTGGATAGGATGTATTTTATTCATATCCATAATTATATTATGCTCTTAAACATTATTTTTAACCATAAAATGAAAATTTTTCTTGAATGATTATGATGGGGAATGAATTTCATCGCGTTCGTGGACATGGTAATCCGTACGTATGCATGAGCGAAAATATCATTCAAATGAAGGTGAAATCATATGTAATTGGATGGTATATCATATATACAGAATAATTAACATGTTATATTTATTATTTACATTAGTTATACTCATTATAATACCCATCTAAATAATGAAGTGTTTGAATAACAAACCACACCACAACGTGGAGACAGTAAGCCGTACGTACACACCTATAGTGATGTGTCATTCATAGGATGGATATAATAATGAATATAGTGGTACAATATTTATAATAAAATCAGAGTATGTATAATTTAATAGATTTATTATTTTGTTATGGAAACAACAAATAAAGAGAAAGTGGAAGAAGAAAAGAACTTTGAAAGAGGTGGTGAAATTATTACCTCTTCATCAGGTGTTTCCTTTTGAGTTGATCAAAAGGGCTCCTTAGGGTGGATTTATGATCAAAGTAAGGCCTATAGGTCAGATTTAGGGTAGTTGGGAGTATATTTGGGTAGGTTTTGGCTGAGACAAATGGATTTGGATGTGTGATTTTGAGATAAGGGGAAGTACCTTTTTATTATATAGGTGATGGTCACTTTAGGAAAAGCATGAAATATTATTTTATTATACAATCATATTAGGTTTATAATGGCTCCAAAATTTTTTCTTTAGAGGATAAGGTGGGGATGGGTCCAAAACCCTTCAACCAATAGTTTTTAGACATGTTTATGTTACCATATTAACCTCATCTTTTATATTTAACTCTTAGTTAAATAGTTTACCTTTTACCATGTATTATTGTATTATTATATTATATGGTTAATAATCTTACTATAAAAAGAAAAGATAACCCCAAGTGGTTAAGTAATGATATATCAATTATTATATAAGTCCTTTTTCTGAAAAATAGATTTGTAGGACTATTATATCATTTGATAATATTGTATTTGTTTTGAAAACTCATTTATGTCAATTTTGATAATATTTAGTAATTGATTTTTTTGGAAGTCATAACAGCATGATTAATTAGCAAAAAATTCATTTAATAATCCCTAAAATTTCATATTAATCTTTAAAATTATATTAATGCATTAAAATTCCCAATTTACATTTATTTGGATATTTATAACATCAATTATTTTAACCATTCATTAAAAAGGTAATTACTACATCATCATTGTGTTATATATAAATTTAATTATTTAATTTGTATAAATTATAAATAAAATAAAATAATGTAGGAAATATTTTGAGATTTATAATGAATATTAATACTCGAATTTATCTTATATAAAACCCTATATTAATTTTTTTTAGTTATGAATATTTAAATTTAACACTTTTAGCTATTATTTAAATAAAATAATAATAAATGACCTAATATAATCCAAGTGGAACAAAAGGATCATATTTTATTACTAAGGTTGATTTTGTCAAAATAAACTTATCAAATAGACTTAGGACATGTGTTATGTTAATAATAATATCATTTTGAGCTTTAATTACCCTATTTAATTTTAACCGTGGTAAATAAAAGTCAAAAGTTTCTATTCACCCAAAATTATTTTCATCTTATTAGACCACATTTTACTTATTGATATTAACTACGTCTCTCAGATTTTTGAAAATCAATTCATAGAAGTGGTAAAATTATGTTTTATGCGAATTTGCTAACGTTCTTATAAGGTGGGTAAAAGACGTTAAAAAATTCAATTAACTTTTATACATATAATTTTATTATAAAATTACACCAATGAATTGAATTTAACTAATATAGGTATTATGTATCTATATTTACTTAAAACTAATTTAAATAAAATAAATAATAATTTAAATAAAAATTTGATTTTAAACAATAACGCAGTGTTTTTCACTATTCATCAAAAATTGAAAGTTTTCATAAAAATACCAAAAATTCACCCTAGTTTAATTTTGATATTCCGAACCCAAAAATGAAGTCCATTTTGAAAAATGAAATTTATAAAAATTCAAAAATTGGGTATTACTATTCCTAAAGGCTAGTTTGATTTGTCATGGTGTGCTAAAACTCTATGTAGTGTACTGCACAAGCTATTGAATTATTCAAAGGAAAACGTACCATGGAAGCTTGGGGTGTTACATTCTTCTCTCCTTCAAATAATTTCGTTCTCCAAATTTCTAGAATATTACTGTACAAAAAAATTGGGGTAGTTCTTCTTCATAAGTTCCTCGAGTTCCTAAGTTTCCTCTTCCGTCATATGGTTTCTCCATAGAATTTTCACCAGATAGTGTTCCAGTTTCTCAACAATTGTTCTCTGATATCAAGATTTCTGATAGGATCTTCCCAATAAGATAGGTCTGGTACCAGTTCTATTTATTCATAGGTGAGTATATGCGTTGGGTTAGGCATGTATTTTCTCAACTGTGATATATGGAACACATCATGAACTTTGGAGAGACTTGGCGGCATTTTCCAAACGATAAGCAACAAATCCAATTCATTCTAGAATTTCGAGAGGTCCGATGTAAGTGGGACTCAATTTACCCTTCTTACCGAAATGTATAACACCCTTCCATGGAGATATCTTCAAGAAAACATGATCGCCTACTTGAAATTACAAATCCTTCCTTCGGTTATCGGTATAGCTCTTTTTCCTACTTTGAGCTACTTTGATGTGGGTTTAGATAACCTTAACATTTTCCATTATTTCCTCAACAAGTTCTGGGCCTACGATTTTTCTTTCACCAACATCATCCCAACAAGTTTGTGTGTGACATCTCTTTCCGTATAATGCTTCATATGGTGCCATCTGAATAATTGAATGGAAGCTATTGTTATAGGAAAATTATGTCAAAGGTAAATACTAATCCCACATACATTGAAAATCAAGTGAGAAAGATCTCAACATGTATTATAAGGTTTGAATATTCCGTTCTGATTGTCCATCAGTTTGAGGGTGGTAGGCAGTGCTTAAATAAAGTTCAGTATCCAAGGCCTTCTGAAGACTTTTCCAGAATCTTGATGTAAAAAAGGGATCATGATCAGAAACAATCAATAGGGGTACTCCTTGAAGTCTTAAAACTTCATTAATATATAGTCTTGGTAAATGTTCAAGTGGTAAATCTTCTCTTATAGCAAGAAAATGTGCTGACTTGGTAAGATGATCAATAATGACCCATATTGCATCATTCCTTTTTGGATTCTTTGGTACCCCCATGAAAAAATCCATCATAATATCATCCCATTTCCACTAAGGTATGGGATGAGGTTTCATGACTCCTCTAGGATGTTGTCTTCCATCCTTTACCTATTGAAAAACCATACATCTTGACACATAATCTGCAATTTCCCTTTTCATGTAGTCTCACAAAAAATGTTCCTTCAAATCGCTATAAATCATAGTACTACCAGGGTGTATAGAGAAATTGAAGCTATGAGCATCATCCAACAATTCCCTTTTTTGATCAGGTATATCAGGAAGACAAAGAATCTTCCCAAATTTCAAAATTCTATCTTCATATACGATGTCAATCAATATCCCATTGTTTATATCTTTAATTTTTTTTGGAACTCATCACCATCAGTCTAATAAATTTTTATCCTTTCTAGTAATGATGGTTTAACAACCATTTGAAAAAATATTGATGTTTCACCTCCCATGATTATTCCCTTATCCATCTTTACAAGATCTATAAACATAGGATCCCTTTGAATTATCTTCTTGTTTAGAACTCCATGATCATTTCTGCTCAAAGCATCTGCCACATTATTTTCCTTCCCTGGGTGGTATTTTATAGTGAAATCATAATCTTTGAGTAGTTCAAGCAATAATCTTTACCTCATGTTGAGTTCGTTATGTGATAAAATATACTTCAAACTCTTTTGATCGGTATATATCTCACATTTTCACCATGGAGATAGTGTCTCCATATCTTTAAATAAAATATTACTGCTGCTAACTCAAGATCATGGGTGTGATAGTTTTGTTCATGAATTTTTAGCTGCCATGATGCATAAGGAGTAACTCTATAATTCTGCCTAAGGACACAACCAAGTCCTTTCTTTGAAGCATCACTATAAATAACAAACCCATCATTCCCCGATGGTAGAGTCAATATAGGAGCATTGACTAATATTCTCTTCAATTATTCAAAATATTATTCACACTCTTTTGTCCAAACAAATTTAACCCCTTTACGCGTGAGATTAGTAAATGGGTTAGCCAATCGGGAAACATTATGGATGAAGTGCCGATAATAACCTACTAATCCAATAAAACTGTGTACCTCAGTTGTACTTATCGGTGGTGGCCATTCTTGGATTTCCTTGGTCTTTGAAGGATCAACATAGATTCCATCCTTAGAGACAATATGGCCAAGAAAAAAAATCTACTGATGCCAGAATTCACACTTGCTAAACTTCCCATATAATTCATTTCCTCTGAGGGTTTTCAGAATAATGTGCAAGTTATTTTCATGATCTTTGTAGATTTTTGATTAAACCAATATATCATCAATAAATACCACTAAAATGTCATCAAAATATTCCCTAAAAACTCTATTCATTAGATCCATGAAAATATAGGGTTCATTAGTCACTCCAAAAGGAATTACTGTAACCTCGTAATTCCTGTACCTGGTTCAAAATGCTGTTTTCAGAATGTCTTCCTTCTTCACACACAACACATGATATCTAAATTTAAGTTCAATTTTAAAAAAATATTGATCTCCATGAAGTTGGTCAAATAAATCATCAATTCTAGGCAGGGGATACATGTTCTTTATTGTTATAACATTGATCTCCCTACAGTCAATGTACAAACTCATAGATCCATCTTTCTTCTTAACAAAAAAGTGTAGGGGCTCCCCATAGAGAAACATTAGGGAGAATAAATCCTTTATTACTCAATTCATCTAGTTGTTTCTTTAGTTCCACTAATTCCACAGTGGTCATTCTATAAAGAGTCTTTAATATGGGCCTTGAACTAGGAATTAAATCAATGGAACACTCAATATATCATTTTGGAGGATGTCCAGGTAAATCCTCTAGAAAAACATTAACATATTATTGCACAATAGGTACACCCTCTATTTGAACATTCTTTTCCTCACCCATAGTTATTTCATTCTCTTCATCCCCAATAATTGAATTTAGTAGAACTACTGGAGGTGGATCTAGATAATAATCAGGTGGTGACGTTTCTTCTCTAAAGATAAGGTTCTCCTTATCATCATCAAAAATTGTAACCTCCTTCTTGTTACAATAAATATTTGTATTTTGGTCCAAAAGCTAGTCCATTATAAGGATTATATCAAATTCAATCTTGGGTATGATGATGTGATCAACTGATAAAGAACAATTATATGCTCTAATGGGAACTGATTCACAAAACATTGTTGCAATGATACTTACCTTAGAAGGTTTTACTGACAACTCCATTGTTAAATAAAAATGGAAACATATAATTTTCTTAGCAAAATGGGAAGATATGAAACAACGCGATGATCAAGAATCACATAAAGCATTGACTAAACTTGAGGGAACTATTAAATTACCTACCACCACATCTTTCGGAGCTTCAACCTCAACAGTAGTGACCACATATGCTTGGGCTTGCTTCCTAGACCTTTTTTAAGGTAAGTTTCCTTGGAGCTTAGGATATTATTTTGAAAAATTCCCATTTTCTCTACAATTGTAGCATTCAACAATGACAACCTCCTTCCTTCCCTTGCAATCACGAGCTTCTTGGTATTTTCTACCACAATTGTAATAGACTCCCATTCCATTCAAGAAAGTATGGGGGTGTTTCTTCCTACATTTACCATATGATGGATATTAAACTTTTCCCATATTCACCTTATTTCCATTTCCATAGTGTTCGACTGATCTATTCTTCTATTGCTTTGCTTTAAAGTCGTAAGACAAAGAGAATTCCTTTTCTGTCTTTATAGCACATGAGGCAATATCTTCGTATGATGAGAAATATTTAGAGACTAATGCTCGATGGAGAAATGGTTTTAACCCATCAATGAATCAATCAATCTTACTCCTTGGGTAATGTATATAATTTGCTATATACCCTACTAATCTTGTAAAGTTAGCCTCATACTTTGTGACATTCTCATCCTCCTTTTTCCTCACACTCAGAAATTATCTTTCCATATCCGCTCGATGGTCACGAGGAAATTATTTTTCTATGAAAATATTTTTAAACTCCCTCCATTACATACTTGATACATGTTCATCCTCCTTTGTGTTTTGAATTAATGATCACCATTGATCTACATCTCCTGTGAGATGTTAAACTGTCATGACAACTTTCTTCCTTTCACTACTCCCCAAAGATGGAAATATTTTCTCTTAGAAACTTAGCCATTTCTCAGATACAAATGGATTTGTAGTCCCATTGAATGTTGGTGCTTGTTTCCTCATGAAGTTGTCTAACATTGATCCCATGCATTGTAGATTAGGGTGATCCATATGGGTAAGGTTATTATTCATAACATGAGTGAGTTGTCCCAGTATGGTGATAAGCTGATTAGCACCAGTTTCATAACCAGGTCCACTATAATTATCTTGAGTTGGTGGGAAATCCATAGATGGATTACGTGCATTGATACGGTTTCCATTCCTTCCACTAGGCACCATTTCTAAACAATGTCATATAATAGATTAGTTTATGAATCACAATATATAATTCCAAACTTATAAAACACTTAAGATAAATTGAAAAGTTTATGGATATAATCCATAATCATAAAAATGTTCTCTTTGAGGAGTTATATACTCATAAATCCTTAATAATGGTTTTTAATGAAAATGTGAATTATCCTAAGCATATCCCACACGAGTTTTGTATCCAAGAGTGAAGGAATGGCCGTTATCATGTACCATGATACCCCGTGTCAAGCCTGAAACTCCTTGTCAGAGTTTTCACTCTTAGGTACATATGTGCCAGAGCAGCCTCTACCTACTCGTATCCAAACAAGGATGTATTTCATGGAAAATACACACAATATCTACATTACCAAAATTCTAGGAAGTTCTTCTATACTAATCCTCAAAGTCTATCTTAGGGTAATGTCCTCTAATCAGATTTTTTCTAAATCTAGCTTCCGTGGTTTGTACTAAAATTCCTCTGATACCAAATGTAATGCCCCAACCCTAGTTACCTATAGTCGGTACGTTATTACATAACATTTTTATGATCACATGGGATCAAATCCCAAAAGACTGATTAGTTTAGTAGCCTTGGAAGTACTATATACATACATAACTTTTACATTACATTATGAAATGAAAAACAAAAACATTGTGTCCCCTTTTAACACATTCATCTCCCTTAGACTATCCCCATAGGTCAGTCATAATATACTTCTTCGCAATCCTGGGAAAAATGAAACATAGAAAGGGGTGAGCTCAAATGCTCAGTTAGGATAACAATATAACCTAAAAATTCATAAATAAGCATAAACATTTAAGGAAATGTATAAGACTAAAACACAAGCCTTTAAAACTTAAACATCAATATAATATGACAAAGATAAATCAATTAATTCCATTTATTTATTCACATGGATATTCTACTAGTTGAATAATTACATGTAATATCAATATCCAATTTCATAATGATGGAATGCATAATTCCAGACTTCATAACCACATAGTCAAGGCCTCATGCCAAGATTAGAAATAAGATTTTTAAAGGACTTGTTTCGAGACACTAGTTTGTCTCATGAGACCTACCGATGCATCGAGGATCTATAGAAGGCTCCACCCATTATGTACTAAGTCCAATGCATTTCTCATATGAAAAGGTTTAAACATAACATAAACATTTGTATTAAAACTAGCATACGAAATTTCAATACTTTATCCATAAACTATGAATGGTATAAAAATAACACATCCGCATTCAAACATATCAAAAATTCATAAATACAATATTTAATATTTGTATCATAATAAGTCAACTTCAAAAAAGTTTAAAATTCATCAACGAATGTTGACATAGATGAAATTAAAATTATTTGAAAGAAATAACTCTTTCTATTTTGAAACCATTTAAAAGTTACATAATTATAAAAGAAAAAGTTTATTTGGTAAATATTTTTATAATTTTTAAGGGAAGCTTCGAAGGTGTTATAATAGTGGAAAATAGTTGCACCTGCTATATAAGTTAAAAAAACATTCATTCCTTAATTTTTTTGAAAAGGCCGTAAAGGACCTTGTTTGGAAAATGACAAAAAGATTCCTTTATAAGCATCTAATAAAAAGTCAAAAGGGTATAAATGACATTAACCCATAGTCTAGGAAATAGTAAAAATGTTGTGAAATATATTTTTGAGAAACACATATGTGGATGATAAAGATGTCCTAGTAGATACTCACGTACAAACAACCTCATAAAATGATGAGATTGTAGAATTAACCCTTACCTTGTACATTTCCTTGATTGAGGGTATGTTAACATCCAGTATAATAGTTAAATCATTGTTATTAAATTATACAATAACCACATACATAAATATGATATCATATATGATCTTCTAATATTTCTTTGTTAATAATATTTTAGTAGTATCATTGTTTTGGATGATTACTGACTAAAAGTTAACATTTTTATTGATTTTTGAATAAATCACCATACACAAAATACCAAAAAACACATCAGAGTGGTCTTAAATAATGCATTCCCCTCAAATCATTAACAAAAAACTTTACCCCCTTGCTTGGAAAAGAACCCAGGTTAAAGAAGGAGTACGTACATTGATTTGAGGTTGCCATAGACACCAAATAATTCACAACCATGTTATCCTCCCGCCATGTATGAGAGACCTGAATATAATTTCCCATGATAATTTTACCTTTATGAATGATGTATTCAATATTCCAAATATTGCTACCTGTTCCTGTCAGTGCTTTATAAAGAGACATAGAATATTTCTCCACCATCTTCAAAACAATATGCCTTTGGCTGCATATCTCAAGACCCTCCACTAGCGCCTAATATTCTGCCATCAACACATCATCTCCTCTATTTTCCACTGCCAACACTGCAATCACTGACCCCTCCTGGTTCCTGAAAACATTGCCCCCACGCATATCCCCCTTTGTAAATACCCATCTGTATTCAACTTGATCCACTATCTAGGAGGCTGCCATCTTACCCATCTACCCTGCTTTGAAATTCCCACTTGATTGTCACCTAAGAGGCTCAGTAATATAGCATTCACTATGGGAATAGTTTGATAGTCAGGACTTAATCAAACCAAATCCAGAAGCGTGTTTTCCATTTTAAAAATTATAATGGCATGATATCCAGGATCATTGTTGTGGCATGCCTAATTCCTAACCTTCCATAAAACCTAGCATCCCACGATGAGAATGTAAGTCCTCGCTTTCCTCTCAGCCCCGTGCAAGCTGGCTACTCCAAACCACAAACTGATTCATTTTACTTTATATGTTTTGTTATGTAAGTAATATTTGTTATGGATAAGATGTGTTTGATTCATACCCAGAATTATATTATGTTCTTAAACATTATTTTTAACCATAAAATGAAAATTATTATTGAATGGTTATTATGGGGAATGACTTTCATCGCGTTCGTGGAGATGGTAATCCTTACGTACGCATGAGCGACAATATCATTCAATTGAAGGTGAAATCGCATGTAATTGGATGGTATATCATATATAAAGAATCCTTAACATGTTATATTAATTATTTACATCAGTTATACTCATTATTATACCCATCCAAATAATGAAGTGTTTGAATAACGAACTACACCACAACGTGGAGACGGTAAGTCGTACGTACGCATGTATGGTGACTTGTCATTCATTGGATGGATAGAATAATGAATATAGTAGTATGATATTTATAATAACATAACAATATGTATAAGGTAATGGATTTATTATTTTGGTATAGAAACAAAAAATAAAAATGAAGTGGAATAAGAAAAGAGCTTTGAAAGAGGTGGTGAAATTATTTCAAATTCTTAAGGTGTTTCTTTTTGAGTTGATCAAAAGGGCTAGTTAGGTTGGGTTTATGATAAAAGTAAGGAATCTAGGTAGAATAGAGGGTATTTGGGAGGATATATGGTCAAGGGTTGGCTGAGCCAAATGGCTTTGGGGGTGTGATTTTGAGAGAAGAGGACGTAACGTTTTATAAGAGATGTGTAAGTCACTTTTGGAAAATCATGAAATATTATATTATTATACAATCATATTCGGTTTATAATGGATCAAAAATGATTTATTTAGAGGATAAGGTGTCTATGGGTCCAAAAAATGTCAACCAATAGTTTTTATACATATTTATGTCACCATAGTACCCTTGTCGTTTTTATTTAACTCTTAATTAAATAGTATAACTTTTACCATGTATTCTTGTATTATTATATTATATGGTTAATAATGTTACTATAAATTTCCAAGATAACAAAAAGTGGTTCATTAATGATATATATATTATTACATAAGTCCTTTGGATGGAACTTAAATTTTTAGGACTATTATATCATTTAATAATATAGTATTTGGTTTTAAAAATCATTTATGACAATTTTGACACTATTTCATAATTGATTTTTTTGGAAGTCATAACAACATGATTACTTCAGAAATAATTCATTAAATCATCCCTAACATGTAATATTAATCTATAAAATTAGTGTAATGCATAAAAAGTCTCAATTTACATTTATTTTGGTATTTATAACATCAATTATTTTAACCTTTCATTAAAAAATGTAATTATTGCATCATCATTGTGTTATAAATAAATTTAATTAGTTAACGTATAAAAATTATAAATAAAATTTCATTATGTAGGAAATATTTTTAGATTTATAATTAATACTTATAGTTGAATTTATCTTTGTTATAACCCTATATTAAAAATGTTTTAGTTATTAAAATTTTAATTTAACACTTTTAACTATTCTTTAAATAAAATAATAATAAATGTTCTAATCTAATCGAAGTGGACCAAAAAGATCATATTTTATTCCTAAGGTTGACTTTGGTAGAAATACACTTATCCCATATAATTATGACATGTGTTAGTATAATAATAATATCATTTTTTCCTTTAATTACCCTATTTACTTTTAGTAGTGGTAAATAAAAGTCAAATGTTACTATTCACCAAAAAATTATTTTCATCTTATTGAATCACATTTTACCTACTAATATCAATCATATCTCTTGGAGTTTTGAAATTAAATTCACAGAAGCAGTAAAATTACGTTTTTTTCAAGTTTACTGACATTCCTAGAAGGTGGGTAAAAGATATTAAAAAATTCAATAAAAATTTATACATCTAATTTAATGATAAAATGACTCCAATAAATTGAATTGAACTAATATAGGTTTTATGTATCTATTTTGTCGTAAAATAAATTTAAATCAAATAAAAAATTATTTAAATAGAAATTCAGTCTTAAACAATAACATAGTGTTTTTCACTATTCATAAAAATTGAAAGTTTTCAGAAAAATCCACAAAATTCACCCTTAGATAATTTTGATATTAAAAACCCAAAAATTATGTCCATTTTGAAAAATAAAATTTATAAAAAATCAAAAAGTGTGTATTACTATTCATAACGTCTAGTTTGATTTGTCGTGGTGTGCTAAAACTCCAAGTTGCGTACTGCACATGCTATTGAATTATTCAAAGGGAAATGTACCTTGGAAGTTGAGGGCATTACATTTGGGATCAAAACGTCTAAATTATACATGAGTGAATTATTAACAATTTTTTGAGACAATTTAATTTTCAGGTAAAAATTTAATATAATATAAATATACAATGTATTATGACATCATAATGACCCAAAAGGAATGTAATAAATAAAATAAAAGTATCTAATACAAAATATATATTTTCCTTTTAAATTAATGTGTTTCTAGTTTATATTATTAATTTTATAAATTATTTTATGAATCCTCGAAAAGCTATATTATATTTTAATTTTTTAAAATCATTTATTTTAGAAAATGACTCACTTCAAAATCACCAAGGGTAATATTTTAATTTGATTTAACCATGTCCATATAAAATAATGAAAAATCTATAAATTTTCTAAAACTATGGTTAAAAACCATGGGATGGTTTTTATTTTTTATTACTTGATTATAGAGTAAAGAACATATGTTTGAGAAAGAATAATATACTTACTATGATCTATCCTATCTATATCTTACCAAGGTTACCCCAAGCACTCAATAAGCTCCTACCAAACTTTTGGAAGCACTCTCTCAAGGTAAGGGATCCTCTCCTTGTCCTCTTTATTCAAGAATATACATTATTTTATGCCTTTTATATCCCATTCCTAATGTTGGGATATGTTATTACTTATTCCTATTACTTGTATTATGAATTTTAAATGATAATATACCGCTTTCACTTTGATTAATCCCCCATGAATATGTGTGTTCCCCCTTTTTTCTATAGAAACGCCACAACATTTTTCAATACCAACCATTTGTGTAGTGAATACTCGTACCCATTTTCTATAAAGGCATTAAACATTATACACTTATACTTATTCGATCAGGTACATACTTGTATGTAAGCCACACTTAATTATCATGGGATTAAATTTGATGAAATATGTTCTTATTTATATGATCTATGTGGCACAATTATGCTTTTACATGATATGATTATGATGGGTGTGCTCAGATAGTGCTCTAATGTATTTAGTAATTTTTTAGTCTCAGGAGATTCTATATATGGTGTGAGATATGTTATCCTAAGAACATTATGTTATAATTTATTGGTGTTTAATGCCGAATTTTGTTTATGATTTCATGTTTAATGTTGCTTCCAAATTCTGATGTTTCCATTATGTTATCATGATCTATCATGCCTTATTGTTTATGTTTATGATTATCATAACATTATATCCCCTGGAAATACCTATTTTATAACTTGTAATAACTTTTCATTTTTTCTTTTTTGTTACCTTACTAGGATTTATATATCACACCCTTCTTTTACATGTCCCTAGGTTATCCCATGAAGTTTTAAGAGCTATGGAATAATATTATAATGTTATAGATGTTTTCAATAAAGCTGATGTACCCCTTTGTTTTCAGTTTTTATGTAATGTACCTAAATCCCAAATATAGTAGACATATTGATTTTTGGGGTTTTATTATGTGTATTTATATGTAATAAATCATGAATAAATGTGTAAAAAAGACATGGATTGTCATAATTATCATGGTATCTATATAGATAAAGCCAATCCATGCTAAGAATCACATTGAATTACACTAAAGGTAGAGCCATAGGATTTTTAGGAAGTACTTTTCCATAAACTTCAATCATAGAGGAACTATAAACTTGAGATTTGAAAATTTCCTTATTAAGAGATTTCACATATAATTAAACATCTAATTGTTGAGGTGATGTAGTGAAACCCTTCAAAAATTCATTAGATAGAAATGAGTGGGTTGATCAGAATCAAATACAACAATTGGCAATATTGAGGGGATGATAATTTTATGTTTCACAACATCATTATCATAGTACACTTTGGTATCCATGATCACATGATATTTCCCATTTTTTGGGGCTTACGTTTTTTTTGAAGATGACCATAAAAAACATTTGGATCCATGAACTGATTGGTATGATGCCCATCATCTTAGTAGTTGTAACATTGGAGGGTGGGTGGTGCATTCTGGGGAGAATTTTATCTATTCACATCATTAGATAACTTCTTCCCATAACATCAAAATTTAATTTCTCAATGACATTTCTTTCTTAATTTTTGTACATTTACAAGACCCCTTAAGATAATTTCTCTCATATTTCCTTTCACACTTAGAGAATAAAGAAAATATCATCTTCTTTTCTCCATGGTTTTTCGAACTATATTTTATTTCCATTATCCCTTTTTTATAAAAACTATGAGTTTATGGGTAACTAAAATATCTATTTCCACCTTAATATCACATCAAAAAATTTATTCATAGGTATTGATGTCTCTTATATCTAGTCCCATTCAATGAATTGGTTTTAGGTCACTAAGGAATCAATCAATTTTACTTTCAAGAATAATAATTAAAATAAATAAATTCCTTTCAATAATTCTATATTTTTCTGCATAGGTACCAATAAATTCTTCATCCTTTTATTTAATCTCAATAAATTCACTCTTTATCTTTGTACATAGAATACGAGGGAATTAATTGCTAATGAATAACCCCTTGAACTCATCCCATTAAATGGATTGAATTTTTTCTTCTTTCCTTGTATTCTTTATTAGGTTACACCATTGATCTTATTTTCCTTCCTCATGATAAATAGCATGGAATAAAATTAAAATGTGTCGATCATTGAAGAACAAAAAATATATTTTCACCATGGTGTTGATATTTTTATTAGATACTAGAAGCACATAAGATTCACTAAAAGAAGGAGTGTTTTTCCTCATGAATGATTTGATAGTATGTTATTCCGTAATTTGGATCATTTAGAAACTCATCCTGATTCATAAATTGAGAATGTTGTTGGGGAATATAAACAATATTCTATATTATAGTTCCCATAACATTATGTTTATTAGGAGGAAAATAATTTAATTTTCCATCACATTAAGCATTAAAATGATTTTCTTTGGTTCCATCCACTAACTAAAACCAAAAATCACAATGTGAGAGACCATAATCATAGTGGAAACCATCATAATCATGAAAAACCATTTATATGCTGTATAAATTTTGAAACCTTATTTCAGGACACCTTAGTTTTAACCTAGTTCATTCATTATCATTTTAAAAAACATTAGAATTTATCTTATATTAGGACTTATATTTAATGTTTTCTAATCCTAGTTTCCAAAGGTTAAATAAAACAATCCACTACTTCCAACTATTTTGATCCAAGCTTTTAATTCAAAGATATTACATCTATTTAGATGAATTTTCATTACATTACACAAACAAAAACCTGATGATTATAACGGTAAAGTTACATTGGAATCATGGAAACATAATAAACATGTTACTAAAATATCTACCTCATATTCCACTTATTTCTTCATAAAGGACATAATGTTTTTACATATCATACTTAATACAATTTCTCATATTGTAGGGAAAGGGAACATAAGAAAAGGATGAGATTAGATGCCTAGTGAGGGTAATAAATGGAGATATCAATCATAAAAAGATCATAAGGGAATAAAAAATGAATATAAATTTTAAAATAACACCCAACTAATCAAGGATCATAATCCTAAGTCATGGAAAAAGCCTTGGTAGATCATAAGACAGGAATATTAATAGAATATGACCGTTGATAAAGTAACATTTGTATATGACATAATAGTGTTTCATACACATAAGCATAGAAAATAATTTACTTATTTGTCAAGGTACTTTTCATAGACTATCAGAACCGACTGAGTTCACTCCCCATACCAATGTAGTTGTCATGGTTTACTGCCAAGACTATCATAGTGAACTGTTCCCATTGATAAACTGGGTTCACTACCTAATTAATTCTAGATTATGTCATGAGATATAATTCTGGAACCAATGTATTGGTGAGAGATATAGATCCCAACCAAAACATACAAAAAAAAATGAATTTTGTTCCATAAGATCATAATGCATTCATCATATTATAACCCAGGAAAATAAATGGGTTTTTAAAATGTACACTATATCAGAACACATAAAAAGAAATAGGATTCATTAACATTAATTCATCTTAAACATAAACCATAAAAATAAAGAGTAATAATGGTATCCTGGGATAATTTAACTTGAAAAGATTAAGTATAAAAAAAAGTCATCGTAGAAGGGAACAGTTTTGAAAGATCACTAAGAACAATTCTTGAGGAAAATAAAAATTCCATTTTCAAATCCCATCTATTTCGTTAAATATGCACACTTATAATTGAAAACATTTTATTTTTAGATAAAGTCATAAAATTGTAAATAATGTTTCAATTTTTTTAGGTGTTATGATTTGAAGATAATACTTTCATTCCACATATGTTAAAAAAACACTCATTTCACAGTTTTTTTTTTCACAAAAGTCACTATATACCTCATTTGGAAGATGAAACAAATATTCATTTCAAATCATTTTGTTAAAAATAAATGTTGTGTAAAAATATTTGAAAATAATAATAAAATAATTATAAAAATAATTAAATTTATTTTCATAAAATAAGTGTATGGGAAATAAATATTCTCCAATGGAGACTTAAACATAATCAATCCTAAATATTTGTGAGATTGTGAAATAAAACCCTGACCTCAAGTATTGAATTTACTTATTCACATTAAAATCTCATATATTTAAAATATGGATTTATTTTAAATTTATTACATATCGTGATATATATCATACCATTTATGATTTATTAATAACGTCTTCTCACTGATTTATTAATTATTTGTTATTAAAATCACATTTTTGGGTGATAACTGCTTCATTTTCATAGCGTGTTTTAATTTTCTAGTCTGAATAATTATAATTTGATCTTATTACCATAAATTCCTGATCTTTTTTCATCTTATTAATTCCATATATATTCATTATATAAAATTTTATAACCATTCATAAAAATTAAATATAATAAAATAAATTGCACCGTTCATGGAGACAGTAGGCCGTACATACACTTTAACGATGTTTCCATTTTTCATCTGATGGAATAATATTAAGGTAAATAATAAAAAATCTTTATAGAATAATTACTATTTCATATATATCATATATATTTGTAAACATAATATTTATTACCATCCTTTTGAAATATAACTGAAAACTTAATCACGTTGTATCTTCGAGATGATAGTCCATACGTACATACAATCGACATTATCATTTCCCAAATGATTCGATGATAAGAAGGAAGATATGATATTATAGTTATATAATTATAATTATTTCATAATTATCATATATAAACATTAAACCAATCAAAATTCCCATCCATAAAATATTTTGGTGAAAATTGAATGGTATCTCTACATGGAGATGATAAGTCATACGTATGCACCAGTGATACATTCACCCTTATTTGATGGAAAAGAGGTAGTATAATGGTGTTTTCATAATAATAATATTTCATTATATTTATGACAATAAATTTATATTTTTATGAGGAATATAATAGATTGAGGGGAGGTATATAATAGTAGAAAAATAAAGTTATCCGTTACAGTGATCGCCTCTTATTCGAGACAGCTTCTTTAGATCTCATCTTAAGGGATCTAGGGTTTGTATTTTGAGAATACCATAAACTCTATAAACTGTATATTGAAGTGGATAAATTATTTTTCTAGAGTATAGTTGAGATAAAAGGATCAAAGAGGTGTAATTAAGTGAATGATGATGTTCCATTTTATAATTGAGGTGAGGGGAACTTTTAAAATTTCTCAAAAGATTAAAATATAAGATGAATATTCTATAGAAAAATGGTTCCAAATGGAATATAAATTAATAAGGTATGAAATTTTAGATTATATCATATTCACTTTGTGAATATTTTAAATTTTATGATTTTTAAGTAATATAAGATATGATTAATACAAAAAAATATCCATATTGTCAATTTTGATACTATTCATTACTCTAAATTTAAAAACCTCAAGAAAAAGGAAAATTCAAAAAACTATTTTTGTATATCCTAATAATTTTATCTTCATTTATATAATTATTATATATCCTTAAATATTTAAAATAATATTGCTTTATTTTTTTTTATCATTTATTTTATTTTTCTATTAATTGAATAAATATTGAATCAGGGCTATGTAAGTATTTAATGTAATTATTTAATTAATAATATTTATAAATAAACTACCAATATGAATATAATTTCATTAGGCCAAAAATTACTATTTATATTTACTCATAACTATTTTTTTCTATATGTGAACACATAAATGATATTTAAAATTAAGAGTGTCATTTTATCACTTCCTTTTGTTTAAATAATATATAACTCATTTTCAGGTAAAAATTCCCATTAAATAACTTAATTTTGAACCCTAGGTGTTAAGGGTCGAATTTAAATCATCCTATAATAATTATAATGAATAATTCTGTCCTTAAAACTTATTTTTAACCTAAATTAACCCAAATCCAAATCCATTTTTTTTTATTTTCATAAACCACTTTATGGAATAAGTGGTAACCTCACATGAAATATCCTATTGGGTTCAAACCAAACCTCCACCAAAATCCAAAATTCAAAAACCAATATAGAAAAAACCGCTAAACCCAAATCACCCATCCTAGGACACAAAACAGAAAAACCACTAAACCTAGTTTGAAATTCAAAATGCAGAATATATACATATCCCATCCTCTGGTCGTGTAGTCTCAAGCTGCATGCTACCTTTAACACCCCCCGATGTCACCACCACACCGACAATTATCCTGACGGGGAACATCCCAACAAAGCTCCCATTACCAAAACATCCACGCCATTGTCTCTTCACCTTCGTCGACTGTTAACACTGAGAACCGTCACCACACCAGAAAGAAAAACACCAAATCCAGAGATGCAAATAGACTTCATCCTCAAATGAGTATAAAACATACTGATCGCACGTATAAAAACCAAAAAAACCTTCACCGATGCTTTTGAGTAAGAAAAACCAAATAGATCTAACAAATCAGTTACCATTTTAATAGAAGTGAACCAACTCAAGGATCACCTGAAGCACCGAAAACCACCGAACATCACATCCCAAAACCACATGGTTACCTCTGCACCAAGTTCGACATGGAGAGATGCAAGGGAATACCAGCTTAGAGTTGGGATCTGAATAACTGTGGGCTCTGGAAAATTCCTACGACTAAAAAACGGAGAGCCAGATTCTTCCCGAAGAAGCTGACCACAATATTGCTAAAAAACAAATCGACCCCCAAACCACTTAACCCAAAACCTCCTTGATCCCAGTGCTCTAGCTCCAACTTGGAGAGGTGCAGAGGATCTTGAGGTCATAGAATGGTTTGGATGTCGAGGGCTTCCCCAATATACAACCATCAAAGGGAAGTCTGAAAGAGTATTAGAAGAATACCTATGGAAGCGATTACCAGAGAAGAGACGAGTAGCCATCAGAAAGAAGAAGAACACTGGAGTGAATAAGAATACCAGAAATGAGGAAGGAAGAAGAATAAGGAGAAAAAATGGGGAGAAACGCTGCCACTGAGGAGGTCCGAAACCCTATGAGGAGAGGCGAAGCTGAGAGCGAAGAGGAGAGCCGCCGGGAGAGTGGAGCGCCATCCTAAATTAACCCTATTTATCCATTATTGAGGTGATAAATGTTACCATGGTTACAATTCATATTGACCAAAAATAAATTGGGACTATTTGATCATACTTATTAGAAATATGTAATTAATTTTTATATAATTCAATAATTATAATTTTCAAAAATTAATATTAAATTATGTTCAGAAATTGTGGAAAAAACACTTTTAGAAAAATGCATTTTTAGGCATAAAATTAGATTTATTATTATCATATTCATAAAAAATATTTTTTGAATGTTTTAAAAATTTGATAAAGTAAATAATATATAAATTTCATTGAAATGTTTCAATAAGAGAGATTAATTTAATATATTAATATAAGATTCATTGTCTGATGAATTTTTTTTAAGAAAAACATCACCTTTATTTTAAAGTAATTTTTGTGTTTTTAATTCTAATCATTAATTTATTTTATAAAATTATAAACCATATATTTTTTTCATTATTTAGTTATTACAATTCATAACTCACAATTTAATGTCTATTTGATAAAGGAAAAACAATATTTTAATTATTTTATGTGGTTTTTTAGACATGTTGTTGCATGCAACACAATCTATCGAAGAAATCAAATAATTTAAAGAGAATTATTTCATAAAAATATCAGAGTTTTACATTATTAAACACATTAAAACATGAATATTATTTGAAAAAAAGGTAATATAAAATATTGATCCATTAAAAACATGGAATTGATACCATTGATGGTTCTAGAATGTTCATCTAATGATCATTTACAGTAGAAGAAAACCATGATATGTCAGACCTATCATTAATTGATTTAACATATTGAAAATGAAGAAAAAATGGCATACTTGAAATTGAAATACCTTTACATTTTAATATTTGATTCAAATTTCATATAAATCACCTTAGTAGTAGCTAAACAAATCATTCTTTTTAAGGAAGTTCAAGGGCCAATGGGTCCACAATCGTACCAGGAGGATTCCCAATCACAAAATGAGGGAAATTTATTTCTCCATGAGACAAACAATCATCAAGATAATAGAGGTTTTTGGACTACCTTTCATGAGTCGAGATTACCATGATAGGAGGGGTTGTATACATTTTATATCCACTATTCAATAAATGAGATGTTCTCGAGGGTAGGTTGTGTCGTGTGCCATCTCATAGAGCCCATATGTTACTTTCCATTAGTATATTATTCATTCTGCACAACAATGAATATAAAAACACAATAATGAATCATCTTATGTTTCATCAGAAAGTTATGTGGGTGGAGTGTTTCTTGCATGAAGATCCCATGTCACAATCCCTACTGTACTCTATAATTGAGGAAAACAGACACATCTCATTCATCTTTACGACACAATTATATCATAGCCTAATAAATTTATCACATTTATTTTACAAATTTCTAGATAGGGTATATCATAAAATATCAAATAACCTATTAGTGAAATTCCAAAATATATGTGTGTGTGTTTTTATATACATTTTGAAAAAAAATATATTTGTCATCATTTTATTTTTCCCTAATATTTTATCTTTTATCAGTTCTAATAATAACAATGATAAAAAAATTTTCTCTTTATTTAAGGTAAAATATTTATATATCTTGCTTGAAATGAAAGATTTTTAGAATTAATGTTTAGATGAATTAATTGATTAAGCTTTTAAACTATTAAAAAATTTCATATAATAATTTTTATACATTAGTATTATTATATATAAGACATATTTATATGTGTAAAAAATTATTAATTTTATATTATTTTATACAGAATTATTGTAAAATTAAAAATTCAATGCATTTTATATAGTTGTATACACACACATATGTGTTGGTTTCACCCCCTACACATGTCTTCGGGTTCTTCATACATGCACACATATAGACACACATATTTATTAGTGAATAAAGATGTTCATATATGTAAATCAGTAGTTGAAAAATGTAAAACTTCACATCTTTAAATGAATTTATGAAATCATACTTGATTAATAATTTCAGTAATTTTATAATTAAAATTTTGATTTATTATTATTATACTAAAATTATTAATTATTATTTTTATTTATATAATTTGTACTATATAATTATTTAAAATATTTTTGTATGTATATATACAATTATTTATGAATATAATTCTACATTTATATAATTAATGATACATTATTAATAATATTTACCCATGTATATAAATAAAAATAATTTCACGTATAATTAATAGTTAACTATATTTTTTTAAATTATGAAAATATATATTAATAAGATGTGGTTAGACCACCTTTATTAAAGAAAGAAAATCAATTACATATGAGGATGGGGTCAAAAAAAGAAAAAATATTTACAATATAAAATACAACCTAAAGAGACTTTCCCATTGGCTAATCAAACTATACAAATTCAATGTCCAAGACTCTCCATGATCTCAACTTTGAGAACAATGACTCATATTGTTTCAATCGCCCCAGTTAACTTGACCTTAAGGATGAAATCATCATCTCTAATTTTTTCCATTGTCAAATTATTATCAGGTTTCTTAGGGATTCTTATGGAATAAATGATGATAGACAGTGACTCCTACACTTTCATAGAGTCCTTAAAACCATGGCCTATATTTGATATCCAATAATATGGAGAGACCAACATGTTTAAATCATTATAATTTGAAACCTAACATGCCACCATTCCCTTAGTTGGAAAGCCCAAATATTTATCCGCTTTAATCATCACTTGATTTGAAGAGAATCCTATTGAACATTAAGAATGTTTTCTATTAGTGTCATGAAATAAATTCTTCTCATAAAGAGAAATTAGAGTAGGAGGAACATTCACTACATCATAGGATATGATTCACACATTCTATATTATATCTTTATTAGACAATCAATATATTGTTCTAGATCCGTACATTCATGAGTTAAGAACTACACTACCAGGGGAATTCTCCATGCCAATTAAATTCAAAAACACATTTAGAGAATTATAATCCATTTTATCCCAATATCTTACTGCCTTGGAAAAAACTGTTGACTAACCCCCTTGGCATGTACCAATGTATTAGAAACCAAATTAGTAAGCCTAGATTTGTCCATACCTGGAGACCTAGAAACAATATCGCAGATTAGGGACTAACTTACTATAAAAGAAATATCATTTCCTTTGTGACCATTTTTAGTATCATGTATTTAAGGTAAAATTACAAACAAATAATATATCATAATAGTATTTTATGTTTCATGTGCTAGTTAATGATGAGAAGATTAAGAGACATAAAGACCAGATCCCACCACATTCCAACAAACAACATCTGCCCTTTGAGAGTGGATAATTATAAGTTCAATGATTGAATGATTTTTTTGATTCTATGAAATAGTTTTCATGTAAGAGATAAATTTAAATTAAAAATTTATAATTTTTTTGAAGATATAAATTTATGCTCCTACCCCAACTATAAATGGGAATCCTTTTGAGCCTTATCATACAAGTGAATCGATCCTTCTTTAAAATTAACATCACATGTATATCCACAAATTCTATTTCCAATTAAATAAATAAATGATGATCCATAATTAAAATATATATTTTCTATATCCATAAGAGAATTAATGGTAATGATACTCCCTAAAAAAGATAGTTACTTTTCTACATTCACTTTAAAACTAACACAACCGATTTTTTGCGAACAATGATATTATATTTCATCATCTTTCTAGTATTCTGTGAATCCGCTATATATGGAGCCACAAATGGAAGAAAATAGGTCCCTTTACCCACAAAAGTTTCAACTAGATATTTTTGGATTCACCAATTGAATAACATTATATACTTATACCTTTCATGAAAATCATTTTCTAGGTGTCCATTCAAACCACTAACTTTACATGAAATTATCTTATGACCTACATCTTTTGAGTTCACAAAAATACATAAATATAAGAAAAAATGAAGTATCTCATACTATACATGAATTTTAATGTCTTCATTAAAAATATAGAGAATTAATTTTTCAATCAAGGTGTCACTGATATCCACATCCTCTAGAAACCATTCAAAATGGTTAAACAAGACAATCTCACTCTCTCTGCTAGATAGATTGGAACACTAATAGTTGTCATTATATCATGAATAATCATTAGATACAAAATGATCCAATAACTTCCATGGATCCCAATCCAAATGAAAGGAAAAGAATTAATATCAAGTGGAAAATTGAAATCAAGACTCCATTTACAATCATAGAGGGAACCAAGATTCAATAACAAAGATTTAATTCTCCATGCTTCCTAAGTTAGACCATCCTTTGGAAATAAACCAAGGAATAACCCATATCCAATTAAAACAAACATCCATCCTCAAAAACCCCGTATTATAGAAACCTTATAAACTTGGTCCACAAGATTCCAATGCTTCTATCTGTTTTAATGAATAAATCTCACAATAATAGAGTTCTTACCCATAGAAACCATTTGTGAAATATCCTCTAGATTAATCTCAAAACAAGCCTACAAACCCTTAATGATGACCTTACTAGTTGTTGAATCCATAAATAATGATGGAATAATCCAACATAACCAAACAACCATATACACACTCTAAACCCCCCCTCTGAAGGCATGAAATTAACTATTGACCTAAAATCATCAATGAGTACCTCCACCCAATTAGCACAAGTGAATCGCAATGGTGTCTTGGTACTATGAAGTCTAACTCATTTCTATATGAATAAAATATAGATATATATAATTATAATAAATAATATATCTATAAGTTAGAAATTATAAATCAATTTACATATAATTTTTACTTTTTTTTTAATTTTGGAATTTTATAATTAATAATATATTATTAAACCCAATAATACATATATGTATATTTTATATAGCTGATAATTTTTTTTACTAATACAATTTATATTTTTTTCTTAATATAATAATAATTTTTTATTCTTTTAAATAAAATTTATATTAAATTTAAAATTAATTGTTAATGTATTGAAAATAACCATCTACAAATTGTAGCATCGTTATTAATATTTTTAAATATATGTATAATTTTTATGATATAAATATTTATTAATTTA
This sequence comes from Viscum album, assembly GCA_963277665.1. Classification (NCBI taxonomy): domain Eukaryota; kingdom Viridiplantae; phylum Streptophyta; class Magnoliopsida; order Santalales; family Viscaceae; genus Viscum; species Viscum album. Next base: position 361,752,907 of record OY728125.1, read on the forward strand.
CATATTTAATAGTTTTTTAATGATAATAAAAATTATTTAAATTAAAGTATTTTTAATATTAGTATATATAATTAATATTACATATATTTATATAATTAATAATTTATTGTAAAAATTTTGTATTTAAATAATATTTTTATATTTATTTATTTGTTTATATATATTAAGCACATATTTAATCATTTATGTAATTAATAGTATTTTATAAATAAAACTATCCTCATTTAAATATAATTATTAATAGTTAATGTTTTTAAAGAAATTAATAATATATGCATATTTTAATTACATTGTGTTGTGTTTTATCTTCCAAATTTCTCTTTTTGTAAAAATACATAAAATTATTTATTAATATAACTATACATTTATATATTTAATGATATATTTTTTAAATTTTTTTATTCTTTTATAAAAATAATTATATTTTTAATTATAATTAATAACTTTTTCAAATAAGGTGTAAACTCTAACATATCAAGTGGTAACCCATACGTTTCAAGAATTTATCATTTCAGTTATTAGAATTGATAAATATTCTTGTTTTAGTGATAACATTACCCTGATAGAGGTGGTAACCCTTACATATTAGGTGGTAACTCATATATAAAAAGGGGTAACCCGTACAAATCAAGTCGGTGACTCTTACACAGAGGTCTCCATCCATGATAATTTTTTCACTGATAAATATACTTATATCAGTGAAAACCTTTGCCTTGATAAAAGTATCATCATAATATTAGAAAAAAGATGCATAAGAATTACACCTTACAAATATTCAGTTTAATCTTATATAGATACCTTTAGCAATGATAATTTTAATACTGATAGCTTACCTATATCAATGCTATAATTAGTGCTTTCAAAGGTCTATCTGTAGGATAAAATTGAAGTTTTATAAAGAGTAATTATTTTTTAGATTTTCTAATATTATAATAGTCCTTTATTAAGGATAACCTTATCACTAATATAGGAATATTTATTAGTGATAAAATTATCACAAATATGGGATACTTTATTGGGAATATCAATTTTAGCACTGGTAAAATCTTCTTTTGTCAGTGATTTGAAGTAAGCACAAATAAAGACCAATAAATCTTTATAGAATAACCATAAATGAAATATTTATTTGATAATTTATTCAAGATATTTTTTAATTCAAAATTTACAACACCTCTTGTTACACCTAGGTTTTAAAATTTTAATTTTTTATGGTTCAGGTTGGGTTCTTGGTCGTTTTCTTTAGGGTTATATGAGATTAGTTTGAAATTTTGGGGCACTATTTCTCTCATATTCTGGGCCCATATATCACCATAGGTTCCCCCTTATTTACCATTTAATTTTTAAGAAAATGTATAGGTTTTGGGTGGCCCGAACATGCCACATGGTTTGGCCACACAATTTACTAAGTCGCGCGGACAAACCGTGCACAATGTCTAAGTCATAATTTTTTTATTTTATTCCAAGTTTTCCATTCTGAGATTAAACCTATATTACCCAATTGTTCTCTCATTTTATCCTAGCAGAAATGGAAGGATCCCACGATCTTTCAACATCTTTTGGAAGCCTGTTTTAAGGGTTTTTGATGGTGTAACTACACAATTCTTCAAATAAGTGATTTCCTCCCTTGTTATTTCATTATACTTAGGGATTCTTCCTGATTTCTTGAAATTACACATTTACAACACCTAGGGATTCATCTGTAAGGACTAATTTTGTGTTTCATGGTTAAATATTGTGGATCAAGGTTCATTTTCAATCTATTGCGGTGCGGTTTTGTGGTCATTGAAGTTTCCCACAATGATTTCATATTTTTGACATCTAAGGTAGGTGGTTCAATGTGTAATAATTCTTTATGACTTATCTTTGCCCACTTTAACTTCATATAATGTTTTATACCAAGTGTTTGTGGTGTGAAAACAATTTTCTTAGAGTTGGTTAAGAATTTGATTTTAATGATTCATTTTTTCTTAAAATTGTGTATTTTGTATGTTTAAATCATGAGGTATCATTTGGGTTAATTTTATAATGTATGAAAGTGGTTTACTTAATGTTTCTAGGGATTCCAATTCTATATTGGTATGGTATTTGGGTTCATTTTTCCTTTAATGGTGTGTCTTAATATATTTTGTGTGAAAATCCTTGCTTTATTTCTTGAAATTGTTTTAGGAAACTTTTATACGGTTTATTGAGTTACAAAAAGAGTGAAAAAAGGTTTGGGTACAATTTTCGTGGGTGTATGTGCTTAAAATTATTTTTTAAAGAGAAGGTGGTTATTGTTTATGTCAAATGTTTTGATAATGGTTCATAAATTGTTGATATGATTTATCAAATTGTGAGAAAGGTGTGAGACATATTTGTGGGCTGTTTTGGTATGTGTGTGATATTAAAATGAATTTTAATGTGAAACTGGTATTATGTGACATGTTTCTGGGATATTTAGTATGTTTATGATTTATAAATGGAATTTTAATGTGAAAATATTACTTTATGACATGTGGAACATGATTGAGCACAAATAGGGTAACCCAGGTTTCTAGGTTGGCGGACTGGGGCTAGTATTATAGTGATCTACTAGTGGACTCATAACTATTTCACTTAGAAGGTTTTATAATGATAATAGTAACTAAAATATGATGATGTTTTGGGACCACTAGGCCATAGGGGTTTTTACCCTTAGTAGCTCATGCATGATAATTTTTTTGATTATGGTTACTTTTACACTGAGATATGATGTACCAAGGGCCCAAAAACTAACTAGTTCCTAGGGGAATTCTTGTGACTAGTGCTAAATGGTAATATTGTATATACAATCAAAATACAATGTGTTTATTGGAAAATTAAGTATCATGTGAGTTTTATTTAAATGGTTGGATTCTTTAAAGTTTCCCTCTTAAAAACTGTTTTCATTTAATGTTTCATCCTTTAAAATATTTCCTTGAATTTTCCTATTTATAAAACATTCTTTCTATTTCTCTTAAAATGTTTGTCACATGGAATATTTTTGGGTATAATCCTATTGGTCTTAGGATCACACCCTACATACACCTTTGGATGTAATTAGACTTGATAATGTTTGAAACATGCAAGGGAAGGGTCTTAGGTAATGGGGTTTTAGGTTGTTATTCTCTTTTCTCAATGTGGTGTTGAAAAGATGGCTTGAGGGAGACACCCCCATGTCATGTGGTGGTCTTTATGTAGGAAGTTATGCTACCTTTTGTTGTAGTCCTTGTGGTTGTCGTGTGAAAATTTCCACTTCAATTCTGAATTTTATTAAAGGCTTGTTTGGAGTAAATTTTTATATTCGGTTTATTCACTATTGGCAGTTGTTTTATGATTATAAACATAGGTGAAATAATTACTAAACATTATTTATGATACCCAATCACTTGTACCAGCCCATGGGGAAAGGTAATTCCCCTAGGTCCTTTCCACAGACTGGGTTGGGAATTAGTTTGGATGGAAACCATATCTGGTTCATGATAAAAATGGTATCAAATGAAGGTCCTATCTTTTTTGGTCATGTTCTTTTGGGAATGTGTCTATGTAGAATAGATAAAGTATTTTAAGGACATGAAATTATGATTATGAGTAGGGTTACCATCCATCACACCTCATGATGGGTTTCACGTCTCTAGGTGAAGTTGGGTTTCATTTGAGTCCTTTGGTCCTTGTGGTTTTTTGTTATTGGGGGAAACGAAATAGGAGTTGGGCCATTGGTTTTAGTGATATCGAAAGGCCTATCTAGCCACACGAAGGTAGGGATATTGTCCTAGAACAATCTCCCTGAAGATAGTGTGATTGGAATATGGATACTAACTATATGTCTGAGTGACCCATCAACACTAGCCTCCCTTTAATTTTATCGGTATCATTGTGGGTTTTGGAAAAACATTATGAAAGATCTTGTTTGAAAATTTGATAAATGAGACCTTAAAATGAAAATGTATTTGAGAACATGTGATACAATTTATTGAGATTGGATTTTCATAATTTAAACATTTGGTTTACATAAATTAAGGTGTAAGTTATTATAAAGTGGGTTTTTGATATTTGTTTTAAATGGGATTATAAAGTGGGAATGGTGTGATTTTCAAAGGGATTTAAAATGGGTTTCTAGAATTGTTTTGACTGAGGTTTTGAAAAGGTGGATTATCATGAAATAGTCTATATATAAGATGATATTGGATTTTTATAGTAAGAACACGTGGATTCATAAACTCGAAGGTTTGGAAAACAATGATGATTTTTAAGTGGGTTTTATTTAAAGTGTCAGTGATTTTATAAATTGGGTTTTTGTGAGATTTTGAATGGGATTAGTATTGTGACTAGTGGTTTTGATAAGAGGATGTATGGGTTGATTGCTATTTTAAAAAATGGATTTTTTTTTGGTTTTTTTCTTTTGGTATTTCAGTGAGTGGTCACATGTATATGATATGTGTGATAAGTGAATTGGTGCCTAGTTTGGCATGAGGATAATGCTTGTGAGAGGTTCAGTGGGATACAATTGTTGAATGTGCATTCCACCCTCCCAGTTTTATTTTTGGAAGTGCTTTTAAAGAAATGATAGAGTTTCTGGGGACCAATAGTAATATGATGATTCTTCTTATGTTTTTGTAAAGTTGTAGTAGGGTGTTTCAAGTTCAATAAAACCTATTGTTTGAATGATTTTTTGGTATTTTGTATCGTTGACATGTGGGGATGATGTTTTGGTTAGTGTCCTCTTACAAGAATAATTTTGGGAAGCCTTTAAGGTGGTTCCTCTAATGTGTTCGGTTTAGGTTATTGGTACGTTTTGATGAAGGAACATATTGATTGGGTCCCAAGGTTATATTGTTTGCTAGGGTATTACCCCATAAAGAGTTAATGCACGATTGAAGTGTGACTATAAGCGATTCAACATTATCAGATGCTCTATTTGATCAAAATAAGTAATTTATTATTAATCTTTGGAGATTGGGTCTACCCCCACTTTATATTTGGTTAAGTCGATCCTATCGTAGAGGAATAATGGATTTGTAAGGTTGAAATAGACCTTAGACTCTTAATTTTCATGAGTTGTCAATGGTGATGTTTGAAACCATTGTGTTTTTAGGTTCTACCTGGAAGAAGTGAAAGGGAATTCTAGTGAGGAAAGGTAAAATAGTATACAGTTGATGGTTTTAGTAGTAGTATTAAAGGGGTTTTGGATATATAATTGGTTTCTCACAAGAAAGGGATTAACGTCAGTCCACTAGTATGGAAAATATGGTCATTCAAGGCTGTTAGGGATGTTTTTGGTAATCTCATGCTTCTTAGGACTCATTTTAAGGTCCCACTCCATGTAATGTCTAGATTAAATACTAGGGTCATGTTTAGTGGCACCTTTACGGGATGTGTTTTATTTTAATGTCAAAGGTGGATGTTGAGGAACTATTTGATGGATTTCTCTTAAATGAAAGTGTATTTTCATCCACAAATTACTAAAATTATCTATCCTAAATGAACTTGTCTTCCATGAGTTATTAATTATTCTATATATTGTTTGGGGTGAGATGGAAAATGAGTATGCATCTTCGAGGACCCTATCTAGGTGAATATGCCATGTTAGTGTAATGAGGGTTTCAATGCGTGTTATATCCTAGTGGTTTGGTCTAAGAGGTGATGTGGTTTCTTATGGCACCAAAAGGAGAATTTTCTATTGAGGGGTTTTCAATATATTAATATAGGGATGAAGATTCCTCAATCATCTGAGCCCCAAATATAGGACCCATAGTGAGTCTAGTGCATAGTTAGGAAAACTCCATGGGGGTAAAGGATCTATGTATAACTTATATCTCCAGAGTGGGATGTAGAGATAGATTTAGGTTTTGATGTGGTTGTTTATTTTCAAGATTCTGAGTGTAATAGAAAGGGACATACAGGCCCTGTCCCTTTGGGTTGTAATCCGTGTTAGTGGAAGAGTCCCAACTTGGTTAAAAAGTGGCATGATGGTTTTGTCTTTTCCAAACCCTAGTTCTGGAACCCTTGAACGTAAAACTCTTAATATGGTTGTTCATGTATGAATAACCTTATAGGTTTATTTCGACCTTGATTTTGGCTGGAATCATCTAACGATGGTAATGATCATGGGACTAGCGATCCACATTGCGTCTCTATTGGTTTGGAGTTTTTTTGAATGGGCCTCTTTTAGTGGTAGAATAAATTGTGTGGGAATCACCCATGTTAGCCCATGTTGGGTATCTTTTTTCGGCCTATGATAGTTGGTTAATATGGTCAGATAATTATGGTGGAGAGACCCACCATGGGTCTCATGTATTTTCTTTTGGAATAAGTTGAATTTTAGTCTACCCCGGGTGGTGCGGAGTCTGTTCGGGATTCCCCCTGTTTGTTTCCTTGTTCTATCTTGGAAAATTAAATCACCTCCTATGGTGGGATGTCTGTATGGACCGCCCTGTGTTGGTATTATTGTTCAGCCTTGGGTGGTAGTTTCTTTCTTTATTGGGGAAATCATCTGGGTCTCCATATATTAGCAATTTTTTTGTGTTCCTATTGTTGGCTTGGTAGTAGGTAATCCCTTTCAGATCTATCTAATTACCAACTTCTTTCTTGGGTAAACGTTGGGATTGGAGTGATACCAATGGTTTTGTTGAAGTATGGTTGTGGTAACACCATTTTAATATGTTGTTGTTTTAAGGTGGACAGTTTCAATGTCTCAGGATTTTGGGATGAGTGTAGTGGGAGTATCCTTTCCATTTTTTGATCAAATAGAGGTGTTTTGGCTTGGTGGGTGGGGGGGGGGGGAGGGAGGTGACCCTTAGCGGGGGAGGATTCCGTCTTGGCCTATCGAGTTAGATCATAGACCTATTTTCTTACATGTAGTGTCCTTATTGTCTTTTTGTTGGGAACCCCATATAAACATGGAAATAGTATTTGGATTATATTTTACATCTGACATTGTTTTGGATTTCTAGGGGTGGAAAGTGGTATGGTGGGGAGAATTGTCACACCCATGTTTTTAATTTTTAATTCGTTCTAGTTTGGATCGGGTATGTGGTAAATTTCACCAAATTTAGGTGTGAGAGGTTTAAAATTTTGTGTATTATTTATCATCCATTCTTGGTCTATATTTCCACCTAATTTCCCCCTTTAACCCAATTGAATTTTGAAGAAAACGGAAATGTTTTGGGTGGCTAGAACATAACACACGGTTTAGCTGCATGGTTTACTAAAACTTGCAGACAAACCATGCATAATGTATAGGTCATAATTTTTTTATGTTATTCCATGTTTTCCCTTCCAAGATAAAACCTATCTTTCCCCTTTCTTCTCCCAATTGGTCCTAGGAGCCATGGATGTCTCCCAATATCCCTTAAGCTCTTTTATAAACATATTTTCAAGGTGTTTTTTGTTGGTGGAACTTCATGATTCTTTATGTATGTGAATTCCTCCTTTATTCCTTCATTATCCTTATGGTTTCTTCCCTCTTAATTGAAGTTTCACATTTCCAACAACTAGGCTTCATCATTAATGTCTAATTTTTTGTTTATTGGTTTAATATTGTGGACCATGGTTCATTTTCACTCCCTTATAGTATGGTTAAAGTACCACACAAAGATTTGGGGTTTTTAAAATAAATGGTAGGTGGTTTCATGTGTAAGAATTCATTAATTATTTATCTTTACTCACATGACCTTGTTAGTATGTTTCTTACCTAGTGTGTGTGGTGCGAAAACCATTTTTGATAGAGTTGGTTAAGAATTTGATTTTAAAGTTGAATTTTGGATTAAAATCGTGTGTTTTTCACGTGTAAGTCATGTGGTATCATTTTAAGACATTTAATAATATTAGAAAGTGGTTTACTGAATTTTTTAGGGCTACCGATTCTATTTTGGTATGGTATTGGGGTGCATTTGGACTTTTGATAAAGGTTTTGGATGCATTTTCTTTGAAAATACTTTCTATATTTCATAAACTTGATTTATGAAAATTTTAAATGCTTTATTAAGTTACACAAAGAGTGAAAAATATGTCTGGGTACTATTTTTATTGGTTTATAATCTGAAAATTGGTTTTTGAAAGACAAAGTGATGATTTGTGATGTCAAATTTTTTGGGAATTTTTTATATATTATTGAGATGATTTGTTAAATTGTGTGAAAGGCAAGAGACATGTTTGTGGGTTGTTTTGGTGTGTGAATGATGTTAAAATGAATTTGAATGTGAAAAAGGTATTATGTGACATGTTTCTAGGCTGTTTAGTGTGTGTATGATTTAGAAATGGAATTTTCATGTGAAAATATTATTTTATGACCTGTGGAACCATATTGAGCACAAAGAGGGAAACATGGGTATCTAGGTGGGTAGACTAGTAGAAGTATTCTTGTGATTTGGTAGTGCCATCATCCTTGTTTCACATTTCAAGATTGATGATGACAACACCAACTAAACAATGATGATGTTTGGGGACCACTAAGCTATTGGGGGTTCCCCACCTAGTGGCTAATGCATGAGAAGGTTATTGGTTGTGGTAACATTTACACTGAGATACAATGTACCTAGGTCCCCAAAACTAAATAGTCCCAAGGGGTGTTCCCGTGACTAGTTCCCATTAGCTATATTGTACATATTGTCATAATATTGTGTATTGTTTTTCAAAAATTCAGTATCATGGGTGTTTTATTTAAAATTTTACATTCTTTAATGTTTACCTCTTGAAAACTGTTTTCATTTATAGTTAAATCTTTTAGAAATTGATACTATAATTTTCTAGTTTATAAAACATTCAAGATGTTTGTCTTTAAATGTATATAACATGGAATATTTTTGGGTGGAATCCTATGAGTCTTAGGCTCCCATCCAACTCACACCTTTGGGTGTATGTAGACTTGATAATGTTTGAAATAGGTATGGGAAAGGTCTTTGGAGACAGTGTTTCTGGTTGTTACCTTCTTTTATATATGTAGTGTTGTAGAGATGGCCTGAGGGAAACACCCTCTTGTTGTGTGGTTGTTTTTATGTTAGACTTAATACTACATTTTTTTATTCCTCTTGTTTGTGTTTTGAAACTATGCACTTCAATTCGGAATTTTATTAAAGGCTTGTTTGGAGTTAATTTTAAGATTTGGTTTATTGATTATTGTTTGGTGTTTTATGATTATAAACTTGAGTGAAATCATTTCCAAACATTATTTATGTTACCCGAACACTTGTTTTAGCCTATGGGGATATTGAACGCCCTTCTAGCTTTGCCGCCAACCGGGTTGGGCACTGCTTTGGATGGTGACCAGATCTAGTTCATGAATCCCCTCAAATCATTTTATGAATGATTCCACTTTAAAAATTCAAGGTATTCTATATCCTAAAATTGGGATATGTTTTTTTTGTGATCTTATAGACTATTATTAATTTAAAGGGATTCCACAATTTATAACAACCCCTCACGAAAATCATTTATTAATTTCATTTTTTGTTTTAATTTTTTAATTTTTTTCATTAAACGAGTCACAATATGTTGTAAATATGAATTTATAATTGAAATTCCACTTTTCTTAGTGTTTGGGTAGAGTTTTTTTGAATGTAAATGTTTAAAAAGGGTTTATTAAACAAAAAATTATGATTTCTTCAGTAAAGATTGGAAATGATTTTTTTCATTTTTATATATGTACTCACTAGGAGTGGAATATAACTACCCAAACATCTTACAAATAAATTGTACTTATCATTAGAAGAATATTCATTACCAAAAATTATGATCTTCTACAGTACTATAATGTTTTAGTGTCCTTGAAATCATGGATACATAAAAAAATTGTAATGAATGATCTACGTTTTTATCATTAATTTCATTAGAACAAGAACTCCTCTTATAAATAATGAACTTAAAAACATTCCTTACAATATGGGGAGGGTAAACATAAAAAGGGTGTGAACAAATGCTCAGTATGTGTAAACATAAGATATATAAAACAATTATCATAAACTAGAATAATATAAGACTAAGGGCGTGAGAACATGAGATTAATAGTAGAAAATCAAATGCCTCAATTCATAGATCATAAACATGAAACACTAAATAATTTTTTATCACTAAAATAACATCATACTTAATAGTGTTAAATTATCAATAACTATTCATGAACCATGAGAACATATCATAATAATTGTAAATAAGCTTTTGGAATACACACACGTATAGAAAATAATTTCCTTAGTCAATGGTCTCTGGTAAAACTGTCACATTGGATTTGTTTCACTCCCCATTACATCATTTCCTTAGTTTAGGATCACCCACAAGACTATTTTATTAGACAAAGTCCCTTTATAAACTGGGTTCATTCCCCATTCCAACCCTTATTATCCCATGATATATCCTTATTTTCCCAATTTATTGTAGGACTATATAATTCAAGGACAACCCATCATATAATGAAAACTATACATAGGTGTGCCACAAGATAATAAAGAATTCATCATATCATCATATCATAACCCATGGAAATGAAATGAGTTTCATAAAATTACAACCATCATAATCTTAAAACATCCATATAAATAATAATGATAATATCATTGGATCATATCCTAAGTAAACCATATAAAAGATAGAATGATGCTTGTTGGTTGAAGTGGAAAACTTAGGAGGGGAAAGGGGTAATTGAGTTTATAATAATTTTTTAAAAATAAATTTAAAGCATGAGCCCCCCAATATACTAAAAGAACCTTGTTAATAAAAACTATAGAAATATATAATTTGTTTTTTTAAAAAATATATTATCAAAGATTGAATTTTTTTTTGTTAAAATAAATGATGAAATAACTTTATCTTTTGAAACAAAAGTACTTGATCAAACACTCTATATAGAACACAAATTAATATTATCTTTCATTGTAATGTTTTGATATAGATTTTAAAAAAGGTATTGTTTTTAATTTTGATATAAATAAACCAAAAAAAAACCAAGAGGAATTAAAACAAGGGGTTCAATCTCAATCCAATACTTAATACCCTCCTCTAGGTAATCAACCTCTCATAAATAGTTTAGTAAATAATAAACTTGATCCCCAACCTAGACCATGTTTTATAGAAAACAACACACAATGTCATCAAGGTAAAAATCCAATTCCAAAGTTATAACTGGGTTCAAAATAAGTACAACACACTCACAATATCTTCCACAATTTTCATGCGTATAAAAATTATGAAAGATAAGAGAGTGTGTTGATAACTCTCCATTTAAGTAAACGAGGCTTTGTTTTGTAGATAAATATAGTAACAATAAACATATCTCAAATATAAATCATAAAATTTTTGATAAAATGATTATAGATGGGAAAACTTGATTTCTCTTAATATTATTAGTTTTAGATGTTCCTAGGTGCTTAAATATATCTTTGTATCAATATTGAAAAAGTTCCAAAAAAATTTATAGCAAAAGAGAGTGTCATGATGGTCTGATAATTATTTTGTTTTTCATTCTATAATGGTACAAAATCCTTCCACACATAGATATATTATATATATTTATTGATTTGGAATATGATGGATAGTTTTATCTATACATGTATCACTCTCAAACACTTATATCACATATTATGGAGTCATTCTAAATTTATATTACCCCAGGTATAATTATCTATTATATAATAATTATAACACAACTCGAATTATTATAATGATCACCAAATTAGGATATTATAACTCTTTTTAATGCATTCATATAGTATTTTAAGGATAATGATTCTTAAATCAATGTGTATATGACTTTAATTAATTCATTAATCTATTCATTGGAGAAATTTGACATTAATATAGATAGAAATGGCAACACTTAATGGTAGTTTATCCTAGTTGCAGGATACTTGAAATATATCATAAACTGATAGTAGATCAACCTAGTGGTACATCTGACTTGATGTAGATCTGTCTGGTAGTAGATGTTTCTGATGGTAGATGTGTTTGATTGTAGATGTGTCTGATGGTAGATGTGTTCTACTATATATGTTTCTGATAATAGATGTGTCCACCAGAAGATCTATTGTTTGCATGCTATCACTGATGGTAGATCCATTGAACTAATGGTAGACCATCACATAACCAAATTTTTTCATCATTTTACTAGAAAAAGATTTACTATCATAAAACATTAACATTTTTATAAACATAACAAACATGATTTGTTATCATTAAAATAATGAGGTGATCCAAATATATCCATTTTTTATGATAAAAAATCATAGAATTTATAAACATGTATATAAAAAAATTATAGAGATTTGTATATAATAATATGAAGAATGTTCTTCTTAATATTTAACAGTATGGATTTCATAATTACCATGTGATAATTAAAATACTAAATTCCATTTATGTATACTACCCATTTTTTTATTATAAATAATAAAAATAAATAAAATATATGTAATAGAGATGAACAAAAGAAAAATTTCATTAGACCTAAATGTCAAATATTACATCCTAGGAAGTAATAAAGGGAAAATGAATTCTATATAAAATAGTAATGTAAGTATGAACCACACTCTACCTGATGTGATAAAGGAACGAATATAAATTTTCTTTTTACAAAATCTAGAAGGGTAGAGGTAGGGGGTGTATGAGTTAGTGGAGGAGGTTCCCTGACTATGACAGGACTATGATTCCTAACTGCCTCAATTGGATTCATTCTAAAAGGTTGGAATACTATAGGAAGAGGTTCTAAAGAAGGTGCAGATGTGATGGGAGAAAAGTGTATACCCTGAGGTTCTAATAGTGTAGTCCAAGATGAATATATAAATGATCTCATCAATTGACAAAATATTGTGACAATTTTTCCACCATACTCCATTTCATTAAATAAATCATTATTTTATTCCATGAAAACCTGGAGGAAAGTGGAATAAACCTTTATCTAATTCAGTTTATCTTTTAATTAACAGGTTACAGGATGAATTATTATATTCTTACCAGGAAAAATATGATGAAAATTTATATCATTCATTTTATAAATCCTAGAAACATAATTTTTAATTTTACTAGTGGTATTTTCTCCGTCACTCCTAGAATCTGTTATGAATTCTCAAAAAATATTATAAATATGCTCACCATGTTCCTTTATTTGATGTTTTTCCTCTTGATGATATATTTGGAGATCACACAATTCATCATTTAGTTTCTATCTAGCAATTTAATGAATCACATCTACACCATCTGAATAAGTATCAAGAGGTGGATCACTAGAAGTAGAAGCAAAAACTATTGGTAGAGACTCCAATATATCAAGAATTGTAAACAGACATTAATCAATGATCCCTCTTATCACTTGTATGATGGATATAGTATCTTCTAAATGATCAACCAATGAATTGTTCTTAATTTCTGGTTCATACCTTTTTAAAATCATCATAGGCTAGATACGTGTGATTACTAATTTGAAAATATATTTGGTAACAACTTCCCTAATTCTAGCCTCTCGAGGCGGTGTGCATCCAATCATTCCACTCATATACAATAGTATGATTACAATAAAATAATATAATTACTCTTTTATCACATATCCATGATGAAGATAATGATAAGGATTATTATATTTAATCATCTCTTGTATAGGAAATACAGTCACTTCATGTCTCGACTAAGCTTCATGAAAACTATAAATAAAAGATTATAATTAAACTTTCTCTTTAATCAGTCCAACTAGAGATCCATTAGGCTATTTTTCATCAATAGATATGGTAATTCCACGATGATTTTATGGACTGAAATGGAAATCATAATCTTCATCTGAGTATGAATAATAAATCCCTAGCTGAGCAGATACTCAGGATTTCTCCTCCTTAGAAGGTTATCTCTCATTATCTTTATCAGATAAAACATTCATATATTTAATAATAGAACATTGAACCCCATCATTATTTCCATTCTAATATTTAGAAACATGGTCCTCATAACCATTTACATCATTTTAATCATCATAAACATTAACCAAATAACATTATCTCTCAAAAAACAATTTCTCAAAATACATTTCTTTTGAGAAATTAGTTACCTTAGAATCTTCACCTTCACTGAGTAATATTTCTCTACAAGGAACAGAAATTGATGGAATAGAAGGTCCATAATAAACCTTAGGGATTATAAAAACATCAGGGTCACTAAATATCTCAACTAAAATATCCAACAACTCTTATTCTCTTTATCTTGCTTCATTTTCTTCAGCATCAACCTCAACATACTCATTAGAGGAATATACCACAACATCATCAGGCTCTAAGATAAGATAAAACTAGTCTCTTGGCCTAGTAAAATTCTCTATGGGATTAAAATTAATAAAAATATTGTCATTACTGTCCACAATTTTCATCATCTAATAATTATAATTTACTTTCATTCTCTTGTGAGTATAATAACATTGACAAAAACCTCCCCATTTGATTATAGCCTCTTCATCTTCAGACACTAGTTGTTTTGATTCCAACATAGAAAAAATTAACATAGGGTAGATAAATGAATTAGATATAGATGAGGTATCTATCATTTCAATTATATAGACCATAAAGTATCTAAATATGTTTATTATATCTCATTTTTTTCATAATAAATACTAATAATACATCCTGGTACCACAAAGTTCTAAAGTCACCCTTCCCAGGAAAAATAATATGTTGGATAAATTCAAACAAAATCATACAATCCTTATTGATATCTATATATATAGACCTTAACATAGTAGAAATTCTAGTTAACTCAAATAGAGAATCCCCATACCTGAAGAATTCACTATTTTTGGGAATAAATCACCAAAAATATTTAGATTTACCATTATAAGGTACATTGATGCATCTTACCTATTATTTCGATGAAAATATTTCTTCTTTTTCATCAATCACATTTCTAATAATATATTTCCTTTCACCAAAATTGTACTCCACATACTAATAAATATTTTGATCCAACCTAAAATAGAATGTTTGGTCATTCTCCAAAACCAATTTGATCCATCCTTGGTTATGGATCATATTCATCACTACTGACATACTGAAAACTAACAAATCAATATCTATTTCCTTTTATAAGCAATAACACAGGACGAGAGTTGGGGGTTCTTCAGTTTAAAAATAGTGTACCAGTTATATTCACCTTGCAATTTCATTGAGATGTATGATCTTTTAACAGATGAGACAATAATGCATTTGAATCTCACTATCAATTCACTGATTTGATGGAAGAAGGGAGAATTCAAGGTATTTTTTAGGTCTAAAGAGAAATTTTAAGGAAATGTTTTAAGGAGGTGAGAGTGAGGGAGACATGCCATGATTTTATTGCAATACAATTTTACTATTTATGTATTTTTAATTTAAAAATATAATAAAATTTGAATTTATAAACCCCTTAAAAATTTTTTCACAAAAAAATAGGGATGGTATCATATTGTTGGAAACACATGAACGATTGATCTCTAAAATTTGGAAACCAATTGTAGATTACTAATGGTGGAAAACTAATGGTGGATCACTAATGGTAGTCAACTAATGGAATATTTCCAATTATTTATCACCAATGGTAGATCACCAATAGTGGATCGCCTATGGTAGATCACCAATGGTATATTACCAATTGTAGATCACCCATAATAGATCACCAACAACAAATCACAAATAGTAGATTACTAATGGTAGAATTTTCGAAAAAGTAAATATGAAGATAAATATCTAATAAAATTTTACCATTCATATTTAATGTATGATATATCCTATTCTCTTATAGTTCAAAGGATTTGTAAATATGTCATCATGATGATGTTAAGTTCCAATGAATTCAAGAGTTACATCAGCCTTTTGGAAATGATCTCTCAAAAAGTGGTGTCTTATATAAATTTGTTTGGTCCAAGAATGAGATAAGGGATCCTTAGAGATATTATCCATGGCCATATTTTAGAAATTAATATGAACATGTCAATATTGATTTCTGTATTGTAGTAAATTATGTTTCATCCATAGAATCTATGCACATTAACTACATGCAGTTATATTCTCAACCTTTGTAGTTATTAGTAAAACACAATTTTTTTCACTACACCATAATCCTATTGAATTTCCCAAAAGCTGACATGTACTATAGGTGATTTTTCTATCTAATATACAATAATAAAAAAAATCATCCGACTAATTCACTAAATCAAATACATGGCCTCTAGGATAAAGAATCCCTAATTTATTTGTATACTTTAGGAATTAAACCTTTTTTGACAACAACTAGATGTGATTCTTTATGATTTTATTGAAATTTGGAACACATAAATATAATAAACATTATATCTAGTCTATTATAAGTTAAATATATAATGTTTCCAATCATACCTTTGTAATTTGTTCGATCAACTAATTTTAAATTTTCATTATGATCTAGTTTTCTAGTTGTCCTCATGGGAGTATCACTACACCATGTGATATCCATATGAAAATGTGGTAAAAGGTATTTGGTGTACTTCCATTAATTTAAAATAGTTCCATATTTATTTTGAAAAATTTTAAAACCAAAAAATATTTTTATTTCACACATATAACTCATTTCACATTCCCTTTACATCATTTTTTAAAAATTAGTACACAAATAATTTATAAAAGATCCAAAAATTATATCCCCAGGAAATTATAATATTAAAAAACCTTTTTATTTTTTTATAAATTAATTCAGATCATCTATGACTTTTGAAAAACCATTAGAAATCAAAAATGAACTATGATTATAATTCCAATCTCCAAGATATTTATTCAAGAAATATAATGTTTTTGTTAATTTAAAAATAATATTTGGAAAATGAGGATTTTGGAATCTAGGGGTTGTTCAACAAAAATTTCCTCTACTATAAAACCATAAAAGAATGCACTATTAACATCCATATGATATAGTTTGAAATTCACATTTACTACATCAGACAAAAAACATTCTAATGGATTCATGTCTATCTTCTAGTGCAAATGTTTCCTCATAGACAATTCATTCTTACTGACTATATCCTTATGTAACCAATAAATATTTGTTTCTAACTATTATGCCTGAATCATCAAATTTGTTTCAAAATAAACATTAGTTCCCATCATTAGAATGTATTAAAAAATATCTACTAGTCCCCATGTATTATTTAATTCAAATATATTAAGTCCTTATTTTATTTCCATTACCCAAAATTCATCACTAATTTCATCATTGTTGATCTTAGGTTTAAACTATGACAAAAAAACGTGATGAACAAACTGATTTCTAAGAGAAGATCTTGTTTGTATTCCATTATCTTGGTATCCAACTATAGCATGCAAGAGATGATATTTATGAGACAAAAAGTTTTGAGAAAAATATTTGTTGGATATTTCATTATCCTATATAGGTTCAGGTTTAGTTTGTTTATCTAAACTAGAAGAATCTTCTATATGTTTCATAGAACTATCAAATGGTTTAGAATTTATATCAAGGTTATACATATAATCATCAAGGTTGTTTCAATAAGTATTAGACTCATGTGAATCTATTTTATCAAACATTACATATAAATATTCTTCTATAATCCAAGTCATTTTATAGAATACCATGTATAACTTAGAAATCAGTTAGAAACCAAAAAATTTAATATAATTAACCTATTTACTTATGTTATAGATGTAATATGGGATTATCTTTAAATGTGGTCATATAATAACTCTATATATTTTGTATAAGACTGTATTCATAGCTTTTCTAAAAAAATATCAAATCATTCTCATTAATTATGATCCATGAAATTTAATGAAGTTTTCTATTTCTCATTTATACTATTTTTTTATGTGTGATAATAGGAGAATAAAATTTATGATTATAGAGATGTTTTAGAATAATGAATTAAAGTCTTTATTATCAAACTCAATTCCATGATAACTTATTAGGGTCTAAATTCTATATTCACTAAAATTTTCAATATTTTAAGAGGACATAGAAAAGAGGGAAGAAGTTTTGCATTTGTGAGATAGAAAGAATACCCAGGTGTATCTAGAAAAGTCATCTAGTAGAACATAAATATAGTTCTTCCTATACAATATAGGAAGGCTAGAGTGTTTACAAAAATCCATGTGAAACAAATATAGGGGTAGTGAAGTTAATTTTTATTTATTTGAGTTGAAATAGATTTTGTGTTGTTTCCCTTTTTTTCATGTGTGATAGAAATTTTCATCTTGGAATTATAGTTTAAGATAGTATCTAACTAACCCTTTACTAGTTAATTTCTAATAGAATTAATATTTCAATGGCCTAATCACCTTTTTGATAGCCAAGAATTTTGAAAAAGGCCCTTATAAAGGGATTTTTTTTATAAAACAAGAAATACTAGTTAACAATATATATATATTAACATTTATCAATGTAGTTAAAACTAAAATATTTTTATAATTAAAAACATTATAGGAATTATATTAATAGATAGGAGAGAAAACATCATCCCATAACAGTGAGACGATAATAATATTATACTTTAATCTATCAATAAAAAGATCTTTAGAAATTAAAATAATACTATAGTTATTTATTTTACTAAGTCCAATTATTTTTCATGTGGGATTTTCTCTAAAGGTGCCATGTAACCCATCAAATTTTATTAGTTTCTTGAAACATGATTATTCCACATTCATGTTTCTAGAGAAGACTCTATCCAAAATACAATAAGTTCATATTGGAACTTTTTAATCTGGTTTCCTAGATAAAATTAAACAAGAAATTATTTTGGTACCCATATCTTACTGGGTCCATAGATATCAGTAATAAGGTATTTATGAATGAATAATTTTTTAACTAGTATCTAGTAAGTATATTTGAGACTTAGATTTAAAAACATTATTATATCCATAATAATAGAAATTATTTATAGAACTAATAGAATTTAAACTAGAAATAATTTTTTTCTTATTTATCTTTCTCTGTCCAGGCTGATATCCATTTCAAATGGTATAATTACGTACATTTTTTTTCTTCTAAAAATATAATTTAAAATATTTTTTCCATTATTTAGTCTCTCCGAAAGAATTTTAAATTGTTCATTAGATAATTTTATCTCATTATTTAATTTTATTTGTTGAGAATTTTTATGTTTTTATATACTAGGATTTGTTTTAATGTGAACAAATAAGGTATGATACTTCATTAGACATTCATATTTACGTGTAAGGTCCTATAATATGGCCTCCAAAATATCAAAATAATTAAAAATTTATTCAGGAGACACGTTTTATTCACTATTTTTATTTTTAGAAAGTTTGGAGTTATGAAAAGATGATGCATAAAAAATATTAGATACCTATAATGTTTTTTTAATAACAAACATTTTGTGTATATCATTCTTATCCTCTCTACTTGAGTTTGAATCTATTTTTTCCTGAATGGCCCAAAGGCATTCACTTTTATTGATTTTTTTGATAACCCTCCTTTAAAGGGATGAGGGGGAATCCTTAATAGTAGTCCAAATTCCAAAATACTGGAATTCAAAATTCATTTTAATTTTAATCTTTCATTAATAATAATTAGTACCATTAAAATAAAGAGGAATATTATCGGAGTTTCCCTCTTGTATCTTATTATACATAAAGATATAAATTTAGAACAAAAATATATTTTAGATCTTTAATTTGAAAATATATCATATTAAAAGGATATTTTAAAAACCATTATCATTCCAAATGATGGTTATAGTGGAAAAACCAAGAGGGGGATGAGTGAATTGTTTTTACAATGAAATTTTTGTTTTAAAAAAAGTAAAACATAACTTCCCAAATTTATTAAAAAACATAGTTTATCAAACCTGCATAACTGTTTAATTTAATTTTTCAAATATATACTCTATGTGGGATAAATGCTCAGTTAAAATTATGTTGGGAATAAATTAACCCTTTGAAACTAAATAACTTAATTAAACACTATATATAGAATAAAAATTATGATTAACTATTAGAGTAATGTTTTGATAAATTTTTTAAAATAAATATAGTTTTGAATTTTGAATATATAAAAATAAAAACTAATAAAAAACTGTGGAATTAAAAAATGGGGGTTTTTCTCATGAAAAGAATTTATCCCATCCACATAGAAACCACCCATGGTAGAGAATTTCATTGAATAATAATCCTGATCCTCAACTAAGATCCGGTTTTATAGACAATAAGATACCCAGATATCCAAATACACAGACTCTTCCACATCTATAACTTTGGTCAAAATAATTACAGGTCACACAACACCTCTTCCATGTTTTTTAGATTAAAAAATGAAGAAATTCGAGAGAGTGTGTCAAGAAATATCAAGTATAGTATAGAAGAATATGTTTTATAGATAAAGAGAGTAAAACTAAAAACATCTGAAGTATAAATCATAATCATAAAGGGAAAATTAATAGAGATTATAAAAAGCGATGTTACAATGTTAGAATAACTTCATATATTCATAGGTCCTTGAATCTATATTTTTAATAAGCTCGAAAAGGATACATAAAATGTATATATAAATGGATGTTCATTACGGTCTGAAAATTATTATGTTTTCAGTCTATAGATATCCATTCTTGATTCAAGAAATGAAAGCTAGTGTTCTCTATTCATGTATCACCCTCATACACATATATCATACATGAGGGAGTTCTTCTAAATTTATATTTCATTAAGTTAAATTATATACTTGAAGATAATGATAATATTTCAAGAATACTTATATTGTGTAAAAAATTAAGAAAGAATATATTTTTCATAATGTGACTCTAGAGTAGTTTAATAATAACAATTATTAAATCCATGTGTGGTTGACTTCATTCAATTTATTAATCTATCCATTTTATAAAGATGAAATTACTTTTGAAAAAAATAGTAACAATCTAGTGTTATCTCATCCTGGATATAGAAACATTAAATGGTAGAAGAAACCGGTAGTAGATATGATTGATATTAGATCAAACTGGCAGTAGATATGAATGGTTGTTGATCAACCCTGAGGTAGATTTGTCTAATCGTATATGTGTATGATGGTAGATGTGTTTGACAATAAATGATCTCATAAGTAGATGTGTCTGATGGTTGATGTGTATGGTGGTATATATTATTGATGGTATATGAGTATGATGGTAGATATGTCTATGGGTAGATTTTTCTGATGGTAGATGTGTCTCATGGTATATGTTTCCTATAAAATATATAATGGAAGAATGAACTAACTCATGGTAGATCTGTTGAACTAATGATAGATCGATACTTAGCCAAATTGGTTAAAACATTACTAGAAATAGATTTATTATCATAATATATTGAAATTTTTAGTAACATAAAAAACATGATTTGTGATCATTAAAATAAGGAGGTGCTAACAATGTTATTATAAATAAAAGTTTATTTAAAAGATACCATGAACAATACTTGATGAAAATATAATTTTCCTTTGAAATTACTAATTTAGAATAAAATAATATAAAAATTATTCTGGAAAATATTTTTTTATTAATAAGAAAGAAAAATTATAATTTAATCTTCCTAGAAAAAATTATTCATGATTTTATTGAAAGTCAATCATATAGTGTACCTTAAAAAACTACTTTGTTCACATTTTTGTTAAAAAAAATAAGTACCACGTTTGGAAAATTATAACAAAATAATTTTTAAACATTTGTAAAAAGGTTAAATATAGTTAATAAGTACAATAAATAGTATTTTTGGAATATTAATTACAAAATTGATTTTTTTTAAATATGGACATTGAGGAAAATATTCTCAACCAAAGAGAAAAACAAGGTTTATTTTCTATAAAAAAATTCGGTATAATGAAAAATAAAATAGAGGAAAATGAAATGAAAAAAATTAATTGATTCAAATAACTAAAGGATACAAAAATAGATAATATATGGGAGAGATAAATCATATAATATTATCATCCAAAATTTTATATATAAATAATCCTTGTAAAAATGATATTTTAGCATCAAACCCTTACTACTTTGAAATTTTTTTAATGATAAACCTCCTGAAGAAATAAATTAAAATGAAAATTTAAATAACATTTACTTAATTTAATTCATGATATAAATTTACAAGATAAATTATATACATCACAAGAAAAACATAAGTTTTTAATTTGGCATATTTCTCATGAAAATAAAAGTGAGATGAGAAACCCTAACCTCTAGTATGTCTTTCTTTGTAAGAGATATAAAAACCTATATAAAAAATTTAAATTTATCTATAATTATATACCATAACCATAATAATAATTTTAATACCATACCATGTTTACTTATAACGTCTTACCATTTTTTCATTAACAATATTTCATTATCATCAACATTTCTAATGTTAAGTACTTTATTTTTCATGTATGTTTTGGTTCGGAGGTTATTTTCCATGAACAGAGATCATGATACCTTCATTTAAAAAATGTTAATCATAATATAAATATCATGTATATTAATTAAAATCAATACTATAACAATTTACCCTTAAAAACTAATTATGATAATGTAAATATAATAATTAAACAATTAATCTGTCATAATAACTTAATATGAATTTTGGTTGTTGAAAATGGATTGCAACGCTACATAGTGTTGGTAGTCCTTACACATGCATGAGAAATACTATCATCTACAATTTTATTGAGATGAGTTTGTGAATGGTTTTAAAGTAACCATAATAAAATTTCAATATATTTGAGATACTTTAATCATTATGTTTTTCTGGATACAAAATTTTTAGTGTAATAATAAGAAGAAATAATATCGAATGAGCTTGGTAAATATCTATCCCTCTTCTTTGAGAAATCACATTTGGTTTTCCCCTTAAGCCTTAAAGGATTGGTCATATGATAATAAAAATAATATACATGATAGAATAAAGTATTAAAGGAAGGTTTTTATTAGTTATTTTATAATATATAATTTTTGAATAATGTGACAAGGGAGTAAAAGAGGTGTCCTTTTATAAGTGTGGTGAGCGGCACACATGAAATTTCATGAAAAATATCAATTATATAAGGTCTCTTTCAGGGAAGTATTCCTCAAAATAGGCATGGATTAAATGTTAGGATAATATACGGTCTAAATATATTCAAAACATAAGAATCATATAGGTTTTTCTGGAAATCATATCCTTATCTCTTGGTTTAACCCTACAAACATTGGTAAACCTGTTTTAACCTTAATAGTGGTAACAAAAGTTTACCAGTTTAGCTATTCACTATGGAAAAAATTAAATAACCTATTATTTTATATTGACTACAATGTTTAAAAATATTTTATCCATTTTAATAGATTCAATTTATATAAAAAGAGGAATTTAATTTTAAATAAGTGTGGAACCTGCAAATAAGACTAGTTTTAGATGAATGAATCATTAAACATAAAACATAATTTACTAACATTACATTAATTTTAAAAACCATAAATGAATGTTAAAATATATGATTGAACATATAATCTATGAATTACACTAAAACTAATAGAAATATATATTAATCTAATTTATTATGATTGAAAAAAATTTCACACAAAAAATAGTTTTTAGAAAAATTTGTTTTGAAGACAAAAAATGAACTTAAATCAAAATCAAGTATAACGATGATTATTATATAATTAGATACATTATTTATAATTAATGTAAACTTATGTTAAATTAAGATCAAATTTATAACATAATATTTCTTTTACTAGAAAATAAATAACATTATTTATAAAAATTGGTTTTTCACTATTTACAGAAAAATAAAACCTTTTAGAAAAAACCCTAAAAATAGAGCCAATTATAATATTGGCTTGATGATTTAATTTTTTTTTATTAATTTACTTGATTAAAAATAAAAAAAATCATGAAATTAATTATAAATTTTTAAGAAAAAATGCAATAAAAACCATTTTTATAGAAAACATATTATTGAAGCGTAAAATGACTTTATTGAAAATTTAGTACATAATTATTATAAATTAATGAATAAATTTACATTATTAAAATCTTTTATACATTTTTTTAATAAAGTGGTATTTATTTTTCATTCCTACAAATTAAATGGCAGGGTTATAATGGTTTAGTGTATCATAGATAATTTATAATTTGCGTTTCATGTTTAGAAAACTATCAAATAAATCAATTTTTATATCAAAAATTAATTATAAAATAATGGAATGTAACCTTATACCACACATAAATTGAATTAATTCCTATAAATACCTGAACATTATTACTAGAAAATGAGGACATATCTACTTTATAAAATACTTAGTTTTTTATGTAGCTTCATAAAATTTATTATTACTCTAACGAACATTAATCAATTGAGTTGTCTTATTCTGTAAAATATTATATATTGGGTAAAAAAACTTCAAAAGGTTATTTTATATAGGTAAAATAATTCTCTAAAAGTATAACCTCTAAGTTAAGTACATGTGGAGGATCATATATGTACTTCCATAGGAGAGATATATAAAATACATATTGAACTTGCGAGAGGTTTGGTGGGTGTCCCAATAGATAATATTCAATGTCCAATCAAATAAGAGTCTTGAAGGGATCAATATATCTATGGATTATCTTTCCATTCTTTCAAAAAATTTAACCTTATTCCATGGAGAAATTCATAGGAAAAGTTTCTCACCAACATGAATTTACAAATATCACTTATGACTCTGAGAATAATTATTTTGTCATCTCTGAGTTTCCAAGATATGATGAATGATGGAAAAATTATATTCTATTTAATAAGCTAGACTAGTCCTGAATAAATTTCTTTCTCTAAATATATCCTATAATATCAGATCTATGCACTTATTTTCATATAGGTATTCATGAGGACCCATATTAATTTTCATATGAAAGCTATTATTTTATGAAAAATTAAAAATTGAAAGGTGTCTATACTAGCCTCCTTTAAAATATATAGGAAAAAATCTCAATATATTATCCATGTTTTGAGTGGTCCTCTCAATTTCACCATCATTCTGATGATGATAATAAGTACTAAAAAATAATTATGTTGGATATGATAATAACTTCTATAAAAGTTTTAGGTAAAAATCATATCCCTTATAGATATGATAAAATATGGTTTACTATATTAACTTACTATTTCCTTAATGTATATCCTAACAATATGATCAAGAGATAAATTTTATTCGATATTGGAAATTTTGTGTGTTTAATTCATAATGTGATTGACTATAAATGAAATATAATTATGACTATTAAATGAGTTGAGAAGTTCAATTAAAAAATCCATAGTGTTGTTATCCTATTTACATTTTGGTATGGGTAATGGTAGTATCATCCCCTTGCACTTATAACGCTCATCCTTAACTTTCTAACATACCATGCAATGAGATCGATACTCTTCAATATATCTATTCATGTCTACCACCAAAAATAATCTTTCATATATCACTAATTTTTTTCATTGAATATGAATTTACAATGATGAGTCATGGGATTTTTCCCATAACTACTTCTTCAGTTAGGATACCGATTGAAAAAAACATAGTTCTTGAATCTTATCATTCCATCATAATCAAGGTAGAACTCAAGAACAATTTTCACCTTCTTTTGTTGATTCACATTCTTCTTATTCACCACCTTAACCATTACATGAATAGATATATGATAACACATTAGAGAAAACTAATATATTTTTTCATTATATCATGATATCAAGGTCATTAATTTTCAAATCCATAATTATTGCATCATTTTTTATCCTCATCAAATATATACTTGAAAATTCCTTTTGACTCAAAGTATCAACTACCATTTATCTTAGTAATGGGAATCCCCATGTGTGACCTTTTCAAACCCCCAACATTAGGGAACCCCACCTACCCACGAAGCGATCAATCTAAAGAGAGCCCTATCAGAGAAGGATTCATTGGAATCCATTATGGGAGAGTATCTCAAAGGTTTACAATATACACTATGAAATTATAAAGGACAAAATTTTATCAAATGGTATTTATGGCACAAAATACCAATCATAAAAAGGGTATATATGAAACTAGTACAGTACAATCATAATTAAATATAATATATTCTATATCTTTTAATTCTTGCAACACTATGTTAGCTTTCATTGAATGAAAGAGATAACTTCCTAAATAGATTATGTTACATGTAAGAGAAACCTTCCTCGATATCTTATGTTACACACAAGAATGAGTTTCACAAAACAATGATGTATTATTAAATTTTTATTATAAACTTTAATATGATATAATAGAGCCTTTAAGTTTGCATTTATGAATAGTATTAAATAAATTATGAAAATTTATTATTTTTATAAATATAAAATTAATTCATTGGTTACCAATTAATGAGAAACAAAAAATAAAACCAATTGGATAAAACAGAAATATTAATATTTTTATACTTCCAAAGGAGTTTTGTATTAATAAATACTATTAATTAAAATTAGTGAAATATTTTAATGAAATATAGAATTTATATATTCAATCAATTTTTTTATATTCATCCATTAGGTTCGATATGCATAATATAAAAAGAAACCCAATTTCACACATAAAACCTATATTTTTACCAAAGTATTTTTACTACCTTTTTAATGGGGAACCCATTTTAAATGTGAATTTTTACACTTTAATTGATTTATTGGGTCTAAAAAACTTTATATTTTAAATAAATACATAAGAATAAGGTTAGGGTTAATTGTTTATATTTTATAAAACATAAAATATTTAAAGAAAAATTTATAATACTGAATTTTAGTTCAAAATATCATGTTAATATAATTTATTTATAAGGATTAATTACAATTTTAATTATTTTTAAATATTAATTAGATATTTGTTTATTAATTAATCCAATTTAGGTCATTTAAATAAAGTTAAATTTTAAATTTACTATAAAAACATAGAAAACATTTAGAAGTTTTTACTTTAAAAACCTCCATTGTCAGCCCATATGTGAGATTAAATTTAAATTAATTTTGACCACTTATTTGATATGAATTTGAAAAAAGGGATTAAATATTTTTAATCACCATATTATATAATTTACAATAAGTTCAACTTATTTTTCTACATAAAATATTAGTGATGGTAAATAAAATTAATTACAATGATTAAAGTAATATTAAGCTTAGCGAGTGACTAATCCTTAATCGTAAGGGCCCAAAGGACTTAGAAACTTGTAAAAGAGCCATTGGATGACCATATTTTGAACCTATTCTCCCTTTTATATATTATTTTCCATAATTGGAGATAATTTAAATGTAAAAAATGTGTATGTAATTCCATTGCCAAAATACTACACGAGTGCCACTCCTCGTCCATTATAAAAGGCATCCTCTCCTCCTACTTCATCACACATATAAAGAAACATAGGATTAGAAAATATCAAACAATATATCTTCAAAAAAAAAAAAAAAAACTCATCCTATATTCTTAAAATTGGTCGTAAATCAATCCATGCAATCCTTTTTGTATGAAGCAAAAGAAGTAACCCGATTAAGAGGTAACATCTTCTCTCAAACACTCTTGGTTCATTTCCATTATCCACCAGAAGAACATCCTTATTTTATGATTATATAAAATAATTATCCAAAATATAATAGTATTTGTTATTTTATGGTTTAGATCTAATCTTACCCATACCTCCATATAATGGAAAATGAACATACTGTTTACGTGTATAACGGACAATCACCTCACGAAATGATGATTGTTCATTTTTCCTTTATCTAGTCTAATGGTGGCCATTATGATGGAAAATATATTTATATATGATATATATGATATTTATATTGTCTTTATGATTCATTAATTCTTTTATAACACATAAATCTATACATTCCATTTTGTGTAAATATAATAACCTCATTTGTGGAAGTGTGGACTACCACCCCCTCAAAGCGATGTGACTAATTCACGCTATACATGGAATGTATAAAGGATGGTTTTAATAAACCTACGTAACATATATAAAATATATATTATATTGTCATTATAATATTAATATTAATAATTTAATTTTAATTCTTTTAAATATAATAATGTAAGGAAAATATCATTCATGCGTACGTACAACCTGCCGTCTACATTAACGGCGCACTTCTTTTCTTATCTCAAAATATTATGGACTATTATAAATACATATGTACTGAATATATAATATAAAAAATTCATGGTTTAAAATATATATATTATGAAATCTTTATCTATGTAATAGGAACAATAAGTAATGAGTCAAAACATACTTGAGAAAATTAGGAAATTAACACCTGAAATAGTTAATGTAATGAAAGAGTGTTAACAAAATAGTAATGAAATATTTTAATAAGTTAATATATGACATTATAATAATTAGTGTGGTTATATTATAAGTTTTAAGCATATTTTAAGCCACTATACATGAGGATAAATACCAAAAAACAAAATTAAGTTTAAGGTAAGGGATTTTTCATCTCATTTTTTTACTTCATTAAGATAAATTTCATGTTCACCACTTACTTATTTTGTGTGGTGAATCTACTGAATATTTTTTATATACTATATCATGGATTAATTTATCTTCCTGTTATTTAAAACGTTTATTTAATATTATTACTTCATGAGGTTTATGACTTAAAATTTTTTAAAGTGGTATGAGGCACTTTGTAGTGTTTATAGATTATTTTACTCAACAATAACATTAATTATATTTTAATGGTATTTAAATTCGAGAAACTTAAATGTCTATTTTTCAATAAAGATTTAATTTTCTTTTAATATGGAAATTCATGACCTTTTTTAGGTATTAGTACCATTTTACACTCTTTTATTCTCAAGGTGTTTTAAAAAATATTTTTAAGAAAACTCAACATCATTTCTATCTTTGTTCAGAGAAACTGTTTTCTTCTAAAATCCATGGGTTTTTTAAAATGATTTAAAAAATGTTTTTAAATTGATTTGGTATATAAAGTTTTATTCTTTTTACCAATGTTTTCAATAAAATATTATTATCTTTTTTCGAACAAGGCATTTTGGTAACCTTTTTACTGTACAAAAGGAATGTTCTTTTTACATTTTACAGCATATAAAAAATTACCCATCGTCATTCCTTTAAAGAATACTTTACATGTTTTAAAGGTTATTTTTAAGGAAAATGTTTTCAAATTTAAATTTTAAAAGGTAAAAAAAGATATTTTCTTCAATAATGTTTTAAAAATATGATTTTATAATATTTATATTCCTCAACAAAAAATACTTTATTGTACTCTACTTAGGGTATATTGTGTTAATATCATCCTTATTATTTCCCATGATTATTTATGATTTATTTGGATAAGGATCGCATTCACATTCACTTCCTTGATTCTTTTTTTTCACAAAATATTTAATTTTCTATGATCATTGAAAATTGAATTTCCCTTATTTTACCATATCATTTATCATGGATATGTTCATTTTTGTACCTGTATATAATTTTTATATAGTGTTCACTTTTAATGTTATTTGATTATTTGGGTAAATATTGATTAATCTTCATCTCTTACTCTATAAGGATATTTGATAAGACACATTAATATATAAATTTTTTGATATATTAGTAATGTTTTGGACTAGTTCACCATGGGAGAGGACAAGATATAGATAGATCCTCTAGGAATCAGTATTCTCATGGGAGAAGTCATTTGTCTAGCTTCATTATATGGGGTTTTAACTAATATGTTATAAACTGTCTTGTGAATGGTCTTGATGGTAAAGGTACCATGTACCTATGAAACATGGAATCCAATAATCTAGAATTTAACCCATTTAGTTTCAATTATTAGTCATCCTTGAGATTTTTATTGACATATTTATGGATACATTTCATTTAAAGTTTATTGATTAAATGGAATGTGTTTTAGTTTCATTACTTTATATATATACTTCATTATCTAGTCATTTGAACGAAATTTGTTTCCAGTTATTACCTTGCCACATTTTTTACACACTTCCATTTAGTTTATTGATTACATGGAATGAGTGTTCAGTTATTTACCTTCTCATATTGACTATTCACAGTAAATTTTTATTTCTCCCTCTATACATTACCATTTCTAAGAATTTTAGCTCATCCTTATTGTGTTTTATTTCCCCAGGAATCCAAGAAGTGTACTATGAAATTTATACAAGGATGTACTAGATGGAATAATGTTATCCTTAATGTATTTATTTAGAAACAAATATGTTGTAATTAGTGTATTAATTTTTAATACAAGACTCATGTATGTGTATGGTTTTCAAATACTTCTAAACTTTATGTCATTTGGTATTTTATTTCTTTTAATTGTGGCAATGTAATTGATAGTAGACACCGAATCAGGATTTAATGGCTTGGGACGTTGTAGTTGGTATCAAAGGATGTTTATTAGAAACCTTAGGAACTATATTTAGGAAAACATAGATCAGAGAAAATACCCATATGGTATAATTTGAGGATAAGTATAAAAGAACATCCTAATGTTTTTTATATAGTTATTTTGTAGTTTTTATAGAAATACATCACTATATAGTTACTACATGTGGATGTGGTTCTAGAAAAAATATGCATTTGAGTAACAACTCTGAATAGGTGTAACGAGCCTAATTCGGTGTAACTTGGTATAGGAAACGAGCCTTACTACACACTTGGTTTGACACTCTCAAGGGATATGCTTTGGATAATTCACATTTTCATGAAAACCAACTATGAACGATTTGGACAGTGAATAACCTAGGTTAAACCTATGGTGTTTTAGATTAAAAATAACATGTCATGGTTTAGAAATACAAGAATCATATTATTAATAAACATTAGACAAATTAATGACATATGTTAAAATAAAATGGATGAATTATTTGTGTATTAGGTTTGTAGTAAAAACCGTAGTTAAAAGGATATTCTATGATTAACCAAATATCAAGGATGTCCATAATAGTTATTTTGGAAAATATATTAATATGGTTTTAGAAAAGGGGAACTTGTATTCCAGGTGAAAACCAATAAAATATGATATGGCCATGGGGCTTGAACCCACAACCGAATAATGATAAGAGTTTTACACCCATCACTGACATACGTAATGTCCGGGATAATAAGTCATTTTACTTATTTAAACAATTTGATGAATAAATATTAATGATGAACTAGTAATGTAAATTTTTAGTTTTTGATATAAATGTACTAAAAATTTTGACATTGGATAATAGTAAGAAACAAATAGTTATTGTTTTCACTCTTTTATGGCCCTTATGATCTGGTAAATGTTTTTTAGTGGTTCAAGCAACATTGTTAAATTTTGGATATCAATTTCATGAAGTAGGGGATGAGTTTGAATTTGATTGAAGCACAACCAAAATATGGAATTTTTTCACATGAAATTAAAACATATCAGGTATGTAAATTTCCTTATATTCTTATGTAGTAAAACAATTACCCAACATTATGAAAATGACTTGGAAATATTTTTTTCTCTAATACCTTAATGTTTTTTGAAATAATGGTCTTCTAGGTCATCATAGATTTTTGGATTTGATTCCCTAAACTTTTTTATTAATAATTCACTTATTTTTGATTTATTACCTCTTTCAATCCCTATAAATATTTATTCTTTTCCTCTAAGTATGTATTTTCACTTTCCACTAATGTTCATCTACATAGAAACCTAGTTACATGGTAGTCCCTGTGACATTTTTACTTCCCATTCTATCTTTTCTAGAGGATGTTTTACGAATGAATTGGGATTACAATTTTGGAAATATCAAATAATATATTACCAATATTGCATTTAAATTGAGAGGAAATAATTTAATTAAGGTTTGAAGAATGTAACACCCCATAATTATAAAGTACAACTTTTAGTCAATACTATTTATGAAACGAAACACTATGTGTAAAAAGGGAATATATTAACCCCATATATTAAAATCTTAAATAAATATAATATATTATATATATTTTAATGTACACAACACTAAGTTAACTTGCATCAAATGCAAGAGTGACATTCCTTGATAGCCTGCATTACATGCAAGAGAAACCTTCCTCGATAGATTACGTTACACGCAAGACCAAGATTCACCAAAAATTGATGTATTGTTAAAATATTATTATTCAATATAATATTACATAACCTAGATATTATGTTAGTGGTTATGAATAGTATTAACTAAAAAAATAAAATTTAGGATTTATATAAATATAAAATTAATTCAATGGTTATGAATTAATTATAAAATAAAATAAGTGTAATAGATCATATTTTTTCACAATTTTTTATAAATCAACTGATAAGATTCTGAGATATAGTATTAAGATAGTATGATATTCTAAGGCTTGGTGTGCCTAGAATAAATCATTGAATAAAAGTACAATTGTTAGTTAAAAATGCATGGGCTGCTAAATTCAAACTTTAATAACTTCCAAACAAGTTACCAGATCCAAAAGCGGAGAGCTCCACTGCGTTTAGAACAATGAATTTACCTTAGGTGGGGCCTAACCTTGATCAGTACAGGTTGGGGGTAATAGTTTATTTTTGGAACTTTTAAATAAAAATAAAATAAACTTAAAGAAGTTTATTTTATTTCTTTTTGAATGTCTCACTGTGACCCAATGAAGAGTAAACCCGTTTTCTTTTGTAATTGAAAGTGCATGGTGATGCCGAAATTTTGAAATGTGTTTTCTCCATTTAATAGACTAATTGAGATATGAGGATTGATTCATAACCTGGGAGAAAATTCCATGGAAGTCTATGAAGAGGGAAGTCATTGGAGAAACACCTCATTAGTGACTGATAAAGAACATCAGTAGATCGATGATCAGATTTAGAGAAGGTGTTGGTGGATTGAAGAGCGATGAACACATTACTCACTCTCCATTAGTGATCAATCCAATCCTTGAGGTAGGGGTTTTTTTTTATTTGATATCTCTTTCCCTATTATCTCTTTCTAAATGAAGAATGCGGATCAACCCACTAAAAGGTTGATCCATGGGTCGATAGTCCATGTGGTATGGGAGTCATCTTGCAAGATTTAAATGGTAATTAGATCCTTGTGATTATTATTTTATTTAGTCCTTGTCCTACTTACAAGATTGAACCAAGGCTGACACGAACAAAGGCCTGGATCTTTCTTCAGTTATTCTTGTGCTTCTCTTTTCCACCTGTTATTCGCATTCTTTATTATCTTGAGAGGGAGTGGTGGTTGAGCCTTCGATTAACATAACAAAAACCCTCAACTGAGAATCTAGTTATCAAACTATGTCTCAGAGTTGAGGCAGCAGGTGTGGCGCAAGATGAGGCTGCCAGCTGAGCGACTGATGTCGCAGAAGCATCACTATCATGATGGTGTGGCCGACCAGTTGGATAGCCGTCGGTATGGAAGCTAGTGGAGGTGTATACCCTAAGTCCAACATTACCATGGTGGTAAGAAACCCCTTGGTAGAGAGCCAAAAAAGTAGTGGTGATGGAGGCCACCAGCTTAATGGCCGACGACAGTAGGAGCATGCGATGGCACGACTGTGGGCAGCAACGAAAGCTGAAGCTAGGGCTTGCCACGAAGATGTGGACCAATGATGAAGTAGGTAACTTTGTCATCTAATAGGCCCATGGTACCATGGACCATGTGAAGATATAGAAGTAGGCTCATTTTCTAGTCACGTTGGAAAAGGTGGGACGCAACATCCGCTGCATTCGAGTGGACCAAACTGTCCCACATCGGGTGGTCTGGGATGAAGCTTGTTGGATGGGATCACAGTGGACCGGGATGGAAAAATTATATAGGCCACACAAGAACAGGCTGAAACCAGTGGGTTGGGTCGGACCTATAAGTTCTGGTTGGAGGACGCCAAGTTGGGTTGGGTCTGGTCGGGTCGGTCTGACCGGGTCTGGTCGGACTCAGACCTAACCAGCCCCTTTTTACTAAAATTCTCATAACTTCCAATCTATATGTCCATTTGATAATCCATTTTTTACATTTGTAATTTCATGATGATGTTTTATTTTTAGATACTCTAATTTTTTTGTTTAAATTGAATTACAACTATTGGTTTGAGGTGTAAGTTCTCCCAGATCAAGAATTCTAAGATAATAATCCTTTGGATGGATGTGATGTAGAGACTATGTGACTTAAAGACTGTGTGGATTGAATAATTTGTGAACTTTAGGCAACGTGACTCACCAGGAATAAGTACCTCACTGGGTCTCAGTGTCACATCGGTACTGAGTGTCCCATCGGGACTAAGTGTCTCATCGATACTGGGGGTTTTGTGGACTACTTCTGATAATCTTGATTTTAGTTTCATAGATTTATACCTGTGTGAGAAGAAAATACATCATGTTTAATTTTCTTTGTTGTCATTCCTTTTTGTTTTTGGGTCATCCTACTGAGTAATTTTTCACTCACCCTTGCACGTTATTTTCCATCATGTTTCATGTTTTGTGTAGACGACCAATGTTTTTATAGAGACCTAGGTGGTTGAGAAATCTGTGGTGCCTAGTGAGATTAGATAGACGAGGCATACTTGTACATCTTTATGAAGCATTACTTCACCTACCTTTTAGGTAGGGGTTTCTTACAATAAGTTTCAATTGACTTTTTTACATTCTTTTCTACATCCTTTCTTTTGTTGGGGTTGTATGCTGGCCCCCTATTCTTACAGTTTTGTACTATAACTCTTAGTGGTTGTCTTAGTGTCATGCATGGTTTACATAGCGTTTTTTATTTCTGTATTTGTGGGATTAGAAACGTGTGTGTGCATAATGGAAAATAGGAAATTCCACCATTGTTAGTGATATTACTTCTGGTTTCTAGTCACAATCCCCTAGCCTATATAGGGTTGGATTGGGGAGTCACGACACAGAACCCTTTGGGATGGTTGATGACAGAGTTGTATCAAAGTTGATCAATTTCACATTAGGACCAGTCTATGAGATTGGTTTGAGGAAAAATGTTAAGTGTTTTGAATTTGGATTTGAGGATAGGGACACCAGGGTTAGTGCATCAACTAACATATCCATAGAACAAGACTTCGGACACCATATTTCTGACTCGGTACATGAAAAAAATGGTTGTAGGGAATGAAATGGTACATGAATCATATATGATTTTTGAGTGTGTGCTCATGCCCTTCATGAGTCAACTCACCAGGTATATTCTACTAACCATAGTTCATCATGATCTATTTTGAGATGCATCACCACATACAGCCGACTAAGAATCCATTGTGTGACCAAGAGGATGGTACTCCTAGTGATGATACGTTAGTTGATGGACCCGTACCGAAGATATCCCCACAGGGTGGTGTACCTGTGATACGAACACCTGCTGATCGGCAGTGTCTACCAACACTACTGGTAGAGGATGTACACAACATCAGTGCATTAAATGAGTTCTAGAAGTAGAGACCACATAGGTTCTGGGGTGAGACTTACCCCCCATGTATATGAGGATTGGCTGGAGGTGGTCACACATGTCGTGAAACTTGTGAGGACACTGCCCAAATAGATTTCTTCCTAGCCAAAAGACTTATATAGGTCTCAACGAGACGATGGTGGAGTAGAGTGATCTAGAAAAATGACGAGATGACCCTATCTTGGGAATACATTGAGCTAATCTTCATGGAGGACCTCTTCCTAGCTATGTTACGCTCTGTACGTATATAGGAGATCCTGCACCTGCAGCATGGCAGCCTTATGGTAAAAGAGTACTCAGTGAGATTCAAAAACTTATCTTGCTACTCTACAGACATGGTGCAAGACCTATTCTTTAGGGATCAGAAATTCGCGTAAGGGATACACTAGGATATCAGGGAATCAATGATATCCCTTAGTATAACAACTTATTATGGGGTATTAGAGCAATCTATGCTCATGGAGAGCTTTCTAGCAGAGCAAGTGCCTACAGTGGGAGCTACCAACAGACACCAGAAAGTCGAATCTCAGGTAGTGGGTAGAAGATAGAAGATAAAGGGAACCATGCTGGTCATGCACTCCATAGGAAGACCCCCAGACATAGGGTCTGCAGAATGAGGTTCCCAGGGTAGAGGGAGTCATCCGAAGGACATTTTGTGCTACACATGCTGTGATCAAGGATACTGGTCTCATGACTACGTGGATCACCACACATATGATTAGTATATAGTCGATACAACACTGAGGTAGAGGGAGAGGATCAAGTAGGGTGGTAGACATGACAGGGGAGCGGGAAGAGCAGCATGCGGTTGGTGGAGTTTTGAGGTACCACCACCACCACTAGGTGGTCCACCACGGGCTATGGGAGCTAGTGGATAGAGGCAGCCTCAACTTCATTCCTTAGAGGCTTATAATCTTGATTATCTAGAGATTATTTTAGATATGATCTATGTCTTCTCCGCCCTATCTATAGTTCTTATAGACATAGGTTCCAGTCACTCTTTCCTTGGCACAAAGATTTTTCAGATCTCATAGATTCTAGTGGATCATTGGGCATGATCCTTATGTTTAGAGACTCGTACAAGAGGGGATTCAACAATCAAACACTGGTGGTAGTAGTCTAAACTTACTCATGAAGGTGAGGGATTTGGTTTTGATCTCTTAATAGCGATGTAGAGGCCTTACAACATCATTCTGTGTTTGGACAAGTTATCTATAGTCCATGCTTAGATCGACTATTTTATGAATAGGGTACGATGTGTCTATGGATACGGAACCATGTTTTCCTTTACTGGAGAAAAGGAAATGCATACTATGCAGGATGGACTTTCTCAGAGGAGGGTGAAGCTGATTACTAACTAGTTGTCTATTCTTACCCTCAGTGAGGTAGACGAGAGGAGTCCTCAATTTCCTGTAGTGGTGGACGAGTAAATGGAAATATTACATGAGGTTGTTCTAGGATTACCTCTAAAAATGGAGGTTGAATTCTATATTGACCTGTACCCTAGGATGGCTGATAGTGTTGTCGATCGTGTTAAATTTTTTGTTTATTTTTAATGTGAATTTCTACAGTATAGCAACAACCCTTGGTTGTCTCTCGATGGTGCATTATATAATTTATTCTAAAAGTATGTTATAATTAGGAAACGAAAAGGGGAATGGGGTTTTATAAAA
Source organism: Viscum album (assembly GCA_963277665.1). NCBI lineage: Eukaryota > Viridiplantae > Streptophyta > Magnoliopsida > Santalales > Viscaceae > Viscum > Viscum album. The sequence continues at coordinate 361,789,951 of OY728125.1, forward strand.
CATGGGTTTTGTTTCTTTAAAAATATAAATTGAAAGTATATTACTACTAAAAGAAATCAGTTGAAAAAATCGTGATCAACCCGGGTAAGTATCTCTTGATGCTCAATCCATTATCCCTCTCAAGAGAAAGGGAAGGAACATTTATTCATTGATTTTATACATACTAAAACCAGTAATGGTATGTGAGTTCTTACAAGGTTACCACCTAGGATTTGATCGATCAACAATATTGAGTATCAGCGACTGATCAAAATCAATAAATATGAATCGATGTAAAAAAAACTCTATCAAGGAATCACATGAACAACGTGATGAGAAGACCAGATTTGTGTCAATGATAAAAATATTCTAAAATACAATAAAATTAATATTCATAGGTTCAAGATCATGAATTTTATAAACCGAAGCAATCCATTTTCACACACATGAAAGGGAGTGGGTAAGAAAAGAGGCAACCACACTCAAATAATCACAAGATCTGGGTTATGCATGGAAGCATGTGGATTCTTCTTCCTTTGATTTTTATTTGATCATACCAAAATAAACACAAATTTAGAAGTTATAAATGAAGAAAAATTGACAAAAAACCTGGAAATCAATTACCTTACAAAAATTACAAGCTTGGAGCTCGGGATTACTACAAAGAACACCCCCCAAATTGATCACTAAGAGGCTTAGAAGTACATGAGGGAGAAGATAACTAAAATGGATGAAGAGTTATCTCCAATTTGAATCACCATTACCCCTAGTCATACCACATATATAATTATGGGATATGAGTTATTTTATGGTAAATTACATCAATATTTCCACATATAGTAGTCATGTATCTAAAAAGCTAGGTGACTATTCAAGGAATATTTTTTACTCCATTTTTTATCTGGCATGTTGACTGAACAAAACGAATGAAAATGACGTTAAATTTTTTAGAAAGTCAGGGTGTCACGTTATCTGACTAGGGGAGGTGGAATCAGCCTAATTCGATCTCCAAGGCCCGAGTTATGTCCCAAATTCAGAAGGTTGGTCTAATCTGGCCCACCTTGAATTTCATCACATTATGGGCATATTTTGGACCTTCAAGTGGATGAATTGGGTTTACTGATTTTATAGTGAAATGCTTCCCACAATATTTACAGTCATTGTTAGCCCAATTGGAAGCACAAATTATCCAAATTAAAAATAATTGTCCACAAGCATGCTTGGGATCTCGCGCAGTTTGGCCCATTTCCTCACGAGCTCTCCAAATCTCCTCCTACAATTTAAACACCGAAAAAAGTAAAATTTCACTATTAAAAAGTGATAAACATTAATTCATTTATTCAGACATAAATTCCAATTTTTTATTATATTTAGAATATTCATTACAAAACCTGTTTAAAACAGCAGTGTAAGGGTGAATTTGAATAGTGAATCACTATGCGATCACACCCCCACACCTAAAAATTTTCACTCTCTCACAAAGAAACATATAAATACAATTTTTCATGTATATTATTCATGATGTTGGGAATATATACATGAAAAATTGTATTTAAATCAATGCACAAACCACACCAAGGAGTTCTTCCTAGTGAAAATGGAAAAAGGATGTCTCATAAATCATATCACAATGAAATTAAAAGAGATTCATGATACCACATTGATCATGGAATTAAAAAGTCAACCATGCCACTAAATATCCATGTGTGCATGTGAAACCCATTCCATGATATTCTTTCCACTTTATATCCAATAAAAATAGGTTATTTTAACATTATTCAGCTTAAATGATTTTGTCCACCGAACCTTCCCTACATTCTTTGAAATTATATTTCAAGACCCACTCACTTAAGAAATCCCAGATGTCAATCCATAATCTATCGAACTAGATATCCCCATATGTTTCACATTTCATTACTCCCCTCATTTATTTATTTTTTTTAGAAGTTTCATTCGGAACTAATTTCACACTCACCTCTCAACCCTTGTTTGATCTCCTCATGACAGTAATTTTAATAGTTATAAGAAGATAAATGGTTTAGGAGGAGTTGTTTTTAACTTATCTAAGACACAACCAATTTTTTGAGGGTGTACAACAGTTGGATATCAGGTACACACAAATAGGTCAATCTAGTACAGTAATGAAACAAATCCGATAAGGATCAAACGTATAGAAATATCATTTTAAGATGAAAAATATTAACCTAACATATATTTACCTTCTATTAAGTAAAAAATATTCACACTTTATGGTTTGGTGCAGAAATGTGTGGGGATATTAGTGACATAGTTTTCCAAAAAAATACTCACACAAGGGGCATCAATCATCTCAAAGGTTTCACATAGATACAACCATTTATATCATTGAAAGAAAACCAATTCACCAAAAATCACTCCCTGATGTTAAATTCATACAAATATTTATTCCATAATAGAGACAAGTTTCATCAAATGTTAAAACAACATGGAATAAAAAAAAGTAAGCATTAATTTTTATTAAGTTCCATGATTTAGAGATAGTAAGTTGGGGTGGGAAGTAAAAATACCATAAAAAAGGTGAAAACGAGAAGAAATAAGAAAGAAAATGAAGATCCTAATGAAACCAAGAATGTATCCACCCCCACACCTAGAATGCGCAGTGTCCTCACTGAAATAATTGAGAATATGAGAAGGAAGGATAAAACCTAGTATGTTTCCCTGGTATATTTCTTCTAGATGGTGGATTTTCTACACTCGATTCTATGGAAAATCATCATAAAAGTTTTTAATTAACTTCCCATTAACATTAATACTTATTCCACTCTACTCAGACAAAATATATATTGCACCAAAAGGGTAAACATTAATAATAGTATAAGGACCGATCCATAGTGAACTAATCTATCTTGGGTGGAGATTTAGCCTAGAATTGTATATAATGACCTTCTCATCAATATGGAACATCCAATGATGAATCATTCTATCATGGATAGCCTTTTTCTTCTCTTTATAGATTCAAAAGTTCTCATATATATCACAATTAATTTCTTCCAACTCTTGGATCTACAGCTTCCTATACTCACCTGCATCTGAAAGGTTCATATTACATTGTTTAACAGCCAAATATGCAACATGTTCTACCTTCACTGAGAGGTTAAAATCTTTTCCAAACACAATTCTATATGGTGACATTCTAATTGGGTTTTAAAAGCTTTATGGTACACCCAAAGTGCATCATCGAAGCACAAACTCTAATCTTTCCTCTTGGTTTGTACTATTTTTCCAAGATTTTCTTAACATTCCAATTTTAGATTTCTTCTTGTCCATTAGTTTGGAGGTGATATGTAGTCAAGACATTATGATCAATCCCAAACTTAGGAAGAAAAATTTTCATGTAGCAATTGAAAAAATGGGAACCCTGATCACTAATGACGAATCTCGAAAAACCGAACAAACTAAAACTTTGGGTCCTCACAAAATCAAAAACAACTTAAGATTCATCGGTCCTAGTATCCATTCCTTCCACCCATTTAGACACGTAGTCCATATCTAATAAGATTTACATGAATCCAAATTAATTTCTAAAATTCCCCATGAAGTCAATTCACCATGCATCAAAAATTTCACAGAATAACATGGGCTGTTGCGGAATTTCATTCCTCTTGGAGATATTCCCACTGAAATGACAATGTCTACATGACTTGAAAAATTTATGGGCATCCCTATACAATGTTGGACAATAAAGTCCTGAGTAAAGAAACTTCTGAGCTATATGTTGGGAGCCAAAGTGGCCCCCATAGTCCAAAGTATGGAATAAGGTCAAAACAAATGTGAACTCATGGTCAGGGACACACCGACAAACTACTTGGTCACCACAAATTTTCCAAAAATATAGGTCATCCCAGATGTACCACTTAAAATCATGTTTATTTATTTGGTATTGGGAAGTTCTGAAATCAGTGGGGATGCTAGATGTTGCTAGAAAATTCACAGTGTCTGCATACTAGGCGGTAAGGTCCACAACAACAAAAAGGTTCTCATGAGGATAGAATTATCCAATGGGCTGGGATGAGTTAGCATGGTGGTCCAATAGTGGATAAATCCCACTAATGTGTCCAGATACAACATTTTATACTCCCCTCTTATCTCTAATCTCAAGGCCAAACTCTTATAGGAGGAGCATCCACTGTATGAGGTGAGGCTTAGCTTCAGGTTTCTTTAAGAGGAATCAAAGGGAATCATGGTCAGAAAATGCAATCAATTTTGACCAAAGAAGATATGAATGAAATTTTTCCAAGGAAAACACAATATAAAGGAGTTCTTTTTCAGTATTTGTGTAGTTTACATGGGTAGGGTCAAGGGTACGTGAGGCATACATAATGAAATGAGGAGCATTCTTAACCCTTTGTGATAAAACTTCCCCAATTGAAATGTTATAGGACTCACACATAAGATCAAAGGGGAGATACCAACTTGGTGGTTGGATGATGGGAGGTGATGTGAGACTAATTTTTAGCGAATTGAAAGAATCCTCACAATTTTTATCAAACATAAACTTAAAATCCTTTTGTAATAACCGATACAAGGGAAGCGAGATCTTACCGAAGTCTTTATTGAATCAGTGGTAAAAGAACAGCATGAACAAAGAAAGATCGCACCACAAGAACACATTTTGGATATGTAAGGATTAAAATTAATTCAATTTTTGATTTATCTACAGGAATTCCCCAGTCATGTATAGTATGATTTATCATTCCATGCGCATCCCCCCCCAAATGGGTTGGTCCTATCATACAACACTAAACCATTAAACTATCATCTTGGCTTCATGAAAAAAATGGCACCACATTGTGATGTCCTCACTTGAGGGCACATCGTGTTTGGTATCAGTCACCCACTATACCATTTGTCGAGACCTACTTATAGATTTATTCTTGTAGTGATGTCTGGACTCTCCATCCTAATTTTATCGCTTCACAAAAAAATGCACACACATATATCCAAAAGGGAAAAAATATCGATCAAATGAAAATTAATTTGGTGCGTGGGACAAACCCACAGGACCTTATTATCAATGGCACTGGTAGTTTACCATTCCATATTCAGAACTATATATGGAATGATTCCCATTCTCATAGGGTACATAAGAATTCCCACACACTTTGCCTCGGGCCCATCCTTACCTTCATTTTTGGTCCCTCGACCTAAAACCTCCCCAAAGAATACATGGTGATATGGACTCCATGTCCTCATTCATGTTAGGTTTTATAATTACCTCACCATGTGTATCCCTCATTCTTTACCATCTATGGTCCGAGATCTAAGACCTTAACCTAAGATCCCTGGCCCGAGATCCAAGAACTTAAACTAAAATCTCTCTATAACCTATCAGCAAGGCGTAAAGACAACACCCCAAGAACTATGTATGGCTTGATTCCCATCATCATGGGATATGTAGGAATGCCCAGGCATTCTATATTTGTGTCCATCCCCAGGAATCATAAATCCTTCTCCCTCTTCATCGTCCCCTTGGCCTAAGATCTTTTGGGAACATGTGACGTGGGCCGTTCGTATCCTCATTCACATTGGGATATGTACCACACCATAGGTTTCCATTCTAGGTAACCAAGTAACTACAGCTCTACCGTGATCAAATTCAGGATGCCCCATAATAATTATGGGATGCGGCGGTTTCCTTGACAAAGATGATTCCCTCTATCAGCATTGGTCTTTGACCACAATATGCTTTAACAACTACGTTTGGCTTGATTCTCATCCTCATGGGATATGTAGCAATGTCCATGACTTTCACCTCAGGACCAACCCTAGGGTCATTAATCCTTCTAGCACCTCAGCCCCAACCTCGGTCCAGGCAGTATGACATTAAAACTATCTGCAAGTCCAGGTCATATAAAATTAAACTATTCCATTCATCATCCACAACCATATGACGTGTTCCAAATTATCACCAGAGAGGTCATATTGTAATTTCAAGAGTGTTGAACTCCATTTGAACAACCAATCAATCACCCTCCACACTTTGTGTGCCCTTTATTTCGATCCTCATCATATGTCATGTCTAAAATAACCCCCTAACAGTATGAATGCTTGGCCTATGGATTGCCTACTATTCTGGGACAACATTCTGGAAGGCTAATGGATAACATTTTGAGTCTGGCCCCATGTTTCGAACATGGTCAGTGGTTGGTCCACATTTTCTATCCCCATTTCAGGCCAACACATTAGGGGTACTGTGTTTCAAACATGGTAAAAATGTGTCTTTCAGTGTCACACCACCCCTATAACATTCTGAATTTTGGGTATCGTGACTCACACTTTCCACTCCCATATGATTGGATTGATTCTAACGCCCCAGGTGTTACCCTGTTCATGCGCTAGAGTACATTGGGGAAATGATAATTCGACTGTTCTGAGAACTTCTTTCTCGAGTCGGGCATCCCCCTTTCTTCTCCGAAGCCCATATGGGTTGTTTATACCCTATATTCCTGAAGTTTGGTTGGATATACCACATTAAAATTAAGTGATAATGTGACCATCCCTTGTTTCTCACATCAGAAATGACCCACATGAGATTAGGGATTGATTTCTAATTATTTCGGGATTGTGGTCAAAATGCATTGAATTGAACAATAATTTGAATAATCTGTCCATGAATACAGTTCATAATTAGAAGCAACAAAGAAGGACAAGTTTATGGGTTCAACCAAAATAGGGCCCTTAAAGATCAACATTTTGAATGGATTTCTCCAGTGTCACCACCTTTTGTCTTGTTGCCTCAATCATTGCTTCCCACTTCCTAAGATCATTCTCTTCATTAGTTACCACGAAGTGTAATTCATTGGTCCTTGTCCATTCTTGTGCTTGTTCAATTTGGAGCTCAATCTTTTAGCAGCTCGACTGCACTATCTGCTCCTATGAATCCACCAGCTAGGCCCTCAATTGCCGAATGAGCTTAGAGAGGTTTTCAATGAATCGCTCAATTTCATTTACTTTATCTTCAAGGTGTAAGACATCTTGATATGACATTAGGAATGAATGAATATTCTCTGACTCTTTTCAGAGCTGGTAAATGTAAGAACATTGGCTATTCGCCTGTATCTTTTCAGTCGTGTAATCACAGATCGTTACATGAATACAGTGATCATCTACCCCTCCATCATAGAGAAAGCATAGCCAAGTGTAGAGTGATCCCATTAGTTTTATCCATTATACCTTTGGATGACTGAGGAAGCATTTGATACACTTCCACCCCTTGCTCTGCGTCATACGGCTCTCATTGGATGCTTCAGAATCAGAGTCATCTATCCACTCAGGGCCTGCAGGTCGATATTTGGGGAAAACATCCAAAAGATCAGTGACAATGTATAATTGTAGCATTACTCAAAAGGGATTAGGCTCATAAAAATTTAGGATACCTTCATCTCTTGTCATAGTCTCATCAAATTATCACCTGCCGACTTCAGACCTTGCCCCGATGTTGATATTTCCGGTGTCCACATCCATTTTCTCACAAAGTGTCTGGGCCAGCTCTGTTTGAGAAGCGTGTTTTGAGTGGGTCGGTGCATTATCTATGGAATTATCTATGGATGGTCTAGATCCCGTTGCTTCCGAGACTCCAATATCATGATTACAACACAAAGGATGAATTCCATGATCAGTAGATCTCTCTGATGACAGATACAGATGTTTGAGTATTGATACTTACTAAAGCTAAGCGCATCGACCTCCAGTGCTTCAGTCATTATAGGAGCTATCACTGGGAGAGATCATTCAGATCTTGTCCATTAAATGATGGTTCCCAACTCCCCACCTTGTTATATCGGTATTCCTTGCCTTCACCCCCCTTAGATGGGGCTTTCTGACCACAAGCACCATGATGAGCCTAAATAGAGAAAAATGCGGTTGGTGATTATGAAAGATGGAAAGATGAAATTCTTGGATAATAACTAAGTCACAACTCGATTTGATCATATATTTCAATGTTAGAACCATCAATCTCGCCACTCTCCCAAGGAATCCATTTGAGGGTTGTCCCTTGAGACACTTCGCCTCTAAGATCCTATTCAACTCCTCTTATTTCTGCCACATCTTCTCCTTCTTCTTATTCATCCGCTGATTCTTTTTCCTCTGTATCTTGATTACCTTTTTCATATTCAGAAGACATTCATTCCCAATCTTGATTCTAGTCAAGAATCTCTTTTACCAAGAGATTTGGTTCCTCACACCGCCCTTGCTGGAATGCATACACATCTAAGGCCGTTACATATGCATGATGACGATGAAAGCTCACTCTATCGTCAATCCTAAAGAGACCAATTTCTAGTAGCTGGATCCCATCCTGTACAATCTTTTTCCAGAGGACTTAGATGCCCATTGACTACCACAAAGTCAACTAGGACGACCATAGTGATGGGAATATTGTATCCTCATAGGGTTAAAGTAGATACCATAACTACTTACTAGGAAGCTCCTTGGCCGCTTCGTGAGATTATTCAGGAGCCATTCTCTCTCCAAACAATGAGGGCATGGACGCACCATGTAAAGTTCCTGTTTCGAAGGCCCCAACGTGTACTGACCCATCTAGATGACTTGTTCATGGCCTCTCTTACCTAGTGGAACCTTGTATTCTTTCTCATAGCACAGATTCCACACCGGTCACCTTGATTTTATAAACTCTTTTCTGTAGGATTATCTTAGGGTATGCCTCCACTCAATGCTCGACATAATTCATTGAGAGGCCAGCAATGACTCTAGTGTGGGGAAATGTAATTACCTACCCATAACCATAAGTTGTGAACATCAACCACATTTTACAAAGAACACAAGTGTGTTCCACTTCCCAGAAATTTGTATACACCTTCTTTGGAATCCGTTGGGTGCATCCAAACTGCCTGTTGAACCTTGACGAAAGAGAGGGCTCACAAAGGATCTTACTTTCGAACTGGGCCACAAGCACTCCACCTCTAAGGCTTTTCAAATATACTATTTTTCCTAGTGAGCCTTTCCCATCATCTACCATCCGGCCGGTCAGGGTGGGGAACAGGCTAAAGGTGAAATTGATGTGGTTTCTGATCTTGATCCTTATCCCTTCTTCATTGAGCATCAATGGCATGGTGAGAATGATTTTTAGCAAGGAAGGTCACAAACTGTTATCTAGTGGATGAATAGAATTTGAGAAAGTGTATCTGCCGCATTGAGCTGAAATTATACCATGAAGGATTTGGAAAGGGCCACATATCCTCCTCGGTGAGCCCCCTCTTAAAATGCATCATAGGATGGCATATAATCAGGCCAACACAAGGACTCCTAGGTCGAATTTCTGATTGGATTCCATAATCCCTACTATCACCAATGTTTTTAAGAAAACTCCCATTTTGATATCCCTTACTAGCAGCAACCATCCACTCAGGAAGGTTATGAGAAAACCAGCATATCAGACATTCGGTTCCCGACTCTCATTCGCATGAAACCCCCACAATTGGTAGTACCTTGTCTCTAAGATTCTATAATATTACCCGCTCTTACCCCTTTGTGTCACGGTCAGACCCCAATTTCATCTCCTCGAAATCTTCACATTTGGGTCCTTCTGAAAAAATAGGCTGAACCACTTCAAATAAGAAACGTCCTTCAAAAAGTCCTTGACCCCAAGTATCTCCTTGGATAGGTCCAGCAGATTCCATGTCAGAATAGGGTTTTGCAACATATACCCCCAGATATTATCTGTTAGAAGAAACTCTTCATATTGGTAATCATTCCAAAGGATACCTCTGATATAGTGGACCTCCCAATGACTAATGCCAACCTCCACAAGGTGGAGGTGGAACATGTTGGTATCAGGGGACCACCGGCTAAACAACTCTGGCCCAAGTTCTTGTTAATGGAAGAAGTGGAACTGTGATGTCCACACCCCCTTGAATTGCCATATATGCCACAGTTCTACTCCAAACTGATTATATGATTGGCATACCCAGTATGACCAATCCCATTCACTGGTGAAATTTCCTCCAGACCTCAGGTCCCAATCATATATCCAGTGTTTGGTATCATCAGTGATGCTCTATTGGAAAGTACTCACATAATGTGCAGGATAATCCTCAATGATCGGCTCTCCTTTCAATATAGTTTTGGTCCTTGAGTTTAGGACGTAAATGGGTATGTGCCTGCTTTCCCAGGAGGTATGTCCATTGTTTGTGATGTTGTATCATGGAAGATCATCCTCGCACGTCACCCATGACCACGGTGTATCGACTTAAAATCATAGCACAGGTAACTCCTCTAAAATAACGAATTCCCACATCAGTAGATTGTCAGAAAAAGGGTAATACTTTTAAACTTGGTTCAGTAGATTGAAGAGATCTTCTTTATTGGATATGAATCAATTTTCATGATAAAACTTAGGGTTAACACTCATCTTAGTCTTCCTCTCAACATACGTAGCTTCCCTTATAGAATTACTATGATCAGTGGCCATTTTCATTGGTGAAGTCTAGAAAAATCAAAAGGCGCACACAAAGCAAGGAGGATGTGTGGAAAATTAGATGGATGCATGGAAAACCAGGAGAGCAGTGCATAAAATGGAAACTGTGTAGAAAACTGTGACTAATATATTGGAATTCCATGCCAAACAAAATGAATTCTGTGAAAAGGAAAAAGAGTTTTTCGTTCATGAGAGCATCGAATCTTATCGCGTGAGAAATTCTGTATGGACCATAGGAGCCATGAGTGGTTTTTGGGGTGTGGAGTGGGTTTTATGTACACGTTAAATTTATTTATGAATTCATGAATGGATTTTACATGATGCACCCCCAGGGGGAAGACGTATCGGTATTTCCCTCAGAATCCAACCTTCACACCCCCTCGCAAATCCGATTCTGTGGGGGGGGGGATTTATAGATGCTGAAATCTGCTGATTTTCTAAAGTAGGCTTCCATGAAAAAACAAGAGGCATATTTTGACTCAACAACTGATTCTATAAAGTTCGAAATGGCTGTACAAAAAACTAGAGTGGTGCACAGAAGACCACTTCATCGTGTATAAAATGATCGCAACCTGAAGGGGATTTTGTGCGCCGATATAGGAACTTCCTCGCCACCGACCATGGGTCCTAGTTTTACACACATGCCGAATTCCATGCATAACCACAGCCCCTAATCACCTATAAATAGAAGATCACCCCCACTTTTGGAGGCTAAAGAATATGAACCATCTCCCCTGTGTAGAATTCACCTCTTCAGTGTGAAAAATATGATTTCCAGGTACATGATTTTCAGAGACAGGTCTCCCAGGGGTCGGCCTTCATGTGGGACCATTGTGGATTGACCCTCACCCACGTCCTTAAATGTAGGTCCCCTTGGGTGAAAACCCATCCACTTGCGCACCAAAACCATTGCCCCCTTTGTGCATAAACCAATTCCATTTGCGTTCATGCCTTATTTTCCCCTCAACCCGGCCATATTTACGTAACGGACCCCTATTTGGACACTTAGTGTGTGATAACCTCTTATTTTGCACGCAAAACCTTCTCCTTGTGTATGACCTTTAGTATTTGTTTGATTTCACTCTCCAAGGCACCATCTTCAGGCACTTCTTACAGAAAAAATACCCATGTTACACACCCTTCTCCTGTACGACCCTCCATGTTCGTACGAAGTGATTTCAAATTCCCTTGGGTGGTGCTTCACATTGCGTTGCTTATCCTTATGTTTTTTCTCATAGGCACACTAACGACTATTGCTGCTTTTCATAGACACAATAACATGGACCCCTCAATGGATCACTTCATGACACCCCCTAAATATGACATTGTTGATGCCTTCCCTTACCCAAGGGTAAATAAGTATCATTTATGTATGTCTTAGGGGTGCAATGTAAACCTGCCTCGTTCGAGCTGTATGATGTTAAAATGCCAAGCACCATCATCCCCAGCACATGTCGTTAAACTGTGGCCTCACCCATTGCATCATATGTGGGGTGCCCTATCTCGGACATTCTCTATGCCCACTAATATTCATGGGAGTGTTATATTCCTCATATGGATTGTGATCCTCTTAGTTAGAGCAGCACCTATCCATGGGGAAGGGCATCCATCTTGGTATAAGCCCATAGCCTTTCTTGTAGGAGGCATCACCCACTCTCCTCCTTTCTTCTTCAGTGAAAAATACTAGAGGAGAGAGGGGAACATGGACCTTAGTTTTCATGTCCCTATCCCTCTAGGTTTTTTCGCTATCAGGACCCCACACTGGAGTAAGTCCCAATCACCATCTCCCTAGGCTACCAACCACGTATAAGCCCCTGTTTCCTCTTTGGGCTTCTACGCATGTGTAATCTCCACTCAAATTCCCATAGATTCACCTTTCTCTATGTAATCATCATGTATTTGTTGCCTATTGATTCTCACACCGAGAATGACTCACGTGGGCTTAGAGTAATCACTGACCATGACATCCTCTCTGGGCCACTAACCATGTGTAAGCCCCCAAACGCTTCCGAACTACATGGACTTTGATCATTTCCAAGGCAAGATATGTAGGAAGCCTCTCTAAGGTTCAATCCCAACACCTACTCATCCCGACCCATTCACGTCGGTTCACCATACTCTTCCGAACCATATGGACTTTGATCCTTTCCAAGGCAAGGTATGTAGGATACCTCTCTGAGGTTTAATCCAAAAAGTTACTGGTCCCATCCCTTTTTTTGGTTAACAAAACTATCTTGAACTACATGTTCTTTGATCCTTTCCATGGAAATGTACACAGGAAGAATCTATGAGGTTTAATCCCAACGCCTACCGGTCCCAACCCTTCACATCGGTTCACCAAACACTTCCAAACTACGTGTAATTTGATCCTTTACAAGGAAAGGTACGTAGGAAGCCTCCCTGAGGTTCAAGCCCACCACTCATCGGTCCAGACCACTCCATGTCGGTCCACCCTCATCCAACATGATGTTAAATTGTAAAACCCCCTTTTGTCCCTCAAGACGTTAAACTATACCAATTAAAACTATGTGGGATTTGATCCTTTCCAATACAACATACGTAAGAAGCCTCCATGAGGTCCAACCCCAACCAATGGTAAGATGTTGTGTCTCCCAACCGATGGTAATTTGTTGTGTTCCCCAATAGACAATAAGACACTGTGTTTCCCCAACTGATTGTAAGTCGTTGTGTTCCCCCAACTGACAGTAAGCCGTTGTGTTCCCCAATCAGTAGAAATTTGTTGTATCCCAATCTATGGTAAGCTGTTGTAACCTATTCTAGAGGTAAGATGTTTTAAAATAAAATTAACGATAAGAAATTGTAGTCCCCTTCATTGGGACCAACATCTCTAGTCCGGCCCCGGCTGTCAGATCAACCCGGGCTACTAACGATGCGTAAGCCCCTGTATGTCTTCGGGTCACTGTCCTTTGTGCACACCCCGATTCTATACCCCCATCTTTAACTACATGAACTTTTATACCATTCCACAGGGATATGTATGAATCCTACCCGAGGTTCAAACCCATCAACCATGTCTCATCATGGTATTTCTTCAGGATGGTCATTCCCTAACCTAGAGGTTCCACTTCCTCCAGGTCCCATCCATACATCCATTCTCACAAGTTGCCTCCAAAGGTGTCCCATTACCTCACCAAACTTTGTAGACTTCGATTCCCTACCTCAGGGATATGTAGAATTCCTTTTTTAGGCTCAAGCCCAACATCAATGTCTCCCTCATGTCATCTCCATCTCACTCCCCATCAACTCTCAATAATCCATATCCATTCTGAATCTTACCCGGGCTACCACATCCGGGTGAGATCATGTCATCAACTTTCTCGCTACTCTTAGTAGCAATCGAGCTACTAAACCTACATTAGGCCCAATATCAGTGTTTCCACCAGGGGTAGCATCCATCTGATCTACTCCCTTAAGTGTTCCGATCAGTCCATTCAGTCTATGCTGGATGTCTAACTCGTGGCATACCCCGGGTTAAACATGGGAAGTTGAGGAAAACCTCAGATAAATGCCTATGGAATATAATTCACCACTTTCAACATGGGATTATTCGGGATTTAGCGCCCTATAGAAGCCCTATAAAAAGGAGAAAACCCAGATGTATCAGTGTTACAACATACAAACACACCAGCGATGTCCAACATGACTATTCTCCCATCCGAAGGTTGCTGCCCTGACTGGACCCCTTGGAATGTACTGATAGAAGCAGCGTAATTAACCGAGGTCCTTGAAGACATGGCACTGAGAAGAGTTTCATGAATAGTGTCTTTAGTCTATGATGGAGACCCAAACTAAGAAACAAGTTATGAGGAGGAATCTGTGTAAGGAGGAACCCACATCCCATCAACCCATTTCGATCAAGGAGCAAATGTCCCTGAATAAGCGACTGATGTCACCCGCCTTTGGAAAATGGGAATGTGGGGCAACAACCACACATCCTCCTCCAAATAAGAGATGGATTTTCACCCCTAAATTTTTTTCAAAACCATTATTTACCAAAATTTCACACTTTCAGTACCATTGAATTCATCTTGATGAGAAGAATCAACGTAATACTTTTGTTTCGATGGTAGCACAATATTTCTTGATCTTATTTTTTTCACATTTTAAATGGATCTTTGAAAATATAATATCAAAGGATAATCTCTTATTTTATCAAGAAATAATTTATAAAATTTTCAAACAAAAATTTAATTGAATTATCAAAGGGAAATGACACATTTTATCCAAAATAATGATAAAAAAAATATCAGAGGATAATTTCACCAAATTATTAAACAATAATTTGTTGAAAAAATTATCATAATATGTTTGTGAAATTAAAATTTTTAAGTAATAATTATTAGAATATATTTGAATGAATAATCAATGTATAATTATTATAATTATAAAATGTTAATTTGAAAATTATCTAGGAGGGGTAAAATACTATAACATGTAATATTTTAATTGATAATTTGTAAATTATACAAGAGGAAGAAAAATATTATGGAATGTAATATATTAATTGATAATTTTATATTATCCATGAGAGATAAAATATTTTCACATGTAATGTTTTAATCGATAAATTTAAAATTATCTAAGTGAGAAAACGTATCATCACATGTGATTTTATTTTTTGAAGTAAAATAACTATTTTTTATTCTAGGAACCCTTTACAGACATTGATCATTGATGTGTTGATGGTTACAAAGATAAGGACATGAGGAGGTGTGTTGAACCATAAAAGGTAATATTACTTGATTTATTTCAATTATTGATTTATACTCAATTGATCGAATTTTCTATCAATTCAATTAATAAAATTCAATTCTTATGAATCAGGATATGCGAAATGGTTTTGGAATGGAAATTTGGAAAACCCCAAATTACATTGAATTGGGGTGTGTTTATGGAAATTGGATAATTTAAATTGACGAATTTAAATTGAGTATTTGATAGAAATGTTTTCAGTCAAATTATTGAATTTAATTATGTAAATGAACTGTGGAGATGATGGAATTTGTTTTGAATCAATTTCAAACATATAAAAATGGATTAAAAATGATTTGATAAAAATCCAGAGGTTTTATTTTTTTCGAAAGGTAATGCTTTTTATTAAAAGATGTTATGGTTTTAAATGGAATGAAATAAGAATTTTTGAATTGGAATAATGGTATTTGTTATATTTTAAGCAATATTAAAATAAATTTAACATCATTTAAGAGATCATGTAAGACTTAGGAAGTTGATGAGTTATTTAGTTACACTCTACACTATTATAATGTTCTAAAAACATACATGTGGTAGGTTACATCCCTAATGAGAGGGTGATGAGTTGCCTCCAGATAGTGTTAGGGGGACTTGGGTATACTCATTTTTCTGTGATCACTTAGAGAGTTTGGAATCCTATAACTGGTTAATACTTTAATACATACTGAGTAGATGACCCTAAAGCTCTATTTTTTAATTTATATTTGATTTATAAATGCATTCCAATGTTGTAAAACATCTTGATAGGAATTTTCAGAATTTACATAAAATACTTTATGTAACTGTTTTATTTAAGCCATTATTTTAGAAATATTCCATCTCTTGTAATGTAAAGATTGTGATTTAAAATTATATTCCCATCATTTGGAAAATTTATAGCATGTTTTGTTTAAATATTATTTTGAATTTATGAACCTATTTTTCAAAATTGAATTATTTTATTTGGATAATATATTATATGAATATTTATTGGATTATTTGGTGGTATCCTAGTAGGATTAGTCTCACGCCCTAAATTTTCCTTTAGTTGTTTATAAAATTTCATCTTCCAGGTTAGAGTAAAGGGAATGGATCTCTAGGAGGTGGATCCAGCTGTTGAGCATTGGACTTGGTGAGTTGTATCCTTAGGGACCTTTGTGCTATTTTCATGTTTTAGTACTTGGGTTCTAGTACTTTGGGATTTTTATGACATGTTGTATTTTGGTACGCTACTCCTAGTGGAGATTTTTTTATATGCATAATTTATTTCTTCTTTTATTTCCACAATGTTAATAAAAAAATTATTCTCACTCTCAGTTTGTATAATCACGGTGTTAGTTTCCAACCCATGGTGATTGGGAACGCCCTTCAAGCTATGTTAGGGCCATCCCGGTTATTGGGTTACCAGGGTATGCAAGATGGTTAGTGACACTCTCCATGATCTTCTTTTGAGATGACTGGTGTAATCACATAAGTACCACAATAACTCATAGGTGTCATTATTGAACCAATATCAGTCCCCTACCTTTCTCATCACCATATATGGTTTCATGTATCCAGGATCCCTATTCAAAACATGACGCATTAGTTGAATATTATTCACTCCCTTATTGACTTCCTCATGAATGGAAAGTCACGGAAAATATGTTTCCAATAAATATAATTAAAAATAAAAATAAAATTAAAATTAATATCAGTAATTTGTTTAATGATTTTTTAACAAAATTATAGATCCATCAGTCACTAACAAGCTATAATGTACGATGACCAATATATATTTCTATAAATACCAAACATGAAAACATGTGGGTAGTAGAGGCCTGCGTAATGTACCAAATTTGTTTCATATAAATTATATACATACATTAATAAATAATATTACTAACCATATTTCATTTATTAATACCAAATGTATTACTCCTGTCCCAATATGTGACCTCCTGTCTCACCCAGTTCTATTGTTCGGATGATGACCTCCTCCAAAAAGTCACTTCTCAACAGTAGGAAAAAAATCAGTCCCATAACTAAGAAATAATATAGTCAGATCAATGGGAGACTAAAGACTAGTCAAAAATAGTTGCATAAGCTCTTTCCATGGATCACCTTATATGGTTGTGTAAAAATGACATAAACATTCATAAATAAAAATCAATAATGTCTCCCAAATAGGAGCTCTTAGACAGTTTGAAAAAAGGGACCATAAAATCTATTAGAAAAATAAAAACAAAATGACACTAATTAAGTAAATTTAAAATAAAATACATTATTTTACAACATATAATCTAGTGGTTGGTCATTTTGTGAGAAATGAAAATAGTAGTATGATCCCCCGACACTAATGGCCAATTTTTTTTCCACAGAATCACAACATCCTTCCCAATTACTAAATGTGAAGTGGGTAAAAAGAAAAAGAAAAATATAATTATTGTTAGAAAATTAACAAACAAGAATTAATATAGTATAAACACATTAAAATATTGAACATACAAATATAAACAAGGATCAAAATAATGAGATAGATGTATCTCTAGAATAGGTTCTGTAATATTCAACCAACAATGACCAAAACCATCCTAATAAATGCATCATTCTATGGACTAGATTAACCAGAATCACTATTCGGATGCACAATATTAGTGATAGAAAAAATTAGATCATCTTGATAATCTACAAATATTTGAAAAAAATAATCTTAGACGTATGGAATTGTTAATAAAAATATATATAAAAAAATATTATAATATAATATATTACCTAAAATATACTATTAATATTGATATCAAATAAATAAACTAATAAATATGATAATATAGTAATTACAAAAAAATAAATAATAGAAAATAATTGTCTGACTGACCAAAATCTTTTGATATAGACATAAAATATAAAATAATGATAAATACCATGTATAAGCTAATATTATTACCTTGTAAATACTCATTATTTCAGATATCAAATATATAAAAAAAACAATTACTCAAATCATCAAAGGAATAGAATTGATTAGTAGGTCTAGTCAGCTAAATTGTTTTTACTTATAAATAAATTTATATAAAAAGATAAAATATAAAAAATAATAATTTCTTGAACATAATATATAATTTTTCATCTTCTATATCATCTTCATGAAGGACAATATCTTCATATTCACTTTCAGTATCATCAACTTACAAATAAATTTCAGTTTTACAATCCATTATTACTTATTCAACATTATCAAAATCATCAGTATTTAATGGGAAGGTTCCATCGTAGATATTTATATATCACTTGGTAAAAGATATATTTGGGAATGTTTTTTTTTGAAAAATATCAATATTTTTTAATTCCATAAAACTATTTTATTGTTCAAGAATTTAATTCTCTTGCAATTTCGTTTTTTTTGGACTCAACCATTTATTCAAAAATCTCATAACATCATGTTATTTTACATATATAACATTATGTTTTTATGTCAAAAAATGGTTTATTTTATTTAATAATGCTATTATATTTAATGTTAATGACTCTATGTCATGGATTAAATCACAATTCCTAATTAGTATCATGTTAATGGATTTTAATTATTATTACATAATTTTCAAATATCAGAACTCAATTATTTTATTCAAAAAACAATAAAATTCATATTCAATTTCTTTACGATGATATCTTCTCAAACAAACACTACTATTCATTAATTTCATTGATTTTGAATATATGCATGTGTAAAATTTAAATCCATTATACATATACCCATTATAATATTTTATTAATTTATACGAAGGGTTTTTGAGTTCACCTAAGAAGATATCAATTTTACTATATTTTTTTTGTTTCCTAAATATAATAAATTTTTTAATAATTTATATGATTACAAAAGTGAGTGAATGTTATATAAAAAACATAACGTACTGACCATTAAAAAAATATATTCAAATTTCTATTGATGATGTCCTTCAGAAACATTCGATATAAATTTTCTAATTTTTCTGATAGAGTCGTCATATAGTCTATAAAAAACAATGTAAATAAATGTATCCATTAGAAAATGAAATAAAAAATAAAAAAAATTAATAGTTACTGAAGAAATCATTTCATTTATTCAATATTTATCAGAACAGTTATATAAGCTCTGTGTAGTTATTAATCTTAAAGCGATCATTCATAATAATCACAAAAAGAAAGACCACTCTAATCAAAAATGATAATTGATGGTTTGTGACATATTAAACCTCTTTATCCTTTTGACCAGTGTGATTATGTTTTCATGTATATTACGATTGAAAATAGAAAGAGTAGACATTTGAATTTTCCTCCTACAAGTACAATTCAACATTTGACCTTACAATTGATTATCTATTACATAATTTCTTCTTGAAATTTTGAATATATATATTCTATGGATACATACATATGAATTATACCATTCCTCCAAATTTATCTTCTTAAATAAAATGTAATAATAAATGTTATATTTAGTCAAAGAAAGTTGGTGGATATATTTACTTCAATTAATATAAAATTAATATAATATATTTTTTCACCATACTTAATGCATCATAATCTGATGTTAATATATAAATATCTCATAATAAATATTATATTTCATTTAAAAATTCTCATATTTGGGGATCTAAATATGCCTATATGACTATAGGAAGTAATAATTCTATTATGACTTGGAAGTCATGACTTATTTACCTAGAAATATGCCTATTTAATATATAATGAGCAAAATTAGAAGCATAACCATCTGAAAACCACCAATATCTAATTAAATTATATTTTCATTTTGTAATTTATTTGTAATGTTCTAAATAAATGTTTGTCTTCATTCTATTTTTCTATATTTTCTTTAAAAATAATTACTGTTCTAGATGTCTGTAAAGTTGTAAAAGGTCTAACCATTCCACTAAAGTATCTTTGGTCTTTATTGGTGAAAACCATCATGGTAAAAAATATGTTATAAAAAAATATTCTCACAATTCATTACATCTAACATGTCATGAACTAACAAATGATACTAATATAGATGGTAATAATAAATAATTCTCTTTATCTAATTATGATATATCATAATATTATTTTTTTATCAATTATGGTGGGACCAAATGCAGCATGAGGTAATGCAGAGATGATATATTTTACATGAATACATAAGAGAACTGTTGGATGTTTTCCTCTTTTAATTATAAATTTTGTATAAATTATTTCTATTTTATCAACAAGGGTGATCCAAAGGATGAAATATAGGATAACAATAATAAGTCAATACTTTTATCATTTCAAATGATAAACAATGTGTTCTCATCAATGCAATGTGTTCTTGATTTTAGATAATGTTTACTCTATCCCGATAACATACCATACCTGGGAAAGCCACTGATCATCCATAATTACAATTCCTTTTGTGTCAAATTATGATATATTACTATATCAAATGTAGTTACACGATTGATTCATTATAAAATTAACTAAAAAATTAGTGGCTTCAAATAAACATTGATATTCTTTTTGTGGATTTGTAAAAATTTATAGCACAATATATATATTGTTCCAGCATTAGTATCCAAGGAGGTTAGTTTTATGAAGTATTGAAAATAGGACCATAAGAATACTGAATTCTATAAGAAACAAATGGGAAAAACCAGTTTATAGAAAGACCCAACCATATATTTTGAGGTTTTAAAAAAAAGGATGAATCTGATATAGTTGTTTCCATGATTCACCATCACATGGATGATTTAATATTTTACCAATGGTAATATTTTATTTTTTCAATTTCAATTGTGTAGAAATGTTGTGAGACATAAATAAATGATGTACACATTGTGTAATTGGAAAATAACTTGTTTTTTCACATGAAATTTTTAAATTTCATGTCATTCCTCTTTGTACCTTGTTTCTACCAAAGTTGGAAAATTAACATATGATTCATAATCGCCAAAATATATGATATAGTAATTTGAAGATGCAATGATCATTTGATAAATACAACCTAAATCATGGAACAAACACTTAATTTCATTGAAACTTATAGGTAATGTAATTATTTCAGGAAACAACAACCTATAAAAAGATAATATATGATCAACGAAAGTGATTGAGATTAAAAAATCTAAATTAATAACCATGTATTTTGTAATATTTTCATGGTTTCTCATCTGGAATCCTAGATATAATGAATCCTCATCCGATTTTAAGAAATTGTAAAATAGAGATGGTTCTGATTCAGGATTTGGAATAAAATTAAGAGTAACTATTTCTAGAAGATATGGGCAAGTAGTATCATGTATAAATTCTGAAATAATGGATTAATTACCATTTGTTTAATTTTGTACTCAAACATTTTCACTATGTTTATACCTTACTGAGAATATGCAGTAGATGAAGTCCAACATTATTAAACATTTCATATCTCTTCAGTTAAAATTCAATACATGCAGATTTAATAATTCAATTGATTTTTTTTTATTTTGAAGATACTAATGACTTTAAAATTTCAAGACCCAGAATATAGATTAGATTTTTACCAAATCCATTGGGTTTTTTGAGGATTTTTCTAATCACGGCCATGTAATAAAAAAATGTCTAATTTTTGAGTCTATAATTATCTATAAATATAATAAAAAAGAATCATTATTATTCTTTTGGAATAATTAAAAATTATAATTATATTTTTATTATTTCTAATTATTATTCAAATACATATTTTATAAAATTTATTATAGATTATCTTAATTTACTAAAATTTATAATTTTTTAAAAATATTTGTTCATTAATAGTAAGATTTACTAAATATGAATCATATTTACTAATTATTTAATAATAGTGAAAATTATATAAAAATTAATATAAAATATTTTGAGTAATACTATAATTGTAATATTTATTTTGAATATGTAATAGTTGATATTATTATTTTTTTATATTTTTTAAAACGTATGATTTTTTTGTATTTTTTACACATACTTTTTAATTTTTACATATTGATACACTAATTTATTATTTAATTAATATTATTTATTAATTATAACCTAATTTTTAATAAATATTACGTAATTTCCTAATCAAGCATATATACATCACATTAATTTTGATATGTTTTTTAAATAAATATACATATAAAATCTATATAAATGTATATGTATATATACACATACATATATAATAAAAACATTATATGTTTTTTAATGATAATATTTGTACGTTCACATATTTATATATTTATATATATTAAAATATTTAATAATAAAATTTAGTTTTCCCCATTTTTATCCAAATATACATATGAAATCAATATTAACACACACACACACACACACACAAAGATATATATATATATATATATCAAAACCCTTAAATAAACATTAAAAAGGTTTATATGTTTATATTCACATGATAATGTATATATATATATTATACGATTTACTAAGGAAATTTATTTTTACTTGTTTTTTAAACAAATATACATATCAAATATATATGCACACATATACATCTATAAAAAACCTTATAAGTTTGTATACATATTGATATGTTAATATAAATACACTAATATATATATATATATATAAACAAACATATATGTATATATATATATATTAAAACCCTTATATTTTTTTAGATTTTTTATATATTTATATTCATATGTTAATATTCAAACACACACACACAATAAACATGGCACATTTGTTATATATATATATATATATATATATATATATTAAAAACCATACATGTTTTTTATAACATTTATTTATTCACATTCACATGTTAATATATATATTTATATATATTACATGATTTCTTAATTAATTCTATATACATCAAAACTATTCTGATATGTTTCTTAAAACGAATATTCATATCATATAAGTATATATATATTTATAATCAGACATATTTTCCATAAATGTTTATATATGTATATTTCCATTTCAATATATATACATATATATAAATGTCTACAAAACAACATTCAAGAGAATTAAAAATATGAAAACCAATCATAATATAACAGTCA
Organism: Viscum album; assembly: GCA_963277665.1. Taxonomy (NCBI): domain Eukaryota; kingdom Viridiplantae; phylum Streptophyta; class Magnoliopsida; order Santalales; family Viscaceae; genus Viscum; species Viscum album. The sequence continues at coordinate 361,813,168 of OY728125.1, forward strand.
ATCCTCTTTTAATATCACTTACAGAATTAATTTATTAAACAATTTCATCAAATAACATATCACAGTAAGAATACCAGAAAATTCAACAATAAAATTTATTTATATATACTATTTCAATATATAATATCACTAATAATTTCAATAAGAAATATAATTTTTATAATAACATATTAAAATATAGTTGTAGTAACTTAAAATACCAAACAAAAAATTCTATTAAATCTAAAGTTTGAAAAATGAGGAAAATACCTCAAATTAAATGGAATAACTAGTATAGACATGCTAGATATCCAAATAAAGAATAATAAATATGTAGTAATCCTAATTACCCAATAAAACATAAAATATAGAAATTTTCTAATCATAGGGTATTTATAATCTACTTCATGCATGATTAAATTAAAAAATCCCAAAATGAAAGTAAGAGGATATAAGAGGAGTATGTACTAAGATGGGTTGAACCAATATCTACAAAATATTGGGTGAAATGAAATTTTTTTTAGGGGGCGTACAAGGTATGCTATGTAGTGGGGGAAAGGATCAATTGGGTGAAGTTGGGAAGAGAAAGAAGTTTGTATGATTATGATTTATTTTTAATTGATATTGGTTACAAGTGATGGATTTTATTCCATCACTAAAAAATAATTTTTAGGGATCTTTTGGGACAGAATTTATGGACCATCAAAAAAATTCCCCTCTAGATGGATAATAGTGACCGATATAGAATTCCATCTCTATTAACCATGATAAATGAGTTTCCCGCAGGATTGTGTGCATCTGCACAAAAAGATTCTATTATAGTCCTAATTTTCCATCGCAAATCATTGATAATTGTAATATACAATTATTTTTTGCTCAAAAAACACTGTATTAGGACTACTTGTAAGAAGAATCATCCCCATTGCAAATAACCCATCACAATTAACATTTTATCATGTAGTGCCTATTTATTTTTCAAGGTCATTTTCCAAGAGTTAAGATATTGTTTTACTTTCATGATAGAGAACACTGAGAAATGTACATACTTGTTATATTTTTTTATAAGTACAATTTCATACTTTGGTTGTGATTTCATATTTTTACACTTCATTTCATACATAAAGAAATGAATATACAATTTGAAATTTTTATTCCTAAATCACTAAAACTAATATTTTATGGATCATAAGATCCATAAAATAGTGATATGTCCTTCCATTTATTTCCAAAACTTATAAAAAACAAATAGTTAATATGAGTTATCCAAAAATTTTTATTAATCTTTAAACCATGAAAGCAACACCATAAATTCAAATTAATCTTGTCTATAAAACTATATAATTGAAATAAATTAACTAAAAATATTGTCATAATAAATTATACATAAACTTGGTCAATGGTAGGCACAACACCATTATCACCATTCAGTTGTGGGTTCAAACCTCATGGCATCACAATATGTGACGGGTTTTCACCCAGCTTATGGATTTTACTTTTTCCAAAACATTTTTAACCTAATACATAAAACATTCAGATAAAGTTTTTCAACATCATTAAAATGACCTTAGTCTAAAACTCACCTTTTAACAACTACTTTTTTCTATAAAACTTATATTTTTTTCCAAAAAATTAAATAATACTAATTGACTATTTTTATCTTAACATAAATGATCATATTCACCCTAACTAATATCAATACCTATAATCTTATGTCTACAAAATGTGAAGTCATTTCTACGTATGAAATATTTCACTAAAACGTATAAGAAATAAATGGGTATTATTGCCCTAATTTTCTACAAAAAACATCAATAATCGTGATAAAATGAAATCACATATAGCTTCAATAGGGTTGTTTAATACATTATTAATTTTATAAATGTCTAACTCATAAACTAATGATGGTTTCTATAACTATAATGCTAATATTACTTGAATACATATATAATTTCCATATTAACCTAATTCATTGATTTTTTATGATTCTTATAACTAAAATAAATTGGTAAATATATATATAAAACATATTTCATGAATTCAAATACATAAGAACGTTAATCATTCCACTTTGTATGGATTAATATAATACTCTACATCTTGATACCTTATATTCTTTTGATGTATATTCCATTGACATTTGGGGAATTCATCCATGTAGTTCCCTATCTTCTTACTGTTCAAACATTGAACATCATATGTTTTCTTATTACCCTATAGTCACAAGCATGATGAACTTTATCTCTATAGTTGAAGAAAACTACCATTCCACTTAAAAAAATACCATGGTCTTTATCTCCAAAATTATTACCTTTAGATAATTTCTTCTTTACTTTCATCCCCTTATACATTTTCTTGTATATTTTCCTCTTCATCATTACTTCACTTTAAAAACATAAGACTTCTAAAGTTATTTATTTATCATGATAGAACATAATACCATGTCCTCATATGATGAGATGGTTTTGGGAGGCTAGTTCCAATGGAGGTATTGTCCTTAACCCGTAAATGAGTTTGTTAAGATTATACATTTTATTACATAAATAAACTATAGAATTTTAATTATACTTTAAGGATATATTCATACTAACCATAATTTTAATCTTCCTTTTGTCTTAGAGATAGGAATGTTCTCTACATAACTTCTCACATCTCGCAAGGAAAATATTTTTCCATGAAAATTACCACAAACCCTTATATATCATTCTTTCTAATTCATACTCTTCCATAGTGTTTTGAAACAATAACCACCATTAACCTGTATCCACTGAGAGTGGATATAAATCTATGGAAAAATTATTCCTTTAAATATAACCTAGAGGTATAAATATCATCTATAAGTAATATATCCATTTCTTAGCTATAGATGGAGTTTTAGACATATTTAATAATGGGAGTTATTAATGTCTGAAAGAGTCTAAATGTTTTACCCCATGTAGTGGATAAGTAGGAATCTACATACGGGAATGGTTATTTCCCGTAAATTGAGTTATCTACCTAAATAAAGTTATTATTGGATCAGTTACTGATGTAGTTATAGCTAAAGCTTCATTTTCTATCCCATTATAGTGATCCCTACATGGAGTATGTGCATTTATAACGTTCACATTTCTTATGATAGGAGAAATTTATAAATAATGTAATACATTATATTTGATCATAAGAATATAAAACATAATTTATAATTCCAAAACTAGTGAAATACGTAATAGAAATTTGAAAACTTATGCTTAGATAATATCATAATATTAAACATGGTTTCTTAGGGTTTATTTTGAAATCCTAAAATAATTTCAAATCCTTCAAAATAGAATGTATATAAAATGTAAAATAACCTAACCATATAACCTAGTAGTTTCAATCTTGGTGTGCAGTAATACCCATTGTCATGTACCAGGTAATGATTGAGTCAATATTGGAATGCCTCTTTCAGAGTTACCACCCATAGGTATATCTATTCTAGAAGCAATTCCACTTGTATAATAAAAAATTACAAGCAAAAAAATTACTACACACCAACATTGAAACTACAAAATTATATCACAAGGTATTGTTCTCAAATATTTTTTTCCTAGAGCTAATTTCCATGGTTTATACTAAAATTTATCTGATTCCCACTATAAGGACCCTGATCCAAATAGCCCAGAGTAAAAAATAACATTTTTATAATAATAATAGATACAAGGAATAAAATCCCAAGGGATATAATTGGTTAGAATTATTGGTAAAATTTAAATATACTTGAATCTAATATAAAAAATGAAAAAATAAAATAATAAAAAGAATATTACTTTAGAAATACATAATTCAATTTACCATATCCCTGAATTTCAATCATAAAACACTACCAAGAATCATATTTAATGGGTAAGTATAAAATTAGTGACCTCTAATTCTAAATAACGTTATGTCTATAGTAGATGTTATCATGAATATATAATGAAAAATCAATATGGAAATTTAATAAACTAATAAAAAATAAATTTATTTAATTACTTGTGCATAATATAACAAGAATAAATGATGATCAGGTAGGTCTATATAAATATTCACATGAGCCTGAAACATAGCCATAGATATTACAACTAAATAAATAATCATAAAAACATCAATTAAAAATATTCTAACAAGGTAATGAATAATGTTTGATATTGTAAACATACAATCAAGGACTCATTCCAAGACATTTTATATAAATGTGTAGGCCCTTTCCCAAATACACAAGCATGTTTTTCGTAAAAGACCTGCTGATGCATTGAGGGGTTATAGAAAGTCCATCCCACTACATTGAAAATTATAACGAATCCCCCACATAATGGGAAGAAACATGATCAACATAAACATTCACATTGAATTTTTTTTATATAAAATGGTAATAATTTTCCCATTAAAAAAAACTTAATCATAAAACATCCAAAGTAAAATGGTGAACGGTATTAAAATAGTAAATCCTCTGTCAACCTGGTCATAACAGATTTGGGTACATAATTAGTATGGTATCATTACATAATATTTATAATTTTGAACAATGGAAATATTTATTTTTTTCATTTATGTATATAAATAAAATAAAAATTTCATTATGAACATTCTGGAGGAAAATAAAACTTTTACTTTTGAATAACAAATTTAAAACTAGAAATATCAATAATATTAGGAAATAAATTTCATTGAAAATAACTTTTATAAAACTATAAAATAATATTTAATAAAAAAATTGGATTTTATGGTATTTAATTATAGAAAACCACATAAAATTTTATTTTACACACTCTATAGTAAAAATGGTATAAAGGGCCTCATTCAAAATATGTAAAGAAATTTCTATTTAACCATTTAATTAAAACATAAAACATTAGAAACAATTTCATTAATAAATAATTTTTATAATGTTAAATCATTCTAGAAAAATTTTTAAGAAAAAAATGGATATTATAGAAAAGTGGATTTATGATTGATGAGAGAAATAATGCCAACTATTCTAAAAAATATTTTTATCAATAATATTATGTACCAAGTGAGTAAAATATTAAAATTAGTTTGAAATTTTTATTTATTAGAAGTGGATTATGAAAATTACGAGGTTCATAAGAGTTAGATCATAATATTTCATCATCATAAATGTAATCCTAAGAAATCCTTATGAAAAATGAGATTGTAACATAAACCTTTACAATGATGGTATCTTCTATATAATAATACCCATGATAGAAATAATTTAAAATGAAACATTAAATTTCATCAATATATATGTATTTATGATATAAAAAATAAATGGGGGTAGTATATACACTCTAAAAAATAACATTTTGGTGAATATGGAATACGTCTTAGAGAAGATAAAGTGGTATGAGAAACCCATATCTGTGTTGGTAACTTTTGAATCATAATATTCATGAAAGAATAATATTAAATGAAGCATTAAATAAATTGATAATAAATAAATAAATTATATAATATTTAATTGGGGTTTTATTTAATCCTCATAAAATAAGATTGATTCATTACATAACATATGTCCAAACGAAGACAATTCGAGATGAAACTCCCTTACATCGGGTCTAATTTCCATAGTACGAGTTTATAACTCCTATATAATACATATATATTTAATATAAATTTATTATAGAACAATAATCTTATATTCCATACCACATATGGTTTACATATAGTTTGTATAACTCATTTATTAACAATTCATTGTAAAAAATCACTATTTATGGTCATATTTTTTTTCATGAATGTTTTGGTTAGGTAATTTAAGTAATTTTTATATGATTATGATTCTATCATATGAAAAATTTTAACCATGAAATAAATCCCATATATAATAATTATATGCATATTTATCGTATTCAGTAAATGTTATAGATGAGTTGATGAGTTAGGCTGTTCATAGAGATGGCTATCTATATGTTTACAAGAATGATATATCTATTATTACAATAGATTGAATGTAAGAAAATTAAATAATATTTCACCTTTCTAGAAACATTATTATTTCAAATAATTAATTTAAATTAATTAGATATTATATAATTACTATATTTGTTAAAATATAATGAAAAATATTTCACACCACTATGAGGAGGTTGTAGTCCAAAAATTCACATGAGGGACTTAAATTTATTCAGATTTATTGGAAGGTAATGAGGTATATATGACATATATGATGTAGGGTCAAATAAAGGACATAAAATAACAATTAGAAAAATTTATATGTCATTTAACAATTATAATCTTAGTTTAACTACCTTATAAACACATTTTAACCTTAACCATTGTTATTAATTTTTACTTTTTTTTAATATTAATTATGAAAAAATGATGTTGAAATTATTATATAATATTAATTAATTTTATTCCAAATATGGAATCCATTTTTCTATAATACATTCAGATAAAAATTAAATTTTAATTTAATATTAAACCCACATATGAGATAAAAAAGATGTTTTCCAAAGATTAAAATTTAATAATTATAGATTTTTTGTGTAACATCCCGAGTTTTTAAAAGGAAATACAATGTTATATTGCATACATGATATGCCACATCAATTCTAAATGAACAATTAAATAATATTATTTTAATATTACCATTAAAACCTATCCGTTAGAATAAAGATAATTAATATTACTAATTGCATTATGAAAATAGGGGTTATACATGTTTATTTAATGAATCATTTGTTAAAAAATTAATTTTAAATGAATGTAAAAACCAACTGAATATATAGAATTTATTTTTATAAAAAATATTTAAGTACAAATAATTGTATTTTCTAAAATAATAAACTCACTCTTATATGATTATATAAATGAAATATATTTAATTTTTAAAATTCATCTTATATGTTTTCAAGACATGATATAAGAACAAATTCAATTTTTTGGATAAAAAAATTATTTTTCCAAAAAAGCAAATGCAGTTTTATCACCTTTTGATAGAGAAACATTATTAAATCTAGTTTATGACACATTAATAAGTTTTGTTTTAAAAATAATCTTATTTGGAAGTGGGACATAACAGTTTAGTTTTAATAAAGTTGTGGTATTTTTATGATAAAATCCATATTTTAATGAATAGTGAAAAATTATGCATTTTAATTCAAAACTATTTTTTCATTTAATTTATTAACATTGATACATTATATTATTACTAAATTTAATGTATAATTATATTATGGTTTTATCATTTAATTTAATTTTATTCTTTGTATATAATTTCACATTTAAATTAGATATAAATGTGTGTCAATCTTTTGATGTATTTTACAATTAAAAAAACCATGTTTTCTTGTTATAACAATGAGGATTAATTTTAAATTAATTCCTGCAACATCTATGTTTTAAATTTTAAAAAATTGAATCCATATTTTCAATCAGTTATCCCAAATAATTTAAATAGGTTCATTTTTTTTATTTTATGAAAGTATCATTAGTAATTTTTATTTACCACAGTTAAAGGGAAATTAGTTAAATTAGTGTAATAAATAATAATATAACGATAATAAAATCACCATACCACCTGAAAAAATCCTATTAGATGAATAAATGTCAACCCCTAACACATAAGGACCTAAATTGACTAATTTAATGGACTTTTTTCCATAAAAGTGATATAAAAACTATTAAAAGAAAAGAAATTGGGAACATGTTAGGCTCTTATTTCTTATAAGTATAATAATTTTAATGTAATGGTAAATATGATATAACATCAATAATAAATAGTATCATGAATTAGATTTAAATTATTAAAATTATTTGAATTTATTAAGTATTTTTAGAGAGAAAATAATTACGATAAATACTTACACAACAATGATATAATAATTATTTTATTAATAGAAACATCAAATAAATGATATAAGAATTTTAAAAATAAATTAAATTCACATTAATTAGTGTACTCCATGAATTATATAGTTGCCTATGACATATTATAAGTCTATTAAATGATTGTTTTTCAATGTTCTCTCTCTGTTTGGATTTTATCTAAATTCAATGAAATGAATAGTGTCAAAATTGACACTATTGATATTTTAGAAGATTAAAATTTTATTTTATTATTTAAAATCATAAAAATATTTTAAAATAAAAAATAGAATATGATAAACTCTAAAAGTTAATAATGAGTCTATTTAGGTTAAATTGTCCCCATATAAGTAAAATTTATAGCCTCTTAATATTGAAATTAATGTTACAAAAATTGAAATTAAAATATTTTATTTTATGGTAAACCGAACCGATAAGGTTTAGAATAAAATAAATTCATGTATAAAAAATAGTTGGATGAGATTATTTAAAAATACTCTAATTATATTTTACATAACTCATGTTGGAGTCATTTCTATTTAAAAATTAATTTATATTAGTTTAATATTTTAATTTTTTTAAGGGTGCCCCTTCCGTCTCCTATAAAAAGTTATCCACTGTTATATAATAAGCACACTTCAAGAACCGGTTGGTTAAGAAAATATCTACCCAAACCAATTACTATAACCCATATTTATATTCATTAAGCCTTATTTTATGAAAAAAAATCGTCCTTACTGGTTTTAAGGTGTTCCTTAAAGGTGATCGACTGAATTATAGGTATCATTTTATTTGAGTATTTCTACTTTATTTATTCTTCCATTTCCTTCAAATATAATTTCAAATGATGTAATATAACTCATGTATACTAAAAATAATGGGATCTTATTATGTTAATATCTTCACCTAAATCCATATCTAATTTTGTCCAATGGGAAAATAACATTTCCTTCATTTGTACAGCGGACTACCTCCTCATAAAATGATATAGTTCATTTTTCATTACCGTCTCTAAAGACTGGTCACAATGATGGAAATAGTGTTTTTATATTATGTTAATGATATATTTTTCATAATATGAAATTAATACATCATTTATTTATTTTCACTCTCCATGCACATAAAAATGATAACTACGCTCATGCGTACTTGTGAACTATCACCTCCACGAAGTGATATAAATCATTTTTTATTCACCACATCACTTATATTATATTTATATATGTATTTTGAAATGATAATTATGATTCTAGTAATATTATGATCATTATATAAATATAAAATAATGATTATTTCATTTCCATAATGATCAAAAAAATGGAAACATTACAATGCGTACATACAACCTACCGTCTCTAGGATTATAACAGTGTCCATTTTTCATAATAGTACTTAATTGTTTTATTTAAAATTATAATTTATGTTTAAATTTTTTAATAATTTCATGAATATTATTCTAGATATGAAGGGCTTATGACCACTTGGACATGTGATTTTCAACTCAACTACTGAATATCGAAAAAATGCCTGACCTGAACTCAAATAATTAACTAATTATTATAACATGATAATTAATGATATAAAAGGAAAAGTAAACACTAAAAGGTTCAGAATCATGTAGAAATTAACCTAATTTTATTAATTAGGAATAATATGTAACACACATGACAGATCAAACTCAAGGTAAGGGCTTTCATCTCAATATTATATCATTGAGGCATATTTTGATAATATACACCAATTTATTTTAAAAGATGTATAATAAACCACTTTTAATTTTAATTTGATTCAATGTTTCTAAAAAGTAATATTTTAAGATGAATAATTTAAATTTCTTTACAACATGGAAAAAGTAATTTTTTTAACATATGTGGCGACACAAAATTCTTTTCTGTCATAACCGTTATTTGATATTTGGTTTCCTCTACAAGACTTAATGAATTTTTAAATAGAAAATAAATTACATATTTACATTTTAGGTATTTGGGTATTGAATATGGGTTTGAAAGTGGATTGGATATTTAAATAACATTAAATATTTTCTTGTTCTTTCAAATGAAATTTTATGAGTGAAATGTTAACAATAACAATCTTTTATGTGTTATGATTATGTAATGATACTTCAAAATTTAATGGGTGGATACGTGAATAAACCAAATATGAGTGGTTACATGATAAACCAAAGATTGGTGGTTTTGTGATAATATATGTATGGGTGGTTACATTATAACATCTAATGCGTTAGGTATGGGTGTCAATCGTATGATTATTCCATTAGTAAGAGTGACATCTATGGAAGTCAATTGTATAGTTATTACATTTAAGTATGGTTTTGTACCGTGTCACCTTTATATGTTATATGTTATTTCTAATGGTTTTATGGTAATATTTGGATAATAAAAATGGTATGAAATGGGATTATATTTTGTGAATATTTTTTTACTACTTCTTAAAGGTGAAAATTATAACTTTATGATAACTTATTCTTGGTTTAACTGTTTTCACAAGGATAACAGTTTTCCTTCCTTGGGAATCATTCACTGATATTTTTTCTCATCCAATGTTTTTAAATTTTTTTCATATTATTTAAGTGATATTAGATTCAGGGATGGAATGATGGAAAAGTTTTGATGATTAAACATGAAAAAAATCATGTTTCTTTGTAAATGTTATTGTTTTATAAAAGAAATTGATAGTATTGGAAGTGTCCAATTTTTATTTTTATAGTTTTTATATGTCATAGTTATGTCCTAATTCTCTAAAAAACTAAACCTAAAAAGATCCTAAATGTAATTTATTGACTAAAATCAGGATTATGTAACATTTAAGGTTGGGGCCTGATAGTTGGTATCAGTGGATGGTTTAGACAACATTGGAGATTAGTATGTTTTTAAAGAGTAAGGGATATCATCACGACTTTATAAATTTCTGTTTTATCACATTTTCAATGTATTATGAATCCCTTTTGAGGCATTATGTTCCAAAATGTTATGTTGATTAACGATATTTTTTGAGACATTTATTTTTGTGGAAATTAAGGGTTATTACTTTTTAGGATGAAAAAAGAAAGGAATGATATAAAAATTCTGGTTAAAATAAGTTATGGTTATTTTTTATGACATTATGATCGTTTGAGAATGTTGTATGAATTATATTGTTTTATAAAAAAGAAAAACTAGTAATATGGGTGAAAACCCGTTACGTCAGACAAGGCTGCGAGAATTGAACCCGCAACCGTAGTGTAATAAATATTTTCCACTTACCACTAGCCTATGAGAAGTCCCTAGTTAGTATAATTTTTTTATTTGAATGTGTTGATGAAATTATAAGAAGTTGATTTTGGGAACATATGTTTTATCAAAAAGATATCCATGTTATTGGAAACTGATCCGGGTATTAAGTGAATTTTTTTGGAAAATATTAATTATTTTGGGAACCCTATATACCAAAAGAAAAAAGAATACTATGGGATTTTATTTGAGGGGTAATGGTTGAATTTTATTTTTGAATAATCTATGTTTTTATTATGGACTTATGGTAATTTAGATTATTTATGGAAATAATTAACCTATCTTAGAGAATAAGAGATTTTGGAAATTAAATTTTTGGTGTGAGACATTAAGAGAAATTTATGTTATTTGGAGATAATGTTATAACTTATCATGGAATATTATTTGATTAAATCCTTTTTATTTTTGGGATTTAATCTTAGTTATATTATTTTTGATGAATTTTAAGGAAATTTATTTATCAAGTGGTCTATGTTGGAACATTGGGTAATACATTTGAATTTTGAAAAATAAAAATTTTCATTCTTCTTTTAATATTTTCTTTATTTGTGTAATTACATTTTTTTATACCAACCTTTTTGGATTTTGTCAATGTTTTATGATACGATAAATTGATTGTTAATCTTTTGTGGATTATGTGGTTCTATAGAAGTTGATTCATCTTGAATAATCATTGTTTAGAGAAAGAGGTGTCTTTGGGGTGGAAATAGATTAAAGGATGAAACTATAAATGACATGTAAGTATGATTACATATTTTCTTAGTCAAGGTAGTAAATGAATTCCACAAAAATATGAAAAGAATAATAAAAAACCTTTTCTGTTTACTTGAACCACTACAATGTCAGAGACCGTTTAACCCATTACAAATTTATAGCTTTCAGATTGTTAACTTTTTCTTGATAATGTTATCTATTATTATCCATCAGAACTAGATCATTATATTTCTATTATATATCCATTTTTTCTTATAAGGAACCCTATTATGTGTTATCTTTTAATGCCTTCATACATACATTTCTATCTTTTAAAGTGTATATTTTTAATCCCATTTTTGATATGGGATTGCAATAAAGGAATTCAGAAAATTAATAGCTTAGTTACCGACCCAAAATTAAAATTGAGAGCAAGAAATTTCCAGATGTTGGGAAGTGTAAAATCTATAGTTTTTAATTAGAAACATTATGTTTGATAGTATACATGATACACTACGTCAAGGTTAAATGAACAATTAAATATTATTATTCAAATGTTATCATTAATACATAGCTATTATAATAATGGTAATGAATATTATTAATTTTATTATGAAAATATGGGTTAAAAATTTATATATAATTATTCATTGGCTAAAAAATTAATTAGAAATGAAAATAAAAAACAATTGAATATAATGGATGTGTTTTTATAAAAAACATTTTAAGTATGAATAATTTTGTTTTTTAAAATAATTAAATATATCTTGATTAATTATATTAATGAAATATATATATATGAAATATATTTAATTTATAAAATTTATATTATAAGTTTTCTAGATATGAAATATGAACCAATTCAATTTTTTAGATTAAAGAATTATTTTAAAAAAACATAGTTATACCACCTTTTGATGGAGAACCCATTGTAAATATAGGCTTTTACAAATTAATAAGTTATATTTGAAAAAATAAACTTCTTATTAAGAAGAGAGACATATAAATTTAGATTGGATAATGTATTGGTATTTCTCTCCTAAAATTCATATTTTAATGTATAATAAAAATATTGTATTTTTATTCAAAAAGTATTTTTGATGTAATTTATTTATATAGTTACATTATCCATTTAAACGGTTTTAATGTATAATTATATTTAATTTTTATCATTTATTCCAATTTTTGTCATTGAACGTAATTTGACATTTAAATTATACATAAATGCATGTAAATGTTTTGATGGTGTTCCCTTTTAAAAAACATTTTTTCTTGTTTTGACAATAGGGATTAATTTTAAATATATTAATTCAAATAACATGTTTTAAATTTTTAAAAATGGACTTCTTATTTGAAATCAGTGGGTCCAAATTTTGTAAATAGTTTTATATTTATTTTTTGGATTTAATGAATAGTAAATTTCGTAATTTTTATTTACTTAGATTAAAGGTAAATCAGGTAAATTAAGGTAATAAATTACATGATAAGGATAATAAAATTATCCCAAAACCTTCAAAAAATAATATTTAATGAAATAAAGTGACCCCTTAACACTTAATGATTAAAATCGACTCATTTGGTGGACGTTTTCTATGAATGTGATACAAATACTATTAAAACAAAAGAATGTGACAACATGTCACCCTATTATTTCTTATAAGTTTAATAATTTTAATATAATAATAAATATCATATAAATTCAATAATAAATATTTTATAGAAATATAATCATATTTTATTCATCATTGGAATTATTTATAATTTTTTGAAATTAAATAATAACCCTAAATACTAACAAAAACATGATAAAGTAATTATTTTTATTAATATAAATATCAGATAAATAATATCAAAATTATTAAAAAAATATAATTATAATTAAATTGGGTACTCCAAAAATTTTATAAGTGACTTTTTGAAATGCGCGGCCGATTTTCGCCTATCGACCAGTCAAAATTCTGATGCTCTGCTAAGGTGTATAGTAGCACTCGGGTCGAATCTTCGATGATGATACTTTTTAAATAGTATATTGTTTTTAGTTGATTATATTTTGTTTAGGGGGGTTTGTTTGGAGAGATTAATTGAAATTATTGATTGACTATAATTGATTTAACAAATTGATAAATATTGGGGTGAGTTAATCATTAGGTAGTTAAACTTGTGAAATCATTGAGCCTTGCTTTATATTGCATTAAATTAACACCCACTTCACAAGATAATATTGATTGGAATTCCTAAGTGTTAAGGATTTAATCCAAGCCTTAACATAACTTAAGGTTCTAATCTCAATCATATCTTGTTTATGTTGGTGTATTTATGGTTCCAATAATTCATGGAAGCCAGACGTTAAACAAAACAAATCATTAATCCATGACATGTTAAGTTTAACATACACAATGTTAATTCAAAGAATATTCATCGAGAAAAATCTCTCAATCACATAACATCCCTAAATTTTGACTCACCCCAATTAGAAATTTACTCATCCATTTAGATGTTTAATAATCTGGTTATAATGATTATGATGATAAATTATGAAGAGAATAAAAATAAAGGGATAAGAAAAGAGTGGTGCGTCAAACACACAAACACACGAACAATGATGATAATTAAAAAAAGATTTTTGATTGAATGAGGAAGAAAAATAAGGGAAGGGGATTCAACTGTATTTTAACTATTTAAAGAAAATTAATATTAAACTACATAATTTGGATGAGAATTAGAGATATTGAAGAAAAAACATGCATTAAAACTGAATTACAAAAGAAAGAGACTTACAAGATTACAATAATGAATAACATAAAAGTAAATGAAAACAAAGGGAGGAGGAAAGGTCTCTCAAGTGAAAACTTGAGTATGGAAGGTACTCCCAAGCATTTTTAAAGACTTTTTTTGTGCCAATTGATTCTCCCCTCTTCTGAAATTCCAACCTCTTTGAAGGAGAGGAGGAGGATGCATTTATAGCCCAAGGAAGTGGATTGTTTGAATTCTCAATCTGTCCATCCAATGTAATCGCCAAGTTGGATTTTCAGAAAGCCAAATCTCTAGATATTCCTTTATTACATGTTGTATATAAATATCCCCTCTGTCTACTCTGAATCATTTGTGACAATTGGACTTAAGGATCCAATGTTATGGCCGGTTGATTAAACAATTTTAATCTGTTCATTTCAATCCAATTTTTTTTGTGAAGTACAAACATTGAAATGGTTTTTGAATTGGAATATGCCTTCAATGCTGAATTATTTCATCAAAAACGTTGTCCACCTATATCGCCTCTTTCACACTAAAAAAATGTCAATTTGATTTGATGACTACATCATGAGATATGTCATGAATAGTTTCCTGATTTTATTTCCTAGAGAGAATGGTGGGTAGAACATCAAGGCATTATTTGGGCCCCTTTTTCTTTAAGTTAGACCTTCAAAAATTTATCCTTGATTCCTTTGGCTAATCTTGAACATATGGAGGAGTTTAATAAAATTTGGGCTTCAGGATTTAGACCAGTAACTCATTCATCATTGATGGTCCAATTTCATCACAAATTATTTGGGTCTTCTTGTGTGGTTCATATGATCCTTCAAATGACAGAATTGGCTAATGATTCCGTCTAATGATATGGGAGAAATTTAATAAATAATCCTAAAAAACAAGAACCACACGATTTTAATTAGTAGGGTGAGAGTTATAAATAAAATATTAAACTGAATCAATTGGAATACTTCTAAAAATGCTCAAAAATTATACATAATATTAACATATTAATTTTTCCCACACATTATGCACATTTCATATAAAATCAGTAAATGGAATATATAATAAGTCATAAAAGTATTTATAACATCAACTCCCTGACACTTATTCATGTGCATGTCCTCATGTGGAACAAATATAAAAACATTACAAAATCATTTTCACTCACCAACAAATATTAAAATTTTGTTTTCCCCAATCAGGAGAGGTTTAGACAATTTCAATCATCCATATTGAATTCCACCACAAGTTGTTACAGAAACAATGTTCCAAAAACAATTCATTTCTTCATGCTCAAATTTAGAATTGTAAAATGGTGGCACAGAAAACGTACTTCTCTCAAGATGACATAATTAATTTGTGGAGCTTCACTCATTCACCAACCAAAAGTGAAAATCATAGAGTTTGAAAGAGATCTTAACTTCCACTCCCTTTCCAAAGTGCACAATAATAAAGAGGTCTTTTTAGGGGGTTTTCTGTGGCTATGGGATGGTAGGAAGAAGATATCCAAAAGACAGGAAAAGTGGGGTAAAACACCAACATGGGGAAAGTAATGCACATTTTTTTTAAATGAGACATGGAAAAAATTGAAACAAATATTTACAAGGGAATAATTGTCTAAATCAAGACACAAAAGTTGAAGAAAATGTTAAGGGAATGAAAATATAGAATATTTAAAAAACACCAAACTTCTCCCAATGACATAAGTGTTCATCAATTTTGTATTTTTTTGTTTCTTTTTCATTTTTTGAAAGTTGAACTTGAAATAGATCTCACACTCATGTCCCAACCCATGATTGAACTCCTCACGACACTAATTATAATAGTTATAACAAGATAAAAAGTTGAGGAAGAGTGATTTTTTACCCACCCAAGACACAACCCATTCTTATTTTCATTTTTTTGATTTTTTTGATTTTTTTTGAACACTGACAATAACATTTACAAAATTACATAAATGAAAGTACATTACATTCCCCAAAAATCACTTAATGACAACCTCTCCCCCCACGCTGAAATGGATTCTTTCCCTCAAGCATATGATAATATGGGGAAAACAATAAAGGGTACCCAAAATTAAATCCATCCCCCCCCACACTTAAATTTCAAAAAATTATGCAATGCAAATCCATGTTGATATTGGGTGGGAAAAGGTAATGGTATTGTAATGTTGATATCGAAGAAAAGATTTTCATAGGCTTAAAGGGGATTTCAAAAGGTAGATTAATGTAAGGGAAATGGGAGGTTATTTAGCTATTGGGATTATCACGTGGTTCAGAAAATGCCTCTATTATATTAATGCACACTAAAGTAGGAAATTCAACTCGAAGGCCCACAAATAAAAACTCACAAATGGGCGTGAAAACACACATTTTGAAAACATGACCATAGGTGGCCTTGGAATGAATTCAAATGTTGTTCCTCACGGGTGGAGAAAATAATTTCCCAAATCAAAAATTGAGCATCAAATATTTATTAGGTTTGAAACAATATTCTTGATCTAAATATATGAAAAAACCACAAAATTTTTGAGATAAAATCATGTCTTTTGACTCCCCAAAATACTTGAACAAAATTTGAAAATTGGAAGGTGATTAAGTATGACTCTTTCTTTTTCATTTATTTGAATGATATTTTTTTTATTTTTTTAGGTTTTTTTTAGTTTTTTAATAAAGACACACCCATACAAAAGATAAAGAGTAAATAAAAACTGTGATGAGGAAAGTGGTAAAAAAATGAAAGATTGGGGAAGTATAAGAGAGAGAGAGGGAGAAGGTGAGAGAGAGAAGGAGTTTAAGAGAAAGAGGTTCCCCCTGTTTTGGACTTGGTGGGTTTCCATTTCCATCTAGTGGTGGGTCAACTGTTGAAGTTAGGGATCCGATGGAAGTCAAGGTTGTTACTGGGATGTGTGTCCTTTCATGATGATGCTTTAACTGATGTCTGTTAACTGTGAATGTTCTTTGTAAATAAGGGTCTTAGACTAGCACTACACCAAATGGGTAAACATGAGAAACAACAAAAGGACCTTCCCAATGAGAATTAAGCTTACCTGGGTGGATCCAAAATAAAGAATTGAAGAGAAATACCTTTTCACCTTCATGGAATATCTTTCTTAGGAGGTGTTTTTCATGGAGTACCTTATCCTTTTCTTTATATAGATTGGAATTCTCATAGGATTCAAGTCGAATATCTTCTAGTTCAGCTAGTTGCAACAATCTTTCTTCACCAGATTTTTCACAATCCAAATTACAGGTTTTCATAGCCCAAAAAGACTTATATTGGATTTCAACTGGTAGATGGCATGCTTTAACAAAAACTATCCTAAAAGGAGACATCCCAATGGGTGTTTTATAGGCAGTTCAATAAGCACAAAGTGCTTCACCATGTCTTTCAGGCGAGTCTTTTCTGGTGGGTTTTACAAATCTCTCAAGAACTCTTTTCACTTCTCTATTATAAAGTCCATCCATTCCATTTGTTTAAGGGTGATACGTAGTTAAAGTTTTATGTACAACCTCATTCTTTTTCAAAATATATTCCATGGTTCTATTAAAGAAATGGGTTCGTAATTCACTTATCAAGGCAGATGGTGTGTGAAATCGGTGGAAGATGTGTTTCTTTAGGAACTCACTAACAGTATGTGAATCATCCTTTCTAGTGGTTTTTTCCTCAACCCACCTAGAAACATAATCAACCGCAAGAAGGATTTATGAGAATCCATTGGAAGTCGGAAAGTTTTCCATGAAATCAATGCCTCAAACATCCAAGATCTCACAAAAAATTAATGGTTTTTGGGGAATTTAATTTCTATTTGAAATTGTGCCAAACGTTTGGCAAGTGGGGAATGATTGAAAGAACTCATGTGAGTCCTTGAAGAGTGAAGCCCAGAAGAATCTAGAGTCTAGGACCTTTCAGGAGGTCAATTGTTGTCCAATGTGGCCACCTCTGGGACGTGAGTGACATAATTCTAAGATAGTGGAATGTTCATCTTCATCAACACATCTCCTAATTACCGTGTCTGCCCCAATTTTCCAAAGTTTATTTTCTTCCCAAAAAATAGTATTTTGAATCACTTTTCAACTTCATTTGTTATAATTCTAAAACTGTTTCAGGAAAAACCCCAAAAACCATGTAATTTACAATTGGGGCATTGCATGGTAACATTGGAGTGAGAGATGAAAGGTTCTCAGTGGGGAATTCCGGATAAATGATTTCTGAATGAGAAGAATTATAAATTCTTCTTAGGTGATCATCCACAGGGTTTTCTTTTCCAGGTCTATCTTTTATTTCAATGTCAAACTCTTTGAGCATTAGGATCTATCTTATTATCCTTGGGTTGTAATCACTTTTCTTGAGTGAGAACTTTATTGCAGAATGGTCTGTGAAGATAATGATTTTGGCACCTAAGTGAAAGGGCTGGAATTTATCAAAGGCAAAACCACTGCTAAAAGTTCCTTTTCAGTGACAGTGTAGTGAGATTAACTTTCATGTAATGTTATTGAGTCATAATAGATGACATGAGGAATCTTTTCTCTTCTTTGAAAAATAACATCCCCAACTGCTCTATCAGAAGCATCACACATCAACTCAAAGGGTAAGGACCAATCTGGGGGTTGGATTATTGGGGAAGATGTTAGAGCAGTTTTGAGTTCAATGAAGGCTCTCTTGTAAACCTCAACGAAATGGAAAGTGACATCATTTTAGAGAAACCGAGTGAGTGGGAGGGAAATACTTCTAAAGTTATGGATGAATCTATGATAGAAACTGACATGATCGATTAATGAACAGATGTCTTGAATAGAAGTGGGTTGAGGAAGTGATTGGATCACTTTAATTTTGGCAGGATCGAGTTCAATACCATATTTTGAAACTATGTTCCCTAGAACAGTCCCATTTTCAACAGTGAAGTGACATTTTAAAAAATTTAACACAAGGTTACACTTAACACACTTTTCTAGGACTAGAGAGAGTAATTTCAAACAAGATTCAAATGACTCACCATAAATGGTGAATTCATCCATGAATACTTCCATGCAGTGTTCAATGAATTATGAAAAGATACGCATTATACACCTCTAGAATGTTGTGGGATCATTGCAAAGGCCAAAAGGAATTCTTCTATATGTATATATTCCAAAGGGGCATGTGAAAGTAGTATTTTCTTGGTCCTGAGGTGAGATATGGATTTAGAAGTAGTTGGTGTATCCATCAAGAAATCAATAGTGTAACTTTCCAGCTAACCATTCCAACATTTGATCAAGGAATGGAAGAGGGTAGTGATCTTTTCTAGTTTCAACATTCAATTTCCTATAGTCAATGCACACATGCCATTTGTTCGTCACTCGAGTTGTTAATACCTCTCCATGTTCATTTGTGATAACATTTATCCCACCCTTTTTAGGTACTACATGAATTGTACTAACCTATTCACTATAAGATGTTGGGTAGATAATACCAGCTTGAAGAAGCTTAGTGATCTCTTCCATAACTACCTCTAGTATTAGTGGATTGATTCTTTTTTGTGGTTGTCTAATCGGTTTGGGTGATTCCTCAAGATGGATGTGATACATTCAAAAAGAAGGGTTGATTCCTAGTATGTCATATAGGGTCCAACCTAGGGCCTTTTTGTTTTCCTCTAACACATGAACAAGTTTGTACTCCTCGGTTTCAGTAAGCGAAGCAAGATAATGATAGGATATGAGTGATCATGGAATAGGAATGCATATTTCAGGTGTATAGGAAGAGGTTTCAGATTAGTCTCATCTTTCAATTTTGGGATAGAAAACTTAGGAATGGAGGAAGGGATTTCAGTTGCTTCAGATAAATTTTCCTTAATACTGT
This sequence comes from Viscum album, assembly GCA_963277665.1. Classification (NCBI taxonomy): domain Eukaryota; kingdom Viridiplantae; phylum Streptophyta; class Magnoliopsida; order Santalales; family Viscaceae; genus Viscum; species Viscum album. The sequence goes on from OY728125.1 coordinate 361,833,534, forward strand.
CCATGGTGGAGAAGTAGATATCAGAGTTGATGTGGGATTCAAGATAGTTTTCAAGTTCCTATAGATTTATGCAGTCTATGAATGAGAGGTCTACATAAACTTCACAATTTATAACTTGGTTAATCATGGTGCATATTTCACAAGATCCTTTCTCATTAGAACATGATGAACATGATGGAATGGGTTTCAATTGTCTCTCAGAAGTGTCCTTAGAAGCATGGACTGAGAATTCAGATTGATCCTTAGATGGGTATCGCATGGCTTGGAAAATGTTAAATTTGACCAGTTGGTCACAAAATTCCATGGGTAAGATGCCTGAATGGACATCAATCTTGGTTCTCACTGTCATTAGGAATGCACTCCCTAGAATTAAGGGAGATCAAGAAGAGTTTGTCTCACATTCCATGTCAAGGACATAGAAATCATCTAGGAAGATAAGATCATTGACACAAACAAGTTCATGCTCAATTATTCCCTCAGGACGGGTTGTGCTTTGATTGTCTAATTGAGTGACAACACCCGTTGGATGTAAGGGACCCAAACCATGGTTGGAGAATATGGATTTGGTCATGAACTTAATTGAGGCTCCTAGGTCTGTGATTGCATCATCAAAGTTGTAACTTCCAATTTGGCATGGAACCGTAAAGGTCCCTAGATCTTTGCACTTATAGGGTATGGAATATTGGGTTGAAACATTTTCGGATGCCCTATGTTTTCTCTTTTGGGTACAAAAATCCTTGAGAAACTTTTAATACTTAGGAATATTTTTATGGCATCTAAGAGGGGAATATTGACTTCAAAACGTCTAAACATGTCGAGCATTTCAGAATCACATTCAAAGGACATATTTGGATTAAAAACGGCTTGAGGAAAAGGAATTGGGTTCCTATGTGGAAAAGAAGAAGGTGATGGAATGGATTCATGTTCTTTTTAATTTTTTTTTTCTTTTTCTTGTCTAGGTCAACATTTAAAGGTGGTTTATATGACTTATCTTGAGGTATAACAATTTTCTTTCCCGATCTAAGTGCAATTGCACTTAGATTACCATTGGGGTTGGGTAATGGTTGAGTTGAATGTTGGGAAGAATTGGATGGTTTCTACTGACTAAGGTGGGATGCAAGTTGACCGATTTGGGTTTCAATGTTTTTGAGTATAGAACGGGTGAATGAGACAAGATCTTCCACTGCAATTTCCCCTAGTTGCTTGGAAGGAAAGTCTTGTCCCAGATTGGGATTACCTAGATTTTGGTTCTTGGGACAACGATTGTATTGGTTTTGGAATTGGGAAGGCTCACTTGGATAATGTAATCCAGGAGGAGGATTGTTCATTTTAGGTTGAGGAATAAAAGGATAAGGTTGTTGGAAGTTACCAAAACCTAGAACATATTGAAACTGGTTTGGGTTTTGAGGAGGGAATTTAGGGGGATGAGATATGGGATTACCATACCTAAGGCCTTGGTTATAGGATGCAGAGAAGGGCTCAGAGTGAGGTTGGTTGAAGTTTCTAACAAACTGACCAGATAGTTGGGGGTTGGTGTTCCACTGAGTATATGTTGTATTGATCTCCATTGTTCCAGATGAATCAGATTGATCATCTTGAAGTTGTGGACATTTTTTAGTTGAATGAGATGAAGAGTTGTAGATTCCACAGTTTTTGATAGGTCCAAAAAACATTGATTGCAGAGAAGATAAGGTTGGGGTTTTTGTTTCCACAGCTAGTTGTCGCACAAGACCTGTAAGTTCACTCATCCACTTGGTCATCTTGTTCAGCTCAATTGATTGATTATCTTGGGTTTGTTTGACTTGATAATGTGATTGAGTATGGAATTGTTGTGTGTTTTTATCCATGTTACTTATGAGATTTATTACAGCTACGAGAGTTTTATCCATAATATCACCACCACTTGCGGCATCAATGAGAGTTCTCTCCATAGCCAATAACCTTCATAGAAGAATTGGATTAAGGGTTGGTTAGGAATTTGGAGATGTGGTCAGGTTTTAACAAGCTTTTTGAACCTCTCCTAGTACTCATGGAGTGATACACTTGGGAACTGATGGATACCACTTATTTCCTTTTGGATAGAAGCAGTACGAGAAGTATGAAATAATTTCTCTAAGAAAAGTCACTTCATGTCAATCCATGGGGTTATGGAACCAGGAGGAATGTAGTAGAGCCATGACTTAGCAGTGCCAATTAGGGAGAAAGAGAATGCTCAGAGTTTTATTTGTTCCTCAGAAACCACTTGAGGCTTTATGGTAGAGCACACCACTTGGAACTCTTTAAGGTGGAGATGTGGATCCTCACCGGGTAGACCGTGAAAATGGGGGAGAAGATGAATCAAACCAGATTTAAGTTCGAAGTCAGCTTTTATGTTTGTATATTGAATACCAAGAGGTTGGTAAATCATATTAGGGGAAACACGTTCTTTAAGCGTTTGTTCACTAGGATTGGCCATATCTAATTAAATTGGTTGGTTCAGGACAGGTTCTTGAATGAGTTGGTTATTTCATATCTTCCTCCTAAGTTGGAGAAGTGTTCTCTCAGTTTCAGGGTCAAACAAATTTGAGGGATTTTTTGGGAGGATATGGGGCATTAAGAGAGATTTTTAAAGAAAGGGTAAGATGGGGTTTTCTTTTTATTTTTTTAGTTTATGTTTTTTATGAGAAGGCGGGTTTTTCTTTTTTTTTCTCTCATTTTGTTAAATTTTGTTTTTTTACATTAACCAAAAACTAATGAACACATAAAGCACAACCCCTAGAAATGACTCCATTTGAAATGCACGGCTGATTGTCACCTATCGACCAATCAAAGTTCTGATGCTCTACTAATGTGTATAGCTGCACTCAGGTCGAATCCTCAGTGATGATACTTTTTAAATAGTCGATTGTTTTTAGTTTAATGTATTTTGGTCAGGGGGGTTTGTTTGCAGAGATTAATTGAAATTATTGATTGAATATAATTGATTTAACAAATTTATAATGATTTGGGTGAGTTCACTATTAGGTAGTTAAGCTTGTGAAATCATTTATCCTTGCATTATATTACATTAAATTTACACCCACTTCACAAGATAATGTCGATTGGAATTCCTAAGTGTTAAGGATTTAATCCAATCCGTAACTAAACTTAAGGTTCTAATATCAATCATAGCTTCTTTATGTAGGTGTATTAATGTTTCCAATAATCCATGGAAACCACACGTTAAACAAAACAAGTCATTAATCCATGACATGTTAAGTCCAACATACACAATGTTAATTCAAATAATATTCATCGCGCAAAAGCTCTCAATAAACTAACATCCCTAAATTTTGAATCACCCTAATGAGAGATTTACTCAGCCATTTTTATGTTTAATAATATGGTTATAATGATTATGATGATAAATTAATAAGAGAAGAAAAATAAAGAGATAATAAAAGTGTGGTGCATCGAACACACACACATGAAAAATGATGATAATTAAAAACATATTTTTGATTGAATGAGGAAGCAAAAGAAGGGAAGGGGATTCAGATATTTTTAAAATATTTTAATAAAATTAATATTAAACTATAGAAGTTGGATTATAATAATAGATATTTAAGAAGAAACTTTCATTAAAACATAATTACAAAAGAAAGAGACTTACAAGATTACAATAATGAAGAACACAAAAGTAAATGAAAACAAAGTGAGGAGGAAAGGTCTCTCAAGTGAAAACATGAGTATGGAAGGTCCTAACAAGAAATTTTAAATGATTTTATCATGAAAATCAATTCTCCTCTCTTATGAAATGCCAAACCCTTTGAAAGAGAAGAGGGGGATGCATTTATAGCCTAAGGAAGTAGACTGTTTGCATTCCCAATCTGTCCATTCACTTACATCACCAAGTTGGCTATTCATACATAAAAATATATAGATACAATATTATTACAAGTTGTATATGAATTTATCCTCTATCGACTCTAAAAATTTGGCTTCCATTGGACTTAAGGAGCCAAAATTATGGCATGTTGATTAAACAATTTTAATCTGTCCATTTCAATCCAATCTGTTTGAAATCCAAATTGTGAAAAGGTTTTTTAATAGGAAGATTCCATCAAATACAAATTATTTATTCAACAAAGTAGGAAATATATATATCCTCTTTAACACTGAAAAATATCATCTTGATTTTATTATTAAATAAGTAGATATGTCATGAATAGTGTCCGGATTTAAATTCCCCGCCAAAATGGTGGGCTGGAATTCAAGGCATTATTTGGGCCCCTTGTTCGTAAAGTTGGACCTTAAAACTTTTATCCAGGATGCCATTGGATTATCTAGAACATAAGGTATAGTTTCATAAAATTTGGGTTCTGTATTTAGACTAGTAACTCAATCATCATTGATGGTCTAGTTTCATCACAAATTATTTGGGTCTACTTGTGTGGTTCATATAATCCTTAAAATGGGAGAATTAGCCAATGATTCATTCTAATAATATGTGAGAAATTAAATAAGGAATCCTAGAAAACAATAACCACACAATTAAAATCAGTAGGGTGAGAGTTATAAATAAAATAGTAAACTGACTCAATTAGACTACTTCTAAAAATGCTCAAAAATTATACTTAATATTAAAATATTAATTTTTCACGCACATTATGCACATTTCAAATAAAATCAGTGAAGGGAATATATACATAGTCATGAAAATATATATAACATCACTAGGACATATTATAAGGCTATTAAATGTTTTTTTCTATTATATATATATATTTTGGATTTCATTTAAATTCAATTAATTGAATACAGTAAAAATTGACACTATTGATATTTTAAAAAGAAAATATTTTATTAAATTATTTAAAAACCATAAAAAATATTTTAAAATTACAAATTTTATATGATAAATTCTAAAAGTTCATAAATTTTCTATTTATTGGAAAGTTACCCTATATAATTAAAATTTATAGCCTCTTAATATTGAAATTTTGGTTACCATAATTACAATTTAAATAGATTAACTAAGGATAACAAAAAAGATAAGGACTAAAATAAAATAAATACTTGTATAAAAATTATTGGATGATATTATTTATAATATTACTAATATTATCTTATATATAACTCATGTTTGACTAATTTAGAATTAATAATTAATTTATATATAATTTAATATTTTAATAGTTTCCAAGGGCGAACCTCCTCTCTCCTATAAAGATGATCACACTATTCTCTATAACCCACAATTCAAGAACCATTTGGTTCAGAAATTCTCTTTAAAAAACCATTTATATAATACCTCCCTATATTTATGATTACTAGTATATAAAGAACACTATTATTAGATGTGTTAAGGTGTTCTTTATTGGTTATCTACCAAAGAAGAGGTATCATTTTCAATAAGTATTCCAATTTTATTATTTCTTCTACATCCATAAAATATCCTCCATCCATGAATAAATTAAAAATAAAGTATAATAAATATTTTGAGATGATATTATGTTAATTTTATCACCTATGTCCATCTTTGATTTTATCAAATGGGAAAGGATCATTTCGTTGGTGTGTACAACATACTACCGCCTCTTGCACAGATATAGTTCATTTTCCATTTCCATCTCTCAATACTATTCATAATGATAGAATTAATTTTTTATATGAATTCCATGACATATTTAACATTATAAGATGATAATATATCAATTATGTTCTTACATTCCATTCACTTAAAAATGATAACATCAGTCATTTGTACGTGTGAACTATCAGCTCCATGAAGTGATGTGAATCGCTTTTACTCACCACATAACTAGTATAAAATATATAAGTCTATTTAAATTATTATTTTAATTTTAAATATATTATTCTAATTATAGATAGGTAAAAAAAATTTACCTTCTTTATATAATGAACAATGACAAATAGAAATGTTACTCAAGCATACATTAAACCTACCATCTCCAGGATTATAACGTTGTTGATTTTGCTTGACAATACATAATGGTTTTATTTAAAATTATATTTTATATATAAAAATGATACTACATTCATGAATATTATTCTTTGGAATAATGGAATATGACCACATGGACTAGTGATTTTAAACTCAAGTACTAAATATCGATAAAACGTCAGACAAGAACTGAAATAATAATCCAGTTATTATAACATTATAGTTCATAATACAAGAGGAATAACAAACATTAAAATGTTTTTATGAAAGTATAAATTTACCTATGTTTATTATTCATGAATAAAAAGTAATATACATGATGAATAAAACTCAAGTTAAGATAATTTATCTCAATCTCTTTTCATTGAGGCGTATTTTGATAATACAATCAACCTTATTTTATACTATGAATAATTAACCCCTTTTAATTTTAATTTCATTAAAAAATTTCAAAAGGAATATTTTTATATGAAGTGTTTAACTTTCTTTTCATAATGAAAAAGGAATGTTTTTTCGACATATGCAGCGTCAACCAATTCTTTGCTGCAGTAACCATTATTTGATATTTGGATTCCTCTATAAGATTTAATGTTTTTAAAATGGAAAATAAATATCTTACATTATTTTGTGGTATTTTGGTATTGAAAATTGTTTTGAAAGTGGATTGACTACTTCAATATCTTGAAATGTTTTCTAGTAGTTGAAAATAAAATTTTATGCATGAAATGGTAATAACTGCAATATTTTTTGTGCTATGATTACATAATGGTACTTGGACATTTTATGGGTGGTTATGTCATAAACCAAAGATGGGAGGTTACATGAGAAACCAAACCAGGGTGGTTCCATGACAAACCAAGTATAGTTGGTTACATTATAACCTCCTATGCATTGGGTATGGAAGTCTGTCGTATTGTTATTCCATTTTTAGTTGAAGAATTTATTTTTAACCATATTAGTACATTACTAGAAAAAATTAGTTTCATTATCTAATACAATTATATATATTTTTAAAATATGATTATTCATAATCATACAACTAATTTAAAGATATATGATATAATTATCTCATTTTAAAAAAATATATTATAGTTATTTTAAACATTTGTTAGTGTGTAACACAAGCTATCAAAGTGATCAAGTTTATAATATATATATATATACTGTAAAATATTGTGGTTTTATATAATGTATGGGTAATTTATTATGATTCATGTCAAAAAAATATTTATTAGTAAAATTATCCTACACATGACCTTGAGTTGGTAGTCATAGTTTTTTATTTAAAAAATTTAAAAAATAATTTATATTGAGTAAAATGTGATATATATATATCATAAGTTTTTAAAGTTTATATTCACAAAAAGAGAGAGTTATAAATGATACTTATGAGATGCAAATAATTGATAATAGATTGTTACTATGCAATTCATTACCACGTAGGAAAAATAATTGAGTTCTTGATGCTTTGTGTTGGAACGATAACGAATCATTAATTATTATATGTCTAGAACATGATCCATTGGTTAATGATTTATTTAATATCAACATAGAAATTTTGGTTTCAGGAACTCTCTCATTTTTAGATGTAAACAAAATAGGCTGTTTCATAAAATTATGAAATCCCAAAAAGAACACTGTGCGAAAAAGTTTTAGGAAGATTTGATTATGAATTTCAATTTTCATATATTCAATATTAATAAGGAATGTGTTTTAATATTTAGAAACTTTTTATGTGTCTTCTGTGAACCCGGTATAAGAAATAACATTTGTGTAAGGCACATTGACATCCTGCAGGATTTCATTAAATTTCTACAGGGCTACACACATTTAATAATTCATAACAGTCATAAAACCTGACTAAATATTTATTATTTAGAAATTACATGTGTTGGGACTACATCAATGAAACATATATTCTAAATTATTTAAATAAATAGAAATTTCAATTTTTTGATTATTTGCAAAAAAGAAAAGAAAAGTAGAAACAATGATAGTGTTTGATATTAAGAGAGAAGACTTGATAAAATTAATTACATTTATGTTTGTGTGATAGGGATTAAATTTATAATATATTTATTAATATTTATTTTTTTAATTGGGTTAGTATGGATCTTTGGTTTGGTTACCCTATACTAATCCAATATTTTCACATTTTGAAAGGTCATCTACTAACTGTATTCAAAAAACTAGGAAACCCAAAACCCAATTTAATCATAAGTACATGAGATTTCATAATGGTAATACCAAATGTAGGGAAATAAATTGATTCAATAAAATAATACTTCTCAAATAAGAATAAATGGTCAAGAAATTGAAAAAATCAAATGATTAGAATTTATAAATACTGTTACAGCAATAAAAAACATGAATATTAATAACTACTATTGCTAACATCACTTCCCCCTACAATCACATCATATGATACAAATAAATATATTTTCTCATTCTAGAAATGAAAAGAATGATCAAAATGGACACCTAAGAAGGATTGGTGGCAATGAAAAATAGATAAGTAAGGCTCTAGATAAATGTGTGTGTCTCCTATAGTCTTTTGTTGACTTCCCAAATTCTAGACACTGCTTGCTATATAGACAAAGTGATATTTTGTTATCCCTCCCACAAAACCCTCATATATGAGAATAATTATTTTCCCATTTCATGAAACATACATGATGTGTAACTATTTTTCACATAAATTATTCACTTCACAACTTGTTTGTAGAGGAAACAACATCTACTGAATCTCATATCATGTAACTAAATACACGACATGTAAATAAACTTCTTTTAGTTAATTAGATCACTATATTTTTATGTGTCCTTCCATTTGGATAAACAAATTTGGAGTCACACTGATAGTGTAGATCAGTGTAATGAGCTACGTTTATGATCCTGTTTTCATCTGTTTTTAATCCTTTTTCAAATAATTGTTTTTAATGACACAAATCACAAAATAATCCAAATTATCAAATATTTGGAAGGAATATTTCATTTAATATAGAAATCAATATATTAAAACAATATAAAATATTGGCAAGAAATACACATATCACATATGGATCTTTATCTTATATTCACCTAAAAAGAACAAAAATGTAGAGATAACATTAGGAAAATTTCTGGTTGGATAGACCAATGAAAGATATTGCTGGTTTTATAATGAAATGTTTGACATTCGAATAGATTAATGTGAGATGGTAGTTAATGAAGGGGATTTTTTTGACCATTTATAATGCCCAAATATACATTTGAGAATGTATCCTTGGATACCATGATGGGATAACATAAATAATTTATAGGTTATTTTGAAATTTCGGTAGTGATTGATTAAATTTTTAAATCTACACATTTTCATCCAATTCAATATTTTTTCCCCTAGATCATATTTCTCAAAATTATGATAAATATGTAATTAGATTTATTGGATTTCCTATTTCTACTATACATTTTCATGATATTAGATTCATCAATAAAAAAAAGTATTCATAAGTCATTGGTTACTAAATTAAATTACAATACATCAATTCATCCATAATATTATACAGACTCAAGGAGAATGATTTAATCTCTACAAGATATGGGTTGACCTTGTTTAATTCATTATCATGAATGATGGGATCAACAAATGATTTTTTTAGTATTTATATATTTATAGTTTTTATTATAATATACAATTTACACATCTGATGGATTTAATGTAAAACCGTATAGAACTGTAGTTTCTTGGGGAAAATTAGGTGAAAAGAAGTAGTTTGCAATAGAGTTTATATATGAAATAGTGATGTTGCTTGGGTTTCGGGGGGTGCAGGTGACTCGCAGCCATGGATGTTGAGGTTCTCCCACCAAGGGTTTATCATAACTTTCCCTCACTACTTTAACTTGTCACTTATGGCCAGAGAACTAGGCTCTGACTTGAATGAAGACGTGACTGCGGTGAGTTACTTGCTTCTAGATCTGAGGCCCGATGCTCAGATCATCATTCGTTGGGATGATGGACTCCCAGATCTGCCATCTGCTTCGAGGGTAGCTACTTCAGATGTTCTTGATGTGTCTAGATTTGTCATTCTGGATCCTGTTGCTTTGGATCGTGCGAATAGGGTCGACGGTGTGCATTTTTCTTAACTATCACCTGTGAATCGTGAATACATGGTTTGTGATTCCAGATCTGGAGTGGACAACAAGGTTAGCAGTGTGAATTGGGTTACTAGAGCATTGAGGGATCTGGCTTCGACTGAATCTGTGGTGAAGAGGGTGTTGCCAAATAGTTTGGTCCCCACATCCATGTTATCTGATCCCCATTTGGTGAAGTTGAAATATCCATCAATGATAACGGCTGGTAGTGTAAAGGACCCGGGTGGAAAAGCGCGTTGTCCTAAATTTGCGCCTGTTTTTTCTTCATTTATTGACTCTGGATCAAGTAGGATTCTTCGAAAGGGATCAAAGACACATGTTGATGTCAGTCCTGATATATTTGAGGAGAGGATTACAATGGGAAGGAATACTCTAATTGCATGTCTTGTTTTAGAGAAGGGTGAGATGTCTTAGAAGATTGATGATCTATTCATACAGTTTCGTTTTTCTGGGGCTCCTCTGATTGGTGGTGTCTTTCTCTTGGTTGTGTATTATTCCATTTCATTTTCCCAAAAAATGATTTCAAAATACATGCATGGAGCACTGGGTCGCTATCTTGTAAATATGTATGGATCCATCTTCATGAATGGTCCCTTGATTTCAATGCCTCTCGTGCAAGGAATGCTTTCTCTCAGGTCTAGGTCCATTTTCATGGGATTAATTGGGTCCCTTAACATCCAAAGATTATTCATGACATTGGAATGGAAATTAGGTCCTCTATTCATCCTGAAAAAGAAACTGAAGTTGTTCGGTTTGGTCACATTTTCAGAATGCTAGTGGAGGTTGATTTGAGTTCCACCTTGATTGATAAGGTAACTATTTCCACTCCAACGGATAATATTAATATTGATGTTGAGTATGAAAGGAAGCCTACTTTTTTTTACTGAATTCATGGATGTTGGGCACTCATTGGAGTTATGTCGGAGGAAGATATTTTGTGAGAGATGCGGGATAAAGGGTCATCTAGCTACTCTTTGTAGAAAGAAATTTGAGGGGAAGCATGTGGACTTGTCAAATCATGATAGATAATCTCTCAAAAAAAAACTTGCCACTAAGTCTAAGATGTTGTCTTCTGGTAAATCTATTTCTCATGTGCATAATTTGAATGGAAAAAGAACGATAGTGGACAAGTCTCCGATGAGTGGTCCCTCTAATGCATAGGCTGATTTTTCAAAGGAGATTACATCTAAGGATCATCATACTAGTACTCCTACTGGGTTAGTTGAGACTGGACATACTCCAAGCCTCTTTTGGTCTAGATCCCCTGCTTGCATTGAACCTCCAAATATAAGTATGCTTGGTAGTCCCGATGGAGGCCTGATACGTGATGATACTATTGAGTTGGCTCATAAATCCGGACCTCCTCAAAATGATGATTGTCATCAGGAAATTAAAAATCTTTTGATATCCTCTAAGATTTCGAGGAAGTGGGGGGATATCTTTGAGGAGGAAGAGATAGTGGAGGTTTGCGGCGGACCTTTTACTTTTAAAGATGTGCTAATTTCTGGGAAATGGAAGGTTGATGATTGCTTAGCCTTCACTCCTACTCCCTCGAAGAGAAGGCCAAGGAAGGACTATTCTAACAGACCTTGTACTGTGTCTACCTGATCTTCTATGTTTTTAGGAAAGTTCAATTCTGATATTCTTAAGATCCTCAATCAGGGTAAGTCCCACTCTAAATGAAAAACTACTGATGAATATGATTATGGGAATGACATGTCTTATTATGATCTGTAATGTTGTGTTTGACAGATGAGGGCATGTTGCTTTGTTTGACCCAGCTCGTCTCCTCTATAGATTTTTATTTTATTTAATAAATAGTCAGAAGATTATATTCGGGTGGGTCTTGCTGTTATATATGAAATAGTAAAAAAAGTGAATATTATTAAAAAATACATGAGGATAGATCAGGACATGAATAAAATATATACAGATAAATATAAAAATGATCTATATTTCAATGCAGGTGATCATGTTTTTCTAAATGTATCTGAATTGAAAATTTTTATTAATTTTTTAATGAGGGGTAGATAAGTATTTGGTCCATCATACCAAGTGAAATCCTAGAGAATGTCGGTTTAGTTTCTTTCTTGGTTTCCTTTCATTTTAGTTTTTCTTGGTTGTAAAAAATATTTCATGTTTCAATGTTAAAAATTTATCTTCCAAATTTATCTTATTATTTGAGAATTGATATAGTTCAGTTGGAATTCAACCAATACTTTTACGAAAAAATTTATATATTGCAGATCATAGAGAGAATGTGTTGTGGAATAATTTAATTCATCATGTTTATGATTTTTTTGAACAACCACGTGGTTAGTGAAGTAATATTGGAGTATTAAAATGTTATGAGAAAAATATATCAGCACTTTTTCAGTATGTGATTAATGTAGAGAGGATAAAATTTGGAAAATGGGAGATGAATGTAAAAAACCATTTAATATTATGATAAATATTTAAATATTTTCATTAATTCTATTTTATATGGTTATATTAATTATAATAATATTATCTATTAATTCATTCCAAATATAAAATCTTCATTATAAAACAAATTGAGTTTTCATGACTGGTTTAGTTAAATAAATTATATCCAAATTAACAAATATTAATTTAAAAAAAGTAACTTCATAGTTTAAATGATAAATTAAAAATTATCTTAGGATAAATATTTGATACTTTTTTGAAATGTTTTACTTTTCAATGAATAGTGATAAATATTTATTTTTATTGAAAAATGTATTTTCATCTCAGATATTTGGAATTTCAAATTCCATTTTTAATTAGATTTAAAATTTCAATATATCTATTTCATTAATAAATGTCCAATTATGATATTTGGATGGAATTATATTCCTTAATGTTTTAAGAAAACATTTATATATTTAGAGGATTTATTTTTGAAGACAACTTTTCATCATGTTTGGTGGGTTTAATTTAAATTTATATTAATTGAATTATGTTAATTTGATAATAAACAAATGGATTCCTTATTTAAAAGTAGGAATTCCAAATTTTCTAAATATATTTATTTTGTTTTTTGTCATGAATCGTCCCCTAGGACCCGTGTTGTGACTACCCCAAGATCACCTTACATTGTCTAGGGGCTAGTGACTATCATCAGAAAGGCATATCCAAAATAAGGAAGGAATTATCTTTAAACCCATACACACACAGATGGGGAAAACTACACAAAGCTAACTACGAAGAAATGAAATGTAATGAAACCACCACAAAGTAAAACCACTGAGAGTAAAGTGTGTAAACTGAATGTAAAGGGGATAAAATACAAGCCCAGCTGAATGGAATGTACAACAAAAGAAGTACAAGCTCCCGAGATCGTCTTCCAAGGGTCCTACCTGAATGGTTGGTACAAATCTCCGTTGGATGTCACTACTGTTGGGCGGAGAAAAAAGGGAATGATGGCAAGAGGGGGGGTGAATTGCCTTTTAAAAAAAATCAACAAATTAAAATCAAAGTGAAATAAAAGTATGTGCAGCGGAAAATAAAAGAGGCAATCACACAAGAAATTGTTAACGGAGTTCGGCCAAAACCCGGCCTACGTCTCCGCTCCCAACTAAACCGTTGAGAGATTCCTACCGCTTTCTTTTCAATGGTTTTAGCAAGAAACCCACTAGGCTTTGAGGTAGCACTAGAACCTATTACAGCTTGCTTTTGATGGTTGAGCAAGAACCCACTTGCTTTTAATGGTTTAGCAAGAACCCACTATCCTTCTTACAGGTGAAGGATAGATCACCTATGTCTCAAGCTATTTAAAGGAAAGCTTGACAACCTTTTCACACCTTAATGGTGATGTGAAACCCAAAAGAAAGAGGGGATGAGAAATAGAGTGGTTTGTAGACACAAACCCAAATTAAGCTCAAAATAGATAAACAAGAAAAACCGTATTTGAGGAAGTCTTGGGCGCCTTTGATTGATTGGAGATGTTGAAGGCCGCTTCCAAGCTTCTTTTGTGGTGCTCTTGGATGTGAAATTGGAAGGAGCACTTGGGGTTCCTTGAGGTGGCTCGCCGGAGGATTGCCGAATGATCAACAAAGTGTCCTTGGGCTTGGTTTTAGTTCCGGTTAGTGTCCGGGGCTTTCTGAGCCTTTATTTATAGGCATGGAACCCATTGGGGGCCTTCGGAGCCGTTGGAGAGGTCTTCGGAGCCGTTGGAGGCCAAAAGAGGGTTGACTGGTCAAAGCCAACGGCTAGTTTGACTGGGCTACCGGCTGGCCGGTACAGCTCCACCGGCTGGCCGGTGCCTTGGCAGAGGAGAAGAATTTTGGTCCAGGCTCCACCGGCTGACCGGTGGAGGAGCCACCGGCTGGCCGGTGGGGAGACAGAAGCTGGCCCATTGGTCTGGGTGCCACCGGCTGGCCGGTGACAGAGCCACCGGCTGACCGGTGGAACCTAGCAGTGGGCAATGCCTCTGTCAGGTCCACCGGCTGGCTGGTGCTATCACACCGGTTGGCCGGTGGACTGAAATTCAGTCCACTTTGAGATGCTTTCTTGGGCCATTTTCTTGGCAACCTTGTGCCTATTAACAAAAACACTTGAAACAAGGTTAAACACATATGAAAGTGATTGTGATCATGAAAATCAAAGAGCGAGGGGAACGAGAGGTACAACAATCTCCCCCTATTTTGATGATCATAATCACCAAAACAAAAAATGTAAAAACATAAATTAAAGTCATGCTTTAATGAATAAAATGAAATGTAAAGCAAAGCATGATCAAAAAGGTTTCTCCCCCAATCAATCAAGAAATTTCTCCCCCTTTGTGATTATCAAAATAGCACGGGGCATAAAACTTGATTGAGGGAATGGAGTTTGAACAACTAGATATGAGAATTGAAAAATCAATTGAGATTTTTGAAATTGAAATGAAAATTTGAATAACAGTTTGAATTGAAAGTTTTGAATCAAAAACCAATTGAAATTTGAAATTTGAAACCAAATGAAATTTTTGAAATTAAGAGTTTTGAATAATTAATTGAAAATTTAAATTGAAAAAAGAATCGAAAGAAATTTTTGAATTTAAGAAAATTTCTCCCCCTAAATAAAACAAAACATCATCGGGGAAACGAAACTATTTTTGGCCCGGAGAGACTCTCCAAAAGGGATTTTTCAATCCAAATTTGTTTCATGGCGGGTCTTCTCCTATAAAATTCGTCCGAATAAAAAATAGATTTGGGTTGACCGTACCGGGAATTTTTGCAATCACACTCATAAATGAGGTGCCCGGGTTTCTTACAATAGTTACAAAATTTATAACTAGAGCTCCCCCTTACAAAAACAGTTGGAGCATGGGAGGAGGAAGCTTGGTTGGTGATGCCAAGTCCATATGTGGTTCTTGAATTTCGTTGGGAACCAAGCAATTTTGAAAGATTTTGTTCCCCTTGGGTGAATTTGGCTAGGGATTCTCTAAGGTCCTTGATGGTTGATTCCAAAGAATCAACATTTGGGAAATTTTGGATTTTTAGGGAGAGTTCCTCCTTCTCTTTGAGAAGTTGTTCTTTTTCGGAGGAGAGTTTTTTGAAATTCTTTTTCAAAGAAACAAATTTAGAAGAAAGTTTATGAATACCATTTTCTAATTGGTCTCTAGCATGTTGGAGTTCTTCATATGATAAATGATTAAAAGAATTAGAAGAACTAGAGGATGATGAGGAAGAAGAGTCGGAAGATGATACCTCATGTTTTTCCATTAGGCATTTTTTACCTTGGTCGCTCGAGGAGAAGGAGGAGAAGGAGGAGCTATCACTCCATGTTGCCTTTGAAGCCTTCTTCCTTTTCTTCTTCTTGGCCCTTTTCTTGTGAAGTGGGCAAGTGGGTTTGAATTTTTCGTCGAGTTCTTGCTCTTGAGCGGGTTCTTGCTTTGGAGCCTTGCTAGTACCTTCATAGGTTAGTTCTAAAAATTTCCAAAGATCGTAAGAAGTAGATCAAGTAGAAATACAATTAAATACATTTCGGTCTAGCCCACAATGTAGAGCATTCATGGCTTTGCCATCAAGCTCGAAATTCTTAATATCTATGGTGGTCCACTTAGACTCATCGGATGAAGTGAGGGTAAAACCATGCATAACAATTCTAAAAATAGGATAGCCAATACTTTTATGAAATGTGGTCATGCAGGTTTTCCAAAAACTATAATCGGTTCCATCAAAGAATGGAGCACGATCCAAAGAAAAGCCTTCGGGGGCGTAAGAGGTTGAAGCGGTAGAAGCCATCAAAAAGGATCTTTAATTTGAAACCGGTTTAGGGAATTATTCAAAATTTTCCTCTGATACCAATTATTGGGCGGAGAAAAAAGGGAATGATGGCAAGAGGGGGGGTGAATTGCCTTTTAAAAAAAAATTAACAAATTAAAATCAAAGTGAAATCAAAGTATGTGCAGCGGAAAATAAAAGAGGCAATCACACAAGAAATTGTTAACGAAGTTCGGCCAAAACCCGGCCTACGTCTCCGCTCCCAACTAAACCGTTGAGAGATTCCTACCGCTTGATTTTCAATGGTTTTAGCAAGAAACCCACTAGGCTTTGAGGTAGCACTAGAACCTATTACAACTTGCTTTTGATGGTTGAGCAAGAACCCACTTGCTTTTAATGGTTTAGCAAGAACCCACTATCCTTCTTACAGGTGAAGGATAGCTCACCTATGTCTCAAGCTATTTAAAGGAAAGCTTGACAACCTTTTCACACCTTAATAGTGATGTGAAACCCAAAAGAAAGAGGGGATGAGAAATAGAGTGGTTTGTAGACACAAACCCAAATTAAGCTCAAAATAGATAAACAAGAAATGCCGTATTTGAGGAAGTCTTGGGCGCCTTTGATTGATTGGAGATGTTGAAGGCCGCTTCCAAGCTTCTCTGGTGGTGCTCTTGGATGTGAAATTGGATGGAGCACTTGGGGTTCCTTGAGGTGGCTCGCCGGAGGATTGCCGAATGATCAACAAAGTGTCCTTGGGCTTGGTTTTAGTTCCGGTTAGTGTCCGGGGCTTCCTCAGCCTTTATTTATAGGCATGGAACCCATTGGGGGCCTTCGGAGCCGTTGGAGAGGTCTTCGGAGCCGTTGGAGGCCAAAAGAGGGTTGACTGGTCAAAGCCAACGGCTAGTTTGACTGGGCTACCGGCTGGCCGGTACAGCTCCACCGGCTGGCCGGTGCCTTGGCAGAGGAGAAGAATTTTGGTCCAGGCTCCACCGGCTGACCGGTGGAGGAGCCACCGGCTGGCTGGTGGGGAGACAGAAGCTGGCCCATTGGTCTGGGTGCCACCGGCTGGCCGGTGACAGAGCCACCGGCTGACCGGTGGAACCTGGCCGTGGGCAATGCCTCTGTCAGGTCCACCGGCTGGCCGGTACTATCACACCGGTTGGCCGGTGGACTGAAAGTCAGTCCACTTTGAGATTCTTTCTTGGGCCATTTTGTTGGCAACCTTGTGCCTATTAACAAAAACACTTGAAACAAGGTTAAACACATATGAAAGTGATTGTGATCATGAAAATCAAAGAGCGAGGGGAACGAGAGGTACAACAACTACATCACACCATGTCTATGGATCCACATCTAAGCACCGTCTAGTCCTACCTCTCCAATGTCCCAGTCAGAGTTGTCTGTTGTTTTCACAAGACACCAATGGTGCGGGCAAATCCCATGCATGGGTGAGTATAACAGTACTCAGCTGGGACCCCGATACCCCCAAAGCTCTCCCAGTAATCCTTGAAGGAAAACAACACAAAGGAAATACCACATAGGTAATACTACTAAGCAATATCTCAAACACACTTCACAAAGTAAAAGATATAGCTCACACCAGGTATAACTTAAATACAGAAGTAAAGATGATTATTTGTAAAGCCAGATCATATTTTTCAATAGAGAGTTGATACTGCTGATCCACACGGGGCCTTTAGGTGATTACCAACACCTGATCGCTATGTGCTAACCCAAAGGGATTTCTAGGTGATGACCCACACATGATCTCTAGGTGCCGGCCCACATGGGATTTCTATGTGATAATCCACATAGGATTGCTAGGTGCTTACCCACATAAGATCGCTACCTGATGACCCACATAAGATTGCTAGGTGCTGACCCACAAATGATCACTATTCATTGTTCATGACACAGCTAGCCACAGGATTCCCACACTTAGAACGCTGAATTCTAGGAGGATCATCACCTCAATCAATCAGTCAGACTTCAACTACCAAAAATTCTACATAAAGTAACCCCAAAAGACCGTCTTTTCATAACGGTGCCAACAAAATAGATGGCGTGTCGAACAGAATCCCAATTTATAAGATATGGGATTTTTTGTAAAAATGTCCCGGTTGGAATTGAGTTCGATCCAACCCGACCATATGACAACTTCTGCTAAAACACAAGTATAGTATATTAGAAGAACCGTCTCGGTGGAAGGGCCCCACCACCACTAACGATGCATGAATCAGACACCTGGTTTGAGTGATACGAGCGTTTTAGTGAAACTGGGGCCGATTGCATTTGGGCCTGGTCCGACCCGGTCAGACCGACATGACCAACCCGGCTCAGGGGTCCTAGATACACTGGTTTAATTTGACCGACTTGACTTGACCCAGTTTGGGTCTGGGTCATTTATGTCCGACCTAGCTAGTGGGTTAGGTCCAATTGGCCTCTTTAGACCCGACCCGGTTTGGCTGAGGGTCCAGCCTACTAGGTCGCCCGCCAACCTAGTCTAGTCAGGCCAGGCCTGAAGGGCATGGGTTTGGAATACCGGCGTGGGTCAGGCCTATTGAGTGCGGGTCCGACCCATGGGTTCGCATATTCCCCAAAAGGCGGACAAAACTTAGGCCTGGCCGAGACATGGTTGGGTGCTATATCTGATACCTCTACTACCCGGAAGACTATGGGGCCTCCTTGCCACCATAGTTGAGCGACTGCAGCCCACCGTGTGCCACGCCGCACACAGCCTCAAATGAGGCTAAGTGGTCGCATACTCCACGTCACCTGCAGACCGAGTCCATGGGATGACTCAGTTAACATGGAACCAATGTGGTGTCACAGATCTCTCGTTCCATAGTTGAGCAACTGTGAAGACCTCAAACTATCTTTACCACCATTTCAAGAAATCATCCACCAAGAACACACATGTGGATGGGCTCAGTCCTTGTTTTTTTGGCCCATGTTATCCACGTTAGAAGTTTAAAATCATGGGGATGTTTGGGGGTTTTAATTCAAACAACAAAAGTTATAATATAACACTGGATATAGGAATCCTAAAAGAAGTTATCCCCTGCAAGAATGCACGGTCCATAGATTAACCCGTTCATAGATTAATCTAGTTTCTTCATTTGGAATAAAAATGGGCAATCTTTAAATGGTTCAAATCTTTACCTCTTTGAAATTTATTGCTGCCATGTTACATCCTTGTGGTTTCATGGCGTCGATGTCATTTTTCACTCTTGACTTCATTATTTGAGCTGAGTCAGAGATGTTTGATGTTTTTCGGCGTTTTTCAGTGTTCATTTGAGAGGAAGTTTTCTAGATAATCCATAGATTTTAATTCCTCATTCCACCAATGATTTAACCACAATAAAAAGAAAACATGGTGCAAAAGTTTTGTTACGCTTGCACAATGAGCCATTATGGGGTTTCCTTAATTACGCCTCGTCGTTGTCTCATCGCCGCAACATAACATCACTATCCATTGCTCAACAGTGGGAAAGAAAAATAAAACAACATTTTAAATTTATTTTATTATTTTTTCAAAGAGTCTGAAAATTGTCATTTCTATTCGACCCTAGTAGACCAAAGTTAAATCATTTCTTGGAGAATCCTGGAATTCAAAATTCAACAGTGCGCTCATATTTTCGATCTGATCTACGGTACAAATGTTAGAAATACCCATTCACACATTTACTGAACATACCATATTTTTTTTAAAAAAAATTAACATTCACCCTCGACCCGTGCCGGACGAGGTTAGGATTTTCCTAAGTGGAACACACCTCAAGAGCTAAAAAAGGCTCTCATATTTTTAATATGAGTTACCATTTAGGAGTTATAAGGATTTGACAGTAATATAATTGTTACTAAATTATTGTATTTACGACAAAAAACTAACTTCCACTGTTTTCCCACACTGGACAATGTTAGTATATACCAAAGGAAATATTACCCTCACAAGCTTAGCAGTGGTCTCAGATTTTTAATCTGAGTCACTGTTCCTGAGTTATAAGCATTTGAAAAATAAAATTATTTTATTTAATTATTTTATTTACGGTTAAGCCATTTTTTGGGTTTTCTCACTTGAGGGCTGCACTAACTAAACTTCAGTCATGCATAGGGTAAAACCACCATCTCGAACACAATGGTGCCCACATATTTATTATCTGTGCAATCATTTAAGAGTTATTCTAATTTTTCAGGAAAAACTCTCAGACATGCTATTTAAAGCATAAAATTATTTTATGGATTATTTCAGGCACTCTAGGCCTCAGAATCGCATGTCTTCTCAGCACCTAGTCTCAAAATAATTCCATATTATTTTATTAAAAAATTATACAGATATTATGGGGCATTACATTCTCCCCACCTTAGGGATTTACATCCCCGAAATCCAAAACAATTAAAAATAATATAATTGGGGGTACTGAGAATGAATCTGAGCATCCCACTCCCATGTTCTCTCATGGAGATTTCTGTGATACATCTGAACATGTACCAGAGGTATCTACCATCCACAAAGGACCTGCTCCTATCAATCCTCTATCTCCACTGGGAACTTCGGAAATGCCTCCCCATCGTCAATGTCCATCTCGCCCCAGTCAATGACATACAATGGATCACACACGTATCTCTTCAACTGAGATACATGAAAAACATAGTGCACCTAGTCCACCTATGGGGGGTGATCTAGGAAGTATTCCACCTTTCCAAATTTGCTCAGGATATGAATAGGTTTGAATAATCTCAGGGATAACTTATCGCCGCAACCAAATATCCACAATCCTCATCGGGGAGAGACCCAAAGGAAAACATGGTATCCCTCCTCAAACTCCCAGGGTCTCTATCTCCTATTCGCATAAGACTTATATCATATCTGTGCAGTACTCATCCACTCCTGGATGATCTTCACCTTCTCAATGGTATCTTATACCAACTATATACCCACGAGTGTTGAATCCCTTGGGTATTTCCAGCATAGAGGTGATCTGCATGGCTGCCTGTATGAGTCCTAAAACACTGCCATGAAAGTGGTGGAGAGATAGAAATTATTGTATGAAAACTCTAATAGTAGTTAGTGGTCCCCCTATCTGCGACAGAAAACTAGTAGACAAGTACAAAGAAGGTCCTCAAAGGTCTTTATGGTCTGCTCCATCTGACCATCTATTTGGGGGTGAAAATCTATGCTCAAGCACTCCTGAGCCGCAAATGACTCCTACAACCACTTCCACATCTGAGATGTAAACCATGCATCTCATTCTGATAATATCATACAAGGAACCCCGTGAATCCACACTATCTCATGGATGTTGAGGCATCCCATGCCCTCTACCGGTCCCTGCTCCCTGATTGGTTGGAAGTGAGCTGACTTGGTGAGTCATTCAAAGATAAAACAAATAGAATTGTGGCCCCTAGGAATTCATGGTAACCCCATCATGATGTCTATGAGATACCATTCAACTTCTACTCCAGTACCTCAAGTGTCTATGTCAATCCTATCAGGACCTAATGCTTGGTCGTCACTTACTAACAAGTGAGGCATCGAGAAATGAACTCTGCCACCACTTTCTTCATCCCTAGACACCAGTACTAAAGTGGGAGGTCCTGGAAATTCTTTTCTATACTATGATGTAATACCAAAGGGGAAGTATGGAACTCCCTCAACACCTCCTCTATATACATCACTGGTACTAAGGTGCATCCTCTAAAAAATATTGTGTACTCCCCACCTATTGAAAATCCATCAAGATCATATCCTGAGGATATCTGAGTATATCGGGCCTTATAGTCAACATCCCCAAGCTATGCCTCCCTAACATGATGTAAGAGTTGTGGAGTGATAGTCATAGACATGAGGTAAGTGGATCCATCACTATCCACAATAGATATTTTCATCTTGACTAGATACTTCATCGCCTCACTCAGTAGCTGCAAACCAGACCTCCTGCTGAGCGCATCTGCCACCACATTTCCACTTTCCAAGAATATAGACTATCCTGATGTTATAGTCACATAGGAACTATATCCATCACCATTGACTCAACTACCAAGAAGCCTATGGGTACTTTTCCATCCATGTGAAAGGATACCTCATTTTAACTGATTGATGTACCCATCAACCCTTTGGTAGTGGTTACTCATTCTCCATGACCACTTGGTTAATGTGATTATATTCAACACATATCCTAGAACACTGGGTCTTAGTAAGCCATTACTCTACAAGTCCACCACCTACACCACTTTCTCGCAAAGCTCTAATAAAGCCCTTTGATATCCTGATGCTGATATCAGTGCTGCATAGGATTGTATAATGATGCATAAATCCCTCTCCCTACGTTAAGGTAAATACAAGAAACATAATTTGAAAGGATATTCCTGCACTCCACAACTAATGTTGGAAACTGAAAAATCAAAACACTTACTTCCATGAGGGTAAGGCTGGCCGACTCCAGAGTGATCATCTGTACCGTCCTATGCATTAGTTTATCCAATACTATCTCGGTTTCCTTTTTTGCTGACCACAGAAAACCCCATTCCAACACTGCGTATATATAACATTCTTTTGCATAAAACAGTCAATCTGATCATGAACTGTGGATGACCAGTCCATACCCAAACTAACGTCATAAGGCCTTGATGATACCTCTAAGAGGTTCCAATCGAAACTCTGACATCAAGGGTTAGGTCACACTGTCGACATAAGTGTGATTATCGAGTCTCCTCCAATATGTCTCTTTTGACCTATGGATAAAGTAAAAAGTTTAACCAGAAAATCTAGTTCTGGAACAAGACTCATGATAAGAAGGAATGATTAGTACCTATGTATATTAATATGGCAGCTAGTAGTAGGAACCTAACGTACCTTGAATCATTTCTGGAGCACTTAGGTCATACTCAAAGAACGCATGGAACTACTACATTCCCATATCCTCTAGCTCCCTGAGCCTAGTGGGGGACCACATTGGGGTGGTGGCTGTAACATGTTGAAATGAATATAACATTCTATTTCTCTCTTAGGTCATCTACCCCATCTGTTGACCTGCAGATTCATTTTTACCTATCACTTCCTTTTCCCAAAACAGTTTATACATCCATGTCTTTGAGACTGACATCAGTTTACTACTTTTCTACTACTGACATTCACTGACTGTATCTACTCATCCAAAGAACATTCAACCACAATGGTTCCCTCTAGTTCCATAATATAAGTAGGAATGTACATAGGAATAGTGTTGGCTCAGATGTCCCTAAACACATATCTCTCGGAGGTCTGAGCCCTCCAACACTGGTCATATCATATTTAATGAGTACCTGGAGTGGTAAGTACGCCTTGATGAATAATCAAATACCGATATGTTATTCTACTGAAGCTATTGAAGCTCTTGGAAACACATTCCCATTATCGTTTAATGGTAAGAGACCCCTTCTCTAAGAAAGGTTCTCAAGCTCTATCCATGGAAAAGTCAAATCATCATAAGATATGGGTAATCTAAACCCTACAATCCCCATTCTGAGCCATGTAGAAGTCTCACTGCAAGGCCTTCCATGTGACCTAATGGCACCCTTGCTAGATGGAAGCTCGATCACCACCTTAGACCAATCCTTAGCTACCTGTGAGTGGGGCTATCCTCAAAACCTGAGGGGTACTGTTGCTGAAACTCATGTAAGGAACTGATCCTACTTGATTCCTCTATCAGTAGCGTCAGTAGTAACTGCTGAACAATTAATAGTGGTATTTCTAAGACACCGCCCGAAGGTACCATCTCTAAAAACAATCCCTATACTAAAGCCCCATTACACTATGGACCATCCCCATGGTCATGCACTAGAATACTATATGGCTGTCTACGTAGATCTATCTTGAAATAGAATAAAGATAAACCATGGTCAATAAGTTATAACTCATTAGTAGTATCAAAAGAGATTAAGAGAAAAACATTTAAAAAACACATGCTATCAGGGTTTTCATGTACCAAGTCAAAAAACAGAATTTGGGTTCCTGGTGTATAGATACGTCAGCTACCACATCAACACTAGACTCCCCAGACTGAAGTCTGAACTCAAGGCACTTAACAAAATTTCCCCCATAAAAAATATAGACTCTTAGTTATTTTGGTAGAATTGACCATGTTTTTACCATTTTTTCAGGACCCATCCCCCAGGTCCTGTGCTATGACTACCCTAAGCCCACCTTCCATAGGACAGGGGCTGGTGACTTGCATCGGAAAGGCATATCCAAAAAAGGGAAGTCATTTCCATTAAACATATACCCACATAGATGGGGAAACCTGCACAGAGCTAACCATGAAGGAAAGAAATATAATAAAACCACCAAAAAGTACCACCACAAAGAGTAAAGTGTGTAAAATAGAAGTAATGGGGGTAGAATACAATCCCAAATGAAAGGAATGTACAACAAAAGAATTAAAAGCTCCAGAGGTATTCTGCCAAGGATCCTAATAGAAGGGTATGTATAATTCTTTGTTGGTTGTCACTAAAACACACCATGTCTATCGATCCACCATTGAGCACCGTCTAATCATAGTTACCCAAAGTCCCATTCAGAGCTGTCTATCATCTGAAAAAGAAACAACAGGTGCAGGTGAAGCCCATGTAGGTGTGAGTATAACAATACTCATTAGGGACCCTGACTCCACTGAAGGTCTCTTAGTAATCTGCAAAGAAAAACACCACAAATGAAATACCACATAGGTAATACCACATAGGTAATACCACCAAGAAAGACCACAAACATATATCAAAAAGTAAAAAGTGAATCTCACACCAGGTATAACTTAAATACAAAAGTAAAGATGATTATTGGTAATGCTAGATCATCTTATTCTTTTGAGAGGATCTTTTACAAATCCACATAGGTCCACTAGGTGCTGATCCACACAGGGTCGCTAGGTGGTGACCCACATAGGATCTCCAGGTGCTGACCCCCACAGGATCACTAGGTCTTAACCTAAAAATGAACACTAGGTTCTCACCCACATAGGATCACGAGAATCTCACCCACATAGGATCTCTACATGCTCACCCACATAGGATCACTAGGTGGTGACCCACACAAGATAACTATTCAGTCTTCATGTCAGAACCAGCAACCAGATTCTCGAACATAGCACGCTTGATTCCAGGAGGATTCGATACTCAATCCATAGGTCTTAAATAAAATGATACTAACTCCCACATAGAGTAAACCCAAATTTCTGTATCATTGTAAGGGTCTTAACTCAATAGACAGTGCATCGAATGGACTTCTGGTCAGTAAGATATGAGAATTTTTGTAAAAAGGCCCCAGTTGGATTCAAGTCTGATCAAACCCGACCTTATGAAAAATTCTACCAAAACTCACACAGAGTATCTCAAAAGGACCATATCATCACAAGGGTCATAAAACCACTGATAGAGCATCAATCAGACACCCAGTTTCAGCTATACAAGCGTTTTAGTGAAACATGGACCAGTTGCGTCTCAGCCCGGTCTGACCCTGTCAGACCGACCTAACCAACCCGAATAAGGGATACAACATACCCCAATTTAATTTGATTGAATTGATATTACATGTTTTGGGTCTGGGTCAGTCTGAACCATCCTGGCCAGGGGGCCAGCCCTAATGGGCCTCGCTAGACCTGACCTGACTTGGCCGTGGGTCTAGCCCGCCGGGTTGCCCGACAACCTGGTCTAGTCTGGATCAGGCTGAAGGGAATGATTCTAGCCTATGGTTCTGTTCGGGCGTACTGAGTGTAGGTCCATCCCTTGAGATCACCCGGTCTACTAGAGGCAGACTGGCCTTTGGCCTGGCCGGAGCGCGGCTGGGAGCCGAGTCTAGTCCCTCTACTGCTCCACGGATGTGGGGGCTGCTTGCCCCTAAGGTCAAGTGACCGCGGACCACCTCATTTAACACAGAACATGGCCTATGATGCGAATGATAGGATTCATCATCCACGTCACCCATGGACTAAGTTCGTGGGTTGAATCGGTCCACACGACACAAACGTGGCGCTGCAGATCTCTAGCGCCACATTTGAGTGACCGCAGCCTCCTTAGTTGGCCCGGGCGGCCCAGACGCGGGAAACCATATCCATGCTATCATTGTCGGCTTTACACTACCCTCTATTACTATTATGTTCCGCCTCCCTCCACCCTCAACCGCTACTGTGGGCCGTCGTCAGCACCGACACGCTGGCAGTTTTCTTCTGTGGGCCCCTGGAGTTGCTCTGGCGGTCCGTTTCTTGATCCGCCTACGTTTATTGAATCGTTAGGGAATCACTATCACTACAACAACGTCAAACATTCTTTTCCTCTATTTTTAGAAATTATCCACAAAGAACTCACAAGTGGAGGGGCTCATTCCTTGTTCGTGTTGGCCCGTGGTCTACACGATAGAAGTTTAAAATCATAGAGAGGTTTGAGGATTTTAATTCAACCAAAACAAGTGATAATATAACCCTAGATATAGGAATCCCAAAAGAAGTCACCTTTCTATAATAATGTATAGTACACAGATTAACCTTTGTGGGATAATTCGCGTTCATCATTTGGAATAATAATGAGGAAACATTAAATTAATCAAATACCTACTTATTTGATGTTCGTTGCCGCAACGTTACATCCTCGAGGTTTCAACAATTCGACGTCATTATTCACTTATGACTCCATTATTTGAGGTGTAGTGGAGATGTTTTATGTTCTTCAGTATTTTTCATTCTTCGTTTGAGAGGATGTTTGTTAGAGAATCCTTGTAGTATAATTACTCGTTCCACCAACATGTCAACCAACATGAAAGGAAAACACGTCACAACGTTTATATTACAATACCAAATTGCATCATTACATTTTCACAATGGTCCATTAGAAGGATTCTTTAATTTCAGCTTATCATTACTACACCGTAGTGTCATTGTTTGCCACTCAGCGGTGAGAAAGAAAAATAAAAGAATCTTCTAAAGTTATTTTTATTAATTTTCAAAAGAGTCTGAAAATTTTCTTTTCTATTCAGACCTTGCCGTCCAAAGTTAAGTCCTTTCTAGGAGAATCCTGGAATTCTGAATTCAACATAACCCTCATATTTTTTATCCAATAACAATTTCAAAAGATAGAAAAACCCGCTTGAACGTTTACTGAATATACCCTAAAAAGGTTCAAAAAAAAATTACATTCTTCTCGACCCGCTCCAATCAAGGTTAGGGTTTTCCTAAGGGGATCACACCCTCACGAGCTCAACGGTACTCTTAGATTTTTAATCCGAGTTATCGTTTATGAGTTATAAGGATTTAACAATAAAATAATTGTATATTATTTTATTTATGACCATAAACTAAATTACACCATTGGCCCATGCCGACCAATGTTAGGATCTTCTTAAAGAAATAATACCCTCACGAGCTCAGTGGTGGTATCCGATGTTTAGTTCAAGTCACCGTTCGTTAGTTATAAGCATTTGAAAAATAAAATAATTTTATTTATTTTTGTTCCATTTTTGGGTTTTCTTATAGGAGGGATGTGCCGACTAAACATAAGTCACGCCTAGGGTAAACCCTATATCCCACAGACTAGAGTGCCCTCGAATTTCCAATCCAAGAACCCATTTAAGAGTTATTCTACTTTTTTGAGGAAAACTTTTCACACATGCTATTTAAAGCTTAACATTTTCAACAGATCATTCCAGGCACTCTAGGCCTTGGATTTGCATGCTGTCTTAGTGCATAGTCTCAAAATAATTTCATATAAATTAAAAAGAATTATACAAAAATTTTAGGACTTTACATTTATTGTCATTATGAATATTAAATAATGAAAATTTTGATTCCAAGATAAAGGAAACATGGTTTAACTTAGGGAATTTTTTTATAATGACTTCAAATAGAAAATTATTAATTCATTAGTTTTATAATATGATTATATTTCATCAAGTTTAATTAAAAATTATAATATATTACTTTTAGTTTCCATATTTTAATTATTTTTACATTTATAATATTTTATGTAATGAAAAGTAAAATATTTATGTATCCTTTTTATAATCCTTAAATTTATGAAATTTGGTCAAAAATAAGGTTGATTTATTTATAAATGATTATTTAGAATATAAATTATTTTTATTTATCATTTTTATCTATTTCATATCTTTAGGGATAAAATAATTATCTCAGAATCTTATGCAATTTCAAAGAAATATTTATTTAAATATCTAGAAAAAAATAAATAATTTCAAAAATATTAACAGTTATGTAAAATGAATGAATTTTTAATTTACATGAATTTTATATGTAAATAAAAGACATCATGGAAGTGTGATAGGATTATATATAAATTCCTTTTTCATCATGCTATTTTCAATGTAAAATTAAAGGAATATCTCATAGAATGAAATTAATGGTACTTTATAATAAATGATATTTTATTAAAACCAATATATTCAAAAAAACTATTTCATATTATAATTGATGAGGATATCATTTAAAATATTAAACATGGTCCATTTATGGTGTAAATATTCTTTTATAGTAACTATTTTTGACACCTATAGAGTAAAAAATATTGAGATCACCTAAATAAAAAAAGGGTTAACGAGGGTAAAAAATGATAATCATACAAATATTATATAAACATGTAAAAATTTTATTATATTTTTTCTTATTTCAACTATTACTGAAATTGTAATTGAATATTATATATATTTTTTCTCTAAAAAATAGTAATTAATTTGTAATAAGTTAATACATTACTAAATTCCATGAGTGTGCCTCCCCTATATTATAAAGGGGAAAAAATTATCCTCCTTTATTCACACGTGATAAAAATTTCGGGTCACAATTGAATAGAAAAAATACATTCCTTACCTCCCCTATAAATGTTGGACTTCGTTTTATTTAAAAAACTCCAAGAACAAAATTTGGTGTTAACATTAAGAGATTATCCGAATTAGACATGTAGTTATTAATCAAGAAATATCATAATATTTATTCTTCTACCTCATTCGTAATTTCATTAAAAATGGTTAAATATTAAACAAATAAATTCCATATACTGAGATGTTTTTATTTTTATGTAATATCCTATATCCATTTCCTCTTCTAAAAATTGGGAAATAAAACCACCATTAATGTGTATGATAGACAACTACATCACGAGATGATGTAATAAATTCTCCATCACAATCTATCATGCATAGTTATAATGATGAATTTATATATATAATTGTATATGTGAAATTAGTTATATATTTAACATTATGTAGATGTAATATATCATCTATTTTCATAACACTTCACCCACTAAAAATGATTATGTTATCCACGTCTGTGTGTGGACTACCACATCTACAATGTGATGCAATTCATCTATCATCACCACATTACATTGATTATACATATAAATATATATAAAAGGAATAATATGGTGTTTAATATATGATTATCATTTCATAATTAGAAACTAATACTTATATTTTTTCGATAATGATCATTGGAAAATGGGAATATTACTAATCCATACATACAACCTACCTTCACTATCATAATTACATAGTTCATTTTTCATAAACATGTATCATTATCATTTTTAAAATTATGAATGAGGTATGAAAATTATAAACATTACATTATCAGTATACTATATATGTTTCAATAATTACCCTTTTACTAGACTCAATATAGATAATTAATTTTGGACATATGATCTGAATATCATCAAAAATTCTGATGTGAACATAATTATATATGTAATATATTATAACATGGTAAATGGAATAAATAAAATGAATAAGTTTGTTAAAAAATTAAATAATTAACTTATGTTTATAAATCGAGGTAATAAATTAATAATTTGTTTATTCATACTTTATGAAAAAGATACATAACAGTAAAAACACATTTTAAATATTTTAATTACTAAATTTATAATTCATTTTATTCCATCAATATATATATAAAATTATGTTATGGAAGTATTTATAGGAAAAATAATTAATTATAATGAAACTTTTATGCCTATTATTATTTTAATTAAATGTTTATCAAATGGAATATATTTATATATTTTATAAATAAAATTTTGAATAAAAGACAAAATAAATGTTCTATTTTGACATATATAACATCAATTGTTTTTTTCAACCATAATAATAATTATTTGACTTTTGGATCTGTTAATTGGATTTCAAGTGTATTTTTAAAGAAAAAAAATCCTTCCATTTGTTTAATGTATTTTTAAAAACAATTTTAAATAAAATGAATATTTTAATTTCTAGAAATGTTTCTTTATGGGTGAAAATAATATTTTTATTGGTGTAATGATTAAAAAAAAGAATTAATGTGTAATGATTATATTAAGATTATTTTAAATTATTTATATTTATGGAGAGTTCATTTATATACCAATTATGGGTGTAACCTTATTAACTAATGTAGAGTGGTTTTGTTATAAACCTTGGAATGGTGGGATGCTTATAACCCTTCCATGAAATGGTTTCTCTTGATAATTATAGAATATGACTATATTGGTATTACACTTTAAGAGAGATAAGTAAAATGATTTCACAAGAAACCAATTTTAATTATTTATTATTATTATGATTTTAATAGAAATTTCACTATTCATCAAGGTATATAATTGGGCTTACTATTAATGAAATTCTTTTACTACTTATTAAGGGTGAAAAGTATAAAAATGTGAAAACAATTTCATGAGTTTTTATAATTACATGGAAACCATTAGGAGATGTATTTCTAATTTTAGGTTTATTCTGACATTTTTAATGAAAAGAATTCTTACATACAGTATGATTTCATGGGTATGAATATTTGTTTACCCAAATATTATTTTGAAAAACGAAAATATTTTTATGTATTCATGGAAAAATGGTGTGTTTTCAATATTTGTTTCCTTAACTAGGATTTTTGTTCTAACCCAATTTTTAAAATGGTTTGAAGTTGTTTTTAAGGATGGGTAGGGTCAAGGATGCAGTAATGATAAATATTGTAATGACATGTCATGAAAATATCACCTGTTATTTAGTTTTATTTTATGAGAAAATAGATACTAAGATGAAGTGTCCACTTTGTGATGTAATATTTATTTATAAATGGTTGGTTAACAAACTCTATAAAAATATCATAAAAACAAAAGAAATATAATTAAGGTTGAAAGACACCAAATTACATATTGGTTAAGGTTGGGTCCTTATATTTCATCACTATTTTAAAAATGTTCAAATTTTAAGGATTATAATGGATACTCGAATTGATTAATTATGATTAATTATATTTTTATCATTTACTAACATTGGTATTTTGGTTATGAACCATCAATATAAAATAATTGATGTCTATATTTGTGGGATTCTTAATGAATGGATGATGGAATAGAAATTAAAGTGTTTAATGTCATGTTTATCATTATAAAACCAAAAAATAAAATCATTTTTTATTATAAAATATTTTGTAAAAAAATATTTTCTTTTATCCAGCCTCTTAATTATTTTATATCCTTTTTAAATTAAGTTGTTAAACCAACTCAAACATGAAAATATCATAATTAATGGATGAATAAGGTTATGAACGTTTTTAAGTTTTGATTTATAACATTATTACAATTAAATAATTATATTATTTAGATATTTTTAATTTTTTGAATTTTATTATAATAGAGTTTAAAAAATAATATAAAACTTGATGAAAAATGAGGTGTGTTACATCATCGAGGAAGTATTCTACACAAACAAATGAATAACATTTTCATTTTTTATTAATTAAAAAGTGGAATGATGATTTATGATTGGTGAAAAAATATAAAATTAACACATTATACTATGATTAATATTTCATCATATAATATTGATGAAAATATATTTTAAGGGTAAATATTAATAGGATACATAATTAAATAAAAGATATTAGTTATCTCAAGAACATGGGTCTTCCCTTAGTGGAAACCTTGAAAATATAGGGCTTAGGATAACATCATATGATTAGAAGATAAAGTAATGGAATTTAGATTCTAGGGAATGAATAGACTGAAATATTTTGATTGAAAAAAAAATTATAGATACCACGAAATAGGGGTGGAAATCCACTTTTATATGTTGTGAGAATGATATTATGGTAAATATTTGACTTTTTTTATAAATAAATCACATTTTCACACATCAAAAAGACACCAAAATGTAAAAAAATTGCATGGAGAGTTTTTTTAATCTAATAATCAAATACTAAATTAGAAACATGTTTATAACAAGTCATTCGTTTTACCCTTTTGGTTATCCAATTTTAGCCTTTCTCTTTAACCATAATAACTGATTTTAACCGAATAATTCATTTTAAGTCTAAAAGTAAAATAATAAAGTTATCTATTTTCTCATTATGATTCAAAATAATAAATAGATTTTATCATATATAATTTCTTTCTAAAATAGAAGTGAATTTTAAATTTATCACTTGCAATACATAAAACCCTAAAATTTAAAAAAAATATTTTTAAACATAATTTTTTTTGTTAATGATATATTCATCAAAGAATTTTTTTCATTATATACATTAGAGTATTATGATATTAATGAAATTTAGGAGGCATTAAATTAATATGAAATCAAATTTCACCAAAAAAATATTTATCTAAAATAACATAACAATTTTTATTTTATTTTATTGGAAAATAATACCATAGTTAATCAAATGCTAAAAATAGTTTTTCTAAAATAATAATAGTGTTTATAAATTTATATTTTTACTCCAAAAATATATTTTAGACTATGAAATATGTTTTATTTTTTTACAAGTTGAATTTATATCTTCATATAGTAAAAAATAAAATGATATTAGTAAAAATTATATTGTTCACAATCCAACAAAAAATAATTTATTTAGGAAAAATATCAATAATTTATCCTATGATAATTCTGGAATGATTAATTCTAAAATTATGTTAATTTTACTAAACAAATCTATAAATAATAAATTTATCCTATAAATGAAAATATTATATATAAATAGGAAAATTAGATTATTCAATAAATACGCATTTTGAAATGTTATATTCTCTTACATTTATTTAATAATCATTCCAAATTGGATATAATATTTTTATTTACAAATGGTTTTGTCATTCTCATCTTTTCATAGTAATAAATATTCTATGGAACATTTTATATTGATGTCGTTTATAAATAAATGTATCGATGAATGTATTAATTTAGAGATAAAATATATATTTTGAAGGATAAGGCTGTCCTAGGTAATTTTATTTTTGAAGACACTTTATTATCTTTAAGAATGTATGAGAAAGCATTAGTAACCAAAAAAATTTCTATTGATCTCATTAGATAAACATTTTTTCATTATCTTATTATATTATGAAGATATAGTATACACATTATAAAAAATAAATATTAAAATTCAATTAAAATTTATCACGTTTTATTAAAATCATGTTTTGTACAATAATGTACAATAGATTTATGTGATTTTAGATACTACTCACTCAAAAATAAGATAAGTCCAGTCATCTTGAGTTGGGTAACCGTATTAAAATTCTATGAACTTAGTGTGCTATATTCACTTTTTTTGTATGTTTATTTTTGGAAATAACATTAGATCATTGTTTATTGGATACATTTTCACACATCAGAAATTAAAGATATGATACATCAAAGATATACTTTTTAATATAGATATTTGTTACGAATTTATATTTTAGTCAATGATATTTTTTTTCAAAGAGGGTAATAATTATTTTAATGTTTTTATCAATTTGTTGAGTTTATGATTATATATAGAAATACCATATGGTACTCATGAAAAATACATAGTCACAGTCACATTGGTGTGTGATATTTGTATGTCAAGAGTATAATATTATGAAAGTTGGAGTATTCACTATTACTGATAATAAGGCCATTATCATTCCCCACACATGAGGCCTTCTCCTACAAGAACGAGATTCAATATCACTTGAGTGTAAACTGTGAAGTGGGAAAATACAAAGTGGAGAATATTGTAGAAGCCCATTAGTGATAGTGAGTCATCCACATGACCGGTAACATATATTAGAGCGAGGATAATCTTTTTTGACTCATTGGATAATTCTACAGGGAATATCATTTCTCTAATGGTTTTCCATTTCCCCCACTTGGTGTGGGAAATATCTATTACTGCCTCCATACTAGTGTGTGGAAATTTCCTATCATGAAGACCACATTTTTAATAGAGTGTTTTCATCATGAATGATAATAACATCATGTAATATCTTATCATATAAGGATTTTTTCCTAGGATAATTGTGTATGTTATACATGGGGATAGATTTTTAAGGGTGGGATGGCCATAGTGGATTGTCTTTTATCATCCTTCAAGTACAAGCGAGTTGACCAATTCCGTGTAACAATTTAATCACCCCTTGGAATTATTCAAGGATTATTGTTTTTTCATTGTTTTCAACCTTGTCCTTGAAGTTTTCCTAAGTTTTTTTATAATTATTGGGAATCCTCAAAAGTGTTTTTCTAAAAATTATATCTTCAATTTTCTAATTAAAATATATCAAATTATTTTCATCAAATGATTCTAAAAAGGTTTATGTATGAGTCATTATTAGATTTGTATGAGTAAATTATTTTTTTAGATGTGTTTTTTCTAATATTTATATGTATCTTTAAAAACAATATACGAGTCATCCCATATTGGTATAAGGAACTCCATTACAGTTTATTTGTCATTAAATATTGAAAATTGACATTAAATTTGAGTTTGTTTTATCTATATAGTAAATATGATTCAATACATTGTCAAAACATCAAAATTAATTGGGATGATTTATTGAAAATAAATTAATTACATCATTGAAAATATATATCATTAGATTAAAAATCATTTAGAATCATTTCTGATTCATGAAAACATGAATATTCAATGATTCCCATATGATTATGTAAAACATCATTTTGAAGAGATGTTGAAAGGGGAAGAACCAGACGTGATATTATTTTATTTTCAATAATAATTTATATAAATTTAATTGGTTTATGATTTTCTATTCCTTTTTTGAAAAACGTATTATTATCATATAGTTATTATTATTGAGTTTAATATAACTTCTAAATGTTTTTAGTTTAATTTTCAATGAAAATAAGATATTCGATACTTTATTCTCATGTTCATAATTCTCAGATGTGTTGATGATGAATTTGTTAAGGATAAATGTTATCAAGATTTATGTCATCCATGTTTCTTTATATGATGAGAGAAAAGAAATGATATATTTGTAACTCTACATTAGAATGTTTGAAGATAATAATTTTGTTGGGGTGTTTATATTCTCACGAGTTTAATGGTTGAAAAAGAAAAAAATTAAATTCAGGATACTTTATTTTGGTAGGCCAAATAAATCTTATAATATATCATTTTATTTATGTAAAAAAATAACGGGAAATTAATGAAATGGTTTTATAAGAAAATTTCATTACAATGGGAAGAGAAAAGATTTTAACTGATAATATCAGTGTTGTAGAAAATAAAATATGTAAAATAATAAACTTTTTTGTCTTTATACTATGTTTTAAACATATTTTTGAGATTGAATGAGTTGAAGATGATGTTTAAATATGATGTTATAACCAATTAATAAGTTAAAAATAGGGATTTAGATGTTTTCAGAATTAATAAAAGAAAAATATTTACTTTGTAGAAAAGTGGATGACAATTATTAAAGGTCTATTTCTACCAGTACAGATAGTTTTGAGTTTTTTTAAAGAAGAATTTAATGATAAAAATAGAGTTCAGTATAGAAAATTAAGCTCTGATATAGATATCCTCATCCTATATCAATGGAGGGGAGTTACCATTTTTACTGAAGCAACCTATAATCAAAGAAATCTCTATATCTCATCTAGTAGTTTTTTATTTATCAATGTACTATCAATAGTTTGTGGGACCTGTAGGTGAGCTTTATGTTTAGGGAAGAATTTAATAGGGATAATAACTATCCCAAACACATGAATTTATAATAATATATTATTATAAATCATCATTTAAGGATAAAAAAATAATAGAGAAATAATTAGGATCACATATTTTCTCTTAACATTATTAAAATTGTTGTCTTATTTCTCTTGCTTACTTTCTTATTTTTCAGTTGAGGCTAGGTTAATCTAATCAAGAATTTCCAATAATATAATAACACATTGATTCATTTAAAATAAATAAACATTAATAAGTAAAATAAACTGATTTACCCATTCCCTCTTAGTGTATCTAGTCTATTCCCTAGGAATTATATGGGGTATTAGAGTTGGAGGCGACCTCTATCAGACTCTCTTTATAATGTATAGAGAACATCAAATTTGTTTACATTATATGTGTGACTAAATTTCATGTAAATAATTTACATGGATGAAAAAATGGAATTATAATATTTCCCCCACTATGGTTCTTGATGAACATGTTGAATCCACAATGGTATTTCCACATATTCAAAGAGTTGAGTGTAATGACCTGAGATTTTAGATCCCTTAAAATACATAAAGTCTTATATAAAATTTTTCACGTTCTATACCAAACATTATAAATCA
This sequence comes from Viscum album, assembly GCA_963277665.1. Lineage (NCBI taxonomy): Eukaryota > Viridiplantae > Streptophyta > Magnoliopsida > Santalales > Viscaceae > Viscum > Viscum album. Next base: position 361,870,366 of record OY728125.1, read on the forward strand.
CAACATGATAAAAAAACAAGTAATATATATATATAACAACCTAAATATAGTAGACTGTTAAATATTAAAAAGATAATTAATTAATAAGAGTACATATTGAAAAAAGTAATTTTATATAAAATCTAGTTTCATTATATTAATTATTTTAATTTAAACAATACAATTGTCAAAATAGAATTAAATATTTTAAAAATAATATATTTTTTTCAATTCATTAAATAAAATTTTAATTATTACAAATTTTTTTAAAGAGGTTGATTTTTAGTAAAAAAATAAGGATTTCTTGAAACTTTTTATTCTGTTTTAATTTTATATCTGAAAATACATATATTTGTATTTTTAAAAATCCATTTTAAGGATAAATGGTAATGGTAAATTCAAAATGCAATGACATACTGCAACTAATGATCAAACCAGATTCCGAATTCAAAAAATGATGGACACTGAAGCGCCAAATTCAAAATTTGAAAAACTACATCGATCCCTGCACTGTGTAATCACCTCAGGCTGTGAGATCCTTGATCCACGTTCTCAGCCATCATTCTACAGAAGCACCTCTAGATGCACCCCTTGATATTTGAAATCACCACCATCACCTCCCCTTCACTGGAATGAGAACCCACTGACCATCATCCTTACAACACCAAACCATCGTCACAGAACACACAAGACTTTAGAACACCGTGCCTCACATGATGAAAACCCCATACCACGCCAGTCGTTACCGCTAAAACGATCATCACCAGATGCCAGAAAACACCACGCCAAAGAGAAAATCACTTAAAATGCTTATATATTTTTGAAGGGGGAAACACTGGTAAGTAACATCACTGCAGATTTCAAACACCCAATACCGTCAGAATCACCATCATCGGCTGCACTAGTTGAGCATCCTGGATCACCACCGATAGCTTGAACAACACATCCCAAATCCACATAGGGAACCACCACACCATATCACACTTGGGGGGAGTGATGGAAATTAGGATCCAGAGTAGGGTGGGATGCACCCAATCGATCCCTTCAAAGTGAACCGAAACCAGAGCCGCCATCCATGGCTGCTGAATCCGCACACATCATCATCGTCATTTCCAACACAAATAGAATGTTGGTCATCCCTATCAGAAACCATAATAGAGTAACACACCATAGAATAATATAATATTATACACTATTAAAAACCATCCAAACAAAAACCATAAAACAAAAATGAAATCAAAAGGAAACTGGAACCATTGCCAGAAAGGATCATCAAAACATAAAATAGGGAAATTGAATAAGAAACCCATACTAGAGAAGAAAGATAACTAAGACTATTACTATCCCCCTCCAACACCATCCCAAGATATCCCTAAACCATAATCTAGACTAACCACGATGGGGTCGAGCTCGATGGGTTAGACATCAAGGGCGGAGAAGGAGAAGGACAATGAATTCCACCATCGGAGCCAACCCAAACCTCCTAAAGCACCAAAACAAAGACCCATAAATGGATGTCTGATGTACAAGGTAAGGTAGAAAGAGGATTGGTGGGATAAAAACACTATCCCACAAGTAAATGGAATCAGACAAGTAAGGGAAGGAGGAATCAAAGAGAAGGAAAGGGGAAGAGAGACTTCGCCACTAAAAGGAACTACAAACCCAAGGGAAAGGGATGCAGAGGCGGAAATGGAAGCCAGAAGCACCAAAAGAAGCAGAGACATGGGGGAATGATGGGGGGAAGAATGAGGGAAGAGGGAAGGGGGAGATAGATCTATAATAGATGCATAAGCCTCCCCCTATTAAGTTCCATTGTAGAAAGACCTTTATCGTAAGAGAAGGAGAGAGAGGCCACTCAGAGGCTTTTTCAATTTATATTTATATAACCTTATCCATCAATGTTACAAAAAAATTCATGTAACAAAATATATATTTTAGTAATATTATTATTCATTTTAAAATGTTCTTTGAACTTATAATTATGTGTCTAATATTTATTTTGAACTTAATTAAAATGTTACTTTAATAAAAAATTCCCTTATCAGTCTTTAACCATAATTATGTATTTTAATAGATGAATTTAGTTATGATCTCCCTTAAAATCCCCATAATTTTTATTTCATTTATAATAATGTATATTTTTTCATTGAAATCAGTTTCCATGATAATAATATCTTATATATGACTTTAATGCTAAAGAATTTATTTTTATATACAAATTTTTATGTGAATAATTATGTTTTCTTTATAATTATTTTTTTCAAAACACAGCTATTTTATGTGATAAAATGAAATTAAAATTATATATTTTTAGGTTCTAATTAGATAAAATGATCCAATATATATTTATTAATTCATTTTAATTACAAAGGTTATAAAATAATTACTATTGTAAAAGTTAATGTGTCCTTCTCCCTAATCTCTACCCCCGCTCTCCATTCAATATAGGGTTTTCTCTTGAAACCCTTCACTATGGATCTCACAACATCGTTGCACATTATTTTTATTAATTTTACCCTCATACCACCTCCTTCCCATGGATCCTTTTCACTTATTTTGTATTTTGTTTCCTTTCATTATAACCCTTCCCTATATTCCGGGCGAAGTTCTTCGGAAGAATATCTTTCGCTTACCCCCACCTCTCATTCTGCCTTACCCTACACATCAGACCTCTATTTTGTGACTATTTGTGGATGTATATAGAATTTTAGGTCAGTGAATTTAACAGAATTAAATTTTATAAAATATATTTTCCTATTTATTTGATACCTTTCATTACACTCTAAAACATATTAATTTTCACTACACGCAACATCGACTTAGCTTGCATTGCACGCAATCCTAATTTTATATGAAACTTAATAATTAAAATAATAATAATTAATGAAATAAGATAAAAAACTAGCCCTTAAATTAGCAGTTATGAATATTATTAAATAACTAAAAAATATAGGTTTTATATGATAAATTTATTACTTAGATATGAAAATACACACAAATTGAATATAAACGCAATATTTTAAATCTTATGCTATAAAAGTTGATTTGTCTTTATAATATAAATTAGATATAGTTAGAAAATGAAATTAATGAAATATATATGTTATATATTTAATAAAATGTTTTCTAATATTCATACAACAGTGTTTTTAGTTATAGGATATGAATAAACCTCATTTGATAAAAAAACCTATATATTTCAAAAGGGTAATTTTATTGCATTTTAATGGAAAACTGACATTAAATATAGTTTTTGAAACATTAATATATTTTATTTATAATTATAAACTTATTTATTAAAATAGGTATATAAAATTTTAATTTGGTTGAGTTTTTGGAATATTTATGATAATTTTCATTTTTTGATGAATAATAAAAATATACTAAATTTTAATTAAAACCCATTTTCATCAAAATAATTTATATGGTTAAATTTTATTACTGAATGGTTTCAAATTCATAATATATTATATTTTTATCAGTCAATATAATGTAGGCCATTGGAATTAATTTTACATTAAACATAGATGTAAAAAATTTCAATATTTTGTAAGTTCTAACTTTTTCAACCTATTTTATCATTCCAATAATGAGATTAATTTTAAATTTATTTCTGAAATTTTTTCATTTGGAATTTTTCAAAATGGATTCCATATTTGGAATTGGTGGGTTAAAATGAGGTGAATATATTTCTTTTATATTTTGGTGTTATGAATAGTAATTTTAGTAATTTTTATTAGTATGATAGAAAGGTTAATCAGGTTATTAAGGGTAAAAATAATTTTATAGAATTACCAAAACACTTTTTCAAATATAATTAGATGATTGTGTATTGACCTAAATCATCCATGGGTCAAAATGGTATCCTTTTTAAGTAACTTGTGTGAGATTAGGATAATTAATACATCTTATTTAAAGAAATGATAAAATGTCATAGTCAAATTTTAATAACTATATTATTTTTCATATAAGGTTATACAGATATTTATTTAAATATAAGAAATATTTTTGAAGTTAAAAATTTTACCATTATCATGGAAGATGAATTTTAATTTTTAGGAAATAAATAATTACCTTTGAATCTTATACAATGATGATGCCTAAATTTTTTAATTGATGGAAAATAAATAAATTTTATTTAATTCAAATGATAATAATCATTAAAAGACCAAAATAACATTGAAAAATATTATTGGATGATTATACCTCTACTGTAATCATTCAAGGGTCTAATTGTTGATAATTTTGAGCCACATTGAAATGATTATGAAACTTATAGTATTTTATCTAAACTAATGTTAAATCGTTCACATATATTTTTAATAAATATATCATTTTTAATGTAAGATTTTCAGTTAGATATATTAAACTATAATAATTATTTTGAAATATATAGAATTTATCTTTGTTAATTTTTTTATTTTTTATTCAACAAATAACTATATTATATAATTACACGAAACTCGTGTAGTAACTAATTTATTAATTGAAATATAAAATAAATTTTATTGAAAATATTAAAATAAATATATTTTAGGATAATTAATATATAAAATGAATTTTCACGATTATCTTCACCACTTAGATATATAATGTAATATTTTTTTTGAAGTTTATTTGTTATATTAATATTTTTTAAAATAAATGAATTGAATAGTGTAAAAATTTACACTATATAATTTTATCAAAATAACGTGTTAATAAAATATTCAGAAATCATAAATCTTTTTTCAAAATACCAAAATAACTTTTCTATGATCTAAAATATTCAAAAATTTTCTTTATGTTTTAATTGAAATTACATAAAATAAAATTTCAAACTTTTAATATAAAATTGTTTTTCATTAGTTAAAATTAAAATAGAATGATTGAGGGTTAATTAAAATGATACAATTTAAATTGATAGAAAATGTTTCCGAAAAATTATTGTATGATTATGTTACCACCTTTTATCATCTCTTATTTGAAAATATTTTATTTTTGATGTTCTTTTAGGTGGTTTGATTTTATTATAAATTAATATTTTTAGAGATTCCAAAAGTGCGTCTCACCAAAATTATAAAAGGGAACATCCTTCCTCATTTTTTAATTCATTTTGAGCCTTCTAGATCAAAACTACCCTACCCAATTCCCATATCAACATTCCTATCCACATTATAGTGGTTAATTTATTCTCAAAAATACAAACTATAGGTTCTATAAGTTGAGATCTAGATGGATCTCACCGATGAAGAAGTAGTATCCATTACCGACTCTCTAAATATCATTTATTCTTATACTTACACTTACTATATTATTTCCATTATAATATCATAAATACAGTATTAATTATATTCTTTAATGTTATTAAAATTATTTAACAACTATATTTTATGTTTTATCATTCCTACAAAAAATGAAATTACTATGTATGGGTACGTAAGGCCTACCCTTTCCACGCCGTGGTGTAATATATTTTTCAACACTTTATTTTGATGTGTATAATGATGGAAATAATATAAATATATTATTATTTTAACAAGATATTTATTTCTGAACAACAAATATACCATTCACTTTTATAATTGTTTCATAAAGGAAATGACACCACGACTCGTACATACGTACATCCTATCATCTCCAGGATATGATAAGATTCATTTCCATGTCCAGCATTCATGAATGATTATATAAAGATATATAATGACTAAATATGATATATATCACCTTAATATAATTCTATAGAATATGGAAATATATCCTATTTACAAAAATTGGGACTTATATGAAAAAACATGCATTAGAAAATGGAGCTGTTAACCCACGAAAGAAGTATAAAAATAAAATATTAATAAATGAGTGATAATATGATCTTATATTATATAATAAATATATATATAGATATATAATAAGTTAATAAAATTCTTCAAAACATTATATAGGAGGTTCAAGTATTCACTAAAGGAATCAGACCTCAGGTAAGGGATTATTTTTGTCTCACCCTTATTTCTATGAGACACATGTCGTATACACTACTTGTTTATTCTATGTGGTTTATATAATCACCATGAATATATTTTATGAGTATTGTTTATTAGAATATGTTATTTTCATAATTTTATTTCATTCATATGTTATAGTATTCTATTGATTATAAAGTGAATGGTATTTATTTCACATTCTCTTCAACATTTAGATTTTTTTGTTTTAAGTCTTTATTGGTTAATATTTATCATCCATGACCATATTTTCTAAAAATTGTTTTCATAAAATGTTTTAATATAATTTTATGGATATTTATAGTAACTTTTATAAATTTTTCACTTTCTACTACAAGTTTTTGAGGAATATTTGTTTCATTTTTCAAAGGAGGTACTTTTTGACATTTCCTGTAAAAGTACAAGAATAATTTTTTCTTTTAACATATACAACATGAACTTAAGATCATAGTTTCGTAATGGATTTATTCCATTAAATATACCCCTAAAATATTATAAGGTTATTTTTAATGATATTACTTCTTTTAAAATTATGTGGCCTTTTAAGAAAGGAAAAATATTTCGAAGAAGAATGTAAATTTTCCTCAATAAATAGTTTCAAGTATTCTATTAAAATTATTTTATATCTAATATGACATACTTTAATGTTATATATTATTTAATGGGAAATTGTCTTTTGAAGGATATTATCCTAATTATTCATATGATTTAATAATATTTATTATGGGATGATATTTAAGGAATCCCTTTTTTTTCATGGATTAAGTTATAATTGAATGATATTTTGGAAACCAACTAAGAAATAACATGATGAATGATTTTTAATCTTGGAGAAAAAATATGTTTGGATTTCATTATGTGATCAGTGGGAGCTATATCTCCCTCCAATTAATTAGGCAAATATGTTTGGAATTGGAAATGATATTGGTTCAGTAATAAAGTGTTGAAACCAGAAGTAAACCTAGTTTAGTAAAACAGAGAAAAAATGGGAATTAAACCTGGTGCGCTAATATAGGGCTATAAAGAGGAGTGAACTCAGTTTAATAAAAGAATTTTTCAACTATTATGCTATTGGTAATGAGACTTGGATGGTATAGAAATAATTTCTTATAATAATGTGTTTTCCACATTTCCATGTTTTATGCGAATGCTATTTTCACATGGATCATGTTACTTTATTCTTTATAGCATAGTAATTTCAAATATTTATTACATGACAAAATATTTTGAAATATTTTATACATTGTATGATTTTCAAAATTTATGTTCATGTTTTTACATTCTTATTTTCATGTTTTGTTTGACATTTTCCTTATATACCCTTACTAGGAATATGAGCTCACCCTTTTATATGATTTCGTTTCGCTTTAATATAAATAATTGTTTTAGGTTGTAAAAATAAAGGGGAATATATATATGGGAGATTATGAGGACCTTTCACCTAATATGAAGAATTTGTTATGTAAAATCCCGGGTCTGGATGCCACCTAACAATGATCCAATCCCAGTTGGCCACATGACCTCTAGCATATCTCCCAAAATGCCAGAGGCTGCTGACTAGCAGTGAGGGTCAAGGTGATGATAATGAGACGTTTATGACCACATTAATAGAGTTTAACACAGTAAAAATAACATACATATAGAGGAATAAATATTACTATAAAATAGAAGTCAATATCCGAAGACTAATAATACAAATAATCGTGTGTCATATCATATAAAAAAGTATGCATGCAACATGTTTATAAGAAAACAACCATGATAGTCTCAAGGTTATCATATATGGTGCAATATCTAAATGATACAAATGATAAAAAGTATCCCAGTAGCATCACATTCCTCGACTTTGTCCCCTGCTCTCATGCTCCTAGGTTGCATATCAAGAACCTGATGGAGGTCTCTTTCACTTATCACCTCTTGTAACTATATATTCTATTTGGGCCCGAAGAATGACCCAAATAGGATGTGTGACTAACTCCTAGTTGGTAACCACCCAAGGACTTTTCCAATCTCTCTGTGAGTATACATAACAGACACTGTATAATGGTGAAAGTTGTAATCTAGGAAGTAATCAAAAGTAAATTTTCTTACATTTCATTTATATTTAATTAACAACTCAATGAAATTGTCTTTTATAAGACTCATGAGCCTTCCTAAGACTGAAAATACCCCGTATAATAGTAATCACAATTGATACCTTAGAAGTCTATCAAAACAAGTATAAGAGAAAACTGAATCCAAGCTTGTGCTTTGGCTTGGTAGACACGTCATAAGTAACTTAAAAATTCAAATAAATAACCCAAGGCCATCCCTAACAATCATAATCTGTAATTTAAGAATCAATACCGGTTACAAATCTACCAACACCTTAAAATTCCATCCCAGCGATCCTCTCAAGGACCCGATATCACTCTGGGTGTGGTATAAGTCCATGTAAAATGAGCTCGTCTTTGGCTATCCTATAGGGAACCCCAAGTAAAACTCATGACATATCCATGCCTCTTGATCCCTTTTATGGAATCCTATAATATCCCTGATTCCCTCAATATGTAGTATATATCCTCTATGATCCCATCGATGGTGTCTATGGTTCACTCATGACATAACATTAATTAAGATAACCATTGAGCCCATTCGTGGAATTCCATAGAATCCAAGGTTCACTCAAGGGACCAAGGTAATGTACACATATAATCCTGTCTATGGAATTCCAACATAATACACGATTCCCCTAATGCTATTTACTATTCAACCATAAAAGGTTCAAGGTAATAAGGCAATAACATGTTTGGATAAAAACCATAAGCATTTAACAACTCACAACAATGGGTTTTAGAAGCTAGGACCAACCTCTATGGATTGAAATATCATTAACCACATTGGAATCATTAACATAATAATAAAAAAATAAAAAATAACTATTACATGGTTTAAAATATTGGACAACTCACATAGGCAAGTTCACAGTTGGAGTAAAAAATCCAAACATGCATAAACTGGAAGAGGCTCAAACATGGGTCAAGAAACAAGTCATCTACCCCATACCGTTAGAAAATTATAATACCATATAACAACATGGAAATTCCATTCAATAATAAAATTCATTATAAACAACCCATAAATGGTACTCCAGTCATACCTAATAGGAACCCTAGGCCAAACAGCCAAAGGTTGGTCAAATTGGGCACTCAACCTTGGGGGTGGACCTTAATACAAGAAAAAACCTATCACATGATTTGTACCAGCAACTCAATTACCTAAATGAAAACAGGTTACAACAGGTTCTATTTATTAATCAAGGTGATATCCCATAAAATGGTTGCACAACACTCCTAAAAATATAAACATCTCAAAAACTAACCAAAGCCATGAGACCACCGACCATAATCTCATTCTTGATAGATCATCTAGTATTAGACATTGATTCTACTTGGTTTGGGAGAAATTTGAAGAATGAATGAAGAACTATATATTAGGGAATATGAGCCTAAATCCAAATAGAGAAAATAACAAAGAGAAGAATCAAATATGCCTAAAAAGTAATTAAGGCATTACCATTGCAGATCGTTAGAGATGAATGATGATTGAAACAGAAAATGGAAAGAGAAGATATCTAAAATGGGAGAATTGGCTTCCAATGAAGCTCTCCCATGGTTCTTCTTTGATATGAAATTAAAGAGGTGAATAAAATATAACATAAAAATATATTAAGGGAAAATGATAAATTTAACCAAAATATCTAGGTCACACGGTTTCTATTCACAGTTTTTTTGACCGGGAAGAAACCGTGCATGACCTTTTGTAACCCCAGGGAATGATGCATGGTTATCCCACACAGTTTGTCTAACCAAGAGGTAACTATGAGAAAGCATATTCTAATGGTTTTTTATTTTTTAGACCTATCTCATGACCATGTTGAAGATACTACATTGCTTCTAATGATTTCTTAAACTATATGACATGATCCATAGAGTTTCTCCAAACCATGGTGAAGGCCCAAAACTCTCCACTCCTTGGGTTACAGGATTCCAATGATTCTCGAACTCCCCTGAACCTACCACAACCTCAATAAGAATCACCATTAGGTTATTTTTAATATTTTAAACAAGGAATAAATATAAAAATCATGATCCATACCTCTAAGAATGTATGAGTTCTTACAAACATCCCACCTTGAAGGAATTCATCACCAAATTTCACTTTCAAGGGCGGTGTAGAAGTATCTTAGAATAAATCCACCCTCTATGATTGAACATCAACCACCCTCTCCCATGTCTCATCCTATTCTTGGTCATTCTGCTATAGAACCCATACTAAAGGAATAGAATATCCCCAAAGAACCTTTGTTCTAGGATCCACATTTAAGATAGGATTCTCCTCAAAGGATGCATCTTGCATGTAACTCAACATCCCTAGTTCGAAAGTCATGAGACATGCATGAATAATAATTCCGCAATTGAGAAACATGAATGATGTCATGCATATCCTGGTACCTATAATGTAAATACAACTAATAGTCAACCGACTAGACACTCTACATAATATCAAATGTACCAACATATCTCAACGAGAGCTTACCTTATCTCATAATCCTCTTATGTCCCATCCTCGGTGAAACAAATATGAAAACTAGATCCCCAACCATTAAATCTTGAGGTTGTCTGCAATGATGAGCATAATATTTCAAATGGAACTTTGCAGTAACCATATACTTGTGAATAAACTGCACCAACTTAGTGGTTTCTGAGATAAGACAAGCTCTTAGCATAGCTACCTCTCCTACCTCTAGCCGAAATAGGGGTGATCGGAATGGCCTACTATATAGATCCCCATACAATATCATCTTAATTTAAGCATGAAATATATTATTGTAGATCAACTCCACTAGGGGTATAAGGTTCTCCCAGGAACCTCCAAAATCCATGACACATGCCAAAAGCATGTCCTCATGAACTGGAATTGTACGCCTTGACAAGATATTTATTGGGGGTTGTATGATGTTCTTAGAGGAACCTATGTACCAATCACCCTTTGTATCCAATACATGAAATAATAAGTTAAAAATTCATCCTTATATGAAAATATAGAGTGAGGGATATAGCCATACAACCTCCTAGATGTACAACCTACCATGCTGATCAACCCTAAATGATTCCTTGATTGGTAGAAAATGTGCAACCTTTGTGAGCTTATCAACGAAAACCCAAATGAAATCATCACCTTGAGGTGATCTTTGTAAACAAATAACAAAATCCATCACAGAATCATTCCATGTACACATATGAATTGATATGTGCTGTACAAGTCTTGATGGCCACTGGTGTTCTACTATCACCTACTGACAGGTGGAAGTCCGCATGAAGAAACTGGCTATATCCTTTTTCAAACCAGGCCACTAATACAGATGATGTAAATATCTATACATCGTGCTCACACCAGGATGAATAGTCCATATAAAGGCATGTAAATATCGATCATATCCACATGCATGTCTATTGAAACCAATACACGACCCTATAAATATAGAAATTCATCATCTCCTATGGTCCAACCGATAAGAGGGTCCTCATTGGGCATACTATCTTGTAGTACTATTACATCATAATCTGATAGATGCCTCATCCTCACTCTATCCAGTAGCATAGAGGTAACAACTAAGAATCAATGAAACATTGGTCTCTGATTGTTATAAACCTCTAAATGGATCTCAGAAAAAAAACTCCATAAGCTTCCACTTGTAATGGCCTACTAAACTTCCTATATCTAATTCCACATTCTCAAAGCATTGACCAGCTCAATTCCTTTACCAGCCATGTAGGCAATCGTGAAGTCAAAATATTGAAGGCATTCCACTCACCATGTCTATTTCAAATTTAGATCACATTGAGTATATATATCCATGATGATTTTGTGGTCCGTGAACACCACAAAATTCTCTACTAGTAAGTAAATTATCCAACATCATAAATCATGAAAAACCATAGATAACTTGAGATCATGTGTTAGGTAAATATTTTCATATAGCCTAAACTGTTGAGAACCATAAGCGATGACATGACCCCCTATATATGAACTTCTCTTAGCATAATACCCGATACATCACAATACATAATGTCACTCTTTACTAAGTGTTTGAGATAAGACCTTTATTATGATTCCAATCCCCATGGAATAAAGATGATTATTTCTTTTGACCTATATAAAAAAGGTTCTATATGAGGATAATTATGGAGAAATTACACTAGTATAGTAAAAGGATATGTCTATATACCTAAGCTATAAGAATCTAAACCTATAGGCACTTGAGTTGTGAGACTATATGTGAGGATTAAAAATAAAATCATGTTATTATTATGTTTTTTATATTTTTTATATTGGGTATCTATTATTCATAATATAGGAAATGGTTAGTTATTTTTTGAAATTAGTTTAGATTCTTTTGGTGAATATTTCATGTAATATTTTACAAAACCCTTGGAAAAAGTATAATGCACGAAACTTAGAATAGTATGATATCATAAAATATTGGTAGAGTCCTAAATATATAGATTTCCCTATCAATAAAAACTTTTATTGATATTACAAGTGGATACAGGTTCATGTACCAATGTACCGAGTGTGTGTTGTGTATTAACTCAACCATCACCATGTTAATGAAAATGTGACATAACTATACAAATATTTTTACTCTCCTAAGGGATATTACTTTCACAATAAAATTAAATTTATAATAAATTAAGAAGATTTTATTGTTTTAATGAATTATGATAAAATTTTTGAGATAACCCAACCTAATGAAACCTAGATTAAACCAATAGTTACTTTTGTTGAACAATAAGTTCATTCGATGGTTTCAAATAGTAACACAGTTAGATGATATGTTTTTTTTATAATTCCATTTTGATATAAATATTGTTCACTTTTGATTACATATTTTGATTTTATAAGGGGATAGAGAAAAGAGAAACCATGCTATTATTGTATATGGTGGATAATATAGTGAAAAATCACCATGTGGGATATTTTTCTATTTTGATGTAATAACCCTTGATTTTCATACATAAATATTACAACTTGTTATATGATTATTAAATAATTTTCCAAAAAACAATTTCCATGAACTATCGTAGTTTTTTGAATTTCGAGACATGATACACAATATCCTCATTTAATGAGTGATATTAAATATAACCCATAAGAATCATCCCTTTTAGAAATCTTCCTAGACATAAGCAACATTTAGAATTTATCATAGCCTAGGGAAATGAACCAAAATAAAGAATGAGCTTAGATTCTCAGAAAGGGTAACCAAGGGATATATCAATATATGATAATATTAATGCATAAGATAAGTATAAAGTTATGGAACCATGGACATAACATACAAATTTCTTACCCAATCTATCAAATATCATAAAAATGAGTCATGGTATCTTTATCATTTAATAATACGTATTTCTTGATATTTATAAAATAGAATAAATCAACCTCAAACCAAAATCTAAAGTCATAAAAGCATCCCAATATCATTGGTATAGAAACCATTTCAAAGGTCAAGGTTAACTAATAGGACCATAAAATCATAATGGATCATACCTTAACAATAGTTTCCCAATTTAGATCAAGAACATCAATTTTTTTCATACTTATCGATTGGGATATTATAATGTACCCAATGAGTTATAGTAATGAATGATGTAAAGACACCCATAAAAATATGAAAAATATTAATATGTGTTCTAGAATATCATAAAATACTCATCATATCAGCATATCATTACCCATGGAAGGAAAAAATATTTCCTCCATTTTTAATAATATCATGATATTATAAACCATATTAAGAAGACACGTCTCCTAAAAATATTATCACGTCAATAATTAAACATATATTGAATTAATAATGATGACAACAATGGAGAGGATCCTATATAATACGGAAGAAACATTAATGGTTGTTTTCATTGATGAATAAAAATATTAAAAACATTATTATGGAAAATACCCATTAAATTTAGAAATAAATTCTCCAAAATATTAAAATTTAAAAATATTATGTGAAAAATTTCTTTTGATATGAAATAATGAAAAATTAAATGTTATCTTCAAGGAATTTAGGGATCATTATGGTTGTATAATTCGTTCTTACTTTATAACATAATAGAAAAACATTCCTTTAACAATTTTGGGGAATGGTCAAAATATCCATGTTTAAAAAATAATAAGAAGATTAATTTTAAAAAATCTTTTAAAATTTCAGATAATGATACAAATGAAATTAAATAATAATTAGAAAATGGAAAAATATTCTAGAAAACATTTTCAGAAAACGTGTCCATGGATGAGAATGGTTCTAAAATAAATAGTAAAACATGGTCCGATTTACGTAAAAACATTATTTCAGTCTTTTGAGTACATAAATCGGGGATAATGAAAGAAAAATTGTGTTTACGAATAAATTACTATGAGATAAGAAATATTTATGGTAATTGTCTTATAAGGATCATGTAATTTATCAGTAGAGTTATAACAAAAACAAACCCAATCCAAATTCGATTGAAACATAAATCCATAACCATTTTGGTTATATTAAAAAAATACCCTTAAGTAGATGACTATAGATGGATATATAAATACAAATTATTTTCATTAGAATAATAATGTTATGAATTTAGGTGTAATATATACACCACATAAAAGAAAAAATTGATGGATAGTAAAATGGTTCATATCAAAAATTTGGTAACCCAAAACTCTAACCCCAAAAAAAATTGATTCAAAAAGGTAAAGTAAACACACACATGATAAAATATGGGAATAATCCCTCAAATTAAAAAATGGGGACCAAATTCCACCCTAATTAAAGGAAATATGGGACCATTAACTTTGGAACCAGAATCCTCAAAAATTACTTAACCCAAAATCTCTATAAAGTCATCCTTGAGTCATCAATTAAACCATCATCACATTTTCAATCGACCCAAATGTCCATATGTAGAAAATATATGCATCAATAAGGAAATTTAAGCGCTATCTTATGCCCATTGATTTACTAACTCAAAACACCTCTTTAAATTGAATTTAAAATTTCCTAGCTATTTCTAGCCAAATAAAAACCCAAATTCATTCTACATCCTTAGGAAATTTCAATCATCCCATTCCTCATGATCAGACATCCATCACACATTGTATCTAGCATGTCCCTTATCATCACCATCACAAACATGATCGCCATCCCTATCATTGACACTTGTCTATCACTTATGATATTATACTTAGACATCCTCCATCGATCTAACTAGAATAAGATAACTACCTTTTTTTTACTCACCAAATATATCCTTCCTTCATTGTCACATCCACCAAGATGACGTACCTACCACCTTCACTTCTGTATCTTCCATCAGATGAGCCATCTAGTGCCTAAGGTATTCACAAGTATGAACCCATTTCAAAATATGGCAGAAATGAACAGCTATAAAAACTTATTCATATCCTTTCAATCTATGTATTATATCTTCTGCTAATGCCTCAACTAACCTCCATCACTTTCCCCATTATCGGCCTAGGGATCCATTCATTATCTACGTGGTGAGAAGATCACATTTCATCTATAATCCCATAAGGTTTGCATCCACATAATAATCATACATATCTATCATCCTAGGTCCCAAACCACTTGATGAGTTTCACTCTAACCATACTTCTAAATATTGGCCAAAATGTTGAATCCATCCAAAGTCATCGATCCATAAACCCAACCCTAGGGAAACTATGACCAAATCCTCATCGTCACAACACTAGGAAAAATTACCCCATGTGGATTCCTTTATGTTGAATCCTCAATATTGGAATAAAACCTACACATGATATAAAATCAGGGGATTCCTTCCCCAAATCCTAAAAAAGTCATTCTTATAAGAAAAAATATGAGAAAATAGATCATGGTGTCCAACAATATCTTAGTGATTATGATTATCCCCAAAGATGAGGTATTTTTATTTCTTGATTCAACCTATTTCCAAATATTCTCAAACCATATATAGCTGCTTGCATGTGTCGTAGTGTGCTAAAAGATCCTTATTTCCCATGACATCAAATTTTCTTCTATCATTCCTATAAATAAGTGATTCATGTGATCTTCATTTTATCTTACAGAGGGATACCCTCTTATTGAGTGACAATAACTCATTATTTCTCATTTTAACATATAGAGACATACACATTTGATAGAAACAATTGGTGAATATGGAATGTATGACACAAATATAAACTTTAGACAGAAATCACTTACCTCAGGTTCATCTTCCATCAAATGTTTTTTAACATAATTTATAATAATTTTTAATTTATTATAATTATATTAAAGAATAATGTACATTATTATTATATAAGATATATTAATTATATATATATAGTTATTCATTATGATAGAGATAGAAAATTGACTACACTTATCAAAGAGATGGTTGATCATATGTACGCATGAAGGTAATTTTCAATTTGCAAAAAATGTTATTAAATAATTTTAAATAGTAATAAAGAATTACATAATAATTATTATGTCATATATATTCATTACATAACTTTTTATTAACCATTGTGTAAAATTTTAATGAAAAGCGAATCACATCACTTTGTAGAGGTGATAGTCCACATATACACACAAACAATATTATCATTTCAAAATAGATGTAATGTTAAAAAGGTATATATTATATTATAATGAAATAATTATAATTATGCTATAATTACCTCATATAAACATTAAAACCATCATAATACCCATCTATTAATTATTGTGATGAAAATTGAAATGTATCACTATGTGGAGATGGTAAGTCATACATACACATGAGTGATATTTTCACTTCCCATTTGATGGTAAAGTGGGTGGATAATTGTGTTATCATAATCATAATAAATTTTCATAATATTGAGGATATTGAGTTTATCATTTCATAGTAAATACCATATATTTATATTATTTAAATGATAAAGTAAAAAAATAAAGGGATAGATTAAGTCCATTTCCTCTTATTCAAAAGAACTCATGTAGATATCCTCTTAAGGATACAACAGTTGGACTTTTAGGAAGGAAAAAACTATATAATGAGAATAAGGATTTTGGGGTGTTTTTTAGGGTTTGTTCGATCTATATGGTTCAAAATGTGTGAATAAGTGATGGGAGGAGTTTATATTTTTATTTGGGTGAGGGGAACCATTGTAATTTCATATACAATTAATTTATAAGAAAACCATTATCAAAAAAAAATTCCACATGGACTTATATTGAAATATAAGTAAATGTTTATTTTTAATACCATGAACAATATAATTATTATATGTTTATTGTGTTTTCAAAACCATATCATTTGAGTTTTCCCCTAATTTAACCCATTTTACCCTTTAACCATAATATCAAAATTTTCACTCTTCAAGGGTTGTAATGTTAATTATTAGGAGAAAATTAAAACAAAAATGAATATATATTTTTTATTCACAATAGTTATTTTAATAATGATCCACGACATGATTTTCCCTAATTTTACAATTAATAGTCATTTAAAACTAAGAGAGTCACATTTTGTATTGTCCTTTGATATAAATATTATATATTTCCTTTTCATCGAAATATATCCCTTAAGGAAATAATTTTAAAGAACACAGTGATATGTGTGGAATTAATTTCATCAAATAATAATTTAGTTGAAATGTTATGTCCTCATATCTTAGTTTTTACCTAGAGTAACTCAATTTAAAATTAGCTATAGAGATAAATTTTACAATGATTAATATTGATATTAACTGAAATTAAAAGGTCTATAAAAAAATTTAAATACCCTGATTAAAATTATAGAATAAAATTTTTCATGATTCAATTTCAATATTTTTTATAAATTAAAATCATTATAATTTCAAAAAATGTAATGAAAACTGATATTTTGAAAAATAAATTTTTTTACATCGAAAGAGATTTATTATTATCCCATGAATACAAAATATATTTGATGAATTTTAAATTTTTATTATTTATTATATAAATTTATTTAAATTAATTATCCAATAATATTGATTTTAACTTTTTAAGGAAAAAACAAATTGTGTGAAGGTGAATTTTTTTTTCAAAAAAATTCCTTTTACATTTTAAAAAATTGTTCTTCTAAATTAAAACATAAAATTTAATTAAATGAAAATTATTGTGTTATTTTAAATATTATATTATTTATTATAATTTTAAACAATTTTAAATAAAAATGGATATTTTAACATTCCTAAAAAAATAAAATTTCAAATAAAAATCTATATTTTTCACTATTTAGTGGAAAATTAATATTTTTGGGATTTTTAAAAAACCATCATCCCAGAATAATTTTAATATTTTTATTTTAAAAATTATTGTTATATTTATTAAAAAATATCTACACATGTTTGAGAAAGTAATAATAATATTTTATTATAAAAAGTATTAAAAATCATTTTTGAAGAATATAACTACTTTAAAATATATTGGGTGATTGTTTAATATGAATTTATCAATACATTAAAATTTAGTAGAAAATTTATATATGCATACTGATATCCACCAATTTAATTACTAACATATAATGGTCATATTTAAATAATAATATTTCATGGTTCATTTTGGCCTACTTTTATGTGTAACTCAATCTATACAAAAAAATAAATTTAATTGAGAAAAAATATTTCATAATATATCATGGTATTACATTATCTGTCACCCATTAATAAATTCCACACTCACAAATTGATATTCTCATATATAATAATTTCTTTATCATTTTAATTTTTTGGAACCACCTTTTGTAAAAAATGTTAGTGAAATTGACCATTAATAAGAGAGATTGAGAAACAAAAAGGGAATATATAATAAAAAAGGGTTTCAGATTAGGAGAACAATTATGGGATGTTAAAAAATTGAAAATCAAGAAAAAATAATGTTCATATAATTATAGAGAGTGATAATGAACATTGATCATAAGAAAGTGAATGATTATCAAATTGTTGGTGACCACAAAATAAAAAACAATGAGGATTAAAATGCCCATTAATTCATTATAATTGAATGTAATATAAAAACATTATTGTTTTAATATTATTTATCATCAGTTGAGGATTTAAGTTACCATCTAAAATTAGAAAATAATTAAATATACTTACATGGATAGTTAAAATTTATCCATCAATAAATTTTCCCAACAATCCAACCTTTTCATCCAAATTATGAATATTCAAGATGAATTTCTCAAACAAAAAAACTAAAAAAAAATTATAATGGATAAATAACATATACCAATATATCTCACATGACATTAGGCAATAATAAAAACATGCAATGAATAAAATATGTATGATGATTCAAAAAAGGAATAACCATCATAGGAATATTTACAACATTAATCTCCATATTCATAATAATAACACCCAACGTTTGACTCAATAAATTATCAAACACCCCAAATTACCTCAATGAACTCAACAATGAAAAATGTTTTATCCCTATAGGATATATTACTGCCTTCAAATTACAACTTTAATAATTTAATTAGATTCTTCCAAAATAATGTTTCATGTTACATAACTTGTTAAATATTCGTGTTACATATATGTAAACCATGTGAAACATCTCGAAAATTATCATCAATCATCATGTTAAATCACTGTATAATCTTGGAATAGAGTGAACATCAAAAAATAATTACGAATCAAATTTAGATACCAACCTGAAATCTAATTCATTACATGACTATAAAAATTTCTAAATATACCACATTATCAATGATTAAATTATCAATTACCAAGACCATTTATATCCCACAATCCAACAAACCAAAATTAACATAAAAAAATCATATACTAAAACAATGATTTATTTAATACTTAATATATTATTATTACTAAAACCGAGTTAACGATATAATTCAACTCAATATCACATCACATAAAAACAAAAAAGTTATGTATAATCATTTTTAAACAAGGCCACCCTTACATATATAAACCAATGATGGTATCAAAAAATCCTATGTTAATATGAAATGAAAACATACAAGCATATAAAAAATGACAAATTTTTTATTCCTTAAATAAACTCACATTCCATTCAATATACTCTATAAAAAAATATGTAATAATATTACATAAACATGACCTAAATGAGGTTTTCATAAAATTAATAACCCATTCCCTTGTCACCAATGCTATCAAATAAATTTGAAAAACACATTTTCCCAAACTAGGCATTATAGATTTTATTGGTAATTGGTACCACTCAACATATGTTTTCAAATCATTAATGAAAAATATTATGAAAAAAATATATTGATGTTTCATGACCAATATATCAAAAATAACATTGTTATAGTTTGTGAATACCAATTCATAAAATCTTCAATACTTTCCCTTTAAATATTCACATATCATATCTCTTTTCTTGGACTAGGACATAACCCTTGGATTATACAAGTGGAATGATATTGTACATATTCCCAACATATAATAAATTTAAATATAAATGGTTCCTTTGGATGAACATAATTTTCCACCATCGAGATATTCAATTTTTCATGGAAATTAGATTCTTTTTCCCTTTAGTTTTTAACGAGAAATTCATTTGAGAAATTACCCTGAGTACATCTTCCCAAATTCATGAAATAGAGGTACCTAAATTTTTTAAACTTTATATTATCCACCCCATGCGATCTCCATGAGATCTATCATTTTATTATTTGGTGAGCCTGAGAGTCATTGATGGTGGAATTTATTCATTCTATACCATGATAATTGATTTAAGATAATCTTAAGATGCATTAATTATCAAATTACCAAATTTTTTCTCATCAAAAAATTATATGTCACATCCAATGATAAAAATATTCCTTCTAATTACATCCATTCATGAAAAAAATAATAATGTTAGAAATAGTAGTCATAGTGGTAAATCATGAAATATAATTTGTAAGATGTTTAAATCATGAAACATTCTCTCCAATATATGAAAAAATTGGTATAACCGAGGTAATACATGATGAAATGAAATAATTGAATAATATTCCTAAGGATTTTACAACATGGTGTGCAGTAAGGGAACAATCACCATATTCTAGAATAAAGGCTGAGATATACTAGACAAACTCTTTTCAGGGTTGTAACTTCATGATGAATCTCTATCAAAATCATTCCCATAGGTAGTATATGTACATGGATGTATTTATGGTATAACAACAAAATTTATTCAATATAAAAAATTTAGGATTTTTTCCTATACATAAATGTATCCCCAAGGTTTTTACCATTGTTTTATAATCCTAATATCCATTCATTTACTAAACCCTACTGTGATACCAAATATAAAAGGCCAGTATTTTCATAAAATAATATTATATCATTTTCTATGAATAGTAGACACATTTCATAAACATGTTCCCAAGGACTATAAAGGTATTGTGTATTTGGAGACTTAATACCCAATATACTTATTTTAAAAAATATATTCAACATATCCCACAAAAATATTCTCATTTAGTCATCTTCATTGAAATGCCCTACTTGAACTATTTATTAATAACCTGGGGAAAATAAATATAGGAATGTCTGAGCTCAATTTATATATAAAGATATTCAATGGATATATCAATCGATGATAATACTCCAAATCATTTTTTTCATTTTCAGAATAAAGAACCACTTTTTTGGATAAGTGGGAACCTTACGACTTCAACCATGCCAAAAACATAAAAAACACATTACACCATCCAAAACACACATTACACCATACAAAAAACAGGAGGCGCCAAACCAAAGCATATATCACGCACATAAATATTCAAAAAATTAAAAACAGCAGATGTTAGCATCATCTTGAACTGTGAGACCCTCGAGCAACGCACCCTACACACTGGTCACCATCATGATCATCCCAAACCCTATCGCCGGCTAAGACCCGAGCAACAACTAATGGCATCACTGAAAGGATTCACAAACCAACTGAAAACACGTTCACCGGAAACTGTTGAGAAACAAACTAGCCACAAAATACCCCTTCCATCCAGGATTGCCAATAGCGAGCAACGAACAACAAAAAATGAAACCGATTGTGAGAGTGGAGACTGGATTCACTAAATCGATACCAAAATGAATAGACATCCAGGTTGCAACTCATGAAAAGCTCACCATAGCACTAAACCACCATCCCAAATCCTCACCAAGAACCAATACACTAGTCCGACATGGCTAGGTGAGATGGAACGGAAGGCCAGAGCATAGTTTAGAGAGGGCAGGGCTAAGGAAAGGAGATCTGCCACCAAAATTGAGTCGGCTTCTCGAAGACCCAAGCCAAGCTGAGCCCAGGACGCCGCCACGCAGGGAAGGCCGAGAAGAAAGAGCTGGATTCCAGAACCGTCGACACTGCGACCGCCTTCGCCACTGCTAAAACCCGCAAGCCGAGCCGAGATCCACACCTGAAGACCCGAGCCAAGCCAAGGAACAAACCGCCACTCGGAAAAGAGATCTGCAGTATAAGATGAACCCATTGTTTCCTTCCACCATGAATCCGTGCCAAAGCCCTCCGCACTCCAATGACCTGTGCCACCGCCAGGAAGGTATCTGAAACCGTAGGGAACTCCCGAGAGCGGATCTCCTGAGAGCGCCCTCTCTTCGGTATTTAGATTTCAATCGATGATAATAAGAAATAATAATCTTATCATAATGGTTTGTGTAATGACCAGAGCCCTATAAGCTTGAAGCCTATTATTTATTACATAACATTGGATGAAGATACAATTAAATAAATATAGATATATTGAATATGTTACTAGACTTGGTAAACTATATATAAAAATAACAAACATTTTATAATGGGAATAAAAAATAAAACATAGTACATATGAAAAGATAATAATCCACATCATTGAAAAAATCATTTAAAGATCTCTTCATCATAACCCAGATAAAGGTAAAAATCAATAGATGAAATAAAATTCCTAGTAAGGGATGCATATAGTGGTATCTATCATGAATCAATAATAATAAATAATATGGAATGGTTTATAACTAAACACACAATCCATCTAAATTATTGAATTATAAATAACTAACATTGAATGGAAAATAACATTAACACATTCCATTTAATAAATAAACTAAGTATGAAATGAAACCATAGATAGTATTAATGTGAATATATAAGGAATAAATTAGAATAATTATCAAATTTTCAATGAAGGAAATTATTAATTATTGGATAGAATGTTTTAGGAATATGAAAACCTATACCATTAATAACTTAATAAGACTCTTTAATACTACATGTAGAAAATCATATAATTTGACCAAATAATTTTCCTTAAGAGAATATTTAACGTATCGAGGGGATATATAGTGTTTTCACCCCATGTAACTACAATTTCAAATAATTCCACATATATCAAATAAAAAATTTATTCATAAAAAATATTCCTTTTCAAATATCGATAAAGATTAAAACATACCAATTTATCAATATTTCCTTAGTTAATCAAATAACATTCAAAATAAGTACCATATTTAAAAATGGTATATAGCTCTGGAAATAATCATATACATCACACGTTAATATAAATATTTAATAAAAATTTATTTTTGTTAGAAAATTATTATAATAAAGATACTCTTTCAAGAGAGAGTTAATAATCACAATGAAAGTGAGATTTCACAATAACATTTATCACTTAGAAATTTTGAAATCAAATACCCTAGGAGGTAGTAATTGAAATTAAAACTAAAAATACCATGAATAATAAAGTATTCACGATATTAAGTATTAAATCAATAGTATATACCTATTATATAATTAAGTTTTTTTCATAATACAAATAAAACTCATCAGAATGAAAATTGATATGTAATCCATTATATTACACATCCTTTAGACTGGAAAAACCTTAAAATGCTATATAATTGTTTAAACCATGTTATTAAGTTATAAAATATCCATATTTAAATTTATTTCATCATATATGAACATTTTATAAAATATTAATACACATTCATTATGAATATTTCATTATTTTCAACTCTTTGAGTAATTAATGCTTTATTTTTCTAGTATATTTTTTCCTATTATTTTTTTTCTTATATTATATAGATCAAGATTTAATAATATCAAGAATTTAAAAAATTATTTAAATATAAAATATATTCAGAATATATTAATTTAGTCTAACCCATATGTTTTGTTGATAGAAATGAAATACACTATTCATTGAGACCATAAGTCATACATACCGAAGAATGTTGTGTCAATATTATTTTTGTATTGAATGAGTGAAAAGTAAATGATATATATATATATATATAAACATTAATTATTAATATTTGTGTTATGTATATCAAATATATTTATTAAACCCATCCATAATATGTTCCATGTAATGAGTGATTGAATCACCTTACTTCGCATGGTGACAGTCCGTCAAAGAAAAGAATGACATTATCATTTTCCCAAAAAATGGAAAGCATGAAGGTATATTTATATAATATTTAAAGAATAATAAGGACAATAAAAATATAATATATATTATATATAAACTCTAAATCCATTATTATTACCAACCTTGAATTGTTGTAATGGAAGACCGAACGAAATCGATTGGTGAATCTGTAGTCTTCTGTACACAAGAACGATGATTTCGTAAACCATTTTATAGAAGTGTGTGTGGATTTAGGTTGTAAAATTGAAAATAAAACATATAACTATATTTAGGATACTGATTTTATTATAAAATCAAAATATAATAATAATTTAGGGAGGTGGAGAAGGAAATAATATATAAAATCTTTAAGATAAACATTACGTTTTCATCCGGAAAAATCCATAGGTTTTCCATAATTCATTACTATGTTATATTTATTCCAAATATAAGTAATCTAGGATGAAGTTAATTATGTTTTATATTTAATTTCATTGGTTTTAGAAAAGAAACATGGCATGGGATGTGTAAATAAATGAGGTGAGTGAGTTCCCTTCTACAGTAGAGGAGGAGTGGTATTCTTGTAAATACCAAAAAGTAAACAATATTGGGACATCTTCCTTAACTAATGTACCTCAAATAATGACAAATTTTCATTAAAATATAGTTTATGATAGAAATGTGGATATAAAATGGGTGTTGTTATTATTTCTTGTCCATTTCCAGATTAGGAATAATGCTTAGCCCCTAAATAAACTTTTTTTTCTCTTAAGCACTGTAATTAATAGTAATTATATTCACTAAAAAATTTAGAAAAATATTTATTTGAATTTATTATAAATTATAACATACAATAATTACAAATATGGAATTTATTTATTCTACTTAAAATCATAAAATTGGGAGAATGTGGTTTAAAATTTACCAGTAGATGGAACAAGAAAATGAATCTGTAATGTCAAAATGTTCCAACATATACTATGTTTTGATGTCTAAATATAATATAAAAATTATCACAATGAATTAAATTGGATTAATAAATCTATAATTTAAATATTATTACTTAAAAAAAATTAAAAATACAATTTAACATTATAAAATACTTATATGAAAAGTCAGTTTTAAAATAGAAATTAGTATTTTCACTATTCATCATGAAAAAGAAATTCTCAGAAAATACCAAAAATTATCCATAAGATAATTTTCAAATTCTAATATCAAAAAATAATTTTAAATTTTAATATAAAATTATAGAAAGTTTCAAAATTTAGTTTTAAACAAGGTTTATATTAAAAGGCATAAAAAATGCCTTTAGAAAACAACACTTTTTACGCGTGAAATTTTATTTGTTTATATAATAAGCCTATCATATACATTAGATGAATTAATTTTTTTATTGAATATATAATAAATCAATTTCATTTATATCATATAATAATAGTATTTAATTTAATTAATTATCATAATACAACTTTGGTGTATAAAATTTGTTTTTAAATAAACATATACTTTATAATCAATTTATTTATATTAATTTCAAATTAGTAGGTAACCAATAAACTAACAATCATATTTTCCTATGTTATTTAATCTTATTCAAATAAAAAAATAAAAAAATAGATACATAATTTTCCTTTTAATTATTAATATTAATAATATTTGGTAAAACTCGATCCTCAATGTAATGCATGTGAAACATGGCGCTTCCTATAAAGAAAGATAAAATATTTGTTGTGGGAATTGTAAGATATCAAAAATATTAAATTCATTCAGAAAATAAATTATTTTAATTTATTGGGGTGTTAAATTATCCCCACCTCAAATAATGTGCATCCTCATAATTTAAACAAGATCATGGTAATCACGTGTTTGACATTTGGAAAAATCATTGTTGAGAAACACACATTGTAAAAGATTTAATAAAACAAACTCTTAGTTATAGATAGAGGTATGTACAAATTTTAGTTGGAAATATAACAAAAATAGGTTCATTATGGAAGAATATAGTTGGGAAATTAAAAATATGGCATGGAAGTGAAAACCAACACTCAATTATTGAGGGAGATTGATAGAGAACATGTTCAAAAGAAATTTAATGACCAGAAATTATTAAAATATTATTGTAAAAAAAGGTCAATGATATTTTTAGAAATTATTATACTAGGAAGACATTTTTTTTCAAGACCCATTTTCTTATATTTGAGGAATTGTTTCACACTAAATGAATTTTAGGAAATATAGTTACTTGATAGTTTCAATTTTATAAATACAATATTATTCTTTCAGTTGAGGATTAATCTATTTCTACCTCATATCTTAGAAAATGTTTCATCATATGGTGAAGTAATACATTAATATCTTAACAATCATCCAAATTTAAACTTAAATGTTAAACCTTATGACCCATCCAAAATATTGTGATCCAAAACATTAGAATTAGTTCCAATGTAGTTAGTAGAATCTAATTTACATTATCTATATCAATAAAAAAAAATTTCCCAAAAATCACTACCTCTCCATTAGGAACATATTAAGCATCATTTTTCCCTCAATCAATCATTTTTTTGTGAAGTTCATCTTGAAACCGGATCATATTTCTTGTTCATCAGTACCATTCAACATACAATTTTTAATCATTAATGATGTAGTATTGTAGTCAAAGACTATATTTCATAATGCTTTTAACTATGATGTCATCAATAAAATACTTTTACAACCCATTCCAAGGATCCAAATTCATAATCAAATTATTCATTATGCTTCATTTTTTTTAATAATATATTTTTTACCATTTTCCCTTAGCTTCTTTAAAGATATGTTCCCTTGATTATTGGGGAATTCCATTGTATTGTTCCTCAAATAATTAGAGATACAATACTTAATGGAATTGATTTCATTATTTATTTGTTATTTTTTCCTAGTGGTAGTTTTCTCCACACTTAAACAAACTCCCAATCCCTTCAATCATTTCCCTCACAAATTATCTCTAAATTTCTCTCATGTGGGGAAATTATTCATTCCCTTTTTCATTTATCTGTTATTTTATCTTCCATATTTTTCCTCTCTTTCATCCATTTGAAGGAATAATAGATAATAATTATTCCTTTAAATTTATATCACATAAATCTATTTCATCATTTGATGAGTTTTTTTAGACGCTGCATCCCTTTAGAGAATTATCTTAATCCCCTTAAATAAGTAGTCAACAATTCACTACATGTTTCGTATGTAATTTTTAGCAAGCATAGCTAACATTGTAAAGGAATCCTCATACTCTGCAAAAATACCTTATTAAATTTTCACTAATATATGGAACAAATATTAATCAATTTTTTTCGGATGAGGTAAATATTTTTTGATGAATTTCACCTTAAAATAAAAGCATTCTATGAATCTTATTTTTTCAACCTCCCAAGTATTATGGATCAATGACAACCATTGACCAATATTTACATTGAGATAATACATTGAATGTGTAAAATTTTTCTTTTCCCAATATATTAATGATATAAATATCATCTCTAAAGAACTAATTTATTGCTTAAAATCAATTGGATTATTAGTCACATTAAATGATGGGGGCTTTTTCACATAAAGAGATTCAGTATCATAGAATCTCACTATGAAATTGGTCTCTCCATCTGGACAATGTTATTTTTCATAACATTAAAATTCATCAAACTTATATCCATAACATTATCGGTTAAAATACCATAAATAGTATCTTTATGAGTAGGTAAACATATAAATTATCCATGAGTACTGATATGCTTCTTCCTTCCACGTACCATTTATAAATAATGTGACACACTAGATTAGATCATAAAATTATGTAACATAATATTTCCTCCTAAATCTTTTGAAATATTAATCATAAATTTAAAAGTTTAGGTATATATAATATCATAATAAAAAACACGGGGTTTAGTATCTTCTTATATAATTATCCTCAAATTATACCATAGGTTTCAATTTTATAATCTATGATTTCATAAATCTAATAACCATGGTTTCTAATACATAACATATGATACAAAAAATAACTAGATAACCCTAGTAAACCTAGATTTGATTCTTGATAACATTAAATTATTATATGTCACATAGAAATACATCAATAAGTATAGAATAGTTTAATATTCCTAGTAAACTTGATACATAGACGAATCTCATTTAACATTGGGGATAGAAAATAAAACCTATCAACTAAAAAAGATAATAAACTGTACCATTGAAAACTCATTAAAATATCTCTTCATCCTAACAATGTATAGGGGAAAAATAAAGGTGAGATCAAATTATAAATAAGGGTTAAGTATATTGGATCCTATCATGAATAAATAATAATAATTGACATGGAAAAGTTGATATCCAAACACACATTCCACTTAAATAACAGGGTAAGTCATAATCAAAATAGAAATGTAAATAATTGAAACACATTCAATTTAAGTAATAAATTTAGAAATAAAATCGTCTATAAATAATCTTATATTGAAAATAATAATGAATAATAAAAAATTAACTAAATTCTCAATAAAGGAAGTGCTTAATTTTTACATGTGATGTGTGAGGAGCATGAAAACTAATACCGTAATGTTCCTTCACAAGACAATCTAAAAATAATAGTGGAATAACATTTAATTTGGCCAAATAATTTGTATCGTGAGACCTATCAATGCATCGATGTGATCTAAAAATCTCATTCCCCACCCAACACTTCCTTTACCAAGAATTTCACATATATCAAATAATCAGTTTATTTTTTGAACAGTGTGCCTTATCTAATATCCATATTGAGAAAATATGGTCAATATATCTACCATTAACAAAATAAAATTAAAATTAAACACTATATGTAAAAAATTGAACTATTTAGTAAATAATCATATAAATTGACCATGAAATTGGATATTTAATTGAAATGAAATTCCCAATGAAAAATGATTACAATAATTTTATTTCTACAAGAGAGGGTTGACAATCATAAATAAAGTGAGATTTAACAATAACATGTATATGATGGAAAATTTCAAATCACACACCCTTAGGTGAATTAATTCAAAATAAAACTTAAAATACCATAAAAAATTAACAATTCATGATATTAAATGTGATTAGAAAATAAAAAAACATATGTTAATTAAATTTTAATGGTATTAAATGATCATTTCGGATCTTATGGGCCAATGTTAGTGGATTTTAATTTTGAACATCCATTCTCATCATTTGTGCACTTCATGCCTAATATACAGCAATTTCGGCCCAATGATTCATTTGATTTTAGGGAATCTAATTACCAATATTTTAATTTGATATTTTGGGAAATGAATTTACACTTCAATATGAACATTATTCATTCAGGGATCAATGGAGGATTCATAAATTATGTTGGGGATATTTTTTGATGAAAGGAAACAATTCTGGAGATGGAAGATTGGACACCATCCCACTGATGAGCATGTGGGGGCCACAATACAGGCCCAATGAAGCCCAAATTTCATGGGAGGATAGAAGACATATATAGAAACAAATCGTTTCCCAGGATCCAGTGCTAATTTTGCTTCCATGGTGGTTATTAAGGTGGCCCAAATAGAATATCAAACTATGGGCCAGAATCTACGACCACGAATATTAGCCCACTAAATCAGCCATAACTCTCGATCCACAACTCCAAATGAGCCCAAACATTACATAAGTCTATATGAAATCTGGGGACACAAAAGACTCTTCTTCGGCCTACGAAGATTCGGAGATATGATTTCCGATACAAGACGATCATTCCAGGGGAGTCAAGAAGGATAAAAAGTCTAGTAAGGAATTAATTTCTCTTGTTTTTTTTGTAATGCTATTATGCCAAAGTTTGGTTGTAATGATTTAAATTGACATGTATGTTTTTTTTCATTTCTATATTCTTAATCAACATATTTCTCTTCAACTCATTCCATTTCATTTATTAAATCTCCATCATCATAAAGCACAATGATATATCTTTTTTTGTGGTGAATTAGTTCACACATAGGTGTTAATTTCATTCACACACACACAGAGGAGTGCTCGTCATTTTCACAGTTTAATTTTCTTCAATCCAATTCTTGTAATCCATCTTCTACCCAACATTGAGAGTATACCATAAATGGCGGGCTAAAACATTAATGGGTTTATCATACTAATATTAAAAGGATGGATGTAATGTTATTTTATGAACAAATTGTTGTTAATTGTATAACTAATTAATACCTCCATTCTTCAGTTTTTTCCACTCTTCATATTCACAATGTCTAAGGAAGCTAAGTCCAAGTACTAAAATGAAAATATACCTTTTAGAGATCACAAATTTGGTTCTCTAAGTGTGTAGGGGATTAGTAATTGAGTTTAGATAGAGTCAAACCAGAAAATGATAAAGGTATTGTTATTTTGAAGAATGAACTCATCAAAAATTAGTAAAACAAAAATTGTCTGAATAAGTAAAATTCCTTCAATCCACCCTAAGAATAATCTTAAGATCAACCCATTTTCATTGAATTGAATTCACTTATTGTTATTAGTGTTCTTTAAAACCATATAAAATCAAAACCAAGTTGGCCACTTCATATCCAAAAATACAACGAATAGGTTGTGTAACGGAGGTATCTTTTTAGGTCTCAGTGGATTCGAAAACCCAAGCTAGACTACAAAAACCGTTCTACATTCATCTCTTGGGTAAATTTGAGCATGAATCAAATTTTGGCATCGTTTCCAGGGACCAAGTAAGTACCTTAGACCAAAACCATCTTTCCTCACATCATTATTTTGTTCTCACCATATATCTCTTATTTTGTCCCTTTCACACTTTTTTCCTTTTGGCGCATGTCCGCCTACACCTGCGACAATTCAAACTGTCTAGTTAGGGTGGATAGTCCTGGGGTTGGGGAGTCATGTAAACCAAGGAAACTCTTTACATTATATCCTATTATTCCTAATACTCTAGAGTAAAAAATTGATCCCATTTCAACGGAAGGTCTTCAAAGAAACCAACTCTTAAACCCAGGTGGGAACCAAAATGGAAATCCAAATGAGGCAGCCCCAAACATGGGGAATGCATTTGATAAAACCATGAATGATTACCTCACACTTTCCTGGACCAATTCCCTTTCATGCATTAGACACAATTCCCTAGAAGATTCCACCTAAATTATTAAATACCATGTCTTAAACCACCTTCCCACATTCCATGGAATGGAGTTCGAGATGCCCTACCATCACGTTAAGGAGTTCGATGACATTGTAGAAACCATGTGTCCCCCACATCAACTAGAATCAGCTAAGATGAGGATGTTTTCTTTTTCATTAAAATATCAAGATAAAAATTTTCTAAACAATTTGAGACCATCATCCATAACTATTGGGACCAATTACAAATATAATTCTGCAAAAAATTATTTCCGCACCACAAAACAATTACACTTAAAAAATATAATCCAATTTTTTTTGAAAAAGAGGGAGAGTCATTCTATGAAACATGGGAGAGGTTCAAAGACACCCTAAAAATAGTTCCACATCATGGGTATTATATACCTGAACAAGTGATAATTTTTTATGAAGGGTTGGGCCTGGGGAACAAACAATTAATTGACATGATGTGTAATTGAACCTTTAAAAACAATTCCCTAAATGATGCTTATGAGTATATGGAAAGCCTTGATGAACCAAACCAAACATGGGGAACTTCACCTTATTATGAAAAGCCACCAAGAACTACTGGAATTCATACACTTAGAGAAGAGGAAAGCATTAGGGATAAACTCACAACACTCTCTAGTAAGGTTGAATAGATAGACCTTAGGAATGTCTATGAAATCCATACTGTAGACCCTATTTGCGCAATTTGTGACAAACATGACCATAATAAATTCAACTGCCCAAACATTCCATCCATCAAGGATGTTCTTTTAGGAGGACCCATAGAGTAATTAAATTATTTGAACTTTCAAAAGCCTTAACACAAAAACACATTCAACCCAAAGTATTACAACCACCCAGACTTCCACTGGAAAGATAACCAACAACCTATCCAACTATAGGGACAAAATCTATACCCCCATAATAACTATAAAACCCATAACCAATTCCAAACCCAACCTATACAATACCCACAACCACCAATACATTTCCAACAAACCATCCCATATCCAAAATATCCCCTAGGATAAACCAATATTCTCAAGCACCAACCCATACTGTTCTACAAATCCTACTAGAACAACTGTGTGAACAAATGGAAAAAATGAACTCGAAAGTATCTTCCCTTAAAAAAGAACTTAAAACCATCAAAAATGGAAAGGCACACATTCCTACACAAGCCATTCCATAACAAAGAGTAAGGGGAGAGTCAAGTTGCACTCAAACAACTCATGAACAACTGAAGGCTGTGACTATTTTAAGAAGTGGGAAATCAATTGAGAAACTTGAACAACAAATTCAAAACCCATCTGAAGATTCAAACTCAGAGGAAAATTCAAATGAACCAAATTATCAAACTGTAAAACAAGATAACAATGTCAAAGTAACAAATCTTCAATAAACAACACCACAACCTGCACCATTTTCTCAATGCATAAGGGGGAAAACCAAGCCTGAATTGAGTGAAACATTCAGGGAAATCTTCTCACAAGTCAAGTTGAACATTCCCCTTCTCTATTAAATCTAAACCACACCTACCTACTCAAATTAACATAAGGAATTGTGAACTTTTATAGGAAAATTTTCACATAAAAACCAAGTCATTTTGGCAGCTAATGTGAGTACCACCATTCAAGGGACCATTCCTCCTAAGCTGAAAGACCCAAGTTTCCCTTACATCAATGTTGAACTAGGAGAGAGAAAAGTTGTTAAGGCCTTGTGTGACCTAGGTGCTAGTGTCAATCTCATCCCCTCTGCTATGTACTGCCAATAAGGCTTTTAAGAACTCCAACCCACATCGTTCACACTTCATCTTACTGATCGTAGAATTTGGGTTCCAATAGAAATTTTAAAGGACATTCTAGTCAAGGTTAAAAACTTTATATACCCTATTGACTTCATTGTCCTTGAAACCAATTAAAAACTTAGGAAATAACGACAAAACCACAATCATCCTTGGTCATCCAATACTTGCAACAATTGACTCTATTATCTAAGTTAGAAATGGGAACATGACCATCACCTTTGGAAACATGAGTCTAGAATTGAACATATATAATGAAATCTCACAAATAGAGGATGATAAGGAAATTCAAGAAGTAAATATGATAGGAAGAACTGATGATGAACCCATAGAACATCAAGGAATACCTGATGGATGTTTAAGTCAGGATGATATTGATTTATTTTGTTCAAATGAAGGAAGTTTATCTCCTTGGATTGAATCATTTTCAAGTTGCTCTTATGATGACGTCTTATGTCCAAAAATCAGTGAAACCATTCAGGAAACAACATTCATAGAGACCAATAAAACTTCCTCCCCAAAATCTGATCAAACCAATCTATTATCTGAAACTTCTACACATGGGGATTCGATTCAATATAATACTCTAGGAAATAAAATCGATCTTGATCAAATGTCCCAATATTCTGTTGAAATTTAGAACCAACCTGATCATGAATTAAAGAAACTTCCCACTGAACTCAAGTATACCTTACTAGAGGACAATCAAACACATCCTATTTTTATTTCTTCTTCTCCCGAAGCCAATTATGATAGGATGCTTCTTGACGTCCTCAGAAAACATAAGAAATCCATTGGATGGACCATGTCTGATATTCATGGTATTAGCCCACTAATCGGGACTCATAGGATTGTTCTAGAATTTTATTCAAAGCCTTGTTGTCCACCTAAATAGAGACTCAATCCTAATATCATGGTGGTAGTAAGGAAGAAACTTCTGAAATCATTAAAAACTGGTATCATCTATCCCATAGCTGAGAGTGAGTGGGTGAGCCCAATCCAAGTGGTTCCAAAGAATACAGGAATCACAGTGATAACCAATAAGGATGGAGAGATTATTCCAACTAGGGTGAGTAGTGGCTAGAGATTCTACATCGACTATAGGAAGCTAAACTCATTTACCAAGAATGACCATTTCCAATTACCATTCATTGACCAAGTCCTTGAGAGAGTGGTAGGTCATGCCTTATATGGTGTCTTAGATGGGTACTCGAGGTTCAATCATATTAAGGCATCCCTAGAGGTCAAGGGAAGACTATATTCACCTATCTATTCAGCACCATTTCCTTCAAATTCATGCCCTTCGGGTTATGCAATTCCCATGGAACCTTCCAACGGTGCATGATGTAAATCTTCTCAGAAAAGGTATGAGATTTTCTAGAGGTCTTCATGGATGAATTCTTTGTGTTTGGGGATACATTTTATGGATGTCTGAGGAATGAGAAAAGAGTCTTGTCAAGATGTGAAGAAAATAATCTGGTCCTAATCAGGGAAAAATTCCATTTCATGGTTAATGAGGGACTAGTTCTAGGCTATCTGGTATTAGGTATGGGGATTGATGTTGATAAATCCAAGGTTGACATCATTCGTCACCTTCAATCTCCCAAAACTGTCAAGGAAGTGAGGTCTTTCTTGGGACATTCTGGTTTCTATAAGAGATTCATCGAGGACTTTAGTTTCAATCTCCCATCCCCTTTGTGCTCTCCTAGTAAAGGATGCTCCATTTGTTTGGACAAAAATCTATGAGGGTTCATTCTAAACCCTCAAATCCTCTCTAACCTCTCCTCTCATTATGAAATATCCCAATTGGAACCTCTCTTTCGAACTTATGTGTGATGCCAGTGACTTTTCTATAGGAACTGTGTTAGGATAACGTTGTAATAAAACTCCCAATGTCATTTCTTATGCAAGAAAATCATTAAACGATACCCAAATCAACTATAACACCATTGAGAAAGAGTTACTTTCTGTTGTCTTTTCCTTAGATAAATTTAGGTCCTATATCTTAGGATCACCCATCATTGTCTTCACTGACCATTCATCCCTAAAATAACTTTTCCAATAACAATATTCCAAGGCTAGACTAATTAGGTGGGACCTTATCTTACAAGAATTTTACCTCACAATCAAGGACAAAAAGGGTGTTGAAAATGTTGTAGCTGATCACCTCTCAAGGATGTAATTCAAAGAAAACTCACATCACCTTTCTTTGTATGATTCATTCCCTAATGAACACCTTTAATCTTTGAGTGACTTCCCTTGGTATACTGATATAGACAACTTCTTAGTTACAAAAGTCATACCAAAATTATTAGGGACTCAAGATCGAAGGAAATTCCTTTCAAATGTTAGGAACTATGTGTTTGATGATCCGTACCTCTATAAGTTCTGCCCTAACCAAGCCATAAGGAGGTGTGTCTGAAAATCTGAACAAGAGTCTATTCTTAAATTCTTTCATAGTGAGGCATATGGAGGTCACTTTTCTTCTAAGAAATCATCTACTAAGGTTTTTCAGTGTGGTATCTTCTATCCCACACTGTCAAGGGACTCATGCACATTTTTGTCGAAGTTGTCCTAAGTGTCAACAAGTAGGGTCCATCACAAAAAAGGAATCAAATGACACTCACTCCCATCTTATTGACTAAAATCTTTAATTGTTGGGGAATTGATTTCTTGGGTACCTTCACAAACTATAGGGGATATCTGAACATCCTTTTAGCTGTTTATTATGTCCTCAAATGAGTTGAGACCATTCCTAAAAAATCC
Source organism: Viscum album (assembly GCA_963277665.1). Classification (NCBI taxonomy): domain Eukaryota; kingdom Viridiplantae; phylum Streptophyta; class Magnoliopsida; order Santalales; family Viscaceae; genus Viscum; species Viscum album. The sequence goes on from OY728125.1 coordinate 361,906,524, forward strand.
AATGATCATCAAACTTTTATTAGATTTATCAAGGGAAACATCCTCTCTAGATTTGAAATTCATAGGGATATCATTATTGATCATGGAACTCATTTATATTGTTTTCCTTTCTTAGAACTCATGGAAGAGTATGGAATTTCTCACAAAGTGTCTCCACCCATACACCAATGGTCAAGTTGATTTAGCCAATAGAGAAATCAAACAATTTCATGAGAAACTGTTAATCTATATAGAAAACATTGTTCAAGAAAATTTTTAGATGCTCTTTGGGCCTATCAAATCACATTTAAAACCATTTTAGGAATTTCCCCATATTGGTTGGTTTATGTAAAAGCATGCCATTTTCTAGTGTAAATTGAAAATAAGTCTTTTTGGGCATTTATGAAAATGAATTATGACCTCTCAATGGATGGAACAAAAAGGAAATTAGATCTCAATAAACTTAAGGAACATAGGATGGAGGCTTATGAAAATTCAAGGACCAATAAAGAAAAATTACAAGCCTACAAATCTCAAAACCATTAAACCAAACACATTGAACTAGGAAAACCTGTTCTTTTGTATAAATTTTAACTTCACTTACACCTAAGAAAATTGAGGTCTAGATGGTTAGGTCCATACATAGTGCATAAGGTGTACCCCCATGGGGATAATGAAATTCAATATCCCACCAATGATCATACATTTAAATTTAAAGGTCATAGAGTCAAACCATTCATATAACCATTCCAAAAACATAAAGTTGTTGAAGAATTGTGTGAAACTAACTCAGATGATGAAAATAATTAATCAATTAGGGGTCCAAGTTGAGCTAAAGATGTTAAAAAAATCACTTCATTGGAGGCAACCCATGGTTTTCAAGTTTCCTATAATTTTTTTTATTTTAACAATATTTATATTTCAAATAGGATAAGTGGATCATTTTGATATAATTTTATTCTACCTCAGACTGTTGACCTATTCATCTCTTATGAGTATGGATGGGTATGAAACGGGAGAACCATATTCATCTGTGTCACACGGTGTGATCCCTGAGTACTACCTTACCCAGAAATTAAAGAGAAGAAAATGTATCATCAATTTGATTTAAAAAATGGGGAAACCATAAAAATGATGAGACTTGGTATTAAATAAGTTGTTGTGTTGTTTATTTTTTCTAGTTTATTCTTTTTTGTATAGTTCAAAGACTATTTTGGTTGATACATATTCAATCAAGGAGGTCCCTACATCTTCTATGAGAATAAATAATGATTTGGATGCACCACAATCATCATTTGGAAGCCACCAGGTGATCTTGTTCCATGCCCTTTCCAACTCACTTCCCCCACCCACTTTCTCCTCTCTTTTCTTTTTAAGAAACTTGGGACAGTTTCATTCTAAGTTGGGGGGTGTGGAAAAAAATGTTTGTTAAAAAAGCAATGAGAAAAAAGAATTAAAATTACATTTTCATTAATATAATAACATCTTTTCTCACATTAAAATTATATAAGAAATAAATTTTATTTTCTAGACTCTTAATTTAATTCCTGATTAAGTTTATAAGCATTGATTGGATGTTTGGTTTTCTAATGATAATTTTCATCATTTTTATTTTCATCTATTAATCAAAATGTCACAATGCACGTCCTTTTAACTATGGGGGTACTAATTTGAATTCTTGTGGTTCCATAATAAATATCATAGGCTGGTTTGAATTTTATGAATAATATGAGTATTCAAAAAAATATAAAAAATAAAAAAACAATAAAAAAAAATTTGCGTGTAGAAAAATGGATTGATAAAATGCGAGGCTTTCGACACTAGGGGATCATGAATCCAGAATTTTCTAGCCCTGAGTTTTGCACTCTATCTCTATTTATTGTAAAGTGAATTTGTTTTTGATCATGTTAACTCAAGATGATGCCCGAGTATGTGGGATTCACTTGGTGCCCTAAGGCCTTTGATCCTGGGAGTCATCGGCAAAGTCTTGCTACATGGGTTAATTAGATTAACTTAAATCTCAATTACTATGACAAAATTGCAAAAAAAAATAAATAATAATAATAATAATACTCATATTAGTATTAAATGTATTTCCACCTAGAGCTTCCACGATTTTCCCCTTGAATGAAAATGAACCCCCATATATTTTGTGATTCACAATACATAATTTCACCTAATTGAGTTGGATGAAGTATGATGATGGATTTGATCAAAGGAATGGGAATGGGATTGGGATATTCTTTAAAATTTATCTTGTTTTAAATTATTTTGATAGGTTATAAATATATACTTGTGTGTAGTTTACATTGTGAGCACTGTTTGTTATAATTTGTTTGAAAAAAAGGAATTCAAATATAATATTCGAATTATTTGCCCAGGACTAGAAAATATCAAGTATGGGGGTGTTATTAGAAAATAAAAACACATATTGTAATTAAATTTTAATAATATTAAATATTAATTTTTGATCTTATGGGCCTGAGTTAGTGGATTTAAATTTTGAACATCCATTCTCATCATTTGTCACTTCATACCTAATGTACTACAATTTAAGCCCAATGATTCATATAATTTTAAGGAATATAATTATACACATTTTAAATTGATATTTTTGGAAATGTATTTAACCTTCAATATGAACATTTTTCATTCAGGGATCAATGGAGGATTCATAAAGGATGATGGGGATATTTGGTGATGAAAGGAAACAATTCTGGAGATGATAGATTGGACACTAGCCCACTGATGAGAATGTGGGTCCCCCAATACAGGCCCAATGAAGCCCAAAGTTCGTGGGATGATAGAAGACATACATAGGAACATATCATTCTTCAGTATCCTGTGCTAATTCGGCTTCCATTATGGTTAGTAATACAACCCAAATAGAATATCAAAATCTGGGCCAGAATCTATGCCCGAAATGTTAGTCCACTATAATGAGCATAACACCTGATCAACAACTATAAATGGGGCCAAACATTACAGACATATAGAAGAAATAGGGGTACCCAAAATAATCTTCTATGGACCACCGATATTTGGCGATATTCTTTCCCATACAAGAAGATCTTTCCAGGGGAGGCAAGGATGATAGAAAGTCAAGGAAGGAATCAATTTCTCCACTACTTTCCACCACCCTAAGGCCTAAATTAATTTTATAATTGGGAATACATTTATTGAGGCTCAGACTTAGGCTTACCAATTTCCTATTTAAGGTAGTGGTGGGGATGGGTAAGGTATCTCATGTTTTTCATGAAATATTATTATGCCAAAGTTTCATTGTAATGATTTCAATTACCATGTAAGTTTCTCTTTGGTATTTCTATGTTTGTAATCAACAAATTTCTCTTCTACTATTCCAATTTCTTTCATTAAATCACTATACTCACAAATAATAGTGATATATCTATGTTGTGGTGAATTAGTTCACACATAGGAGTGAATTACATTCACACACTTGAAGGAGTGCTCTTTATTTTCTCGGTTTAATTTTCTTTAATCCAATTCTTATAAGCCATATTTTTCCCACCATTGAGAGTATACCATCAATAGAGTGATAACCCTTAAATGGGTTGATCATAGGAAGATTCAAAGGCTAGATGTAATGTTATTTTATGAATGAATTGTTGTTAATTGGCTAACTAATTTAAGACTTCCATTCTTCGATTATTTCCACTCTTCATATTCACCATGTTTAAGGAAGCTAAATCCAAGTACTAAAATGACCATATAACTTGGAGAGATCATGAATTTGGTTCCTTATGTGTGTAGGGTATTATTAATTGAGTTTAGTTAGACTCAAACCAGAAAATGATAATGGTAGTGTTATTCTGAAGAATGGATTCATCAAGAATTAGTAAAACCAAAATCATCTAAAGAAGTAAAATTCATTCAATCCACCCTGATCATAATCCTAAGATCAAACCATTTTCAATGAATTGAATTAACTTAGGGTTATTACAATTCTTTAAAACAATATAAAATCAAAACCATGTTGGCCACTTCATAGCCAAAAATCCATCGCATAGGTTGTGTAACTTTGGTATCTTTTTAGGTCTCAGTGGATGAGATAACCCAAGCTAGACTACAAGGACCGTTCTACATTCATCCCTTGGTTAAATTTGAGAGTGAATCAAAATTTCATTGGAATATTATATAGACCACACAAAAATTAATTGGTGCATAATAACAAATAAGTCTCAATAGAATGTAAATTGAGACGAAATCCATTATATTACTGTTATTTTGGATTCAAAACACTATAACCTCCATTACAACAGATTTAATCATTTTATTTACTTATTTCATAACCATATTAATATTTATGATATAATATATGATCATTTTATTAAATATTGTTACCATTTATTAATAATACTTTATTATATTCATCGTTTCAGGAAATAACTTCATTATTTTTCGAGAATGTTTTCACAACTTATTTTTTCCTAATACATAGGTCATGATTTAATCAAATCAATATTAAAAAACATTATTTAAATATCATATGTATTTATTATAGGTATTTTTAGTAAACCATAATTTTTTTGATAGTAAATGAAACATAATGTTCATAGAGAAGATAGGTCGTACATACAGATGAACATTATCTTCTTCTTTGTATTATATTGAATGAAAGAAAATTAATATATATATATATATAAATATATATTATCATTTTATTATATTAATTATGATATATATATATATATATGTGTCACATATTTTTATTAAAACCATCCTCAATACATTCCACGTAACGTGTGAATTAAACACATTACTTTGTGTGGTGGTAGTCCTTCGTACAAATGAACGACGTTCACATTCTCCCACTAAATGGAATGCATTAAGGTTTCTATTATATAATAATTCTTCAAGTATAAAAACATAATATATATAAAATATATATCTTATATAGAATATAAATACCTCTTCATTCCAAATAATTAATAGTGATCATAGAAGAACAAATGACAACTCTTCGCGATGCTGGAGGTCATCATACATAAGAACAATGATTGTGTAACCCATTTGATGGAATTGTGTGTGGTGGTTGATCATAAAATTAAAATAACAAAATCCCAGTAAATTTAATATAGTCATGTTATTATGTAATGTATATATAATAAAAATTAAGGGATGTGATGAAAAAAACAAAATAAAACTGATTTTAGGAAAACATTACATCTTCTTTGGGTATCCTCCTTAGGTTTGAACTAATTCCTTCATTAGTTTGATTTATGAAAAATATAAGGATTATAGGATTATGGGAAGAAATTTAGCAGTTAATGGTTTAGGTTTTGTATGATAAATATTTATTGGGTTGTGTGAATAAGTTAGGCGAGTGAGAGAAATTTCATAGTAGAGGTGGTTTGATATTATAGTATATACCAAATTTAAAACAATATTTGGAGGTCTACCACACATTATTTACTTCTAAAAATGAACTATTTTAGATTAAATAGGTTATAAGAATGAAATATGGATAGGAAATGGAATTTGGACAAGTTCATAAGTGATATTTCCCATTATGATTATGGTTGAGTCCCTTGATAAAATCATTTTTCTCTTAATCAGATTAATTAATTTTAAATGTTTTCACAAATAAATTTGTTCAAAAACTAAATTTACCATATTATAAATAATAATTTTTTCTTATTTAATATATATAATTAATTTTTTCAAATTGAAATAATATATTTTTCATAAATCATTTCAAAATTAATCCTACAGATGGATTGAGAAATCAGTTTATAAAGAAACAATGTTCCAAAGTTCACAATGTTTTTTATATAAATCTAAATTAAAAAATATATAAATTTACTAAATTGGATTAAAATATGTATAATTTAACTATTTTTAATTTAAAAAGAATTAGTATATAATTTATTACTGTATATGATTTAGATGAAAAGTATGTTTTCAATTAAAATTCATCATTTTTCACTATTAATCAATAAATGTGGCTTCTTAGAAAAATTCCAAAAAATCATCATAAAATAATTTTCTCATTATTATATAAAAAAATGGGTTTTAATTTTAATATAAAATTTATAAAAGTGAGATAATTTGTTTTTAGAATATGTGATCCATTAAAAGGAGGGAAACATCCTTTTAAAAAAATACATCTTTATAATGGTAAAACTAGATCTATTCTAATCCCGTGTATATCAAATGTAATTTTTGAATTTAAATAAATTATTTAATATATATTATCTCTATTTTATTTATATAATCTACTAATATGAATTAATTTAATTTATTATGATAAGATACCTTTGGTGCATAAAAACTCTTTTTAAAAAAACAATACCTTTGTATTTAATTGGATTTTATATTCATTTCTAATTAATTTTTAACTAATGAATTAAACAACATATATATATTCCTATATTTTTAATCCAATTCAGATCAAACAGTTTAATAGATATGAGATAATTTTTATTTAAAATTTATATTAATTATATTCAGTAACACCTAATCATGCCTCTAAGACAAGATACAACCGGTGTTCCATGTAGAGCAAGATAAAATTTATGTTCCATGCATTTAAAGCTCTAAAAAAACTAAATTTATCAGAAAATAATAACATTATATTTTTATTGGGTCATATTGTTGGGATTATGAAAATAAGTCACAAAATTAATATTGAATATATTAAAGATAATAAAATGAGTAATGATATAAATATTTATTATTTCAAAAGAAATGGATCATAAGGGTGTAAAACAATCATAAATCAACACATGTGTCACACTAAAATATGAATATAAATTATTTAATATATCAATGTTAACTATTGAGACAATAAAATCATAATGTATCATGCCTCAATATCTATTTCATAAAGTGGATCATGAAAATCGACCTATTTCTAATAAAGGATCATGCACATCGACTAGTTCCTCATAATATATTAATCACATTGACTTGTATCAAATAGTTACCTCATGAGATGAATAAATTATCCCAATTATTTGGATGGATATATAATTCCAATCCCACCCATAACATAATGAAACCGTATATATGTGTTTCACAAGATTATAAAAAATTTATCGTGTGATAATATCATAACCCAGGCAAAGAAAATCAGTTTTATCAGAACATTCAAATTTAATCATATCATAAACCATGAAATATAATTGTCCTTCATTAACATACAATCACCATAATAATAAACCTTTTAAGGAATTACTATGTATATCACCATTAGATCATAACCCTAGTAAAACATAAGAAACTCTATCTTTTATTATCATTGATGAATAAAACGATTACTAAAAACATTCTTGAGGGAAAAAACATTCTTATTTGAAGTCAATTCAGAAAAACATTATGATTTACATAATATTAGTGAAAATAATTTCTTTGAAAAGAACAATGGAAACTCATAATTTAATATTCAATTAATTGAGTGGGTATGATATAACAAACCTAAACTTTACTTCACATTAATAAATGATATATTAAATTATGTGAACATAATAAAACCAATAATACCAAAAAGTCTTGTTTAATTTAGAATTTGGAACATATAATACCATCTTGATCATGGGATGAAATAATATTTTTAAAAATATCAATAAAATTCTTCTGAAATTCCATGTATTTTGAAATTTCACTGGATAACCTTGGAAAAAATATAATAAATTAGCGAGCTACAAAGAAGATAAAGGGAATAAACTTGGAATAAGCTTATTCATGTTAGAAAATAGGTCTATCAATGTCACATACAATTTTTAGGAATTATAAAAATGAATAATGTTACATGATATAACTTGATAATCACAAATGGAACATAGAAAATGCGGCAATAACATAAAAGATTGCATCATAAACATGGGTTAAGGAAACCCTTCCAAGTCATCATTATGGAAAAATTTGAATAAACGAATATGATTCACTCACTATCACAACATGACATATAAAGATTCTAAATATTATTCAATGCATGTCATATGTATTTAATTTTCAAGAACATCTATCATATTAATTTAATTATCATGATTATGTGTTCCACATAAATAAAAAAACATGGATTCATTCATCATCATAATTTTTTCCCTATAAAGGAGTGTGGAATAAAAAAAATTAAATCCCAAATCAAAAGTATTTGTTCCTGAATTGGAGCACCCTTGACTAGAAATGGGAATGGTATTAACTACACAATTGACTTGGCATGGAAAAATAACGGTGAAATTTTGGCAACATAATGATGTCACATAAAAATTCATAAAAATGTGTTTATGAGAGTTGATAGGGTCTTTAATCTCATATAATAAAAATGGGTCATAATAGGGACATTTTAAAACATATCCCAATATAAGTAATTGGAAATAGAATGAATATAATAATAAGTAATATTTAATAATTTAGATAAGGAGAGGATCCCTTACTAAATTTTTGTATGGATATGGGTGTACAAAAACTATCATTGAAGGCTTAATGAGAGTGAATGTATGATATCATAATTTATACTTAAAATGGATAGTAAGGAGGATATGTAAGAATATATACCAACATAAGAAAAATTGAAATTTAGAGACATAACAAAAATAAGTGTTTTATAAAAAAAGGAGTTTGGAAGTTCTCTAACGAAATTTTAGGACATTAATGACTTAGGTGAGGTTAAAAATGAGAAAATATTGATGAAAATTGATTAATATAAGATCAATTTTATAGTTATGTAATTATTAAAAATGAATGAATATATAATAAATTTAAATTAAGAAGACTATTTTCAAAGAATGTGCTTCAATTGAATGGTGGAGTGGAAGGTGGGGATCCATTACATGAGTGTGTGACTCCAAAATATTCAGAGAAGATTCTTTAGAGATTTAGAGAACCTTTTTTATACTCTATAGAGTATAGGGTAGAGAATGGACATGCTCCAAAGATTTTTTGTGATGTGAAATGGGATCTTTAGTATGATTATAAAGGAAAGGATATAGATTTTTTTATTATTTTGGTTATGGATTCTATATAATAAAATATACAAAACCATATATAATACCACAAATATTTCCAATTTTTTAAATGAAATGGGAGTGTTTTTTATTACTTTATATGTAAAAGATAATAATTTCTTAAAATTATTCCCTTTGTTATGTGGGGGTGCGTCACAATCGTAGAGAAATGATTTTAAAACCATATAATATATTATAGGTTTTGGAGGATTCAAAATGGATTTAGAAAAAATAAAATAAACATAAACTAAAATTATTTTAAAAGTAAAATGTTTATTTTTTCACGGATACCGTTTATATTAATTATTACATCACTTTTTGGGCATTATGATGTTGTGAAACAAAAAGTATATTTATATGATATTTAATTTTTTTACCTAAAAATAAAATCTCTCAGAAAAATAGGACAAATTCTCCGTTGGATAATTTAAAAAATTGGATCCAAAAAGTTGTATTAAATTCATATAAATAATTTTAAAATAATGGGGATTTTTACTTTTAAAATAAAATTGTCATTTATTATGAAATGTTGGTTTTTTTACAATAACAGTTTTCAAACCCATGTAATAATTACATTTAACTTCATAAAAATTATATGATCTTTTATATTTGGTAATAATTATATAATAAAATTAATAAATTATTTATTTAAAAAATACATTAATTCATAATTTTTTTAATTTAATTGTAATATTAACCAAAACAACAATTTTTGATTTATTGTTTCAAAATAGTAATCATTTAAAAATAAAAAATAATATAAATAAAATATATTCATTATTCTATACAAAATAATGTACATATTCATATTTTTTAGTTATTTAAACAAATTCCTTTTATAATCCATCAAATTTCCAAAGGTTAATGTGTTAATGGTAGGAATTAGATGGGGTAGTTTTACAAACATGGTTTGGGTCATAATCTGGATGAGATAAACTTTTCCCGTAAACAGTTTCTCTCAAGCTTAAGTTGATGGATCCCATCAAAGGAATGGTCTAGGTAAAATCCATTAAATTATATCTTCCTTGGAATCTTTGATAAATGGGCTTCATATGGTGTGATCATACTGGTTGTTTCCAACACTTCTGTTGTCTGTGTCAATTGGTTTTGATAAAACTATACATTTATACTAATCATGAGATCACTATTAAACGAATATGGTATCAATGGTAATCATACTTAAAATTATTTTAAATTAAATTCAATATAATAAAATAAAATAAGTGCATGTGTTTACTTTAATCATATTACATAATAAGACATTTAATTAAATCATAAAGATGAATTTTATTTAAAATAGTTTGTGTCGTTATAATCCGCCCCCTTAAGAAATTTTACTCTCAAAAATTTATTTTCCCACACTAAAATAGAATAGGGTAACTATTTTTCATCACCTCCCCAGATTACCACATTTCTTCTTCAATCATTTGGTTTCTTGTCCACACTTTGACTAGGTGAATTTTTTTTTCATATAACTTTGTCTCTATAATCTAAGATCTTCACTGCCAACTCCATGTAAGAGTTTTCATTATCCAATGGTACTACTTAATGATTGAGAAAATCGGAGGGGTCTAGTATTTAATTTCTCGATAAAGATACATGAAATACATCACGTACTTGAGATAGGGTTAGTGTGAGTACTATGTAGTACATTAGTGATCTGATTCCACCAAGGATCTCAAAGGGGCCAATTAATCTTGGACTAAGATTTCCCTTCTTCCCAAATTTCATCACATTATTCCATAGATATATTCAATGGAATAAAATGCATCCAACATCAAATAGTAGGACTCTTCAGCATAACTCTTTTGTCAACTCACAACATCATTGATGTGATACTGAAAGTTACTAATGTTTTCAACCATTTTTTGGAACATTTTAGAACCTAGCTATTTTTTTTGTCAACTTCGTCCCAAAATAAAGGTGTTCAAAACCTCTTACCACAAAGTATTTCAGGGGAAGACCTTTGGATGCTCAAGTTGATTTTTATTTTTATTTTTAGAGAACCCGAACAAAAAAATTTGTCAGACCCATCCTCCTTTAATTTCCATCAAACATGTTCACAACATGTCTTCCTGTGTCTAAATATTCTACTCATATTTTCCATCAGTTTGAGAATGATAGGATGTACTAAAGATCAGCTCAGTGTTTAGGGAAATTTGAATTCATTTCCAGAACATGGAGGTGAATCTCGAATCTCAATCATATAAAATCTATAGGTATACTCCATGCATCCTTAGAAATTAATTGATGCATATCCATGCAATATTATTTAGTGATAAGTCCTCTCAAAATGTGATAAAGTTTTATGTATTTATAAAATGATCCACAATGACCCATATATAATTTTTTCATAAGATGTCTTCAGATGTTTGGTGAAAAATTCCATGGCGATGATCTATCATTTCTATAATGTTATTGTTAATGGTTGTATAACCCCTTTAGAATTAAACATTTCATCCTTCACTTACTATAATAAAAGGAACATTTATGTATATTCAACCATATTAATCATCATATTATCCCTCTAGTAGTGCTCATGGAGGTCTTAATATATATTTGTGCTTCTTGGGTGAATACTGAAAGTTTAGCTATGTAAATAAACCAATATTTCCTTCTATATATATGTATTTTATGGAACAAATAATCTTGGCCCAAAACCCACAATTCATTCTTCATCTATTTTAAACACTGAGTATTTTCTCTTCCTCAGGGAATACGCCTTTTTTATGAATTTATACATCATTTGTTTGAGAATTATTTATTTTCTACATGAGGGATGGTTGAGAAATAATTTTATAAAGAATTGATGATCTTCTTTCCTTAATTATTCCCTTTGTATAAGAATAAAGGATCCTTCTCAATTCACATCATTGATAAATATATTGGATCATCTCTACATAGAGCATAAACCACCATATTTTCTTAACCAGGATGGTAGTGGATTGAATATTCATAATTCATGATAATATCAAAACATCATTTCCAATTCATATTTATCATTTTTTGTATGAATATATATTTTAGGATCTTGGGATTAGTATATATCCCACACTTCTCCATATAGAGTTAATTCCACTACAATTTCAATGCAAAGATCACAAATGATAACTATAGATCATTCATTTGATATTTTTTATCCTTAATTTTCAACTACCATAAGGTGTAGGCTATCAAATTTTCATTTTTCATCAGTACATAGCCTAACCCAGTCTTTGGAGAATCTTTATATACCACACAGTTTTCCCCACTTGCCATTAATGTCACCACTAGTGCAGTGATGGGCCTTTTTTTAGATCCCTAATGTGTTCATCACATTCCTCTTTCCAAAAAAACTTCACTCCCTTCCAATTTAGTATGGTAATAATGTTTGATAATTGTGAAAAATATCACACAAATTGGTGATAATACCATGATGAAAAAATAAACTATGTATATGAATCATATATATTTTCCTTGGCCATACTTCAATTGGTTCCAACATTGAATGGTCCATAAATATCCAATTGGTTGTGATGATATTATCTAGGAAAGTAATATCCTTCTACCATAATACACAATTTTTAATATGGTGTAAATTTTTTCATTTTGTAGTGTCTTTATCATAATGCTCAAATTCTCATAATTCTCCTCCATGGTTTTGGAGTATATTAGAATTTCATTTTTAATGTCTACAACAATTTTTACGTTTTAATCTATAAATACCCTATTCATCATGTCCGTTAATATTTGAGGATAATTATTGAGACCTAATGACATTATTAGGAATTCATAGTTCTTGTACCTTGAATGAAAACAAGTCTTGGGGATATCTTCCTTCTTAAACCTTACCTTATAACATCCTGACCAAAGATCCACCTTATAGAAGTATTGTGATCCATGTAGCTAATAAAAAAAGTCATCAATATGAGTAAGAGGATACTTGTTCTTTATCATTATATTAATGATCTCATGATAATTAATGCAGTTTCACAATGAACAATCATTTTTGTTGATGAAGAGGATGAGTGTACCTTATGGTGAGGAACATGGGTGTATGAACCCTTTATCTAGATTCTAGTTTACTTGTTTTTTCACCTAATCTTGTTCCACAACAACCATTAAATATGGATTCTTGGATAATGGTATGTCCCAAAATATGTGATAGATTTAAAATTAATCCTCTGGTTTAGGAGGAAGAGATGGAAATTCCTTGAGAAATAGATCTACATATTACCATCTTATAGACATGACCTCAAGGTTGATTATTTACTTAGGATCAATCATTTGATATACATAATATTCCTTATAAAGAAATAATATCCATTAATGAGGTGTTTTTTATAAATATGTTTCATCATCATCATCATTGAACTTATATATAATCCAAAGACGAATCAAGGTATATGAATGATTCAATTATTTAGGCGATTTATGTTGGCTCTACATAGGGAAAGACAATCTATTCCTAGAAATGAATCAAATTCACCCAACACCAGTATGACAAGGTTTTATAGTAAATTCATCCTAAAAACATTAAAATGGGGGGATTTATAAATATAGGAAGAAATAATTTCCCCATTTTCCATTTTCAATGATAGATCTACTTCTATTCTTGTGGTGGTGTTTTGATAGTTCCATAGATTTTTTTAATATAAGGGAGTGTGTATAACTAGAATCAAATTATATGTATGTTATTCTTGCATGAATTACTAGATTACTTTTTACCACTTCATTACAACGATCCACCTCTCTAGTTGTGTTGGAAACGTCTCTCCCTTGATATAATGGATGTTGTTGGTTATTTCATAAAACCTTGGCATAGGGAAATGTTTTTCAATGTGAAATGGTTCCTTATAGTTCAATAAATGAACAATATATTGATTGGGGAATAGATAATTCCTTTCCTCTATATTATTATTGGTTTTATGTGGTCAGAATGTTTAGGTTAGTTCCCTTCCTTCATGTACTTACATCAATTCTTCTTCCCCCTTTGGCAATTTCTAGGGTGTTTCATTCAGGACCTTTGACATGTGGGGTGATGAAATTTCCCGGAACCATGAGATTTATGAATTTGACATCCAGAATTCAATCTCACTTTTAATTTCTTATCCAAATAATAGTATTTGGATTCTATGATCTCTATTTCAACCTTGAGAGCTCATCATAAAATTTTCTCATAGCTATCAATGTCCGTGATCAGTGGGTACATTCATAGATTAGGTTTTATCCAACTAAATAAGAAATCAACCTTATGTATAAGGGTAATAATAAAGATGAATAAATATCATATAAGTCTTGCAATGTTTTACTTGTACTCCTGATAGATTCATCATATTTTTTTCGTGGGAGAGAGGGAACCCCATTCCATTTCATGTCGAAGAGAGGGAAAAATATATGTTGGAAGTAGGCGACCATTGTCGCATTAAGCTCTAAATTGTAGATTTTTCCGTCATAGGGGGGTTTGGGTGCTCCTCCTGGTCTAGGGATCTATTTAGAACCCAAGTCACCTAATATAGTATCATTATAATGTTCTCAATTAATGCGCCCATTGGGTTGGGCATCTTGATGGGGCAGTCCTCAAATTTCCCATCATATTGATTTTCAATCCAATTCCTCCAATTTTCATCTATTGTCAATAATAAAAGGAAAAGTAGCAATGAATTATTTATATATTTAACACATAAATGGGAATCCATTGACATTAATGGGATACATTTTAAATTATAATTACTTCTTCACATTTAAATTTATTGTATTCAATCTATGTTATCCATGATCTATTTATTAACATATACTCTTATAGTTATTTTTTGTTCCCCTAATAATGGTTACTAATGATATTATGATTTTAGTGATAAATATCCCCCAAGAGTGTAAAAGTAGGTGCGTATAATGGAACTTTGACTTTTACCATGTGATCCTAAGTTAGGATCAGGACACATTGTTAGACTTATTACCGTTACATATATCTATGCCAAAACCATGTCTACTTCTAATATCCATGAAGATATGTGGTTTCTTAAAAAACTACTTACTCTATATTTACCAAAAATTATGGATATGTTTTATACGTATTTTTATCCTTAAATTATTCAGTAGTGTTTTATTATCATAGTCCTAAAAATAACTAAACCTTTCTTATGATACCAACTATAAAATCCATGCACCTTATTTTTCATTAATACATGTTTTATTACATTAAGCACAAAAAATAAGAATATAAGGTTGAGTAGTATATTTTATTTTTTAATTAGGTATATTACATAACATACTGAACATATAAAACAATAAAATTATTAAAAAACTGCCTTAATATTCTTCTAAAATTCAATGGATTTTAAAACTATATGGGATAACCAGGGGAAAAATAATAGAATGAGGTGAGTTGTAAATCTGAATATGGGAATAAATATTTAATAAGTTGATATAAGTTATAAAATATACATATGAATGGGGAATAAAAATAGTAGGTATCATAAACATGAACAATGAGACATGATGTAGCATGATATTCATAAAGGAAACATAGGAAATGTGGAGAAAACTTACAACACTATATCACAAAAATTTGTAAAGCCTAAACCGAAAATACATCATGGTGATCTAAGTCCCATAAAGGAATCAGGTTCAATACATATACCAATATAGGTTATCATGACACTAAACATTACCGAAATCCTTAGAGTTTAGTGTAATTCCAGGAACACCCATAACAATCATATCATTCTCATTCATAAGTGTGCCACATAGATCATTCAACATGGATTCATTCAACATCATAATTTATTAAATGATTATGGAGTGTAAAATAAAAATATATAATTCCACAATAAAAATGATATGTTCATTTATTTTAATACCCTTGATAGGAAATGGTTATTTTATTATCAATTAAATTGTATTTTCATGGATAAATCACAGTAATATTTCGGCGGTATAATGATGTCACTTAAAGAATCATAAAAACATGTCAATGAGAGAGAAGGGCGTACCTCATAAAATAGAAATAAAATGATCAGTAATATGGAAATATGAAAACATATTAAAAAATAAGGAATTGTAAATAGAAGGCATAATATAATAAGTAAACTTTAATTAAGGAGAAAAGTTGATCATCCCTTACTAAATTTTGGCACGGTAACAGGTGTACATAAAGGATCATTAAAGGATTAATGAAAGTGAAATGAATCTCTCAAAATTTATAAAAAACTATAATTTAATGTGTAAACGTATTAACATACATCAAAATCACTAATAAGGAAATTAGATTCAAAACAAAAATAAGTGCTTCATAAAAATAGTGGAGTTGAAGTTCCCTTACGGAATTTAGGCATTGTAACATCTTAGGAAAGGGTAAAAACGATATATGACAAATGATATATCATTCACAAAAAATAAATTCAATATAAAGGTAATGATAATAAATGAATGAAAATTTTAAAATGTGAATCTAAGAAGTATAATTTCAAATAATGTTCTTGAATTGAAAGGAGGATAGGAAGCTGAGGATCCCTTATTTTAGTGTGTGATAAAAAAATATTTGGAGGGGATAATTGTGATATTGGGGGATAATTTTTAGTACTACAGGGAGTGGAGGGGAGAGTAAGGAAATTCTCCAAGGATTTTTAATGTAGTGAAATTGATTCTTGGGTGGGTTTATATATGAAATAAGGGTTATTTTATTGTTATTTTGGTTTTGGAAAACATATAAAAAAAATATCAAAAACCCCAAAACAACCCATGATTTTCCCCTAGTTTCTTACAAATGGGAGTGGTTTTTATTATTTTATATACTCTAAGGCAGACCAAATTAAAATAATTCCCCTTCTTCTGTGGCGGGGAGTCACACTCTTAAGGAAATGATTTTAAAATATTAAAACATATTATAGGTTTTTGGAGGATTTATAATGGAATTGAAAAATAAATAACATATAGATAAAAATAAATAATATTAAAGTGAAAACATTTATTAGATTTTGGATCTCAATTATTTCAATTATTACATAACTTTTTGGTAATTATCATGACATAAAACACTAAGTATATCTATATGATATTTAATTTTTATGAAAAAATTCAACTATCTCAAAAAATTATGAAAAATTTATCATTCTATTATTTATAAGTTATGATTCAGAAAAATAATATTCATTTTATTTAAATCATTTTATAAATATAAGAACTTTGACTTTTAAAATTAAATCATCTTTTATTATAAACTGATGGGTTTTTACATTAGTTGTTTTTAAAACCTATTAAAAATTAAATTATACCTCTTAAAAATTGTAATATCATTTATTTTTGATAAAATATATTTAATAATATTAAAAAAGTATCTAATTCATTAATCATATTTTAATATTTACAAAAAATATATAGTTTGTGCTTTATTGTATCAAAATAAAAATCATTGACAATGTGATAATAAAAGGATGAAAATATATTCACAATTTTATACAAATAAATGTACAAATTCATATTTCAAGTTTCGTAATAAATATACCCTTAATACTCTAGATAAACCCTAATATTAAGGTAATAAACAGTGGGACTTTCACGGGTGTTCGACGAAAATGGTTTGAGTCATGATCTCAATGAGCTTGAACTTCTCCTGTAAACCATTTAACCCATACTTATGTTGTTGGATCTCATATTGGAGTTCATCAAGGGAAAATCATAGAAATGATATCTCCCTCATATGCTATAATAAATGGGCTTCATTGGGTATGATCTTATTGGTTAAGTTGATCACATCATTTTCTAAGTCAATTAGTAATTTTTAAAACCCTATATTTATACTAATCATGTGATCATTTTGCATTTTTTATAGTATCAATATTAATGATACTTAAAAATATTTTTAAATCCAACTACATATAATGAAACAAATGATGCACATTTGTTTTTTACAACCATATTATAGTTTTTTCAAAGCAATACCGATAGTACTTAAAATAAAATTTAACTAAAATATAAAGGGGAATATTATTTATAACTATTTTGGTTTTTATATAAGATACTTGGAAATAATATTCAGTTCATATATGTTAAAATAAAACATTCCATTCTCATTTTTTATTAAAATATAAAATATACCTCAATCATAAAATGAAAAGATGATTATTTTTAAACCAGATTAAAAAAAGTAAAAAAAATTGAAAATAAAATAATAAAATATTTGAGAAATAGTAAAAAAATTCTTGAATTTTCTTATAAAACATTGCCACTAAAGGTAAACATTCTCTCCTGAATAGTGAAACATTGTTTATCTCCCTTAAAATCATTCTTTCAGCCTATTGAGTACAATAATTTCATAAAAATAAAGGAAATAATGTATTATTAATAAATAAATAACGGATCATAAAAAAATAAATCTATTTATTATTAAATGATCATATAATATCATCAATGTAAAATCATGCATAAACAATCCAAATAAAAATATGATCAAAATGTTAATCCTTTACCATTTTGGCAACATATGTATAAAAATATCTTGAATGGGATTTCCATACATTTATATTTATGTGCATATAATATTCATTAAAATAATCATTAATGGAAATCATGGGATTTATATGAACCACATAAATGAAACAAGTGATGAGTATGACATGTTTCTCATAGAAGTAAATGTGATATGAAAATCAATTGCATCATGTTCGAATTGCCCTGAATGTACTTTAACATCATGTATAATAAATTTATATTTTTTAAAATTACATAGAATATTAATATAAATTATTAATATATCATATAAATTCATTATATATAAGTTACGTTTCACTCATAATGATAGATATAGAAAAATTAATTACACAATTCATAGAAACTGTATTTCTTACGTACACAGGAACATAATTTTCAATTTTCTAATGGCTAAAAAAATATAGGAAAATAATAATATATCATTAAATAAAACTTATAATATATTATAAATAAAATATATTCATCAAATACATCTTTGTTAAAATCTACTTGAAATATAAATGAAAAAATAATCATATTTCTTCATAGATGTGGTAGACCACACGTACGTACAAAAAATGTTATCATTTTCCAATGGATTGGTAGGTAAGAAGTAATATATCATATCATAATTAAAGATTTATAATTCTATAAAAAATATCACATATAAAAATTTTATCCATTAAAATACACATCTAGAATATATAGTGATGAAAAAGAAATTTTTTTCATTTTATTGAGATGGTAAATTTTATGTAAAAACGACCGAAACATTTACATTCAATATGAGGAGAAAAAGGATGGATAAAGTTTGTTTTATAATTATAATACAATTTCATCATATTTAGTACTATTTTTATTTTTTATTTTAAATACACTTTATTTTTAGGTGGTAAAAGAAGATGTGAAAAAATAAATTTATTGATTAAGTTGATTATCACTTCATTGAATGATCTCCTTTAGATATCCTCTTATAGATCAAATGGATGTATTTTTTTAGAGAAAAGACATATAGTATTTGTATAAGTATTTTGGGAGAGACTTTTTTCAATGTTTTTGAGATATATGGCTCAAAATTTATGACAATTTGATGGGTGGTGGTTCCCCAATATAAATGTCTTGAGAGGTAGTTTTTTAATTTCATAAAATATTAAATAATAATAAATTCCTTCTAAAGGAATATAATTTAAAATGAAAATATATTCTATGTTAGGTTATAATATTCATGTAATACCATTATCTAATAAAAATTGTATAGGTTTAAATGTTGTTTTAAACATTATATTTTGGTTACACCCCTTAGTTATTCCTTTTTAACCATTTACATGGTCCTAAATTTATCACTCTTAATGGCTTAAAATTTTATAAAGAAGGTAATTTTTTTTATTAAATAGAAATTGGATGACTTTTTTGACCACATATTATCATAAGTTTCATTTTTCATGAATTTTATAATGTTTTATTAATATAGTAAATTTTATTTCTTTAAAATATCAGTAATGTCTATTTTGGGAGTACTCATTGAATTTGACTATAAAGACACCTAAAAAATGAGATTGAAATATATTCCATTTAAATATCATGAATATTTTATGATTAACTAAAAATGCTGTATAAAACTAAAACAAAATAAAATATTATTACATTTTAATATTTTTAGAATCACATATTTTGTTTTTGTTTTAATTAAATAAATATTGTATTGACATTGTGAAGTCAATTGTTTAATATCTAAAAAAACAAAAAAATTATCATCATGAAAATAACATGATTGTTAAAAAATGGAAATTAATATTGATTCACCACTTTTTTTTATCTTTTTGAGCACATAAAATATATTTAAATCTTATAGAACGACATTTCATAAATTTATTTGATGTTAATATCATATTGGACACTCTTAAGAGAAAACATCCCTTAAAAAATTTCATTAATATCATCCAATTATTTGGTTATAATTGAAATCATCCAATAATAATTAAAAATAAATTTTATGACCATAGAACTTATTTTTATCCTAAATTAACACAATTTATCCTTTATCGAATTGAGAAATTTTACATTGGTTCATTTCAACAACGAAAAAAATAAAAATGGTATATCTAGAACTTTTTACCGTCCTAATTCGAAATGTAGAATAAATGTTTCATGATTAATTTTTGTATGTTTCTAAATTTTATTTGAAATTAATTGTGAAAATCATGATTAAAATTTTCTTTTAAAAAGATAAAATTTTAATGTAATGAACTAGATTAATTATTATTCTATTCTTAGGAAAAAAATATTAATTGAATCATAAAAAATTATATTATGTAAAAAATAAATATGTTTAACTAAAAAATCTCCAATAATGACCAATTCAATTTATGAAATAAAAAAATGTTGTATGGAAAAAAAATCCCATAAAAATGACTAAAATTTAAAAATGTTTTCATTAAAAATTCCTAAAAAAATTCATTCCAATTATCTAAGTTATATTAGATTAAATTTATGCAAATTAATATTAATTTTTATTTCTTATAAAAAACCAATGTTATACATTTCAGAAACAAATATATGGTTTCTAATAAATATATATATTTTTAAATATTCATATGAAACCAACTACTTTAAGAAAAGTTTAAAAAATTAATGATAAGATAAAATTATTTTATTGATATAATAATGATATTAATTTAAGATAATAAATAGATGAAATGGAGAGAGTGGGCGACATATATATTGTCTATGGAAATGGGGATTCATATATTTTCACACCTCTTCTTTGATTTCATCAATGGATTCATTTAATTCCATGTGGGAATAGGCTTTCCAGGATGGTTGACCCTTGTAGATGGATCAAATCAAAGTTTTGGATCCTCAAGAGCCCTTGATATTAAAGAATAATGGTTAATCTTTTGCAATGGAACATTCTGTTTTGTCAAATCCAATCAAGGAGGATTCTTTATGGTCCTCCAATGTTACAAGAATTGAAAATGGTGGTTTCTTGGGGGGGGGATGATTTAGGGGCCATGAAATAACAAATAAAACTCTACATGTTCTCGGTTCTGGGCTATGTTATTTACTAAAATGGAGATATACCTGGGAATTATACTGATCTAAAAAACATGGTGTCTCACTATTGGGGAAATTGAGATTGGAGGCTAATTCCTATTGGGATAGGGTATCTCAACATCATATTCCACTATGTGGAAGATTTGACCTCAGCATGGATCCTTGGAAATTTTCATATCAAACCCAGAGATCATATTTTATCTAAATTCAATGTTAATTTCAATCATTTTAATCTCAAGAAATCCAATTCCCAAATATTGGATATGCATCATGGTTAGAATTGGGTATATTGTCCCCCAAGAATCCTCAATGACCTTGACTCATTCCTCGCTACACCAATTAGACTGGATCAGAGGACCTTGGATGGAGATCTTGGTTTCTTTTCTCGGATTCTTATGAATGTTAACATGAAAATTAAAAGGCACACAAGAATCTTTATCCTTAAAAATAGAAGAAAGACTGGGATCAATGTTCAGTATGAAAACTTACCCCATTTTTGATATTTTCATGATAGTAGGACATTCGGTTCCTAATTTAAGGATGCTAAATAATATGGTCATTACGGACCCTATGACCTTGGATTGGATGGATTTTAATACGAATAGAGTGATAGAAAAAGATTTGGTTTAAAAAAGGGGTTACTAGGTAGCAGAATAACCATCACACCCCATTAAGGTTCATCCAGAAAGACCCTCCTTCAAGGCTCCAGTTTTGTCTCTATCTAGATTCTTTTCACCCCTAAAGAAATCATGGGAGACTTAGTTGAGGAAGAGGAGAAAGAGAATGATGATATGCCTAGCTCCCCATCCAAGGTGTACACTCTAGATGATCAGGTTCATATATCTTCCATCTCAAATGATGTCTATAATCAAGTTTTCACTCTCCAAAATGAAATGGATTAAAATATCATTATCTGGGAACTCTCCAAAGACATCATCAACTTTGTTATATTCATGTAGGAATGGAGTTTTATTTCTAGTCCCAAATCCCCCATAAACTTATAAGATCCACCCATTTTTCTTCTTGTGTAGAGGTTTATGCTAGCCATTTTAGTGCATCAGCCCGAAGTGACCCTGTTTCACCAAATCCCATAGTGATGTATCAATGTTGATAGGTTTTTTATAGAATTCATAGTGTAGAATCCAGAAGTGACCAAATTTTTCTAAACCCTGCAGTGATGTATCCCAATACATAGGTTTTTTCTAACCTTAGTGTAACAGTATGAAGTGACCCATTTTCTTCAAACCCTATAGTGATGCATCCCTCGGAAATTTCACTTAGTCCTTCAATGAGTAATGATCAATGTAATCTAGTATGAATTTGTTTCATTACACTTCCACATAAAAATATATTGAATCATGGAAATGGTATTACTCATGTTGTCCCTTCAATGGATCTAAATGATGATGGTTTAGATCTAGTGGATGCCAATATAGGCAGCGATGATACTACTGATATTATTAGGATGATGGTAGTTAATGTTGGAATATGGATTCTTTTAAAAATAGGGACAAGAGATATTAACACCTATTATATTAATGACATCCTCTAAGATTCTCTCACCCCTAAAAAAGGTTAGTAGACCCTCCCCAAAAGAATTCATGATGAAAGTTGCAAGAACCAAAAAGGGGGGGTCTCAACCCCACACTAAAGTTTAAATAAATATTATTTTCTAGAATTTCCAGGGGTTATAAAATAACTACACTATGAGGTCTTCAAGGATTTTAATTCAACATTATATGCCTCTTCTTATTGTTTTATGTGATCCTAAAAGTGTCTTTTATTACATTATTTCTAATATGGAAAATTTGGGATTTCATTTAGTTAGCTTTAACATTTGTATGTCAGAGATCAAAAGACTATTGTTTATGGCTCATTACCCCATCTGTGATATTTCCCTTGTTTCTAGCACTGAGGATCATGTCACTTGTTCATTCAGGTACCTTGACTCTTAGTATTTTTGTACCACTATCTATTCTCATAACAATTATTTGGACCGTAAAAGATTATGGATGGATATTGAGTATATCAATTTAGTTATCTATGGTCCTTGGATTGTCTTGGGGGATTTTAATTCCATCATGAATCTAAATGAGAATTTGGGGGAAATTTATAATGATATTTCCTCTAGGGAGTTTAGATCTTGTATTGATTATGATGGGTTGTTTGAGGATAACCTGGTTGGAGATAAATATACTTGGTAAAAAATGTTTTTAAAAAGGTTTGTTGCTACTATAATTGCTTTGGATTTTGTCAATAAAGATTGTATTGACTCTCGGGGTTCCATATCATGCATGAAGCTATCTAAGTTCAATTCAGATCATCATACCATTTTTGTTGACTTGGTGGGTAGGGATCCTCAGCCTCCATTACCTTTTAGGTTCAATAAGGCCTGGATTACTCACCCTGAGTGTAGAAAATTTAGTCAATAGACTTTGAACTCTATGAATTTTAGGAAGGATAGAATTTATTGGTTTATCATTATTACGATGATTGAATAGATCTTAAAATTTAGAGTAAATATCGCTTCATTTCCCTTGACCTAGAAATCTCCTCCCTTGAAGCTTGTCTCTGAAATTTGTAGGACAAAAGTACCCTAACTGACATTTGTAATAGAATTTAGGAGGAATCACAGAGTATATCTACGTTTAATAATATTATGAATCACAAGGATGCCTTATTACTGGATATTTTCATGGAAAATTGGATGATGGATGGTTATAAGAATTCAATGTTTTTCAATTCACTTCATAAAAACAAGAAGGTATCAATGCCGTTATCATTTTTAAAAATTGTCGACCAGATTATTGATAATAGGGGGGATCTATCAGATAAAGAGATTTCTTATTTTAGATATCTTTTCAATAGTCCTTCTCTTCATAATGATTCATTATAGGGTATCATTCCAAGACTTTTGGATCATGAATAAAACATCAATCTTACATCTATTATTTTGAATGTTGATATTAAAGAAGTAGACTTTATTCTTATATCTAAAATTTCCCTAGGCTTAGATGGATTTTGTAATTTATTTTTCTAATCATACTGGGAAATTAGTCGAACTGATGTCTTAAGGATTTTCACACATTTTTTTAAAATGGGGTGATCTTCCTGATTGATTGAATGATCAGCTTCAGGATCTGATTCCAAAGGTGGATAATGCCAACATAATACATCTCTCTAAGCTAGTTTCTTTGGTTAACACTATCTAAAAAATAATTTGTAAAATATTAGCTACAAGGTTGGTCATGATTTCAAGAAATATTGTTTATTCTGATAATTTTGGTTTTATTAAAGGGAGATCAATCTAGGACTGTCTCATCACTCCTTCAGAATGTGTTAACCTGTTAACAAAATCCACTAGTGATGGTAATATATCCCTCAGTATTGATGTCCGGAAATATTTTGAAATTATGGATTAGATATTCATAGGCAAGGTTCATGATATTTTTGAGTTTAATGTTTTCTTTATTGATTGGATCAATACCATTTCAGATCTTCCCACATCTCTGTCATTATTAATGGGTCCCCTGAGGGGTTTTTTGAATTACCCATTGGGGCTGTACAAGGTGACCCCTTTTCGGCTATTATTTTTTCTATCATGGGGGAATACCTTAGCATACTTCTCTCCATCATTGAAGGTAATGTGAAAATGAAGGAATGTGATACAAGTTGAGGTCTGGTAGCTCCTACTCAATTATTGTATACAGACAATATTATCCATTTAACCTGGGGAGATAATACAAATATAATGAATATCAATCAAGCTTTTCTCATTATTCTTCTGTATCTGGTAAAGAGAAAATTTGGGACAAATATTTTGTTTACTTAAGAAGGAATACCTCTATTCCCAGGAAGACTAATTTTTTTAGAGAGTTAATAATTCATGAGGAGGCCCTTCATTTTAATTATTTGAGGGTTTCTTTTTTTGGTGGAGGCCTAAATATTGCTATTTTTCAGAGATTATTAGAAAGGGTAGATGGAAACATGATACCTAAATGGGAAAAACTATTTCTATCACTGGTCAGGTTGGCTTGGTCAAATTTATTTTTAACTCCATGTTCATTTACTCCTTTAGGGTGTATAAATGGAATATTTCTCTCATAAAGAATATCAATGTTTCTCTCAAGAACATAATATAGAGTAACAACAATATTGAGAGGAAATTGGCTATGGTTTTTTGAATAATTTTTGTATTCTTTATGATTCAGGAGGAATA
Source organism: Viscum album (assembly GCA_963277665.1). Taxonomy (NCBI): domain Eukaryota; kingdom Viridiplantae; phylum Streptophyta; class Magnoliopsida; order Santalales; family Viscaceae; genus Viscum; species Viscum album. The sequence goes on from OY728125.1 coordinate 361,932,198, forward strand.
GTTATCAAAAATATTAAAATCTTCAATTATTCTTTGAAGTATTATTTATGTGGAGACTCTTCAATTGAAATGATAAGGTTATTGATTTCATTCCGGGAAAATTTACGAATAGGATTAAGATTGGGTCTTTTAATCACATTTATTTCTCTATATATCCTAACTTCAAATTCATTTTTTCATCAATTGACTCTCACTCAAGATGGCTGGTTTCCGAGTATTAATCTCATTATTTTTGGAAAGACAACTAGTGTGGTACTCACCTTATTGATTTGGTGGTGGGTGAAGAGAGTACAATGGATTTGAATATTTCTACTAAGGATGAGCTTTTTACCATGGAGGGTCGTCCGAATCAAATTATTAATAGTGTAAACAAGTATTGATTCTATAATACAGAGTATTTGTAGGCTTGGGAACTGGATGTTAATTGTTTTCTTTCCTATAAAATGTTGTAAAGGTTATCCTTACACTGCACCATATAATTTTGGTGGATGAAGGTGTTTTATAGTAACTTCATTGGGCACTATCAATCTATATTGGCATGGGTAGTTTCTCATCAGAAAATATAAATAGATTATTGTCCTCAAACATTTGGAATCTATTTATTATCCTCATGAACTCTTTTCCCCCATCATATGGAGGATGTTGATAATCTTCTTCTTAGCTGTATTGTCGCTAATTCAATGTAGAAATCCATTGATGACTTATTAGAAATATATCTGTTGTAAATGGTACTCATCTACAAATTCATGCAGATCTAGGGATCCCTCTCTCTTTCCGTAACTAGGTCCTTCATTTTGGTGACTCCTTCTCAACATGCACTTCTCTTTCTTATGTTCTTGCAACTGTTCAGGGGGCTAGAATATAAAGAAAATATTTCTCTTCTAATTCAATTCATGAAATGAATTTTATAAATATAATTTTACTGAAGGGTACCTTTTGGACACCTTATGTTACATTGGATGTTTTATGGAAGCAACCTTTTTTGGATGGATTAATGTAAACTATGGCAGAGCTTCTTGAGGGAACCCGTGTCCCTCTAGCTATAATTATATCTTTAGAGATCACCAATGAGGTTTTCTTGGATTTTTTCATGGTTCTTATCACATCACCTCTTCAATTGGTGTTGAGAATAAATGCATTATTGTTGCGGTGGGGAATGATAAGAGACCTGGGTGGAATAACATCTAGATTGAGAGTGATTCTATTATTATTATTATTTCTATGAGGTTGGGATTACTTTACATATCTTTAAAGGACATAAATTATTAGATAAATTGCTTGGATTCTATTCATTCCCTGCATCATCTCATTACCCACACTTTTAGAGAAGCTAACTCGGTGGTGTATGGCCATGAAAATAAAGGTTTCAGTGGTGTTGGTTTTCTTTGGTGTGATCAACTTCCCATTGAGTACTAATTTATTCTTAGGAGGTATTGTGATAAGAATCCTATTTATAGACTCATGTAAGTTGTTTTTTTTGATAAATATTAGATCTTTTATTTTTTGGTAAAGGTATCATCTCTTTTAAAAAAATAAGATATTAATTTGTTTGAATAAAATTTCAAAAAATTTAAAAATTAATCACAAATTTTCCCCATAAAAATAAAAAACAATTGATGAATTTTGTTTGAAGAATAAAAATAATCTACTAAAAATTGAGTGATTAATTACTTATAATCTCTCAATATATTTATATTCATAAGTAATTTTAGATATATTTCATAGTATATTTAATGATACTCATATTATCCAATTAAATAACTAACTTGTAACTTTTTATCTAAATAATTATATTTCATGGTTTAGTTATGATTGGTGTTGTGTGTAAAGTAAGAAATCAATGAAATTAAATGTATTTGATAAAAAAATTGCATAAAATCTTAGGGTGGTGGAGTTAAGAAATTATATTTTGGGCACTAAACTATATTAACCTATGACTAATTACAGGTGTCTTTAAAAATATTCGATCTCAGATATGTTGAAAAAGGAGATATTTTCAAAGAAAATTCAATGATGATGATGATAAAAGAAAAAGATTCAAATTTAAATATATAAAAAATGTGGTAAGAATCAATGAAGGGAATTTATCAGAGTAAAAATAAATTGTCTCATCATTGAAATGATTGGCCATCGAGATCATGACTGATGTATTGGGATAAAGTACATAGTAGATTAAGTAGAGATTAATAATGTACAGTGCCACAAATTATTGGTGTGTTAACATGAGAAAAAATTATGCCACCCTCAAATACCAAATGTGAATAAAATATATCAGTGGCATCCTAAACCAAGGAAACAAAATAAATACTATGTTATCCCTACTTGTAAACAATTTTCATGATAAATAATGGTAAAATCTTCACTCACCATCAACTAGAATGTTGTGGATATCCAATGGGAATCTTGTTATTCCAATGAAAGTAGCCCTAAGGTGTTTTATAGGAGATTAAAATAGATATAATAATATTTTGATATTATATTCTATTAAAATCTTATTTTTGTATAATATTAATTGTAATATTATTTATTTGAATCCTATTAATTATTCCATTAGGAGAATATAATTTCATTTTGGTCATTGAATAACAAAATATACATTTATTCTAAATAAATTATGAGAATAATTCACTCACAATTCATATTTCAAATAAACATATGGAAATATATAGATCATGTGAAATGTAAACTTCTCTTTAAGTTGAAATGCAATACATAATTAGTGTAATTTATTATGAATGATTAAATGGATAGAATTTTTTTTGATAGGAATGTGAATCCAGTAACATTATTCAAGATAAAAAACATGGTATGATTCATCTCTCATTGGGGACCACTACTAAATATATTAATAATATGGAATTTTTCATGGTCCTCAAATTCATTATCACTAATGTATATCTAGTGGGTAATTGTCTGACAGATGCTCTTGCCAATAAAAGAATTGGTATGGTTATCACTTGGTTATATGATCACCCTTCCAATTTAGTTCCAAATTATGAAAGATATTATCATAATATCCAATTATTTATATTTATGAAATTCATTGTTTTTCAACAAAAATACATCTCTATTCTATATAAGGAAAACTCTTTAAAAAAATTAATAGTAGTTAGTATTAAAAATGTTTATTTAAAATAAAATTAATTTTTTTGATTTTTCATTTTCATTCAAAATAGAAATTTTATAATTTTATAATTTATAATTTATATAATATAAATATTTTTTAATTTCTAATATCAATATTTACAATGTTAATGTTCTTTAATTATTTTTGGAAAACTATTTTCTAGTCAAAAAATACTTATTTTTCAAAAATTATACATTTTAAGATATTATTATTTTTTAAGATACTCCTAGATAATTACAAAACCATTTATGTAGTTAAATATTAATATAATGAATAAAAACATGAACATTTAAATATTCAATGAACTTATAAATATATGTCCAATATTTTTTAAAAATGAATTAAAAGGGAACCTTTATAAAAAATCTATTAACAAAGTTTTCCTCTAATTAAGAGTTCAAATGGTAAAAATCGATTGTTTTTATCAATTAAATGAATCATAAATTTAATATCTTTTAATAATAAAACAATTTATTTCATTAAAATTAAAATTAGTGATATTTGTATCTTATATGTAAATTTAAATCATAATAAAATTATTCTTCTAAAAACTATTTTTACGTGATTAATGTTTCTATATTAAAATAAAATATTCACTCATTTAGAAATGTTATGTGGTATTTTAAAAAAATAAATTCCCAAGGTTAAAATTAGGTAAACAAACAGAATACTGCTTTTTTCATTGATGATAATTTCAATGGATTGAAATTATTTACCATGGAAGAAGTTAAATTTGGTAAATGGTTGAATGTAAAATATGAAATAATTAAACCACTATTACCATGAATGAAAACTAATTAATAATAGGAGTTTTAAATATTGATTTTCTTTTACAACTAGTTTTCTAATTCTGATACATTGAACCTCAAATAGTGTAATGAAGTTTTTGGAATATGATGAATAGTTCTAAAAGAACCCATTTTCCTATACTACAGAAGGTAACCTCCTAAAACTTTTAATAATGAATTTATCAATCAAGCTAGTCCGTAATAATATACAATTATACTCCCAATATAACCCAATATAGTACACATAAAATTATTTTTATTCATAGCTATCCCATTCCATTCAATTTCAAGTGAACATCCAAGTAACGATTAAGTCTCTGATATATGCATTATTTCCATAAGTTTATCTTATGAATCATACTATTGATAATGTCATATAGAAATAATAATTAGAATCTATCAATGTAATTATAATATTGACATGTTTTTATATAATTTTTATAAAACTTAATTATTCATTTCCATCCACTTATTAAAGGAAAATTACAACATTAATGTGTTGCATGAACTGTAGCCTCCATGAAGAGACATAATTTGAATTTTATTTCCACCATTAATGGATGATATTATTGGTGGTAAATATGAATAAATAGTCTATTAATCAAGAAATTATTAATATTATATGGAAATGTAATATCCACCTTTATCCCCTCTCAATAATTTAGAAATAATAATGCAAAACATGAATACGTTTTAACTCCTACCTCTATAATGAAACACATTTTTTATCATATGGATTTTCATACATTATCAACAATTCATAAAATAGGGCACAAAATTATAAATACCTAGGAATAATATTATTATATTTAATTTATAATGATATTGTGTAAATACAAATCCACCTTAATCGAACTATCTAGTCATGTTAGATAGTTTTCAGGTTTTGGTCGAATAAACCCCTAAAATGAAAAATGAATTGAAATCCAAATATATATTACTTTGGGAATACATATAATATTTTTATTATAATATATTATCAAAATAGAAAATAGAATTTCGTTTTTCTAAATATAATATTAACTATTTATCATATTATAAAAGAAATATTTTCATTCCCATGGATTATAAAAATAAGGGGAGACAGATTCAATTTCCATGAAAATAGAACAATATAATATAAACCTATAATAAGAAGATAAATGTTCAATATTAAATTATATATATATATATATATGGTTCAAAATAATTTATCTAATAATCATAATTAGACTATTGTTGAATTTATGTGCGTGTAGAAAACAAACCTGGAACAAGGCAAGAGATATCATCGAAAAATTTCATCAATGAGACATAGTTTAAATTTTTTAACAATTATTATTTAAAGTTTTTTTATATATCCAAATTGATATAAATTATAATTAATTATATTTTATCATTTTATTTTATTTTTATTTCCATGCTAATACTATTATGGGGGTATTAATTGAATTTTTACGTAAGGTCACATGGGTTCTCTCTCGAAATTTACATTCTTTAGAAACATTTTCTTTTATTAATCTAATTTTATATATGTTTTGTATATAAAAATAATTTTATATATTATATCATGAATTACTTACTATTAATAATAATTTGAGTTCATCATTTAATCTCACATATATCACATTATTATTTTATTTAAAATTTCTACAATTTGTTAGTGGATTTCATGACACAAATATCTTACTTGGTTAATAAAAATAATTAATTCAATATTACCCTAGGATATTGATATATTAAAACTTTTTATGATTTTATGTTATATGTTCAAATCTTTTTTATGGTAAATTATGTCTCACTAAAATATATTAATCCTATTAGATTCTATGGTATTTTGAAAATTAATTCTTGGTAAGAACAACTGGCCTTCCTTTTAATGGTATTTTCATTAATATCAATGTTTTTAATTCCAACACATTCATTCCTTCCCAAAGTGTAAACTCATGTTTTTTAAAATTATCCCCATTAACCCCGTTAATAATTTCAAAACATACTTCTCTTTAAGTTTTTAATAATGTGGGGTTTTAACAACATTTTCATAATCTGATTAATGTTTTTACTCATTTCCAAATATAATATTTTCACATCAATATCATATTTTCATTTCACTATGTTAATGAACATTTATAGGTTCAAGTATTAATTGATATTTTTAAAAATTCATGTTCTAAATTTATTTTAGTTTTTTTATGGTAAATATTATTAGTTGGAATATTTATTCATAAAAATTTCTTTTAAAATTAAAAATTTCAATGTATTTTCAATAATATATTTTGAATCTATTTTATATTTTAAAGGATATTTTATATTTTTTAACTAATTATATTACGGTTTTAGAATATATTCTCTTTTACATTAAAATTTTATTTTTTTGAATTATATAATACATCATTTTTTAAATTGGTTCTTGAAAACATTTTTATATTAACATATCTTTATTCTCAATGTTTTGTGTTTTATGAATTGATGTTTTGATCTACCATCATAAGTTATTATTATATTATTTATATAGAAAATGATATTTTTTATACACTATTATTTATTTAGTTAATTTGATGTAGTTTTTTGGTGATGAAGGTTTATATTTGAATTGATATAATTCATGGTATAATGTTTTACCATTTGGATGTTTTATGAAACCTATTTTATATCTATTGGGTTTTCAGTAAAAGTGTATTATTTCAATTTAAATGTTTTAGGAACCACTTTGTTATATATGGGTTAATTATAATATGTTTATTTCTAGTTTTATCACACATGTATGCATGGATGATGAATTGGGGGTCCTATATCACCCTCAAATACATTAGTGTATGTTTATGTATCATGATCTCAAAAGTGTACATGGGAGGATTTTCCATAAGAAAAAAGGTACACATGATGATTTATCACGAAGTAATGAGGTATGAAAGAGGATTTATCCCCATCCAATGAGGTACACATGGCGGTTTATTCCAATCCAATTGGTACATGTGCTGATTTATAAAAATCCAATAAGGTAAATGGGAGGATATATACCAAGACAAAGGTAATTTTAGATAATGTATCCCCAATCCAATGGGGGTATATATATGGTTTTATCCCAAAACCAAGGGTACACATGAGTATTATCTAAATCCCAAGAAGTTACACATATTTTATTTTTTATAATTCTTCCATGATTATGGTTGTGTCACATAACTGTATTGTTCATTAAATTATATTAAATCTTAATGATTCATTTCATTTAAATGAAATTCGATATTCTCATTATTATGGACTATATTTATTACATTCACCACTTTTAAGTCATGAAAACATTTTCTATGATTATTGATATGTGTTTATGTGATACAATATTTTTGAACATCCTTAGTGATGTTTTATGAACATAAATTACACTAATATATTTAATTATTATATTATAATGTATTTTGATGTTTTACAATGACATATATTTCTTTATGAAGTCCTATTTAATGTTTATGATCAATTACTATGGGATATATTGTTATATTACTATTCATTATACCTTACCCCTTTTTATATTTTTAATATAAAAGTAATTAATTTGATTATTTCAAGCCATATATCTAGAATATGGGTCTATGGGAGAACATTTTACGATATATTTATTAAAGTGTGTAAAAATAATATATTCATGTAGAAAATCTAAAAAATTATAAACCTATAAATAATTGACTTGGGTGACTATTTGTTTGATGTATTAACAAAATAATTGAAATAATTAATTATTAATGTATGTTTATCATTAGTTTATATATTGAAATGATGATTTTAATTGATAAAAAGTATATTTAGTTTTCTAAGATGACGGGAATTATATTTTTATTTCTCTCAATATGTAAGTTTTCACCATAGTTATGGTATTTCAAGTGAATAATTAGACATGAGTTAAACCAAAATTATATTATGAGAGAAATGTAAAAGGGAGAATATAAAAAAATAAAATTTAGAGATGTACGTTTGATAATATAAATATGGTTTAGAATAAATTCCATTATTATTAAATCACTATATTAAATGCCTTTATGACAAACATTAGTGGTTTATGGGAACTATGGAAGTACTCAATTAATATGAAGAAACTCATGAGAATAACTCAAGTTATATTCGATAAAAAAACTATTCCCATTAACAAGGATAATATATCTCATTGGATGAGTTACACAATATTATCATTAAAAATGAAATGATAAATATACCTTTCTTTAAGAAGAAGTTGAATTATGAGATGGATTTATAATCCATGGTAATGATAAATACTAGGGATAAAAAACTAGTACTTCTATTTTGTAAAATAACGGTGATGTTATAGACGATTAGAATTAGATTTTTTTCTTATTTATATTTTTTTTAAAATTTCAAGGGAAAGTACATGGCGAAGAATCAATTGAAATTATTTAGATATAGAAGAATTTGGAACATTTTATAAACTATCTAGAGAACAAAAACTATTTGTTTAATTATGAAGATCGAAAAAATGTCTCAAAAACTTAAATTGTAAAACTTATTAAAATATATGAACAAAATACATGTCAACAAAAAAATATTTCCCATATGAAAATGGAGAAAAATTATGAGAAAAGATGAATATGGAAACACCTACTCCAGTAGAAAATATGAAGAATAATCACTCAAAAGTCTTGACAACATTATTGATAATGTAAAAGTCCGAGAATCCTCCTCAATCTGGGATGAGGAAGTATGTTAAGAGACTACCATAAAGAATATTATATGATATGAATTTGGGGCATGTGGGGAGTAAAATAACCATTTATTGGGAGAAGATAAAATAATGTAGAGAGATGAGAATTGAAATTTAAATTAATAAAGATTATCTCAATATATAGACTTTGATATTCGAATGTATCATGGAATTATATATGATGGATACTAATGATGAAAATATTAATATATATCTTAGTGAAACAACCATGAAAAAATAAACAAAAATGTGAAAGTTAGAATAAAATATTACTACAATTGAATAGGTGTACAATTGGGATAAATATGAATTTAATAAATTTATTCATGTTATAGATCAATCATTTAAAATATATTTGATATATAGTACATCTATTCAGGTTATATCTATACCCCAATTTTTATTACAAAATGTTAACATGTCTCTGTGAAATGGATGATGAGAAACTGTCTTATATACATTTTAAACAAATAGGAATGTTCTATAATTCAATATACATGAAGAATAAAAAATTATTCTAGAAATGGATATAAAATGAAAAAATACAGAAGTAAATTATCTTGAAAATAATATTGATTAATAGATGATATAGATCTAGTAGATATTATTAGATTTGTTGTATTATATGATACAAGTAACATATATGATGTTAAGAAATTATTTTATAGAGGAAATTCAATGAATCAATGGGGAGGGCTCTGAATTTGAATATAATTAGTTTCCAATAAGGAATGATGAGCATGAAATTTCTAAAAAAATGTATACACTCAATAACAATTTTATTGTTTGAATGTATCCTATAAAATGTATTGTATACCAGGGTATTGTGTATATAACTATATGAAATATATCACAATATAGTTATCCTATATAGAAATTTTGAATGAAGTTGAAAAGAGAATCCATGAAAAAAATCATTTATAGTAGAAGTGTAACTGAGAGAAAAAAACTAAGGATGATAACAAATTTTTGATAATGTGTGATATTCAAAAAAATAAAAGACATATTAAATTAAATATAGGAGGATATATTACCCCCATTATTGATAGATTCATAAAAATAATGGTTATTGAATTATACAGATTAAATTGAAAATACTATTATACAAAATGTTTTATTTGGGGAATGGTTGGAAAATAATTTTCTTATTGTTGGCCAATTGTGTAAGGAAGGAAATGAGGTTCTAATTTTGAAGGAATTATGAAATATTAATCAATACCTATACATATTAATTCTAATAATTGGTTAAGAATCTTTTGGGAACGTGTTTTAGAATAGTGATCTAATAGAATGTTGGAATATGTTTTTTGAATAATAATTTCTTATTAGGATCCAGCCGAAACAATTACACAATTTTGAGTTTTAGTCCTGAAATTATGTTCATTAAATTTGAGTATCTTTTTAGTTAAAGAGTTTTAGATAATTAGGTCATGACTCATTCATGAAAAACTATATAGCATTAAGTGGAAATGTCTGATCAGTATGAAAATTTCCCATTATATTTTTCTAAATTCATTATTTTATTCTTAAAATATAATACTTAATTTCAACTGGACTTCATCCTTTCCCATAACTGTACAATAAAAATCATTTTAAAACATGGGAGGAGAACATGTTTATTATGGAATATAAAAATAAAGTAGACTATTAGTAAAATGAAAATATGAAAATGCATAAAATGTTTACCATTACATCAATGTTCCATGTGTGAAAAAAATTCACATGAAAAACAAATGTTTTGCAAAAATTAAATCCTTTAAAAACCATATCAAGAAATTAAAATCACTTCTTGATAAATTAGAGTATCAAATTGATAACCCATTTTAAAATTTTATTAGAAGTAACTTGATCCTAGATAAATCCACATGATAATCTCTTTGGTAACCCCTCATTATTATATATTGTTATAGGGAACACTATATAATTAATTTCATAAATATCTCAGTGAACCAAACATATAATCTATAATTGGGTCACCAGAAACTATATGGGGAACCCCATCATATAAGCCATAATGACCTCACAGAATGATATCCAGGAACACCCATTTGTCATGGATAATTATATAGTACCATATTATGAAGAAATAATTATATTATCTACTTTTCCATTATAAAAACTTTGTAATACTGTTTTGAAAATTTAAACAAAAAAATTATTGATATCAAAATATGATTTTCTTTTAAAAATTTATTTTCTATATAACAATATATTTTTATTTTTCAAACCCATTTTCTATTTGAATATACCAAAAATAAATGAGAAATGGCATTTCATTGAACTAAAAAATGAAATATTTTAAAGGAATCCAGAAATTAAATAATTCTATAGGTGATGGAAATGTATTTGTCATCGTGTAAATTAACTGTAAGAAAATAATTTATCACATAACAAATAATTATGTATAAAACATGTAATATGATACATAGTGATAAAATTTTGAAATAATATAAAAATAGATATAAAATATTATATATAATTTTTTTTATATATAAAAATTTTCAAACAAACATTTTTTTAAAAACATGGACATATAGTAGAAATAAATTTTGAAGGGAAACATTAGATGTGGATTTTTGAAAGGAAAAGTCCCTTATCACATTGGAAATAATTGAATCATAATCCCCATGAAACAAAAAAATTAAAAAAACATTAAATAACATGATAATAAAAAAATTAATCATATAAAATATAAAATGTGATGTATATACACCTCTTAAAGTAATATATGTGCATAAATTCAAGATATGCCCCAATGAAAGGAAATTGAGATGATATTCATTTCCTTTCATATGACTTGTCACATGTTTCTTTATATTTGTGGGTAATAATTTTTTTAATCAACTTAATTAGATCATATTTTATGTTTATTATTAATTTTATATCTTATATTAAAAATTTATATAAAAATTCTTAATCAATTATTTTTTATCAGATATTGTGACCTTATTTGTCTTATGTGTCAAAAAATGAATTATATTGCTTGACTATGGTAAAAGAGGTCATTATTTAAGAATATATAGAATAAGAAAATTTAAATAATTACCCAATTAATACATTTAATATAATTTTAAAACCATTAATTAATTATGGTTATGAAAAATGAAATAACATTATGATCATGGAGACAGTTGATCATACGTATGCAAGAGTAACGTTTCCATATTTCAATGATCATTAATGAAAGAATGTAAGTAAAATATAAATTTAAATAATGATAATAATATATTAAATACTATATAAGTTAATTATATATACTTAAAAATATCATTCTTGTTATGTGGTGATGATAAAAGAATCACATCACTTCTAAGAGGCGGTAGTCCACACTTCCACGAACGACATTATCATTTTTTCAATTAGTGAATTGGTAAAAACAAAATTTAATAATATATTTAAATAATTGAAAATATTTCATTAATATAATAAATATTTAATTTAAATTACATATAATTATTATCTTTACACTTATTTCCTTTCACATGACACATTATTGAACAATAAATCACATCACTTCAGACGGTAGTAGTCTGCCGCTCAAACGGGTGATATTATCATATCAATTTTGTATTGGAATATAAAATGGTATGTATGATATATTTAAGACAAAGAAATATTTTTTGTTATAAATATAATATATAAACTTTACATCCATCATCTACCCATCCATGAGTGGTTGTAATGGAAAAAATTAAAGACATTGTTTCATGAGGCGATTGTTCTCTATCCACATGAAAGATGATTTTGTCACCCATTTGATTGAAGTGTGTGTTGTATTTGGTCATAAAATTAACATAAAAAATAAGGGTCTATATAATATAATTAGGTTGTTATATTACCATGGTATAATAAAAATCGAATGGGTTGGTGAATGAAATAAAATAAAATCTCTTGTAGTAAAAAATTACATTATATTCAGGTAACTGTATTTGGTTTTCACCAAAGGCTTTCCATGGTTAGATTTATTGCCAAAAAAGGATTATATTATTATATGAGAGAAATTGGGGAGTCATTTTAGTATTTACATCCCATAACAATGAATATTTAAATTGTAAAGAGGGGAGGATTGGTGGTGGCCTTTTATATGTGAGGTGAGTGGCACACATATAATTTTTTGAAAGGGTGAAATATACAAAAGTTTTTGTTATGTCACCAAGACCCAGTAATCATAAATTATAGAAAATATAATAAAAGTTAAATTTTTAGGAAGAGTATTTTTTCACACTTATGTATAATGTATTATCCCTTGGTATGATCATTTTTACCTTAGTGGATGGGATTAATTTTAATGATTTTTACTAAACATTATGGTAAGAAATTAATTTGTTTTTATTATAAATTATAATGTATTATGAAACAAATATGGAATCATTTGTTAGTATTTAAATCAAACAATGTGTCAACCTTTAATTGAATTTTAGTCTAGCAGATGCGACGAGATAGGGGATTTTCCGGAAGAGTACTTTTATAGAAAAAAGGGATTTTATATCAACACTACATGTAATAATAATAAATGAATGAAATTATATTACTATTTTCTATTTTTGAATCTATATATCTAAATTTAAAAATTCCCCATTAAAAATTATTTTAATATATAAAAAGGAGAAATATTATTGAATTTATGATAGTATTTAGAAAACCCTAATTTTAAACCAAAATACAATATTAAAAAAATCCAAAATAAATTTGATTTAGAATTAATTAAATTTATTATATAAAAATTAATAATAATTAGGTTACTTTAAATAATATTAAAAACATATTGAGACAATCAAATAAACTATTTAATTAAAATGTAATGACTTTTTACAAAAATAATTATTTTCACTAATAGAAGAAAAATCAACATTTTCAAAAAAATTAAAAAATATAACCAAAAGTAAATTTTTTTACTCTGATTAAAAAAATGAAATTCATTATATCAAATGTAAATTCTAAAATTTAATTAATTAATATTTCATATAAATCATTATAATAAAATAGTTTAGGTAAAACTACTTCTTTTGAGGAAAATTTACTTAATATTTTTATAAATAATATAATAATATAATTAATATTAATTATATTCAAAATGATTTATTAATTCATTAACTTGGTTGTTACACCCTTCTCCAATATTATAAATTAATTCATCATAATTTTATTCACATATTACACATGTGGGGATATATTACCTCAAAGAATTTTCATATTCCGATGTTGCCTCATCAACCATATTGGTTTATCCATAAAACATTACTAGGTGAATCAACTTCTTCTGGAAATTGTGATCCTCCAGATCATGATCCCTAATTTCTTGTTCATCAGAATAAATATTCTCTTCGAACTGAATTACTTCAAGACTTAAAACATGATATGAATATTATACATACGTCCTTACTACTGAAAAATGAAATGCAATTGTTTCGTAGATCCTTGAAACATGTGTTCAAGTTTAAAGAATAAATTTTTCCAGGCAGTTTCCATTGGATTTATTTATGGAACCAGAAACATCCAACAGTTCTTTATCCAAATGGGTCCTTTTTTCCAAAGGCATGTGTTCGTTATGTTTGAACTTTACGATACTTAAGAATGTGCATTGTTCGAGAGGACGGGAGGTTTGACTCATCACACCCTTTTGGGGGGAATTATTGTCTACTCCAGAACTCTCTTTCTAATATTTAAGATATTTTCATGAATCCTTATTAATTAACAAAGTATATCAAAAGTATCCCTTGGAATTTACAATCACTTATTAACATGTTTAAAATTTAGAATCATCATTTTCATTCAAGGTTCTTCATCAATGGAAACATATATATGTATTCGAGGTTTTCCATCAATGGTATCCTCTAATATATTTATTAGATATTCTTTTAATCATCGTTGTGATGATACTGGTTTTTAATCCACTCAGTGGGGAACTCTAAAATTTATTGTCATCCAGGGAGATGAAGGTTTGTTTCAATCTTGGGATTGTGCGCGTAAAACAGGCTACCTAAGTATCATTAGGAAAGGAATCAAAACCCTTGTAGTTTTATGTAACTTAATAGGACATATCATACCTTTTAATGTCATGTGATAACGACCTATAAGCGAAAGGTGTTTGGTCAAAACTTAGTGTGGGACTTACGCTGAAGCAGCCCGAGCAACATGGAAAGGATATGCGTTTTCAAGTAGCATTAGACCCTATTGGGAATATGGCCCATGGAGAACATGGTTGATTTGATATGTTGGGTTTGAACCTCAAGGAGGCTTCCTATGTATCCCATATTAATGGGAATCAAATCCCACGTAGATCAATAAATCACATAGGAGAGTATGGTCCTCTGAGAAATATGAACTTGGGATTACTTCTTGAAAATAATGCCTTGATGATTTGAAAGTTTAATTTGGGGCTTATTTCCTAAGAAGGATGCCTAGTGAGTTTGGGCATTGAGATGACTTCCTACATATAGTGGTTTGAATAGGAATCAGAGTTTTCTTAGTGATTTTGGTGAGTGTTTTTGCACATGTTGTAACCATCACATATTTCTAAGCCCACGTGAGTCAGGATCTGTATGAGAAACAAGAGGATGTGAAATATTCAACAATGAAACTTCACACTTTTTCTCCTCTGCTGATGGAAGAGAGCACGTCAACCGTGGAAGAGGGCGAGGTGACGAGATTTCCCTATGTTCTTTTCACATTGGACATGGGTCCAAATTAAATGAAGAAGGGGTGAAGGTGAGGGGCTTATACCAGGATGGAATCCTTGAAATTGTTCCTGGTAGGAAAGTGTAAAGTAAGTGTGAACTGTACCTTCCCTAGCAGAATTTGAGGTTTCTAACTCTATAAGAAGGGCGAGGTTGAGGCCCAAAACCTTATTCTCAGAAGCAAGAACTTCCCAACACTATTTCTAGGTGATAGGTCTATGTGACTATGGATATCCAAACCCACAAACACTACATGAATCCTATCATAATTATGAAACAAATATAGGAAACCTATGAATATGGAAATACAAACCCAAATTGGAGACACACTGTTGTGGCCTTCTTAATGGTTAGATAAGTCAGGAGGTTTTTGTGGAGGTATCAACAGAATCCTTTTCAGACCGGGGAGCTAGTGAAGAAGAATCCTTTCAATGAATAGCTGAGGAAGGCTTGATGGCTTGTAAATTTAAGGGAGTGAAGAGAATAAGTGAATCAAAGAAGGGCAAACAAGTAGAGAAGGGTGCGTAAGTATGGTCACACAAGTACACTTGGTCCACTTGATGTTCACTTAAGAGACAAACAACCTGTATGGTAATACTTGGGCAAGACCGTTCTTAAGCCTTCAAGAGTATTCACTAGTGATCCAAGAAGTGATACAATCATGTGCCTGTGAGAGGAAGGAAAGGTGCACAAGTATTTCTAACTTTGGGAGGTTGGGTTCTTTAGGCACACAAGTGTTATGGTTTTCAAACACTAAAATGACATAAGTCTAATGATCCTCCCTTAAATCCTCCACTCATGGTGATCAAAAAACTACCTAGAAAGTTTCGAATGACTGGGGTGAAGTACTAAGGTGACCAGAGTAGCCATTGGGATTCCAGTAAAGTCATCGGTAAAAATTGGGGCCCCAAGGGTCTATTTATAGAAAATAATTGACCTTGGGCAAACTGAGTTTGGCACGAAAGTGACTTGTGCACCAAATAAGAGCACATAAATAGGTTGCATGACATTTTTGGGTGCGTAAGTCGGCTATGCGCTGTTGGTGCTTCGGTTTGACTAAAGCAATTACCAATTCATGCCTTTGAAAGTCCTGATTTCTTTCTTCATGTACATTCCAATTTAATTTCTAAGGGGATTCCCATTGTCATTTTTAGACTCTTTGATGAAATGGAGGGTAAAAAAACCCCCACTCAGAATTGGATCCTAAATGGAAAGAGGATCCTGTACTGAGGTAAGGTAATGATGAAGAAAGGCAAGGGAAATGGGGCGCGCATGTTTAGGCACTCAAGTAGACTTGGGCACGTAAGGGAACAACACATAAGATTTATGATGTGCAGGGTGATGTTCATCCCTTATATATAATAGCGTAAATTCCACGGAAATCTTCACAACTTCTGAATTCTCATCTCTCGGTACGCAAGTGTTCTATTCAGACGCTTCTGTTTCGCCGCGCTTCCTCTGTACATATTTTAACTGTGCGCCATGAGTGGGGCTCCATACTTGCACACTGACTTGTACTTGCACGCCAAGTTTAAAATTTAAAATGATAATCCCTATCTTATTTGTAGGTTCAATGGCTCCTTAAAGAATTGGAACTTCTGATGAGCTTACATGTAAGAGTACTGATGAGATGATGAATGTCGTTGGTCCTGAATACTTTGATTTTTGTGAAACCACTCTTCCATACATAAAAAAATATTTGAATAAGTATCATTTCAACTTTCCATAGAGCACATATCTGCCACTGTATAGTTATGGCCATTTTAAGGATACTATCATTCCAAATCCAAAGAACTATGTCCCACATTCCTGGTTTCATAATTATACCAACTTCTCATTAGACAATGTTTCTATTGTGGGAACATTTTCTGGTCCTGAGACAGTAGAGAAATATTATATTATTCATCATATCCCGTGTGCTCTAGATTTGAAGGTACACACACCCGATATGCCACCACACTGTTATTTATCCATATTTCAAAATTTTCAGATAGATCAGTCTAAGGGTTGGAAGAAAATTTGGGATTTAAGACCATGAGGAGGTGTAAAACCTGCATGGATGTGGTCATACTAGGTGA
Organism: Viscum album; assembly: GCA_963277665.1. Lineage (NCBI taxonomy): Eukaryota > Viridiplantae > Streptophyta > Magnoliopsida > Santalales > Viscaceae > Viscum > Viscum album. The sequence goes on from OY728125.1 coordinate 361,949,558, forward strand.
GAAAGAGATGTGAAAAATATGAAGATAATTTGGGAATCGTCTGGATTTAGGAAGCTGTCTGGGTTGGGAAAACCTATGTGTATAGGAAAGATTATTTCATGGCAGGGTTATTAAGTTGTTGGAGCCCAGAGACTATTTCCTTCAATTTAACACATGGAGAGGTATGTATTAGTTTTTGGGACATTTACAAAAATTTTGTAGGTCCAATCCTTGGAGATATGTATGAAGAGTTTATTCCTCCCAAGGTGACATAAAAGGACATGGAAAAGACACTATATTTGACTTGAGAGTTGATGAAAATATTTAACAAAATCAATAATTCAATCACCACGAAAACTCTCACCAGGAGGGACATTCATCTGAAGAAAGGGATGGAAATATTTTTAATAAAGAAGAAGGAAAAGGGGCCCCCTTTTACTCATCCAACTAGCTGTCCATGGGAAAATAATAGATGCACTCCTAACACCTTTTGCAAACATTGGAGAAGGGAGAATTTAAAAAATGGGGGTATGATATCAACCCAAAAATTACTGAAAAGACACGTTTGGTATGTTTCGTAGCCATGTGGCTCAGTGTATATTTATCACTAGTTCGAGACTCCAAAGGAGGTGTGAGGACGAGAACCTTTTTTATTACAGCGAAGCTAGTAGAGAAAAGGATGATAGGGTTGGATACTCCTATTTTATCCAACATGCATATTATTTTTCTTCATATTTACAAAGGAAAATGTTTCTTTAGAATAGCAGGGACATTCCAGTGTTATGGGGATGAATTCCTACTCACTTTAGAAAATATGCTATAAAAAGTGGAGTACAAGTTTTTTGAAGTTCTTTCTGGCCGTCTGTTCCAGACTTTTCTAGTATTTTACCATTGTCTTTGAATTCATATGAAAACAATGTTATGTTGAGCATGCATAAGGAATTTCGTTTCTTTCCCTATGGTAATCCTCCTACCAAGAGATTTTTTGATGATGGTACTGCCAGTTTGGAACAGAGAGCATATATGATAGCTTGAATAGATGGCATGTTTTCCACCAGATTCGATGGAGAAATCATATGTGAGGACTATTCTCCTTATATATTTGCACGTCATTCAAATTTATACAACAGAATAATGTATCCCCTTCCATACAGGTCAGACTAGAGAAACACCCAAAGGTTTCTCGACAACTATGGTTGTTAACATCTGCATAGAAAACAGGGGTAGTTTTTTATTTACCTATTGTATATGTAGTAAGAATATTAACAATCTGGTATGTAGAAAATTGGGATGAATCATACTCTAATTTGGTATTAAATTATATTGTCCCTCGAGTGGGGATAAAGAGAAATAACAGGAAGGAACCCTTTCACTTGGAAGGTAATTCTTCATCATCAGGGGAGATTTGCAAGAATCTGAGAGTGGAGATGATGATACATCAAATCCACAAAAGAGACGTTGTTCCAGGTATAATCCTTCTACTAGGATAAAACGATCTACTCCATAAATCCCTACTGAAGTCGTATCAAGGCGATCTAGTCACCATCATTCTGAAGAGTGGTGAGTTCTATTTTCCAATCCTTTATCTGTTACAACTGGTGTTGGAAGAAAACTCAAGTCCAGGGTTGAAAGATCTTCGCCACAAACCTCAAACATGCATTTTGAATATATAATATTGGAGGCTGTTCGAACATGGAAGAGTCTATACTGTGATGCTAAGACCATGTGGATGGATCAGTGCGAAGGACTTTATATTCTAGGAGTAGGGGATTTGCGGGATTCTTCATACATTCTTTTTAAGGATAATCCCAATGAGATAAGGAAATATATTCAAGAGGTGGAAATTCTCATATATTCCACTAATGAATCAATTACTACCACAAAGGGGAAAGATTAAATTATAGATTGTGGTACCACCGAAGAGATTAATACTTCATTAGACAAAGAATGACGTGAGTTTATAGATCCTGAGGATGTAAGTTACCTTTCTTTTGTATCATGCTCAATTTTTCAACTTGAATTTTAATAAAAACATTATTAATCAGGATAAATTTTATCTTAACTTACAGTTTGGAAAAGGAAAGACAACTGAAATTCCATCACCAAAATATAGTCCTGGAGGAACTGCTCTTGGAGCTACCAGATCACCCCGTGAATCGAGATTAATATCTCCAAGAAGATAGGCCATGGAGAAAGAAATAGAGAGGGTACTGGGATCACTGATACCCGTTTTTGTATGTGAAGATACATGCCCTCCAAAAAATATGAAGAAATAAAATCATTGAAGAAAGAAAACTGCGGTTAAGAACTTTCTTAGCAGAGGTAAGTCTCCCTGATAATCATGAATTTTAGTTATATTCATGAAAAAGTGTTTAAACTCTTTAAGATTACGGGGGCATATTCTATTTATTCTTTGATAGAAACCACTAATAATACTGAAGGAGATGTAGAAGGTGCTGCTAAGAAAACACAGATTCATGTAGATTCAGTGGTTCTTGAAGAGGCATTGAAGTCAAAGAAACCAACATCTGTCCCCAACACTGCTCTGATTCCTGCTATCAGAGGAGAGGAAGCTTCTGATAAATCAATAATATTTTATAATGCATCCAATTATATAACAGCTGACATCTATTCTGTGAAAATTTTTGGTTCATCACATGCACCATAACATCTGGAAACAACTGATGTTGACCCCACAATTGTTGCTGAAGAATCTACATGGGGTCACACGTTGCCAGAGGAAGGTTGTGGAGGAAACACACCAAGTGTTCCCACAGATGGGACTAACCTAGGATCTGAGATATTATTGGATGAAATGATGAAACTATGAATGTATTTTTAAGAACTATTATAATATGTTAAAATATAAATTTCTTTATAAGATTTTGGAGTTACTTATATATTATCAACTAGATGTGAGTTCTCATTATTCATCCTATTAATCATCTTATAATTAACTTGCTAACCGTGGTTGATTTGAAATATGAAGTTCAATCTAAAGAAACTACTGCCACTGCTGCAACAACTCTTGAAGGAGTGTTGATATTAATGTTAACCCTACCATTGCAGACACATTGGCTCAAGTGAATCTTGAGTTAGCATGTCTTCCTGAGATTCAATCTGAAAATCCTGAGAATATTAAAGATATCACTCATCAACCATAGATATCAAATAAAATTGCTGAAACTAAGATCATTGGGGAGTATTCTTCTGAAGCTGCTGACCCACTACTCAGTAAGAGATGCTGATATTGTAATTCTATTCACTTTTATTATCTCCTAAATATAACCATGATTCTTGATTTACCATATAGGGCTATCAACTTCAATGGCTGGGTCTGGAGGTGAAGCCTATGCATCTGCCCAAACAACATCTGAAGGTGGAGAAACCATTGTACAAGAAGAAATAGAGAACAACACTTCTTTAACCGCATTAGTCTCAGAATATACCCTTCCTTACGACAGTGATTCTGAATCGATCCCAAAACTGCAGAAGGCTCTTCATCTTTCTCTTCGCAAAGCATAGAAAAACATCTAGAAGATAATATCTAATATGCCTCTTGAGGAACTACCTTCAAGAATTTCACAACTTTCATCTCGGTTTATCACACTAGTATTTGGCAGTTTTGAATACCATGAAATTCATACTATTGTGAAAGAGATTATCTAGAAGTGGGAGCAAGAGAAAAAGCTTCAACAAGACCTGATAAAATCCAAACTGACTATCACAATTGAAGAGTTTCAGTAAGCACTGTCCCAAACTGAGGCTAATAATAATGAAAATCTGAAGGTACTGATATAAACAATTAAAGAAAAAAATGTTCAGAAACATCTCCTTCAATAGGAGTTAGATATCATTACATGGGAGCTTGACCAGCTTTATAACTCATTAGGAGAAGTCCAGAAAGAATGTGCAAAAGCCATCAAAGATGCAAAATAAGTATTTTATCATCTTAAAGAGAGTGAGGATAGTTAGATAAACAAGTTTTAACAAGTAGTTGATGAGTCTTGGAAATCTATAAAAAAAATGAGGAATTATGTAGAAAGCCTTCTGTAAAAAAATATCTTTAAGAGAGATTCCAATTTGTGGATGCTTCTTCATAAAAAATATTCATAAATGAAAAGTATTTTGTCTTTAATCATTTATGTTTTCACTTTAATTAATTGATTTGGTTTTACCTAGGCTATTGGGCCTAGTAAACATAATGGGATAATATTTAGGTTCGAAATAGCTTTAACCATAAACATTGAAATTAGATCACAAAAAAAAACATCGTGGCTATGAATTTCATTAATATTTTTTAAATATTTCTAAGGGAAATATTGAGTCATGATTTTTTTATGGTCCCCAAATATAAAACCTGTATCAACATAAGGGGAGTCCATTCTAAGAACAATGTTAAAATTAATTGGAAAACCCATTATGGGGGCTGTATTATGTAGGGCCAACGGGGGCATATGCTACATAGCCAATTAGTGGAATCTTTTTACTGACATGACGGTTATGTAGGCAACTTATGAAAGGCCAACTAAGGGCACATGATTCATAGTCAAGAAAAAGGGAACTTTGATGTTTAACATTTTTCTATTTGGTAGATAGAGGAAAATAAGATTTAGATGATTTAAGACCACATTGGGTGGTTTTTCCGAGGAAAAGAATTTTAAAAATGAAAAAGGGGCTAATTTAGAGCTACATAAGCCAGGAATAGAAAACAATTTCTACACAAATATGTGGTATGTGTAATGGTTAAAATTTATCAAAAAGGGAAATTTATAATATTTTACCGTGTATTTTTAAGTCATGCAGTGAGTAAATTGCATTGTGTAGTTTTAAGTCATGCAATGAGGACATTGTATCGTGCAGTTTTAAGTCATGCAATGAGGACATTATACTGTGTAATTTTAAGTCATGCAGTGAAGAAATTGTACTGTACAGTTTTAATTAATTCAAGGAGGACATTAAGTGTCTTTAATTTAAGGTCTTTATCCTTGGCCAAAGGTATGAGAAAACCCTCACAATTTCTTATAAGATTTGTTTGTAAACATACTATCACATTCAAGTATGTAAGGGAAACATGTAAACTGTGATTTGAGAATTTCTAAAACTAAGGAATTATATATGAAAAGGGCGAAAAGTATTAGAGGATTTATTTTCCAAGAACAAAGTTACCATTATTTGAAAAACCTGTTGGGGGCTGTATTATGTAGATCCAACTGGGGAATATGCTGTGTAGCCAAATAATGTAATCTTTTGACTAAAATTCCTATTATGTAGGCAACTTATGCAAGGCCGCCTAAGGGCACATGTTGCGTAGTCAGGAAAAGGATCTCTTAGAAATTTAACGTTATATTTCCAAAAGTTGATGTAATTTTATGGAGATTTAGATTTTCTGAAGCATATAGTTTGGTTTATGGAGAAAGGTACCTGAATATGGAAAGGGTATTTCCAACCAAGATGTACAAAGAATCAGAAAAATAAGACTTTTACGAAGGTCTGACCCAAACGTAAGAGATATGGTGTCTGTAGTTTTAGGTCATACAATTAGAACCAGAAATGGAAACAATATATAATGTGTGGCCAAGAGATTTCAATGTTATTTCATAGTGCATCGAATACATTGTTATGTAAATGCATAAACCATGGTCTTGAAGACTTTCAGATTGTGAGAAAGATAATGGGACAAGTATACTTAAATGACTATTTTAAAATACAGATTCTTGTATATTGTCATCAAATATTAAAGGGGAAAAAGATACTATAACCAAGAATGAAGTTACCATATTTTGGAAAACCTGTTATGGGGGTCTTATTATACAGAGCCAAATAGGGCATATATTGTATAGCCAAATAGTGGAATATTTTGACTTATATGCCTGTTATGTTGGCATGTTATACAAGGCCTCCTAAGGGCACGTGCATCATAGACAGGAAAAAGAGATATTAGATATTAGAAACTATGTCACCAAAAAATCGTAAGAAAGATTATGAGGATTTGAAAATATTCAAGATTAAGAGTTTGAAATTTGGATGGGGGTTATTCCCAATGCATATGAGAAATATTTGAACCAACATTTGAACATGAGTTTGATGTCCTTTACATAGATAAGACTCATATGTAAAATGGAGACTTTCTTTGTTTCCTATGAATGAATATTGTGATATACAGTTTAAAGTCATGTAACGAGGAAATTATACTGTGTAGTTTTAAGTCATGCATCATGGACATTTACACCCCCATAAGGTATTGAAATGCGTTACTTTTATAAAGAAACCTTTTACCCAATTTCTAAGCTCACTTGAGCTATGCTCGGTCTGAGAAACAAGGAGTATTAAGGGACTCTTTTATAATACAAAGGTGACACAAATGAAGAATGGGGTGTTAGATTTCCATGTAGTTTAACGTCGTGCAGTAAGGACAAAGATGAACCGATGTGAAAAGAAAAGATGTATTGTAACTAGGTTAAGGGATAACACGCAAGTGTCACTATTTGTCCTGCTGGCGAAAGGATCAATTCATACATAATTCTTAAAACATTTCCTATATAGATTTGACTCTTATACAAAAAATAAAGGGTTTTTTATCATGGTTGGGCCCAATATTTTAGATCTAGGCATCTCTACATTTCTCAAAAATAAATGAGAATCAATCCATACGTAGTTCTTTAAATAATCATTCTTCATGATAAGTTTGACATGAAGAATGAGGGCTTTTAACACGTTCTAAGAGAATGGAAAATCTTTAAGACATGAAATGGTATAAGGACCAAATAATATATCTTAAGGAAAAATTCTCTATAGATCTGATTTATATACAAAAGTAGAAAAGAAAATAATAAGATATTGTGATTGTGGCTGGGCCCAAAATTGAAAATTTAGACGTCTCTATGTTTCTCATTGAAAATGAGAATCAATCCATATGTAGTTCTTGAAACATGGTTTCTATGAAGATCTAACTTCGACATAGGAAAGATATAGACTCATTTACAACTAAGGAGTTGTAATGAGATCAAGGACATTTTCTTATGTAAAATTCAAACTTCTAACTGAGAAATCGTTAGTTGTACAAATGATATAATGCAGTATAACGCCATGTGACAAGTAAAAAGATGCTACACAATTTAATATCATGCAACATGGATGATTATGGTTGTTATGCAGTTTAATGACTTGTAACTAGGACATGGGGGATGTGAAATTTTATGTCTTGTAGCAAGGACATGGGGGTTGTGCAGTTTTAAGTCCTGGAGCAAGGACATGGGGGCTGTGAAATTTTAAGTCTTGCAGCAAGGACATGGGGGATGTGTAGTTTTCTGTCTTATAGCAAGGACATGGGAGTTATGCAGTTTTATGTCTTACATTAAGGACATGGGGTTGTTCAGTTTTATGTCTTGCCGCAAGAACATGGGGGCTGTGTAGTTTTAAGCCTTGCAGTAAGGACATGGGGGCTGTGTAGTTTGATGTATTGCAACAAAGACATGGGGTGTATAATTACAAAAATTATTTCTTCAACAATATCGCATTGGTTGGAGCTGTAATGAGCTCTCCATCCATAGAGATTAAAGCATAGGCTTCATTTGAATAGACCTTATATATGGAATAAGGTCCTTCCATTTTTGGTTCATGTTTTTGAGGTTTCATTCCTGGCATCATTGGAGTCTTAAAGACCAATACCAATTCTCCTTGAAGGAATTAATGATGGAAAAATTTCTTTTTAAAAGATCGTGTTATTCTATTATGATAGACTTCTAAATGATGCAAAGTATGCAGTAATTTCTCATCTAATATTTCTAACTCATTGAACTGTTTCTCAGACCTCTCATCTGTAGAAAATTGATCATAGATTGCAACTCTAAGTAAATACAATTGTATTTTAATTGAAAAAACTACATTTGTTCTATATACCAATGGATAAGGAGTTGCTTGGATAGTAGTACAGGTAGTGTACAAAAATACCAGAAAGCATACAAAAGTTTATCATGCCATGATTTCTTATCTTTATCCACCATCTTATGGAGTATATTTGACAGGGTCTTATTGAAAGCCTCTATCTATCCATTGGACACTTCTTGATAGTGTGATGAGTGATTGTATTTGATATTAGGTTTCCCGATACAACTTTTTTACTGCATCAGAACAAAAATTGGTTCCATTATCCATCAAAATAATATGATGGATCCCAAATATGGTGATGATATTAGTTTTGAAAAAACTAACAATGCTTTTGGATCCGACTTCCTTGAGAGGTATTGCCTCATCCCATTTAGAGAAGAAGTTGGTAGAAATGAGAATATACTTGAACTACCTAGTCATGGTTAGAGGATAAGGCCCTACTACATCCATTCCCCTTATGGAAAATGGCCAAGAGTACTTAGTTATATATAGAAACTCTACGGATTGATGAATGATGTTGGCATGAAATTGATAGGGATGACATTTTTTAGTGAAATTTGTACAATCCTATATCATTGAAGGCCAAAAGTATCCAAGCCTTTGGACCTGATTAGAGAGTCTGTACCCAGATTGACAGGAACCACAAGCTTCTGAATGTACTTATTTCATGACAGCTGCAGTCTCTTCTCCATCAATACATCTGAAGAGAATTCCATAAAATCCTTGCCTGTAAAGAATCGTTTGGTGGTATGGACTATCATAAAGAGTAAAATTGGCCACTCGTCGCTGAATCTTCTCTTTTTTAGCCTTGTCTGGTGGAAGTAAAAAAAATTTAAGATATTACATGATGGATGTTCTTCATCCCATGGTATGACCATATGGTTCAAAAATAGAGCTAATTTCATTAATGTACTCCCCTCTGGTTTGAACAAAATGGGAAACCACAGGACAATGGGTTATGTTGATAATTGTCTCATCTTGATTTGGATCTGCGATGGCTGTAGCTGTATTAGCCAGTGCATCTACTTGAGAATTTTGTGATCGCAGGACATAAGACAATGTCGGATCAAAGGGAAATTTATCCGTTAACCCTCTGATCTAATCACAGAAAGGGATTAACTATTATTTTTCTGATAGAACATTCCCCATTGATTTGTTTGATGACCAATTCTGAATCACCTTTTACCTTCAAATGATCCATTTTTACCTGAATGGATAATTCCAAACCTGTGATGAGAGCTTGATATTCTGCTACATTGTTGGTTCTACATTCCGATAATAGGAATGAAAAAGGCAATACTGCCTTTTCTAGGGAAATAAGGATAATTCTGAATCCATCCTTGTTGAGTTTATGATTTTCCAATCTCTTCCCTGTTGAACTTTTAAAAGCAACATCAAAATACATTTCCCATGATTGGGAATTATCTTGAATAGAGAAGACTTCTTCATCAGGAGGTTCAGTACTAAACGATGTATCTTCCAGAGATTGGTTCTTAGCAAGGAAATTGGCCAGATCGTGGCCTTTTATTGCCTTTTGAGGTAAAAACTGGATATCAAATTGTTGCAAAATAACCGCCCACCATATGAGACATCCTGTAAGCATAGGATGACTGAGGATACATTTGGGCAGGTTATTACGAGATACCAATTGGACCTCATGATGTTTCAAGTAGCGTCTCAATTTATGAACTGCAAAGATTAATTCTAGGCAGCACTTCTCAATACATAAATACTGAGTTTCCACATCAAGCATAGTTCGACTGAGATAATAAAGGCAGTTTTCATTGACAACATCATTCTTTTGGGCGAGGAATGAACCTAGTGATCGCTCTAAAGTTCTCACATAGAGAATAAGTGGTATTACTTTAACTTGCGGAATCAATACTAGTGGACTGGAGAGATATTTATTGAGGGTATTAAATGATTCTTGTACATCATCAGTCCATTTGTAAGTGACTCCCTTCTTCATTAATCCGGTGAAGGGTAAACACTTTCCTTCCAAATTGCCGATAAAGCACTAAATATAAGCTAAGTGTCCTACGAGTCCTCTTAATTCATTTAAATTTCAAGGAGGTGACATACCAAGGATTGATTTTTTTTCTCAGGATCAAATTTGATACCACGATGTCGTATAATGAATCCACGAAATTTTCCCGAGGTTACCCCGAAGGCACATTTCATTGGGTTCATCTTCAAACTGTGTTGCCAAAGTTTACTGAATATAGTTTCCAAATCTACCAAATTATTGGAACGTAGTCTAAATTTGACTACCAAATCATCCGCCTAACATTCAACAAATTTCCCTCAGAAGGGTTTGAAGATATGGTGCATGGGACGTTGGTATGTTGCGCCTATATTCTTTAAGAGAAAGGGAATTACCCGATAGCAAAACACACCTTGGGGGGATCTAAAGGATTTAGATTCTTCATCCTCTATGTCCATTCAAATTTTATTATACCCAGAGTAACCATCCATAATGGAAAGATCTTCATATACATCTGTTACATAAATTAGATGTTCTGTAATCGGGACTAGAAAATCATCTTTAGGACAATACTGGTTAAGATATCTGATATCAATGCAGTCTCTAATTTGCCCATTATTCTTTTTCATTGGGACAATACTGGCCACCCATTTGGGATACTGAACTTCCTTGAAAAAGTTATCTTTCATAATCTTAACAACTTCAGCTTCAATTTTAGAGACATGAGTTGGGCGTGTCCTTGTTGTTTGCATGAATCCACGATGTTCTTCTGGAAAACCCAAATGATGGGTGGATACATCAAGATTAAGACCTGGATTTTTTGTATAATTCCAATAAAATATATCTCGAGGTTTCTTTAGAAATTAAATATACACCTCTTTCTCTTCAAAGGTCATGGCCTCACTAATTAGAGTGGGGTGTTGATCTTCTTTTGTACCCATATTTATTTCTATGAGTTCGTCCATGGTGGTAGATACACCTTCTTCAAATTTTGGGGGAGCATCCCCGAGATCTTCCTCTTCTTCTTCATTATGTGTTACGTCTTCAATTTCCATTTACATGGTAGATGACAAGGCCAAACTCCCAGAGTTAGGGGAGAAGTCAGTATTTGAACATTTTGAAGAAGAGGCCACCATATCTGACCCTACCGATGATGAAGGGTCTTCCTGTGGTAACAAAGATGGATTGATGGATTGAGAATCAACATCTCTGTATTCCCCTAGCATTGCTACAATTTCTTCTATTCTGATTGAAGAAGTAGAGGGTTGTTGTAGTTTAGTAGATGAAATGAAAACATCCTCATTCAGGATTCAATCATTACTTGGTGTATCAATTATTTATCCCATGTTGTCCAGATCAATAAACACAATTGAAATTATGAAAATTAATCGATAAGTGCATGGATTTGGTTTTAACCTTTCAATTTTATTGATGGGTAGCACACAATCTATACTCAAATGCATGAATGGATTTGCTGGAATCTTTTCATGTCCATTTGGTGCATTAACTCTGGTTATTATCTTCATCATGGACTTCCTTCCTTTTGTGTGATAAACTTCCACCTCAATGTATTGAGATTTACATATTTTGAATGGAGCCTTTACACCATATAATGTCCCAATTTGACCATTGAAATAGTATTTCAGACATTGATGGTATGGAAATGGTATAGCTGCATGCTGATGCAACCAAGGCCTTCCAAGCAGAATATTAAAGGCTGTGTCCTGAAAAACAACCATGAAATCTGAATTAGACACAAGATCTCCAAACTGAGTTCTGAGTGTAATCTCACCCAGAGGTTCTTGTTCATTCTTTTCATATCCTTTCAACATTATAGTCAAATGAGATATGTCAGATTCAGTCAGGCTCAGTCAACGAAGTGTATGAATAGGGATGAGGTTGACCCCGAACCCATTATCAATGAAGGCTCATCAGATATCTATGTCATTGACCTTGCAAGACAGATACAAAGGTCTGATATGCCCATTTACCATATGGTCTTAATATTTATTCGTAAAATATCTGACTACATGAAATTCAGCAGGCTCATTCTCTATATGGTAAACCTTAGCAGTAACAACTTCCATTTCAAACTCTTGAGGACTTGATAAAGCCTCAATGAGTTCCTCTCGAAGGTCTTTTGATAGATTCAAAGCATATAGAATTTAAAACTTGTCTGGTACATGGGCCAATTGTTTCAAGATTTCATTATTTTGGTCCAAAGGTATGAGTTTCCCATCATGGAGATGCGGTTTTGCAGGTGCTTTAAAAGATGATACATCTGATGTAGTTATATTAAGTGTTGATTCAGAAGCGGGATATATTCCAAACTTTGTAAGATTAGACTTATTAGGTCTATTCACTTTCTAAGAGGAAGATGGAATTACTTCTAATCTGTCCTCCAAAATAATTGTGCCAGAACTAGACTTGTTTCGCATTGAAGAAACTCCTTGTTCTTGGTTATCATGCAAAAGGGCTCTTCCATGAGTTTATACCGCATATATGGTTTGAGAATATTTTGAATTAAAATGGTGGTTTCTGGAATTCCCTTATTTTCCCATGTATCCTTGACCTTGTCCCCATCATCTTGTTCCCCAATTAGGCACAAGGAATTCTGGATCACTATAATCTGAATCACAATTGGAATAAGGATCCGTTAAACGGATAAAATTAATAGAACCAAAGATTAATTATTCATCTAACAATGATTATTTTTGACAGGTTAGTTCTTGTTGTACCGTTTGTCGGGGTGGTTCTCGTGATTTTGAAATAGATGCCAAAAAATCTACCAGGGTTAAAAAAAATTTGGACCTCACATAATCTCATCTTATTCTGACTTATCTTTGTCTTTATCATCACTTTCATTCTTTGAGTAATGGACTTTTGATGAATATGGTTTGGCTATAGCAGGAGTGGTATAAGACACAATTGGTTGTTTCCCCTGTGTTCGTAAAATAGTGTGAGTCCGACTGATCATTTTCTTGATCATCCAATCATCATATTTTTTTCACACTTTTACTTTTAACCTCTTTCCATTCACTCTCTTCCTCTGGATTTGTAGCAGTAACACATGCTACTTGAGCTGGTGAACATTTTAATTTTACTTGTCCTGAGTCTTCCAACTTTTTGAAGAAGGTCTTTCAAAACTAATCACTCCAGAATGGTGTGTCCCATCATCTGATAAAAGGGACAACAATTCAGAAAACCTTCATATCCATCTTTATTTGGCTTCTTCGGCCATGGAAACTAAACCAAATTGTTTTCTAAGGCTGAGATGAAGTAGCTAGGAAATTTCTCATTCCTAAAAGAATAAATGTTATTCTTTAAATCCTAAAATTATTTATGCCTTTGATATCTTTGATAATCTTGATGAGGTGGTCATTACTATTGATGCTTATGAATCAAAGCCCATAAGTATGATGGACGTTTTGAATTAGAAGCATGTACAAGTGTATGTTTGAGTGTGATTATAGAAACTTCTTCCTTTCCTATCCTCCTTCCTGAAGCTGATGGAATTACATGAGTTTTAGACTAAGTTTATATAATAGTGTCTTCTATCTACTGAGCAATTGAAGTAAGGTCTCAAAACCCTCATGTTTATTTCATAGGGATCAATGGTGAGAAAAATTCATCATGCAGATTTTCCACACAGATTGGAAACAACCCTTCTTGAGGGAGTGTTAAACATAAGGAATATGTTAATCCCTTCTATAGAGAAGTGAAATCTGAAATTCTTTCATTCCCCATTTTTTTATAATTGGTAATATCAAAAACTGTTGTCTTTGGTAGTGTTGAGCTAAATTGAAGAAGGAATTTCTAATGGAGATATTCCCATCAAGTAATTGATCGAGATTGCAAACTTGTATACTTGACAAAAGTTGGTCCTTGTAATAACTGCACAAAACACCTATGATTAACTGCTTCTTTTTGTTGAGAAGTTCCCATAATAAGATCAAAACAAGAAACAAAATTTTTTATGTGTTATTCCGGATCTCCTGAACCATTAATGATTGGGAATGTGGTATTCAAAAAAATTTGGTGGTGGAGGAATTGCATCCACCCATTTAGGGTAATCTCTACTTTCCGACTGAACTGGTTCACGTAGTTCCTCCATAGCATCCAATAAGGTAATTAATGCCTAAATTGTGTTCATAAGCATTTGGGGAATATATGGATGCTCTAGATTCAGTGCAAGTATAGTAAATGGAGTTTGAGATGGTGCAACGACCGATAAGACCCCTGATGTTGGTGCAGATAACTTCCTGGGATAACCCTCAGGAACAGGTCTATCAGGATGTATATGGTCCTACCATGATTGTGTACCCAATTGAGGGAATTCATTATCTACATCTATAGTTACTACAAATCCATTTTGTTGAGGAGCTCATATAGGATTTTCAAGTTGAGGACTTTCCTGGGGATACATCTATAAAAATGGGCATGGGAAGCGCTACCCTTTTATCAGTGCTAAACAAAAAGCGCTGATAAACGAGGACCTTTATCAGTGAGAAAAAAAGTGCAGATAAAGGGGCACTTTTAGTAGCGCTAAAAAAAGCACTGATAAAAGTGACCCTTTATCAGTGCTTTTTTTAGCGCTGATAAAGGCCCCCTTTATCAGTTCTTTTTTTAGCGCTGTTATAGGGGACCCCTTTATCAGTGATTTTTTTTAGTAATGCCGATAAAGGGGGGCTTTATCTGTGCTTTTTCCTAGAGCTGATAAATTTTATGTTAAAAAAAATTCATGAAAAATAATATATTGTTATATAAGTATATTTATATTGATATAAATATAATATATATTTTTTAAATATGTTTTAGATAAGTATAAATCGACTACTACATTTAATATATAATAAATTTACTGAAAATGGATTTAAAATATTTTAAAAAATATAATTAATTAATAATTTTCTAATTATCGTCCATTAAAAATCATTTAGTAACAATTTGAAGACACAAAAAATGAAAAAAATAATAACAGATCTAAAATAAGTTGAAAATGTAACTCAAACTTAAAATGGCCATAAGTTTTGATCCAGGTGTCTGTTTGAGCTCTACATCATATCAAATCGAAGCCTGTGACGAGCGCTACGCAACAGTGACTGAATTAATGCTTTTGTCACCTTTTTTGAGGCCAAAAAGTCCCTGAAGGCCTCTAAAACTATGTATTTAGAATGTAAACCCTGATTTGTTTACATTCAAACAAGTATAACATCTGATCCGGATGTCCCTTAGGCCTGTACCACATATCATATTGAATATTGTATCATTTTATTCAATTTTAATGGTTGTACAGTTGAAAAAGGCTTCTGAATTATATGTTATGTTCGTTTTTACATTCTATGTCTTTTTAAATACATATATATATATATGTATTTATTCATAAAAATATATACGTGTGTGTGTGTTTGTGTGTGTTTGTGTGTGTGTTGTATATATTCATGCATGCATGCATGCATGTATTTATTTATTTATAAACACAAATAAAAAAAACATTTTATAAATGTATTTAAAACTAATCTTATTAATATATATTATCATACAAATAAATATATGGATAAAAAATTATAACTTAATATATATATATAAATATAAATATAAATATAAATATAATTAAATATAGGAATAAATATATATATTAATATATGAATTAATATATATTTATTAATATAACTAAATATATTTATATTAATATGAATCTATATTATTATACAAATAAATATAACTATATATATATAAAAATAAATATATATTAATATATGAATAAATATATATGTATTAATATAACTAAATATATTTAAATTAATATGAATTTATATTAATATATGAATAAATATAACTATATATATATAAATAAATAAATATAACATTAAATAGAAAAAAACGAAATGGCTTAGTTGTAAAGGTGCAGACGCGCAAGGGAGAGGTCGCGGGTTTAAGTTCTGGTGGAAGTAAGGAGGTGCATGCGGGGGGCATGTATTGAACGTACGGGAAAGGGAAGCGTGCGAGAGTGGTCCACCTAGTGATGATAAAGGGGGTCAAGCACTGTTAAAAGCTCCCCCGCGAATTATATATTTTTTTTATTTTTTTTGACTTTTATCAGCGCTTTTGATAAGCGCTGATAAAAGACCCATTTATTACGATTTTCTGAGCGCTAATAAAAGGGACCCCCCTTTATCTTCGCCTTGATCAGCAAAGCTTTTTTGTCAATATTAATTAACTTTTATAGCACTAGTAGAATCCATATTTGTAGTCGTGAGAGTATGTCTCATAGAAATGCTGTTTCAAAGTGACTCTATATTAAGTCTTGTTAACTCTATCATTTCCTCTTATAGCTCTGAAAATCTCCATTAAAGTGAAGTATATTTTCCTTCTCTAGTGGAAAACTGAGATATAATATGACTTTTTTCCTTTCCCCTTGTAAGATATCTTTCAGAGAGGGGGGAGATGGTTATTTGAAGGAATACCTAAATTATGGGCAAGCCTCTAATTTTGGGTAAGAACACCTTCTTCATTTTCCTCAGTCTGTACCGTATTATGGAAAAAAAATTCATCTTCTAATTCCCTAGAACTGGACTTATTTTTTGGAGTATCTTCTACAGTGGTGTTAATAACATTCACTGATACATAATGTATTGATGGCATTCTGTCAGTGTTTCTACTTGATTGTCTCCCTTTGTGTCTTTTACAAGACTTCATTATCCTATATAAAGAATTCCCTAGAATTGTTTGGCGGATAGTAACATGAATGGAATCATTGTTTAGTTTAGTTGTACGCTTTCCATGTGGCTTCATCCTTAATCGGTAGAAAACTAACTTCCATTGAGGAGGGGATTGTAGATGTGAAAAACCCACTAGCCTTGCAAGCTGGGGTAGATCTTGTTATTCTTCATCAAATATTTGAACATTGTTTAATAATTTGATGGTTGAATTGAAAGATCCCCCAACCTGGCAAGTTGTCGTGATTCTTGAACTGATATGGATGAAATTCATGCAACTACAATTTTGATTTTGTGGATTTTGGTTCAGACATTAGCTGGGTGCATCATCCGAAAATCAATTAAATCACCTATTTCAGAAGATCACTGTGCTATTTCAAACATTTTCTTCCTCTCATGCCTGACATCCTTTAAACGAGATGCCTGTTCAATATTCTCATATGCTTGATATAAAAATAGCTCAACAACTTCTTTTCTTTGGGCATGATTCTAATGAGAACTGGTTGAGTCCTGTTCTTAAGCGTACATTTGATTACATAAAAAACCTTTTGATTGGGGCCGGACGTGGGAAATAACATTTCATGAAACATATTTTGGTGGACATTCATGATTTTGGAGTGCAGTGAAATGCAATGCTATATATTCACCACATACTCTGATGCGAACACTAGATGGGGAATCAGAAATTAATAGGCATTGTCTCTTTAGAGCATTTATACATGTATACTTAAGGGTTCTCTGTTTTTTTTCAACCCTTGGATTTTGGGAAACTGAGAGAGATGCCAAGTAAATTTGGCACTACAACCCATATATTACTTTTACATGATTTTGATATTCATCATATGGTAATAATTTTGTTTTTTAAATGATAAAGAGTTTTTTGTAAGTTGAGAAGAATTTCATGAATGCAATCTTCTATATAAATTCTGGAATATCATACTGAGAATTTTCCAAAGGCCAGAACAAGACTGGTATTTCTCCATTAGCTAATTGTTTTTTCAGGTTTAACACATCTTCTTCATCTTTCACAAGAGATTTCTCCACTTGATCTGACCAGAGTGGATGGTCTATATTAGAAGATAAATGACCTAATGGAGGTTCGGAGAATGAATGTTCCTTTAAGACATCTTCTGGTTGGTAAATTGTTTCACCTGTCAATGACAAGGCATCTGACATGACTGGCCTTGTGTTTTCAAGTGCCTCAAGACAGGAGGGATTTCTTGTCGTTACATTGTTAATTATGGAATCATTTTTACAATGTAGAATAATACATCGTAGAGGACTTTCACAGCAAATTCCATCATGGGTAGGATCACCATGGTGGATTATAGTATGGGATAAATCTTCTTGCTCCTTGGTCTTCTGGACACCTTGAGGGTTTCCATGACTCTCAACTATAGATAGACACTTTGGATTGAATGCATTTTCATGATGAAATCCTTCATGATTAAGGGTTTGATGAAAATATTTGGAATTACAACTACCACTCCCAAAATTTGGTAATGAGTGGATATTATCTTGAGCAACAACAGGTAAATGTCTGAGGGATTCAAGAACTCCATCATTAAGAGGATCAACATCGCGACCTAGATCTTGATTTTCCAAAAATGGTTTGTGAGACATCTTCTTGGATGTTATATTATAATTAGTAGGGGCCACCTGCTGGGAGAAGTAGTTATAATGGGCATGTGTATCTGACTTCCTTTGAGTAGTTACTAGAACTGACCAATTAATACCAATTGGAAAGGGTGTATATTCCTGATATTGTTGTCCTTATGATATGGGGGAATATTCCCCATTACCCTCCTAGATTGGAACATAGGTTTTTATCTACTCTATGATGGCATGCTGATGTGTCATCCCATGTGTGGGGATAGAATTATACGTATGTTCCCCTAATATTGCTAATTAATTGTTAAAATATCCTGGCATGCTTTCAGATTATGGGTAGGGATATCTGTATGACCTTTAACCATTGATAAGATGTTTTTGGTGACTTCAGCGGCTGGAACGAGAATATACATCCATTCCATATCTGGAGTAGGTGTTTGTGACTGCTCCTATCCTCCTTTTCCTATCAATGGAAATTGACAGTACTCATTCATGGGGGCATAGGGTTGGTTCTATCCCGAATTTCTCGTCAGATATTTTTGACTGACTTCTCCGGGTGCTACCAAATGAGACTATTGGCAGGCTTGATGTACATTGGAAGGTTTATGTGAAAACTAGATATTTTCCATCATGTATGGTTGACATACTTCCTTCAATATTGGCAGATGATACTGCTAATAGAATTGGTGATTGTAAACAGGTGTATGTTTCTATTTACCATTTACCACCATATTAGATAGGTGGGCCTCTTTAAAGGCTGTCAGATGAGCCTGTTGACTGGCTGATAACATGTAAGCAAGTGTATGTGCGGGTTCACGATACTCCAAAAGGTTTATCTAGTCGGATTAGTGAGTTTCTATCAGATGAGTCTGCTCAGAAACACAATTAGGACGGATGGGTGTATGTTTCCGCTCATTGTTTTCCATTAAGATAAATTGATGGACTTCTCCGAAGGAGGCAGAGGTGAGAACCTTCTCCCTATTGACCAAACATTTTCCACGGTGGTTCATCTTTCTTTCTCGAGTCTAAGAGATCTGGGATGAACGTCTAGAGGAAACACCCCCATTATGTTGGGGGTTCACTACCGCATGATTCTTCTAGCGGCGATTGCTGATGGGAGTCATCAAGAAATACTCATGTATTCTTGTATCGAGGACTTGAGTGACCTCTTGATCCACCTCCCTATTGTATGAGAGGGATTGGTTGTTGTGTTCGGGGGATAAGGACCTGAAATGGCTAGAAAAAGTGGTTGGAACCATCTGTTTCTTGATCATTGGTCATCGTTGGCCAGATGATCTAGGATTTTTTTGACCTAGAGGGCTTATCAAGAATCCTCCAATGTCGGGATTGTACCATTCTAGAAATATTCTTTTACCAACACATTAGAGACAGAACCTTCATGATGATGAGTTGGTTATGACGTCCTTCTTGTGGATGGATATCCATATTGAACAGTAGTTGGGGAATTCACATATGTTGTCTTGGAGAAGGCCATTCTTTTGATTAAAAGGAGTTATGTGGAAAACATGAATAAAAAACAATATCTATTAAAAAAACATCTTTTTTAGATGGATACATGCATGATTAATTTTTTATCTTACCTTCATTTATCAATTGATAGGGTCCTAACATGTGGGTAACATTATTAACTTGGTTAAGGATTCACGTCGGGTTCACCATTTTGGTTTCTTAGTTCCTTGAAACATGTGTTCTAGTTTAAAGAATCACAATTTCCAGGAAATTTCCATTGGATTTATTTATGGAACTGGAAACATCAAAGTGTTCTTTATCCAAAGGATACCTACTTTCCAAAGTCATGAATTAATTAAGTTTGAACTTTATGATTCTTATGAACATGCATTGGTCAAGAGGATGGGAGGTCAGACTCATCACACCTTTTTGAGGGGAATTATTGTCTACTCTAGGACTCTATTTGTAATATTTAAGATATTTTCATGAATCCTTATTAATCTACCATGTATATCATATGTATCCCTTGGAATTTACAATCACTTATTAACATGTGTAAAATTTAGAACCATCAGTATGCATTCAAGGTTCTTCATCAATTGAAACATCTGTATGTATTCAAGGTTTTCCATCAATGGTATCCTCTAATATACTGATTAGAGATTCTTTTAATCATCGTTGTGATGATACTAGTTTTTAAGCCACTCAGTGGGGCACTCTAGAATTTATTTTCATCCAGGGAGACGATGGTTTTTTATCTTGGGATCGTGATCATAAAATGGTCTACCTACGTATCCTTGTGAAATTAATTATAACCCTCATAGTTTGATGTCTCTTAATAGGACACATCATACCTTTTATGGTCATGTGATAAGGACATCTAAGTGAAATGTGCTTGGTCAAAACATTGTGTGGGACTTACGCTGAAGCAGCCCGAGGAACTTGGAAAGGATATGAGTTTCCAAGAAGGATTAGACCCTATTTTGAATATGGCCCAAGGCGAACATGGTTGATTTGAAGTGTTGGGTTTGAACCTCAAGGAGTCTTCCAATGTATCCCATATTATTGGGAATCAAAGCCCACATAGATCAAAAAATATCATAGGAGAGTATGGTCCTCTGAGAAAGATGAGTTTGGGATTACTTCCTGAAAATGATTCCTTTATGATTTAAAAATTGAATTTGGGGATTATTTCCTAAGGAGGATGCCTAGTGAGCTCAGGACATGAGATGGCTTCCTACGTATCCTGGTTTGAACAAGAATTAGATTTCTAATAGTTCCTTTGGAGAGTATTCGTGAGCATGTTGTAACCATCACGTATTTCTAAGACCTTGTGAGTCATGATTTGTATGAGAAACAAGAGGATGTGAAAGATTCAACAATGTCACTTCACACTTTTCCTCCTCTACTGAAGGAAGAGGGCGCGTTGACTATGGAAGAGGATGAGGAGACAAACTTTCCCTCTGTTCTCTTAACATTGGATAGGGGTCCCAATGGAAGGAACAAGGGGTGAAGGTGAGGGGATTATACCAGGATGACTGCCATAAAATTGATCTTGGTAGGAATGTGGAAACTTAAGTGTGATCTGTACCTTCCCTATTATAATTTTAGGTTTCCTGCTCTTTAAGAAGGGCGAGGTCGAGGCCCAAACCCTTGTTTTTAGAACCGTGAACTTCCCAACACTATTTCTAGGAGAAACGTCCATGTGACTATGGATATAAAAACCCACAGAAACTCCATGAATACTAACCCCCATTATGAAAACAACATGGTAAAAATTTTACTGTATGAATAGAAACCCAAATTGGAGACATGCTGATGTGCCTTCCGCAAAGGTTTGAGAAGTCAGGAGGTTTTGGTGGAGGTCTCAACAAAATCCTTTTCAGAAAAGGGATCCAGTGAAGAAGTAGACTTGCCATGAATGGATAAGGAAGGCTTGATGGTTGTAAACTAAGGAGAGTGAAGAGAATAAGTGAATTAAATAGGGGCACCAAAGTAGAGAAGGGTGGACTAGTTTGGTCACGCAAGTAAACGTGTGTGACCTGATGTTCACTTAAGCGACGAACAACATGTATGGTAATACTTGGGTGAGACCTTGATCAAGCCTTCAAGAGCATTCACAGGTGATCCAAGAAGTGAGGAAATCAAGTTTTTGTGAGAGGAATGGGAGGCACACAAGTTTTTCTAACCTAGGGAGGTTGGGCGCATTAGGAGCAAAAGTGTTATGGTTTTCAAACACTAAAGGGACTTAAGTCCAATGATCCTCCCTCAAATCCTCCACTCAAGGTGTTTGAAAAACTACCTTGAATGTTTCAGAAGACTCGGGTGATGTATTAGGGTGACCATATTAGAAAAAGGCTTCATGAAAATCCGTCCGTACAAATGGGGGCCCCAAGGGTCTATTTATAGGAAAATAAATGTCCTCGGGTGAATTGAGTTGGGCATGAAAGTGACTTGTGTTCCAAATAGAATCATGATATTCTTGGGCGCGCAAGTAGGCTTCATGCCACTGGCACTTCTATTTGACTAAAGCGATTCACAATTCATGCCTCTGCAAATCTTGATTTATTTCTTCATGTACTTTCCCATTTTCTTTCTACGGGGATTCCCTTTGTCATTTTTTAGAGTCTTTGATGGAATGGAGTGTCAAAAACATTGTATACTAGATGTAATCTTGATGAAAAAGAAACATAGTTGGAAAATGATCAAACATTTTATAGGATTTAATATGTTCTAAAAAACACATATATATCCATTTAAAAAAATAAAAAAAAACTTTTGAATGGAGAATCCATGAGAATGGAATATTCGCCTAACTCATAAAATTATCTTTTCCCTAGTTATCTGTACAACTTATATAACTACTGTGAGCCATCTGTATATGTTTCTGAACTAGATAAACCTTCTCATATATCAATTCTACAAAATCTAATCCCATCAACTTCGTTTCTCCTTATTCATTATGAAAATCTAGTGTCCAACACCACTTTTCATATAATTCATTAAATGGTGCCAATATTACACTGTAATGAAAAGTGTTATTATATGAAAACTCTACCAAGAAGGATTTTTATCCAAACATCCCTGGTAATCAATTCATAATGAAAAAATATAATATCTTCTAGAGTTTGAATTTTTTTATAATACTACTAATTATATTGAGGATGAAAATATTTACTAAAATCTAAATTAGTACCCACTAACTTCTGATTCCATTTCAAAAAAATTGATTGCGAACCTGGGATCATGGCTTGATACATTTGAGATATGAAATCTATATAACATGACTATATTTTTTAGATAATGAGGAGGAAGATTGTATAATGTCATAACATTATGAATGGGATATACATGTCCATATTTATTCAATCGATCAACAATACCCCAAATCACAATGTAACTTCTTGATTCCCTTGGAAATCCCCCCACAAAATCTATAGTTATATTTTACCATTTTCACTTCGGAACAAAAAATGATAAAAATTACCATCAGTATATTCCATTCTATATTTATATATTGAAAAATCAAACACATCATTAAAGTCTTAGTAATGCATCTATTCATTCCATACCACCTATAATTCTACTTTTGTTCTCCATATATCTTAGTTCTTCCTAGATGAAGGAAAAATAGAAAACTATGAGCTTAACAAAAAAAATTATTAATCAATATGGAACTACAAGGCACACATAATCTTTTCTCAAATCATAAAATATCTTCATTATCAATAAAAAAATCAGAAATCGTAACCTTTTTGACATATTATACCATTTCTAGGAAAAAATGATCCAACTTCTGAGTTTTCATAATTCATTCTGACAATATCAAATAAACTAAAACTAGAAATAAAATAGTGGATGTCTGTACACACAAAAATGATAGGAAACTATTTCTCATATCATTGAAAAAAGGGTCACATTCTAAATGTAACATGGTTACTGTAACATTATTTTTTGTACAAAAATTACAAGGAAAATTATATTCCATTACAGCATAATAATGAATCATGTAATAATAAACCTTGGTCAGTTCTATCACTCTTATCTTTATCATGTTCAATTAATATTGAGTAAATATATTCGTCAAACATCTCTAAAAAGTTTATATTTTAATATTTACTCCATGCAGATAAATCCTACAAAATTTAAAACAAAAACCATATAAACTAATTCTAAATCATGCGTAGGTTAATTAAAATAATATTTTTTCAAATGATTTGCAAAAAGGATATTAAATTTTCATTCTAAATTAAGAAATAAAAAATTAATTTTAATAAATCATTACTATAGATGAAAAATACACTATTTTGGGAAGAGATGGCCAAATCTAAGGAATTCACCAATATTCTTTATACTTCCTAAAAAACAGGCACATTATTTTCTCCAAACAAACTTTACTCTTATTTTTGTTAACATAGTAAGTGGTCTATGTTTCCAAGATTAGTTTTTGAAAATCACTGGTAGTAACCCACTAATCCATGAAAACTATGAGTCTCATTGATATTTATAGGTCTTTTACATTAATCAACAACATATTTTTTTTTGAATGGTAAATAGGTATTGCATCATTAAAAATAATCTTTACATGGAAGGAAACTATTTGCGACAAAAATTCACAATTTATAAGTTTACAATATAGTTTCTTTTATTTTTAGGGTTTGCGATGAAAACCTTATGTGTATTTCATGTTCCTATTGATATTTATATTATAACAAAACACCATCAATAAGCATATCCAAATATTTTTCCAATGACTCAGGATAAATTATAATCACAAGGCCTAGAAACACAACTGGTTCATTAGATAAAAAATAAAATAAGTATAAACTCACATAGCCCATATCTAACCCGATATGTAGTCCTAAAAATTTATTATTCCTTTACATTCAAATTATGGTACTAAGAGATAAGGTCAATCATTGAAAAGAATAATATCCCCAGATCGGATGAAACAAATCATCAATATGATGAAAAAGATACTGTTTCATAATAGTGATATTATTCAAGGAAATATAATTAATGAAAAGTCTCTTTGAAACATATTTTTTTAACCGACATAATAGGACCACCCCAGGTTGAAGGACTAAGTCATACAAAACATTTATCTATGAACTCAAGCAATTAACTTTCCTATTCTTAAAGTACCACTTCATCCATTCAATAATGAGGATTAAAAATAGCTTTAACATCATGTAAAAAGTCTACAATCACACCATCCTCCCAATCAAGAATAAAATAATGAATTTCATTTTGAAATACATACATGTATTAATTTATTACTAGAAAACCATTAATTTTAATAGAGTAATTATTTAAAACAATATGATCTTGGTAACACTCACAACCATCTCTAATAAATTTCTCAGCTTCTTAGTAAGTTATCAAAGGAATGAAGTCACTAAACACAAATTTCAGGGTTCTTTAATCTATCATATCATGATAAAAGGAAACACAATTCTTACCAAGAATTATATAAAACTATACTATAGATAGTTTAACTATATTTACAGGAATGGACATCTCACTAATAATAGTTGGATTGTTTCAATAAATTATTGTTTCTTTAATATATCCAGCTAGTGTTTCTTCTAAAAAATCTATCTTAAATTCTTTAGGTGATATTACCAATATATATGAAAACGTTTCATAAATGAAAGAGATTTAAGATACATAGTCAAATAGGGT
Organism: Viscum album; assembly: GCA_963277665.1. Lineage (NCBI taxonomy): Eukaryota > Viridiplantae > Streptophyta > Magnoliopsida > Santalales > Viscaceae > Viscum > Viscum album. The sequence goes on from OY728125.1 coordinate 361,974,896, forward strand.
AGTGGAAAAATTCAAATAAACAAGTAACATACCAGTAAACACATAATTTGATGGCCTAACATAAACTATGTTAGTATAAAATGAATTTCCAAAAACTTTTTTTAGATCATGATGACTTTCCTCTTATACAAATAAATTCAGACACACATTAGTATAAAGTCAAAAATAATTGATTTTAAAACTCCTCAATCTTGAATGGATATATATTTCTCTATTCATTGGTTTTTCATGAATCTTTTATTTACAACCATGATCTCTATCATTGAAAATTCCGTATAGAAAATACTACCCAGGTCCTAGAAAATATTTATTTAAATTTTGTTTCCCAAATATGGACCATTTTGGGTTCCCAAATATGGAATTCAAAGCCTGTTTTTTTCTTTATCCTTCCACCATGACCTTTTCCAACTATTGTCATCTCTATGAACATACATGTCAGAAATCTCTATGTCAACTTCCTTAGAACAAAAAAACACATTATCATAACATTTAAATTATTGTGCTGACAATGATCTTCTTCAACAAGAATTATAACATTAATAAAGAATATTAATCATTCAATAATTTTTTTAAATAAAATCCGGCACATAACTGACTAATATTTTGATTTTTTCTTCATATAAAGAATAGAATATTCATCATTTTCCCTTATTTCTTGGAATTGTTTTTCATCTAGAGTCAAAAAATAATTGTAAAATATTTCTCAAAGAAATTATCCTTTGTTGGTTCCCATTATATATAATAAATATCATATTTCTATATGGTACTCTTGACCAAATACCACCATCAATCAAATTCACCTTCATAATGATAAAAGGATAGAGTAACCTTTTGGAATTTTGAACATCCCATGATATCAAATTTATTCTCTAGGTCAATAATTGATCATTCTACTATCATCGGGTTTGAGGATAAAATAAAACATGGGGGGCATTGCCTCCTGAAATTTTAAATAATATATTTATTCCATCATAGTGGATCATGTTCCTCTCTTGCAAGGATACCATCACAATTTATATCTTTTCCAACAGATCATTCATTACAGAAAACTATTTTATTTTGATTCCAAAAATCTCATGATGCCGAATAGGGAGCATATATTACTCTTGGTGACTTCCCACTATAAATACCATATTTCTTATATTGAAAATAATTCTTAATTGAAGGAATTTAGATTATGAAACAAGGAAATCATTAAATTCAATATCATTTATACTTATCTATATTGTAAAATACTTCCACTGTATGATATTATCATTATCCTAACATCTAATGTTATCTAAACCAATGTATGCTAAAAAAATTAGGACATGACCATATACATTACATAATAAATATTTTTAGTTAATAAATTACTTTATTTAACTTATATGATCTTTTTAGGTTTATAGTTTTTTAAAATTATTTTATAACTAATACATTACAAAACCATATAATACATTGAGGACACATCTGAAGCGAATCCATTTTTTACACTATATAAAAATTTAAAAAAACCATTATTTATTTATTTATAACTCTTCATTACATTCAACATGACTTCAAATATTCCCTTATCCATCACATGGAAAACATTTACAAAAGTTAGATGATCCCAAAAGGTTCAGTAAGGGATATAAAATGAAAAAGAAAACCCATAGCCATTTGATATAATAGAAACCCATAAAATATTTACCTTTATATAAAATTTAATAGACCCATATAAATAAAATATTTTCAAATGAAACACATACATTTTTCTCAAATAAAACATTTTAAACCCACAATAAGTAATTAAAATCGTTTCTTGGTAACATAGAGAAACACATTCATAACCTTTTTTAAACCGATTGAAAAGTCAATGGAGCCTAATTAAACTCATAGGAAAACACGTTGTTGAATCCCAAATTACATCCTATAAATAAAATTAATATTTCACAATTCATCAGAGTTATATCCATGATCAGCTAGCGTATAAGTTGTAATGGGATCACCCAACACTATATGGGCCTCAACAATGTATAACATGTAATGGGAGTAACCAACATTGTATGAGCACACAAATTTCTCATGTATAATGAATATGTACCATATCATGAATAAATATTTTATTCGTGAACTTTTAAATTATAAAACATTTGGAAAACTATTTTTATCTGAAAAAAATCACTTTTTGATTTCAAAATACCCTATTCTTCTAAATAAAATTTCAATATAAAAATAGATTTTTCTTTTAAAAACCATTTTCAAATATAGAAAACTAAAATACAAGAGAAAAAGTGTTTTTTATTGGATGAAAACATTAAATAATGTCTTATAATATAGAAATAAATAATGTCCACAATGATGGGAATGTTATTTTAAGTGTGTGAATTATGAATATGACATTATTTTTGTTATTTTTCAAACTCTTCTGTATAAAACATAAAAAATATTTCCTTTTAAAAATATTTGAAAACATGTTATAAGTGAGAAAAATGAACTTTATATATCATTTTTATACATATAAATAATTTCAGAAAAATAATTTTGTTTTGAAAAAATGGATAATGAATAGAAATAGAGTTGGAAAGAAAGATATTAATAGATAGAATTTATAATGAATACCCCCAATCACTTTGATTTTTTTTGAATCATAATCCCCATTAGAGGATGAAATTTAAAAAATATTAAAAAAAATTAGGATAGAGTAATTTAATGATATAAAATGTAAATGCTTATTTTCTAGACCTTTTCAAATAATATAGGTTTATTAAATTATGATATCACACAAATGAATGAAATTGAGACAAAGACCCCTACCATGAATATGAATTTTTATCTATGTCATTATATTCTTGAAAAATAAACATATGATAAGTATTTAATTACATTTTAACTTTTTAATATTTATTTTCACTATTATTTTACTTTTACTAAGTTTAAAAAAATACATAATCAATTAGTTTTATGTATGATGTTTTTATAATTTTTAGATTATGTGACAAAAATGGAATTGGTTGGTCGACTATGGTAAAAATGACAATTAAATAAAATTATATTGAATAATATATATATATAATTATCATATTTTTAGATAATTTATTCTTACGAAACCTATCATGAATAATTTTTATCAAAAATGAAATGATGTAACGATATTGGAGGAGGTAGGTCGTACATATACATGAGTAACATTTCAATTTTTCAATTCTCATTATAGTAAGAAGGTATGTAACAATTATCATTAAATAATGATCATAATAACATAAATTACAAATTATTAGTTTATATATACATATTTATATCATTCATGTGTTATGATTATGAAAAAACTAATCACATCTCTTCAAGGAGGCAATAATCCACACGTCCACATATGATGTTGTCATTTTTTCGGTGTGTTAAAAGATATAAATAAAATGATATATTATGTATTTTGAGACATGAATATTTCATTAATATAATGAATAAATCATGTGCATAAAATATATTTAATATATTTACCCTTATTACCTCCCACATAACATGTTAGTGAAAGATGAATCACATCACTTCATGTGGCGGTAGTCCACCATACACACGAGCGACATTATTGTATCGATTATGTATTTGAATAATATATATATATATATATGATATAATGAATAAAAATATATAATCATGTTATAAATAAAATATATAAACTATATATCCATCATCATACTCAACTGTGATTAGTGGAAACAGAAAAATGAGTTATATCATTTTGCGAGGCGGTAGTCCACCAGACAAAAAATGATGATTTTGAAGCACATTTGATGAATATATGAGTGGTTGTTGGTTATAACATTGAAAAAAACATATATGTATATATAATATATTTATTTTAGTATATATTATTTTGAGAAGAATAATTTAAAAGGGGGAGGAATAAATATAAAAACACTCATTAGGGAACATTACCTTGTTTTCGAGTAACTCTTTTATGTTTTCACCAAAGTCATTAGTTGGTCAGATTTCATCCCAAAATAAAGATAATAGGGCTATTTAATGTAATTTTTGAACTGTTTTGGTCATGTATTGAAAAATCCATATAGGTTCGAATGTCTGAAGAGGGGATGAGAGGTGGTGGATTTATATAGGTGGGGTGAGTTTCATACATTTAATTTTTTAAAATATTGAATTCCACACAAATATTTTTTATGAAACCAGGAATTAATAAGGTTAAATTATCTAATATAGAATACATAAGGTCTAATTATGGCAAAAACATGGGGTTTGGAAATGTATTTAGGTCATTATTATCTTTATGTTCAATGTTTAAAACCCTAGAAAAATCATTTTACCTTAATCGTTATGAATAAATTTAAAAATTTCACCAATAAATATCATCAAAATTTTCGTTTCCATTATAATAAATTATGAATTAATAATATTCCACATATTTTATCCATTTTTTCAAATTCAATGAAATGAAATTATAAAAATTAATATAATATTAATCATGCATATGTGGCGAGATAAAGTCTTTTTAAGAAGAGTATTTTTTAGAAAATGATGGGTATTTTTTAAATCATTCAGTTATAATAATCATTTTAGGAAACTCAATTTTTAGTTATGGATATATAATATATATATTTCAATCAATATATTCCAAATAATGTATTATTTTAATTAATTGGAAAGGGGAAAATTTTTTCATTTTAAAACTGTTTTAAAAAACTGGTTTTAAACACTAAAATAAATCTTTTACAAAAACCAATATAAAGTTGATTAAAAAGTAATTAAGTGGATTAAATATTACTAAATAATAAATATTTTATATGAAAATAAATTGAATAATAATTTTACTTTAAAATTAATTTAATTATTAAAAATTAATGAATTGTTAAGAAATCTTTATTTTCACTAATCACTAAAAATCAATATATTCAGAAAAATATAAATATTTCACCCAAATTATATTTTCATATTATGAACAAAAAAATTATAATAATTTTATCAAATTTAAATTTAAAAAGATAGAAATTAATCATTTAAATAAAACCTTATAATAAATTAGTATAGTTAAACCTATTTCTTATTTGATTAAAAATTAGTAAATAGTTTTTTTATAACTAATATTACTATCTAATTCAAATTAATAAATAATAAAATGATTTATTTATCATTATTTCAGATTTTAAACCTGTGTCTTATACGTATTTGAGATTAGGTTCATAGAAATGTGTGTAATATTGTCAAACATTAGATGATAAATGTCCTTCACAAGATCAATAATGATAGATAATCAATTTGTGATACATTCCATGAATTGAAGATAGTCAAATTAGAACATAAGGGTGGATATTAAGTATAGAAGTACATTGTTACTCAGATACATGAATATTCATGGTCCTACAAGGAAAAAATCAACCATTTGTGATGTATATGTCATTAAATTTATCAATATATACACTCAAATGAACAATATAATCATTATGAAACACATATTTGATGCTCCTTAGAAGATTGAAATTTATTAAAGAAACAGAATAATTAACATTTTCACTATAAAAAATTGTGATGAATTATAGTTTAAGGTATTACACATTCTATTATTTTGATACCTACTTAGAAAAACATAGAATAAATCACTAAACATACACCCCTCTCTAAAATATTGTTGTCGAGATGAAGAATTAAAGAACACTGTATATGGGTGAAACCATGAAATATGATAGAATGATTTTATACTTATTTTGGAGGGACGTAGTGTTCAATTCTACACATATTCAAAATAGGTTTTTAGTTATACATTAGATATAGAAGACTCCATATGAGATGTAGTACAACAAAACTACAATAACAAAAAACATTGAGGTATTTTCAATCCATTATTACTAAATAATATGGAATAAAAATATACAATAGTTTTTTGAATGAGTTAATGGATGAATTTGTCAAGGATACTATTTCAGTGAAATCAGGTATATGTGATAGAGAACAAATCAATAGAACAAGGTAAAAAAATTAATGAGATAACTATATATGATAATTTTATTATTAATGAAAAAACATTTCAATAAGTGAATGTAAGGATGTAGAAACATGAAAACCATCGAATAATACAATAATAGTCCTTCTACAATACACAATTATTATATATTGAGTGAAATGAACTTGATGAAATCAAAATCCAAGGAAATTTAATATGTGAATATATATATATATATATATATTTTTAATTAAGATAAAAAAAACCCTTTTTGGATATTTAAATGTGCCCCTAAATATTTGGAGATATATTTATTCCAAATATGAGAATTATGAGTTTAAGTAATGAAATTTATACACAATCACAATTATTTATACATGAAAAAGTTAATTGGGAAACATTATATCATATTACTATCCTCAAGAAAATGGGTTCTCAATTTTTATTGGATCAATCTATACTAAAGGGACTCTCTTTCTATCATCTAGTTGTGTTTTATTATTAATATTATTACTATTAAATATTAGAATCAGTGTGAGTGGTGTAATTATTGGGAATCATGTGTTCAAGATAATAAATGCCCCAAGGACCTGCATTGATTTTTAGATAGTAGTATATAATCAATACATATAAAAAATGACTATTTTGCAATGATTATGTTAAAAAATTGTGGATGAACATTGAAAATATTGACATGATCTTATATCATCATTTATTTCTTATTATTTGGTAAATTCTGAGTAAATTAACTAAATAGGATCATGTATTTACTAAACACATAGTTTTGTTTAAAATAAATTATTTGTAATGAGAAAGTTACATGAATTTACCACTCCGTTTTACTTTATCCAGCTAGTTTTTGATGATTTGTTTAATTCATATAGGGAAAATTAAGATATATGGTCATGAAACATGAATATATAATTGAGATTGTTAGTTTTTTCTTTTTAAAATGGTTCAAAAGCCTTTTTTTTTGTTACAAAATATTTTTAAAAGTTGTCATATAATTTAAATGGAAATTCTGTGTGGAATTTTATTCAATTATATTGATGATTAGATTTATATAGAAGATTATGTAGAATTTATTCAGACAACTTTTCATGATGAATTTCATGAATGGTTAAGAAATCAATGTTTAGTTATTAAAATGAATTTTAACATCATATTAATATATATTAATTATTCTTTGAACCATAGATATAGGATGATATCTATAATATAATAAGATCATCAGTACAGACAAATTATGGGGTTTCAAATATTTAATGAATTCAATATATCACCATGTTTCATTGGATAAAATATTCATTACTCACTCAATTTGATGATATTTTATTTATATATGTTTCTCATATTTTTTTCATCCCCCATGTTATCTATAGTTATTATTTTATCCATTTTGAATGTATTTAATTATTAAGAATCATTTTTTATAAATCTAATCTATCATTGTTTTTATGTAATTTGGTACATAATTTTTTTTGTTTCATTCAATCACATAATTTTTTTATAATCTTCCTTAATTGTTGATGTTGAATGCACAATTTTTATTTATTAATAATTGATGTTTTTAAATAAAAATTTCATTTCGAAATCATGGAATTTTTTTTGGAAGTGAAAATTTTATCTAATTTTTTTTAAACATATGTGTTAAAATAATTATATAATATTCATGATGATGATGAAATACTTGTATGTGTCAAATTAATGGAGATATAGTTCCATTCATGTGATTCCATGAATTTGAACATATAATTTTGACCCAAAATAACAATTATAATAGTGAACCTCATTTATTTTTATTAAATTTAATTACTTTCGGTCACTTTAATTATTCAATAAGTGAATTATTTATTTAACAAATATCTAGGATCAAGGGTAATGGGATTAAAATAAAATATAATAAAAAGCTTTAAGTGGGATATAGCGTTGAGTGGAACTATAATCCCAGTGAAATCCCTCTAGAAATTCAATTTAGTTTTTTTTCTATAGTACCAGGTGAATCATACATCTATATGGGGTTGGTTAATGTTTTAACATCTGTTTATATGAAATAAACTGAGTTAAACATTTTTACACCATTTAATCTATTGGAATATAATTATTAAATAATAATGATCATTCATTATCACTCTCAATTCTTTACTCCACATGTAATGTATATAATGAAAAACGAATGACAACACAAAATATTTTTTACAATGACCAGCCCCAATTTTGGAAACCCCCTCTTTGATTTATTTGGCTATTAATCACAACCATACATATTCACTATTCACATTTGTGTTACAATATTTTAGTTGTCATCTAAAACATAATAATATGTATTATCCTTACACCAAATTCTCATATCACATTGGTGAAATAACTATCTCCCAAAACCAATATATATATCCCATCATGTATAAAATAATTTTTTATATTGGAACCACCGATCGTCATGGGTTCCTTCAAATTAAAAAAAACAGGTATTCGAGTACCAACATTATCCATTTTATATCAACATGCATTTTGACCTTATATAATAATTTAATAAATATTACTTCTAGATCAATCACACATTATGTACATTATTATTTGGATCTTCTATATATTGTCTTGGATATTGGACTTTTTTCTATATAATTTAATTTTATAAATTATGAAATCCACTTACTTCTTCCTTGGAATAATGTGTTCTATTCTTCATTAGTCTATATAATCGTTTAATGTGAACTGATTAACTTATTCCTCTCCATTTTATTTTAAAAAGTATCCACGAATATCATCTATTTTCTATATTAGAATACATGAATATTGTTATCATTTAATTTAACATATTTTTATTTCAAAAATGTTGTTTAGTTAGGGTGGTTCATGAGAGTTAATTCTTGTAATATGGTATCCAAAAGTATAGTATTCCAATCCTTGGAATATCCTTGGAGGATTTATTACATCGATTGTGACACTATGACGATTATGGTATGATTTGATGCATGTGTGACATAAAATTAATTTATATATACATGAAATATGTAGAGTTATGTATCCTCATGATTCAAGGTAAGATGATGCAAGCATTGCACTACACTGGGTCTTGAGGCCATTATGGGCCACTTGGACATGGGCCTACAAGCTATGTAATGGGTTTCCCTAAATAAATAGAATGAGGTATTTCATTTCATAATACAAAATAGGCTTTTACCCCAACATTTAAATAAATGATGGGAACATGGGATATTTTATTTTAAATTATAACTAAATCAATATTTATAGTCAACCACTAATAACACTCTTAATAATATTGTAGTTTTGATTTTTCAAAAACAAAAAAAAATCAGAAATAATTATATCTAACTCTTCTAAAATCATAGATAAAATAATGAAAATAACATCATTAATTTTTAATGAATATCCCTCTTAAAATTGTATCAATGTGTTTTAAATCAAGACAATTTCTAATGTAACTCTATATATTCTAAAAATATATCATCTACATAAGTTACACATACTCTTTCACTTTTATGTATAACATTGTATTTGTATATTAATTTATATAACTTTTTATATTCCATGAAAATTTTATCTCATCCTATCATTTCATATAATATTTTAATATTGACTATTTCATTATTCCAAAACTCTATTCAAGCATCTACTTATAACATCTCAATATATCAACATAAATTTTGGTCGAATCATCCTTTAATTTCATGGTATTTTGGAAATTATGGTTTCTTATATAATATGATGCATCTATCATCCAATATTCTAAAAATATGATATTTCATGACTTTTATTTTATCAAGGTTCTTTATTCCATGTAGTGTGACCTCAAATCTTCTTCTATTCATCATTCCCCTCATTTCATGTTTAAAAGGTTAATTATTTTTACAATTTTTTCTTTTTCATATGATAATGTCATCATAAAAACTGAATATCAAAACATATGGTTCATTTAATTCTTTCTCACCTTCCACTACAATGTCTTGTAATTATTTAAAATATATATTCTCTATCCCATCACCATCTTATAGAGCCTCCCCCATCAACTCTTTAATTTATTTTCTTACTTACACTTTCATACTTTAATAAATTCTTGAATGGAATCCTTTTTTTATCATATCAATTTCTAGTACCCCTTCTAGATTCATTACATTTTTCTCATCTATGATTTTGGTTTTGGAATCAACATCTAAAAAATTTATCTGTAAATCCTATTTTACATTAAACCCAAATGTTAAACATATTCTTAGTTTTTACATGACTGTTTTTAATCTCTTATATTTATTCATTCATAGTATAGGATCTTCATCATATTACACAATAGGGGATGTTCTGATGTTCTTATAATTATTACATAGTAATCATTCTATTTTTATTTTGAGTACCCATCTCTTGAGATGCACATGACTTTGGAAAATACTTTTAAATTTTTTATTTTTTTTACCATGAATCAAGTTTTATTATGAAATCACCGCTCCATTTATTCTAAATAATGATTTATTCATGAATTATCAGCTTTAACCATTTAGGTATTCTAAAAAACATACCAAATCGTAAAAACATGGGAAAATTTTGATCTTTTAAGTAAGATTCATTTACTCTAACTTCACCATGCATTGTTTATCACTTTTCCTAATTATCTTTACCAATGTTTTCATTATGATAACATTCTAAATAAAAAAATCATATGTAATTTATCAAATTTTCTATATGATTTATATTTCTATATTCTTAATCATTATAGGTTATTATATTATTTATTGGGTGACTTATGGTTATATCTAAATCCCTAAAATTATATTTTCTTCCAAGATCTCTTCTTCATGTAAACCATAGAACTTGATTTATGAAAATTATTCCATTATATTATCATGTATGTAAGTAAATATTTAATATCATGTTCAACCAATTGGGTCATGAAAAACCATACCTTATTCCACCAGAAGTACCTACCAATGAGTGAATTAACAAGAACTCAATCATAAATGTCACATTCAGATACTCTGACTTTTGTTAACGGTTAACATCTTTAGCGTTACTTCAAATTTTAGAAATATATTTTGTTTTCTATACTTGTTCATCATTAAATAATTTCCAAAACTTTTAGATTAATCCTAGTTTATTGATAATCAAATGTGAATGAAAATTTTTTATGGATTAATATTAATAAATTAATCCTTTATAATTTAGACCCATTACCTCTAAGATTCTATATTACATCTTTTAATATATTTTCTTTTTATTTTAGATATATAAAATAACTATCATAAATACACATTTGAAGTAGATCTATTACCTTTCTTCTCTGAAGAGCTAATATCGTATTTGTTTAATTCTACAAATCCATAGGCATATTAAAATTTAAATGAAACTCATTCAACTTTCTCATTGATTCTTTCATTAATTGAAGGGTATTGTAAAAAATAAAACAGTAATTAATGCAGACCTGTAATTAGATACTTTTCTCTCTATCGACTTCTTGTCAATTATAATATTATTTTGAACTGAATTTAATGTCTGAAATTTTGATTTAGAAGATTAACTTCTAATGTTTCTATTAATTTTTTGTTTTGGAATTAAAAAAACCATTCTTTATATATAGTTTTCTTACTTTTTATATCCAAATATTTTTAATTTTTTTTGAAGAAAACAAAATCATTTAACATAAATTGAATTAGTTCTAATGTTTTCAGGAATATAAACTAAATCTCTTAAGTATTAATATTGTAATGGGTATGGATATGATAAACATCAAATTAACCTTTATCAAATCAAATATAATATATTCTACCAATTAGATCATATTGAATTTTTTTATAATTGGAAATATTTTGGAACTCATAAACATCAGACTCATACATGTTAAGATCTACACCATGAAATTCAAAAGAAAGTGTGTGAGAGTGACTTATTTCAAATTATGTATATAAAAAACTTATTTATAAAGAAAATAAGTTATTTTTCACTGTAATTGTGTAAATCAATATGAGGCAGGATAATTATTTATAAAACAACCATTGAATTTCCCTCTATCAATGTCTTTATGACAAACTCAGAGAAATATTACTCTTGGAAAGGTTTGCTATAAATAAAATGTCATTTTATAAGATTGAAGTTGTTGATTCCATTTTTCTCTAAGATTTTATAAAGTATACAGTGAGTGAAAAACCTTTTATTATTAACTTTTATTTCACTAGAAAGACTATTTATTAAGATAACCTTTTCATCTTTCCTTTATAATTTTTCTTATGTAATTCCTTTGTGCATTTTATTATGTTATTATGATTGAGGGCTTAAGTCTAGGGAACACAAGGATTTTGTGATAGAATATGATCCACTAGATTGGGGGATATTTAGTATAAGAATAAATATAATATAATCATCATATCGAGGACTTTACTTGTTAAGAAAATATATAGTTTCTTGTAAGTATAAAACAAGGTGTACATTTATCTAGATTTTGTGGCTACCTTTATGTTAAGGATAAAAGATATCTGTTCAATTATTAAATATATCTAAGTAATCCTTATATTTATTTAATTTTTTTAAATGTTTTTACAGTTATTTTAATTGCACTATACATATATGTTGTAGTTTTACCTAACTACTTTCATTATAATAAATATAATCTATTTTACTAATCAGATCTACTATAAATCCAAGACATACTATTTTAATCATATCTATCATAAATAAAGCCTATCTAGTCTGATTTAATAATATAATTTTGTATTACTATTTATTAAAGATAAAAAATGGAAATATATCTTCATTATGATACTTTGAATATTGAAATGATCAAAGACTGAAATCATTCCTTTTATATAAATAGATTTTTTAATTGATTATTTTAAATACATTTAAAATAATGTCTTTAAAACATTAATTCAACCCTATTGTAATTTATCCATATTGAATACATTATTTTATCCGAATTTCATTATATCCCAAATTGATATCCAAAAATTGAATTTTGAGACGAATTATTCTGGTCAAATAATTGATGATCCATTTATTATCTTTACTATTACAATTTAGTTAAATTTTGTTAAAATAACATTTTTATAAATACATGTTACACTAAATATTATGGTGGAAAATAATTCATGTATCTATTTTCAAAATATTGTTGGACTCAATGTCATATCAATAGATAGTATGAATCTAAATAGACCTCTTATTTTTGATTCTGTTAAATATGAATATTGAAGGGATAAAATGAATATTTTTTGATCAACTCAAAATTTGAAAATTTTGTCATTCTAACTAGTGATTATTAAATACATGATAAAGTATTTAGAGATTTGAATACTAATGAAAATCTGGAATATCACTTGAATAACAATGTAATAAACACTTTGGTATGTTCTATGACCTGAAAAAAATAGATATATATTATATTGTGATGTACAAAAGTACTACATTGAAACTTTTATAATTCACTCACTTTAGAATATCAATAGTTGTTAAAACCAGGAGATCCCTATTAGAATCTAAATATTGAGATTTTTTATATATTCATGGAGAATCAGTGGATAAATAAAATCAGATATTTATACCTATCATAAATAGTCTCAATCAATTGGAGAGAAAGTATTTGATGGTAAAATTTTCATGGGGAAGATAATAGATATAATGCCCAATAAAAGGGAGTCTAGTAGAACATCGATTCATGAAACAAATAATCTTAATAATATCACATTGGATGATCCTATTGGAACCATGATCCAATAAGATATTAGGTAAAAAAGGGATTCTAAAAAAGATATTAAAAATAATGGAGGTGTTTCTTTCAATACTATTAAAATTCATACAAAATTTCAGACACCTAATTTTTTTTGAAGACTTCAAGAAAGGAAAAGGTTTCTATACAATCTGATTCTATTTTTCCTGAAAAATATTAAAATAAACTAGAAAATATTTCATAGAGGATGAACATGATCATTGATAAAAAAGGCTTTTGGTATTTATATAATAAAAGTAACAAGGAAATGAATGAAAATAATTACCCTAATTTTACTTGTTATGAGTGTTAATGAGATGGAAAAATTAGACCTGATTATCCCAAGATAAAAATAATATACAATAATTAAAGGAGTTATGATAGGAATCAGAGATAGTATTATATGTCAAAAGGATGGAATGTTCTTACCAAAAATTATCCTCAGAGTGTATCTAGAGGAGATTAATCAAATATGTAACATCCCAGGTAAATAAATAATATTTACTTTTCAAATTTATTAATATTTGTGAATAAAATAGTAATATTACTTTAAAGGGGATGCTATGTTGGATGACGTACCCTATATGCCACAATGAGTTTCTTTGAAATCTTACGATGCACACTAATAATATAATAATATTATTGAAATGGTTGAAAACTCAAAGCCGATGTAATGGTGGGAATAAACATAACTAACTAAAAAAATGATTATATATGTTTGTTAAATATTTTTACATTTATCCAATAATTGTTAGAGGATTAAAATGCATATGAATCCAATTTTAAGAATAAATATTCTAATATTCTTTAAAAGGCCGATTAATCGCCTTTTGATGGTGAACCCTTTTTAAATCTAACTGTTTTCACTTTTATATGTCATATTTGAAAAATAAAATCCTTCCATATAATCAAGAAATCAAAATTTACTTTGTGTAATGTTTTTGGTATTTTTCCGATAAAGTTCATTTTTTTAAAAATGCTGTATTTTAATTCAAAACCTCTTTTTAATATAATTTATTTCTATGGTTAGATTATATTTTTAATTTGTTTTAAAGTTTAACTATAATATATATTTTCCATTTAATCCAATGGTGTTTATTAGAATTAATTTCCCTTTGAAATTTTACGTAAACAAGTGTCAATCCTTTAATAGATATTGTTTCTTAAAAAACACGCTCTTTGTTTTGACAGCGTGAATTGATTATAAAATTAATTAATGAAAATTATATGTTTTTAATTTGATAAAATTGATATCATTTTTGAATTTGGAATATTCAATATATCTTAGGGTGAAGTTTTGTTATGTTTCTAACAAATGTTCATTTTTAATGAATAGTGAAAAATACTACATTTTAATTCAAAACTCCCTTTTCATACAATTTATTTATATAGTTAGATTTTTATTTTAATTGGTTTTAAGGTGTAATTTAATTATGTTTGTATCATTTAATACAATCTTGGTAATTTTATGTAATTTCACTTTTAAATAGTATGTCAAAACAAATCAATCTTTTGATAGATTTTACTTCTTAAAACCCCATCTTGGGTTTTGACAACGTGATTTATTTTAAATTAAATACTCCAATTCCTATGTTCGGAATTTGATAAATTTTATTCCATATTTTTAATCAGAAGGTCAAAATTAGTTAATTAATAATCTTTTGTTTTTGGACATTATGAATAGTAACAACAGTAATTATCTTTAATTATCGTGATTAATTAGTAATCGGGTAGTTAAGGGTAATAAAATAACATAATAATAATATAAAATTACCCCAAAATGTGTCATAATTCTATTGGCTGTGTCATGTAAGACCATGGTATTCCTTGAACCATATTTAGGGCCCCATGGAATAACTTTAGTGTGATAGTGACTTTTTATCATATTTTTTTAAATAAAGGAAATATAACAAAGGTTTGTATATACGAAGTAAAACAATTTTAATTTTGTTTACATAAATGATATATTTGACTATAAATAGTAATTGGGAGGATAAAAATATTTCCTACATGATGGTAATTGTTTTATAATTTTTAGACATTAAATAAAAAAAATTATTTATTACCCTGTGATGATGCAGTGATTACCTCATTAATGAACAATTTAAATAAAATTAAAATATAAGGTAAAATATAATACTTAAAATTGTCAAAAACCTATTTTATGGGTGGATTTATAATCCTTATCACCATATCTTAGAAAAATATAATTTTGGGACCTTTAAAACCCGAAAATCATTTTATAATAAAGTAACATTTCATGAATTTCTTAGAGTGCCCCTCCTCCCTCTTATAAATGGCCCCACCTCTACCCCTTACCCACACCTCTCAAGCCCTTGGATCGTCCAAAATCTAATCATATTGTCTCTCCACATACCTCTATTACTCCTATAAGACTCACTTTTGGCATAAGTCTTTTCAAGAAAGACTTTGGGCTCAAATCAAAAAGAGTTGTTCGATTTGAAGGTAATGTCTTCTCTTATGTTATTTTGTTTTATTTTTCTTCTCCAACCCCTTAAACTGTTTTTATTCCTTTCTTGTGTAACAAAACTAGTATCTTCAATATACTAGGATATTTTTATGAGAAGTATTCGAGCTACACTCATACACACATCCATCAAATGGGTAAAGAACATACTGTTTCTGTGGGTGGCGAATTACTGCCTCATGAAATGATGATTATTCAATCTCCTTTTAACACCGCTCATGGTGGCCATTAATATGTCTCTGTATTTATATATGATATATATATTATGTTTATGTTTTCTGTATGCTTCTGTATTTTTCATTTATGCCATACCTCTATGGTTTCCATAATGGGTAAATGCGACAATTTCATTTTTGGAAGTGCGGACTACCGCCCCCTCAAAGTGATTTGAATCGTTAATGCCATATGTGGCATGTATAAAGGATGGAGTTAATGTCACGACCCGCCTTCACCAAAAGGAGGGAAGGGTCAGTAGGTTGCCAGGCCCTTCCTTCTTTAAGTTGAAGGAGAGATAATGACCCCCGAAACCCGCCTTCAATAGGTCCCGGAGTGGCGACTAGCACCAAGGGTATAGGAAACTCTCGCAAATGGAAGGAATTACCCTTTTTTTATAGGATCGAAAGATAAGGAGGAGAAAGCCCAACAACACCAAGGTAGAAAGAAAAGTAAAGCCAAAAGTAAACCATTCCCACATGCATGTTTCAAAAGTGAAAGCCACGAAGTGCAAAAAGGTGTCTACAAGGTAAGTACCAAAAGAAAAAGAGAACAACTGCAACTGCTCCAAAAGTCCGAGCTAGTAAGGTCCTGCGTGATCCCCGAAGTCCTCCTGGAAACCTAAAAGCAGTTTTATATACGTAGGGTGAGCATACAAGTACACTCAATAGGGAAAACCAAGACTCTCGTGCACAAGTGGGGGAACGTACTAAAGTCCCGTGAGAAAAGAGAAGAACCAGAAACTAACAAGGCAACTATCCATCCCAGGCCTCACCAAGGCTCGCTCCCCCAAATAACGCAAGTCAAGTAATATATATATAAGAGCACATCGATGTTTGGGTACCCCACGCCACTTTCCCACTGGTTATTGAGACATCCTACGCATCGGACCAATCCCGCCATTCTTACCGCAGTCCCACTACCACACCCGCCCGCACACACCTGGGCCACAACCACACGCAGTCCCACTGCCGAATCCTGCCCGCACACACATGGGCCTCAACTACATGCATTCCCACTGCCGAATCCCGCCCGCACACACCTGGGCCTCAACTGTCATATGTAATCATGCCTGAGAACACCTAGGCCAGAGCAACCACCGCCACGCCCGACGACACCTGGGCCTCATCCCGAAGACACTTGGGAAACCACCTGCCGCACACACCTGGCCAACCACCACAACACCCCGCCCGGAGGTTCTTGGGCTAATAATGGACTTCAGGCCATCACAGCCTGCCCGAAGGTACTTGGGGCTATCCGGGAAAGGGAGCAGAAAAGGAGCTAATAACCAGCCACTAAGGATAGTGTTGGGAAAAACACCCTTCCCCCATAAATGGGGGGTGTTCGGCACTGAGTGCTCAACTTGGGTGGGGCGCGAATAAGAAACACAAAGCTACAAGTATAGATATAGGTAACAAACACTCACCCAAAACTTAGGTTTTCCTAGCCAACCTACAGAACACCACACCACTGCGTTCGAGTCACAATTCACGACCATTGCCCACAAGACCATTCTCCCATTCTTGTTTCACGTTCAGTCAAAATGTTCAATTAATTTTAAGCACTACTGGGCAACTACCATAAGCATAACCAAGGAAAGTGTCAAAAAGCAAGGATCAACCAAAACACTCACACCCGGTTCTGTTAACAGAGGATATCTCCCCAATTTGTGATATTTCGAGTAACCACCCGGATTTAAAACTCACAACCATCGAATCCATACCAACATGAGATCCCATCCCCAAATTGACACAGCCACCGAGAGTATAAACAGAACATGGGATCCCATCCCCTCCCACATTTCCAGCAATCGGCCCGAAAGGAAAACAACCAACCACCGCTACCAACACAAGTCAGGAATTTTCAGATTTAAACGACTTAACACACTCCATGATTTCAAATTCCGTGTGTTCTAACCGGGAGTTATCACAGAAAGGTTGATCCTAGTTCTCTCAATTATTCATCTGGATATAAGTGATTAACCAATTTCACCGCAGGAGTTCACAAATTCAGCAACCCATTAAAACATCACGAGGGGATTTATCGGTGCACATACAACGACCACCAACGGTCTCAATTTTCAGAAAACATAAACCAGCACAACTAAAAAGGATGATCACAAGATAAGGAATAAACAATGATCACAACCCCTTCCCCTTCTTTAACCAGTTATTATCTTCATTTAAAGGCTCAACCATTTCTCATGAGAACAAAAGATAACGCCCACCCCGCATGATACACAGAAGTGAGAGACGAAAGAAATTCCCTACTTGTTGATAGATGATCGACGTTTAGGCCGGGGCGCGGAACTTTACGGATAACGACGCGGCGGTCCCGATGCACCAGAAGAGCCACGATCGAAGAAGGGGGAAAACCACGGCCTAACCCTTAATTTATAAGATCCGGGAACGGTTGAGATACAAACGCCGAACCGCGTAAGACGTGGGAGTCGTGGGTTGACCGCGCGGCTTGACTCATCATTAAAGGTGCTGAGTGGTTTAAACCGACTCATGAATTAATGAAGCATTTAATTAAAAATTTTGTGCGCGTTTCGGGTTTCCAAGACATTTTTAACGAGGCAGAATAGGGTTTAAAACCCTATTTGCGAAAAAGGAGCG
The DNA here is from genome assembly GCA_963277665.1 of Viscum album. Taxonomy (NCBI): domain Eukaryota; kingdom Viridiplantae; phylum Streptophyta; class Magnoliopsida; order Santalales; family Viscaceae; genus Viscum; species Viscum album. The sequence goes on from OY728125.1 coordinate 361,993,840, forward strand.
TTACTGGAACAACTCGGCAAGGTCGGGTGACGTCAGCCGGTTCCGTCGATTGGTCGCACCGATCGGTCTCACCGATCGGGCTCACCGATCGGTCTCACCGATCCGTACACCTTAAGGATTTGGATTTTGGCAAAGGAAGGGACCAAGGGGGTCTGGGTCATCACAGTTAATAATTTTATATATGATATTATACTGTAATTATAATATAACTATGTATCAATATTATTTAATACCATTAAAGTATGAAATAGAAATGAAAGTAGCGTTCATGCGTACGTACACATTACCATCTCCATTAACTGTGCATTTCATTCCATATCTCCAAATGTTATGTACTATTATAAGTACATATATATAATGTATATATAGGATATATATTACATCAAAATTATGAATATAATTCTGGAATTATAATATATATATCTCTCATTTAGTTTTAATTCCATAAATATGACAAAGAAATGAATGTAGCGTTCATGCGTACGTACGACCTACCATCTCCATGAACGGTGAATTTCATTTTTTATCTCCAAATGTTATAGAATAGTATGAAATAAATATATAATGGATATATATGATTATTAAATCCTTAATACTATTTTGGAGATGATTTACCTATAACTACATGGAAAATTCTTTTCCAACAAGTTCATTTTTGACTCATGTACCGAACATTGACAAAAACATCAGATATGAACTCACATAATTAACCAATTATTATAACATTATAATATGTGATATTAACTGAATAATAAACTTTAAATTTGGTCCTTAATAAATTATAAATTTACCAATGATTATTATTCAAGAATATAAAGAAACAAACAAGACAAGTCGGACTTGAGGTAAGAGATCCTACCTCTCTCTTTCTTTTTAAGTACTCTCTTTTATGTCATTTCCATTAAGTTTATTTTTCTTATTTTGGGTTATGTTCTTTTATATTCCTCTTAATGTACATTTTATGTTTATATGATGATAGATCCTATTTTATCTCATCAATCCTTTTTTTGTAGCTTTAAGTGGCGCTGTTAGGCTGCCGAGTTTTCGTGAGGGATTGTTTATCTCACTATTTATTCCCGTGAGATTAATGATACATTTTCCACTATTTCCTTTTGTGTGGATTATTTACTTAACATTATTGTATTATTTGTTTAATATAATTTAATTTATGGTTATTTAAAACCTAATTGTATGACCATTATTTCATGGGGTGTATGTTTTGAAAGTTATCGAAATCGGTAAGGGAACCTTTCACACTCCTCTTTTTAAAAGACTTCTATTTGTTAGGTCTTTTAATTTACATATTATTATGTTGGGATATGTTCTTATATATCCTTATTGTTATAAATTTTATGTACAATAGATGAGATTCCCTTTTTATCTCTCATCATCTCATTTTCTGAATTTTAAAGTGACATCGTTAGGCTGTTGAATTTCTGTAAGGGAGCTTCTTAACCCAATTTCAATTATTTGGGTTGAACCTCTACATCCTGATTATTTCGTGCCATGAATATGTGTGGATGAACTATGATTGTTTTACACTTAATACCCACTTATATTTGGTGTATTTATATTTTCAACACATAATTATGTAATTGATTTATCTTTAATCTAAGGATACCATCTTTGTAATGGACTTTGTCTCAATCTACATTCATTGAGGAATATTTTGTTTTATACACAAATTTCTTTTATACGGTGTAAAAACCCCTTTGACTTTGAATTTTATTCAAAATGAATCTTTTTATACGAAGCGTGTTACTAAATGGCAAAAGGGAATGTTTTTATCTTACGTATGTGGCAGCAATGAATTATCCGCTGCCGTGACCATTATTTGAGTTCCAGCTTCCTCTAAAATCCATAACTTCATTTAAATGAAAAATAAATACCATGTTTTAATTTTATTTTATTGAAAATGGTTTTGATAATGTTTTGATTATATCAATGTATTGTATTGATATATTGTGATTGAAATTTGGAAATGTTATGTGTAACATCCCAAGTATGTAATGAATAATAGATATTTTCATATATGTCTATTAATGATTAAGATAGTGTTTTAGAGGCTTAAAATGAAAATAAATACAATCTTATGCATGGAATACACTAATATTTTTAAAATATTGTTTTACTACCTTTGATGGAAAAATATTTTTGAATCTATATTTTGACAATTTTATAAACTATGTTTGTCAAAATAAACTTATCCTTTATTATTGGGACATCAAAATTTACTTTTTGTGAATTTTTGGTATTTTTCTGACAATGTTCATTTTTTAATGAATAGTGAAAAATACTGCATTTTACATCAAAACTGCTTTTTAATCTAATTTATTTATATTATTAGATTATGTTTTGAATTGGTTTTGAAGTGAAATTAGAATATATTATTACCATTTAATCCAATGGTGGTCATTGGAATCAATTTCACTTTGAAATTGGACTCAAACTAGTGTCAATCTTTTGATACTTATTGTTTCATAAAAACACGCTATTTGCTCTGACAGCGGGAATTAATTATTAAATTAATTAATGTGACTTATATGTTTTGAATTTTGTAAAATATACTTCATTTTTGAATTCATAATATAAAATATAGCTTAGGGTGAATTTTTGGTAATTTTCTGAAAAACTTCAATTTTTGATGAATAGTGAAACCACTAAGTGGTACTTATAAAGACTGATTTTCCGTTTAAATGAAATTTTGCCATCATTGTGTTTTGAATTTCAAAAATCCGACATACATGGTTGTCATTAAGAAGTAAAATTTGGTTCAATGAGATTAAAATAATTTTTTGGTGAATAGTAACTTATTAAGTTTTAATCGCGATTAGTGGTAATTAGTGTAGTTTAAGGTAAAAATAATGCTTTAATAATATGAAATGACCTATAAACATGTCCCAACCTTATTGGTAGTGACATGGACGACCAAGAAAATCCATGGGTCAACTTGGGGACCCCATGGAGACACTTTGGTTGGGAAATGACATAAATTACTTTTTATTTAATGTAAAAGTAAAAGTGACACAAACATATTATGTTTTACAAAAATAATTTTTAAATGGGGTTATAAAGATCAGATCTTTGATTATAAATAGTCATTGGAAAGATAAAACGATTTCCTACATCATAGTATTTTTTTTATAATTTTTAGAAATTAAATAAAATAAATTATTTATGACATAATAATGATGTAGCGATGACATTATTATTTGATGATTTAAATAAAATGGAAAGATAATGTAAAATCTATGAACTAAACATGTCCAAAACCAATTGGATGAGTGTATTTCGAACCCTTATCACCTTATCCACTAATTATATCAATATGGGACCTTTTAAAACCGAAACACATTTTCAAATAAAGTAATATTTCTTTACTTTCCAAAAGTGCCCCTCCTCTCCTCTTATAAAAGGCCCCCACCTCTACCTCATTTCACACACTCCTCAAGCCTTTGGCTCGGCCAACCCCTGCCCATTTACTCTCTCCACATCCCTCTTCTCATCCTAGAGGATTCCCTTTGGGCATAATCCTTTCAAAGGAAGCCTTTAGGCCCAAATCAAAAGGAGTTACACTTTTAAAGGTAATTCATTCTCTCATGCTCATTTGTTTTATTTTGCTTCTCCAACCCCCTAAATTCTATTTATTTACTTCTTTTGTAACAACACCAGTATCTTAAATGTACTAGGATGTTGTTATAAGATTTATTTCAGCTACAATCTCACACAAATACATCAAATGGTTAAAGAACATACGGTTTCCGTGGATGGCGAAATTCTGCCTCCCGAAACGATGATTGTTCAATACTCATTTAACACCTTCAAAGGTGGCCATTATGATGTCACTATTTTTATATATGATATATAATATGTTTATGTTTTCCTTAATCTTCTGTTTTTTTTCATTTTGGGCATACCTTTATTGTTTCTATTATGGGTAAACACGATATCTTCATTTTAGGAATTGCGGACTACCGCCCCCTCAAAGTGATTTGATTCGTTAAATATAATATGTGGGACATATAAAGGATGGAACTATGATATTATATATGATATTATACTGGAATTATAATATAACTTTATATCATTATGATTCCATTCTATAAAATACGAAATAGAAATGAAAGTAGCGTTCATGCGTACGTACAGCTTACCGTCTCCATGAACGGTGAATTTCATTTCTTACCTCTAAATGATTATGTAATATTATAAATGCATGTATGTACTGGATATATATGACATATATGATATCTACATCATGAATACCATTCTGGATATAATGAATACATGAACAACATGTAACTATAAAGGGCTTATTTTTTACTCAAGTACTAATGATCGTTAAAACGACTGTTATTAACTTAAATAATTACATAGTGTTCATGACATGGTAATAAGTGATATAAAAGAAATAATGAACTTGAAAAAGGTTCTTAAGAAAGTATAAATTAACTCAGGTTTATTATTCAGGACATTAAAGAACGATCGAGTCCAGTCGGATACGAGGTATGGGACTTCGTCTCAATCTCCTTTCATTGAGGCATATTTTATTTTATACACAACTTTCTTTTATACGGTGTATAATCCCCTTTGAATTTTACGTTTATTCAAAAGGAATATTTTTTATACGAAGCGTTTAATAAACGAAAAAAGGGAATGTTTTTGTCGTACGTATGCGGCGACAACGACTTCTCCGCCGTCGTGACCGTTATTTGAGTTTCGGCTTCCTCTACAAGCCATACCTTCTTTTTAAAAGAAAAATAAATACCATGTTTTACTTTTATTTTATTTTGGTATTGAAAATGGTTTTCACAATGTTTTTTGTGTTGTATTGATATCTTGTGATTGAAATGTGGAAATGTTATGTTTCCTTTATGCATGTTTTATGTGATACGATTATGTTATGGTTCTTGGGAATTATTATGAAGACGGGTGGTTCCGTGATAAACTAAGGGCGGGGGAGCCCGATATAGCTCTCCAATGCATTGGGTAATGCGAAGGAGTGAAACGCTAAGGTTTCTCCGAAGAGATTTAGTGAATATACTATGATGGGTATTCCAAATGTAACCAAGAGGGTTACTCCCTATGTAAGAATGTTATGAATGCCTCAAGTTTCCTTTATTTCTTATGATTTATATGATTTATTCATGATTTGATGAGGTATGTTAAAGTGCTTATGTTTTATGGGTAAAGTATGATCTCATCATTATGTACATATGTACCTATGTTTCCTTTCCATATTTTTATAACCCATACTAAGCTTTTTATGCTCATCCCATGTTTTTTTGAAATGTTTTCACAGGTCAAGGGAAAGGTACATGATATGATGATAGTGTCATGGAAGTGTCAAGAATGAATCCATGATTTATTTTAAATATGTTTCCTTTGATGGAAATGAAGAGTACTATCTTTATGTAACCACTTTGTTTATATGTGGAATGTAATGCAAGTTTTATGATCTAATTCTCTAAAACTCTAAACCTGAAAAGATCCTCAATGTGAAATCTTGTAATAACTCAAGATTTAAGTAAGGTTTAAGGCTGGGGCCTTATAGTTGGTATCAGAGGTCGGTTTAGATAACTTTAGGAGTTAGAATTCTATTAAATGATTATCCAAAAATATTTTTTTCGAAATGATATAGCATTTAAAGATTACCATGTTGCTTCATCTAAGACATGTTTGTTCAGAATGGTTTTCTGCAGAGGAAATAGGGAAGCAGTGCTAGGAAGGCATACAGAAGGAAATAAACTTCCGAATCAGCATCCAGAAATGGTTGGAATTGGAACTGAACAGTTTGTTGCAGTAATGGCGCAGTTGACTCAAGCGATAAATGGTGGTGGTATCCATGCACGAGATCAGCCAGATCAACCGCAGAGGAACATGTCAGTGGTGGAACATTTCATGAGGCAACATCCACCATCATTCAGAGGATCATCCGACCCTGTGCTAGCTGAAGGGTGGATTAAAGCACTGGAGAAGATTTTTGATGTCATGGGGTGTTCATACAATCAAAAGGTTAGTCTTGCTATTTACCGTTTGGAGGGTGAAGCAGATCAGTGGTGGTCTATGGTTAAAAATATCAGGGACGCCGATGAGATTGATGCTCTTGACTGGGATGAATTCAAAGGTATGTTTCTTGAGAAGTATTTTCCTAAGGTTGTTTGACTTAGGATGGAAAAACAATTCTTGGAATTGAGGAAAGAGGAAGACTCAGTGGCTGCCTATGAAGAAAGGTTCACTCGATTTGCAAGGTATGCTCCAAATTTTATCCGGGACCTTGATAGTAAAATCAATCGTTTTTACTCAGGATTAAAGCCAAAATATCAAAGGGAATTAGCTTCTCGTGAGTTTAAAAGTTATGAAAAGCTTGTTCGATGTGCTGAGAAGGTGGAAATGGAGTTTGCCGATGACCAAGTTTTCTATAACAACCAACAGAAGAAGAGACCGAGGTGGCAGGAGAAAGGTAAGAATTCTTCAAAAAAGTCTGATGATAAGAGAACTAAGTTTCCAGTTTGTGATAAATGTGGAAAAAGGCATGCTGGGGAATGTATTCTGAATTCTGGGAAGTGCTACCGATGTGGTAAGATGGGACATAAGGCTCGTGATTGCACTGAAAAGGATCAAGGTGAAGGTAAGAACAAATTTGATTTACAGTTAGTGAAATGTTATAAGTGCAATGAGATGGGTCACTATGCAAACGAGTGTCCGACAAGGAGCTTGAGTGATGGGAAGCAGTTAGACTACAAGCAGAAAGGGGTGGTGAAATCCTTTGCAACTACTTCAGCAGATGTTGGGCCATCAAATGAAGTTGTATCAGGTACTTTGTTTGTTTTTTCAGATTATGCCAGTGTGTTGTTTGATTCGGGGTCTACACATTCTTTCATCTCTGAAAACTTTTCTAGTAAAATGGGAATACCATCTCAAGAAATGACTCCTGAACTTTTGGTAAAAACACCTGGGGGAAATGTTGAGGATAAAATAATTTATAAGAATCTTCCTATCCTTATCTGTGGAAAGAACCTACTTGCAAACCTTATTGTTCTACCTCTAGTAGAGTTTGATGTTATCCTGGGTATGGATTGGCTCACCATTTACCATGCTAAGATTGACTATAGAGCTAAAGAAGTTTCTTTTCAGAAAGACTTTCAGTTTGTTTACAATAATGAACACTTACTTTTGATAACATATTAAGAGGCCGAGAAACTTGTAAAGGATAGAAATGAATGCTACCTTGCACATGTCGTTGAAAATAAAGGAACTGTTCAGATTAATGATGTGCCAGTGGTAAATGAGTATCCTGATGTTTTTCCCGATGAGTTGCCTGGAATTATACTAGATTGGTACGTTGAGTTTACTGTTGACTTAGTTCCTGATGCTAAGACAATTTCAAAACCCCCTTATCGAATGGCACACATTGAACTTTTAGAGTTGAAGGAGCAATTGCAAGATTTATTAGAGAAAGGTTTCATTCGACCTAGCACATCACCATGGGGTGCTCCTGTTTTATTTGTTAAAAAGAAAGATGGTTCTATGAGACTTTGCATTGATTATATAGCCTTGAATAACATCACTGTTAAGAACAAATATCCTTTGCCTCATATCGATGATTTGTTTGATCAGCTCCGGGGAGCTCAATTTTTTTTCAAAGATTGACCTGATATCGGGGTACCATCAGCTGAAGGTAAAGGAGGCAGATATTCCGAAGACCGCGTTCCGTACGAGATATGGCCATTATGAATTTGTAGTAATGCCTTTTGGGCTAACCAATGCACCTTCTTTATTAATGGACTTAATGAATATAATTTTCCATGAGTTCTTGGATAAGTATGTGGTGGTTTTCATTTATGATATTTTGGTGTTTTCTAAATGTAAAGAGGAGCATGAAAGACATTTAAGGGTTATCTTGCAAACCTTAAAAGAAAAGAAACTGTATGGGAAATTCAGCAAGTGTGAGTTTTGGTTGCAACAAAATCCTTTCCTTGGTCACATTGTTTCTAAAGATGGAATAACTGTTGATCCTGCAAAAACAAAAGTTGTGGAAGAATGGCCAAGACCCATAAATGTAACCGAGATTCGTAGCTTCCTTGGTTCGGCGGGCTATTACCGAAGGTTTGTTAGAAATTTTTCACGGTTATCTAGTCCAATGAATAAGCTAACTCGGAAGGGTGTTAAGTTTATCTGGACAAAAGAATGTGATGATTGTTTTCAGGAATTGAAAAGAAGATTGGTGAATGCTCCAGTTTTGGCACTACCTTCCAGGAATGGTGAGTTTGTTATATACAATGATGCTTCATTGAAAGGACTTGGTTGCGTCCTAATGCAGAATGATCAGGTAATTGATTATGCTTCACGACAGTTGAAAACTCATGAGGTAAATTACCCTACACATGATTTGGAATTAGCTGCTGTTGTTTTTTGCTTTAAAAATTTGGAGGCATCATTTGTATGGAGTAAAGTGTGAAATATATACCGATCACAAAATATTAAAGTATATATTCACTCAAAAAGAGTTAAACATGAGACAAATGAGATGTCTATAATTAATCAAGGATTATGATTGTAAAATTCATTACCATCCGGGAAAAGCAAATAAAGTGGCTGATGCTTTGAGTCGAAAAAGTAATGATTCATTAACAATGTTGTGGTTGGAACGTGATCCTTTGGTTAACGATTTGATGAACTTTGGCATAGAAGTTGTTGGTGCAGGAAGTCCTTCTATTTTGTTTCAGGTATCAGTGAGATCTTCTCTATCAAATAGAATCAAGCAAGCACAGAAGCAAGACAGTGAGTTGCAGAAAAAGGTAGAGCTGGTTCAGAAAGGTAAGTTGCCTGAATTCAACATTGATAATGATTGTGTTTTGAGATTTGGGAAGAGATTGTGTGTGCCTTGTGATTCACAGTTGAAGAGAGAGTTGTTATGTGAAGCTCATAGTTCTCCGTTTTCAGTTCATCCGGGCAGTACTAAGATGTATAGAGATCTGCGGGAGTGTTACTGGTGGGATGGAATGAAAAGAGATATTGCTGATTTTACTGTGAAGTGTTTGAAATTTCAACAGGTTAAAGCAGAGCGGCAGTTACCGAAAGGGATGCTTCAGCCATTACCAGTGCCAGAGTGGAGATGGGAGAATATATCCATGGACTTTGTTGTTGGATTACTGTAACGCCCCAACCCCAGTTACCTAGAGTCGGTGCATTATTACATAACATTGGCATGATCACAAGAAAGATCAAATCTCGAAAGACCGATTGGTTTAGTAGCCTTGGAAACACTAGATATATTCATAAGTTTTACATTACATAATAAAATGAAAAACTATTACAACAACATAATGTCTCCACAGTCCACACTATTATCCCCTCATAATATCCCTGCAGGTGATTCATAACTTACTTCTTCACATCCTGGGGGAAATAAAACATAGAAAAGGGGTGAGCTCAAATGCCCAGTAAGGATAACAATATGGCGGAACATTCAAAATAAGCATAAACATTTAAGGCAATGCATTACTAAAACAAAAGCCTTTTAAACTTGAACTTCAACATAGTATGGCAAAAGTAAAATGAAATAATGCCATTTACTTATTCACATGGATATTCTACTAATCGAATAATCACATGAAAAATCAATAACCACTTTCATAATGATGGAATGCATAATGCTAAACTATAATTTCTTTGTCAAGGCCTCGTCCCAAGACCTTGGGGCTATCTGTAACCGGAACCCAACCCGGAGTGCCTCTAATAACCGGACACCAACCCGGAGTGTCTCTAATAACCGGACACCAACCCGGACTGCCTCTAATAATCGGAGACCAAACCGGAGGGCTTACTTTTACCAGTCCCTAACCTGGAGGGCTTACTTTAACCAGTCCCCAACCTGGAACATACTTGTCCAACACATTCATATGAAGTAAAGGGTGAAATATAACATAAACATTCTTATTGGAACTAGCATACTAAATGTCAATACCTTACTCATAAACCATGAATGCTATATAAAGGAAACATCTACAGTCAAACATATCACAAAACTTCATTACAATATGGAAGTTTTAAATCATAATAAATCAACTTCAAATAATCTTAAAATCCATCAAAGGATTTTGACATAGATGAAAATGTTTTTTAAAAATTATTGAGAGAAATATCCCTTTTTCATGAAAACATTTTAATGTTACAAAATTTAGAAAGTAAGGAATTTAAATAAATTTTTGAATCAAAGTGTCCCATACCACTTTGAAATTTTTTAATGGAATTAACACTTTAAAAACATTCATTTTCATATAAATAAATCCTTACAAACCATTTTGAAAACGTGGACATAAATGAGGATGATTTAGAAGAGTAAATATTTAAAACATTTAAAATGATGTTTTAGTAAAAGTTCCCTTAGAAATAATCCCTTTGAAAAATCTTTTATGAAATATGGACAAGGATAGTAAATATGTCCCTGTAGATACTTACGTAAAGACAACCTCGGATATTAAAGAGATTGTGAAGTAAACCCTTATCAATTTGGTAACTTATGAAACATACAACCCATGAAAGAGGTATCATACAATGAAAATGTAAATAAATATAAGGTAAAGTGTATTACACAAAGAATACAATTATGGGCAGTACATACACCACACAAAAGATAATAGTGGAAATATGGCATGAATCTCACGGAAATAAAGAGTGAGATGAAAACCCCTTACCACGTTAATCAACTGAGTCGTATGGAAAAAAGTTAATAACCACCAAATTATTTACAGAATAACATGAATATAAAGATAATCATGATAATATATATCAAATTCCAGTACACAATACACCACTTTCAATAATTTAGTGGCGAATAATGGAAATCTCACGGAATTGAATGTGAGATAAGAAAATCCCTTACCTTGTACTTTTACTTGGTTGGGGTAGGTTATCCTCCTGTATAATATTGAAATAATTGTTATTAAATTATACAAGAATCATATATATTAATATCATATCATATATGATCTTTTAACTTTTCTTTTTTAGTAATGTCTTAGTATTATCGTTGTTTCGGGTGTTAACTTACTCATTTTCATTTATAAGTTTTATTACGTAATCCATGTTTTTAATGGATAAATTGTATATTATTCATATCCAGAATGATATCAAGTCCTTAAACATCATTTTTAAATAAGAAAATGATAATTATACTTGAATGGATTTGATGGAGAATGAATCTCATCGCGTTCGTGGAGACGGTAGTCCGTACGTACGCATGAGCAACAATATCATTCTTTTGATATTAAAAGAATATATAAATGGATGGTATATCATATATACAGAATCATTAACATGTTATATTTATTATTTACATGAGTTACACGTCATTATTATACCCATCCAAATAATAATATATTGAATAACAATTACACCACGATGTGGAGACGGTAAGCCATACGTACGCACGTATGGTGACATGTTATTCAAAGGGTGGATAGAACACTGAATATGGTTGTACCATATTTATAATAACATCACAGTATATATATGATACTGGAGTTATTATTTTATAATGGTAACAACAAAGGAAGAAGAAGTGGAAGAAGAAATGAACTTGGAAAAGGGTGGTGAAATCATTACCTCTTCTTCGGTTTTTTCCTTTTGATTTGATCAAAAGGGCTCCATAGGTTGGCTTTATTATCAAACTAAGGCCTCTAGGTTGTAGTGAGGGAAGTTGGGAGAGTATTTGGGCAGAGTTTGGCCGAACCAAAAGGCTTTGAAGGTGTGAAGAAATGAGAAAGTGGAGTGCCCTTTTATAAGAGGGGTGAGGGGCACCTTTGGAAAAGCTAGAAATATTAATTTATAATAAATTCATATTCGGTTTCTAATGGCTCCTACGTTGACTATTCAAAGTTTAAGGTGGGGATGGGTCGAAAACTACTCATCAAATAGAATTTAGATAGGTTTAGGTACTTATATTAACCTTATCTTTAAGTATTAACTCTAAGTTAATTAGTTTCACTTTTACAATGTCTCTTTGTATTTTTATATAATATGGTTAATAAAATTACTATATACATCCAAGAGACCCCCAAGGGGTCCATTAATGATGGACCTATCATGATATAAGTCTCTTGGCCGAACCTTAGATTTGTAGGAATTTAATATCAATTAATAATATAATATTTGTTTTAAGAACTCTTTTATGTCAATTTTGACACTATTAAATAGTTGATTTTTGTGAAACTCATAACAGATTGATTACTTCTAAAAACGTCAATTAAATCAATACTAATATATCATATTATCCTATAAAATTAGTTTAATTCATTAAAAGTTTCATATTATAATTATTTGGGTATTTATAATATCAATTATTTTAATTTTTCACTATTTTATTAATTACTGCATCATCATTGTGTCATAAATAAAATACATTATTTAATGTCTAAAAATTATAAATAAAATATCATTATGTAGGAAATATTTTTATCTTTCTAATGAATATTTATAATCTAAAATCCAACATATATAACCTTATGTAATAATTGTTTTTCTAAATGATATATGCTTGTGTCATTTTTGTATTCATTTTAACTTAATTAAAATAAAGTGTCCCTATCACCTACAAGTAGCACCATGGGGTCCCCAAATAGACCCAAAGATGCCTATGGTCGAACATGTATGAACCAATAAGGATAGGACACGTTTTAGGGTAATTTAGTATTATTATAATATTATTTGTTTAACCCTTATTTACCAGATTTACCCTTAACCATGGTAAATAAAATATTTACCACAGTAATTATTCAAAATGTCTAAAAATAAAAGTTACCTATTTACACAATTTGGACATCCTGATTCAAAATATGGAATCCATTTTTCTAAATTCAAAACACAGAAGTGGCAGAAATTAATTTAAAATTAATTCCTGCTGTCAAAACAAAAAGCGTGTTTTTAAGAGATAATAACTATCAAAAGATTGACACTTGTTTATGTTCGGTTTAATTGTAAAATTATGTCCAATGACCAACATTATATTAAATTGTAAAAATATATTCTAAATATACTTTAAAACCACTCAAATTCATAATTTATCACTATTAATTATTTTTATTAAAAAAGTTGTTTTTAATTAAAATTTAGTAATTTTCACTATTCATAAAAATATTAATGTTATCCGAAAAGTACCAAAATTTCACCTTAGGCTAAATTCGATATTCCGAATCCAAAAATGAAGTCCATTTTGAAATATAAAATATATATAATTTCAAAAATTTGGTATTACTATTCATAACGGCTAGTTTGATCGGTTGTGGTGTGTGTTAAAACTCGAAGTTGCGTACAACACACGCTACTGTTTTATTCAAAGGAAAGCGTGCCGTGTAAGCTTGGGATGTTTCATTTTAAATTTTTTGATGTCCCCATTTAGTCAAAAAGTTTAAAATATTGTATTTAAAAAGGTTTCACTATTAAAAGTTGATAAAAGTGCAATACTGAAAATGAATCTGTTCTTGCATTATGACTAAGAAACTCATAATATGGATTCTAAAATTATAAGGATTATATAAAGTTAAAAATGTAGTTAATGATATTCATGACCTCTTTTAATGCCTTTTTTTGGTAAGTCATGGTGTGATTGAACTCAGTGTTGCATGTAGTGCAAGTTATTGAATTATTTTGAAGAAATAACACACTATGAAATCTTAGGGTGTTACAATTACCGAAGACATCTCGAGGTAATAATGCAATCTGGGTTATTGTTGATCGCTTGACCAAATATGCTCATTTCCTTGCTATACGAGATACTTTCTCTCTTGATCAACTTTCCCATTTGTATGTTAAAGAGATAGTCAGGTTACATGGAGTTCCTCTCTCCATTGTATCGGATCGTGATCCCAGGTTTACTTCTAACTTTTGGAAAGGCCTTCAGAAGTCGTTGGGTACTGAATTAAATTTTAGTACAGCTTTTCATCCTCAATCAGATGGGCAGTCAGAACGAACAATTCAGACATTGGAGGATATGCTAAGATCTTGTTCTATGGATTATCAGGGAAGTTGGGACCAAAATCTTTCTTTGGTTGAATTTTCATATAATAACAGTTTCCATTCCAGTATACAGATGGCACCATTTCAGGCATTATATGGGAAGCGGTGTCGAACTCCAGCTTTCTGGGATGAAGTGGGTGAAAGGAAGTTGATGGGACCAGAATTGGTAGAAGAGATGGCAGAAAAAGTTCAGCTGATTCAGAAACACATGAGAACAGCTCAGAGCAGGCAGAAGAGTTATGCGGATAACCGGAGGAAGGATCTATCTTTCGAGGTAGGTGATCATGTTTTTCTCAAGGTTTCTCCTTGGAAAAGTGTGATGAGATTTGGTAAGAAAGGAAAGCTAAGTCCAAGGTTCATTGGACCATACGAAATTATGGAGAGAGTTGGATCAGTTGCATACCGTGTGTCTTTACCTCTGAGTTTATCTCAGGTACACAATGTTTTTCACGTTTCGATGTTGAGAAAGTATATTCCAGATCCATCACATGTTTTGAGTCCAGAGGTAGTTTAGTTGGAAGAGAACCTATCTTATGAGGAACAACTGGTCCAGATTCTTGACCACAGGGAGCAAGTGTTACGGAATAAGGTGATTCACCAGGTAAATGTTTTGTGGAAAAGCCACATGATTGAAGAGGCAACATGGGAATCTGAAAATGCAATGAGGGATAAGTACCCCCATTTATTTGATAAGTAAATAAATTGCAGGGACGCAATTTTCTAAAGGGGGGAAGGATGTAACATCCCAAGTAAGTATTGAATAATACATATTTTTATCTATGTCTATTAATGATTAAGATAGTGTTTTAGAGGCTTAAATTGAAAATAAATACAATCTTATGCATGGAATACACTAATATTTTTAAAAGATTGTTTTACTTCCTTTGATGGAAAAACATTTTTTAATCTATATTTTGACAATTTTAAAAACTATGTTTGTGAAAATAAACTTATCCTGTATGATTGGGACATAAAAATTTACTTTGTGTGAATTTTTGGTATTTTTCTGACAATGTTCATTTTTTAATGAATAGTGAAAAATACTGCATTTTACATCAAAATTGCTTTTTAGTCTAATTTATTTATATGATTAGATTATGTTTTGAATTGGGTTTGAAGTGAAATTAGAATATAGTTTTACCATTTAATCCAATGGTGGTCATTGGAATCAATTTCACTTTGAAATTGGACTCAAACTAGTGTCAATCTTTTGATACTTATTGTTTCATAAAAACACGCTATTTGCTCTGACAGCGGGAATTAATTATTAAATTAATTAATGTGAATTATATGTTTTGAATTTTGTAAAATATACTTCATTTTAGAATTCTTAATATCAAATATAGCTTAGGGTGAATTTTTGGTAATTTTCTGAAAAACTTCAATTTTTGATGAATAGTGAAACCACTAAGTGGTACTTAAAAGACTGATTTTCCGTTTAAATGAAATTTTGCCATCATTGTGTTTTGAATTTCAAAAATCCGAAATACATGGTTGTCATTAAGAAGTAAAATGTGGTTCAATGAGATTAAAATAATTTTTTGGTGAATAGTAACTTATTAAGTTTTAATCGCGATTAGTGGTAATTAGTGTAGTTTAAGGTAAAAATAATATTTTAATAATATGAAATGACCTAGACACATGTCCCAACCTTATTGGTTGTGTCATGGCCGACCAAGAAAAGCCATGAGTCAACTTGGGGACCCCATGGAGACACTTTGGTTGGGAAATTACATAAATAACTTTTTATTTAATGTAAAAGTAAAAGTGACACAAACATATTATGTTTTACAAAACGAATTTTTAAATGGGGTTATAAAGATCAGATATTTTATTATAAATAGTCATTGGAAAACTAAAAATATTTCCTACATCATAGTATTTTTTTTATAATTTTTAGAAATTAAATAAATTAAATTATTTATGACATAATAATGATGTAGCGATGACATCATTATTTGATGATTTAAATAAAATGGAAAGATAATGTAAACTCTATGAACTAAACATGTCCAAAACCAATTGGATGAGTGGATTTCGAACCCTTATCACCTTATCCACGAAGTATATCAATATGGGACCTTTTAAAACCGAAACACATTTTCAAATAAAGTAATATTTCATTACTTTCCAAAAGTGCCCCTCCTCTCCTCTTATAAAAGGCCCCCACCTCTACCTCATTTCACACACTCCTCAAGCCTTTGGCTCGGCCAAACCCTGCCCATTTACTCTCTCCACATCCCTATTCTCATCCTAGAGGACTCCCTTTGGGCAGAATCCTTTCAAAGGAAGCCTTTAGGCTCAAATCAAAAGGAGTTACACTTTTAAAGGTAATTCATTCTCTCATGTTCATTTGTTTTATTTTGCTTCTCCAACCCCCTAAACTCTTTTTATTTACTTCTTTTGTAACAAAAACAGTATCTTAAATGTACTAGGATGTTGTTATAAGATTTATTTGAGCTACAATCTCACACAAATACATCAAATGGTTAAAGAACATACGGTTTCCGTGGATGGTGAAATTCTACCTCCCGAAACGATGATTGTTCAATACTCATTTAACACCTTCAAAGGTGGCCATTATGATGTCACTATTTTTATATATGATATATAATATGTTTATTGTTTCCTTAAGCTTCTGTTTTTTTCATTTTGGGCATACCTTTATGGTTTCCATTATGGGTAAACACGATATCTTCATTTTAGGAAGTGCGGACTACCGCCCCCTCAAAGTGATTTGATTCGTTAAATACCATATATGGGACATATAAAGGATGGAACTATGATATTATATATGATATTATACTGGAATTATAATATACCTTTATATCATTATGATTCCATTCTATAAAATACGAAATAGAAATGAAAGTAGCGTTCATGCGTACGTACGGCTTACCGTCTCCATGAACGGTGCATTTCATTTCTTACCTCTAAATGGTTATGTAATATTATAAATGCATGTATGTACTGGATATATATGAAATATATGATATCTACATCATGAATACCATTCTGGATATAATGAATACATCAACAACATGTAACTATAAAGGGCTTATTTTTTACTCAAGTACTAATGATCGTTAAAACGACTGTTATTAACTTAAATAATTACATAGTGTTCATGACATGGTAATAAGTGATATAAAGGGAATAATGAACTTGAAAAAGGTTCTTAAGCAAGTAGAAATTAACTCAGGTTTATTATTCAGGACATTAAAGAACGATCGAGTCAAGTCGGATACGAGGTATGAGACTTCGTCTCATTCTCCTTTCATTGAGGCATATTTTATTTTATACACAACTTTCTTTTATACGGTGTATAAACCCCTTTGACTTTTACGTTTATTCAAAAGGAATCTTTTTTATATGAAGCGTTTACTAAACGACAAAAGGAAATGTTTTTGTCGTACATATGCGGCGACAACGACTTCTCCGTCGTCGTGACCGTTATTTGAGTTTCGGCTTCCTCTACAAGCCATAACTTCTTTTTAAAAGAAAAATAAATACCATGTTTTACTTTTCTTTTATTTTGGTATTGAAAATGGTTTTCACAATGTTTTTTGTGTTGTATTTATATCTTGTGATTGAAATGTGGAAATGTTATGTTTCCTTTATGCATGTTTTATGTGATATGATTATGTTATGGTTCTTGGCCATTATTATGAAGACGGGTGGTTCCATGATAAACTAAAGGAGGGTGAGCCCGATATAGCTCTCCAATGCATTGGGTAACGCGAAGGAGTGAAACGTTAAGGTTTCTCTGAAGAGATTTAGGGAATATACTGTGATGGGTATTCCAAATGTAACCAAGAGGGTTACTCCCTACGTAAGAATGTTATGAATGCCTCCAGTTACCTTTATGTATTATGATTTCTATGATTTATTCATGATTTGATGAGGTATGTTAAAGTGCTTATGTTTTATGGGTAAAGTATGATCTCATCCTTATGTACATATGTATCCATGTTTCCTTTCCATATTTTTATAACCCATACTGAGCTTTTTATGCTCATCCCATGTTTTTTTGAAATGTTTTCACAGGTCAAGGGAAAGGTACAAGATATGATGATAGTGTCATGGAAGTGTCAAGAATGAATCCATGTTTTATTTTAAATATGTTTCCTTTGATGGAAATGAAGAATACTATCTTTATGTAACCACATTGTTTATATGTGGAATGTAATGCATGTTTTATGACCTAATTCTCTAAAACTCTAAACCTGAAAAGATCCTCAATGTGAAATCTTGTAATAACTCAAGATTTAAGTAATGTTTAAGGCTGGGGCCTTATATTATGTTTCCTTTTTGCGTGTTTTATGTGATACAATTATGTTATGGTTCATGGGCATTGTTTATAAAGATGGGTGGTTCCATGATAAACTAAGGGCGGGTGAGCTCGTGATAGATCTCAAATGTATTGGGTAATGTGAAGGAGTTAAACATTATGGTTTCTCCGATGAGATTTAGGATATATACTGTGATGGGTATTCCAAATGTAACCATGAGGGTTACCCCCTACATAAGAATGTTATGAATGCCTCAAGTTTCCTTTATTTCTTGTGATTTCAATGAGTTATTCATAAATCATATTATTTTATGAGGTATGCTAAAGTGCTCGTGTTTTACGAGTAAATTATGATTTCGTTGAATCTTATGTATACATGGACTAATTTTTTCTTTCCGTATTTTTATATCCCTTAATGTGATTTTAATGTTCATCCCATTTTTTTGAAATGTTTTCCAGAGGAATTAAAGATGAATTGGGTGAAGGATGGGATCAAGGAACTACATGCTATCAAAAACATGGATCTATACATGTATCTTTTTACGAGTTTTTATTTTGTGAAAAAAATGGAAACTGGGTAGGAGTGTCTAATTTGTAATCCTTTGAGATGTAATAGTTATGTACTAATTCTCTAAAACTCTAAACCTGAAAATATTTTCAATGTGAAGTATTCATTTAATTCAATATTATGTAATGTTTTATGGCCGGGTTCTCATAGTTGGTATCAAAGGTCGGTTTAGATAACTTTAGAGCTGAGAGTGTTGTTTAAGCATAAGTGAAAAGTTGTGTATAACCACAATTGTTAGTATACTATATGGAGTCATTGTTATTTTTGAATGTTGGAATGCGTTTGAGATAACTTTGATAAGCATATCATAGTGTTTATTTTCCTCATTAGTATGTGATGATTTTGTTGATATACTCACACTTACATTTTTTGTTTTGGTAAATCAATAGATCTAGAGGAACCAAAGTGACAATGGGTATGAAGGAAACTGTGGTGGTTCTCTGATTACGAAACTGGATGAAATGGGGGATTCAATGAGAAATCTCGTGGTTATTCCAAACCAACTACCAGGAGTAATGATAAACCACTTTAACCATGGTAAGTTCTCTAATGCATCATGTACGAGAGAACCAACTCGATCTGGAAGTTCAGGTAATAATTATAAAGGTAACCATTAGGGTTTATATAATCCTTACTTTTGAGGTAATTATGGGTTACTATATGTTATAATGGAAAATGAAAGGCAAGAGATAAACATGAGGTTAATTATGATATGGTTATTTTTGAAGATTTTATATCTTTTTGGGGAATGATTTAAGAATTATATAGTTTTGGAAAAAGGACAACATATAAATCGTGTGACAACCCGTCGTGTCGGATAAAGCTGCGGGAATCGAACCCACAACCAAAGTGCGACTGGTATTTATCACCTACCACCGGACTACAAGAAGTCCCTGGTTAGTATGACAAATTCTTTTTAGTTAGATGATTTTATGAATCAAGAATAAGTTGACTTTGGGTTATCTAGGAAATTATTGACCTATCACGGAGGATATATGATTAGGTTAATTACTTTTCTCTGTAATACTTTAAGAGAAACTGATGTTATTTGGAGA
This sequence comes from Viscum album, assembly GCA_963277665.1. Lineage (NCBI taxonomy): Eukaryota > Viridiplantae > Streptophyta > Magnoliopsida > Santalales > Viscaceae > Viscum > Viscum album. Next base: position 362,013,773 of record OY728125.1, read on the forward strand.
TAAATTTTAAGATTTACCATGGAAGACTATGTGATTAAATCCTTCAGAGATTTGGGTTTCAATCTTAGTTTGGTTTATTTTGAAGAATTTTATAGACAATTGTTTATCGAATAGTATTTGTTGAACTTTAGGTTTGTTTGACAAATTTTAGAGATTAAGAATAGAATTTCTTTTTATAAAGGATTATCCTTTTTGGGGATTATCTGATCTTGTACTATTTTTTTGGTTTTCGTTAAGTTCCTGTGATATGGTAAATATATTGTTCATCTTTTGTGGATTAGGTGATTCTCAAGAAGATTATTATAATGCTCTTAATGTGAACAAGTCATCCTAAATACACATCTATTGGATAAAATATGAGTTTGTGTTAGAAATCTAGTAAAAGATGAATGTCTACATGAAAAGTAAGTATGTTTCCATATGTTTTAGTTAAGCTCATAAATAAATTACTTAATGAAATGTATATTAAAACAGAAATGTTGTCTGTTAATTTTTCCTACTGGGGAATCAAATACCGTTTAACCCATCACATGTTTTTGATTTTCTGGTGGTTAACTTTCTCTTAAAATTTTTTCTATCACTCTCCATCATAACATGACCCTTTGATTTTTCTTCCATATCCATGTTTTCCTACATGGATTCCAAGTACAGGTTAACTCGGGTCACCTTTGTACTTCTATTTATTTCTTTTAAACTGATAGTTTTGCTGACTCTTTTTCTGATGTGGGGATTTCAATGATGTTTCCGAGCCCATTTTTTTTAAAAAATTGTGAGGACGCAATTCCAAAAAGGGGGGAAGGATGTAATATACCAGGTAAATAAATAATATTTCATTTTCATATTTATTAATATTTTTGAATAAAATAATAATATTACATTAAAGGGGATTCTATGTTGGATGGCGTACCCTCTACGCAACAACGCGTTTCTTTGAAATCTTACAATTCATACTGATAATATAATAATATTATTGAAATTGTAGTAAAATCCTAGCCGATGTAATGGTGGGAATGAACATAACTAACTAAAAAATGATTATATATGTTTCTTAATTTTTTTTACATTTATCCAAAAAATGTTATAGGGTTAAAATGAAAATGAATCCAATTTTAAGAATAAATATTCTAATATTCCTTAAAAGGCCGATTAACCGCCTTTTGAGGGAAAACCCTTTTTAAATATACTTTTTGTCACTTTTATATGTTATATTTGAAAAAATAAAATACTTATTTATAATCAAGACATCAAAATTTACATTGTGTAAATTTTTGGTATTTTTCCGATAAAGTACATTTTTTTTAAAATGCTATATTTTAATTCAAAACCTCTTTTTAATCTAATTTACTTATATGGATATATTATGTTTTTAATAGGTTTTAAAATTTAATTAGAATATATTTTTACCATTTAATCTAATGGTGGTCATTTGAATTAATTTCACTTTTAAATTGTATGTTAACAAGTGTGAATCTTTTAATAGATATTGTTTCTTAAAAAACATGCTATTTGTTTTAACAACGGGAATTGATTATAAAATTAATTAATGAAAATTATATGTTTTTAATTTGATAGAATAGATATCATTGTTGAATTTGTAATATCAAATATATATTAGGGTGATGTTTTGGTATTTTTCTGAGAAATATTCATTTTTAATGAATAGTGAAAAATACTGCATTTTAATTCAAAACAACCTTTTCATCCAATTTATTTATATAGTTATATTGCCATTTTAACTGGTTTTAAGGTGTAATTTAATTATTTTTTTATCATTTAATATATATTTTTTCATTGTATGTAATTTCACTTTATAATTGGATGTAAAAACAAATCATTATTTTGATAGATTTTACTTCTTAAAAACTCATCATTGGTTTTGACAACATGAATTATTTTAAATAAATAACTCAGATTTCTATGTTTATAATTCGATAAATTAGATTCCATATTTGTAATCATAAGGTTCAAATTATGTAATTAAGACACTTTTTTTGGAAATTATGAATATGAACAACGGTAATTATCTTTAATTATCATGATTAATTAGTAATCTGATAGTTAAGGGTAATAAAATAATATCATATTAATATAAAATGACCCCAAAATGTGTCCTAATGCTATTGGTTTTGTCATGTCCGACCATGGGAATCCTTGTTCCATCTTTGGGGCCCCATGGAATCACTTTAGTGTGATAGTGACTTTTTATCATATTTTTTTTAAGAAAGGAAATATAACAAAGGTTTGTATATTCTAAGTAAATAAATTTTAATTTCGTTTACATAAATGATCTATTTGAATATAAATAGTAATTGGAAAGCTAAAAATATTTCCTAAATTATGGTAATTTGTTTATAATTTTTAAACATTAAATAAATAAATTTATTTGTGACACCGTGATGATGCAGTGATTACCTCAGTAATTAACGATTTAAATAAAATGAAAATATATGGTAAAATATAAGACTAAAACTTGTAAAAAACCTATTGGATGGGTGTATTTATAACCCTTATCACCTTATCCTCGAAATATATAATTTTGGGACCTTTAAAATCTACAAATCATTTTATAATAAAGTAACATTTCATGACTTTCCAAGAGTGCCCTTCCTCCCTCTTATAAAAGGCCCCCACCTATACCTCTTTACCAACACCTATAAATCCCTTGGCTCATACAAACTTTTCTCATATTGTCTCTCCACATACCTCTCTTACTCCTAGAAGCATCACTTTTTGTAGAAGGATTTCTAAGGAAGCCTTTGGGCTCAAATCAAAAAGAGTTATCCGATTTGAAGGTAATGTATTCTCTTATGTTCTTTGGTTTTATTTTTATTCATCAAACCCCTAAACTCTTTTTATTCATTTATTTTGTAATAAAACCCGTATATTAAATATAATATGATGTTTTTATGATATGTATTAGAGCTACACTCATACAAACCTCCATATAATGGTTAAATAACATACTATTTCTGTCGGTGGCGAATTACTGCCTCACGAAACGATGATTGTTAAATCTTCTTTTAACACCTCTCATGGTGGACATTAATATGTAACTGTATTTATATATGATATATATATATATATATTTTTATATATTCCTTATTTTATATATTTTTAATTTATTCCATACCATTATGGTATCCATAATGGGTAAACGCGAAAATTTCATTTTAGGAAGTGCGGACTACCGCCCCCTCAAAATGATTTAAATCGTTAATGCCATATGTGGGATGTATAAAGGATTAAGTTAATGATTTTATATATGATATTATAATGTAATTATAATATACCTAAGTATCATTATTTTTTCATTCCATTAAAGTATTAAATAGAAATGAAAGTAGCATTCATGCTTACGTATGGATTACCGTCTCCATGAATGGTGCATTTCATTCCTTATCTCCAAATGTTATGTACTATTATAAGTACATATATATAATGGATATATAGGATATATATTACATCTAAATGATGAATATAATTCTGGACTTATAATATATATATCTCTCATTTAGTTTTATTTCCATAAATATGACAAAGAAATGAATGTAGCGTTCATGCGTATGTACGACCAACCGTATCCATGAACGGTGCATTTTATTTTTTTATCTCTAAATTTTATTGAATAGTATGAAATGAATATATAATAGATATATATGATATTGAAATCCTTAATACTACTTTGGAGATGATTTACCTATAACTACATGGAAAATTCTTTTCCAACAAGTTCATTTTTGACTCATGTACCGAACATCAACAAAAACGTCTTATATGAACTCACACAATTAACCAATTATTATTAAATTATAATATATGACATTAACTGGATAATAAACTTTAAAGTAGGTAATTAATATGTTATAAATTGACCAAATTTTATTATTCAGGAATATAAAGAAACGAACAAGACAAGTTGGACTTGATGTAAGGGATCCTACCTCTCTCTTTCTTTTTAAGTACTCTCATTTATGTCATTTCCATTGAGATCATTTTTCTTATGTGGGGGGATGTTGTTTTATATTCCTCTTAATGTAAATTTTATTTTCATATGATGAGATACTCTATTTGATCTCATCAATTCTTTTTTTTTGAAGTTTTAAGTGGCGTTGTTAGGCTGCCGAGTTTTCGTAAGGGATTTTTTATATCACTATTTATTCCCGTGAGATTCATGATACATTTTCCACTACTGCCTTTTGTGTGGTGTATGTCCTGACCATCATTGTATTATTTGTGTAATATAATTTAATTTATGGGTATTTACAACTTCATTGTATGACCCTTATTTCATGGGGTGTACATTTTGAAAGTTACCCAAATCGGTAAGGGAACCTTTCACCATCCTCTTTTTAAAAGACTTATTTTTGTTAGGTCTTTTAACTTAAATATTATTATATTGGTATATGTTCTTATATATACTTATTGTTTTAAATGTCATGTCCAAGTGATGAGATATGTTTTTTTATCTCTCATCAACTCATTTTCATAATTTTAATGTGACATCGTTAGGTTGTCGAATTTCTGTAAGGGGTCTTCTTAACCCAATTTCAATTCTTTGGGTTAAACCTCTACTTATTGATTATTTCATTCCATGAATATGTGTGGATTACCTCTGATTATTTTACATTTAATATCCACTTATATTGGGTGTATTTATATTTGTCACACAAAATTATTTAATTTATTTATCCTAAATCTAAGGATACCATCTTTGTAAAGGACTTTGTCTCAATCTCATTTCCATGAGGCATATTTTGTTTTATACACAACATTATTTTATACAATGGAAAAAACACTTTTAGTTTTACTTTTATTCAAAATGAATATTTTTATACAAAGCGTGTTACTAAACGAAAAAAGGTAATGATTTTTTCTTACGTATGCGGTGACAACTACTTCTCTGCCGCCATGACCATTATATGAGTTCCGACTTCCTCTACAAGCCATAAATTCTTTTAAATGAAAAATAAATACCATGTTTTAATTTTATTTTATTGAAATTTTTTTTGATAATGTTTTGATTATATCAATGTGTTGTATTGATATCTTGTGATTGAAATGTGGAAATTTTATGTTTCCTTTATGCATGTTTTATGTGATACGATTATGTTATGGTTCTTGGGAATCATTTATGAAGACGGGTGGTTCCATGATAAACTATGGGCAGGTGAGCCCATGATAGATCTCTAATGCATTGGGTAATGCGAAGGAGTTAAACGCTAAAGTTTCAATGAAGAGATTTAGGTAATATACTGTGATGGGTATTCCAAATATAACCATGAGGGTTACTCACTACGTAATAATGTTATGAATGCCTCAAGTTACCTTTATGTCTTATGATTTCCATGTGTTATTCATAAATCTTATGATTTCTTGAGGTATACTAAAGTGATTATGTTTTATGAGTAAAGTATGATTTGCTTGATTCTTATGTATACATTTACTAATGTTTTCTTTCTGTATTTTTATATCCCTTACTGATATTTTTATACTCATCCCATTTTTTTGAAATGTTTTCTACAGGAATTAAAGATGAATTAAGTCAAGGATTGGAACAATGAAAGAAATTCTATAAAAAACATGGAACTATACATGTTTCTTTTTAAGAGTTTTGGTTTTGTGAAAAAATGGAAACTGAGTAGGAGTGTCTACTTTGTAATCCTTTGAGATGAAATAGTTATTTCCTAACTCTCTAAAACTCTAAACCTAAAAAGATCCTCAATGTGAATTATTCATTTAATTCAAGATTAAGTAATTTTTTATGGCCCAGTCCTTATAAAATAATACTTTTGATAATGATTTATCCTAAAATATGAACATTGGTATTTTTTATATATTACTTATGGAAATAATTTTATAATGGAAAAGTTACATCACATTAAAAAACATAAAAATCTATATTTATTTAATAATTACTCAGAATATGATATGTATAAAAACTATAAAAATTTGGATGTAGAATATTCATCAAATACTATAAATTGTTTTTTGAAAAATGAACATGAATTGGTAACCTAATTCATGACCAAAGAAATTTAATGAATAAAAATATTACAAAGTAATGAATGAGGTGTAATGTATTTAGACCAACAAAAAATTATAGAGGTAATATTGAAATAATGAGATTCAACCATAAAAGATAGGCCTCCAACCTAATTTATCTCCATAATAAGAAAAATGCAGGTCGTGAAAAAAATTCTTCTGGGAGAACAGTCTAAGTTGCTTCTCCCCACACACATGAAGGCCATAACAGTCTCATAATGTGAAAAAAGAAATAAGTAGTGGTGTCTCCAATAAAAGTTCTTAAAACCATCAACTGGTATCACAAATCAAATACGCCTCATTAGAAATAGATGAAGATTAAATTGCTTCTAGGAGAAAATAGTCTGTGAAAACTGAGCAGGGGGATTCACAGACACCAAAAGCCTTAAAAAAGGGCAGAGAGGGGTAAAAAAGAACCTCCAAAGACCAAAACATTCCAAAAGAATCATTTCCATTAGATATCATTAAATTTGAATCTTGTATCCTTTTTAAATTCCTAAACCACCTTGATGATCGTCCTCTTTATGAGATATAATACTATTTATAATTATTAACCTTCATCGGAATAGGTTTATTTCTATAATATTTTTAATAAAATGAAAATTTAAAATTTAATAAAAAAATATATAAGGAAATTTCAAGGATAAATGTTTTAACAAAATAGTTTTCATTTTTTCATAAAGATACTGATAAGAAATATTTCAAAAAATAATCCACTTTCAAAAACCTTGGAAAACATATTTATGAAAAAGTATCTTCACAAATTAGTTTTGATAATCCTAATTCTAAAACTATTAATATAAATGATAATTAATTATTTATTAAAATAATGTATGAAATTTTTTATCTAATGAATATTTTATCAAAATTTACTACTGGTAAATAAAATTTTATAAAATGAATACACAAATACATACTTATGAAGATAATAATGTATTTTTTTACAAATAATATTTTTAAGAAACTATTAATTTATGTTGAGAAGTGCACCCATTTGTACAAAATTAAATGTTTTGGACTATAGAATAAAATTTATTCCTTGAATATAAGTAAATCCTTAGGATTTCATAATATTTATTTTTAAAAAAAATAGTTATCTAATATTTTGTTTTCAAACACAATACCCAATTAGGTTTGGGTTAAAACGTCTAATAGTTTTTATTTTACCAAATCATTGGAATTACCAATAAGAAAAAAATTTCATATATGGGTAGTGGGTGTTCTTGACATATGAATAGAAACAATGCATTATTTTAACATATTATCTAGTAGAATGATAAAAAATAATGCCACGAAATAAATTTCAGTGATTGGGAATTTTATGGTTTTGAATATTTTGAATTAGAAAAAGTTGAAGTGAATAAATGTGAGGATTAAAAATAATAATAAAAAAGTGATAAGGAAGAAACCAAGTCCAATAAATCAATAGAGCCAACCTCATCTACATCATCATCCTAAAACAAACCCACATTGTAAAATTTCATAGAATAAGAAATCATAGATGATTATTCATTATCAGAAGAAGAAGATGAGTCATCCCCTAAGAAGGATGAGGATGATTATGTTTAAAGGGAAAAACCTTATAAAAATATAAACAATTATTATTTTGTTATGTTGGACGTTTTTTATGACAAATATACTACCAAAAAGTTGATAAAGTACAACAAATTATTACAAAAGTTGATAATAAATAAAAGAATATTGAAATCATCAGCATAAGTCACATAATGATTCCTCAACCTAATATATAATCATTAGAGTCAGAATGAAAAATTGCTCTGGAATTATTTGATTACATCATTTACTTTTTGAAAATATTGGATGAAATTACTCCTTAATTTTTAATATTTTAAGCAATAGGTATGTTTCAAAAAGATATACTATAGAAAAATTTTGATTATAAAAAAATAATGACTAAATCCATTTTTTGTATTGAGACTGATCTAAAAACAATGGGTGGAAGTTCTATTACCCTTAAATGATCGTGAATTTCAATGGTGTAATTTTCTTATGAAGTTGATTCTGATGTTTGGTCTCATGAAATTCATATTCAAGAGATTAAGAAGTTAATAAAGTAATTATCCAGTTAATTTAATCATTATAAATTGACATGAGTGAAAGGGTGAGATTAGTTGAATAACTCAAAGACCACGCCGGTGACCATACTTAATATGTGGATACTCTTAAGATCAAAGATTAATACTTAATGAATTAAATGGAAGGAGTATGATTTTTTGAAGATGGTGTCAATTTTCTGAAAGATAAGAACAATATTCCTATTTAATAACATCAAAATATGCAGGTATATAATCAATGTATGAATGATACTATGAATAAATATCACATGAATTTTAAAAAGATAAAGCATTTTGTAAAAAGCATCATGGAGAAATTATATTTTTAGAAATATTTTTTAATATATATTTTGATAGAATTTTGTAAATTTTTCTCATATATGGATTACTACTCTATCTAAATAAAACTGTCTAAATTTTTATCCAATACGATTGGTAGAATGTTCTTACACATTTTCAATGGATGAATTATAAATTCATTATATTATTTCATATATTTTTTTCTATTCCCTAAAATTTCTAGAAATTCATACATAGTCCCCATATCTTTTTTAAAATCAAAACAAGGATGATATTTTATAATGGAAGATTCCTTATATTTAGGGGAAGATATTCTAAAAGGGGAGATACTTTTGATTCTTTGGAAATTATAATATTCCAAAGGGATTCTATCATATTCCTGATTCTCTCCCTTTCATGAATAATACTTATAAACTCATGGGGGTTAAGAATCAATTTTTATCTCATAATATGTAATTTATCAATGGGAGGGACTGTATGTTTTAAATTTTTTATTCCTCTTATGTAATAGGGATTGTTCTATTGAAAATGGTGGAGATTTTTGAGTCAGTAGTTTCACTTAAAACTTATATATTCCTTTTTTTGGAAAATAGAAACACATTATTTATTCTTATAGTACAACTTTTTTATGTCCCAAGTGTTTTAGAATGTTTTTTCTAAAAACGTAATCCTTTAACATACATAAAAATTGTTATTAATTTTTCATGAGTATAAACTAATTTCAAAATTATGATTATCATAATAGGTATTGATACAATAAACATCATATTCACCATTATCAGATCAGATATAAGACTGTTTGTATTGTATTTTGAAATGAAAAAGTATTCATAATTAGACTCATATTGGAACAGATATACATCATACTCATACTTTTTATGAACATTTTATGGACTGATACAAGAATTTATATTAAACTAAAATTATTTAAATTATTAAAATAGTAAACTTATTTCTAAATTAATGTATTTATTTTAAACTGTAATGGTGTAAATTAATATTATTTTACACAATAACTTATATAAGATCCATTGATGTGCTTGTTGTCCAAATAATTGAGGTGAAATTAGAGAAATCTGACAATTGAATAAAATATTAAAATTGAATAAAATATGACTATTGACAAGATTGACTATAAATAAATATCCATTTAGAGAGTTTGAAGTTATTGATTCCATTATTCTCTAAATTTCTCTAATGTCTAAAAAGAGAGAACAACATGTTATTAGTATATTATTTTTCCTTACAAAGATACATTCTTAAAAAAAACAAGTGAGGTTGTCTCCTTATGATTTTTTTGTAATTTATTTCTATGTTTGATTATGTAATTATGATGGAGAGATTCTAATAATATGATGACTAAGAATTTGATCATCGTATTAAATGAGGGAACACAATGATAACGTGATAGAATTTGATCAATAGAATTTAGGGATGTCAGGGATATGAAAGTAGATAATACAATTATCATATCGAGGGATTTCATTTCTAAAAAAATATAGACGTTCATATAAATATAAAATAAGAGTTACCTTTAGCCACTGATTGCGTCTACCATACTCTTTTGGTCAAATGAGATCTATTCAATTTTTAAATAGATATAATCCATCCATATATTTTTATATTTATATTACTTTTTTTTACATGTCTTTGAATTCTGTTGTGCGTTTATATAATGGTTTTATTTAAAAAACTCTCATTATGATAAATATAATCAGTTTTAGTAATCATATCTTCTTTAAATCCATGACATACTATTTTAGTCATATCGCAATTGAATGTGATATTTTTACATGGATTTAATCTTATACTTTGTGATTACATTTTATTAACTTTGGTATTCCAATATATATATTGATTCTGATACTATGATAATAAGACTGATCCATGACTGAATCTTTTCCTTTTACCTAAAGAGTTTTCAGGAATTGTTTTAGTTTAAATACTTTTAAATTATTTTTTTCAATACAAAAATTCACACCCTCTTGTAATTTATCCATCTGGATTACATTCTTCGAATCTAATAACAAAATATCACATATTTATCTCTTACATGAACTATATGTGATAAGGATGAAATATATTTCCTAAATATAATGTTCCACAAATAAACTAAATCTACGCATACATGAGCCATGATCTTTATAGAATAATATATTGATACACTAGGATAATTTAGTTGTCTATAATAAAATCATGATTGGATTCCTACTCTAATTACTAATTTAGAGGTTGTTAAATATAATTGAATGAAATACCCTTAATTAATTTGAAAAAATTATCAAGTGAATTATTTTTGAAAATCATGTAACTAACTACTTTCAAAATAGATTTATCTTTTTATCCAAAAATAATTCAATCCCAATTAATCCTATAATATATTTTTATACAAAGATATGTGAAAATATAAACATACCTAATAGATGATATACTTATTAATTATCTAGAATCTCAATATTTAAATTTTTATCAATGTCCTGTATATATTATGTATCAAGAATTACATTATACCAAATTATTATTCTTGGGTATTCATTCTAATTGGTATATCTAATCTTATCGTTTAAATATTTTCATAATAGGTATTTTAAATCACCAACATAACATTACTAAAATGATCACATTTAAAAAAAGTTCAATACCATTAGAACCAGTTCATTATCCTTTGGAATATCATATACTAATGTTTCTTGGAACTATTTTCAGTTAAGGTATCAAGAAAAACCGAGACAAATTTTCCTTTAGGAACCATCGTTATACTATGATAGAATTTTATGACACTAATTTTTAATATTAGTATATGAATTATATACCAACATTATCTAAATTTTTGATTATATTATTACAAACCATTAAAAACTTCTCTATATATTTTAACTCTCTCATAAATAATATAAACTGATATATATCAATTATTAAAAAATTATGTAACCAAAAAATCAAAATACACATTTTAAATAGTAGGTATGTTTTATATTTTTTGTTAAATTAGTTGATTGTTTTAAAATAACATTATACAACTTATGAAATACTAGTTACAATCATAAAAAACAATCTATATGATTGTGTCATATATATGATATTTGAAATAGAAAGGGTCAAGATATCAATCAATAGACCCAATACCATTACGATCATCACTTTCATCACTATAATAAATAATTTACCCACCTATATCATTGTCTTCAATATCATAATTACTACCATCACCAAAAAATTTGTTTTCACAACCACCACATTGATCATCATCATCAAGATCTGGTTCATCAACTATAGAGCACATTACTGACTTCCATTTTATTAATAACCACAGAAGAATTTTGTTTTTGTTAGAACATATATATATATATATATCATATCATCAATACATTTCTTGGTGACCATGTCCAATTTTCACACCAAATAATACATAATGTTTTATCCTCTACTACATATTCTTGTTTCTTTAGAAAATATTTTCTATTAGAGTTATTAAATACACCTATAATTGGATAATAAATGGTGGGTATAACACACTACTTAGGAAAACAGTGGACTCTCCCCTTATTTTAATTACCTACTAGATATCCCAAATGATAATTTGGCCTAATGTTTTCATCATATTACTCATCAACGACCTTTAAATAATGTTTTTGAAAATATAAATATGATATTTTGTTTTGAGATAGATATTAAAATAACAATAAAATATAATAAGTCTTTCAATCTGTTACTGAATCTATAAATTTTGATAATCCTTTTCTATATTCATTCTATTTGAGTAAAATAATTTATTTGAGGCACACACCCATTGATTTTCAGTACTACCGATTGAAATTGAAATTTAATGTATAAAGAAAATTATAAAACAATATTTTTTCCTATTTTTTAACACATTTTAAAAAATTATTGATTGATGAAACCCAAAGATAATTTTATTATATATCACTAAAAATTATTTTATAATTTAAAAATTGGAAAAACTATAATCAATTAATCAAAATTTACAATCATGGAATCTTCTAGTTAAGGAATATTCAGAGTATTTTTATTGGTTTTTATTTTTCTAGCCTTTAATTGTTTATATTCAGTTTAGATCTATTAATTTCTATTCATTTTTATTACTCCAACATGGTATGGATCAATTAAGTTTACAAAAATATTTTTTAGGTAAATTCAAAAAAAATTATCCATTTAATCATTTTTTTTATAATATGAATAGAATATATCTGTGTAGTTTAGTTTGGGAATAAATGATTTAATTTCTCTTTGAGAAAACTAGTTTAGGTTAATTTATAATTATTTAATTTTATTGGGAACAATTTATTGTGGGTTTTATATTATTTAAATATAGTCCTTATTATAATGATTTATTAAATTATATTTTTTTTTGTTTTTTTAAATATATACAATTTTTTTATTATTTGGTTAGTTTCATTTGGTGATGATAAATTTAATATAATATGGTTTATATTATTTGGTCCATTTTTTTATAATGTAATTTTAAAAAGATTAATTGTTTCTATATTGTTTCAATTTAATTTTGTTAATGTCTAGTTATACAATGGTAATTTCCACATTTTTTACAATTTGTTTTGGTTTTATTTAAATTGGATTAGGTATGGATATTTCTGTATATTTTTATTTTTATTTATTATATTCCCACAAAACTCTTTATAATTTCAAGTTAACTTGTTTATATATTCATGCTAATATTGATTATGAATATTGTTATATGAATATATTAATTTAATTTATATACAAATTAATATAGTTTTGAGTTTACATGTTGAAATATTTATTGTATAGAAGATAACATATTAATAGATGACATATTTTTTAAGGTTTGTATTTTTTAATATGTGAAGTAATTTCAATGTTTATATATCAATATTATGTCATATTATTCATACAATATAAAGTGAAACATTTATATATTTTATGAAAATAATTATAATATATAAATTTCAATATTTTAATTTAGTTTACATTTTAACATATATAAATTGAAAACTCTTTACATATTATTTTGTAAACTATACTAAAAAGTAAACAACATTAATATGTACATTTTTAATCCGTAATGTAATTTTCAACTAATATGTAAACTAATTAATGAAAATATAAACTAATAATTTTTTATATCTATTCTTTAAACTATTTAATATTGTATAAAAATTGTAAGCTATTTAGAATTTTAATTTGAACTCTAATATTCTTATAATTTACATTTATATTTAAAATTATTTATACTGTTTTTGAAATATGATCAATATAATTATTTAAAGAAATAATACTCTCCAAAATAAATTGAACCTAGAATTTTTCACTATATTTATGTTGTAATGAAATTAAAATATTGTGTATAAGTGGATTGAATTCAAATTCTAGGTATATTTTGAAGGATTTTGGAGATATACGTCTTATAAATATAGCCTTTGGTATATGAAATTTTAGTGAATAACCATTGGATCATATAAAACAAAATTGATATGTTATAAATGAACACCAAAATAGTATAACACGTATTATGGAATTATTTTAATTATCAACATGTACTTAAGGGATTTATTTTACAATAATGTTATTTTTATACATGGGAACAGTCTACAAGAAATTAATATATTATCTTTTAGATTAACCAATAATTTTGTTGTATTCATTATACCATATTAGGATTAAGGTATGATGAATCTATAATCATGCATATGAGTACTCCCTATCACATGTTAGGAGATGATTATGAAAAAATAAAAAATTATAATTATAATGAATACACATTACAATAGAAATAAGAATATTTATTTATAATTCAATAGACGTGCAGACAAATATTCCATCTAGGATGATCATTAGGAATTGATGGATCTATAGGTTACAGGAGTTCAACATCCTTTCTATGATTAAAATACTCTACTAAATTCTCTAGGCCATCCAAAAAATATGGAGTTGAAGTCACATGGACAAGATTATAAAATCTTGCATTTATAGTAGTGGGAAATGAAGCTGACATACTAGTTATAGAAAAGGGATTAAAGGGATGTAGAGCTATCACCACATATGGAAAAGGTATATGATAATTTTTTTCTATCTAAAATGAAAAAAATATGTGGGAACATCTATAGTGCCTCTAATGGAGTAGTAGGAGGAAACATGTTGTATGTTAGATACATGGTGGTTGTTTGGGCTAGAACTAGAATGATTGGTGCTTCTAGTAAATCTAGTTACAATCTGACGCAATTGTTCATTATTTTGGCCACTATTAGTAGTTTAAATATAGATATTCTAGGTCATGGATGTTTTTACCTTAATGATATTTTAGAATGAATAATTAATTTTAATTAAAATTATTAAAATGGGAAAATATTATAATTCTTATTCTCAAAATTGGAATGTAAAAGAAGAAGTAAAATATATTATAATGTAATCAAATAATGAAAATAGTGAAAAATATTTACATTTATTATTTAATCAGTTATATATAAAATATAAAATTATTTCATATGTTAAATATTAAATTGGTTTACATGTTAAATGAATTTACTATACACATGTAAGCCGTAAGAAAAAATTTAAATTAAATTGTCCAAATTTTAAAATTTTTATTTTTATATTTTACATATAACTATAAAAATAGTTCACAAGAAAATTTTATAATATTTTAAATGTGAATATATTGTTTGGTTTTCATGTAACCTATATGAACAATTCTCATTTAAAATATTTAATGATTATAGGTGAATATAAATTCAATTCACACATAACTATAAAATCAACATACATGAAAATATATTTTATATCTTACCTATAATATTTTATAATAGTTTACTTAAATTTTTTTAGATTTTACATATAATGTTTTTGAATGTTTATATGAAAATTGATAATTGTTTACAAGTAAAATATAAACATGTTTACATGTAAATGTTACATATTCTACATGAACTTTTTAATCAGTTTACATGTATACTATAAAATCTTTATACTTGTGCTGAATTTATAGTTTAAATAAAATTTAATATTTAAGTCCAATATTTTAGGGCATTTTTTTAATTTTTATGAAAACCATAATACTTAGATATTTTGTTTCAATCTATATTTTTTAAAATATAAATAAAATTAGCATATTAATTATACTTAATGATGGTGTTTGAGGATACTCAATCTCTCTTGGTGAAATGGGATATTTAAAGTTGAAAATTTGTATTTAATGGGTGTATGATGTTGTTTCCAAACTGTTTTTAAACACGTTTATAAATAAATTTCAAACATGTTTTTAAATATTATTTTAATCTAATTTTAAAAATTTGATTATATCTTTTAATTTTTTTTTTAATTTTTTTTTCAAATGTGTTATTAAAAAATCGTAATCTTTATAAACTTATTTGAAATATAATATGTTTTAACTCTTTTAATCATTTTTATTGATTTTTGAACTGGTTTTTTTGAATTTGTAACCATGAAATCTATTTTATTGATATTTAGTGAAAGTGTACGTTACATTATTATTGTATTTTATACTTTTTTAAATTGGTGTCTATGTTTTCATTTTATTATGGAATGGGTAAAATATATCAGTGAAATCTGAAAAACAGTAACATAGAATCCAAGATTATAGCTAAACTGAATGGAAAGAGAACACATATTATTTCATTAATATATTATCCTTAACATCATCAAGTAAAAAATATGAAGTCATACAATTATACTATTTTATTTATAAAATTATATATTTGGATCTAGTGAAATTTGAGTAGCAACAGTGTCAATTTCATATGAGAAAGCATCAAAACAATTGTGTGGGGCTACATCAATATTAACAAATAACTAAATCCTCAAATGATATTTCACATAAAACACTTTTTTCAATTTATTTGAAAATATGTTTCATCATTATATAGTATGTAAGAAATTTCAATAAATATTAATCCATGGTCATCAATAAAATATTCCATTCACACCACTGAATTAGTCCACATACATTTCATCACACATACTCAGCCATCATAGTAATAATATAATTTTTTTTTATTTTCTAAATAACTCTCTAACAAAACTCATTCACATATCCCAACCTAGTATCTAATACACTTATTTATTAGTCTGACATTAGAGTTAACAAAACATCATCATGTTGTGTACTCTTGTTCACTACTCAATTAGTTATAACTTATTTCTATTCATTGATCACTAGGGATTTGACGTAATGAACCAAAGAATTTTGATTAAAATAAAATAATTTTTTATAAGATATAATGTATACATGCAAACATGAAATGAATTATATATTTGAATATTAAAATAAAAAAATTATTAATTAATTATTTTTATCAAATTAATGATCCTAAATTTGATTTTAGCTAATTAATAATAACTTTACTATGTAATTATTCTTTTCTCATCATTGTTAATGAAGGATTAATTCTGATTTTATATTTTTATATTTACATATAAAAAAGAAAAAAAAGTTTAAGAAATATGTTAAACTACATAATATGATATTACATTTAGATGTTCAAATTACATGATGTCAACACCTATCAAATAAAAATTAAACTAGAATGTGTTACTCATCATCTATTGAACATCAATGATCAATGTTTCCATCCTATATGACCCATGAATTCCCCATTTATTGGGGCATGGATGGAAAAGATTATTCAATTTTCCCATTTTTATCATATTATTTTGATTTTGGTTAGTCTTGTCACTTTCCCACATCAACAAAATAAATTGAATTGAAATGCAAAAATTCTTGATCTAAACATTCATCCATAGTTGATCCTTCAGAATGAATCATATTATTTATGTAATAAATCATATTGTACAATTTTAATTCAGTTTAATAATATATAGTTTGATACACCTTGCTTGTTAATAAATGGCAGAAATAGTTTTCCTAACTCACACAAAATAAATGATACATCCTCTAGATTTTTTATTAATTAACACATGGGTAATATTTTTTTAATGTATCCCTATAAAAATGGAACAATAGAGTAACCATCAAAAATAAATTATTGGATAGTAAATTATGGATTATTATTGGAGTCCATTAACAATTATGGATGTAATAGTAACATTTTTTAATGTATTTCCATTGAAAATCTATTTTATTGACATTTTTTGATATTTTTTTAAACAATGAAACATAATAGTCTAAATAAATTTAAAAAACCAAATTTTCATTGAAGGTTTTATTATATAAGATGAATAGGAAACATTCAATTTTTTAATCATATACATATATAATAAAATTATTATCTAATATATCAATACAATAATTAAAGATGAGATCCGAAATCATTATTAGACATCCCATTAAAATTCATAGGAATTTAAATTTGTTTTTCAAATACATTTATCCCAATGTGAATTACATCTATAAATGGAATATAAAATTGAGTAAAAAATAAGTAAAATCAAAATTGCTACTACTACCTTCCAATTCCAATTGTATTTACTGGGAACATTGTTAATCATTATAGATTTAAACTAACCTTTTATGAATGATAAAATGATAAAATGATATTGATTATATATTTTTTACCCAATATATTCTAAGGTGGGTTGCATATCTCAACGGTATTATCAAAACATTTTTTATTATTTTAGTATTGATGATCCATTAGAAAGAATCATTGATATACCATTAAACTAAATATAACATTAATTTTAATATTTATCAATCAATCATTCTACAATCTAATAAAACATGATTGTTTTACCTTTATGATCCATGTTAATGACGCTTTTTCTGGGGGGAACATATCAGTCTGTCGAGGACGCACAACTTCTACCCCGCATTACCGCTTTCGAAAGGTGGATAGCATCAATCGATTATTCAGGGACATTTGCTCCATGATCGAAACAAGATGATGGGATGTTAGTTACTCCTTCCATGTATTCCTCCTCGGAACTCATTACCTTTTCTGGGTCTCCATTAAGGATTTAGTTGTTGTTCGTGAATCTTGTTCCCGATGCCAAATCATTTTGGACGTCGGTTAATTACACTACTTCGTTAGGACATTCAATGGGGTCTTGACATGGTAGGAACCTTTGGTCTGAGTAGATGACAATATCAGTAATGTCATGGAATATCTAGATGCATGGACATTAAGGAACCATTATTCTTCCTCATAAGAGGGCATTTAAAGAGCAAAAAATCCAAAGAATCCCACGCCGGTCGTGGGGTATCTTATGCTAGAGGCATGTCTCTGGAGGTTTTCCATAGTTTCTCATGTTTAGAAAAGGGTCATAGGCATGTTTATAATGGTTTTCTAATCTTCCCATGTTTAACACATGGTATGCCGTGAGTTTAACATCTTGCAGAGACAGTTACACCAAAGGCATGTCTTCTAAGGTTTTCCTCAGGAATCTCATGTTTAACACTTGGTAGGCCCCAAGTTTAACATCTTGCAAAGATGAAATGAGGGTGATTAGAACATCCCATAGAGACAGACCAGATTGGTACATCCCTAGAAGGGAGCGCTAAGAGTGTTTTCTATATGAATGGATCAGAACATCCAATGAAGACGGATCCGAGGTGGTGTGTCCTGTAGAGGGGAGATGTCACACAGTGATGGCTAATCTGAACACCACTGAGGACGAATCAGGGATAGTGTACTCCAATGAGGGAGACATCAAGGTTTACTAATGGTTGGGTTTGAACCTTGTGGAGGTTTCCTACATACCCTATGTAGACGACAGAGATTAAAACCCACATATTTCAAAGGGGTGATGAATCAGGGTGTACACAAAGGACACCAACCTAGATACATGTTCGGGATTACGCATGGATAGTGGCCCATCATAAGATGGAAACACATGGATGGATGATTATGGATTGTTGTAGGGATTATGCATTGTTATCTTCTCGGGTTCCACAAGGAGTGGGACCGGGATGAATATCATGATCTTGTTGAGTCAATAAGGTTTTCCTTATGATTTTTCCATTCCTTCTTGTTTTGAAAATCACAAACACCTTATCTTTAAGGAAAATTACTTTTATAAGGAAAAATGCTTTCTTAAGGAAAAATGCTTTCTTAAGGAAAATTGCTTTTATAAGGAAAAATACTTTCTTAAGGAAAATTGCTTTTATAAGGAAAATTGCTTTCTTAAGGAAAATCTCTTTTATAAGGAAAATTATCCTTATCATATTTTCATTCATATTTTTCTTAAGTATGAGATTCGGATTCGTTTTCTCGGAGTCATTAAAACTTTGATATAAAAGCATTCTGTTTTAGGGTTCAGATTCTGGACAAGAACTATAAGGAAGTTTCATTCTGAATTCCGGATATGAACTCTGACTAAGTTCTATTCCAGATTCAGGATACGAATTCTAAAGAAGAATTCTCATTACGAATTCTAATGAAGAAATCCCATTCCGAATTCTCATTACGAATTCTGAAGAAGAATTCTCATTACGAATTCCAATGAAGAATTCCCATTACGAATTCCAATGAAGAATTCTAATTACGAATTCTAATGAAGAAATCTCATTCCGAATTCTCATTACGAATTCTGATGAGGAATTCTCATTACGATTTCTGATGACGAATTCCTATTCCGAATTCCTACTCTGAATTCTCATTCCGAATTCACCTATTAAACAGAATCTGATTATCATTGTTTTATACACTCTGAATTTATTCACTCCGAACCTTCACTCCGAAGTTTCTATTCCGAACCTTTATGTTAGATTTTAAAACGATGCCGTACATTCTGTTACACTTGTTTTGTTATAAAACGATGTCGTCCATTTTGTTATAAACTAACCGTTGTCTAAGTGACACGTGTACAGGTCCCTCCGAACTTTAAGGAAAATATGACCGTTGGAGAGGAGCCAACCTTACCTATAAATAGGAGCTCATTTGAAAGAGCTCGATGCTGATGCATATGCCGATAGTTGAAAAAGTGCTTACATGCTGTTGAAGTGATTTCTAGAGAGAGAGTCTCTTAATAACTCTCAAAGCTTCGTGCGACTCCGAATGTTGGTGATTACATTCGAGGGCTTCCGAGGATAGGAAGATAGAGGTGCCGACTACCTTAAAGATCGAGGGCTTTCTTGCTGAGAAAGACAGAGGTGCCGACTACCTTAAAGATAGAGGGCTTTCTTGCTGAGAAAGACAGAGGTTTCCAACTACCTTGAAGTTGAGGGCTTGCGGGGATAGCAAGACAGAGACTCCGATCTTCGTATCGAGGGCTTACCCTGGTGTGGGTAAGACAGACTTGCTTGAAAGTATAAATCAAGGGACCTTTATCCAAGGTTGTTGGATACCCTTCTCTTTGGGTTAAAAGACTATTATCTTGTTACTAGTAGTTTTACTACTTGTCTTTATTCCGCTGCAATTTGTATCTTAAGGAAAGTATAACTTTCTTATACTTCCTTACTTACTCTGATTAGTTTAGATTCTATACGCTTTAAGGTAGAATCTTATATTGTAACTTTTGTTAAGTTTCAATCTCCGGAATCATATTTCCGGAACCTACTTTTGGAATCCCTTTCCCAGTTCAGTTCGGTGTTAGAGGTGTTGTGAATTTACTTAGTTTAACTTTGTTAAACCTAGCCCTTTCCTTTTCTTAAGGAAACTCTAGTTATTCATAACTAACTTTAAAGGTTCTAAAGGAATTTTTTAAAGTATACAATTCACCCCCCCCTATTGTATATTGAGAATCTCATATTATATTTCGATCCTACAATTGGTATCAAAGGTTGGAAACCTCTTACTCTATACCATTCTTACATTTGGTATCAGAGCCAAGGTTACTGAAATACTTGTACTCACATACAAGTTTTTCTTGCTCACTTTTCTATTCCGAACTTTGTCATTCCGGTTTATCCATTCCGAACTTTTCCCATTCCGAACTTTGTGATTACGATTCTAAGATACTAACAAGTTTGTGTGCAAAGTTTCTTTTAGTATGGCAGGAATTAATGTTGGATCTATTGAAAATCTGAATCCTACAAGGCCACCAATCTTCGATGGTAATGATTATGAATACTGGAGAGATCGTATGAAGACATTTGTTATCAATACTGGAGTAGACAACTTTGTGATGCTTACTGGTGATTATAAAATTCCTGACAAGGAAGTCAGAACCTTTACTAACCAGGAAAAGCAAGAATATCAACTCAACTATAAGGTACACAATACTTTATTATGTTCAATGACTAGAAATATATATATCCAAATTTCTTCTTGTGAAGTAGCTAACTGTATATGGAAGAAGTTAGAGGTTACACACTTTGGGACTTCTAAGGTGATTGAGGCTAGAAGAGCTATGCTTAGAGCTGAATATCATGGCTTTAATTTTCCTTATGGAGAACCTATCTATAAAGTTCAACGAAGATTTATGACTATTGTCAACAGTCTACATTCTATGGGAGAAAAAGGTTTAGATGATGAAGCTCTTGTGGACAAGATAATTGATATTATGCCCAATGAGTGGGAATCCAAGAGAACAGCTATAGATGAGAACAGGAAGGTCACTCAAATTACTCTTGATGAGCTTTTTGGAACTCTTCTACAACATGAGACCAGAATGAAGAGAGATGCTGACAACATCAAGAAGAAGAATGGAAATGGTACTGTTTCTTTTACTACAACTTCGAATCAGATGAAAGCTAAGACTCCTGAGAGAGTAACCAGATCCAAGTCTAAGAAAGTTATTTTCCAATCTGAATCTAGTGAGAGTGAAGTTTCAGAAAATGAATTAGCCAATCTTGCTCGAAGGATGAACAAGATAGCTGGACAGAGAAACTTTCAATCCAAGTATAAGAAGAAGGACAGGAAAGATAAGAAAGATGGAGAAGTTACTTGTTATGAATGTAAGAGAGCTGGACATATTAGACCAGATTTCCCTATGCTCAAAAAGAAAGAAAGGAAGGAAAGACATTCAGACAGGAATAGGAAGAAGTATTACAAAGCTAAAGCTAAGAATGTTTTGAAAGCTAATGACACCTGGAGTGCCAGTGGTGGTGACTCTTCAGATGAATCTTCTGAATATGAATCTTCAGGACAGAAGAATCTTGGTCTTATAGCCAGATTACCTATTGATAATCATTGTCTTATGGCTAAGGTACGAAATGATGAATCTTTGACCAATGTTTCCTTAAATCCTAATGATAGTAAGTATTATAACTCTTCTGATGTAGAATCATCTTCTGATGAGGAAAATACTTTACCTACTTATGAAGAAGTCTCTAGATTTGCTGAACTTCTTGAGATTGAGAATTCCAAACTCAACAAGAAACTTGATAAAGCAAATTCTAGGAATTCTATTCTTACTAAAGAGATATCAGATCTTTCTAAAGATCTTGATAAGAAAAATGCTGATTTTGAAAGTATTTCAAAAAATATTGAGGAAGTATGTTCTGAGAAGAATAAACTTTCTAAAGAGTTAGAAAAAGTAATTTCTAATAAAAATGTTTTCGAGCCTAACTCTAGTTCCAAAACTAATGATTTTGAGGATAAAAACTTGGTTGTAAAACTCAAGTCCGAAATTTTTTCCTTAAAGAAGTGTTTATCAAACTTTACCCATGGTAAGGAAAATTTTGATAAGATGTATTCTCAAATACGACCTTTAAGAAATAAATCCGGATTTGGTTATACCCATGCAAAACCAGTTTTCAGTAACAATTATTTTGTTCCTCAAAGTGCCCCATTTTTCACTAAATGTCAATGTGGTGGTCACTGGGCAAAAAATTGTTCCTTAAACAAAACCCAATCCTTAGGTTTTCATAAAGCTTACTTTTCTAAGAAAATGTGGATACCTAAAATTTTATTGTCTGGAAATCTCGGATCCAAACAAGTTTGGATTCCGAAAATCTAACTTTGTTCTTAATTTCAGGAAAATAAAGAAAGTTCCAGCAACAATATTTGGTACATGGATAGTAGATGTTCCCGGCACATGACTGGTAACAAAAGTTTTTTTGAAAATATTATCAAAACGAAAGGAGGAAAGGTAACTTTCAGAGACAATGCTAAGGGATAGATTGTTGGTATTGGTAATATAGTTCTTTTGGGTAAAACTTTGATTTCAAATGTTCTTTTTGTTAAAGGTCTTAAGCACAACCTCATTAGCATAAGTCAGTTATGTGATGAAGGTTACCTTGTGAATTTTAGGAATGATAAATGCTTAGTTCACAATTCCAAGGAAGAATTTATTCTCTCAGCCAACAGGTAAGAGAATGTTTACACCTTAAACTTAGAAGACCTAAGAAGCCAAGACTTACCTTTCCTAAGTGCAATGGAAGATCATTCTTGGTTATGGCATAGAAGATTAGGACATTGTAATCTTAGGAACCTATGTAAACTCTCTAAGAAGAAACTTGTTAAGGATCTACCGGAGCTTAGATTTGATTCTTCTAAAGTTTGTGATCCTTGTCAATATGGCAAGCAACATAAATCTAGTTTTAAGTCAATTGGTGAAGTCTCAACAACCGATGCATTATAGTTAGTGCACATGGATCTTTTTGGTCCAACACAAACTGGAAGCATTGGAGGCAAATACTATGTGTTTGTTCTAGTTGATGATTACACTAGATTTACTTGTGTCTATTTTCTAGCAAAGAAATCTGAAGCTTTTTCTTATTTCAAAAGTTTTAGAGCCCAAGTTAAAAATGAGAAAAACCCTCCATTGAAAACTATTCATAGTGATCATGGAGGATAATTTCAAAATTATGATTTTGAAACTTTTTGTAGTAAGAAAGGTATTACTCACAATTTTTCAACACCTAGAACTCCTCAACAGAATGGTGTAGTTGAAAGAAGAAATAGAATTCTTCAATAGATAACTAGAACCATGTTGATTGAATATTCTATTGCTAGACATTTCTGTGCTGAAGCTGTAAGTACTGCTTGTTATACTATAAATCGAGTTTTGATTAGACCTTTTCTTAATAAAACTCCTTATGAGTTATGGAATGGTAGAAAACCAAGACATTCCTACTTCAAGGTTTTTGGGTGCAAAGTATTCATTTTGAATACTAAAGATGACTTACATAAATTCGCACCAAAATCATATGAAGGGATTTTCTTAGGTTATTCCACAACCTCTAAGGCTTATAGAGTTTTTAATAAAAATACTTGTACTGTTGAGGAAACAGTACATGTAAAATTTGATGAGTCTGATCCTTTTGTTTTTAAAACCTCCCAACCTACATCTTCGGATGAGTTTTCAAAAACTGATTGTCAACCTTTGATAGAAGAACCTTCTGATAAGGAAATTTTTCTAGAAGATACTTCTGAAACATTTACCCCTGAAGACTTTCTACCCTATGTTGATGAACAGGTTTTACAAAACCCAAATCAGGTGTTTCTTAAGAATCATCCCAGTGATAGTATCATTGGTGATGTAAATCAACCTGTAAGGACTAGAAGTTTCTTAAGAAATGAAGTAGAACATCTAGCATTTCTTTCCCAATTAGAGCCTAAAAGCACTGATGAAGCTTTAGGTGATGATGATTGGATCAAAGCAATGCAAGATGAACTAAATGAATTCAAAAGGAATAAAGTCTGGACCTTGGTTGAAAGACCTAAGGAAACTTCTGTTATTGGAGTAAAATGGGTTTTCAGAAATAAATGTGATGAAAATGGAGTCATTGTTAGAAATAAAGCTAGACTTGTTGCTAAAGGCTATAATCAGCAAGAAGGAATAGACTATGAAGAAACCTATGCTCCAGTAGCTAGACTTGAATCTATCCGTATTCTACTTGCCTTTGCAGCATTCTTTAATTTCAAACTATTTCAAATGGATGTGAAATGTGCTTTTCTTAACGGTTATGTTCAAGAGGAAGTTTTTGTTAAACAGCCTCCTGGCTTTGAAGATACAAAACATCCAGATCATGTTTTTAGACTTACCAAAGCTTTGTATGGCCTTAAACAAGCCCCACGAGCATGGTATGATAGACTTACTGGATTTTTGCTTCAAAATAACTATGTTAAGGGAAATGCAGATCCAACCCTTTTTATAAAGAAAGATAAGAAAAATGTTTTGATTGTTCAAATTTATGTTGATGACATTATATTTGGTTCAACTCAGCAATCTTTGACTGACTCTTTTGCTAGTCTAATGAAATCTGAGTTTGAAATGAGTATGATGGGTGAGTTAACATTTTTCCTTGGTTTTCAAATTTCTCAAAAACCAGAAGGAACCTACATATCTCAACATAAGTATATTAAAGATCTTCTTAAAAAGTATGGTTATGACAACACTAAGAGTATAAGTACTCTTATTGGTACCTCAAACTCTTTAGATCTTGATGAAGCTGGGAAACCAGTAGATCAAACAACTTTTAGAGGTATGATTGGAAGTCTACTTTACTTAACAGCTAGTCGACCAGAAATAATGTTTTCAGTATGCTTATGTACAAGATATCAATCCAATCCTAAGGAATCTCACTTAAAGGCAGTAAAAAGAATTTTTCTCTACCTTAAGGGAACCATGGATCTAGGATTATTTTATACTTCTGGAAATGATTTTGTTCTAAAAAGCTTTTCTGATGCTGACTTTGGTGGATGTAGAATGGATAGTAAAAGTACATCCGGAACTTGTCATTTCTTAGGAGATTCATTAGTTTCATGGTCATGCAAGAAGCAACATTCTGTTGCACTTTCCACTGCTGAAGCTGAATATGTAGCAGCTGGAAGTTGTTGTGCACAAGTGTTGTGGATGCAACACACACTCACAGACTATGGCTTGAGTTTTACTAAAACTCAAATTTTGTGTGATAACACAAGTGCCATTGCCCTAAGTAAAAACCCTGCACATCACTCTCGTGCAAAACACATAGATATTAGGCATCACTTTCTTAGGGATCACACACTCAAAGGAGATATTATTCTTCAGTTTATCGGAACGCAAGATCAACTTGCTGACATTTTCACAAAATCCTTGCCTTCTGATAGATTTGAATATATTAAACAGAAGCTAGGAATGATAACCGTAAGGTAATCTTCCTTAATTAACTTTCTGTTGAAAAATCTCCTTACAGTAATAAACTCCTTTTCATAGGGGGAGTACATTTGATTGTTTATTTAACAAAGTTTTTCAAAATTTGTTTTCAAACTTTTCGGAACGAAAATTTCCGGAATGGAACTTCCGGAACTACAATTTTCCAGAAAGGATATTTTCGCACAGAATACTTCTGGAATGGAAGTATTTGTATTGAAAATTTCCAGAATGGAAAACTTTCGTAATGGTATTTTCATAACGGAACTTTCGTACTGAATCTTCCATAACAAGTTTTTATTTACTTTATCGTATTGAGTTTTTCATATTGACTTTTCGTATTTACTTTATTGTATTGAGTTTTTCGTATTTACTTTTCGTATTTACTTTTTTGAATTGAGTTTTTCGTATTTAGTTTTTCATATTGAGTTTTTCGTAGTCGTCTTTATATTACCCATTACGAATAACTTTCCTAAGCTAATCCGAAAGGTATGATTTCCTTACTGAAGTTTTCGTAATCATATTTTACTTGCTGGCAGTTTCTTATAGTTTGTTTTTGGTTTTTGGATTTCTTAATTCTTTACTTTAATAAAACCTCAAAAAGATCGGATTCAAGCTTTCAACCGTTAGATCTGATCTCAGATCATTCTAAACCGTTAGATCAACCGAGGAATTTGAACCGTCATCCCATTGCCTATATAAAGGGGACCCTATTTTCTTGTCCCACATCGATTTCAAGCTTTTGCGTGCTGAAGCTCTGACTCTCCGATTTAAGGCCGTTCCGAACCATAGTTTTCTCAGTTCCGAACTTCAGTCTTCTCGATTCCGAACTTCTCAGAGGACTTCTAATCCGAATGTCTGCAGAGTTAGCTTCTCAAGAAATGTCTTCAACCAAGCCTATTTCTTAGTGGTTAGTCTACAGAGAGAGGTTAGTTCATCCGAATTTCTTCAGCAACTACGATTCTATTATTTCAAAGAATATCAAGCTGAATGGCTGGGAAGGTGTTGCGGTATCAAAAACCGGCAACCAAGATGAAGTGTACTCTGACTTGCTTGTTGAGTTTTATGAGTCAGTTGCTTTCTTCGAGGAAGATAATAGAGAAAAATTTTCTTTCAAATCGTATGGCAAGACATATAAGCTTTCTTACACCAAGGCTGCAAGCTTGGTAGGGTTAAGTTATGAAGGTGAAGCTGAGTTTATTTCCCACGTATTGCCAGACTCTTTGGGTAGTTTCAACAAGGAAAAGGCATTAGAAATTCTCGGATTGGATGATGACAAGGCTCCGAAAATAGCAAGCCTATCTACAAACATCCGGATTCTGGAGTTATGGGTACAAGGGCTTATCGTACCGAGAAAAGGAGATAAGGATAGTCTGAAGAAGAGTGAGATATATATCTTAGATTTCCTGATAAATCTAAGAAAGTTCAACTTGATGAAGCATATTCTTCTTAACATTGAAAATTTGAAGAAGGGGAATCTGAGAGCTCAGATCGTAATGTACCCGGCAATATTGTCAAAGCTCATAGTTCGGTGCCTAGAATCTTTCAAGGTAGCTTGCAGTTCTAAGCCGAAAGTTTGCAAGATCATGTTGCTCAGTGATGCCACTCTTAAAAGGATGAATATAGCTTTTGACAAGAAGTCTGGGAAGTTCATTGATCTACCTCCTCAAGTAGAAGTGACTCCAAAAGTTGCTGATCCGGAATCATCTAAGCCGGTAAGGAAGAGGAAGCTGAAAAAAGTGGTAGTCGAAGCTGAGGAACCCAAGTCTAAGGAAGTCCACTCCGCACCTCCTAAGCCTAAGAAGAATAAAACCTATACTGATGAGGTTGCAGCAAAGTGGAGAGATGATAAAGAGAAGAGGAAGGAAGGAGATCCGCAGTTCGGATTGGATCCTGCAGAGGCTAAAGCTCTGAAACAGAAGGCTGCTGATGAACTCGAGAAACAAGCAAAGGAGAAGAAACTGAAGAAAAAAATGTCAGAAGCCGAGGCTGTGCAAGCATTGTTAAAGTTCAACGAAATGGTTTCAGCAACCATTCCCGTTCCAAGAACTTTTTCTCTGGAATCTTTACCTGAGACTCCAGGAAGAAATCTTGATGCTCCAGAAGAGAATGTTGCTACGAATACTGAGGAAATAGAGCAAGTGGAACAAGTTGAAGAAGCTTCTGAAGGAAGTGGTGAGACAGGAGATGTGCTCAAACAAGTAGATGAATATAAGGGAACTCCTTCCGAACACCTCTCGCTCCGAACATCTGAAGCTCAATCTTCAAAGTTTGTTACTCCGACTATGGAAGAAGAGAAAGGTGAAGAAGAAGTTTCTTGTCTGAGAGAAGAAGAACATCTTTCACTTGATGCTGCTCAGAAGGAAAATGTAGAAGTTGCTGATGAGGAAGATTATATTGTTCAAGTCTCTGATAGCGAGAAGAAATCTCCGGAACAGGTTTCTATTCCAGAAAAAGATAAGGGGAAACAAATTCTTGCTGATACCCTGAGTTTAGAAAAGAAGATGAGGAAGGAAGCTGGTAGTTCATCGAAGAGGAAGTTGAAGCTTATTGAGGAAGAAAATTCTCCTAGCAAGATTTCAGATTCGGAGTCATCATCGTTGGGGCATGATTTTGTTGTTCAGTCCTTGAAGAAGTTGGTGGGAACCATTCCAACCTTCTCCAGTATTGACTCTAGATGCCAGATGCTTCAACATGCGCTGAATCAGAAAACCGACTCCGTATCCATGGTAATGGATAAATGTGTTGAGATTGAAGCCCAGTTCAAAAATTTCTTCATTGGTTATGAAGCACATAAAAGATCTTGCAAGAGGATGACAAGCTGGTCTAAGAAAACTGTGGAAGAGATGAGGTTGCTGGATGAGTTTCAGGATAATGTTAAGGATGCATTTGAAACCTAGGACAAGAAGATTAAAGAGCTGACTGCATCATTTGAAGAAAAATTGACAAAGGAAAAGAACTTTCGGATTCAGGAAGTGAGAGATCTGAATGGAAAGCTCAATTCCGTTAATCAAAGTTGGAAATATGAAAGGGATTATCGGATCGAGTTTGAAGAAAGGATGAAGGCTCAGGAAGAGAAGATGAAAGTCCAGGAAGAAAAGTTGAAGGCTCAGGAAGAAATCATTGAAGCTCAGTCAGCAAGAATAGTCGTCTTAGAGAAGCAAGCAGAGGAAGATCACAAAGACTTAAAGAAGATCAAGACAATTCTTTAGGGGCTAATGTCGAATGAGAAAGATCTGAAATGACCAATCCGATCTTTTTGTTGTAATTATTTTGTTGCTGACATTTCAAATCTAATGAGAATCGTGCTTGTTGTTTCTATTGTTTTCATTACTAATTTTTCAGGTACTTTGTTAAGTTTTTCCATTCCCTCCAATTCTTTTTGAAAATCACAAAGGGGGAGAAGGAAAAGATCCTTAAGAAAAAGAGGAAATCTAATAAGTGCTTATCAAAGGGGGAGAAAGGAAAAT
The DNA here is from genome assembly GCA_963277665.1 of Viscum album. Classification (NCBI taxonomy): domain Eukaryota; kingdom Viridiplantae; phylum Streptophyta; class Magnoliopsida; order Santalales; family Viscaceae; genus Viscum; species Viscum album. The sequence goes on from OY728125.1 coordinate 362,043,594, forward strand.
ACCCAAGGAAAAAGAACTCTAATAAGAGTTTGTTTAAGGGGGAGTTTTTCTTAAAGAAACATCACTCCGGAAATATGAATACGATCCTTAGAGTTTCAAAGCCTAAGGGGGAGTTAGTCATTTTCATCTATATCCTTAAACCAAGGAAGATAAGCTTTAATGTGTTTCTTTCTTCTTGGAATAGCTTTTTCGTAAGGATGTTTGTGCTTTCCAAAAAGGGGGAGATTGTTGAGTCAATAAGGTTTTCCTTATGACTTTTCCATTCCTTCTTGTTTTGAAAATCACAAACACCTTATCTTTAAGGAAAATTGCTTTTATAAGGAAAAATGCTTTCTTAAGGAAAAATGCTTTCTTAAGGAAAATTGCTTTTATAAGGAAAAATTCTTTCTTAAGGAAAATTGCTTTTATAAGGAAAATTGCTTTCTTAAGGAAAATCACTTTTATAAGGAAAATTATCCTTATCATATTTTCATTCATATTTTTCTTAAGTATGAGATTCTGATTCGTTTTCTCAGAGTCATTAAAACTTTGATATAAAAGCATTCTGTTTTAGGGTTCAGATTCTGGACAAGAACTATAAGGAAGTTTCATTCTGAATTCCGGATATGAACTCTGACTAAGTTCTATTCCAGATTCAGGATACGAATTCTGAAGAAGAATTCTCATTACGAATTCTAATGAAGAAATCCCATTCCGAATTCTCATTACGAATTCTGAAGAAGAATTCGCATTACGAATTCCAATGAAGAATTCCCATTACGAATTCCAATGAAGAATTCTCATTACGAATTCTAATGAAGAAATCTCATTCCGAATTCTCATTACGAATTCTGATGAGGAATTCTCATTACGATTTCTGATGACGAATTCCTATTCCGAATTCCTACTCCGAATTCTCATTCTGAATTCACCTATTAAACAGAATCTGATTATCATTGTTTTATACACTCTGAATTTATTCACTCCGAACCTTCACTCCGAAGTTTCTATTCCGAACCTTTATGTTAGATTTTAAAACGATGTCGTACATTCTGTTACACTTGTTTTGTTATAAAACGATGTCGTCCATTTTGTTATAAACTAACCGTTGTCTAAGTGACACGTGTACAGGTCCCTCCGAACTTTAAGGAAAATATGACCGTTGGAGAGGAGCCGACCTTACCTATAAATAGGAGATCATTTAAAAGAGCTCGATGCTGATGCATATGCCGATTGTTGAAAAAGTGCTTACATGCTGTTGAAGTGATTTCTAGAGAGAGAGTATCTTAATAACTCTCAAAGCTTCGTGCGACTCCGAATGTTGGTGATTACATTCGAGGGCTTCCGAGGATAGGAAGACAGAGGAGCCGACTACCTTAAAGATAGAGGGCTTTCTTGCTGAGAAAGACAGAGGTGCCGACTACCTTAAAGATAGAGGGCTTTCTTGCTGAGAAAGACATAGGTTGCCAACTACCTTGAAGTTGAGGGCTTGCGGGGATAGCAAGACAGAGACTCCGATCTTCGTATCTAGGGCTTACCCTGGTGTGGGTAAGACAGACTTGCTTGAAAGTATAAATCAAGGGACCTTTATCCAAGGTTGTTGGATACCCTTCTCTTTGGGTTAAAAGACTATTATCTTGTTACTAGTAGTTTTACTACTTGTCTTTATTCCGCTGCAATTTGTATCTTAAGGAAAATATAACTTTCTTATACTTCCTTACTTACTCTGATTAGTTTAGATTCTATACGCTTTAAGGTAGAATCTTATATTGTAACTTTTGTTAAGTTTCAATCTCTGGAATCATATTTCCGGAACCTACTTTTGGAATCCCTTTCCCAGTTCAGTTCGGTGTTAGAGGTGTTGTGAATTTACTTAGTTTAACTTTGTTAAACTTAGCCCTTTCCTTTTCTTAAGGAAACTCTAGTTATTCATAACTAACTTTAAAGGTTCTAAAGGAATTTTTTAAAGTATACAATTCACCCCCCCTCTTGTATATTGAGCATCCCATATTATATTTCGATCCTACAGATCTCACCAGGATGTGGCAGCCTGGGTGAGAATCAAAATGGATGATGGAGAGTTGAATGAAGTGGAGGGGGAATGAGACAGAACTATCCTGAATGTGACAAAATTGTCTGGATTAAGCCTCAAAGAGACTTCTAATGTATCCCTATGGCATAAAATCAAAGTATGTGTAGTTCGGAAGGGGATCCAACAACTTACTGTTTGTTGGGGTTCCAACAGTTTACTTCTGGGTGGGGTTGACAGTGGCTTACAACTGAATGGGGGGATTACAACGACTTACCACTGAATAGGGGTAGTTTATTATCATGCAAGAAAAAAGGACGTACAATTTAACGTCATGTAGGATGAGGGTGGACCGACGTGAAGGAGAGTCGAGACAAAAGATTTCTAAGCTTGAATCTCAGGGAGGTTTCGTACCTACCATGCCTTGGAAAAGATAAAATACCACATAGTTCAGATATTGTTTAGTGAACTAACGTGATGAGGAGTCGGGACCAATGGTTTTTGGGATTAAACCTCAAGGAGGCTTCCCACATTCCTTTCCTTGGCAAATATCCAATTCTACATAGTTTAAAAGAGGTGTTGGTGAACTGATGCAAAGGGGGTCGGGACCAATGGTTGTTCGGCTTGAACCTCTAGGAGGAGTCCTATGCACCTTTCCTTCGCAAGAATTCAGGTACAAATTGATCGGGATGGTGTGGTGATTATACACTAAGGTGTCCCATATAGGATTCTGTGTTCAATGCTTATTCCAATCTCACATGAGTCATGATTGGTGTGAGAAACAAGAGAGAGCAAGGACATGAGGATCTTGGTGCAATGGTTCATCCATGGAGGGTGGTGGATGGGGTTTATGCATGGATTCTTCCGGGTGCCAGTATGGAGGGGAAACAGTGCATGGGACTTGTATAAGGAAGTTTCATGGGTCCCACTAAGGAGTAGAAACGTTATATGGGGCTTACACATGGAAGCTTCCCGAGTTCCTCTTTGGAGCAGTAATGGTGAATGGGGCTTACGCAAGGAAAATGCCCAGGTGCCGCTATAGAGTGGAAATGGTGAATGGGGCTGACATAGGAAAGCTGCCCAGGTGATGCAATGGAGTGAGAATGGTGGATGGTGATTATGCAAGGAGGATGCCCGTGAGCCGCTCTGGAGTGGCAATAGTGAATGGGGCTTACACATGGAAGTTTCCTCGGTGACGCTATGGAGCGACAATGGTTAATGGGGCTTACGCAAGGAAGATGACTGAATGCTGATATAGAGCGGAGAAGGTGAACGGGGCTTACGCAAGGAAACTACCTGGGTGCCACTATGGAGAAGAAACGGTCGATGGGTCTTACACAAGGAATCTTCCCAGGAGTCGCTATGGAGAGAAAATGAAGAATGGGGCTTAGGGAAGGAAGCTTCTAGAGTGTCTCTATGGAGTGACAATGGTGGATCGGGTTACACAACAAAGCTTCCCGGGAGCCGCCATGGAGAGGCAATGGTGATTGGGGATTATGCATGGAAGCTGCCTGCGTTCCACTATGGAGCGACAACGGTTGATGGGGCTTAGGCAAGGAAGATGCCCGTGATGTCTTCCTCATGTTTAGACATGAGGCCATCCCAACCCAAAGGTGAGTTGAGATGTTCACCTACGAGCTAGTTCACAAGAGGGATAATGCCAAGGGCCTTGGAATCAGTCTGAAAATGGTTGATGAAAAAGTGTGAATCACATGCCCAACATTCAGAATGTGGTGAGGGGGTGTGACGATGGAGGATAACTGTTGATTGTGTTCAAAACACAACATCCATATCACGTTAGCTTGAAATAGATACGAAAAATGAGGGTCAACTACTAACCTTGTTTGAAACACATGACCTGACTCGAAGTGTTGTTCAATTTCCTCCGGTGCGTTGGCCCATAATGGTAGGTGAGTAGAGGCGGCATGGGACCAGGCCGTTATGGGGTCCATTTAGACATGAAAGAGGATGATGATCCGAATGAAGAAAACATTAAGCATGAGGTGAAGTGATGGAGTGTTTGAATGGATTCCAATTATCTTGAAATTATGCCATTATAATCATGGCATGTGGTATCATATGCTTTTCAGATAAGCTATCTCTTATTTGGAACAGGTGGCATCCTATTATTGAATTATATGCCATGCTATAGTTTAAAGTCATGTAGAGGGGACTATTGGCGTCTTATTCTTGGTGCATAAGGATTCTCTTATTTGGAACAAGAGGCATACGATATTTTTTATATACAAAGTACTATAGTTTATAGTGATGTAGAGAAGACTATTAGGTATAAGGGGCCTAAAAATGGTCAGTGTTGGGAGTTGCGCAAGAGCGTCCCTTTCTGGTTCAACCTTTCATAGGAGCCAAGTGATAGGGTTTGGAGGAGTTGCTTGAGAAATGGTTTGAATCAAGGTGGTTGGGGGAATCAAATATGGGAATCTCAACTTAGGGCATATGAAAAGGAAAAATAGGAATTTGTTGACTCAAGATATTTCATAGAGTGCAGAGGAGTATCTCGAATCATGGCACATCAAAGGTGGAAGGTGGGCGTGCATAAGGGAACAGTGGGAAATCCTAAGGCCCCGACCTGAAAAGTTTGCGGTTTGACTCTCCATATATCATGGGGGTTAGTGACAGGAGTAAAGGGACTAGATCGAAGGGCTGGGACTGCATCCCGACACTGATCCCGAGTGGTGGAGCGAGAATATAGGCCCTGCATTATGGACCAGTGGCTGTGAAGGTAAGATCTTTGCAAAGGATAGGTCTTCATGATGTATCTTCGCAGAGGAATGGTGCTCACAGAGCATGGGGTCTCGTGAAGTAGCTACATGAAGGAATGATTCTTATGGAGCATCGATTTTCTGAGCATTGTGGCTCTCGGAGCAAAGTCCCCCGTAGAGCTAAGGGGATCACGAAGTGAAGCATGTCACGGAGTGAAGCATCTCATGGAGAAAAGCATCTCCCAGAGAAAACCCTATCGTGGGGAAAGCGTCTCATGGAGCCCTTTGAAAAGGCCATTACGTTGCGGTGCCCTGGAGGTCTATAAAATGGGAGATTGGCTGCCCAAGAGGTGGAATGACTGTTGTCATGAAGGGGGGTAAGCCAAGTATTTATGAGCGATGGAGGCTGGAGGAGGATTCCATGAAGAAAAAATGTGCGCCGTGAAGTACAAATGCATGCCACGAAGAAAATCAAGCTCCGCAACAGGAGGGAATTCCATCACGTTTCTCGTAATCGTGGATCCAACTGTAATCAAGCTTTGTGGTGCCCGTAGAAGCTCTAGTCAAGTTCCTTAAAGTTCTTTGTAATGACATAGTTGACCATCATCAAGTTTTGCGGCACCCGCGGAGGCTCTGGTCAAGTTCCTCTACTCTTCGATTGTGGAGGGAACTTCATGAATGGGCTTTGCGAACTAGTTTTCTAGTGAAATTTCAAATTTTCATAACTCATAATCCATAAGACCATTTGGGACCTACTACCTATCAAATTGAATCTTGCGAAATGGGCTATGATCTTGGATAATGTATGTAAGAATATGGAATATTTTTTGGACGTGTTTTCTGGTGCAAAAAATCCATCCATAAAATATTTCGTAATATGTAGAAATCATTTATAAAAAACATAATCGCAATGTGAATCTAAAATATTTATTTTTTATTAGAATTATTTATACAGAAACCAGAATTACAATGCTAATTGAAATTAATATATTATAGTTGAAAGTGAACATCACAATCATTATGAGGATTAGATGATCCATATATGAGTGCCCTCAATATTATGAATGGATTTTCATAGATTTACATTAAGGAAAGTTATAATGGTGAATGAAGACTATTTATGTGAAATAAAATTATTCATTATTCCAAATATATTAGAACCATATATTGATATCTCAAACATGATATTATGAATCTTATCAATAAAATAAAAATAGAAGGAATCAAATTTCATCTAATCCATTCAATATGTATATTAAAAGAATCCATCATTGTTGTTAGTATGATTATTATTAGTGCATCGCATATTTGATGAGATTTCATCAAATAAGAATTGATTTTATTTCTTTGGTGTCAATGGAAAGTTCCACATTACTTTTATTTGAACAAGATATGGTCTTCTATATGAATATGGATTTAATGAAGATGTAAAAAATTATATAAAATCATTTTCGCCGACATTTTTCTCCTAGAATATTTTTGAAACATAAAGCCAAGAAAAAATGTTATTACAAGAAAATATATGTTGGTTAATTAACTCACACTACATATAATTATTTGAGGAAACATTTTCATCATAAAAAAACATATCCTCCAAAAATATAATAATACAATAAATTGTATTATTATAAATTACATAAATGGGTTTCTTATGAAACAATCACATTAAAAATTATATTTTCTTTATTTTAAAAGATTCCTAATATACAAGAGTCCTAATATAATAAATAAATTTTTTATTATCTCAACATTACAACTTTTCATTGTTTAATCATGTGTAATTTTATTATTGTCTTATAGATTATGAATAATTTCTTAATCTTTTTCATGAATAATAAAAAAAATATAAAATATATAATTCACTATTAAACCGTAGTTGTTTCAATCAAAATTAGTTTTAAATTTAATTTTCTCTCTAGTGCGATACAAGAGATGATAATATATTTGAAAATAGTCTTCGACTAAAAGGTAGATAACTTTTTCCAGACTTAACCATTGACTTATAATTAAATTATAATAATGAAAACCTTGAAGAATTCTATGTAAATAAATATTAAATATATAATCCAAAAAAATATATCATATTTTGAAAAAAATTTGAGATCTAATCAGTGTCATGCATCAAAATTTAGTCAAATCTTAATCTGATTTTTCTTCATTAAAATAAACATTATAGAACATAATTGGAAAATTAATAATGGTCATTAGTATTTTGAATATATATTAGGTCAAAAACTAAATCATAATGTTAATATATATGAAATACCTTGAAATTATTTACTTTTTACAAGATCAATGATGTTATTTCTATAATTAAGATAAATATAGTAAATAAAAGTTTAAAAAATAACTTCAAAATGAAATATATATATATGTGTGTGTTTTTTTCATTTATTAATAATTATGTAGTTTTTAATGATATAATTATACTTTGGATGGGGTATTAATATTTTATTTGAGTACTATACAAAATTTTAAATAACCAGTGTTAATAGGGAGAAGGTATATATAATTTATCTTTCATGTTAATGAGATAAATAGAAAAATGATAATATTTATATTTAACTGATTCAAGAATTATATATCATAAAATTTGATATTATATTATAATATATTTCAACAATATATTTTTATATTTTAAAATATTTCTGTTTTGAGTATTGAATATTTCAATTAAACATGTAAAACATTACTGTCTTCATAAATATCAAATAATTATTGATTAAATTGTTCACTAAAAAATTTCATAATAATATTTATGTTTAAAAGGAAAAACCTGTATATTTTGAATATTAATATTGTGAAATAGGTACACCTCATTAGGTTTACATATAATACATGGTATTTCATGACAGTGGTTGGCTCATTATATAGATAATAGTGCTGCCACCTTTCAAGGATGATTTTGAATCCATGTTCATCATGATCAATGTATCATGAGACACCATAATAATTTTGGAGGAATCTATGAATAAATATATAACTAATAATAAATTTGTTAGGATCAATCATTATGACATAAAAAAAGTTTATAAATTATATAAATATTCTTATAAATGATATAATTTCAATAATTTATCAATCTAATGAGGATAAACATAAACACCATAAGGTGGACATGATGACATTAAACAAGATGAAAATTAATGATTTCAGAAAATATTTATACTTGGATAGTAAGGTGTTACTGAAAAGTGTATTTTATTCTAAATTATAATCTAAAACATAGTATGAAATAATAGGGTTACCTATATAGGATCACGAGATCACCAATACATGTTCCATTTTTTGCATCCTCAAGAAATCTATTCTTAATCAAAATAAGAAAATTAAACCGATAATGGGCGTTAAATAAAATCAATATTAATTTAGGAGGGAAAATGGTACATGTTAATTTTTATAGAACCCTTACAGAACTTAAAAAATGATAACAATTAGTATAAAAAAATTAAATAACATGTTTAGAAAAACTACATAACTCAACTTACAAAAAACCTATTTCAATAAGATGGATCTTTTTCCAAAATTGTCTTACAAAATCATATAAACACAATAAATGAATCTAATTTTTTTACATAACTATCAATTTGAAATTTATGAATACTTAAATTATAGTCTTAAATAAGTGAAATAGTGAACTAAACTAATTGATAATGTATATTTAACCTAAAAGTCATTCTATAAATGATTAATAGAAGAATAATCGAAGGGGGAAATGAAGGGAATTGTGGAGAGGGAGAAGTTGGATATGTGAAGAAGTTATTATAAATGATTTAAAGGGTATATGATTGGAGAATATACCCAAAATCCTAAATTTTGTTTACCAAAAAACCATTTTATGGGATAGGATATATTGATTGTTTTTTAAAATCACTCAAATAGGACAATGCAGACCCAACTATATGAAAAATTATTTCAAACTATTTTTAAAATACCCTATGCTAATATTTTTTTTAAAAAAATTTATTGGTTCAGATTATAGTATTTTCAACATTAATTATCCTTATGGGAATATCACTATCCTTTTTCATTATAATAATTGATAAAATAATTTATTTTTTTGTTGATATCAATTATAATGTACTAGGGAAGTAATATAGAAAAAATTTCAATATTTGACACCATGATAGATATATTATAGAATGTTGTTAGAATGTAGTAATTCCCATTACGTTATCCCACCCACTAAATTTAATCATCATTAATTTAATACACAATGAAATAAAGTTAAAAATGTGGGAATAAAGTGTTTATATATTTCCTCATTATTTGGAGGAATACTGCTGAGATGTGTTTCCTAATGCATAAATTTAATCTAATTCAGATCCTGTTATCTACATGTTACCAATGTTGATATTTTTAGAAATTATTTACTTAGTTATTATGGATTTATTACTTTACCTATAACTTTAAAATTATATAGAATATTAAATGATTATACAAAGACACATGAAATATTAACTTAGTTTTCTCCTATAAAAAATTATAGATTCTAAATATCAATCCAAATATTTATACAATTGTTCAGAACATGTTCCATAATATTATTAGGCTGTGAAACCAATATATATTCTAAAATTTTCTAACTTATCATTATAATCTTATAAAATCCTATAAATATTATATTAAATTTTTAGTTGAGTGACTAACCTAATTAAATCATTGAAATAGTTTGATATCTTCATTTATGTTACCATTTGACAGTAATATATATTGTATTTTATCCATTAATCTAGTAGTGTATTAATGAAATTTAAAAATATTTTCTCTATTTAAAATTAATTTCCATATATTTAGATATTTCATTCATTAAAATTTATATTAATAATTTTCTTTCACAATTCCATGATGTTTATTTTCTTTCCCAGATGAATAATTTTCTATTTATTTGTACATATTATATTACTTTCATTTTTGTGAAATCTATTAGGTAATATAAAATAAATAATATATCCATGTATATATCCAATATATACATTAAATAATCTTCTTCAGAATTTAAGGCCTTCTTAGATGCATTATAACCGAGTTATTAGAGGAAGATATGAACTAGAACTCATCACCAAAAGGAAAAATGTGATCAAACCACTCTTTGAATTTTTCAAGATATTTAAATTAAATAGACATGGGTTTGTCATTATTGGTTGGTTGTACTTAGATGAAATCTTATTATTATCCATTTTAACCCCATTACTATAATGATTCTCTATTTTTGAGTAATCAAATGTTATTTGATCAATAAATAGAAGAATGTTAGAACATTCCACAACACCAATAATAAACATAGAATCAAAGTTCTTTATATTGTGTTGAAATCAAAATGAAATTTATACCTCAATCTATTTGAGCAAAAACTCCATTAATGTGGAGATGTTTTATGTATAATTTCTTCATATAGTTATTTCATACATATTCAAAGTATATTTGGTTTTTTTCAAATATTTATTTCCCTATATATTCCCACAATTTGAGTTGCATCTTCCAATATTCATTCAGAATTAATTAGTGTATCCAAAATTTCTAGAATTTGATTTTTATTTTCCTTTTATTGCATGTAATATGTATCTTAATTTTTTTAATGTTTCTTAAAACAATAATGTATGTCTTAATGTTAATATAACATTACTTTTAGATAGTAGTACTGAACCTTATCATGTTATGATGTGATGATTCCAATTGGGTGACTATTATGTTTCTAAATTTTAATTCCAACTAATTATGATTTAAATTAAATTTAGTTTTTAGATATTCAATATATTTTCAATTATCATAAAATTCTACATTATCGCTTTAAATCATTATATAATTCAATTTAATACTCCCTTATAAAGATTTATTATGTTAGTTTACTCATTTTTATTGATCTCTAATTTACTATATATGAAATCAATAATTTCTTTTATAACATCCACCAATGCATAGAACTCTTAAAAACATAAATGGTCACTATATTATTAAAAATACTCATTTTAAATTTTCTATAATCAATGAAAAGAAATTACTCAAAATAGAATCCAATTTTATATTTTCTTTAATGATATTATAGATATTCTTTCATTTTTATATGTTCTTGAAAAAATTATTTCCTTATCATATTTTTTTCTCATTTATTAATATGCTTTGATCCTATATTTTGTATAAAAATTAAATTATCACTGTTAAAACAATTTTAAGAACATTAATTAAATTAAATTACTTAATAGTAAAATATATCAACATATATAACAGATTAATACTCTTCATAATTTATTGGGATTCATTATAATGATTAATAATCATAGATTTATAATAGTGACTACTAGACTATTTAGCATCCTTTTGTAATGTATCATCCCAAATATTTTTATATGTTACATTCCATAACTTTTTTCCTCTTTCTTCTTATAATTTTATTGGGTTTTAGCTGATATATCAATGTTACCATTAATAAAATTATCTCCCATAATATTCATCTAAATTTAAGAATTGTCTTCCTAAAAATAGGCATATTTTAAACTTTCTAAAATAAAGACATCAAGTAAATTAGTTAAAAAAGGTATGATAAAAAAATAGATCCATTTAGAGAATTTTTTTTATCTGTGATACTAATTACAGTGCCCATCTGACCATATAGCAACATATATATGGGGAGATGAATCACCGAAGACATGTTTTTTTGAAAAAATTATATTTAATCATTTTATCCCCTGATAATTTATAAAAATAGTATATTTATTAAAATGTAATTATCTTCATATATTCCTTCAATAGTTTTTCAAACATTCAGTGAGGGTAATGAAAAATTAATAGTGGAACACTATGTTTTATTCAGGTAAAGTATGTAGGAAACATGATATTTGATAATTTCAGTTTTTATCTCAATCAATTGATATAAACTATTTTTAAAATTGTTATAATATTTTAGTTATTATTGTTAACCCGTGATCAGTCATTATCTATACTCTAACTTATCCATATTAAAAATTGAATATTTTACATCTTAAAAATCCTCTTCAATCTCTAGATTTATATGGAGATGTTATTTTTATTAGAACCCCTAGTATTCAATGGATCCTTCTAATGAATACACGAATTGACCTTTACCTAGAACTGTTATCTATTGTTACACTAGTGTATAATTTGGTCTTGTTCATTAATATTCAGAGACCTAACTTCTAGAGAACATATACTTCAAGAACATTATCATTTAAATCCTGTGTATTTTTCAATATCTTTGGTTTATATCTGCAAAATATACATTACAATAATATGGAAACCAATTAAAAATTATTTATAAATTTTCATTTTAGGGTTCCCAATACATTGATGGCGTTGTTCTTATGTAGTATAATTGATATAATCAAACTCTCTCTATTTACCATTCAAAAGTTTAGCAGAAAATTATATTTTATAACTACACCACATGGATTTTCTTACCCCATAATATAAAGAATTTATTTATGATATCTGTGTGGAATAGTCTCGTTAGAAATTAAATTTTCTCATAAAATTAAAGACATATATTATCCTTCTTTAACCCTTTTGAAAATATCATAGTTTGACATCATAAAAAATATCTTCCATACTCGATATTAACATTCATTAACTCATCATAAAAGCTTGTATAATATAACTGGATTTTTGATATAAATAATAAATATATAAAAAACCAAATAAACTCCATCTTAATGTTTTTTAGATTTCAAATATATGATATCTCACTTAATATAATTTGGTTGTAAAGGATTTATAGAATATAATCAGTTTCCTATTCCTTCATATTTTTGTTTTTATACTCATCAAGACGGTTCAAAATTTATACAGTATTTAAAACCTAAAACCCATTCTACCATTTCACATGATATTATATTATTTATCTCTCCATTTTTTTCGATATTTGGTTTACAACATGTCAGTATTCCCACATTACATCAAATTAAATAATTATCAAATCATTAATAATTCTGTAGTTTATAAAACCATTTATAATATGATAAAGATATATATTAATAAAAATAACACGTAATATTCCATTAGACCATGTATATTAGATTTCATTATTCGTAGAATATAGACCACTAATATTTTTTTAATTAGCACATAGCACACCCATTTAATCATTTGAAACATTTCATTTTCTAAAACAAAATATCATTATTTTTTTTATTTCTCATTTATAGTTGAAATTGATTTTGGTAATATCACTGGCTTCTTCTTCTTTTCACAATCATTTAGGTCCTACAACCAACTTTTTATTTTCATACTACATCCTTCATGCATGTCTTATATTCATTATTATCCAAAATAATTTATTTTATTCACATCAAATTCTAATTGCACCATCCATATTATTTACACTAAAAATAATTTGGCTATATACATGGGTATATACCAGTTTTTGGTGTTAGACATGGATATAGGAATCCTATACCCATGAAAATTTTCCATATATAACTATATATATCCTATAAATATGGTTGAACCCCAATTGCAGATATATATTGGTGCTATAAGTATTTATAACTATAATCAATGACTGATCGTTTCAATAAACATGGGTTTGAAACATTTTTTTTCATTCGTGTGTTGGGGGAAATTGCCTATATCGATGGTCAAATCTGATCATGGTTATAATGAACCTTTTTAAATTCATTCCCAACAAGATAATTAGATTTGGATTTCATTGACCTAATAAAATAGTCTATTGAGATTTCTTATAGAAAGGGGTCTTCAGCCATGTCCTACTCCTGGCTGTATTTTATATTATGGGAAATTAGTAATATAATTAATTTCATATTAGTTAAAAAATAATTTGAATCATTTATCATAGAAATATATATATATATATATATGTTTCATATATGATTATAATTTTGGTGTAAGTGGATTGGTACAATGACTTTTTCCATAGATAGGTGATAAGGGTCTGAAATCTAGTGGGATCTTATTTTTCATATCCTTTTGTAATAATCCTAGAGTCTACGATTATTTGGGAACATGATAAAGTAACTTATTTCTATAAGAATGATCACAATAATTTATCATAGCAATATCTAAATCTCTAATGGATAGACACTTAGAGTTGAATCCATAATGATTGTTCCCATGAGCGGCCCGAATTATGTTTAAAACATATATGAAAAAATATCAGTAGTATAATATTTTTCTCAACTATGATTATTGTTCAAATAGTTATCATCCAGAATATTTCCACCTTAGAACCTATTTAATATAAAACTCTATTAAAAAAACTATATAAATTACTTAATTAAGTTTATTCAACACTCAATCTTCACATTCACTGAAATGATTTTTCTTTATATAATTTCAAAGGATAACATTTTAGGTCCATCTTCTAAGTACATATAGAAATATTACTATTTTTATCTATGAACCATTAAAATTCTATGAATAGGCCATTTTTGGCCCTTATTTATTGTAAAAATCATATTAGTGATAATAAGAACAAATTATGTGTTCAATGTGATGTCCCTCCTGATGAATTATCTTTTCATGAAACATCGAATTTTACTTTCATATCTTACCCCATAAACATAGGAAATATTCATGATTTTTAAATCTATTGAATCAAATATAATATTCATTTACAAATACTATTATTATTTATTTTCATGCCTTAAAAAATATATCTATCAAGGTTTCAGAGTTACAGTTACATTCCTCATTTGAAATTATCAGTTAATTTCTAAAAATGTTAACAATAATGGCCATATACATGTTTCTAATCCTCATGGATTCATGTCATATTAATTTTATATCATTAGATTATCTCAAAAAAATATCATGGATAATACCTTCCATGATCTTGCCTTTCTAAAAATTGTACATAGAGATATACAATACATTTTCATGGAACCAATATTTTTTAAATTTATGTATATATTTTATTATTCAAATAATAATTCAATAAAAACCCATATCATTATACTCTTGATGTATAGTCTCAAGAGTTCCTTTGGGAATTGTGTGATCATCTTCAATTTCAAATTCACATATTGAGGCTATAACTACCGGTCAATATCTACAGGTGTTATGTCTAGTCCAAATAAAGACATATAATCTACAATGTTACCTTATACATTATTATGTGTAAGGAATTTTCACTCTATCCAAGTTAAAAATGATTAGTTATTTATGTTTCTTATAAGAATAATTATCTACATAAATTTATCCATTATCCATTAACAATATTAACTCCATGATTCCTTGTTAATTCTCATGAACCTTTTTCCTTATCTCCCAGATAGAAAATACAGAAATCTTTACTACGTACATGAAGTAGATCTACTAGTTCTCATCATATAGATAACAAACTTTGGATATGTTAAATTTTGATAAAATATATAAGTATCTTATATTATACTATATACTCCATAAGCATAACAATTGAAATTGTTCATTATTGATGGTTATTGAAAAAATACAAAACCCACCATCACAACCTAATGGGTACATTAATTACAACCAAATTCTTCGTTATAACCACAAATTTTTTCTTTTGTTTCTATTATATATTTTTTTAAAATGTGTTAAAATTATTTGTTTGAAATTGTAATTCCCTAATACAAATATTAACTAAACACTTTATTAAACAGTCATTCAATACCACAAAACATCCCTCTGTTGGGTTATATTCCCATTATTCATATTTACATTTGGATCCTTGATATTGGTAACTCCATTCCTATACAAATTTTAGGTGAAGGATCATTGTAATAGACTCTGGGTAAGGGATCCATCAACAATTTTCTTCCAACATCCCCTTTTAATATAAATTCAAATTCAAATTATTCTTTTTATTAAATCATAAAATTAGGACACTAACTTGGGTATTAAAATTTCAATGTGATATAAGTGGCATATTCCACAAGCTATTAAGGTAAGTTATTATATTTCTCACTTTATTACAATTTCTTAAAATTATAACAATTTCTACAATTATTTTTCATTTCTTTTGGGTGTATATTTACAATACTCATGATTTTTACTATGGTTGAACATAGGTCATTATAAATAACGCCTCATCATAAATATAATTTCACTATTTTTCTATATATTAGACATATAGAGTTATGTGTAATGATATAAAAATAACATGATTTATAATGAATAATACATATAAATTAATTATTTATAATTTTGATGGATTAGAAAATTGTTGTAGTTTATCTAATTAAAATTTCTAGGTGAGTTAACTGACCACTTATTAGATCTTTAGGATTCCATAGTAGGTCACATTGTGATAGATTCATTGATTATGATATATTTTATTTTTTGGGTATACCATACACATATATATGGATTTTTTCATTTCAGGTATGTGAAGGGGTTTGAGTATTGTATAACTTGTACATAGGTCAATGAATGGATATACGATTATTTTAGATATTCCCATAACCTATTTGATATATATATATATTTATGTGTGTGTGTGTGTCTATATATAAAAACATATGTTTTTATTTGTACATATATATGTTTTATGACTCTCTCGAGTATATATTTTATTCTATAATAATGACCTAAATGTTGAAATATTTTTTCCATGTACACTTAATGACTTTAGGGATGATGTAGACCAAACATAAGTGAATTTTCCCAATTTTAATTGACCAAGTGGATGAAGTACATATTTTAGATTCCATAATATGCTTAATGTCGGTATACATTGGTTTTAATTTCCCAATTATAGGGATGTATTTCTCATAGTTATTATATATGTTTATAATTTTAATAAAAATATTAGAATTTTTATTCCATAAATATTATTATATATTGTATTTCTGTAATATGAACATATAATAATGATTGATTAGTATGTATTAGGTGGTAATCTAATTATGTTTATGTTTTACTAATACACTTCAAATGAAAATTTGTTATTCGTATAGATATTAGGACTTAATATTTGAGAAAGTGAAACAATGAATCATCAAGGGTAACTAGGAAATAATTTTGGAACTATACCAGTGTAATTTTATATATTTTATTAAATATGATGAGAAATAAATAATGTATATATTGATAGATTTAGATAATAGTATTTCCATTATAGGGAACTAGGGCTAAGACCTTTATAAATGTCTGAGATGACATGTATTAGGTATATCATTAATATATCTAATATGAATATATTTCTAGACCATAGGGATGTTTGGAATGTTATTTAATATATTTTCATACACACACACACACACACAAATTTTCATTTCTACATATCTTATTATCTCTGAATAATTGGTTTCCATGAATAACTGGAACCCAAGGAAGACATTCATTCATTCATTTTATATCCACCACATTTACATTTATGTGTACATTTTAACATGTTCCTAAGTTTTTTTATTATTACTAATGGGGATAAAACCAAAAACTAAATATTGTTTACCCCTATAAAAGGATTATTCTAGCCTCTACCTACATGTAGGTAGAGCTACACTATTACAAAAACAAGGATTGATTTTTATTATCATATCCAAATTAGGATCATCATAATATAGTATTAGAACTTATCAATTGATTATAGGATTTAAATTAGAAATAATATACATCTATCAAAATATGAAAATTGAATTACAAATACCTATGGATAGCATAATTATAGAGGAATATTTAGTTTCCATGGATGTTCGATGTTTGCTATTAGCCATCTCACTAAATCAATTATATTTAATAAAATATCACACATTATAAAAAAGTGATTATAAGTAGTTACAAGTAAGATGAAATGAAATAATTTTGAGATTTCTAATATTTATTATGTTTAATTATGAATCAGTTGAATATTTTTATGAGTAAAAAAATAAATATTAAATAAAAATTGTTTTTCTTATTATATTATAAGAATAATTTTGATAACATAAATTATTAAATAGATTAAATTATTTTAGGAATTATTATTGTTATCATTTTATGTGAGTTTTCAAAACTAATGTTTAATTAGGTAATAAAAAATTTTCAAGTTAAGTTACAATGTATGAAAGTATCTGATAATAAGTGAAGGAATGAGAGATGGGGTGGGACTGAGACCTGTATGTTTCTATGAACAACTAAATTTTATATTACCTATTATTCTAAAGGAATATAAAAAGGTTATCTACTAAAATAAATTTGATGTTTGGTCATTTGAACCCATATGCTCTTTTGGTTGTAGTTTATGAACATGATTTTATATCTACAACTCATGTTGATTATCATGTATATTAGAATTAAGCTTAATAATAATAATAAATTGGATTGTAAAATACTTATTATAAACCCCTAGTTTTTTAATTTAATAAAAATATTTAGTTTAGTCATCCCCAAACCTCAATGGAGATGTTTCACCAAATGAAAACAATGAGGAGATAGATTTTATCCATTCAATATCCAAGAATTTTCATACCTTAAAGAAACATTGCGTTTTCCTACCAACCATTATACTTAATGTATTTATTAATTGATAGAGGGATGTATTGATTAAAAAAATAAGTACCATGAACTAACATAGATGGTCTTATAGTAATTTTATTATTAGCTATTCAATTTAGATACTCTATATTGAGTAAAATATTGTGAACTAATAGATCATTGGGAAGGAATGAAATTAGTGGTGGAATATATATAAATATTTACTAAATTTATTCTTTATTATCCTTGTAAATGTCTAAATAATAAACACAAATTCATGGTATTTGAGAACTATTGATGAAACCACGGAAACCCCATCAAGTTATTCATAATCTATCTATATTTTTAAATGTATTAATGAAATTAGTATTAAAAGAGAATGGTTTAAAACAATGTATGGGACAATATTGTTGACTAATATATCATAGGGTTGGTTAAGGATGTTGTAATCAAAGAAATATGATTTAGGGTGAAATGAGATAGTGTGAGGCATTTTAGAGAGTTTAGGGTAGTAGTTATACATATACATTAGGATTAGAAAAAATCCTTATTAAATGATTTTACAATAGAATTTTTATTCTAAAAAATAAAATATTGCAATGAAATTTAATTTTAGTAATGTGTATTGTATTTCTATTAATAGATTATTTAACAACTTATTTTTTATAGAGAATCACTAAAAAAAATCCTAGAAAATTAATATTAAATTCCATGATAGGTAGGTGGATGATAGATGATGGATGAAAAGTTTTAGGTAGAGTTGTTGGGGTTTACAATCATGAAAGAATGACATATATTCGAGATGCACATTCTAATATGTTTAACACACTATCGTCAATGTCAACACAGGTGTATGAGACAATTATATATTTTCAAGAAGTATAAAATAGAATCATTGGTTGGTCATTATAGTGAGTGTAGTACTGTATTAGTATAATATACTTTTCTTTGGTGATTTTGTTTTCTAATTTTAATTAAATGAATGAGTAATACTGATATTTGGAGAATCAGTGTTGAATGATTTTGTATATGACTCTCTCCTATGCAAGATTTGTTTCCAAAACCCACAATGTGTGTACATTAAATGAATTACTCACATTATCTAATGTTATTTATCAACAGAGAGTGACAAAAACCACATTTCGTGGTTTTTTATTCTGTAAACATAGAAACGATAACTTACTATCAAGTACAAATAATGAAAAATTGGTGTCCTAGAACCCTATAAAATACCCGATCCTTCAAAATTATATATATACTTTTAATTTGAATTGGGTTATTAGAATCATAAAAAATATTTATAATATTTTTGTATAATTTAAATTTAATGAAAATAGTACTAAAGTTTCAATAAAATTATTTTTTATTTGAATATACATTTTTTAGAAATGGTTTTTTATTTATTTTCATGATACGATATTATAATTAATTTAAAAAACTTTTAAAAACTAAATTTCATTAAATTATAATTTTTAATCATATTATCAACATTTACATAGGGTGAAATTACTGTATTTTTATTAAAAGAATGCTGTTATAGTGAAAATGAAAAATAATATTTTTTTTAAAAACATCCTTTCCATTTCAAGATTTTAAAATGATTTTTTTACAAAAATTGATTAAGAGTAGAATAATTTCAATTTTATTATTAATAATATGATTACGGTTATTGGAAAAAAATTATTCTTTATCTTTTTATAAAAAGGATTCATAGTTAAGAATAAATGTTTTCAGGGAAACAACTTTTCATCACATTTTTATATATTAATTTTAAATTATAATTTTTTAATTATATAACATGAAATTGATAAAATATATTTAATTTCTATAATAAAAATAATTAATATAATTTAATTGGATAAGATTAATTTTTTTTCATTATCAATAGTAATAATATTAAATATTTTTCACCTATTTAAAAGTGGAAAAATTGGATTAAAATCATGGGGGGTGAAGATTTAAAAAATTTCTGACACATTTATAAATCTTATTGGATGAGTCTTTTCTTGCAAAATATATTTTTATGTAGTTAAATGATTTATTTTAAGACATTATTTATAATATTGGACCCTAAAAATATCTTTTGTGATTATAAGTTATATTTTTATAAAATATAAATATATTTCACTATACATTTAATGGAACAGAAGGATTATTCCATCCATTTATAAATTTATAAAAATATATAGAAACCTTAATTTGTATATTATTTACCCATTAAATTCATTGAAACAAATTTATTAAATTTGTTCAAGGTGTAATTATTTGTTACTCTTAAAATGGGTTTTTACCTAAAAACTGTTTTGATGTATTTTTATTTCTCATATTAAAATTAATTTATACCAACTATAGAAATTTACACTAGAAAATTGAGTCCAAACATCGAATTAAAACTAACAATTTTTTATAATAATTTTTTATTTCCAGCCAAATAATTTCATTATCAAGGTAAAATATTCATAATTCGTAGTTAATTATAAAATAATTTTAAATTCATGTAATTATGAGATAATACCAAAAAAATCCAATAAATTTAAAAAATGTGATTGGTTGTGTTAATATATACCTTATCTAATCATACATTCTAATTTTGGGTTCCTGGGTGTAACATTAAATCATAATGATATATATAATATTTAATCCTTATAGTAATGTCAATTATGTCCTTTCCCTACCTTATGAAATGGAATTAAATGTCTTCTCTTCTCCACACTTCGTGACCTATATATATTAGAACAACACAACAATAATACCTCACTATATTCTGTACCGATATCATAGAGATCACAATACTTCCAAATGACAATTCCTTTTAAGTTGTTCGATGTAATCTATAATAGTTTTAAATGTAATCTATAAACCATAATAGTTTCATATCATTATTAATATTATATTAATTATTTAATCGTAATAAATTACATAGAATGTAATTTCTAAAATGAATGATTCATGAAAAACAACGATCACCTTAAAAATTATTAAAGAATTTTTAATAAAAGGGTTATAAGACAATTTAAATAAATATAATGAATGGTATACATAATAACTAATTTCTAATATATCTATAATAAATATATTTACATTATATTTTTTTGATAATGTATAATGAAAATGAGTCTTTTGGTATTGGATTTATATATAAATCCCATTTTAATTAAGATTGGGTGTGATTTAATTTCAATTGAAGAAATTATATTATACTTATATAATAAACATGTTATATATATATGGGTTTTGATATGATTAATGTATAATGATCTTATTCCATTCATATATATGGATCATGATTATCTGATGAGTGGGAACTTAATTATATAACCCTCCAATACAGTTGTTAATAATGGATATGTTATTATATAATTAAAATAAGAATGGGATGTTAATCCTATTTTAAAGGGACACTATTCACTATGATAGTCTTGTGAGTGAAACATGAAAAATTATATAATGGACTAGGGAGTGAACCTAATCCACTATGTACATCTTGGAAAATATCCTTAACTAATGCAATCAATTCTATGATTTAGTTCATTCCACAAACATGTGAATTATTGTTATGATGTGTTCTTATTATATATTAAATTATTTCACAAACATTATTATATATTTTTTATAATAAAAACGTATTCCATGATTTATGATCAATGATATTAAACTAAATAAGATTGATTATTTTTTGTTATGATCATGTTCTCATACCCATATAGATATCTTATTTTCACTTATGATCATTGATTTATATCTCTTATATTAACCCTTGTGGAGAATATAATACCACCATTTATTATTTTTTCTTTTCCCAATGTTATGAAGAATGATTTTATAGGGTATGTATAAGGAATTTATTTTGTGGGAAGATATGTTTTTATTATTTTGACAGACTTTCATGAAATAATAAATGTTTAAACCTTAATTACAAGAAACTATATGTTTATGATGAAAGAATGGATTATAAATCTGTATATTTAGTATTAGTGTAATAATTTTTAAAATCTTTGTGATAAAATATGGGTTTATATATTTGATAACATAGGATAGTTTTGTTGATCATTGTAGTTTAGGATTTGAGACCATTATTGTAAACCCTACCAATATGTCTATGTGTAAGATAAAATCTGAATTCCTTGGTAATTTATAATCTTTTTGGAATTATCATAAAACAATCTCTATCATAATATTATAAGTGGATTTAGTTTTGTTACATATGATTCTAGTGGTAATAACCATTAAATGAGTTGGTAGAGTATACTTGGGCTAAAATTCTGGTGAACAATGAATGTCCCTTTATTATGCACCTAGATTGACACTCCCTGAGGATATGAATGGGTTAACCCACATTTCCATTATGAAAAACAATAAAGAATTTAATTAGATTATGATCATGAATGGACAATGTTAAAACTTAGCTGACAATGACTGAAAAGAAGTCACGACATTAAATACTCTACTTAATAGTATAAAAGGGTTTTTAATAATTTGTGTTACATAGAAGAATGTATTTTGATTAATACTCAATAAAATGATATGGTGGTCGCTTATTCTTCACTCTAATTGAATATTTATTGGAACAACCACATGATTTATGATATGTAGTAATTTATATATTGAAAACATGGAGAAATTATATATATAGTGAAAAATTTGATGTATATACGAATTATAAATCATAAAATATATATTCATTTTGAATGAGTAGAATATGTACCTATGTATATGGATATAGTTTTTTAAAGATTATAATATTCCAATATATTACCTCCCTGGTAATGAAAATAAGTTGGTGAATTCTA
Organism: Viscum album; assembly: GCA_963277665.1. Lineage (NCBI taxonomy): Eukaryota > Viridiplantae > Streptophyta > Magnoliopsida > Santalales > Viscaceae > Viscum > Viscum album. The sequence goes on from OY728125.1 coordinate 362,066,501, forward strand.
TTAGTTAAAAGGAAAATTTTATATTTTCCACGATAAGGATCAAAAGAGATCCAATATTTATGGTTATAGAAAATAAGGATTTTGAAATCATAATTAAATAGGGTTTATAAAATCTTCCTCAGATAAATATTTAACCACACATCCAGGTAATGATGGAAGAGTCACAAAATTTGGATGTAGAACTATATAAGTAAGTGATAAATGTTAATGAATGTAGAACTAATTATGATGAAATGATAAGGTTATCTAACTATGTATTATTCTTATAACAAAAAACTTATAAAGGATTATATATTTTATTAAGCTCACAGTTCATCATCATCAGTTCATCCTATTTTTATAAATATGTATAGGGATCTTCAATAATATTTCTGATTGGGCAGCATGAATAGAGATATTATAGAGCATGTATCTCTGTGTTTGGTAAATCATCATGTTAATTCTAAACTATGTCATAAATCCTAATTAACATTGGATAAGACTTCTCACGTGATTATATTCCAAATATTTACATTATAGAAGTGGAAAGGTTTCATAATAGACCACATTATATTCAATTTGATCGATATTAGATGATTATAACGATATTATGGAGAATTATTCGGCAAGAAAAGGATAATAGTTGAGTTTCAGTATAATATATCATCATCATCATCATAATAATTAGATATATGGTTAGTCAAAGTAGGACATTCAAACTCAATAACACATAATAAGAGATTAAATTATGGATTTTACCGAGTTTGGGATCAACAATTTATTTCCATGTTATTTATTTTAAAACGATATCATTCACTCAAGAATTTAAATGGATCATTATGATGCCCTCTATGTTAGGGATTGAAAAAAACCTAAAATTAAAGAACGAATCTGGACAATAAAATATATTATGACTATATATAGCTAATGAAAATGGAATTAAGGTTGGATCCATTTATTAATACATAAGGGAATCATAGGTTTTATAGATAAAATTTCAAACAATAATTAATGATATCAAGAGTTTCATGTAAGTGATAAGGTATTGATGGTTATGTATTTTTTCAATAATACTATATATTTTATGATGATATTGATACTCATAAACACCATTGTTTTTTATAATCATTTTACTTTAAGTGTTTTTTATGGAACTAATATTCATTTTATTTATTTTGAAATTAATTTACATGATTTCAATCTGTAATAATTATTTATTAAAAGTGTTCGGAATATTATTTCGAGAATTTTGGAAATATTTTTCACATCCCATATGGTTTAGCGTAATGTATTGTATCAACCCTACACTTGGTACAATGTGTATAGATGGTGATCCCTGCATTTGTCTTCAATATTATGCAGGTAGAAAAAATTATTTTTCCTCAACCAGATGTTTAGAGAATTATGTATGGTTAATCAAACTTATGTTATCAAAAAAGTATCATAAAATAACCTTACATTTGAAAATAACCTTACATTTGGTAGTAGAAGAATGTACGGTTAAAGAATCCTACATATGTAATGAACCCTTCGTTCTAAATAGAAATGTATGGATCATCATCATTAATTTTATGATCAACCCAACATTTTCAACCTCACATTCAGATGATGGATGATATATAGTTGAAACCTACATTTAGTAATTTGTCTCTTTGTGAAGGAACCCTACGTTTGATTTTTCAATGTTGAAGATTTATTTTCATGACATTTTTCATGATTTCGACAACGGGCTTGACATAGTTAGAGGCTGTTTTAAAGCTCTTTTTTCAAATTTTTGGAATATTATTTTATTTTATTCAATTATTCATATTCAATAATTAATTTTAATCGTATTCTTAAAAGACATTACGAATCCCCTGGTAAATTCAATTTTGAATTTCTAATTTTTATCAGGTGTCCATTGAGGATCTGGAAATTTTGAAGCAAGAGGCTCATTATATATTTATTCAAATATTATTTTCTTCATATGATCTAGTGTGAATAATTTTTTCATTATTATTGATTCTTTCTCGTGATCATATATACAATGATATAGAGAACTAATGTATCAGGAATAGGACTGTGCTTTAGTGACATACATGTTCAATCATGTAAGTGTGATGCTACTCTGTTTTTGTTACTGTTCTTAAAATTGAAGATATCTTGTGCAAAAATATCCCTTTGGACATATTTCACCTTGAAGTTTTTATTCCTATAGGTTAAGATAAATTAATTTTCAATTGTGTGCTACTGTAACTATGAATATAAATCTGTTTCAATAAATCATATCCATTTTTTATTTATTTTAGTTTTGACTACTCGTACTCAGTTGAAGTCAATTGTCAGCTTCTCGATCTAAGATATGGATAATAGGTTCTCTATTTATAAACAAAAGATGTTTATTTTATACTTAATAGTAAATATGTTATAGGCATGCACTCATTTTTTGGAATTTTTGTCTTCTTATAAGAGGACAAGACAAGTGAAATTAACTAAGCTCACAGAGAGAGTTTCTGGTGGAGTGCATTAGAAGTTATATGTGGCATGAACTGTGGATATTTTTTTCAGTATCTTATTTTTTTGATCAGAATTAAAAATAATGCTTATCTGCACTAATTAAAAGTGATTGTTTAAATTTAGAATTGTGGATATTTTGTTAAAAGAAAAATTCAACCCCCCTCTTGGATTTTACATTGTATATTCTAACCTAACAATTGGTATCATAGAAAATACATTGGATAAAGCTATAGAAATATGAATGTTTAAAGGTCTATACAAAGATAGAAATGGATGATCCCAGGGAAGGCATGCCCATGGTTCGTGCACCATACAAAAATGGTAAAAATCATGGGTGCTAGAAATAAAGGATGATTAATTTTTAAAAAAATTATGGATTTAAAGTTTTTTCGAAGATTTATACTCCCAATAAGATTATTGTGAATTCAAAAACATGTGATGCTACAACTGATGATTAATATGATATGAAATCGAAATATATGAATGAAATTATCTATGGGCTTGGAACAAATGAATTCAATCGTGTTTCATAATGTATTATTTTATATGAAATGTGGAAAACTATTGCAATTTCCTGTGGAGGAAAAGATAATGTATGATAAAATGAAGTATGTAGTTATAAAGAAGAAATCATACACATTCAGAATGATGGATAGAGAAATAATCACATATTTGAATGGAATATTTATAGAAATTATAAATAATATTAAAGCCTTTAATGAACCTATCAAACAATATAATCAAGTATTAAAGTACTATGAGTAATAGCATTTAAACAGAAAAGAATATATACTACTATTCGATAATAATCACATGAAAAAACTAGACCATGAAAGAACTAATTGGGACATTGATGATGTATAAAGATAAAATTAAAAAGGCATATAAAGATCATTAAATTATATTTAAAAATGGTAATATTTCTCTAAGACTAAAATATCATAAGAAAGGTAAAAGAATAAATAAAGAAGATAAAAAAGAAAAGAATTTATATTAATCTGATTCTGAAATGGAATTTGTTCAATTAGCCAGAATGTTTAGAACATTTTTATGAAGAAAATATTCAAAGAGGATGAGATAGACTTAAGAGAAGAAAGATGATATGAATGAAAACAATTGAGTCATATCATACTTGATTGTCCTTAGCTAAATGATAAAAAGTTAAATCCAAATAATAGATATCAGAAAAATTTATATTATGAACATAAAATAAAAAGAGAAATGAAATCTACATAGAGTGTTTTTGGAGACTCTAGAATATTATCAAAATCTGATTAAGAAATGGAAGAATCAAATATTAAAGCAAATATGTGCTTGATGGATGAAGAAGAAAAGGTATAAATCTATTATTCATCTAATATTTGTTTTTTCAAATTGTTCAAATAAAAAATTGGCTTCGTACAACACAATGATAGAATATAAATATAACTCATAATGGAAGAATCAAAAAAAAACATCAAATAATATTCATAATGTTGTTTTAGGAGAAATAGATTCCATGCTGAAACAATATGAAGAGTTAGTTGATAAATTTAACTCATCTAATACAAAGTTCCTTGATCATGAGAATACGATTAAAGAATTGTAAGATGAAGTAGAAATTGATAAAAGTGTTTCTATTTTCTTTACATATGGATAAAATATTCTAAATTAAATTATTGATAAGAATGTCATTAAAAAGTAAATATTTGGTATAAGATGTAATGGTGAAAAATATAAACCATAGAGGAATTATTTTTTTTCAAACTCAAAAAGTGTAACTTGTCATTTTTGTGAAAAAAAAATATAAAAAATACCAATTTCATGAAAACTTTTCAATTAAATGGAATTAAAATAAATAATATTTCAAATTGTTTAACCCATGAAATTGATATAAGTTATGGAAAAATAATTCAGATCAGAATTCCCAAATATTTGATAGGTAACAGTGCTTGACCTATGAGAAATTGGGTATAAAAAAAATATGTTTAAATTCTTTTTTAGGTAAAAATCCAAAAGAATAGAAATGATATTTGGTATATGTACAGTAGATTCTTAAGGAATATGAGTGGAGATTCATCAATTTTTGACATGTTAAATCAAATAGATTGAGGTTTTTTCACTTTTGGTGATAATTCCAAATGAAAAATAATTAAAATTGGAACTATTAGCGATCCAAAAATCATATCCATCAACAAAGTACGTTATGTACAAGGATTGAAGCAGAATCTGATAAGTATTTTTTTATAATTTTGATTATTGTTTTTATATTTATTTATCTAAAAATTTCTAATCAGTCTTTAAAAATGAGTTCCTAGATTTTAGAGCACCTACAACTGAAAATATTTGTTATCTGGACATAAATTCCTTGTGTAAAAAAAATTGACTTGTTTATCTATTAAGGCAAGTGAGTCATGTATCTTTCATAGATAAATGGTCATGATAATTTTATTTTTTATATAAATTATCTAATAAACATTTAGTTTATGATTTACTTAGTATTAAATTTGATGATGATAGATTCTATGATTCATGCCAAATAGGCTAGAAACACAAATCTTCCTTCAAATCAATTAAAAAAATTTCTATATCGAAACCTCTAGAACATATCCACAGAGATCTGTTTTGACCATCTAGAGTAGCATGATTGGTTGTTAAATTATATGTTAATGTTTCAGTTGATGATTATTGCATATTTACCCATGTTTATTTTCTATAGCTTTAGAGTGAAGATTTCTCGGTTTTTGAACATTTTTGTAAAGTTGATAAAAATGTAAAAGGTTTTAAAATAATTTAATTAAGAAGTTATCTTGGTGGTGAATTTTAGAATCGTGAATTTAATTCTTTTTGCTCAAATATAGGTATTAAACATAACCTCTCTACACCAATAACACCTCATAAAAATGGAATTTTGGAGAGAAAAAAATTAACTATTCGAGAAAAATATAGGACTATAATGAATGAATTTAGTCTACCATCCTATTTTTGGAAAAAATCTATAAGAACAACCGTCTATGTGATTAAGAGAGATTTAATTTGGCCTATTTTCACTAATACATCTTATTTAATTTGGAGTAACAAAAGGCCTAAAGTAAATTACTTTAATGTTTTTGGATGCAAGGTGTATATCATGAACACCAATGATAATCTTGGTATGTTTGATCCAAAATCTAATGAAGGAATAATTTTAGTATATTATGCTTCATCTAAAGAATATATAGTGTTTAATAAAAAGTTATGTATTGTTGAATAATTAGTTCATGTGAAGTATGATGAAACTGATCCCTTTATTAAGGAAATATATCAAACTGGTGAAGTCCCAGACTCTTTTGAGAACATGAGACTAGAAACCCTTAAAATGATTTTTATTCTTATTTTAATAATGGTTACACCAGTTCAGAATAACTTAAAACTGAAGAACATGAAAGCGTACAACCTTGACAACCAAGATCACTAAAGAACCATCCCATAAAAACTGTTATAAGAAACCTTAACACTAGTATTAAAACCAGAAGAAGTGTAGGAAACCTAGTTTAATTCTATACATTTTCTATCACATCTAGAAAATATGACTAGTGAGGAAACAATAGAAGATGATATTTGGATGATAGATATGCACAAATATTTAAACCAGTTCATGAGAAAAAAATTTGGGAACTAATAGAGAGACCAACCAACTATTTAGTCATATGAACCAAGTGGGTTTTTACAAATATAACTGATGATTATGGTACCATCACTAGGAATAAATATATATTTTTAGAAAAATGATATAATCAGGAAGAAGGTATAGATTATGACGAGACCTTAGCACCATTATCTTGATTAGAATCCATTATAACCCTTCTAGATTATGCATCTCGTTTTAATTATAAACTATATAATATGGATGCAAAGTCTACCTTTTTAAATGGTTATTTAATGGATGATGTTTATGCTGAACAAACACCTAGTTTGGAAAATCCTCAAATACCCATATCTATTTTTAAACTTACAAAATCTCTATATGTACTTAAACATGTACCTAGAGCTTGGTATAGAAGATTAAGTTCTATAATTTTTAAAATGGTTTTACTATTGGTTTGGATAATCCAATACTTTTAAGAAAATAATTTTTTCTAAAAATTTATTAGATCATATTTATGTTTATGATGTTGTTTTTGGTTCAACTAATAATTATATTTTTCATGATTTTTCAAATATAAGTAAAATATATTTTGAAATACGTATGATGGGAGAACTTAATTTATCTTTATAATTTTAAATTTATCAAAATGATTATCAAAATGTTTTAAATAAAAATAAGTATATTATAAATTTATTGAAATTTTTTTTTATTGAAAATAGAAAGACATATACAACTCTTATGTGTACTAAAATAAAACATGATTTAGATGAAGCTGGAAAACAAATTGACAACAAGCTATCTAGAGGTATGATTACATGTTTGTTATATATTACTAATATTATACCATATATTTTGTATTTTGTATATAATTGTGGAAGATTTCAATAAAATCCAAAATAATCTCATCTTAATGTAGTAAAAATAATTTTTAGATTTTTAAAATGAACTATTTTTCAATCTATTATTTACCCCAAAACTTCTGATTTTAATTTTATTTAATATTTAGATGCTGCATTTGGATGGTTTATATTATATAGAAAAAGTACCTAAGTAACCTGTGAATTCTTAGAAAAATATTTGGTTACATGGTCTAGTAAGAAAAAATACCCAGTTTCTCTGTTAACCGCTGAGACAGACTATATGTCTTCTGGCAGTTTTCGTACTCTAGTATTGTGGATGAAAAACAACAAACTAGAAATTAGAATAAATTTTAATAATATTCTAATTTTATGTGATCATACCAGTGCTATTAATATATTTATGAATCCTACAAGTCATTCTAGGACTATGCACATTGATATAAGGCATCATTTTCTAAGAGATCATGTCCTTAAAAAGTATATATCTTTGGAAATTATTATTTAGGAATATCAATTGGTTGATATTTTTACCAAAATAATTCCCACTAATTGTTTTTTTATTTTGGTGGAATTAGGTTTATATAATTTTTATTTTTTGTTATTTCATTTAATGATAATTTATCTCTATTATTTTTTTCATCATTAATTTTTTTTATTTTTACTCATTATTCATTTAAATAATTGTGGTTATAATTTTTTAAGTTGTTTGTTTTAAATTTGTTTCATCATTATAGAACATATTTTCATAGGTAACAAGGTGGTGTTTGAAACATTTCACATACCAAAAAGTTTTATCTTCCCTTACCTTTTTGTTTCTCAATCCGTTTCATCAGTCGAAGACTACATATTCCTAAGAAACCATAGAACTTGAGAACCTTAGAGAATTCGACTTTAATAAATGGGAAAATCATGAAAACTAATGAGGATTAACCTTGTGACTCAAAGAATCATTGTGATTCATCAAGAAGTATTCTGGAAGGAAAAGTTTTCAATTTAATTTAGTTGTACGAGATCAATTTTTTTCTTAAGAAAAAACTCACATATCAAGGTCTCGAATTTATTTTTAATGAGGTAAATAAAAAATTTGTTTATGAGAATTATTTTATGTATCTATTTAATAGTGTATTGTTCAATTTTGGTGAAACTGAAGACACTATTTATACAAAATTAGAAGACATGAAATTTTCAATTTCCTCTGTATAAATCGCCAAAATCCTAAACTTTCCACATGAAGATATTTTTCACTTTGATCTATGATCTATTAGAAATCAGATCAATAGTATGTGGACGTCATGTCATTTCTATTTGGATTATTTTAAATAAAAAATAGGTTTGTTAAGGACCTTGAGGCTACTCAAAAATTTTTGGTTAAATTTATTCAAACTGTAATAGTTTTAAGAGTAGTTGATATGGAGAAAATATTATTTCTTGACATGTATGTTATGTTTCTATTCGTAAGTGAAATCAATTAAAATTTTCCAAGGTATATATTGAGGTATTTGAGATATTATTGTCAAGAATAATCTTATATGTCTATTTATCCTCATGGAAGGACAATTTATTTAATTTTGTTCATTAAAAATATGGTTCACGTTTTTAGTTCAATAGTTAAATGTCATCATATTATAGTTTTGAATTTTGGTACTCTTATAAAAATTGGTTTTCACTACAGTACGGTGTTAGGAAAGCTTATGTCATCTAGAGTATATGACCATCAAAAGAGAGGATCATTTTCTCAGGGGGAGCTTACTGCTGTTCAAAATGAAGGGATTGGAGAGTCTAGATCTAAAGGAATTTCTAAATAAATAAAATAAAATTTATGTTTTATTGGTGTATAAGAAGAAGATGTAGAAGAATATTTACATGAATATTTGGTTATGAATCCAAGGAAGAGACTAGAACCGCTTATTGAGGAACCTATATTGGGTTTAGGTGAAGTAACTAGAGTAATTCATTTAGAATAATCAATTCTTCAAAAAGATCAAAAGGTTGAGAGTGAAGTTCTAGATTTACATGATGCTGTAACTATAATTGTTTAGGAAAAAGATCAGATTTTTCAAGAAGAAGTTTTTCTAGAAGTGGTTGTCCAGTAAGACTAAAAAAGATCATATCAAATAATGTGGCTACTAAACTTGTTGGGAGTCAATATTTCTCAATTTGTTATAAATTTATTGAGATACTAAAAATATTTTTAAGGAGACAATATAGATGTTCTTGACAATCTATATCACTATATTGAAAAATAATTTGAATAATCAGTAGAGAATTCTGATTAAAATCCTTTAGTATTTGTAGATGTTTTTCTGTCATGTAATCCATATGAAGAGAAATTTGATTCCTAGAATAATCAAGTTAAATATATTTTAATGAAATTTAATAAAGTTTAGGGAAAATTTATATTATTTGGAAAGAGATAAATGCCCCCAAGAAATCATTAAATGATTTGAAAAATTCGTCTACTCCAAGGATGGAGTTTGATTCTCTTCAGACTAAATATCAAGAATTAATATATAATTTAGTCTTAATTAAATATTTTGATAATTTCAAAATAGATTTGTTAGCTGAATTTGGAATAATTAGATCTGAATTTGGTTCTATAATATATTTTGAGATTCTATGTGGTATTTAGGAATCCAATATTAGTCCATTAAAAGATGTTTTTATCATGCCTATGATTATTATTTTACTCCTTATACCTCTATAGATTTGATTCATAGATTTCAAGAAATTACTTTAGTTATGGAAAACATGAATGTTCATCTGATGAACCTTCAGTGCGATAGTGCTCCATTATCAGTTTTATTGGGAGATCAGAGATATTTTATTGAGAAATTAACTTTAGTTGAACCTAGTATCAATATTTTACTTAATAGATTTTCAAATAAGTTTGACATGTTTATGTATCAAGAGGAATGATTTCATGAATGTTTTAAAGTCCATATTGTGGAATATCTACAGGTTATTTAAGATTCCATGATTTTGATTATAAGGTAGGGAGAAAATCTTATAAAAAGGTTCTGGGTATAGATGGAAGATCTAAAAGAAATGTTTCAAGCTACTACAATTCCTACAAAACCAGAAACTAAGCTAAACCCTAACCAAACTCTTTTACCCAAACCACATTAGTTGTCTAACAGGTTTCCTAGTCAAACTGAATATTGTGATTATACAAATTTTATTAATGAAATATTTTTATTCTTATTTTCTATTCATTATTTGATATTTGTTTAGATTTTTATCCACTACCAAAAATTATGTCTTATTTTACTAAAACATTATATTATACCATTTCCATAATGTTATGTGAAAAATTACAAGTGTTTTAATCCTTTTTCTATACGTACTTTTTTAGATAAAAAAGGGAGAGATATTTGGATAAACACAACATTTCTTTTTTCAGAAATACTTTTGTAAAATTGATTTATTTTCATCAAAACCTTTTAAAAATTATAAATTTTGTCAATAATTTTATGGGTTTTGTGATCATCAAAAATCAGAACAATGTTACGCATGTATTATCTCAACAATATTCTATAATTTATGATGATTTTGATGCTCAAAAATACAATTGTTTTTTTTACTAATTACTTTACATTAAGTGTATTTTTGGGAATTGATATTATTTTTATTTATTACGATATTAATTTTCAATCATTCATTTCACCAGAAATATTTATTAAAAGTGTTTGGAATATGTTTTTTAGAATTATGGAAACATTGTTCATACCCTACGTGGATTAACATAATGTATGGTATCAATCCTGCAATTTGTACAATGCATATAGATCATGATCCCTACATTTTTCGTCAACATTATGTAAGAAGTACTACGTATGGTTTCTCAACCTTACATTCAGACCAGTACCTATATTTAATCAACCTTTCATTTTCATAAAATTAAGGTAAATTAACCTTACGTTTGAATGGAACATTACAATTTCCAAGAGATGAAAGTATGTTAAAAGAACCCTACACCTGTAATAAACATTACATTTTACGGAGAAACTTATCGATCATCAAAATTAATTATATTATCAACCCAAAAATTTCAACCTTACGTTTGGAATATGGATGCTACGTAGTTGATTCCTATGTTCAATATTTTGTTACTTTATGAAGGAACCATACGTTTAAATTTTCAATGTTGGAGATTTATTTTTACAATAATTTATGTGATTCCTACAATAGACTTGACTGATTTCAAGGTTTTTTAAATACCTTTTTTGACCATTTTGAGGATCCTTTTATTTTATTCAATGAACTGTATTCAACAAGGAATATTAATCCTAAACTTATGGGAAGTTATGACTCCCCTGGTAAATTAAAATTAGAATTTATATTGTTTAGCAGACATATTTTTTGGATCTAGAATTTTATAATAAGTATGCTTGATATATATATATTAGAGTATTAATTTCTTCATATGATCATGGGTGAATAATTTTTTCATTATTAGTCAATATTTTAGGTGATTATATTCAAGTGCTACAGTTAATGAATGACTCTGGAAGGGATGCAGAAATTGTTAACTTACATGTTGAATCTCGTATGTGCGTTGCTACTCTTTTTTTTATTCATAAAATTGAATATCACTTATGCAATTAGATCTCTTAAGACATATTTCATCTTGATGAATGTCTTTATGAATAATAAGATCAAATAAATTTATGTTTAGTGCTACTAAAATTGTGATGATTAATCTGTTTAAACAAATCAAATATATTTTTTATTTATTTGATTTTTGACTGTTTGTACTCAGTTGTTGTAGACTGTAAGCTTCACGATCTACGCTATGAATAATTGTTTCTCTGTTTATAATAAGAATACATTGTTTTCATTCTTAATTTTAAACGTGTCAACTGCCATCACTGAGTTGTTCGAGTCTTTGTCTTGTGACAAGAGGAACATACTAGTTTAGTTCACCAATATCACATAGAGAGAGCTTCTTGTAGAGTGTAGTGGGGGATATTTGTGCCGTGAACCAATATTAAAACACATATCTTTCATTTATATTTTTATAATTCTTATTCTTTGAATAGAATTAAAAAACACTGATTATCTATGCTAATTAAAATATGATGTTTAAATTCAGAATTGTGGAATATTTTTTTTAATGACACAATTCACCCCCTTTGGCATGTTGCTTTTTATACTCCAACCTAACAAGTATTACTATATATATATATCCATAGAATAAGGTTTCACGTTTTGGAAATTTTGGAAAGATGAGACAATTTTATATTAGTCCCATTTAAACTCATGCTCGTATCAGGATTGTGGCTTATTGTTTGGAACCTGCACTAAATCACTTTAAATTTCATGATGTGTTCCATGTATCTCTCCGGAGGAATTACGTACCTGATCCTTTACACGTTCAAAACTAATAGATCATACCAACGGATAATGTTCTCTCAAATGAGTAATAACTATGAGTGATACTCAATCAAGGGAGAATGTGATGTGAAACAAGACCACCCAATAGGTCAATATTTTGTGGAAAACCAGAAATTGAAGGAAGCGACATTGGAAAAAGTCATTTAGAGGAGTTAAAAGTATCATCCGTTTTTGAATTTTAATGATAATATTTTGACCCTTAAATTGTTATAATGGGGTATAATTTTCCACCAAAATATTTTATGACATATTTCTCTTAAAATAAATTTAATTTATTTGATATCATATTTTACATGAAATATAGAGCTTAAACATAAAGAGATAATTATTACGTAGTAATAAAAAATATATATTTGAAAAATAATAATAAAATTAAGGGAAAACATGTGCATTGTTTATATATTATTCAAATTAATAGGTAAATATGTAATCTATTTTATGTAAAATAATTTTATGTTCAAAAAAAAATTTCCACCAAAATAGGTTTTTCTTTATTTTGGTGAGATAATTTTATAATTAATTTACAAAAATTTTAGAAATTTTATTCAATAAATAATTATACGTTTTTAAATCATAAATTGAAAATTATCATAGGGTGATATTTTGTGTTTTTCTCAAAATATTTTTATTAAAGTTAATAGTGAGAGAATACTAATTTTTACTGAAAACTATCTTTTTTAAAAAAAAATTAGAAAGTTAAATTTACTATTTTGATGGAATAAAAGTAAAATTAGTTCATTTATCTTTAGAATAATCCAATTTAAGAAATTGAAATGAGTAAATTTATTTATATTGGTAACAAAATTATATTTAAGAAGTTATTTTTTCTAGAAAACCAGTTCACAATTATTATTGATGGTTGAATGTTAAATAAAATTTTACTACCACTTTGAGTTTATTTTTTAAATTGATTCCATATATTAAATCCTCTTAAATAATATAATGTAATATAAAAAGATTTATTTTTTCCCTATATTAACAATAACCAAATTAAATACTTGTTACCATGGGAAAAGATGTTAATTTGTGTTAAAACCATATGTAAAGATTGAATATCATTTTAAAATTTTACATATCAAATAAGATGAGTTTTTTATAATAGATAAGTTCACAGAGCTGAATAATATATTTTATATCAATAATTCAAGTATGAGAACCCATGCATGAATTTTACAATGAAGAGCATTATTTTATTCAAATTTAGAAATATTTTTGGTATATTAATTTTAATGTAATGTTTTTAATATTACATTATATTTTTGATTTCCATAAAATTATAAAAAACATCAAGTTATTTTATTTGTCCAATATTTGATTTGGATGAAATATAATGGTTTATTTCAAAATGAAATTATTTTTTCTCTTAAAATCTATCATTTTTCACAAAATTGTTATTGTGATGCATTTTTTTCTTATATTAAATATTATTTCCATCACCTGTTAAATTTTAAATAAAAGTTAGTATTATATTTTTGAAATTTGGTTATTCCTTCCCTTATTTCCCCCCCTAAAATTATGTTATAATTGAATAAATTTTAGTTAACATAGGTAATGATAAAATGAGTTTAAAATGTTTTAACTAAGAAATACGACTTAAATTATATCAGAAAATTTATCAAATGTAATTGGATGTGATTATTTGGGCCTTATTTTCTCTTATATTCAGATTTTGGAATACATTCTTTCATTTTACATGATAATGATATATATATATATATATATATATATATAATATTTTATATTTTTGTAATTCCATGATTTTCAATTTCCTCACTTATTAAAGGATACAATTGATCATCTCTTATCCACACCTAAATATACTTCTATATCTCCCAATCCATACTATAAAAAATCATTAATCTCTTCCCCATTTCATTGATCACAAAGAACATCTATTCAAGGATAAATGTATGGTAAAAATAGCTTTATCAATAGATGTATAACTCATAATTGAGTAATTTAGATATTACTATTTCTTATATGTACATTAAATATATGGTATAAATTTTAAAAAAATAATTAAATATCAATAATATAATTTATTTTTATTATAATTTTATATCAACTATTACCCACCTCTTTTCGATCCTATGGAAAATGTAATCATTACTCATTCTTATGTGTGGACTACCACCTCCATGAAGTGATACATTTCATTTTTTTCATCATCATTTAACATTGACAGTTATTATGATCTATTTAATATTCATATATGATATTTATGATATAATATGAGTTTGAAATTGTAAAATATTATTGTTTGTTATGAATTATTTATATAGAAATTGAAAACATCATTTCTGTTTATGTATGGATTACAGACTTCATGAAATGTTTAAATCATTTATAACTATTTTTTTGGTGATTATAAATATGTAAATAATTAATATTTTGTTTATTTTTATCATGATTTTAATTATAGAGATTAAGAAACCATGATCAAATTACATGGACCTGAACTGACATACCAAAACGTAAATTAAAAACAAATAAATTATCACTTAAAGTAGTGATTTTAATACTGATTGATTAAGAAATGGGTGATGAGACATTATCATAAAATAATATATCATATAATATACTTCTGAATTGTTATATATTATATTTATAACAAATCTATATTTTTTAAATAGAAGGTTTGGACTTGCTAAAAATATATATCACTCAAGGGATGGTATTGATGTTTCAAAATCATTTTATTTTGGAATTTTTGAATTTACAATGAATAAATTTAATGATCCATATCTAATAAACCAATTTCCTTTCCATAGGATGTGATATTATGATATTATTAATTTTTTATGATGATGTGGAATATACATGAATTGATTATGATTATGTGACATGTCGTCCTGAAATTATATATCCCTCTAATGCAATAGGAAATAATGGATATATCATGAGGTAATTAAAACTGGAATGGGGTGTGAAACCAGTTGGGCAAGGGAATCTATCCACGACGATAATATTGGGGATGAAACATGACTATATATATAAATTAATGGTGAGTTAACCCTATCCACTTTGATAATCATCACAATGTGTGTTGACAAAATAAATGAATTTGTATTCTTATGTGTATTCCAAAAAACTTATTTCTTATGCTTTTGTAGTTTTCTTAGGGATTAAGATTTCCTATTGAGAATTCTACATAATTATGAAATTTTATTTTTTTAGTGTCTAATATGTATTCAATGATTTAAACATAATTATCATGGGTAACTTGGGTATGAATTTTGAAGTTATAATCATGTTACAATAGGTTTTTTCTGACATTATTCATACTTATGATAATTAAAAGATATCTATTCTATATAAACATACTAATAATATTTGGTCCCCATATTATTTTATCATTCCCCAAGTTATAATGATTGGTTTTTAGAAGTTTATGTGTATGAATATTACTATGTAATAAGATCATTGTGGGAGATGTTTAATACCATTTATCAAATAAGGGGATTATGTATCGAGTCTATGAAGTTATTAACAATTCAGGATTCTAGCATGGACCATAATGTTTGTAATGAATATTCCTATATCATTATAGAATAAATATATGACAAATGTATGGGTCTCTATATCAACCAACTAGTTCATTCATGTTCCAACAATCTATATTGGTTGAATAATGAAATCTTATTTAATAATAGACATCAAAAAAATCTTGAGTCTACTTAAGATTTCATCGATTTGATCCATTTCCATGTTGAAAAAAATAATTTTTTATATTATATCTAAAACATGATAAATAACTATCACACTAGAAACAATATACCATAATAGTTATATAACATAATAAAATCCAAAAAACTCACAAACTATAATGAACTACATTGGATAAATATCATTTTTTCAGTCTCTATGATTACTATAGTTGTCGGATAGGTTATTGTGTGACTAAACATGTCAAATTAGGTTTCTCAAGATTCCTAATATTCAAATAACATAATTTAAATATCAAAACACATCAAATTCATCATTGTTTAGAAAAAAACTCATCACATCATGTTTCAATTATAAAATGGAAAATTTAAACTCTCCATGGAATGGTTTCATTAAAATAAATTATTTAGTGTCCTATATTATTATCTTCATCCCATATCAATGGGATAATCAATTTTGGTCTCCATAGTCTTCGGTAATTTCAAAATATGGACATAATTACATTTTATTAGGCCATGTACTTCTATATGCATGGATATAATATTGAGTTTTTATAGGAATAACACCTTTTAAAACACTTTTTACTACAAAATAAAGTGTCTTACACTTTAACCCAAAGAAACATGATAAATAATATTGTTTCTGTTATCGTGTATTAGTTATATGTCATCATATTTTATTATTTGTATTTAAAAAATAAAATGGATTTTTTAATTCAAAATTTTTGAATTCTATTCTCAATGGAATATAATGAACTCTAAAACCCATGTTCTATACCAATTTCAAAACCATCATATCCATTTTTCTAGCTGATCTATCTATGTGATTTATGAAATATTATACATCATTAAATATTTGTTTTTTTACAAAACACATGCAATCATTGAATAACAAATCAATCCATTTTTAGAAAGGATTCATTGAATGTATCCCAACATCAATAATGGTGACCATCTCCCTCATACTTATTCTTCTATGGACAACCATATTGTAGTTAATCTAAAAACAAACTTAGAGAATATTTCCATCACAAATCCTTATTCTATCACATTTTATGAGATTCCATTCAAACTCCAACAATATCTAAATTCATATTAATCCAACTTATTTCGTTTCAACAATCTAACCAATTTATTTGAACCTCATGAAATGTAATTAAAATTATCGAAGGGACTGACACTCTCCCAATTTAGATTTATTTTTAATACCCTTTGACATTTTAAATCCACCCATTAGGTTTACCTAATAAACAATATATATCCAATTAAATGGGTACATCTATAAGACATAGAATTTATTTTATTTTATTTATGCCACATATTGAAAATGAATCAAAGGATTCCAATGTTTTGTGTTGATTTATTTCCCTCAGGTAATTTAATCATGAATCCATCATCTTTCCTATAAAATTAGATTTATCGATATAGAAAAGATGATACATTAACTCTAACATAAAATCAACCCAAGAAAATAAGTTTATGATACTAACTATCATGGAAAAATACATTTAAGTATATTTATCATCATTTTCTACACACCTATATGAATAAAATGGTTAAAAGAATTCATGAAAATGATGGATTCTCGTATAGGGTTCCAATGATATAATGTGTATCTACTATTCATATTAATTAAAATATCATTAATAATGAAATAATGTTATAGAAACACACATAAGTGAGGTTGGGGAATGAGTTTCATACCCATCCACTCTCATTGATTCCCAAAAATCTCGGTTGTTAAAGAATTTATGATATTTAACTGGAAATTTCCTTTTTAAGGCATCCACAACCACATTTCCTTTTTCCTACTGTATACACGATATCAAAATTGAACTAATGAAGGCACTCATCCTGAAAATGATGCCTTAGATTAAGATATTTATTGAAGAATATATAGGCCAAGCTATTATGATTATAATAAATGTTAAACATATGCACTAAAATATATTGACACCATGCTTTCATGTCAGGCATTACATCTACTAACTCCGTGTCATGGGTTGGGTAATTATTTTCATATGGATGAAGCTGGAGAGAACCATATTCAATAACATGTTTATCCTATATTACCACACACCCAGGAACCATAAATAAATCATCACAATAAAAAACATTAATTTTCATAGATGTTGGCTAGATCAAAACTGGGGATGTGGTCAACTACTGCGTAATATTCTAAATTGATACTTGAAACGCTGGGATCCATTCTAGCACCACAAAATTCTAGGTGAGTTTCTTTATCAGTGAATAAAGATGAGATAAATCCCAAAAAACCACTTGAAATACCCTTCCAAGAACAAAAAAACCTGATCTTGAAAACATTCTTCAGCTTCTCCCATGAAATTGCTATACAGATATTCATAAATTCTAATAAAACCCCATTTTTTGACACCACAGAACCAAAAACATAGCCTTCATTATCCAGAAGGTTCACTTTGAAAGACTCCCATTTAGGCGATGATCCCAATGAGTTACTAGAAAAATCCCCCAATACAGATCTTTCACCTTATTCATATTAGAATAGACTAGTATTTACTCAGTGAATACCACAAAAAACAAGTTGAGATAATGATAAGACACCCTATTCATAATCACCATAAATACATATGGATCATTCCTAAATTCAAAATGCATGACCAAATATTCAAAATGGTTGTAGCTACTTTGGAGGGTTGTTTTCAAAATATCCACCTCTGTAACTATGGATTGGTGATACCTGTAACACACATCAATCTTGGAGAACCACCTCTCTCCCTTAAGATAATCAAATAACTCATGAATATGGGAAAAGGTATTATTATTCTTGACCTTTTCCATTCTCACCTTTTGGTAAAAACACAACTAAAGAGATCTGTCAACCTTTTTTTAATACCTCACTGGGGTGGCCTAATTGGAGATACTTTATATATTATTCCTTTGAATTCAAATTCATCCACTTATAAATTTAATTCCCACAACTGGGTGGGGACTATATAGTACGAGGAAAGAGATATCAGCTGTGTTCTGGACACCATTTCTATGGATAAATCTACAACTCGATCTTGTAAAACACATGAGATCCACTATAAATAAAATTGGAAACTCATCAAACATAAGAGTTAAGCAAACCTAAGGGTCAAAAATATCAACCTCCAATACTAGTGACGAGAACATAAAAATTAGGTTTTTAACTCTTGAAGTGGAGGTCAGGCACTCCCTATCTAAGGATCCCATTCTCTCTAAAAAACATTGGTACCATCATCAGGTTTCCTGAAGCACACTCATAAATGAAATCAATTGAACTGTTCCTAGAATCTATCCATAGAATAAATTACACGGATCACCTCAAATATTTCCTTCTCTAAAACCAGAAGATCCTACTCAAACATTACCCTTGGAACGATTATCCAGCATAAGAGACACCTAATACCCTTTTATCGAATCTTACCAAGAGGCATCACCTACACCACTAAATATGACATAATCTCTATTGAAATCATTAATGAATTTGTAATAAAGACAAAATTAAATGAAACAGATTCCCCATTATAAAATTGAAATAACAGCTTATCATGATGCAATAAGAATTGTTCCTCATACAGGTTCAGTCCCTACATCACATTCTTCTAGTGATCATTCCTCAATAAGAATCTAACTCATCTCAACCTTAGGTTGTTGACATCCACTAACTTATGGATTTACACTAAACTAAATCATCCAAGAATAATATCATTCTTTACTTCCATTACCTCTGAACCGAGGGCCCTCTATCCTCAATGGTTCTAATCTGGATGAAAGAATATTGAAGGCTATAGATCCAACACCACTCTAATATAAGTGTACCACCTTGAAAATGTATTTCAAGTGACCCATATATCAACACTAATAGAAAGGATTGGGTGTGGATGAACATAGTGATCGAATGTTCCCTACCATTCCGCAATGATTTCACACAACTAACTCAGCACCTGAATCCATAATTTAAATCAGTTGGGGAGAATTCCCTGAACTACTACCACTACTATTCTCATGTTAATATTAATTCTTCTTTATCTCAGATGAACTAAAAATTCCCACTATTAACATGGTTCCAAAGAAACTAGGATTTCTCCTAAGATCAATCTCTGCTATCATAGCATGATCAATGACCATACAATATGATTTCATCTGGAATTAGATGAATTGGGATTGAATATCCTATCGTAACCCAAACTCAAAATTCTAAGCCTTTATCTAACCGTTGGAAACTACCAGAATTGTGAACCAAACCATTTCTGTAAATGGGTAATCATACTCTATCATGGTTTAGTCTACATGGTGAATATCTAAATACTCACAGGACACAGAGAATGCCTAAATATTTAGAAAATAATACTCAATGAAGACTTCCTTAAAATCCTTCAACCCAATCTTATCATGAGTTCTAGATTTCACTACTATGTCCCACAACTTCTGACTAGGAACTTCCAATATGAATGAATCACACTTCACCTAGACCACTTAAGGTGTGTCAAGAAACTCTATCATCCCCACTATCATATAATGCCACTCGCATTCTTAACAGTTTTATGTGATACCTCTACAAAAGGAGGCCTCTTCTTGATGAACTCATGGGATTTGTCTTTTCTAGGACCAGGATAGGCTTCTCAAAACAGGGAAGGACTAAAAATCACTCCCTGACCAAAATCATGGAGAACCGTGCCCTTGGCTTCTACTATACATTGATCATTTGGTGAATTAGGACTATCTTATACCTCCTTCCATTTCTACACAATAGGTCTCATAGGGGAACATCTCTACAATATGTAATAACCCCAAATAATAAACCATCAATACAACTACTGACATAACATTCTGAAATTTTTCAACAACAACAATAATTAACAAACACTTAGATAAATAAAAAACCCTATCAAACATAATAAAATGACAATCGAAACCACTCCACCACCACCTACTATCCATATATAGTGTACTACCTATACATATCACCTGGGGGTTAAGTAAAACCAAATATCCCAACATCCCATGGAAACTCAAGATCTTTTATGAGGTGTGTTGGCCCGACAAGCCACTCACAACCAGAACCTCAATCTCCAAAAATCCTTTCTATGGTCTATTAATACTCTACCAAATATTATAACCCAATAAAAGAGAGAATCCAACTAAGATGCATTTTTCTCAAGAACTAATCTAGTGTTCTATTCAACTCGATAACTTTCTTAGCCTGGGACAAGGACCGAATGGTTTTACCGATCCCCGTGGGATGGAAACAAGTTCTTGGGTATCAAAAAAATACTTTGTGAATTATTTTACCCATGAATATATCACTAAAAAACCCCATGGAAATAAAAAAAGGTAACTAAATATAATATCAAATTGAGATACAACAATTTTATGATTCAATTTTTATATCATTAACCAATGAAAAAATTACAATAATTGATTGAAAATACGAAACCATACCAAAAACATACATGTAACAAGTGGTCCATCACCATGAATTAACCACCACCAACACCTACAATATGGGGAACTCTATAAACCAGATCCACTGTCACAACTGTATAATATTTACCATTTACATGGGTAATATATACCAGAAATTCCCAGCCAGAGGCAAGCCTCTAACCATTTATTAATAAAAGAAATTAAATATAAGTACAATAAGTCTAGAACAACTACATATCATAGAAATCATACCCATCACCACCCCCTTTAGAGACAAAGTCCTCTACTTTATCTGTTTCCCACTCTGAGCTTTCATAGTGTTTAAGAACTTTGGCATATTTCCTTCTAAGGTTTAGCTTTTCCAAGGCCTGAAACTCCATTGAAGATTGCATAGCCCGACTTTCCCTCCCAACAGAAGATCTACTGGACACTGGCCTAGGAAGGTAAGAGTAGTCTTAATTTGTTCTCCATCGTGGTGGGGCGTTCCTGGCACTTTCATCCCCTTGCACATTCATCCTTGCACCCTGGACTACATTGCTGTAAGAAGGTCGTACCACACCACGATTCTTTTCCCTGTCTCTATCTGAGATATCACCCCATTATCCCAAGATTTTCACCTCCCGATAACTATCCTCTGAACCATATACCTACTGAACCTGGTAGTTGACATCAATTATAGTAGGACATTGTGGCCGGTCCATCAGTTCCATCACACCTTCCCCGATTGCAGCATTCAATGGCTCAGCAAAAGACTTCAAGAGACTACCATGTCGCTGCACATCGGCCTCCTTGTCATGCAGCATCCCCTCATTCTCCATTGGATCAACACAAGCCGGCCTTTCTGGCACATAAACCTCCACAATCCCAGCATCATCACAGCTCACTCCCTACAAAAGGACTGGATCCTGCCGCTCTCCCACCACAGCAATGCCAGCACCCTCCTCCTGAGTTCCCAGCTCTACTTCCTTACCATCCACTGTATCTGCATTTACAAGGCCCAGGTCATGGTTTAAGTGATCAAAAACCTGCTTAACCATCAGATTTGGTGGCATATTCTCTTTTCTCTTCATGGAAATCCTCTGCACTGTGTTCTCAAGACGTGACACAACATCCTCAGCCACAGCATGAAAAGAACATCCCACCTGGATGCCCAGCATCTCTTGATCAAAAGCTTGCTGGTTGACCCCAGAAGAAGAAGCAGTAAAGGGATCGCTCACCATGCCACCCGTCCAAACCACAACCTCCTTCCCAGAAAACCTCCCACTTACGGATTGAGGAGACTTCAGGGGATGTTTATCAACCCGCACTTCCACTAATTTGTCCCTGTCTTGACCTCTAAAATTCTTTTTGTTCCTATCTGCAGATCCGGAAAAAGGAGGCTCAACACGCGGCAGTTGCCTTGTGCACTGCATATTTTTCCACACTCGGTGATCCTGAATCTCATTCGCAACAATCCTCTACTACTCCTTTGTTTTTCCTTTGAGTTCACCCCGCCTGCAGACAACACTCGAATGACCCAGCTGCCGACAGGAATAATAGTACTCCACCTAATGCTCAAAGACCAATGGTTGCTTTCACCTGACCTCCTCACCAGCTTCAATCCACACAAACTCAACTGGATCCTTTGAAACATCCACCTCCACACAGATTCGGGGGTTTTCCGGATGACAAACCATAGCAGTATGTGAATCAATGCAAAGGAAATGCCCAACCAAATTCCCTAACATATGAAGAATTGCTGGGTTTTGGAAGGGGAGAGGGAGATGAGGAAGACTTACCCACAGAGGAACCATAGTAGAATCGCGATTCAGATAAAAGTCAGATCTCCACTCAGACAGGTGAAACCCACATCCACCGCACCTCCTGGGAGCAAAGGCCAGAGCGCGAGCAAGATCCTCCGAGGATGGATATCTCACCATCAAATGATTTCTACCCAACAGACTGACAAATTCCCTATCCTGCTTCCCCCATGAATCGAAAACGAACCTGTCAAATTCATCCATCGAAGGTCGCCTGTTTCTGAAACTTGCAACCAACTTGAGATTCAGAAGGAACTCCGCTTCTGTAAACTCTAGAGCCGAAATCGAAACCACGGGGGCGCCATGGGTAATACCTATAAGTTAATAGAAAAAGTGATACCCAATTAACCTCATACACCATTAA
Source organism: Viscum album (assembly GCA_963277665.1). Taxonomy (NCBI): domain Eukaryota; kingdom Viridiplantae; phylum Streptophyta; class Magnoliopsida; order Santalales; family Viscaceae; genus Viscum; species Viscum album. The sequence continues at coordinate 362,090,098 of OY728125.1, forward strand.
TAAATATACTCTAACCAATATCAATTTCATCCACATGCACAAGCCACAAGAGGGGAATTCATCCCACAGTCTAGTGGTCTCAATATCATAATATAAAACCAATACTGTTCATGTGCATCATCCAATACAAGGGGTTTAATCCCATGGTTTATTGGTACTTGATCATATAACATGTTTAGTTAGGGGTGTTGTGTTAGTCCTGTAAGAAGAATCTGGGCCTCATTCAATCTTACTTAAAATTTAATTATTATATAGAAAACACTTTTTATGAAAATTAAGGTAACCCATACATTGAAATCGGAGGACATGGCCCATTAGAGATCGAAAGGTTATTGAAACAGAATTTAAGCATATTAGCAGATTCCTCCCAAATAAATTTCCAAGAGATATCATGCACTTATGTATCTGGATCATTGGTAATGAGGTATTCGAAGCAATCCACTAACTTATCCCATTTTCGAGAATACTCCTCTTTACTTATCTTCCCTTCATTAAAACCTGGTACTAATATAAGATCTTAGGTTTTAATCCATGAAGCCTTCTCACTATTGACATCCACTCAAACTGGCCTACCCATAATCATGTCTACCTCATCTTGGGTAGAATTGATATAAAGAAACTCCTCCACCATTTCTTCTTCAGAATGAACAAGCAATCCCAATGGGTTCTCAATAACTGCATTATCCACATCAGTTTTTTCCACATCAAAATCAAAAAATATACACTCTATCTACTATGATATCAATATTTTATATGACCTAGTATTAATTGGGGTTGGAAGGTATGAGTAATCTTTGTGCCCTATGGTTTTCTTCCCTGTTGTCAAGATGAAATCTCTTGAGTCCCTAATATATTTCTATCCCTTTTTATTCCTTGCATTGTATAAGATTTTTTATGCTTCTTTCCCATATTATCCGTTGAAAAATATCTATACCAATCCTCATCATCTGTACCACCAGTTGATTAGGATAAAATGCCATTATCTTGATTATCTAATCTCTCTAGACCTGAAAAACGATTATAGGTTTGGATGTCCCTCTCGCTATATCACTGGCGTGCGACCCTATGACCCACCAGCACAGAATTGGTGTCCTCGGTATCCAACACCCTACTTGGAACAATAGAAATCCCTTCTTAAACCCATATCATCTGTGAATAAACAATTTTTTGTCCCTCTAACTACACTATAATAAAATATTTTTATAAAACCTGGTCCTTATTGCCTTTATTCCCCTCAACATCATATGATGGTAGAACCTTCTAGATTAGGACATCCACTAAATGAGGCAACAGTAACCTGGTGTTCATAGATTCACAATCTTGATCCTCATCTACCTTTCTAGGGACCTGTGGATCCTACATCTGCATTGAAATGTCAATAACCACCATATTACTAACAATGGGATCCAAATACATCTCCATATACTTCTTCTACTTCATGTCCCCTTGCATTGAACCATGCCTACAACTAGAAATCAGATGCCCAAAATGCCTATAAACCAAGTAAAAAACCTCCCATGATTCGAAGTTAATAGCATGTTTTCACGTATACTCTTCACCAATAACAACCCAAACCCACTCCACCGATGGGTTGTGTACATCCACCTCTATGAAATTCCGAGGTTTAATCTGGTGGCAAACCGATTGAGTTCTACTATCAGCACATAGAAACTGTCTGACCATATTCCCCAACATTTTGAGGATAGAGAGATTTTAAAATGGTATTGTTAATTCTATGAAGCTAATACAAAATGTAATAGAAGGAGATTACTTTTTCATGTGATAGTAAAAATTACAACAGAAAAAAAGAACCTACAAATGATGAATTTGTGTGAAGCATAGGATAGCGTGTGAATCATGTCATCCTCCATTGCAAATCTAATCATCAGATGGTGCTTTCCATGATGTCCCATTGTCGCTCAGTCCTGAAGCCCCCAAGAATAAAAAATGAACTAGTCAAAATCATTAACTAAGGTTATCATTGTCATAACCGAGCCACTATAGTAAGGTTCAAGAGACCAGAAGCTTCCAAAAAATCCAGAAAGTGATTGCGGCGGTTGAGGCACACCATTAAGAAAACATAGAGCCATTAAACTGAGTGATATAGGCAAAAAAATTAGTCAATATCATGTATTGGAGAAGGTAGAGATATATTAAGATGGAGAAAGAGAGACTTCTCCTTCCATTCATCCGGAAGGGGGGATGCCAAATCCATCTTTAACCCTAGTTAGAGCATCTCCATCGAACGCCCCGAGACGAGACAGAACTCCTATCAATGTTCTCCTCGTCCATTTTGAATGAACAAACATACTAGTTCTTTTCCTCCTACCGAGATACCTAATATTCCATTTTTTATAAAATCCCATTTCACATATGACATAAATCATTGATTTCACAAAAACATTCCAATCTATATAAAAAAATACATTTAATTCATAAGAACATTCATTCAACAACCAAAATTCACATAGAATCCCCCATTTCCCATAAAAACCACTTACATTTCAAATTGAAACTAAAACCATTTGTAATCACATTTATCACCACATTTACATTTCATTAATACCATTTGAAAATTCTACAAGAAATTCTCACATGAAATTTAGTCATTTATATGGGAAAATATCCTTTTAAATTCATACACATACTAAAAAAGATTTCTATCACGATTAAAATCACTTTATTAATTCCAAAAAATATATATGGTATAAAAACAAAGAATATCACATTTCAAAAAACCATTATAATTTATAAAACCATGTTCTAACAAATTATCACATTTAGAACCCATTGAAAAAATAGTTCACACATTTCACACAAATCATAAAACACTTTCATGAAATCATTTATAAAATAAACTTTTATCACTTATGAATATCAAAACAATTTAATAAATATTTTTCCCCTGATAAATAATCAATATTAAACATTAAAACAACCAAATAAACAATACAAAATAATCTAATAATGTAAACACATTTCAGTACATACCATATTCCTGTAAACTTCCAGAATCTAGTGGAAAATGACAAACACAACTCATTAATACCCTATAGGTGAAAGATAAAATAAAAACCATCATAATTTCACCAAAAAAAAGACAATATTAACCCCTAATGAGGTCAGAAATCCCTATGGAAAAATATAATCAACGAAAGAGAGAAGTTAAAGCCCATAATAAGGGAGAAACTAAAGAAAAAACGACACACATCATGATTTGTTAAATATCCAAGGCCAAAACCGCACAAACAATAATACTAAAAGTCTCTAAAAAGGTTTGTAAGAGAACACCATGTCTTAAAGTCCCTTAGAATTTGTATTATAGGTGATTTATGGTAAAATCATAGGAGGAAAGAGAAGCAATTTTCCAATTTTTAATGTACAAGTATGGTCACACTGTTATCCCTCACGATTAACCAAACTGTGCATAAACTGTGCATCCCTAACTATCCAAGAGTTATGTTCTACATGATTATCACACATGGTTTGATAAAATTTGTGGAAACCATGCATTCCTCACCATCTAAGAGGTATTTGGTCGTATATTTTCCTAGATTATGCAAGACATTTTCCCCTAACTATAAACCCCTAATGAGCCTAAAAACTATAATTTTCATCAAAAATCTATAGGAATCCCAAGGAATAAACAGAAGACTAAAAATATTCAATGTAATACCTCTAGAAAACAATGGATATGATAGGAACATCTTAGAAACACTAAATGGATTGAATGTGAATCCCACGTGGGAGGTTAATGAGATAAGGAACCTATGGGAAAGAGTTGTGTGGGTCTCTATTTGGGGGGAGAGGGGTACAATGGGAGGAAATTTCATACAGTCCATGATAAACCTCATTTTCCACCCTCTAAATCCCTCTATGATAGATGATGGGGAGGGAGGATATTTCATTCTAGCACGATAACTCAGTAGGTTCTAAGTACATATTTTTAGGGTGTCCTGCTACAGATATCACCTTCAGGAATGAAAGAATTCACCCGATATTCATTGTAAAATTTTATACAAGAACTAATGTTAGATCATTGAACTTATCGATTTAATCATTGATATAAAGAAGTTCTTTATCATATAGTATTCTTTGGGGACCTTCTCCCTGAAGGTTTTTTTCGGGTGATGATTCCCTCAAATCATTTTGATTCTTGTGGTGAATTCGTCTACTGCATAGAGGTATCTAAAATCTATAAACTCCCAATTTATAGGATAAAAAATAGGCATATACACACACTATATAATAAAAAAAATATTAATGAAATGGGTTTCTAGATTTCTATGTTTCAAAGTGCATCAAGAGGAAATCTCATGTCATTTTTTTCTTTGAGGTAGATTGGGATCCAATTGTTTGGACATTATTTTAATACCATAATAGTATCCCATAGATGGACATATTAGGTAAATATTTTATCGACTAATAGTTATAGGGTTCAAGGGAGGCTTCTTCCTAGAGGATATAAATATCCCCTGCGATGATTGAAGGGTGTTGGGGTATCTTGAAAGCAATGAATAACACCAAAATTGAATGGGGTATATGATCTAGAAAGGATCATGTGAACAAAACCTTGATCCTATTGATGGAAATTATGAGGCTCCTCCTGAAATATAACGAATCTCCCATCATTTGACCACTGTTGGATAGAATTCCATCTTCCCACTCAGTCCCCAGTGCCACTATGTTTCAAAGGGATCGCTGACAATCCCACTATTTCAGTCCCAAAATCTAGATAGATGGCTTATGTACAAAGATAATCATGTAGTGGGGATAAGTGGTTCATGACCTGATAGGAATATTATTTTGTTTTACTATTCATACATTGGATGTGGGAAATCTATTCAATCTAAAGCTGTGGAAATGCTAATATACCTGCTTTTATGTAAACAACAAAACATGGTTCTTGTGGCAATGGACAAAAAAACTATTAATATTTATAGTTACAAAAAGAACACATATAACTCAAATTGGACTATCTCAATCCATATTTATAAGTGAAAGGTACATATTAAAAAAAATAGAGGTCTTACATACTTGTTGTGAAGGTATCATGTGGAAGATTATCTCACTTCCATTGCGGGTTACGATCATGGTATCACATTCTAACATAATAAGAACTTCCTACCACATGAGGTGGTTAATCAAGTAACAATTGATTCCATAGTCCATCATTAATACATTCTCTTATAAGTGGCTGATATACTGTTGTGTTTGGTTTATGGTTTTATGTTTCCATTTGGATTTTTATTATATACCTTTTTTCTTAAAATTAAATGATGATGATGATGAAACAAACCTTTTTTGTTAATATCCCTTTATTTTGATCTTGAATGATATTAATAGTATTTCTAAGATTTAAAATTATACAATTTATTCTATTTTTTTAATATATCTTCACCATCACCATAATAAGAATACTCCACATCATCACCATGTTATTATGTATTATCTATATTTTTCAGAGTTTTTTAATATTTATTTCATTAATCTCATCATCTACAGTGACTAATTTTATCATAATATCATCATTACATGTGACTATCACATCATTAATTTCGAATCCATATCTAATATGTTATCATAGAAATGATATGAAATTTTATTTTGTATATATTAGTGAAATATTCAATCTTCATCTTTCTTATCACATTTTAAACATCACTTTTCCTTTAATATTTATTGAGTATGGAGTCCAAAACAATTGAATATTTTTATATTTGATTTATTCTTAAGGGTCCTTTTTTGTGGATTCATATAACAATCCATCCCAAATATATAGAATTTCAAATTAAATATATTATATAGAACTTTTTATATGAAAAAAATCATTGAGTTATAATGCTCATTTATCATGGTTTTATCTATACCAAAACAATCATATTATTACTTTTAATTACTAGATTTTAGTTTGGTGTATAAAATTAACTAATCAAATAATTCATGAAATATTTTTACTATATATAAAGAAATATTTTATTGAAAATTCAATATAATTTTTGGATAAAAACATTTTATTGTATAACTTGTATGTTTCACATCGAGTTTCATTAAAAAATTAAACATCATAAATACATGGAATATTCTCAACATGATAAAATCGAATGTCAATATAGAAAATTAATCAATGAATGTGATGAACATTTTATCATCTCTAGTTTTCCTATTACACATCTTTTGACGACCATATTTGTCAACCACCTATAGTAGCCTTAATGTTTCAATTTATTTACCATTATACGATTTAATCTATATAATTTCATTGTGACATGTATGGAAAAACACATATTTATTAAATTGGTAATACTTCCTACAACATTATATTTAATCATCCTTTTCATGACTCATTAGCTTAAATGGCCTTGTCTTCCAAGAAAAATGTTTTATTCTCAATATCATCTCATATAACATTTAGTTATAGATTCTCCATATATAGATAAATTGATATATATATATACACACACAGAATTATTGGAAAACCATATCCATATATAAAACCTGTTTAATAAACAATTTTTATAGATTCCACTGTATTTATATCGTCACAAATTTCCTTCACATTTAGCTCGTTTTCATTTATCCCATCTATAAATAGATCTTTGTTATAAATTAGTAACTTTTAGTGAGTAGTTTTTGATTCAATTCCCTAGATCTATAATGATATATCATTACCAAGGGAACCAATCCACATTCATAATTTTAAATCATTTTAATATTTTTTAAAAATAGTTTCATATGTAATGATAAATAAAATTCAATAGTGAAAATCAAATATTTAGTAATAATTATCATAAATCACCATCAATAACCCATAAATCAGTTTCCAAGAAAAATATTTTTTGTATTGCATTGGTCTCTGTCCAAAAAAATATAAATTCCAAAAATGTAATGTTGTCATTGTGAATTTTTATAGACTCTTCATTTCATGTATGTGACAATCATCAAAATTTTCTCATTATTTTCTCAATATATAAATGAGAATATTTCTATTGTTATTCAATATTTTACAGTAGAATATAGTTTTATTTATTTAATAGTCCCTTAAAAATTATATTTTGTTGGCATGGTTCATTAAAACTTTTTTTATTTATATCATATCCAATATGCACTTAGATTTCTGGTTATTTTCATATTTAATAATTGACTTACTTTTACATATCCTTGATTTTCTTCCAACTTTTTTTATATATATCACTTATTTCTATGATCAAATTGTAATAATTGAACATGAATTAGTTTACATAACTGATTGTTTAAAAAATTTCCATCTATATCATTTAAATATCATAAGATCAATGGATGATAAAAATGATATATTTAGGGTTCATAGTTCTTATAAAATTTCAAATCATTATTTTCCCAACTTCCATATCAATAATAGAATTCATAATCTATATTGTTTTTTCTTCTCCATATTTTTCCATATGATGTGAATTATCTCACCATCGAATTCATGTGACTTTAAGATACATCTTGATCTAAATTATAATATTGTATTCTATAGTGTATTCAAAATATTTATAAAAAATCTTTTTTATTTTGAGTATTTTTTTGAAGAAATATTATTTTGTTCATCAAGATCGATCAAAACATGATAGGTAGTATATTAATAGATTTCCATACTATTAAATCTCTCATAAAAATGAGAGAAATCATTATTTATATGAAGTTACTTATGTATGATACAAATTAATTAAACATTCTTTAGTTTGGATTTGAACTATTTTATTTTGAATGATCCTTTTATTAATGTTTTTTGGTAATTTAATATAATTTCCACCATTAGTGATTATAAAATGACAATAGTTGCATAATTATCATATTTTATAACATTTAAACTATTTAAATGGTAGGTTGACTTGATATTTATAAATTCAAATTTTTGAATTTAATTTCATAAAATAATGAATCTAATCAAAGGATTCCTTGTTCTTCTTTTAATTGATGTAATCAATATACTATTTAATTTTTATTTATATGAACTATTTAGATTGAATATCCATATTATTTTTCATTTAGAAATTACAAGTAGTCCCACATTTCATCTCATAACATATAAGTGTACTTTAAATCATATTAGTTTTTATGATCTGAAGATACAATTTTCCAAGATATTATGTTATGGAATCAAATATGTTGGGAGAGTAATATTGAGATTATTCTCCACTATGATGTCTTAAATAATCCCACATTTCACCTATTTGCGACGGACGATTTGCGGCGGGCTCCCGTCGCAAAAGGTCTTTTACGACGGGGCTCCGTCGCAAATCGCCCGTTGCCGAAAACGGCGTCGTAAATAGGTGTTTTTGCGGCGGTCCCGTCGTAAAAAGAGTATTTGCGACGGTATTTTTCCCCCATCGCAAATGATTTTTCGTTTATATATAAAAAAGGTATGTGCGACGGGCCGTCACAGATATATTAGTTGCGATCAGTCAAAAAACCGTTGCAAATGCGAAATTTAAAAAATACTTACGATGAAGGTATTTGTGACAGACCGTCGCAGAAATGTTTTCCCGACGGGTATTCGTCCCGTCGCAAATGTTACAGTAAAAATATATTTACGACGGGAAATCCCGTCGCAAATGTTTCCGTCGCAAATATTTAAAAAAAATAAAAATAACTAATAATTAATACAAATCATATAATATTATATAAAAATAATAATAATATTAATAATATATAAAAATTATATTATTATAATATAAATACAAAATATATAAAATATAATTATGAAATATTAATATAAAATAATAATAATATTAATATTAATAATATAATATAATATAATAATACTAATATTAATAATATAAAAAATCAATATAATAATAATATTATTAAACTATGTATATAATAATAATAATAATCATAATATTAATAAATATATTATTATAATATTAATAATAAAAAAATATATAATATAATTATGAAATATTAATATCAAAATATAATAATAATATGAATATAAATAATATAATATTATATATTCTGAAATATTAATATCAAAAAATAATAATAATAGTACTAATATTATTAAAATAAAAAATTAATATAATAATGTTATTATTAAAATAAACATACATATTTATGAAAAAATAATATTAATATTATTAATATTAATAAAATTATAAAATTATAAACTTTTCAATTTTAACAATAAATATAAAATATTAAAAGTAATATTACTAAAATAAGCAGACATTAAAAATAATACTAATAAGTAATAAAATATTAAAAAAATGAAAACAAATTAAATCACATAATATTCGTACCAATATGAAAGAGGAATTGTAAATAGTTAATATGACAATAAACTATGAACTCAAATGTTTATTACATCTAAAAAAATCACTAGGGAGTGGATAATCTGGAGGACCTGGAGGACCTGGAGGAGGTGGTGGAGGAAACTCCATCCCTAAACTATGAGTCAGACGACGCATATACTCCATATACTCCTGATGTTGCTATTTATATCGACGTCTCTCGTCATCCTGCTGCTGGCGCATCTTCCCCTGCCATCGACGCATCTTTTCATCTTGCTACTGACGCATATGCTCCTGCCCCTGACGCAAATCCTCTATAAGATGACTCTGAGCACGCAGATGCTCCTGATACTGTGAGGTAGAAGATGATGTCTCTCCACGAGCTCCTCTCGAGCTAGGCGCCGACATCGCAGCAGTACCATAATAAGCTGCATGAGTCAAATGAGAGCTGATACCAACTACTCAGCCTATTTCGAAGCCATACTAGGTCACCTGCATCCATGTCGTCTCATCAAAATGGTGGGCACCAGTCTGATCACCCGTACCCTCTTAACTCTCATCCTATGTATGAGAGGTCGCGACCTCATACGACTCCTTAAGATTCAATTAGAAATTAAAATAATGAAAAGATTATATGCATTTAATTTTCAAACTGAAAAGAAAATAATATTGACCATAATCTGACGCTGGCGGTCACCTCTAATATCTCCAGTAGCTGGGTTAGTGTACATCCTCCGATAAATGTTGTACGCCGAAATACCGCGTTTCTCGGCTTCCTATATGAATATAAAATAAACTGTTTATATTTAAGGTTGTATAAAATATTAAAAAAAGTACTTACCAGATGCTCTCTATGCGCACTGAATGTACGACTACCGGCTCGATGCGTCATCTCTTGTCTCCCCCGATTCTGTCGACCCAATGCAGATCTCCTATGAAACCCACCACCCAACCAGTGTGTACAAAATCCATCTCAAATGTGAGATTAAAAGTACTCTGGTCAGTGGGATCTACAGGACTCATCAAATTCTGTCACTCCGGCTTTCTTCACATCCATATTTCTCAAATTATGCAAAAACTGACGGAAACGGTCACACATAGACACCACCCATGCTGTATGGATACTGGAACGCATGCTCTCATCGATGGGATACCATAAACCCTAATATAAATTTATTAATGAATTAAATTTCAAAATAAATAATATTTAATTATGTACCAGCCAATGATCGAACATGGCGGCCTGCACATTAGCGGGAATCTGATCCCATGTGAGCCAGGGCTGAGAAAAATAATTGCACAAGATAGCACTCCCATGTCCAATAGCAATATGCGTAAAACTGTGGAAAAAGAAAAAATAATCAAAAAATTAGAATATTAATAAATTATAATGAAAGATAACTAAAATACACAGGTTACCATACCACCGCGTGTGCACATCGAATCCAAGAGGTAGACGTCGCTCCGAGATATGATATGGAATCATCAGTCTGGCAAAACCACGCCCCCTCCGAGTGCTCCATGTAGTTCCAACAGCCTGAGGGTCAGATGAATCAAAAACCTCATCATCCATAGGTAGATCAACCTCCAGCAACTGACGATACGTATCCGAGTCTATATGAAAAATGAAATGATTTTTATTAGCAAACAATTGAAAATAACTATTATTTCCTAATTATTACAATTGTTTCCTAATTATTATAATTGTTTCCTAATTATTATATTTGTTTCTAAATTATTATAATTGTTTCCAAATTATTATAATTGTTTCTTAATTCTTATAATTGTTTCCTAATTATTATAATTGTTTCCTAATTATTATAATTGTTTCCAAATTATTATAATTGTTTCATAATTATTATAATTTTTTCCTAATTATTATAATTTTTTCCTAATTATTATAATTGTTTCCTAATTAAATATAATTGTTTCCTAATTAAATCTAATTGTTTAATAATTAAATCTAGTTGTTTCCTAATTTAATCTAATTGTTTTCAAATTATTCTAATTTATTCCAAATTATTCTAATTGTTTCCAAATTATTATAATTGTTTCTTAATTATAATAATTGTTTCCTAATTATTATAATTGTTTCCTAATTAAATATAATTGTTTCCTAATTAAATATAATTGTTTTCTAATTAAATCTAGTTGTTTTCTAGTTAAATCTAATTGTTTCCTAATTATTATAATTGTTTCCCAATTATTATAATTGTTTCCTAATTAAATCTAATTGTTTCCTAATTAAATCTACTATTTCTTAATTAAATCTAATTATTTCCTAATTAAATCTAATTGTTTCCTAATTAAATCTAATAGTTTCCAAAATAATTATAATTGTTTCTTAATTAAATCTAATTGTTTCCTAATTATTTTAATTGTTTCCTAATTATTTCTAATCAATTAAATCTAATTATTTCATTATTATTTGATAATTATTTTAATTAAATATAATTAAATCTAATTATTTCTTAATTATTTGATAATTATATATTTATTTCTAATTATTACCAAAACATCCCCCGGGAGTGTCGAACCAAGAGTGTAGTAAGGCCCGTTGTCCTGTACCAGGTTACCCTGAGTAAAGCTCGAAACACCGTGTCTGAGTTTTCATTTCTAGGTAAATCTGTGTTAGAGCCGCCTCTACTTGTTCGTATCCAGACAAGGATTATTTGGTACAACCACATAATCTAATTATATTATATAACTAAATATTTTTTTAAAAAATAAAATTAACAATTAAAAAAATTTAACAATTAAAAAAAATTTAAAAAATAAAAAATATATAAATACCTTTGAGGTAATCTACGCCTTCTAACTCCTTCCTTCCTCTTCTCGAAAGAAAAAATTAGAAAAAAATTCTACTCAGAACTAAAAATTAGAGAGAGAGAAGAATAGAGATCTGAATGTTATGGGAAAAAGGTGGGGTATATATATAGGTTAGATTATTTGTGATGGTCATATTTGCGACGGGATACAATCACAAATACAAGATATTGCGACGGGATACCGTCGCAAATACCTTCGCCCACATTAAATACGGGCGGTGGGTAAAAGGGCTTTTGCGACTGGCCCATCGCAAATAGCCACCATTAGCGATGGGTGGATATCCCTATCGCAAATTTATATTTACCACCGCTGGTATTGGCGACGGGGCCCGTCACAAATACCCTCGCCCGCATTAACTACGGGTGGCGGGTAAAAGGGTTTTTGGGACGGGCCCAGCGCAAATGACACACCATTAGCGACGGGATGATATCCCCGTCGCATATTTCTATTTACCGCCGCCGGTATTTGCGATGGGCGGATATTCCCGTCGCAAATTCCTATTTACCACCACCGGTATTTACGACAGGTCCATCACAAATACCACCCGGTGAATACTTTTTTACGATGGGTAAATAGTCTCGTCGCAAAACATTATTTACCACTGCCGGGTAGTTACGACGGGTTGATGTCAACCGTCACAAATAGGCTTTACAGCGGCCGGTATTGGCGACAGGACTCGTCGCAAATAACACCTGGTGAATATTTTTTTGCGACGGGGCAATTTCCTCGTCGCAAATACTATTTACCACCGCCGAGTAAATGCGACGGGTAGCCTTCTACCGGTTGCAAATAGTTTTCCCACTTTTTGGGCTCCAAACCGTGCCATTGAAATTACGATGGGTCCTGTATTTCCATCACAAATAACTGACCATTTGCAAATGGAGGATATTCCTGTCACAAATACACTTTTCATCAGAGTTTTTGCGACGAGAATAAAGCTCGTCACAAATACCCCGTCACAATAAGCGTTTTTTCATGTAGTGATTATTTAGTTTGGATTTGAACTATTTTATTTTGAATGATTATTTTTATTAATGTTTTTTTGTAATTCAATATAATTCCCACCATTAGTGATTATAAAGTTACAATAGTTTCATAATTTTCATATTTTATAACATTTAAACTATTTAAATGGTAGGTTGACTTGATATTTATAAATTCCAATTTTTGAATTTTATTTCATAAAATAATGAATCTAGTCAAAGGATTCCTTGTTCTTCTTTTAATGGATGTAATCAATATACTATTTAATTTTTATTTATATGATTTATTTAAATTTAATATCCAAATTATTTTAGATTTAGAAATTACAAGTAGTCCCACATTTCATCTCATAAAATATAAGTGTACTTTAAATCATATTAGTTTTGAAGATCTGAAGATAATTTTTTCCGATATATTATTTTTTGGAATCAAATATGTTGGGAGAGTAATATTGAAATTCTTCTCCACTATAATGTCTTAAATAGTTATAAATATATATATCCTATAATTGTTCTTACTATAATGTTCACATGAGTGAATAACTCAATGAAAATCTCATATTTCTAAAATCTCACATGTTTAATATGAATTGTACAGAGTTCCAATATTACATCATTTATCATTTTGAAATTTTAATATATTTTTTGATTTTTCATAAAAATTTTATTTTTTTTGTTACATGACAATAGTATATATTTCCCATATAATTATAAAATTAGTTTATTGTATTATTTCTTATGACTATCATAATCTTTATAATTTGATTAAGATACAGAAATATTATCTTCTGAAACTATATATCCTTGAAGAAGAAACACATGGACCTCACATCCATGATAGAGTATATATTTTACCATAATTTCCTTAAATATATGAATTAATTTGTTATACAAATGGAGATAATTGTTTTGATAATTAAATTGTGATAACATGGAGAAATCATTAATGAGAGACCATTATGATTAAAACATGATTCCAATAATACATGGTATTATAATTTTTATTAATTAATAGTACGATGGATGAAATAATATTCAAAACAATTTCATAATTGAGAACATGTACTGTGCCTGATATTAGGAAATGATCTATTTAACTCAAATTGTTTCAAAGGTAGATTATTTGCAAAAAATATTTTAAAATAATCATCCCAAGTTATAGTCTTATGTCTCGAGGTATGGACTTTACCACCCTAACATAACTGATTTATTAATATAAAAAACAAATTATCACAATGGAATGGTTTATAACCCAAACAAATATACATTACAAATATTCATTTCAAGCGTAAACTATCTATAATGGGTGGACATTGTAAATATTTATTCACAATTATCATCATGAAAATGAATAATATCCATCAGACCCTATATACCTGATATTATTTCTATCAATATAGTAATAATTTTACGTGAAATCTTTAACTCTTCATTAATAATTTTAATAAGATAAAATAATAAAATAATATATGTATCAAATAAGAAGTTTACACAATACTCACCCACTTCAACCAACAATGAAGATCAAATACTGTTTCTCAATTCTTTAAGATCACTCATGGTGTCCCATATTTTATATATTTTCAAAGATATAAAATGACATCACTTCACCATTATTATATTCCTTTGAGTAAAAATAAACTTGAAAAAATTTAATTCAATATTTTTCTTACAAATTAATTCACAAAATCATGTATGGTCTTCAAAACACCTATTTTAGTCTCACCACTACATAGTCTCATTTAGAAAATTTGTTTTGGGGTCCATATTTGATTCCACTTTGAGACCCAATGAACAGATTCTCTATATTTACATGACCATTTTTATTATAGAAATATATGAATTATTACCATTGAGATGACCATGACCTAGAAAAGTCGTAACTATAACAATGTTGTTCTCTAAAAAAATTCCCTTTGAAATTCATTTTCTTATAACATCATGTTTTTTCATCATATACCTTCCAAAACTCAATAACTTAAATGGTTTTCTGTATGGGGTGTTTGATCATTGTCATCCCAATTTTCTATAGTTCATGGATAAAAAAAATGAATTTAGGCATTCATGATTTTGGAATCCTTCTTACCACATGAATTTCTTTTACTCAAAATGTAATCTTTTATGATTATTTGAGATCAATATCCCCATTTTTTCCTATAGATAAAATCAAAAGATTTTTAATCCCTTTTGTATCATTTAAAACCCCATATCACATTGGAAATATTCCATTTATGATTATAAAAAAATTAATCTATTTCTAATACAGGTTGACCACATGTATCCAAATATCCAAAAAAACCCAAAAATTCCATATATACATCATGTGGTCTAGATCTCGATGATATAGTGCATCCAGAAATTCCAATGGTTACTATTTACATCATGAAACCTCCTTCTTCATAATTCAATGTTACTCTATTCAAATTCAATCTTAATTTAAAAAAATTATAATCCATATTAATCCTCATCAAACACACATCAAATTTTCATTATCCTCATAAAATATATTAAAAATAAAGAAAACATCATCAACATCTAATGGAAATGGAGTTTGATATATAAATATTTTCTCTTCATATATGACCATATGAAAAAATTTATGATATTGTCATATATAGATCCTTCAAAATGATAATATTTAATATAATTTTGGGTAAGTGAGTTGAGATTAGTAATAAGTGTCTATATGTTTCCATTATAATTTAATTATATAGAATTTATTGTAACAGATTCACTCTTATTAATATGTATTTGAATTTTATATTTTAGGTGGACTTGTTTATTCAATTTTAATATAAGTTTTTATTATTCCAAATGGAATTATAATTCCCATCACCATAAATTTTGAATTAAAATATAACTGAAAATGGTAATTCAAATTATGAAAGGTAGTGCACAATCTACGGTAAGTAATATTGGTTAATCGTAAAATTTTAAGTATAATTACAAATATTATTGTGGTGAAATAGAAGATGGTTTTTTAATATAATGATGGATTTATTGTTTGAATTATCTACTAATTATTTTTTGATACAACCACTTTAATTTGGTTTGGATTTCAATATTATATTTTCCTATAAAAGACCTAATTTCTCTTCCCCTATAACATATGGATTATATAAAATTATGATAGCTAAAAATTTAGCTAGATGATCTTGAGGTGAAATGGTTTATTTGAATAAATACTTATCCTTAATGTATGGCTATTACATTCCCCATGAATTATAATGGAATGATGCAGCTATATATATAATATATGAATATTAAATAACTAAAAATTTAAAATAACAATCTATTTCCTTTTATTAATGAATTATTCAATAATTTGAAAGGTTCTTAGTGTTTTTTAATGATATAAGTATTATCTAGATATAAATAACTTTGTAAAATATAAAATTTTATTCATAAAATGGATTTTCATATTTGATATGGTTATTATGAGTACATAGCATTTCCTTTTATTTTGGTCGATAATTTAAAAGTGTTTATGTTTATGATAAATAGAATAGTTTATCTATTTTTATACTCTATCATAGTGTTTTCTTATTTAATAATACATTTTATTCCATGTCATTTTATGAGAATGGTATACAACATTTAATTATCTTTGGGTCATAATTGGACATTTCCTATAAGAATAATATTCAATGAATTGATTTATTTTACCCTAATACAATGGATTATAATTCCCTAGTGTTTCTCAAACTTCATCAGATATCCAATACATTTATATTATGTTGAATCATTTCTTTTTTTCATTATTTTACACTTACATATCCATAATCGTGGATATATATTATGAATAAACACTATTATAATCTCTAATAAAATGTTACCAATTTATACAATTAATACAACAATAGGATATTGGAATGACATACCATATATCATATATTATGAAAACTTTGAGTAAATAATTTAAAAAATCCATGAACTCATTTACATGGTTATATTATCTAAAAAACTGAAATTGAATGAATTAAATATCCTTAAAAATAATTTATGTAAATTTAAAATCTATCTATGTCATGAATATTAAAAATAATTTTTATTCTATGAGTTGATATTGAAATTCAATTTACCATGTTTTATTTAACTTTTTGGAAACACTGATTGAATAATTTTATGATTCTCATATATATATATATATAGATACTTAATTATTTAACAACTCTAGAAGTTGTATAATCAACAATGGATTATCAAACAGATAGAATTTTATTACATAATAACATTTTTCCCCAATTTTAAAGGTTCATAATTTTATCTTCTTCTTTTATTAATATTAACATCAATCCAATTTTCAATTATTGTAATGTAATTTATTTATAATCATATATTCTATTAGTTGAAAAATATAGTTAAGATTCATTTTATACAATCATTTATTTAATATTAACCCTCCAAAAAAATAAAACATTGCTAAAATAATCATGATACATATTATACCAAGTTACATACTTCAATGATTAATGAGTCCAACTTAGTTTTTATCTCACCAATTATTCAATTCAGGTGTCCATAAAGTCAATTATATCATATACGACTCTAGGTTGGTGGAGCAAGAAACTATTATACCAATCCATCATATGGATAAACCAAACACAACCCTTGGGTACCTATTTCAAGGGTTTTGTAAACTTGTGTATCGTAATGGAAATAAAATTATTTCAGACCCTAAATATTAAGCTTGCATAATTAATTTCTTTAATTTCAAAATATAATCTTGGGGTAACACAATAGTATCATTGAGATTACATGTTAGATGTTCTATGTATTAAAAATAGTTATCCATTGAATGTAATCCAATAAATAGTACTTATTTAATGGGTATTTAATTACCCTATATCATCTCATTTATTGAATTTATATGTATGTGTGTTTCTAATTATTTATTTTATAACCCCAATCCTTCCACAAAAAAATTTCCAAACCATATTCATGTGTAACACTTTTCACAACTCATAGATTTTGTTTTTATCTAAATTAAAATCCAACAACATTCATTCATATACAAATAATTCTCATTTATAAGTGATGTTAAAACCTATCAGGTAATTGATTGATATTAAATTAATCCTACAATCCCTAAATATTATGTATGGAACATTAGGTAGGCAATTATCACTATTATTTTTAATGATTAATATTCTATTCTAGTGAATATTGTGACCAAAATTCCCCTTTCCCACTGATACAATACTCAAGAGATACCACAATTCTAATATAATATTAGTAAAAAATACTTTTAAACTAAATTAAAATTAAAATTAAATTTCATAACTCAATTCAAGGAAATTTTATGGTTGAATAAAAATATTAAATTTTCATACGTAGTATATGACCCTTTATATTCACGTATGACAATGAATAGAATAAATTTTATCAATTTCATCTAAATAATATATTTATTCTCAATATAAAATTAAAACTCTGAATAGTAGATCTAGGAATAATCAAAATAAATGAAGAATTATTAGATGTAAATATGAAAAATACAATTTATAAAATAGTCATAAAATAAATGTAGTTATAAACACCTTTATAAAATTTGTGAAAATCGAGTGGCGCTTCTATAAAAATGCATACATTGATTCAATATTATTTCATATATGTTTTTTCGAAGTAAGATGATATATTGCATAAATTGAAGACACCCATACATCTATTTTTTGAGACTTTTCTTACAAATTTTGGATCCTATAGAGGGAATCAAATCAAATATAGTAATTGAAACATGTTCATTTTGATTAAATCTTTTTATAAATGATTTCAAATTACTGTTAGTTGGAAGGGAGTCTTGATTGATACTTTCCCCATGAAGTTACATAGAACACCATTTTTAGATGGATTAATTTATGTCCAACATCATGATGTCTTGGTCGAAGTAATTATAAGGTGGATCACAAATTATGAATGATTCATTTTTTAATATTGCGGGGTAATCATTATCAATCATTGTTCCTAATGTACATTCTTATAATTTTTTCCAATAATACCATCATTCAAAGAGGACATCAGAAGAGAAGAAAGGGATATAAATGGATAGTTGTAGGATTATTAATGTTAATGGAAATTTAAGTAGGTGAGTATAGATCCATTTAAGTATATATTTTTTTAAATTTAATATTAATATGAATAGTCTAAAATAACACATGAAGATTATAAAGGATATGTTTTCTTGGGGTTCGCTTGTGATTCATTCATTGTGGGATACATTTATTAATTCTAGATTTGTGAGGATAAGAGAAGTAATTAATACAATGATTAATCTAACAACCCAAGTATAGGAAAACGTAGAATATAGTTTTGAAATACTTCTCATCCAAACTCAATGGGTCATCAGCCATGGAGATATATTATTTTAGGATGATAACTATACTAGATGTTTTCTCAACATTATTTTCCTTCTATCCACAGTCATGAAATTATGTGGGGAAATGTATTTTTTGGTGAATATAAAATATATTATTAATGATAACTAAAATTATCAATCATCTAGTATTAGTCTTGTTGATGAACACGATCTTTGTATTTTTACTATAGCTTTATTAGGAAAATTTAATACATCCTTGTTTTGTAATCTAATCCATGTTCATAATAGCTCAAATTATTTGGAGTAATATCTATAAAATAAGTTCATTATTATTAAACATTTATTTATTTTATGGTTGGTGTGAAATAAAACATTACCTAATGATTACCACTAACAAAACAGTGGTATTTAGATGGAATAAAATTGATAATGATATCAAAATAATTATTGAGTTGTTAACCATGTGCATCTGAGATATGAGTGGGAGTGATATGTAAGGAACTTGATTGTTTAAGGTGTTATTAGTCCCATCATTCTGGGTTCCCTATATGAGTCATATATTTATTGCTTTTGTAGAATGGATCTTAATTATAGTGACAAGGGTTCAAATAGTTTTTCATTTTTTACATGCTATTTGATTCTAATGGAATCTTCTAGCTAAATAATAAATTGAATCTCTTAAATAAACTCAACGAACATAGAGATGAAAAAATTATATTCATTTAATTGTATATATTTTCATTTTATGAGGTTTACATAGAATATTACCATCCATAATCTTTGCCTCATGTTTAATTAGTTCAAGATATCTAGGGAATGTAATGTTTTGGTCCACTAAGTGTAATAGAATAAACTAATAGGTGTACTAAAACTCAATATTAATGATTCTAATGCCAATTATTACATTAAATGAGGAGGTATTATTCATATTCAATATAGATCAATGAATAATTAATTTAGTGATTTTTATGTGGTCAGAATGACACAACATATATAGGTGTTAACACGATTAATTACATTATCATATTTATAATTTACAGATGTCACCTATATATTGAATATTTTTACTCTTTCCTACATTTTTATATCATGAGGGAACTCTCTCCGTCCCTCTCTTCCTATAATTACAATTTTGGTTAATAACAAAGGCTAATTTATAATGATTTGGAGCTTGTTAATACATTGAATGAAGCTAGAAATGTACCATATATACTACATTTGAATGTTCATCCAAATAAATCAATAAATTTATCTAGTAATTTATGATCCATTATATATGATTATATAATTATTTTATATGGGGATTTCAAAAGGGTCCATTAGTTCATACCACCCCTTTGATTTTTTTCTTTATACTGACCACATTCTTAACAAAATATTTTGTTTTGAAAAATTAACAATTAAATAAAATCACATTATTTAGACTACCAATAGGAACAAAATTTCATTATCCTTATATGAAATTTTTCTTTAGTATATTTTATTATATAAAATGATAAAATTTTATATTTCAATTAAATTATGTGAAAAAATTACATAATTAAAATTCCATGTAATTAATTTTATTTAAACTCTATCAACTAATAGATCTGAATTGAATAGTTACTTTTTTTATTATAAGGAAGAAGAACATCCAAAACAAGTAGAAACAAGAAAAAACAAGAAACAACAGAAGACAAGAAGTCTAAGGGTGGATGAAATGATGAAGACTGAGGGAATCCCCTCTGATCAAATTGACCCCATTTAGTTTCAAAGAGGAGATGTCATGGAGACAGATTGGGTCAGGGCCACGGACTTCAAAAGATGCCAGGTAATCTTCCACCTTGTTACCTTCACACAAGGATTTAAGAACATTGATGTGGTTATTGATCATGCCTTTACACTTTTTGATTATATAGATTATTGACCATGGAGGGGGAAAATAATTCAAGGTATCTTGGTGAAATATTGAATCTGTTTCCACTTAAAATTATATAAGGCCATATTGTTGGAAAAGTTTGATACCCATGAGCATAGATTTGGCTTCAACCTAGAGAGAGAAACCATATCCTAAGTAGGAGGAAAATGCCAAGAGGACCAAACCCCTAGTGTCTCTGACAACCCCACCCCCTCTAAAGATTCCTGTACTACAAGAACCATTTTTTTAAGTTTAACACCCCTAGAAGAAGGATTATATCACACCCAGAGGCTACGGGAGCTGCTATCTGGTGATTGTGCATAATATTAAGTAGTGATCATCCACTGCAAGGAGAGGGAATCCTTCCAGTTTCTAAAAAGACAAGCCAAATCAATGAGGTAGTTCTTGGTCTTAAAGAAGATAAAATTGATAGTGGGATAAACCTCCTCCTATCTGGACTTATTTATGGCTTTCCAAATAGACCATCACCCCGCCAGAAGAAACCCCACACACACACCATCTTCTCCATGCCTCTGTCACCCAACCCATGGAACCACCTATCCAAGAACATAAGCTCCACTAGGTTTGAGTCCTGAAGGCCTGTAAACTCCCAAAAGTCGCACCATCCATCCCTTGACCAACCTCCCAAGATTAAAATATGATCATCATTTTCCTCCATGAAGAATGTACCGCCCCACACTGAGAAGCCAGAGGGAGGCCATATCGTTTAATATTTTTGTCTGTGGGTATCGCCCGATGCCAGATCTTCAATAAGAGAAAAGAGTATTTGGACATGGACACCCTTGGATAGAGGGTTTCATTCCGTTTATATTTCTCCTATATAGAGTCTCGATACCATCTATAATCCCAAGTGGAGAAATCCCCCAATGAAGAAGCGGTGAAGACACAACGATCTGGTTCCTATGACAAATAAATGAGATTAAAAAAATACATTTTGATCCTCATTCAGAACAACTTTGATGATGTTTGGGTACAAACTAGAACATAAGTGTATGAGAAAATGAGAATATCATTTTTAAAACATATCATAAATATCATAGACAAAAAAATTTATTCATGGCATAAATTCATCCAGTTTATATGACATGAATCATAATTGAGTCAAATAACATAGTCCTGGAAAGCATAAAATTATAACAATTCCAAGATTTATTTCATGAAAAATATAATAGAAAATAATTTACTTATTAATCTATGAAGATTAAAAATTATATAATAGTGGAATGGGTTTACTCCTCAAACCATAATAATAATAAATGTTAGCAACCATGACGATAATATTGTAATGATTACCTTACCAAACTTGGTTCACTACCCATTATATTCTTGTTTATCTCAGGAAACATCCTTCATTACACAATGAATTTGAGGGAAATATAATTTCAAACACACCCATCAAGAAATGAAAATCATAATTACGTGTTCCATGTGATAAAAATTCAATCATAAGATCATTTACAATGAAAAAGAATTGGGTTTCGTAATCATTTCATCATAACATAACATGTGTAAATGACATTGGTTTCATTAACATTTCACCAATTTATATTATCAAATCATGTGGATGTTGAACATTATTAATAATATTATTTTCATCATAAAAATAATAATTATAGGTAAATAATATAGATCGTATAATTGGATCATAACCCATAGAGAGAACAAAAATAGTGAAGGGTTTTTTATGAATTAATAGAAATAATTTTAAAAGATCACTAAAAAATTATTGTGAAAAATATAATTTCGAAATAGATTATAAAATTTTAAAACTAAAAAATAAAAAATATTAAAAAATAATTGTTAGAAAATAAATATAAAAACATAAAATGTGGTGAATGTGGCATGTTTCATAGAGAAATAAATTAATCATAAGCATACACAAAAAATATAAACAGGTAGTGAATGTGGCATGTTTCCTAGAGAAATAAAATTTGAAAGCAAATATCTTAGCATATGTCTCGATATAGATCATACATGTTCCAAAAATAAAAATAATAAATATAGGATTATTATACATATATTAATGAACAATTTTAACTTATATAATACCATATATTATTTACTTATTTTAGTTTATCACCCATTTATTCAAAAGTGTTTTCTAAAATCATTGTTTCAGGTAATAACATTTGTATAATTACATTGAGGTTTTGGTTCAATAGTTTTGGTCCATATACATTGATAATGCGTCAATTATCTAAAACAATTATTCATTATATAAATACAATATATTATAATTATATAATTTTTTTTCTCATCTATAAAATAAGTGTTATAAAAATTAATGGTGTCGTTCATTGAGATGGTAAGTTGAATATACGCACAAACTATATATCGATTTTTTAATGGTGGAACAAAAGAAATGTATATAAGAATTCATCGTTAAAAAATAATTTTGATATAATATATTTAAAATATATTCATTAGTTAAATCCTCATTACCATTCATGTAAAAATAAAATAAAAGTTATCTCACATCACTTCGTGGTGGCGGTATTCCACATGCACCAACATGAAACATAATCATTTCTCAATGGATTCAATGTAAGGGGGTAGATGTGATATTATATTTATAGAAGTGTAATTATTTCATAAATATCACACATATAGAGATATATTAAATATATATTTATATCCATCCATGAGGGTAGGTGTTGGAAAACAATTTACACTAGTTCATGATATCGTAGTCCACTGTAAAGACGATCGAAGGTTTCGTTCCCATTTGCTGTAAGTGGATAACGATATAGATTATTATCTTATAATAATATCATATTAGTAAATGTCACATACTAATTATATTATATAATAATTTTTATATATATATTTTTGGATGTGGAATAAGAAATAAAATAAAAATCTATATAAAGAATGTTACCACTTCTCTAAAAGACCCTTTAAATTTTCTCCAAACCCCTTCATATGAGGGTTTTCTAAAAAAAGAGTCTATGAGGATATAATGAATGTAATAAACGATTTTGGAAATTTATTGAATAAAGAGAAAGGATTTTGAAGTTCGGGGAAATGTGTATAGGATATGTGATTTTATAACAAGGGGAGGGAACCCACTTAGTAATATCATTAATGAAAACCACATGATAAATTCATTCTAAATAAGAATTCTTCTAAATAGTCATATATTTTAATTTTATATTGGATAAAGTTGTAATACTTCCATTCAATTTGATTTATATATTATTAATTTGAAACATAATCCTTTAATCCTCAATAAACCCTTTTAAACATAAAAAACAATAATTAATTTTTACTATTTTAACTATTAATTGTTTCCATAAATATAGAGCAAATTATTACCTAATATAAATTATTTTTATTCAAAATATGGAATACTTTTACTTAAATTTTATTTATTTATTTATTTATTTTAATTTAATTTTAATTTTAATCCATATGTGTGATGAAAAATGGTTTTCAAAAGAAAAATATTTCATAACTATAAAAGTTTCTATATTACATTTCAATATTTTATTGATTACAATATCTTATATTGAATTTTTATCTATATAATTTAACTATTGTAACTTTTATAACCATATTAAAATAACAAATTACTTTATAATTTCATTTAATTAATGATTTTTTCAAAATCATTATTTCACACTATTCATTATAAAATTAATATTTTTAGAAAATTACAAAAAATCACTCTGAGTTAATTTTTAAATGATTATTAAATAAAGGAATTTAGTTTTTTGTAAAAATATTTCAATAAAGGGAATAATTAATTTTGATTTTATGTTTGACATATGAGATGAAATAGATTTTCAGAAAAATATATTTTTCATAAATAAAAATGGATTATTTTTATCATATGTTCTTTAAAAATACTAGATGAATGATAAAAAATGTAGAATATTATATATATAGAATTATTTAAAATAATTTACAGATATATGGAAATTTAATATTCAAAAATATAATCACATTCATTGCATAAAATATTTTAAAAAATATTTATTTTACTCTCTAATGATTTCCATTTTAAATTATAATAATTTTAGAACCAATGAATTTTTATTATAAAAACATACACAAGAAATGTTTCATAATTTAGTTAGTCTTATTCATGCCCATCAATTCATCAAAAAATTTATAACTATCACATTAAAAAATAATATTTTAATTGTATATCGTGGTTTGATTAAACAATGTGTTTTGTGTAACTCAAGCTATTAAATAAGTTAAATTTATTGGGAAGCATATTTCATATAATCTAATGGTATTATATTATACTACCTTTAAAATGATTTTCCCTTCAATTTCATCACAATAATACAAATTTTTTTGGATATCTACATTTAATTACATCCTCTGGTTTCCTTTTAGTTTCTTCAAATCTTTTATTTCCATATAGAACGTTAAACATTAGAGTAGTATTGATCTATATAAATTTATCTCTAAGAACCATGATTTCTACTAGTATGAATTCAAAATAAATATAATTATATAGTGGTATTTTATTAGATTTCAGTACCTGAGATCGATTATTTATATAATTACCATTGAGGTATATAATAAACACAATGTGAACATGAGGGAGGTTTGGTGGGAGGGCCTAGAGATAAGCTACCATCCCTACTCGATCATGAATAATGAAGGTTCCAATATAAATGGAACTTAGAATTAATTTTATCTTGAAACCAATTACCTTCTTCTATAGATAAATTCATAGAAATGGATTCTCATAAAATTCTAACACCGTATTAGATCATTGATTATCAATCTAACATTTATGTAAAATAGGAGATCCCTTGATGTTTAATTAAATGGGTCTAACTTTATCATCCATTTACCCAATTATCTAAAGTTCCAATAGCATTATCTCTATCATAAAATCATTTTTATGTTCTATTTTTATTTCTATGGATGGATTCAAAAGGATCCATATATTATTATAACATAACTTTACTAGAGGAATGTGTCGATTTAAATTACCATTAAGATGCCTAGAACAAGATTGAAGAATACCCTCTAGGATATGAACAATTATCTTAGAATGAGAATCTGTCTAGGGATGTTATAGATGGGTGAAAATTATTTCAATATCCAGATACTTCTAAACACTTCTCTAGAACATTGAAAAAATCATCAAATACCAATCTGCTAAAATTAAATATAGTACTCAATGTAACCGTACCACTTCATGAATATATATGACAATAATAATATCTATATAAATATTTTGTCTAATAGAAACTATGTTTTCTGATATTGTATGAAGATGGAATATAAAGTAAACATCATTATATCCATGCGATGTTTTAGGGATGTCAGGGAAAAAAAATACCATGTTAATGTTTTCCTATTTCTTTTCAGGTTTGTGTAATGGTGGTAACATCCCCATATAATTTTTCCTCTCATACTTAAATTTATAACATAAAATATGGTGAGAAATATATTTTCAAAACCACTATTCATCTTTCCCCAGTATGTATAACTTTCAAATCATTATACATCATCACAAATCTAGGATGCATAGAAAATGGAGACATATGACCCCCCTAAAATAGCACTTTTTAAAAAAAATGTTGAATGTATAGATACGTGGTTCAGGATCCTTATCATTCTATCAAAATAAATAATGAACTCACGAAACAATATCAACATATTTTGTAGCTATATATATTCTTTCTTCTCCTATTTTATTTTTTTGTGGGTAGAAAGTTAAACAATTTTTGGAGAATGATAATATTTTTCCAATTACTTTAATATTTAATTATATATCCTTTGAAATTTGAGAAATATTATATATTTGGTGATCACCATTAGTGATAAGCTAGCCTGATCTTATTAACACAAAACATCATACACCTTGTTCATTTTCTAATGGTGGTATTGTCTTTGGAAGTCGTAATATTTAATCATCTATAACCATCTTCACTACACCATATTCATCTCATTATGAGATAATACATATGCTATTTTTTTGATATATGTGTATATATCATTAGCCTATATAAATATAATTTATCGATAACTATAATGGTAAAATTAATAAAGATAACTCTAAATAACTAGTTTGGTAATATTTATCTTGATTCATAGATTTTTATGAGGTATAATACAAGTCTATATCATTTAGAGTGAGAATGTATCCCAATACATTATTCAAGGAATCATTATAGATTACAAACCCCTCTTTACTTCTAGGTAATTTATGTACATGTGATATGAGAAACATTAATCTTATTTCCTTGATTTTGTTTCATATTTATTTTTTCTTAGGAACAACACCCAGTTTCATTAAACATTGTCAGTGTAATATAAACACTAGATAAATTCTCTAAAAAACATATATAATATCCTTCCAAACATAAAAAACATCAAATATCTATCAAAGTTGTTAGTTTGATCCAATGTTAAATGTATTTTGTCTTTGATTTATCCACATATATACCCACAATTGAGATTATATAATTGAAAAATGAATCATTTTGTATCCAAATTTCAATGTAGGTAATTTTTTTTATAAAAAATTTCTATTTTTAGGCTTATCAAAATAATCCACATGTGATCTTAATGCTCTTTTTGTATCTCTGAATATATAATAATATCATCAATAAATACTCACTCAAAATATTCTTTGTAATTTCAAACGACTCTATTCATTAAGTACATGAATATAGTGGGGTGATTAGTAAGAAGAAATTGAATAACTATATATTTATAGTGACCATTGCTTTTATGGAATGTTTTATTTGGAATATCATCCTTTAACCAAAATTGATGACATCTATAATAATGTTAAATCATAAGAAATTATTGTGCTCCTTATAGATGACCAAACAGGTCATCACTATGGAGTATAAGATACATGTCCTTTATTTTGGTATTTTTAAGTTCCTGGTAATTATTATAGAGTCACATATATCCATATTTCTTATTAACATAAAGAATAGGTTAACACCTTGGTTACACAGTTAACAAAATAAACCCCTCATCAACATCATCCTAGAGTTTGTAATTTATTTCTGGAATCCTATATATGGATATTCTGTAGGGAATCATTTAAATAGGTGTATCATGAAATTGTAGATCTATTTAAAACTCATCATCATGATTTCGAGTTATTCTTTGAAACTATTCAAGGACATAAAAAAATCAAACATTAAAATCAATTTCATAGATGTTGAGTTACTCCCCATCCAATTAAAATAAAGAGATCTTTTGGAATGTAATCAATACCCATATAATGTATATAATATCCATTGTAATCACATACTTATTATATTATAACCAAGGACTTTTATATAAATATATTATATTATTAGTGAAATATTCGTTAAATTTCAAAATTTCATTCCCAATGACAATAATGTTTTAGTATCATTGGAGACCTGCTACACAATCTTTTTATATAATGAAATAACATTGACATCTCCCACAAAGGACTTCCTCTTTTTCACCCATAATTAACAAAACATAACTAAAACTATTCTCCATAACTGAGGGAAATTATACCAAAATAAATAGTGATATTATATGCTCATTATGTGTAAAATTGGGATAGATCATTCCATTATCATATAAAATAATACTATATGGATAAGGGTATGATATTAGGAATAGAACTTACTGTGTTCATATTAAACACATCAGATATTAGAAACAAGAGTCACAGAGTGATGTTGTATCATTCCAAAAAATATTATTCATAAGTTCTTAAAATTTATATAATTAATAATCCAAAACTCATTTCATAAATGTGTGAAAAAACATAGGTATATAATACATTTCATTTTCCATGGTTAACTAAAAAGACCATCAGACATAGTAGATAAGGCTTTTTACTTGTTTCCCTTTATAGATCAAGTATGATTACTTTTTCCCATTATAATCTCATGAGATATTAATAATTACTCATTGAATTGGTGGGGGATATAGTGCCCAAAAATAATATAATGAATATCATAAATATTTTGTCATAATATCATATGAAAACCATCATATTAGAATAATTAAAATTAATTGTATTTATAAAACATTTCATCAAGGCTTGACTATTGAAAAGGAATGATTTTAATTACAATATTTCCATCATAAACATATAACATGGAGATAAATAATAATTATGGAATAATTGGGTCATATCACCTATAAAAATTATGTAACATAAAGGGTTTCATATTTGATTGAAAATTATTTTAAAAGAAAAACTATTCGGGACATTTCGTGAAGAAAATAACATTTATTTGAAAATATCAATTTGAAAGTAGTATTTTCATAAAAAGATTTGAATATACTATTTATTTAAAATAAACCTGAAAATATATAAATTTTTATTAAAATAAAATGATTTTATTTAATTTTTGGAATTCTATTTATACTGTATATGTTAAAAAAAAATTCTTTTCAAATTTTCAAAGAAAATCAAGCTTTCCTTGTTAAAAAAAAATCCCTAAAGATTCCTATAAAAAATTAAAATGAAAAAAATTTAATTGTGTATTTATTAAATCCTAAATATAATTTAACAAAATTTTAAAAACATTGTTTTTTTCAATTATATGAATGAAAAAGGGGTTTTAACTGAAGTGATAAATAAAGACGAATATTCTTCAAAACATTATTTTGGTCACTTTAATCATTTAGGAGAGGGAAATGAAAGGAAAAAATTATCATATCAAAATAAAAATATGATATTAATTTATATTATATTCTTTAATTTTTTAAAATAACATTTCATCATAAAAAACATAATCATATACAATCTCGATGAATAAATATATTGAAACATAAAACCTTTACAAATTTGGTATCTTTTGAATCATAATAACAATTGAATGGTAAAATAAAATGAAACATTAAATAATATAAAAAAATTATATTCGAGGTAAAATATTTGAAATTGGAAGTATATACACCACATATAAGAGTAAATACGCATAACATAACATATATCCCAAAGTATGCAATTTAAGATAAAAATCCATTAATGTATGTGTCGACTTCCTTTGTAAACGTTCAAACCACATATATAATAAATAATTTATTATTATACATGTATTATAGAATCATACATATATTTATCATACCATATATTATTTACCTAAGACCTTTTATATGCCCTTTATTTACAATGGCTTGTGGAAATAATGTTTCGGGTAATAAATGCATCGTAATTCACATACGTATTTGGTGTTATATTTAGTGATTTAATTGGATCATAGTTAAAACATTTATATTATTTTAACCATGATATAAATATAAAATATGTTTATTAATTATTTAGAGTAATCCATTAATGTTAGTGATAGGAAATGAATTACACTATTCTGGGAGATGGTGGGTTTTACATATGCATAAATTTGATTTCCATTTTCTCAAAGTGTTTAATGAATGAAATGTAAAAAATATAATTCCTTTACATAATTATTATTATGTCATATATATCACATTTTCTCATTAAACCCAATATTTTTACTATTAATGTATTTCATGAATAAATCAAATCACTTCAAGAGGCAGCAGTCATCCACGCTCCAGAGAAAATTTATTGTATTCTCATGGAATGTAAACTAATAATATATTTGTCATTTTATAGTTAAATAAGTATAATAATGTGATATATAACATTTAAATAATTTATATTCATCCTTATATCCATCTGTGAGATTTAATGAAGTAAAATAAACTACATTCGTCCGTGAGGTGGTTTCTCGCTATATAAACAATCGACAACTTTATTTTTAAACATGATAAATGATGAGATGGATGAAAGTTCAGAAATTTGAAAAATAAAATCATAGTGTATGGGATATAATTATTTTATTATATCTGCATGGTTTAATGGGATTATATTTATTTGGAATAAGAAATAAGAAAAAAACAAATGTTTATGAAATTTACCTCTACTTTGGGGAACCTCGTTTGGATTTTACCCAAAGCCATATTACAAGGGATTCAAAGTAAATATAAGTAAAATAGAATAAGGGTATGAAACTAAGGTAGGTAATTTTTTAGGTATTTTCTAAATCAAAAGGTTATAAATGTGTTAAGTTGATAGTTTAGTGGATGTCTCTTCATAAGTGGGTTAGAGGAAAAACCTGGAATTTTTGAAAAGAAAAAGTGTACCCAAGGTTTTCAAAATCCATAAGGCTCAAAAATGGATCATTATTGAAAAATATAGTTTAAAAGGCCCTAATATGGCTATCAAATGGTAATTTCACAAGTTCTTAGATTATTTTAGCCAGTATCATTTTAGGATAACCCCCATTAACACTATTTAAATATTAACCTCATTATTTTTTATTTTTACTATTATTTTTAACCAATAAATATGTTGAATTATTATACAATATAATTTTTTTATTATAAATATGCAATCCATTTGTATAAATACTATTCATATAATTGGTTAAATACTATTTGAAAATAAACCCAATGATATAATGAAGAAGTAGTTTTCCAATGTGAAGATTTTCATCAGTATAGGTAGTTCAAATATTACACTTCAATATGAAATTGAATAAAATGAAATTAATTGCGTTAATAAAATTATATTTTATCTATATTAATTTTTAAACCCATTTATAAATAAAATATATCTTCTAAATACATTAAAAATAAATAATTGTTTCTATAAAAATCATTATTTATTTAACATTCATTGAAAAAGTAATAATTTCAAAAAATTATAAAAAATAAAATCAAATATAATGTTTACATTTATATATTAAAAATAAGTTATGTTTTGAAAAATATAATTTCTTAATATTTCAAAAATTATTATTTTTGAATTTTCAAAAAAAGAAACAAATAGAAATAATTTCTTTGAGAAAAATATATTTTTAAAAATAAAATAAGCTTTACAAAAAATTACTACTTAATAATAAAGTTATTTTATTTTTCGAAAACCTATATTATAAACTTTATAAATTTATTTATTCCTATTCAAACACCGAAATTTAACAGATGGTTAAAATATCCTTGTTTAAATAACAATATTAATATTATCTAATGGTATTTTAAAACTCAATGTTATGTGTAACACAAGATATCAATGAAATAAAATTTATTCAAAAAATTGTTTGATAAAAAATGACGTGTTAAATTATAAAACCCTAAAAATAAATTTAACCCATAAAATTCCCTAACATTTGAGATAAAAACTATGGATACTTATTCCACTTTGAATTCCCCAAGATCTCATATATATTTTCATGGTGGTGGTTTCACCCAAAAACATTATCTATGGGAATACAATAGTTTCACAAAACCTTCCCTATATGATATAGAATGATCACTAGTTTCTCATTATAAGAAAGATAATGATCTAAATAAATGAACTCTATGTTTAGTAAATTTTATGGATCATGTGTGAACTTCTTCATGAGAGTAAAATGAAACACATAATTGACTTTAGAGAGGTATGGTGGTAGTGCTAATTGAAAAGATATCTAGCCAATATGATCAATAATTTCAATGTGACTAATATACAAAGGTATTAGTTTTCACTTCATTCCAAATTTCATTACCATTTTCTATGGAGAGATTATTAAAAACACATTTTCACCAACATCAATTGTTGATAATATCAGTGATTTGAAGTATAAATTTTATTCCACCTTTGATTGTCCTTAAGGTATTTTTTAATGTATCTAACATTCCTTACCATTTAATAAACAATATATAGTCTCAATAGCCTATCATCTCTATCTTTATACTAGTATAATATATTTCTACAGTTCATTCCATATATGTCATTCAAAGGATCCATCTACATTTTGGAGTAAAAGTTATTTTTGTTTGAAAAATATACTTCAGTAAGGTGTTGATCCAAGACACATTTGAAATCCATATAAAATGACCTAAATATATCCTCTAGGGTTTTAATTTTTTTCTCTGATTAATCATATATCTGAGGATGATTGTCACGACCCATCCCTCAACATCCACTCTGTGACTATACAAATTCCGCCAATATATTGAACATGATCATAAAGGTGTTTTGGAAGCTTTTTTATCATTAGATCCTTCATTTTGGTCCCATTTTCCATCACTATAGTGTTTTAAATCCCTTTCTTCCATCAACGTGATTCATGAAATAACAACTTACCCACAACCAAAATAAAAAATATTGATTTTTTTAGTGTTTAAATCAACCATAATATGTATCTAGATTGGTAATTTAGTTCATAAGATAGTTTGTTCTCTAAAGGCTCTTGTCGACTAAATCCACGATGATCATGGAATGTTCTCAATTGTGTAATCCTCATTCTACTACAGGGGTTCATATTCATCAAATTTGGATGATAGTTTCTTATCTATGATCCTTTTAGTCGTCTATTGTATTTCTAGGCCTCAAATGTTCTTTTTCCCATTGATCTCATGTGGCTTTGTAGTGACATTTTGACATTGATGGGTGGTAGTGGTTATTTTTGGGCATAGTGTTTTGTTTCCTGTCATCATGCAATGCCATATATGTATATACACAAAATCTATGTATATAACTATATCCCTCATCAATGAATAAATGATAATGATATTGAATAATAATAGACTAAACTCCTTTATTGTCTCAATAAATATGGATAGAGGTCATATGACTAGTATCTCCACCCAGCCAGACGCCCTTAGCGATACATTTCTGACAGCACCACATGGAGATACCCTATATTCATGTTCCGCCATAAAATAAATTCCTAAACCATTTTCCTTCTTCTGCACCAGAGTTGTCTATCCTATTTACCTATTTTGCTTCCCCCATCGTGTGGAAATGTTACCTTTTAAGGATGATGTATTATAAACTTTTTGTCCTATTTTTTCAATTCATATATAGACAATGAAATTATAAAATTAGTCTAAGAGTAAATAACTATTATTTCTTTATGAAAATTATTCCTTAAAAGTAAAATATTAATCTACATTTATAAAAATCTAAATTGAAATAAAAATACTCAAAAAAGATAAAAATATAAAAAATAAGTTATGAAACACTAATAATAATAAACCCTATTTAGAATATAAATCTTTTCATGTTAAAAAAAATTTCACCTCAAATAGACCAACACATAAATTAATTTGTGTCCTCATACAAAAAATAATCATCAACATTCATTATTTAGGAATTCCATGATACCAAAATTCGAATTACAAAGAATGAAATTATATTTTTTGATTAAATAATAAAAAATAAATTCCAAAAAAATATTAATTTATTTTCCATAACTATAAAGAATTGGTAAAATACATTTTTTAAATTCACCCTTTTAAATTTGATAAGGCTTATCCTATCTCACCTTCATGCATCAGAATCGTTTACTTATAAGAATACTAATCAATATTGACCTCATGTGAATTATTTTTATTTCATAACTCAAGGTCAAAAAATTCAAGTATATTTATACTCATATAATGAGTATATTCTAATTTCCATTATCTTATAAAGTATTTATATTCAAAAAATTTATAACAAAAATATCCCATGAAATCTTAATGTCATTTATTTTCCATCAAATGCATATGAGTTTTATGGTAGTTATGTATCAATGTGAAATAATTTTATTTATAAAAGGAGGTCATAATTCATATATAAATTTCAGGACAATAAAAAGGATACTATAATTATAGTTGTCCCATGATAGTGAAAACTCCTTCTTTCCAAATGTGAGGTGATGGATATGAACATGAATACAATGCCTGTATAACCTCTCACTGATTGTTTTTTTCAATTTGTCATTTTTTATTCAAAATAATATTAATAATTTTTTTTAAAGGTTAATGAATGAAAATACTCATATCAAATAACCAATGAAATGTACAAAAATAATTGATCAAGAAATAATATTTTTTTCTATCCACGACTCATCCATTTTTATTATCTCATTTTTTATCCCTGTTTTCAAGAGGGTTAAATATAGAATTCCATGAATGAATATCATGAATTTTTTTCCAATCCCTATGAAATAACACAAAAGGTATTCTATTTACTAGAGTGTACACCTTCCACCATATAAGAACTATCCTCCAAATTTCAACATGTGAATTTCATTCATAATATAAGAGTAGGATCAGAAATGATAAAAATGGTTTTTAAGGTGGAACCTCTTTTATAATGATTAGTCCTTGATGATTAAATCTAGTTAATTATTAATGACATGTATAGACTACAAGATAATCTTCAACCAATAAAAATTATCATTCATATTTAATATCACACTGTATATTAAAATATTTCACAATATTTATAGAATTTTATAATAAGTATGTTTTACATCATAGGTATACTTATGAAATATTGGAAAATGTTAGTTTGTAAATCAAATTGAGAATATGAAAATAATATATCTAATAATCACACATGTAAGTCAAAATATTTATAAATAAATGAATATTTACCTTAGAAATATAATGGATAAAAAATGGATAGAGAAGTTCAATCATCATGAATTAAAATATTTTTAAAAATCATGACCCAAAAATTTAATACAATTTCTTCAATATAATTATTAAATTCTCTATCATACTCATTAAATCATATTGACATTACAATTTAAAACATGTAATCATGGGAATTTTATGAAACTAAAGTCACATAGATCCCAAAATTATATCCTAAATGTATGTGTGTCAATGGAATTATTATTTATATATTAATAAAAAAATTGTAAAGAAAAACAATACATTTATATAAATTATAAATTAATTAAATGTGAAATAAATGTATATGGTTCTCTAATTCTACAATTCTCAAAACGTTTCCCATCCCCTTGTTTTTCCACCATGATGGTACAAAAATAGAAAATATATTATTAAATTTATATGAAAAATATCAATTAATTCTAAAAAAATAAAAGTGGAGTTGAAAAATACATCCAAATCTATGTTATAAAAGTGATACCTAATTCCTAAGAACATAATTAAAAAATACAATAATGAAAATAAAAACAATGTTTCTTCGTTAAATTACATTGGTTAAGATCATTAATAATTAACACAACTCATTGTTTCTCATTCAATAATAATTTTAATATTATCTAACACATTATTTTTTTACATCCTATGTAGAAATTATCCAATAATTTGTTGAAAATTAATAAAATCATTTAAGGGGAGTTGATTGAGTACTGCGATAATATTATTTATAAAACCTCACTGCAATCTAAATTAATAGTATGCCTCCTAATATTAAACTTTTGGTATAACATATTTTGTATAGAATCAGATATTTCAAGAAAATTTCTTTCCTAAATTCTTTGAAATTTTACGAGTCTGCAGTTTCTGACAGCACGCAATTCTGAGGCCAGGAGGGCCTGGAATGATCCGTCGAAGATTTGTTAATCTTAAAATAATGCACATAAGCAGTTTTCATGAAAAAGTGAAATAACTCTTAAACAGTTACTTGGATTAGAAATATTAGGCCATCGTTACACTCAGGATGGTCAGTTTACCCTAGGCGTGACTTAAGTTTAGTCGTCGCAAGCCTCCTGTGAGAATACACTAAAATGACATAACCGTAAATAAAATAATTAAATAAAGTTATTTTAGTTTTCAAATACTTATAACTCACAAACGGTAACTCGGATTAAAAATCTGAGACCACCGATGAACTCATGATGGTATGATTTCTTCAAGTAGAGACTAACTTGGGTTGGCAAGCTCCACCAGAGAAACTTAGTTTTTGGCCGCAAATAAAATAATTAAGTGAAAATTATTTTATTTTAAAATTCATAACTTTTAAACGGTAACTCGGATTGGAAATAAGAGGGTACCGTTGGGTTCGTTGGGCGGTGTTTCACCTAGGAAGAGCCTAGCCTCAACAGCAGTGGGTCTAGGGTGGCTTTTATTGATTTCCAAACTTTTTTTCGGGTACGTTCAGTAAACGTACATTTGGGATTTTATATCTTTTTAACCTGTGCTCAGAATTGAAATCCGAGGACACTTATGAACTTGCAGTGCCAGTATTCGCTTAAGGAGACCTTTACCGCAGTTGCGTTTGATCGAGAGTGGATGTTAATATTTGGGTTTTGTTGTTTAAATAAATAAAAATATGAATTAGATATTTTTATTTTGTTGGTGGTTAAAATCTCCAAAGAGAGTTTGGTAGTGGGGCCAACCACCACATAACCTCATACGAGAGGATAATGTGTGGTGGGTCCCACACGAACCCAAACCCTTTCACCTCCCATAAACTCCCTTAAACTCCCATGTACCCCCCATTGATGTGGTTAAACCCATTACATTCCACCTCCCTCCCCTTAATGTTGCCAACACAAGATTAATTAATGCATTTATTAATTAATTTGTGGTGTCAACATTTCATTTTGAATTAATTTGAAATTCTTGGAAACATTATAATATTGGATAGCCTTTTATTATAATGGTCCTAGCAAACTTTTGGTGGTGGAACTTTTGGAGAATTAGGGAGAGAGTGTTCTTCCCTGAAGAACACACTAAAGGTCCTTTCTCTCCAACGAATAATGACGAGACCATCTTCGATCTTTGTCCAACCCACAAGAGGAGGATCCCCCCACGAGGAACGTCAACTACGCTTCTTCCTCAGACAAACCCCAACGTCAACGAATTGACTTCATCTACGAATTCTTTTCCTTCGATGTTGACAGGACGACACTATTTTCTGTGATTCCCGACCTCTGCGACATTCATCTTCTGCAGCTCGTCGACATGCAACGCTCTTGGAAACTAGGTAGGAGTTTGGTATAATTTTAATTTAATAAAATTATACTCTTGTCATTGTTGAATGAAATTGATCATCTTGGCCTCTTGATATTGCCTAACGTAGAGGGCGCGGGCCGAACAAACATGTCCCGACAACCCTCCATTGATCCACGTTTATATTGGTGATAGAAGCTGTGTCAGGAGAGGACACGACAACCGGAAGAGATGGAGACATGAGATAATATCGGCCGCATATCGGCCGCTTGCGGAAGAACCGCGACCTGCAACCGGGTTGCTCGGCTGAAGAAGAACTGGTCAGATGTAGCTAGCTGGACTTGAGGATCGCGGTGCCATGTGGCGCCGCACTATGGAGAGCCGCAACCAGTTCATGTGGGCCGCTTCGGTGGACGAACGGGTCGGCAGGTGGCCGGCCGGGCTGGGAAGACCCTATGGCGCCCTCCTGGCACCGCGCTGGGGAAACAGCGGCCCGCCCTTGCGGGCCGTTCACACCAGGAAGACCGGCCGGCTTCGGTCAACCGGATAGGAGGGGAGGCGCCGCCGGTTGGGAAAATCGGGGGGGGGGGGGGGGGGGGGGCACCGCTCAGCCAGCCGGGCCGAGCCATGGCCGGCTGTGGGCTGGGCCGCCCCACGTTGGGTCAGACCGTACCATGCTGGGCCAGACCGTGCCTTGATGGGCCAGGCCACGCCATACCTGGCCGGGCTGGGCCCCGCCGGGCTGGGCCATACTCCACCTGGCCAGGCCGACCCCCTTCCGGGTCGGACCGGCCAAACCAGGTTGGGCTGACCCGCCAGCCCACTGGGCTTGACGGGTCGGGCCTGTTTCACTTAAACGTGAATAACTTTATGACCATGCATCTGATCGACTCACCGTCTATGGCACTGGGATACTCTTGATGAGACGATCAATTTTCTATACTCCAAGTGAGTTTTGGACGACTTTGAAAATTAGAGGAGTTTGGAACGAGCGTAATTCCAACCGGGCCCCTGGAATAGAAAATCCAATATCTCTTAGGCCAGGCGTCCGATTGACGCACCGTCTATCGCGTTGGGTTATTTTGATGAGACAGAACTTGAGGATATATCAAATCAGGACTTTGAAATAGTTGATGTATCGACCCCTTTTCTCGAGGACCAGACTCTCACAGAATAGAGCGTGCTGTGTGCGGGAACCCTGGAGCTGGCTGCGACTGCGAGGACAACTGTACTAGAATCCTCCATGGGTTCGACAGCAATGAGACTGGACTAAATCCTCTATGGGTTAGACAACAACGAGACTGGACTGAATCCTCCATGGGTTCGAAATCAACGAGACTGGACTGAATCCTCCATGGGTTCGACAATAATGAGACTAGACAGAATCCTCTGTGGGTTTGATAACAATGAGACCGAACCGAATCCTCCGTGGGTTCGACAGAGACGTTTATTGTACTGGAATCCTCCATGGGTTCAAAAACGATGACGACTGTACTGGAATCCTCTGTGGCATCGATAGTGATGACTACTGTACTTGTATCCTAAGTGGGTCTGACAGTTTGACTTCTGTACTTGTATCTAGAGTGGGTCTGATAGAGTAGCTGGTCTAGTATCCTATGTGGGTCCAACATCTTAGCTGGTCTAGTATCCTACGTGGGTCCGACAGCTTAGATGAATCAGTGACTACATCTGATCATCATTAATGTAATACGAAAGATGTATATCTATGTGAGCTGAGTCTTGAATTTCAATCATTATCATCTATGTGATTGACTTACATTCTTGTGTGGACTGGGTTGTGCTTGGGCTCGAGAGTTAGATTCGAACTGAGATTGATTACTTAGGTATATGTATGGAAATATACCTAAGTAGAGTTGGTTGATACATCGTGATTGTATCTTTCTTCTGTGATTTATCCTTTGTGGATTCTGGGAGACCTTCAGGGGTCTCGGGGTCCCTACTGAGTATCGTATACTCACCCATGCACGGGCTATTCCCACATTACATTGTGTTGGATACAGACAACGAACAACACTGCTCAAGGTGGAGGCTTGTGGAGTTGGATGGTACCTGGAGGTGTACCACTTGGTGAGACGTACACTGAGTGGATGGCCAGACCCGAGGTGCTGAGGAGCCCATCTGTACCCACCCTTCAGGTGGGATTCCCAGAGGATGACTTAGTGGTTATTGTTTTATTTTAGTGTAGTTGTACTATCTTTTCAATTGTACGGTACATACTTTTGGGATTGTATTTCTGGCCCCTTTCCTTTCAGCACTTAATTTTGTATTCAGTATTACATTGTGCTTACTTATGTTGTTTACTCTGTTGTGTTTGTTTAGTTATATAAAGGAAATGCCTTCCCTATTATAGAGATTTACGACTTTGGTTCTAGTTGCGAGCCCCTGGCCTATGCAAGGTGGGATTGGGGTAGTCACAACACGGGCCTCGAGGACGGGTCGTGACAAATTTTTATCGGAGGGAGGTTCTACCACAGAACATAGGACTCTGATCTGTCTTACTGTGAAGCAATAGTGTTAAGAGTATTGAGTGTGGTTTTCAGTCTAGGGAGTCCAGTGTTGGTGCGGCGGCCGATGTATCCATACACCATGACCCTGACCTCTGATTTATGACTCAGTGCACAAAAACCCTAATTGTGTGTGTGTTTCAAGAGTTTCCTGTGTAGTCTCTTTGAGCCAGCTCAACAGGTATAACTTGCTGACCATGGCGCACCTGTTCCTTATCGGCATGTCGCTGCGAAGGCAACCAGCTTAGGTTCTCGAGAGATAGTACACGATGATGGCCCACCGAGCGATGTGGCTCCGGTGCATGGCCCTCTTACTAAGTTGGCACCTTCATGTGGTGTACAAGTAGCACCACCACCCGTTGGGCAGTAGATTCTACCATCCATACTAGCAAACAGTGCATGATGACAGAGCACGTTGCATGAGTTCCAGTAGTTGTGGCCTCCTAGGATCAAGGCGAGACATATTCATATGCAGTAGAGGATTGGATGGAGGTAATTTTTGGAGTTTTCTACCTAGTTGAGACACTAGTAGAGCAGAATTTGATCTTATCTACTAGTCGTTTTCAGTGAATGACCATGCAGATGGTCCGTATAATGATGATGTTTCAGTACTTGGACCATTGTCCGAGAAGGTATCTTCGGGTAGTGTGCCAACTATATCATTGCCCGTTGGTCAGTAGACACTACTGGTAGTACTGGTGGAGGACACTTATAGGCTTAGTGCCTTACATGTGTTTCAACACCAGATATCCCTCATGTTTTGAGGTGAGCCCAACCCACATGCAATTACAGACTAGCATGAGGAGGTGGCTGAGGTTTTTCTAGAGCTTATACAGCTTCGGTAGGACGACATGTCTGTAGTTGAGTATTCATTGAGGTATACAGATCTTTCTTAGTACTTGATGAATATGATTTTATCAGTTCTTTAGAGATCATACCTCTGAGCGAGGTGTGTTTAAGGGTATCTGAGCCAACACTTTTTCCTCTGTGCAATCCTACTTGTGTTAGGGTGCTAGAGAGAATTTTCGTGGTTGAATGTTTATTGGCTGAGCGGATACAACCAGTGAATGTTAACAATTGGACATCATGAAACTGATGTTAGTTTTAGAGACTTGAGTGTATAAAATGTTTCGTGAAGAGGAAGTGTTAAGGACAGATGAATCTGCAAGGCATCAGACATGGAAGCAAAGGTAGGAGAGCAGCATGAGGTGGTGAACATTTCAACATGTTACAACCACTAGCCTTTTTAGTCACTACTAGGATTATGTAGCTGTAGGTAAGGGGAAGAGTGTAGATTCATGTGGTCAATGAGTGTGACCCAAGGGATTTATGAATGATTTGTGGTACGTGTTTACTATTAGCTGCTGTATCAATAGACATAGGTACCAATCATTTCTTCCTTCCACGAATCTTGTTCCAAACCTATAGTTTTCGGTTAAGCTGTTGACATGACCCTCACCTCTGGAGATACCTTTGGGAGGAGATTCAATAATCACACTTAATCCCACGGTGTGATCTGACCCTTGAGGTGAGAGTTTCGGTTGGAACCTCTTGGTGGTAGCGTTGAGGCCTTAAGACATTAATTTGGGTATGGACTAGGCAACCACAATTCCTACACAGATTGACTGTATTAGGGAAAAAGGTTGTGTTTTATCTACAAAATTGGGATGAAGTATTCCTTGGTCGGTGAAAAGTAAAACCTAGGCAGTATAGAATGGAATCATGCATATGAGGGTGCAGTCGATCACTCAGTAGTCGTCCAGACTTACCTTTGTGCCAGACTTCTCAGTGTTTCATCGGACCATTCCAGGTCCTTAGCAGAGTAGGCGAGGTGGATTACTGCCTGGACCTTCCCCCTCAGTTGTGCTGGGTGCAAGACGTCTTCCATGTATCTCACTTGAGGAGATACATGCATGACCCGTACCACATCATCGACCACTGGGACATGGACATCGATGACGGGGCAACATTCATGGAGGTCCCGATGGAGATCAAGGATTGACAAGAGCAGGTCCTACATGGACGGTCGATTCCTCTGGTGCGCGTTCGATGGAAGCACGAGAAGCTCATAGAGAGCACATGGGAGTGGGAGTCTTAGATGTGTTATTAGTATACACTTTTGTTTCCCTAGTGTGTGTTGTAGCTTTACGGGGATGTAAAGCCCTGAGGTGTGGGTAATGTAAAGACCCAGAAAATTCAAGGATATTTTTTTCATAAATTATTTGTAATTTTACGAGTTAGTTGTTTCTAAGGGCGAGCGATTCTGAGGCCCAGAGTGCCCGTAATGATCCGTCGGAGTTTTGCCATGCTTAAATTAATGCGCATATGCAGTTTTCCTAAAAAAGTGGAATAACCCTTAAACAGTTACTCAGATCAAAAATCCAAGGCCACAATTGCGCTTAGGATGGTGGTTTTACCCTAGGCATGACATAAGTTTAGTCGGCACGAGCCTCCTGTGAAAAAACCCGAAAATGGCATTACCGTAAATAAAATAATTAAATAATGTTATTTTATTTTTTAAATTCTTATAACTCATAAATGGTAACTCAGATTAAAAATCCGAGACCACCACTGAACTCGTGAGGGTACACTTTCTTTAAGAAGATACTAACTTGGGTCAGCGAGGGCCACCAGAGAAAGTTAGTTTTTGGCCGCCAATAAAATAATTAAGTGAAAATTATTGTATTATAAAATTTATAACTTTTAAATGGTAACTC
Organism: Viscum album; assembly: GCA_963277665.1. NCBI lineage: Eukaryota > Viridiplantae > Streptophyta > Magnoliopsida > Santalales > Viscaceae > Viscum > Viscum album. Next base: position 362,133,278 of record OY728125.1, read on the forward strand.
GGACTGGAAATATGAGGGTAACATTGGGTTAGTTGGCCCGTGTTTCACCTAGGCAAAGCCTAACCTCGCTCGCAGTGGGTCTAGGGTGGCTGTTAATAATTTTCTGAACTTTTTTCGGGTATGTTCAGTAAGTGTACGTTTGAGATTTTATATCTTTTGAACCGGTGCATGGAATTGAAATCTGAGTACACTGATGAACTCGCAGTGCCAGTATTCTCTTAAGGAGGTCTTTACTTCAGATGCATTTGGTCGAGAGTGGATGTTAATTTTTGGGGCTTGTTGTTTAAATAAATAAAAATATGAATTTGATATTTTTATTTGGTGGGTGGTTATAATCTCTAATGGGAGGTTGGAAGTGGGGCCCACCCCCACATAACCTCTCATGAGAGGAAAATGTGTGGTGGGGCCACACGAACCCAACCCCTTTCATCTCCCCTCAACTCCATTAAACTCCCATAACCCCCCATTGATGTGGTTAAACCCTTCACATTCCACCTCCCTCCCCTTAATGTTGCCAACACAAGAGTAATTAATGCATTTATTAATTAATTTTTGGTGTCAACATTTCATTTTGAATAATTTGAATTTCTTGGAAACATTATAATATTCGGGAGCCTCTTAATATAATGGGATTTGAAAACTTTTGGTGGTGGAACTTTTGGAGAATTAGGGAGAGAGTGTTCTTCCCTAAAGAACACGGCGAAGGTCCTTTCTCTCCAACGAAGAACGACATGACCGTCTTCGATCTTCATCCAAGCCACATGAGGAGAAGCCGCCTGTGAGTAACTTCAACTATGCTTCTTCCTCATAGGCACACTGAAGTCAACGAATCGACGTCGTCTATGAATTCGTTTCCTTTGACGTTGATGGGACGACATCGTTTTCTGCGATGCCCGACCTCCACGACATTCATCTTCTGCGGCTCGTCAATGTGCAACGCTCTTGAAAAGGGGTAGGTGGTTTGTTTAATTTTAGTTTAATAAAATTATACTCTTTTATTTTTTGAATGCAAGTGATCATCTTGGCCTCTTGATATCGCCTAACGCGGAGGGCGTGGGCCGAACAAACACGGCCCGACAACCCTCCGTTGATCCACGTTTATATTAGAAATGGAAGCGGTGTCGATAGAGGTGATGGTGACCGGAAGTGACGATGAACGGAGATAATGGTGGTCGTGTGCCGGCATTGTGCTGAAGAACCGTGAGTTACAACCATGCTGCTCGACCGAAGATGAACCGGCCAGCCGTAGCCGGCCATACAGGAGGACGAAGACGCCATGTGGCACTGCACTGCGGAGTACCGTGTCCCGTTTCCATGCGCCGCTTCAGCGGATCAACCGGCCGACAGGCGGCCAGACGGTTTGGGAAGACCACGTGACACCCTCTTGGAGCTGTGCTGTGGAAACAGCGGCCCGCCTGTATGGGCCGCTCGGTGCCGCCTGTTCGAGAAACTGGGCGGGGGGAGGGGGTGGGGCGCCCCGCACACCACTCAGCCAGCCGCGGGCCGGGCGACGCCCTGCCAGGCCGTACCCTGCCGGGCTGGTCCATTCCCCACCGGGTCGGGCCGACCCCCTTCCGGGTCGGACCCACTGAATCAGGTCGGGCCGAACCTCCAGCCCACTGGGCTTGATGGGACAGGCCCGTTTCACTTAAACGTGAATAACTTTAAGACCGCACGTCTGATCGACGTGTCTTCTGCGGCACTGGGATCCTCATGACGAGATAGTCCTATTTCAATACTACAAGTGAGTTTTAGATGACTTTGGAAAACGGCTGGGTTTGGAGCGAGCGTAATTCCAACCGGGCCCCTGGAACGGAAAATCCGATATCTCTCAGACTGGGCATCCGATTGATGCATCGTCTATCGCATTGGGTTACTTTGTATGAGTGGGGACTTCGGGACAAATCAACCCAGGAATTTGAGATAGTTGATGTATCGAACCCTTTTCTTGAGTAGCGGACCCTCCCAGAATCGAGGGTGCTGTGTGTGGGAACCCTAGAGCTAGCTGCGACTACGACAACTACTGTACTGGAATCCTCCGTGGGTTTGACAACAATGAGAATGGGTTGAATCCTCCGTGGGTTCGACAGTAACGAGACTGGACTGAATCCTCCGTGGGTTTGACATCAACGAGACTGGATGGAATCCTCCATGGGTTTGACAGCAAAGAGACTGGACTGAGTCCTCTGTGGGTTCGACATCGACGTCTACTGTACTGGAATCCTCTGTGGGTTTGATAACGATGAATACTGTAATGGAATCCTCCGTGGGTTTGACAACGATGAATACTATACTTGTATCATAAGTGGGTCTGAGATTTTGACTTATGTACTTGTATCCTGAGTGGGTCCGATAGAGTAGCTGGTCTAGTATCCTACGTGGGTCTGACAACTTAGTTGGTCTAGTATCCTATGCGGGTCTGACAGCTTAGATGAATCAGTGACTACATCTAATCATCTCTAACACAATACAAAAGATGTATACCTATGTGAGCTGAGTCTTGACTTTCAATCATTATCATCGATGTGATTGACTTACATTCCTTTGTGGACTGGGTTGTGCTTGGGATCGAGAGTTAGAGCCGATCTTTGATTGATAAATTAGGTATATGTATGGGAATATACCTAAGTAGAGTTTGTTGATACTTCGTGATTGTATCTTTCTTCTGTGATTTATCTTTCGTGGATTCTTGGAGACCTTCGGGGGTCTCGGGGTCCCTACTGAGTATCATATACTCTCCCCTGCATGGGATATGACCACACTATGTTGTGTTGGATACAGACGAATGACAACACTGATTGAGCTGGAGGCTTGTGGAGATGGACGATACCTGGAAGTGAACCCCTTGGTGAGACGTACAATGAGAGGAAGACCAGACCTGAGGTGCTGAGGGGGCCATCTGTACCCACTCTTCAGGTGGGATTCTCGGAGGAAGACTTAATGTTTTTGTTTTAATTTAGTACAGTTGTACTAGCATTCAGTTGTACTGTACTTAATGTTGGGCTTGTATTTCTGGCCCCATTCCTTTCAGCAATTACTTTTGTTTTCATTATTACTCGGTGCTTACTTCTGTTGCGTATACTATTTTGTTTTTTTACTTCTATAAAGGCAATCCCTTCCCTATTATCGGGATTTACGCCTTTGGTGCTAGTCGCCAGCCCCTGGCCTATGGAAGGCGGGTTTGCGGTAGTCACAACATGGGCCCCAAGGATGGGTTGGGAAATATTTAGTTTTAAAAATTATATCTTCAATCTCTTCTATAACATCCACTTCTTTATCTTCATCAATTAGAGGTGGTAAAAAATTTGTAAATTTGGGAAAAAAATATAAATATAATTATGTCTATCCAAAATGGTATGACACATCCTCTTTTACTTATTATTGTATTGGACCAACCATATTTGGGGTTGAAAGTTAAACTTGCATATAATTTTCTTAATACTTCACCTCCCCCATTTTCATCATGTCATTCCAAATTTCATTAGTATTCTCCAAAATTATTCTTCATCATATATAACAAATGATGAGGGTTGTTTATGTTATTTTTCCTCCCATGTATATGTATAAGTGAGGTAATTTAGTAAATAAATCTCATCATTAGAGTTATATTTTAAGCAAAATGAATGATTTATGATAAGTATTTCTTGAGGTTTGGATACAAAGAAAAGAAATTAAATATTCTCATAAATGTAATATTTCTCTATGGACTCGTAGATTCTTCAGTTTATTTTAACATTTTATTTTATTCCTTAAATTAAAAATTGAAAATTTATTTCAAGACTCAATGGTTTTGTTAATCCATGTTCAAGTGTAGTTCTAGTACCATTTATTGTATATGTGATCCAATTATTTGATACATTGGATTTTCCTTTTATGTAAAATTGTTGTTTTGAGTGACGTGAAAGTTGAATTTCCTTTTGGATGTCAGCTCCATCAATGATTTTTATTTCTCACATAGATGAAGGGAAACATAGGTTAAAAATGGAAAAAATTAAAAAACCTATCTATAATAAGAATATAGAAAACATATAGGTAAAATTTATTGTATAAACTACTATATTGATATTACCTTGGATACTTTTTACTGAAAATAGATATATCAAATGGCACATTTAGAGGAGATTTCCATATTCTTTGGCATAATGAATTATGAATTGTTACACGCTGAGATTGTATGAGAAATATAAATTTTAATTTCATTTATGTCTTGTGTTGTATGCTACACCAATATTAGATTTCACTATGTACAACACTGTATAAACTTGTAGTATACACAAACACTATTCTTGGCTTCTGTTGCACGCAAGAGCGACCTTCCTCGATAGTGTGTGTTGTATGCAATACCAAGTTTCACTAAACAACAATATATAATTATGATGTATCCATTTTGAATATTTATAACCAAATTTTGAATTTTATCACATAATAATTCATCTTACACATATTCTAGAACATTATATGAGAAAAAAATAATTTTTTCGGGTAAAGTATGTATTTTTTAAAAAATGCAGTTTTGCCACCTTTTGATAGTGCACCCACTTTAAATCATGTTTTGACATGTTTATAAGTTAAAACTGACAAATTAAAATTCTTCCATGGAATCTGGATCTAAAATTTTACATTGAATAAATTTTTGATATTTTTCTGATAAGTTTCTTATTTTAATGAATAGTAAAAATATGGTAAATTTTAATTGAAAACAAATTTTTTCATCAAAATAATTTATATGGTTAAAATATATTATTGATTGGTTTTAATGTATAAGTAGAATATATTTTTACCATTTAATATAATGCAAGTAATTATCATTAATTTTTCATTGAATTCATAGGTAAAAACATTTCAATCTTTTGCAATGTTTTAACTTTTAAAACATTTTTCTCAATAATGGTATTAATTTAAAATTAAATACTGCAACTTCTATGATTCGAATTTGGAAAAATGGATTCCATATTTGAAATTAGTTGGTAAAAATTATGCTAATAAGATACTTTTTTATTTTTAGACATAATCAATAGTGACTATGACAAATTTTATTTACTACAGTTAATGGTAAATCAGGTAATTAAGTGTAAATATAAGATTATAAAATTACCCTAAAACCTTCAACAATTATATTGGATAAATAACGGTCGACCCATATCATCTAAGGGTTGGAATAGATTCATTTCATAGAATTTAGACCATGAAAAGTATGTAATTATTATTAAAACCAAAGATAGTGACAACATGTCACTCTCTTATATCTTATAAGTGTAATATTTTTAATTTTGTGATAAACTTCATAAAACTTCGAACATAAATAGTCACCATAAATCTTATAAAATTATCTAAATCATTTTAATTTATTTATAATTTTTAGGTATTAAATAATTATCATTAATGTTGACATAATTGTGTTGTAGAAATTGTTTATTTAGTGAAAAATCAATAATACAGTATTTTTAAACTAATAGTGACCATAAAAGGGACAAACACCTGACCAAAACTTGTTTTTAATGTAAATGTAATCCATAATCGTCCTATGGTTGAATATTTGACCATTTGGGGTCTTATAAAGCTGATTATTGCACTTATATTATATTTTATTAATTGATATTAAAGTTGTCACCTTCGTAGTTTAATAAATATAAAAATTTAAATGTTGTGATATTTAGATGATAAATTAGAGTAAAATTATTATTAGGGAAGATATTTGATTTATCGGAATTATAGTATTTTATTTTTAATTTTTATGAAACAAATAATTATGTTAAATTATTATACAAAGATGTTGTAGTAATTATTGTATTAAGGGAAATATCAAATAAATGGTATTAAAAATATTAAAATAAATATTATATGAACTATTTAATGTGATCCACGAAGTTTCTAGACAAATATGACATGTTATAAATCTATTAAATTTTTTTCGAATATATCCTCTTTGTGGATTTTATTTAAATTCAAATAAATGAATAGTGTGACAATTGACACTATTGTTATTTTATAAAAATAACATATTATTAAATTTTTTAAAAATCAGAAAAATATTTGAAAATTATAAATTGAAATTTAAATGTTCTAAAATTATATAACTTATCCAATTATGGACAATTCACTACACACAAGTAATTATTGATAAAAGTTTAAAATTTATAATATTATTACAACAAATGAAATTAAATAGATTAAATAAGGATAAATCAAGGTGATAAAGTTTAAAATAAATTCCCAACATTCCTAAATTTTATTAGATGATAATATTACAACCCTATCTCATCTCAACTTCGGATTTGAGTCATTTTGGATGATTTTAAGTGGGGTTTGGATTTATTATAATTTAATATTTTAGTGGGGATAAATAATGGTATTTACATACTTGGTAGATAACCTCTCTAATACTATTTTTCTTTATACTATGAGATTGGATAGAAGTATTTTGGATAAGCCTAAAGAATGGAATAGATTAAGTGGTACATCATATAGTAATGTTTAAGGATATAAATTTTTGATATTATTTATAAAATGTTATAATAGTATAGTCTTTGAAAAAGGACAACCCGTAGGATGGGCGACAACCCGTCGCATCAGACAAGGTTGCGGGAATCGAACCCACAACCGAAGTGCGTCATGCCTTTATAGCCTACCACTGGCCAACAAGAAGTCCCTGGTTAGTATAAATTAGTTTTATTTTATTAAGTGGTATGATAGTTGAAGTCTAAGTCCATTTTTGGAATCAAAATGATTAACCTCACCATAGATAGACTTATGTATATTTGATAAATTTGTCTAACCTTTTATTTGAGACAGATGGAATGACCCATCATTCTATCACATGACCTACAAACACTTCACGAATTAAAAATTCAGCTTCATTTCATTAAGATATGAAGTGGAAATTTTTCATGGAACGACCAATGGTGAGATTGTACCAAAATCAAGTAACTATTTCGTCTAATTGAAAATTTTTAACTTTAGGGAAATGATATTGAAAACCAAAAACGTTTTCCTAGTACCCTCATATCTGATGAAGCAGATGGTACATTAGATCATCACAAATTTATGGCTTTGTGATTGTTGGATTTTTCATAGCCATGTTCTCTACCACTCTTCATCAGAACATGATGGTGAGATTTCTCTTCCATATCCATATTTTCACCTATATTCTCTTATGTGGAAACTTAGTGTTGAGTTACTTTGGGTGACCTTTATGTTTCTAACTTTCCTTTTTAGAATTAAGTTTTACTATTACTTTTTATGATGTGGGTTTCTATGAAATAAATATTAATGTTCTAAACGATTTATAACCCCGACAAGTTTCGAGGGCGAAATTTATTTTAAAGGGGTAGAATGTAACACCCAGAGCTTTTATGAGAAATTTCATTTTTAATTTCTTTGATATCCTGTGTTTTACGCTATATAAATATTATCTTGCGCTATATGCAACACCGTATTAGCTTGTCATATACACAAACACTATTCTTGGCTTCTGTTTCACATAAGAGTGACCTTCCTCAATAGCGTGTGTTGTACGCAATACTGAGTTTCACTAAATAATGATATATTGTTATGATCTAGCCGTTATGAATATTATTTACTACATTTTCAATTTTATTACAAAATAATTCATCTTACACATATTCTAGAACATTGTATGAGAACAAAATAAAATTTTCGGCTAAAATAAGTATTTTTCCAAAGAATGTTGTTTTTCCTCCTTTTGATGGAACACCCACTTTAAATATAGTTTTTGACATTATTATAAGTTAAATTTGAAAAATTAAACATATTCCTTGGAATAAGGATATAAAAATTTCATTTGGATTATTTTTTGATATTTTTCTCATAAGTTTCTTATTTTGATGAATAGTAAAAATACGCTAAATTTTAATTGTAAACATGTTTTCTCATCAAAGTAATTTATATGGTTAAAATATATTATTAAATGGTTTTAAAGTATAAATATAATATATTTATACCTTTTAATATAATTTAAGTAATTATAATTAATTTTACATTGAATTCATAGGTAAAAATATTTCAATCTTTTGCATTGTTTTAACTATTAAAACTATTTTCTCAACAATGAGATTAATTTTAAATAAAATACTAAAACTTCTATGTTTTGAATTTGTAAAAATGGATTCAAGATTTGAAATCAGTAGGTCCAAATTATGCTAATAGGCTACTTTTTATTTTTAGACATTATGAAAAATAATTACGGTAAATTTTATTTACTATAGTTAAAGGTAAATCCGGTAATTAAGGGTAAAAATAAGATTATAAAATTACCCTAAAACCTTCCAAAATTATATTGGATGAATAAAAGTCATCCCATATCACATAAGTGTTGGAATAGATTCATTTAATGGACTTCTGACTATGAAAAATTATGTAATTATTATTAAAACCTATGAAAGTGACAACTTGTCACTCCCTTATATCTTATAAGTTTAATAATTTTAATTTAGTCATAAACATCATAAAACTTAGAACATAAATAGTCACCAGAAATCTAATCAAAGTATATATATCATGTGAATTTATTTATTATTTTTAAGGATTAAATAATTATCGTTAATGGGGACACAATTGTGATGCAGAAATTGTTTATTTAGTGAAAAATAAATAATACTGTTTTTATTAAACTAATAGTGACCATAAAAGGCACAAAAACCTAAACAAAAGTTATTGGTCATGTACATGTAATCCATATTCATCCAATGGTCGAATAGTTTACCATTTCGAGCATTATAAAATTAGTTATGACACTTAAATTATTTTATTTTCAATGATGTCAAAGTTGTCAACTTCATAATTTAATAAATATAACAATTTAAATGTTGCGATTTTTAGATTATAAATTCGAGTAAAAATATTATTATTGAAGATATTATATTCATCTGCATCAAAGTATTTTATTTTTAATTTTTATGCAAAAAAGAAGTATGATAAATAATTATACAAAAATGTCATAGTAATTATTTTATTAAGGTAAATATCAAATAAATGGTATTAAAAATATTAAAATAAAAATTATATGAACTATTTAATGTGCTCCATGAATTTTCTAGATAAATATGACACGTTATGAATCTATTAAATATATTTCTCGAATATATCCTCTTTTTGGATTTTATTTAAATTCAAATAAATGAATAGTGTTAAAATTGACACTATTGTTATTTTATAATTTTCAAAACAAATTGAGACCTTGCTAAGAAAAGAAATATCCCTTTATTAGTAAAAAAACTTACACACTATTGTTATTTTATAAAAATAAAATATTATTAAATTGTTTAAAAATAAAAAAAATATTTGAAAATTATAAATTGAAATTTATATGTTTGATAATGTCATAAAGTATCTAATTATCAACAATCCACATCACATAAATAATTATTTATAACAATTTAAAATTTATAATATTATTACCACAAATAAAATTAAATCGATTAAATAAGAATAAATCAAGTTTATAAGGTTTAAAATAAATTCCCAACATGTCTAAATTTTATTGTATGATGAGATTACAACCCCATCTCATCTCATCTTTGAATTGGATTCATTTTGGATGTTTTTATGTGGGGTTTGGGTTTATTATAATTTAATATTTTATAGGTTTCTAAAAGTGCCCCTCTCCTCTATTATAAAAGGATACCTCATCCCTCTCATCTAAACAACATTTTTAGCCTTTAATCTCCGCCAAACCAACCCATTTTTCTTCTCCACTTCCCTAGAAACAAACTAGAGGTCTTGGTCTTATTCAAAGACCATATTTTGTTCCCTAATAAGATGTTTAGAAGAGGCGTGTCGAAGAAGAGGTAATATCATTTATCGATTCTTTCAAATTTATTTCTTCTTCTACATCCTATTCTATATATGTTTAATTATAAAGTTATAACATAAGAATCAATCATATACTGATATGTTATTATAAATATAAAACAACCCAATTTCACATTCTATCCATCCTACAGAAAACGAAATCCCCACGCGTGCACACGTACGGAATACCGTCTCCACGCCGTGGTGTAATGTGTTTTCCACCACCACCTTACATGGATGGGTATAATAGTGGAAATGATAAATATATATGATTATTATAACATCATACTGATTTTGAAAAATTATATCATCCACTCCAATTCCATTTAATAATTATGGGAATGATATCATCGCTCATGTGTAAGTACGGATTGCCGTCTCCATGACGCGATGAGATTAATTCTCCATGATTAACCATTAAAAAATGATTATAAAGTATATATAATAAATAAAAATTAAACATATTACATAATAATTATACTAGATTTATGTTCATATATGTTTCATTTACTTAATTCCATTCAATTCAATAAGGAAACGAAAACACTTTTCATGTGTACATACGGTCTACCGTCTCCATGAATAGTGTATTTCATTCCATTTATAGATCTATTATATTATGAATATATATAAATAATGTTATAAATTTTGGAAGTAAGTAATCATGATCTAATTAATTATATGAATAATTACAAGTCAAAACACATATAATAAATGAAATTATTTTACCCAAAACGCTGCTTTAACATGGAATTGACAAATGAACAGGTAATATAAATTCTCAAGTGAATCATATAGGATATCATAAATATTATTATTCTTCTGTTATAAGTTAATAATAGGTTTAGACCCAATATACACGAGTCATGGACACATACAGAATAAATTGGACATAAGGTAAGGAAACAATTTGCAATCTCATTTTTATCCGAGATTGCTTATAAGTAAGTATTTACTGGGGTTATATTTTTCATCCATGTCCATAAAATGTTTTTTCATAAAGTGTTTAATATTATTCCATGTATGTTTAAATTCATGTTTATACCTATTTGAAATATACTTTGTGTTATGGAAGGAATCATTCTTTTGTGTTCTATAAGTTGTACTTTTTTGACTTTTCCGTTAAAAGTATGAGGGGAATGTTTTTTAACTTATAGGGAATGAACGGATTTTTACAATTTTCTAATAGATTATTTACATGAAGCTTCCTCGACACAATTTGATGATTATTTTCAACAAAATACTTTTCTATTAAAATTTCATGGAATTTTAAGAGAGAAAAAATATTTTGAAGAAGAAAGGATATTTTTCTCGAGAATTCATTTCAAGTGTTTTATCAAAACTATTTTCCTTATAATGTGACATTATTTAATATGTTTATGTTTCAAGTATAATGTATCTATTATTTACATGTTTTGATTTCTCTTATGATGAAATGTTATCAATTTTTTTTATATGGATTATGTCATGATGGGATGACTTTTATGAAACCCATTTTATTCTTTTGGTTGTGATGAATGATTTATGATTGTTTTTTGGAACACGTAATAATGATTTCAATATGAGATGGGTGGGACCTATATCTCCCTCCAATGCATTGGGTAATGATTTATATCTCATGAGATAGACATGGCTGGAATAACAAGTAAATCTGGTTCAGTAATATAGGGTTGGAACGACAAGTAAACACGATTTAGTAATGGAAATTGTCCACTATAATGGTCTTGTAAGAAATGCCTTGGCTACTATGGAAATAATATCATGTGCTTAATGGTTTACTACAATTACATGTTTTATTCCCATGAAAGTTTATCTTGATTAAAGTTTCTTTATGATCTATGCATTAAGTACTACCAAGATTTATTTCAGGACTCAAGATTTTGATGTTTAAACATTATGTTAATGTTTCTATGTTCAAATGTATATGGTTTTTTTATTTTCTCCTTGCGTACCCTTACTGATAATTTGAGCTCACCCTTTTAATGTTTTATTTTCTTTAGGATATAAAGAAAGGTTTTATGTAAGAAAACAAAAGGGGAAAATATCTATGGGGGATTTGGAAGATCTTTTACCATGATTAAAAGATTTTGTTCCGAGTTTCCAAAGATAGTAATCTATTATGGTCCTTGGGTGTCTGTTTTTGTTTTGTATTAAGTATTCCGAAAAAGTAATTTAATTTCCATATAAGTCAAGCATGGGTCTCTATATGAATGATATGAAAACCCATACTATAATAAATAATGAAATTGAAAATTGTCGTAATATAGGATCAATCCCATAATGAAATGTTTTATTTTTTTTAATTAGTAGTAATAACCCATGATTACTATGATGAATGAAAAAAATATTATTCATTAAAATTTAGAAGAAAAATGTTTAATGTTTTTTCTATGGTGGGGAAAGATTAGTAAAAAATACATAATAATATTATGAAATCAATGTTCATAAATTAATATTAAAATAGAATCTTTAATTTAATATTGACATCATTATAATTTGGTATATGAAAATCACTTTGCCAAGGTAGATACTCTGCAAAGTTAGGGATCTCCTTTTCTCAATGGATATAATAATTCAGATAATATAGTGATTGGTAACCATAAATTATGTCTATACCTAAAACCTATCTTACCTAATTTTCATGAAGATTTTATAGTTATAATAATTATATTTATGGAAGGTTACATTAATTCTACACACCGAATGATCATACAAGGGAAATATGAGAAATTGTTTTGGTGGAGTTGAAAATTACCCAAAAAATCCAACATGAATTACATAAAAATCCATAATTACAAAAACATTTAATATTTTTTGTATATAAACTGACATAAAAAAGGTCACACACTCATGAAATATCAGATTCTGTGATGATAAATAGTTACAGTAAAAACTAGGAGAAGTAGAAGTTTTAGTCCAGATTTAAACAGTCTCTATGTTCTCCTAATTGTGGTTCTCCATCTTCATAGAATCCGATACAACATATTTATATTCTAAAGAGTGGAAATGTTATTCCATTTACAATATAAATGTATCTTATTCAAATTCCAAAATTTTTATAACTATGAATCTATAAAATCATTTACCTTTAAAACTAGTGTTCTTATATCCTCAAATCAATATTCATAAAATCCAATTAGTTTCTCATGCTATGAGATTCATCCTCCATTGAATTATCTAAAAAACAAAATTGAATATCACTTTTATTAGAGTATCATAGACTTAATTCATGTCTAATATAAGATAAAAAACCTTACTTGGACGCAGATAATTGCATGGTTTAGTTTCAATTTCATCTCTGAACTCCTCCTCTACGTCATAATTATCTTAATTGTGACATTTTTTAATATTTTTCATCAAGAATTGTTCATCATGAAAAATCAACACATCCTCTTCTAAAACTGCAAAATTATTAAATTTATTCATAATTTTTCTTCAAATATATTATATAAAATTATCACAAAGACATTAAATTTGGAATCTTTTTTAAAATTAGCCTATATAAACCATGTTCCTGATACAAATTGTCAAAGATCAATCCTTTTTACCTGTTATCATGTAGGTTTTCATATTCTTTGAAGTTGGATCATAGTGGATCATCCAAGATAATTTTATTCTTTTATAGAGTGTTTACACCTAATTAGTGGGTCTTATTAGTGAGAATTGGTGCTATTCTGATGATGTTTTATGTTTGAAGGTGGAAAAGTATTTATCTGAGTAAAGGGATTCATGCCCAATCATCACGTGACATTATATTTGTAAATTTTCAGTACCCTATGATTAATTTAATCCCATATTAAATAATTTATTCGAATCACAATACATAAAAATAGATCCCCCAATGTCAAGAGCTTAGGAAAGACATAAATGGGTCAGAGGAACCCAGTAATTATCTGGACTAACCCCCTATTGACCCAAAAAATGTAACTTCCTCTTACAAACTCATTGAATAACCTCATTTAAAGATGCACCTATGATTGATATTTTAACATATCTTTATTTACAAGATCATTATCAAGATCTCCCCAAGGCTTAGTCATCTTTCCCCATGGGGTGGCCAAGTGACTTAGTATAGGTTGAGGTCTGTCCAAGTTATTTGACTAATTTTTTACTATATCATTTCAAATATTTCTTTTTAAAATTATTATAAGATAAAATGACAATTATTCACTAATTAAAATTATTTCTATAAATTAGAAATTTATTTAATTTTTTGAATCATGCTAATTTTAAAATATAATCCTATATTATTATGGAACAACTAATAACAAGGGTACAAAACATAAAAAATCAATTATAATTTTTATTTAAATTATAAAAATGATCATGTCTGAAATTAAATAATAAAATATCAATTAAAAATATATTTTGAAATGTATATCAATAATTGAATTTTATTTTATTAATGACATAGTTTACAAGAGGATTTTTTCTATATATTCTTGTAATTATTAGGTGGTGAAGATAATCACATCTTGGAGTAAAATATTTCTCTTTTTAATCTATTAATATCATTATAATAATTTTGAATTTTTACTATATTTAAATATTACTAATTCTTGTTACCCACATAGAAATCATTATGTCAAATAGATGAAGATGTAATAAATATTGGATAAGTAGTGTATCATCACATAATATAACTATGTAATTTTATATTTTTGTTATTTGTGTTAATTTTTTTAATTCAACTTTAATTTTTTAATGATAATGAATAATGTATAATAATATTGTATTAATGTTTATCTCACATTGAAATATTTTTTCGTAGTTAAATTTATAGTAGTTATTTTTAGATCATCTTTTCATTTGAAATATTTTTTCTCTCTTTGTATGTTTTCTTTTCATAGAAAAATGTAATCGATCTTATTATATAATTTTAACATTATTATTGAAAATTTACTATGGTAAATGTATGATGATATTAAAAAGGATAAAACTATGTTCTAAACAATAAAATTATCACAAAACCTAATATTTAATTGAATTAATTTGGGTATTTATGATCTATATCCATTATTATATTATTATTATCATCATTCTTATTAAAATAATAACACTAAACATCATGGAATGAATATTTTTGGAAACACCACTCAATAGTAAAAAATTGGTCCACACTCTCATAATTATAAACCACTATTTTTCTAAAGAAATTTATTTTATCAATGTCCCTTTAAATATCAAAATCCTTTTCAAATGTTTTCATGAAACCATAACCATAAATGATTCTTATGTCCATCATTCTGAAGGATTACACATGTAGAAGGTGAGATTTCGTCAATGTCAACACTAATTTCACCACAATGTTTTCAATTAAATATTGAATCATTACTATTACTAAATAAAATTCTTAAGTTTAATGTTGTTATATAAAAAATATTATTTTTCTATTTAAATCATAAAAATATTATGTAACTATATATTCATAACCATTCTTCGGTATAACATTTCTTATTTGGGGTTTTCCAATAACATATATGAACAATTCATTATTATCATCACCATTTCGAAAATGAATTATTATCCTTAAATTAATATGTATAAATTATTATATTAATTAGTAAATTATATTTTTAATAGTTGTTTATAAGGTTGAAACAATAAATGAAAGATTAATATATTTTTATTTGTTGTTATTTTTATAATTATGAAAAAACATTATAAACATGGATTCTATTCTCCTGAACCATTCCCACAACTTCATCAAATGAACGTTTGACATTATGAATCATTAATGTAAAATAATTTTAATACATTGAGTAAACTAGTAGTGGTGAAATATGTGTCAATGAAATAAAATAAATATCATCATTGGGAAATATATACGAGACAAAAAATTACTAACATCTGAGGATGAAAATTAAATTTAAATGATTCATAAATATGTAATGAATAATTTTAATTAATGATTATAAAATATTACAAATAAGAATTTGGTTCGAAAGTAAATTATTAATATATATATGTTTATGATATATAGGTTTAAATAACTTATATGGAATTCATTAGTAATGCTAAGTGTTTATTTTCTAATTACCCCTTAAATTCATTATTTTTTATCACTAAATGCCCATATTTTAAAATTTAATGTTATTTAACTATATATCCTAATATATTTTCATACCCTATAGTTATTTATAGGTTTTACATATCTTATAACCAATTCACCTATCATTGTATCATAATTCAATTGAATGTTTTCTTGTACAAGAGAACGACCTTATCTCTTATTTTTAACTATGAATATTTATCCTCCATGTGTATATGCATTATTAGTACATAATAAGATACTAATATATATATATATATTGATATGGTTATTCTCTATTTTATTTTAATTTATTTTTAATGGACAAAATGCATGATTTTTAACATTTTCCTTTGGTGTAATTTTCTATTTAATTTAATTTATTTACAAATGTTTGAAAAGTATATTCCTTTATAGAATTTACCACATGAACATAGATTCAAAATTGTATATTAAATTTTATTTATTAGTTTCCATTTCTATTGTTTCATGGTTTCCTAAAATATATACTTTTCCAATATGTTTATAATATATTTTATTTTAAAAAAATTAAAGAACAAATTTAGAAATATTAATTATTTTTTCGTATTGAAATCCTCTCATTCCCTTATATATTATTTTATCAAATATATCAATATACTGTAATTATTTATATAATAAATTTGGAATATTTAATAATGAAACCATCAAACATTTCCCATTCTTTGGATTATAATCATGTTTTTTTGTAAATCAATATATAACATTTTTAATTCTCATAGGTTATCTTAACTGTGATAAAATTATTAATATTCTCATGTTTATAAGACACACATATGTATGGTTTATCATTATGTGATGGATATGTATGATATATACCTCCAAATAATTTTTTAATATTTTACATATCATGATATCATGATGGGTATGATTAGTTATCTCAAGTCGACAACGTTATAAGACACATGTGGTTATACATAAACAAATATGTTATGGGATACATGTGGTTTTCCCAATTCCATTTTGTTATGTGTACATGGATATCCTAGAGTGATATTAATTGAATTTATTTTTGGTTATACTCAAAACTTTTAATTTTAATATTATTATTCATTTGGCGTATTCTTATGTTATTAAATGTACCCATCTTATATTTTAATTGAATATGATTATTAATTCATGCTTCCACGCTCCTATGAATCAAGTCATCATTTGTTCCAGAATACTTTTCAATAAATCATAATTTATTATATTCGGTTTAGTTGGTATGAATATATTATTTTATTTCTATGTAAATTTATTTTCACTTTTAAACCATATATTCGTATTACCCTAACTTATGATTTTTGATTGTAATATATCAGGATTTCCCCAATAAAAAATATAATTTCACAATTTTTTATGTTTCTAATTCCCATGTCATGAAAATTAATACTAAGAATAAAATATATATAAGGGTATCAATGGTTATTCATAGTTATGTGAGATTTTGTTTAGTAAAAATAAGATAGATTTTTTTATAACATCAAAAGATGTTATGCTGAAAGGAAAATTAGTATAAAATGAATGATTATATATGAAAGAAAATCATTAGTCAAATCAATCCTTATTAGTGTAGGGTTTATTTATTTTTTTGGATAATTTTTCAAATAATAATAGGATATAACATAAAATAATATATAATAAAAATTTTTAATATAATGAACCTAGTTTGTCATAGGTTGAAATAAAGGTTATAAAATTTAAGACATATTAAAAATATTTTATTGATCTTATAATATCTTACTAAAATTATTTTTACATAAAACACATAAAAACTTGTTAATTTTTAGTGTGGGATTAATGAAATGAAAATTATATGGGGTTGGGGGGTGATGATAGGTATATTAAATATTTAAAACATCATACTTGAGCCTAGTTTGTTGATTTTCATTATATAATGAAAACTAACAAATTTTTTTTACATAACCATATATTTTATTTATTCAATATAAGATACTAACCATTCATGATGAGCTCCATTAAATGTTCGATCAATATAGACAAAAAATGAATACTTTGAGCATCATCAGTTGAAAAAGGTTTTCCCTGTAATTTTATTACTCATAGTGGTAATGATGTTTTCAGAATATGTCTATAACTCAACTCCAAATTTTTGTGTGGGAGATTTCTTCCTAAAAATAATATTATTATAAATTTACGGTAAATTAATGGGATTTTGGGAAGGTATTGTATCTCTCTACATAATGATCATATTATTATCAATAATTGGGAAGCCACATTTTGTATCTCGAATCAAACATTGATCATGAATTGTAGAATGGATGACCATGAACTATATATTTAAATTACTTGAATTAGATGAGTGATAATACCCAATAAAAAATATTAATTAGCTCAAAAGGGTTGGTAAAATAATTATATTGATTATATGCCTACTTTGTATAGTTTTTTTGTTATATTTCCAAAATTATTTCCCCCTCATCCCCTATATATTTTTGTTTATTTTTAAATATAACTGCAAACTACTATTATTCCGATGTCAAATACATCTTATAGAATATGTTTTATTGAAATGGAGTAATTACATAAAAACTAAAAAATAATATCGATAAGGGATTTATGAACCCAGGTCCTAAACCATGGGGTGCACCAATCCTCATTGTTTTATAAGAATGTTGGATAAATGAAACAAAATAATTGTAATTTTAAACATAGCAAGATAATGGTCAAAAATAAATATGCTCAAATTCATTTTTATTTCTTGTTTAACTAAATAATTAGAGACCAATACTTCTCAAAGATTGACCTATTATCATAAAATCAAGGATTAATGGTAAAAATGATGATATATCCTAGATAACCTTCTATAAATGATATAGATAGTATGATTTAATATTGATTTCATTTAGACTTATAAATTCCCCCAATTTTTTAAGGGATTTTTTAAATAGATTATTAATAGATTACATAAATATATTTGTGTTATTCCTTATATATGATACTCTTATATAGTAAAAAATAAACTAGCAATAAGAAGATAATTTTAGGATTAATATAAAGATATCCAAAAAATATATATTGTATTCTAAATTTAGAATGTATGTACTATTATATAGTATGTGTAATTTTTTTCATGTAAAAAAAGAATGTGTATATATATATATTATTCAATTATATTGGTAATTAAAAAAATGTTATAGTTCATCCAATACAACATAGATATGTGATTTTCTTGGATTTTATGGATACTATCAATGATTTGAGTGATATTTTTCATGAATGAAAATATAAAAAAATCTAAACTGGGATATGTGTCATCTTACACTAAATAGATGAATGTTATAAAAATTTCAAGGAATATAAGAGAAGGTTGGTTACTACCAATTTACCAATGATATCATACTGTCTATATGGATTTTAGATATACAGTGAAGAATCAATGTTGTCTTTAGGATGTTCCCTCATTGAAAATGACTTCATTGTGTATTATTCATCCCACCATTAAAAATTTTATGAGAAAATACGCATGAAATATTATTTAAATCCAATCGTTTTCATAGTTATATTAATAATATATAGGAATTGTCTCCATTTTAAAACATTAAAATATATTCTAATCATAACATTTTCAAGTTTATATTTACATAAGTTACTTAATGATAGAATTTAAATAATCAATGTACTAATAATCACGGAATATAAAAAAGGTGGCATGTGATTCGAGTAAAAATGATCATCATACATAGTAAAATATGATTATTAAAAATGATCTTAAAAACAAGGATTTTAAAAGGATATATATTGATATTAACACGGAATGGGTGAAACCCTATCATTATCAAATGGAAACTAAACCATCTTTGTATATCTTGATATTAATATGGAATAGGTGAAGACACCACCTTAGATTTAGTTGAATGTATTCTTACATCATTTAAAGGAAATATTTCTATTTTGGAAGTAGTTGATTACCTTAATAAATCATCACATTTTGTTTCTATTAGAGTTTATTTCTTAGTCGATCAATATTCTGTGATATACATAAATGATTATTTCGAAAACGTTGGAGTACCACTATCATGTATTTTGATCATGATTTAGGTTTTACAAAAAATTTATGAAGTTTTCTCTGAAAATAATTAGATATAAAGTAGAAATTCTGTATTACATATCATCCTCATAGTAATAGTAAATCTAAATTGACCACTCAAATTTTTAGGATAATATATAAATTTTTTTATTATATTTAAAAGTATTTATGATCAAAACCATAAGTTGATAAAATTATCAAAGAAATTTATATTATATTCATTCATTTAAAGGAACCATTTGACTCTCTATATAGTGTAGTGGTGATGAACTCAAATATTTTGGGATATTATTGAAGAGAGTAAATAACTTTTACTATATATTAATCAAGGGATTTCAATGTTATTTGGAACCATTCAATGAAACATAAATACTATAAAATGTATATATAAGATCTATGTTGATAATCATCAGTAATATTTAGTGATTGAAGATAAAGAAAAACTATTAATTCACCATTGAATAGTTTAATTGAATTAAAGAATAAGAAAAATTTGATATCCAGAAACATTAAACCATTAAGAATCCATGATCATGTAGAAATTATAGAGTATCAACTTGCACTTCCACCATACCTATTCCTTATAAATGATGTGATCCATGTATCAATTTTTATTATGTAAATACCTAAACCTCCATATTTACAAAACTAATGGATATTAAAATTGGAATATAAACTCTCTTATAGAAAACAAATTTAAGATATATTTTATCATAGTGAATGTGTACTTTAAAATTTGAGCACATACCAAGTTAATATACCATAGTGGAGTCATAATATTAGAAATATATATGAACATGATGACCTATTGAAGGATAATTACACTGATTTTTTTCATATAACTAGAAAATTATTTGTGGGAGAATCTTTTTAAGGTTTTACGGTATAAAATATCAGCACAAATTTTTACAATTTTATTTTATATTAACTAAATAATGTGTTGAATAGATTCATTTAGAAATAAAAAAAAACTAAAATGATTATTAAACTATTATATAAAAATATAAAATAAAATGGTCGGATAATAATAATTATTCTCTGGCATTTTGAATTTTTATTAGGAAACATGAATTTTGAAAGCAAGAGAGGGCTAAGAGATGGTAATAGTGAAAAGTGAAAATATAAATCAATGGGGTATAAATTAGTACAGACTTAGGGAGTGTCGATAAAAAAACAACTTACAGTTACTTGGAAAAAACCATTATTGGGATTATAACATTATTATTCCATGATATGATACTAATGTAAAAAAATTAAAATATGAATATAACCACAAGAAAATAAAAATACCACAAAAAATATATTTACTCTTGTGGTCTTCTATAATGATCATAATTCCAATTAAATTTATTGAAATATGGTAAATAATTTTAAATATAAAAGACATGTTGTGGGGGATTTAAATTAAAATGATGAATGATACTAATAATATATTTATTCCTCTATATATATCAACTAAACATGACATTTATATAATATGATGTTGTAATGAAGGTCATTGGGAATATAGTCATTGGATATATGGTTGCTTGGTATGAAGTTTTCTAATATTTATATTTATGTCATGCAATTATTCTAAAAAATATGAAAATAATATAATTTAAAAAGATAAATAATTATACAATGGAATATAATGATGAAATTAAATTAGAATATTTTATTATATAAATATATTTTTATTGATTACAAACAATTATTACTATTAATTTTAGTATGTTATATTTTAATATGTTTATAAAATTAAAATAAATATTGTAACACATTTGGAATGATAAAATTTAATGAATATAACATAAATAATTAACAATAATTGGATGTTATTAAAATAATTTTTAAAATGGATATTTTTCAAATGAATTTTTTTAATATATAATTAATTTCCATAAAAATGTATTAAATTTAACAATTTGTATTGGTGAATAAATAATAAATTTTTAATGAATAATCAAACTCACTAAATCTTATTAAATTTGTAAATGATATGAAAAAATTAAGAATACATAAAAGTTATATTTTTAGAACAAACATTTTCATCTATATAATTTATGTTTTTATAAATCTTAATTTTGTATTAGTTCTAAATTAAATTGAATTGGATTGGATTCAAATTTTTAGTGATCACATCTATATTAGTAAGGATTTTTCATTTCATATTAGGCATTTATATTACATAACCAGGAATGTAATTGAGTTAAAACATTAAAGATAAAATGAAGTAAAACACAGTTAAACAATTTAGTCAGTAATTAATATATCTGAAAAACATATCATAAATTTTTTAGATTAAGGGTTTTCAGACCTACTGTAATTATTTTCCACTTATTATCAACATTACATTCAATTTAAAAACCTTATACATTAGGGAATGAATTGACCCATCTAATTGATTGCTTTTTGATATTCCACAAATATTGTTTCATTTAAAAAAAATTGGGATCATTTTCATGTGTTCACGGGTGAAGATCCTTTGATGGGGAAAATGAAAAAATGTTTGGGGATGTCTATTTGTTGGAAATGACGGATTCAGGGTGTAACTTATCGAAAAGTAATGAGATGGAATCCATTGGGATCTAGGTTGAAGTAATGTATTTTCCTATGTATTTCAATAAAATGTGCATGTTTTATGATTTCAAATCATGAAAGGGTTACATGATGTGAATTATTTTCTAGTTTGGTGTCATTATGTGTTTTATAGAAGTATTTACACATTGTGAAACTAGTTAATGTTTTGAAAATTTTGATCTGGGTTTTATTAGTTTATGGGATACATTTTTTAGAATATATTGATTCATTAGTTTTCAATTCATAAACACATGATTCATTTTTTGAAATTTCATGGTATATAGGTATATATTTTATACATGTCTAACTATATTTCTATTAAGCCACAACCTTATCTCTTGAGACCTAGATGCTATCAAATGCAATTTGGGGATCTTTAATCCTTTATGATCAGGTTTGTTTCCAAATGTTCTTTATCATAGTTGTTCTACATTTCTCAATATATGTGATCATTATATTTATTATTTATATGGTTTTTATTAGTAATATTGGACATCATTTTCTTATTTTTTTTGTATTGTGGTGTTGATTATCTTGCTCCATTTTAAATAAATTCTGTGATCCTCCCCTAGAATATGACCACTATGTTGGTTATGGTGTGTCCTGTGGGTTTTCTAATTGTACAATAAGTGTTGTCTTATCCTTAGACTATTTTTATATTTTAATATTAATATAAGATGTTATTATTGAATTTCAATCTTCCATTTTTGTATTTATGTCCATTCATGTTTTTGGATTTTATTGTGGGCATGTGCCGTCGAAGTTTTAGGTAGGTAGTTTCATCTCTACCATATGTCAGATGAAATTTATTACTCTGATTTTAGTGAATTGTTTTAAAAATTTACTTTGATTATTTAATTGTGTGTATGGAAATGAGGTTTTGAGAAAATATGATTTCAACCTTATTTCATAAAATATAAATTTATATTAAATTAATTTTGAAACATATTTACAAAATTATTTTCCAATAGTGATTTTGATATAATAGATGGGAATGGATATCACATGGGATGCCTTTGGTACAAATGTGTAAAGTATAGAAATATGCCTCGTTTATTGATATAATTATGGGTTCGCTAATGGTTTGTTCTTTTACTCCCTAGAAATGTTGTTTTAGAGAATTTTTATACATTATATGGATATTAAATTTCTAGGATATTCCCCTACATTATTTTTTCAATTCATATATATTGATACTTGATTCATGCTATTATCTATGTCTGGGTATGAGTTTCTGAGATAGAATAAACTATCTTGATCATTTGAATGATGATACCTTCAATTTTATTGTGGATTTCTTTTTATATTGATATTATGTGTTATACATGATTCTATTTTAATGATATGATATATGTGATATGATTTTACACAATTTTAAAAAGATTAGTTGGAAATATGGAAATAGGGGAAAATGGTTTAACATTATTTTAATATATAAAATGTTTAACTAATTTAATGACTTTTTCAATTTGAACATGATCGTGTTTAGATTGATTTATAGAGACTTGAAATAGAAAAAAATTGTGGGATCATCATAATCATGTTTACTATACAACCAACTGATGAATTTGTTAGTATGTATCCCTTGTTATTGATATCAATATATGGAATGTAAAAGTTCCACAGTGAGGCCATTAATATTATATAATCTTTTTCTACGAAGTTTAGGGAGAGATTGTATGAGTTTGCTCTAATATAAAGTGGGTTATCTTTTTTAGTTTTAGTTTTCCTTTGTTGTTGGACTTGTAACTTGGAGAGTATTTAACTAGTTATTTTATTTATCACCTCTTCTATTTCATTATAAATATATAATATTTTAATTTTTATACACTATTGATATTTCATCTCATTTTGTAAATATATTTGTGTGTTTAATGATATCTTCTTCAAGTTGAGTGAAATATATCCCTCAATTTGTTTTTTATTCCTAGGTGTTATTAGCCGTCCTATGGGGATTGAGAAATCCATTTGAATATTTGATTGTTTGAGTTGGTTACTAGTCTCAAGGGTTATCCAGGTTTGTTTCCTCATATGTTTGTATCATATGGAAGGATGTTCTTAGTTTTTGGATGTTGGTATACGTAGAAAAGATTTTCAATATAGGAAGGGTATGTTGAGAAGATTTATTGGCCATATCATTCCATTATATGGTTCAAGTTTCCATAGATTGTTGGAATGTGTTTATCATGTTCTATGTTTTTTTATCATATTATATCTTTTTCTATTAGTTTTCATGTTTTAAATGAGATTATATTATTTTATGATAATTTCTTCCATTTTGATGTGCAATAATCTGCATATGAGTATTTTTCCATGGTTTCCTCATGAGGTTTTAGTAGATGATTCTTAAGGGGAATCTGCATCTAGAATATATTATTATCAAGGATACCACTTTAGAGGATTTTCCTCCCAATCAAAATGGGTATCTATTCTTGAAAACAGTTTTTGAGGTACATCCATGAGTTCTAGGAGAAAGGGATCGATCATTGGAGTTTGTATGTTAGAAGAGAATATCCTTATGAGGTTCATGTGAACATAATTGGAATGATGACTACTGAAGAAAGATAAATTTGATATCTTACATCCTAGATACACCTGATAATATCATGTTAAATTACTTGTGGTTCAGACTCGAGGGTCACAATAGTCGATGGTGGGATTCGATGCTATATGTGGATAAGAATATTAGTATATATATAAAGGGTTTTAAGACTCTCCTATTCTAGTAGTTTTTTCCAAAATCTCTGATAATGAGTGATCTATTATAGTTACACTACACTCATTAGGGAGAGTTTTAGGTTTTTTCATACACGAATCTATATATTAATATGGTTCATAATTCTCTATAGGTAGTATATAATGACTTTTTATTCGCCAATAAGAAATTGTAGGGTCTGAGACCAGATATATAATCCTAGGTATTTGTGATTAATCATTTGGATTATGCATAAAATGTAGAGAGGTAACTTATGGAGGATATGGATATAGATGGTATGGTTGGTTATTCTTCCCATTCTTTTACATTCAAGGCTATCATTAGTGTTCACATGGGATGAAAAGGAAGCGCATGATCATCATAAGAGTGGTGGGGGTGGTTATTAGCATAGGGAATCCTATGAACCTTAAGTTTTGGACATTAGGATAACTTTGTCCTTCTATTAGGAATGAATGTGTTGTAAATATGAAATTCATATTGCACAATTTAAACGATGTGTAATAGTTGTGGACGTTATATTTTTATACTATGATTCTTTCATTCTTTGTATTAGAATGAAATTATCAATGATCATGTGTCCCAAAGGCTACTACATTATAGTCAAATTATTCAACTACAATAGGGCTCTATACACAATCATCATGAGTGAATTACCTTCATTCAGTGGACTAGTCTTCAGTAGAGGTAGATATGGGTATAGCGATATTGATAAGTACTATCATTATTGTGTATTCAGTAGAGACTACATTATTTTGTTAAGGTGATTCCCACTCATTTATATCTATCCATTTTCTGGATGTGAATAAACTATAAATTAAACACATGTCCCTCATTATGGAGTTAGTGACACATTTTTGATGTTGTAATATTATAGGTTTCATTTTCCTTCTTGTTCACTATCTATTACTACTGGAGAGTTTTTTTGGGATTTTATCATTTTCAATATTGATCTATTTTATGTTTTCATTTGGTTGTATTTGATTATTTTTTAAAATGTTTATAATTATAGTTATAATAAGTTTGTTTTAATATATATTATTGATGGGGCTACTTCGGTGTTTTTAGTAGAATATAATCTACGGTCAGGTCATACATTCCCTTCCTTCCAAGAGCTCAGGTGTTTTATGTGTATTTTAGTAGTTTAGAGAAATGATGATTCTTTTATATTTGATATTCCCCTAAATTTCATGAAATTACTAATACTTTACCAAATGAAACATCTTGTCTTCCTCAATAGAGGGTGGCATATTTTATGATTCATTTCATTCAATGTATGCATCTTTTTTGGATACCCGGTTTTTTATAGGAACAACAGTGCTCATATATCTCATGATTTAGTTGGACGATATTATTGAAAAAAGGTTATTTCATCCATGTAATTAAACTTAGAATACACCTATTCCCATTTCAAATACAATTTATGGTTCAATCTGATTTTATTTGTAGAATATCCAAAATTTAATCAAGTAACTGTTAAGAATTAATTTTTTTTATCCAAGTGGATGATTTGATGACATGTTAAAGGGGTATTGTATTCTTCTTTATTAGTATTCCATTGGGGGATCATAATAATAGAGTTTATGATTATGATATAAAAGATATGACATTCAAGTGATAGTATGTACATTAAAAATATATTCTGATGACATTTAACATGATCATCACTTATATTGCTTTTAAGGATTTGATGAATCAGGTATTCCATGATTTAGTTGACAATTTTTTGGTAGTGTTTAGGGATAATATTTGGTTTATTTGTGATACAGGAGCAAGAACGTACACCATTTGATTTTGGATATAGAAACCCTAAGTAGTTACCATTTTATGGACGACATTCATAAATTTAAATTTCTAGACCCAATAAGTGTTGTTCCTATGATATTCGATTTTTGAGTAAGTCTTATCAATTTATCATGAGATGGTTAAGGATCTATTCTCATTGAATATTCCCCATGATGTCATTATGATTTGGAGCATCTATGGTCTTTTTGGGTACGTGAAATTGGTCATCAAGGATTTCCAAAAGTTCGAATCACCTTTTACTAATCATACCTTTAATAGGTAGAAATTAATTCTGGATTACAAAGTGTGAATATTATGTTGAAGAGAAGAAATTATTGCTGACATAATCTCTTATTCTGAAATTACATTAGCCTGGTAAAGGGATGTTGATTTATATGATGCTTCTATTGTTGATCAGAGTGTCATTTTTATTTTACATAATAATTTGGGGGATTATAGATCTCTTTATATTGGACAACATGGTAATAACCTCCAAGCACAAGATTTCGACATTTTTATTATAATGATTATTCTAAAATGATGGTTACACTATATATTTAGGGAGAGGTTCAATGTATTTTCTAACCAAAAGTGTGTGGGACTTATCTTTTCATTGAATGAAATAAATATAATATAGTGGTGTTGGGTGGGATACCAATTGATGTAAAAAATTAAAATCCCTTACAACCTGTGAAAGGGGAATGTTTTTACGGATGCTATTAATAGAAAAGTACCATCATATAATGTTTTGGAATCGAAGGAGGAGTGGAGCATTATGTGATCTTCTCTCAGTTGCAGTTGGATTCTTAAGAGGATGTTTCTGGTATATTTCTAAACATTTTTCAGTTATCATAATATCTCTATTAGTTTATTATATAAGGATAATAGAATGATGATGATTTATATAAAATTTGGGAAAACCGATATGGTGGGGAGATTGTTTCTGGTAGGTCTTCCACATCAGATGGGATTCTCTATTTTGGGAATTAGTTTTTCATCCCAGAATCTATAATGAGATATTTTTTGTTCAAATATAATATTTCATAAACCTCCATTCATACGGGAAATACTAATTTATATTATTATATGATATGGATATTCTGGGGTCTAGGTATGGATCATGGCGTTAATGAATATGTGTCCCACTATTATACATGAAAACAGAGAATGGAAAAGAATATAAAACATTTTTTCTTACTGAAGTCTTGTTTGGTGATGGTTTGGAAAAGGGATGTGGTGCCCATGTAAATTGTTAATAAATTACTAATATCTTCCTAAGGGATTAATGATATCTTGATGGTGATTGGTTAGTTAACAATGTTGCCACACTTCATTTTGATTAGGGAAAACACTAAATTTTAATACACATGTAATATGTAAGTGAATTTCTTTTGTGGTTACATGGGGTTATCTCTTCCAACATTCTGTACATGGATCATAGGTTTACCTCATAGTTAATTAAGAGTCTATAAGATGTAATTTGGGATCAGATAAGGTTGAGAAAATGATATCATCCATATATAGATGGTCAGATAGAGATTCCAATTTATATCCTCAAGAATATTCTCTATGATTATGTATTGGATTTTAGTTGATCATGGGGAATCTATATGGGAATGTTTATGTTTTCTTATAAAAATATTCATCAGTAACCAATTAGAATGGATTCATTCAAGACTTTGTATGGTAATCCCTTCATGTCAGCACTTTTTTAGGTTGAAGTGGATGAGCCCCCTCCCCATGTAAGACAATGTCTTATTTAGGATATGTTCGCAGGAACTCAGGATATAAAATGGGACTTGGTTATAATGAAGAGTCATAATAAATCCTAAGTGGATCACCAACATCATCCTTTGGAGTTTTCGAATTGTGTTCCAGATTTCTTGAAACTTTCTCCTCAATTGGGTCACCATCAGCTTAGATAACACCAAGATTTCACTATATGATATGTAGGATGATTTGAGGTCATTGAGTGGATTGGAAATGTTTCTTATAAATTGGGTTTTATAGTATAGTTGACCAGAATTCATGATGTTTCTATAAAGTCAACACAAGAAGAATCACCCTGATCTCTATCATGTCTTGAGTTGGCAAGTGATTGAGCATTATCTGGATGTTTTTTCTAAGGAATAATGTGTAGGTCGTGGACACTCAGGTAATAATATTCTATAGGAATTGGATTTTTCTGGTTAGAGAATTATGGAAACAAAAATTATATTTTCATGAGACTATTGATCACAAGTCAATGATGAGGGTGTTGTTGCCTCACCCATTTAGCAAAAAATCATCCACATTAATTCATGGGGATAGAAAGTATGATATTAGAAATTATGTAATATCTGGTTACCCAAGATCATGTTTTTCTCATCTATCTATTTTATTCCTTCATTATTTTGGGTGAATTATGGGGATTAATAGGATGAAGTTCCTTTAATAAGGAAACCGTCCTAATATTTGTGAAGTAATGTTTTTTTGAATCAAAATAGATTTTGAATGAATGTGAAATATGATAATGAGGAATAACATTGGGGTTTGGGTTAACATGGGGATTTTTATGTACTTCTTCTAAATTTCTTGATATGATGATTTCATATCAAAAAAGGGTTACTTGAAGAGAATAGGTTGTCAGTTTGATGTCATCAATTGGTTTAGATCATGAAATGTTTACATTTAAAGAAAATGGGTCATGTTTTTATTAGTTTCAAAAGTTTTTTAGCTGAGGTGATTATTTTTTTATCATATATGGATTTAATGGAGTTCATGTCTTGAAATAAAGAATTACCTAACCAAAGGATCCCAATATATAGTGTTTTATGAGTTGTGTACATGATTTTATTTTCATTTTTATAAAATATCTCCCCTACTACCTAGGAGCTCTACTAAGTTATTTTACAGATATCTTCTAATTCCAGATCATTTCATTTAGAAACTTATCTTTGTCACGGTTGTGATACATATCTCTAGGTATGTGATATTTTTACATATTTATTATAGTTAGACACAATAGTACTATTGTGCAACATTTTTATATCTCATGTTATTGTGGTGGTGTTTCTCTTGATCCTCTCATGATATATTTTGTGATATTTATCTCTGTAAAGAACCATATTGTTAGTTATGGTGTGGTGTGTGGGTTTCTTGATTTATGATTTGTATTATCTTCTTGCCCAAGAATTTTTATCATTAAATTAATTTTGATATATAAATATTGACTCTAGAGTCCCAATTGTTATCTTTTTTTCCATTCATGTTATTGGAATACATGGTGGGAAAGTGGGATGAGAGTCGTTGGTAGGTGGTCCTACCTCTAGCATATAATGGATGAAATATATTTCTAGGGATTTTATAAATTTCATTTTGAATAAATAGGGTTGATTGAATTCATTGTGGGGAAATTGGTATTATATGGAAAAATGGGTTTTCAATTATTTTAGTAAAGGTAATGGTATTTTAAATTCATTGTGAAATATATTTAAGAATTGGTTTTCAAAGATTTATTTTGATGAAATGGTTTGGAAAATGTTTCATATTGGAATCCATGGGTACTTAGTTTGAAGGTGTATCAATAATCAGCAACTGTATATATTGGTGAGGGGTCACACTAATATGACCCGTCCCCTGAGGCCTGTGTAGTGAGTACCCCAAGCCCAGCTCCTGAAGGCTAGGGGCTAGAGTCTAGTGCTAAAGGCGTCAACCTGCAAGTGGGAGGCATTTTCCTAAGAACATGAACTACTAGAAATCAAGGTATTTTTGATTGGTTATTTGCGACGGGATCCCATCGCAAATAAGCTTTAACGACGGGGCCCCGTCGCAAACTGCCCGTTGTAGAAAATGCCTTCGCAAAAAATATTATTTGGGACGGGCCCTTCGCAAATAATTTTTTTTGCGGCGAGAAACTTTACTATCACAAATATGACTCTGATTATATACTTTATATATATATATAATATCTTTTGTGATGAACCCATCGCAAATAATTTTTTGCGACGGGCCCGTAATCATGTCACAACAGCATTTTGAAAATATTTTTTTAGTTTATTTGCGATGGGCTCGTCGTAATTATTATTTGCGACAGGCCCGTAATCCCGCCGCAAATTCCTTTTATAAGAAAAAAATATTTAGAATATTTCCGACGGGATCCCCTCGCAATAGATCCCGTCACAAATAATAAATAAATTTATTAAAAAATAACTTCAATAAAATTATGATTATTGAAAAATTAATTTTAATATTATTAACATAATAAAAAATATAAAAAATATAAAAATAATAAAAAAATAAAAAATATGAAAATTCTCAATATTTACCAAAAAATATAAAAAAAATCATAAAATATTAATATGATTGTTGAAAAATTAATTTTAGCTTTATTAAAATAATAAAAAAATAAAAATTATTAAAATTCTCAAAATTCATAAAACAATATAAAAAAATCATAAAATATTATTATTATTATTATTACTATTATGATTATTATTAGTAAAATAAGAAAATATTAAAAAATATAATACTGAAAAAATATATTTAATAAAATTATGATTAATGAAAAAATAATATTAATACTATTAAAATAATAAAAAAAATTAAAAAAAATTAAAATTCTCAATATTCACAAAAACAAATCATAAAATATTTAAAATTAATTTATGTAATAATCACACCAATATGAAAGATTGAAACTGTAATTATCTCATATTACAACAAATTTAAATTCAAATGTTTTTGACATAAAAAAATCACTGGGGGTCATCTTCTAGAGGAGGTGGAGGAGCTAGAGGAGCTGGTGGAGGAAACATCATCCCTAAACTACGAGTCGGACGGCGCATGTACTCCATCTGCTCATGATGCTGCTGCTGCCATCTATGCATCTCTTCCTCATGTTGTTGTTGCTACTGCTACTGCTGCTGACGCATGTCTTCATGTTCCTTCTGCAAACTCTCTATAAGGTCATTCTGAGCTCAGAACTGCTCCTGATACTATGAGCCAGAGGATGATGCCTCTCCACGAGCTCCTCTCATGCTGGACTTCGACATCGCATCAGTACCATAATAAGTACCAAGAGTCACATGAGAGCTGATACGAACTACTCAACCCTTCTCAAAGCCATTCTGAGTCGCCAGCATCCATGTCGTCTCATGGAAATGGTGGGAACTGGTATGATCAGTCACCTCGTCCTGACCCTCAGCCTATATCTGAGAAGTCACAGCCTCATATGACTCCTTCAATTCCAATTTGAAATTAAAATTGTGAAAATATTATATGCAGTTAATGGTCAAACTAATAATAATAATACTAACCACAATCTGATGCTGGAGATCACCTATAATCTCTCCGGTTGCTGGATCACTGTACATCCTCCGATAAAAATCCTACTCTGTATTATCGGGATGCTTGACCTCTTATATGAATATAAAATAAACTATTTATATTTTAAGTTATATAAAATATTTAAGAAAAACTTACCAGATTCTCTCTATGCGTACTAAATGTATGACTACTAGCTCGATGTGTCACCTCCTGTCTCCCCTGGTTCTTCCGACCCAATGACGACCTCCTCTAAAATCCACCACCCAACCAGTGTGCACATAATCCATCCCAAACCTGAGATGAAATGTACTCTGGTGGGTGGGCTCTACACGACTCATCAAATACTCTCTCTCCTACTTTCTTAATAGCCTTTTTTCTCAAATTGTGTAAATCCTAATGTAAACCCTCACACATAGCCACCTCCAATGATGCATAGATATCATAATGCATGCTATCATCGATGGGATACCATAAACCCTACAAATAATTTATAATATCAAATTATTAATAAAATAAATTTCAAAATAAATATTTTTTATTTACGTTCCAACCAATGATTGTACATGTCGAGCTTCACATCAACGGGAATCTGTTCCCCTGTGGTCCATGGATGAGAAAAATAATTGCGTAAGATAGCTCTCCCAAATCCAACAGTTACATGCACAAACCTATGAAAAAAGAATAAATAATCAAATGATTAGTATATATATAAATAAATTAATGAAATATAACTAAAATACACAGGTTACCATACCTCTGTGTGCGTGGATCGAAGCCAAGATGTAGACATCGCTCAGGGATAGGGTCAGGAATAATCAGTCATGCAAGATCGCACCCCCTCCGCGTACCTCCTGAACCACAAGTAGGCTGAGGGTCAGATGATCCCACATCCCCCTCATCCAAAGGTAGCTTTGCCTCCTCTAACTCATGCAATAGATCAGAGTCCATCTGAAACACAAAATGATTTTTGTTAGTAGATAGTTGAAAATAACTATTATATATATATATATATATTAGTTATGATCATAACCAGCATTTAAGTATTCCAATGTTCACCTTCATCATCATCTTCATATCTAATGACGTCAATGTATTCATATTCCTCCTAGGCATCATTAATATCAATATGAGTTTCACTTTTATCATACCTTATCATTTAAATTTCATTTGTAACATCATTAACATCTTTATCACCATGGACCCTTAATTGTTGGGTATCCTCATCGATATTCATGTTTCTTTATGAAAAAGATATATTTTAAGCAGTCTCTTGAAAAATTTCAATTTCTTCCACTTCAGCAGAACCACATTCAGTTTGAGTAAATTGATTTTCCCGAGATTTCATTTGTATTAAGCTCCACCAATCACCCAGGTCTCTTAAAGTAACATAATACATTGCGTAATAAATTTGATGTGCCTATTGAGCTAGTAAAAATGGTTCATTTAATTCAATAATACTTTAATATTTAATATCCATGATTCCATGAGTTGGATGAACACGTAAACCTCTCTCAGTATCCAACCACTAACATTTAAACACCGTTATGTAATTTTTTCCTTGATAACATAGCTCAATAATTTCATCCAGAATGCCATAAAAGTCAACTTCAGTTTCTCTATGGTGTGATCCTCTCAAAAAAACATAACTTTTCATTGTTTTTTTGATTCCCTATATGCACGTTTATGAAATTGAAAACCATTCATGACATATGCATTATTAGATTTAACCATTTTGGATGGTGGGTTACTCAATATACACAATCGCTTATCGTTTTTATCAGCATGTTGAGACACCTGAATTTTTTTAAAATAATTATCAATATAATAAATAGTAAACTGAATTGATAATAAACAATCAATAATTTATGTTACTAGATTTTGAAACCATTGAGAATTTTTTTTGTCTGTGTTCTTCAAGAGAAGATGATGTAATTTGTGGAACTTTTTTCTTAATATGATTATCATATAACCTACATATAAAATAAGTTTACATACTGTAACAGAAATTATTGAATAAGTGATATAAGCACTAATAATAAAAATTCGATCATTTCTTCACAGTTGAGCAGAACATATGTATGAG
This sequence comes from Viscum album, assembly GCA_963277665.1. Taxonomy (NCBI): domain Eukaryota; kingdom Viridiplantae; phylum Streptophyta; class Magnoliopsida; order Santalales; family Viscaceae; genus Viscum; species Viscum album. Next base: position 362,167,641 of record OY728125.1, read on the forward strand.
ATCTGTGATGTTCATCGTCTGAAATCCATCATTCTTGGACTCCACCGTAGCCAATATTTGGCTGATTAGAAACTGATAAATGATTTTCCATTTCATCATTAACATTTCCCTCGTTCCTTACCATGCGGTTTTGCTTTGAGGGATATTCAGATTCAAAATAGTGAGAGCAGAAAATAGAAATTTCCTCTTGCAAATAAGCTTCAACAATTGAGCCTTCACTTGATGCTTTGTTACATAATTTTTTCTTCAATTTATACATGCATCTCTCTAATTGATACATCCATCGAAACTGTACTGGACCTCCACATTTATCTTCATTTAGAAAATGTAATATCAGATGTTCCATTGAGTCAAAGAAAGAAGGTGGAATGATTTTTTCCAGTTTATATATAATTACAGAAACATCTTTTTTCAGTTTTCTTATCTCATCGTAGTCAGTTGTCACTGCAAAAATGTCTCGAATAAATATGATATGTCTGTTATCGATTCCCAAATCATAAAATTCTCCAAACCTCTGAATCAAATCGATATAATTCTTTCCATTATAACATGACAATCATGACTTTTTAATCCAGTAATATGACCATTCTCAACACATCTGTCCAAATTGGAAGCATATCCATCTGGAAGTCTCAAATCTATAATCCACTAACAAAATAAAAAAACGACTATCTTTGGTAGTGTATAAGCTGATTTTGGATTCATTAACCTCTATGATCTGACATTTTCAAATAGTTCAAGTTCTGGTCACCGACAATTTTGGGCAAGATATAATCGTGCTTTTACTGTTTCTTTGGTCTTACCTGGTGTATCCAAAACTGTATGAAATAAATTATCAAAAACGATCTTCTCAATGTGCATGACATCAAACATGGGGTGGACCAACAAATCAGACCAATATGGGAGATCCCAAAAAATTATTTGTTTTATCCAATTGTGTTCTTTCCCAAAGACATGAATATTATTTTGGTTTACTGTTGGCCCAAATATAATTGGATGTAATGAAAATACAAATGATTTTAACTCTGTACCTAAGATCATTTTTGGAGGTTCATCCCTTTCAATTGTGCCTTTTCTGAAATGAGATTTGTTCCATAGAAAAGGATGATCGTTTGGAAGAAATCTGCGATGACAGTCAAAATAGAAAGGTTTTTTCCATCAACGGGAAAAAAAGATTTGTTGCCTTTCATACAGTAAGGACATGATTTCAGACTATGTGTACTCTAGCCAGATAACATGCCATATGCCGAAAATTCACTAATCATCCACATGAATGTAGCTTTCAATGTGAAATTTTGTTTTGCAGTAACATCATATGTACTAACACCATTACTTCACAATGCATTTAACTCATCAATCAACGGTTTCAAATAAACATCAATATTCTTTTTTAGATGTCCTGGGATTAATATGGTCAAAAAGATATAGGGATCCTTCATCAACATCCATGGAGGTAGATTGAACGGAGTTATAAAGACATGCCAACATGAATACTGACTACCATAAGAACCAAACAGACCGAAACCGGAAGTAGAAAGACCCAATTGCATGCTTCAGGCTTCTAAAGCAAAAGATGTATGCAGACGATCAAAATGTTTCCATGAATCATCATGAGATGGATGATTAAAACTTTTACCGGTTTAAATATTGGTTTTGTGCCATGACATCATTGACGCTGTTTTATGAGACATAATAAACATTGTAGCCTGGGTGTAAGGGGGAAATATCTCAACTGTTTTACAGGAATCGATCCAGACTTCCCTGGTTGAGCTTCTTTATACCTCGATTGTTCACATGTTGTAAAACTATCCAACGACTCATTTTCACCAAAATAAAATATCCAATAATTTGCACATGCATAAATATTCTGATAACTAAGGCCTAGATTATGAACCAACCTCTTTCTCTAATAGTAATTTACATGCAACACATTTCCATCAAGTAATAGTGTTTTAACCAAATAAAATATCTGATCAAAATAGTTGTTTGGCATTGCATTATCTGATTTAATAGCCATAAATTTTGTAACCTCTTTAAATTTGCTTATTATGTAACCAGGATATAATGCATCTTCAGAAGACCTCAACAACTCATAAAATTTGGATGGTGCCAACTCATGAGATAAATCAATATCATTTTGAGTTTCAGTTTGTTGAACAGATGGACCTGCAACATCATGTACTACATTTTGGAACTGTGATGGATCTGGAATCAAGTTATTAGTATCTTCTTTGGAATTGTGTTCACTATGTAGATACCAAAAAACATAATTATTTGAAAACCAAACCTCAAGAGATGTCCCCCAACCTTGTCAAATGTGTCAAACATTCTCGGAGCACATTTTTTACAAGGACACTTAATTGTGCCTTCTGAAACATATTCTTGCTTTGATGATTCAAATGCGAGGAAAGCTTCAACACCATCAATATATGCAGGATTTAAACCAGAACCATTTGGATTTCTGTGCGGATTTATCCAAGTGTGATCATTTAATAATGACTGATGTCGACTTCCTTGTTCCATATATTTCTACAAAATATAAAATCATCAGTGTTTTTGAATAAATTGAAATTATAAAAATACTATCTGAAAAAAGAAGATAAATAATTACTACTAATTCTTAATAATTACCATTAATTAAAGGTGACACAATTTACAGTGGGTTGACGGCTACACTTTTGTCTGACGGCTGATTTACTTGCATCTTTCTCACACTGAAATCACAATTAATCATTATACAAGCAGTTTCCATTTACTAATTACAATTGTATCTAATTATTACTAATAAAAAAATTATATTATCAATATTTATGAATTTTATTTAATATTATTAAAATAATAAAAAATTTATAAAATATTAAAATCATTAATATTCGCAATAGGATTTGCTCTATTCTAAACTTTTTCAAATCTCAAAGGGTCACCAATTGTCAGGTCATGCACAATAAAAAGTTTGTGTCATCCATGTCCGATGTAAAATCTATAATTTTTCTTGCATGGTTGATCACCTCACAAGTAGTGTTGTAATAGGACGACCAAAGTAATGTCATTATCGTCTTTAAGAATCATCATTCTCCCTTTACATAGATCATTCTTCCTTACAAATTTAATGGGACATCAGTGTCATTACCTAAAATTTTCAAGGAATAATTGTCTATGTAAAGGGTCATGTGAGATAATTCTTACAGATGAGAAGGTCATGACTTGGGTTGTCCTATTGCAACTCTACTTACACGGTGATCAACCAAGAAAAAAAATTTATATCTAATTATATCTAATTATGACTAATTATGACTAATTATTACTAATTGTGATTAATTATTACTAATTATGATTAATTATGACTAATTATGACTAATTATGACTAATTATGAATAGTTATGAATAATTGTTACTAATTATTAGTAATTATTACTAATTATTACTAATTATATCTAATTATATATAATTATATATAATTATATCTAGATATTACTAATTATATCTAATTATATCTAATTATATCTAATTATAACAAATTATATCTAATTATTACTAATTATTACTAATTATATCTAATTATTACTAATTATTACTAATTATAACCAATTATTACAAATTATTACAAATTATTACTAATTATATATAATTATATTCAATTATTACTAATTATTACTAATTATTATTAATTGTTACTAGTTATATCTAATTATATCTAATTATATCTATTTATTACTAATTATTTCTAATTATTACTAATTATTACTAATTATTACTAATTATATCCAATTATATCTAATTATATATATATATATATATTACTATTTATTTCTAATTATTGCTAATTATTAGTATTTATTAGTAATATTTAGTATTTATTAGTAATTATTAGTAATTATTGCTAATTATTGCTAATTATTTCTAATTATTCCTAATTATTGTTAATTATTACTAATTATTGCTAAATATTACTAATTATTAGAATTTATTCCTAATTATTAGTATTTATTCCTAATTATTACTAATTATTTTTATTCATAACTAATTATTACTAATTATTAGTAACTATTATTATTTATTACTAACTATTACTTTTTTTACTATTTATTACTATTTATTAGTATTAATTAGTATTTATTACAATTTATTACTAACAATTACTAACTATTACAATTTATTACTAATTATTACAATTTATTCCAATTTATTACTAATTATTCCTAATTATTGCTAATTATTCCTAATTATTGCTAATTATTCCTAATTATTACAAATTATTTCTATTTATTTCTAATTATTTTCTAATTGGTTATGATTTTTCCTAATTATTTCTAATTATTGCTAATTATTACAATTAATTTCTATTTAGTGCTAATTATTGCTAATTATTGCTAATTATTGCTAATTATTGCTAATTATTTCTATTTATTGCTAATTATTCGTAATAATTCCTAATTATTAGTATATATTAGTAATTATTACTATTTATTAGTATTTGTTATTAATTACTACTAATTATAGCTAATTATTACTTATTATTGCTAATTGTTGCTAATTATTGCTAATTATTCCTAATTATTGCTAATTATTACTAATTAATAATAAATATTATTAATTTTTACTAAATATTACTAATTATTTGTATTTATTCCTAATTATTAGTAAATATTACTGATTATTAGTATTTATTCGTAATTATTACTAATTATTCATATTTATTACTAATTATTCCTAATTATTACTAATTATTTCTAATTATAACTAATTATTCCTAATTATTAATATTTATTGCTATTTATTGCAATTTATTACTAATTATTGTTATTTATTACTAATTATTGCTAATTATTGCTAATTATTACAAATTATTTTTATCTATTTCTAATTATTGCTAATTATTGCTAATTATGGCTAATTATTGCTAATTATTGCAAATTATTTCAATTTCTTTCTATTTATTGCTAATTATTTCTAATTATTCCAAATTATTGCTAATTATTGCTATTTATTTCTATTTATTGCTAATTATTGCTAATTATTAGTATTTATTAGTAATTATTAGTAATTATTAGTATTTATTACTAATTATTACAATTTATTACTAATTATTACAATTTATTACTAACTATTACAATTTATTACGAATTGTTATTTATTATTCCTAATTTTTGCTAATTTTTGCTAATTGTTGCTAATTATTCCTAATTATTGCTAATAATTCCTAATTATTGCTAATTTTTGCTAATTTTTGCTAATTATTTCTAATTATTGCAAATTATTTATAATTATTGCTAATTATTCCTAATTATTAGTATTTATTGGTAATTATTATAATTTATTCGTAATTATTAGTAATTATTAGTATTTATTACATATTATGACAATTTATTACTATTTATTACAATTTATTGCTAATTATTACAATTTATTACTAACTATTATTAATTATTAATATTTATTGATATTTATTACTAATTGTTGCTAATTATTACTAATTATTTCTAATAGTTCCTAATTATTGCTAATTATTACTAATTATTACTAATTATTAATATATATTCCTAATTATTCGTAATTATTACAAATTATTCCTAATTATTACTAATTATTTCTATTTATTACTATTTATTGATATTTATTATCAATTTTTTTAATTACTACAAATTAATTTTATACATTACTAATTATAATTAATAATTAATAATTACGACTAATTATTAAAAATTAATAATAAAAATTTCTATTTATTAGTAAAATAAATACTAATGACAAAACAATTTAAATTTAATTTAATTACAACTAATCAACAAAAAAAAATTAACATAAAAAATTGAAATAAATAAAAAATTAAAAAAGCATAAATACCTTTAAGATTGATTTTCTATTGATGCAGACAGCTTCACAACTTCTTCGTGAACAAAAAAATTATCTTAGAAAAATTCTCTCTCTAAAACCCGTGTTTAGAGAGAAACATGATCTAAAATTTGAGAGGAATGAGAGGAAAAAACGGATGGTGGTATATCTAGGTTAGATTATTTGCGATGGGATTATTTGCGATGGGATACCCGTCAAAAATAGTATCTTTTGCGACAGGACCTGTCGCAAATACCGACGCCTGCATTAATTACTGTCAGCGGTTTACAAGTTATTTGCGACGTGTCCCATCGCAAATAGTCCCTGCCAACACACCATTTGCGACGGGAAGACATTGGGTCGCAAAAGGCTAAAAACAGCCGCCGATTTTTTGCGACGGACCGCGTTACAAAAGGTGTCTCGTCGGAAAAAAGCTATAAACCGCCACCAGTTATTTGCGATGGGCCCCGTCGCAAATACTTAACTATTTGTGACGGTGGGAGCCCATCGTCGCAAATAACCTTCCCGCAGTTTGGCGCGCTATCCTCGCCAAACTATTTGCAATGGGATATGAAATCCCGTCGCAAATAGTTGGTTATTTGCGACGGGTCGTTACCCCCATCACAAATAACCTCTTGCACGTACCTTTTGCAATGGGATTTATTCCCGTCGCAAAAGGCCCTTCGCAAGAATCCGTTTTTCCCGTAGTGAAGTACACACACACACACCCAAACAAGTTCTCCACACTGAAAATGAAAAAAAAATATAACTAAAAAAACTATGTGGAAGTACAACTAATATTAGTGGGCTAGAATACAAACCCAAAAAAAGAACTGAAAACAACAAAGTACAAAAAGGAATCTATGATGGCCATATGTGAAAAAACTCACCTGATTGTGAGAGTAGTGCATCTACTAGAAGCCGAAATAGAACTTACTATGCACCCAGTCCAACTGGGCCCCACTTGGTCATATGCCTCCAAGTCCACCGTATTAGCGTCCATCAGTCCCATCTCCTTGAGCACCTCTTGGTCCTAGCCCACCAATGTCTTTGTCAAAACGTTCATCGTCTACACCGGACACAACACATGAAGGCAAAGCCCGTAAAGGGGTGTGTAAAATAAATATCATTAGGGACCCCAAAATAAAAAAGAAAAGACCACACAACAATCATCAATGTAAAGAACAAAGCACAAGACAGCTCACACGAGGTATACATTTAAGGTAGTGATAAAAGAATCATCAGTCACATCATCAAACACCTAGGATGCTGGATAAATCCTCTTATATTGAGTACAATGGGCATATCAAGTCACATAAAAGTGATTCCCACTATCTTTGGACGGCTTAGGTACACCTCCTCATCGCGTAATGTGGGCCTGCAAAGTTACATATAAGTGATTCCAACTAATCATGGCCAACTCAGGTACTCATCCTTGTCGCATACCATGGGCCTACAAAGTCACATCGAAGTGACTCTCACTATGGGCATGAAACACCACACAAAAGAACTTCCCACGAGGCTTTAGTCGAATCTCACAAAGTTAATGTGAGAAGTATTTAGGTCTAAGCCAACATCAGGGTTCTATACATATCGCACCTGGGGGAACCTCTCCTCATGACATTCATCTCATCTTAACATCCCTGAAATCCTCCCCATGGAATTCAAAAAGATCCCTCTCTTCATGTGGGTCCCAATTCCACAAACGGCTCATTGATTGGATGCACAGTTTGCATGATACATGCATTTTAGTAAACATGGACCAGTTTTGTCTAGGTCCTGTCCAACCCGGTCAGGCCGACTTGACCGTCCTGGCCCAGGGGGTCCCATATACCACAGTTTAGTTCTGATTGACTCTACTTGACACGATTTGTGTATGGGTCGGTTCGGTCTTTCCAGGCCTAATGGGCCTCACTGGACCCAGTCTGGTCTTGCTGAGGGTCCAATCTGTCTGGTCGCCTAGCCTGAAGGGCATGGTTATGTGCTGCCGGCGTGGGTCTGACAAGATGGATGCGGGTCTGGTTCATCGGTGTGAGTCCAGCCTGCTAGGTGTGGGACAGGCCCATTGGGCCATGGGACCATCCCGACCCATTGACTGGGGGCTTGGTCAGCCAGCTGAGGCCCCATCTTCTAGAGGCGGACCAGCAGTGCGCCTAGCCAGGATGTGACATCCCACTGTGTCTGACTCACTATTTCTCCACAGGATGCCACATGGCCTCCCTCCTTCCATGGCCCAACTACCGTGGTGCCATCTCATCTAGGTGGACTAGACGTAGGCCACCCCCCCACACGGCACTCGCCTGGTGCCTCGTTGCCCCTCAGATGTCGCGGTTGGGCGGCCCCGACATCCTTCCATTGTGGCACGCCGATTCGCATGCCGCCTTTCTCCAGCAAGGTCAGTAAGGGATTCCCACCTCCTCTTCTATGCCACCAGTTGGTGTTTCCCCCTCCACGGGGCCGGTGTGGTCATGCCTCCGCACTGGTGGTTCCACACTGGCCGCGTCTTCTTCAGGCCACCAAAGTTGCTCTATTGGTCTGTTTTATGATCCATCTACGCCTATGGCCCTCTCGGACCGCCGCCGACACCACGATGGTCTCAGATGTGCCTTGCCACCACTTTGTAAAATCCGTTCACAAGGAGCGCACATGCGGAGGGGTCCGAGCCTTTGATTGTGTCATCATGCACCCTCCTCCTTAAAAGTTTTATAACCAGGGAGGCTCGGAGGAGATGTTCAATCATAGTAAAATATAATATAATCTTAGATAAATAATCCCTTAATTATAGTTACCCTCTCACATAAATTCATGATTCACTGATCAAACTATTTATGGGTTGATCAGCATTCTTTCTTTCTAGAAAAGAAGAGGGGGAAATTAAAAAAATAAAACAAACCCTGCCTCTTTGACAATCGTTACCGCAACATTAATTCCCCAAGGATTCAAGACCTCAATGTCATTCATCAATTCTGGTTCCATTAATAGAGGTGCATTGAATATGTTTGAATTTCCTCGCCATTTTTTATTTTTCATTAGAATGGATGTTCGTCGAAGGTTCGTCAGAGAATACCCACAGTTTAATTCCTCGTTTGACCATCATGACAAAAGAATAAAAGGAAAACATGTCGCATCATTTCTGTTATAAAGAAACATTGATTCGTTACATAGATTCATTTATAAAACAACATCGCTGTTATGGTTTATTAAAGCATTGTTACACTAAGAGTTAACAAACCATTAATTAGCCTCATCTATGCACCTCATCGCTACACTACAACATTGCCATGTGCAACTCAACGGATTAGAAAAGAAAAGAAAATTACTTCTTAATTTTATTTTATTATTTTTCAAAAAGGATCAAAATTAACTTTTCTGTTCAACCCTTACCGTCTGATGTTAAGACATTACTAGGAAAATCACAGCTTTATGATTTCCATGGTGCCCTCATATTTTTGATTCAAGCGTCGTTTCAAATGTTAGAAAACCACGCTTAGATGTTTACTTAAGTGTACATAAAAAAGATTAAAATTTCATTCTGGGCTCACCGGGCATTAGAATCACTTGCTGTCAAAGTAGGTGGTTTTAGAATAATTTCATAATATTTTACAAAAAATTACACAGAAATTCCAAGAAATTACATTTTCCCCACCATAGGGATTTATTCCCCAGAAATCCAAAACAAAAACTAATCAAACATAGGGGCTAATGAGCACAAATATGATCCTCCTACTCCCATGTGATCTCCTAGAGATTATCAGGTTTCCAAAGAACTTGTACTATAAAAATATACCACCCATGTAGGACCCGATCCTTTTAATCTTCTATATCACCTGAGAGATCCATAAATGACTTCCCATAGAAAGTGTGCATTTCTCCCTAGTTGATGCCATGAGATGGATCATGCACGTACCTCTTCATCTGTGACACATGGAAAAAAACATGAACTAGTGCATATGTGGGGGAAACTCTAGGTGGTATGCCACCTCCCCAACATTACTTAGGATCTGAAAAGCTATATCAAACCTCGGAGATAGCTTGCGTCCCCAGGAATATCTCTTCAATCCTCATTGGGCGAAGACCTGAAGGAATACATTTTCTCCCTCCTAAAACTACATGGGTCTCTATCTATTTTCAACATAAGAATTATGCCTACTTTGGGAAGTCCATATCTACTCCTGGATGATCTACACCATCTCAGTGGTAGCTTGTAAAAACTCCAATCCAATGAGTGTTGACTCCCCTATTATGGTCCAGCATAGGGGGGATCTACAAGACCACTCATACGAGGCCTCAAACGGTGCCATGCCAATAGGGGAGTGGCAGCTGTTGTTGAATTAAAAATCCACCAATGAAAGTTGGTCCTCCAAACATCAACCAAAATCTAGGATGCAAGCATGTCGCCTGTCCTCCAAGGACTGTATAGTCCACTCTATCTGATCATCCGTCTTGGGATGAAAGTTTATGCTCAAGTGCAGCTACGTCTAGAATGCCTCCAATAATCCCATCCACAAATGGGATGTAAAGCGACCATCACAATCTAAGATGATCGTCGAAGGCTCCCCAAGAATCTGCACTATCTCCCAGATGCAGAGGAGTCCCAATCCCTCTACTTTCCCCTGCTCTCGGATGGGTAGGATGTTATCCAACTAGGTGAGTCATTCAATGATCACCCCGATAGAGTCATGGACTATGGATGCGTGTGGTATCCATGTCACAAATTCAATCTAGATACTATCCCATTTTGACTATTCTACCTTGAGTGGCTGGTCCATGCCTGCTATAACCTAATGCTTGTCCTCCGCTTGCTGACACGTGAGTCATCGTGAAATGAACTCATCCATGACCTTCTTTATCCATGTCCACCAGTACTGACGTCAGAGGTCTTGGTTTATCTTTTACACTCTAGGATGTACCGCTAAGGGGGAGGTATGGAACTCTCTCAACACCTCCTCCAACAAAATAACGTGCACTATAGTGCACCCTCTGAAAAGGATGATGTTCTCCCCACCTATCTAAAATCCATCAGGAGCCCGTCCTGAGGATAACTGAGCACATAGGGCCTCACGGTCAACATTCACCCTCTATGACTTTTTGAGTTGCACATAACTGCTATGTCGCCTCACTCAGGAGCTGCAAACTGGTCCTCCTGCAGAGTCAGTATGCCCCCATGTTCCACTTCCTAGGAGTATAGACTATCTCAAAGTCATAGTGGTGTAATAACAATATCCATAGCACTGTCTTAGGTTCAATTCATTCTAGGAGAACATATACCTGATGCTCTTGAGGTTGGAGTAAACTATAAACCTTTCACCCATCAGTTAGTTCCACCACATCTTCAAGTCAATGACCAGTACTGAAAACTCCAGGTTATGGGTTGAGTTGTTCTGCTCAAGATGTCCCAACTATCATGAGCCTCAGGTGATCACTGCTCTCTCCTGCAACAGGACACAACCCACTCTGATCCCAGATGCATCTCATTAAACTACATACCCAATTCCCTCCTCTGGAAGTATCATGATTGGTGCACTAGTGTGTCTCTGCCTATGGTCTTAGATTCTATTTTAACAAATGTTTTTCCTCACAATGTGTTGTCCCTTCCATGTCAAGGTCGATAAGGGTGTTGTTACTCTGGAAAAGTTTGACAAAAACCCATGAAAGTAACCTTCCATCCCCAAGATGGTCTTCACCTCATTCATGCTCTTGGGACTCTCCCAAGAAGACACCACCTCTATTTTTTCTGGATCTACTGAAACTCCAACCATTGAAATGACATTTCATAGAAAGTGTAATTCTTCAATCCAAAACTTACACTTCTAGTGATTTCTATAAAGCTGGTGCTCTCAGAGTGTATCCATTACTATCTGAAGGTGTCTGGTGGGCTCTTCCTCTAATGCTGAGTACACCATGATGTCATCAATGAAGACCACAACAAACCAGTTAGGGTGAGCCTGGAAGATTATGTTCATGAGTCCCATAAACACTTATAGGGTGTTGGTAACATTTAAAGGAATCACCAGTAACTCGTGGTGGTCATACTGGAATTTGAAGGCTATCTTCGATACATCCTCATCTCATACCCCAATCTGGTGATAACATGATCTGAGTTATATCATTGAGAAACACTTCACCCCCTTTAGATGGTCGAAGAGATCATCTATTTTTGGCAAGGGATAGATTTTATTCACAGTAACCATGTTCAGGCGTCAGATGTCCACACAAAAGATCAAACTCCATTCTGCCTTATTGTTAAAAAGAATCAGGGTAACCCAAGGTGAAACGTAGGGCCTTATGAGCCCCTTCTCTCGCAAGTCCTCTAGCTGTACCCTCAGCTTGTGAAGTTCCGCGAGAGACATCCCATATGCTGATGTGGATATTAGTGAATTCTTGGTGTACAGGTCGATGAAAATGTATACCTACCTACATGGAGGTAGTCCTCGAACATCCTCAAGAATAACATCCGTGTACTTGTCCACCACTGCAGGAAAGCTTCGACTCCTCTCATCCACTTTACCGAGGGTGAGTCTATCCAAATTTTGAGTGATTGGCTCCACACGTTTCAAAGAATGTTCGTACTGTGCATAAAGGGTTTTCATCTCACCATTAATAGAAAACCTTGTCCCATCTCCATAGAGACACGACACTGTACACATAAAATAGTCAATTTGAGGATAGACTCCAGATAACCATCCCATACCCAAGATGACAACGTAGTGCCTCGATACTACTATTAGGAGATCCTAGCCAAAGCTCTCACCTCCTATGTTAAGCTCACACTTCCAGCACGAGGGTTTAATCCTCGAATACCCTACCTCAAGAGTCTCTATCTATAAAGAACGAGCCATTGGCTCCACTGGACTTTTTGACCTCCGAACGAGAGATATTGAAAGGAAGGAGTGACTTAAACTTATGTCTATATGAACTGAAGCTAGGGTGGAGAAGATATAGATCATACCTCAAATCATCTCTAGAGAACCGTCGTAATATGCCTCTGATGCCTGAAGTTGTTATTTACCCTACCTACCTACTCCCTAAGGTTGGGGTAGACCTCTGGGGGTGGTAGTAGTAACACCAAAAATTGTTTCCCACTGTATGCTACTTGGTCAGCTCCCCTATCACATTGGATGCCCTGTAGACCTCCCCAATCGAACTGTTTCCTCTGCCTCGACAGATCATTGACCATCTTCTTGTCATCTGTACGACGGTTCAGGTAGTTAGGGACAATTTGTTCCTACCTTCCACACAAGAAGAAAATCCTGGTACGCAGCTGGCTCCCTATGGTCTGGGAGCCCCGTACTGCCAAAACTGAGTCATGAGGTCATCATATGAAATACTTAGCCTACATGGTCCCTCAAATTTATTGTTTATTTCCTACTGAAGAATCTTCTACCTGGGTTTTGAGGGTACCTCTAGCTATGGGAACCTACCCCACCAAACATTTCCCTACTAGAAGAGCTTCCTCTAGAACCCAAGCCAGAGTAGGGATGTTGAGAGACACCATTGATGCCCTGATCTCCCACCTAGGTCCCATCTAAAAGGACCCAACACTGAAGAAATTTTCTCGTACGATATTTGTTGAGTTGTGAGATATATTGGTAGAACTCGTTGAGTACTCCAACACTGTCATGTTGCCCTACTATAGGTGAAGAAACTCTTAAATGCGCACAGAGTACAAGGTCAATGGGAAAAATCCTTCCAGAAAATCTTCTCTATGTCTACCGAGGTGAGGGTTGACTCATCATGAATCTGGGTGGTTATTATCCACAATCTCTTTACTGAGACCTGTAGAATGATAGCTTCTACAATAGTCATATGGTAAAGCGGTGTCATCACTAAGTGGAAGAACTACACCGATGCCTCCAACTAGTCCTCAGTGACCTGAAGATTTGTCTCCCCAATGAACATAGGATGTCTCTATCTCTAAAACTCTTGCAAGTAAGTATTTCTAGGCACTTCCTCTTCTGGAACTGCCAAAAATAGATGTTGACCATCGGATTGCGGTAGCACTGGTGCACAACCCGATGGGTCCATCTCGAGAACTGGTGCCTGAACCGACGCCTCATCTCTAGGAGTGATGTCCATAGGATAACATATCAGAACCCTAGCTGGTTGTCTATATGAAGGAATCTAGAAATATATCAAGATGTACAATTGTAAAATGATTTCACCCAATTAGTTGACTCATATTCAAGAAAATCATAAGATGAAACATATGCAACCAGTTTTTTTGTATAGAGACGAAAATATAAATTCACGGTCCTGGTGTATGGATATGTCAGTTGCCGCACCAACATTACACTCCCTAAATCTAGAGGTTGGACTCAAAACAATAAACACATTTTCCCCAAAACAAAACACCGACACCCAGTCATTTTGTTCGGACCGAACCCTAATTTGATACCACTTTTTCATGAATCGTTTTTTGAGGACCATGTTTTAACTACCCAAAGCTCGCCTCCCAAACGCCTGGGGCAAGCGACCTACGCCGAAGGCGTTAACCTACAAGTGGGAGGAATTTTACTCAATACATATACACAAAAACAGTCTACTAACCAAGTTCCACTGGCTAAAAAGGAAACAAATATCACTAATAAAAATATGATAACATGTATAACTAATATAAGTGAGCCAAAATAAAAACCCAACTAAAGAACTAATAACTGAAATGTACAAAACGAAAACTCTAATGGCTATCTGTTGAATTCCTCACCTGATCGTGAGAGTTGTGTAACTACTGGAAACCGATGTAGAAAGTCATGTCCTCCTAGTCCTACTAGGCCCCACCTAGTCCTAGTCCACCATTTCCACCATTATAGCCTCCATTAGTCTCATCTCCCAGAGCATCTATGGGTCCTGGTCCACCATGTCTCTGTCAAAAAATCGATCATCAACACCAAACACAACCCATGTGGTTGAAACCCATGAAGGTATAGTAAAACAATAATCAATAAGGACCCCAAAACCAAAAGGAAATACCGCACAGTAATCCTCAAAGTAAGGCACGAAGCACAAAATAGCTCACGCCATGTATAAATTTAGGCGAGAGATAGAAGATTCATTAGTCACGTAATTTAACACCTCAACTACTGGATAACTTCTCCTTTATCAAATAATGTGGGAATACCATGTCACATATTTGTGCTTCCCACTGACCTTGGACTGGTTCGACACACCTACTTATTACGTATTGTGGGCTTGCAAAGTCACACAGAAGTGATTCCCACTAATCTTGTCCAACTAAGGTACACCTCCTTTTCACATACCATGGGCCTACAAAGTCACATAAAAGTGACTCCCCCCGTGTTCCTACAAGGAAACATAAAATATATTTCAATTTGGTTGTAGTTGAGTTTCACCTTGTCAAAATTGAATGGTCTTCAGGTCTCAACCAACCGAAAGGTTCCATAAATAGGGAACCTGGGACAAGTGATACTCATGAAATTCATCACCTCTAAAATTCCATTAATGACCCCTCAAGGCATTCTAAAAGATCTGATTTGTAGAGTGGGTCCCAATGCCGCAAATGTCTCATCAATCAGATGTGCAGTTAACAAGATATGGTTGTTTTAATAAACAGGGGCCCGTTGCGTTACGGTTGAGTCCAACTTAGTTGAACATACCCAAACAACCCGGATCGAGGGCTCCACATACCCTATTTTAGTTCTGACTAACTAGACTTGACCCCGTTCAGTTCTAGGTCGTTTCAGTCTGGCCTGGCCAGTGGGCCTGGCCAGTGGGCCTCACTGGACTCGGTCCGGTTTGGATGAGGGTCAAGCTCACGAGGTCCCCTGATTACCATGTCTTGCCCAACTTGACCCAAAGGGCATGGGTCTGGGCTGCCAATGCAGATTCGGCTTACTGGGCCATGGGTCTGGCCCGTTGGCATGGGTCCATCCCGTCGACACTGGTTTGGCCCGTCGATGCGTGTCAGGACCAATGGTGCGAATCTGGCCAAATGGGTGCGGGACCGTCCTTCTGGGATGTGGGATAATCATGACCTCATGGTTAGGGCCTTGGCCTGCCTGCTCAGTCCTGGCCCGCTTCAGTTAGACCAGCGTCGTGATTCTTCGGGATGCGGCATCCGGCCGTGGGTGGCTCCATGCTACCTTGCGGGACGCGACATGGCCTCCCTCCTTCTACCGTCGAGGGACTGTGGCACCAACTTGTTCAAGTGGTTCGTACATGGGACACCCCTCTACGCGGTGCCCTCCGTGGACCGTGTCCCCCCATGGTGCCAGTTGGTGTCGTCCTTCCACGTGGCTGGTGTGGGCCAGTCGTCGCCACCATGCTAGAGGCACGTTTCATTGGTCACCAGAGTTGATCTGGTGGTCTGTTTTCTAATATGTTTTAGCCTACAAGCCTCTCGGGTTGCCTCCATCACCACTATGGTCACAAATTCACTTTTCCGCCACTTTGGAAAATTTGTTCACAAGGAGCATACATGAGAAGGGGTTCGGGCCATTGTTCATGTCAGCTCAAGCCCTTTGCATTAGATGTTTTAAAACTGGGGATTCTTGGGGAAGATGTTCTATCATAGTTAATGATAAAATAATCCCAGATAAAGAATCACCCAATTAGAGTTACCCTCTTTGACAAACACATAATTCACAGATCAACCTCTTCTTGGGTTGATCCGCATTCATTTATTCTAGAAAATAACTTGGAAAAACCTTAAAAAATAAATCAATCCCTACCTTTTTATTTTCATTTCCACATAGTTACGTCCTCAAGGGTTCAAGAAATCGACAACGTTCATCGCTTGTGGCTCCATTCTTCGAGGTGCATTAATGTTGTTCGACATTTGATGGAGTTCATTGGTCTTCATTGGAGAGGATGTTTTTTGGAGAATCCTTAGATAATCCTCACAGTTTAATTCTTTATTCCATCAATGCGTCAACCAAAACAAAAGGAAGACATGTCCTTATATTTCTATTACGCTATTTAATTTATGAAACAACTTCATTGTGACATGTCATTAAAGCATCATTATTCTATGAGTTAATGAGAGATTAACAAGCCTCATCAATACAACTTGTCACTGCACTACAACGTTCTATTATGCTACTCAACCAATGAGAAAAGAGAAGAAAATAACTTCTTAAATATATTTTATTATTTTTCAAAAATTCAAAAAATTGAATTTTCTGTTTGACCCTTGTCGGTCGATGTTAAGTCCTTTCTAGGAGAATCCCGACATTTTTAAACCAATGGTGGCCCCAGATTTTCGATCCGAGCAGTAGTTCAAAATTTAGAAAAACTCGCTCGCACATTTATATAATTATACTTAAAAATGTTCAAAATCCCTTTCACTGCTCCCCGAGCCTCGGAATCACAATATGTCAAAGCAGGTGGTCTCAGAATAATTCCATATAACTAAAAAAATTACTCTGATTTTCCAAGACGTTACAATCACATAGGCTTTTACTCTAAATTCTCAAGCCACTCTTCAATACATTTGCTAGAAACTATTGGGTTTTTCAGTTTCAAGGTTTCTCCTCTTCCATTTAGATTCAAAAAATAAATATAGAGATATAATCCAAACAATTTTCTATGTCTCGGTAAGGGTATCCTAGTTAGAAAGACTAGTTTCTATACTTTGAGTGATGTTAACTATACTATTGTTTTGGATTTATTTTTATTTTGATATGATATGTGATACATTATTTTATTTCATTTCTTTCATATAGGTGATATTATTTGATATTATTTTACTTATATTATTTTGGTATATAGAAAAAATGTGAAAACATTTTTTTCTACTCGTATATATAATGATATAATGATTATCATTTGTTATAATATTTAAAGTTGAGCATTTAAATATTGTTGTATTGATACAGGATATAGAGAAACTTATTAGAATCCAACTATTCATTTTTTATCTCACACCCTATTAACCCCTTTTGTGGTGCGTAGAACCTTGTTATGCCATTAAATTAAGGGAATGGAATGGTATTGCAACTTTGTTGTGATGTTTCTATTAATTGAGTTTGGGTTGCTTGTGGTTATATTGTGGGGCTTTATATATTCTATCACAAGGAGTATTTTTTATGATTTTAGTTATCCTTTTCATTTTGTATTTTTTCATATAGAATTTTAAGATAATTTTGAGTTATATCACTTCATATGTTTCCTTTTTTTTATTACACATATTTTTTATTTTACCCTCTAATTGTTTCTCCCCATAATGTATATATTTATGTGTGTGTGTGTGTCATATTTTCTACTTAATTTTGGGATAAATCTTTCCCTCTGGTAAATATTGATTCTCGAGTTCTATTCACCAGCTCATGGGGATCCGAAATTCCCTTTGGAAAAGTGATGGTTTGGGTCCGATATCAGTTTGAAGGGGAATCCAGTTCGAGTTTTTCACCTTCATATTTTTTGAAATTCCAAAAAAATAAACCTTAATGAGGACCCAACTTCATCACCCGCACATAGAACATGATTCCTTCATTAAATTCATGAATCTCGACTCATTTCATATCTCTCAAAGCCTTGATTGAGTTTTTTTATCTTCTAATCCAATGAATGACGTAGAAATCCTTAATTATGAAGTAAGTCATATCTAGGGGTGAATTTATAAATTAAAGAACATAATTCATAAACATTTTACCCAACTAACTTTTGGTCACCACCCATTTTAAATACCACTCTATACTATAGTGATGTTTTATTAATGCAATTATTCTTCTTGTGATATGATATTAAAATTATCTAACTCAGTATTTGAAGTCATTCATTAGAATAAAAATATTATGTTCAATTTTGTTGAACAACAAATATAAAAAATGATATACTAACGATAAATTTTACAACAAGAACATGTACCATGAAAATAATATTAATAATATTTGATAGTAAATTTTATATTACATTATGAAAATGGGTTTTAATGTTGAAAACAACAAATGTTCAATATAATGTAATTTTTTAATCTATAAATTACACAAAAAGTGTTTATCATTGATTAAATTATCCCAAAACATACCCATATCAACATGTAATTGAATATGGGACTACAAGAATAATTCAAAAATAATTATTCTACTACCTTGAATAATCTAAGAATAATTAACATTGTTTTGATGATTTAATATCATACCATAATTGTGAATATTCTATGAGAAAACCAAAATTATTAACATATGGTTATTAGAATAATCTATAACTGATTAATATTAGTGTAATGAACAATTAGAATTTAAGTGTATAAATGGTAACATATAAATTTTGTTTGGAAATAAAAAGTTATAACGTCTATTTTTTATATAGTAGATTTTGTTGATTTTGTGGATATATGAACAAAAGGTGAGGGTTTCCTTTTTAATATCAACATTTATTCATGATTTGTTATGAATAAAATTCTAAATGGGGAAATTGAATACTATTTTCATTAAAAACATATATATATATATTTAATATTTCTATTTCTATTGTCATCATTCATTCTTATCAATTGAAAACCCATTAGGTTAGAATTCAACAAAAATGTTTCTTTAAATAGTTACTAACCATATCAATTATTTTCAATCATGAATTATTCTAATCAATGTTAATTGTATTCATATTTATTCATCAAATTTATTCTCTATATTTTATTTAATCTTTAAATAATTTTTATATGATGTATTAATTTTATTACTTATCTTTTGAATAAATGTTTTTAATGGTTTCCAAACAAATTAGTTTCCATTTCATTTACTTTATTCAAAAAATTGTCAAAAATATTCATTTCTAACACTTCCCACTTGAGATTTTCTTAACTACTATATCTAATTTTTAAGGAAATTTCTCTCAAATATTTGATGGCTTTTGAAGATTAATTTTTTAACCCCATGTTTAATAAATTTTTAATTTTATATAAATTATATTAAAAAATAAATGTCATTTATTCTTAATTTTCCAATTTATTTTTTAATAATTCTATGGGGTTTAAAAAAAATTATAATATACTGATATTATTGTTATCCACCATTTGGAATGTGAATTATTATTACATCCACCTTCTTCTATGTTATGGTTTATGGTCATGTTTTGTAAGAATCATTATAGAATTATCAATTATTATTTATGAAATAAGGGAATTATGATATTTTTGATGTTCATCTAGAAGACATATGCCTTTTTATCACCATTTGAATTGTTGTTCAGATATTCTTATACCATGAATTATGTAATTATTTATATCTCCAATGATAGGTGTAACATCCTAGGTAAATAAAGATTATGAAATTTTCGTATTTATTAATAATTGTGAATTAAATATTAATTTTACTTTAAAGGGTTATGTTCGATAGCTTACCCGATACGTAACAAACGAGTTTCTTTGAAATCTTGCGTTGCAAACTAATAATATAATAATATTATTTTAAATAGTAGTTTACACCAAGACATTGTAATGGTGTGAACAAGTAGAACTAACTAAAATAAGATTATACATGTTTGTTAAATGTTTTTACATTTATCCAATAAATATTAGAGGCTTAAAATGTGAATGAATCCAATTTTAAGCATAAATATTCTAATATTTTTTAAAAGGTCGATTAACCGCCTTTTGATGGAGAACACTTTTTAAATATACTTTTTTTTCAATTTTATATTTTATAAAAAATAAAATCCTTCTTTATAATCAAGACATCAAAATTTACTTTGTGTAAATTTTTGGTATTTTTCCGTTAAAGTTCATTTTTTAATGAATATCGAAAAATGTTGTATTTTAGTTTAAAAAAATATTTTAATCTAATTTATTTATATGGTTAGATTATATTTTTAATTGGTTTTATATTTTAATTAAAATATATTTTTACCATTTAATTCAATGGTGGTCATTGGAATTAATTGCACTTTTAAATTGAACATAAACAAGTGTCAATCTTTTGATAGATATTGTTTCTTAAAAACACGCTATTTGTTTTAACAGTGGGAAGTAATTATAAAATTAATTAATGCAGCTTCTATATTTTGAATTTGGTAAAATGGACGTCATTTTTTAATTCAGAATATTAAATATATCTTTGGTGATTTTTTGGTATTTTTATTAAAATATCAATTTTGATGAATAGTGAAACCACTAATTAGTAGTTAAAAACAAATTTTTTCGTTTAAATGAAAATTTTCCACTTCTGTGAATTGAATTTAAAAAATCTGACATACATGGGTGTCATTAGTAAGTAAAATGTGGTTCAATGGGATGGAAGTTTTTTTTGGTGAATAGTAACTTTTGAGTTTTAATAACCGCGATTAAAGTTAATTAGGGTAATTTAAGGTAAAAATAATATTATAAAAATATAAAAATACCTTTACACTTGTCCTAACTTTATTGGATGATTCATGTATGGCCAAGACAATCCATGGGTAAATTTGGGGGGACCCATGGATCCACTTGGGTATGATAATGACATTTATAACTTTTTATTTAAAGTAAAAATAAAAATGTCACGAACATGTATTGTTTTACTAAAACAAATTACATGGGTTATATAAATTTTCTTATTGACTATAAATATTAATTAGAATGATAAAAATAGTTCATACATGATGGTAATTTTTTTTACAATTTTTAGACATCAAATACATAAAATTACTTATGACACAATGATGACGCAATGTTTACGACATTAATGAATGATTTAAATAAATAAGAAGATAATGTATAAAATAATATCCATCACTTGTCGAATTCTTATTGGATGATTTTATTTAGAACATGTGACTCCTTATATTTGACTTTAATTATTTTTGGACCTTTAGAAACCAAAAATCATTATATAATAAAATAATATTTTCAATTTTTCCAAAAGAGACCCTTCTCTCCCTTATAAAAAAAACCCACTTCCTACCCCTTTATCACACTTCTCAATACCTTTGTCTCATCCAAACTCTACTAAAATAATCTCACAATATCCCTCTCTTAATTCTAGAATCCTTAAATTATGTAGAAATCACTTCAAGAAACAATTTTGGTTCAAGAAAAAGGGAGTTACCCGATTTAAAGGTAATGTCTTCTCTTATATTATTTTGTTTTATTTTGCTTCTCCAAACCCCTAAACTCTTTTTATTCCTTTATTTTCTATCAAAACCAGTATCATAAATATACTATTATGTTTTTATGATATGTATTAGAGTTACACTAATACACACCTTAATCTAATGGGTGAAGAACATATTGTTTCTGTGGACGACGAACTACTTCCACACGAAACAATGATTGTGCAATTATATCCTACTCGCTCTCATGGTGGACATTAAGACATCACTATATTTATATATGACATATATATTATTTTTATGTTTTCCTTATTATTCTATATTTTTTTAATTCATTCCGTTACGGTTTCCATAATAGGTAAATGCAATAATTTCATTTTAGGAAGTGCGGACTACCGCCCCCTCAAAGTGATATGACTCGTTCATGCCATATGTGGAACGTATAAAGGATATAATTTATTAACTTTTGTAAGATATATAAAACAAATATTATAATGAAATTATAATATACCTATGAATCACTATGTTTTCATTTCATTAAAATATGAAATAGAAATAAAAGTAGTGTTCATGCTTACGTACGGCTTACCGTCTCCAAGAACAGTGCATTTCATTTCTTATCTCCAAATGTTATATAATATTATAAATACATATATATACTGGATATATATGATATATATGACATCTAAAGGATTAATATAATTATGGAGATAATGGAATTCTGACCACATGGACAATTTATAATTATATCAAGTTCATTTTTGACTCAAGTTCTGAACATCGACAAAATGTCCATTATGAACACAAATAATTAAATAATTGGTATAGAAAGGTAAAAATTGATATAAAATGAATAATAAAATTGAAAATTATTACTATGAAAGTAGAAATGAATTTATGTTTATCATTCAGGAAGAACAAGGAACATACGAGCGATTCAAGTCAAACTCGTGGTAAGGGATATTTTATCTCACTTTTAATTATGTGATATTTCCATTGCTTGCACTTAATTATTTAATGTGGTGAATTGTGTACTAACATTTGATATATATTATAATGATTCTGTTTATATTCATGGTATTCTGTGATTCATTGCGTTCTTTTTATATTTTGGTCATACGACTCGATTTATTACAATGAGGTAAAGGGTTTTTATCTCACATTTTATTCCCGTGAGATTCATGCTATATTTGTCACTATTTCCTTTGAGTGGTGTATGTACTACCCTTGATTCTACTCATTTTTTAATATACATTCATTTATGTGTATTTACATCAACACTTTATGGTCCTTCTTTCATATGATGTATGTTTCGTAAGTTACCAAATCGGTAAGGGAACCTTTCACCCTCTTCTTTTTAAAAGACTTATTTTTGTTATGTCTTTTAGTTTACATCTTATTATTCTGGGATATGTTTTTATATATCCTTATTGATGTAAATTTTATGTCCAAGTGATGAGATACAATTTTATCACTCATCAACTAATTTTGTGAATTTTAATGTGATGTCATTAGGATGTCGAATTTTTGTAAGGGAAATTCTTAACCCAATTACAATTATTTGGGTTAAACCTCTACTTATTGATTTTGTCATGCTATGAATATGTGTAAATGAACTATAATTGTTTTACAATTAATATTCACTTATATTGGGTGTATTTATATTTGTCACGCATGATTCTGCCATTTATTTATCCTTAATCTAAGGACACCGTCTTTGTATGGGACTTCGTCTCAATCTCCTTCATTGAGGCATATTTTTTTAATACAAGAATTTATTTTATATGTTTTATAAACACATTTGAATTTACATTTCATTCAAAGGGAATATTTTTCTATGAAGTGTTTTACTAAATGACAAAAAGGAATGTTTCTATTAATGTACGCGGTAACAATGACCTTTTCGCTGCTGCGAGTACTACTTGATCTTCGGCTTCCTTAACAAGTTGTAATGTTTTTGAAAGGCAAATAAATACCATATAATCTATTATGTATTTGGGTATTGAAAGTGGTTTTGATAATGGATTTGTTATGTCAATATATTTAAGTGATATATTGTGATTGAAATATAGAAATTTTTTCATTCCTTTATATTTGTTGTATGTGTTATGATTTTATAAGGGTACATGGACATTTGAAGGGTGGTTATGTGATAAAACATATGATGGGTGGTGCCGTGATAAAATAGGACGGGTGGTTACGTTATAACCTCTAGTGCATTGGGTATGGAATGCGGTCGTATGGCTATTCCATTTAGTGACTTGTGTGGAAGTTGACCATATGGTTATTCCATTTAAGTATGTTTATGTCCCAAGTTACCTTTATATGTTATGTGTTATTTATATGGGTTTTATGGTGATATTTTGGTTAAAAAAAGGGTAAGTAATGATATTTTATTCAATGAAGAGTATTTACTACATTATAATGGTGAAAAGTATTACTTATGATTAAGTATTCATGGTTTTCTTATTTTTTTGAAAAACTAACAGTTTCCTTCTTTGTGTATACCTTACTGAGCTTTTTATGCTCATCCCAAGTTTATGAAATGTTTTCCATAGGACTTAAAGATGAATATGGTCAAGCATGGCATCAAGGAAAGGCATGTTATCTAAAACATCGAACTACATGTTTCTCTTTAAGAGGTTTTATTTTATGAAAAAATGGAAACTGAGTAGAAGTGTCTACTTTGTATAATCTTTTGAGATGTAATAGTTATGTCCTAATTCTATGAAACTCTAAACCTGAAAATATTCTCAATGTTAATTATTCATTTAATTAAAGATTATGTAATGTTTTAAGGCCAGGACCTTATAATAGGAATGAAAGAAAGTTGTTATACCCATTTCCACAATGTAATGAGATATGAGTGGTTAGTCCAATAACACTATATGATAGGATTGGGGATGTTATCCCAAGAACAGTTTGGTATGGGAAGGTAGTTATTCATGTCCATAATTATATGAATACCATGTTGGTTTTTATTATATATGTTATGACTAGTCTGGGTAATTTTTATAGAAACATGTTTACACACTCCTATGACACATGTAATGTGTTAAACCAAATTTCATATCCCTTTACTCGTGATTTACGATATAACTTTTATTGGGTATGATTACATAATTTAATTTACCTTCACCATTATTATTTTCTCATATATGTAACACCGCGAGCTTCCACGATACGCTTCTCATTCAATAATGCAATAGCTTGCATTGTATGCAACTTCGAGTTCTAAAACACCGCGACTAATCAAAGTAGCCGTTATGAATAGTAATAACCACTTTTTAAAATTATAGAAATTTTATATTTCAAAATGGACTTCATTTTTGGATTCGGATATCGAAATTAGCCTATGTTGAATTTTTGGTATTTTTCTGAGAACTTCTATTTTTTTATGAATAGTGAAAAATACTTAAAAACAACTTTTTTAATCAAAATAATTTATAGTGATAAATTATACTATTTAGTTGTTTTAAAGTATAATTAGAATATTTTTTTACCATTTTATCCAATGGTGTTCATTAGAATTAATTTAACATTGAAATTGGGCATGAACAATTGTCAATCTTTTGATATAAATTGTTTCTTAAAAACACGCTATTTGTTGTGACGGCGGGAATTAATTATAAAATTAATTAATGAAACTTATATGTTTGGAATTTTTTAAAATAGAAATCATTTTTGAATTCGGAATATCAATTATAGCTTATGGTGAAATTTGGGCATTGTTCTGAAAAACATAAATTTTTGATGAATAGTGAAACCACTAAGTGGTAGTTAAATAACTAATTTTTCGTTTAAATGAAATATTACCACTTCTGTGTTTTGATTTTCAAAAATCCGACATAAATGGTTGTCATTAAGAAGTAAAATTTGGTTCAATGAGATTAAAATAATTTTTGGTGAATAGTAACTTTTAAGTTCTTAATCACGATTAGAGGTAATTAGTGTAGTTTAAGGTAAAAATAATGTTTTAATAATATGAGATGAGCTTGAAACATGTCCTACCCTCATTGGATGTACCATGGCCGACCAAGACAATCCATGGGTCAACTTGGGGACCCCATGGATCCACTTTAGTTGGAAAATGACATAAATACCTTTTATTTAATGTTAAAGTAAAAAATGACACAAACATGAAATGTTTTACTAAAAAAAATTTTACATGGGGTTATACAAGTCATATTTTTGACTATAAATAGTAATTGGAAAGCTAAAAATATTTCCTACATCATAGTATTTTTTTATAATTTTTAGACATTAAATAAAATAAATTATTTATGACATCATTATGATGCAGCGATGACCTCATTATTTAAAGATTTTAATAAAATGAAGAGATAATGTAAAATCCAAGGCTTACACTTGTCCAAAGACTATTGGATGGGTAGATTTAGAACCCTTATCTCCTTATACACGAATTATATAAGTGTGGGACCTTTAGAATCCGAAAATCATTGTATAATAATGTAAACTTCCCTTACTTTCCAAGAGTGCCCCTCCTATCCTCTTATAAAAGGCCCCCACCTCTACCACCTCATTCACACTTTCAAGCCATTTGGCTCGGCCAAACTCTGCCCAAATACTCTCCCAACTTCCCCCTCCTACTCCTAGAAGCCTCACTTTTGGCATAACTCTTCCCAAGGAAGCCTTTGGCTCAAATCAAAAAGAGTTACCCGATTTTGAGGAGGTTAAAGAACGGTCGAGTCAGGACAGGACACAAGGTAAGGGAACTTCTTAACCCAACTTCCATTCTTTGGGTTAATCTCCTACTTTCAAATTATGTCATGATATGATTATGTCTTATCATTTATTTATACTTTATTTATGTGATATTATAGTGAATACACATGGGCGATCTATTTTGTTTACAAAATGATCTTTGTAAGGGAATTTCTTAACCCAACTTCCATTCTTTGGGTTAATCTCCTACTTTCAAATTATGTCATGATATTATTATGTCCTATTTTGTATTTTTACGTTCATTATGTGTACCTATAGTGAATACACATAATAGATCTATTTTATTTTAAAAATGATCTTTTTAAGGACTTCGTCTCAATCTCCTTTCATTGAGGCATATTTGGTTTTATACACAATTTTCTTTTATACGGTGTATAAACCCCTTCGACTTTTACGTTTATTAAAAAGGAATCTTTTTTATACAAATCATTTTACTAAATGACAAAAAGGGAATGTTTTTCTTTCCATACATATGCGGCGACAATGACTTCTCCGCCGCCGTGACCATTATTTGAGTTTCAGATTCCTTTACAAGCCATACCTTTTTTTAAAAGAAAAATAAATACCATGTTTTACCTTTCATTTATTTTGGTATTGAAAATGGTTTTGATAGAGTTTTTATTTTATCAATGTTTTGTATTTAAATCTTGTGATTGAAATGTGTAAATGTTATGTTTCCTTTATGCATGTTTTATGTGATACGATTATGTTATGGTTTATGATATTTTAAACCCATTCATATGAGGAATGCATTGGACTTAGTAAGTGATGGGTGGAGCCCGCTATATCTCCTAGATGAATCGGTAGGTCTCATGAGACAAACTAGTGTCTTAGCACGAGGCCTTGACAAAATCTTATTTGTGGTCTTGGCACGAGGCCTTGGCTACGTGGTTATTATAGTCTGGCATTATGCATTCCATCATTATGAAAGTGGTTATTGATATTGCATGTGATTATTCGACCAGTAAAATATCTATGTGAATAAGTAAATGGCATTATCTCATTTTACTTTTTCCATATCATGTTGATGTTCAAGTTTAAAAGGCTTTTGTTTTAGTTATACATTGCCTTAAATGTT
This sequence comes from Viscum album, assembly GCA_963277665.1. Classification (NCBI taxonomy): domain Eukaryota; kingdom Viridiplantae; phylum Streptophyta; class Magnoliopsida; order Santalales; family Viscaceae; genus Viscum; species Viscum album. The sequence continues at coordinate 362,195,281 of OY728125.1, forward strand.
TATGTTTATTTATGAAAGCTTCCACAATATTGTTATCCTTACTGAGCGTCTGAGCTCACCCCTTTCAATGTTTTAATATTTTCCAGGATGTGAAGAAGTATTTTATGAATGACCTGCAGGGATAGTCAGAAGAGGATATGAGTGTGGACTATGAATACTTTGTTATTAGTTTTTCACTTTTTGATGTAATGTAAGACTTATGAATGTATCTAGTGTTTCCAAGGCTACTAAACTAATCGGTCTTTCGAGACTTGATCTTTTGTGATCATGCTAATGTTACGAAGTAATGCAAAGACTCTGGGTAGCTGGGGTCGGGGTGTTATAGTTGGTATCAGAGGGAGGTTAGTACTAACCTTGGAAGCTAGATTTAGATAAACTCTGATTAGAGAACATAGCCCGAAGATAGACTTTAAGGATTAGTGTGGAAGAACTTCCTAGAATTTTGGTATTATAGAGATTTTGTGAGTTTTCCGAGAAATACATCCCTATCTGGATACGAGCAGGTAGAGGCGGCTCTGGCACAAATGTACCTAGGGGTAAAACCCGAAAACACCGCTTTGGATAGACTCGAATGGGAACTGGTGCATGACAACGGGCCTTGCTGCACTCTTGGTTACGACACTCCTGGGGGATATGCTTAGGATAATTCTCATTTTCTTTACAAACCACTATGAAGGGTTATGAGTATATACTTTATCCAAGAAAACATTTCTTTTTATGATTATGGATTATATCCATAAATAGTTCAATTTATGTAAAGTGTTTTACAAATATGGAATTATGTATTTTAATTCATAAACTAATCTAGTTTATGCCATTGTTTAGAAATGGAGCCTAGTGGAAGGAATGGAAACTGTATCAATGCACGCACTCCGTGTTGGGATTGCCCTCCTGCTCAAGATAATTATTGTGGATCTAGAGATACAACTGGTGCTGATCAAATTATTACCATACTGGGACAACTCACTCAGGTTATGAATAATAACCTTGCTCATATGGAGCACCCTGATCTGCAACGTGGAGGATCAATGTTAGACCACTTCATGAGGCAACAACCACCAACATTTAATGGGGGTAAAAATCCATTAGTAGCTGAGCAATGGATAAACTCCTTAGAGAAAATATTCCACGCCTTGGGGAGTAGTGAAAGGGAAAAGGTTATCATGGCAGTTTACCGCCTCACGGGAGATGCTGATCAATGGTGGTCATTGATTCAAAACACAAATGAAGATGATGAAATATCAAATATGGAATTGAGGGAGTTCAAAGATCTTTTCTTAGAAAAATACTTTCCTCATGACCATAGAGCAGATATGGAAAGAAAATTTCTGAGTCTGAAACAAAAGGAGGATGAGAATGTCGCAAAGTATGAGGCCAAATTTACAAGGTTAGCGAGGTATGCTGCAGATTATATACGTAACCCAAGAGGTAATATTGATCGTTTCTTTGATGGGTTAAAACAATTTCTTCTTCGAGCTTTAGTATCACAATCGTTCTCAACATACGAAGATATTGTCTCATGTACTATCAAGACAGAAAAGTAATTCTCTAAGTCTTATGACAACAAAGTAAAGTCAGAGAAGAAGAGAACGGTGGAACAAGAGATAGATAAATGGAAAAAGGGAAAGAATGATTTTCCATTATGTGATAATTGTGGGAAGAATCACCCTGGTACTTGTCTAAAAGGAATGGGAGTTTGTTATAAATGTGGGGAAAAAGGTCACCAGGTGCGTGATTGCAAGGGAAAGAAAGAGGCTAACAATGTTGAATGCTACAATTGTAGGGAAATGGGGAATTATGCAAATGAATGTCCAAAGCATCAGGGAAACTTACCTCAGAAAAGTACAAGGGATCCAGGACAATCTTATGTTGTTACTACAGTTGAAGCAGAATAACTAATGTATTGGTGCTTTTGGACTCATGGATTATATTATGGTTATTAGAATAATGTGATATATATATAAGGATTGTATTGCAGTACTTGTTGATTTCAGTAATGTTTTAATATGATGAAGGTAATCATATTTTAATATGTGACAAAAAGGGAAACTTTAATTTGTTTGGGGAATCTGATAAATTTATTTTGGAATTAAGAGACCTTTTTGAAAAAGTCTGGACAGAGGTATTTTGGATAACTATAAAGGTTGGAGTGGATTAAGATGATCTTTGGATAGTATTGTTTAAGGTTAAAAATTTTTATGAAGATTATTTTTGGAATATTATAATACTATAGTTTTAGGAAAAGGTCAACCTGCAGGGTGGGGCATAACCCGTCGCGTCGGACAAAGCTGCAGGAATAGAACCCACAATCATAGTGCGACATGCCTTTATTTCCTACCACTAGCCTACAGGAAGTCCCTGGTTATTACAAAATAATTTTACTAATCTAAATGTTATGTGTTAACATTTGAATCCTTATACAATAAGAATAAGTATAATATTTTTGAGTTCTATTATCTTTTTGAGTGAAAGATGAGTTGAAGGTTGAAACTCTAATTGTCAAGCATAAATATATATATACCTATCTCTTATTCGATGAATAAATTAATTCATAAACATTAGTAAAGGGATATTAAAACAAAAAAATCTGTTATCCTAATACCTTATGTCTTATTGAACTGATGATGTTTTAAATCAACATAGATTGAAGGCTTTGAGGCCCTCAATTTGACATTTGATTGTAATTGATGACCTCAATCACTCCCTACAAATATTTACGTTTTTCCTCCAATTATATGTCTCTAATTGCCACCAATGTTCTCCTAATTGAGATCATAATTGGGTGGTGACTTTTTCATTTCCCCTTCCCTCTTATTAAGGCTAAATTTTATTAATCTTATTTCCGATGTGGGTTTTCCACAAAGATATTTTCTCTTTTCAACCTTTTTATTTTCAAATAAAAATTTCAAATTGCGAGGACGCAATTTATTGAAGGAGGGGAGAATGTAACACCCCGAGCTTCCACGATACACTTCGCATTCAATAATGCAACAGCTTGCATTGTACGCAACTTTGAGTTTTAAAACACCGCGACTAATCAAAGTAGCCGTTATGAATAGTAATAACCACTTTTTAAAATTATAGAAATTTTATATTTCAAAATGGCCTTCATTTTTGGATTCAGAATATCAAAATTAGCATGTGTTGAATTATTGGTATTTTTCTGAGAACTTCTAATTTTTTATGAATAGTAAAAAATACTTCAAAAAACTTTTTTAATCAAAGTAATTTATAGTGATAAATTATACTATTTGGTGGTTTTAAAGTATAATTAGAATATATTTTTACCATTTTATCCAATGGTGTTCATTATAATTAATTTAACATTGAAATTGGGCATGAACAATTGTCAATCTTTTGATATCAATTGTTTCTTAAAAACACGCTATTTGTTGTGACGGTGGGAATTAATTATAAAATTAATTAATGAAACTTATATGTTTGGAATTTTGTAAAATAGAAATCATTTTTGAATTCAGAATATCAATTATAGCTTAGGGTGAAATTTTGGCATTATTCTGAAAAACTTCACTTTTTGATGAATAGTGAAACCACTAAGTGGTAGTTGAATAACTGATTTTTCGGTTAAATGAAATATTACCACTTCTGTGTTTTGATTTTCAAAAATCTGACAGACATGGTTGTCATTAAGAAGTAAAATGTGGTTTAATGAGATTAAAATAATTTTTGGTGAATAGTAACTTTTATGTTCTTAATCGCGATTAGAGGTAATTAGTGTAGTTTAAGGTAAAAATAATGTTTTAATAATATGAGATGAGCTTGACACATGTTCTACCATCATTGGATGTCCCATGGCCGACCAAGACAATCCATGGGTCAACTTGGGGACCCCATGGATCCACTTTAGTTGGAAAATGACATAAATACCTTTTATTTAATGTTAAAGTAAAAAATGACACAAACATGAAATGTTTTACTAAAACAATTTTTACATGGGGTTATACAAGTCATAGTTTTTACTATAAATAGTCATTGGAAGGATAAAAATATTTCCAACATCATAGTAGTTTTTTTATAATTTTTAGACTTTAAATAAATTAAATTATTTATGACATCATTATGATGCAGCGATGACCTCATTATTTAACGATTTTAATAAAATGAAAAGATAATGTACAATCCAAGGCTTACACTTGTCCAAAGACTATTGGATGTGTAGATTTAGAACCCTTATCACCTTATCCACTAATTATATATGTTTGGGACCTTTAGAATCCGAAAATCATTGTATAATAATGTAAAATTCCCTTACTTTCCAAGAGTGCCCCTCCTCTCCTCTTATAAAAGGCCCTCACCTCTACCACCTCTTTCACACTTTCAAGCCATTTGGCTTGGCCAACCTCTGCCCAAATACTCTCCCAACTTCTCCCTCATACTCCTAGAAGCCTCACTTTGGGCATAACTCTTCCCAAGGAAGCCTTTGGCTCAAATCAAAAAGAGTTACCCGATTTTGAGGAGGTTAAAGAACGGTCAAGTCAGGACAGGACGCAAGGTAAGGGAACTTCTTGACCCAAATTCCATTCTTTGGGTTAATCTCATACTTTAAAATTATGTCATGAAATGATTATGTCTTATCATGTATTTATAATTTATTTAGGTGAGATTATAGTGAATACACATGAGCGATCTATTTTGTTTACAAAATGATCTTTGTAAGGGAATTTCTTAACCCAACTTCCATTCTTTGGGTTAATCTCCTACTTTCAAATTATGTCATGATATTATTATGTAGTATTTTGTATTTTTTATGTTATTTATGTGTACCTATAGTGAATACACATAATAGATCTATTTTATTTTAAAAATGATCTTTCTAAGGACTTCGTCTCAATCTCCTTTCATTGAGGCATATTTGGTTTTATACACAATTTTCTTTTATACGGTGTATAAACCCCTTTGACGTTTATTTTTATTCAAAAGGAATCTTTTTTATACAAAGTGTTTTACTAAAGGACAAAAAGGGAATGTTTTTCTTTCCGTACATATGCGGAAACAATGACTTCTCCGCCGCCGTGACCATTATTTGAGTTTCGGCTTCCTTTACAAGCCATACCTTTTTTTAAAAGAAAAATAAATACCATGTTTTACCTTTATTTTATTTTGGTATTGAAAATGGATTTGAAAGCATTTTTATTATATCAATGTTTTTTATTGAAATCTTGTGATTGAAATGTGGAAATGTTTTTTTTCCTTTGTGCATGTTTTATGTGATACGATTATGTTATGGTTTATGATATGTTTAAACCCATTCATATGAGGAATGCATTGGAATAAGTAAGTGACGGGTGGAGCCTGCTATAGCTCCTCAATGCATCGGTGGGTCTCATGAGACAAACTAGTGTCTTGGCACGAGGCCTTGACAAAATCTTATTTGTGGTCTTGGCACAAGGCCTTGGCTACGTGGTTATGATAGTCTGGAATTATGCATTCCATCATTATGAAAGTGGTTATTGATATTTCATGTGATTATTTGACCAGTAGAATATCCATTTGAAGAAGTAAATGGCATTATCTCATTTTACTTTTTCCATATTATGTTTATGTTCAAGTTTAAAAGGCTTTTGTTTTAGTTATACAATGCCTTAAATGTTTATGTTTATTTATGAAAGCTTCCGCAATATTGTTATCCTTACTGAGAATCTGAGCTCACCCCTTTCAAGGTTTTAATATTTTCCAGGATGTGAAGAAGTATTTTATGATGACCTGCATGGATAGTCAGAAGAGGATATGAGTGTGGACTATGCAGACTTTGTTATTACTTTTTCACTTTATGATGTAATGTAAGACTTATGAATGTATCTAGTGTTTCCAAGGCTACTAAACTAATCGGTCTTTCGAGACTTGATCTTTTGTGATCATGCCAATATTACGAAGTAATGCACCGACTCTGGGTAGATGGGGTCGGGGCGTTACAATATATATGTATCAATCTTATGACCACTTATATTTTTTTTTATCTCTCATTCTTAGTCATACTGAGCATTTAAAATCACCCTTTATAATGTTTCCATTCCCTAAGATATGAATAAGGAAATTATAAATGATATGTTAGTAGGGGTTCACTACATGAAAGGTATTTTTGAATATATTGATAAATGACTGTAAATATAAGATATTTTTATATATATAATATCCCAAATTAGAAATCCTATAGGAAAAGAGTTGTAAATTATTAAAACATTCAAGGGATATCGATATAATATGATTTAATTTGCATGAATGTTAACCATGAGTTACCTCATGTAGTTGAAATATTCGATTGATAGTAATCAAGAACTAGTGGTATAACCATTATCATTCACCTCAACACATCACTGATATGTCCACAATGTATTTGGACCATCATAGGTCAACCAAGTAAAAATATTAGTGTTTATTCTCTTTACATTTTAATATGTCATTATTTTAAAGTCTGATTTTATGATATCTTTATTGTGGCATTGAAAACCTATGTAAAATATTTATATGAATTTGTGATGAAAATAAATTTCGAACCACCCTAATTTACCCTTTCTCACCTAGGTTATTGTGTGAGACCTTAAGTTACGACAACATATTTTATCATATGAATCATCAAACATGATTTTGATATTTTTCGAAAATTTCAGAAATATATCCTCTATTATGATCGAATCAAATATATTACTATAAATAATTAATAGTTTGAACTTAATCATGTTTTAATTTTTTGGATCATTTATCTAATATTTTTTTTAAATTGGAGATAATATATATATATATACATATATATATATATATATTATCAAAATATGATATCATTTCCTAAAATTTTACAATATTATTTTGTAATTTAATATTAATATTATTGAATATTTATTTAATTTATGTTTCAAAAAAAGTCATATTTTAGTTTATATAATTTTATAATTAATTACTTTGTAAACATCTTATAAAATAAAATAAATATCAAAAATTACTTTTTTCAATAGCTAATAATCTATTGATAAATTATTTAATTCAAATAATTTTTTTCAATTTAGAAAATAATGTTTTTATACTATAACATTTTTAAACATATTAGTTATGATTTGGGGGATGATTAATAAGGAGCAACATGATAATGTTCATCATGATTTATCAATCTAGATTGATGATTTATAAAAAAAATACGTAATTTTCCATAGTTCCATTATAGGATTAATTCACAGTTCACTATTATTGATAGTTATTATATATGAACTTTGTGATATGAAAAGACAAAACATATTTGAATATGTTGCTGTAACAAATTTCAATGTAAATCCTACCATCAGATATAACATCAATATATCATAAACACCACAATGAGAGGCCATTTCAGTATTAAACATTATCACCTCTCAGTCACAACCTACTTAAGGATTCAATATATGACTAAATAGAAACTAGAGTCAGGTTTTAATATAGAACATATATCATAATAGTGATAATATTCTCTAATTACTCTTAGGTAATCCTTTTTATTACCCTATACAAAATTTCAAATCTTAAATTATTTAAAATGAAAAAGTTATGATCTGAACAATTTCATTGCGTGTGATTTTTTTATATCATTTAGAGATCCCCAAACACATATTGGAATATCTAATACCATTAACCATGAAAAAGGACAAATTATCAATTGAAATTTATAACATATAATATTAAATAAAACATAATATAATTTTTTATAAATTTAATACATAATATAATGAATAATATATTATAGTAAGGATTCGATATTATTGATTATTTTCATTAGGTTTATTAATACATAATGAATTTATAGAAAAAAAATTAATAATAATCACAAAATCGACCATTCTTGAAACTCAATCAATGTAAACATTATATAAAGAAATTTTTATAAATTACTCTAATGGATCGTGCAACATTTTGAAATTTAATCACTATGGTTAATAAAAATATCAAAGGATAAATAAAATTATTTTTCCATATATGGTGTATCCATTAGTTCTAATGGATATCATATTTTGTAGATAATACACACCTCAGAACCATAATATGTTAGTATCTCTCTTGTGGAAATGAAAGTGGGGAAGTAAAGAGAATCTGAAAAATTAGTACAATCCTTGTAAAGGTTTATAGAAAAAACCATAGTATTTAGCCTCCTTTATATACCCCCAATGACTATACTCGACTATCCATTATTTTATCATGTCATTCATAGTTCATTGATTAATGAAATACACATACATCAATTTATAACTCCTCTTCCACATATATAATTATTATGTTCATAGGTTCTCCTTATGTTAGTGATAGTGAAAATAATATAATGATCTAAATTATTACTTTTATTATTTGGATTCTATCCAGATCATTGGGTGATATTATACATTATAAAATAGGATTCCTTTCAAGCACATTCCATATGATGATGCATATATAAAAATAATTAATATGGAAAGTATAATAATTTCATTACATGGATTTATACAATATCCCCTTCACAAATATCATTGAGTTGTTTGAGAATTTATATAAGGCTACAACTTTAAAACATTACATAATCTTGAGTTAAACCTAGAATTCACATTGAGGATCTTTTCATGTTTACAGTTTTATAAAATTATTCCCCAACTATTATATTACATCTAAAATATTACAAAGTAAACACTTCTACTGTATACAATTTTTTTCACAACAATAAAACTCCTTAAATAAAACTAGAATTATATTCTGGATATAAATCTTCATGAATTCTTCCTTTATCTCACCCTTCATTATACCCTATGCAAAACATTTCAAAAACATGGGATGAGCATAAAGAAATCAGTAAGGGTAATAAAATGACGAAAGAAAACATTTTTCCATAAATAACTACAAATCAATAAAATCATACTTTTCAATCATAAAACATAAGCTCCTAAACAAAACTCATGAAATCATAATATTTATGAATATCACATAAAAATCATAAATCATAATGTTAACTTGAAGAATTCATAGCATACTTACATTGTACCTTTCATATCCACATAGGGAGTTATGTTTTGAATACCCATCAATGTATATTCCCTAAATCATTTAATATAAACATTATTGTTTATCAACATCACACTACCCAATGCATTAGAGTGCTTTCTTGAGCTCACCCGCCCCAAGTTTATCACGGAATTAGACATATTCATAAACAATTCCCAAGAATCATAATGTAATCATAACACATAAAACATGTACAAAGAATAAATAACATTTCCACGTTTTAATGAAAATATTTAATTTCAAGATATTGACATATTCAATTCATTAAGAATTTTTTTAGAACATTTAAAAAGAGGATTTCAAAATCAAAGTGACCCATAACACTTTTAAACCTTTAAAGGAATGTCATTTTAAAAAATTAATGTCCATATAAATAAATCCTAAAACCATTTTGAACACATGAACAATAATGAGAAATGTTTAAAAAAATAAATCATTAAAACTCTTAAAAATATTTTTTAGTTAAACAGTCTCGTAACACATGAGAAACACTTAAATAAAAATAATTAATGAATGAAATCAAAAAAACATTAAATGACATGAGAATATATAAATTAATTATATAATAAGTCAAAAGGGTTTTATATATACGTTATAGTATAATAAAGGTGCATAATATAATGATATGTCGTAATGAAAGGAGATTGGGACGTACTCCCTTACGAAAATTCGACAGCTTAACGGTATCACTTTAAAATTCATAAAATGAGTTGATGGGAGAAAAAAGGGTATCTAATCAATTGGACATAAAATTTTATGAAATAAAAATATATAAAAACATATATAGACATTAAAAATGGAAATTAAAATACATAACATAAATAAGCCTTTGACTAAAAGAGGAGCGTCAAAAGGTTCCCTTAACTTGAATCTGACTCGTCACATATGTTCCTAATTCTTCCAGAATAATATAATTAATTTAATTTTTAATTTTTTCTTAAACATTTTAAAGTCTATTTTTACTTTTATATAACTTATTAACATGTTTCAAATATTACATAATTATTTAAGTTAATATCAGTCATTTTGTCTATATTTTGTACTTGAGTCAAAAATGAACTTGTTATAATTAACAATTGTCCATTTGGTCCAAATTACATTATCTCCAGAATTGGATAAATGATTTTAATATCTTATATATCAAGTAGATATGTATTTATAATAGTCTATAACATGTGGATATAAGAAATGAAAGGCATTGTTCATGGAGACGGTAATCCATACGTACGCATGAACGTTACTTTCATTTTTTTCATATTTAAAGGAATAGAAACTAAATGATACATAGGTTTATTATAATTATTGTAAAATATTGTCTTTTATATATGTTAAATATTTTCATTATCATCATCTTTTATATGTTCCATCTATGACATGAACGAGTCATATCACTTTGAGCGGGCGGTAGTCCACACATCCTCAAATGAAATTATCGTATTTACCCATTATGGAAACCATAATGGTATGATATAAATTAAAACTATATAAGCTTAGATATAACATAAATATAATTTTTATCACATATAATTACATTTCCATCATAATTACCACCATTATAGGTGGTAGGGAAAAATCGAACAATCATCATTTTGTGAGGCAGTAGTTCACCACACACAGAAACAATATGTTCGTATCCATTATATAGACGTGTGTGGAAGTTTAGTTCAAATAATTATCATACAAAAATACTAGTATATTTAAGATACATGTTTTTTTATAAAATAATTTAATAAATATAATTTTAGGGGTTGTAAAAGGAAAATAAATGGAAGAAGCTTGAGAGAAGACATTACCTGAAATCATGCTACTCCTGTTGATTTAATCTAAAAGGACTTCTTGAATTTAATTCTTACCATGGTAATAATTATAGGAGAAAAAATGGGATTTTGGGAGCTTATTTGGGAAGATGTTAGATGATCCATGGGGGATTGAGAGGTGTGAGTAAGGTTTAGAGATGGTGACCTTTTATAAGAGGGAGGAGGGGCACTTATGGAATATATTGAAATTTTATTTTATTATAAATTCTATATTGATTATAAATGGGAACAATTTCACTTTTTTTTAAGATACGATGAATATAAGTATAAATAAAATCATCCAATGAGAATTAGATTGGTTTTATATATTTTTTAATCCTTATCTTGTTTATTTAACCATTTTTTACTCTTATAGTTTTATCAATCATTTAACAATTTATGAATCAAAATAGTTACCATAACATGTGAAATATCTTATTAAAGAGTCAATAATAAAATTTTATACTAAAGATAACTATTTGTACTAAATCTAAGATTTTTAGTGTGATAAAATTATTTTATAAAAAATTATTTGTTTTAAAAACTCATTTATGTCAATTTTTATACTATTCATATCATGAATTTTTACAAAATCCATAAAAACATTATTTTCATCAAAAAACATCAATAATTAAAATATAACAAGTCATAATCACCCCTAAAATTTTTATAAGGATTAAAAATATTCAAAATAAATTTATTTTAATTTTTATAATCTCATTTATATAAAGCAGTCATTAATAATGTAATAACTACATCATCATTATGTAATAAATAAATTTATTTCATTGATATATAAAAATTATAAATAAAATAATATGATTTAGGAAATAGTTTTATATTTATAATGAATATTTATAGTCTAAAAGATAACTTATATAACCCTATATAAAAATTATTTTACTGAACAATACATGTGTAGATTATATTTTCCATAACATTAAATGTAAATTTATTAAATGTCATTTTTACATCCAAGTTTCTCCATGGGGTCCTTAAATAGACACTAGGATTCCAATTAATAGACTAATATCATCCAATAGGGTTGTTACATGTGTTAGGGTAATTTAATATTGTTATAATTTTATTTTTACCCTTATTTATTGGATTTACCCTTTAACCATGATAAAAAAATATTTAATGAACTTACTATTCATAAAGTCTAAAAATAAAATGTAACTATTTACAAAATTTAGATCTCCTAATTCCAAATATGGAGTCCACTTTTCCAAATTCAAATCACAGAAGTTGCAAAAATTAATTTAAAATTAATTCCCTTTGTAAAAACCAAAAAGCATGTTTTTAAGATGTAAAAACTATCAAAAGATTGGCATGGGTTTATGTACAATTTAAAAGTAAAATTACATAAAATGAACATTATTTAGATTAAATGATAAAAAATTAAAACATTTAAACTTTAAAACCATTTAAAATAATGATCTTACCATAAAAACAAATTTGATGAATATGTAGTTTTAAATTAAAATGCAGTATTGTTCACTATTCATTAAAAACTGAACTTTATAAAAAAAATCAAAATTTCAACCAAATTAAATTTTAAGTCCAAATTATAAATAATAATTTTATATTGTAAAAGAGGACATATAAAAGTGAAAAAAACTAGATTTTAAAAGGGTTATCCATCAAAAGGTGGTAAAAAAACATTTTAAAAATATTAGAGTATTTATAATTAATATTAGATTCATTGTCATTTTATGCCACTAAATTTTATTGGATAAATGTTAAATCATTTAACAAACATTTTTAATCATAATATAGTTAGTTATGTTCATTACTGCTAGTACAGCGGCTAGGCATCAACTACCATTTAAAATTATTATATTATTTTTTTGTATAACTCAATGTTCTGTGCAACATATGATTTCATAGAATCCTATTGTTGCGTGTTGAGTATGATATGAGACAAATCATCCCCTTTTATGTAAATTAAAATACTATTCATAAATATTAATATAAATGAAAATTATTATTCTATAAATACCTGGGTCATTACATCCTTCCCCCCTTTTGGAAATTGTGTCCTTACAATATTAAAACTGAGACCAGAAACATCATTGAAAGTCCCACATGGGAAAATGTGTCAATAAATATATCACTTAAAAAAAGAAATAGAAGTATTAAGGTAACCCAAGATAACACATATTAGTCTTCCATGTAGGAAAACATGGATATATAAGAGAAAGTAAGTGTCATGTTTTGATGGAGAGTGATGGAAAACATGATCTGGAGAAATTTAACTACTAGAAAACCATAAACTTGTGGTAGGTTGAACGGTTTTTGATTCACCAGTAGGTAACATGAATGGAAAACCTTTTTGTTTTATGTTCATTTTCATAAATATGAGAAATTTATTTTTGATATTGACTAAGAACATAAGGAAATATACTAACCTTTCAAGTAGAGTATCATCCTTTAATAAATTTCTACCACAAACCCGTCTTTTCTCCCAACGAAGTGTATTCATGATGACATTGTCACACCTGAAGAGCTAGAATCAACTTCTAGAGAATCACATAATCCAAAAAATATGATCTACATATTTCCCTTATCTTTAGACATTAATCAGAACAAATATGGTTAGGATGAGATTAGACAATCCCCCAAAAGGATAATCCTTTATAAAATGAAATACTACTCTTAATCAACAAAATTTAACAAATAGTGCGCAAAGATAAACAAATATCTTTAAATACACAATTGTCCATAAAATTCTTCAAAATAAACCAACTAATATTGAACCCCAAAATTCATAAGGTTTTTATCACAAAGTCTTTCATGAAAAATCATTACATTTATCTCCAAATAACATTTTATTCTCTTAAAGTATCATAGGGAAATGTAATTAACGTAATCACATATTATTTATGATAGGTTAATCATTTCCATAAATAACCCAAATTTCCATACGTCCAAAATATTACATGGATTCTTCCAAAATAATATTTCAACCATTACTCCACAAATTAAATCCCATAGTATTCTATTTTCCTTAGGCATATAGTGTTCCTTAATGATAGAAAGTCCTCTGAAATAACATTTATCACATAATAACTTAATTATTTTTCTATACTAAGGATATCCATTCTATAAAACATAAGTTCCAAAATCAAAATATTCTTGATTCATAGAATAATTTAACTAAAAATAATAAGTAATACTAACCATAGGCTTCCCATAAGCCAGTGGTAGGTGATGTTCCCTTATTTCCCTTCTGTTGTGGGTCTAATTCCTACAGGATTTCTAGATGTGACAGGATATCACCCATCTTACAGATTGTCCTTATTCTAAAAGACAAAATAACTATAACATGTTTTAACCTCAAAGGTTGTATTATACCTATCATGTTCATCCGAGCTCATTATGACCTCAACATATTATTTTATGAAGTCTTATATATATTTTCATTTTTTCACCTCTATATGATAAAATTAAACTATTCCCAATAGAACGAACATCATACCTTGATCATGATGTCCACATGGTTTCATCTTCATCTTGTTCATGTAAGTATAAGGTCTATGAATGAAAAAAAAAGATTTAGAGAAATTTCAAAATCATTTACATCATTCAACCAAATGCACCTTCCACAACATGGGTTGTATAGGTGTTTTTAGAAAAATAGTTTCGGAAAATAATCTTGTATGAAATATAATATCGAAACATCTAATAAAACATGTTTTTTATAGAACAGTCATAATGAGTTAGAGTTAAAACCTTATATTAATTGTCCATTTAAAATACCATAAGTATGTGCTGAGGGAATATATTTTTAAAGAAAATATAAATAGGCTTCACAAGGGTCTCCTTATTTTGAACCTATTTCAAAATCATAATAAGATTAAAAATATTGGGATGAGGTAAAATATTTGAAAATTCCTTGAAAATATTTACCTTTCTTGAAAATATGATAATATTGAGAAAATAGGATTTGATTAAATAAAACTCATAATCTACGATGGTATCGAGGTATAGTGAAGGTGTTTAATATCTCAAACAACTGCTTTCATGTGAGTTGTATGATAGAAAACGTTTCACAATCATTTGGACAAGTCTTGGAAATAATTATTGCAAGCACATCACGAGGAAGAGATAGGAATTTTTTTTAGATCCTACTCCTTCCATTTATGTCTGAATTTCCTTGATCTGAAAAGCTGATAAAACAATGATTTCACTGAAAGAATAGAAATAAGGACTAACTATGTGTTCAATAAAAACTCATAATCACTAAAGTTGTCTAAACCATTCCTCTTATACCAAATATAACGCCTCATCCTTAAAATATTACTTAATATTGAGTTAAATCGGGAATTCACATCGAGGATCTTTCTAGGTTTAGAGTTTTAGATAATTATTCCATAACTATTACATTATATCTCAAATATTACAAAGTATACACTTCTACTCTATCCAATTTGGTTCATAACAACAAAACTCATTAAATAAAACCAGAATTCGATTCTTGATATAAATCTTCATGAATTATTCCATTCTATTAACCTTACTTATACCCAGTGAAAAACATTTCAATAACATGGGATGAGCCCAAAAGTCATAGTAGGGGTTATAAAATGATGAAAGAAACTATTAGTCCAAAAATACATACAAATAAACAGAATCATAATTTTCAACCAGAAAACATAAGATCTTTAACATACATCATGAAATCATAATATTTATGAATAGAACATAGAAATCATAAATCATAAAGGTAACCTGTAACATCCATAACATAATTACATTGTATATTTCCCAGTTACATTGGGAGTTAGATTTGTAATACATGTCACAGTATATTCCCTAAATATCTTAGGAGAAGCATTAACGTTTACCTCCATCAGGTTACCCAATGCATTGGAGAGATATCTCGGGGTCTCCCACCCTATGTTTATTACCGAACCACCTATATTCGTAAACAATTCCCAAGAACCATAATGTAATCATAACACACAAAACATGCATAAAGGAATGATAAAATTTTGACATTTCAATAACAATATATCAGTTCAAGATATTGACATAATCAATTCATTTAAGAAAACGAATTTAAAACATTTAAAAAGAATATTTTTGAATCAATGTGTCCCATGCCACATTGAAAATTTTAAAATAATTTGATTTTTAAAAATTAATGTCCATATAGATAAATCCTCAAACCCATTTAAAAAACATGGATATTAACAAGAAATATTTATAAAAATAAATCATCAGAACTTTTAAAATTATGTTTTAGTTAAAGGGACTCATAACAATTGAGAAACACTTAAATAAGAATAATTGAAGAATAACATAAGTATGCATAAAATATAAGGAGAATATAAACATTCATTATATAATATGTCAAAAGGGTGGTATATGAACCCTATAGGATAATAAAGGTGGGCAATATCATGATATGCCTTAATGAAAGGAGATTGACATGTAGTCCCTTACGAATATTCAGCAGCCTAACGACGTCACATTAAAATTTAAAAAACGAGTTGATGGGAGAGAAAATGGTCTCTTATCACATGTACATAAAATTTATAGCAATAAGTATATAGAAGAACATATCCAATCATAAAAAAAAATTGAAATTAAAAGACATACCATAAATAAGTCTTTGACTAAAAGTGGAGGGTGAATGGTTCCCTTACCTTGAGTATGGCTCGTCTTGTATGTTCCTTTTACTTCTAGAATAATAAACAAAAGTTATTTTATAATTTATCAAGAATGTTTTTCAATTTTATTATTAGTTTTATATAATTTATTACCACATTATAAATAATAAATAATTATTTAGGTTAATAATGGTCCTTTTGTCGATATTTGGTACTTGAATAAAAAATAAACTTGTGGTAATTACAAATTGTCAATGTGAACCAAAGTCAATTATCTGAAGAATTTTATTCACAATTTAAATATAATATATATATCTAGTATATATGTTTTTATAATATTCCATAACATTTGGATATAATAAATGAAAAGCACCATTCATGGAGACGGTAAGCCGTACAAACGCATGAACGCTACTTTCATTTCCATTTCACATTTAATGTAATGAAAACTAAATGATAAAAAGGTATATTGTAATTAAAGTGTAATATAATATCTTATATAAGTTAAATAATTTCATTAAAACCATCCTTTATACATTTAATGTATGGAATGAATGAGACATATCACTTTGAGGGGGCAGTAGTCTGCACTTCTTCAAATGAAATTATCGTGTTTACCAGTTATGGAAACCATAAATGTATGATATAAATGAAAAATACAGAAGAATAAAGACAATATAAATATAATTTATATCAATTATATACACAGTTACGTCATAATTCCTACCATGAGAGATGATAGGGAAAAATTGAACAATCATTGTTTCGTGAGGTAGTAGTTCATCGTACACAGAAACAGAATGTGTGTATCCATTAGATGGAGGTTTACGGAAGTGTATTCTGAATCCTTATCATAAAAAAATCCTAATATATTATAGAAACACGTTTTGTTATAAAATAATGTAATAATGATCATTTATGGGGATTTAGAAGTAAAATAAATGAAAGAAACTTTAGAGAAGACATTACCTTAAATCGGGTAAATCCTTTAGATTTAAGACAAAAGGCCTTATTGAATTGTGTTATGCCCAAGATAAGGTTTCTTGGAGTAATATATTTATATTGGGAGCTTATTTTGGAATATTTTTTTAGAGGAATGGGTTGTTGAGAGTTGTGAGTAAGTGTTAGAGGTGGTAGCCTTTCATTAGAGGGAGGAGGGACACTTAAAATGTTATTTTATTACAAATTTCATTTCTCTTATAAATGAGTCCAAATTTAGTTAGATAGAATATAATATGAATATATGTATAAATAAAATCATAAAATAATAAATATAATGGTTTTGGATATTTTTTAATCCTTATCAATTCTATTTAACTATTTTTTACCCTAACCGTTTTATCAATCATTTAACACATTCAGATTTAAAATAGTTACAAAAACATGAAAAATATCACGTTAAATACTCAATAATAACATTTTAGACTTATTATATCGATTATGGCGAATATTTTATTTTTTTAATAACTAAATAATTTATTAAAAATTATTTGTTTTAAAAACTCATTTAGGTCAATTAATTATATATTCATATCATAAATTTTGAAAAAAAATCCATAAAAACATTATTATTTTTAAAACCCTTCGCTAATTAAAATATAAAAAGTCATAATAATCCACAAAATTATTGTATTTCATAAAATGTTTCAAAATAAATTTATTTTAATTTTTATAATTTATTTTATATAAAACATTCCTTAATAAGATAATCACTACATCATCATTGTGTCATAAATAAATCTATTTATTTGATGTCTAAAAATTATAAATAAAATAATATGATGAATTAAATATTTTTATATTTCTAATTACTATCTATATTCAAAAGTATAACTTATATTACCTAATAGAAAAATTGTTTTATTAAAAGATACATGTTTAGGTTACCTTTTCCATAACTTTAAATTTATAGTAATTAAATTTCATTTTCACATCCATGTTGCTATATGGGGTCC
The DNA here is from genome assembly GCA_963277665.1 of Viscum album. Taxonomy (NCBI): domain Eukaryota; kingdom Viridiplantae; phylum Streptophyta; class Magnoliopsida; order Santalales; family Viscaceae; genus Viscum; species Viscum album. The sequence goes on from OY728125.1 coordinate 362,213,659, forward strand.
TAAAATCAACCCAATGATTCCAATTGTCATAATTATATCATGAAATAGAGTTATGAGATGTTTTAGGGTAATTTAATATTTTTAAAATATTATTTTTTACCCTAATTTACTAGATTTACCTTTTAAAAGGGTATATAAAATATTTACTAACGTTATTATTATTAATGTATAAAAATAAAATGAAACTATTTAAACAATTTGTACATCTTGATTCCAAATATTGAATCCATTTTTTCAAATTAAAAACACAAAATTTTCAGAAATTAATTTTTAATTAATCCCCATTGTCAAAACCAAAAAGCATGTTTTTATGATGAAAAAACAATCAAAAGATTGACCTATGTTTCTCTCCAATTTAAAATTGAAATTATATAAAATGAACACAATTGGATTAAATTATTAAAACATAACCCAATTAATATTTAAAACTAATTAACATAATAATATAATTATTTAAATAAATTAGATGAAAATGATGTTTTGAATTAAAATGCAGTATTTTCACTATTCATTAAAAATGTACTTTATCAGGAAAATACCAAAATTTCTTCCAATGTAAAATTTTATGTCCATATTCAAAATAATAATGTTATTTTTAAAATATTACATATTAAAGTGAAAAAAACTATATTTAAAAATGGTTCTCCATCCAAAGGCGGTAAAACTACCTTTTAAAAATACTAGTGTATTTAGGCTTAAAATTGGATTCATTCTCATTTTATGCTTCTAAATTTTATTGGATAAATTTAAAAACATTTTAATGTCATGTTTTATTATAATATATTTGGTTCTATTCAATCCCTCCAATACAAAGGCTGGTAATTGACTATGATTTATAATCATTATATTATTTTTCTATATAACTCAAAGTTGTGTGCAATGTTATATTTTAGAAAACCCCATTGTTGTGTATTGAGTATGATATCATAAAAACATCACCATTAATGTAAAAATAATATCATATTCATATATATTAATATAAATTAAAATTATTATTCTATAAACACATATTTTGTAAAACAAATTAGTCTGACACCGAGGAATATTTGGATTAAATGATGGCATAGTGGACATTCATGTTTCCTCATGAGGCCCACTAAAGAATCTCAAATATGATAATCCTAGTGGTGGTGATTTTATAGTGATATTAATTCATTGAGATACTAATTAATTGTAATTTTTTACATTTAAATTTTAAAATTGTGTAATTTTATGTTTAATGGAACATGAATGTGAAGGGAAAATATACTAGAGAATGATAGAATTGAAAATGGGAATATGGGTGTGGTGAAAGTTGGTACATATATCATGATGTATTTCTACTCTCAATCTGGATTCATTAGTTCCTTCTATAATTTGGTAATTTAGCCACTTCACTTCCATTAGGGTTTCACCGAATTTTTTGAAGGAGGAATGTTAATATTAATTTCATTTTTAATACAATTCTTTTGAAGATAATACCATCAAAATTTCCATATTCAAATATATATAAAACAACCTCTCCTAGTCTCTCAGTAAAGTCTTCTTAAATTTATCTGTATCCTTAAAACTGATGAGTCTAATTCTTCACTAATACTTTTTAATGTTTATTTCATGAAATTATTTTTAATGCATCAATTTCTATTTTATTCTAGTAATATCATTTTGATTATATCCAAAAATTAATTCTATGCAATGTTTTGATATTTAAATGATCTATATTCAATTATTAATCATGATTATAGGGGATAATAAAGTATTTTCCATAGTTAAATCATGGTAATAAAGAATATATCTCACTATAATTATATTTTCTCTTATGTTGTGTTGTCTAACACCATATTTTTCTATGGCCGCATATTTCAAAAATATGTTTTGGTGGTATGTCATCCATAGATAGAATTCAGTTTTACATTGTTTTTTCAAGATTATACTTCATCGCATCTATAGTTTTGTAGTGTAATTTTTTGAATATATGTGATGATAACTGAAATTAAATCTAAATAACATGAATTATAATGATTTTTTTAATAAAATTATATTTTATTTTGGATTCTATATGGAAAATTTATTACTATTTACCCAATTAGAATGCATTTAAAAGAGAAAATGATGACTATTAATCATTAAAAAAATATCTATCAGTGTCCTTATCATTTAATAATAAATTTTGTTTCATTCCATTACCACATGGAATACATAAATGTAAATATTATTGTTTTTCAATTTTATATTGGTTAGTGGGAATTGATATTAGATAATATGTTTATAGGATGATGGATATAAAAGAGAGTGTTTAAAAATATGCTAATTACATGTTCTATATTGGTATTATAACACGCTTCTTTGTATTTTTATCTCTTGGTTATTGAATAAGAAGATATATTATCTTTTAATGAAACATTTACCCTCTTATAAAAGTATAAATATTGATCATTAGAACATTTTCTCTCTTTGGTTATCCCAATAGTATATAGTTCCTATTTATGATTCAATGATATGATTGAAGTAGGTATGTATAAGTTAGGACCTCTTTTGTGTTTGAATTTACTTATTTAATTACTAAGAATGTTTACCATTGATAAAAAATCAGGTTTTTTTGTTATGTTTACATGTACAATAGTATTTCATTTCTACTATATGAAACTAGATTTATGATATATTAGTAGGTGTCTGGTGGTGACTTCTGTAGGTACGATGTACTCACATGATGTATGATTAATTTGGGATATATGTAGTTGTTATTTTTCATTATCTTGATGAGTGCGTAGAAATTTATGGCGAGTTCCCATGTTTATGTTTCATGGAGCTATCTAATAAATTTTACATTATTTGATAAATTGATTGAGTGATCACACTTGGTGAAATTAATATATTTTGAAAATAGGTTATCCATCTTGAAGAATAAACCGTAGCACCTTTTGATGCCTTTTCCAAATGTAGATTACTTATACTATTGATATGAATGTATTTTCTTAACTCAAAATCTATAATGATGCAATGTTACGTATTATTATTAAGTGTCACAATTATATGGTTATATACATATATTATTGTGTATGTATAACATGTTTCCATGATATATATGTACCATTGAGTTCCATTATACTATTATATGTTATATGAAAGGCATATGTAAATTTTTTAAAAGGATCCTCATATTTTATGAAATTTCCATGTGGGTAAATCATTTTAAAAAAATTACAATAATAACACCATATTCATACAAACCTCTCCAAACTGTGAGGTGTTCATGGGGTGTCTTTGTTCTCAAGTTCAATTTCAATTAAGGTATCCAAATTTGGGATATTATAAAATTACATTAGATATGATATATAGATATTGTGATTATGTGTGATAAGGATATATTATTGTCAAAATTTATACAAAAATAAATGAATATGTAGGGATAGCATAACTATGGTGGTGTCTTGAGTAACATGGTGTGATGAAAGATTAATTTTGATTATCTCAATGAATCTTTATTATCTTATCTTGAGATATGATTCATGAATACATGTTTATAAGAAGGAACATGTAGGTTGGTGTGAAATATTTTGTGTATTACTATGTAATATTTATTTACAAATATAATCAAGTGAAATAAATATCAAATTAAATATAGAAAATAATTAAATAATGTTTTCAGAAATAATTGTGAGGCTCAAGTTAAAATAAAATTTCCAATTAATTCAATTGTATTAGATAGTCACTTTATTTTCATTTACATTTTAATTTTCATGATTACATTTAATGTTTTTTTAAATAACATGTATGTAATTATGTATTAAACTATATAATTAGATGATAAAATGGTACAGTAGAAGGTTCTTCAACAAAAATTTTACTATACTAAATTATAATTTTGAATACATATTACATGAATGTAATTTAATATGATTATCCAAATAAATTTTGACAAAGACACCGTGTCAATCTGAAGATGATCTATATAAATAAACTAATGAACAGACTCTATCTACTAACCTTTCTATTTATCCATATGTACTTTAAGAGATTAATCAATTACATCATATTAAAGGATAGATTGAATAATGATGGAAACCCTATAAAATAGATATCCTAGTGTATTTTTATTTCTATCACAAAAAAAATCTACAGTTATGGTTCACATCATGGAGTTTAGGAGTGGAGGGATAATATCCATTGATTATTTGATACCATTATAAATCCAGAAAAAACATCATATTTTATATTCCAACCTTATTCTATAAGGAACTAGATATTTATTATCGCATATAATAGTTGAAGCATATAAGGATCTATAAATGTCTTTTATGTGATTCTACAAATTCTTATATGATAAATTATATCTAAATTCAATAAAAGAATTCAATGATCCAGAATTTATAGAGATGTAGTATGGAGTGATGTTAGATTTTTAATTTGATAGTTGATGTACTAATATTAATCATTTTTCTCTTGACTATGGTATTTATGAGTAGTATAAAACCATATTTTTTGAGATAAGATTAAGGGAAACACTAACAAATGTATTGATGTTTAATATTTATATATATATTGAAGTGACAATGAAATAAGTATACAAGAAATTAAATCAAAGGGATGTTTGGGTAATGATTTTGACATTATTGATTTATAAAAAATTATGTATATTCTAAAAAACGTATGGTACATTTAGAAGATACTAATTGTGTTGAATTTTAGGGAATTCATAGAAGTAGGTCTCCCTCAAAATCCCATATTTATAGGAAAAATAGTTTAGGTATATTATTCATAGTGTTTTTTAAAATATAATTTATTACAATTTAAAATTATTGTAACACAACTTTTATTGATAGTATATGCATATTTTAGATTAATTAAAGATAAATCAATTTGATATAATTGTAATGTTCCCACAATAATAATATAAATAATATACTCCGTTAGGAATTTAGACAATAAGAGGTATTTATCCACCTATATATTGATATTACTGAGGTATTTGGCCCAAATTCACAGTTAATAGTTTACTTTCCCTTCATATATCTAGGGAATCCATAATTAATGTTTAATTAATTGGTTTGGGATAGTTTCATACTGTTAATATGTTGGTGACATAGGTTAGTGAGGGTCATTCCATTATAAAATGTTCATTATTATTATCAATTACTTTGGATATGAAATTATTTCATAGTGGAGAATATTTATAATTATAGGTAATAAGATCACATTTATTTTAATATATATAAAATATTCATCGATAAAATTGATGGGAATTGAAAACAAATTTTCTAAGTGAGAGGAAATTAATTTAATTGTTATAACATTTGCACTTTTAGTGGGTACTTGTGGTCATTTATATGTATCAATGACTATTGATATAATATATTACAATGTGTAATTTGGATGAACAAGTTATTTCATTATGAATCTCATGTGGACTGCTATAAATTAATGTAACGTTCTTTTTAGAAGTATATATGTAAGAATGTACTGATTAGATAATTATAATTCAATGTTGAAAGGGAATAATAATATATTTTGAATGAAGGATCGATTACTACAAAAATGGAAAGTTAAACATTGAAATAATTTATGGAGAAACATAAATGGTTTTTTATACTACATTCCATAGGGATTCATGAGAATACCTTATTATTTATTGGTTTATTAATTTATTGATTTATTTTTTCGGCTATATCAAATTTACCTTCCACTATAGTAGATTTCTCTAAGATATGTTTTAGATTTGAAAATTTAGTCATTAGATTTATAGAGAATATATTTTAATATAATAAGCACTTATCCTTAGGTTGAACCAATTATTTTCACCACAAAATCTAATGAAATAGATTTTTTAATTGTATGTTATAGGAAATTATTCCATTTAATTATACACAATAATAATATATATTCCTGATTTGATTATTTAATCAAATAGTAGATGTGTTCCATGTTATTTTCAATGATATGCATTTTCATTTTATATCATCTTATTTGAATAAGAAAAGTGTGTGTTTTTTAATTACTAATTCAAATACTGTACCATCATTATGATTACATGAATATGGTTTCTAGAATGAAGAGTTATTTTTTAAAGTTTTAGATATAATAAATATAATTTTTAATAGATTTTTCTAATAATTCATTTTTTCATCATGGATGTAACCCTTGTAAATTAAATGTATAAATAAGAGGATGGTAGACATCTTTAAGTTATCTTTGGGAATTTTATCATCTGTAGTTTTTTTACTAAACATTAAAATTTCATTTTTTATTTTGAATAAGTGAAATATATATGGAATGTGGTATATAATGAAATGATTTTGGTTAATCATGAGAAAGTGGAGGTGGTAATGTGATGAAAAATAAATATATATGTCATTTATGGTAGATTCTTTTTGATAGTTGAAGGATATTACCATCTCTTAACAATATATCATTCTAGATTTGAAACACCAAAGATCACACTGAAAAATATTACAATCATATTTTTAAGGAATGATCAATGTGAATAATTGAAATTGAATCTAAAAAAGTATGACAATAAATCCTATATTTTTTTACCTAATCATGGTGAATTTTAGGACTATTATAATGATTCCTCAGTGATCATAGGTATTTCTTTGAGGGTGGATCAACATGTCTTGTCCAATGTATCCAGAAAAACTAATACACACATAATTAAATACCTAAATCATATAATCTAATTATCTAATTTTGAACTTAAATTGAATAACTTTAGATAATAATTTTTTTCTGAGTAGATTGTGAAACTCATTAATTAATATAGTGTCACACATATATATTAAGAAAGATATTTGGACATATAAAAATGTTATATGGTAGAATACATCAAATAATCTAATTTCTTGGTCATGTATGTAGTTATAAACATTAAAAATTTCTTATATTACTTATGTTAAAGGCCCCTCCTTCGAAGGAAAAATATGAAAAAGGTGTGGAGGTTGATATCATTACTGGATGAATTCAATAAAATGATTTTGAAATTTTTTAGATGAATTATTTTTAGTTATTTTAATATGACATCATAATTTATGATTTAAGTTAAATGTTCCATGATATATAATCATGATTATTTGAGTAATTAAGAAATCCATTATTGTGGGGATATTCCCTAGATTTGGATCAATGATTTTAACTTCTTCCTATATATTAATGGAATGTTTATGGTTTATAATATTCTGATGGAGGAAGGGATGAGCTTATATCACTCACCTAGATGGGATGTACACCATTGTATTTCAATTATTTATCATGATATGCATTTTTAGATTTGGTGTCCTATATTAAAAAATATGTTTTTATTCAATATCAATAAATTTCACTTGTCAGTAAGTGAATATAGAAATCCAATAACCATACAGTGTCTTTTTGGAGTGGTGTGGCATTATCTTGTAATTTTTAATAGATTTATAATGTTTTTGAATTTTCAATATGGATTCATGGTAATTTAAAAATGTCAGTAATTTATATTCATGATTCAACATCTATAAATTAATTAGAAAGTTTTGTGTTTGATATATTTTAATGATTCATATAAAACTAGAAATAATTACATATATAGAGATGAACTAATAATATCTTGTTTCTATCAAGTGTAATTAAATGATATTTTTATTTACAATAAGAATAATCGATCTTATCACACCCACACCAATAGTTATTATGAGATAATTATACATATAATTAAAATATATTTTTCTATCCTATAATATATTTTTTATATATTATGGAGAGAGACATATAATTTGAAATGGTTCCAATGATAATAGTTCTTATTCATCAATTAAAATGTCAACATTTAAGAACATATATGGTAGAATGTATCATTATCCACTATATTTTGTTAATATAACTTAGTAAAGTTATATTGATCTGAGATTATTCTAGTGGATTACAGATAATGTGAAGTTTTTACAAAAATGGTTTAATACTTATTAAAGATACACCATGATTTATAAACATTTTAGGAGACACACTTTTGAATCTAATTTATACTGCAATTTTTTTTTATTTTCCACCTCAATTGGTTCACCAATAAATGTGAAGGATAATGGAATTAACATCACATATAGTTAATCTATTTATGACCTATTAAATAATTTGTTATATATAGTAAAAAATCACATTGAATATAAATTTAGTTGTATATATAATATATTATATGTTTTTAAATTTTGGAAATAAAAAACTAAAATTTCACATTTGATAAATTGCAATGATATTAGGATAAATATATGTGTGGTTCCTATAATGGGATAAATATCTTCATTTATGTGAAGAATTAAAAGGTGTGTTGAGATATAACTATATCATGGGTTTTAATTTAGAGGAATCATGGGACACATCAACATAATACGTCGGTGTATGAGGATAAATTAAAGGATTAGTGGCCATTTTTTATTCCTTTATACTACTTTTTAGGCTTCTAGAAGGTGAATGACCAAATAGTTTGAATATTTATATTTATTCTTCTCTATTGGGTTATGTAGGTTATGGTTTTGATGATTTCATTCCAGTCCATCATCCATTAAATACACCATGATTTCAAATCACATTATTTATTCTAAAGATAATATGAAATGGTTATTCAAGATGGATAAATTTGGCCATTAAAATGGGTTTTCAAGGAAAGTAATCTGTTTTGAATTAAGGTAATATTGATGAGGATTATGCCAATTGATATTCCATTTTCCATGTAGATTTATGCAAGGGTTATTGAATATAATATTGTAATTTAACTTGTACTATTATTATTTATCATTTTGTGTATTTTTATATATAGCAATGTATCAAATAATGGGTTACTATTTTCAATGTTCCCCCAATACCATCAAATTTAGATTTTTACCATACATAATTTTAAATGGTATGTAGTCCCTAGTTCATACAGTAGACACTTTGAGTTATGAATTTTATGAGACTATGGTAGGCTAGCTAATCTATTAAGTGTTCATGATGCATAGTTTGAGACCTAGATAATTATTAAATCAATGTTAAGGAATCATAAACAATAATAATACTGATTTCACTTATGTTATTGATTAACTCACAAAATATATTTAATAGTACACAATATTAGTTAATTATACCATCTCTCATTTTTTTCTAGTCATTATTGGATCTATATTTTTCTTTTATAAAGGATGGAATCATGGATTTTACTAAAATCCTTAAATGCTTTTTCCTCCAATAAAAGGGAGGAAAAAGTTTTATAAAGCTAGGATTGAGTCTATAAAAGTGTATTTCAATGGTTAGTATGATGGGGACTAGAATCCAGGTAGATTAGTTGTATTTAATGAGATATTGAATATATTTTAAGGTCATTCTTCAAGTTACATTTTAGAATCATTCAATTTATAGTATCCACTACTTCTTCCTAGAATTTTTATTTCTCGAAAATAATAATTATATGTTAAAGATACCTAATAATGTATGTATGTGACCTAGACATGGGAGAACCTTTTTTATATATCCTATCTATCAATAATTAGACTGGTGAGGATCCCATTAATAATTACACCAAGAATAAGTCATTATATTCATCCTTATAACTATCTATATTATAATAATATACACAGCACATGTGGTAGTTTTCATGCTATGCACTAAAAAAAAGAAGGATGGAAAATTTTGGGAGAAACATCCACTCGAGGTTGAGAAAGGAATAAATTATTTTTGGGATTGTACCACATAAATGAGTTTTAATAATTGTATTAGATTATATATAAAAAACCACATCATTAATCTTAAAAACTCTATTATACAATTTTTGGACTGATCTGTGAATTTAAACCTTATCTATGTAAGGAATATTTTATCATGACATGGGTTATAACAAGATATTTATTTGGTTATTCAGGATACACTCCTTTTGACTTAGCCTTCATGTTAGTAACATGATATAATATTGAATTTTTGGGGAATACATCTAGTAAAAATCCCATCTACTTGTGTATCCAATTTAGTATCCTAGAGATATAGTAACCAACAAGGATATTATTAGGGATTTCACTAGATAGGAGACCCATTTTGTCATACCTATCACATTAAGGGGACTAGGAAGTCAAATTTAATGTATGGAAAACCAATACATTCATCATGATTTAGGGGTGGTTTTACAAATTATCTAATGATATGGCCCCTCATTATTTGAAATATACATGGTTGTTATCTCTAGAAGAGTCATAATAGTTCGAGAGAAATTAATAGTAATCTTATATCATGGGAAGAACATTCTTTATTATCAAAATAGTACAAGACAAGTGGGTATTTATGGTTTTAATAACACCAATATTATATTTCAAGAGGATATGTAGGATGCATAGGTAAGTATTTTCCTTGGATTGTGACCATGATTTACATTAAAAAATATCATTCATAAAAAACCATAAATATTTATAACATAATTATGATTTAAAAATTGAATAAAAATGATTGAAGCAGATTTATAAATTAAATAAGTATATAAGTGGAAAAATAAATCATTTAAAACTATTAAATTTAATTTGTAAACCAATCTAGGTCCTCTATTGAAAATATATATATTTTAATATAATAAAAAATATTTTAGTCTATTTACTATAATTATGTATTGAAAAGGATTCATTCAATTTGGGGTTGGGTTTTAAGTCACAATATTCATATTTATTTATCCATAATGTAATATATTTAATGGGGATCAATCCTTTTGTCCAAAAATATAATATTTACATTCATGTAAATTTTGATTAGGGGGTGGAGTTAATTTAATAAGGACTTATAAATATAATATGAATGGAGCTTATGAAAAGGCAATTGTTCAAATAAATTTAGAGTTATAATAATGGTGTGATATAAATATAATGCTTCTTATCAAGGGATTTATATGGAGAGGTTGTTTCAGTCATCCAGAGATGCTTATCAAATAAGCAGTACTTGTGGGGACCATTCGAAGATGACTATCAAGATGGTACATATAGACAATGTGGCCACCAACATGTGAAGCATCTTCAAATGATCAATAATTTTTATAGAACATTAAGAGGTGTATATACCTATTATTAATAGGTCACAAAATGTGACCTATATAGACCAAGATAGTGGTGTAACATCATTAGATTATGGAATATATAGAGGACTTTATTATACTATGGGGTTTCATAACATGGCTTGTATATTTTTTTAAAGTATGATTACTAATTTTTCTTTATTAAACTTACACCTTCCATTTTCTAGATTAATGTAGGTTTAAGTTTTGTGAAATTATTGGGGGAATTTATTTACACTTTTCCTAACTATATTTTGATAATTTTTCAACATAAATAGTTTTACACACTATTTTACACTTAGAGAGGAATTGTTTTTGGGGTAAACCATAAATATTTCATGGTGTGTGGTGAAAAGGATGAGACATATGGAGATATTAAATTTTCCTAGAAGGAATACCTTATCTCCTTGTGTCTGCCCTACAAGACTATAACATGTGTACTATTGGAATATGATGAATGCAACTTTTGGGAGATAATTACTTATACCCTATTGGATATTAATATTCTGTTTTCAACCATACCATAACGTGTTATTCCATTTAATACCATAACCCATAGGTCCCTTCTATTATACATCAATTATTTAATATTAATTTTTTGTTGGTTACACCTCTTGTATGTTTTTAAACCTATTATCAAATCGTTGGTTGTTGTATAATCATCAAGCCTTCTTCCCAAATGCATAAGCACATTATGGCCCATTTTATCTCTACAATTAAGTAATGATAATTATTATTTTGGTTTTAATCCCTTGAAAAGCCTATATGTAATTCCCTGACACCAGTTATCCAGAGTCAGTGCATTATTACATAACATTGGCATGATCACAAGGGATAAAATACTGAAAGACCGATCAATTTAGTATCCTTGGAAATAATATATACATTCATATGTTTTACATTACATTATAAAATGAAAAAAAATACAACAACATATTCTCCAAAGACCACACTCATATCCCTTAGACTATCCCTATAGGTCAATCATAATATACTTATTCGCATCCTGGAAAAAATCAAACAGAGATAGGGGTGAGCTCAGATGCTCAGTAAGGATAAAAATATAGTAGAGACTTTCATAAATAAGAATTAACATTTAAGGAAATTTAAGACTAAAACAAAATCATTTTAAAAATGAACTTCAACATAATATGGAAAAGATAAAATCAAATAATTCTATTTACATATTCACATGGATATTCTACTAGTTGAATAATCACATACAATATCAATAGCCACTTTCATAATGATGAAAGGCATAATGAGAGACTTTATAACCACATGGTCATGGCCTTGTGCCAAAACTACAAATATGTTTTGTCAAAGCCTTATTCCAAGACACTCGTTTGTCTCATGAGACATAAAAATGAATCGAGGTGCTAAAGCAGGCTCCACCAGTCACTTACTAAGTCCAATGCATTCCTCATGTGAAAAGATTTAAACATAACATAAAAATTTGTATTAAAACTAGCATATGAAATGTCAATACTTTATCCATAAACTGTGGATGTTGTAAAAATAACACATCCACAGTCAAACATACCACATAACCATCAATAAAATATGTAATTTTGGTATCATAATAAATCAACATTAAACAAGATTCAAATCTATCAACGGATGTTGACATAGATGAAATCCAAGCTTTTTTCCTGAAATATCTATTTATATTTAGAAATCATTTAAATGTCATATAATTATAAAACAAAACATTTATTATGAAAATATTCTTATAAGATTGTATGGGAATCATTGAGGATAAAATAATGGTGGAAAATAGCCACAGCCACTGTATAAGTTAAAAAAGGATATTGTTACCTTAATTTTGTCGAAAAGGACATAAAGTAACGTTTTTGGAAAATGATAGAAAAACTCTTTTCAAAAAATATATGATAAAATAAAAGTATAAATGCCTTAAAATCATAGTACAGTAAATAATAAAATGTTTTGAATTACATTTTTAAGAAAACAAAGATGTGGATGATAAAGAGGTCACAATAGATACTTATGTAAAAAAACTGCCGATAATAATGAGATTGTAAAATTAACCCTTAACTGGTACTTTTCTATTGTTGAGGGTTGGTTAAAATCCTTTATAATTGTGAAATAATTGTTATTAAATTATACAAGAACCATATACGTTAATATGATATCATTTATGATCTTCAAATATTGCTTTAATAATGATATTTTAGTTGTATCATCATTTCTGGTGTTAACTGATTCGTTTTCCTTTGTATGCTTGGTTACGTAATCCATGTTTGTTATGGATAGTATGTATTTTATTCATATAAATAATGATATTATGTTTATAAACATTATTTTAAATAATAAAATGAAAATTATTCTTGAATGATTACGATGGAGAATGAATCTCATCGTGTTCGTGGTGACGTTAATTAGTATGTACGCACCAGCGACAATATCACTCATTTGATATTAAAATAATATAAAATTGGATTGTATATAATATATAAAAAATCCTTATAATGTTATATTTATTATTTAAATCAGTTATACTCATTATTATACCCATCCAAATGATGAAATGTTTGAATAACAAACTACACCACGACGTGGAGACAGTAATCCGTACGTACGCACGTATGGTGACATTGTCATTTATAGGATGGATAGAATAATGAATATGGTTGTAACTTATTTATAATAAAATCACAATATATAGAAGAAACTGGATTTATTATTTTATACTTGGAACAACAAATAAAGAGGAAGTGGAAGAAGAAAGGAACTTGAAAGAGGTGATGAAATATTTGTCTCTTCTTCGGGTTCTTATTTTTGATTTGATCAAAAGGGGTACTTAGGTTGAGTTTATGACTAAAGGAAGGCCTCTAGGATTAAGGGAGGATATTTGAGAAGATATTTGGTCAGGGTTTGTCCGAGCCAAATGGATTTGGAGGTGTGAATGGGGGAGAAGGGGAAGTACCCTTTTATAAGAGAGGTGGGGGCCACTTTCAGAAAATCTGGAAATATTATTTTATAAAAAAATATTTATTATGTTTCTAATGGATCTAAAAAGAATTATTTAAAGGATAAGGCGAGCATATGTATAAAACCACTCAAATAATAGGTTTTATAATGGTTTAGGTCATCATATTAACCTTATCTTTTAGATTTAACTCTTAGTTAAACAGTTTGACACTTATCACATCTCTTTGTATTTTTATATTATATTGTTAATAAACATACTATAAACATTCATGCGAACCTCAAGTGGTTCATTAATAACATATATAATATTATTTAATCCCTTTTGATGAACCTTATATTTTTAGGAATAGAATATCAATTAATAATATAATATTTGTTTTAAAAACTCTTTTTTGTCAATTTGGACACTATTTGGTATTTTCTATTTGTTAAATTCATAACAGCATTATTACATTGAAAGTATTCATTTACTCAACCCTAAAATGTCATATTATCTTAGAAGGTTAGTTTAATTAATTAAAAGTATCAAATTATACTTATTTGGATATTTATAATTATAATTATTTTAATCTTTCATTAATAAGGTAATTACTGTATCATCATTGTGTCATAAATATATTTAATTAGTTAATGTCTAAAAATTATAAATAAAATACCATTAAGTAGGAAATATTTTTATCTTTATAGTCAATATTTATAGTTTAATATATCGTATGTATAACCATATATTAAAAATGGTTTAATATTAAACATTGATTTTAACTCTTTTAACTCTTCTTTAAATAAAATAATACTAAATGTTATAATCTAATACTAGTGGACCAAAGGGGAAAATGTTTTATTAATAAGGTTTTTTGGCCTAATTACACTTATACAATAGAATTAGGACATGTATTAGGGTAATTATGATATAATTTGTACCTTTAAATACCCTATTTACTTTTAACCGTGGTAAATAAAAGTAAAAATTTACTATTCACAAAAAAATATTTTCATTGTATTGAACCACATTTTACATACTGATATTAACTGTGGCACTCAGAGTTTTGAAATTCAAATCATAGAAGGTGTAAAATTTTGTGTTATACAAATTTTTAAAGGCACCTAGGAGGTGGGAAAAAGAGGGTAAATAGTTCAATAAAATTTTATATATCTGAACTTATTATAAAATGACTCTAATAAATTATGTTGAATATATAAATGTATTATGTATCTATTTTGGACTAAATTAAATTAAAATAGAATTACTAATTATTTAAATAAAAAGTCATTTTTAACCAATAACGTAGTGTTTTTTCACTGTTCATCCAAGAGTGAATGTTTTCAGTAAAATACCAATAATTCACCCTAATCTAATATCAATATTCTGAATCCAGAAATGAAGTCCATTTTGAATGATAAAATTTATAAAATTTCAAAAAGTGGATACTAATTTTCATAATTGCTAGTTTGATTGGTCGCGGTGTGTTAGAATCTTGAATTTGTGTAAAATGCAAGATATTACATTATTCAAAGGGAAACATACCGTGGATGCTTGGTGGGTTACATTCTTCCCTCCTTCAAATAATTTCATCCTCAAAATTTCTATAATACTACCGCATTAAAAGATTTAGGTGGTTCTTTATGATATGTTCCTCTAGTTCCCACATTGCCTCTTCCATCTTATGGTTTTTCCATGGAACTTTTACCAGATGAGTCGTCTGGTTTCTCAACACTTGTTCTATTATATCAAGAATTTTGATAGGCTCTTCACAATAAGGCAGATTAGGTTCTCGTTCAATTTCCTCATAGGTGAGTAAATGCATTGGGTCAGGCATGTATTTTCTCAATAGTGATACATAGAACACATCATGAACTTTGGAGAGATTTGGAGGCATTACCAAACGATAAGCTACAACTCAAATTCGTTCTGAAATTTTGAAAGGTCCGATGTACCTGGTACTCAATTTACCCTTCTTACCAAAACATATAACACCCTTCCATGGATATACCTTTAAGAAAACATGGTCTCTAACTTGAAATTACAAATCCTTCCTTCGGTTATCAGCATAGCTCTTTTGTCTGCTTTGATGTGTGTTTGGATGACCTTCACCTTTTCCATTGTTTCTGCAATAAGTTCTGGGCCGACGAATTTTCTTTCACCAACATCATCCCAACATGTTGGTGTGTGACATCTCTTTCCACATAACGCTTCATATAATGCCATCTGAATACTTGAATGGAAGATATTGTTATAGGAAAATTCTACTAGAGGTAAAGATTGATCCCACATACCTTGAAAGTCAAGTGGGCAAGATCTCAACATGTCTTCTATGGTTTGAATAGTTCGTTCTGATTGTCCATCATTTTGATGGTGGTAGGCAATGCTTAAAAGAAGTTCAGTATCCAGGTATTTCTGATTAATTTTCCGGAATCTTGATGTAAAATGGGGATCACGATCAGAAACAATCGATAAGGGTACTCAATGAAGTATTAAAACTTCATTAATATATAGTCTTTCTAGATGTTCATGTGGTAAATCTTCTCTTATAGAAAGAAAATGTGATGACTTGGTAAAACGATCAATAATGACCCATATTACATCATTCATTCTTGGAGTATTTGGTAGCCCCATGAAAAAGTCCATCATAATATTATCTCATTTCCACTTAGGTATGGGAAGCAGTTTTATGACTCCTCCATGTTGTTGCCTTCCAGTTTTCACTTGTTGAAAAATCATACATCTTGACACAAAATCTGAAATTTCCCTCTTCATGTTGTCCCACAAAAAATGTACCTTCAAATCTCTATAGGTATTGGTGCTACCATGGTGTATAGAGAAATTGGAGATATGAGCATTATTTAACAATTCCATTTTTAGATCCGGTATATTGTGAACACAAAGTCTCTTCCCAAATTTCAGAATCCCATCTTCATATATAAAGTCACTCAATCTTTCATCATTCACAGCTTTAATCTTCTTTTGAAACTCTTCATCATCCGCCTGTGAACTTTTTATCCTTTCTAGTGAAGATGGTTTTGAAACCATTTGAAAAATTATTGATGTTTTACCGTCCATGATTATACCCATATTTATTTTCAAAATATCCATGAAAATAGGATCCCTTTCAACTATCATCTTGTTCAAAAATCCATGATCCTTTATGCTCAAAGCATATGCCTGCTTATTTTCCTTCCCAAAGAGGTAGTGTATTGTTCAATCATAATCCGTGAGTAGTTCATTCCATCACCTTGCCTCATGTTGAGTTATTTTTGTGAGAAAATATACTTCAAACTGTTGTGATCAGTATAAATCTCATATTTTTCACCATAGAGATAGTGTCTCCATATTTTCAGAGAAAAAATTACAGATGTTAACTCAATGTAACACCCGAGACTTTTATGTTATATAAATAATCAAAGGAATATTTTTCTACACAACACTTTCTTGGCTTTATTTACAAGAAATCGTGACCTTCCTCGATAGCTTGCGTCGTACATAATACCGAGTTTCACTAAACAATGATATACTAATAAAATATTATTAAAACTAGTTGTTATGAATAGTAATAACCACTTTTTTAAATTTTATAAATTTTCTTTTTCAAAATGGAATTCATTTTTGGATTCGGAATATCGAAATTAGCCTAGGGTGAAATTTTGTTATTTTTCTGAAAACTTTCAATTTTTGATGAATAGTGAAACCACTAAGTGGTAGTTAAAAAACTGAATTTTTCATAAAACTTAATTTTACCGCTTCTGTGAGTGGAATTTCAAAAATCCAAGAACCATGGTTAATATCAAGGACTAAAATGTTCTTCAATGAGATGAAAATAATTTTTGGTGAATAGTAACTGCTTACTTTTTTTACCACAGTTAAAAGAAAATAGGGTAATTAAGTGTAAAAATGATATTATTATTACCCTAACACATGTAATAATTCTATTGGACAAGTTAAATTCGACCAAAAACAACCTTAGGAATATAATATGACCATTTAGGCCCACTTGGACTAGATTTGGACATTTATTATTAATTTATTTAAAGAAGGGTTAAATAGTTAAAATCAATGTTTAATAAGTAAAACATTTTTAATATGGTGTTATACATAAGATAAATTCGACTATAAATATTCATTAGAAAGATAAAAAGATTTCCTATATAATGGCAGTTTATTTTTAATTTTTAGACATCAAATAAGTTACTTTATTTATGACACAAAGATGATGCAGTAATTAACTTATTAATGAAATATTGACATAATGGATGTTATAAACACCAAAATAAATGTAATTTGACACTTTTTATGAATTATACTAATTTTCTTGGTTAATATGACATGTTAGTATTGATTTAATTAAATTTTTTCTAACTAATAATTCTGTTATTATTTTCACAAAAATCAATTACTAAATAGTGTCAAAATTGACATAAAATAGTTTTTAGAACAAATATTATATTAGTAATTGTTATTTTATTCTTAAAAATATATGGTTCGAAACAATGACATATATAAGGTTATATATATTAATAATAAACAACTTGGTCTTCGTTTGGCTGCTTATAGTAAGTTTATTAGCCTTATAGTATAAGACCAAAAGAAGACACGGTAAAAGTAAAATTATTTAAATTAATGTTAAATCTAACTAATAAGGTTGAAATAGGAACCTAAACTTGTCTAAATTATATTGTATGAGAGTAATTTGACCCATCCCCACCTTAGCTTCGAAATAAATCAATTTTGAGCTATTTATAACCGAACTTGACTTTATAATAAAATAATAATTTTAGTTATTCCAAAGGTGCCCCTCTCCTCCCTTATAAAAGGGCACCTCCTCCCCCTCTTCCTCTCACCACATTGAGCCTTCAAGCTTGGTCAAACCCTACCAATTTCTTCTCTCCACTTCCATAGAAACATCCTAGAGGTTCTGGTCTTCTTCAAAGACCCATTTTAGTGCCCTAAAAGGAGGTCTCAAAGAAGCACTTCAAAGAAGAGGTAATGTCCGTTACCGATTCTTTCATCTTTATTTCTTCTTCCACTTCTTATTATTTAGTTGTTTCATTGTAAAGTAATAACATCAGTATCACTCATATACTGATATGTTATTATAAGTATCAAACAACCCTATTTCACCATATATCCATCCTACGGAAAAAGAAATCATCGCGCGTGCGTATGTACGGAATACCGTCTCCACGCCGTGGTGTAATCTATTTTCCACCCCCACCTTACATGGATGGGTATAATGGTGTAAATAATGACTATATATTACTATTATAAAGTTATACTGATTCTGAAATAGTATACATACAAACCAAAATAATTCCACGATCATAGGAATGATATCATCACTCGTGCGTACGTACGGAATACCGTCTCCACGATGTGATGCGACTCAATCTACATGATCTTCATTTAATAATGATTATATAAATTAATTAAATGAATATGATATATATTACACTAATACCATTCTGGAAAAGTGGTATCTATAAGAGAAGAATAGGAATTTATTCGACAAAACACGCATAAGAACAAAAAGTTATAAACACCATAATAACAAGTAGCAATGAAATATTACTACTAAGAAGCTAAGAATATGACCATATATGATATCATAAAAATAAGTATGAATCTGGAATAAGTCAACAAAATTATTTAAATCATTATACATGAGGTTCGGACACGTACAAAGCATATCGGACCTAAGGTAAGGGAAATATCACAATCTCATTTTTATCCGAAATTGTTTATACTTTGTTATTTACTGGGGTGTATTTTATCATCCACATCCATGTTTCCTCAATATGTAATATTATTTCCATCCACCTACAATTGTTTAAATCCATTTTTACCGTTTGGTGAGTTTATAGTAAAAGATATGAAAGGAATCTTTTGTCGTTTTTCGTACGAGTTACATTTTGACTTTTCCGACAAAAGTACGAGAAGAATATTTTTTTTAACTTATACGGAATGAATGGATTTTTAAAACATTATTTCCAAGAAGATTACTTTACAAGTTTTCAAGTTTATTTTTAATTAACTTCTTTTAGTTTAAAATTGTAAGACATGTTAAGAAAGGAAAATGTTTTTGAAGTAGAAAGTATATTTTCTTCAAGAATGGAGTTCAAGTGTTTTATCAAAATTATTTTCCATATAAGATAATATAGGGTTCTGTTTCTATCCCAATTATTATATTTATTTTATTATTTTGTGATGGAAATATTTTTATGAATTCCTTTATCGTATATGAATTGTTTTATGAGGTCATGATGTTTAAGATTCCCATTGTTATTACATGGGTTATGGTATGATGTATGGTTTATGATTTTGTAGAACACATAATAATGGTATCATTATGAGATGGGTGGGACCTATATCTCCCTCCAATGCATTGGGTAAAGATTTTATATCTCATGAGATAGACATGGCTGGAACGGTAGGTTATACCGGTTTAGTGAAGCAGGACTGAAACGAGGGTAACTCGGTTCAGAAATGGACTTTGTCCACTAAGATAGTCTTGGAAATGAGTCTTGACTAATAAGAAATGATTCTCTATGATTATGTGTGTATGCCACATTGTTTCATGTTTTACGTTATGATTGTTGGGATTACATTTCACTACTATGATTTATCCCATGTTATGAAATTATGATCTCTTTTTCAGGTTAAGATTTCCAAAAGTTATGTGCTTATGTATATGATGTGATTGATATTTCTTTTGTTTACCCTTACTGAGCATTTGAGCTCACCCTTTTGTATGTTTTCTTTCCCCAGGTCATGAAGAAGATTATTAAGTAATATATGCCAAAAGGGACTATAGATATGATGAAATAAATGGGAGACAGTGTAGACGTTTTATGAACCAGTTGTTTATGTTTCCCAGTTTCTAAAGACACTATACCTATACGGTCCTTTAATGGTTTTTGTTATGCGTTGTAATAAGTTTTCTTCAATTTTGAAGTATTAACAATGTATGTAAAGTATGGGTCATTATAGTTGGTATCAGAGGAAAGGTATAGTCATCCTTTGGAAACTAGGATGTGAAAGCCTTAGTAAGAACCCTAAGGATAAGTCTAAGCATAGAACACAATATTAGTGTTTTAGAAATGGCCATGAATAACCTAGGATAAGACGTTAAGTCTGAAATTTTATTCTTGATTATGTGGTTTTCCTATTATAATTAGTGTTGGTCACACTATTCTTCTTGGTTTTAGTCAATGGCTGGAACCTGAAGGAACCGTGTTAATGCGGAATGCGACGGGAAATGCAATGATTGTCCCCCTGAGCAACCAAACGTTATGGGAGCTGGAATGCAAAATCTTGTATCCATGCTCACACAACTTTCTCAAGCTATGAATCATGTAGGACTTCCAAACGAGCAAAGGAAGGAGAAACATTCTGTTGAATCATTCTTGAGACAACGTCCACCTTCATTTAGCGGGTCTACTGATCCATTAGTTTCTGAATAATGGATTAGTACTACTGAAAAGATATTTTCAGTTCTTCAATGTTCTGAGCATGATAAAGTCATCTTAGCAGTGTATCGTTTGGAAGGTGATGTTGATCAATGGTGGAATCGTAATAAGAATACGAGGCAAAGGGATGAAATTGAGTCCATGGAATGGGACGAGTTCAAGAACATATTTTTCAATAAGTACTTCCCTCGTATTCTCTGAAAAAATATGGAGAAAGAGGTTCTTGAACTGAAGCAAAAGGATGATGAATCTATTGGTACCTATGAAGCAAATTTTACAATACTTTCAAGGTACGCTTCTGGTATTATTATCCAACCTGAGAGTAAGATCGATCGATTCTTTAGTGGATTAAAACCAAGTCTTCGAAGGGTGTTAGTCATAAGGGACTTCAATAGCTACGATGAAATCGTTCGATGTGCTCTAAAAGTCGAGATGGAGATTGGAGTAACCCATCAGTCATATGGGTTTGATAAGAAGATGAAAATGGAATTCAAAGGAAAATCTAAAGAGCACACTGAAAAGAATATGAGATTTCCCTTATGCTCAAAGTGTGGAAAGAAACATGGAGGGAGTTGTCTTAAAGGGACAAGTAAATGTTTTAAATGTGGAAAGGAAGGTCATCGGTAATTTGAATGTCGCGATTATGGGAAGAAGATGTCTAATGATGCAAACAAAGGAAGGGATACACAGAATGAACCTACTGCAATTAAATGTTTCAAGTTCAAGGAGATGGGGAATTATGACAATAAATGCCCTAATCCAAGGGTTGATGATGATGGTCGACGTCAACAAACTCTTAAGGCTACAGACAAAGGAAAGTCACATGCAATTCTATCAGTGATGTGGAGTACGATAACGATGTGGTGAAAGGTACACTTACCATCCACTCTAAAGTAGTAAATGTTTTATTTGATTCTGGATCCACCCACTCCTTTATTTCTGAAGAATTTTCTAAGGGTATCACCGTATTACCTCAACAATTAGATGTTGAGTTACCTGTGACAACACCAAATGGCACAACAGTCGCATCAAAAGTTTATAATTCTTCTCCGATCAATGTTTGTGGGAAAGTGATTCCGGAAAATCTTGTGATCCTTCCTATAGTGGAATTTGATGTGATTCTTGGCATGGATTGTCTTTCTCTACATGGAGCTCATATCAATTTCCAAATAAGGGAAGTCACATTTCATATTCCAGATCAATCTATGATCGTCTATCAATGCAAGGATGAACATAACCTTCCAGTGGAAATTTCTTCCATTTTATGGGTATTGATTCCACTAAATGAAGTTTATTTATCTCAAATGGTTGGTGAGAAACTCACAATTAAGAATATTCCCATTGTACAGGAGTTTGATGATGTCTTTCCGGAAGAATTACCGGGTATTCCACCGAATCGTGAAGTTGAGTTTTCAATTGAACTCGTATCGGGTGCTTTGCCTATTTCAATGACACCTTCTGGAATGGCCCCAATTGAGTTTCAGGAATTGAAGAAACAACTCCAAGAGAATCTTGATAAGGGATTCATACGCCCTAGTGCATCACCTTTGGGAGCACCTGTTCTATTTTTTAAGGATAAATATGGATCAATGAGACTCTGCATTGATTATCGAGAACTTAACAAGATCACTATAAATAAAAAATATCCTCTCCCACGCATTGATGACTTATTTGACCAACTACGTGGAGCTCGATACTTTTCCAAGATTGATCTTCATTCAGGGTATCATCAATTAAGGGTCAAAAGGGAGGATATACCAAAGACGGCTTTCCGTACAAGGTATGGACACTATGAATTTATAGTGATGTCATTTGGTCTTACTAATGCCCCTGCTATCATCATGGATCTGATGAATAGAGTCTTTAGAGACTATCTTGATCAGTTTGTGGTAGTCTTTATAGATGATATTCTTGTCTTTTCAAAGAGAAAGGAAGAACATGAAGATCACTTTAGAATTATATTTAAGACCCTGAGAAAGGAGAAGCATTATGCCAAATTTACCAAGTGTGAATTTTGGCTTCAAAAAGTTTCATTTTTGGGTCACATAATATCAAAAGAGGGGATATCTATGGATCCAGCAAAAACAGAGGTTATCTAAAGATGGTCGAGACCAACAATAGTAACTGAGATCCAAAGTTTTCTTGGTTTGGCTGGATATTATCGACGTTTTGTGAAAGATTTTTCACGATTATATAATCCACTCACCAAGTTGACTCGGAAAGGAGTTGAGATTGTTTGGACAGAGGAATGTGAAGAGAATTTCAAGGAGTTGAAAAGAAGGTTATCCAGTGCACCTGTGATCACACTGCCTTATAGTGGAGAAAGGTTTGTGATCTACAGTGATGCATCCAAGAAGGGATTGGGGTGTGTTCTTATGAAAAATGATATGGTGATAGCTTATGCCTCACGACATTTGAAAATCCATGAGGAAAATTACCCAACTCATGATTTGGAGTTAGCTGCGGTAATCTTTGCATTAACGATTTGGAGGCATTGCCTTTATGGTGAAAGGTGTGATATTTGTACTGATCATAAAAGTATAAAGTATATTTTCACACAAAAGGATCTGAATATGCTCCACAGAAGATGGTTGGAGCTGATTAAGGATTACGACTGCTCAATCCATTAACACCCTGGGAAAGCAAACAAGGTGGCAGATGCATTAAGTCGACAAGACCATGCTATTTTATCCATGATGAGGATCACAAAAGATCCAATATTTATGGATTTACAAAGGATGGATCTTGGAATTATAATGGAAGGGGAAAAATCTTATATTTCTCAAATTAATATTTAACCATCTATACATGTGAAGATTAAAGAGGCACAGAAAGAAGATGTCGAGTTACAAAAGAAGGTGAGAAATGTTCCTGAATTCAACCTTGATTGTGATGGGATAATAATGTTCAGGAATCGGGTTTGTGTTCCTCCCATCCCGGAATTAAATAAGGAGCTGCTGGATGAGGCTCATAATTCTTCATTCTCTATTTATCCGGGAAGCACGAAGATGTATAGGGACCTGAAAGAGTACTTTTGGTGGGATGGCATGAAAAGAGATGTTATTGAATTTTTCTCTCGATGCTTGGTTTGTCAACAAGTTAAAGATGAGAGACAGAAGTCTAAGGGGTTGTTACAACCATTACCCATACCCGAATGGAAATGGGAAAACATCACTATGGACTTTGTCACAGGACTTCCTAAAACATACAAAGGCAATAATGCTATCTGGGTCATAGTTGATCGTCTTACAAAGTCTGCACACTTCATTGCTATTAGAGAGGATTTCTCTCTGGATCAGCTTTCCAGGATATATGTAAAAGAAGTGGTAAGATTTCATGGAGTACCACTTTCTATTATATCTGATCAGGATCCGAGATTTACCTCGAAGTTCTGGCGAAGTCTTCAGCATACTCTGGATACAGAGTTGAGTTTCAGAACTGCTTATCATCCTCAGACAGACGGTCAGTCTGAGAGAAAAATTCAAACCCTAGAAGATATGTTGAGAGCATTCTCTATGGATTTCAAAGGTGGTTGGGATCAACACCTACCTTTGGTGGAATTTTCTTATAATAATAGCTTTCACTCCAGTATTCATATGGCTCCTTATGAAGCTCTGTATGGAAAGAAATGCAGGACTCCAGCTTGCTGGGATGAAGTTGGGGAAAGAAAGCTATTAGGACCTAATCTCGTTGATGAAATGGCAGAAAATGTCAGATCTATTCAACAAAAAATAAGAGAAGCTCAGATTCGACAGAAAAGTTATGCCGACAACCAAAGAAAAGACCTAGGATTTGAAGTGGGTGATAAAGTGTTCTTAAGAATATCTCCCTAGAAGAGGGTCATGAGATTTGGAAAGAAGGGGACGTTGAGCCCTAGATATATCGGTCCTTTTGAAATACTGGATCGTGTTGGGAAGGTAGCTTACCGATTGGCGCTTCCACTGAATCTCTCTCAAGTTCACGATGTGTTCCATGTATCTATCCTGAGAAAGTACATACCTGATCCTTCACATGTACTTAGCTCAGAAGTTGTACCACTGGAGCAGGATCTTTCTTATGAAGAACAGCCGATAGAGATTCTGGATCATAGCGAAAAAGTCCTACGAAACAAGACCACTCGATTAGTGAAAGTTTAATGGAGGAACCACCAATTAGAAGATGCTACATGGGTGCTTGAGGATATGATGAGGGAGAGGTATCCTCATATGTTTGTTACAATGTGATGAATTTCGAGGGCAAAATTCATTTTAAGGGGGTATAATGTAACACCCGAGACATTTATGTTATATAAATCATCAAAGGAATCTTTTTCTACACAACACTTTCTTGGCTTGCTTTACACGAAATCACGACCTTCCTCGATAGCTTGCGTTGTACGCAATACCGAGTTTCACTAAACAATGATATACTAATAAAATATTATTAAAACTAGTCGTTATGAATAGTAATAACCACTTTTTGAAATTTTATAAATTTTATTTTTCAAAATGGACTTCATTTTTGGATTCAGAATATCGAAATTAGCCTAGGGTGAAAATTTGTTATTTTTCTGAAAACTTTCAATTTTTGATGAATAGTGAAACCACTAAGTGGTAGTTAAAAAAACTGAATTTTTCATAAAACATAATTTTACCGCTTCTGTGAGTGAAATTTCTAAAATCAGAGAGACATGGTTAATATCAAGGACTAAAATTTGGTTCAATGAGATGAAAATAATTTTTGGTGAATAGTAACTTTTTACTTTTTTTACCACAGTTAAAAGTAAATAGGGTAATTAAGGGTAAAAATGATATTATTATTACCCTAACACATGTCCTAATTCTATTGGACAAGTGTAATTCTACCAAAAGCAACCTTAGGAATAAAATATGACCATTTAGGCCCACTTGGACTAGATTAGGACATTTATTATTAATTTATTTAAAGAAGGGTTAAATAGTTAAAATCAAAGTTTAATAAGTAACTCATTTTTAATATGGGGTTATACATAAGCTAAATTCGACTATAAATATTCATTAGAACGGTAAAAAGATTTCCTACATAATGGTATTTTATTTGTAATTTTTAGACATTAAATAATTTAATTTATTTATGACACAAAGATGATGCATTAATTAACTTATTAATGAAATATTGACATAATTGATGTTATAAACACCAAAATAAATGTAATTTGACCCTTTTTATGAATTATACTAATTTTTTAGGTTAATATGACATGTTAGTATTGATTTAATTAACTTTTTTAGAACTAATCATTCTGTTATGATTTTCAAAAAAATCAATTACTAATTAGTGTCAAAATTGACATAAATTAGTTTTTAAAACAAATATTATATTAGTAATTGTTATTTTTTTCCTAAAAATTCAAGGTTCATGATATTTACATAGATAATCTTATATATATAAATAATAAACAATTTGGTGTTAGTTTGGCTTCTTATAGCAAGTTTATTAACCTTATAGTATAAGAACACAAGAAGACACAGTAAAAGTAAAATTATTTAACTTAATGTTAAATCTAACAGATAAGGTTGAAATAGGAACCTAAACTTGTCTAAATTATATTTTATGAGATTATTTAGACCCATCCCCACCTTAGCTTTGAAATAAATCAATTTTGAGCTATTTAAAACCGAACATGACTTTATACTAAAAAAATATTTTTAGTTATTCCAAAGGTTCCCCTCTTGTCCCTTATAAAAGGGCACCTCCTCCCCCTCTTCCTCTCACCACTCTGTGCCTTCAATCTCGGCCAACCCCTGCCAATTTATTGTCTCAACTTTTCTAGAAACAACCTAGAGGTTCTGGTCTTCTTCAAAGACCCATTTTAGTGCCCTAAAAGGAGGTCTCAAAGGAGCACTTCAAAGAAGAGGTAATGTCTGTTACCGATTCTTTCATCGTTATTTCTTCTTCCAATTCTTCTTCTTTAGTTGTTTCATTATGAAGTAATAACATCAGTATCACTCATATACTGATATGTTATTATAATTATGAAACAGCCCTATTTCACCATCTATCCATATTACGGAAAAAGAAATCACCGCGCGTGCGTACGTACGGAATACCGTCTCCACGCCATGGTGTAATCTATTTTCCACCACCACCATACTTGGATGGGTATAATGGTGTAAATAATGACTATATATGAAAATTATAAAGTGATACTGATTATGAAATAGTATACATACACTCCAAAATAATTCCATGATCATAGGAATGATATCATCACTCGTGCGTACGTACGGAATACCGTCTCCACGATGTGATGCGACTCGTTCTAAATGATCTTCATTTCATAATGATTATATAAATTAATTAAATGAATATGATATATATTACACTAATACCATTCAGGAAATTATGTATCTATAAGAGAATAATAATAATTTATTCGACAAAACACGCATAAGAACAAAAAGTTATAAACACCCGAATAACAAGCAGCAATGAAATATTACTACTAAGAAGCTAATAATATGACCATATATGATATCATAAAAATAAGTATGATTCTGGAATAAGTCAATAACATTATTTGAATAATTATACAGGAGTTTCGGACACGTACAAAGCATATCGGACCTAAGGTAAGGGAAATATCACAATCTCATTTGTTTTCCGAGATTGTTTATACTTTGGTATTTACTGGGGTGTATTTTATGATCCACATCCATGTTTCCTCAATATGTAATATTATTTTCATCCACCTAAAATTGTTTAAAACCATATTTACCCTTTGGTGAGTTTATAGTAAAAGATATGAAAGGAATCTTTTGTCGTTTTTAGTACGAGGTACATTTTGACTTTTCCGACAAAAGTACGAGAAAAATATTTTTTTTAACTTATACGACATGAATGGATTTTTAAAACATTATTTCCAAGAAGATTCCTTTACAAGTTTTCAAGTTTATTTTTAATCAACTTCTTTTAATTTAAAATTGTAAGACATGTTAAGAAAGGAAAATGTTTTTGAAGTAGAAAGGATATTTTCCTCAAGAATAGAGTTCAAGTGTTTTATCAAAATTATTTTCCATCTAAGATAATATAGGGTTCTGTTTCTATCCCAATTATTATATTTATTTGATTATTTTGTGATGGAAAAATTTTTATGAATTCCTTTATCTTATATGAATTGTTTTATGAAGTCATGATGTTTATGATTCCCATTTTTATTACATGGGTTATGCTATGATGTATGGTTTATGATTTTGTGGAACACATAAGAATGGTATCAATATGAGATGGGTGGGACCTATATCTCACTCCAATGCATTGGGTAAAGATTTTATATCTCATGAGATAGGCATGGCTAGAATGGTAGGTTATACCAGTTCAGTGAAGCACGACTGAAACGAGGGTAACTCGGTTCAGAAATGGACTTTGTCCACTAAGATAGTCTTGGAAATCAGTCTTGACTAATAAGAAATGATTCTATATGATTATGTATGTATGACACAATGTTTCATGTTTTAAGTTATGATTATTGGGATTGCATTTCACTACTATGATTTATCCCAGGTTATGAAATTATGATCTCTTTTGCAGGTTAAGATTTCCAAAAGTTATGTGCTTATGTATACGATGTGATTGATATTTCTTTTATTTACCTTTACTGAGCATTTGAGCTCACCCTTTTGTTTGTTTTCTTTCCCCAGGTCAGGAAGAATGTTATTAAGTAAGATATTTCAAAAGGGACTATAGATATGTTGAAATAAATGGGAGACAGTGTAGACGTTTTATGAACCAGTTGTTTATGTTTCCCAGTTTCTAAAGACACTATACCTATACGGTCCTTTCATGGTTTTTGTTATATATTGTAATAAGTGTTCTTCAATTTTGAAGTATTAACAATGTATGTAATGTATGGTTTGTTATACTCAAGATCATGAGTTGGATTGTTTTACTTTGGAATTTTTAGCTATCATGATGCATAGGCAATATCTCTGTCATTCTGCACAAGGACACAACCAAGTCCTTTCATTGAAGTATGAATATAAATAAAAAACCCATCATTCCCTAATTACCAAGTATATATAATAGAATTGACTAATATTCTCTTCAGTTATTCTAAACATTCTTCATACTCTTTTGTCCAAATTTTCTTACCCCTTTACATGTGATCTTGTTTAATGGGTTTTCCAATCGGGAAAAATTCAACAAAAAATGCCAATAATAACCTACTAAACCAATAAAACTATGTACCTTAGTTATACATGTTAGTGTTATCCATTCGTGGATTGTCTTGTTCTTTTAAGGATCAACAAATATTCTATCCTTAGAGACAATATAGCCAAGAAAAAAATCTCTTGAAGTGACAATTAACACTTTCTAAACTTCCCATATAATTCATTTATTCTAAGAGTCTTTAGAATAATGCACAAGTGATTTTGGAGTATACCAAGATATCATCAATAAATAAAACTAAAAATTCATCAAGATTTTCCTTGAAAACTCTATTCATTATATCCATGAAGACAGACGGTGCATTAGTCAATCCAAAAGGAATTACTGTAAACTCGTGATTTCCATACCAAGTTCGAAATGTCTTCCTTCTTCACACAAAAGTGATGATATCCAGATCGATGGTCAATCTTTGAAAAATATTGAGATCCATTAAGTTGGTTGAATAAATCATCAATACAAGGTCGGAGATACATGTTATTTATTTTTATAGCATTGATCTCCTTATAGTTAATGCACATCCTCAAAGATCCATCATTCCTTTTAACAAAAAGGAGTGATGGATCCCCATGGAGAATCAATAGGGAAAATAAATCCATTATTACTAAATACCTCTAGTTGTTTCTTTAGTTTCACTAATTCCACATTGTCCAATCTATAAGGGGTTTTCGATATGGGCCTTGATTTCAGAATTAAATCAATGGAAAACTCAATTTCTCATTCTAGAGAATGTCATGGTAAATCCTCTAGAAACACGTCAACATATTCTTTCACAATAGTTATGTCCTCTATTCAAACATTATTTTCCTCAAACAAAGTTTTTTCATTCTCTTCTCCCACAATAACTAAATTTAGTAGAGCTACTAGGGGTGGATATAGATAAGAATCAGGTGGTGATGTTTTTTCTCTAAATATAAGGTACTCCTTATAATTATCAAAGATTGTAACCTCCATCTTCTTACAATAAAGTTTTGCATCATGGTCCGAAATCCAATCCATACTGAGGATTGTATCAAATTCAATCTTGGGTATGAAGATGAGATCAGTAGATAAATTATGTTTATATTCCTTAATGTGAACAGATTCACAAAACTTTGTTGTAATGATTCTCCCCTTATGAGTTTGGACTGATAACTCCCTTGTTAAATCAAATTAGAAATATCTAATTTTCCCAAAAAACTGGGATGATATAAAAACAATGTGATGATCCAGAATCAAATACAGCATTTTCTAAACTTGAGGAAACCATTAAATTCCCTGCCACCATGTCATTTGGAGATTAAACCTCAGTAGTATTCATAACATAAGGTTGGCCTTGATCCCTTGTCCTTTTCTTAGTTAAGTTACCTTTTCTCTTAGGACATTCATTTTCATAATGCCCCTTTCTCTACAATTGTTGAATTAAACATTAGAAACCTCTTTCTTCCTCTTACAATCAAGAGAATGGTGGCCTTTTTCACCACACTTGTAAAAGAGTCCCATTACCTTCAGGCATGTATCAGGGATGTTTTTTCCCACATTTACTGTAGGATGGATATTCATATTTTCCCTTCATACCATTATTTATATTTCTAGAGTGTTCATCAGATCTCTTATTCTCTTGCTTCAATTTAAAGTTGTAAGACTTAGAGAATTCCTTTTCAGTCTTGATAGAACATGAGACAATATCTTCGTACAACGAGAAGGATTTTGAGTCTAATGGTCAATGGAGAAATGGTTTTAACCCATCAAAGAAACGATCAATATTACTTCTTGGGTTACGTATATAATCTGCAGCATGCCTTGCTAACCTTGTAATGTTAGCCTCATATTCTGCAACATTCTCATCCTCCTTTAGCCTCAGACTCAGAAACCTCCATTCCATATTGGCTCAATGGTCATGAGGAAAGTATTTTTCTAAGAAAATATCATCAAACTCCCTCCATTCCATATTTGATACTTCATCATCATATTTTTTATTTTGAATCAATGACGAGTGTTGATCTGCATCTCTCGTGAGGCGGTAAACTACCATGATAACTTTTTCCCATTCCCTACTCCCCAAAGAGTTAAATATTTTCTCTAATGAATTTATCCAGTGCTCAGATACTAATGGATATGTACTCCAATTTAATTTTGGTGGTTGTTTCCTCATGAAGTAGTCTATCATTGATCCTCCATGTTGTGGATCTGGGTGATCCATACAGGTAAGGTTATTATTCATAACCTATGTGAGTAGTCCCAGTTTGGTGATAAGATGATCAGCAACAGTTGCTTCACTATATCCACTATAATTATCTTGAGTAGGAGGGATATCCTTAGATGGATTATGCACATTGATAAAATTTCCATTCCTTTCAACGGGCGCCATTTCTAAACAATGGCATACACTAGATTAGTTTATGAATCTCAATACATGATTCCAAACTTGTAAAACACTTGAAATTAATTGAAAAATATATGGATATAATCCATAATAATAAAAATGTTTTCTATGAGGAAGTATATACTCATAAACCCATCATAATGGGTTGTAATGAAAATGAGAATTATCCTAAGCATATCCCCAGGTAGTGTCTTAACCAAGAGTGCAGCAAGTCCCGTTGTCGTGAACCAGTTCCTGTTCTAGCCTAGATCAAAGCGGTGTTTTATGGGTTTACCCGTAGGTATATCTGTTCCAGATCCACCTCTACCTGCTCGTATTTAATCAAGGATGTATTTCTTAGAAAACTCACAAACTCTCTACTATAGTAAAATTCTAGGAAGTTCTTCTATACTTATCCTCAAAGTCTATCTTAGGGTAATGTTTTATAATCAGAGTTTTGTTAAATCTAGTTTCCATGGTTTGTACTAAACTTTCTATAATACCAACTGTAACTCCCCGACCCCAGTTACCCAGAGTAAGTGCATTATTACATAACATTAGTGTGATCCCAAGGGTCCAAATCCTGAAAGACCGATTAGTTTAGTAGCCTTGGAAATACAAGATACATTCATATGTTTTACATTACATTATAAAATGAAAAACTAAAACAACATAGTCTCCATAAGACACAATCATATCCCTTAGACTATCTCTATAGGCTAGTCATAATATACTTCTTCACATCCTGGAAAAAATAAAACACTGAAATGGGTGAACTGAGATGATCAATAAGGATAAAAATATATCAGAAACTTTTTTAAATAAGCATAAACATATAAGGCAATGTAAGAAAAAAAAATCATTTTAAACAAGAACTTTAGCAGAATATGGAAAATATAAATTCAAATAATTCCATTTAATTATTTACATGGATATTCTACTAGTTGAATAATCTCATGCAATATCAACAACCACATTCATAATGATGGAATGCATAATGTCAGACTTCATAACCACATAGTCAATTCCTTGTGCCATGACTACAAATAAAAGTTTTTCAAGGCCTTGTGCCAAGACACTAGTTTGTCTCATTAGACCTACTGATGCATCAAGGAGCAATAACAAGCTCCACCCATTACTTACTAAGTCCAATGCATTTATCATATAAAACAATTTAAACATAACATAAACTTTCGTATTAAAACTAGCATACGAAATTTAAATACTTTATCCATAAACCATGGATGGTGTAAAAATAACACATCTACAGTCAAAAATATCACATAAGCTTAAATACAATAGGGATGTTATGTATCATAATAAATCAACTTCAAACAAGTTTAAAATCCATCAAAGGAAGTTGACATAGATGAAATCAAAACTTTTTTTGAGAAATACCTCTTTCTATTTTGAAATCATTTAAAAGTAATATAATTATAAACGAAAAAATTTAGTTTTATGATATTATTATAAGAATATATGGGAATCTTTGACGATGATATAATGGTGTAAAATGGCCACACCCGCCCTATAAGTTAAAAAAGGACATTCTTACCGTAATTTTGTCAAATAGGTCATAAAGTACCGACATTGGAAAATGATGGAAAGATTATATTCAAAACATATATTGTCAAATAAGGGTATATATGAAATTAAACAATAGTATAGTAAATATTAAAATTGTTTTTAATTAAATTTTTATGAAAACAATGATGTGGATAATAATTATTTCCCAGTAGATACTTATGTAAAAACAACCTCAGATAATAAAAAGATTGTGAAATTATCCCTTACCTCGTAGTTTTCCATTGTCAATGGTAGGTTAACAATTCTTTATAATGGTGAAATAATAATTATTAAATTTCATAGGAACCATATACATTAATATGATATCATATATGATCTTCTAATATTTCAATGTTAATGATATTTTAGTAGTATCATCGTTTTGGGTGTTAACTGATTTATTTTCCTTTATATTCTTGGTTACGTAAGCCATGTTTGTTATGTATATGATGTAATTGATTCATATACAGAATGATATTATGTTCATAAACATTATTTTTAATCATAAAATGAAATTTATTCTTTAATGATTATAATGGGGAATGAATCTCATCGCGTTCGTGGAGATGGTAATCTGTATGTACACACAAGCGACAATATCATTCATTTGATATTAAAATCATATATAATTGGATGGTATATCATATATACAAAATTATTATCATGTTATATTTAATATTTACATCATTTATACTCATTATTATACCCTTCCTAATGGTGATGTTTTTTAATAACAAACTACACCACAACGTGGAAACGGTAATCCACACGTACACACCTATGGTGACTTTGTCATTTATAGGATGTATAGAATAATGAATATGGTTGTATAATTTTTATAATTAAATAAAAATATATATAATATAATGGATTTATTATTTTATAATCGAACCAACAAAGAAAATGTAAGTGGAAGAAGAAAATAACTTGAAAGAGGTGTTGAAATATTTACCTCTTCTTCGGATTCTTCCTTTTGATTTGATCAAAAGGGCTTCATAGGATGGATTTCTGACTAATGGAAGGCCTCTAGGATGAAGGGATGACATTTTAGAGGATATATGGGCAGGGTTTGGTAGATTAAAATGGATTTGAAGGTGTGAATGTTCGAGAAGGGTATGCTCCCTTTTATAAGAGAGGTGAGGGTCACTTTAGGAAAAGCTTGAAATATTATTTTATAACAAAATAAATTTCAGTTTATAATAACTCAAAAATGAATGAATTAAAATCTAATATGTTTATGGGTCTAAAAAATCTCAACCAATAGGATTTAGACAGTTTTAGGTTATCATATTAACCTTATCAATTAGATTTAACTCTTAATTAAATAGTTTGACATTTACCATGTCTCTTTGTATTTTTATATTATACGGTTAATAAACCTTCTATAAACATTCAATAGATCCTAAAGTGGTTCATTAATAACATATATAACATTATTTAATACTTTTTTCCCATTCTTATATTTTTAGTAATAGAATATCAGTTAATTATATAATATTTTTTTAAAAAACTCTTTAATGTCAATTTTCACACTATTTGGTATTTTTTTTGTTAAACTCATTACAGCATTATTACATCAAAAAAATCATTTAATCAACCCTAAAATGTCATATTAACCTAGAAAATTAGTATAATTCATTTAACGTCTCAAATTAGATTTATTTGGATATTTATAATATCAATTATTTTAATCTTTCATTAATAAGGTAATTACTGCATCATCATTGTGTCATTAATAAATTTAATTACATAAAGTCTAAAAATTATAAATAAAATTTCATTATATTGGAAATTTTTTAATATTTCTAATTAATATTTATAGTCAAATTTATATTATGTATAACCATATATTAAAAATGGATTATTTATTAAACTTTGAATCCAACTCTTTTAACTCTTCTTTAAATAAAATAATAATAAATGTCCAAATCTAATCCAAGTTGACCAAAAGGGGTCATATTTTATTCCTAAGGTTGTTTTTGGTATAATTACACTTATCCAATGGAATTAGGACTTGTTTTAGGGTAATTATGATATCATTTTTACCCTTAATTACCGTATTTACTTTTAACTGTGGAAAATAAAATAAAAAATTTACTATTCACAAAAAATTATTTTCATCTTATTGAACCACATTTTAATTATTGATATTTACCATGTCTCTCGGATTTTGGAAATTCAACTCATGGAAGTGGTAAAATTTTCCTTTATACAAATTTGAAAATGCTCCTAGGAGGTGGGTAAAAGACGATAAATAGTTCGATAAAATTTTATATATCTAAACTTATTATAAAATGAATCCAATGAATTATGTTGAACATATATATGTATTATGTATCTATTTTTTCCTAAAATATATTAAATTAAAATAACTAATTATTTAAATAATAAGTTGGTTTTATCCAATAACACAGAGTTTTTTCACCATTCATCAAAAAATGAACGTTTTCAAAAAAAATACCAAAATTAACCCTAAGCTAATTTTGATATATCAAGTCCAAAAATGAAGTCCATTTTGAAAGATAAAATTTATTATATTTCAAAAAGTGGTTATTACTATTCATAATGGCTAGTTTGATTGGTCATGGTGTGTTAGAATCTCGAAGCTGCGTACAATGCAAGATATTTTGTTATTTAAAGGGAAACGTACCATAGAAGCTTGGGGTGTTACACTATTGAATATCATTATTGATACTTGAATTAATTTTTAAGGGTTTTCATTTGTAGCCTCTCTTTGAGTGGTTTACTGAGTTCATATGACATGTTTTCTATTGTTAAAGCATTCATTTTCATAATTGAGGTGACCTGGAATGATATTATAATAATGATCTATAACTTTAGAAAGTTTATTTTTCTACAATGTATAATATTTTCATTGTTGTATTAATTGATGGAATTTGTTCAGTCATTAATTAAATATATATATACAGGGGTTTCTAATTCATGAGTACAACAACCCATTACTTTATTACATATTTCAACATACCATATTACATAAAATTGAACTTAATACATTTGAGAATATTGAGAGGTCTAGTGTCTTTGAGGCATAGAAACATTACATAAGAACTTAAAACATGAAATACACATCGTTATTGAAAACATATTTAACAAGATCACAAAATTCATTCAAATTTCCCTTTACATGGGATAACCTACAGAAATACATAAGAAAAGGGTGAGATATTAATTCCAATAAGAGAATATAAATGGAATATCATGAATAATACAATAAATGTTAGAAAAAATGCATATTAGTCTAGAAAAAGATAAATATGACCATGAAGGAATGATATAACATGATATTCATAACATGGAAGTGTGGCAACAACTTAAAACACTACATCATTAACAAAAAGGAATTAGGTAACCCATGTCTCAAAATGGTGGAAAAAGTCCAATAATGTAATTAGGTAAACCCCTACCTCAACCTGACTTATTATTATACCAATCATTACCCAATAAATTAGAGTCCTATCAGGGCACACCCTTCATAATCATTTCAATCTCATGCTTAAGTGTTCTGCATTGAATATAAAACATGGATTAATTCAACATCAGGATTAATTCCATGATCAAGAAATGTTGAACACATATATTTAAGTCCTAAATCAAAATGTACATGTGCATAAAGGTGAATATCTTTTATAGAGTAATGAGTACGGTATTCACTGCATGCTGATTTTGGCATGGAAAATAGCTGTGCATTTTTGGCAGAAAAATGATGTCATATGGAAATTTGTGAAATGAGTTGATGAGAGATAAATGGGTATATCACAATTTATTCATGAAATGGATTGTAGTGGATCATGGAACATAATGTCCTTAAATTTTAATTGGAATTTTTGATGCATAATATAATAGAAATTCTTGAATGGAAATGTGAAGATAGAAATCCCTTAAACAATTTCGGCATAAAAACATGTGGTATTAACAAATCATAGGGGGGATTAATGTGAGTGAATATAAGATACCATAATGTATATATAAAATGTAATGTAAGAAGTTTGGAAATAACATATCCCAAATCAATCAAATGGAAATGAAAATGCATGACATAAAATAGGTACTTGATGAAAAAAGAGAGGGAGATCTGTTACATGGATGTGTGATACCAAAGGATTGGGGGAGGATTCATGGGATTTTGGTAGTGGGTTGGTAGGACTCTAGGGGGTATGGGTTAGAGGGTTTTCGGGATTCAATGACCTTGAGTGAAGAGAAATGGTTGCTTGGGTGTGTTTATAAAGTATGGGTGGGGGAATTCTTTATTATTTTAGTTTTGGACACTACACACTAAAATATTCAAAACCACAAACTATCCCATTGGTTTTTTATGGTTTCTGCTGAAGGGTAGTGGTATACATTATTTTAAATCTCTATGGGCCAATGATATTAAATTATTTTCCATTCTTATATTGATGGGATTCATTCTTTCAAAGAAATTATTTTAATATCGTAGAATAATTTCTACGTCTTGGAGGATTCACTAAAGATTTATAAAAGTAAAAATTAAACATTTAATTATATTATTTTAATGAAAAAACATATATTTTCTTGAGGATTCACATTATCGTAGTTTATTACATCACTATTGTGTCATTATGATGTCATAAAACAGATTATGTATTTTTATGGTATTAAATTTTTACCAAAAAATTCAACTATCTCAAACAATTTTGAAGAATTAATTATTGGATAATTTCAAATTCATGATTCCAAAAATAATATTAATTTAATCAAAATAATTTTCTAAATATATAATTTATGACTTTTATAAAAAACTAACATTTATTGAAAATTGATGGGTTTTGATAAAAGAGATTTCAAAACATAATACAATAACATTTTATTTCATTAAAATTATATGGACATTTATATTTAATTAAAGAAATAAAATAATAATATTTCATTAAAATATTATTTAATTCAAAAATCCTTTAATACATCAAAACATATTTTTTAATTGAATTTGAATATTAACCAAAAATAATATCTTTTCTTTAAAAATTATTTACAGACATACAATAATAAAATAAATGTATATTCATTATTCTATAAAAAATAATTAACATAATAATAATTCTAGAATCTTGGTACATATCCCTTTATTACACTAGTATACTCTCCAAGAGTAAGGTGTGTGATGGCGGGGCATTCATGGGGTTGTTCAATGAACATGGTTTGGATAGTGATATTGATGAGTTTGAAATTCTCTCATAAATAGTTTTTATCTTACATGTGTTGTTGGATCCTGGATTGGGATTGTTCTAGGAAAAAGACCAAAAATATTATATCCCTCAAGAGACAAGACAGATGGTCTTTATAGAGTACAATCCTACTAGTTGAGACCAACACTTCCTTTGTCTGTGTCAAAAGTATTTGTTAAAACCCTATATTTATAGTAGTCATGTGATCACTATTATAAGGCTATATTATCAATGGTAAGGATACAGAATAGTAATTTAAATATAATTGGAAATAATAAAACAAAAGGATCTAATATTTTTTATATCAATAAGAGATTTAATTAAAATAAAGTGAATTTTATTCATAAATGTTCGGGGTGTTACAACCTTCCACCATTAAGAAATTTTTGCCTCAAAATTTTATCTACCCAAACTAAAACATATGAGGGTAACTCTGCCTCATCACTTTAGCTTTTTTCCACATTGCCTATTCGAATGTGGAGTTTCTCCACAACACTTTGACGAGGGGTATTATATTATTTAATATCACTTTTTCTCTATGATCTAAAATATTCACCAGCTTCTTCTCGTAGGGGAGTTCATTCTACAGTGGTACCACCTTTGGATTGAGTACATGTAATGGGTATGATATGTACTTCTTTAAGTGTGATACATGGAGTAAATAATTTACTTGAGGTAGGTTCGGTGGGATTTCTAGTCGCTATTCAACTTCTCCAATGCGATCAAGGATCTCAAAAGGGCCTGTGTACCTTGGACTAATCATTCGCTTCTTCCCAAATATCATTACTCTCTTCCATGGAGATATGAGGATGAATACCATGCCTCCAACATCAAAATCTTGGTCATGTCGATGATTGCCAGCATAAATCTTTTGTTGATTTTGAGCAGCTTTGATGTGCTACTGGATAGTCTTATCATTCTCCACTATTTCATTGACCAATTCCAGTCCTAAAATTTTTCGTTAGCCAACTTCATACCAGCAAGAAAGTGTTCTACTACTCATCCCATAAATGGATTTAGATGTATGCATTTGGTTGCTTTGTGGAAACTGTTGTTTTAAGATAACTCCACCAAAGGAAGATGTTTTTCTCATCCACCTTTGAAGTCCATTGAGAAAGATCTCAACATTTACTCAGGTGTCTGGATAGTCTGCTCCGATTGGACATCACTTTGAGGGTGATAGGTTGTGTTGAAGTTCAACTCAGTTTTGAGAGAATATTAGAGATTCTTATATAATATAACAGTGAATCATAGATTTTGATAAAACAAAATTAATATTTGTGCTCCATACAACCTTAGCACATCTATGATGCATATCTGTTCCATTTGATCTATTAAGAAATAATTCCGATTGTTATGAAGTGTGCAACATTTGTAAGGCAATCCACAATTACCCAGATAACATTGTTTCCTTTGGATGCCTTCTAAAGTCTGGTGACATAGTCTATAGTTATGTTTTCTCATTTTTATGCTATCATGGGTAATGGTTTCACCATCCCCTTGGACTTATGCCCCCCAAACATCACTAGCTGAAATACCTGGCACTTTCATGTATATTTAGTGATCTCATTATTCAAGTTAACCCACCCATAGTACTCTCGGAGATATTGATACATCTTCTTGTTTTTTTGGTGAATTGAGAAATTAGATCTATATGTGTAGAGACCCATAGATTGATGTACATAGACATTACATTACCTTTGAAAAATACTTAATACATGACAAAAACAGATTCCCAAAGACCGTATTAGTTTAGTGTCTTTGGAAACTCAAAACATAATCTTCTAATCATGGTGAAAGATCTTCAACATCTCCCATAAAAATTTTCCCCTTTGGTTTTCTTACCTAAAAACATTCTTTATATCTTGGGGAAATGAAAACCTGAAAGGGGTGAGCTTAAATGCTCAGTAAGGGTAAACATGGAGAACTTAAAAACCATCCATAAACATTTGAACGTAAAAACATGATCATAAAACATCAAAATGTTGAGCAATGACATAAATCCAGGAAATACATAAGTCATAGATCATAAAGGAAAATTAATCATCATAAAATAAAACATGTAATTGTGGAAAACCATTAATCACATGATATTATTTCGATAGTAGCCAAGGCATTGCTGCCAATACCATCAAAGTGGACAAAGTCCCTTACTGAGTCAATTTCACTCCTCGTTCTAGTCCTGTATAACTGAACGAGATTAAATTGTCATTCCAGCCATGTCTATCTCATGAGATATAAATCTTTACCCAATGCATTGGAGGGATATATAGGTCCCATCCATATCATAATGAAATAAGTCTTTCATGTTCCACAAATTAAACATAAATCATTCATCACAACCCAAATAATAAATTGGTGTTCATAAACATCATCACATCGTGACATAATCCATATAAAACAAATGGATATCACTTCATCATAATAAAAATAAAACCATGTAAATAATAGAGACATTATACTTGAAACATTAAAATGAAAAATAATTTCATCTTATATGGAAAATAGTTTTGATAAATACTTGAGATGAATTCTTGAGGAAAATATCCTTTCTTCTTCAAAATCATTTTCTTTTCACAAAATGCCACAAAATTTTAAAATAAAAAGATTTTATTGAAAATAATCATGAAATATTGTAGATTATGCTTCATGAAGAAAAGTCATTATGAAACGATAAAATTATGTTCATGCCAAATAATTTGAAAAACATTCTCCTTGTACTTTTAACGAAAATGTCAAAAAGTACCTCGTATAGTAAACAAAAGAAAGATTTCTTCCATGATAGTAAGTAAAAGTCCAATAGGGGTAAACATGACTTTAAACATACATGGAAGAATATTAAACACTTTTTGAAAAATATTTTTATGGACATGGATAAATAATATAACCCCAGTTAATACTTATGAATAAAAAATCCCGGATAAGAATGAGATTGGTACAATTATCCCTTGCCTTAGGTCCAATTTCATTCGTACGTGTCCAGAACTCCTCTTCTTCGAGTTCTTCTTTTTGATTTGATCAAAAGGTCTCCATAGGTTGTATTTATGACTAAAGTAAGTCCTATAAGATGAAGGGAGGATAGTTTAGAGGGTATTTGGGCAGGGGTTGGCCAAGACAAATGGCTTTGGAGGTGTGTATTAGAGAGAATGGGGAGAGCCCTTTTATAAGAGGGGTAAGGGGCACCTTAGAAAAAACATAAACTATTATTTTATAATAAATTCATGTTCGGTTTATAATGGCTCCAATGTGACTTATTCAAGGCTAGGGTGGGGCTGGGTCGAAATAATCTCAACCAATAGGTTTTAGACAAGTTTAGGTTACCATTTTAACCTTATCATTTAGATTTAAATCTAAGTTAAATAATTTAACTTTTACTGTGTTTTCTTGTATTCTAATACTATATGGTTAATAAAATTACTATAAACTTCCAATCGAACCCCAATTGGTTATTTAATGTCATATATATTAATATATAAGTCTTTTGGCCAAGCCTTAGTTTTTTAGCACCATTATATCAATTAATAATATAATATTTGTTTTAAAAACTCTTTTATGTCAAATTTGTCGCTATTTGGTATTTTGTTTTTTATAAATTCATAACAGAATTATTACTTCTAAAAAAATCCATCTAAGAAACACTAATATATTATATTAACCAATAAAATTAGTGTAATTCATAAAAAGTGTCAAATTACATTCTTTTGGGTATTTATAATATCAATTATGTTAATATTTCATTAATAAGGTAATTATTACATCATCATTGTGTCATAAATATATTAAATTATTTAATCTCTAAAAAATATAAATAATATAAAATTATGTAGGAAATCATTTTATCTTCCTAAAGAATATTTATAGTCGAATTTATCTTATGTATAACCCTATATTAAAAATGGTTTCGTTATTAAACATTGATTTTAACTATTTTAACTCTTCTTTAAATAAAATAATAATAAATGTCCTAATCTAATCCAAGTAGACCTAAAGGGTAATATTTTATTCCTAAGGTTGTTTTTGGACGAATTACACTTATCCAATAGAATTATGACACGTGTTAGGGCAATAATAATATCATTTTTACCCTTAATTACCATCTTTACTTTTAATCGTGGTAAATAAAAGTTAAAACCTACTATTCACCAAAAATTATTTTTATCTCATTGAACCACATTTTAATTACTAATGACAACCGTGTCTCTCAGATTTTTGAAATTAAACTCACAGAAGTGGTTAAATTATGTTTTATGTAAATTTGCAAATGCTCCTAGGAGGTGGGTAAAAGATGGTAAAAAGTTCAATAAAATTTTTATATATCGAAAATTATTATAAAATGGATCTAATGAATTACATTGAACATATATAGGTATTATGTATCTATTTTTACATAAAATAATTTTATACAAAATAAATTATTATTTAAATAAAAAGTCAGTTTTAACCAATAACTCAGTGTTTTCACTATTCATTAAAAATAAAAAGTTTTCAGAAAAATACCAAAAATTTACCAAAGGGTAAGTTTGATATTCTGAATCCAAAAATGAAGTCCATTTTGAAAGGTAAAATTTTTAAAATTTCAAAAATTGGGTATTACTATTCATAACGGCTAGTTTATATAATTTTTTAATAACATATTGTTTTTTACTGAAACTCGATATTGCGTGCCACACATGCTATCGAGGAAGGTCGCGATTGCGTGTAATACAAGACAAGTCAGGGCTTCGTGTAGTGAAAGATCCATTTGGTGTTGTGTATAATATAATCAAAACTTATTTCATTTATACAATAAAAAAATATATAATTAATGTTGCATAGAATAATTTCTACAAAACGAACTTGAAATTGTGTGTAACACGAGCCAAGAATAGAGTTTCATATTCTGAAATCTAATATGGTATTGTGTATTGTACAAGTTAATCTTGGAGTAGTTTACATTAGAAGACATGAAAGAAATTAAAAAGAATATATCTCATAAAATCTCAGGGTGTTACATTATACCCCCCTTAAAATGAATTTCACCATAAAAATTTGTTAGGGTAATAAATCGTTCACTAGTTGAATGTTTCATTCATACAAACCCAAATCATTAAAAGGAATAGTAAAACATAATTTTAAAAAGTGAAGTATGAAACATAATGGTTACCAAAATTAACTCATCATGGGGTTTCCACATAGGAGAACATAGGTGAAAATATGGATATGGAAGAAAAATCTCACCATCATGTTCTGATGAAGAGTGGTAGAAAACATGGCTATGAAAAAGCTAACAACCACAAAGCCATAAATTTGTGATGATCTAAGGTAAAATTTGATTCATCTAATATGAGGTTACCAGGACAATGTTTTTAGTTTTCAGGATCATTTCCCTAATTTTGATAAATTTTTTCACAATGAGAAATACTTACTTGATTTCAGTGTAATATCATTGTTGGTCATTCCATGAACAACTTCCACTTTATCTCTTCTTTAATGAAATGAAGTTGAATATGTCCTTCTAG
The DNA here is from genome assembly GCA_963277665.1 of Viscum album. Lineage (NCBI taxonomy): Eukaryota > Viridiplantae > Streptophyta > Magnoliopsida > Santalales > Viscaceae > Viscum > Viscum album. The sequence continues at coordinate 362,257,867 of OY728125.1, forward strand.
AAATATTAGCACATCATGAGATAAATGATAGGTTATTCCATATGTCCCAAAACGTTGGAAAAAGTTATTAAATATACATAAGTCTATATATGGTGAGATTAATTGTATACGGTTCCTAAAATGGACTTATACTATATCTATCATATCGCTTAATAAAAAAATTAATTTCTATAAACTAGGGACTTCCTGTAGTCCACTGGTAGGCGATAAAGGCCGGTCACCCTTCAGTTTTGGGTTCGATTCCCGTATCCTTGTCCGACGCGATGGTTTGTTGCCCATTTTGCAGGTTTTCCCTTTTCTTAAACTATAATATTATAACATTATAGAAATAAAATAAAAAAATTGTTGTAGACTTAAAAAATACTATCTGGTTTTCATCTTAATACATTCCAACTATAAGACTTATCCAAAATACTTCTTTCCAAACTCATAGTATAAAGAGAATGATTACAAAAAAGGTCATATAACAAGCATGTGAATACCATCATTTATCCCTCATATATCACAAGATATATGTTGTTGGTAACATTATAAACATGTTATTACCTTAATCATATATTATTTCAAAACATTTATTACCATATAACCTTAGTAAAAACTTTAATGCTATCAAAAGTTAACTCTTTCCACATACCAAAATCCCAAAAATGCTATATACTCAAAACATAAAATCACTTTGTCCTTATCTCAATCATGAGCTCATGAATACTATCAAACATATTAATTTTTTTCTTATCCATTCATTATGCGCATATCATCTTCTTTCCAAAAATATTTCAATCACATTTCATGGTTACCGGTACCATATTCTTATGGAAAACTACAATGGACCAATACATAGATATTCCAACATACCATAATAGTACCTCAACAACGTTATTATTAAATACCAATACATAGACACTTCAATCCATCCTCTTCAATTATTGTCATGGAATAAGTCATTACTTGATTTAGAAGTAACCTCTTATGTGAGGGCATTGAGTTGGGTAATGCCCATGTTCTCCACAGATAAGTCATTGAATTCTATAACAGCTTGTCACTCTATTACCCTTTTCCCCACACAGATAACATCTTCCCCTCCATTTTAGGTATTCCTCAAGGTTCTTCTTTCCTTCTTCTTGATATGTAGAAATATTCATCTTCCTTCCTCAATGTTCCGGACCAGGCGAACATGCATAAGAGTCCATCTTCCTCTTATTGATGACTTAGGAATACAACTAAAGTTCACCTTGTTAATCATATATTGCGATGACTGATTTTTCTTAATCATAATATCTCTATTTCCAGGAATTACACAATTTTTTTGATCCTAGTAACCAATTTTTCCATTGGATTCAATGTTAACCGAATTCCTTCTCATTCCATCCATTGACTAAAACCAGAAACCATAGTGTAAGAAAAAGTTAAAATAACAAGGAACCACATAATCATAAAAAGTCACTTATGGGATGTATGGGATGTCTAACTTATCACATATTCTTTAATCCATGACACCCTAGGCTATTCATGATCTTCCACATAATTCTAGTACTATAACCTATAGTTATACTAAACATTAGGGACATCACTAAACAAACCATAAAAATATCTCTAGGGATCTCACTAAAGTTTTCGCATCCTAGTTTCCAAAGGTTAAAAAATCCTTTGCTCCGATACCAACTGTAGAGGCCCATATATTTACGTACATAGACATTAAATTACTTTTGTGGAATACTTAATACATGAAAAAAACAAACGCCCAAATACCATATTAGTTTAGTGTCTTTGGAAACTCGGAACACAATCTTCTAATCATGGTGGAAGATCTTCAACATCTCCCAAAATATCTTCCCCTTTGGCTTTATTACCTAAATCTTTTCATTATATCCTAGGGAAAAGAAAACATAAAAATGGTGAGATCAGATGCTTAGTAAGGGTAAATATAGAGAACTTAAAAACAATCCATAAACATTTGACCATAAAAACATGAACATAATAATCAAAATCTTGAGTAATGACATAAATCTTGGCAGTACATAAGCCATATATCATAAAGGAACATTAATCATGATAAAATAAAAAATGTAATTGTTGAAACCCATTAATAAAATCATATTATTTCCATACTAGTCAATGCATTACTTCCAAGACCATCATAGTGGACAAAGTCCCTTACTGAATCGAGTTCACTCCTTGTTCCAGTCCTGTATCACTGAACCGTATTAACTTGTCGTTCCATCCATGTCTATCTCATGAAATATAAATCTTTACCCAATGAATTTGAGGGAGATATAGGTCCCACCCATCTCATAACGAAATCAATCTTTCGTTTTCCACAAATTAAACATAAACCAGTCATCATAACTTGATGAATAAAATGGGTTTCATAAACATCATCCCATCGTTACATAATCCATACAAAACAAATGGATATCATTTCATCATAATAAAAATCAAACCATGTAAATAATAGATACATTATACTTGAAACATATACATGCTAAATAATGTCATCTTATATGGAAAATAGTTTTGATAAAACACATGAGATTAATTTTTGAGTAAAATATCCTTTCTTCTTCAAAATCATTTTCTTTTCACAAAATGCCATGAAATTTTAAAAGAAAATAATTTTATTGAAAATAATCATGAAATCTTATAGAGTATGCTTCATGAATAAAAGGAGTTATGGACCCATAAAAATTCTTTCATGACGTATAAGTTATGAAAAAAAATTCTCCTCATACTTTTACCAAAAAAAATCAAAAAGTACCTCATATGGTAAACAAAAGAAAGATTCCTTCCATAACACAAAGTAAAAGTCAAATAGAGATAAACATGACTTTAAACATACATGGAAGAATATTAAAAACATTATGAAAAACACATTTATGGACAAGGATGAATAATATAACCCCAGTAAATACTTAAGAATAAACAATCTCAGATAAGAATGAGATTGGAATAATTATCCCATACCATATGTACAATTTCTTCCGTAAGTGTTCGAAACTCCTCTTCTTCGGGTTATTCATTTTGATTTGATCAAAAGGGATCCATAGGTTGGATTTTGGACTATAGTAAGGACTCTATTATGAAGGTAAGATAGTTGATAGGGTATTTGTGCAGGGTTTGGCCCAGTAAAATGGCTTTGGAGGTGTTTATTAGAGAGAAGGGGGAGTTCTCTTTTATAAGATGGGTGAGGGGCACCTTAGAAAAAACTTAAAATATTATTTTATAATAAATTCATATTCAGTTTATAATTGCTCCAAAGTGACTTATTTAAATGATAGGGTGGTCATGGGTATAAATCCTCTCAACCAATAGGTTTTATATGGGTTTATGTTACCATTTTAACCTTATCATTTAGATTTAACTATATGTTAAATAATTAATATTTTACTGTGTCTTCTTTTATTCTTACAGTATAGTGTTAATAAACTTACTATAAACTTCAAATAGAATCCCAATTGGTTCAGTAATGTCAGATATGTTATTATATAAGTCTTTTGGCCAATCCGTAGATTATTAGGACCATTATATCAATTAAAAATATAATATTTGTTTTAAAAACTCTTTTATGTAAATTTTGACTATATTCGGTATTTTGTTTTTTATAAATTCATAACAAAATTATTACTTATAAAAAAATTCATCTAACTAACACTAATATGTAATATTATCTTATAAGATTATTTTAATTTATAAAAAGTCTCAAATTACATTAATTTGTGTATTTATAATATCAATTATGTTAATATTTCTTTAATAAGGTAATTATTTCTTCATCATTGTGTCATAAATAAATTAAATTATTTAATATCTAAAAAATATAAATAAAATACCATTATTTAGGAAATAGTTTTATATTTCTAATGAATATTTATTGTCAAATTAATCTTTTGCATAACCCTATATTAAAAATTTTTTAGTTATGAAACATTGATCTTAACTATTTTAACTATTCTTTAAATAAAATAATAATAAATGTCCTAATCTAATCCAAGTGGACCTAAAGGGTAATATTTTATTCCTAAGGTTATTTTTGGTCTAATTACACTTATCTAATATAATTATGACATGTGTTAGGGTAATAATAATATCATTTTTACCCGTAATTATCCTATTTACTTTTAACCATGGTAAATAAAAGATAAACGTTAATATTCACCAAAAAGTATTTTTCCTCTCATTGAACCACATTCTACTTCCTGATATCAATGGTGTCTCTTGGATTTTTGAAATTCGACTCATAGAAGTGGTAAAATTATGTTTTATGTAAATTTGCAAATGTTCCTAGGAGGCGGGTAAAAGACGGTAAAAAGTTCAATAAAATTTTTATATATCTAAAATTATTAAAAAAAGAATCCAATGAATTACATAAAAATGAAATAGGTATTATGTATCTATTTTGACCTAAAATAAATTTAAATAAAATAAATGATTATTTAAATAAAATGTCGGTTTTAACCAATAACTCAGTGTTTTCACTATTCATCATTAATTGAAATTTCTCAGAAAAATACAAAAAATTCACCATAGGATAATTTTGATATTTTGAAACAAAAAATGAATTCTATTTTGAATGATAAAATTTATAAAATTTTAAAAAGTGGGTATTACTATTCATAATGGCTAGTTTATATAATATTTTAATAACATATCGTTGTTTAGTGAGACTCGGTATTGCGTACTACACATGCTATCGAGGAAGGTCGTGATTGCATGTAATGAAAGCCACGTTAGGGCTACGTGTAGTACAATATCCCTTTGGTGTTGCGTATAACATAATCACAACTTATTTCATTTATACATTTAACAAAATCTATACATAATGTTGCATAGAATAATTTATATAAAACTAACGTGAAATTGTGACTAACACGAGCCAAGAATATTGTTACGTATACTTCATGCTAATACAGTATTGCATATAGTACAAGCTAATCTTGGTGTAGTGTACAATAGAAGACATCAAATAAATTAAAAAGAATATATATCATAAAATCTTGGGGTGTTACAATATGCATCATCTAAAAGTTATTTCATTAACTCTAAATTTGATGGAACACATAGCCTTAAATCAAATATCCTAATCCCTTCTTCATTATCATTAAACTATAAGTATTTATCTTTTCTTTAGTTTCCACTTTCTTCTAAATTACCAAATCATCTTTATATGCATGATTTATCCATTCCAAAGGAGATTATTGAGAAATAATTTGGGAAATGATTGATGATGCTCCATTATTTATGATTCCCATGTACATATTCATCAAAACTAAGAATATTGGATCATTTTAAACTCTAATAAATGATATAATTGTTTGTTCCATTATATTTATAGCATCAAACACCCTGCTTTCTTTCCCAAGGTAGTAATGGATTGATCATTCGTAATCCATTATGAGATCTAACCATTTATTTGGGATCATATTCAGCTATATATGTGGAAATATATATTTCAGAGTTTTGTGATCTATATATATTTCTAACTTCTATACAAAGAGATAATTCCATTAGATTTTTAGTGCAATGATCAGAGATACATACTCTAGATCAAGTGTGGGATAATTTTCTGTCATGAAATTTCAACTACCTTGAGTCATAGGTAATGACATTGTCATTCTACATCAAGACACATCCCATGACCTTTTTTGATGCATCATTGGTCAATAAGAAATTTTCCCCACTAGAAGGCAGTGTTGGCACAAGGGTACTGAGAAGACTATACTTCAGCATCCTAAAGCATTCTTAACATTTATCATTATAATAAAACTTCACTCCCTTTTGTTTTATCTTGGTATAAGGTTTTAAAAATCACGAGAAATTTCTCTCAAATCCAAGATAATATCAAGCTAACCCCAGGGAGCTAGAGATATCCGTCAGAGATGTCGGCCTCATCCATCCCTCAATTGATTTTGTTTTGGAAGCATCCAAAGATATCCCATCACATTTGATGATATGTCCAAATAATGGGACGTAATTTGACCAGAACTCACACTTTTGGTACTTTTCATATAGATTATACTTTTGCAAGGTCTCTAGTTTAGCTATTAGATTCTTCTCATGCTCTTACCTGGTTTTGGAGTATATTAGAATACCCCCTATAAAGACACCCAAATATTTGTAAAGGTAGTCTCTAAAGAATATATTCATCATGTACATGATAATTGATGGAGCATTAATTTGTCTAAAATGAATTTAAATGAATTAATAGTGCCCTTACCTTATACGAAAAGTAGTATTGGGGATATCCTCCTTCTTCACCCATACATGGTAAAATATTGACTGAAGATCCAACATGAAGAAGTATTGTTCTCTATGTAGCTGATCAAAAAAGTCATCAATTCATGGGAAAGGATACTTTTTCATTATCATGTTTTTTTTGGAGATCATGATGATCAATTAAATGGCACATTTACCAATACATCTTATTGATAAAGAGGGCTAGTTCACCCCATGGTGAATCACTTTGGCATATAGACCCATTATAAAGATTCACCTATAATTGTTTCTTTATATTCTCAATCTATACAACAACCATTCTATATGTGTCTTGTATATTGGAAATGCTCCTGGTATAATATCAATTGTGTAATTCTCCAACCATTGTTACCCAGAGCAGTGTATTATTACATTAAATTGGCATGATCACAAGGGATCAAATCCTAAATGACCGATCAGTTTTCTATCCTTGGAAGTAATAGATATATACATAAGTTTTAAATTACATTTTTGAAATGACAAACAACAACATTGTGTCTCATTTTAACACACTCATATCCATCGTATTATTCCTACAAGTTAGTTAGAATATAATTCTTCGCATCCTGGAAAAAAACAGAGAAAGGTGGGAGATCAGATGCTCATTATGGATAAAAATATAGTGGAAACTTTTATCAATAAGCATAAACATTTTAGGCAATGTATAAGACTAAAAATGAAGACTTTAAAACATTAAATTTAGTATGATATGGAAAATAAAAATAAAATAATTCCATTTACTTGTTCACATGGATATTCTACTAGTCAAATAATCACAGGTAACATTAATTTCTAATTTCATTGTGATATAATACATAATTTTGGCAGTCTCTTTTGTCCTTTATCTTCTCTGAGATTTTTTTGTTTTGCACTCTCAATTTCCAAAGCTCCGCATACTGCATGTCTGCTCTCCGTGAATGGGGATTCATGGCGAACCGCGAGTCTCTAGCTCCGCAAAAATGACAAGAGAACGTGTGCTTGTAGGCCGAGGCCAAGATTCATTATTCGACTTCACAAACAAGCTTCGTGAACAAGCTTCATGACCCGACCTGAAATTCTTCCGAGTTTTGAAACCCAATGAGCAATCAAGAATCTGCACTGGGGGTGCTCGTAGACGCCACCCGGAGGGATGAGATGGTAGATCGTCTTTGCCTAAGAGAGTTGGTCTGCAGCCACATGGACCATAGTTATTTGATGAGGCTGCTATTAGAGAGCTAAAAGAATTATCCTCTGTGCATGAAGCTTCCATTGTATGGCTTCGGGCTGAGGTATGACGTCTTCATTCCTGAGGCGAGTAGGGATGGACTAGCTTTCTGGCTCGGGAGGATGCCATGCCAGCGCCAATGGTTCAGGGCGACTGATGGTCATGCACAGGAGGACTTCACACCTGTCACTGCCGACTGCCTGTACAATAATCTAAACAATGTTGATGGGAATACATTTCATGAGGAGATCTACCCTCCTATGTACCACACAATACTGAAGGAATCCTTGGGGGATTCAAAGAAGTGGTGGTCTGATGAGTGGGATCTGCGCTAGGGCGGCCACTTCACAAATGATTGGGCATGAGCCTACTGGGTAGGTTCCTCATGCGAGGAATTTGGAGCCGAGATGAGGAGAGTGGGTTTTTATGAGGCATCTTGGGCCTCCCAATTACATAGTTATCAACCGAAATAGTTGATTCCAGAGCTGTTGAGCAGGTGGTCATCTTGGACCAAAACTTTTCACCTGCACCATGGGGAGGATGGCATCAGTCTGTGGGATTTCCATCAGATTTCAGGGGTCCTGATCTTGGGGGATATGTATGATGAGTTCCTCTCCTTCATGAGTGAAGGGTGGGATCTGGAGCAGATGTCAAGGCTGGCGCTGGAACGGATGGGACTGGTCCCCGGAGAAGATAAAGAAGTGGTGAGTGATGTCCACTTCAAGAAGTGGTTCAAGTAGTTCCTGAACTTCCCAAAGGATCAAGAGTTTCCCTCGAGGCCTCGAAATTTCCCAAAGGGGACTCAACGGGTCAAATAGAATTTGTATTGGTGGATCTTGGAGGATATCCAATGGAAGACCTGGGGTTTCAGTGTCAATATCGAACATCAGTCGATAGTCAGACTAGCGGCATTTAATGCGAACCTTATTTGTGGTTGGATCCCACCAGTGAGGAATACCAACATGAGGGTGTGGCCCAACTCATTCATCATGGAATCCATGCTGGCCACATGAGGGTGGGTCAATCTGGGGATTCTGATTCTCACTAGATTATATAAGAAGCTACGACATGTTAGTGAGGTCAAGAGGCCGATGAAGATATGTGGGCCCTTCCATCTTCTGTAGGGGTGGATCGTGGCGCACATCAAGGGGGTTTAAAAATATCCAAACCCCATATCACCTCTGGGGTCAAACTTCTGCCCATCCATTTTGAATGCTACCAGGAGCTTTCCATCCAAATTAACAGTACCATTGGTACTAAACCGGGCGTGGAAGGTAGATGAGTTTAATTTCCACCCGTTTCCATTGCCAAAGGGGGTACTCACCGAATATGGTAAGGGGATGGAAGAGAATCGTGCCTATATCCTAGCCTTTCGAGGTAGATTCTTGGTGGCATTGGTTGACCACGAGGCTCTCTACAGGCCGTATACCCCACACCGATTTGCAAGGCAATTCCTGTGCCTCCAGCAGCTGACCCCGCAAGGCTACTGGGAGGTGCACAATGAGGAGCACCCATGTGTGATGAGGAAATTGTGGATGATTTTCACACAGGAAGATGGGAAAATGAAAAATTCATTCCCTCCGCCTACTGCCACCTTTGGACTGGTGAAGGATTATGCCCTAAGTTGGGATGTAGTTGTAGAGACCCGAAGCTTGACGTACATGGACTTTACATTACTTTTGCGGAATACTTAGTACATTACAAAAACACACACACAAGGATCGTAATAGTTTAGTGTCTTTGGAAACTCAGAACGTAATCTTCTAATCGTGGTGAAAGATCTTCAATATCTCCCATAAAGATCATCCCCCTTTTTTTTACCTAAAACCTTTCTTTATATCCTGGGGAAAAGCAAACATAAAAGGGTGAGCTCAAATGCTCAGTAAGGGTATACAAAAGAAATAAAAATCATATCATATCTTTTTGAAAATCATAACCTGCAAAAGAGATCATAATATCTTAACATGGAACAAATCATAGAAATGAAAATGAGATCCCCATAATCATAAAATAAAACTTGAAACTTTTTGGCATGCACACATAATCATGGAAAATCATTTCTTGTTAGTCATGACTCATTGCCAAGACTATCTTAGTGGACAAAGTCCCTTTCTGAACCGAGTTCACTCCTCGTTTCAGTCCTGTATCACTGAACCGAAATAACCTTCCGTTCCAGCCATGTCTATCTCATGAGATATGAAATCTTTACCCAATGCATTGGAGGGAGATATAGGTCCCACCCATCTTATAATGAATCCTTTCTTATGTGTGCCACATAATATAAAACATACATCATAGTGTAACCCATGTAATAAAAATGGGATTCTTAAACAACATGACATCATAAAACAATTCATATAAGATAAAGGAATTCATAAAAAAAAAATAATTCCATCATAACATGATCAAATCAATATAATAATAGAGATAAAAACATAACCCTTTATTATCTTAGATGGAAAATGATTTTGATAAAACACTTGAACTCCATTCTTGAGGAAAATATCCTTTCTTTTTCAAAAACACATTTCCTTTCTTAACATGTCATACAATTTTAAAATAAAAGAAGTTGATTAAAAAAAAACTTGAATACTTGTAAAGGAAGCTTCTTGTAAATAATGTTTTAAAAATCCATTCATGCCGTATAAGTTAAAAAAACATTCTTTCGTACTTTTGTCGGAAAAGTCAAAAAGTACCTCGTACGAAAAACGACAAAAGATTCCTTTCTTATTCTTTAGTAAAAACTCACCGAAGGGTAAAATTGGATTTAAACTATTGTAAGTGGATGGAAATATTATTATATATTGAGGAAACATGGATGTGGATGATAAAATACACCCCAGTAAATACTTACGGATAAACAATCTCGGATAAAAATGAGATTGTGATATTTCCCCTTACCTTAGGTCCAATTTGCTTCGTATGTGTCCGAACCTCCTGTATAATGATTTAAATAATGTCATTGACTTATTACAGAATCATATTCATTGTTATGATATCATATATGGTTCACTTATGACATTATATTACCCGTTATTTTGTAAATTCCATGTTAAAGAAGCGTTTTGGGTAAAATCGTTTCATTTATCGTAGGTGTTTTGACTTGTTGTTCTTGACATCATTATTACTTATATCATGATTTACTTACTTCCAGAATATAAAATATGATTTATATATCATATATATTCAGTATATATATATATATAATAGATAGATAAATAAAATGAAAAACACCGTTCATGGAGACGGTAGTCCGTACGTACGCATGAACGCTGTTTTTCTTTCCTTATTGTCTTGAAATGGAAGTAAGTAGATGACATACATATGTATATATATACATAAATCCAGTACCATTATAATGTCATATATTTCATTATTATTTCTTATATATACATTATAATCATTCTTAAATGGTTAACATGGAGAATGAATCTCATCGCGTCGTGGAGACGGTAGTCCGTACGTACGCACGAGCGATGATATCATTTCTATAAATATTGAATTGAATTGGAGTGGATTATACAATATATCAGAATCAATATGATGTTTTAATAACTATGTATAGTTATTCTTTACACCATTATAACCATCCATGTAAGGTGGTGGTGGAAAATAGATTACACCACGGCGTGGAGACGGTATTCCGTACGTACGCACGCGCGGAGATTTCTTTTTCCGTAGGATGGATAGATGGTGAAATAGGGTTGTTTCATACTTATAATAACATATCAGTATATGAGTGATACGGATGTTATTACTTCATAATGAAACAACCTATGAAGAAGAAGTGGAAGAAGAAATAAAGATGAAAGAATTGGTAACGGTTATTACCTCTTCTTTGAAGTGCCTCTTTGAGACCTCCTCTTAGGGCACTAGAATTGGTCTTTGAGGAAGACCAGAACCTCTAGGATGTTTCTAGGAAAGTGGAGAAGGGATTTTTGCAGGGTTTGGCCGAGCTTGAGTGCTCAAATTGGTGTGAGGAGGAGGGAGAGGAGGTGTCCTTTTATAAGGGAGGAGAGAGGCACCTTAGGAATATCTCAAAATATTATTTTATATTAAAGTCAAAATCGGTTTATAATGGTTCCAAAGGCTCTTATTTCGAAGATAAGGTGGGGAGGGGTCGAAATCATATCAACCAATAGAATTTAGACAAGTTTAGGATATTATTTTAACCTTATCAATTAACTTTAACTCTATGTTAAATAATTTAACTTTTACCATGTCTTTTTGTTTTCTTTCACTATATGGTTAATAAACTTACTATAACATGCCAAACGAACCCCAAATTGTTTATTATTAATATATATATCCTTATCTAAGTCATTTGGCCGAATCTTAGATTTTTAGGAACACAATAACAATTAATAATATAATATTTGATTTAAAAACTATTTTGTGTCAATTTTGACACTATTTGATATATGATTTTTGTGAAAGTCATAACAGAATTAAATGTTCGAACCAAGTTGATTAAATCAACATTAATATATCATAGTAACCTATAAAATCAGTGGAATTCATAAAAAATCTCAAATTACATTTATTTTGGTGTTTATAACATCAATTATGTCAATATTTCATTAATAAGATAATTACTGCATCATCGTTGTGTCATAAATAAATTAAATTATTTTATGTCTACAAATTACAAATAAAATACCATCATGTAGGAAATCTTTTTATATTTCTAATGAATATTTACAATCGAATTTATCTTATGTATAACCCCATATTAAAAATGATTTACTTATTAAACTTTGATTTTAACTATTTTAACCTTTCTTTAAATAAATTAATAATAAATGTCCTAATCTAATCCATGTGGGCCTAAATGGTCATATTTTATTCCTAAGTTTGTTTTTGGTCGAATTAAACTTGTACAATAGAATTAGGACATGTGTTAGGGTAATAGTAATATCATATTTACCCTTAGTTACCCTATTTACTATTAACCGCGGTAAAAATAGTAAAAAGTTACTATTCACCAAAAAATTATTTTTATCTGATTGAACCACATTTTACTTACTGATATCAACCGTGTCTATCGGATTTTTGAAATTCCATTCACAGAAGCGGTAAAATTATGTTTTATGAAAAATTCAGTTTTTTTAACTACCACTTAGTAGTTTCACTATTCATCAAAAAATGAAGGTTTTCAGAAAAATGCCAAAATTTCATCCTAAGCTATATTTCATATTCCGAATTAAAAAATGAAGTCTATTTTACCAAATTCATAACATAGAAGTTGAATTAATTAATTTTATAATTAAATCCCGCTGTTAAGACAAATAGTGTGTTTTTAAGAAACAATTTCTATCAAAAGATTGACACTTGATTATGTCTGGTTTAAATGTGAAATTACAACCAATGACCAACATTGAATTAAATTGTAAAAATATATTCTAAATATACTTTAAAACCACTCAAATTAATAATTTATCACTATTAATTATTTCGATTAAAAAAGTTGTTTTTTAATTATAATTAATAATTTTCACTATTCATCAGAATATGAAAGTTATCCGAAAAGTACCAAAATTTCACCTTAGGCTAAATTCGATACTCCGAATCCAAAAATGAAGTTCATTTTGAAATATAAGATTTACAGAATTTTAAAAAGTGGTTATTACTATTCATAACGGCTAGTTTTAATAATATTTTAATAGCATATCGTTGTTTAGTGAAACTCGTTATTGCGTACTATACACGCTATCGAGGAAGGTCGTGATTGCGTGTAATGCAAGGCAAGTCAAGGATACGTGTTGTGCAAGCTCCTTTTGGTGTAGCGTACAATACAAGACATTAGTGAAATAAAAAGAATATTTTTCATAAAATCTCGGGCTGTTACAGTAGTGTATCTGGGGGAAATGATGAAGCAGCCAACCGTTCGAGATGGTGATGGTGGGCCTCCCCTATCCCGGGGTCAGGGCCGGAGGAGGGAAAGGGCCTCTCACGGTGGTAGATCCAGCAGAAGCAGTGGACCCGGTGGTCCTAGGAGAGCAGATCCATCTGGAGGGGCAACCACCAAGGGGATTCCATAGAATATCCACTCAGGCTTCGGGGAAACGGCTACGCCATATCGACATTCTAGAGAATGTGATTTTCCCAAAGGCCTGGGACATTTGGGATGTGAACCGGCAATTCATTGGCCCGCCCGAGATGTGGGAACACCTTAACTGCCTCATGATGGATTTTCCAAGTATAGTCCCTATCCGGTCTAGTTTCGTAGTGTCCTCGACGAAGGCGGAGCAATATCTTGATGAGGTGAAGGACTTTGTACATTCCAGTGGTGCCCCACGTCGAATGACAGACCGAGTGAGGGTACTGCTGGATCAGATAGTTACCCAATAGCAATCGGCCACTAATATGAGAGAGTGATTCCCTCTACTGGAAGAATCAGACGAATCCTCTTGGGCGGATGAAGCTAGTGGAGGGAGCCCGTTAGAGAAAGGAGAAATCGGAGATCAAGACTCGGGTATCGACGATTTCGCAAAGGCTCTCGAGGTAACATCCCAAGTTTCTTTCTTCGAGGTATGCTATTTGGTCATTATGGATTTCTTACCATCATCTGAACCATGCAAGAGGACCTTGTGCATTGACCTTGTTCTCTCCCCTCAGTGGGTGATGATGCAGGACCCTCGGAACCCGCACCTGTGGCCGCATCCAGCTCTGTGTCTGGAGGGGCCAGGGAACCCAGGTGGCTCCTACAGAATCTCCAGACCTTCTGAAAATATACGGAGGGCCACACTTCAGGGTCCCATCAGTATCAACTCAAGAGCAGTACCAGGAGTTCAATCTCTATATGTACTCTCCACTAGATTAATTGATGCTATACGTCGGTCGTGCCAACTGACATCCATGCCCTTCTCTATCACGTACAGTTCTTTGACTGGCATGGGCCACTGTGGCGAGGTTGGTCAGGAGTTCTGGATGAACCCCTCCCAGGGGCATGCTAGTAATCGTGGAGATAGTTTCCCAGCCCACCAGAGCTGCAGCACTCCCTATCAATGGTGGGACCACCAGCGGGGTCGTGCCCGATGTCATTGAGGTGGGGTCTGATGATGAGGATCGACTAGTCAACCCAAGTCCCATCACGCCTGATCCCTCACCAGATGCCACACCTGATCCAATGCCAGACGCAGATCCCACTGAATATTTCTTGAGGGCGTATCCCGCATATGAGCCTTCCAATAGCGTGGACTGGGATGAGATGTCCACTGACGAAGAGTACCCTGATATAGTTCGCCGCCGATCATAGAAGGTGATTGTGCAGTTTATCGAAGAGACCCCCAGTCATTATGGTTGGATGAGATTGACGGACATCAATCATGACTGCGTGAAATGTGTGCTGGGGGAGTGGATGCCCAGTGCCCTCATCTCCTCATCCGAGATCTCATGACATAGAATATCCTATAGTATGATCGCGGCCTCAGCATGGGCTGGCAGCGAAGGAAGGTGACGAACACCAAGAATCTCTAGGAGGCTGAAAATGAAGTCCAACGGCTACAGATCTTGGTGGATGAGCACTTAGCCTCTATTAAAAAACAATCAGAGCTAATAT
The DNA here is from genome assembly GCA_963277665.1 of Viscum album. Taxonomy (NCBI): domain Eukaryota; kingdom Viridiplantae; phylum Streptophyta; class Magnoliopsida; order Santalales; family Viscaceae; genus Viscum; species Viscum album. The sequence continues at coordinate 362,272,881 of OY728125.1, forward strand.
TGCGATTGAAGGCCCAGCAGGGAGAGGTAGAAGAGCGTATGTGGAAAGCTTCTAAATAAATGGTCGTCAGTCAGGCAGACATAGAGTAGGCTCAAACTATGGCTAATGAATAGTGCCCCATTGCTACTGAGGAGGATTAGGAGTTGAGCCAGTGGCAGCATCTCTTGGATTCCATAAGTCTAAGGGTGGTGGAACTGAAAAATTCTTTTTACGGGGTCAACCCGTCAATAGGAGGGATAAACCCCTAAGTGCTGTAAGGATCAAAAACTCTCAAACGCATGTTTTGATCTATTTGATGTCATATCATGCATGAGTTTCGTTATCGAAGTTGGCTTCATATGAGTCTATTATATTCATGAAATGTCTAGTGGTCAGTCCCTAATTTCACGCGGGTTGAGCCCTATATGAGTAACAAGGGGTGATCACCATGATATTCCATCTGAATATAACACGTCGACCAATCTTGGGGTATCCGGGGTTTAAGTAACCAATATGGATCTTCCATGAAGATATAAGAGAGGCCTAATTGGAGGATTAGGACCAAAAAAAATTGACTAACTGTTCTTCTGATGTGCTCTGGGGAACGAATGGGGTAACTCCAGGGGCTTTGGGATTAGTCCAAACAGACGTAAGTGGAAGGTGTGAATCATGATACCTAAAAATCCAGAACGCTATGGGGGGTGGTGTGACAATGAAGGATAACTATTTTCCATGTTCAAAACACATTATCCTAATTACATTAGCCTGAAATGGGGATAACATATGAGGGATGACAATTGACCATGTTCGAAACACGGGGCCTGACTCAAAATCCTATCCATTAGTCTTCCGGAACATTGGACCAGGATATTAGATGGGCCATAGGCCGAGCATCCATACTATTAGGGGGTTCCTCCAGACATGAAAAGGGACGAGGGTCCAAATAAGGGGCATGTAAAGAGTGGAAAGTGCAGTGAGGGTTTGTTCGAATAGAATCCAACACTCTCAAAGTTACGCCACCATGGTGAGAGCACACTATATGGATGCATCAGTTTGATCATGGATCATTCCTTATTTCAGATAGGACCTCTCTAGCGTTGGAGTCGTCGCATACCAATGTCATCTTGGGGCATCCCAGACTTGTTCAGGGTATAGTTGCAGTTACATGGTCCCTGACGAGGGGTCAGGCCATGGGCCGTAAATGGGGAGGAACATGATCTTATGATTCCTGAGGCTGGACCAAAGTTAAAATACCTTGGTGTCCCTAAATATCCCATGAGTATTATAATCAATCCGTACATAGTTCTGGAAGCACATTGTAGTCAAAGACCAACACCGACAGGTGTAATTGTCTCTGGTAGAGGCTTTGGTGCATCCCACGACTAACATGGGGCATCCTAAAATTGTTTAGACCAGAACCACAATTTAGTGTCATGCATTGAGGAAATATTAACTCCTACAATTTAACGTCATATGATAGGTCATTAAAGGGATGATCCCATAGAGCATGTGGTGCAGTAGCTATGAAACCGACGTGAATGAGGACTTAGAGTCCAAATCACAAGACATACCCCCGGAGGAAACTCTTCTGGTCGAGGGACCAAGAGCAAGAATTATGTTGGACCCAAAGCAGAGTGGTGGGGTGTTCCTATGTACCCCATGAGTATGGGAATCAATCCATACATTGTTTTGAGAGCACAACTTAACATCATGCGGGATGATGAGAAGCCTGACCGCATTGGTACACATCCTACCAAAACTACTAAGGCCACGTGAGTCGTGCTCGATGTGGGAAACAATAAGTAATGGTTGGAATTTTACGATGTAGGAAAGGGAATGCTAGGATAAAGGGACACTTGGTGAATACTGGCCCAATGATGTCAACGCATCCATGAATCGCATCTCGACGCGATATGACATAGAGCCGAGTATGTCGGAATTCCACTTGAACATGAGAGAGTGGAAATGTGTGAATCCTGAAGCTCGAAATCAGGACCACAATTATGGTGGTGTGACGATGGAGGATAACTATTTACTATGGCAGAAATTCAGTATCCATATCGCGTTAGCCTGGAATGGGGGTTGACAAATGAGGGTCGATTGTTGACCATGTTCGAAACACGAGACCTGTCGCAAATGTCGTCCGAGATCCTCAGGGACGTTGGCCCGAAATGATGGGAGATCCCTTAGGCCTAGCATCCATGGAGATCCCTTAGGCCTATAACCCATGTCATCTGAGGGTCCTTTTTGATGTGGAAAGGGATGTGGATCAAAATAGCGGGCACACAAATTTTGGACATGGAATGAGAGGAATGTCTCTATGAAAATTCCACACTTCGGGCTCTCTATAAAAACACATTTTAATATGAAAAGAAGATGTATTAGGTAGAGGGATTAGAGTCCCTTCACATAGGGAGATCTTAGTTTAGGGTCATAGAATTCGGAACATGGATGGGAGGAAACACATGAGGCATGTGGTGGGGTAACTCAAATACCCGACATGAATGGGAACTGGGGGTTCCAATCACCACATGCCTCTCGGAGAGTTTTTTGGTCAAGGGACCGAAAACGAGAGTTGATCTTGGCCTAATGCAAAGTGCACAGGCGTTCCAACGTACCCCATGAGGATAGGGATGAATCTACACATAGTTCTTAAGGAGGAACGGTAAGGTACCAGTGCTAGGGAAAATGGGGCACGCAGGCATGGCCCTTGAACCAAAAGAAGTGTAATTTGATAAATCTTTTTTGTCCTTTAAGGTGAGTGGTTTTTTATTTTGTGGATTGACATGCCTAGGGTTGTAGGCCCTAGAGTCGCCACAGGAATGAATCCAGATTAGGCATTGAAAAATTGCATGGCGTATGAACAATACCTAGTGTGACGTCCCCTACGATGAGGTCATCACAATGTAGTTACATTTTTCGTTGTGCGTCCAGGGTGATAATATCACAGTTTAGGGTCATGTGGTGCGACCCAGCATGCATTTTAATGTCATGCAGCGCTGACACTGTAGTGACGATGCTAGGCGGGGAATGTGTATGGTGCAATGAAACATAACTGACATGAATGGGGACATGATCCCATATCACACCGTATGTAATTCTGATAGGAGAACCTCAGGCCACATGGGCCAGATAGGGGTGAGGGAAAAAAGGGGCCAGAGAAACTAGATCCCAACTGAGTTGGACCCGAAATCGAGATGTCCGGATGATCCTACGTAACCCATAAGAATGGGAGTCAAGCCACATGTAGTTCTAGAGGATGCCTTTTTAATGTCGTGTGGGACAAGCGGGGTAGGAAATAGTTGGGATAATTTTTAGAACGAGGTGCGCGCAGTGAGGCTATTGCAAACCCGATGTGAATGAGGACATAATTCTGTACCACACCATGCAGTCCCATAGTCGAAGTCCATAAGGTAGGATAGAAAATAAAAATTATTAAAACTCTGGCTGGACCCAAAGACAAGAGGTTTAGGCATTCCTAAGTATCCCATGGGGATGGGAATCAAGCCACACATAGTTTTGAGGAGATCTTAGTTTATGGTCTTAGAGCTCAGACCATAGGTAGAAGGAAACCTTCCAAGTAAGCATAGACCTCGACCCAATCCCTAAGCCCATGTATGTCAAACTCGGTGTGGGAAACAATGGAGGAAGATTTCTATTGCAACACATGGAAAGCACACCATAGGGAAATTGGTGCGGATCCCCTCTCACAGCTTTGGTCCTCCTAATGCGCAGATGTGCACTGAAAAATATTACCAAGAGTTTCAAAGTTCTACTTAGACATGATGAGGTGGAGAAGGATGTGAATCATGTGACCAATATTTTGGGATTAATGGGGTTGGAATGGTGATGGAGGATAACTATTAACCGTGGAGGAAATGCATTATCCATATCGCGTTTTCCTGAAATGGGAACAACAAATGAGCATCGAACACTGACCATATTCAAAATGCGGGATTTGTATCAATTTTTTGTTCACAAGCTTCTGGGGTGTTGGCCCGTAATGGTAAGAGATCAATTAGGCCCAAAATTCATGGAGAGCCCTTAATCCTAGCATCCATGCCACTCGGGGGGTCCCTTCAGGTGTGAAAATAGGTGGAATCCCTAATGAAGAGAAACACAAAGCCTGAAAAGTGGATGGAAGCATGTCCGAGAAGATTCTGACATTCCAGGTACTAAACCAGAGTAGCCTTAGGAACATCAGTGAACCGCCGAATAGGGTCAACGAGTGTGTCTAGGAAGAAGAGGTAAGACCAAGGGGCCAAGGTGAAATGGAGATTTCTGAGAGATGGGGCTGGACCTGATGTCTAGACATTCGGGTCGCCCTATGTATCCCATAAGGATGGGAATCAAGCCACACATAGTTCTCAAAGATACCTGGGGGCATGATACCCTAACGAGGGCATGTACGGTGTGGTGAGTAACCCGACGTGAATGATGAAATAATCCCGCACCACACCGCAGTGTCCTGTAAGAGAGAACCTGGGCCAGGGGCCCGAAAAAGACAAGGGGCCTCAGGCTAGGCCTCGGTCAGGAAGGCCTGACCATCTCATAGTTTAACGTGTTGCAGTGAGGACAAGGAGGGGAGAAGGATACCCCAAACAAGGGAGGTGTACGACATGAGTAATAAACCAATGTGAATGGGGACATAATCATGTACCACACCGCACAATCCTATGAGAGAGTACTTGGTCCAGGGGCCCAAAAAGGCCAAGGTGCCTTGGTCAGGAAGGCCTTACCAGCTCACATTTTAACGTCTTACAGTGAGGATGATTTCCAGGGTAAGGTATCTCATCTGAGGATGTTTACGGAATGGCGAGCAACCTGACATGGATTAGGACATAATCCCACACCATATCGTACAATCCTATGAGAGATAACTTGGTCTAGGGGCCCAAAAAGGCTGAGGGGCCTTGGTCAGGAAGGCCTAACTAGCTCACAGTTTAATGTCTTGTAGTGAGGATGAGGGTCGGGGTAAGGTATCTTATCTTCGGATGTGTATGGCATAGCGAGCAACCTGACGTGAATGAGGAAATAATCCCACACCATATCGTATAATCCCATAAGAGAGAAACTGGTCCGGGGCCTGAAAAGTTCAAGGGGCCTGAGGGTTGGCATCACCCAGAGTAATTTCATCGCTTGACGATACAACGGGGCAGAATGGACCACTATACTCAATGTTTGGGACATCTTGGGGTGGACCTAACGATCCAGGACAGATGTTGACCATGTTCGAAACATAGCTTCAAGAGAAAAAAATTAGCATTGACTGTGACCATATTCGAAACACGGGATTTTTATCAATTTGTTTCCTGACATCCTCAAGGATGTTGGCCCGAAGTGGTACGAGAGAGACCTAAGGCCTGTCAACCATACAATTCAGGTGCCCTTCCAGATGGGGAAGGTGACAGAATCCCAGTCAAGGAGCAGGTGAAGCATATCTATACCCATCTATCAAAGAGAATAACTTCTCTAGGGAGCGAGACGTACGGCCAGAATGGGATTATCTCAGAACGAATTGGGGGGAAAATGCACCCTCTCCATACATCTTAACTTGGGGGGAAGATTCTAGAATTTGGGCTGGGCCAACAGACAAAATATTTGGGCGTTCCTACATATCCCATAAGGATGGGAATCAAGACACACATAGTTATTGAAGGCCATGAAGTTTTTCGTCATTCAGAGAAGATGTGGGAGGATAGAAGAACAGGAGCAGGCACAAGGTGCGTCCCTTATAATCCTTGTATGAGTGGGGAAAAGGAATCCTACACCATATCATGCGAGGATACTCCGAGAAAACTATACCCAGGGGGATAGTCGAAGAGAAGAGTTTGGGACAGGGCTCAAAATGGAGCGTCTGAGCATTCCTACGTATCCCATGTTGATGGGAATCAAGCCACACATAGTTTTAAAAAATGTTGTTTGATGTCATTTAGGACGATGTGTATTTTTAAGTTATGAAACACCATACAGTTTATGGTCATGCCAGATCGTATAGTTTAGGGTCATGCCGGACCGTACAGTTTAAGGTCGTGCCAGATCGTACAGTTTAAGGTCATGCCTGATCGTAAAGTTTAAGGTCGTGTCGGACCGTACAGTTTAAGGTTGTTCCATACCATACAATTTAAGGTCGTGTCGGACCGTACAGTTTAAGGTCATGTCGGACCGTATAGATTAAGGTTGTGCCGGAACGTACAGTATAAGGTCGTGTCGGACCGTACAGTTTAAGGTCATGCCAGACTATACAGTTTAAGGTTGTTTTGAACCGTACAGTTTAAGGTCCTACCAGACTGTACAATTTAAGGTCGTGCTGGAACATACAGTTTAAGGTCATTTCGGACCATAGGGCTCAGGAAAAGTATTTCTTGAGGAACTTGGCATTGGTGGGAGGAGTTATTCGCTCACCATCCATGTTCACCATGGAGTATTCTCCATTGGGGTAAACCTTTTGAATGATGTATGTTCCTACTCATTTGGGATCCAACTTGGGCGGTTTCCTGCCGGGCATCATTGGTGATCGGAGGGCCAATACCATGTCTCCTTGCAAGAAAGTGCAGAGGCGAACCATATTGTTGAAGGCTCTAAATATCTTATTCTTATTACTATCCAGATTGTGCAGGAAATGGAGCCTACTCTCATCGAGTGCTTCCAATTCCTCTAGACAGATTTCGGCCACCCTATCGGGAACCTACTGGTCATAGACTATGGTTCATAAAGATGCCTGCTAGATCTCAATGGGCAGGACGGCCTCAGCCCCATACACTAGGGAATATGGGGCCACCTGGGTGGAATTGCGAGTCGTCGTCTGATAATCCCAAAGATTGTTGTGGAGCTTGTCCGGCCAACTATTCTTGTTCTGGCCAACCATTTTCTTCAAAATGTTAGAGAGTGTTTTTTTGAACGCCTCGATCTACCTATTTTCATGCGCATGATAGCGGGATGTATGGTTGGAGTGAATGTTGTACTTGAAGTACAATTTATTCAACTCAGCTGCTCAGAATTTGGTGTCGTTATCAGCGAGGACTGCATGAGGGACTCCAAATCAGTAGATGATTTTGGATCTCACAAAATAGACAACGGATCAAGCCATGACTTCCTTGAGTGGGACTGCTTCTGCCCATTTGGAGAAGAAATCTTTAGCGGTCAGGATAAACCTGCACTGGCGAGCTGTCACCGGTGGATAGGGTCCCACGACATCATGTCCCCATACCACGAATCGCCAAGAGTACATAGTGGAGTGGAGCGGTTCTGGAGGCCAGTTCATGAAATTATCATGCACTTGGAATGTGTGACATCTCATGGAAAACTTCATACAATCATAGATCATAGAGGTCCAAAAGTACTCTAGTCTTCGGTTATGATGGGTCAGCTTCGGCCCAGCCTGGTGGGCTCCATAGAGACCAGCATGAACCTCTTGCATGACCTAATAAATCTCGACTCCTTGAATGCAACAGATAAGAAAAACATCGAAACTATGGTTGTAGAGGATTTCATCATGGCCGGGATCACTCTGGAGGGTAAACTACAGCGCGCGACATCAGATTCGCTCGCGCTCGGCCCGATCAGATGGGAGGCAACCATTTTGGAGATACTCGACAAAAGGTGCTCTCCAGTCAGGATTGGTTTCAACCACAACATCTAAAGAACCTGGGGATCCAGAAGTGGAGGATACGGTGGTATATGGCTTACTCGTGGGTCGTCGTAATCCTCTAGGGTGACAGGAGCAATGACTCTCCGGTGTGCCACATGTATAATCAGATCATCCTGTTTAGGCTCTACAAGTGAGGCGGCTAAGCCGGAAAAAGCATACTCTTGACCATTCTGTGGCCGAGGGACATGGGTAACCTATAGTTTAGAAGGTAACTGGGCCATTAGATGGAGGGTGGACTCCAACAATGGCACGAGCGCTGGCTTCCTGACAACATAGATGCAATTTACTTGCTTGATGACTAGCTCGGAATCCCCATTCACAGGAAAATGGGGCACATCGATCTTAAGGGCTAGCTCGAGGCCAATGATGAGGTCCTGATACTCTGCGTCATTGTTGGTGCAGCCTTTTGACAATAGGAATGAGTATGGTATAACGGCTTGCGCCGGGGTAATGAAGACAATACCCAGGCCCACTCTGTTAACCTTAGGATCGTTGAGCCTTATACCGGTGGGACTCTAAGAGGAACCTTCAAACTTAATTTTCCAACAAGAGATGACATGAATGACTGAGAGGAAAATCCCGGTCTAGGGATTGATCTATGGGGGTTGGATGGGCAGCTAGAAAGTCTACCAACGCCTTCCCCTTGATAGCCTTCTGAGGCATGAACCTGATGTCAAACTATAGGAGAATTTCTGCCCACCGTGCTAGTCAGCCAGTCAACATGGGGAGGTTCAAGATGTACTTCAGTGGGTCTACCTGAGAGACCAACTATACCTCGTGGTGCTGTAGGTAATGTCGTAACTTCGATACAGCAAATATGAGCGCCAGACAGCTCTTCTCGATAGGGGAGTACCTAGTCTCCGTATCGAGGAGCATGCAGTTGAGATAGTAGAGGATATTTTTTTTCCCCTCATTTTTCATCTGGGAAATAAGGGCACCGAGAGACCAATCCAAGGAAGTGACATAGAGAATCAGCAGCTTGCTATTGATAGGTGGAATCAGGACCGGAGGCTAGAGGAGATACTGCTTGACTTCCTCGAATTTGGTCTGACATTATTTATCCCATTCATAGGGGGTGCCCTTCTTCATGAGCCGAGAAAAGGGCTTACACTTTCCAACTTGGTTTGCGATGAATCGGCATATGTAGGATATGTGGCCTTGAAAACCTTGAAGCTCTCGAATATTGCTCAGCGGAGGAATCTGGATGATGGCCTTGATCTTCTCAGGCTCGATCTCAATGCCTCAGTACCTAACAAAAAATCCAAGAAACTTCTAGGAAGTTACCCCGAAGGCACACTTCAATGGGTTCATCTTCAGGTGGCAGGAACAGAGGAAACCAAACACTTTGTTAAGGTCCTTTAGATGGTCTTAGAACTGGTGTGATTTGACCACCAGATCATCCACATAGCACTCCCCCAATGTTCCCAGGATCGGCTTAAATATGCGATGCATGGCCCGCTGATAGGTGGAACCTAAATTTTTCAGACCGAAGTGCATAACCTGGTAATAGAAAGTACATTGGGGGGACCTGAAAGCATTGGAATCCTCATCTTAGGGGGCCATCTGGATCTGGTTGTACCCGGAGTACCCATCCATAAATGAGAGGGCTTGGAATATGGCCGTAGAATCAATCAACAATTCGGTCACAGGAAGGGGAAAATCATCCTTCACACAGTGGAGGTTGAGATCGCGTAAGTCGATACAAACTCTGATCTTCCAATTCTTCTTTATGACTGGAACAATGTTGGATAGCCACTTGGGGTATTGTAATTCCTTGATGAAGTTGGCTCTGATGATCTTGTCAACTTCAGCCTCAACCATAGCACCGTGAGAAGGGTGCATCTTTATGGGAGGCTTCTTAAACCCGCGATGGTTTGTCGGGAGACAGAGGCGGTGTAATTCTACCTGGGGATCTAGTCCTGACATCTCGCTGTAACTACAAGTGAATACATCACATTCTTTTTAAGGATGTCCACAAACCGTTGTTTCTCCTCGAGGGAGATGGCGACATTGATCAACGTGGGTCTCGGATGTGCCTCGCTACCTAGGTTCACCTGTACCAGTTCGTCGACCGTGGTATAGAAGCCTTCTTCAATGGTAGGGGTAGAATACTCTACATCCTCTCCTCCAATTGTGGAAGGATATTTTGCAGTGGGATTCTCTTTCGAGTCACCATAATCTGATGGGAGGCTGGTGCCGGCTTTAGCGGCAGTGGTCATCACATCAGAAGATTCATGCGCCACTGAGACCATGGAGATAAAGGAAGTGGACCCAATTTCATCTGGCATTCAACCTAGAGGTCCACTCCTGATGATTTCAAAGCAATAATGGCGCATCAGCTTGATCCGGTTAATCCCAGCCCAGCAAAACAGACACGTATGACGTATTTTCGTTGCCATGGCATTGACGTCCCGATACCGTATAGGGTTAAGAGGTTCCGGGATCACCCGAGCTTGGTTGGTGTAGGATTATGAGGTGATTTTTTTCCGTTGCTTGGAACTGGGAATAGTCCTTACTCTCGTACCAAAAATAATAAAACAATGCCCCATTTCGGGGTTCTTCGCCTCTAGTCGATGGATTGGGAAGACATAGGCATCATTCAGACCTGCCCATGGATCACATGTGACCGGGACATGATCAACCACACTTTCCATATTCTTCTTATCCTTACTCTTGTAATAGTCAGTTTCTAGATAACGAGATTCACAAGAGGTGAAAGGAGATGCCTCTCCTTGGAGCACACCTACTCGACCATTGAGGGAGTATTTAAGGCATTGGTGACACGATGAAGGGACTGCTACATGTATGTGGATCCATGGCCTTCCCATCAATGCGTTGTATGGGGTGTACTGGGAGAAAACCTTGAATTTGGTCCTGGAAACTAGGCCACCAAAATGGGTCATCAAACGGATCAATCTGGTCGGGGTCTGATCGGTCCTGTCATATCTCGAGATTCTTCGGTCGGAGGGAGTTAAATAATTCTCAGACAACACAAGCTTCCGTAGTGTCTGGGTCGGGATTAGGTTAACCCCAGAGCCTGTGTCAACAAGACAGTGGTGGACTTCCACGCCATTGAAATGGCCAGTGATGTACAATGGATGAATGTGCCCCTGTATGAGAGGGTCTTCGTCTTCACTAGAGAATGAGATAACTACCTGGCATTCAACATTCTCAATTGCCTCATCGTGGAAGGCTTCCACATCTGCTACGTCGGTCTCAAACTGGAGGGGTATCCTTAGGGCCTTGACGAGAACCTCACACATGTCTAATGATAGGCGAAGACCCTCAATAATAGAAAGCCTCACTAGGATTCCGACAAGGTGTTTGAGTACATCATACTTCCGTGCCAAGTGTGAACTTCTGCTAATAGGGTGTTACTCTGCGATTGGAGGCACGACGGGCCCTATAGGCTAGACTGGCGACTGGCTAGTGCTAGGCACGTCCAATTTCTCACTTGTCGAAGCCTGAAGAGTTTCTACTGGATGAGAGTAGGACAACTGAGATTGGACTTTAGTAGGGAGAGACTTCCCTCTGTACGGATGCAGCATCTCTGCCTGATCTAGTAGCACAAACTGTGGTAGAGGTACATCTGAGGACACCAGAGGAGGAGGTTGCACGTTCTGAGTTCTGTGCTAGGCCAATAGTCTGGTCTTAGTGGCATGCATGTCCTGGATGAAAGTGATAGTTGACATGCCTTTACGACCCATATGGCCACGATTCCGCTGACGTTGGCGTTGGCTGGAGATGTTGGGGAGGTTCGCTAGGCGTTCCCCCTCGTCGGGAGTCATATAGGGATTTGCCAACTCTAGGGCATTAACTGAAGCGTACCTTTGACTGTTTCTTAACGAATCATCCACCACTGGGTAGATTCTGGGAGGGATCCCTATATCAGGGGGCATGAAGTCACCGAGAGTATGGGATGACGACGACATTGGTCGAGTGTGCTTCTTCTTCTTGCGCTGCCAATTCTTGCTCTTCTGGGAAGAGGTTGGCTAAGATGATGACACAAAGGCACTAGTCGCAGCTTCTAAAGGCTCTAGTTGATTTAGGTATGCCGAGATAATACCATGGGAATTGGTGACTATTTTACAATCCATCCAATCATCTTACTCCTGGGATATGTGGCTGGGAACCTACTTCCACTCACCTTCGTCGACGCTACCGCTTTCTAACCTCACAAATATACCCGCCACTTGTACTGGGGTCGGGCGCAGCCTGACTATGTTTTTATCGACCTAGTCTTGGAGCCAGTCATTAAACCCATAGCTCTGCTTCAGGGTGTGCCCCATAATCCGATTATAGGGGCAGTAGTTAAGGCGATCGATGATATTCGCCTCTTCCATCCTTCTCCACTTAGTTAATCACACAATCCCCTGATCTAGGGTGCTACGGAAGTAACAGGGGACATGGTACTCACTGAACAAGTATGTCTGGTGTCTTTTGTCTGGATATGGGGCTCTGGGAGCCTATCCCTGATGAGGGGCTGGAGGAGCCTACTTAGGAGTCGGAGCCTGATTATCTTGCCTAGGTGGCGGTGGAAAGTTGCACGAGGGAACCTTTTGATTCTTAGGTAGTTTCTGGTGGGTAGGAGGTTGTGCCTGAGGTGGAGGTCCTCTGCGAGGTTGTGGATCAGTTGCTGCTGGTAGCAATTCTAACTAGTGAGGGACTTTTATTTGGGACACCACAACGGGCTTGGCTCTGGAATCCCTCCTCATTGGGATTACATGGGGAAACAGACGCGCCTGACAAGCCGGTTGCAAAGCTTCCTCGAGAGGCTAGGCCATATATGAGAATTCTCAGAACCCTCTGGGGTAATTCTGAGTGATCAGGGAAGGAACTAGTTCTGTTTTGACATTACCCATGCACATCATCAGTAATTGCTCCTTATTCAGTGGCATGTCAAGGGAGTATGTGAGCCCCTTCCACCGGGTGAGGAAGTCCTCGACTCGCTCATCGGGTCTTTGCTTGCACCGGAAGAGGTCTATGATGCATGTCTTTCGCATGGTGGAGCTGAACTGGTATAGGAATTTCCGGTGAAGATCCTCCCATCCGGTCACTGATCCAATGGAAAGCTATCTGTACCAGAAATATGCAGGGCCTTCCAATGTCTACACAAAACATCAGATTTTGGTGGCTTCTTATTTTTTTGGAGTCCCCAACAAGGGGCCACACTTGGAGGAAAAGTGGGCCACGTTTTGCGGTAGGTCCCAAATCCCGTTAAAAGGGGAGAAAGTGGGATTTTCAATACCCGGGGGTGCGGGCATATCATCCACTAACGCTGGATACGACTTTCCATCTGGTGGGACTGCCACTTTCTGAATTTCCAATGCCTCGAGGTGGGAGATGAGTGCCTTCATTGGATCGTCTGGGCGGGGGTCACTATCTTGACGGGGATCCCTAACCATGATTACGTTCCTAGGATCTTCGACATGGTAGACGGGTTCAGCGGCTCGTGGAGCGACTGATGGAATAGCCTACGTGGCAGCTGGGGGAACCTGGGCTGGATTCCTTAGATTGCTGTGCTGTTCGGGAGGGTTTGGTGAGATGCTTTGCGCCCTCTTTCCGTGAGTTCCAGAATCACCCCTGCCCGCAGGAGCAATATGATCAGGGTTTCTCGGAGGCATCTCGCTAGGGGGGAGTTGTTCCTGCCCCTGCTGCCCCGGCCTAGGATTGCCATAGTTGGGTCATGTCTCTATAGATTGTTTGACTAAGAGTTCATCAACAGGCATCTTCTACTCAGAAAGTTGCTGGCGCAACATGACCTTCTCGGGGTCTTCCTCTATCTTCTGCACTGAGGCGGATAGATCGGAGTGCTTGACAGCTCCAACATGCTCTTTACCCTTGCCGGCATTCTGACTGAGTACCAACGACTCGGTGGGCACATGGAGACCTAGGAGGTTCCTCTGTTGGCGAGTAATCCTCCCTGATGGGTCCAAAAATGGTGTTACATCCTCAGGGGGTAAGTCTCCATCAAGATATTCTAGGTTGTCCTCCTTGTCCAAGACATCGGCCATATGGACCATGACCCTTCCCGGGGGCATGTCCTCAATATCGTGTATCAAGTCAGGATGTCGTCGAATAAGGATTAAGAGGAGGGTGGCGTACTTCCCCCATTCACAGACTTTCACATGGGGGGTAGCTTCCCAGATTATTTTTGGAGTACCATGATACTATGAATGCATTTTTGTTAGAGGGTCCTCTGGAGACCTGGTGAATCAGGGCACTGGGCCCTGGGGAGTGAAACTAAATCTACTAGATGACATTTCTCGTCGATTTCCTCAAAGTGAACATGGATCCTAGGGTACACCAACTGATGATAACAAATATGGAAGTGTGTCACCCATAGGGTTTGGCGGAAGCACTAGACTTTCTCTAGGGTGAGGGATTTCGGTGAACAAAAGTACGATGCTGCTGTCTTCCAGAACTTCTCTAGGTAGTGATCCACTGCAAGAATGTTCTAGAAGCTCCTAGGCTTAGATTCATGGTTCAGCCCCGTATTTCCCCACTCATCAACCAGAGGAGGCTGAGGAACTGGTAGTGGTACTGAGGTGGACCGCTAATATAGTAAAATCTTGCGGCGGAGAATATGACGAATGAGACGATTGGCTGCCGAATTCCGGGCCACCCTCCGAGGAGTATAATGATATAACCCCAATGTCATGATATGTCGGGTTTACAGTCACATATTCTGGTGCAGGGAACATGGTTATCGACGATGGGTCAGGCTGTTGCTTAACCACCATCAGCCCCCAAAATAGCTCTCCATGATCTCTAGTCGAGGTAGAGGGCGCTTCTAGTGACGATGGTGGTGACTGCATGGTCGAAACCTGTGGGACTCCCAAAATTTCCTCCTCCTAGATGTACTTGTGAAAAGAGGTGGGATTTCAGTAGACTTCACACTCTAGAAGGATGAGGCTAATACGACTTGTTCCTGCCCCAATCCTTGACATAGGGGACCGAGGGGAGGGTTCCACTATTGACTCGTACTTTGCTTCAGAATTTGAGAAACAGATCGGTTTTGTCTCAGTCTGAAGATTTTTGTTATTCTTCTTGCAGCTGTGATGACCTCCCTTCCTGCCCTGGGATGGATCTTCAGGGAAGGGACCATTCTCGGCACGAGAAACTCCGTCGATCGCAGTAGTTTTGGGGTGGGGTACTTCTGCCTGAGTGGGTCGTGGTGAGAGGATCACCAGAGCAGATGTCAAAGGGGACACAAGGAGGACCTTCATGCTGGATGCTGGAACGGGTGGGACCCCCACTGGAACAAACAAGAGCATAGGTAGGACCACCATGCTCGGTTCCCTTGGTAACGTCAGTGTGAGGAAAATCTCCGTGCTGATTGGACCGAACACGGTAGGACCTCCGTGATGGGTGTTGGTGAAGTGAAGATGATCTACACCCCTATGGTTGATAGGATGAATAAGTCCACCGTCAGCTTCTATAAGTACGTGAGGAAGGTCCTCACATTAGAGAGTGATTGGATGTGCAATGTTCCCACCCCGGCGGTCTGCAACAGAAGGGATGACTCTATATTCAATGTAATCAGCATGGGAGAGGCTCCCATATGAGGTGTTGCTACCATGGGGAAGGCCCTCCTTTGGGTCAAAAGTGGCATGGGGCATACCTCTGACCCAGGTCTGGGAGAGGGAAAGGAACATATCCTCCATGGTGGTTGCACGGGGAGGGCCCCCGTAGTGGGTGGCTTTGATGCGTGTTAGTCCGCAGTGGCCACTGCCTGTGCCTGCAACCAGGAGAGTTGACCCAGCCTGCCTGTGGGGTGGTTGGGGCCTCGATCTGGGTCGAGCATATAGCTGCCCCTACTTAGTATATATAGGGGGTTGATGATACAGTTCGGCGGTGGCTCGGGCCATGGTAGCCATTGACGTTGATTCCCCTTGATGGGCGTCCTCCTCGGCCTGTGCCCGACGCTAGTATCGGGTCAGCCGGGCTGGTACCGGTGTTGTAGGTAGGTTTTCTACATGATCTTCAGCTCAAAGAACTAGGTGGCAATGCTGGCTCAGCCTGGTGGGGGCCCTCACTGGGAACCCCTGGGACAGAACTCTGGCTGGGCGGGCCCAAACATCCCCTACCTCATTGGCATAGGGAATGGAGTCATCAAGGCATTCCTGGGAGAGGCCCTCGAAACAATTGAAGGTTGGAGTGGGGAGCAGCAGCTCCATGTGTGGCCCTCGGGGGTGGCGTTGACGGTGAGGTTAAAACACCTCTAAATCCAGGTGGGCCATGTCCCTCGTAGGGATGACCCCCTCCTCCACGTACCTACATACAAGGTCATTGATTAATATCTGTTGGATAATCTCCGATGGGGGAGAGGGGGCGTGGGCGCCCAGTAGTCATGGATGTCAATGCCATCACATAAGAGGTAGAACCGCACATGGTATCCATGTTGAGATTTCCCCTGCCCCCTCGTCGGTGGGTAGGAGGTGATCGGGTTCCGGATACAGCAACTAGGTTCCTGAAGGTAGGGAGATCAGCTCATTAGTAATTATAGAAAAAGAAATCGAAACCCAGTGCCCTAGTTCCATTCTATCTTCCAGGACGGGTAAGAGGGATCCACGCTGACAACGTCACAATCTGAGATGACCAACATTTTGACTGCCTTAACTTCTTGGTGAGTTTCATGCCAGCCCCACTATTTTTATGGCGGGACCTGGTGTCAGATATCTGGATCCAGTGACACGCCACTCTAGTGATGTCTCAAGCGCTACTAATCTGCACATTGATGAGAAGAACTTCATGTTGGATTCACCATTTCTATTTCTGATGCTTTTGCTGGGGCGCGCGCGTCTGTATGCTTGAGTGCGATAGGCATGGATTTTGTTACCCCACATTCCCTCTTTCCAGAGGTGGGTGGTATTCGTTTCATTGTTCAGGGACATCTACTCCTTGATCGAAATGGGATGATGGGATGTATGTTCTTCCTTCCATGGATTCCTCCTCGAAACTTTGTCACCTAGTCCGGGTCTCCCTTATAGATTTAATACATTGTTCATGAAACTCTTCATGGTGCCATAATTTCATGGACACCATTTAATTACGCTACTTCTATCCGAACATTCCAAGGGGTCCGGTCAGGGCAGCAACTTTTATTTGGGGGAGTAGTCATGTTGATGCATCACTCGCGCGTCTGGACGCTAGGGAATTGGTGTGTCTGTATTTTGTCCCTTATTATAGGGATTCTTGAGGGCACGGAAGCACAATACATCCCACATCGAGCGCATTTAATCATATGACATAGGCATGTATATGAGGTTTTTCTCAGCTTCCTATGATTAACACTGGGTATGCCGCAAGTTTAACGTCTAGTGGAGACAGATTGAGCTGATCAGAACACTAGCTAAAGTGGATCAGATTGAAGAACCCACTTGAGGGATCACCAATATTGGGGCCAACATGTGGGCAGCTTCCCAGGAACTATGAAGGGGAATGAGGGGGCATGATCTCACAGAGATGTGGCAGCCTGGGTATGAATCAGGATGGATGATGGTTTTGGTCTTGAGCCTCGAGAATACTTCCTATCTACCATGCCATAGCATGGATCAATGACCACGTTGTTCAGATGGGGGCGTGTCAGGGAACTGACATGAAAATGGACCTTGGTCCGATGGATGGTTGTCTTGAACCTTATGGAGGATTCCTACATACCATTCCTTGACATGGATCAAAGTCCACATAGTTTGGGTTGAAAAGGGGTTGTTGAACTGACGTGAATGGATGTTGGAACAACTGGATGGTTGGATTGCAATGGCTTACCGCTGGATTGGGATGTAGTTTAACATCATACGGGAAGAGGGCATGTCAGAGAACCGACGTGAATGAGGTCCTTGGTCCATGTGGATGGTGGGCTTGAACCTCAAGGAGGCTTCCTACGTACCATGCCTTAGCATGGATCAAAGACAACAATGTTCAAAATGGGATGTCGGTGTCGGTGAACCGACATGAATAAGGACCTTTGTATGGTGGGTGGGGGTCTTGAACCTCAAGAAGGCTTCCAACGTACCATTACTTGACATGGATCAATGTCCTCGTAGTTGAAGGAGGGATTGGTCAGCGAACCGACATGAAGGTGAACCCATGGGTCCAATGGTGGTGGGATTGAACCTCGTGGAGGCTTCCAACATACCATGCCTTGAAATGAATCAAAAGTCACTGTAGTTCATGAAGGTGGTTTGGGGCTTACACTCTAGGCTTCCCGGGTGCTAATGGGGCTTTGAGCACCGACACAGAGATGGTCGGGGTCAATGGTTGTTGGGATTGAACCTCGTGGAGGCTTCCTACGTAATTCCGTGACATGGATCAATGTACTCATTGTTAGGGCATATAGTTTAATGTCATGCGGGACGGGGATGATTTCATGGTCAATGATTACTCTAAGCCCACATGATTCATGCCCGGTGTGAGAAACAGGAGGCAGCAGAGACCTGACGATCACGTCACAAAGGGTGCGTTCGTGGGAAGCGAAGAGGGGCTTACGCGTTGGGCGGCCCATGGTGCTGGGAATTTCTCCAAGATAGAGGCCCTAGTGTGACAAAGTGCAGAGGGAGATGAATTTGGCACCTTGGAAGGGATGAGGGGGTCAATTCCTTATCACATCCTCCGCTGGCCTTAGGGGCCGAAGATGAATGGAGGGAGGAGGGTGCTCTGCCTCCTACAAGAATAGTTAGAGACCTTGGCCAAGGTGGATTCCCTTCCCCACAGACAAATGCCACTCCCAGAAGGAGGATATCATCCCATGTAGAGACCAAGGGGTGTGGAGGATGTCCAATGTAGGGTCACCCCGCATGAGAGGCACATGGCGATGTCACAGTTTAACGTCATGTGTTGAGAACGAAGGTGCTTGACAGTTTAACATCCTGCAGCTCAGACGATGTGGGTTCGCTCCGCACCCCTATGACTTACATAACCTGTACCCTCTTCTCCTTGTGGGAGGGAAGGTACCGGTAATTCCATGGTAAAGGGGGGTCGCAGAGCGATGTATTGAAGGGTCCACGTTAGCGTGGCTATGCGAAGAATCAATAGCCATTAGCGTGCCTATGCAAAGAAGCATTAGGCAAAGCAGCGCTACGGGCGGTATTTTCCGGGGGACATTGAAGTCACATCGTGCAAACCTGGAGGGTATCATGGGAAATGGAATTTCCAGGCAGGGGCCTTGTGGAGCTCAGTTTCTCTGCGTGGTGAAGGGAACTTGCGAAGGGGTGTGCTTCGCGAAATGGGGTTCCCTAGCCTTAGCATGGGGTGGAGGTTCACATGGGAGGTGCTTCACAAAGTTGAAAGGTGTTCGCGGAGCACATCCTCACATAGCAAAAATTACCTCATGAAGTGAAGTGTCATGAAGCAGGGTTCTTCACTATGTACAATGATATTGCCTTAGCAAATGGATCATGTGTACATGAAGGGTATTTTGTGAAGCATAAACGCTCCGCGACAACCCGGGTAACCATAGGGATCCCTTTCCTTCATGAAGGCCATTAGGCTTCGCGAAAGGCATCCCTCTTGGAAGAGGGGATCAAAACAAGACAAGGTGGAGGCATCTCACGAAGAAAAAAATACATCGCTTAGCTCATGATTCGCAGAGCAATGGGTGATTCACGATTTGGGAGATGAGAAGCCGAATGGTCAAATTGTCTATCTCGGGGGCTCAGGAGGAGCACAATATTTATAGACAAGAGACGCCACAAATTAGAGCTCATGCGGCATGAAGGGGGATTGGGTTGCTTCTTGGCGGGTCGCGAATGTCACGGGGGTTCATGGAGGGTACGCCCTCCTTTGCTTCACGACGGGTTTGTGAACGTCAGGGTTGTTTGCGGAGGGTACCACATGATTTTCTTCGCGGAGGTTACATGAAAATCAGGGGCGTTCACGAAGGGTACTGCCTCCTTTGCTTCGTGGCGGCCGCGTTGCTTGGGGGTCTCCGCGAAGTGGCTTCGCGAAGCCGGCCGTGGGGCCTCTTTCTCTTCTTTCTTTTCTTCCAACATTTTTGCGCCAACATATGATTCATGAAGAAGAGGCATTATGAAACCATAAAAATCCATTCATACCATATAAGTTAAAAAAACATTCTCCTCATAACATTACCGAAAAAAATCAATAAGTACCTTGTATGTTTATCAAAATAAATATTCCTTCCAAAACACAAATTAAAGGTCAAATGGGGGTAAACATGACATTAAACATACATGGAGGAATATTAAACACTTTATGAAAAACATTTTTATGGACAAGGATGAATAATATAACCCCAATAAACACATATTAATAAACAATCTCATATAATAATGAGATTGGAATAATTATCCCTTACCTTAGGTCCAATTTCTTCCGTACGTGTTCGAAACTCCTCTTTTTCGGGTTCTTCCTTTTGATATCATCAAAAGGGCTCCATTGGTTGGATTTTTTACTAAAGTAAGGCCACTAGGATGAGGGGAGTATAGTTGAGAGGGTATTTGGGTAGGTGTTGGAGGAGAAAAATGGATTTGGAGGTGGGTATTATAGAGAAGGGGGAGTGCCCATTAATAAGAGGGGTGAGGGGCACCTTAGAAAAAAATTAAACTATAATTTTATAATAAATTTATATTCAGGTGATAATGGTTACAAAGTGACTTATTTCGAGGCTAGGGTGGGTATGGGTCGAAATTCGCTCATCCAATAAGTTTTATACAATTTTAGGTTACCATTTTAACCTTATAATTTAGATTTAACTCTAAGTTAAATAATTTAACGTTTACCGTGTCTTCTTGTATTCTTACACTATATGGTTAATAAACATACTATATACTACCAATCAAACCCCAATTGGTTCATTAATGTCATATATATTATTATATAAGTCGTGTTTCCGAATCTTAGTTTTTTAGGACCATTATATCAATTAATAATATAATATTTGTTTTAAAAAACTCTTGTATGTCATTTTTGACACTATTTGGAATTTGTTTTTTATAAATTCATAACAGCATTATTACATCAAAAAAAGTTCTTCTAAGAAACCCTAATATGTTATATTAACCTAGAAAATTAGTGTAACTCATAAAAAGTCTCAAATTCCATTCATTTGGGTATTTATAATATCAATTATGTTAATATTTAATTAATAAGGTAATTACTGAATCATCATTGTGTCATAAATAAATTAAATTATTTAATGTCTAAAAAATATAAATAAAATATCATTATGTAAGAAATTTTTTTATATTTCTAATGAATATTTATAGTTGAATTTATATTATCTATAACTCTATATTAAAAATGTTTTATTCATTAAACATTGATTTTAACTATTTTAAATCTTCTTTAAATAAAATTATAATAAATGTACTAATCTAATCCAAGCCGACATAAAGGGTAATATTTTATTCGTAAGGTTTTTTTTGGTCAAATTACACTTATACGATATTATTTTGACATTTGTTAAGGTAATAATAATATCATTTTTACCCTTAATTACCGTATTTACTTTTAAACGTGGTAAATAAAAGGTTAAAGTTACTATACACAAAAAATTATTTTCACCTCATTGAACCACATTTTAAATTTTTGATAACAACCAATTCTCTCGGATTTTTTAAATTCAACTCACAAAAGAGGTAAAATTAAGTTTGATGTAAATTTGCTAATGCTCCTAGGAGGTGGGTAAAAGATGGTAAAAAGTTCAATAATATTTTTATATATCTAAAATTATTATAAAATGACTCCAATTAATTACATTGAACTTATTAAGGTATTATGTATCTATTTTGACAGAAAATAAATTTAAATAAAATAAATTTTTATTTAAATAAATAGTTGGGTTTAACCAATAACTCAATGTTTTCACTATTCATCAAAAATTGAATGTTTTTAGAAAATTACCAAAAATTCACCCTAGGCTAATTTTGATATTCCGAGTCCGAAAATGAAGTCCATTTTGAAAGAAAAAATTTATACAATTTTAAAATGTTGGTATTAATATTCATAACGGCTAGTTTATATAATATTTTAATAACATATCATTTTTTAGTGAAACTCGGTATTGCATTCTACACACGCTATCGAGGAAGGTCATGATTGTGTGTAATGAAAGCCAAGTCAGGGCTTCGTGTAGTGAAAGATCCTTTTAGTGTTGTGTATAACATAATAAAAACTTATTTCATTTATACAATTAACAAAATCTATACTTAATGTTGCGTAGAATAATTTCTACAAAATGAACTCGAAATTGTGTGTAACATGAGTCAAGAATAGTGTTAAGTATACTGAAAGCTAATATGATGTTGCATATAGTACAAAATAATCTTGTTGTACTATACAATAGAAGACATCAATGAAATTAAAAATAACACATCTCTTAAAATCTCGGGGTGTTACATTCTACCCCCTTTAAAATGCATTTAGCCCTTGAAATTCATCAGGGTTATAAATCTTTTACTACATGAAAGTTTCATTCAAAGAAACCAAAATAAAAAAAATAATATTAAAACTTAATTTTAAAAAGTTAAGTATGAAACATTACTGTTACCCAAATTAACTCATCACTGGGTTCCCACATTGGAGGACATAGGTGAAAATATGTATATATAAGAGAAATATAACCATCCTGTTCTGATGAAGAGTGGTAGAGAACATGGCTATGAAAAAGCCAATAGTCACAAATCCATAAATTTGTGATGATATAAGGTACCATATGACTCATAAAATATGAGGGTACTAGGACAACGTTTTTGGTTTTGAAGATCATTTCCCAAATGTTGATAAATATTTTGCACAAAGAGAAATACTTACGTGATTTTAGTGTAATATCATCATTGGTCATTCCATGAAAAATTTCCACTTCATCTCTTATTTAATTAAATGAAGTTAAATTTTTCCTTCTTGAAATATTAGTAGATCATGAGATATAATTATAGGTTATTCCATCTGTCTCAAAATGTTAGCAAAAGTTATTTAATATACATAAGTCCATATATGGTGAGATTAATAGTATATGCTTTCTAAAATGGAATTATACTTCATCTATCATATCTCTTAATACATAAATTAATTTCAATAAACTAGTGACTTCCTGTAGGCTTGTGGTAGGAAACAAAGGCCAGTCACACTTCCGTTGTGGGTTCGATTCCCACAGGCATGTCTGACGTGACGGTTTGTCGCCCATTATGCTAGTTGTCCCTTTTCTTAAACTATACTATTATTAAATAACATAAATAAATAAAAATTTGTAGCCTTAAAAAATACTATCTCATGTTCATCTTAATCCATTCCAATTGAAATACTTATCCAAAATACTTCTTTCCAAACTCATAGTATAAAGAAAATGATTACTAAAAAGGTCATATAACAAGCATGTGAATACCATCATTTATCCTTCATATATCACAAGATATATCTTGTTGTTCACATTACAAACATGTGATTCCCTTAATCATTTATTCTTTTGAAACATTTATTACCATAAACCTTAGTAAAAACATGAATTCTATCAACAGTTAACTCTTTCCACATACCAAAATACAAAAAATTCTATATACTCAAACCTTGATATCACTTTGTCCTTATATCAATCATGAGCTCATGAATACTTGCAAACATATTATTTTCTTCTTATCCCTTCATTATGCACATATCATCTAATTTCCAAAAATATATCAATCACATTTCATGTTTACCTGTACCATATTCTTATGGAAAACCACAATGGACCAATACATAGATATTCCAATATACCATAAAAGTACCTCAACAACATTATTCTTGAATACCAATACATAGAAACTGCCATCCATCCTCTTAAATGATTGTAATGGAATAAGTCCTTCCTTGATTTTGAAGTAACCTCTTAGGTCAGGGAATTGAGTTGGGTAATTCCCATGTTCTCCACAGATAAGACATTGAATTCCATAACAGTCTGCCTCTCTATGACCCTTTTCCCCACACAGATAACATCTTCCCCTCCATTTTAGTTATTCCTCAAGGTTCTTCTTCCCTTCTTCTTGATATGTAGAATGATTCATATTCCTTACTCTATGTTCCTGACCACGCGAACATGCATAAAAGTCCATCTTCCTCTTATTTGATGACTAAGGAATACAACTAATGATCACCTTGTTAAATATATATTGCTATGACTGATTCAGATTAATCATAATATCTTTCTTTCCAGGAATTACACAATTTTGTAGATCATAGTCAACAAATCTTCCATTAGAATCAATGTTAACTGAATTCATTCTCATTCCATCTATTTACTAAAACTCGAAACCATAGTGTAAGAAACAGTTAAAATAACAAGGAACCAGATAATCATAAAAAGCCACTTATGGGATGTATGGGATGTCTAACTTATCACACATTCTTTATTCCATGACACCCTAGGTTCGCCCTAGGTTATTCATGATCGTCAACATAATTCTAGGACTGTAACCTATAGTTATACTAAACCATAGGGACATCACTAGACATACCTTAGAAATATCTCTAGGGATCTCAGTAAAGTTTTCGCATCCTAGTTTCCAAAGGTTAAAAAATCCTTTTCTCTGATACCAACTGTAGAGGCCCATATATTGACGTACATAGAATTTACATTACTTTTTCGTAATACTTAATACATGAATGAAACAGACGCCCAAAGACCGTATTAGTTTAGTGTATTTGGAAACTCGGAACATAATCTTCTGATCATGCTGAATGATCTTCAGTATCTCCCATAAAGATCTTCCCCTTTGGGTTTTTACCTAAAAACATTCTTTATATCCTAGGGAAAATAAAACATAAAAAGGGTGAGCTCAAATGCTCAGTAATATTAAACATTGAGAACCTAAAAAAATCCATAAACATTTGAACGTAAAAACATGAACATAAAACATCAAAATCTAGAGAAATGATATAAATCTTGGCAGTACATAAGAATTGATCATAAAGGAACATTAATCATGATAAAATGAAACGTGTAATTATGGAAAAACATTAATCACATCATATGATTTCCATATTAGCCAAGGAATTACTGCCAAGACCATCATAGTGGACAGAGTCCCTTGCTGAATCGAGTTCACTCCTCGTTCCCGTCCTGTATCACTGAACCGGATTAACTTTCCATTCCAGCCATGTCTATCTCATGAGATATAAATATTTACCCAATGCATTTGAGGGAGATATATTTCCCACCCATATCATAATGACATCATTATTTCGTGTGCCACAAATTAAACATAAATCATTCATCATAACCCAATGAATAAAATGGGTTTCATAAACATAATCCCATCATGACATAGTCCATATAAAACAAATGGATATCATTTCATCATAAGAAAAATAAAACCATGTAAATAATAGATATATTATACTTGAATCATAAACATGATAAATAATGTCATCTTAGATGGAAAAGAGTTTTGATAAAACACTTGAGATGAATTCTTGAGGAAAATATAATTTCTTCTTCAAAATCATTTCCTTTTCACAAAATGCCACAAAATTTTAAAACAAAAGGATTTTATTGAAAATAATCATGAACTATTATAGAGTATGCTTCATGAATAAAAGGCGTTATGAAACCATAAAAATCTATTCATGCCGTATAAGTTAAGAAAAACATTCTCCTCGTACTTTTACAAAAAAAGTCAAAAAGTACCTCGTATGGTAAACAAAAGAATGATTCCTTCCATAACACAAAGTAAAAGTCAAATAGGGGTAAACATGACTTTAAACATACATGGAAGAATTTTAAAAACATTATGAAAAAAAACATTATATACAAGGATGAATAATATAACCCTAGTAAATACATATGAATAATTAATCTCAGATAAGAACGAGATTGGAATAATTATCCCTTACCATATGTCCAATTTCTTCCGTACATGTCTGGAACTCCTCTTCTTCGTGTTATTCCTTTTGATTTGATCAAAAGGGATCCATAGAATGGATTTATGACTAAAGTATGGCCTCTAGGATGAAGGGTGGACAGTTTAGAGGGTATTTGGGTAGGTTTTGGCTGAGACAAATGGATTTGCAGGTTTGTATTAGAGAGAAGGGGGAGTGCCCTTTTACAAGAGGGGTGAGAGGCACCTTAAGAAAAACTTAAAATATTATTTTATAATAAATTAATATTTGGTTTATAATGGCTTCAAAGTGACTTATATAGAGTCTAGGATGGGGATGGGTCTAAATACTCTCACCCAATAGGTTTTAGACAAGTTTAGGTTTCCATTTTAAACTTATCATTTAGAATTAACTCTAAGTTAAATAAATTAACTTTTACCATGTCTTCTAGTACTCTTACACTATATTGTCAATAAACATACTATAAACTACCAATAGAACCCTTATTGGTTCCGTAATGTCATATATATTATTATATTAGTCTTTTGGCCGAACCTTAGTTTTTTAGGACCATTATATCAATTAATAATATAATATTTGTTTTAAAAACTCTTTTATGTCAATTTTGACTCTATTTGGTATATTGTTTTTTATAAATTTATAACAGCATTATTACTTCAAAAAATATTCATCTAACCAACCCCAATATGTTATATTATCCAAGAAAATTATTTTAATTCATACAAAGTCTCAAATTACATTCATTTTGGTATTTATAATATCAATTATCTTAATATTTCCTTAATAAGGTAATTATTGCATCATCATTGTGTCGTAAATAAATTAAATAATTTATTTTCTAAAAAATATAAATAAAATACCATTATGTAGGAAATATTTTTATCTTTATAATAAATATTTATAGTCGAATATATATTATGTATAACCCTATATTAAAAATGTTTCAGCTATTAAACATTGATCTTAACTATTTTAACTCTTCTTTATATAAATTAATAATAAATGTCCAAATATAATCCAAGTGGGCCTAAAGGGTAATAATTTACTCCTAATTTTGTTTTTGGTCTAATTACACTTATCTAATCGAATTAGGACATGTGTTAGGGTAATAATAATAACATTTTTACCCTTAATTACCCTATTTACTTTTAATCGTGATAAATAAAAGTTAAAAGTTACGATTCACCAAATATTATGTTCATCTCATTGAACCAAATTCTACTTACTGATATCAATCATGGCTCTTGGATTTTTGAAATTCAACTCAAATAAGTGGTAAAATTATGTTTTATGTAAATTTGCAAATGCTCCTAGGAGATGGGTAAAAGACGGTAAAAAGTTCAATAAAATTTTTATATATCTAAAATTATTATAAAATGACTCCAATGAATAACATTGTACTTATATTGGTATTATTTATATATTTAGACATAAAATAAATTTAAATAAAATAAATTATTATTTAAATAAAAAGTCATTTTTAACCAATAACTCAGTGTTTTCACTATTCATCTAAAATTTAATGTTTTTAGAAAACTACCAAAAATTCACCCTAGGCTAATTTCGATATTCCAAATCCAAAAATGAAGTCCATTTTGAAAGAATAAATTTTATAAAATTTTCAGAAAGTGGGTATTACTTTTCATAATGGCTAGTTTATATAATATTTTAATAACATATCGTTGTTCAGTGAAACTCAGTTTTGCATACTACACACACTATCGAGGAAGGTCGTGATTGCATGTAATGAAAGACAATTCAGGGATGTGTGTAGTGAAATATACCTTTGGTGTTGCGTATAACATAATCAAAACTTATTTATTTTATACAATAAACAAAATCTATACTTATTGTTTCACAGAATAATTTCAAAAGAATGAACTTGAAATTGTGTGTTACATGAGACAAGAATAGTGTTGCGCATACTGTATGCTAATATGGTGTTGCATATAGTACATGCTAATCTTGGTGTAGTGTACAATAGAAGACATCAAAGATATTAAAAAGAATATATCTCATAAAATCTCATGGTGTTATAATATGCATCATTCAAAATTCATTTCATTAACTCTAGATTTGATGGAACACATAGTCCCGACTCAAATATCAGAATTCCTCTTTCATTATAATCAATATTTAAGTATTTCCCTTTTCAATAGTTTCCACTTTCTTCTAAATTACCACATCATCTTTATGAGCATGCTTTAACCATTCCAAAGGAGATAGTTGTGAAATAATTTGTGAAATGATTGATGATGCTCCATTATTTATGATTCCCATGTACATATTCATAAAATCTAATAATATTGGTTCATTTTAAACTCTAATCAATGATATAATTGTTTGATCCATTATATTTATAACATCAAAAACTTTGTTCGCTTTCCCAGGGTAGTAATGGATTGATCATTCATAATCCATTATGAGATCTAACCATTTATTTGTGATCAAATTTAGCTAATTCTATGGAAATAAATATTTCAGAGTTTTGTGATCTGTATATATTTATAACGTACACAAAAATAGATAACTCCATTAGATTTTTAATGAAATGATTAGAGATACATACTCTAGATCAAGTGTGGGATATTTTTTTCTCATGAAATTTCAACTACCTTGAGGCATAGGCAATGACATTTTCATTCTGCATCAAGACACAGCCCATGACCTTCTTTGATGCATCACTGGAGAATAATAAATTCTCCCCACTAGAGGGTAGTGTAAGCACAAGGGTAGTGACAAGAATCTACTTCAGCATCCCAAAGCTTTCTTAACATTTGTCATTTTAAGAAAACATCACTCCCTTTTCTGTTATCGTGGTATAAGGGTTTGAAAACCGTGAGAAATTTCTCACAAATCCAAGATAATATACAGATAACCCCTGGGAGCTACAAATATCTGTCATAGATGTCGTCCTCGACCATCCATCAATTGATTTTGTTTTAGAATTATCCATATATATCCCATTACTTTTGATGATATGTCCAAATAATGAGACGTACTTTAACCAAAACATAGACTTTTTTGTACTTTTCATAGATTTTCTCCTTTTGTAAGGTCTCTAGTCAGCTATTAGATTCTTCTCATTCTCTTACATGGTTTTATAGTATATTATAATATCCCCAATAAATACATCCAAATATTTGTAAATGTAATATCTAAATAATATATTCATCATATCCATGATAATTGATGGAGCATTAGTTTGTCTAAAAGGAATTAGAATGAATTAATAGTTCCCTTACCTTGTACAAAAATTAGTATTGGGGACATCATCCTTCTTCACCCATACTTGGTAAAATATCGACTGAAGATCCAACATGAAGAATTATTGTGCTCCATGTAGCTTATCAAAAAAGTCATCAATTCATGGGAAATGATACTTTTTCTTTATCGTGATTTTTTTGGAGCTCATGATGATCAATTAAATGGTGCATTGACCCATAATTCTTATTGATAAATAGGGATGGTGCACCCCATGGTGAATAAAATTGTCATATAGACCCATTATACAGATTCTCCTATAATTATTTCTTCATATTCTGAATCTCTACAATAACCATTATATATGAGTCTTGGATATTTGAAATGCTCCTGGTATAAGATCAATCGTGTAATTCCCCAAACATTGTTACCCAGAGTCAGTGAATTATAACATTAAATTGGCATGATCACAAGGGATCAAATACCAAATGGCCGATTAGTTTAGTATCCTTGGATGTACCAGATACATACATAAGTTTTACATTACATTTTGAAATGAAAAACAACAACCTTGTGTCTCATTTTAACACACTCATATCCCTTATATTATTCCTACAAGTTAGTCATATTATAATTCTTCACTTCCTGGAAAAAATAAAACATAGAAAGGTGTGATATTAGATGCTCATTATGGATAACAATATAGTGGAAACTTTTATCAATAATCATAAACATTTTAGGAAAAGTATAAGACAAAAACAAAAGCCTTTTAAACACAAAATTGAGTATAATATGGAAAATAAAAAACAAATAATCCCATTTACTTATTCAAATTGATATTCTACTTGTCGAATAATCACATGTAATATCAATATCTAATTTCATAGTGATATAATACATATATTTGGACGTCATAGCCACATATTCAAGTCCTCTTTCCAAGACTACAAATAATAATTTTTTGAAGGAATTGTCCCAATAAACTAGTTTGTCTCATGAGACCAACCAATGCATCGAGTGGCTATAGAAGGCCCCAACCATCACTTACTAAGTCTAA
The DNA here is from genome assembly GCA_963277665.1 of Viscum album. Lineage (NCBI taxonomy): Eukaryota > Viridiplantae > Streptophyta > Magnoliopsida > Santalales > Viscaceae > Viscum > Viscum album. Next base: position 362,302,610 of record OY728125.1, read on the forward strand.
TTCATTACTCATATGAAGAGGTTGAAACATAATATAAACATTCATATTAAAAAATTTATATGAAATGTCAATACTTTAACCATAAAACATGAATGGTATAACAATATCACATCCACCATCAAACATATCACAAAACATTCAATAAAATATGAAAGATTTCATCATAACAAATCAACTTTATGAAAATATAAAATTCAATGAAGGATGTTGACATATATGAAAATAATCAGAAAAAATGTTTGAGAGAAATATCCCATTTTCATGAAAACATTTTATAGTCACACTATTTATCAAATAAGTCATTTAAAAGATATTTTTGAATCAAAGTGTCTCATAACACTTTGAAACTTTTTAAAGGAACAATAATTTTAAAACATTCATGTCCATATAAATAAATCCTTAAAAACATTTTTAAAACATGGACAATAATGAGAATGATTTAGAAGAATAAATCTTTAATAAATTTAAAATTATATTTTAGTTTAATATTTATTTACCAATGAAAGATGATTAAATACAAAAAATTGAGGAATAACATTAATCAAAAATTATAATATAATGAGAATAAAGGGATTCATGATATAATATATCAATGGAAAGTGTATACACCATATAAAAGTGAATTGATGCACAACATCAAATAAATCTCAATGGAATGTAAACTGAGATGAAATCCCTTATAAAGACTGCATCCTTAGGGTAAGGATAAATTAATGACATAATTTTTTGTGGTAAATATAAATACACTCAATATGATGGGATATTTAGTGTTAATAAATCATAGGACATTCACACATATTCTTGTAAAAACAACACCAGTGACTTTGTTATTTAACTCAACAAATAGAAATTGAGTTAAGATTACTCTTATCAATTTCATAACAATGACTTGAGAATTTATCAAAGGAGTGGTTATGTGTATCAAAAATATATCCAAAAAATAATAGTGAAAATTAATACATAAATAAATAAATAGTGATTTCACACATAATCTTTGAGTAAAATAATCAATGAATTTTGCGTAAAACCCAATGAGTGGAAATCGAAATTAGAAATTCTTTTACCAATTTGGTAACTTATGAAACATACACCCCATGAAATAAGGATAACAAAATAAAGATATAAATTCCCATATATTAAAGTATATCACACGATTAATACAATCATGGGATATACATACACCACATAAAAGGAAATAGTGGCTATATATCATGAATATCCCGGGAATAAGAAGTGAGATGAAAACCCATTACCTTGTACTTTTCCTTAGTTAAGGGTGCATTAACCTACTTTATAATAGTTAAATAATATTTATTAAATTATAAAATAACCACATATATAATATTATATCATATATTATCTTCTAATATTTCTTTGTTAATAATATTTCAGTAGTATCATTGTTTTGGGTGTTAACTGATTCTTTTTCCTTTATTTATTGTGTCACACCGGTCATGTTTATTATGAAAAGGAAGTATTTGACTCATATTTAGAATGATATTATGTTCTTAAAAATTATTTTCAATCATAAAATGAAATTTATTCTTGAATGGTTATGATGGGGAATGAATCTCATCGCGTTTGTAGAGACGATAATCCGTAAATACGCACGGGCGATAAAATCATTATATTGATGGTGAAATCATATGTATTTGGATGTTATATTACATATAAATAATCATTATAATGTTATATTTATTATTTACATAAATTAGAAATCATTATTATATACATCCAGAAAATGAAGTGTTGAATAACAAACTACACCACGATGTGAAGAAGGTATGCCATATATACATACGTATGGTGACTTTTTCATTCATAGGATGGAGAGAATAAATAGTACTATAGTACCATATTGATAATAACATCATAGTATGTATAATATACTGGAGTTTTAATTTTGGTATTGATACAACAATTAATGTGGAAGGGGAAGAAGAAAATAACTTTGAAAGAGTTGATGAAATTATTACCTCTTCTTCGGGTGATTCCTTTTGATTTGATCAAAAGGGCTCCTTAAGTTTGATTTATGATCAATGTAATGACTCTAAGATGACGTGAGGATATTTGGTAGGATATTTTATTAGGGGTTGGCTGAGCCAAAATGCTTGGGAGGGGTGATTTGGAGGGAAGAGGAAGTACCTTTTTATAAGAGCGATGAGGGTTACTTTAGGAAAAGATTGAAATATTATTTTATTATAAAATAAATTTCAATTTATAATGGCTGAACATTGATTTATTTCGACACTATGGTGTGTATGGGTCGAAATACACCCAAAAAATTGATTTTAGAAATGTTTAGGTAACATTATTAACCTTATCTTTTAGATTTAACTCTTTGTTAAACAGTTTATCTTTTACAATGTCTTCTTCTATTTTTATATTAAAAGGTTAATAAAAAAACTATAAAATTCTAAGAGAACCTCAAGTGGTTCATTAATGACATATATATCATTATATAAGTCCTTTGGATTAACCATTGATTTTTTGGAATCTTATATCATTTAATAATATAATATTTGTTTTAAAAACCCATTATGTCAATTTTGACACTATTTAGTATTTAGTTTTTGTGAATGTCATAAAAATATCATTTCGTAGAAAACAATACATTCAATAAACTGTACAATGTCATATTAACTGAAATAATTCGTGGAATACATCAAAAGTATAAATTTAAATTTATTTGGATATTTATAATATCAATTAATTTAATCATTCATTAATAAGGTAATTACTACATCATCATTCTGTGACAAATAAATTTAATTATTTGATGTCTAAAATTTGTAAATAAAATACTATGATTTAGAAAATATATTTATATTTCTAATGAATATTTATACTCTAATTTATCTTATGTATATCCATATATTAAAAAATGGTTTAGTTATAAAAATATTCATTTAACACTATTAACTCTCCCTTAAATAAAATAATAATAAATGTCCAAACCTAATCCAAGTGTATCAAAGAGGATCATATTGTATTACCAAGGTTGATTTTGGTCGATAAAAACTTATCCAACAGAACTAGGACATGTGTTATGGTAATTATAATATCATTATTACCGTTAATTACCCTATTTACTTTTAACCGTGGTAAATAAAATTCAAAAGTTACTATTCACCAAAAACTATTTTCATCTTATTGAACCAAAATTTACTTACTGATTTCAACTGTTTCTCTATGGTTTTTGATATTCAGTTCATATAATCAGTAAAATTATGTTTTATGCAAATTTTTAAATGAGCCTAGAAGGTGTGTAAAAGGTGTTAAATAGTTCAATAAAATTTTATATATCTAATCATATTATAAAATGACTCCAATGAATTGCATTGAAATAATATAGGTATTATTAATCTAATTTTAATTTAAAATAAATTAAAATAATTATTATTTAAAAAAATTGGTTTTAAACATATCATAATGTTTTTCATTATTCATCAAAAATTGAATGTTTTCAGAAAAATAACAAAAATTCCCCCTAATCTAATTTTGATATTCTGAATCCAAAAATGAGGTCCATTTTGAAAAATAAAATTAATAAAATTTCAAAAAGTGGGTATTACTATTCATAACTATTTTTTAAATGGCTAGTTTGATTGGTTGTGGTGCACTAGAACTCTGTGTTGTGTGTAGCGCAATCTATAGAATTACAGTAAAGAAAATAACTTTCTATGAAATCATGGGGGGTTACATTCTTCCCCCTTTTAGAAATTGAGACCTATAAATTTTAAAATTGGGCTTCATAATTTCATTGAAAGTCCCATATCAAAAAAATATTCAATAAATCAATCTCTTTAAAAGAAAGAAAGAGAAGTAAAATGGTCACATGAGATAACCCATACTAGGATTCCATGTAGGAAAAAATGTATATAGAAGATAAAATAAGTGTCAAGTTATGTTGGAAAGTGATACAAAACATTATAAGGTGAAAGTTAACAATAATAAAACCACAAACTTGTGATCGGTTAAACGGTAAATAGATTCCCAATAGGAAAAGTAAATGGACAACATTTTTTGTTTTAAGTTCCATTTCATAAAGTTGAGGAATTTATTTATGAGATTAACTAAGAAAATAAAGATATGTACTTAATTTTCAACGATAGTTTTATAATTTAATAAATTTATACCACTAACTCATATTTTCTTCAAACAATGAGTATTCAAAATGACTTGGTCACAACTAAAGCTCTAGAATAATCTTATAGAGAATCAAATAATCCACAAAGGATAAGCTTTGTATTTCCCTTGCCTTTAGGGATTAACCAAAACCAAAATGGTTAGTATAATATCATATGATCCCCAAAATGAATAATCATTTATTTAAAGAAATAAAAATCTTAATTTCCCAAATTAAAGAAACAATACCCAAAGATCAATATGGATCATTAAATAAACAATTTTCCTGAAAATACTTTAATATAATCCAAACTATGATTGAAACCCAAAACTCTGAAGAACTTAATCCCATAGTCTTTAATAGTAATTCATATGATTTATCTCCAAATAACATGAGAAACTCTTAAAGTCTCATACTGATGTGTAGTTAACCAAATCACATATTCTATATGATAGGTTAATAATTTCCATAAATAATATGAATCTCTTAAAAAACGTATATTCTTTCAAAATAAAAATCCACCATTACTCCTCAAATGAAATCCCATAGTATTCCATTATCCATAGGCATATTGTGTTCCCAATAAGATAAATTTCTGTCAAAAAAACATTTACCACTTAATCACAAAATATTTTTCCTATACTAAGGATATGAATTTGATAAAAAAATATGATCACAAATAAACTTATTATTGATTAATAAAATCATTTATCTAAAAAGATTTAGCCACACTAACCAGGGACTTCACGTAGTCCAGTGGTAGGCGATAAATCCCAGTCAGACATTGGTGGTGGGTACAATTCCCACATCTTTTTCTGACACTATGGGTTGCCAAATGGTCTGTGTGTGGTGATTTTGAAAAAACTATATATTATAACATTACAAAAAATAAGATAACTTCCCTAAAATAATCATAAAATAATTTAACTACAAATGTTTTCTCATACCTTGCATTTAAACCCCAAAAATTAATAACCTTCAATTACCTCAAATTCAAGGATCATATAAACCCAAATGGTTCTTTATAAATATTTCCACATAGAAAAGAAAATTCTTCCTCAAATAGCGTATTCACAAAAACAACTGTAGGGTTACATATATAAGAGAAAATTGTTCCAAAGTATTTCTATCAAAAAATAGTATTAATACTTTCAAGCATTTCTCCATCCATTTTTTTCAAATATGTTCTTCATTGACCTAGTGGTTATCCTATATAATAGGGCATTGAATTGGGTAATACCCAGGTCCCCTATATTTATGGAAAATGATTGTAAATGGATTATTAGGAAAATTTTTATTTTCTTCCATAATAATATTCATTTTTCATTGGAAATTATTTACATTATATCCTTATTTCCCACACATAAATCATTTCTTCGTTCCATTGAGACACTTTCCTTGGTTTCTCCTTCTATATTTCCTGCATGATAGAAATTAAGCTTTATTTTCTCAATAGTCTCCACTACTAGAGATCTTATTATTCTCTTCATTTATCATCTTTATTGAGTTTGGGAGTTGGTTAATGTATATGTTGTGGATCATATTTTTGGAAACATACTTCAGTATAAACATGATATCATTTATTCATATCATCATTACATTTAGTTTCTCATTTCCACAATTGATCCCACCTTGTACATCATGTTCAATGTTATTATTAATTCCTTGGAATCCTTCCTTTGATTAAAACTAGAAAGAATACTATAAATAAAAATAGCCACAAAATAATTTATATAATATTATGACACCTTATTATCAATCTAAAACACCTTAAGAATAAGTATGATTATTTATTCTCATCATATATTAAAATCCTTTAAATCAGTTTGTATTGAAAATTAGACTTATCCTAAGCATATCCCTTAGGAGTGTTGTAACCAAATCTGTAGAAAGGCCCATTTTCGTGCACTAGTTCCCATTTAAGTCATGCTCAAAGTGGTATTTTCTTGTTTTACCTCTAGATACATTGGTTCTAGAGCCACCTCTACCTAATTGTTTTTAGAAAGAGATTTACTGCCTGGAAAATTCACAAAATCTCTATGTTACCAAAATTATAGGAAGTTTATCTATATTAATCCCCAAAGTCTATCTTAGGGTAATATTCTCTAATTAGAGTATTTATAAATCTAATTTCCAAGGTTTGTAGAAAACATCCTCTAATAAAAACTACAACGCCCCGACCCTAGATACATAGAGATGTTTCATTATTTCATAACATTGACATGATCACAAGGGAGAAAATATAAATGACTTATTAATTTAGTAGCCCTGGAATTACTAGATACATATATAAGTTTACAGTACATTATGAAATGAAAAACAAAAACACGATTTCTCATTTTAAAACACATATATCTGATAGATTATCCCTGCAAGTCAGTCATAATATACTTCTTCGCATCCTTGAAAAATTAAAATAGAGAAAGGGGTGAGCTCAGATTCTTATTAAGGATAAAAAATATAAAGGAAACTTTCATAAATAAACATAAACATTTAAGGAAATGTATAAAACTAAAATACAATCCTTCTAAACATAAAAATTGGCATAATATGGAAAATATAAATCAAATACTGTCATTTACTTATTCACAAGGATATTATACTAGTTGAATAATCACATGTAATAGCACTAGCTAATTTCAATATGATGGAATTCATAATGTTGGACATCATAACCACATTGTCAAGGCCTCGTTCCAAGACTACAAATAATAATTTTGTCAAGGACTTGTTCCAAGACACTAGTTTGTCTCATGAGACCTACCGATGCGTCGAGGGGCTATAAAGGGCCCATATTTTCACTTTATAAGTCCAATGTATTACACATATGAAAAGGATAAAATAAAATATAAACATTCGTATTAAAATTAGCATGTGAAATGTCAATACTTTAACCATAAACAATGAATGGTGTAAAAATATCACATCGACAGTCAAACATATCACAAAACCTTCAACACAATATATAAGAGTGTATCATAATAAATCAACTTCAAACAAATGTGAAATCCATTGAAGGATGTTGACATGGATGATAATAATTTGTAAAACTATTTTAGATAAATATCCAATTTTCTTGAAAACATTTAACAATTGCACTATTTATCAAATAAGTCAATTAAAAGATATTTTCTAATCAAACTGTCCCATACCACTTTGAAAATTATTAATGGACTGTTAATTTTAAAACATTCACATCTATATAAATAAATCCTTAATACCATTTTTAAAACATAGACATTAATGAGAAATATTTTGAAAACTAAATATTTTAATCATTGAAAACAATATTTTAGTTAAAGAGTTTCTAAACAATGAAAGTTGATTAAATTAAAAAATTGGTGGAATAAACTTACTAAATCATTATAATAATATTATAATTAAGATAATCATGATATAATATGTCAAAGGACAATACATACACCATAAAAAACGTGAATTGGTGCATTACAACAAAGAAGTCTCAAAGGAATGTAAATTGAGATGAAATCCCTTATAAATAATGTATCTTTATGTTAACGATAAATAAATGACATAATTATTTTTGAAAAATAAAAATAAACTCAATATTAATTTATATTAAATGTAAATAAATCATAGGACATTCACACATATTCTTGTAAAAAGAAACACCAATGACATGGAATTTTAACTTAATGAATAGATATTGAGTTAAGATTACTCTTATCAAGTTCATATCGATGAATTGAGATTTTATAAATGGATTTATTATGTGTATCAATAGTATATACACACAAAGGGGAGTTTAAATTACTAAATAAATAAATAAATAGTGATTTGACACATAATCTTGGAGAAAATTAATCAACGATGTCTGCATAAAACCAAATGAGTGGAAATCAAAATTTGAAATTCCCTAACAGATTTGGTAACTTACAAAACATACACTCCATGAATGAAGGATCATAAAATGTAGATCCAAATACCCATAAATTAATGTATATTAATTAATAATACAATCATTGGCAGTACATACACCACACAAAATGAAATAGTTTCTATATAGAAAAACTCTCACTGGAATACGAAGTGAGATGAAAACCCCTTACCATGTAATTTATCTTAGTCGAGGGTATGATAAACTCATGTATAATAGTTAAATAATTATAATTAAATTATAAAATAACCACATATATAAATATGTTATCATATATGATTTTCTAATATTTCTTGGTTAACAACTTTTCAGTAGGATCACTGCTTATGGTGTTAACTGATTCATTTTCCTTTATACGTTTTGTCACATAAGCCATGTTTCATATGGATAAGATGTATTTGATTAATATCAAGAATTATATTATGTTCTTAAACATTATTTTCAATAATAAAAAGAAAATTATTTTTGAATGGTTATAATGGGTAATGAATCTCATCGCGTTCATAGTGATGGTAATCCGTACGTACGCACGAGCGACAATATCATTATATTGGTGATGAAATTATATGTAATTGGATGGTATATTACAAATAATGAATCATTAACATGTTATATTTATTAATTACATCAATTATACATCATTATTATTTCCATTCAAATAATGAAGTATTGAATAACAAACTACACAAGGACGTGGAGACGATAAGCTGTACGTACGCACATATGGTGGCTATGTCATTAATAGGATGGATAGAATAATGATTATTTTTGTACCATAATTATAATAACATTAAATTATGTAGAAGTTACTAGAGTTATTATTTAGGTATATAAACTAAAAAGAAAGAGGAAGTGGAAGAAGAAAAAAACTTTGAAATGGGTGATGAAATTATTACCTCTTCTTTGGGAGCTTCCTTTTGATTTGATCAAAATGGAACCATAGGTTGGATTTATGATTAATTTAAGGAATCTGGGATGCATTTAGGGTAGTTTTGAGGAGATTTAAGTAGGTTTTGGCTGATCCAAATAGCTTTGGAGGTGTGATTGGGGAGAAGAGGAAGTACCCTTTTATAAGAGAGGTGAGGGCCACTTTAGGAAAAGCATGATATATTATTTTATTATAAAATAATTTTCGTTTTATAATGGCTACAAATGGATTTACATCGAGACTTAGTTGGTGTGGGTAAAAATACTCCCAACCAATAGATTTTAGGCATGTTTAGGTCACCATATTAACCTTATCTATTAGATTAAACTCTTAGTAAAATAGTTTAACCTTTACAATGTCTTCTTGTATTTTTATATTACATGGATAATAAACTTACTATAAAATTATAACTGACCCTAAAGTGTTTTATTAATGAAATATATATATCATTATACAATTCCATTGACCAAACCTTATATTTTTAGTAATTTTATATCATTTAATAATATAATATCTGTTTTAAAAACTCATTTATGTCAATTTTGACACTATTTCGTATTTGGTTTCTGTGAAAGTAATAACAATATTATTTCTTTGAAAAAATACATTTAATAAACCCTAACATGTAATATTAACCTAGAAAATTCTTGGAATTCTTCAAAAATCTCAATTTACATTTATTTGGATATTTATAAATCAATTATTCTAATCAATCATTAATAAGGTAATTACTGAATCATCATCATGTCATAAATAAATTAATTATTCTATGTCTAAATTTTTTAAATAAGATACCATGATGTATTAAATCATTTTATATTTCTATTGAATATTTATAATCTAATTTATATTATGTATTACCATATATTAATAAATGTTTTAGTTATTAAAATTTGAATTTAGAGCTTTTAACTCTTCTTTAAATAAAATAATAATAATTGAACTAATGTAATACAAGTGGATCAAATAAGATTATATTTTATTTTTTAGGTTGATTTTGGTCAAAAAATACTTATCAAATAGAATTAGGACATGTGTTAGGGTACTTATAATATCAATTTTACCTTTAATTACCCTGTTTACTTTTAACCGTGGTAAATAAAATTCAATCATTACTATTCACCAAATATTATTTTCATTCTATTGAACCAAATTTTACTTACTGATATCAATTGTGTCTCTTAGATTTTTGAAATTAAATTCAATGAATCGGTAAAATTACCTTTTATGAAAATCTAAATATGTGCCTCGAAGGTGGGTAAATGGCGTTAAATTGTTCAATAAAACATTATATATCTAATTTTTTATAAAATTACTCCAATGATTTACATTGAAATAATATAGGTATTATGTATCTATTTTGACCTTAAAATAAATAAATATAACAATTATTTAAATAAATTTTTTTTAAACAATAATGTAATGTTTTTCACTATTTATAAAAAATTGAATGTTTTCAGAAAAATACCAAAATTTCACACTAAGCTAATTTTGATATTTCAAATAAAAAAATTAAGTCCATTTTGAAAAATAAAATTTATCAAATTTCAAAAAGTTGGTATTACTATTCATAATTGTTTTTAAATGTTTATTTTGATTGGTCGTGGTGTGTTAGAAGTTGGTGTTGTCTGTAGCGCAAGATATTGATTTACTTTTTAAAAAATAACATAATATAAAATCATGGGGTGTAAAAAACCGATAATTCAATATCTTTTATAGGAGAAATACCATGAATTTTCTTAGGGAATAAATCATCGAATTACATCACAATAAGAATGTCTTTTAGGAGGGTCCCTTCTTTAGAATCAATCATATGATAAAGATACACATTCTTATATGGTAGTAATATCCACTCTTAAGATGATGGTTCTAAAGAAGATTAATTATCCTCCATGAAATTTTATAGAATCCGGGGTCGATTCACCATATAAAGAGTGATTTTCCTCTTGCAGAAATTACTATTGGCTCTAAATAGGGAAATCCAATCCATGCCAATAATTTCATTAAATTCCATAAATGGAAGTACGATGAGGTTCATTGGGAAGTTCAGTCTAAAAATTGTGACATGGGAGGAGTCATATTCTTGGGAATCTATAATTGGCACATTTTCCGTTTTCTTGAACAACTCTACTTCTATGATATATAGTGGTGTTTGGAATGTTCTACATATGATTTTATATATAAAAGAATATATTGAACTATGGATAATAAACCTACCTTTCACAATCTGATTCAGGTTTTACCTTATCTAATAGAGACATGAGATGAGTACCTAGAACTATTAGACACATAAAGGGGAATCTAATGAAAAAAATGGATAACTTAATAATTACATTTATCTCCAAAACTTATGAATTTCTGGGCTTTGATCATTGTTATCCACGATCTACTTCCTAACATATATTCTTGGGGGAATTTTCTTTGTTTCCTTAATAATGGTTCGTAATAAGCATATGAATTTAAAAAATAATATCTGTTAGGAGTGTTGATCCAAGAGTGCAACAAGGCTCGTTGTCATGCACCAGTTCCTGTTCAAGCCTAGCTCAAAGTTGTGTTTTCGGGTATTTCCCAAAGATAAATCTATGTCAGAGCCACCTATACTTGTTTTTTTCCAGACATGGATGTATTTTATTGATAAACCACATACTCTATACCCACCAAAATGTGGGTATTATTTTATTTTACTTAGTCTTATCCCTAATACTTTCACTATATTTGTCTAATCCCAATACAAAAAATAACAAAACCTATCCTCTAATGCACACTATAAAACCTCTACTCATTATTTAATATTTGAACATTATTTATTTCATAAACATGAACTTAATACAACTTAGAAGATCAAGAGGTCTTGTGGATTTTGGGATCAAGAACATTAAATAACAACTCAAAACATAAAATTCACATCTTAGTTAAAAATGTCTCTTATATGATCACAACATTCCTTCATACTTAGCATTTCATGGGATAACCATAGGGAATACATAAGAAAAAATTTATCTTTAAAACCCAATAAGGTAGTAAATAAGGAAAACATGAAGATTAAAAAACATATTAGGAAATAATAATATCAATAGAGAATAAGATATAAATGAATATAGAGTCAGGATATAGCATGTTATTCATAACATGGAAATCTAGGAACAACTTAAAACACATCATAATTAATATAATGGAATCAGGTAAACCCCTGTCCCAATGTGGTGGAAACAATTACTATAAATAAATCAGGTAAATCCCTATACTAACAATACATAGCCTCATATTAAACCATACCGAATGCATTGGAGTTCTATCAGGGCACCCCCTTCATAATCATTTCAATCTCATGCTTAAGTGTACTATATAGAACACATAACATGGATTCATTCAACATTGTCATTTATTCCATGATCTTGGAATGTGGAATAGATACAAATATTTTATAAATCAATAGTTATATTTACATAATGTTTAATACCCTTGATATAGGAATTGGAATGGTATTCACCATAAGATGATTTTTGGCATGGAAAATCACAGTGCAATTTTGGATGCATAACAACATCATATGGAAATTAATAAAATGGATTAATGAGAGAGAAAGGGGTATCTCATAATTTTTGCATGAAATAGATAATAGGGGATCATGGAACATAATATCACAACATCTAAAATTTAATTTTAAATTTATAGTATAAAATAAATTTCTGAATTGAAATGGGAAGAGGGAAATCCATTATGGAATTTCAACATAGTAAAAGGTTGGATTAAAAGATCATAGGGGGATTATTGGTGGTGAAAGGAAGATCCCATCATGTATACATAAAATAAAATGGAATGTGTTATGGGATAATATATTCCAAATCATGAAAATTGAAATGAAAATGCATGACATTAAAGATGTTCTTGAATAAAAAGGAGAGTGATAGATCCCTTACATGGATATGTGATACCAATGGATTGGGGGAGAACAAAATATATTTTTCGGGGAAAATAAGTATTTTTAAGAAAATGCAGTTTTGGAAACTTTTGATGGCGCACCCATTGTAAATCTAGTTATTGACATGTTTATAAGCTAAATTTTACAAAATAATATTATTCATTTCAATAAGGATATAAAAATTAACTTTTTATAATTTTTTAATATTTTTCTGTTAACTTTCATATTTTGATAAATAGAAAAAATACGCTCAATTTTAATTAAAAACAACTTTTTTCATTAAGATAATTTATATGGTTAAATTATAATGTTGAATTGTTTTAAAGTAAAAATAAAATATATTTTTTCCATTTAATATTATTTATGTCATTATCATTAATTTTACATTGAATTCATAGGTAAAAACATTTCAATCTTTTGCAACGTTTTAAATTTTAAAACCTATTTTCTCAACTACGGGGTTAATTTTAAATTAAATACTGCAACTTATATGTTTTGAATTTGGAAAAATGGATTCCTTATTATGAATAAGTAGGACCAAATTATGTTAATAGGATACTTTTTATTTTTAGGGATTATAAATATTAACTTCGGTAAATTGTTTTACAACAGTTAAAGATAAATTATGTAATTAAGGGTAAAAATAATATTATAAAATTACCCTAACACTTGTATTAATATAATTGGATGATTATATGTCATACAAAAATATAATTGGGTCGAAATGGTCTCTTTTGAAACCCACTTGGATGTAATTAATACCTTTAATTTATTTTATTTAAAGAAAGTGAAATATGTCTCACTCAAACTTTAATAACTAATGTATTTTTTATAAATGGTTATACTGAATATAAATTAGATTATAAATACTCATTTGAAATATAACATGCTTTTATTCATGATTATAATTTATTTGTGATTCTTATGAAATATATAATTTCCATAATATCTTATATAATAATGATGTAGAAAATATTTATTTATTGAAAAATCAATAATATAGTTTTTTATAAAAATACTAATACCCATCAAAAGGATCAGAAACTTGAACAAAAAATATTTTCCGAGTATATATATATCCTAAAATTCCAGGTGTCGACTTATGGTCCATTTTACACCTTATTAAATAGATTATGACATTTATAATATTTCATTTTAAATGATGTCGAAGTTCTGACCTTCATTCTTTAATAAATATATCATTTTAAAGGTTCGATGTTTTTGAAGATAAATTAGTCTAAAAGAATTATTATGAATGATATTAGATATATCTTCCTCATAGTATTTTATGTTTAATTTTTATGCATAAAATAAGTGTCCTAAATAATTATACAAAAATGTTGTAGTAATTATTTTATTAAGAGAAATATCAAATAAATAGTTTTAAAAATATTAAAATAAATATTATATTATATAATTAACATGAAACACGAATTTTATATATGGATATGATATTATAGCAATCTATTAAATATTTTTTTCGAATATATCCTCTATTTTTATTTTATTTAATTTCAAATAACTGAATAATGTCAAAATTGAAACTATTAATATTTTATAAAAATAACATATTATTAAATTGTTTAAAAATAACAAAAAATATTTACAAATTACAAATTAAAATTTATATGGTCAAATATGTAATAATATATCTAATTATGGAAAATGTACAACACATAAGTAAGTATTTATAACCATTTAAAATTTATAACATTTTTACAACAAATAAAATTAAATAGATTAAATAAAGATAAATCAAAATGATAAGGTTTGTAATAAAATCAAAACATGTCTAAATTTGATTGGATGATGATATTATAACCCTATATTATCTCATATCCTAATTTTAGTAACTTTGGAAGTTTTTATGTGGGGGTTTAGTTTATTATAAATTAATATTTTTGGAGGATTCCAAAAGTTCCCCTCTCATATCTTACAAAAAGGAATCCCTTCCCTCTCTTCTTCACTCAATATTGAGCCTTAAAGCTTAGAAAAACCCTACGAATTCCTCATCTAAACCTCTCTAGTAACATTATAGATGTTCTGTTATTCTCAAAATACCAACTCTAGTTTCTTGATAGGATGTTTAAAAGAGGCACATCGAGGAAGAGTTAATCTCTTCTACCGATTCTTTCATGTTTATTTCTTCTTCATCTTCCACTAATTTAGTTGTTTCATTATAAAGTAATAACATATGTATCACTAATATAATGATATGTTATTAGAAATATGTATCAAACCTATATCTATCCTATGAAAAATGAAATCATCGCGCCTACGTACATACGACTTACCGTCTCCACACCGTGGTGTAATCTGTTTTTCCACCACCACCATACTTGGGTGGATATAATTGTGAGAATAATAACTATATATGATTATTATAACATCATACTAATTCTGAGATATTATATCCTCCAATATATTTCCATTCTATAATTACGGGAATGACATCATCGCTCTTGCGTACGTATGGATTGTCGTCTCCACGACGTGATGAGATTCATTCTCCATGTTAACCATTCAAGAATGATTATAATGTATATATAATAAATAATAATGAAATATATGAGATACTAATGATACTGTATTTATGTATATGTTATTTATTTACATTCATTCAACTTAATAAGGAAATGAAAACAACGTTCATGCGTACGTATGACCTACCGTCTCCATGAACAGTGTATTCCACTCCATTTATCGATCTATTATATATATATGTATATTATATTATGAATATATATTATATATAAATCATTTTTACACTCTGGAAGTAAGTAATCATTATATAAGTAATCATATGAATAATTAGAAGTCAAAACACATATGACAAATGTAACAATTTTACTCAAAACACTATTTTAACATGGAATTGACAAATGAACAGGTAATATAATGTTGTAAGTGAATAATATATGATATCATAAATATTATTATGATTTTTTTAAAAGTTAATAATATGTTTAAACCCACTATACAGGAGTCTTGGACACATATGGATGAAATTGGATATAAGGTAAGGGATTATTTCGTCTCACTTTTATTTCTGTGAGACGTATGCCTTAATCATCATATATTTATTTTATACGATTTTTATGCTTCCCATGAATATTTTATGATTTTTATTATGGAAGATATGATATTTACATATGTATATAATTTTCATTATTTTATGACACTTATGATTCCACATATCATAAAAGTTAAGGGATATTTATTCCAATCTCATTCTTATTTGAGATTGTTTATTTGTAAGTATTTACTAGGGTTATGTTTATCATTCATGTCTGTGTTTTCTCTAAATGTTTTCATAAAATGTATAATATTCTTACACTTATGTTAAAAGTCATTTTTACCCTTTTTTTATCACATGGTATGGAATGAATCTTTCTTTGGTTTACCATACGAGGTAATTTTGAATTTTCCGGAAAAAGTACAAGTAAAATGTTTCTTTAACTTATAAAGCAAGAACTAATTTTTATGGTTTCATAATGCCTTATTTTCATGAAGCTTCCTCTACAAGATTTCATGATTAATTTAAAAAAATCTTTTTTAAAATTACATGGATTTGTTTGAAAATAAAATGATTTTAAAGAAGAAAGGATATTTTTCTCAAGAATTCATTTCAAGTGTTTAATCAAAACTATTTTACATCTAAGATGAAATTATTTAGTATGTTTATCTGTCATGTATAATGTCTTTATTATTTACATGGTTTTATTTTTCTTATGATGAAATGATATCCATTTGTTTTATATGGATTATGGTAAGATGGGATGATCTTTATGAAACACATATTATTCATTGGGTGATGATGAATGATTTATGTTTATTGTTTGGCACACAAAAGAATATTTCATTATGTGTTGGTCGGGATATATATCTCCCTCCAATTAATTGGGTAAAGATTTATATCTAATTAGATAGAGATGTCTTGAATGACAAGTGAATCTGGTTCTGTAATACAGGGCTGGAACGACATGTAAACCTGGTTCAGTAATGGACTTTGTCCACTATGATGGTCTTGGCAGCAATGTCTTGGCTACTATTGAAATCATAACATGTGCTTAAGGGTTTCCAAAATTACATGTTTTTTCCCATGACGTTTTATCATTATTAATGTTCCTTTATGATCCATTCCTTTCATACTGTCATGTTTTATGTCATTGCTCAAGATTTTTATGTTTAAATTTATGTTCATGTTTTTAAGTTCAAAATTTTATGGATTGTTTTTTTGTTCTCCATGTTTACCCTTAATGAGCATTATTTCTCACCCTTTCTATGTTTTATGTTTTCATTTCCCTTATATATAAAGAAATGTTTTGGGTAATAAAACAAAAAAGGAAGATCTTTATGGGATATGTTGAAGATCTTTCCCTATGGTTAGAAGATTGTGTTCCATGTTTCCAAAGACACTAAACTATTACGGTCCTTGGGTGTATGTTTTTGTTATGTATTATTTATTCCTCAAAAGTAATTTAATGTCCATGTATGTCAATCTTAGTTCTCTACATCTTGGGAGCTTAGGAGAGCCTTTAGAGGACTCTATCGAGTTTTGGGAAGATGGTGTTAGAGCTTCAAAAAGCAGTACTGATGGGAAAAGGGTCCTTGGGTGGTATTATGTAGGAAAGGTAGGGAAATTATTTATTATTTTGGTTTCAGACACTAATCAATAAAATATTTAAAACCACAAACCATCCAATGCGTTTTCCCATGGTTTCAAGAAAAAGGGAGTTGTATATATCATTTTATAAGGATAAGGGATGATTATATTAAAATATTTCCCATTAATATATTTTGGTTAGTCATACATTCAAGGAAATTATTTTAAAATCATAATATTTTTTATATGATTTGGAATATTCACTAAGGAAATATAAATAAAAAAAATAAACAGAAAATTACATCATTTTAATAGAAAACATATATTTGGATGAATATACATTTCATATTGTCTTATTACATCTCCATGATCATGAAGTTTCCTCGTAAATAGTTTTTATAATGCTTAAGTTGTTGGATCTCATCATGGGATTGGTCTTGGGAAAATCCCAGAAATGTTATCTCCCTCAGAAGATTCGATAAATGATATTCATAGGGAACAATTACTAGTTAAGGACATAAATTACTTTGTCTGTGTTAAAAGTATTTGTTAAAAACATATATTTATACTAGTCATGTGATCACTATTCAATGACTATATTATCAATGGTATGGATACACAACATTCATTTAGATATAATTGTATATAGTGAAACAAATGGTGTGCATGAGTTTTCTATATCTAGAAGAAATTTAATTAATAGGATGGGAATTTTATAACTAATTGTTCAGGTCATTACAATCATTTACCTAGTATGTTATGAAATTCCAAGTAAAGATATTGAAGGTTCCTTTATTATCTCATTTTATTTCCTACCATTATTCTATATAATTCATTTCCTATATCAATCATTCATAATTTCTAAATAAATACCATTGATGTCCAGATGCTATTATTTATACAAAGGTGGGATTGTATTTTTATTTCTAGGGAAATTTTTTTAATAATCATTTTAGTTTGAGTTATTCCACTTCAAAAAATTATTTTTTACATATATCATATCATTATATAGTTGATTATATATAATATAAAAAAATACATTACTTTTTTTTCTCTCATAAATTTGTACCATATATTTTATAGAACCATCAGAAATGTTGGTTATTTCACGCAAAAGAAAAATCATAATTTTATATAATTTTCTATATGGTATATAGGTGATTAAAATTAAAACAGTCTCTCTTTATTGAAACAGATGTGAAACCAATGATACCTATACAATTGAAGGGATTGTATTTTAAAAAATATGGATATATGAGTTTCACACATCGTAATTTTTAATATTTTGTAATTTCTCTCACTTTTAATGGGAACAAGGGTCCCCAGATATTTTTATGCTTTAATATATATATATACTCAATATAAGTGTTATTTTAAAGCCTTCATAACAATATTATATATTACCCTCATGTCAGAAAGTAGATTATAACACTCTATACTAAATTTAATCATCCTCTAAAATAATAACACATTGAATATAATATTTTTATTCTAAATACTTATCTTCATCAATAAATTGAATAAATTATCTAGAATAGAATTAGGAATAAAAAACTATCAATTAACATAGATTAGTAATTGTACCTTTATGTCAATTCCAAAAAAATAGATAGGTATGTGTATTACAAAAAATATGGAATGGTATGAGATAAAAAATATTATACTTAAGGTAGGGATCTCCTATTATGAAAACATGGCAGAATTAATTATATCGATTTATTCATTAAATAAGTTATTAATATGAAATTTGGATGTGAGTACAAATATAAAATTACAAAGAGACTCATAGGAGATCCCAATAATAAACAAGAGTCTAAATATTATTGCAGATCATCCATATCTAGTTTACATTTTGGATTCCAGTATTCTATATAATCATTTCAATAATACAGAAATCTAATCTACCATTTAAAAAAATATCAACATTTAATTATCATGGGGATTGTAATGGTGTTTCAAAATTATAAATTGATAATAAATAGTTAGATAAAGTATCATTAGGTTTATATTAGAGTATTTAAAGAGGAAAAATTGATGTTGGAGATCTAACTATTCACAATCATAGAGAGTCCTTTTTTAATAACATTTATTACATGGTTTTGTACCCATAAAAATATTACTTAGAATTAACAAAGTTCTAGATCTATTTTCATGACTGAACATATGTCAAGGAGAAGATCAAAAGTCATAAATACCATGTAATTAATCTCATGATATTTATATTCCAACTTTATTTCCTTTAGGAGAATTTCAAAAATAGAATTGAAAGAGGCCACTTCCCATTGATTCCACTAAATCCCCATCAGAAGTCATAATGCTGATTCATATAAGAAAAAATATTTTATTATCTTTACTAATAATAGAATATGTAGAATAGCATGTCCTTATCTTATAATATATATTCATGGTTCTAAATATTTTACTCATAATACAAGGATATTACCATTCATATAATTTGTATTAAATAAGAAGAAAACAATACAGATATTTATTCTATGTTTTAAAGAACTGATATGGTCAATAATTTTCAGTCAATAAGGTTTTCCTTATGAATTTTTCCATTCCTTCTTGTTTTGAAAATCACAAACACCTTATATTTAAGAAAATCTATATTTTACTTCTGTAAGGAAAATTTCCTTCCCAAAGGAATTTACCCCTACAATGTTTTCATTGTTCATATCAATATTTTTTCTTAAATATAAAAATCGGATTCATATCTAAAACCTCAGAATCATATAATTCGTACATATGAAGCATTCTGTTTTAGGATCTGAATTCTGGATACAAACTCCAATGAAGTTCTATTCCAAATTCTGGATAAGAACTCTAATGATGTTCCATTCCGAATTCGGAGTATAAACTCTGATGATGTTCCACTCTGAATTCTAGATACGAACTCTCATAAAGTTACACTCCGAATTCCGGATATGAACATTCATAACGTTTCACTCTGAATTATGGATACGAACTCCTACTAGTTCGACTCTGGACTTCTACTAGTTTGACTCTGAACTTCTATGAGTTTGACTCTAAACTTCTATGAGTTCGACTCCGAACTCCTACTAATACAACTATGAACATCTATGAGTTCGACTCCAAACATCTATGAGTTCTACTCCGAACGTCTATGAGTTCGACTCCGAATTCCTACGAGTTAGACTCTGAACTCTGTAAGTTCAAATTCCGAATTCCAGTGAAACAAGACTCCGAATTTATTTATAAATTCAGACTCAAGATTTCTACAGAATTCAGGTTCTAAATTCCTACAATACAGAATCTGAATATCTCATTATTATAAACTCCAAATTCCATTTTGGTTAGACTCCAAAATTTTATTTTCTTACATTATGAACATCAGTTTTACTTATTTTTACACTTGTTTCATTAAAAAACTATGTTGGGATTTCAGTTATTGAATAACCATTGGTTGAGTGACACGTGTATAGGTCCCTATGAAATTCAAGGAAAAATATGACCGTTGGATGAGGTAGTCGACCGTTGGAACTTCTCATATAAATAAGAGCTCATTTGAATGTCGACAACAACTTTGACAGAACTCTTACATCTGTGCACATATGATGTTGAAGTGATTTCTATAGATAGAGAGGCTCTTATCAACTCCCAAGCTTCATGCAGAAGGTTTTAATAGCTTGTTCAAACTTTTCCTTGTATAGATTTGATTCGTGTGACTCCGATTGTTGCTGATTAAAATTGAGGGCTTCCGGGGATAGGAATACTGAGGTTCCAACACCTTGATGTTGATGGCTTCCTTGCTGAGGAAGACAGAGGTTCCCACTACCTAATAGTTGAGGGCTTGCGGGGATAGAAAGACAAACTCTTATATTTGAATCGAGGGCTTACCCTACTGTGGGTAAGACAAACATTCATGAAATTATAAATCAAGGGACCTTTATCCATGGTTTTTGGATACCCTTCTCTTTGGGTTAAAAGAGTTATTGTTTGTTACATTTTGTTTTACTACTTGTTTTTCCTCTGCATTTTGTATTGTTTAGGAAATGATAACATTCATATACTTCCTTACTTGTACTCTGATATAGTTAGATTCTATACACTTTAAGGTAGCATCACAGTAGTTATAAACTTTTGTTACGTTTCATTTCCAGAAATATTTTTCTAGAATCAATCAATTCTTTAGAACATATAGAGGTCTTGTGAATTTTCTTGTTTAACCTTATTAAACATAACCGTCCAAAAATTTCCTAAAGTAATTTTTTAAAATGTGCAACTCACCCCCTCTTGTATTTGTATCTCATTGTACTTATTCGATCCTACGTTTGGTATTACAGAGTATATCACACTCAGAGTCATACCATCCTAACAATTAGTATCATATGACCTGGTTCAGTATGAATTAATCACACGATTAGATTTAGTAGTATTTTTATAACATTCGGATTCATATTTTCGGATTCATATTTCAGGATACATATTTTTTAGAATCATAGTTAGGAATCACTTTTTGCTTAGAGTTACAATATCCAATTTCTTGCTTAGAATATTTTCCTTGTTTAAAAACTTTTACTTTTAATAAGTTAGTGTGCCAAAGTTTTTCATAAGGATGGAAGGTTTAAATGTGGGTTCTATTGACAACTTATTTCCTACTAGACCACCTATCTTTGATGGTAATGATTATGAATATTGGAGATATCGCATGAAGACTTTCATTATCAATACTAGGGTAGATAACTTTGTCATTCTTACCGGAGGATACAAAATTCATGACAAGGAAGTTAGTGCTTTTACCAATCAAGAAAAGAATGAATACAAACTCAAATATATGGTATGAAATACTTTACATTGTTAAATGACTAGGAACATATATAGCCAAATTTCTTCTTGTGAAACAGCTAACTGTATATGGAAGAAACATAAACTTACACATTTTTGGTATATCTAATGTGATTGAGACTAGAAGAGCCATGCTCAGAGCTGAGTATCATGATTTTAATTTTCCTTAAGGAAAACCAATTTGTAAGGTGCAATAGAGATTCATGAATATCATGAATAAATTACAATCTACGGGAGAGAAAGGTCTAGATGATGAAGCTCTTATTGACAAGATCATAGATATTATGCCCAATGAGTGGGAATCAAAGAGAACTGCAATCAATAAAAACAGAATGGTAACTCAAATTTCTCTTGATGAACTATTTGGAACTGTTCTTCAACATGAAACTAAAATAAATAGAGATACTAAAAAAATAAAGAAGAATAATGGAAATGAAATTGTTTCTTTTACTATAACTTCTAATCACAAGAAAGCTATGACTCCTGAGAGAGTTACTAGATCCAAATCGAAGAAGGTTATTATCCAATCCGAATTGTAGAGACCCAAAGCTTGACGTACTTAGAAATTATATTATTTTTTTGAAAGACTATATACATAACAAAAACAGATACTAAGGGATCGTAATACTTCAGTGTCTTTGGAAACTCGGAACGTAATCTTCTAATCATGTTGAAAGATCATCAACATCTCCCATAAAGGTCTTCCCCTTTTGGTTTTCTTACCAAAAACCTTTCTTGAAATCCAGAGGAAAAGAAAAAATATAAAGGGTGAGCTCAAATGCTCAGTAAGGGTAAGCATGTAGAAACAAAACTATATACAATTTAACTTAAAAACAAGAACAAAATGTTTAAACATCAAAATCTTGAGCAAACACATAAATCTAATAAGTATGTAAGGAAAGTATCATAATGGAACATTAATATTGATAAAATAGCATGGGAATAAATAATGTAATTGTGGAAGCCATTCAGCACTTGTTATGATTTCCATAGTAGCCAATGCGTTGCTGCCAAGACCGTCTTAGTGGACAAAGTCCCTTTCTGAATCGAGTTCACTCCTCGTTCCAATCCTGTATCACTGAACCGGATTAACTTACTGTTCCAGCCATGTCTATCTCATGAGATATAAATATTTACCCAATATATTGGAGGGAGATATAGGTCCCACCGATCTCATAATTAAATCATTCTTTCGTGTGCCACAAAATCATGAATCATACATCAAAGCATAAACCATGTAATAGAATGGGATTCTTAAGCATAATGCCATCATAACATAATCCATAAAAAAATGGATACAATTTTATCATAAGAAGAATAAAACCATGTAAATAATGGAGACATTATAATTTAAACATAAACACATTAAATAATGTCATTTTAGATGGAAACTAGTTTTGATAAAATAGTTGAAATGACTTCTTGAGGAAAATATCCTTTCTTCTTCAAAATCATTTTCTTTTCACAAAATACCATGAAATTTTAAAAGAAAAAGGTTTTGTTGAAAATAATCATGTGATATTGTAGAGGAAACATTATGAAATTGAGGTGTTATAAAACCGTAAAAATCCTTCATGCCGTATAAGTTAAAAATAACATTCTCCTCATACTTTTGTCAGCAAAGTCAAAAAGTACCTTATATGGTAACTAAAGGAAATATTCCATCCATAAAATGTGGTAAAAAGTAAATAAAGGGTATAAATGACTTTAAACATACATGGAAGAATATTAAAAATTTTATGAAAACATTTTTAAAAAACATGGTGATGGATGATAAACGTAACCCCAGTAAATACTTACGTATAAGCAATCTCGGATAAAAATGAGATTGAAAATTTATCCCTTACCTTATGTCTAATATGCTTCGTATGTATCTGAACCTCCTGTATAATGATTTAAATAATGTCATTGACTTATTACAGAATCATATTCATTGTTATGATATCATATATAGTTTACTTAAGACTTTATATTACCCGTTCTTTTGTAAATTCGATGTAAAAGCAGCGATTTGGGTAAAATGGTTTCATTTATTGTACGTGTTTCAACTTGTTGTTCTTGATATTATTACTTATATACTGATTTAATTAAATCCATAATGTAAAACATGATTTATATATAATATATATTCAGAATATACATATATATATGATATATTGATAAATGGAATGAAATACACCGTTCATGGAGAGGGTAGGCCTAACGTACGCACGAACGTTGTTTTCCTTTCCTTATTGAATTGAATGGAATTAAGTAGATGACATAAAAATATATATACATAAATAAAGTATAATTATTATGTCATATATCTCATTATTATTAATCATATATACTTTATAATCATTCATGAATGGTTAACATGTATAATAAATCTCATCGCGTCGTGGAGACGGTAGTCCGTACGTACACACGAGCGATGATATCATTCCCATGATCGGGGAATTGTATTGAAGCATATGTATAATATTTTAAAATAAATATAACTTTACAATAATCATATATAGTTATTTATTTACACCATTATACCCATCCAAGTAAGGTGGTGGTCGAAAACATATTACACCACGGCGTGGAGACGTTATTCCGTACGTACGAACATGTGGTGATTTCATATTCCATAGGATGGATAGAAGGTGAAATAGGGTTGTTTCATATTTATAATAACATATCAGTATATATGTAATACCGATGTTATTACTTTATAATGATACAACTAAATAAGAAGAAGTAGAAGAAGAAAGAAACTTTAGAGAATCGGAAGAAGAGATTACCTCTTCTTCAACGCACCTACATTAAGCTTCCTGTTAAGGAAGTAGAGTTGGTCTTTTGAGAAGAACGGAACTTCCAGAATGTTTCTAGGGAAGTGAAGAAGAGAAATGGGCAGGCGTTGGCCGAGCTTCAAGGCTCAAAAGGGTTTGAAGAGAAGAGGAAAGGGGTGCCATTTTTATAAGGGAGGAGAGGGGCACCTTTGGAAAAACACAAAATATTATTTTATAATAAAGTCATATTCGGTTTATAATAGCTTCATAATGATTTATTTCGAAGATAAAGTGGGTATGGGTCTAAAGGCTCTCAAACGATAGATTTTAGACAGGTTTGGGTCATTATATTAACCTTATCGTTTAGTTTTAACTCTTAGTTAATTAGATTGACATTTACCATGCCACTGTGTATTTTTATATTATATAGTTAATAAACATACCATATACATCCAAGAGACCCACAAGTGGTCCATTAATGATACACCTATCATGATATAAGTATCGTGGCCGACCCTTAGATTTTTAAGAATATACTAACAATTAATAATATAATAATTGTTTTGAAAAAATATTTTATGTCAATTTTGACACTATTTGATAATTTATTTTTGAAAAAATCATAACAGCATGATTAGTTCAAAAAAAGTTAATTAAATCAGTAATAACATGTCATATTAAACTATAAAATTAGTGTAATTCATAAAAAGTCTTAAATTACATTTATTTGTGTATTTATAACATCAATTATGTTAATATTTCATTAATAAGATAATTACTGCATCATCATTGTGTCATAAATACATTAAATTATTTAATGTCTAAAAATTATAAATAAAAAACCATTATGTATGAAATCTTCTTATCTTTCTAATGAATATTTATAATCGAATTTATCTTATTTATAACCCTATATTAAAAATGATTTAGTTATTAAACATTGAGTTTAACTATTTAAACCCTTTTTAAAATAAAATAATAATTAACGTCCTAATCTAATAAAAGTGGACCTAAATGGTCATATTTTATTCCTAATGTTGTTTTTGGTCGAATTACACTTATCCAATAGAATTAAGACATGTGTTAGAGTAATAATAATATCATTTTTACCCTTAATTACCCTATTTTCTTTTAACCGTGGTAAATAAAAGTAAAAAGTTACTATTCACCAAAAATTATTTTCATCTCATTGAACCACATTTTAATCCTTGATATTAACTGTGTCTCTCAGATTTTAGAAATTCCACTCACAAATGCGGTAAAATTTTGTTTTATGTATGTTTACAAAAAGCACATAGGAGGTTGGTAAAAGACGGTGAAATGTTCAATAAAATTTTTATATATCGAAAATTATTATAAAATGACACCAATAAATTATATTGATCTTATATAGGTATTATGTATCAATTTTTACCTAAAATAAATTTCAATAAAATAAATAATTATTTAAATTAAAAGTCGGTTTTTAAATAGTAACCGAGTGTTTTCACTATTCATTAAAAATTGAAAGTTTTCAAACAAATACAAAAAATTCACCCTAAGCTTATTTCGATATTCTGAATCCAAAAATGAAGTCCATTTTGAAAAATAAAATTTATAAAATTTCAAAAATTGGGTTTTACTATTCATAACGGCTAGTTCATATTAATATTTTAATAATGTCTCGTTTAGTGAAACTCGGTATTGCGTACTACACCCAATATCGAGGAAGGTCTTGATTGCGTGAAATGCAAGCCAAGTTAGGGATGTGTGTAGTGAAATCACCATTTGGTGTTGCGTATAACATAATAAAATCTTATTTCATTTATACATTAAACAAAATCTATACTTAATGTTGCGTAGAATAATTTCCACAAAACGAACATGAAATTGTGTGTAACACGAGCCAAGAATAGTGTTGAGTATACTGCAAGCTAATACGGTGTTGCGTATAGTATAATCAAAACTTGGTGTAGTGTATAATAGACAACATCAATAAAATTAAAAGAATATTTTTCATAAAATCTTGGGGTGTTACATTATACCCCATTAAAATGAATTTCGGCCTCGAAATTCGTCAGGGTTATAAATGGTTTACTACATGAATGTTTCTTTAATAGAAACCCACGTCGTAAAAAGGAATAACAAAACATGACTTTAAAAACTAAAGTATGAAACCTAACTGTTACCCAAATTAACTAATCACTGGGTTTCAACATAGGAGAACATAGGTTAAAATATGGATAAGGAAGAGAAATATAACCATCAACTTCTGATGAAGAGTGGTAGAAGACATGCCTATGAGAAAGCTAACAATCACAAAGCCTTAAATTTTTGATGATCTAAGGTACCATCCGATTCATCAGATATGAGTGCACTAGGACAACATTTTTTGTTTTCAAGATCATTTCCCTAAAGTTGTAGAATTATAAAAAATACTTACTTTATTTCAGTACAATCTCGTCGTTGTTTGTTCATTGAACAATTTCCACTTCATCTCATAAAGAAATGAAGTTGTATTTTTCAATCCTGAAGTGCTAGAAGATCATGTGATAGAATGATGGGTCATTCCATCTGTCTCAAAAAAAATATTAGCAAAAGTTATAACTCCATATTATGGTGAGATTAATCATATATAGTTCAAAAAATGGACTTATACTTCATCTATCAAAGCTCTTAATAAAATAAAACTAGTTTTTTACTAACCAGGGACTTCCTGTAGGCCAGTGGTATGCAATAAAGGCCTGTTGCACTTCAGTTGTGGGTTAGATTCCCACAGCCTTGTCCGACGTGATGGGTTGTCACCCATCCTGCAGGTTGTCCATTTTCTAAAACTATACTATTATAACATAACAAAAGTTCTATCCTTAAACATTACTATCTTATATCTAACATAATCTATTCTAATATTTAGGTTTATCCAAAATACTTTTATCCAATATCATTGTATAAAGATAACGATTACTTGAAATTTCATCTACCGAGCATGTGAATACCATCATTTATCATACGATATATCTTGTTGGTCACATTCCAAACATGTGAATACCTTAATCATGTATTCTTGTGAAACATGGATTACCATAGAACTTTAGTGAAAACATGAGTTCTATCAAAAGTTAACTCATTCCAAATACCAAAATTCCAAAAATTCTATATACTCAAACAATGATATCACTTAGTCCTTATATCAATCATGAGCTCATGAATACTATCAAGTATCTCATTATCTCCTTATCCCTTCATTATGCACATATCATCTACATTTCAAAAAAATATGAATAACTTTTCATGGTTACCGGTACCATTCAATATATAATTTCAAATACTCTAGGAAAAACAATATTGTAACAATCCTAAGATGTCTCTTTATTCCATAGTACCATGAGATTACTTATACAACATTACTCTTGATAAATATGTAATCATTCCACTACCTTCTTAAACTGTTGACCGATATTGAACAATTCTTTCATCTCACAAATCATTTGTAGTCTCTTCATCATCAACAACATAAATACTACACATATGACCATGCTGATTCTCTTCATGAGACTTTCCCTTAGGGCATTGGTTTTCATAATGATCGTACATTCCACATTTAAAAAATTTAATCATTGTTTTTGGCATAGAAATACCATTATCCTTGTTAATAGTGATAACTGAACCTTTTACTTTGCACTTACTGGATTTGTGTCCTTCCTTTCCACACCCAAAGCATCTACCAGTTCCTTTGAAACATTTTCCTTGATGCATCTTCCCACATGATTTACATGAGGGAAATTGAACATTCTTTCCTCTATGATCATCATGAAACTCCATCTTTCTCTTATTAGATGAGTCATGAAACATACCAAAGTTTAGATTATTGATAATATTATGAGATTTCTGATTTAGAATAATAACGATGTTTGGACATCCAAATACCGTTTCATTTGGTTTCTCATAAATAATATCATTCCATTTCCCATCATATTCTCCATTAACATGAATCCTCCTGTTTCCTGCCATTTCTTAAAACCCCAAAAGAATAGTATGAGAGGAAAAACTCATACTAGAAAAACTACATAATCAAGTGCGTGTACTTTCAAACCCTAACATATTAAGTTTAATTCTAGGATCATTACCGTAATTCTAGGACTATAACCTATACATATACTTATCCTTAGGGACATCCCTAAACATACCTTAGACATATATCTAGGAATTTCACTAATGTTTTCACATCCTAGCTTCCAAAGTTTAACTAAACCTTCCCTCTAATTCCAACTGTAGAGACCCAAAGCATGACATACATAGACATTTCATTACTTTTTCGGAATACTTAATACACAACAAAAAACAGACACCAATGGACCATAATAGTTTATTGTCTTTGGAAACTCAGAACGTAATCTTCTAATCATGGTGAAAGATCTTCAACATCACCACAAAGATCTTCCCCTTTTGGTTTTCTTACCTAAAACCTTTCTTGATATCCTGAGGAAAAGAAAACAAATAAAGGGTGAGCTCAAATGATCAGTAAGGGTAAGCATGGAGAAAATAAAACAAACCATATACAATTGAACTAAAAAACATGAACATTATGTTTAAACATCAAAATCCTGAGCAAATACATAAATCTTGGAAGTAAGTAAGGCATGTATCATAATGAAACATCCATATTGATAAAATATCATGGGAATAAATCATGTAATTGTGGTAACCATTCATCACTTGTTATGATTTCCATAGTAGCCAAGGCATTGCTGCCAAGACCATCCTAGTGGACTAAGTCCCTTTCTGAATCGAGTTCACTCCTCGTTCCAGTCCTGTATCACTGAAGCGGATTAAGTTATTGTTCCAACCATGTATATTTCATGAGATATAAATAATTAACCAATGCATTGGAGGGAGATATAGGTCCCACCCTTCTCATGATTAAATCATTCTGTGGTGGGCCAGAAAATCTGGAATCATACATCATAGAATAACCCATATAATAGAATGGGATTCTTAAGCATCATGCCACCATAACTTAATCCAAAAAAATTGATAAAATTTTTTCATAAGAATAATAAAACCATGTAAATAATGAAGAAATTATACTTGAAACATAAACATATTTAATAATTTCATTTTAGATGGAAAATAGTTTTGATAAAACACTTGAAATGAATTCATGAGGAAAATATCCTTTCTTCTTCAAAATCATTTTCTTTTCACAAAATGCCATGCAATTTTAAAATAAAACGGTTTTGTTCAAAATTATCATGAAATATTGTATATGAAACATTATTAAAATGAGGCGTTATGAAACCTTAAAAACCCGTTCACGCCATACAAGTTAAAAATAACATTCTCCTCGTACTTTTGTCGGAAAAGTCAAAAAGTACCTTATATGGTATCCAAAGTAAAGATTTCATCCATAAAATGTGCTAAAAAGTCAATAAAGGGTATAAATGACTTTAAAAATACATGTAAGAATAGTAAAATTTTATGAAATTTTTTTTAGAAAACATGGTCATGAATGATAAATGTAACCCAGTAAATACTTACGTATACGCAATCTCGGATAAAAATGAGATTGAAAGTTTATCCCATACCTTATGTTGGATATGCTTTGTATGTATCCGAACCACCTATATAATGATTTAAATAATTTCATTGGCTTATTAAAGAATCATATTCATTTTTATGATATCATATATAGTTTACTTATGACTTTATATTACCCGTTCTTTTGTAAATTCGATGTAAAAGCAGCGATTTGGGTAAAATCGTTTCATTTATTGTACGTGTTTCAACTTGTTATTCTTGATATTATTACTTATATCCTTATTTACATAATTACAAAATGTAAAACATGATTTATATATAATATATGTTCATCATATACATATATATATGATAGATCAATAAATGGAATGAAATACACCGTTCATGGAGATGGTAGGTCGTACGTACGCATGAACGCTGTTTTCGTTTCCTTATTGAATTGAATGAAATTAAGTAGAAGAAATACACATATATATATATATACATAAATCAAGTTTAATTATTATTTCATATATCTCATTATTATTCATTATATATACTTTATAATCATTCATGAATGGTTAACATGGAGAATGAATCACATCGCGTCGTGGAGACGGTAGTCCGTACATACGCACGAAGGATGATATCATTCCCATGATTGTGGAATTGTATTGAAGAATATGTATAATATTTCAAAATCAATATCACTTTACAATAATCATATATAGTTATTTATTTACACCATTATACCCATCCAAGTAAGGTGGTAGTCGAAAACAGATCACACCACGGCATGGAGATGGTATTCCGTAGGTATGCACGCGCGGTGATTTCATTTTCCGTAGGATGGATAGAAGGTGAAATAGGGTTGTTTCATATTTATAATCACATATCAGTATATAAGTAATACTTATGTTATTACTTTATAATGAGACAACTAAAGAAGAAGAAGTAGAAGAAGAAAGAAACTGGAGAGAATCGGAATAAGAGATTACCTCGTTTTCGACACACCTCCTTTAAGCTTCCCATTAAGGAAGTAGAGTTGGTCTTTTGAGAAGCCCAAAACCTCTATAATGTTTCTAGGGAAGTGGATAAGAGAAATTGGTAGGGGTTGGCCGAGATTCAAGGCTAAAAAGGGTGTGAAGAGAAGAGAGAAGGGGTTCCCTTTTTATAAGGGAGGAGAGGGGCACCATTGAAAAATCTCAAAATATTATTTTATAATAAAGTCATATTCTGTTTATAATAGCTCCAAAATGATTTATTTAGAATATAAAGTTTATATGGGTCTACATAATCTCAACAAATAGATTTTAGACCGGGTTGGGTCATTATATTAACCTTATTGTTTAGTTTTAACTCTTAGTTAATTAGATTGACATTTACCATGTCACATTGTATTTTTATATTATATAGTTACTAAACATACCATATAAATCTAAAATACCCCAAAGTGGTCAATTAATGATACACCTGTCATGATATAAGTATCTTGGCCGAACGTTATATTTTTAGGAATATAATAACAATTAATAATATATTAATTGTTTTAAAAACTATTTTATGTCAAATTTGACACAATTTGGTAATTTATTTTTGTAAAAATAATAACAGCATGATTAGTTCAAAAAAAGTTAATTAAATCAATACTAACATGTCATGTTAACCTATAAAAATATTGTAATTCATAAAAAGTCTTAAATTACATTTATTTGGGTATTTATAACATCAATTATGTTAATATTTCATTAATAAGATAATTATTGCATCATCCTTATGTCATAAATAAATTAAATTATTTAATGTGTAAAAATTATAAAAAAAATTCCATTATGTATTAAATATTATTATTTGTCTAATTAATATTTATAGTTGAATTTATCTTATGTATAACCCTATAATAAAAATGATTTCGTTATTAAACATTGATTTTAACTATTTTAACCCATCTTTAAATAAATTAATAATAAATGTCCTAATCTAATCCAAGTGGACCTAAATGGTCATATTTTATTCCTAAGTTTGTTTTGTGTCTAATTACACTTATCCAATGGAATTATGACATGTGTTAGGTAAATAATAATATCATTTTTACCCTTAATTACCCTATTTACTTTTAATCGTGGTAAATAAAAGTAAAAAGTTACTATTCACAAAAATTATTTTCATATCATTGAACCACATTTTAGTCCTTAATTTTAACCATGTGTCTTGGATTTTAGAAATTCCACTCACAGATGTAGTAAAATTAAGTTTTATGTAAGTTTGCAAAAAGTTCCTAAGAGGTAGGTAAAAGATGGTGAAAAGTTCAATAAACTTTTTATATATCGAAAATTATTATAAATTGACTCCATGGAATTATACTGAACTTATATAGGTATTATGTATCAATTTTGAACTAAAATAAATTTAAATAAAATAAATAATTATTAAAATAAAAAGTCGGTTTTTAAATAGTAACCCAGTGTTTTCACTATTCATCAAAAATTGAATGTTTTCAAAAAAATACCAAAACATTACCCTAGGATAATTTCGATATTCCGAATCCAAAAATGATGTCCATTTTGAAAAATAAAATTTATAAAATTTCAAAAATTGGGTATTACTATTCATAACGGCTAGTTCATTATAATATTATAATAATATCTCGTTTAGTGAAACTCGGTATTCCGTACTACACACACTATCGAGGAAGGTCTTGATTGCATTTAAGGCAAGCCAAGCCAGGGTTGTGTGTAGTGAAAGAACTTTTTGGTGTTGCGTATAACATAATCCAAACTTATTTCATTTATACATTAAAAAAAATCTATAATTAATCTTGTGTAGATTAATTTCCACAAAACGAACTTGAAATTGTGTGTAACATGAGCCAATAATAGTGTTGCGTATACTGCAAGCTAATACGGTGTTGCGTATAGTAGAAGATAAACTTGGTGTAATGTATAATAGAAGAAATCAATGAAATTAAAAGAATATTTTTCATAAAATCTCGAGGTATTACACGAATCTAGTGAGAGTGAAGTCTCAGAAAATGAGTTAGCTAATCTTGGTCGAAGGATGAACAAGATAACCAGACAAAGAAATTTCCAATCCAAGTATAAGAAGATGGAAAGGAATGATTAGAAAGATTCAGAGGTCACATGCTATTAATGAAAGAGAGCTAGACACATAAGACCTGATTGACCTACGCTCAAGGAGAAAGAAAGAAAATTGAGGTATTTTGAAAGGAACATAAATAAGTATTACAAGTACAAAGCTAAGAAAGTTCTAAAATCCAATGACACCTGGAGTGCCAGTGGTGGGGACTCTTCATATGAATCTTTAGATTATGAATCTTCTGTATAGAATAATCTTGGTCTTATAACAAGGATACTTATTGATAATCATTTCTTTATGGCTAAGGTAAAAAATACTGAATCATTGACCAATGTTTCTTTGAATTCTAATGATAGTAAAGATTATAACTCTTCGGATGAAGAATATTCTTCTCATGAAGAAAATACATTACCTACCTTTGAAGATGTCTCTAGGTTTTCCGAACTCCATGAAAATGATAATTTAAAACTCATGAAAAAACTAGATAAGGAAAATTCTAGAAATACTATTCTTACAAGGAAAATATCATATCTTTCTAAAGATCTTCATAAGAAAAATGCTGATTTTGAAAATATTTCAAAAAATCTTGGGGAAGTAAGTTCTGAGAAGGAAAACTTTCTAAAGATCTAGAAAACGTAATTTCTAAGAAAGATGTTTTCGAGCCTAACTCTAGCTCAAAATCAGATGTTTTTGAAGACAAGAACTTAGTTATAAAACTGAAATACAAAATATTTTTTTTGAGTAAGTGTTTGTCTAACTTTACCCTAGGTAAGGAAAATTTTGATAAAATGTATACACAAATTCGACCTCGAAGGAATACTTTTGGTTTTGGTTACACAAGTTCTAAACCGATTTTTATTAACAACTAATTTTTTCCTCAAAGTGACCCATTTAGCACAAAGTGTTAATGTGGTGGTCACTGGGCAATGAATTGTTCCTTAAACAAAACCCAATCTTTAGGATTTCATAAGGATTATTTTTCTAAGAAGATGTGGGTACCCAAATGTCACGACCTATCCTCGGGTCCCGTGCCGTGACTACACCAAGCCCGCCTTCCATAGGCCAGGGGCTGGCGACTAGCACCAAAGGCGTAAATCCCAATAACTGGGAAGTCATTGCCTTTATAAAAGTAAAAAAAACACCACAGAGTACAAGCGGAAGTAAACACTAAGTACAAAGAGAAGTGCTAAAAGGTAAATGGGCCAGAATACAAACCCAAATGAAAGTACAACTACAACTGAACAAAGTACAACAGGAAAAGACAATAGTTGCAAGAAAGGATGCAGCTCCTGGGTCGTCCTCCTCGGATCCTACCTGAAGGGTAGGTACAGATGGCGTAGCTCATGGATCATCCACCACAGATCCTACCTAAAGGGTACGTATAGATATCCTTCACAACGCTCTCACCCGTAAACCTCCTCCGTGAGTTGTCTCGCCGTGAATTCCCCTTCCAGATACTGACTCGTCGTGTAGTCCACCTCCGGGTACCGTCCAGTCCTCGAACACTCGGCCTCGGTAAGCACTGCTCGTCATCTACAACCAACACAATGAGGTGCGGGCATAGCCCGTGCAAGGTTTAGTATAACGATATTCAGTAGGGACCTCGTGACCCTCAAAGTCTCACTAAAACCAACAAGGATAACCACAAAGAAGATCTCAAAAGATAACCTCTACTTAGGTATATGCCCATGCATATACCTAAGTTATCAAGTAACCCATCCCAATCATGAGGAAAACACCAAGATCATGAAATCAACGGATAACCTATACCCAGGTATATGCCCATACATATACCTAAGTTATCAAGTGACCCATCTCAATCAAGAGGTAAACACAAAGGTCATAAGTCTCATCTCAAACCAGGATTTTCATTATCGAAACCGTAACTGCTGAAGAGCCCCGTTTCTGGAGTGTACAGTGGTCCTGTCACGACTCCGAGGTACTGCTCACTGACCTAAGACTACTGAGGTACTCCTCCTTTCGAGTACTATGGGCCTGCTGCTATAACCAAGCGCTTCCCACCATGGGTCTTCCGCTACCACCAAGCGCTCCCCCTCATAGCCTCAATAGGCACTCCTTCTATTGATTACCGCGGGTCTGCTGCTACAACCAAGCGCTCCTCCGCCGTGGGTCTGCCGCTACAACCAAGCACTCCCCCTCATAGCCTCTAAGGGTACTCATTCAGTTGATTACCGCGGGTCTTCCGATACAACCAAGTGCTCCTCCGCTGTGGGTCTGCCGCTACAATAAAGCGCTCCCCACTGGGCTATCCGAAACACACCGAGTCGATCGGTCAAGCAGTCATCAGGTCTCAGCCGGCTACACAGTCTTTGAACTCCGCACACTCATCTTCGGGAGAGTCCTCTCCACGAGCTACTGGTCGATACTACATGTATCACAAAGTTCCACGAAGAAGTATCTCAAAGGACCGCCTCATCACAGGGGTCTCAACACAACAGACAACGCGTCAATCGGATGCACGGTCTGTGAGTTACTAGCCTTTTCGTCCCCGGGGCCTGGTTGGTTTCGTGTGCGAACCAACCCGTCTGTAACCCAAATATACCCTGAAATCTCATAGGGTATACTCAAAGGGACCGTTTCACAAAGTGATCGCCAACGCCGCTGATGGTTCGTCAAACGGAGGTCTGATCTGAAAGATATCAGCTTTTCTGTTCCAAGGGCCCGGTTGGATTTCTAGTACAATCCAACCTAACCAATATCCAACTGCAACCAAAACTCAGGCTAAGTATGCCAAAAGTTCTGTCTCAACAAAAGGAAATCAACGAGACAGACGGCGCGTCAATCGGACGCCCGGTCTGTGTGATATTGGCTTTTTCGTTCCAGGGGCCCGGTTGGTTTCATGAGAGAACCAACCTGACCGCAGTCCGACGACATCCAAACCTCGAGGGAAGTAAGCCAAAATATCCGTCTCACTTAGAGGAATCCATCAAAGTTGATGGCACATCAATCGGACGTCCGGAGCTCAAGATATAAGTGTTTCTGCTAGGAGGGCCCGGTTGGTTTCGTGTAAGAACCAACCCAGCCGAACCCAAAGTATTCCAAAACCTTGGTTGTAGTATACCGAAACGACCGTCTCGATCCAAGGATCGTATCACTACTGACGACACGTTTTTCGGAGGCTCGTAGCTCAAGTTACAAGCAAGAGACCGAAAAGGTCCCGGAACGGGGGGTCTGGGCCCCGACCGGCCCGGCCCACCCCCCCCCCCCCCCCGGGTCGGCCGGAACCGGGTCCGGTCCGACCCGGCCCGGCTTGGGTGCAACCCGACCCGAACCGGTGGGTCGGCTCAGCCGAGCGGCCGAGCGAGGAAACCGCGGGGCGTGCTTCCCCCGCAGAAAGAGGAGTCACGGCCTCGCGTGGGCCCATGCTTGGTCAGCGGACGCGGCAAAGCCGCGTCCCGTGTCTCACCGGACCCGCGCGGTCGCGGGTCTGGTCGGCCGCCACCGCCACGGCTTCAGCCGCAGCGGCTCCATCCGGCTGCCGGTGCCGCCACGCCGGCGACCCGTGCTGCCAGCGGAGTCCGCGGGCCACCGGAGGTGCTCCGGTGGTCCGATTCCATTTCTGTCTGCGCCAGAGTTCCTCCCGGGACCCAACCTTCACTGTAAAGCTTTCAAACCTCCCTTGCGGCCCTGTTCGTCATCGTCCGACAATCCACACGTCAATTAACAAAACGTGCCGTCTTCGTGGTTCTCCGGCGCGACGTGATGGCGCCGCACCCTTTCGTCGTGGCCCGACTCCGTCCGCAGAGGTCTTTGGGTTTCTCCGACGCGGTGCGACGACGTCGCGCCCTTGTTTGTTTTCACAACACGGCGCGACGGCGCCACACATTCCTTGCCGCACGTTTCCGCATGGTGCGACGACACCGCGCCATCCCCGTTTCAATCCACCAAAGAAACTCACATGGATAAGGAGGAGGGTCGGCCATGTTTGTGCGGTCCGGCTCCCTCTTGTTAATTGATAGCAAATGGTCATATATCACAAATATCCTCAAGGTAATAATCACGAACAAATTAAATAAAAATCCTCAACACCAATCCGCATGAATGAACGATCCACGGATCAACCTGGAATTGGTTGGTCTGCGCTCGTCGTTCTTTTCTCAAAATATAATAGAACACCAAAATAAAACCCCCTACCTCAAGCGTCATCGAGCGAGGTTTCGTCGCGGATTTTCTCGTCGCGGGTGAAATCATCGTGGGAAGGGGATCGTCGATGTCACGCCGTCGATCTCCAAGGATCTAGCGTTTTTGTCGACCTTCGTCGGAGGGCGGCGTTCTTCGTTGGTGGTGATGCGTTCTTCGTCAAAGAATGAAGAACTTCAAGCCTTGGATCTTTCTCCCAAAATCCTCTCGACAAGCTAACCCCCCAAATAAAATAAGTGTATCTCTTATTTTATTAACCAAGTCATAAGTTTTCATTTAATAAGATTAAAACAGTTAATTAAATTGAATTAAATGCAACGCTTTAATCCCCCGAATTTAATAGGGGCATTTAATAACTTAATAAACGCAAGGGTTGACTTGACATTAAGAGGGGGGTGCGGGTGCGTTACTTAGAGGGAAAGAAACAGTGGGGATCTTGTGGGCCCTACCTCACAAATATCCTACCAAGAGGGTAGGATATTTTGGATTTTCACCCTATCTGCTTCAACCCAGCTTAAGTGGATTTATGTGGCATTTAAGTGGCTTTAAGTGAAAAAAAAATAAAGTTGTCGCACCACTTTATTTTATTTTTTAACTTAACCCCAAAAATTTAAAAACCACACCCGAGCAAACGCAACTCCAGAAAAGGCGTATCTACGCAAATACCGGTGCTGCGATTCCATCTGTGCCCTCGGAATTTTATTCTGAGCACCGGTTCAAAAGTTAGAAAAACCCGCTCGTTCATTCACTGAACGTACCCAAGCCAAACTTCGGAAAATGATTCTGGGCACACCGGGCCTCAGAATCAGGCACCGTCAAAAACTACATTCTTGTAAAATTCCAAAGTAAATTAAGAAAAAAAATTCCCTGAAAATTTATGGGTCTTTACATTACTCCCACCTCAGGGCTTTATGTCCTCGTAAAGATTTAACACAAACTAGGTTCACAAAAGCGGTACTGAGCACGCATCTTAGCCTCCTGCTCTCATGTGCTCACCTGGAGGTTCACGTACTGCCAGTGAAAGCGCACCCGAGGAATAGACCGTTCTCGTAGGATCCACCCCGGTCGATCCTCAATCCCCACTGGAACCTCTGTGAAATTCAGCCCATCGCTATCGTCCAGCTCCCCATGGTCGATGGTATGTGAAGGGTCGAGTACGTACCTCCTCTGCTGAGATACGTGGATGTCGTCGTGCACCTGGTGCAACTGAGGTGGATGGGTCAAGCGGTAAACCACCCCGCCTACCCAGCAAAGGACCTAAGAAGGTTTGCTGAACCTCAGAGATACTTTACTGCCTTGGTCACATCTCCGTAAACCTCGTCGAGGTGAGACCCATATAAGGATGTGATCATTATACTTGAACTCATGAGGCCTCCAATTCCTGTTAGAACTGAAACTCAAAATGACTGCTGCCACTAGGGTAAGGTTTACTGACTCAAGAGTGATTGGTCGCACCCTCCTGAGCATGAGTTTATCCTGTGCTGCCTGAGGTTTCCTTTTCGCCGACCAAGGAAAACCCATCCCGATGTCGTAGTTAAACCACAACCTTTTTTCCTAATACCGTCAATTAATGTATGAACTGTTATTGCCCAGTACATACTCAAACCAACTTCGTAAGGCCTCGACGCTTCCACCAAGTGATTCCAACTGAAACTCTCGCCTCGAGGGTCTGACCACACCGTCGGCGTAAGTGTTATTATCGAGTCTCCTCCCAAGGTATCTCCAGATGCGAGGGTCAAGTCCATGGATTACCAGAAACTCTAGGTCTAGAACATGATTTGTGAAAGCAAGGTATGATTCATATCAACATCCATTACTACTACACCTAGTAGTGGACACAGACTGTCCCTTGAATCATTTTTAGAGCCATTGGGTCACACTCCTTGACCGCAAGCAGCCGCACTCTTCCTCCGCCCTCCATCTCCCTGAGCCTGGCGGGGACAACTAAGGCGTGTGGTTGTAGCATGTTAAGATGTACACCACCTCATGTTTCTCTCCTAGCTCTTCCTCCACATCTGCTACTTCGCATACTCATCTCTCCTTAAAGATTCCTCTTATGGAAACATTTAACACGCCCGAGTCTCTAACACTGGTGCCAGTTTCTTGTTTCTACTGCACTGTGCATTCTTCATCCGCCCCTGGATGATTTGCACCTTCTTTGCCTACGATTTGAAAGAGCTGCTAAACTTTATCCTTGCCGAGAATAGAAACTCGGTCTCATCCCCTGGATGAACCACGCCCATTTCCTAATAAAGTCAATCCTGACATGAATGATGTATTCATGGCATGGATGACGTAGTAAGGCCTCGACGTAACTACCAAGAGATCCAACTGTCACCCTCACCTCCAAGGGTCGAGTCACATTGTCGGCATCGGTGCGAGGTCACTGGGTCTCCTCGAGTAGAAATCTCGAAAGTGAGGGTCAAGTCAACAGTCATAACCAGGACCACTCAGTATCAACCTAACAAAAGGACAGGAAAGAAAACATCATAAAGATAAGTGTCTTTTTATTATTGCGGCTCATAGTACAAAGACACGAATACAATAGAAACATGGAACTAGAAGTACAAAGGACGTATCCACTAGTTCCTCTCCTATCCACCTGCTCCCGGAGCTCTACTGCCTTGTCCACTGCTCGGCTGTTGCTCAAGTACCCGCCGCTGCTTCTACCTCGTTGGCTCCTCCAAAGCATGCGGATCATCTGTACGAGGAGTCAGATAGTCACGTGTCAGGTGACCCTTCCTTCCGCATTCATAACACTTCCTACTCCATGTACGGCTGGCTCTAGTCCTCTTGGACCTTTGAATCATCTGTCTACTTCCCACCGATGACTCGGCTACTGATCGAAAACCCTACGGCAAAGGCAGAATCTCATGTACACGCTCGGGGTGTAGAGCTACTGGCACAAACTCCACGCTGAAGAAGGTCTCAAAGTCTTCCCATGTGAAGGTCATCCCGTCGCAAAACTGGAACAAGTTGCTCCACCACCTGCCTGCTGTTGCCTGAAGAAGGCTGGCAGCAAATATCACCATGAAGTCTGCAGGTGTCCTCACTAGCCTAAAGACTCTCACCACTGCCTCCAGACAATCCTCAGCCGCCTGCGGGTCCGTCTCTCCCGAGAACCTGCATGGCCTCTGGTGCTGGAACATGTGCAGCGCGCTCAGGTGGCGGGCATCGCCTACTGCTGGGCTGGTGGCATCGGTGGCCCAACGTACGGTAATACCGCTGGTGCCTCCGCTGGTGCCTCAACTACAATAGGGCAATGTACCGAAGCCTCGTCCCTCAACAGGATGTCAGTACGCACATCCCTCTGGGCTCTAGCTGGTCGTCCGTGGAAAGGCATCCTGAAAGAAACAACGTGACACTATCAAACGATTATACCTGGTAAGCTGACCTGATTTGAGCTGATATTTAAAAACTTCTGGAAACACACACGCAATCAGTTTTTTCGTGCATTAAGTCGGAAATCAGAAGTCAGGGTCCTGGTGTACGGATACGTCGGCCGCCACACCAACACTGGACTCCCTGAACTGATAACCACACCCAATACGCTAAACACTATTGCTTCACATAGAAAAAGATCAGAGTCCCAAGTTCTGCGGTATAACCGAACCTCCCACTGATACCAATTCTTCACGACCCGTCCATGGGGCCCGTGTCGTGACTACCCCAAGCCCGCCTTCTATAGGCCAGGGGCTGGAGACTAGCACCAAAGGCATAAATCCCGATAACTGGGAAGGCATTGCCTTTATAAAATTAAAGAAAACACCATAGAGTACAAGCGGAAGTAAACACTAAGTACAAAGAGAAGTGCTGAAAGGTAAATGGGACAAAATACAAACCCAAATGAATGTACAACTACAACTGAACAAAGTACAATAGGAAAAGACAACAGCTGGAAGAAAGTAAGTAGCTCCTGGGTCGTCCTCCTAGGATCCTACATGAAGGGTAGGTACAGATGGCGCAGCTCCTGGATCGTCCACCATGGATCCTACCTGAAGGGTAGGTATAGATAGCCTCCACAACGCTCTCGCCCGTCATCCTCCTCTATGTGTCGTCTCGCCGTGAAGTCCACCTCCAGATACTGACTCGTCGTGTAGTCCACCTCCGGGTACCATCCAGTCCTCGAACACTCAGCCTCGGTCAGCACTGCCCGTCGTCTGCAACCAACACAACGAGGTGCAGGCATAGCCCGTGCAGGGGTGAGTATAAAGATACTCAGTAGGGACCCCGAGACCCTCAAGGTCTCACTAAAACCCACAAGGATAACCACAAAGAAGATCACAACAGATAACCTCTACATAGGTATATG
Source organism: Viscum album (assembly GCA_963277665.1). Taxonomy (NCBI): domain Eukaryota; kingdom Viridiplantae; phylum Streptophyta; class Magnoliopsida; order Santalales; family Viscaceae; genus Viscum; species Viscum album. The sequence continues at coordinate 362,344,726 of OY728125.1, forward strand.
CCCATGCATATACCTATGTTATCAAGTAACCCATCCCAATCATGAAGAAAACACCAAGATCATGAAATCAATGGATAACCTTCACCCAGGTATATGCCCATACATATACCTAAGTTATCAAGTGGCACATCTCAATCAAGAGGTAAACACAAAGGTCAAAAGACTCTGCTCAAACCAGGATTTTCATTATCAAAACTGTAACTGCTGAAGAGCCCCGTCTCTGGAGTGTACAGTGGTCCTGTCACGATTCTGAGGTACTGCTAACTGTCCTAAGACTGCTGAGGTACTCCATCTGTCGAGTACTGTGGGCCTGCTGCTATAACCAAGCGGTTCCCACCATGGGTCTGCCGCTACCACCAAGCGCTCCCCCTCATAGCCTCAAGAGGTACTCCTTCTGTTGAGTACTGTGGGTCTGCCGCTACAACCAAGTGTTCTTCCGCCGTGGGTCTTCCTCTACAACCAAGTTCTCCCCCTCATAGACTCTAGAGGTACTCCTTCTATTGAGTACCGCGGGTCTGCCACTACAACCAAGCGCTCCTCCTCCGTGGGTCTGCCGCTACAACCAAGCGCTCCCCACTGGGCTCTCTGAAACACACCGAGTCGATCAGTCAAGCAGTCGTCAGGTCTCAGCCGGCTACACGATCTATGTACTCCACACGCTCGTCTCCAAGAGGGTCCGCTCCATGAGCTACTGGTTGATACTACAAGTATCACAATGTTCCACGAAGAAGTATCTCAATGGACCGCCTTGTCACAGAGGTCTCAACACAATAGACAGCGCATCAATCGGACGCCCGGTCTGTGAGTTACTAGCTTTTCCGTCCCCGGGGCCTGGTTGGTTTCTTGTGCGAACCAACCCGGCCGTAACTCAACTATACCTCGAACTCTCATAGGGTATACTCAAAGGGACAGTTTCACAAATTGATCACCAACGCCGCTAACGGTTCGTCAAACAGACGTCTGATCTGAAATATATCAGCGTTTCCATTCCAAGGGCCCGGTTGGATTTCGGGTACAATCCAACCTGGCCACTATCCAACAGCAACCAAAACTTAGGCGATGTATTCCAAAAGTTCCGTCTCAACAAGAGGAAATCAACGAGACAGATGGCGCGTCAATCGTACGCCTAGTCTGTGTGATATTGGCTTTTTCGTTCTAGGGGCTCGGTTGGTTTCGTTAAGGAACCAACCCGAACGCACTCCGACGGCATGCAAACCTCAAGCGTAGTAAGCCAAAAGATCTGTCTCACTTATAGGAATCCATCAAAGTCGACGGAACGTCAATCAGACGTCCGGAGCTCAAGATATAAGCGTTTCCGCTCCGAGGGCCCGATTGGTTTCTTGTAAGAAACAACCCGGCCGAACCCAAAGTATTCTGAAACCTTGGGTGTAGTATACCGAAACGACCGTCTCGATCCAAGTATCACATCACCGCTGATGGCGCATCGTTCGGAGTCCCGTAGCTCAGGTTACGAGCAAAAAACCGAAAAGGTCCCGGAACGGGGGGTCTGGGCCCGGATCGACCCGGCCCAAACCCCTGGGTCGGCCCGAACCGGGTCGACCCGACTCGGGTCCGGTCTGACCCGGCCCGAACAAGCGGGTCGGCTCGGCCGAGCGGCCGAGCGAGGAAACTGCGGTGCGTGCTGCCCCCACAGAAAGAGGAGTCGCAGCCCTGTCTGGGGCCGCGCTAGGTCAGCGGACGTGACAAAGCCGCATCCCGTGTCTCGCCGGACCCGCGCGGTCGCGGGTCTGGTCAGCCGCCGCCACCGTGGCTTTAGCCACGACGGCTCCATCCGGCGGCGCATCGGGGCGCCGCCGGCGGAGTCCGCGGGCCACCGGAGTTACTCCGGGGGTCCGATTCTATTTCCTTCTGCGCCAGAGGTCCTCCCGGGACCCGACCTTCGCTGCAAAGCTTTCAAATCGCCCGTGCGGCCCTGTTTGTCGTCATCCGACAATCCACACGTCAATTAACAAAACACGCCATCTTCGTGGTTCTCCGGCGTGACGCGATGGCGTCGCACCCCTTCGCCGTGGCCCGACTCCGTCCGCGGAGGTCTTCGGGTATCTCCAACGCGGCGCAGCGGCGTCGTGCCCTTGTTCATTTTCACGATGCGGCACGACGGCACCGCGCATTCCTTGCCGCACGTTTCCGCATGGTGCGACGACACCACGCCATCCCCATTTCAATCCACAAAAGAAACCCACAAGGATAAGGAGGAGGGTTGGCCGTGTTTGTGCAGTCCGGCCCCCTCTCGTTAATTGATAGAAAATGGTCATATTTCACGAAGATCGTCAAGGTAATAATCATGAAAAAATTAAATAATAATCCTCAACACCAATCCACATGAACGAACGATCCGCGGATCAACCTGGAATTGGTTGGTCCGCGCTCGTCGTTCTTTTCTCAAAAGATAATAGAACACCAAAATAAAATCCCCTACCTCAAGCGTCATCGAGCGAGGGTTCGTCGCGGATTTTCTCGTCACGGAAGAAAGCATCACGGGAAGGGGATCATCGATGTCACGTCTTCGATCTCCGAGGATCTGGCGTTTTTGTCGACCTTCATCGGAGGGCGGCGTTCTTCGTTGGCGGTAATGCATTCTTCGCGTTCTTCGTCGAAGAATGAAGAACTTCAAGCCTTGGATCTTTCTCCCAAAATCCTCTCGACAAGCTAACCCTTTTAAATAAAATAAGTGTATCTCTTATTTTATTAACCAAGTCATAAGTTTTCATTTAATAAGATTAAAATAGTTAATTCAATTGAATTAAATGAAACGCTTTAATCCCCCGAATTTAATAGGGTTGTTTAATAACTTATTAAACGCAGGGGTTGACTTGACATTAAGAGGGGGGTGCGGGTGCGTTACTTAGAGGAAAAGAAACGGTGGGGCTCGTGCGGGCCCTACCTCACAAATATCTTACCAATAGGGTATGATATTTTGGATTTTCACCCTATCCGCTTCAACCCAGCTTAAGTGGCTTTAAGTGGCTTTTAAGTGGCTTTAAGTGAAACAAAAAAAATAAAGTTGTCACACCACTTTATTTTATTTCTTAACTTAACCTCAAAAATTTAAAAACCACACCCAAGAAAATGAAACTCCAGAAAAGGCGTTTCTAAGAAAATACCGGCGTTGTGATTCCATCGGTGCCCTCAGAATTTGATTCCGAGCAACGGTTCAAATGTTAGAAAAACCCGCTCATTTGTTTAGTGAACGTACCCGAGCCAATCTTCGGAAAATGATTCCGGGCACACCGGGCCTCGAAATCAGGCGTCGTCAAAAACTGTGTTCTTGTAAAATTCCAAATAAAATTTAGAAAATAAAAGTCCTTGAAAATTTATGGGTCTTTACACCAAAATTTCTCTTTCTGCAATTTCCATATCCAAGCATGTCTGGATTCCGAAAACCGAAATTGTTTCTTATTTTCTGGAAAATTGGGAAAGTACCAACAATAATTCATGTTACATGGATAGTGGATGTTCCCAAAATATGACTGGTAACAAAGACTATTTTGAAAATATTATCAAGAAGAAAGGAGAAAGAGTAAAATACAGTGATAATGGTCAGGGAAAAATTATTGGTATAGGTAACATCATTCTTCTTGGAAAAACTCTGATTTCAAATGTTTTATTTGTTAAGGGTCTTAAGAACAACCTCATCAGCATATGTCTATTATTTGATGAAGGATACCTTGTGAATTTTAGGAATGATAAGTGCTTAGTACTCAATTCCAAGGAAGAGTTTATTCTTTCTACCCATAGGCAAGAGAATGTATACAATTTGAACATAGAAGACATTAGGAGCCATGAGTTACCTTGCCTTAGTGAAATGGAAGATCATTCTTGGTTATGGAAAAGAAGGTTAGGACACTCTAACCTTAGGAACTTATGAAAAATTTCTAAGAAAGAATTATCCAAGGATCTACCAAAGCATTGATTTGATTCTTCAAAAGTTTTAGACCCTTGTCAATATGGCATGAAACATAAATCAAGCCTTAAACCAATCGGTGAAGGCACAACAAATGATACACTACAGTTGGTGCACATGAATCTTTTTGGTCCGACACAAACTGGAAGCATTGGGGGAAAGTATTATGTATTTTTCTTAGTTGATGATTACACTAGATTTACATGGGTCTATTTTATATAAAATAAATCTGAACCTTATTCTTAATTCAAAAGTTTTAGAGACCAAGTTAAAAATGAGAAAAACCTTCCATTAAAAACTATTCATAGTGATCATGGAGGAGACTTTCAAAATTCTGATTTTGATTATTTTTGTAGTAGATAAGGTATTAATCACAACTTCTCAACACGCAGAACACCTCAAAAAAATGGATTTGTTGAAATATGAAATAGAATTATTTAAGAGATAACTAGAATAATGTTGAGTGAGTCTAATATTGCCAAACATTTGTGGGCTGAATCTTTAAGTACTTCTTGTTATACTATAAATTGAGGTTTAATTAGACCATTTCTTAATAAAACTCCTTATGAGTTATCGAATGGTATAGAACATAGACTTTCATACTTTAAGGTTTTTGGTTGCAAGGTATTCATCTTGAATATTAAAGAGAAATTACACAAATTCGCACCAAAACCTGATGAAAGAATTTTTTTTGGCTACTCCAAAACTTCTAATGCTTATAGAGTCTTCAACAAAAACACATGTACTGTTGAAGAGACAGTACATGTCAAATTTGATGAAACTGATCCCTTTGTTTTCAAACATCCTCAACCAAAATCATCAGATGTGTTTAAAAAAACTGATTATCAACCTATGATAGAAGATCCTTATGATAAGGAAAATGTACAAGAATGTACTTCTGAAACATTTACCCGAGAATATTTCCTACCCTATGTTGATGAACAAGTTTAAAAAAACCCAAACTAGCCGTTTCTTATGAATAATCCCAGTGATACTATCATTTGTGATGTGAATCAACCTGTAAGGAATAGAAGTTCCTTAAGAAATGAAGTATAGCATCTAGCATTCCTTTCCCAATTGGAACCAAAAAGCACTGATGAATCTTTAAGTGATGATGATTGGATTAAAGCCATGAAAGATGAACTGAATGAATTTGAAAGGAATAAAGTCTGAACCATGGTTGAAATACCTAAGAAAACTTCTGTTATTAGAGTAAAATGGGTCTTCAGAAATAAGTGTGATGAAAATGGCATCATCGTAAGAAATAATGCTAGATTTTTTGATAAAGTCTATAATCAACAAGAAGGAATAGACTATGAAGAAACCTATGCTCCAGTAGCTATAATTGAATCTATTCATATTTTACTTGCCTTTGCAACATTCTTCAATTCTAAACATTTTCAAATGGATGTGAAATGTTCTTTCCTTAATGGTTATGTTCAATAGGATGTTTTTTTTGAACAAACTCCTTTCTTTGAAGACACAAAACATCATGATCATGTTTTTAGACTTACCAAAGCTTTGTATGGACTTAAACAATCCCCATGAGCAAGGTATGATAGACTTACAGTATTTTTTCATCAAAATTTCTATGTTGAGGGAAATGCAGATCCAAACCTTTTTATAAAGAAAGATATGAAAAATGTTTTGATTGTTCAAATTAATGTTGATGACATTATATTTGGTTTGACTGAGAAATCTTTAACTGATTCTTCTTAGGATCTAATGAAATCTGAGTTTGAAATGAGTATGATTGGTGAGTTAACATTTTTCCTTGGTTTTCAAATTTCTCAAAAACCAGAAGTAATCTACATATCCAAACATAAGTATATTAAAGATCTTCTTAAAAATTAGGGGTATGACAACACTATGAGTATAAGTACTCCTATTGGTACCTCAAACACACTTGATCTTGATGAAGCTGGGAAACTAGTAGATCAAACAACTTTTAGAGGTATAATAGGAAGTCTACTTTACATGACAGCTAGTCGACCAGACTTGATGTTACCAGTATGCTTATGTGAAAGATATCAATCCAATCCTAAGGAATCTCATTTAATGGCAGTGAAAATAATTTTTCACTACTTAAAGGTAACCATGGCTCTTGGACTATTTTATACTTTTGGAAATGATTTTAACATAAAAACGTTTTCAGATGATGACTTTGGTGGATGTATAATGGATAGAAAGAGTACATCCAGAACTTGTCCTTTCTTAGGAGATTCATTAGTTTCTTGGTCATTAATAAATCAACATTCTGTAGCACTCTCCACTGCTGAAGCTGAATATGTAGCAGCTGGAAGTTTTTGTGCTCAAGTGTTGTGGATGCAACACACACTCACATACTATGGATTGTGTTTTACTAATACTCCAATTTTTTGTGATAACACAAGTTCCATTGCCCTTAGTAAAAATCTTGCACATCACTCTCGTGAAAAACACATAGATATTAGGCATCACTTTCTTAGGGATCACACAATAAAATGAGATATCATTCTTCAGTTTATCAGAACACAAGATCAACTTGCTGACATTTTCACAAAATCTTTACCCTCTGATAGATTTGAAAAAAATATAAATATGTTAGGGATGATAACCATCAGGTAATATTCCTTCATTAACTTCTCTTTGAACCATTCTCCTAACAGCAATAAACTCCTTTTCATAGGGGGAGTACATTTGTTTGTTATTCTTTCAAAAAAATTTGTAATGAGCCTTTCAAATTTTTCGTAATTAGAATTTTCGTAATGAGAATTTTCGTAATGGGAATTTTCGTACTCATACTTTTCGTACTAGAGTTTTGGTACTCAAAGTTTTCGCAGTAAACTTTTAAACTTTATGTTTTTCTTAGTGAGTTTTTTGTAGTGAGGTTTTGATAGTTATATTTTCTTCAAGAAGAATATCACTTATTACGAATAAACTTCCTTTCCAATCCGAAGGGTATGATTTCATTACTTATGTTCTCATAGTCACTTTTACTTACCAGTAGTTACCTTTGTTTTTAAAATTTTTGGATTCTGTTAAAACCTCAAAAGATCATATTCATTATTTCCTTGCGGGTATGTTTTCAACCGTTAGATCAGATTAGAGAGTATTTCAACTGTTAGATTTTTTTTTGGAAGTTGAAAGGTCACCTATATCACCTATATAAAGGGGACCTCTATGGTTGTCCCACATTGATTTCAAGCTCTTCCGTGTTGAAACTATGCCTCAGTTCTTAAAGCTCGTTCCGAATCATTCAGTGCTCCACCATTCTGAATGTCTGTAGAAGCCACTTTTCAAGAAATATCTATGATCAAACCAATCTCATGTTGGTTAGTCTACAGGGAAAGGTTGGTCCATACAAAATTTTTTAGTATGTATCATTATTTTATTACTAAGAATATCAAGCTAAATGGGTGGGAAGATTTCTTCATATCAAAGACAATGGATCAGGATGTTGTTTATAAGGATGTTCTTGTTGAATTTTATGAGTCTGTTTCCTTCTATGAAGAAGATGGTAGTGAAAATTATCATGTAAGAGCTATGGAAAAACCTACAAGATTTCTTAGACCAAGGACGTGAGCTTGGTGGGGCTCTTATATGATGGTGAAGCAGAATTGTGTTCACATAAGTTATCGGATGTGTAAGGAAGTTTTAGCAAAGTGAAGGCAATGGAATGCCTCAGACTCAAAGATGGAAAAACAGCAAAGATTTCTCATCTCTCCACCAACAACCAGATTCTATAGTTGTGGGTTCAAGGGTTTTTCATTCCAAGAATAGGTGATAATGATAACCCAAAGAAAAGTGATATTTATATCTTATATTTGTTGGTAAATTTAAGAAAGATCAATCTGATGAGTAACATTCTTATTACAGTCAGAACATCAAGAATAGGTCTTTGAAAGCTCAAATTATTAAGTACCCTACTCTTCTCTATAAAATTTATTATTCGGTGTCTTGAGTCTTTCAAGGTTTCTTGCACTTACAATGTGAGGAATTGTAAGGAAATGTTGATTAGTGATGATAATTTAAAGAGGATGAAAGTCGGTTTTTCAAAAGAGTCAGGTGAGTTTTATGATCTGCCAGAGGAGGCAGAAGCCGTTTTGGAAAATGTGGAGAAAGATGATCCAGTGAAGAAGGTTGGTAAGAAGAGGAAATTGAAAGAAGTGGTGGCTGAAGGAAAGACCCCTAAAGCTAAGGAAACCAAATCCAAACCTCCCAAGCTGAATAAACAAAATGCCTATCCAGATGAGGTGGCTTATAAATGGAGGGAAGAAAAGGAGAAAAGGAGTGAAGGGGAACCTCAGTTTGGATTGGACCCTACTGAAGCTAAATTTTTAAGGGATAAGACTGCTGAATATCATGAGAAGGTAGAAAAAGAGAAGAAGAAGAAGAAGAAGATGTATGAAGCTAAAGTTTTACAATCACTTTTGAGAGACATAAAAGTAGTTTCTGAGAAGATTCTCATACCAGAAACCTTTGTTGTTCAACCATTACCGGAGACCCCTAGAAAGAAAAACTTCACTCTGTAAAAACATAAACAGAAAGAAGATGTTGAAAGATTAGAAGAATTGGTGGAAGTAGAAGAAGAAGAAGTAGTAGTAGAAGAAGATAGTGGTGATCTAGATGACTTGATTAAACAAGTTGAAGAATATCTAGAGAAGTAAAACCCATCAGAAAAACTACCACTCCAAACTTCTGAGGTCGAGTCCTCAAAGTTTGTCAATCCGAGAATGGGAGAAAATAAATATGGTAAGGAAGATGAAGATAATGAAGAAGATAAATAAAATGAATTATTTGAGTAAGAAATCAATGAGAATCACATTCTTGAAGGAGTAGAGAAGTAGAAACCTGATGAAGACAAGATAGTTCAACTATCTGAAAGTGAGGAAGAATCTCCTGATGAAGAACCCATTCCGAAAGTTGATAAGGGTAAGCCAGTGCTTATAGACACCCCAAAAAAATAAATCAAAAGGATGAAAGATGTTTGTGGCCCTTTAAGAAGAAAGTTGTTGGAAATTGAAGAATAATAATCCCTATGCAAGGTGTTATATTCGGAATCATCAGCACTGGGACATGACATTGTTGTTGCGTATTTAAAGAAATTGGTGGATACAATTCCGATTCTTTCCCACCATAGACTCCAAATGCCAGATGCTTCAGCACAACCTAAATCAGAAATCAAAATCTATATCCATGGTGATGGATAAGTGTGTGAAGAATGAGGATGAGCATACAAATTTTATTATCAATTATGATGTTCACAAAAAATCATGCAAAAAAACCACTCTATGGTCAAAGAAAATTGATGATGACATGGAAGATCATGAAAAATTTCAGAATGATGTAAAAGAAGATTTTGACCCCGAGGATTCTAAGATGAAGAATCTTCAAGATTAGCTGACCCTTGAGAAAAATTGTAGGAATCAAAAATTGAGGGATCTTAATGGAAATCTTAACTCATTTTCTCAAAAATGGAAAGGGGAAAGAGATCTCTGGATTGAGATCGAAGAGAAGCTTGAAGCATGATGAAATTCTTAAGGCACAGTCTGAGGCTATGAAGGCTCAAGATTAAAGGATTAAATCCTTAGAAAAAAAGCTGAGGAGGACCAGAAAGACTTGAAGAAGCTGAGAACTCTGTTGAAGAAGTTAATCCCCAAGGAAAAGGATGTCAAATATACCAATCCGGTTTTTTTGTAATGTCTTTCCTTGTAATAATTCTTTCAATTATAATGAAATCTATGGTTGTTTGTATCTTGTGTTATTATGTACTAATGTTTCAAGTACTTTATTTCTTTTCCAATCCCTTAAATTCTTTCTGAAAATCACAAAGGGGGAGAAGGAAAAATCAGAAAGGGAGATGAAAAATTTCTAAGTTAAGAACTATCCTTAAGTAATTGGGAGTTTCTCATTTCAAATATTTTCATTCCTATGATAATGAAAAATCCTTTCCAGAAATCTAAAATATAATCCTTCGAGGTCCTAAGCCTAAGGGGGAGTTAGTTGTATCCACCATCATCTATGAACAAAGGGAGATAAGTTTTAATTTCAATGTCTAAAGAAATTTTTCTAAGTCCTTATATTATTTTTCGAAAGGTTTTTTGTGCTTTCCAAAAGGGGGGAGATTATTGAGTCAATAAGGTTTTCCATATGACTTTTTCCATTCCTTCTTATTTTGAAAATCACAAACACCTTATACTTAAGCAAATATATATTTTACTAATGTAAGGAAATTTCCTTTGCAATGTAATTTACCCTTACCATGTTTTCATTGCTCATATCAAGTTTTTTCATAAGTATAAAAATTAGATTCATATCCAAAACCTCAGAATCATATAATACTTAGATATGAAGAATTCTGTTTTAGGATTCAAATTTTTTATACAGACTCTAATGAAGTTTCATTCTTAATTTTGGATACGAACTCTAATGAAGTTCCATTCCGAATTCTGAGTACGAACCCTCATGAAGTTCCCCTCCGAATTATGGATACAAAATCTTATAAAGTTCAACTCTAAATTCTGGATACGATCTCTCATAAAGTTCCACTCCGAATTATGGATACGAACTCCTACAAGTTCGACTCTGAACTTCTATGAGTTCGACTCTGAACTTCTATGAGTCCGACTTCTAACTTCTATGAGTTAGACTCCAAATTCCTACGAGTTATACTCTGAACTCTGTATGTTTGGATTTTGAATTCTAGTGAAACTAGTCTCATAATTTCCTTAGAAATTCAGACTCCATATTTCTACAGAATTCTGGTTCCGAATTCCTAAAAAACAAGATCCGAATATCTCTTTATTATAAACTCTGAATTATATTTTGGTTAGACTCCGAACACTTATTTCCTTACATTCTGAACTTTAGTTTTACATATTATTACACTTGTTTCATTATAAAACAATGTCAGGATTTCAGTTATTGTCTAACCATTGGTTGAGTGACACGTGTACAGGTCCCTCCGAAATTCAAGGAAAAATATGACCGTTGGAGGAGGGATCTGACCGTTGGATCATCACCTATAAATAGGATCTCATTTGGTAGTTGACATCAACATTGACATATCTTTGAAATTATTTCTCATATACTATTGAAGTGATTTCTAGAGAGAGAGACTCTTATCAACTCTCAAGCTTCATGGAGAAATCTTGAACGACTTTTTCAAACTTTTCCATGTGCATATTTTCTTTGTGCAACTCTGATTATTTCTGATTAAAATCGAGGGAATCTGGGGATAGGAAGACATAGGTTCCAACACCATGACGTCGAGGGCTTCCTTGCTGAGGAAGAAAGAGGTTCCGACTACCTGATAGTTGAGGGATTGTAAGGATAACAAGAAAGACTCTGATCTTTGCATCGAGGGCTTACCTTGGTGTGGCTAAGACATACATTCTTGAAAGTATAAATCAAGGGACATTTATCTAAGGTTGTTGGATACCCTTGTCTTTGGTTTGAAAGAGTTATTATTTTTTACTGGTAGTTTTACTACTTGTTTTTCCACTGAATTTTGTATTGTCAAGGAATTTATAATGTTCTTATACTTCCTTACTTTTAATCTCATATAGTTAGATTCCATACGCTTTAAGGTAGAATCTTAGTTGTTGTAAACTTTTGTTAAGTTTCATTTCCGAAATCACTTTTCTGGAATCAAGAAAGTATTTAGAGCTTATATAGGTCTTGTGAATTATCTTGTTTGACCTTGTTAAACACAACCATCCAAAAATTTCCAAAGGGGATTTTTTAAAAGCTACAATTCACCCCCTATTGTATTTGTATCTCACTGTACTTATTCGATCCTAGGTTTGGTATTACAGAGTATATCATACTCAGATTCATTAGATCCTAACAAATAACCCTAACATAATTACGCCAATTGATTTTTTTATATTGATAATTCTTTCGTTTCTTGATATCCTCTGGTTTCCAATCCCATAACTAAGTCATGTAAGTCTCAAAAAAATTCCAAAAAATAAGGAATACATATGGAAAAAACATATTCATGGTATCAAAATATTTTTTGGGGATATATTTATTATAGATCTCTTTGAAAAATAAGATTATAATATCGTAATAACTAATCTTATTGATGAACATGATGATGATCCATAATAAGTGTTTATTAAGGAATTAAAATTTGATTAGAATCTTATCAATGATGCTTCATTTAGATTTTTTAACATTCTTATTGATCTTGATGAACAATTTATGTAGTTTACTTATTAGGATTATGATATAAATAAATTCACTTACCGTGAAGAGAATATTAATTTATTAACAAAAAAATTATTAATTTGTTAATAAATTGACTATCTTTTATAACCAAAAGAAAAGAGAACATTTAGAATAAATGTAACACCCTGACCCATGAATCCTGAAGATGGTGTATTATTCTATTACACTGGGATGATTATAAGGAATTATATCCCAATATACAAATCAATTTAGTAGTCTTCGAAATAAATATTTCATACATGATACACATAATAAATTTGGAAATATAAATTATAAACATGATACATAATACAATTAAATAAAATGTATCCTTGAATACATATTCAATGAATTCTTCATCAGAACCTAGGGAAATTAAACATAATAAGGTTGAGCTCAAATGCATAGTAAGGGTATGTAAAGATGAATAAATAATGAATAATGGTAAATAAAACAATATGAATAGGTCAATAACTGATATGAAATTCCATTCAAATAACAATTTAAAGAAAATTCAATATGGAAAGGTAATAAACTAAAACATAAGCCATTTAATCAATGTCATGAAAATGAAATGTATCCATTGATATGTCGATGGAAAATAACATGGATGAATAATAAATAAAATATATAGTAGTCAAATTAATAATTATTTGAATTCATGTATCAGTCAAATGGGGATCTATACATTTATGATTAACCTCTTTACAATTTTAAACTACAGGTAGAAATCTATTTAATGTATGCAATGTAATCATATCAAGAGAACCTATCTATGGATTGAGGAGCTATATATACTCCAATCTTAACTATTAATTTCATATCTAATTAATTACTAATATTTAATAATTAATTTAATTAATATACAATATGACTTATCTAATATCTATATCGAATAAAAGAAAAAAAATTCAACAATTCCCATATTAACCAAATAACTATAAAAGTAAACACAATATGGGATATGATATATGGTATATGAAATAATAATATCCGTCAAATAAAAAATTGTATATTAAACGATATTTAAAAGGAAATATGATTTAAACAAAATGGTTATTTCAGTTGAAATTTAAAAATCTCAAATGGTTATTTCAGTTGAAATTTAACAATCTCAAATGGATGTGAGATTTCGAAGATTATAATTAAGAATATTTTTAGTTGAACAATCTTTAAACATTTTCAAGTGTCCCATACCACGTTGAAAAATTTAAATCATAATATACCTGAAATATAATAAAACTTATAATATCATGAGAATAATGAGATTCCTGAAATTATTTATCAAATGGATTTATATAAAAAATATAAAATAAAATTGGAACATAATAACAAATGAGTCTAAATTGAATGTAAATTGAGAGGAAATCCACATACCTTCTATTTCCTTTTAGGTGAGAATCCTTTAAACTCTTATATATTGGGTTTTAAAATCTTAATAACTTATAAAAACACATATTAATAATTATGATATCATATATGATTCTGTTATAATATCATATTAATGTTTGTTAATAATAATTCTCAATTTTAACTATTTCAGATGTTAAATGCCTAGTTTGTCAAGTATGTTTTAACTTATTATTTTTTGTTCATATTAAATATATCATGGTTTTATAATCTTAATAATGTAAAAAAACATTAATTTCATATATATGTTTTATATATGTATCTAGAACAATTGACAATTCTTGGATATGAGGAATGTAACGCATTGTTCATGGATATGGTTTGTCATATATACACATGAACGCGACATTCATTTCATTACCGTATTAAAATAATTGAAAATAAATTATATATATATATATAATATAATTCCAATATCAAATATATTATATATATTTTACATATTTTTATTAATACCATCCTTTTTACATTCTATGCATGGCATTAACGAGCCACATCGCTTTGAGGGGGAAGTTTCCACAAATATTCAAACGAAATTATCGTATTTACAGAAGATGGATATCATAAAGGTATGATTTTAATAGAAATTAAATAATCCTAAAAACATTATAAATATTATATATATAATATATAAATATATTTTCTATCACAATGGACACCATGAGAGGCGTTAATGGAAAAAATAAACAATCATCATTTCACAAGGCAATAGTTCGCCGTAAAAGGAAATAGTATGTTAGTTACCCATTAGATGGAGTTGTGAGTATTTTTAGGTAAAATCATTAGATAAAATCATCCAAGTATATTTAGGATAATGTTTTTGTTATTTATCCATGGAATAAGAAAATAATAGGGAGTGGAGAATCAAATAAAATAAAAGAGATCTTTGGAAAATGTTACCTTAAAATCGGGTAACTCCTTTTGGTTTATACCTAAGGACTTCCTTGGATGGATTTATTACAAAAGGGATGCATTTGGTTATAGGGGAGGTACTTTCAGAATCTATTTAGGAATATATTGGTTGAGAAAATGTTTTTGGAGAGGTGTGAATAATTGGTAGGAGAGGATTCTTTTTTCTAATAGAATAGTGGCACTGTTGTAATATTTTGGGAATGAAATTTTATGCATGTTATTAATGTTTCATGTGGATCCAATGATGTTCAAATTTCAACACAATAGAGTATAGGTTTCATATTGGACATGTTTATTGTTCGTTTTAGCCTTGTGATTAAGGCTTAATACCTTATTAATCTTAATTTAACATCAATCATTGTAATTAATTTTAATTACATTCCCTATTTTTTTGGTCAAAAAATAAGTTAATCTTACTAGATGTTTTAAATTATTCTGATTCAAAATATGTAAATAATTATTAAAAATTATAATCATATAAGTGGTATAAATTAATTTAAAATTCATCCCGTAGGTGGGATGACAATTCATGTTTTCAATGTAAAAACGACCAAAAGTTTGATATGTTTTTATATTGAAATCCAAAGAGAACATGATCCCAATAGCCTAAATTATATTAATTCTTCAAAAAAATTCTAATTATATTTTAAAAACCTGTATGTAAAATAATTTATTATTATAAAGAAATTAGATTAAAAATTATTTTTGATAAAAAATTCAATATTTTTCACTATTCGTTAAAAATATATCACCCCATAAAAATACCAAAAATTAACTCTAAGATAATTTTTATGTATCTATTATAAATAGAAAGTTTATTTCAGTATGTTTAATTTACAAAATCGTCAAAATTTATATTTATAATGTTTTATCCATTAAAAGGTGGTATAACTTTCTTTATAAAAATATAGTATTTTATATGTAATATTGTGTTTGTTATGATACTATGCAAATAAAATCTATTGGATGAATAACATAAAGATTTTATTGAATAATATATATATATATCTCTCTCATTAAAATTATTAAATAATTTTTATGAATTATAGTTATTACGACAAAACACTTTTAGAAAAATAGTAATAATATTGTTTTTATATCCAATTTGTTATTATTTTCACTGCTCGTTAATTGTTAACCAATAAATTAATTTTATATTTATATAAAACATAAATTTTCTTAATTAATTAATAATATTCATAAAATCAAACAAAACATCTAGATTATATCATATAATATTAAATAATCATATTTTAATAATACATTGTAATTTGGTGAAACTCAATCTTGCATGTAACACATGTTATCATAGAAGTATTCTCTTTATTGTAAAAAATGTTATGAAGGATGCTCACTCATAAATTTATTGCACTATAACATAGTGTAGAATCCATTACAAGCTATAGAATATATTATATTTTTTATGATAGTAAATATATTGTAATGTATAGGGTTAATATAATCTCTTTTTACACTTCATCTTACGTGTCATAAACACTAATGAATATAAAGTTGTAATTTATAATTTCAGTTTGTTATAATAAATAATAAATTTTATATGGAAGAATTATAATAAGAGTTATACCATTAATAGGATTGAAAGTCTCTCAATATTAGACTCATAAAAGGACACACTACCTAGTTATTTTGAAGCCAATAAATTAAAAAATAAAAATATTAACCTCTATACCCAAATTCTATTTAAATTTATAAATAAAAATTCCCAAAAAATCCAACCTACTATGTTTCGTTTTAACTGGGATGAACACAGTTTTCTTATAATGTTGGACTGCCATATTGGGGGAAAGTAGATGAACACACCTCCCATTATTCATTTGGAAAACAATTATACATAAAAAATATCTGATTTAAACTCCCAAAATATTTCCTATATTGGTAGTCATGGGATCTATAATAGAAAAATTACTTCAAAATAGTGTATCCAAAATTTCCGCATCTTACTTATCTCATAACTAAGAGTTATATATTTATATGTTCATTATATGAGGTGTTTCATTGTTTATAAAATACATTTAAAAAAATTAAAATGGATTCATATTTTATAAATATTATCTCCAACATGATTTATTTGATGTAACATATTAACATGAACTTAAAAAAAATGTAAATGATTTATGATATTTATAGATACAAACCTATGGTCTGATATTTTAAAGATTACCAAAATATCATCTTAAACAATTGAGTTTGTAATTATAACATTAAAAATTGATTAGATGTTTATTTCTTCATAGGATTATCTCATGGGAAATAATAATAATGAATCATGGGTTCTCAATATCAAAATCATCAACATGGAATCATAATATATGATTTCATATAGCTCAGATAAAAGATTATATTTGATCCGAATAAAAATTTTGTTTTAATATTTATAAAATATTATCTACACTAGCAAAACAATTATATTTAGGGTTATTTCTCACTATCTTATGATATATACATATAAGAGTATCACAACCACTTCATCTTATAGTATGAGTGAAACATGAATAAAAACACAACTTGTTCGATGTCTCAATGCTCATGGATACCCATCTCCCCCTATATGCGTTCTTTCTTGGTTATTACAATGATAATTGATATGAGTTTGTATTTGATTATGATTTAGATGGTCTCTATCTCGAACTTGAAGATGTACCATATTTTGAATAGGATTATGGTTTTGATGGTTAGAAAACTATTCTATTTAGATTAAGTGGAAGAGAAAAAATATGTGGTTCTCTTTTTTTAATCAAGGGGAGGAGTATTTATAACCATTATATGAACATATAATTTGTTCGGACACACTAAAAAGTTATTTGAACCTCATCATGTCAGAGTTATAATAATTTTTTAAATAAATGTGATGATTATTATCATGTAGCCTACTCTTGAATCCAATGGAAAACATCTATATGTGGTTTTCTATGAATAAATAAAATTGTATGATATATATATATGATTATTATGGATAATACCAAGGGAATTCATTATAGTAAACCTATGGATCATTATGTCTAAGTAATGATTTGAAATGTTCCAGAAAGTGGTGGGGTAGATTGAAAGCATCGAATCATTGGCTATTATTTTTGAGAACCAATACAGTAGTGGAGAATCATTTAAGATAACGCTATTTAAAATAGTTTTTATTATTATATGGTTTCTTGTCCTATCTTTTATGATTGGATAATGTAATATTACTAATGTTTCTTTATTAAATTGGTGGAAATTTCACCACCATTAATGTTTTTATCACTAAAGGACCAATGTTTGGTTCAATGTAATTTACATTATTATAATGTTGAATATGAAATGGATAATTTGCATAAAAATGTTGATACCATTGTTCATCTGGTTCCAAATCGATGTGTGTGGGTAAATGTTCCCTAAATTGTGGTGTCTGGTTATAATTTTGGGAAACAAATGGCAAGACCATTGACCCAATAAGGAAAAAATATTTCCCCATGATGGTGTTGGATGGAAATAAATAATGTATTTTGGAAAAAGGGTGAATAAGACATATGGAAGAGGAATCCTTCATCCCTATATGGTTATAAAACACTATCCACTTACATTCATGTATGTGTTATTACTAGTGATCCATTAAACCACTATTTCTTTATAAAATGAATCCATTTTTATGATAACCCTTTTCATGGATATACCTCAAACTCTCGTGTGGTTGAAAATATTATTCATAAATTCCATTTTTCTATTTTTTTTTTTGAAATTTTCATAGTTATATTAATATAAATTTCATCCATGTCTAAAAAATGAATCATGTAAAATGGATTCCATATTTTGAATCTTATTATCTTAATTTAGTTATATGGGGAATTTTATTATTAATCCTAATTGACATCTCCCATAAGTAAAAATTTTATCAACTCATTAAATGATAAAATGGGATAATATAAATGAATATATGTTTAAACTTTCCCATAAAATGACTTTATATTAATTAAAAATTAATGGTATTTACAATGTTTCCCCCCTATTAATTATAAAATGAAACATACTCTCATCAAAGCATCATAAAAGTTCACCACATTACTCAAAAATATAATCTCCCCTATCAAAACCCAATATTCTACCCATTTTCCCAAAGGTATTGGTCTCACCAAAAATTACAAAAAATGATTCATGATAGATCTATAGGTGGATACCCAAGGTAGATGTAATCCTAAAAATAGATTATTTTATGTTTATTTATTATAAAATTACCTAAAATTATATATTATACATAAAAGTATTATGACATTATTTTTTAAAATATATTGAAAAATGAAAACATCAACCATGTAAAGATACAGACTACTACCTACATGAAGTAATGTATATTATATTACATCTCCATAATAAATGGAAGATTTAAAAGTTTTATATAATTAATAAACATTATTTTTATGAGGTGATTTACATTTTGGATCAATGAACATAGTTCTAGTTCTAGAATTGACAAATTGATACATTCATGGAAAACATAACAGTTAACACCAAAGTATTGATTTTATCAAATATTTGTTAGTGAACATGTAATAATAAATTATAAGTTAGTGGTATATAAAAACATAATTATACATAAATTTCAAATATATATATTTATAATAAAAGAAATTTTTTACATGACTTTAAAGAAAATTTGAAATAAATTGAGACCTAATGTAAGGATTTATGTTGGAATATCCATTTTTATTAGGGTAGTTTTTGTTCCATTTTGAATTGGTGGAATTGTATGATATTTATCTCATGAACCAAATAATTTTTATTCTTATTTAGTTATTCTTATGTTTTCATGTACTCTTTATATTTCCCCTCTTTGGTACTAAAAATGATAAAAATATTGTTATAAAGAACAATGACCTTATTTTTTATTTTGGGCTGGGAAGGTTTCCCAATAATGTTTGTATTCATTAAAATGTTTCACAAATATTATTTGACATACAAATTTTTTTCAAAATCATTTTCAACCTTATTAGAATTTAAGTTCAATGTTTAATGAAGAAATCATTTTAATTTTTTCAATATGGATTACATTTAGCTTTTTACAAAATTAAAAATAGAATATTTTTAAAAATTCGATTAATTAAAAATATTCTTCTAGGTAATTTTTTAAATTATTGCAAATATTATTATACATATTTTATTTTTTTCAATTATAATATATCCATTATTCATAGGATTTTATTTTATTTTATTTTATGTTGTTACATGTATAACATATTTCATCTCATTTTAAAACTAATACTTCTAATCATTTGCAAATATTACTTTTCATATATGTCATCATAATTTATTGATTTTAATGAGAAATAAAGGATATACAATAATGATTTCAAAAAAATAAATCATATGGATTGATTATGAGGAAATAATATAAATTTGGTTTGGAACCCATTTCTTTCAAAATGGTTAGTTATGTTATGATGTAACACATATATATTATTTTTTTATGTGATGGGCTATAATAAAATTACATATCTATCCATTTCATTAGGTAATACCTGTTGTCACATCATATAGAATGAAAGGTAATGGAGAGAAATTAATACACTATTAGTCTCTATAAAATATGTTTATCAGAGTGATGGGTGAACCAAATCAACTATGGTAATCTACCCACTATGTTATGGTGGTCTTAGTTTTTATACTCAAAAGAGGTAATGATTTTGTATAGTCATGTGTATTACAATCACATATTTAATATTCTCCTTATAATATCATGTGGCACAAAGTTGATTATTTATTGTTATTCACTCTTACTACTCATATAATTTATTTTGAGAAATACTAGTACCAAGGCATATAATTTATTTTCTATGATTTTTTAGGTACATATTTTGAATGTTATAATCATGTCATCATAAAATTTCTCTCAACTTATTCTCCATTAAAACCATATATTAATAACAATTTTTTTTCTGTATACTATGAATTTTAAATCACCCTTTATTATTTTTATATTTACATGGGTTACGAATGAGTTAATTTAGTAGTATTTTTGTATTAAGGATAATTTTTTGAATGTTATTTTTTAGAGATACTTAATGATTTAATAAAAATTAAATTTTTATTTTCTAAACACTTCTGTAGGGAAAGTGAGAAACCATAATAACCAGAATTAGAATGGATAAAAGCATAACAAAAACCCATGACAAAACTATAGGATCTACCCCTCCCCAATAATAATATATTAATTAATAAAATAAACTAAGCATTTAATATAATGGGGAGTATTTTGGTGTTTCATTCATTGAATATTCATCTAAACTTTTATATAATATTGGTATGTACTTCTCGAGTTTCCTCAATTGGTATCATAATTGGGGTCATAAATTATTGGAAATTAGGAAATGAATATATTTTTTGAAACCCCAGTGATAATAAAATGTATATATAATATCCTTAAAAATAAAAAATGTATCGATTTTGTTTTCCAAAATTAAATTCTTTTTTACATACTGTCATCTGGATATAGGCACTAGCTTAGATACACCAGAGTTCAATAATCGTGAAAAATGATTGCTATGTATTATCTTTATTATAAACCAATGCATGAAAATATGTATTTATTGCACACCTAGATTTTCAATCTTGTGGAATATTCTATTGATTATCTCATACTATTTATGAACAATTTTGATTGATTGGAATATATTATGGAATAAAATCTATGTTTGTAAGGATAATGGAAAATAAAGATTGAATCATAAAATTTAATAAGTTAAGGAATACACATTATTTACGAGTTATCTCTTCTATTTTTATAGTTTACTATGTATAATTATTATCATCCAAAAAATTATTTTATATTATTACATTATTATAAGTATGATAATTCTACTTAACAATTTATTCAAATAATAAAGAGGTGATGTTCCAAATTGTAAACCAGATGGGATAGGTTCTGGGGAGAAAAAAGTAATGAAAACTAGCACTTGAAACTAAAAAATAGGAATAATAATATTAACCATGTTGGGAATTCAAATATATAATGAATGGAGAAAATTGTTATCAATCACTTGTTGAGAAAACATCCACCTCCTTATTGTTGGTCCTCCAACCAACTAATTGATGAGCAATGGACTAGTAAAATTTGAGGAAATTTTTTCAGTTGGGTAGTTCTTAGATCAAGAGAATATTGTTCTATCTATTTTTGGTAGGAAATTTAACAGGAATTTTTTTAATATATCTTGAATATGAGTGAAGAGGATGAAATTGATTCCCTGTAATGGGATGATTTTAAGGAGTTATTTTTTAATATGTGTATTCATCAAACTATTCCCACAAAAATTGTAACACCCGATACTATTATGAGAAATATTTTGTTTTTATGTTGTATAAATCATCAAAGGAATCTTTCACTACACACAACACTAGCTTGGCTTGCTTTACACGCAACCACGACCTTCCTCGATAGCTTGCATCATACGCAATACCGAGTTTCACTAAATAATAATATATTATAATATTAGATGTTATGAATAGTACTAACTTAATTTTGAATTTTATAACATTTTAATTCATCTTATACATTTTCTAGAATGAGGTATGAAAACAAAATCAGTTTTTTTGGATAAAAGAAGAATATTTCAAAAAATTCAGTTTTACCCCCTTTTGATGGCGAACCCACATTAAATCTAGTTTTTGACAAGTTTACAAGTTCAATTTGAAAAAATAAAATTCTTATTTTCAGTCAGGATATAAAAATTTACGTTGGATAAATTTTTCATATTATTCTGATAACTTTCATATTTTAATGAATAGTAAAAACATGCTATATTTTAATTAAAAACAAATTTTTTCATCGCAATACATTATATGGTTAAATTATAATATATAATGTTTTTAAAGTATAAATAGAATATATTTTTACCTTTAATATTATGTATGTCATCAGTATTAATTTTACATTGAATTAATAGGTAAAACCATTTCAGTCTTTGGCAATGTTTTAACTTTTAAAACCCGTTTTCTTAACAACGGGATTAATTTTAAATTAATTACTGCAACTTATGGGTTTTGAATTTTGAAAAATGGATTCCATATTTGGAATCATTGGGTCCAAATTATGTTAATAGGTTACTTTTATTTTTTTTGATATTATGAATAGTAACTACGGTAATTTTTTTATTTAATACTGTTAAAGGTAAATAGGGTAAATCAAGGTTAAATGAATATTATAATAATTCAAAATTACCTTGAAACTTGTACTAACATTATTGGATGTGTATTTTCCGACCATGGGCATCCGTGGGTCGATTTTGGGACCTCATTGAGCCACTTGGTAGTGACAATGACAATTTGGATTAATTAATTTAATGTAAAGACAAAATTGACATTAACAAAAATATTTTAGTAATTAATTTTTATAAGGAATTATATAAATTATATTTTCGACTATAAATATTCATTAGGAAGATAAAAAGATTTCCTACATAATGATATTTGTTTTATAGATTTTAGACACCAAATAACTTTAATTATTTATGACACAGTAATGATGCTGTATTTACCTCATTAATAAATGATTTAAATAAATAAGATTATAATGATTAAAATATTTTCCAAAACATGTCCAATTCTGATTGGATGATTTTATTTCGACCACGAGTCATCTTATCTTCATCTATAATGATTTTGGGACCTTTTTAAATCGATGATAAGTTTATAATAAAATAATATTTCCACACTTTCCAAAGGTGCCCCTCTCCTCCCTTATAAAAGGGAACCTCCTCCATCTCTTCCTCACACCAATTTGAGCCTTCAAGCTCGACCAACCCCTACCCATTTCACTTCCCCACTTCCTTAGAAACCTACTAGAGGTACCGGTCTTCTCAAAAGACCAACTCTAGTGCCTTAGGAGAAAGTTTAAAGGAGCCACTTCGAGAAAGAGGTAATACCTTCTACCGTTTTCTTCAAGTTTCATTCTTCTTATACTCCCTCTTCTTTAGTTGTTTAATTATGTGGTAATAACATCAGTATCCCTAATATACTTATATTTTATTATAAATATTAAACAACCTTATTTCACCTCTTATCCATCCTATGGAAAACGAAATCACCGCACGTGCGTACGTACGGAATAACGTCTCCACACCGTGGTGTAATCTGTTTTCCTCCACCACCTTACTTGGATGGGTATAATGGTTCAAATAAATAACTATATATGATTATTGTAATGTTATATTTATTCTGAAATAGTATACATACACTTCCATACAATTCCATGATCATGAGAACGATATCATCGCTTGTGCGTACGTACGGCCTAGCGTCTCCACGATGTGATGCGACTCGTTCTATATGATCTTCATTGAATAATGCTTATATAAATGAATTTAATGAATTAATATGATATATATTACAAAAATACCATTCTTTAAATGATGTATCTATATCCTATAAAGAGGAATAAGAATTTATTCGACAAAACACGCATAAGTACAAAAAAGTATTAAACACCCGAATAACAAGTAGTAATGAAATATTACTAATAAGAAGCTAAGAATATGACCATATATGATATCATAATAATAAGTATGATTCTGGAATAAGTCAATAACATTATTTAAATCATTATACAGGAGGTTCGGACATGTACAATGCATATCGGACCTAAGCTAATGGAAAATATCACAATCTCATTTTTATCCAAATTTTTTATACTTTGGTATTTACTAGGGGTATTTTATCATCCACATCCATGTTTCCTCAATATGTAATATTATTTCAATCCACCTACAATGATTTAAATCCAATTTTACCCTTCGGTGAGTTTTTAGTAAATGATATGAAAGGAATCTTTTGTCGTTTTTCATATGAGATACTTTTTGACTTTTCCGAAAAAAGTAGGAGAATAATGTTTTTTTAACTTATACAGCATGAATGGATTTTTAAAACATTATTTACAAGAATATTATTTTTCATGTTTTCAAGTTTATTTTTAATTAACTTCTTTTAGTTTAGAATTGTATGACATGTTAAGAAAGGAAAAGTGTTTTTGAAGTAGAAAGGATATTTTCCTCAAGAATGGAGTTCAAGTGTTTTATCAAAATTATTTTCCATCTAAGATAATATAGGGTCTTGTTTTTATCACTATTATTAAATTGATTTGATAATGTTGTGATGGAATTATTTTTATGAATTCATTTATCTTATATGAATTGTTTTTTGATGTCATGATGTTTAAGAATCCCATTTTTATTACATGGGTTATGCAATGATGTATGATTTATGATTTTATGGCACACATAAGTATGGTATAATTATGAGATGGGTGGGACCTATATCTCTCTCCAATGAATTGGGTAAAGATTTTATATCTCATGAGATAGACATGGATGGAACGGTAGGTTAAACCGGTTCAGTGAAATAGGACTGAAATGAGGAGTGAACTCGGTTTAGAAATGGGATTTGTCCACTAAGATAGTCTTGGCTATGAGTCTTGACTAATAAGAAATGATTCTATATGATTATATGTGTATTCCACAAAGTTTCATGTTTTAAGTTATGATTATTGGGATTACATTTCACTATCATTATTTATCCCATGTTATGAAATTATGATCTTTTTTCCAGGGTAAGATTTCCAAAATGTTATGTTCTTATAAATTTGATGTGATTGATATTTCTTTTTTTTATCCTTACTGAGCATTTGAGCTCACCCTTTTGTATTTTTTCTTTCCCCAGGTCAAGAAGAAGGTTATTAAGTAAGATATGCCAAAAATGGACTATAGATATGATGAAATAAATTGGAGACAGTGTAGATGCTTTATGAACTAGTTGTTTATGTTTCCCAGTTTATAAAGACAGTATACCTATACAGTCCTTTCATGGTTTTGTTATATGTTATAATAAGTATACTTCAATTTTGAAGTATTAATAATGTATGTAAAGTATGGGTCATTATAGTTGGTATTAGAGGAATGTTATAGTCATCCTTTTGAAACTAGGATGTGAAAGCCTTAGTATGAATCCTAAGGATATGTCTAAGCATAGAAAACAATCTTAGTGTTTTAGAAATGGCCATGAATAACCTAGTATTAGGCCTTAAGTGTGAAATTTTGTTCTTGATTATGTGGTTTTCTTTTTATAATTAGTGTTTCTCACACAATTATTCTTGGTTTTAGTCAATGTCTGGAACCCGAAGGAACCGTGTTAATGCGGAATGCAATGGGAAATGCAATGATTGTCCCCCCTGAGCAACCAAACGATATGGGAGCTGGAATGAAAAATCTTGTAGCCATGCTCACACAACTTTCTCAAGCTATGAATCATGCAGGACTTCCAAATGAGCAAAGTAACGAGCAATATTTTGTTGAATCCTTCATGAGGCAGTGTCCAACTTCATTTAGTGGGTCTTCTGATCCATTAGTGGCTGAACAATGTATCAATACCACTGAAAAGATATTTTCAGTTTTTCAATGTTCTGAACATGATAAAGTCATCTTAACAGTGTATCGTTTAGAAGGTGATGCTAATCAATGGTGGAATCTTATTAAAAATATAAGGCAAAGGGATAAAATTGAGTCAATGGAATGAGATGAGTTCAAGAACTTATTTATCAATAAGTATTTCACTCATATTCTTCAAACAAAGATGGAGAAGTATTTTCTTGAACTGAAGCAAAAGGATGATAAATACATTGGCACCTACGAAGCAAATTTTACAAGACATGCATGGTACGCTTACGGATTTATTATCCAACCTGATAGTAAGATCGATAGATTCTTTAGTGGCTTAAAACCAAGTCTTCGAAGGTCGTTAGCCATAAGGGACTTCAATAGCTATGAGGAAATTGTTCGATGTGCTCTCAAGGTTGAGATGGAGATTGGTGTAACCCATCAGTCACATGGGTTTGATAAGAAGAGGAAAATGGAATTCAAAGGAAAATATAAAGACCACACTGAAAAGAAGATGAGTTTTCCCTTATGCTCAAAGTGTGGAAAGAAACATGGAGGAGATTGTCTTAAGGGGAAAATAAAATTTTATACGTGTGTAAAAGAAGGTCATCGGGCAATTTAATGTTGAAATAATGGGAAGAATATGTCTAATGATTCAAACAAAGAAAGGGATACATAGAATGAACCTACTACATTTCAATGTTTCAAGTGCAAAGAGATGGGGAATTATGCCAATCAATGCCCAAATCCAAGGGTTGGGGATGATGATCGACGTCAAAAAACTCATAAGGCCAAAGACAAAGTAAAGTCACATGCAATTACTATCGGAGATGTGGAGTACGACAACAAAGTGGTGAGACGTACACTTACCATCCACTCTAAAGTAGAAAATGTTTTATTTGAGTTTGGATCCACCCTATCTTTTATTTCTGAAGAATTTTCTAAAGGTATCACCGTATTACATCAACAATTAGATGTTGAGTTGGTTGTGACAACTCTTAATGGCACAACAGTCGCATCAAAAGTTTACAATTCTTCTCCGATTGAAGTTTGTGGGAAAGTGCTTCCTGTAAATCTTGTGATCCTTCTTATAGTGGAATTTGATGTGATTCTTGGAATGGATTGGCTTTCTTTATATGAAGCTAATATCAATTGCCAAAGAAGGGAAGTCACATTTCATATTCTAGATCAATCTATGATCGTCTATCGATGCAAGGATGAACATAACCTTCTAGTGGAAATTTCGTCCATCTTATGGGTCCTGATTCCACTAAATGAAGATTATTTATCTCAAATGGTTGGTGAGAAACTCACAATTAATAATATTCCCATTTTATGGGAGTTTGATGATGTCTTTCCGGAGGAATTGCTGGGTCTTCCACCAAATTGTGAAGTTGAGTTTTCAATAGAACTCGTACCGGGTGATTTGCCTATTTCAAAGACACCTTATAGAATGGCCCCAATTGAGTTGCAGTAATTGAAGAAGAAACTCCAAGAGAATCTTGATAAGGGATTCATACTCCCTAGCACGCCACCTTGGGGAGCACCTGTTCTGTTTGTTAAGAAGAAAGATAGATCAATGAGACTCTACATTGATTATCGGGAACTTAACAAGATCACGTGCATTGATGACTTATTTGACCAACTACGTGGGGCTCAATACTTTTCCAAGATTGATCTTCATTTAGGGTATCATAAATTAATGGTCAAAAGGGATGATATACCAAATATGGATTTCCGTACAAGGTATGGACACTATGAATTTATAGTGATGCCATTTGGTGTTACTAATTCCCCTCCCATCTTCATGGATCTGATGAATAGAGTCTTTAGAGACTATATTGATCAGTTTGTGGTAGTCTTTATAGATGATATTCTTGTCTATTCAAAGAGAAAGGAAGAACATGAAGATCACTTGAGAATTATATTGAAGACCCTGAGAAAGGAGAATCTTTTTTCCAAATTTACCAAGTGTGAATTTTGGATTAAAAAAGATGCATTTTTGGGTCACATAATCTCAAAATAAGGGATATATGTGGATCCAGCAAAAATAGTGGTTATCGAATGATGGTCGAGACCGACAACAGTAACCGAGATCTGAAGTTTTCTTGGTTTGGATGGATATTATCGACGTTTTGTGGAATATTTTTCAAGATTATCTAATCCTCTCACCATGTTGACTCGAAAAGGAGTTATGTTTGTTTGGATAGAGGAATGTGAAGAGAATTTCAAGGAGTTGAAAAGAAGGTTATCCAGTGCACTTGTGCTCACACTGCCTTGTAGTGGAGAAAGGTTTGTGATCTATAGTGATGCATCCAAGAAGGGATTGGGGTGTGTTCTTATGCAAAACGATATGGTGATAGCTTATGCCTCTTGAAAGTTGAAAATCCATGAGAAAAATTACCCAACACATGATTTGGAGTTAGATGCGGTAATCTTTGCATTAAAGATTTGGAGGCATTATCTTTATGGAGAAAGCTGTGACATTTATACTGATCATAAAAGTTTAATGTATATTTTCACACAAAAAGAGATGAATATGCGCCAAACAAGATGGTTGGAGCTGATTAAGGATTATGACTGCTCAATTCATTACCACCCTGGTAAAGAAAACAAGGTGGTAGATGCATTAAGTCGAAAAGACCATGTTATATTATCCATGATAAGGATCACAAAAGATCCAATATTTATGGATTTACAAAGGATGGATCTTGGAATTATAATGGAAGGGGAAAAATCGTATCTTTCTCAAATGAATGTTCATCCATCTATACATGTATAGATTAATGAGGCGCAAAAAGAAGATGTCGAGTTACAAAAGAATTTGAGAAATGTTCCTGAATTCAACCTTGATTGTGATGGGATATTAAAGTTCAGGTATCAGGTTTATGTTCCTCCCATCCCAGAATTAAAGAAGGAGCTGCTGGATGAGGCTCATAGTTCTTCATTCTCTATTAATCCTGGAGGCACGAAGATGTATAGAGACCTGAAAGAGTATTTCTGGTGGGATGGAATGAAAAGAGATGTTGCTGAATATGTCTCTCGATGCTTGGTTTGTCAGCAAGTTAAAGCTGAGAGACAGAAGTCTAAGGTAATGTTACAACCATTACCCATACCTGAATGGAAATGGGAAAACATCACTATGGACCTTGTCACTGGACTTCCTAAAACATCCAAAGGCAATAATGCTATCTTGGTTATAGTTGATCGTCTTACGAAGTTGGCACACTTCATTGCTATTAGGGAGTATTTATCTCTGGATCAGCTTGCCAGGATATATGTAAAGGAAGTGGTAAGATTGCATGGAGTGTCACTTTATATTATATCTGATCGGGATCCAAGGTTTACCTCAATGTTCTGGCAAAGTCATCAGCATACTATAGATACAGAGTTGAGTTTCAGCACTGCTTATCATCCTCAGACAGACGGTCAGTCTGAGAGGACAATTAAAACTCTAGAAGATATGTTGAGAGCTTGCTCTATGGATTTCAAAGGTGGTTGGGATCAACACCTACCTTTGGTGGAATTTTCTTATAATAATAGCTTTCACTCCAGTATTCATATGGCACCTTATGAAGCTCTCTATGGAAAGAAATGCCGAACTCCAACATGCTGGGATGAAGTTGGGAAAGAAAACTATTAGGGCCTAATCTTGTTGATGAGATGGCAGAAAAGATCAGATCTATTCAACAACACATAAGAGCAGATCAGAGTTGACAAAAAAGTTATGCCAACAACCGAAGAAAAGAACTAGAGTTTGAAGTGGGTGATAAAGTGTTCTTATGAATATCTCCTTGGAAAAGAGTAATGACATTTGAAAATAAGGGAATGTTGAGCCCTAGATAGATCGGTCCTTTTGAAATTCTGGATCGTGTTGGGAATCTCTCTCAAGTTCACAATGTGTTCATGTATCTCTCCTGAGAAAGTACATACCTGATCCTTCACATGTACTCAGCTCAGAAGTTGTACAACTGGAACAAGATCTTTCTTATGAAGAACAACAGATAGAGATTCTGGATCGTAGCAAAAAAGTCCTACAGAACAAGACCACTCGCTTGGTGAAATTTTTATGGAGGAACCACTAATAAAAAGAAGCTACATGGGAACTTAAGGATATGATGAGGGAGAGGTATCCTCATCTGTTTGTTACGAAGTGACGAATTTCGAGGGCAAAATTCATTTTAAGGGGGGTAGAATGTAACAGTCGAGACTTTTATGAGAAATATTTTGTTTTTATGTTATATAAATCAACAAAGGAATCTTTCACTACACACAACACTAGCTTGGCTTGCTTTACACGCAACAACAGCCTTCCTCCATAGCATGAGTCCTACGCAATACCGAGTTTCACTAAACAATGATATATTATAATATTAGCCGTTATGAATAGTACTAATTGAATTTTGAATTTTGAAACATTTTAATTCATCTTATACATTTTCTAGAATGATTTATGAAAACAAAATCGGTTTTTTTAGATAAAAGAAGTATTTTTCAAAAAATGCAGTTTTACCGCCTTTTGATGGCGCACCCACATTAAATCTAGTTTTTGACAAGTTTATAAGTTAAATTTTACAAAATAAAATTATTATTTAGAATCGGGATATAAAAAATTACTTTGGATAAATTTTTCATATTATTCTGATAACTTTCATATTTTAATGAATTGTAAAAACACGCTATATTTTAATTTAAAACAACTTTTTTCATCGCAATAAGTTATATGGTTAAATTATAATATTGAATTTTTTTAAAGTATAAATAGAATATATTTTTACCATTTAATATAATTTATGTCATTAGCATTAATTTTCCATTGAATTAATAGGTAAAAACATTTCAATCTTCGGTAATGTTTTAACTTTTAAAACATGTTTGCTTAACAAAGGGATTAATTTTAAATTAATTACTGCAACTTCTGTGTTTTGAATTTTGAAAAATGGATTCCATATTTGGAATCAGTGGGTCCAAATTATGTTAATAGGTTACTTTTATTTTTTTTGATATTATGAATAGTAACTACGGTAATTTGTTTTATTTACTACGGTTAAAGGTAAATAGGGTAATTCAAGGTTAAAAGAATATTATAATAATTCAAAATTACCTTGAAACTTGTCCTAACCTTATTGTATGAGTATTGGCAGACCATGGGCATCCTTGGGTCGATTTTGGGACCCCATCGAGCCACTTGGTAGTGAGAATGACATTTTGGATTAATTAATTTAATGTAAAGACAAAATTGACATTAACAAAAATCTTTTAGTAATTAATTTTGATAAGGGGTTATATAAATTATATATTATACTATAAATATTCATTAGAGAGTTAAAAATATTTCTTACATAATGATATTTTGTTTATAATTTTTAGACACCAAATAAATTAAATTATTTATGACACAATAATGATGAAGTATTTACCTCATTAATAAATGATTTAAATAAATAAGATTATAATGAATAAAATATTTTCCAAAACATGTCCAATTCTGATTGGATGATTTTATTTCGACCATGATTCATCTTATCTTTATGTTTAATTATTTTTGGACCTTTTGAAACTGAATATAAGTTTATAATAAAATAATATTTCCACACATTCCAAAGGTTCCCCTCTCCTCCCTTATAAAGGGGAACCTCTTCCATCTCTTCCTCACACAAATTTGAGCCTTCATTCTTGGCCAACCCCTGCGCATTTCACATCCCCACTTCCTTAAAAACCTACTAGAGGTACTGGTCTTCTCAAAAGACCAACTCTATTGCCTTAAGGGAACGTTTAAAGGAGGCACTTTGAGAAAGAGGAAATACCTTCTACCGTTTTCTTCAAGTTCCATTCTTCTTCTACTCCCTCTTATTTAGTTGTTTCATTATGAGGTAATAACATCAGTATCCATCATATACTGATATTTTATTATAAATAGGAAACAACCCTATTTCACCTCTTATCCATCCTATGGAAAACGAAATCACCGCGCATGCGTACGTACGGAATACCGTCTCCACGCCGTGGTGTAATCTGTTTTCCGCCACCACCTTACTTGGATGGGTATAATGGTGAAAATAAATAACTATATATGATTATTGTAATGTGATATTGATTCTGAAATAGTATACATACACTTCTATACAATTCCATGATCATGGGAACGATATCATCGCTTGTGCGTACGTACGGCCTACTGTCTCCACGATGTGATGTGACTCGTTCTATATGATATTCATTGAAAAATGATTATATAAATGCATTTAATGAATTAATATGATATATATTACACTAATACAATTCTTTAAATGATTTATCTATATCCTATAAAGAGGAATAAGAATTTATTCGACAAAACACGCATAAGAACAAAAAAGTCATAAACACCTGAATAACAAGTAGTAATGAAATATTACTAATAAGAAGCTAAGAATATGACCATATATTATATCATAACAATAATTATGATTCTGGAATAAGTCAATAACATTATTTAAATCATTATACCGGAGGTTCGGACACGTACAAAGCATATCGGACCTAATGTAAGGGAAAATATCACAATCTCATTTTTATCCGAGATTGTTTATACTTTGGTATTTACTGGGGGTATTTTATCATCCACATCCATGTTTCCTCAATATGTAATATTATTTCCATCCACCTAAAATTTTTGAAATCCAATTTTACCATTCTGTGAGTTTTTATTAAAAGACATGAAATGAATCTTTTGTCGTTTTTCTTACGTTATACTTTTTGACTTTTCCAACTAAAGTATGAGAAGAATGTTTTTTTAACTTATACGGCATGAATAGATTTTTAAAACATTATTTCCAAGAATATTCCTTTACATGTTTTCAAGTTTATTTTTAATCAACTTCTTTTTGTTTAGAATTGTATGACATGTTAAGAAAGGAAAAGTGTTTTTGAGGTATAAAGGATATTTTCCTCAAGAATGGAGTTCAAGTGTTTTATCAAAATTATTTTCCATCTAAGATAATATAGGGTTTTGTTTCTATCCCTATTATTGCATTGATTTGATTATGTTGTGATGGAATTATTTTTATGAATTCCTTTATTTTATATGAATTGTTTTATGATGTCACGATGTTTAAGAATCCCATTTTTATTACATGGGTTATGCAATGATGTATGATTTATGATTTTGTGGAACACATAAGAATGGTATCATTATGAGATGGGTGGGACCTATATCTCCCTCCAATGCTTTGGGTAAAGATTTTATATCTCATTAGATAGACATGGCTGGAACGGCAGGTTAAACCGGTTCAGTGAAACATGACTGAAACGAGAAGTGAACTCGGTTTAGAAATGGACTTTGTCCACTAAGATAGTCTTGGCTATGAGTCTTGAATAATAAGAAATGATTCTCTATGATTATGTGTCTATTCCACAAAGTTTCATGTTTTATGTTATGATTATTGGGATTACATTTCACTACCATGATTTATCCCATGTTATGAAATTATGATCTCTTTTGCAGTGTAAGATTTCCAAAATGTTATGTTCTTATAAATTTGATGTGATTGATATTTCTTTTTTTACCCTTACAGAGCATTTGAGCTCAACCTTTTGTATTTTTTTCTTTCCCCGGGTCAGGAAGAAGGTTATTAAGTAAGATATGCCAAAAAGGGACTACAGATATGATGAAATAAGTGAGAGACAGTGTAGATGCTTTATGAACCAGTTGTTTACGTTTCCCAGTTTCTAAAGACACTATACCTATACGGTCCTTTCATGGTTTTGTTATATGTTGTAATAAGTATGATTCACTTTTGAAGTATTAACCAAGTATGTAAATTATGGGTCATTATAAAAGTAGTGATTGAATTACAATAACTATGGTCAATTATTAATGAATATATTAGGAAATTTTAGGAAAACGTTACAATATCTATAAGGTAATCATCACATTTTACCATTGACCCTAAAAATGATCTATTTAATTTTATATTAATATTATTTCATTGAATGGAATTAAAAAAACAAACTATTTAGCTATAAGGATATAAGTTTATATTATATCATGTTTGTAATGGGGAGTAGAGACTCATATTTTTCCAAGATTTTGGAATTAACATCTAAACAATTTAGTATTAATTAAATTTTAATACTAAAACCTAGGGAGGAATGAATATTAATCTTCCCCTAAGTTAAAAATGAAAAAAATCATGGAGGAAATTTCTATATGGGAATGATTAAAATAATCATGTTTGAAAATATTTCAATATATAAATTTAATATAGAAGATACATTAATTGGATTATCATTGAGGATGAAGATAATAAAGATAAAACTAATGCACAACATGTAATCAAATTCTATAATGTGAATAATTATGGAATGTTTTCCCACTAATTAACAAATTCAAGTGTAAATGATTTTAATATGAAACTTAAACATACTATTATGAAGGAAAAAAATTAAATCATATAAAATTAGAACTAGAAAAGTGGGAAAATCAATGAAATGTTGAATGGTACACCAATCATTGAATCAATAACTAGAAATGTGTTATTTGATTCAAGTTCAACAAACCTTTTTATATACGTGGGATTTACTAAGGGTATCTTAACCCCAAATCAATGAATAAATTTTGACCAATTTATGAAAAATCATAATGGTATAATATTTGAACATCATGTATGTAAATCATATATAATATAATTTTATGGCAATGCATTTATTATAAGACTTATTATTATCTATACATTTTTATTTGATGTGATATTGGCCATGGATTTGTTCTCTGTATATATATCCTATTTCAATTTATAGGGAATTGTAAATGACTTTAACACCGTGAAGATATTTATGATTGTCTATCTGTGGATGGGTGAATATATATTTCTTAATTATTTTATATCCACTATATGGATCCTAATAACAACACATGAAGTGTAATCTTGAAAAAACAATTGTTGGGATTAAACTAAAAATTGAAGATATACCATATATAAATAATTGTGATCGTGATATATTATAAAATACTAGAATTTGGGAGAAATATGTGCTACGAGATATTTAGAAAATCATATTCTACGAGGCTAATGAGGTGTAATTGGAACTTCTTCCATAGAAACAAGTGATTGGTAATGTACATGAATAAATGGCTTCTTGATATTTAGAAAATTTATAATAATTTGGAATACTCTTTCAATTTAACTAGATAATTCACTTTTATCTTCTTTAAAATGGTTCAAAACATGATTTGTCTCCTTAACCTATATTATTGTTTTTGGAAAGCCTGATTCACAGGATATATCCTCAATTTTTCAATGAATTATTTGAAATTGGCATCCATTTCATTCTTGTAATAAAACATAGTGAGATAAAACATGATATAATTAGTTATAGTTTCTCGATCCGATTTCATTTTATGGGAACAGATGGTAATAAAATTGAAAAAATGACCTGAATTATACGGAATTATACTCAAGCTCTCTTGGGGATGATCAATGACACTTTTGGACACATTGGATGAAGAAGCTCTTAGTATATCTCTGACAACTGTTCTAAAATGATCAATATAAAATACGATAGGAGGAGGTGTTGTAGCAACAAAAGTATCTGAACACGTGTCTGCAACAAATTTTAGGATTCCATTCTTGTAATCTTAAAAATTAGAACTCATTTCTTTAATCAATGACTTTAGGGATTCAAGTTCACCAGTTATCTACTTATTATCAATCGCTATCTCATAAATGTGATGCATCATATTGGTTATGATATATTCAATAACCAATATGAAAATGTATCATGTGTTTCTATCGCAGATGAAATTCTATTAATGAGGTCAGTTATATAACATCAAATAATGATCAGACATCAATATTTTTCCAAAGTCATCCAAGTCTCCTTTAATGACTATATCAACTAGAATAGAAAAAGTGAACAAGTTGGTTTAGGTGTATGAATACCAATATAAGAGAATGTTTCTAATATCCCAGCAAAATATACTTGAGCTATCAAGGATCCCTTAGGATCAACTTTAATTCAAACCTCAAGTCCACCATTCTTTGGTGGACTCCTTCCAACATTGGAGTAATTTATCCATTCTCCAATAATGGTAATAATCCAAATCTCATTCAAATCATCAACTACACGAGATGTTGTAGGAGGTACCAATATTTTTATTAAAACAACTGCTATCTCAAAATTTCTGAGAATATCTAAACTCTTTACATCTACAAACCATATAATAGGTACAATGATATATTAAATTTTTTATCATATGAGCTCTGAGGAATACAATTGGAAGACTTGGTTATTGACTGTGTACTAATAGTTAGGGAATCTAGATTCTAAATATCCTTTTTTAGAAACAAAATTAGTGGATCCACCTTCCACATTCCCATCCACATGAGACATATGATCATTTAAAACAATTAATAGATCATTACCTAATTCTTCCTTAATAAGCTCAGTTTTCTCTTGTCTAGTTACATATGATTATACTTTATCTATATCCCCCATTTTCGCAGCAATAGTAGAATTAGATATCAGCTAACCTGTGAAAATAGAACTGGACTTGAAATTATAAATAGCTATAGATTTATAAAAAAATTCAACAGATAGTAATTTCTCCACTCAACAAGTGCATAATTATGCTCTAGAGGCATCTCTACTTCTTTTCATTTTAATTTAGCCACTATAAACATTAGGGTCAGAATCATCTATATAATCACTTTTACCATCATTAATATCCCTTTAATTACCATTTTCATAATCACCATTTTCATTTTAATCTTCCACTTCATCATCAGTATCATCATCTTCATCACCACCACCACCACCATCATCATCATCATCATCATCCTCATCATCCTTTCATTAGATTTGGAACTCATATACTACACCTCTCCAAAGACCTTTACCTCCTCTTCATCAATTTGAACCATTTTTTAGAAACGTCCAATGTGGAATAAGAGCTCTGAAAGTAAAGGTAGATACATTGAAAGACAATTTGAGTCACTCCCCTTGTAAATAAATTGTTCCTTTTTATCTTATTTATCTGAATAGTATTTTTTTCCTCATAACTATATTCAAAAACATCATCAGGCTCCAATTATCGATCAACTTCATCCCTCAGTATGGTTGGATGAAAAACCAGATTATACTTTGTAAATAACTTCTCATAATCTCCAACCCACTATTTATTCTAGGGTTTCTAACTAATAAAAATTATTGAACAAGTAATCCTTTCAAGACAACAACCATGATAGTCTATACTAGACACCACATCCTCACCTACTAGGCCTTTGTACTTCATCATGGGAGAAATTGTTTTTTGGTATATCAAGGAATTAGATCATGATAATTGATTGTTCATCTCAGATGCACCAGGAGATATCTACAAAGATTGATCTTGTGACCTTTTATAATAAGATATAGATGGAAAATATATTTATACATTAATTTTTTGAAAATCAACAATTCTTGAAAAAAACATGTGCTGGAATAATTTAACGTGAGGCATATATTATACATCCATATTTGAGGTATCAAAACATCTAGTTTTATTTTTATGGTTAGAACAACAAGATAATACTCGTATATAAAACAACATAATATATTCTAGAATGATTCAAATATATTCATCACAAATTCTATCATAAGGAAAACCTATTAATTTACCACCTTTATCTTATGAATAACTAGATACATGTCCTTTAACATTATTTCTTATTAAATATACACTATATTCATAAAATGAAAACTCTACATGCAGATTGAACACATCAACCATCTAAGTGTATAAATGTGTTTTTTATAAAAAACACTACAACCACCATTGATTATAGAGTATATTAAGTAATAGAGACTTACTAGATAAAATAAACTTTGATTCAAATTCCTTTTCCAGTATAATAATTGAAGAGGCAAGCATAGGATTAACTAGTGAAACTTGAGAAGGTGCACATGACCCTTTATTATACTTCTTATAATATAAACACTTATAAGGTGAATACATGAAAGTTCACCCATTTTTTGGAAATCAAATTAGTTTGGAAAATATGGTCGATGATAAAGAGATGTCTTAAAGTGCGGAAGTCAAAGTGTTAGATGAGGCTCAAGAGAGAAAGATAAGGAATATCACATGTGGCTCAATGTATATTGGAAATAGACATTATTATATTTTGATATAATTTATGATTTTATATATTCTATAATCTAAATAATACTTGAAATTGAATTAAAAATTCAGTAAAAACATAGAATATGTATTCAAAAAATAAATTAAAATGGGAAATAAACAGACAAATCAAAATATCTAAAAATAGAAATATTTGAAAATAAATGAGAACAAAAAACGTGATATAGAAAAGGATGAACAAGCTAATATCATGATAAGCCAACAACATGATAACAAAATGTCATGACCATCAAATGACATGACAATCCCATAGTATGCAATGACAATGAATTCATAATCACAATGATATGTCAATCAGAATGATATGCCACTGAAAATTATACTTTATAAAATATTTTTCATTCTCAATTCAGGTTTGATATGATTTATTCTCTTAGAATGCAATGACATATTTAATATATCAGCTAACAATTATTCTATGTTAATAAATGCAAGGGTGAAAGCTCCATTTTCAAAATGGTATCTCAAGAAGTGATTTCTTATGTCAATATGTTTAGTTCTAGAATGTGAAAAAGGATTATGAGATTTATTAATTACACGTTTATTATCACAATATATGGAGACATGAAGAAATTGAAATCCATATTCTAGTAGAGTGTGTTTCATCTATAAATTTTTATCACGGGAACTACCTACATCTATGTACTCTGATTCAGCAGTAAACAATGAAACATAATTATGCTTCTTACTACAACATAAAACTAGAGACATGCCTAAAAGTGAAAAAATTTAGAGTGTTTTTCCATAAAACTTTCATCCTCCAAAATCATCATCAAATTAACTTACTAAATAAAATTATTGTCATCTATGGTAGAATAATACTATGTTGGAGGTATAAATGAGTAATTAAAAAAAAACAACCACAAGGTTTGAATATTTTGGGTTTTCATGAAAATTAGAAGAAATAAAAATAGTAAACATAATATATGGTCACCTAGAAGTCAATTACATAAGAGTAGCTATCATACCTATCTAACTGGTTTTACCAATGGTTTTCCCAGATCCATTAAGAACCAATTTATAGGTCCTACTCATAGGAGTGTGAATAATCTTAGTGTTATCCAAGTGAAAATATTTTAATTTTTTTGTATATTTACGTTGATTTAAAATAATTCCTCCTTTTTTTAGAAAAATATGAAATCCAGGAATGGATTTTAGTTCACCCATTAAACTCTTTCAAATTTAATTTTCATCCTTTTTGTAAATTTAGTATATAAATAATTTCTTTAAGATCCAAATATAATATCATAAACACATATTTGTACTACAAATGTATCTTTTTAATTTTTTTATGAAATTGGTAGGATAATTTATTCCCTTTGCATCTACATTTGAAATAAGAACATTGTTGAGCCTATCATAAAAATTTCTATGAGATTTTTTTAAACCATATAAAGCATTGGTTAATTTAAAAACATGATTTGGAAAATGAGGGTTCTGAAAACCATGGGTTATTCAACAGAAACATCATGAACTATAAAGCCATTGAAGAATGAACCTTTGACATCAATTTGATAAAACTTTATTTCTAGAAGAGATTCATAAGCAAGTAGGATTATTAATACTTTAATTGTGGACATAGGTGAAAAGGCTTCCCGATAGTGAATTAATTCTTCTAGACTATATAATTGGGGAAAAAGTCCAAACTTATTTCTAAATATAGTGCATGAATCATCAACTTCATTCGAAAACACAAATTTTGTTAAAATTGACATGGCGTCCTTAGGTCTATATACACGTTCACACACATTGATTCAATCAAAATGATTTAATTAATCTATCAAATATATTACCTATAATTATTCATTAATAGGATCACATATGTTATTATGTTGAAATTGAGACATGATAGGTTGATGTTCAACATGATTTATAACAATATCTATTGTTAGTGTTAAACTATTTAGATCATCTACAACTATATAAATAGGCTTAACGTTATTGGTTCTAGAAGCTCTAGAGAAATAGGGACTAGTCACATATGGATTTATAGGGTTAGGTTCTATTATTTTATAAAATTCTCTAGACATAGAATACATGGAAATTTATGAAAAGGATTCACTTTTGTGATATAGAATGTATAACCAATTATTAGTAGATTTGTAATATAATATATCTTGAATATATTTTTTCCCATTTAGACTTGAAAATATTGATGGTTCTAAAAATACAATTGAACAAACTCAAGGGATTGAGAAGTTGAATCCTCTTTCTTTAATTTAGAATAAAATTTATATTGTTTCCCTTTTTGATAGGGGTGAGGGAATTTGTCAGCTGGGAACTCAATTTTATGTATATAC
The DNA here is from genome assembly GCA_963277665.1 of Viscum album. Classification (NCBI taxonomy): domain Eukaryota; kingdom Viridiplantae; phylum Streptophyta; class Magnoliopsida; order Santalales; family Viscaceae; genus Viscum; species Viscum album. Next base: position 362,385,037 of record OY728125.1, read on the forward strand.
CTAACTATACCATTCCTGTTCAGCTTCCTATGTTAGTGAATGTTGAAATGGAATATTCTCCTATGCCAAATCCATGAATATTTCTTAATGGAACTTAAGGATGAAACACATCGAGATGTTAATGAATTTAAATCTACAACATAAACATTTTCATATGTCACTGATATGAAAACTAAAAATTTTTTAGAATAAAAACCATTTCATAAAAAATTCTCTAACAAAACTTATAAAAACATATTCACACAACTAAAAAATAATTAGAAGATTAATCGTTAATCCAATGATATATAAAACATTATAAATTAAACCTTATTTTTTGTTACCAGTCTGGTGAAGGCTGATAACTATTCCCGTATCATTATCACTAATAGTGACGTGTAAACTATAAAACCCTATGAATCTCATTAATAATAAGGAATATACAGTCATATTCTTTTATTAAACCCTTTCCAAGAACTATAGACTTATACTGGTGGTCTTCAATCATTTTTCATAAAAAACATTTAAACATGATGTTATTTTGGAACCCAATAGTGTTTGGGTCTAGAAATATTAGCAATAGATGATTTGGGAACCCATATTTTTATAATAGGGCTCCTATAAATAGATTTCATAATTTTCCAAATAAAAACTTTATTAGGTACTTTTCAAAAATGATTAGCAGAAAAACATTTATGTCTAGATTTAGGATTTAAAGTACTTTTAGATATTCTCATCTCTCAATGATAATGTTATATTCCAGTAACATTATTTGGTGAAACATTCTTTCAGAAAATTTATATGAGTGTCACTATATAATTTCTAAAATTTTAAAGATCTTTCTCAATTTCTAATTTTAAAATTTCAGTTCATTGTTTTCTTTGATCAACTGAGAAATTTTTTATTTTTCTATAAATAGTTCATATTTTATATATTCAGTTACAAAATTCAATATTTTCAAAACATTTTTTTGTCCAAAAACTAATTAAAAATGAATTATTACATGTTATAATATTCATATAATTATTCATTTGAAATATTATCATCATCATGTTGTTCATTTTCAGAATCATCATAATTATGCACAGGTGGAACAATAGGTAAATCAAGTACCTCACTATCTTTAGTCATGAAACACATATTAGACCTGTCTTTATTTTAATTTGGTGATGCATCAAAGTCACATGATATATCCTCTAAATCACTCCATTTTTTCATAATGGCCTTTTTTGTATCTTCTATCATTTTCCCCGTTTTTCATTTTATAATAAATCTTTAGGCAATAATATTTTATGGTCCTTTCCTTTTACGTTCATAGTTGAAAACATCCTTTGGATCATCATCCTTATTCCAATAATTCTGGTAATTTCCTATCTTACCATACTCTGTATTATATTTTATTTTATGAAAAATAATTTATTCCTACAGAACATCATAAATCTTCAATCTGTGTGAGCCATCTCCTCATCACTATCATAAGTTGATTCACTATCACTAGAATAAGTAGCTAGTACTTTCTCTTTTTCGTTGTCTTTTTGTTATCTAGGGTATTAGTCTTAAAAGATAATGAATTTATTTTAGTCTCCCCATATTCTAAATAGATAACCATTAATTCCTCTTCATACATCATAATCATTCCTATCAACACGGTAACACCCCCAAGCTTCCAATGTATATTTCCCATTGAATAATATAACAACTTCTATTGCACGCAACTTTATTTCAAATGCACCACAACCAATCAAACTATCTGTTATTTATAGTAATACCGACTTTTTGAATTTTTTAAAATTTTATATTTCAAAATGAAATTCATTTTTGGTTTCTTAATATTGAAAATAGTTTAGAGTTAATTTTTGGTATTTTTCTCAAAACATTCAATTTTTAATGAATATTGAAAAAACACTGCGTTATTGGTTAAAAATGAATTTTTACATAAATAATAAATTATTTTAGTTTAATTTATTTTAGGTCAAAATAGATACATAATACCTATATATGATCAATGTAATTCATTGGAGTCATTTTATAATATGTTTAGATATATAAAATTTTATCGACCTTTTTACCGACTTTTACCCACCTCCTAGGAGCATTTGCAAATTTGAATAAAACATAATTTTACCACTTCTGTGAGTTGAATTTAAAAAATATTAGAGGAATAGTTAATATTAGTATGTAAAATGTGGTTTAATAAGATGAAAATAATTTTTGGTTAATAGTATCTTTTGACTTTTATTAACCATAGTTAAATGTAAATAAGGTAATTAAGGGTATATATGATATCATAATAATCATAACACACGTACTAATTATATTTTATAAGTATAATTCTTCCCAAAACAACCTTAGGAATAAAATATGATCCTCTTGGGTCCACTTGTATTATATGAGGACATTTATTATTATTTTATTTAAAGAAGAGATAAAAGAGTTAAATTCCATGTTTAATAACAAACTCATTTTTAATATAGGGTAAAAAAATATAAATTCTACTATAAATATTCATTAGAAAGATAAAAAAATTTCTGACATAATGGTAATTTATTTATAATTTTTAGACATTATATAACTCAATTTATTTATGACACAATGATGATGTCGTAATTACCTTATTAATGAAATATAAAAATAATTAATATTATCAATATCCAAATAAATGTATATTGTGACTTATGAGAATTACACTAATTTTATAGATTAATATGACATGTTAGGGTTTGTTAAATAAATATTATTCTAATTGATAAACTTTTTTGGATTTCAAAAAATTAAAAAATTAATAGTGTCAAAATTGACATAACTGAGTTTTAAAAACAAATATTATATTATTAATTGATATAATATTACCAAAAATATGAGGTTCGGAAAAAGGACTTCGATAAGGTTATATATGTTAATAATGAAGCACATGGTGTTTTCTTGGAATGTTATAGTATGTTTATTAACCATATAATATAAAATTACAAAGAGACAATGTAAATGAAAAACTATTTAACTAAGAGTTAAATCTAAATGATAAGGTTAATATGATGACCTAAAACTATCTAAAACCTATTGTATGAGAGGGTTTAGAACCATAACCACCTTATACTTTAAATAATTCATATTTTATCCATTAAACCCCATATTGTATTTTATTATAAAATAATATTTCATGCTTTTCCTAAAGTGACCCTCACCTCTCTTATAAAAGGGACCTTACCCTTCTCTTAATTTTACACATCCAAAACCTTTTGTCTCTGCCAAAACCTGAAAACATATCCTCTCAAAATTACTCCCTTAATCGTAGAGGCCATACTTTGGTCAGAAAGACAACCTATGGATCCCTTTTGATAAAATCAAAAGCAAGAACCCGAAGAAGAGGTAAATATTTCATTACTTTTTTCAAGTTATTTTCTTCTTCCACTTCCTCTTTGTGTGTTGTTTCCATTGTAAAATAAATAATCCAGTATCTTTTACATACTATGATGTTATTATAAAAATTATACAACCATATTCATTATTCTATCTATCCTATAAATGACAGAATCACCATACGTGCATACGTACAGATTACTATCTCCACGTAATGGTGTAGTTTGCTATTAACACACTTCAAAATTTGGATGGGTATAATAATGAGTATAACTGATTTAAATAATAAATAAAATATGTTAATGATTCTTTATATATTATATAACATCCAATTACATACTATTTCTCCATCAATATAATGATATTGCCGCTCGTGTGTACGTACGGATTACAATCTCCATGAATGCGATGCGATTCATTCTCCATCATAATAAGTCAAGAATAATTTAAATTTTATGATTAAAAATAATATTTATGAACACAATATCATTATGTATATGAATCAAATACATCCTATCCATAACAAACAAGCCTTACATAACCAAGCATTTAAAGGAAAACGAATCAATTAACACTCGAAACGATGATACTACTAAAATATTATTAACAAAGAAATATTATAAGATCATACATGATATCATATTTATGTATATTGTTATTTTATAATTTAATAAAAAAAATTAACTAATGTACATGTGGTTAACATACCATCTTCTACGGAAAATTACAAGGTAATGGGTAATTTCACAATCTCTTTAATATCCGAGGTTGTTTTTATGTAAGTATCTATTGTGACCTCTTTATCATCCAAAACCACGTTTTCTAAAAAATGTATTTTAAACCATTTTTATCATTTTATAGAATATAGGTTAAATTCATTTATACCGTTATTTGTCCTTATATGTTTTTAAATGTATTTTTCCATTATTTTTCAAACAAGGTACTTTATGACCTTTTCGAAAACATTAAGGTAGGAATGTTTTTTTAACTTATATGGAGGGTGAAGATATTTTCGGCTGTTATAACATCTTAAAAGCTTCACATTAAAGATTATAAGAATATTTTTTCAAAATAAATGTTTTCTTTTATAATTACATGACTTATAAATAATTTCATAATTATAAGAGATATTTCTCTAAATTTTTTTTGATTTCATCCATGTAAACATTGTTTGATAGATTTTAAGCTTGTTTGAAGTTGATTTATTATGATACAAATATTCCATATTGTATTGAAGGTTTTGTGATTTGTTTTATTGTATATGTCTTATTTTTATACCATTCATGGTTTATGGATAATGATTTAAAATTTCATATGCTAGTTTTAATATTAATTTTTATGTTACGTTTAAAGCCTTTTATATGAGGAATTAATTGGACTTAGTAAGTGATGGTTGGAGCCCTATATAGCTTTTAAAAGCATTGGTAGGTCTCATGAGACAAACTAGGGTCTTGGCACAAGGCCTTGACACAATCATAATTACAGTCTTGGAACTAGGACTTGACTATGTGGTTATGAAGTCTGGCATTATGCATTCCATCATTATGAAAGTTTTTATTGATATTGCATGTGATTATTCAACTAGATTAATATCCATGATAATAAGTAAATGGAATTATTTGATTTTATCTTTTCCATATTATTCTGATGTTTATGTTTAATAGGATTTCATTAGTCTAGTACATTGCCTTAAATGTTTAGGCTTATTTATGAATGTTTCCACTATATTGTTATCCTAACTGAGCATCTGAGCTCCCCCCTTTCTGTGTTTTATTTTCCCCAGGACGTGAATAAGTATTTTATGGTTGACCTGCAGGGATGGCATAATGATATATGTTCATTAAAAAGGGGATAAAATGTTGTTTATGTTTTTATTTCATGATGTAATGTAAAACTTATTAATGTATTTAGTACTTCCAAGCCTACTAAACTAATAGGTCTTTTGGGACATGATTCATTTTATCATTCCAATGTTATATAACAATGCACCAACTTTGGGAAACTGGGGTCATGGAAATACAGTTGGTATCAAAATAAGTTTAGTAAAAACCTTAGAAGCTAGATTTAGAAAAACTCTAATTAGAGATCATTATCCTAAAATAGACTTGGAGGATTATTATAGAAGAACTTTCTAGAATTTTGGTACTTTAGAGATTTTGTGAGTTTTACAATAAATACATCCCTGTATGGTTATGATCAGGTAGAGGCGGCTCTAGCATAGATATAACTAGGGGTAAAATCTGAAAACACCAATTTGATCATGACTCGAACGAGAACTAGTGAACGACAACAGGCCTTGCTGCACTAATGGTTATGAAAATCATGTGGAGTATTCTTAGGATAATTCTCATTTTATTTACAAACCATTATGATAGTATTATGAGTATATACATCCTCAAAGAAAATAGTTTTATGATTATGGACTATATCTATAATCTGTTCAATTTTTTTTAACTGTATTACATTTTTGGAATTATGTATTGAGATTCATAAAATAATATAGTTCATGTCATTGTTTAGAAATGGTTCCTAGTGGAATGAATAGAAACCATATCAATGCTTGTAATCCATATAGAGATTTCCCTCCTAATCAAGATAATTATAGTGGAGCTGGTGAATCAATTGGTGTTGATCAGCTTATCACCATACTGGGACAACTCACCCAGGTTATAAATAATAAGCTTACCAGTATGGAGCACCCTAATCCAAAACGTGAAGGATCAATTTTAGACCGCTTCATGAGGAAACTACCACCAAAATTAAATGGGATTCCAAATCCATTTGTAGCTGAGAAATCGATAAATTCCTTAGAGAAAATATTTCATGCTTTGGGGAGCAGCGAAAGAGAAAAAAATATCATGGACGTTTATCGCCTAACAAGAGATATAGATCAATGGTGTTCATTGATTTAATACCCAACGGAATAGGATGAAGTATCAAATATGTAATGAAGGGAGTTTAGAGAACTTTTACTAGAATAATAATTTCCTCATGACCTCAAACGGATACGGAAAGGCAATTTCCGAGTCTGAGAAAAAAGGAGGATGATAATGTCGCAAAATATGAGACTAACTTTACAAGGTTAGCAAGGCATGCATAAGATTGTATACGTAACCCAAGGAGTATGATTTTTCGATTCATTGATGAGTTAAAATCATTTCTCTTTCTAGAATTATTCTCACAATCCTTATCAAAATAAGAATATATTGTCTAATGCGCTATCAGGACAAAAAATTAATTCTCTATGTCTTATGAAATTAAAGCAAAGAAAGAGAAAAAGAGACCTACTGAACACTCTAGAAATTTAAATAAGGGGAAGAAGAGAAAATTTGAATATCCATCCTGTGATAACTGTAGGAAGAAACACCCTGGTACTTGCCTGAAGGGAATGTGAGACTGTTACAAGTGTAGTGAAAAAGGACACTATGATCCTGATTGCAAGGGGAATAAAGAGGATGTTGAATGCTATAATTGTAGAGAAAAGGGGAATTATGCAAATGAATTTCTTAAGAACCAAGGTAACTTACCTTATAAAAGGTAAAGGGAGTAAGTCCAATAATATTCGATCACTACTGCTGAGTTTGAAGCACCAAAAGATGTCATGGTAGGTAATTTAATGGTTTCCTCAAGTTTAGCCAATTCTTTATTTTACTTTGGATCATCACATTTTTCATATCTTCCCAGATTGCTAAAAAAATTAAATATTTTCAATTTTACTTAACATGGGAGTTGTCAATCCAAACACATAAGGGAAGTATCATCACAAGAAATTTTTGTGAATCAGTTCCCATTAGGGAATATAAATGTTTTTTATCTGCTGATCTCATCGTCGTACCCATGATTGAATTTGATATAATCCTCGAAATGGATTGGCTATCATACCATGATGTTAAAATTTATTATAAGTAGATAGAGGTTACAATTCTTGATGATGACAAGGAGCACCATATATTTAGATCACAAATGTCTCCACCTAATTCTTATCTAGATCCACCCCTTGTAGCTCATCAAAATTCAATTATTGCGGAATAAGAGAATCAAATAACTATGGGTGTGGAAAATAATGTTTGAATATAGGACATAACTATTGTGCAAGAATAAGTTGATGTGTTTCTATATAATTTACCTAGACATTCTCCAGAATGAGAAATTGAGTTTTCCATTGACATAATTCTTAGTTCAAGGCCCATATCAAAGACCCCTTATATAATGGACACAATGGAATTAGTGGAACTAAATAAACAACCAGAGGAATTGAGTAATGAGGGATTTATTCACCCTAGTGTTTCTCCATGGGGAGCCCCTGCCCTTTTATTAAGAAGAAAGATGGATCTATGAGGTTGTGCATTGACTATAGGGATATCAATGCTATAAAAATAAAGAAGAAGTATCTTCTACATCGTATTAATGATTTATTCGACCAACTTAATGGATCTAAATATTTTTCAAAGACTAAAAATTGATCTGGATATCATCAGTTGTGTGTAAAGAAGGAAGACATTCATAAAATATCATTTAGAACCAGGTACGAGCATTATGAGTTTACAGTAATTCCTTTTTTATGGACTAATTCACCCTATGTCTTCATGGATCTAATGAATAGAGATTTCAAAGAATATCTTGATGACTTTTTAGTGATATTTATTGATGATATCTTAGTATACTCTAAAATCTATGATGATCTTGAAAATCACTTGTGCATTATCCAATAGACTCTTTGAAGAAATGAATTATATGGGAAATTTAACGAGTGTGAATTATGGCTTCAAGAGATTTCTTTTCTTGGCCATATTTTCTCTAAGGATGGAATATCGTTTGATCCTTCAAAGACCAAGGCAATCCAGGAATGGCCAGTACCAATGAGTATAACTGAGGTCCTTATTTTTATTGGTTTACCAGGTTATTATTGGCATTTTGTCCAAAAATTTTCCCAATTGGAAAACCCATTAACCATGATCACCTGAAAAGGGGTTACATTTGTTTGAAAAAATAGTGTGAAGAATGTTTTAAAGAATTGAAGAGAATATTAGTCAATGCTCCTATATTGACTCTACCATCATGGAACAATGGGTTTGTTATTTATAGTGTTACTTCAATGAAAGGACATGGTTGTGTCCTTATGCAGAATGATAGAGTTATTTCGTATGCATCATGAATAGTAAAATTTCATAAGAAAAATGATCCTACTCATTATCGTGAGTTAGCAGCTGTAATCTTTTCATTAATGATATGGAGTCACTATCTATATGGTGAAAATGGGATATTTATACTGATCAAAAGAGTTGGAAATATATTTTCTCACTAAAAGAACTCAACATGAGGAAAATGAGATGGCTAGAACTACTCAAGGATTATGATGGCACAATACACTACCACCCGGGGAAGGAAAATAAGGTGGTAGATGCTTTGAGTAGAAATGATCATGGAGTTTTGGACAAGATGAGTGTTGAAAGGGATCATATTTTGGGATGCCTTTACGGTGGTTCCCTTCATGTGTTTGGATCTGGTTTATGGAGTACCTTTACCATTAGACCCTCTTGGTTGGGTCCTTGGGTTCAATCTTTGGATTAGTTACTCCCCATTAAGGGTTAGTGCACAACTGAAGTGCAACCCGGATTGTTTCGTTGTTTTTAGACCCTGCAGTTGATCAATATAAGGAATATTTTTCATGAGCTTTTTAGATTTAGTCAACACCATTTCCTTTCTTGGTTTGGTGTATCCTCTTATTGTGGGAGATTGATCATGGAATGTTGAAAGAGACCTTAGCTTCTTAGGTTTCCTGATTTTCTGATGGTGGAAGTGGTTTGGGGTTGTTAGCATGGATGAGTATCTAGATGGTGTCTTATAGGTCCTCTCAGTCCATCGTAGTCTTTTAGAAGAAGGATTTCATGTTAAACTACCAGTGTGGGAAATCTGTTCATGAGAGGATATTGTGGCCACTTGTTAGAATTGTGTGTTTGTTTGGGATTTTGTATAATGTCCCTCTCCATGCATTGTTTATATCAGTTGAAATGGTCATGTTCAGTGTTTCCTTGTGATGTCATGTGCTTTATTGACGTAATGTTGAAATTAGTGCAATCGTCTAAGAGTATATGTTATGTAGGGAGAATGTATCCCTTTGAAAAACTTCCAAATCTTTCATTTTAGAGGAAGGTGAGTATATGTGTTCTTTAATTCTATTATTTCTCACCCAAAGAAATATGGTGTGATGTGTGTGCATATTTTAAGCCATTGTTTCAGTGAAATATCATGTTAGGGTAATGTGAGTTTGGAATGTGTTATGTCTTGGAATACTTATCAGGGATTTCAATGTAGTTGTTGGTGGCTCCAAAAGAAGAATTCTAATTTAGGGGGTTTCTAAAGACTAACTGTGAGGCCGAAGATGCCTCAATCATTTGAGCTCCAGACATAGGTCTCGGAGAGAAGCTGGCTCTTAGTCAGGGGAAATACCGGGGTCATTTAAACCCTTGTACAAAGGCATATAATCAGTATAAAAGATAGGAAGTGTTTAAACCTCTGGTGTCATCATATTTCTTCTTTAGTTCCCATTCAGTGGAAATAGGTGGATGACCTTGTACCCATGTCATCTCCTAAGGTCGTTCCCTCCCCATTTGGCTTCCATTGAGTCATTAGAGAATGATTCAAAATTTGGATAGACATTCTAAGGACATAGTTTGTGCACAATTAGTAGTGACAATGTGCCAGGTAGCCATGCAGAAAAGAATGATCTTCACAATTAGTGAAAGGTTTCTCAAACTGTGCAGACTAACCCTACACCCTTCCCAAATCATTAATTTTTTTGTCTTTCTATGTAGGCTCATACTGGACAGTTAAGATTTTTGGTTGTTATGGTGGGGAGACCCAATATGATTCTCATGTACGATCCTTCATAAACGTTGAATGGAATTCTAACCTTTTTACTAGGGAGTCCATTCAGGCCTCCCCCTGTTAGTGTCCTGATTCGGTCTTGGAAAAATATAAGCTGTCTCTTATGGTGGGGAACCTATTTGTGTCCCCCCGTACCAATAGCTCAGATTTATCCATGGTCATGGATTGGAGGTAAGTAGTCTCCTTCGGAACTATCTAGCTACCAACATCTTCCTTGAGTAAACATTGGGATTAGAGAGAAATCAATAGTTAAGTTTAAGTAAGGCAAGTGTAACCTTGTTTGAAGTTATTATTCATTTCGGTGAATTTCTTGAGTCCTGTTCGGATAGTGTTTGAGGAGTTTTCTTTCTAGAAAAAGTATGAATGTGATTGGTCATTTTAGGACAGTGGTGTATGTTTTGGTTGTGAGAGTAATCCTTCTTTAATTAATCGCTGGAGGTGTTTTGGACTTTGCGGGTGAAACCAGGAAAGGGAGTACCTTTTGGTTTCTCAGTTGGGCTTGGTTGTTGCTTGGACCATGATGTGACTTTCTGGGTGGAAAGTTTTAATGGTGCGGAGAATTGTCACATACAATATTTATTTTAATGTTATTTTAAATTTATTTTCCATTCATGCTTTTTTTGGGGGGTTTCTCAAGATTTTATGGTGGAATGAGTGAGTTTTCATGAATTGGGCCAAACCGTGAGCCCAGTTCCCGATTTAAAAATAAATTTTTTTTCTTTTATAAATCATTCATTATTCATAATTTTCCATTCATTCCAATTCCTACTTGTCATCCCCTGGCCTATGAACACCAAAAAAATTAATTTAGATAATTTAGAATTCTATAATCATGGGGGATTTCAGTTTTCATTTAAGGAATTGGGTCTGCACGAAAGCCCATTTCCCACATTAAAAATAATTTTTAATTATTTAATAACACATTCAATTTTTATATTTTTTCAGTGATTACAACTCAAACCTGAGCCCACTTACATAAGGCGCGTCCCCAGTCTCTCCTCCTCCAATTTAGGGCTCACTCGAATCATGAAATTGGGAAAACATCTCTAGATTTCACATATCGCCCAGATCTGAAGAGGTAAATTGATCCTTTCATAACTCCTTCTATTTTCACTATTTTCTTCCATTCCAGTTCCTACATGATCTCCTCATCCTATTTCAAAACTCACTAAAATTTTTAGCTATTTCAAATTCCATATTCTGTTTGATTTTGGGTCGTTTTTTTTTTCAAGATTGTTTTGGGTAAGTGTTTCTCTCTTCAATTCCTTCTCTCTACTTAGGGTTTCCTCCCTCTTTCATAAATTTATAGAGAGTCTAGAAGTAAGAGTTCATACCTAGGGTTTGATTTGGGGTATTTTTGGTGAAATATTATGGTTTAGGGTTTGTTTTCACTTCCTTGTGGTGTGGTGGAGGTGTGGTTGAGGTTTCGCACAAAGTTTCAAGGGTCTCTTCAGAAATCCCTGGATACTGAACTTCGTTTTAGCACTGTTTACTACCTTAAAATTGATGGAAAACCAGAGTGGACTATTCAAACCTTATAAGACATGTTGAGATGTTTCTCAATTGAATTTCATGGTATGTGAGATCAATATTTATCTTTGGTAGAGTTTTCTTATCACAATAGCATCCATTCAAATATTCAGATGGCACTGTATGACGCATTATATGGAAGGAGATGTCGCACACCAACTTGTTGGGATGATGTTGGTGAAATAAAACTCATATTCCCAAAACATGATGAGGAAATGATAGAAAAGGTAAAGATTATACAAACCCACCTCAAAACAGCTCATAGTGGGTGGGAGAGCTATGATTATAACTGAAGGAAGAATTTGGAATTTCAGGTAGGAGATCATGTTTTTTTAAAGGTATCTCTATGGAAGGGATTTATATTATTCAGTAAGAAGGGTAAATTATGTCCCAGGTACACCAGAAATTTCGAAATTCTAGAACGAATTGGGGCTGTGGATTACCGCTTGGAAATGCTGCCAAGTCTCTCCAAAGTTCATGATGTGTTCTACATATCACTTTAAAGAAAATAAATACATGACCCAGCACATGTACTCACCTATGAAAAAATTGATACAAGAGAATATGTGAAAAATAAAACGGATGACTTGTGTTGTAAATGTTCTATAGAGAAACCATAAGATGGAAGAGGCAACGTGGAAACCAGATGAACTTATAATGAAGAACCACCTAAATCTTTTTATGCAGTAATATTCTATAAATTTTGAGGATGAAATTATTTTAAGGAGGGGAGAATGTAAGACCCAAAAATTCAATGGTATGTTTCCCTTTGAATAATACAGTAGCTTATGTTGTACGCAACTTCGAGTTCAAACACACCACAACCAATCAAAGTAGCCATTATAAATAGTAATACCCACTTTTTGAAATTTTATAGATTTTATCGTTCAAAATGGACTTAATTTTTGGTTTCGAAATACCAAAATTATCTTAGGATGATTTTTTGGTATTTTTCTAAAAACATTCAATTTTGGATGAATAGTGAAAAAACACTGCGTCATTGGTTAAAACGAACTTTCTAGTTAAATAGTTAGTTATTATATTTTAATTTATTTTAGGTAAAAATAGATACATAATACATGTATATGTTCAATTTAATTCATTGGAGTCATTTTATAATAACTATAGATATATAAAATTTTATCAAACTTTTTACCACATTTTACCCACCTCCTAAGAGGATTTTCAAATTTGTATAAAACATAATTTTACCGCTTATGTATGTTGAATTAAAAAATCAATGAGACATGGTTTATATCATGAATTAAAATTTTGTTCAATATGATGAAAGTTATTTTTTGTGAATAGTTACTTTTGGCTTTTATTTACCATGGTTAAAAGTAAATGGGGTAATTAAGGGTAAAAATGATATCATAATTACCCTACCACATCTCCTAATTCTATTGGATAAGTATAATTCGGCCAAAATAAACCTTTTTAATAATATATGATCATTTTTTGTCCTCTTTTATTAGATTAGGAAAATTATTATTTTATTTAAAGAAGAGTTAAGAGTAAAATTCAATGTTTAACAACTAAACCATTTTAATATAGAATTACACACAATATAAATTCAATTATAAATATTAATTAAAAAGAAAATCATATTTCCTACATAATGGTATTTTATTTATAATTTTTAGACAATATATAATTTAATTTTTTTATGACACAATGGTGATGCAGTAATTACCTTATTAATGAAATATTAAAATAATTGATATTATATTTATCCAAATAAATGTAAATTGAGACTTCTAATGAATTAAAATAATTTTATAGGTTAATATGACATGTTAGGGTTGGTTAAATAAATTATATTCGATGTGATAATGTTTTTATTGATTTCAAAAAAAAAATCAAATACTAAATAGTGTCAAAATTGACATAATTGTGTTTTTAAAACTAATATTATATTATTAATTGATATAATATTCATAAAAATATAAGGTTTGGAAAAAGGACATAGAAAAGGTTATATATTATAATAATGAACCACATGGGGTTCTCTTGTCAAGTTATAGTATGTTTATTAACTATATAATATAAAAATACAAAGAGACATGGTAAATGAAAAACTATTTAACTAAGAGTTGAATCTAAACGATAAGGTTAATATGAGGACCTAAACCTGTCTAAAACCTATTGGTTGAGATATATTCGACCCATTCACACATTAGTACATAAATAATACATTTTGGAGCCATTATAAACTGAAAACTATTTTATTATAAAATAATATTTCAATCTTTTCCTAGAGTGACTCTCACCTCTCTTATAAATGGGCACTTCCCCTTCTCTTAATTTCGGAGATCCAGAGCCTTTTTTATTGGTCAACCCCTGCCCAAATATTCTTCCAACTTCCCTAACTTCATCATAGAGGCCTTTCTTTGGTCATAATGCCAATTTATGGAGCACTTTTGATCAAATAAAATGGTAGAACCCGAAGAAGAGGTAAATATTTCATCACCTCTTTCAAGTTATTTTCTTCTTCCACTTCCACTTTATTTGTAGTTTCCATTATAAAATAATAAATCCATAATCTTATATATATATTTATGTTATCATAATAATGGTACAAACATATTCGTTATTTTATCCATCATATAAATGACAATGTCACCATACGTGTGTACGTATGAATTACTGTCTCCATGTCGTGATGTCGTTTGTTATTCAAACACTTCATTATTTGGATGGGTATAATAATGAGTATAACATATGTAAATAACAAATATAACATGTTAATGATTCTGTATATATGATATACCATTGAATTACATATGATTTTTCCATCAAGATAATGATATTGTTGTTTGTGCATACATACAGATTACGGTCTCCACAAACGCGATGAGATTCATTCCCCATCGTAATAATTCAAGAATAATTTTAATTTGATGAATAAAAATAAAGTTTATGAACATAATATAATTTTGTATATGAATCAAATACATCCTATTCAAAAAAAACATGGCCTATGTAATCAAGCATATATAGGAAAATGAATTTGTTAACACCCAAAACGATGATACTACTAAAATATTATTAACAAAGCAATATTATAAGATCATATATGATATCAAATTTATGTATATAATTCTTGTATTATTTAATGATTTTTTAACTATTATATAGGTGGTTTATATAAAATCTACTAAAAAAATGTACAAGGTAATGGTTAATTTCACAATCTCTTTATTATCTGAGGTTTTTTTTATGTAAGTATCTAATGGGACCTCTTTATCATCCACAACCATGTTTTCATAAAAATGTATTTCAAAACATTTTTATAATTTTATAGACTAAGGGTTAAAGTCATTTATAGCCTTATTTGACATTATATTTTTTTAAAGTAATCTTTCCATCATTTTTCAAACAAGGTACATTATGACATTTTCAAAAAAATTAAGGTAGGAATGTTTTTAACTTATTCGGAGGGTGTAGATTTTTTCCGCCGTTATAACATAGTCGAATATTATCTTACAATATTATAGGAATATTTTCAAAATAAATGTTTTCTTTTATAATTATAGGACTTCTAGATGATTTAAAAATATAAAGAGGCATTTCTCTAAAAAAATTTGGATTTCATCCCGGTCAACATCCTTTGATGGATTTTAAAATTGTTTGAATTTGATTTATTATGATGAGAATCTTCCATATTGTATTGAGGTTTTTGTGATATGTTTGACAAGGGATGTGTTATTTTTATACCAATCAGAGTTTATGGATAATGTATTGACATTTCATATGCTAGTTTTAATACGAATGGTTATTTTGTGTTTAAACCCTTTCATATGAGGAATTCATTGGACTTAGTATGTGAATGGTAGATCCTGCTATAGCTCCTCAATGCATCGGTAGGTATCATGAGAAAAACTAGTGTCTTGGAACAAGTCCTTGAAAAAATCTTATTTGTAGTCTTGTAACAAGGCCTTGACTATGTGGATATGAAGTCTGGCATTTTGTGTTCCATCACTATGAATGTGGCCATTGATATTGCATGTGATTATTCGACTAATAGAATATCCATGAGAAAATGTAAATGGAATTATTTGATTTTATCTTTTCCGTATTATACTAACATTTTAGTTTAAAAGACTTTTGTTTTAGGCTAATACATTGACTTAAATGTTTTTGCTTATTTATGAAAATTTCATCTATATTGTAATCCTCACTGAGTATCAGATATCACCCCTTTCTATGTATTATTTTTCCCAAGATGTGAAGAAGTATTTTATAGTTGGCCTGTAGGGATGGGCTAATGATATATGTGTGTTCAAAAGGGGACAAAATGTTGTTTATGTTTTTATATCATGATGTAATGTAAAACTTATGAATGTATCTAGTAATTCCAAGGCTACTAAACTAATCTGTCTTTCGGGACATGATTCCTTATATCATGCCAATTTTATTTAATAATGCACCGACTCTAGGTAATTGGGGTCGAGGCCTTAAAAACACCATCAAAGGTAATTTTCTTATGTAGAATTATTCTCTAATTGAGAATGATTTTCATCTCCATCTTTCTCGTAAGCATCTCAACAATCTCATAATTTGATTAATTTTAGATAATTTATTTCCAAGAGATATCACTATGTTGAAAATATAATTGAATATGACATACATGTCATAAATGGGATCATCGGGCTTCACATTAAAATATTCATATTTAATAGTATATGTATTCATCCTCGTATCTTTAATAGGTGATGTTCCTTCATCTTAAACAGACAGACTGTCCAAAATTTAAAATGTATTTTTGCATGAGAATATTTTATTGAACTCTTAAACTCCTAATGAAAAGTACATTTCATCCATTGATTTACAACTATTATTATAATATACTTTTTATGAATCATCCCAAGTATTTCTAGCATTATCATTATAAAAATATTCATTTTCTATAGAATACAAAATATTTAAACCCATGTTCTCTATAGGATTTTTCATTTAGTCATCTATTGAGCATTATTTATACCATTAATGAAAGGTGTTATGTTTTTAACATGTCCATCTTGATGATTATACATTCAGTGAACTAAATTTGTAAATGATATAAATTTGAGATCATTAATGTACAACTAAATTAACAGCTACAATAAAATTTAAAACATTTATTCCAAATATTTTATTCATTAGATACCAAATGTTGGTTGGAGTGAGTATCTCAAGAGGGGGTGGTTTGACTACCCAATAAACATTTCTACCTCAAAAGTATTACATTTAAATCCTCCAAGTGTTTAAATATGGACCATTTTATCAAAATATGTACTATGATATAGATCATAGTCTTTATAAAGATATCTATAATGTTTTATTAGGTATAAAATGAATAATATAAAATATTATTGGATCCATTGAAATAAATTTACATGATTAAAATACTATATGAACACAAAGTATGGTTGACTATCAAAGTATATATTTTCCTTACTATTAAATAAATTTTTATTTTCAAATTGAAAATAATGTAAACCAAAATTAAATCTCACATAAAAATGAATGAATACAATATTTTTAGTATCAATTTGAGACTTAGACCTCTCCACTTGGTGATCACCCACCACCATGTAGTTTATATAAAATAAAAAATATTATCCACAACCTTGACCTTGTTTTACATTTGTTTACAACATTCCAGATCTCACATGAACATCCCCACAGTTATACATTAGATAAAAAACTAAACAATCCACATAGGGACCACTCCAACTCTTATCCATGGGAGAACAAAATATGAAAATAGTGTGAGAAGATATCATCTATCTTCCATTTTATCATATGATACTATGTGTGTGTGACAAAACCGATTATAACCCACACACTACATGAAATGTAATAAAGATAAACATAAGATCTCAATCTAAAATTTTATAGTTTAGGAATGCTTGGCCTATTGTAATGAAGATTGTTACACATTATTTGATTATGAAATGAATCTAGAGTCAGGTTATCTTGAAAAATAATGGAAAATAGTTTTTCGCAGACTCTTGTTCTTTCACAGGAGGATATCCCCAAATTTGAATGTTTAATTTAGCATCCAGTCAATTATTCTTAAGATGTTTAGGTCTTCTTATTCCCAATTAGAATCATCTCTATGTTTATTCTGGAATTCTGAGCTCTAAGTTTATTATCGGTTCACATCATACACCATAACATTTCTTCCTTCCCAATGAGCTGTATTGATAAATTATTAGAACCAATAAGAAGAATAAATGGATTAGTTACTTCCTCATACTACACATCCTATCACTCTATCTAATGATTTTTTCATCATAATTTTATTGATAGTCATTAAATTTTTTAATTTAATAAATATCAAATCTTATAGATGTTAAAATAATATAATTAAAAAATACATGTTAAAAAATCATGGTAGAGTCTTAACTAGAGGGGTCACATGGTTTGAGAGTGTCACATTCTGGATGTATGTTGTTCTTGTGGCAAGACACTAGCAGTGTCTTAGATAGTGCCAAATTTACACTGTGTGGGCATCGTCTCAACAAGAAGTGTTTGGTCTAGCAGAGTGTATTCTGAGGATGTGTCATACATATCCAAATTTTTGATATTATTGAATTTTTTCAATTATCAGTGTCGGTTCTAGTGGTTTGTGGTCTGACAATGTTTTATACATAGACAAATTTCCATGTTGGCGGCATGACATTGAAATTTCCTCATATGGGGGCATCTCATTCTTAGGAAAATTTTCACTTTAGTGGCATGAAATCTAGATAGAATGTCCACTGACATGGTCTCAAAAAATTTCAAATATCTAGTCCCATTGTATGAAATTGAAGAGGTGTAATACCTTTGATGTATCTCATAAATATTAATATTTTTATAATGGTGGAATATCATGGAAAGTGGATTCTCGAGTTGGCGGTTCCAATTTTATCATTGTATTATAATTAGACATTGGTATAACATGGCACAAAATATAGATTGCATTTACAGAAACATAAAATTCACTAGTATCAATAGAATAATGATTTTGTGATAATTAAATCTATGAGGTCAACCATTAGTATAAATATAGAGTTTTAACAAATCTCGTTTTTGCTGAAAATGGATGTGATGAACTCAAATACTAGAATAATACCTTATAAAGAACATTAATCAAAGAATAAAAGGGACATACCATTCATTGGATTTCCCCTTATCCCAAAAAAATCTTATCTAAAAAACGTAAGCATCAAAAAATGTTTTACAAGATAATTTCATTCTCATTGAGAACATGGAACATACCATGTTTTCCAAACCGCCCCATGAATGTCCCACCATCGAAAAACTTACCATTACAGCATTTGATAGTGTATTGATGGGATAAGTAAAAAGAACCTAGAAATGTAGGTATGTATATTAATTTTTATTTATTAATAATTGTATTTTCATCCTATTTTTGAAACATAAAAAATGGCTTGTTTTATTCAATAAAAAAGTAATGATAATTTTTTGGTAAATATTCAAATTCAATTAAGAAATATAATTTGTTGAATTAATGGATATTTGAAATTAATAATATTATAATAACATATAATTATTAAATAACTATTATTCAATATAATTGATCATATAATTGTTAAGAAGTAAAATGTCATTTTTATTAGGGTTTGAAAAACATTATTTTCAAAAAAACCCACCATTTGTAATAAATTTGGGTTTTTATTTTAAAAGTAAAAACTAACATATTTATTAAGTTATTTTTTTAAAAAAATTATATTATTTTTGGAATCAATATGTCTAAATTATCCAATGGGAAATGTTTCATAATTTTATGAGACAATCCATTTTTTGTGTAAAAAATAAAAAACGTATAAATATACATTGTGTTTTATGACATCACAGTGACCCAAATGTGATGTCATAATTAATATAAATAGAATCTATGACCATATATATTTTTACCTCTAAATTATTTTTAATTTTATGTTTATTGGATTTATTTTATAAATCCATTATGAATCTTCCTAGATATATAATGTATTTTACGATTTTAAAAAAAATTATTAAAGAGTGTGACTCACCTCCACGTCATAGGGGGTAATATTTTAATTGGATCAGAAATTCCCCGCCTAAAATGATAAAACACCCTCTCATTTGGAAGAAATCATGGGTAAATCCATGGGATAGTTCGTGGTTTTAGATATTTTATTATGTATAATCCAAAACCTAAATAATAAAGATACCACCCAATTTTCCTATATAAACCCACCCATGATCCCATTTATCTTCACTCAGACTCCCCATAGCACAACCAAAATCTACCATTCACTGTATATAATCCTCCAAAGGAACCCCCAATCCTTCAAGAATCCACTCTTATATTTATTCTCCCTTTTAATTTCATAACTGTACATTACATTTTCATAATAATTAAAACTTTAAAAGAACATGCACCCATAGACTGTATTTATCTAGTCCTTCGGTAATACAAAAATGGCACATTAATGAGATACATTATCACCCAATAGGTTCATATTTACTATAACCCTTCTTAGACACATTAAAAACATTACATATCTTTATAACCTGGGAAAGGATACATTAAAAATGGTGAGCTCTAATGCTTAGTAAGGGTAAATAAGGGATACATGTAAACATAATCATGAGATAAAGGGTATGAGAACATGATCAAGAATATAGAAGATCATACCCTTCATATCAAATATCATAAAACTGAATCGTCGAATAAATTATGATAGTTCAAAAGACATGGATCATAAGTAAAAGAAGAATATATGTCATGAAAGTACAATATTGGAATAAAACATGGACTTGTGGTAGACAAATAAAAATATAATATCATTTTCATAGTAGACAATGAATCACTAAATATACCATATTATTTTATGAGTCCACTACCCATACCATCTTTGTTTTAATGATTAAATATCCTGACTATCTTAATAGGTTGAGTTTACTCCTCATACAATCTTGGTAGTCATTATTCAGTCCCATGCATATATTTGTCATCAAGGTTCACTCCAAAGACAAACTTATTGTGAATCATGATATATAAATATTTACCCAATTCATTTAGTGAGATATAGGTCCTAGAAAATTCATAATTAAATAAATAAACAAGTTATAAAAAACAATAAACAATTATATCACGACCCACGAAATGATGTGGGTATCGTAAAACTGAAATCATATTATAACCTATGGAAAATGTTACAGGTTTCATAATCATTTTCATATAATTAAAACCCATGAAAGGGAAACATATTTCAAAAATATATAACCCATGAAAGAAAAAAATTTCATAAATACCATTACGTTAAATATAACTGATTCAGAGAAAGAATTTTAATTGAACCATTATATCTTTTCTGAGAAAGGTATGAGTAACATTAATTCATTAAATTATAGATGTAAAATAATTTTGAAATATCTTTAAAATATATTTCTTTTTGAAAATATCATTTCATCTTTTAAAAAATATTTTTTAATACATAAAACCATTTGAAAATAATATTTAATGAAAATGAATTTAAAACAAACAAATACGACTTGAAATCATTTTGAATAACATTTTCCATTAAAACATATGAAATAAGAATAAAAAAAATTCATAAAATTTTCCATGACTTCTTATAAAATAAGAATCAAAACACTTTCAAAACAATTTTTTCGTTGAAATCATATAAAATAATCTTCAAAACATATTAAAATACATTTTAAATTAAATATTATAGAATAAGCTTCCCAAAATTTTAAAAAACAAATTCCATGAAAACTTTTAAAATAAGATTCCAAATTTTATAAAAACATTTTTCTTGGAAAACATTTAAAAACATATAAATAAATAATGAAAATGTTCTAAAACCCTTATTACATGAAAACTTATGAAGGAATCATGAATATTTTTTGAAAACTATTTCATTGAAAATACATTAAAACACTTTCTTAAAAAATTAACCTTATAAACATTAAAATGATGATTCATAGAAATTACAGGATGTAAATAGAAACTTGTTAAACGAGGTAAAAATAACATTCATATTTCATGATAAAACATGTATAAAAAGGATTTTTTCCAAATACAAAAGAAGATTTAATTGAAAACATTTGTAAAAGACTAAAAGGGAAAAATATAATTGAATTATTATATAATAATAGTATAATACTCTTGGAAACCCTTTTATGAAAACAAGCTTTTTAATAAACAAATATTTCCAACCAATGATATGGTGATATCAGTTATTCTAAAAAACAATTTCTTTACAATATTATATACAAAAGTATAGAAAAATTGTAATAATACATGAATAAATCATGGATAACCATATTATAATAAAACTAGTGAATATTCTTGAGATATGTATTATAATATTTCATTAATATAAGTATAATCATATGCAATCAAGATAAATGATGAGATTATTTCAATAAACTCTTACCATATTGTATCATTAAATCATACTACCCATGTAGGTAGATGATATTAACTGAATTTTAAAATATAAATAAAAGGTATATTCTTGATATAACATTTTAAATGAAGTATACACTCTTTAGGTAAAAATATTGTTGCATAACATGGCATGGGTCTCAATGAGGGAAAAATAAGACATAATTACTTTACCAATTTGGTAAATTTTAAAACATAAATATCTGAAAAAAAAGATCATAAAATGGATATCTAAATAAAAACAATTTTATGTATAACAATCATATAATCAATCAATGGTATGTATTCACACTACAAAAATGTAATGTGTGGTGAATAAAGAATGTGTTTCATTGAATTAAAAAGTGAGATGAAATTACCTTACCCTGTCTCTGGAATATCATTTTACTCATTAAAACCACCTGTAAAATAAATATAAATTTATTATAAATCATTTAAAGACCCATATTTTTATATATTATACCATATAATGGTTGATTAAAAACTATTATTACCATATTTTTAATCATCTTATGTTAAGGTATCACTTCATGTAATACACACTTTGTTTTTCGTATCTGTCTTAGTTAATTATATATTTGGTCATTAATCATATATCATGATTTCCATAATTGACATAATGATATAAATATCATTTATAATCATTATATGTTAATTAAAATAATTTATTGAATATATATTCATGAAAATTGAATAATCCATTCATAGAGACGATAAGTCATGCTTACACAAGAACATTGTTTTGGTTTTTCTTATCATTTTTAAGGAAATATGGAAGCTGAAATATGTGTATGTATATATATATATTAAACTATAAATATTGTTTAAAATTTATCATATATTTTCACTAAACATGACATTAAAACATTCTATGTAGTTTCTAAACAAATCACATGCCTTTGAGGGGGCGGTAGTCCACACTTCCTCCATCAAAATTATAATCTTTACACCAAATGGAAAGTATAATGATATTTGATTTTAAAGAACTAAATAAGATTAAATAAATAATAAATAAAATATATAACATACATACATTTATTTTCTATCATAATTTCCACCATGAGATGCAGTAAGAAGAAATAAATAGTCATCATTTTGTGTGGCGATAGTTCGTTATACACATAAACAATATGATTGTTACCAATTAGATAGAGGTGTGAGGAAGTGTAGGTTGGAAAATTATCATCGAAATCCTATTATATTGAATATATTTTTGTTTTTATATAATCATAAAATATATTTAGTGGCGGGGTGTAGAAAGAAAATTAATGAAAATTGCGTGAGAGAAGTTGATACCTCTTAATTGGGTACCACCTTTTAGTTTGTGCCAAAATGATTCCTCAGACTTCTTTCTCCTTAAATGGAGACTTCTAGTTTGAATGGGGGGATTTTGTAAGTGTATTAGGTTTATAGTTCTATAATTTATGTGGTTTGAGAGGTGTTTAGAAGAGGGAGAGGTCGTGTCCTTTTATAGGGAAGGGATATGACACACATGACATTTTTGAAAACCAGTTTTTTGTACTCACGTTTATATCTAACAAAGGTAATAAAAAACAAAATAATATAAATAATGGAGGTTTAATGAATTATTAACGTCATCAAAATTTGTGTTTCATAGGTTTCATGGTCATTTAGCTCCATAAAGTTTTTTTTATCACTTTTTAACCGTATTTTTCATTTAATTGTTGTAATTAATATGATCACTCACACTAGTATTTTTGGTCAAAAACTTTTTTAACATATTAGAAATTAGAAATTATTATTATTCCAAATATGGAATCTATTTTTCAAAATTTTAATAATATTAGTGGTATAAATTATTTTAAAATCAACTTTTTTATGAGATGACACTACTGGTTTCTAAAGTAAAAACATCTATCATTTTGCTTTGTTTTTATACCCAATTTCAAAGTGAAGTTGATTCCAAAGACATAAATTTGATTAATTTATAAAAATATTATCTAATTAAACTATTAAGAAATATTAAAATATAAATTATGCATATAAAAAACTTATTTTAAAAGGAAATTATGAATTAAAATACGTTATTTTTCCCTATTCATCATAAAATAATGTTTTTTGGAAAAATTCCAAAAATAAGCCTAATCTAATTTTGAAATTATAAATTGAAAAATAACTTTTATTTTATAAAATTATATTTCTAATTTTTTATCAAAATAATTTTATTTTTGTTTCTTAGGAGAACAAGAAATGATGTTTTTTTGAAAAAAATAGTATTTTTAAATATCTAAGAACTTTAACATAAATTTTATATTTCATTATCAATACGATGTAATTATATTAAACCATTATAAAAAGAATTGAATATTTTTATCCACTATTAATATTACATATTTTAATAGGTATGTTATAATTATATGATTTAATGGATTATAATAATAAAAGGACATTTAGTATAAACTCAATATTGACTTGAATGAATGCCAATTTGGTGTTGCATATTACATAAGAAAGTAATAGCTATCCTCATTGTTCCATGTAGAGGAAGCTAAAATTTATTTTGTTTGTTGTGAAACATTAATAGGGTGTTGTTAATAACATAATACAAACATACTGATTTCAGATAAAATAACCTATTTTCAGTGATATGTGAAATACAAAATATCACAGGTTTAAATTAATTTGAAAAATAATAATTCACAATGTCATGCGTTGTTATATTCTACCCCCTTAAAAGGGATTTATCCATCAAAATTTGTAATTTTTATAAAAGGATTAATATATGAAAGTTTCTTTCATTGAAACCCACATTATAAAACTGAATACCGAAACATCCATTAAAAACGATGTGTCTGAAACATAACTATTACCCAAAGTATTTTATAACTAGGGTCCCAAATATAAGAACATATGTGTAAAGTGAAAACATATACATGGATAAAAAAGTAAATATTTAAAAGTAGATATTGATCTCATAAATAAAAATTAAGTGAATGATCAATGAAAATTTGTGGGCCTCATATTCATGAATCTCTGATGATTTAAAAGGCCATCTGTTCAAAAAAAATTATTGAATTAAGAAAACACATTTTTTTCCTTCTCATATGTTTTAGAAATTATTTTAATGAATAGAAAAATACGGAAATATACTTAATTTTTATGTTTATATAAAAAAATCATTCCTTAATTACGAATTAATTTATTTATAATTCAACCATTACATCAAGAAATGGATTTCTAAAAATTAACATTGATTTTCAAAGAACAAAAATGAAATTTTATAAAATCTTATGGACCATAAAAAAATTATCTATTTTTGTGTCTAAAAATCCTTAAAAATCAATATGGTTAATATTTTAATCTCTAATAAAAAATATTAACAAAAATATTTTATTATTAATAATTATTCCTCAAAAGTTATTACATATTGACCTGAACATCGTGTAGTCTAGTGGTATATGTAAAACCCTTATCTTCTTTAGGTCCTGGGTTCACGACCCGTGAACATTATATAATTGATTGGTTATAACAAAAATTCGTGATTTACTTCTATAAAAATGCACTATTTAAATTTCATATATAAATAATATTGACATCTCTGAAATAAGTTTAATCGCTAAGAAACCTATTAACCATTGTTTTCAATAAAAACTCAGTGAATGAATACTTTAATTGAATTTTAACTTAATATTTTCATGAATGGTTAAACTTATAACCCTTCCAAAAATATGAACACTCAAAACATACCAAATAATATCATGATATTAGCTTATCATTGATCCCCCATTTATCAAAATGTTGCTCTGGGTTTTCATTTTATGAAAATGTGAATACCCTCATCATATATTCTCATGAAACATGGTAATAACCAGAATTACCAAAAATACTCTTTTAAGACATGCATCCTTCCATATTCACTAGATTACAAGATATATTCTATAAATATAATAATTTGTAAACTTCATCTCTGATAGCATAAACTCCTTATGAACATTTCCTTAATTAGTTACATTATAATTAGTAGAATCCAATTTTCTTATATCCAAAATATCTTTATCCAAACAAAATTATCATCACATAAAGAACATATTATGGTTTATCATTACCTTGAACATGTGTTTTCCCTGGAAATCACCTTTCAACTAAATCAATTTTCCATTCCATTGGATATATTAAATTTATTATGGTAAATCATTAGCGAAAGAAAATATAAAATAAACAATCCTTGTTTGTTTCACCATTTATACAACATAATTCCATATACCCAAATACCTAAAAACATCAATTATTCAACATCATTCTTTTACCATAAGAAGGCTACCACATCCTATCACTAAATACCTCTTCAATTTCACATTTTATCTGTAGTATCTTCATCATCAATAATGTAACCATTACTCCCACCACCATGGTCTTTCCCTTCAGGATCTTTTATCTTGGGACATTGAGTTTCATAATGATCGTTTACTCAACAATTAAAATAGATAACCTTCAATGGTTTCTTATGAAGACCAATATTCTCATCTATTTCATTAAACTCGATCTTAATTTTTTTCATTTCAGACACTTTATTGGTGTTCTTATTTTCCGCAGTCAAAAAATCTTCTTATTCCACTAAGACATTCACTTAGGTGGTTCTATCCACATTCATGACATAATGGAAACCAAATATTCATTCATCCGTGGTCTATATTACCCTAACTCTTAGAAAATCCCTTCTTTATCTTCCTTGTTGATTCCAATAGTTGGTTAAGGTACACCTTGATAATCAAGTTCTGTGAAAACTGATTAGGAATGCTTGCAAAATATTTCCCTATAGTGATCATCCCAATAGACTTCTCACCAGAATATTTTCCATCACATTCAACATCAATCCATTTATTAATGGTTCCATCCAGTAACTAAAAGTAGAAGCATATGGTGAGTATTAATTATTAAGCTATAAAACCTTATTGTTTTGAAAAGTATTACGTATAGGATGTTTAAATCAACACAACTTCCTTAATCTATAACACTGTTGGTTTATCATAGGTTATTCATAAATAAAAATTATTTAAATTATTAATGATTATTTGCTAATAGTCAAGGAATATGCCAAGAATATTCCATGAGAGTGTCAAACCAGGTGTTCTATAAGGTATGTTTTCATGTACCAGATTACAATGAGTTAGCTTTCAAACGTCTTCTCAGGTTTGTTATCCCTAAGTACATCTGTTCCTCAGCCACATCAACATGTAGTATCTAGATAGGGATGTATTTTTAGTAAATCACTTACTCCATCCTTTTCCGAAATTCAAGGACATTTCCATATGCATTGAAATATCCTTATACATATCCATAGATAAATCCCTAGACAAATACGTATAATTATACATAGGTATCTCACTAATGTTTTATCATAATAGTTTCTAGAGGTTAACTAATCCTTTCCTTGAAACTCACTACTAAGACCCTATCTTTTCATACATTAACATTAAATCACATTTTTGTAATACTTAAAACATTATACAAAAATACACCCAAATACATTATTAGTCTAGTTCAATTGGAAACATAAGAACTATTATGTAAATGAGCTATATTATCTCCCACTAATATCTTCTTTACTCTCACCCTTTATAGACACACCAAACGTAATAGATATCTTCCTAACCTGAGAAAAGAAACATAAAAATTAAAGAGCTCAAAGGACCAGTGAGGGTAAATAGGGGAGAAATGTAATTATGATCATGATAATGAGGTTATGGGAACATGATCATGAAAGTTTAAAATCATACCCTAATTAATGAAGATCATAAACATTATTCACAATTTAATGATTGACAATACATAAGGCATGAATCATAAGGAAATAAAGAAAATAAACACAGAAATCATATCATAGAAAAAAAAATTAAATTTCGGTAGACACGTAAGCAAATAATATGATTTAAATAGTAGAAAAGGCATAGATTTCAAGAACATCTTAGCAGTAATGGTTCACACCCCATGCCATATTGGTAGTCATGGTTCACTCCCATGGCCATCTTAGTAGAATGAGTTCCCTCCTCATACCATATTGGTAGTCATGGTTCACTCCCATTTTCATCTTAGTTGTCAAGGATCATTCCCAATACCACCTCTGTTAATCTCATTATATATAAATCATTACCAAATTCATTGTAAGGATATATAGGTCCCACCTATGTCTTAATGAAATCATGCATACATGTTCAAAAAAATCATAAAATATCCTATCATAACGCATCAAATGAATTGGATATTATAAACATTAAATTATATCAAAAACTTTGGAAAAAGGTTATAGGTATTATAATCATTTCAATAGAAGCATATCTCATGAGAGAGAAACATATTTCATAAAAATATAACTCTTGAAAGATAAATTACTTTTCACAAATATCATGATGTTAAGAACAACCTATTCAGAGAATGAATATAAATGAAACCTGTAGATCATTTTCTAGAAAATAATGAATATCATCCAATAATTTCAACTTATATGGAAAATAATTTTTAAATATCTTTCGAAAATATTTCAGAAGTAAATTATCCATTATTCTTTAAGAAGGATTTTTATCACATAAAACCATTTGAAAATAATTTTATATAAAATAAATTGAAATTTTATAAATAAGACATTAAATAATTTGTTAAAACTTTTCCTTGAAAATAAAAGAATATTTAAAAGATTTGAAAACCTTTTTACTTGAAAATTTATAAAATATGATTCAAAATAGGTTTAAAAATATGTTTGCTAAAAACATTTAAAAAATATTCATAAAAGTTTACAAAACATTTAATTGAAATTGTATAAAATAATCATCAAAACATTTTAAAAACCTTTTCCTTGAAAAATTATAAAATAGTCTTCAACACATTTTCAAAACCTTTTTCATGGAAAAAATGTTGAATACATATAATTAAATTGTGAAAATGTTTTGAAAAACTTTTTTACATTGAAATATTATGTAAGAATCATAAATATGTTTTAAAATGTTTTTATTAGAAATAAATATAAACAAATTTCCTAAAAACTATGCTTTTAAACATCCAAATGAAGCTTCAAAGAAATGAGAGTTGGTAAATCCCTATATGTCATACGAGTTATAAAGAACATTCCTCTTGAGGTAAATTGAATTTGTGACTGATGATAGGTTAATTATGTATTTCATAAAATAATTTCTTCATTATTAACAAGAAAGAGTACAAAAATGTTATGATTATTTTAATAAATAAAAGATAAATAAATGATAAAATATTCATGAATGTTATAGAGAGATGGATCAAAAAATTTCATCAAAGGAATCATAGACAAAAACATTATCTATAAGAAATGATATTGTTTCAATAAACACTTTCAACTTAGTAACTTTCAAACATAATCCTCAGGTAAGAAAATGAGATTACATGAGGCTTAATATATCATTTATATAATGATATTAATGATATAAAATTGTATAGCTAGTATATACACTTCATGGAAAATATAGTTTCATAACATGGCATGTGTCTCAAAGAAAAACAAATGATATATAATTACTTTATATATTTGGTATGTTCTAAAACATATATTCCATGATATAAATAAAATATAATTTATATATAAATACCAGGAATCTTATCTATTATAATTATTCAAGACATCCATGGTATGTATACACACCACACAAATGGAATGGGTTCAAAATAAATAATGTATCTCATAGAAATAAAAGGTGAGATGAAATTTCTTTAACTTGTGTCTTGACCCTCATTATAATAAATAATAAAAACATGTATAATAATGATAAATTTATTATATATATTTTACAAAACCATATTTTTATATATAATACCATATATGGTTTTATTAAGACTTTATATTACTTTCTTGTTAACTATCATATATTACGGTTTCCCTTCAAGAAATATTTGATTTGTTCTTTTCATGTGTATTAATTTATTATATCATTAGTCCTTATACATATATAATTATTTATTGAATTTAAATCATGAAATTAATATCATTCATATTAAGTATATTTTTTTAATAAAAATCTATAGAACATAGATGAATGAAAATTGAATACATTGTTCATGGAGATGGTAAGCTATATGTACGCATGAACGTTTTTCCATTATTATTATAGTGTTGAAATAAAGAAGGTAAATGATATATGTGTATATATATTGTAGTAAATTTATTATATAATATATTTATATCTATTCACTAAACTAGTCCATAATATATTCGGTGTAGTGTGTGGATAAATAACATCACTTTAAGGGGTTCGTAGTCTACAGTTCCTCAAATGAAATTATCACATTTACCACAAATGGAACAAATATAGATATTTGTTGTAAAAGTATTAAAAAGAAAAAATAAACAATAAATATAATACAAATTATATATAAAAATAGTGTCCACATTATGTCCACTATAATAGGTGGTAATGAAAAATTAACAATGATCATTTTGTGAGGCGGTAGTTCTACTTACTTTTAAATAGTATGTTCATTACCCATTAGATGTAGGCGTTTGTAAGTGTAGGTTGAACCCATAGCATAAAAACATAATTTTATATTGAAGATAATGGTGTTGTTATAAATTAATGGAATAAATAAAGTGGTGTGTTTGATAGTGAAAATAAAAGAAATGATCTTGAGGGAAGTCGTTACCTCTTAATTAATTAACTCTTTTTGGTTTGTGTCAAAATAATTCAGTGTCATATCATTCATTTTGTATGTACCTATTTTATAACATATATCACATACCCATGTTTAATCCCTTATTTTGATTTATATCTCACTTTTTTCTTATGTATGTCCCCAGTATATCACATGTATTACTATATTTGACAGAGTATTTTAATAATGTTAAAGAAGGTTCAAATTAAGCTTGTCAAGGATGTTCTTAATCATATTGTTGTATCCCATTTTCAAGATGTTATGTTATATACCTAATTCCCAAAGACAGCATAATTCATGATCATCTGGGATATATTATGTGTAGTCTTATTTAGTAAATCGTGTATTAATGTGACACAAATAAAAAGGGTGTTATAGTTGGTATAAGATGATAATTTTAGTTATTTTTTAAATTAGGATTAGAGAACTATAGTGAAATCCTTATGGATAAAAATAAGAATCATAAAACAACCAAAATATTTTGTAAGTATAGTGTTTGTTGTTTATCAATAAAATATAACCTTATATGGATACTACAAGAAGAATACTTCTGACAAAGATGTACCATAGAGTAACAAATCTTACAAGTGTTCCAAGCCTGACTTGGGGTTACCAGCTAAACTACAAGATCCTTATTTCAGACTTGGTTTGACTATCCTAGTGGATAGGAATTGGTAAATTCATAAAAACATTAATAACCATTTTTAAGGGTAAAAAAATTTAATAAGAATATATTTCAGGAAATAAATCATTGATAAAAAAGATTTAATCTTATAAATTGATAAGTAAAATAAATGCTTCTAATTTATAAGTCATAAATTTGATAACATTGGATTAACATTTATCTATTTAATAGTTTAAAATAAATATTCTTTACAACTATAATGAATAATGTAAATTAGTTGAACTCGAATTAGATAGTTAAATTTAGGGTTATCATTCAAAGTTCTATGCATTCCTTCTATCACAAACCATCCTGGGTCTCCATCCAACTGGGTGCCCGATGCGGTCCATTGCAAGGCCTGAGGGGCGTTCCCGATCCCCATGGGATAGCACAAGTTCTTGAGTATCCATACAAGCAAGTGGGGATTATTTAACATGAAGATAAATATACAACACAAACAACAATATAATAATAAAAAATTACGAAAACATAAATAAAAAATCCCTTAAATTTTTTCGAATTACGGTTAACAAGTTTTATTCAAAAACCAAATTGTGGGATACTTCAAAAAGTTGTCCCAAACCAAGATCATAAAACCACCATTAGCAAGGGAAGAATCTTCCTCCATCTACCTCCACAACACTGTCCAATAATCTTAGTAGCATCCTGATCCACCATCACCAAACTATTTACCCTAACCTGTATTAAACATAACCAAGTCTTCATGCACCCAAAGGAGTTAGCATGGTATGATCAATTTCCTAGTGGGATTTCACCCAAAAAATATTCCATTCTCTAAATGATAGATTGAAAAATAAATTTTCAACCTTATATAAAATAAGGGAAATCACTTGAACAAATTGAAAGAAGACCAATTATAAATGAACAACTTTTAATAAAATGTGATTTCAAATACAACACCTTTACAATTGAATTATCTAGACATCCACATCATATATTGATGGTGAGTGTATAATAGTCAAAGGTAACCTAACACAGAAGATTACCTATAGGTTTTGTCTAGCAATTGATACCCTGGTAACTCACATCTTAGTGTATGGTGGTATAGGAACCACAAGAATCCACATTCTCATGCACAATCCACAAGAGAGGGGAAGAATCCAATATTCTATTGGTCTCCATTCGTCAATATGTTTTGTTAGTTTTTCCAATATCAATCCAACTATGTGAAACTGAGAGGTAGCCACTTCTGAATCACTAGCCTTCTAGTCATATCCCACCCTCCTAGCGACACATGATTCTTATTTAGTGCACATACAAGTTTCACACAAAACACACGTTACCAAATTTCTATATCACAAGCCAAATAAGGCCCAATACACACATAAGTATCCATTTCATTGAAAAATAAACTTTCACAATTCAAAACACACCAAATCCTTTCAAAAATATATCTCTCACCTCATATAACATTTTTCAAAACATATAATCAATTTATATATCCTTTCAAATGCACACACGAAATCCAAACATCAATAATATACAAATTATTCATTGATATTCCGTTTAAAAATAAATTACACAACCAAACCCATTAAAAAAATACATTATCAGCATAATTATAACATTTAATACATGATAAGAAACTTAATAATGACGGATACATTCATCAAGAAACAATTAAGCACAACACCACCAACTGTTTGTGGAAAACCCCAAAAATCCAGTGTGAACCCCTCACTGCACCTTAATTGCACCAAGAAGGAGAAACATAAAAACCCAAATCAAGGTATTGAACCATCAATGTCAAGGAAGAACCCTACAATCCAATCCTTAGGGATGGAGAATAGTAAAACCCTTAATAGAAGGGAAGAAACCCTAGATTTATAAAGGGAACGAGGGGAGAAGAAAGTTACCCAAGAAACTCCAAATACAGTGAAAACAATGAGTGCAAAGGGAGGTGGAAGGAGGGAGAGGATATCTTAATGTGATGGATCATTAGTGTGGTGAAATAAAGGTGGAAAATGAGTTATACATAAGAGTAGATAGAAAAAGAAGGAAATTTTTAATGAGATGGTAGGTCCATATGGTTATTCTGCATGGTTTTTGAAACTGTGTGGTAGTCGTGCTTTCCGTTCTATCCAAACAGAAGGAATATCACAGTTACCTAGGGTATAGAGCACATCCAGACAAAATTTGTTCTATAGGTTCTATCTTCTACAACATGGTTTTCTGGCTAGGAATCCATGTGCACCTAGGTTGAATGGAGACCTATTTGGTTTGTGAAATGGTGGTATCCATGTGAGGGTTTAGCTCTATGGGTCATGTTATTTGGGTTGAATCTTTAAAGAAAGGAACGAGGAATGTCGAGGATCCGATTTCTGGTTACTAAAAGGGTGCTTGGCTAGCACACATCATGATAGACATAGAGTCTCCATGGGATGTTTGGATGCTTGTTTGGCTTCTCCTGCAGGTGGAACATGCAAGATGCAAAATGTATGTGGACACTGGATTGGGGTTAATTGGTTTTGCCTTTGTGTTGTATTTTAACATGGGTTTTATTTTCCCTATGATGTTTCTATAATTTTATCAAACCTGATACATTGATGATTATCTAATGTGAATATTGCTTCTTATAGCAACATGCCTCCCTGGAATTTTCCCCCACAACCAAGGGAATGAGTAGGAGAGAGTTAACCCTCACCACTCGATCAGACTCTATAGAAGTGGTAGTCCAAGAAGTTTGGGCTTTGGGATAGGGGTGGGTCCTTCTCATGCTCCAGTTAGAGATGTTGAGCCTAGATCATGAAATGGTAGGGTCCAAGAATTGTTGAAGAATAAGCCTCTTACATTTTGAGGTTTCTCGGAACATCATGAAGCAGAGAAATGGCTCAAGAAAATAGAGAAAATGTTTGAGTTCATGGACACACCAGAAGAGGTCATGGAGCATTGTTCTTCCTTCATGATTGAGGTTCCACATTGGAGGTGTTGGGACTTAGTGGTTTAGGATTGAAAACCAGAGGAAATTACTTTTAAGGACATCATGGTTGTCTTAAATGATAAATACTACCATGAGGTCATGGAATATGCTAGGTCCTGAGAGTTTATGGACCTTGCTCAGGGGGACATGATTGTGATAGAGTATGCCAACTGTTTCACTGAGATGGTATGATATTATCCGAATGTAGTTTCTAATGAGAAAATAGTGACTCAAAGGTTCATGAATTTATTATATCTAGAGATCAATTCTCATATATTCTTATTTAATCTGTAGACATAGGTTGAAGTGGTTGATTGGGATTTCATGGTGGATGTCGACCGTGAGAGATGTTAAACTGGATTTAGGTATATGTCAGCAATGGGATAACATAGTTCTTTAGAAAACAAAAGTTATAATGAGGAGAAAGGGAGGGATGGAGGAAGAAGCTCATGCTAACTATTCGGGCATCCTTCTTCTATAGATATTGATTATGGATCCATTGTGTGCCACCAATGAGGGAAGGTGGGAAACCCTTGACCTGTGTGTACATACCCACCCATGAACTATCATTTGTGTGGAGCGTTGGGGTAGTTGCATCCACTATACATAGCTACACACTCATATCAGGGAGGTGTAGGGGAATGTCAGCTCATTCAGAACCGTCTAGGATGGTGGAATCTCGGTTTGGAGGTCGAGGAAGTCAAACGAGATCTTCTTTTAGTCCAATTCATCTTAGAGTAGAGACAAATTCCATTTTCCATGGTCAAGCTCAGACTGATACCAGACACCTTCATGCTGTTGAGAAGGTTCCAGTTGGATAGGATGTTGGGCCCACATTTGTATGAGGTACAATTCTAATTGAATCCTATATTTCATCCATTTTTTTGAAACTATTAAATCTTTATCTTTTGTATATTTCATCTTTGGAACCTGTTTAATATACCAATCGATCATTTATCATTTTCAATGGATTGGGTGATTCCATTGGGAAAGATTAATGAGTAAGGCCTCAGGCATCCACAATGTGTTCTTTCATTGTTAGGGGTGTAAATGTAATGGGATTTCATGGTTCCAGATATGAACTTGTTTGACATGATCATTGGAATGGACTAGAACGTGAGTTTCCAAGAGAATATTGATTATTATCAGTGGCGCGTCTTTTTTTGGAACATGATGAATGTGATGAGGTTTTCCTCAGAGAATGGAATCCATGGTCATGCCAACCTGGGCCTCCACTACAAGATTTGGGTAACCTTGTTTTTCATCTATCATCACTCATATTAGAGGGTGATGTAAGTGCTCCTAAGGATGTCCAACCTTATGCAATGGATGTGTTTTCATACATATTCCAAGATCACCTTTTAGGATTTCCCCCGAGCGGGATATTGAGATAACAATTAATTTGGCACCAATCATGTAGTGGATATCACATCCCTTATATTGAATGGAACCCACTGAATTCAGTGAATTAAATATATATCTATAAGATTTAGAATCCAAAGGGTTCATTCGATCAAGCACCATTCCGTGGTCCACTCCCATTTTGTTCGCAAAGAATGCCGACTAATATCTTTCATTATGCGTAGACTACTGGAAGCTTAATAAGGTAACATTAAAAAACAAATACCCTTTTTCCTTGATTCACGATTTATTCAACTAGCTAAATGGAGAAACGAGTTTTTTGAAAATGAACATGCGCTCAGGTTACCACAAATTTAGGGTGAATGTGGTGGACATATCAAAGACTGCATTTTGTAGAATGTCTCGCGACATTAAGAACATGGTCATGCCCTTCAGATTGATGAACACTCCAGCAGTCTTTATGATATTCAGGAACATGGTGTTCCACCAGTATGTTGACTTCTTCATCATGGTATTTTTGGACGACATCTTGTTCTACTCTAGGTCTGAAGAGGAGTATGAGTGTTATTTAAGAGGTTTTCTAGGCACCTTATGAGATCACCACCTTTATTAAATGATGTAATTGTTCACTTTATGGATTAAGGAAGTGATGTTTTGGCCCCTGTTATCTTGGATCAAGGGGTTACGGTAGACCTTGGAATGATCAGTGCAGTTATGTCATGGGATTAGCCAAATAATGTGTTTTATATGTGGAGTTTTCTCATCCTAGCAGTGTATTATAGGTGGTTCTTTCAGGCTTTCACACATCTAGCTTCTCTTATGGCCACACTCACTCGAAAAGTCGTCATGTTTGATTGGAGTCTCAGATTTCCAGAATCTTTTAAGGAGATGAAGTGGGGGTTGACTACCACACCTGTATCGATCCTTATAAAATTAGGAATAAGGTATGTGTTTTATTAAGAAACTTATGGTATGGGTCTCATGTATTGGCTTAAGTAGGGTGATCATGTGGTGGTGTATAGCTCTTGGAAACTCCAACTACATCAAATTAATTACCTGACCCATGGCTTGGAGTTAGTAGTGAGGATTCATGATTTGAATACATTGTATCACTACCTCTCTGGGGAGTACTTTGTGGTATATTCTTATCATAAGATCTTGTTATACATTTTATTACAAAAGAATCTCAATTTAAAGAAACATTTCTGGATTGAATATCTGTTGGGGTTTGACTATGATATCGCCTATACCTCAAGAAAACGTAATGTGGTAGCTAATGAATGAAGTATGAAATTTCCAGTGAATGATTTTAGGACGTCCCGAGATTACGGGAATCTAATGGGCCCTTTTACCCAAATTCATTTAGAGACCAAGGTGAAAATTGGAGGTACATTTCTGGAAAGTGTGCAGTTGGATCTATCTCTTCTAGAGATGGCACATCAAGATAATCCTAGTGATGAGTTGTTCTTGAGATATATGCAGTTTCTTCATTATCAGGAGACTTCCTCTGACTACTCATTGTCTCCCAAAGTAATTCAGTGTTTCCCTAGCCGGTTGGTGGTTCCATTTTCTCTGAGAAAGGTGGTGATGCGCGATATCCACCAGTCTTAGTGGGTCATTCACCGTTGTACTAAAAAGTTGTTTTATTATGTTCGTCAAAATTGTTAGTGGCCAATAATGAGATGATACATAGCTGACATCATATCAAGATGAAATATATGTCATCTGGTGATTGAAAATGATCAAATTCCATCTGGCATGGTTCAACCATTACCCATTCCAACTTGGATGTGGGATGAGGTTTCCATGGATGTCATTATCGGTCTACCACATACACCTCATTGAATGAAAACTATTTGGGTAGTGATTGACTGCTAGACTAAATAAACTCATTTCATTCCAATTTGAGATATAGAAAATTAGAATGAGATGGAAAAGTTATATGTTTAGGAAGTGGTCAGGAATCATGGTGTTCTATGTTCAAGTGTTTCTGTTAGGGACCCCAATTCACCTATCTATTTTGGGATGACCTTCAATGAGATTTGGTGTCAAAAATTAAAATGATCATGACATACCATCCTCAATATTATGGAAAAACATGGCATGATAATCAGATTCTTGAAACATGATTTGATCTTGTGTGTTGGACATTGGAGTTTTGATGGATATCCAATTGGTACAGATTTAATTTTCTTATAATAATAGTTACCAATCCCCCAATTGAATGGATCCCTTTGATGTGTTTTATGGTCATCCTTTTTGGAATCCGTTATGTTGGGATGAGGTATGTGACACCTCAAATCTAGGAAAGACCCTTCTGTATGAGATATTTGTGATTGTTAAGCTGATAAAGAAGTGGTTTTTGACATATCAATATTTTTATAAGACTTATACTGATCATAAGAATCAAAATCTAGAGTTTGATGTTGGTGACCGAGGGTTCTTGAAGGTGGGACAACGTTTGGGTCATTATTTCTTGGGTAGGTAGGGTAAGCTGGTGTCGAGGTATGATGGACCTTTAGAAATATCTAAGAGGGTTGGAAAGGTTTCATACTAGTTGAATTTACCCTCTGGGTTCATGTCTATTCACGATGTGTTTCATGTCTTCCAACTGAATAAGTACAACCCATAAATGTCTCATTTTCTAAATTGGGATGAATTGGAGTTAGAGGCCATATTTTCAGTTGGAGGCCATTAATCAAGTGTTTTCCCCTTCTATTTGAGTTTTTATTCTTCTGTATCCCCAGGGTTGTCATTTTAGGGACCTTCCATGACATTGACTGATCGATTTTATGATTTTTGATTCGATCTTTCACTTTCATGGTGTGATTAAGGTCCAGTGACGGTTTTACACTATATTTTGAGGTTTCACCACAAACAGTTGGTGGTTCTGTGCTTAAACATTTCTTTATGAATTTATTTCGATTGATTGAGTTTCATAAAATGTTTTATATGTTATAATTGTCGAGATAATGTAGTTTTTAGTGATATTGGTTGTGTAGTTGATATTATAATGGGGTTTTATGATAAATTGGTGAATTATTGAAGTATGGCTTTGTTGTATGCATTTGAAAGGATTTATAAATAGATTATATGTTTTAAAAATTTGTGTAAGATTTGTGTACTATATTTTGAAAATTATTTGGTGTGCATTGAATTGTGAAAATGTATTTTGTGTGGAATGGTGACTTTGGGGTGTGTTGGTATTTTTTCGTGTGAAATATAAATGTGGTTACATGTATTTTGGGGGAAACATGTAAGATAACTCGATTGGAAGATTTGTGAGCAAGGAGTGTGGACTAGGACTAGAGAGATAATGATTTAGACGTGCTTATAGCCTAGTTTCACTTATCAGGACTAAAATTGACAACATGAATAGAGACCACTAGTATATTGGATTCTTCTCCTATAAAGCTGATTGTGCATGAGAATGTGGTTTTTTAAGGATCTTATACCACCTTACACCAAGATGAGAAGTTCTATGGTCCCTATAGCTAGATAACACCCACAAGGACTCTTCAATGATAGGTTCTATTTGATCATTATGCACTCACTGTTGGCATATTTTATGGCTCTTGAAATACTTAAAAGAAAAATGCATTTTTTTTGAAATACAATTTCATTAAAATTAATTCCTTTAAAAATCGGGTTACTTTAAATTGTTCAAGATATTTTTTTCCTTTTATCTATTATTTCAAAAAAAAAATCATTCTAACATTTAGAGCATGGAATAACTTTTTGGTGGCATCCTACTAGGAAATCTCTTATACCCTAATTACACCATTTTGTGTAAGAAGACATGGTTATGATGGATATTGGTAAGTTTAATGTTTTTGGTGAAGGTGGGTCATGTTTCTAGTGAAATTATTGGGAGGTGTTGTGGAGAAAACATAAGGGAGATGCTCCCCTTGCTTGTGGTGGTTATTAGGTCTTGTGTTTTGGTTCTTTTTTGTAGTAACCCTATTTTGGAATTTTGTATGAAATATGTAAACATACATTTGAAAACATGTAAGGGTTTTTTTTGTTATTTTTTCCATATTTGTTTATTTTTATATTATTTTTTATAGTGTGCCTCTATATTCAGGTGAAATCATTCCTATTTTATTTTATGCATACCTGGTCACTTGTGCCAACCCCTGGGGATCAGAAAATCCCCTAGGGCCTTACTGTGGATTGGTTCGGGCATCAGGATGGATGGTGACCAAACATGGTTAGTGACACCTCCATATCAAAAAACTATAGTACAAATATCAAAATACAACAACAAAGCATGGATGTATATTTTTCGGTGAAAGTGGAAAAATTGAAATTATTGCATCCTAGTTATATTACTCTTCCTATGTCACAATTTGATGGTAGAATTTCTCAAAGAACTTTGGCATACTACATTCTGTGCAATATGATGACATTCTAGGTATGGACTGTCTTTTCCATTATAGATCCAACATAAATTATAAGGAGAAGGAAATCACTCTCTATATTGTGAATCGAACCTCGATCATGTACATGTTCAAAGAGGTGGATGAATCTTATTTAGCACCATAATGTCAACCATTGATTTATTTACCTATGTGAAATCGTATCTATATCAAATTATTGAGTCTAAATAATGTTTCTGATGCTTTCGATGGGGCGCGCACGTCCGTCCACTGGGGAGGGCGCGCTGCTTGTTGCCCCGCATTCCCGCTTTCCAAAGGCGGTCGGTATCCGTTCCTTGTTCAGGGACGTCTGCTCCTTGATCGAAACCGGGATGATGGGATGTCGGTTCTTCCCTCCGTGGATTCCTCCTCGGAGCTCATTACCTAGTCCGGGTCTCCCTCATAGATTTAAGACATGTTCGTGAATCTTATTCCTGGTCCCATATCTATATGGACGCCAGTTAATTACGCTGCTTCTGTTAAGACTCTCCAAGGGGTCTTGTCGGGACAGCAACCTACGGTGAGGAGAATGGTCACGTTGGGGTGTCATCGGCATGTCTGTCTTTGGTTCCTCATCACAGGGCTTCTCGAGGGTGCGGAAGCTCGAGGCATCCCACATCGAACGCATGGAATGTGTACCATCTGAGGTTTTCCTCAGCTACCCATGTTTAACACGGGGTATGTCATGAGTTTAACGTCTTGCGGAGACGGATCAGGTTGAAGGATCCCTAGGGGGGAACACCGATGTTGGGGCCAACACGTGGGTGGATTCCCATATATCATGGAGTGGGAAAGTGTGGCATGATCTCACCGGGATGTGGCAGCCCGGGTAAGGACCAGAATAGATGGTGGAGTGAGACATGGGGGCTTATGTTCTGAGACGGCCCAAGAGGGGGGGGTACAGTTTAACGTCATGTGGGACGTGATACAGTTTAACATCATGCGGGACGAAATACAGTTTAACGGCATAGGGAATGGAATACAGTTTAACGTCATGTGGGACGGAATATAGTTTAACGTCATGCAGGATGGGAGATTTGGGGCTTATGCTCTAAGGCGGCCCAAGGTGGTCAGGGAACCGACATGGAGAGGTCGGGACGACCGGGTGGTGGGCTTGAACCTCGTGAAGGCATCCTACGTACCATGCGTTAGCACGTATCAAAGTCCACGTAGTTCGCTGGGATAGGGCTTATGCTCTGGGGCAGCCCATAAGAGGATGTCATGGTCGATTCACACTCTAAGACCATGTGAGTCATGCTCGGTGTGGGAAACAAGAGGCAACAGGGACCAGATGATCATGTTGCGAAGGGTGCGTCCGTGAGAAGTGGAATGGGGCTTACGTGTTGGGCTGCCCAAAGAGGAAATAGGGGCTTTCGCGTGGATAGCGGCCCTTGGTGTCGGGGATTACTCCAGGGTGGAGGCCCATGGTGCGACAAAGCACAGTGGGAAAAGGACTCCACTGGCCTTGGCAGGGGGGAAGTATAGAGATGCATGGGTGCAATCATCTGCAAGAAAGGCTAGGGGCTTACGTTCTGAGGCAACCCTTCCCCCGCGGAGAAACACAACTCCGACAAGGATGATCTCATTCCATGTGAGGAAGAGTCCATTCCCGTGGAGACGAGTGGGCGTAAAAAATGTCCTAGATGGGGGGACCCTGTGTGGGAAGCACGGGTTCGGACCACAGTTTAACGTCTTGTGTTAAGGATGAGGTGCTTAGCAGTTTAACGTCCTGCAGCTTGGACGAGGTGGGTTCGCTCCACACCCCTAGGGCTTACATGCCCAACGCCCTCTACCCCTTGTGGAAGGGAATGCATCATCAAGGCCATGACGAAGGGGGGCCGCAGGGCGAACCACCGGGGGTCCACGTTAGCGTGGCTATGCGAAGAAGCAATAGCCGTTAGCGTGCCTATGCGGAGAAGCATAAGGCAAAGCAACACAACGGGAAACATGGCCAAAGGGACCTTGAGGTTACTTCGCACAAGCCTGGAAGGTCATGCGGGAAAACAAAGCATGGCGCGCATGCCCGGCAGGGGAGACATTAGGTACCGGTGCAGGGGGCAGCCAAGGGGCGTCAAGGTGAGGAGTCCTGGGTTTTTCACGCAAAAGGGAAGGTTGGCGTGCAAAAGACCGGGGCGGCGCACAATTGGTGCAAGGGAATTGCGGGCGGAGAGGGAACTACGTGTAGGGTTTTGCGTGCATGGTAGGGTATTGCGCGCAAAGATGGAATACGGCGGAGGGGGAAAATTCACTGAAGCTGGTGGAGTTGCGCGCAATGGCGAACTCCGGGGCAAGGTTGCGCGAAATGAGGGTTTTACCATGAAGATGTCTTTCACGTGGGGGGAGCAGAATTGCGCGCACGAGAGTCGCTTCGGATTCCTCAACCCCCAAACCGTTCGGGGTCACCTTCTATTTATAGGCGGCCTCCTGCACGGAAACCAGGTGGCGCGCGAAATTCTTTGCGCCGAGCGCAGCCGGCGCGCAAAAGCTCGCCACGTGGAACTGGGGCGCACAAAGATTGCATGCCTCAATAGCTCAATTGCGCGAAACCCAGTGATTCTACGTGCACAGAACAATTTTTCACGTGGAACCTCCTTTATTTCGCGCACCACATCCCGGGCCTCCGGATCGGGCCTCTAATTCCGAATATGACTTCGCTTCGTCATTCTGAAACTTCCTCTGGGAGTTACGATAATTTTTTCGGCGTCAAAAAATGCCCCCCTTGGAATTTGATTAGTGAGAGGTCGCAACGTTCAGATTCCAAGGGAAACGTCGAACCACCAAAGTGCGGAGCATCCTGGTCAAGTTACGCGCCTAATTCCGATGGGGCGCGCAAAACCTATGGACGCGCGCGAAATACTCTTTCTGCGCGGCGCAGAACCCTGGCCTCGGCTCTAAAAAGGGGCACTGGGCCCCAGATCCGTACTTCCGCTTTTTCCACGTGATAAGCTTACCACTCTCATGCGCGAAATCGCTTCCGCTGCTGCGCATAATAACGCTCTGGCAGCATGGAATTCCATCTGAAATTCGGCCGTAATCTCGCGCATGTTTGGGATTTTCCGCGCTCCATGTGCCGATTGCGCTCTCATCTCCAAGATTCTGTGAAAATCAGCCAGATTTCGCGCCGAACTCTCCAATTTCCCGCACTGCATCCTGATTTCGCCCAACTCCCGAAAAATTTGAGATGGCTGCAAACCGAGTTGATGAGGGGGAAGCCACTGCCCGTAGGACAGAAATGGTGGCAAACGAGGAGGTTTATGGCGCCAAGGTGATTGTCTACAACAATCTGACCTTGTTCAATCTGCTGACTCCGGCCCAAAAGGCATATCCCTTGTCGGACAACCTCCCGCTCTGGAATTTTGGCATCCTGGAGGAGGTTCCACTTCCGGGCTTCGAGGTGGACACACCGTGGTCCTGGGTGACACGGGAGGACGAACTTCCTCACTACAACATCACCAACAACAGCCATCCTGACAGGGAAACTAGACATATGGATGTTTATGTCCTGAACCCGAGAACTAGGACCATTACCGGGGACGAGCCTATGGCGGAGGATTCTCCAGCCCTCTACGCGAGCACGTTCCGTCAAAGCATCACGGATGACACAAAGGGCTGGCTGATGGATTGGGACCTGCGGTCCGGGGGTAACTTCACCAGCGAATGGGCCTGGGCATTTTGGGTTCGCCATACCTGTGACCAGTTCGGGGACGAACTACGGTATATCGGCCTGTTCGAGGCGGTATGTACATCGCAGTTCCATTTCCACCGCCAGCCTGAACTTGGACCGGAGCTATTCACCCGGTGGTCTCCTGACACCAACACGTTCCACCTTAATCATGGGGAAGTCAGCATCAGTCTCTGGGACGTCCACTGCATCGGAGGTATCCCACTGGAGGGTTACCAATACGACGAGTTCGTTCCTCCAAAGAACACCAGGGGAGACAGGTCGCGGACGCCTATGCTGACGTGGCACCTACTGCAGCTG
The DNA here is from genome assembly GCA_963277665.1 of Viscum album. Lineage (NCBI taxonomy): Eukaryota > Viridiplantae > Streptophyta > Magnoliopsida > Santalales > Viscaceae > Viscum > Viscum album. The sequence continues at coordinate 362,429,209 of OY728125.1, forward strand.
GCTAAGGAGAGGTTGGTGGTCAAGGACTTCCTGAAGGACATCGCCTACAAGGGCTGGCTCAGCCTATTCCTTGAGAGGGATCCCGCCGTCATGATGCCGGGATGGGGAAAACGGTTCCCAACTGCGACTCAGAGGAGCAAGGATGGATCATACTGGAAAACCCTGAAGGTAGGGCAATACCAATCATGGGGCTACCGCGTCATTGAGGCACGGGACCTGAACGTCTGGTATGTCGGGTTCCTTGCCGCCTTCTTGAGCGGGTGGCTTCTGCTGCCGATCTGTTTGCGGCCTTCCCCCTATACCGACCCGCTGACCCTGAGGAGATTGATGACTCAGACTCAGAGGTCGCCGAGGAGATCCGGATGACACGATGCAAAGGGTGGAAGTGTATCCAGTGCTTCCTCATGCCGCCCCAGTCGGATTGGCTGAGGCGGATGGGATCACTTCAGACCTGGCTGCGCTTCCTGTGCGCCGGAGGGGCTGACACTCAGCGCCTTCATCTGGCGGTCCGTGATTACATGGCCGAGAAGATATGCGAGAGCAGCTGGCGCACCAAAATTTCCCAATGCCGGGAAGGATCGTAAAGCGCTCAAGCACTTCTGAGGGCGGATCAAGAAGTCTGACACCTCGAAGGGCAGGAGGCAGATAAAGAGGCCTTCATCGCAACATGCTCTGAGCTCTTGGAGCAACTGACGACCCAGCTGGCTGATGCGCAGGAACAACTGGTGGAGGCGAGTTGCCAGATGTCCATACTTCAAACCGAGCGGGCGAAGGCACAAGCTAGGGCTGGCGAAATGCGCTCTATGGTGGCCAATGAGGAGCGAGTCTTAAAAGAGCGAGAAGCGGTCCGGGAGGCTACCAGCCAGAGGGTAGCAGCGCTCGAAAGATCACTTCAGCATGCTGATCCCTAAGGGCTTTGTTTTTTCCATCTCATGAACTTTTTTCTTGTACTGCTCATCGTCTCAATCCAATATATGGCCAAATCCACTCTTTGGTATCCGTGGTTTATTGCACTCAACCATAGTTTCGAAACGAATAACAACTCACCCCTAGGCTCCTGTGGGACGTGCCCAACGCGAGAAGCATGGGATGCTCGTACCATCATTCCGTTCAACTGTGTGGCACTGACCAAGCTTCAGGCGTCCAAAATTCGGCCTGGACTTCTGAGGAGACCCTGGGCCGATTGATGTGTCGACTTCTCAATGTGACTTAACACATGAGTGGGGCAATGTTAGGGGAATTTAAATCCATCCGAACATAGGGGATGGAGAGAAAGGGTGCATCACGCTACCCAAATTTGGAACCCAATGGGGCGCAACTATGGAGGATAACTGTCAAACGAGGCGGAAACACAACAACCATATCACATTGGCCGGGAATGGGAGGACAATAAATGAGGGCTGACTGCTGAAAATGTTTGCAACAAAGGGCCTAACTCAAATATCGTTGGTCAGTTTTCCGGAACGTTGGCCCAGGACAGCAGGCAGACCAAAGGTCAAGCATCCATACTGTTAGGGGGTCCCGTCAAACATGACCAGTTCTCCGGAACGTTGGCCCAGGACCGTAGCCAGACCATAGGTCGAGAATCCATACTGTTAGGGGGTCCTGTCAAACACGAAAGGAAATGAGGGTCCGAACAAGGGGGGACGCAAGGCGTGGAAGGTGGAGTGGTGGTTTGTTCGAACAGAGTCCAACACTCCCAAAATTGCGCCACCATGGCGAAGGCGCATTAGGCGGACGTACCAACCTGATCACGGGTAATCCCAATTTCTAGGCAGGACCTCTTTGGCGAGAGAACTGCCGCTTCCCATTATTACCATGGGGCATCCTGAACATGCTCGGGGTAGATATCCCGATTACACCACTTCCCATGAATTCGGGCCGATTGACCGACAATAAGGAAGGATGGGGTTTACTAAGCCCTGGGGATGGACCCAAGACGAAAGGTCTGGGCGGTCCTACGTATCTCATGAGGATGAGAATCAAGCGACACGTAGTTCTGAAAATAAAATTTAACGTCATGCGTGACGAAATATAGTTTAACGTCATGCGGGACGGAATACAGATCTTAGTTTTAGGTCTTAGAGCTCGGACCGTAAGGATATTAGTTTTAGGTCTTAGAGCTTGGACTGTAAGGAGGGGAGAAACGGACACATGGCCAGGCGGTTACAAAACCCGACGTGAAGGAGGACCTAAGCCCTACATAACCTGTGCTCTCCGAGGAAATTCTCGAGTCGAGGGACCAAACACGGAGGTAGGTTGGACCCGCGGGGAAGTTCTCCAGGCGTTCCTACGTATCTCATAAGGATGAGAATCAATCCATAAATAGTTATGAAACGTGACACGGTAAGATACCAGTGCCAGGGAAAAGGGGAGCGCGGGCGTGGCCCTTGCACTAAAAGAAGTGGAATTTGATAAATCTTGTTTGTCCTTTAAGGTGGGTGGTTTTTTGGGTTGTGAAGCGACAGACCTAGAGTAGGAGGCCATGGTGTCGCCACAAGAATCAAGACGTGATAGGCATTGACAAATGGCATGGCATAAAACCAATACCCAACGTGATGTCCTCTACAACGAGGTCACCACAATGCAATGCCATTTTTCATCGTGCGGCCAGGATGATAATGTCACAGTTTAGGGTCATAAGATTTGGACCAACAACATAGTTTAAGGTCATATGGTTTGGACCAAAAACACAGTTTAAGGTCGTATGGTTTGGACCAACACCAAAGATTAAGGTCATATGGTTTGGACCAACAACACAGTTTAAGGTCGTATGGTTTGGACCAACAACACAGTTTAAGGTCGTATTGTTTGGACCAACAACACAGTTTAAGGTCTTATGGTTTGGACCAACAACACAGTTTAAGGTACTATGGTTTGGACCAACAACACAGTTTAAGGTCATATGGTTTGGACCAACAACACAGTTTAAGGTCATATGGTTTGGACCAACCGGGAGAGGAGCCTCGGGCAAAGGGGCCTACGAGGGTTCAACAATCAGGGAGGGGCAGCAGATGCTAGCTCCCAGCTAGGCTGGGCCTAAAACGCAATGTATGGGTGACTCCTGCCTAAGGGGATAAAGGTCAAGCTGCACGCAACCTTTAAAGAAGATACCCAAGCACATACTCTAGCGCTCGGATGGCGGGAGCCCCGAGAGACACCGTTACGCAGCTCGGTCTGTCTGATGTGCGGGGGCGTACCAAGGGTTAGTACAAGGAGTGTCGAGATTCCACCTTGGCATGGCAGGGAAGAACATGACATGAACCATGCCACCAACATTCAGGGCCTGGGGAACCGACGTGATGACTGATGACTGCTGTTGACCATGTTCGCAACACAGCATCCTGTCGTGTTAGCCATGGGGACAAACAATTGAGCATCAACTGCTGACCATGTTCGCAACGCGGGATTTGTATCAATTTGTTGTCTGAAACCCTCGGGGGTGTTGGCCCATGATGGTAGGGGAGCCCTTGGGCGTTGTACCCAGGCCGTTCCTGGGGGTCCCTCCGGGTATGAAGGATGACGGGGGCCCGAATGAAGGGGAACACGAATCTTGTCAAGTGGATGGAACTTGCCTAAGTCGAATCTGGAACTCCAAGTTCTAGACCAGAGTGCCTTAAGCACATCAGCAGACCACTAGAAAGGGTCAGAGGGCTCAGTCCAAGAGAGGCCAGGAGATGTCGGATCCCTGGGCAAAAGAGGGGGCGTAATGCCAAACACCCTGGGCACCGGGAGATCGTGGGACCTCCTAAGATATGGGGTTGGACCTGACATCTAGGTGTTCAGGCGGTCCTATGTATCCCATTATGATTTGAATCAAGCCACACGTAGTTCTTGATATGCGTCATTAAACGCCATTGGAAAGAGGATGGATAAACACTGAGGACAGGGTGCGTGGGGTGCAGCTATTGCAAACCCAACGTGAATGGGGACATAATCTCACACCACGCCACGTGACCCTGTGGTCGAAGCCCCAACGGCGAAACAGACGCGACATCGGACCTCAAACTGGACCCAAAGACGAAAGGTCTGGGCGTTCCTACGTATCCCATTAGGATGGGAATCAAGCTAGACGTAGTTCTGGAAATACAGTTTAACATCATGTTGGACGAAATATGGATCTTAGGTTTAGGTCTTAGAGCTCGGACCGAGGAGGAAAGGGCGGAATTTGGTAACTCCTGGGCTGGACCCGAGACGAAATGTCCGAGCGGTCCTACGCATCTCATAAAGATTAGAATCAATCCACACGTAGTTCTTGACAATACAGTTTAACGTCATGTTGGATGGAATATAGATCTTAGTTTTAGGTCTTAGAACTCGGACCAAGATGATCTTAGTTTTAGGTATTAGAACTCGGACCAAGAGGATCAAAGTTTTAGGTCTTAGAGCTCAGACCAAGAGGATCTTAGTTTTAGGTCTTAGAACTCGGACCAAGAGAATCTTAGTTTTAGGTCTTAGAGCTCGGACCAAGAGGATCTTAGTTTTAGGTCTTAGAGCTCAGACCAAGAGGATCTTAGTTTTAGGTCTTAGAGATCGGACCAAGAGGATCTTAGTTTTAGGTCTTAGAGCTCGGACCAAGAAGATCTTAGTTTTGTGTCTTAGAGCTCGGACCAAGAGGATCTTAGTTTTAGGTCTTAGATCTTGGACCAAGAGGATCTTAGTTTTAGGTCTTAGAGCTCGGACCAAGAGGATCTTAGTTTTAGGTCTTAGAACTCGGACCAAGGAGCCCAGATGTAGGGAAGAGTGTAGTTTAAGGTCGTGCTAGACCATGGAGCCCAGATGTAGGGCAGAGTGTATTTTAAGGTCGTGCTGGACCATAGAGCCCAGATGTAGGGAAGAGTGTAGTTTAAGGTCGTGCTGGACCGTGGAGATCAGGTGTAGGGCAGAGTGTAGTTTAAGGTCGTGCTGGACCATACAGTTTAGGCAAAGTACATCTTGAGGAACCTGGCGTTGGTGGGAGGAGTTATATTCTCCCCATCCATAGTCACCAGGGAATAAGCACCATTGGGATAGACCTTATGGACAAGAAGAGGTCCCTCCCACTTGGGTTCCAACTTGGGTGGTTTCCTGCCGGGAATCATTGGCGCTCTGAGAGCCAACACCAGGTCACCTTGCAGGAAGGAGAGGAGGCAAACCTTCTTATCGAAAGCTTGAGCCATCCTGCTCTGATGCCTTTCCATGTTATGTAAAGCGCGAAGCCTACTTTCGTCCAGCGCTTCCAATTCGGCTAGAAGGATCTCAACAACTCTGTCTGGCGCTTGCTGGTCGTAGACCACCGTGTGCAATGAGGGCAGTTGGACCTCGATGGGAAGGACGACCTCAGCTCCGTACACCAGGGAATACGGGGTCACCTAGGTGGAATTGCGAGTCGTCGTCCTATAAGCCCAGAGGGCGTTGGGGAGCTTGTCCAGCCAACTTTTCTTGTTCTGACCAACCATTTTTTGCAGAATGTTAGAGAGGGTTTTGTTAAACGCCTCAATCTGTCCATTCGCCTGTACATGATAGCGAGAGGTGTGGTTAGAGCGAATGTTGTACTTTGCGTACAATCTCTTCACCTCGGCCGCTCAGAAGTTGGTTCCATTATGCGTGAGGATAGCGTGAGGTATTCCAAACCGGTGAATGATATTGGAACTCACGAAGTTGGCGATAGAACCAGCCTTGACTTCCCTAAGTGGGGCTGCCTCTGCCCACTTTGAGAAGAAATCTGTGGCGGTTAAGATGAACTGGCACTGGCGGGCCATCGCCGGCGGGTAAGGCCCTACGACATCCAACCCCCAGACTGCAAAGGGCCAAGAATACATAGTAGTATGGAGAGGCTCCGGTGGCTGATGCACAAATTTAGCATGAACTTGGCACGCATGACACCTCTTGGCGTACTCGATGCAGTCGTGGATCATGGAGGGCCAGAAGTATCCCAGTCTCCGAATCTGGTGGGACAACTTCGACCCGGCCTGGTGGGCACCACAGGAGCTAGCGTGTACTTCCTGCATGACCTGTGGGATGTCAACTCCTTGAAGACAATGGAGGAGAACACCGTCAAACCCGCACCTGTAAAGGAGCTGCTCACGGCTGGGACCGCTTTGAAGGGTGAACTGCGGCACGTGGCGCCGGATTCGTTCCCACTATGCTCGGTCCATCGGAAGATTGTCGTGCTGAAGATATTCAACCAATGGTGTCATCCAGTCAAGAACCCTCTCGATCACCACACCCGAAGCCCCGGGGGGTCCTGACGCGGGGCACCAGTGGTGAGATGGTTCACTCGCGGGCCACGAACTCCCTCTGGGATAACAGGAGCAATGACTCTTTGGTGCACCACGTGGATGATTAGGTCATCCTGTTCGGGATCCGCGAGTGATGCGGCCAGGCTGGCCAAAGAATCTGCTCGACTGTTCTGCGACCGGGGAACATGAACGACATCTGGTCGGGATGGGAACTTAGACATTATATGGAGGTCACACTCCAGCAACGGCATGAGTTCTGGCTTCCTGACAGCATAGTCACCGTTAACCTTCATGATGACTAGTTCAGAGTCCCCTTTTACATATAGGTGGGGTACGTCAACCTCCAGAGCCAACTCGAGGCTGGTGATGAGGGCATGATATTCCTCCTCATTGTTGGTGCAACCCTCTGACAACAAGAAAGAATATGGCAGAACGACTTGCTCTGGGGTGATGAAGACGATACCCAGGCCCACTCTGTTAAGCCTAGGATCGTTGAGCCTTCTACCGGCAGGGCTTTGGGAGGTGCGATCGAAGTGCATCTGCCAGCATGGGGTGGTGTGATCAACTGAGAGGATTTCCTAATCAGGAAAGCCCAAATCCAACGGCTGGTCCATAGAGGTTGGATGAGCAGCTAAGAATTCTGCCAACGCCTGTCCTTTGACGGCCTTTTGAGGTACAAACCTAATGTCAAACTGCAGGAGGATCATCGCCTAGTGTGCCAATCGGCCGTTCAACATAGGCTGACTCAGGATGTATTTCAATGGGTCTACCCGAGAGACCATCTTTACCTCGTGGTGCTGCATGTAGTGCCGCAATTTCTGTACGGAAAATACAAGCGCCAGGCAGCTCTTCTCGATGGGAGAGTATCTAACTTCCACACCGAGGAGTATGCGGCTGAGGTAGTAGAGTCTATTCTCCATTCCCTCGTTGTTCTTCTGGGCGAGAAGGGCGCCGAGGGATCGCTCCAGGGTGGTCACGTAGAGGACCAGCGGCTTTCCGGGAGCGGGTGGCATCAGGACCAGAGGTTGAAGCAGATACTACTTGATTTCCTCAATAGCGGTCTGTCACTCTTCATCCCACCCATAGGCGGCGCCTTTCTTCATGAGCCGAGAAAAGGGATTACACTTGCCGGCCAGATTCGCAATGAATCGGCGTATATAGGCTAAGTGGGCTTTGAGGCCTCAAAGCTCCCGAATATTACTCGGGGAGGCATCTGACTGATGGCCTTGATCTTCACGGGGTCGATCTCAATACCTCGATACCTGACGATGAAGCCAAGAATCTTTCCGGAGGTGACCCCGAAGGCACACTTCAATGGGTTCATCTTCAAGTGACGAGAACGGAGCAAACCGAACACTTTCTCAAGGTCCCTGAGATGTTCCTGGCGCCGACGAGATTTGACCACCAGGTCATCTACATAGCACTCCACCAGCGTCTTGAGGATCGACTTGAATATGCGGTGCATAGCCCGTTGATAGGTGGCACCCATGTTTTTCAGGCCGAAGGGCATAACCCGATAGCAGAAAGTGCCCTGGGGGGGGCCTGAAGGTAGTGCACTCTTCATCCTCAGGGGCCATCCAGATCTGGTTATACCCGGAGTACCCATCCATGAAGGAGAGGGCTTGGAACCCGTCTGTTGTGTCGATCAACAGCTCTGTCACGGGAAGGGGAAAGTCATCCTTCGGACAGTGGCGATTAAGATCGCGGAAGTCGATGCAGACCCTGATCTGCCCATTCTTCTTCTTGACAGGCACAATGTTGGCTAGCCACCTGGGGTAATGGACTTCCCTGATGATGTTGGCCTTAATGAGCTTATCAACTTCGTCCTCAACCATGGAACCATGAAAGTGGTTCATTTTTTTGGGAGGCTGCTTGAACCCGCGATGATTTTCTAGGAGGCCAAGGCGGTGGACGGCTACCTGGGGATCTATTCTCAGCATCTCTTCATAACTCCAGGAAAACACATAACGGTGTTGTCTGAGGAAGTCTATGTACTGTTGTCATTCCTCGGGAGGCATAACGGCGCTGACCAATGTGGGTCTCAGGTCCGCCTTACTACCGAGGTTCACCTGTACGAGCTCGTCGACCGTGGCGGAGACACCCTCCTCAAAGGCAGGAGGATCATCTTCCATGTCTTCTTCTCCGCTTGTGGAAGGATCGTCCATGGGGGGAGCCGTTTCGGGGCTGCTCGACCCTGATGGGGATCTAGCACCGGCTTGGGCGACAGAGGTCGTCACGATGGGAGACTCGTGCACCGCGGAGACCGTAGAGACAAAGGCGGTTGTTCCAATCCCATCCGGCCTACTGCCCAAGGGGCCACGCTTTACGACATCAAAGCAGTGGTGTCATGTTGGCCTGAGTCGGTCGATCCCGGCTCAGCGAAACATGCACGTATGACGCACCGCCGTTGACATAAGCCCAACGTCCCGATATCGTACAGGGGTTGGAGGCTCGGGGACCACCAGGCCTGGTTGGTGTAAGAGTACAAGGTGATTTCCCGCCATCGCTTAGACCCGGAAATATGCATTCCTATGGTACCCGAGACAACAAAGCACTCTCCCATATCGGGAGTCGTGGCCTCCAACCGATGGATTGGGAAGACATATGCATCATCCAAACCTGCCCAGGGATCGCTCGTGACAGCGGAAGGCTCAACCTCACCTGCCAGGATCTGCTTATCCTTGCTCTTGTAATAGTCAGCATCCAGGTAACGAGCTTCACAAGAGGCAAACAGGGACGCATCTCCTTGGATCACACCCACTCGACCCTTAAGGGAGTATTTGAGGCACTGATGGTATGATGAGGGAACCGCTGCGTGAAGATGGAGCCACAGCCTGCCCATCAACGCGTTGTAGGCAGTGTCCTAAGAGACAACCATGAATTCAGTATTGGCAATTAAGCTGCCGAACTGGGTCTTCAGACGAATCTTTCCGAGTAGAGTTTGCTCTGTCCTGTCATACCCCTGGATTCTGAGGTCGGAGGGAGTTAAATCATCCTCAGACAACCCCAGTTTTTGCAGTGTCCGAGTTGGGATCAAGTTAATCCCAGAACCCGTGTCGACAAGATAGTGACAGAACTCCACGCCATTGAACTGGCCGGTGATGTACAGCGGGCCGATGTGCCCCTGTATTGGAGGGTCTTCATCTTCACCGAAGAATGAGATAACCGCCTGACATTCGGCGTCCTCAATCACCTCGGTGTGGAAGGCTTCTGCGGCCTCTACCTCCGTTTCAAACTGGAGGGGGATCCTTAGAGCCTCGGCGAGCGCCTCACACATTTCAGACAACAGGCGGAGGGCCTCAAGGATGTAAAGCCTCGCCGGAATGGCCTGGTCCCGGTGGCGTGCACGTCCTGACTAGAGGTGATGACTGTCGTGCCCCGGCGATTCACGTAGCCACGGCTCCGTCGACGTTGGCGACGGTTGGGGACATTGGGGAGGTTCACCTGGCGCTCCTCGTCGTCGGGAGCCACAAAGGGATTTACCAACTCTACGGTGTTAACCGAAGCGTACCCCGGGATATCGGGGAGGTTCACCCGGCGGTCCTCATCATCGGGACCCACAAAGGGATTTACCAACTCTACGGTGTTAACCGAAGCATACCCCAGGCTCTCGGGGAGGTCCACCCGGCGCTCCTCGTCATCAGGAGCCACAAAGGGATTTACCAATTCTACGGTGTTAACCGAAGCGTACCCCGGGCTCTCGGGGAGGTTCACCCGGGGCTCCTCGTCGTCGAGAGACACAAAGGGATTTACCAACTCTACGGTGTTAACCAAAGCATACCCCAAGCTCTCGGTGGAGGAGTCATCCATTACCAGACGGGGTCTCGGAGGGATCCCCATTTCCGGGGGCATGAAATCGCCCAGCGTGCGAGAAGACGACGACAACGACAGGGCGCGTTCTTTCTTCTTGCACTGCCGCCTACTCTTCTGGGAAGAAGTAGGCTGGGACTACGATGCCAAAGCGGCGCTCGTGGATTTAGAGGGATCTGGCTTCCGGCACTCAGGCAGTCGCATGATCCTCTACTCTAAGGCACTACAAAAATAACTGGGGACCTGTGCCTTGCCAAACGAGTAAGCCCAATCCCTTCTGCCTAGAAAGGGGACTCTTGGGGGCTGACCATGGCCAAGGGCCAGTGGAGTAGGCTGAGGAGGCGGATCCAGATTACCTCACCTAGGTGGTGGCGGTGCGTTACGCGGAGGCGCTTGCCGATTTTGAGGTGGTCGTTGCTGGGTCGGAGGCTGTGGGGGTGGACCCCTATGAGCCTGCTGAGCTGGCCTCACCGGCAGAAACTCTAGCTATCTGTGGGCCTCTATCTGTGCCACAGCAGCGGGCTCGGCGCTGGCGGCTCTCCTTGAACAGATCACAGGAGGCAGCGGGCGTGCCTGACTGGCCTGTTGTAGGGCTTCTTCGAGGCGCTGAGCCTTTTCCGAGAAGTCCCAGAACCCTCCAGGGTAATTCTGCGAGATCAGGGAAGGAATCAAATCCACCTTGACGTTCCCCACACATATCCTCAGTAATTTATCTTGAGTCAGTGGCATGTCAAGGGAGTACGTGAGCCCCTTCCACCGGGCGACGAAGTCCGTGACTCGCTCGTCTGGCCTTTGCTTGCACTTGAAGAGGTCTGCAATGTTCATCTTTTGGGTTGTGGAACTGAACTGGTAGAGGAATTGTCGACCAAGGTCCTCCCAGCTAGTCTCTGATCCAACAGGGTGCTGGATATACCAAACGAACGTTGGTCCCTCCAGTGTCTGAATGAAGCACCGGATCTTGGCAGCCTCCTACTGCGCCAGAGTCCCTAACATAGGCCCGCACCTCGAGTTGAAGTGGGCCAAGTGTTGTGGCGGGTATCCGGTCCCGTTAAAGGGGGCAAAATTGGGGTTCCCAAATCTCGGCGGGGCCGGCATGTCATCCACCCATGCGAGGTACGTCTTTCCATCTCGTGGGATCGCCACCTGCCGAGTTTCCAGGGCCTCCAAGCGAGCGATGAGTACTTCCAACAAATCATCTGGATGCGGATTCCTGTCCTGACGGGGATCGCTAACCAGAAGCGCATTTCCAGGCTATTCGATACGATAGTCGCTCTCAGTGGCTCGGGGGGCAGCTGGCGGAGCGACTGTCGGAGGGGAGAGAGGAAACCGAGTAGGGTCTCCCAGGTTACCTCGCTGCTCGGGAGGGTTCGACGAAACATATCACACCCTCTTGCCATGGGCTCCAGTGTCTCCCCTTTCGGCAAACACGACACGGTCACGGTTGCCCAGGGGGATCTCAGCAAGGGGTAGATGCTCATGCCCCTGCTGTCCTGGTCTAGGGTTGCCGTAGATAGGCCGCCGCTCTGCAATGCGTTCGGGCAGGAGCTCATCAACCAGCCTCTTTTGCTCGGCTCGCTGTTGGTGCAGCGTGTCCTTCTCGGGATCTTCTTCTGCCTTCTGCAGTGAGGCAGATGGGTCGGTGAGTTTGACAGACCCGACGGGCTCTTTACCCTTGCTGATGTTTCGGCCCAGCGCTAGTGCCTCCGTGGGTACATGAAGGCCTAGGAGGCTCCTCTGTTGGCGATTAATCCTCCCAGATGGGTCCAGCAGTGGCCTGTCCTTGAGGGGTGAGTCCCCGTCGAGGGGCTCCACAATGTTTCCCTCATCTGAAGGCTCATCCATGTTCACCGCTACTGCCCGTGGCGACATTCCATCAGGGTCACCCGGTGGATCGGGCTGCCGGCGGATTGCACAGAAGAGGAGAGCATCATACTACCCCCACCCACAGACGTGCGTGTGGGGGGTGGCCTCCTCAATAACTCTGCGGAGTACTTGAAATCTCTGGATGCATTTTTGCTGAAGGGCCTCGTGGAGGCACAGTGACTCGGGGTGCCGGACTGAGGGGAGTGCTGCTAGGTCAACCCGACGACACTGCTCACCAATCTCCTTGAGATGCGCTTGGATACCAGGATAAGGCGCTAGCTGATGACGGAGGCGGGAGTGAGTCACCCGAAGAATCTGGCAGAAGAATTCAAACTCTCTCAGGGTGAGTGACTCTGGCACATCAAAACCCGATTCTGCGACCGACCAAAACTTCTCAGGGAAGTGGCCCGCTGCAAGAACGGTCCAGAAGCTCCACGGCTCCGGCTCGAGGTCCGGAACTTTCTGCCCCTTCTCGTCCATTGAAAAAAGTCGGGGAATTGGAAATGACGCCGAGGCAGGACGTCGGGGCGGTGGGCTGGCCGGCGGGGAATACAGCGAACATGCCGATTGGCCACCGATCCCTGAGTCATCCTCCTGGGGTTGTAGTGCCCTGGCCGCCACGTCGCGATAGGATGGGCTGGTGGATGGGCCTCCTATCACAACGTTGGTGCTCGGTATGGGTGTGTCGCCTCGCGATCCTTCTGTCGATCCCCAGATAAGTTCCTCACCCTCCCTAACAGAGGCATGAGGTGCTTCCGAGGAGATCAGCGAAAACTGTGGGCTTGATCCCTGGCGGTACGCCAAGTCTTCATCCTCCTAGATATACCTTCGAAGGGAGGATGGAATCGTATGGTTATCGTATTCCGGGAGTATGAGACTGACGCGACACGTCCCCATTCCTTCCCTCAACTCGAAAGGTTGGGGGGAGGTTCTATCGTCGAGTCGTACTCTACCTCAGGATCCGAGAAACAGACTAGACTGATTCCCATCCGAACTCCCCTGACATTCCTCCTACGGTGACGATGCCCGGCCTTCCTACCCCTGGGTATCTCCTTAGGGTAAGGACGACGTCTGTCATGGGGTCCCCCGGCCAAAATAGAGCTAGGGCAGAGGGGACCGAAGGCCGGGGTGCAAGAAGCACTGGGACAGATGTCGAAAGGGACATGGGGAGGACCTCCATGTGAGTGAGCGACTGGATACACAACGGCTCCATGCTCGCGACCGGAAGTAGGGGGAGTGCCCTAATACCCCATGCAGTGGGTACTGGAGGGAGTCATACCTGGAGCATAGCCGTCGCGAAGAAGCATTCGGCATCCCAGATCGGTGGCATGGAATGGGCCTTCATGGTGAGCGGCACTACCGCGGATTGGTCCATAGTGGCCATTGCCAGTTTCCACGACCGGGAGATTCGACCCAACCTGCCTGCAGGGCGGTCGGGGTTTCAATCCCATTCGGGCATGCGGCTGCCCCTGCTCAACATGCATAGGGATCTGGGAACACGAGTCAGCAGTGGCTGGGGCCACAATGGTTGCTGATGCTGGTGCCCCAGGACGGGAATTCTCCCCCCTCGCGCCCAACGTCGGCGTCGAGTCAGATGGGCCAGAACCGGCGGTGTGGGCATGAAGATTGCCTACTCCTCGGCTCGGGGAGTCGGGTGGCGGTGTCGACGTAGTCTGGAGGGGGTTCTGGCCGTTAACCCCTGGGATGGATCGCCGATTGGGTGGACCCGGACATCCCCCACCTCATTGGCGTAGGGGAGGGATGTGTCACACTGCTCCGGGGATAGGCTCCCGAAGCGGTTGAACGTCGGCGTGGGGAGCGGCGGCTCCCTGCGTGGCCCTCGAGGGCGGCGATGGTGATGAGGCATGGCCGCCTCTAGATCAAAGCGGGCCATGCCCCTGGTGGGGACGACACCTTCCTCGTCATACCTACGAACCAGGTTATTGATCACCCTCCGTTGGATGATTTCTGACGGGGAGAGGGGCGCAAGCGCCTCGCTGCTACGATGGTCGAAGTCGAAGCGACTGTGGGATAGGTGGGACCGCGCGGGGTAGCAGCGTCGGCACTGCCCCTGCCCCTGCACCGGTGGGTAGGTGGAGATTGAGCTCCGAATGCAGTGATCGGATTCCTAGAAACAGGGAGATGAACCCATTAGTATCAACAGGAAAGAAGATCAACAACCAAGGCCCGACATCATTCCATCTTCCATGGTCGGCAAGAGGGATCCACGCTGACGACGTCACAGAGCGGAGTAGTCAATGTCCTGACGGCCTCGACCCCTGGCGGGTTCACGTCCCGGTGAGGGTTACCCAGACCTGGTAACATTCCATTATTCCGATGCTCCAACGGCTACCATTCCCTGTGTTGAGGAGAAGATATTCACGTCGGGTTCACCATTTTTTGTTTCCGACGCTTTTGCCGGGGTGTGCGCGTCCGTCCGCTGGGGAGGGCGCGCTGCTTATTGACCCACATTCCCGCTTTCCAAAGGCGGGCGGCATCTGTTCCTTGTTCAGGGACATCTGCTCCTTAATCGAAATCGGGATTATGGGATGTCGGTTCTTCCCTCTGTGGATTCCTCCTCGGAGCTCATTACCTAGTCCGGGTATCCCTCATAGATTTAAGACATGTTCGTGAATCTCATTCCCGGTGCCATATCTACATGGACGCCAGTTAATTACGCTGCTTCTGTCAAGATGCTCCAAGGGGTCTTGTCGGGACAGTAACCTGCATTGAGGAGAATGGTCACGTTGGGGCGTCGTCGGCATGTCTGTCTTTGGTCCCTCACCACAGGGCTTCTCAAGGGCGCGGAAGCCCGAGGCATCCCACAACGAACATGAGGAATGTGTACCATCTGAGGTTTTCCTCAGCCTCCCATGTTTAACATGGGGTATTTCGCGAGTTTAACGTCTTGCGGATATGGATCGGGTTGAAGGATCACTAGGGGGGAACACCGATGTTGGGGCCAGCACGTGGGCGGCTTCCCATATATCCTGGAGTGGGAAAGGGTGGCATGATCTCACCAGGATGTGGTGTCCTGGGTAAGGATCAGGATGGATGGTGGTGTGAGACATGGGGGCTTACGTTCTGAGACAGCCCAAGGGGGGGGTTCAGTTTAACGTCATGAGAGACGCGATACAGTTTAACGTCATGCGGGATGGAATACAGTTTAACGTCATGCGGGGCGGAATACAGTTTAAAGTCATTCGGGACAGAATACAGTTTAACGTCATGCGGGACGGGAGATTTGGGTCTTACACTCTGAGGCGGCCCAAGGTGGTCAGGGAACCAACATGGAGAGGTCGGGACAACTGGGTGGTGGTCTTGAACCTCATGGAGGCTTCCTACGTACCATGTGTTTGCACGAATCAAAGTCCACATAGTTCACTGGGATGGGGCTTACTCTCTGGGCGGCCCATAGGAGGATTTCATGGTCGATGCGCACTCTAAACCCACGTGAGTCATGCTCGGTGTGGGAAACAAGAGGCAACAGGGACCAGATGATCACGTCGCGAAGGGTGCGTCTGTGAGAAGTGGAATGCGGCTTACGCGTTGAGCGGCCCAAAGAGGAAATAGGGGCTTACGCATGGTTAGCGACCCTTAGTGTCGGGGCTTACTCCAGTGTAGAGGCCCATGGTGCGACAAAGAGCAGTGGGAAAAGGACTCCACTGGACTTGGCAGGGGGGAAGTACGGAGATGCACGGGTGCAATCATTTTCAAGAAATGCAAGGGGCTTACGCTCTGAGGCAGCCCTTCCCCCGCGGACAAACGCCGCTCCGAGAAGGAGGATCTCATTCCATGTGAGGAAGAGTCCATTCCGGTGGAGACGAGTGGGCATAAAAAATGTCCAAGCTGGGGGGACCCTGCGTGCGAAGCATGGGGTCGGACCACAGTTTAACGTCTTGTGTAAAGGACGAGGTGCTTAGCAGTTTAAAGTCCTGCAGCTTGGACGAGGTGGGTTCGCTCCACACCCCTAGGGCTTACATGCCCAACGCCCTCTACCCATTGTGGAAGGGAAGGAATCGACAAGGCCATGATGAAGGGGGGCCGCAGGGCGAACCACTGGGGGGTCCACGTTAGCGTGGATATGTGAAGAATAAATAGACGTTAGCGTGCCTATGCGGAGAAGCATAAGGAAAAGCAACGCAATGGGAAACACGGCCCAAGGGACCTCGAGGTTACTTCTCACGATCCTGGAAGGTCGTGCGGGAAAACAACGCATGGCGCGCATGCCCGGCAGGGGAGACATTAGGTACCAGTGCAGGGGGCATCCAAGGGCCGTCAAGGTGAGGAGTCCTGGGTTTTGCATGCAAAAGGTAAGGTTGGGGCGCAAAAGACCGGGGCGGCGCACAATTGGAGCAAGGGAATTGCGCGCGGAGAGGGACCTACGCTCAGGGTTTTGCGCGCATGGCAGGGTATTGCGTGCAAGGATGGAATACGGCGGAGGGTGTAAATTCACTGAAGCTGGTGGAGTTGTGCGCAATGGAGAACTCCGGGGCAAGGTTGCGCGAAATGAGGGTTTTACCTGGAATACATCTTTTTCGCGGGGGAGCCGAATTGCGCGCACGAGAGTCTCTTCAGATTCCTCAACCCCCAAACCATTCGGGGTCACCTTCTATTTATAGGCAACCTCCGACGCGGAAACCAGGTGTCGTGCGAAATTCTTTGCGTCGAGCGCAGCCGGCGCGCAAAAGCTCGCCGCGCGGAACCGCGGCGCGCAAAGATTGCATGCCTCAACAGGTCAATTGCATGAAACCCGGTGATTCTACACGCGCAGAACATTTTTTCGCACGGAACATCATTTATTTCACGCACCACATCCCAGGCCTCCGGATCGGGCCTCTGATTCCGAATATGACTTCGCTTCGTCATTCTGAAACTTCATCTGGGAGTTACTGGCTTTTTTTTTCGGTGTCAACAATATATAATACTCAATGACATGCCAATTTTTATGGAATGCATTGATTTTTTTCCCAAAAAATATTTTGGTCTTCCTCATAGAAATGTGTTTGAATTCTCAATCAAGATTATTCTATGAGAATTACTATTATCCAGGAAACCGTATAGAATGGTTATGTGAAACATAAAGAGATAGAGAAAAAACTACATGAAAAAAAGGATAAACAGTTCATACTCCCATATGCATAACTATTGGGTGTAGCAATCCTCTTCGTTAAGATGGATGGGTCAATGTGCCTTTTCATCAATTATCATGATTTTTACAAGATCACGATAAAGAACAACTATCCACTTCCTCATTTTTATGATTTGTTCAATCAGATACATGGATCAAAATAATTCTCTAAGGTAGATTTTTGTTTTAGATATTATTAAGTAAGGGTGAAGAATGAAGATATCCCTAATACTACTTTTGTACAAGGTATGGGAACTATGATTTCTCAGTGATGCTATCCGGACATATCAATGACCCAGTAATAATTTTGGACATTAAGAATAGTGTCTTTAGATATTGCAACAACATATTTTTGGTTGTATTTATAGATTATTTTATAATATTATCGAAAAACAAGGAGGAACATGTGGAGCCTTTGAACATTATGCCAAGGACCATTCAAAAGGATACGATTTATGCCAAGAATTTAAATTTTGTGTTATTTTTTAAGGAAGTCGCATTCATGAGAAATATTATAACCGGAAATGGGATATACTTTGATACTTCAAATACAAATGTAATAAATGTGTGGTTTATGCCATCATATTTCATAAATGACTACAATTTCATAAGTTTAGTTGTGTATTATAGCCAATTTTGAGAAATTTATCATGATTTTAGAAACCCATTACCAAGATACAACAAGTGGGAGTCATGTTTTCTTGGAATTATTAATGTGAAAAAATATTCCAGGAATTGAAATGGAGAATTATCCCTAACCATTTTTTCACGCTACCTAGAAGTAGAGAATTTAAATTATTATTATAGGATGCTTTAATGAAGTGTTTTTTCTATTTGTTAATGTATAAGGGAAATGTAACTTTCCTATGCCTCATGTTAGTTTGAAGATCATGAACAAAAAAATCCAATGCATGTTTTAGAGTTGTATGTAGTGATCTTCACATTGATAATATAGAAGAATTATCTTTTTTCAGAGAAATGTGAAATATATAATGAAAACAAATCTGTAATATATATTCACATGTGAATAGATTAATATGATTCAACAAAGATGGTTGGTGCTGATCAAGGACTATGACTATTAAATTCACTACCATCTGGGTAAAGAAAACAAATTTGTGGATTCTCTAAGTAGAAAAGATCTAGAAATTCAATCATTAATGAGAATTGAGAAGAATATGATATTATTATATTTTATGAGGATGGACATGGTAATCATAAAAGAAGGAATATCATCATTCCTTTCAAAAATGACTTCTCAAATGTATTTTATTAAAATTTTATAGGATGATCAAAAATATGATTTATGTATTCAGAATAAAATGGAAACTTTATGAAAAGGGAAATAATTGGATTTCAATGTTAATAAAGAAGTAATTGTTTGATTTTGGCTAATATATTGTGTTCTTAGAAATATTGAGTAAAATAATAAAATATCAGGAGATTCACATAGTTTAACTTACTCAATTCACCTCGTAAGCAAAAATATGTATCAAAATCTCAATGATCACTACTGGTGGGACAACATAAATAAGGATATCACTTAATGTACATCAATGTTCTTGGTATTTCATCAGGTGTAGTTGGAAAGGTATAAATCTAAGGGGATGGTGAAACCATTTCCCATACCAATAATTAAATAGTAAAAAATACTATGAAAATTGTTATGGGAAATGTGAATAAATATGAAGGAAAAAATGATTTCTGCATTATTGTGGATCATCTTACAATGAATGAACAATTAATTGTTATTTGATATTATATGTCACTTGATGAACTTTCATGGATATACATGAGAGATGTGGTGAGGCTATGTGGAGTACCACTAATGATTATTTCTGATTGAGATCCATGATTCACTTTTATGTTTTGGAAATATCTCTACAATTCTTTAAACACTACTATGAAATTTAGAATGTCTTATCACCCTCAAATTGAAGGCCAACCTGAGTGGACTATCCAAAAACATGAGAACATGTTGACAACCAGTTTAATTGATTTCAAATGAAGATGGGACTAGTATCTTCCTATTTTTGATATCTATATAGAAAATAGTTTTCACTGAAACATTAAAACTGATCCCAATTATTCCATTTATGAAAAGAGTTGAAGAATACTTATCCATTATGATGAATTTATGGAAAAAACTACTAGATCCTAATAAGGTTGAGGAAATGGCGGTTATGTCCAAAAAAATCTGTAGCACCTCAAAGCTGCTCAGTGATGACAAAAGATCAATGTTGGAAATTATAAATGAGGCCTAGAGATTTATGTTTCAGACATGTTATTCCTCTGTATATCACCATGGAAGATGGTGGGGTGTTTTGGGAAGAAGGGAATGCTTTTTCGAGGTACATCATCCCTTTTGAGATCAATTATTTCTTCAAACTGGTGGCCTATCGACTAACACACCCATCGAACCTATCTCAAGTGCCTGGTGTATTCCATGTCTCCATATTGATAATGTTAATACCAAAACCCTCACATCAACTCAATCTACAGGATATACCATTGGAGAATGACCTTTCCTATGATGAAACCCTAGTTAAAATCATATATCATAGATAAAATGTTCTATGGATTAAGAAAATGAACTTAGTCAGAGTGTTGTAAAGAAACCAATGATCAAAGAAGTGATGTGGGAACTAGGGGATGTGATGAATCACATTTAACATCAATTATATTAGTTCGATTAAAGAATATTTCAGGGCTGAAATTTCTTAATGGAGGAATATTGTAACAACCCTAACTGTTATAAATAAAATTACCCTTTATTTTAAATGTATTATTGTGTAATAAAGTTATAGAATAAAGCATGCACTCATTTGGGGTTTTCCTATTAGATTTAGTTGACTTTGAAGAATCATTACGGTTGATAGTATAACTATTTCACAGTTATCACATGATTACTATAATGATAAGGTCTTAACAAATCAAATTTTCATAGAAAAAGGAAGTGATGGCCACAACCAGTAGAATCATTCCCAATGAAGCCCATTTAGCAGAGATTACAATAGAGATTGTATTTATAGGATTTTCCCTAGACGTAGATGATGATTAGATATACCAACTTAAGCATGAGAAATATGATTTATGGTAGATGTTCAAGCTCATTGTGATCATGGACCAAACCATGTTTGCTAAACCACCCCATGAGTGTCCCACCGTCGTTTATCTTAACCATGCCTAAATTTCCGTTTTATTAAAGATACATATAACAAGACCCTAGAAATTTGAGTATTAATATAATTTTTTATTTAATAAGGAGTATGTTTCAATCCTATTATTGTTACATTATAAATGATCATTATTTTGATTCAATAACACAAAAATATTATCTTTGGTAAATATAAAAATTCAATTAGGAAATCTATTTAGATGAATTATTGGACCATTGAAATACAATATATTTCAATAAAATATTAATATTAAATAAATATTAAAAAATATAAATCTTTATATAATTTTTATGAAGTCAAATGTAATTTTTATTAGGGTTAAAAATTTGTTATTGTCAAAAAACCCATCATTTTCAACAAATATTATTTTTTATTTTAAAAGATAAAATTAAAATATTTAAAAAATTGTTTAGGGAAAATGAATATTATTTTTTGGAATCAGGAAATTGAAATTATCTGATAGAGAAGTTGTCGTAATTTTCTTAAATAGTTGTTTTTTTGGTTAAAAATTTAAAACCGTGTAAATATACATTGTTTTTAATTAAATCCCAATTACCCAAAATTGATTTTATAAGTTATATAAATATGATCAATGAAAACATATATGTTTTACCATTAAAATAATCTGATTTTAAGAATATTTTATTAATTTTGTAAATCCATTTTGAATCCTCCAACACAAGTAGTGCATTTTATGATTTTAAAATAATTTCTTTAAGAGTGTGAGTTACCTCAAAATGAACAAGGGTAATATTTTAATAGGTTATTAATGAAAAAGTATTAATATACATATAAATTGCATCACCTTTTCATAATACATACATAACTAAAAAAGACACCAAATGATTGTATTAGGTTAGTGCATTTTGAAACATAGAAACATCAACACAGGAACATAAGTGAGATACATTATCTCCCACAAGGTTCTTCATGATTATCACCTTCCATAGACACATAATACATAATACATATCTTCATAACCTGGGGAAGGAAACATAAAAAAGGAAAGAACTCAGATGCTCAGTAAGGGTAATTAATGGAGACATGTAAGCATAAACATGGTCATAAGGGTATGATAACATGATCATGTAAATATAATATCATAACCTACATATCCAATATCATAAACATGAATCATTCTATAAATATTTTAATTTCATTATAAATGAATCATAATGAAAGGAATAACATAAACCATGAAAATATAACACAATTATAAGACATTGAATTATGGAAAACACAAAAGCATAAAACATGATATCCATAGTAGCGAAGGCACGACTTCCAACACCATCTTAGTAGTATGGGTTCACTCCCAATACTGTCTTTGTAATCATGGATCACTCCCATGCTCATATCAGTATCATTATTTTACTACTCATACCATCTTGGTAGTCATGGTTCACTCTCATGGCCATGATTGAAGTAATGGTTCACTCCCAAGACCATCTTAGTCTATCTCATGAGATATAAATATTTACCCAATGAATTGGAGTGAGATATAGGTCCTGCCATTATCATTATTAAGTCATACATACATGTGCCCCAAAATCATATTCAATCACATCATTACCCATGAAATGGAATGGTTATAAAAAACATGCAGTCAAATCATCTCCTATGAAAAAACTTATAGGATTCATAATCATTTCATCAATATTATAACCCATCAATTAACCACTTTTTAAAATAATATAACATGTGAAATAAATATAGGTTTATAAAAACCATGGAAAAAAATCATAAACCATTTAGAGAAATATTATGAATGGAAACATTGATTCATTTCCCTAAAAAGGAATGAGTAAATGTTGATGCTAAAATCTGGAGAAAAGATACATCAGGTGGGTAAAAGAGTTCCAAATGAATCCAGAACACAAGAATAGAGATCTTGTCACCCGGGAGGTGGGTGCACGTAGGATTCGGAAGGTTCACGCAAGAGGAGTTCTGGTACGCAAGCCGTTGCGCGCCGGCCTTCCCTTCCACGACCAAACTGCCGCCCTCCGCGACCATCCACTGCGGCCCCGTTTCCGCGCCCAAGGCATTGTCGAACGGGGGCTTACACGCCCGACCCCGTTTCCATGCCCAAGGACTCTTCAAATGTGTTTTTTCCCGCCCAACCCCATTCCCACGCCCACAACATTGTCAAACGGAAGTTTGCATGCCCGAACTCGTTTTCGTGCCAGGCCTCATTTGTACGCCCGACCCCATTTCTGTGCCCAAGGTGACGTTGAACATTCATTTCCATGCTCAACCCCATTTTTATGCCTAGCCTCATTTCCACGCTGAAGGAGACCTCAAAAGGGGTTTGAACACCGTGATCTTGTGTGCCATTCTGAGGGCTTTGTCTATAAAATGAAACATATCCACGTGCTTCGGGTATGGTGATCGAAGACGAAATGACACTCTACTGCGCGAAAACCCCATCTTCCACAACCGCGTGAAAAACCCATGGCCTTTAGGGATTGATTCTTGGGTGATTAGTTCCCTAGGGGTTCCTTCATATGGGTCCTCTGATCCTTGTAAATTTCTTTTTTCCCTATGTTGTTTGCGTGAAAGGGGTCCCCTGTTGCGTGCAAGTCCCCGCTGAGTCAGGTGCTCTTGCGCACATTCCATCCACAATTGTGTGCAAACCATCCGTCTTGCGTGAAACCCTTCCATCCTGCATACCACTAGTCCCGCTTGCATGGAACCCTTCCATCAGGTGCTCCACAAGTCCCACTTGTGTGCAACACATCCTCTATGCACGCCACCGGTCCCAAATGCACACAACGCATCCCCCATGCACGCTGCTGGTCCCACTTGTGTGCAACACATCCGTCTAGTGAATGACCCATCGTTCATGCACACCACCCATACCTCTTGCACAAAACCTCTTCAACTTTTTCGCAAACCCTTCCTCTTACATGTAGAATTCCTATTTTGTCCCCGACCATTCTCTGACATGTGCTCCATGTGCTGTCCTAACCTTGAGGCACTGTGTTCGAGCTTCTCTTATGCGCGACACACCTGCATCACATGCTCTTATCTCATGCGGCCCCTCAGGTTTCTATAAATGAATTTCAAAGTCTATTAGATGATACATCCCATTGTGTTTCTTCATCTCATATTCCTTCACATAGGCACGCTAAAGGCTGTTGCTTGTTCGCATTTCCATGCTACTGTGGACCCCCAATGGTTCACTCCATAAGACACCCTAGGTATAGCATTGCCTGTCCATTCTCTTAACCAAGGTGTAGAGGGTGTCGGTTATGTATTTCCTAGGGGTGAAGAGTATGCCCACCCCATCTGAGCAGCAAGACGTTAAACTGCCATGTGCCATCGCCCTTAGCACATGACGTTAAACTGTGACCTTACCCTATGTCATGCACACTGGCTGCCCCATCTCACAAATTCTCTACGCCCACTAATCTCCATAGGAGTGAGATCATTCCTCACATGGAATGATATCCTCTTTATCAGAGCGGTGTCCGTCCATGGGGAAAGGGAAACCACCCTGGTCTATGCTTCACACTTTCCCTATAGGAGGCAGCACCCCTGTTACTTCTCTCATCCTGGGTGCCGAATCCCTCCCCCGCAAGGCTTTGTCACCACCGAGGACTCCATCTCGGAGTATGTTCCAATATCCATCTCCTTGGGCAGCTTACCACTTATAAGACCCTATTTCGTCTTTGGGATACTAACTACATATAAGCTCCACTCCATTTCCCAGAGACACAACTCTCACGTTGTGATCATAAGGTCTTTTCTATCTCTTGTTACTCACACCGAGCATAAATCATGTGGGATTAGAGCAACATCAACCATGAAATCCTCTATATGAATCCTAGAGTATAATCCTCACACCCAACCTGAACTACATGTTCTTTGATCCATGCCAAGGCAAGGTACGTAGGATGTCTCCCTGAGGATCAAGCCCCCCATCCAACGGTTGTCCTGGCCATCTTCACATCGGTTCACCCCCATTGAAATATGAGGTCTTTGATCCTGGCAAAGGCTGGGTATATAGGAAGCCTTCATGAGGATCAATCCTACCATCCATTGGTCTTGACCCCATTCACGTCGGTTCCCACACCACATGAACTATGAGATCTTTGATCCTTGCCTAGGAAGTGTACGTAGGAAGCCTTCACAATGTTCAATCCCTCCATCAATCTGGGCCCCAGGTCCTCCTTCATGACGGTTCACCCCCATCCAGAAAGATGCTAAATTGTACCTCAATTAATAGTAAGTCGTTATCTCCACCAATCAATAGTAAGACATTATTTCCCTCGGACAGCAGTAATACATTTCTCCCACCTGAACTACGATTTCTTTGATCCTTTACAAGGAAAGGTATGTAGTACACCTCCTGGAGTCACGATCCCAACAACCATTGGACACCAGGTCCTCCTCCATGTTAGTTCACCAATGCCCATCCCATAGGAACTACTTGGTTTTGATACCTGTCTCCTAGATAAGGTACATAAGAAGACTCACAGATGATAAACCCCATCCAACGGTAATCCGTTGCGATTCCATTCAGCGGTAAGTTTCCATAAACTACATGCAGCGGTAATCTGTTGTGACCTCATTCCCCGATAAGCCGTCACAACCCTATCTAGTGGTAAGACGTCGACATCCCCTTCTAGCGGTAAGATGTTGAAATCCCTAATTAGCAGTAACTCTTCATCATACAAACTATGAGGACTTTGATTCCCTTCAACGGGGATACGTAGGAAGCCTATTTGATGCTCAAACCCAAATTCTTCTTCATAATCATGGTGGCTCCATCTCAGTCTCCATCCACTTCATTCAACACTCCATCATCCATCCAGATTCTTACCGAGGCCACCTCATCCCGGTGGGATCATGCCATATCAATCCACATTACCCTTAACACCAAGAAGGAAGATAACCAAACATTGTCCCCAACATTAGTGTTCCCTCCAGATGTTGAACCAATATAATCCACTCCAATCAGTGTTCTAGTTAGTCTGACCCATCTCTACTAGACGTTAAACTCATGGCATACCCTGTGTTAAACATGGGAAGCTGAGGAAAACCTCAGATACATGCCCCTGGCATATGATCCCCCATGTCCAATGTGGGATTCCTAGGAATTACGCACCCTTGAGATTCCCTTTAATAAGAGGAAGAAACCCAGATGCCCCAGTGACCCAACATCCAGACACGCGAGTGACGTGAAATGTGGCTACTCCCCTGACTGAATGTTCCTACCCTGACTGGACCCTTTGAAATGTCCTGACATAGGTTATGTAATTAACTGGTGTCCATGAAGATATGGCACTAGGAATAGTTTCATGAACAATGTCTTAAATATACATGGGAGACCCGGACTAGGTGACGAGTTCTGAGGAGGAGTCCACAGAAGGAAGAACCGACATCGTATCATCTTGTTTCGATCAAGGAGAAAATTTCCCTAAATAAAGAATAGATGTTGCCCACCTTTGAATGCTGGAATGCGGGGCAATAGCGGCACGTCCTCCACAGATGGATGCAAACACCCTAGAGAAAGCGTTAGAAATATAAATGGTGAACCCGACATGAAGATATTCTCCTCAATATGGAGATTAGTTGTCTACAAGGCATCAATGGATTAGCATGTCACCAGATCTAGTTATCCAGCATCAGGGCCCGCCAAGAAAATAGCGGGCCTGGCATGAAACTCACAAGAAGTTGGGGTAGTAGAATTTTGGATGTCCTGGTCTGTGATGTTTTCAGCATGGATCCATCTTACCAGCCATGGAAGATGGAATGTCTCTAGGGAACTGGTCATCGATTTCCATTTTCTTTTAGCACTGATGAGTTAATCTCCCAGTTTTTAGAAACCAATTTGTTGCACTCGGGACTCGGTCACCGCCTGCACACTAATGCAGGGGTAGGGCAGTGCCACCAGGGCTATCCTGCATGGCTCCGCCACTTATGAAATAGCCTCTACACCCATGAACATGGGGAACCCATGACCCATCTCCCCATCCGAGGTCATCCAACGAAGGGTGATCAATGACCTTGCACAACCGTACGAGGAGGAGGGTATTATCCCGAATTGGGATGTGGCCCGCCGGGATTTAGAGGCATCTGCGCCTCGTTGTCAACACCACACTAGTGGGCCATGTAGGGAGCTGCTACTCCCCACCACAATATATTACCATTTTGGGAGCCTTTCCCCAGAATGTTTCTATGACTCCCTGCCCTATGCTGATGAGGTAGGAGATGTCCGGGCTATCCCAGTTAAAGTCCAATTGTAGAGGATCTGGTGAGGGATCCCACCCGGCTATTTCAACACCATTGCCTAGTATTACTAGACGAGGAGTAGGTAAGCCAATCACCAGAACCATTAGCTGGATTCTATCTAACCCGACGCCAGTGTCGGGTGCAAGATGAAGAGGATGCATGCCAAGGGGCGTCAACGTTTGCGGCTACTGTGGCCCGAGCCACCACTGACACATACCACCAACTCCCTATGTATGCTGAACAAGGTAATCCATATGCCCGACCTGGATCGATGCCCCAACCGCCCCATGGGTAGGTTGGGTTGACTCTCTTGGTCGCCGGCATAGGCAATGGTCACCGCGGACTAACCCATGGCAACGACACCCGGTACAGAGGTCATCCCCGTACCAATAACATAGAGAAAATGGATAATCACTTATTTCAAGGGTGACATGGAGGTTTTCCCCGTGACCCCTTTAGTTCCAATGAGGGTCCTCCCCACGGCAGTTACCCTCACTACGGAAGTCTCTCCCATTCCCACTACATTGTAAATGGAGTCATTCCTCCCCCCACAGATCAATGGTATGAGGATGTTGCACATCTGGTAACTCTTTATTTTGGGGACCCTCCCCATGTCCATTTATCATCAAGTGAAGGACCCTCTCACCCTAGAAATTGGAGGAGTGAGGGCCGACATCATCTCCCCCGAACCCAGCACAGAGGTCCTACCTGTGTTCAGATTGACCAGTACGAGGCCCCACCTCATACTGATGTCATCAGAGGGAACAATTCTGGGGGTCCCAACCCTGCTCCTACGTGCTTGAGTGGAGGTCCTACCCACTCTTCCACTTCCCAGAGAGGTCCTCCCAATATCCCTTTTGATATCTGCCCCGGTGCTCCTCACACCCAGACTTTCTCAGGTGGAAGTACTCCCCACCCAAGCACCTATATGGCCGAATTATCTCCTCATGTCAAAGATCTGCCCTATCTAAAAGATCCATCCAGGGGAAAGAATTTGGTTCATCACCGCCATAAGAAGGTTTCAAGGAAGGTCTGGATAGAGATCAAACCATCCTCCTTCTCAGACTCCAAAGTATAGTATGACTCAGCGCAAGAACCCTCCCTTCGCTCCTCTGAGCCAAGGGATGGGGCAAGAACGAGGTGCAGCTGCACAGTACTCCCAAAATGTGTGGTCCATCATATTCCTGCCTCCCTCCGCAGGTATATCCAGGAGGATGAAAATTTGGCAACCCTGCAGGTTACGGTCATGCAATCACCACCATCATCACCAAAATCACTCTCTACCTAGACTAGAGATCACGGAGAGTTGTTTTGGGGACCAATGGTGGGAGAACAGTAGCACGACCCATCACAAGTAGCCCTAGCCCCTGCTTCAATAATTGAGGCCTTCAGTCCATCTTATCGCGAAGTAGTGGCCAAGTATTTACACTTTTTGGAGGACAACCCAAGATTTGTTGGACAGTCATCCCATTCTCCATATTCCCCACTTGACATCCTGCCGTCCCTGCAGTCTATCTCAGTACCACTCCCAGTTCCTTAGCCACCTCTGGTTGAAGAGATGGTTAATGAAGGGCCTAACCCTGAATCCGAGCCAAAGAGATTATGGAATATCCTCTCAGTGGACCACTTCCCCGAGATTTTCTAGCCTGTGGCAGCACCAAATTTCTGCGTGCCAGAATACCTCACCCTAGAGGAAGTTGAGTATTTCCACCAAACCCTCTAGGTGATGTACTTATTATTTTGTCATTATCGAGTGGTTTATCCTAGGATCCAAGTGAATTTTTAAGACATTGTAGAGCAATTTATTCTAGTTTATTTGGCTCCACTCTCTGTGGTCGAGAACCTCGAGTCACCAGGCCACCATAGGGCCCTCCAATAGTAATGTGTTCAGATTTTTATGGTACTCCACGAGTTTATCAAGGAGGATTCCCCCCATGTGAAAATACGTGGCTGGGGGAAGTATGCTTCCCTCCTCGTCAGTCCTATCTAACTCCAGCACGACTCGGTAGGTGATATTGAGGACATTACCTCAAGAAGGGTTATGGTCAACATGGCCGACATTTTGGATTAAGAGAAAGAGAAGGAGATTCTTGACGGGGACATACCCCCCTGAGGGTGTCCCATCACTATTAGAACTATCAGGAAGAGTTACTCGCCAATAGAAGAATCTAAATGGTCTCCTTGTTCCCACCGAGTAATTTGTATGTAGACAAAGTCACAGTAAGGGTAAATAACACCTCAGATCTTCCAAACACTCCCGATCCGTCTGCCTCGGTGTAGAAGATAAAGGAGGACCCTGAGAAAGCCGAGTTGAACCAACAAATTTCCATACAGAATAAGTTGGTCAGTGACCTCCTCGCTGAACGCGTTGTAGAGTGACGGCCAGACTATGAGAATCCTAGGCCAGGGAAGTAGGGGCAGGAACAAAATCTCCTCAGCGAGTTGCCTCCAGGTGACCTTGACCATCATGCCCCTATAGACAGGGTTGAGGCCGTAACATACAACAAGTGGGAGAAGTATGTCTCACCAAACCCTCTGGAATGGCACAACAATCCATGGTACCTAGCTCAGGTTCCCCCAACTTCCCCACAGGTCACTCCATCAGCCGCTCCATGAGCTGACGAGCCACCTTACAATGTGGAAGAACTCGCCAATGCACTCATGGTTAGGGACCCCCATCAAGGTAGGGAACCTCTCTCAGATGATCCAATGTGGGCACTCATCTCCCACTTTGAGGTGTTGAGAATGTGACAGGTTGAACTCCAACTTGATGGCAAGCCATATCCAGCATGGGTGGATGATATGCAATCACCTCCGGGTTTTGGGAATCCCACCATTTCCCCCTTCAATGGGATATAGGACCTGCAAAAGAATCTAGACCACTTCACCACAAGGTGTGGGCCCTTTTTAGGGACTCCAGTGTAGAAGGAGATTGCCAAGCTCTGATGTTTTGTGCAGACATTGGAGTGGCCTGCATTTTTCGGGTACAACCTGCTCCCCATCAGATCAATTACATGTGGGGAGGACCTCCAGAGGATATTCCTCTACCAATTCAGCTCCACCATGTGAAAGACATGTATCGAAAACCCCTTCAAGTGCAAACAGAGGCTTGATGTGCATGTCACGGACTTTATTGCCCAGTGGAAAGGGCTAATGTACTCCCATGAAATTCCATTGACTCCGGAGAAATTACTGAATATCTGTGTGTGGAATGTTAAGATGGAATTGGATCCCTCACTTATCACCCATAAGTACCCTACAGGATTCTAAGACATCTTTGATAAGGCCCAGTGACTGGTGGAAGCCCTGCAACGGGCCAGCCTAGCATGTCTGTTGCCCCCTATAATTCCCGCAAGGAGGGATTTCAGAGTCGAGCCTGCCACTGTGGCCCAAATAAAGGCCCCCATACAGCTTCAATTATTACCAGTGGAGCCGACTCCGCAACCCCACAGAGGCCCGCCACCACAGGCGCAACCTCCTGCCCCGCAGTGTCCACCTCAAAATCGGCAGGTGCCCCCGCGCAACACGCAACCACCACACAGGCTGGATAACCAGACTGCACCTCCTCAACTGGCTCCTCCAGATCCTCGTCAGGGCGAATCTCTAAGACCCCCATTCGAGAGAGATGAATCCAAACCTACTTGTTTATTGATGTCACGACCCGTCCCCCAGGGCCTGTGTCATGGAAACCCCAAGCCCGCCTTCCATAGGCTAGGGGCTAGCGACCTTCACCGAAAGCGTATTCCCTAAAACTGGTAAGGAATTGCCTTTATAACTAATAAACACACAAAACCAAACACACATCAAGATACGAACTCAAGTAAACTGAATAGTAAAATGAGTGGGTATAAAAAGCAATAGGGGCCAGAATACAATCTCAACTGGTATGTGCAAGAAACTAAAAGTAAAAATAAACCGGAATAGCTATTGTGATCACCCACCAAGGATCTAACCTAAAGGGTTGGTACAACTCTCAAGCGGTCATCTCTGTGGTATGCCTCATCTGAGCTCAAACTCCGAGCAACCTCCATTCTGGGTACTCTTATCCTCAGTCAGCACTGTCCGTCGTCTGCACCAAACACAATGAGGTTCGGGCACAACCCGTGTAGGGGTGAGTATAACGATACTCACTAGGGACCCCAAGACCCTCAAGGTATCACCAAATCTACCAAGGATATACCCCAAAGCATGTAAACTAGTGAAAACCCTACTTTGGTATATTCCCATAGATGTACCTATGTTATAATGCATACCCATCTCAATCAAGAGGAAACACATAGTCCAACTCAGAAGCCCAAATATCAACTTTTCCACAAAGGGAGGAACCCCACGAATGTAAGTACCACACAGGTAGGCTACACAGAAGAGTACCACAAAGTAATTGACTTACCTCACACCATATATATCTTAGGTACTGTAGTAGAAATGATTAGATGCAACAACTGAATAATCTTACTCTGTTTAGAGGCATACCAACGAAAGATCTTAGTACATCACCGGTATGTTTTCAGACCCACATAGAATCTCTAGGTGCTCACCCACATAGGATCACTTGGTGCTGACCTACACTGGATTGATCGGTGCTAACCCACACCAGATCACTCGATGTTGATCCACACATGATCACTCAGTGCTGACCGACATAGGATCTCTAGGTGCTGACCAACAAAGGATTTCTCATTGTTGACCCACACAGGATCACATGGTGTTGATCCACACAAGATTTCTAGGTGCTAACCCACACAGGGTTGCTCGGTGATGGCCCACATAAGATCTCTATTCATTCTTCACGTCACAGCCAACTACTGGGTTCCCTCACTAAGCTTGATCATCTTCAAGAGGGTCCAATGTTCAAGACACTATTAGATACTCCAACTTCCACAAAGTCGCACAAAAAATTATCTCAAAGGACTGTCAAGTCATAGGGGTATTAATGCAACCGACCGTGCGTCAATCAGATTCCTGGTCTGCATGTTATTAGCCTTTTAGTCCCGAGGGCCTGATTGGATTTGTTCTCGATCCAACCCGACTGTATCCCAAAATTATCCAAATCCCATGTGGGTAATACCAAAGGGAATGTCTAGCTCCATGGTATACAACATGGTTGACGGTTTTTCAAACAGACGCTCGGTGCAAAAGTTATGGCTGATAGAGTTAAAAGTTCAAAGTTGGCCCGGTTCTGGTCCGACCCAGTTGAACCGACCCGGGCCGCACTGGGTGGTGCATAAGACATGAGGGCCATGGAGGCCACTGGGGCCGTGATGGCGGTGCATGTCCGCATGGGGGTGGAGGGTCGTGGGGCGGCGAGGTTGTGGGGCAGCGCAGAGGGCCCTGGGGCACCGCGGGGCGGTGAGGAGTCGTGGGGCCGTTGCTTTCACCGCGGCCGGTGGTGTGTCGGTCGCTACATCCATTCATCACCCGGACATAAATAATCCTTCTTCCATCATGATGAACACACCATTCAAGAATAATGGAAGAGGGGTTGGTCCTTTTTTTTGGCTCGCACCCTCCACAATAGAGCAGTAGCAAGCGGCTCAACAAAATCATGAATGAAGAACATCAAACCCTACAACCTCCCACAATGATTATTCCCAAACCCGTAATAGCAAAAATCCATGGATTAACTAATTAAATATTTGATCTGAGTTATTTGTTTTAGAAGGTAAGAACATGATAATATATAATCATACACAACTAATCCCCTACCTCAGATATTTGTTGATGGAGGTCGTGAGGGAAGAGGTGAAGTCGTTGGGGATAAAAAGATTTTAGTGATGTATGTGTTTCCTCGATCGTCAGTTCATAGTTGTTGAAGACATTCCTCATCAACATGTGTGTTCTTCATTGGGGAGAACGTTTTTTCATTGAAGAACACATTCTTCGTTTGAGAGAGTAATCCTCCAAAAGGTTCTCCTCCCCCAATTCCAAAAAAAGGTGAAAATATCCCCCTTGTTAATTTGATTTTATCAAATTAAAAGGTTGGCACAATTAATTGTTGGAAAAATTAATTATACCACTTTTGGAAAATTAATTACCTCCATTTAATGGGAAGAAAGGATAAATGGAGAGTTGGGAGGTTTCTCCCCCATCATGATTGGTCAGGTGGTCCCCGCCCCATAATTCAAAATGGGGGTTTGTTTAGGTGGTCCCCACCTCCTAACATCCACATGGGAGGTTTAGGCTCGTGTGGTCCCCACAACCATAACCCATGTTTAGGGGTTTCAATAAATAAAATAAAATTTTTAACATTTTTATTTATTTCATTCTTTCTCTAAAACACAAAAACTATTTTTCAATATCAACCCACTGTAGTGAATGTGACGGTCTCTTTAAGATAATATCAGTACTTCGAGTTCAACAGTGCCCTCAGATATCAATTCTGAGCACTAGTTCAGATGTTAAGAAAACCCTCTTGTACATTTACAAATCGTACCTGAAACAAATGTTCATAAATTCATTCTGGGCACACCGAGTCTCGGAATCATGCGCCTTCAATTTTTGCGAACACGTAAAATTCCCATATACATAAAATATTATATTGATTTTTCGGGTCTTTACATTCTCCCCACCTCAGGACTTTCCATCCCCGTAATCCACAACTCAACCAATGGAAACAAGTGGGGGTACTGAGCATACATCTGAGCCTCTCACTCCCAAGTTCTCTCCTGGAGGTTCCCGTGCTACCAGCGAACGCACACCAAAGGTATTGACCACCCACGTAGGACCCAGTCTTGTCGATCCTCTATCTCTACTGGAACCTCTATAAATGTCTCCCCATCGTCGAAGTCCTACTTGTCATGGTCAATGATGTGGGTAAGGTCATGCACGTTTCTCCTCGGGTGGGATACGTGGAAGACGACGTTCACTTAGTGCAACTGAGGTGGAATATCTAAGTGGTAAGCTACCTTGACAACTCTGCTGAGGACCTAGAAGGGTCCAATTAATCTTAAAGATAACTTGAAACCTCGTCCATATCAATACAAACCTCATCGGGGTGAGACCCGTAGAAAGACATGGTCACCATCACCTAATTCTAAAGGTCTCCGTCTCTTATCGGAATAAGAATTATTCATGCTCTTTGCAGTATTCATCTACTCCTGGATGATCTGCACTTCCTCTATGGTAGCCCGTACCATCTCGGGACCCACTAGTGCTGACTCCCCTTGGTCAGTCCATCACAAAGTTGATCTACACGGTCGCCCGTACAATGCCTCAAAAGGTACCATCCCAATTATGGAGTGATATATGTTGTTGTATGCAAACTCCACCAAAGGAAAGTGATCCTCCCAACTATGACCAAAATCGAGGATGCAATCACGTATCATGTCCTCGAGGGTCTAAATTATATGCTCAGTCTGGCCATCCATCTGAGGATGGAAGGCGGTGCTCAAACGAAGCTGTATCCCGAAATCCTCATGCAACCCCTTCCATAGCTGGGAATTAAAACGTGTATCACGATCGAAGAAAATCATCGAAGGTACTCCATATAGCCGCACAATCTCCTACACATATAGGTGTCCCAAGCTATCTACCAAACCATAATCTTTGATCGGTTGGAAGTGGCCTGATATGGTGAGTCGATCGATGACCACCCAGATAGAGTCATGAACTCTGGATGTACGTGGAAGTCCTATCACGAAGACCATGGATATCCCATCCCAATTCCACTATGGGGACTCTAAAGGTTGAACCAAGCCTACTGGAACCTAATAAACTTCCTTCACTTTCTGTCAAGTGAGGCACCGAGGGACAAACTCTGCTACTGCTTTCTTCATTCCCAACCACAAGTGCTGTCATCGATGATCCTAGTACATCTTCACCACTCCTGGATGTACAGCTAGAGGGGATGTGTGGAACTCTCTCATCACTTCCTCCTGAAGTGACACTAGTACCGTGGTACATCCATTGAAGAGGATGATGTGCTCCGCAACATCATAAAATCCATCAGGTGCATGCTATGTGGATATCTGAGAACGTCATTCCCCGCAGTCAGTGCTCCTATGTTGGGCATCCCTGAATCCCTAATGAAGTGGGGGAGTGACTGTTGGAGAATAAAGAAAAGCTACTCCATCTCATTCCACAAAGGATATCTACAATTCATCTAGCTACACCGTCAACTCACCTACCAGCTATATACCAGATCTTCTACTGAGTGCATCTGTTGTAACATTCCCCTTCCCGAGACTATAGACTATCTCGAAGTCATAGTCTTGGAGGAACTCAAGCCAACGTCGTTGTCTCAGGTTAAGGTCCTTATAAGAGAAGATATACCTAAGACACTTCTGATCAGAGTAAATTGTAAAATGCTCGCCGATCTAATAATGTCGCCACATCTTCAAGGCGAAGACCACTGATACTATGTCCAAGTCATGGGTAGCATAGTTCTGCTCATGCTATCTCAGCTGTCGAGAACCACAAGCAATCACTACTCACTCTTGCATCAGGACACATCCAAGTCCTGTCCCTGATGTGTTGCAATAGACTATGTATCCTACACCCTCATCTGGTAGCCTCAAGATGAGTGCACTAATCATCCTCTTCCTCAGCTCCTGAAAACTCCACTAGCATCAATCCATCCAAACGAAGGGTCTCCCCTTCTTCATCAATGCTGATAGTGGTTCTGAAACTCTGAAGAAATTGGTCACAAATCATCAATAGAATCTGGCTATGCCCAAGAAACTCCATTCCTCCTTCACACTCCTGGGTGGCTCTAAAGAAATTACCACCTCAATCTTCACTAGTTCTACTGCAACTCCATCCTCCAATATGACATGTCCCAGAAGTGAACCTCTCAGATCCAGAACTGGTACTTTGAGAGTTTACTATAAAGTTGGTGCCCTCGGAGTGTGTCCAGTACTACCTGAAAATGATAGGCATGCTCCTCCTTAGTAACTGAGTAGATCAGAATGTCATAGATGAAGACTAGTACACAGAAATCAAGGTATTGATGAAATATCCTATTCATGTGTCCCATGAATACTGTTGGTGCATTGGTTACGCCGAATTACCTAACCCTGAAATCATAGTGGTTGTACAAAAATATGAAAAATGTCTTTTACACATCCTCATCCCATTCTTTGAGCTGTTGATAGCCTGATCTGAGGTCTATCTTCGAGAACTACCGTGATCCCTTCAACTGATCAAAGAGGTTGTCAATCCTCGAGAGTGGGTACTTGTTCTTCAAGGTCACCTGGTTTAGGCACCGATAGTCAACACAAAGTCTCAAAATCCCATCCACTTTCTTGGAAAACAAAATTGGGGCTGCCCAAGGAGAAACACTGGGTTGAATGAATCCCTTCCCCTACAAGTCCTCTAGGTATACCTGCAGCTCATGAAACTCTGTGGGAGCCATCTGATACACTAGTTTAGATATCGGTGTTGTCCCGGGGTACAATTCGATGTAAAATTCCACATATCTGTGAGGAGGAAGACCCGAAACATCATTAGGGAAGACATCCGCATATTGGTCAACCACTAAATGATATCTCATACTCTCCACAACTATCTCTCTGAGGGTAAGGCTAGATAAATGATAAGTGATCGGCTGTACACGCCTCTGGGTACATCCATCCTGTGTTGCAAAGGCTCCCTTTTCATCGGTGAATGTAAAACTGGTCCCATCTGTGCAGACACACCACACATTGCGCCTAATACAGTCAATCTGAGTGTGGAATATAGATAACCAGTCCATACCCAATATGACATTGTAAGGCCTCAACGCCACTACTATGAGATCTCAGCCGAAGCACTCACCTCTTATAGTAACCTCACACTGCAGGAACTAGTGTGTAACCATTGAATCCACTACTTTATGAGTCTCTACCTGCAAGGATTGAGCCAAAAACTCCGTCGGAATATCCGAGATCTGAATGGGGGTAGTGGGAATAAAATAATGACACGAACCTGTGTCTATAAGTACTACAACTAAGGTGGAGTAGATATAGATCATACCTCGTATTATCTCTAATGATCCATGTTCTTAGGCCTCAGCTACCTCGATTTGAGCTCGCCCCTGTTCTCCTGCTCCCTTTGGTCGGGGTCGACCACCTGGTGGTGGTGGCGGTAACATCTCGAATCGTCACCCACAGCCAGCTACGTAACCTTCTCCTCTACCACGTCAACCTCCTCTCTACAAACCTCCTCAGCCAAACATCTGTCTCTACCTGGGCTATACTTTGACCACCTTCTGATCATCCATTCATCGGGTCAGATAGTCACGATCCATGTGACCTTGCCTGTCGCATGCGTAACATTGCCCGCTCCTCACATGACTGGATCTGTCTCAGGTTCCCCACACAATCGACACAGAATCCTATGGTCGTCGACCTGTAGGTATGATCCTCTTGGACCTCTATGACATTAGTTTGCTATGATCTGCAGAAGACTCCGCTACGTGACGTCCAGTGGTGGGTCTTGGTGCTGGTGACTGCTCAGCAAGGAAACTCTCCACTAAGAGGGCTAACTCTAACACCCATGCCTACGTCGGGATGCTAAGAGAAATCATCGAAGCCCTAATCTCCTGCCTAAGTCCATGCTCAATGGCCCAATCCATGAATAATGGGTCCCGTACCATATCAAAAGATTATCATGAGAGGTCATTGATCCTTGCTATGTACTGATACACAATCATGTTTGCTTGATTAAGATGAAAAAGCTCTTGTATGCGCACTGCGTGAAGAGTCATTGGAAAAAACTCTGCCCAAAACAGGCTCTTAAAGTCTACCCAGAGAAGCGTCACGTTGTCGTGATCCTAGAGCATCAAGATCCACCATATTCCTGCTATTCCCTGTAGAAGACTGGCGACAAGGATCCCCATGAGATCGGGAGTGTCCCGACTAGTCAGAAGACTCTCACCACAAACTCCAACCAATACTCAGCCACATGTGGGTCCATACCTCCCCTAAACTTGGGTGGCATATCACAATGGAACTCATATAATACACTCAAGAGGCATGTGCCCTTTGATACTAGGGCTGGTGGCATCAGTGGCCCAACAGGTAATGGTACTGCTAGTGCCTCCGCTGGAAAAGGGCCCTACACCAGGGCCTCATCGCTCGGTGGTCTATCGGTGCTTACTAATCATAGAACCCTAGCTGGCTGTCTTCGTGAAGGCATCCTGAAAAGAAACAGGTGTGCCAAAATTAGAATGTTATACCTGGTGAGATGACTCAAAGTGTTCACAAAGAAGACTCCTAAAAAACACACACAATTAGTGTTTTTGTGCCCTGAGTTGGGAATTAGATGTCAGGGTCCTGGTGTATGGATACGTCGGCCGCCACACCAACACTGGATTCCCTAAATTGATTACCACACTCAATACACTTAACACTATTTTCGTTAAAATTATCAGAGTCCAATGTTCTATGGTAGAATTTACTCCTCTTATACCAATTTGTCACAACCCATCCCCCGGGGCCCATGCCCTGACTACCCAAGCCCGACTTCAATATTCTAGGGGCAGGAGACTAGCACCGAAGGCGTATTCCATAAAACTGGGAAGGCATTTCCTTTATAACATGTAAACACAAGAAACCAAGCACACAACAAGATACAAACTCAAGTAAACTGAATATTAAACGGAGTGAGTACACAAAGCAATAGGGGCCAGAATATAAGCCCAACTGGTAAGTACAGGAAACTGAAAGTACAAATAAATTGGAACATCTCCTGTGATCACCGGCCAAGGATCCTACCTGAAGGGTAGGTACTGCTCTTGAACGACCATCTCCACACTACACCTCATCAAAGGACCACCTCCGATCTACCTCCAGTACTGGTACTCTCATCCTCATTCAGCGTTGTCTATCATCTGCACCAAAAAAACGATGTGCTGGCATAGCCCCTGCAGGGGTGAGTATAATGATACTCAGTAGGGACCCCGAGACCCTCAAGGTCTCACAAAATATAATCAGGATAAACCAAAAAGCATTTAAACCAGTTACAACCCTACTTAGGTATATTCCCATACATATACCTATGTTATCAATTATACCCATCTCAATCATGAGGAAACAAAGAGTCCAACTAAAAATCCCAAAGCTCAACTATTCCACAAAGGGAGAAACACCATGAAGGTAAGTACCACACAGGTACCCCATACAGAAGAATACCACAAAGGTACCGATGAAGCTCACACCATGTATTTCTCAGGTACAATAATAGAGCTGATTAGATGTAACTATTGAATCATCTTACTTTGTTAAGATTCATACCCACAAAGGATCCTAGTACATTGATACTGCGTTGTCAGACCCACGTAGGATCTCTAGGTGGTCACCCACACAGGATCGCTCGGTGATGACCCACACAGGATTGCTCGGTGCTGACCCACACAGGATTGATCTGTGCTGACCCACACAAGATCGCTAGGTGCTGACCCACACAAGATCGCTTGATGCTGACCCACACAGGATCCCTCAGTGCTGACCCACACAGGATCACTAGGTGATGACCCACACAACATCCCTCAATGCTGACCCACATAGGATCATTATTCTTTCTTCACATCACAGCCAGCTGCTAGGTTTCCACATTAAGTTTTCTTGTCTTCAGGAGGGTCTGCTTCTCAAGACACTGGTCGATACTCCAACTACAACGAAGTCCCATTAAAATGAATCCCAATGGACTGCCACATCATAGGGTTATCAACAAAATAGACGTTGTTTCCATTATACACGTGTTCTATAAGTTATTAGCCTTTTAGTCCTTAGGGTACGGTTGGATTTGTTCTCGATCTAACCCGACCGTATCCAAACATTATCCAAATCTCAAGTGGGGTATACCAAAGGGACCATCTCTCTCAAAGGTTTACAGCATCATTGAGAGTTTTTAAATTGATGCCCAGTGCCCAAGTTATGGCTGATAGAGTGAAAATTTCAATGTTGGCCCGGGTCTAGTCTGACCCGATCGGACCAACACGACCTGCTGGGGCCGGCCCGACCACGCTGGGCAGTGCGCTGGCCGCGAGGGCCGCAGAGGATGTGGGGGCAGCGAGGGTGGTGTGAGGCCTTGGGGGGGGGGGGGGGGGGTGTTCCACGAAGGACATGGGTTGGCGAGGATTCGTAGGGTCTTCACCTTCATCATGGTCGGTGGTGTGTCGACCGCCACATTCATTCATCACCGTGGAACAAATCTTCCTTCTTCCATCACGAATAACACACCGTTCAAGAAGAAAAGAAGAGGGGTTGGGCCATTTTTGTTTGTCCCGCACTCTCCAGGTTAGAGCAGTAGCAAGTGGCTCAACAGAATCTGAAATGAAGAACATCAAACCCTACAACCTCCCGCAATGATTATTCCCAAACCTGCAAAAGAAAACCTATGCAGATTAACTAATTATAGATTTGATCCACATTCTTTGTTTTATAAGGGAAGAACATGGGAATATATAATCTTACACAAATAACCCCTACATCGGAGATTTTTCGATGGAGGTCGTGAGGAAAGATACGAAGTCATTGGGGATAGACGGACGTTGGCGTTTCCTCAACCATCAGTTCGTTGTCATTGAAGTGGTTCCTCATCGGCATGAGCGTTCTTCATTGGTTAGCACATTATTCCTTGGAGAACGTGTTCTTCCTTGGAGAGAGTAATCATCCAAAATGTTGTCCAACCCCAATTCCCCCAAAATGTGAAAATATACCCCTTTTTAAGTTAATTTTATCAAATTAAAAGGTTGTCATAGTTAATTATTGGAACAATTAATTGTACCATGTTGGCATAATTAATTTGTTCCAATCAATGGGAGGAAAGGATTAATGGTGAGTTGAAAGGTTTCTCCACCATTAAAAGGGGACGGGTGGTCCCCACCCTAAAACCATAATGGGGGTTAGTTTAGGTGGTTCCCACCTATTAATATCCACATGGGAGGTTTAGTCTCGGGTGGTCCCCAACACCATAACCCATGTTGAGGGGTTTCAACAAATAAAATAAAAATGTTAATATTTTTATTTATTTCATTATTTCTTGAAAAACACAAATACTATATTTCACTCTCGACCCACTACGGTTGAGGTGAAGGTCACTTTAAGTGAATTCTAATTCTATGAGTTCAACAGTGCCCTTAGATTTCAATTCCGAGCACCAGTTTAAAAGTTAGAAAAACCCGCTCATACGTTTACTGAATATATCTGAAAAAAAAGTTCAGAAATTCATTTCAGGCACACCAGTCCTCGGAATCACGCGCTGTAAATGTTTGCGGACTCGTAAAATTCCCATATACTTAAAAAAAATTACTTGGAATTTTTGGGTCTTTACAGATGAGATTCAGGTTCTTGGCTATTTCCAAAGTGCCTCGGAATTGGGGATTGTTCAATTGCCTGAGGGTAGAAGGTCATGGGAGGCAAACATCACTGATTGACCCAACTAATACCCCTATCACCGGATCACGGGACACACTATCAAGAAGTGAAATGTGTTCAAAGTCTGGCTTCAAGGCCAGGACGATAAAAACATAGTCTGGATGGCCCCGACCCCAGCATAAGTGGCATGCATCTCCGTAATGCCAGACATCAGCAGCGACAATGAGGGAGAGTGGCAGCAAGTTTCTAACAGTGGGTCCCAAAATTATGATGACTGGATGGCT
Organism: Viscum album; assembly: GCA_963277665.1. NCBI lineage: Eukaryota > Viridiplantae > Streptophyta > Magnoliopsida > Santalales > Viscaceae > Viscum > Viscum album. Next base: position 362,470,231 of record OY728125.1, read on the forward strand.
CACAAAATGTTCTCCCATTCCCATGGCATCACTCGTGCATTCCTAAATTGTCCATAGCCTTTAGAAGCCACATCTACCACCTCTACATCGTCATCTCAGCTGGCCTCTTCCCAGAAGAGCAAACACCTGTGGGGCAAGGGAAAGCATCATGCCCTGCCAATGCCATCGTCATCCTGTACTCTCGGTGACTTCATGCCACCAAAGATGGGGATTTCATGTAGAATCCACCCATAAGTGGATGTATCTTTTAGTTAAAGTCAAGGGTAAGCTTTGGTTAACTCTGTAGAGGTTGGTAAACATCTACATGACTCTCGAAGATGAGAAGTGCCAGGAAGATCTCCCCAACGCTCCCAGTTGACGCCAATGTCGGTAGAGCTATGACCATATGGGAAATCATGGAAAATCAGTTGAAACTTCCATCCAGGCCATGCATGCTACTACAACTAGACATTAGACTCAACATAGAGCTTAGAATGTGTAGCTTCCTCATCTGGTGTCATTATGCCCACCTTCACCCCCGTTTGGGTTACTAGATCAGCCAGAGCCACCTCGATCATGCCATGACCATCCACGCCCTACTATAGGCCAATCTCATTCATTTTTCCATCATCTAGTATCCACTCTATTGGCTCTGACTAGTGAGAAATGGGATATGTCCAGCACCAGTTAACAATCGGCCCAGCCGGTAGGGGCCTTTGTACCACTTTTCATAGAGCGATCTCCTACAAGCACAAGTTTAGGCCTGGAGTTGATGTATGATGTTCTCAAGCAGCTTTCCAGCATCCCAGCATGTCTTACCATTTTTGAGGCCCTTCACCTATTGGAAGATATGCATGAGGCCCTTGTTGAGGCTTTAAGAAGCTCCCTCCAGTTTGAGATGGATATAGCAGTTGTAGAGGCCTTTCTTGCGGAAGCTATAGAGAATGCTGAATGCCAGGAAATTATCTTATTCTCTAGAGAAGATGAAGGTTCTCCCATACAGGGGCACATTCACCCACTATATATCACTAGCCAATTCAATGGCATGGTGGTTCTCCTCTATCTTATTGACACCGTCTCCGAGATTAAACTCATCCTGACATGGACACTGCGGAAGATGCGGTTATCCGAATATAACTTGACACCATCCGACCGGAAGATACAGGGATAAAATAGGATAGAGAAGACCCCGGTCGACAAGATTCGTTTGAAGGCCTAGTTCGGTGGCCAAGTTTCCAGTACTGAGTTTATGGTTGTCTCCCAAGACACCATGTACAATGCATTGATGGGAAGACCATGGATCCACCAGCATGAGGCGGTTCCCTTATCATATCACTAGTGTCTCAAGTACACCCTAAATGGTTGTGCGGGAATTCTCCAAGGTGACGTGTCCCCTTTTTCCTCTTATGAGGCCCGCTACTTTGTCCTCAACTATTACAAGAGCAAGGACAAGAAGATTCAGGCCAATGAGGCCGAGCATGCCACCATTGAAACTGACCCCTGGGTAGGTCTGGATGACACCTACATCATCCCGATCCATTGATTGGAGGCCACAACCCCTGATATGGGGAAATGTTTTGTTGTCTCTAGCAAAAGGGGGAGGCGTATTCTCAGGTCCAAGCAACATCAGGAGATCACTTTGTATTCTTATATGAATGAAGCCTCAGTGATCCCTAAGCCCCCTACTTTTATATGGTATTGAGATGTCTTCCCCATGGTAATGACAATATTACATACTTTTCTATTTCACCAGGCTAGAATAAACCGGATCAAGCCAATGTTCCAATATTGTTTTGATATTATCAAGCGTGGCCCCTTGGGCTGAGGACTAGATGGGATTGGGCCGATGGCCTTTATTGCAGTGGTTTTGGCAGTACCAGAATCTCCTGATGCAGTGAACACTACGGCTCAGGCTGGTACCAGCCTCCCTTCGGAATCTGCTGACCCAGAGTAATCTCCTCCCACAAGGGATCCTTCCTCCACAAGTGAATAAGAGGATTTGGTGGATTCTACCCTTACCTTTGAGTAGGGAGTTTCCTCCATGGTCGATGAGTTGGTACATGAAAACCTTGATAGTGGGAAAGATCTGAGACCTACATTAATTAGTGCTGCCATGTTCCTCGAGGAGAAGTAGTGGTACGTATACTTCTTGAAAAAATATCATGAGGTATTCACCTTGATCTATGACAAGATTCTAGGAATAGATCCTCAGGTAGCCATCCACCGCCCTTGTATCCCTGCAAATCATCATGGTTTCAAACAACCTCACAGGAAGATGCACCCTTCTCACGGTGCCATGCTTTAGGCAGAAGTTGATAATCTAATCAAATCCAATTTTGTTAAGGAGGTCATGTACCCCAAATGGATATCCAAAATGTGCTAGTCATGAAGAAGAATAGACAGTTCAGAGTCTGCATTGACTTTTGGGATCTCAACCATCACAATCACAAGGATGATTTTAACCTTCCTATGTTAGAGTTGCTGATTGAGACTATGGCTGGGTTCCAAGACCTCTTTTTCATGGATGGTTACTCCGAATACAACCAGATCCGAATGGACCTTGAGGCCGAGGATTCCGAAGCCCTCAAGGCACCCCAAGGTACGTTTTGTTACTAGGTGATTCCCTTCGGCTTAAATAATTCAGGTGCCATATATCAGCGGGCCATGAATCGCATATACAAGACAATACTTGGGACATTAGTGGAATTCTATGTGGAATATTTGATGGTCCAATATTTCTAGTGCCAGGACCATATCATGGATCTTGAGAATGTGTTCGGCTTCATTTGTTCCCTCCACCTGAGGATGAACCCATTGAAATGTTCCTTCGAGGTTACCTCTAGGAAGTTACACAGATTTATTGTCAGGTACTGGGGTATCAAGATCAACCCATAGAAAATAAAGGTCATCATTCATATGCCTCCCTTGAGAAATATTCGGGATCTTTTAGGTTTTCAAGGCCACATTTCCTACATACGCTGATTCATTGGGAATCTGGATGGAAAGTGTAAGCCCTTTTCTCAGCTCATAAAGAAATAAACCGCATATGAATGGGACGAAGAGTGCAAGACTATGTTTGAGGAAATCGAGCATTATCTGCTATGGCCTCCTGTTTTAATGCCACATGTCTCTAGAAAGCCATTGGTCCTTCACATGACATCCCTGGAGTGATCTATTAATGCCCTTCTCTCCCATTAGAACAATGAGGGGACGAAGAACAACCTTTACTACCTCAGGTGTATGTTCATCAATACGAAGACCAGATACTCCCCCATCTAAAAGAGCTTCCTTAGACTAGTATTCACAGTATATAAATTGCGACATTACTTTCAGCACCACAAGGTACAGTTGGTGTCTCGAGTAGACCCACTGAAGTACATTATGAACTGCCCCATATTGACAGATCGTCTATCTCGGTGGACATGGATTTTTCACCAGTTCAATATCAGGGTTTTCCATCAGAAAGCTATTAGGTAGACTTCCTTGTTTCCCATCAAACTTCTTCTAATCAGTCCATGGATATCTATTTTCCTGATGAGGAAATCCACTTAGTAGATCATGCCATGCAGTGCTGGCAGATGCAGTTCGATGTTGCTTCTCGGAGTCCCACCAATAGGAGGCTCAATGATCCCAAGATCAATAGGGTAGGCTTGGGTATCGTCTTTATTACCCTCAAACAATCAATTCTGACATACTCATTCCTATTTTCAGAAGGCATCATGAACAATGAGTCAGAGTATCCGACACTTATCACTGGTCTCGAGCGGGAGCTCGAGATTGATGTGCCCCATTTACATGTGAAAGGGGATTTTAAACTATTCATCAAGAAGATCAATGGTGACTATGTCTTCAGGAAGCTAGATGTCATACCATTGTTGGAATTTACTCTCTAGCTAATGGCCCAGTTCCTATGTTGTCCCAAAGTTACTCATTTCCCTCGATCTGAGAACGGCCGATCTAATGCATAGGCCGGCCTGGCTGCATCACTTACAGAGACCAAGCAGGATGATCTAATTATCCATGTTCCACATCGGAGATTCATTGCTCTCATCACCCTATATGATAGTGACGACCTGGAGGAGAGCCATCTTACTACTGGAGACTCCACGTCGGGACCCCCAGGTCCCATAGATGCAGTGGTTGAAGTGACTCCTGGCTGGTGGTCCCCCTTTGTTGAGAATGTCATAAATGGTTACCTCCCAGCTAATCGGTCCAAGCGTGAGTGAATCAGACGTCTCGTACTGCGGTTTACCCTCCAGAGTGGTCCTATTCTTTAAAAGATCCTCTATAAGTCTGGGTTTGATGGTTTTATCCTTCGTTTCATCCATGGAGTCGATATTTCTTAGGACATGTAAGAGGTTCACACCGGTTCTTGTGGGGCTCATCCGACTAGGCCGAAGCTGTCTCACTAGATCCAGAGACTAGGGTACTTTTGGCCCTCCATGATCCATGAAGGCATCATGTTCGCCATGAGATGTCATGTGTTCGATGTTCATTCCAACTTCGTACATTGGCCACCAGATCCTCTCCACAATACCAAGTACTCTTGGCCCTTCGCAGTCTGGGGACTAGACGTCATGGGACCATATTCGTTGGTGACAACTCACTAATGTCAGTTCATCCTGACCACTATAGATTTCTTTTCCAAGTGGGTAGAGGAAATTCCACTCAAGGAGGTGAAGGCCCATTCTATCATTGACTTCGTTAGCTCCAATATTATCTACCGATTTGGAGTCCCTGATGTCATCCTCACCAATAACAACACCAACTACAATGAAACCGAGTTGAAGAAGTTGTACTCCTAGTTCAACATCCTCTCTAACAATAACTCCCACAACCATGTGCAAAAATGTTGACATATTGAGGAATTCAACAAGACCCCCTCTAACATTTTGTAGAAAATGGTTAGGCAGAATAAGAATAGTTGTTCGGACAAGCTCCCCAATTCTCTTTGGGATTATCAGATGACGACTCGTAATTCTACACAGGTGATCCCATATTCCCTATTATATGAAACAAAAACCACCCTGCCAATCGAGATTCAGTTGCTTTCATTGCACACAGCTATCTACAACCATAAGGTGCCAGATTAGGTAGTTGAAATTTTTCTGGCTGAATTGGAAGCACTTGACTAGAAAATTCTTTGTACCCTGCACAACCTAGAAAGGAACGAGAATAAGATGACTAGATCCTTCAACTAGAAAGTACGCCTCTCCTCTTTCCTGCAAATTGATCTGGTATTGGCTGTCAGGACACCAATGACACCTGGAAGGAAACCTTGGAGCCCAAATGGGAAGGATATCTCGTTGTTCATAAGGTTTACACCATTGGTGCATACTCACTAGTGACCTTGGATGGTGAGTGTATAACACCTCCCACCAATGCCATGATTCTCATGAAAGACTATGCCTGAGCCAGCTGGTCCTGCATGATCCTAAATATCCGATTCTGGCATGACCCTAAACTACTCGATCCTACATGAAATTAAACTATAAAATGTCCCGCATGATGTTAAACTGTATGGCGTCCTTCAAGACATTAAATTGCATCCTTATAACTATGTGTGTCTTTATTTCCATCCGCATGGGATATGTAGGAATGCTCAAACATTTCGTCTTAATCCCAGCCCCCGAACATTCTTCTTTGACTATCCACCTAGGGGGTAGATCCCTTGGAGGATCCTTACACGACGTTGTGAAGGCTTCTTTGGACCATGCTCATGTCAGGATTATGATGGTCGCACCATGTCCCCCTCCCCATTCTTCTATCATCCTACATTGTCACCGCACAATGTTAAACTGCATGGCCTTTAAGAACTACGTGAAGCCTGATTCTCATCTTCATGGGATACGTAGGAACACCAAAACATTTATTCTATTGGCCCAACCCCGAACTCCAGAATCTCCCCTAGGGACAAGACATGTGGTGTGATGTAGATTATTCCCTCATTCACATCGGGCTATTTTTCCATTCTACACATATCCCCTTGAGATATCCCTTACATAATTTATCATCCGTTCTGTGAGCACATGCCCTACCATGCTTGACATGACCCATAATTTGGGTTTCTATCACCCTCTATATCCAGAATGGCCCCTGAATTGCATGGATGCTCAACCCAAGGGCTCTCATACCGTTACAGGTTAACAACCTCGAGGACTGTCGGTGAAAAGTTGATGCAAGTCCCATGTTGCAAATATGGTCAACGGTCGATGCTCAATTGTTCGACCCCATTTGGGTCACATAAGGGTGGATACTGTGTTGTGAACCTGGTCAACAATTTCCCTCCATCATCATTGCTGCTTTGTCATCTTCCATAAGCACGATGATTCACCTTTTCTGTCCCAGACATATGAAATTAAACAAGGCATCTACGGTCCGAGTTCTATGACCCTAAACTAAGATCACCTTTTTCCTCACTAAAAGAAGATAAACTGTAGACTGGACAGGACATTCTGTCCAAGACCTAGCCTCATCCCCCGGGGCCTTTTCAGGCCCCCGGTGCAAGTTCTCACTTAAGGTTGTCTTCTGTGTGCGAGGTATTTTCCTCATTCATGCGAGGTTTCTCATCATACTGTACACATTCCTGAACGAGATACCTTACCTCTTAATACATCCTCACTACAAGGCATTAAACTAAAAGCTGGATGAGACTTTTCGTCTGAGGCCTTGGCTCAGGCCCCTTGGCCTTCTCAGGCCCTGGACCAAGTTCTCACTTAGGGTTGTACGGTGTGGTGTGGTATTAGCTCTTCATTCATGTTGGGTTACTCTTCGCACGGTACATCTCCGTCATGTGGGGTATCTTACCAATTTGTGTCCTTATTGCATGACGGTGAACTGCATATTACCCTCATCTAGAACTACATATAGCTTGACTCCCATCTTAACGAGATACGTAGGACTAGAAGAAGGTCTAGACTTCGGGTCTAGCCCTATCTCATAGAAATATCCCCTTCACCCTGGCCCCTTGGCCTGCACATTCCCAGGGAAAGAGGTATATGGTGTGGTGTGGGATTATTTCCACATTTACGTTGGGTTTGTAACTACCATGTCGTGTAACTCTTTTTCCTGATAGTTCTATATCCCATTGTTCTATACTCATCTTTTCAAATTTGACACTCTCATGTTGATCCCCCATTGACCCTCTTCGATTATTAACAAATGTGCCCAAGAGTAATCTGGTTCAGCGTCTGGAGTGTCGGATTTTACCTAAACATGCTTTCACCCATTTTTGAGGCTTCGTGTTACCCTTAATTTGGGCTTCCATAATATTTATCATTCGAAGGGACCCCCAAATGGCATGGATGCCCAGCCCAAGGTCCCTCCAACCATTACAGGCAAACATCATCGAGGGTTGCAAATAATAGATTGATACAGGTCCTGTGTTGCGAATATGGTCAACAATTGATGCTCATTTGTTGTTCCCATTCCAGGATAACAAGATATGGATGCTGTGTTTTGAACACGGTCAATAGTTATCCTCCATTGTCATGACAACCCCCTAAAGCATTGAATGTTGGTTACATGATTACATTATTTTCCACCCCATCATGTCCTAATTGATATTTGAAACTCCTGGCACTATCCCTTAGTTTGGATTTGTACATTAGGTGAAAAAAACCATGGTAAGGGTGTCATTCGGGGCTCCACACCAATTTATCATTGGTGTGCATTCCTGGTATTGCAACAAACCTCTTCCGCTGTTGTTTTCCATACCGAATTTGACTCACCTAGGCTTAGAGATTAGGTTTAGGTCCATACTTACTTTGATGGTCTTTGATCCTCTACGGTCAATGCTCTAAGACCATAAACTAGGATCCCTTTTAGAACTGCATACAACCTCATTCCCATTCTAATGGGATACGTAGGAACACCTAGACATCTTTTCTTTTTGGTCCAGCTTGGGTTCTACTAATTTATCTCTTCTGTTCTTACATCGGGGCTCTAACTATTATGGGACTACATGGAATGGTATGAGATTTTTCCTCATTCACGTCGGGTTTTCATTAACCTCACCATGTATGCCTCTTTCTATGAGTTATTCCCTACTTCCGGTCCAACATGACATTAAACTGTATGTAGTCTCACACGACTTTAAAAGACACCATCAAGAACTACATATTGGTTTATTACCATTCTCATGGGAAGCGTATGAACACCTAGACATCTTTTCTTTAGGTCCATCTCAATATGGAGCTAGTTTCTTCTTCCCCATATCCTCTAAAATTTTCTGGCCCCTAGTCCTGAGGTTTCTTTCTCGGAATCGTGCACTGTATGGTGTGGAACTCATCCTCACATGACTTTTAACTATGATTATTAGTCCCACATGAATTTAAAGTGTTTCAACTATCCTTCCCGATTTAAAAAATTCTTGGTTGGTCCCATCACATGACCCTAAACTATGACATTATCAAATTAGCTGCACGACTAAAATCGGCCATGCACCGTGATATCCTCACTCAAGGAGGCATCATGTTTGGTATCGATCACACACCATACCATTTGTCATTTCTTGAACATAGCTTTATTTCTGTGGTGATTCCGGAACATTCTATCCTAGGTCCATCGCTACACAAAAAAACACACATTCATCCTAAAGGATAAAGAAGATCTATCAAATACAACTTCTTTTTGTGTATGGGCCATACCATCACAACCATATTATACGTGGAAATATTATCCCACCTTGGAATCTTAAAAACTACGTGCGGCATGATCCGCATCCTCATGGGGTACGTAGAAATGCTTGTGCACTTTACCTTAGGCCCAACATTACTTTCGTTTCCGGTCCCTCGACCAAAAACCTCCCTAAGGAACACATGGTGGTCAAAACCCCAGGTTCCCATTCACATCGGGTTTTATAATCAACCCACCATGTGTCTCCTATATTTCCTGCCATCCATCGTTTGAGCTCTGTAGCTATAGACTAATACCACTCCACGTCCTTGTTGCAAGACGTTAAACTGCACGACATCTTCCAGAACTACGTGTGGATTGATTCCCATCCTCAAGGGGTACATAGGACCACCCGAGCACTTTTCTTAGGGAATAGCCTAATTTTCACTCTTAGTCCCTTGACCTGAAGAATTTATTCCAGGGATATGTGGTGTGATCCAGACCAAGTCCACTTTCACGTTGGGTTTATAGCTACCGCACCACATACTACCTTATGGGGATCTTCCCTTTCACTCTACATCCCATCGTATGATATTAAACTACACGAGTCCATATGTACTAAAACCATGACACTAAACTTTGGTTCTACCCTTAACAAGGTCAGAAATCCCCACGATAACATTGGGAGGCGATAGTTTCCTTGTTAGAGAGGTCCTGTTTAGAAGTAGGTTTGATCCTTGATCAGATTGATATAGCAACTTAATGCATTTTCACCACGGTGGAGTAATTTCAAGATTGTTGGACTCCAGTCGAACAACTCATCACTCAACTCTCCACGCTTTTCATACCCTTTATTCAGATCCTCATCCTCTTGCACATGTAGAGGAACCCCCTAACAGTATGGATGCATGGCCCATGGATCGCCTATTGTCCTGGACAAATGTTCTTGAAGCCTAATGAATGAAATTTTGTGCCAGGCCCCATGTTTCGAACATGGTCAGCAGGCAACCTTCATTTTTTATCACCATTTTACGCTAATTAAATAAGGATACTATTTTTTGAACACAGTCAACAATCATTTTTAATTTTCATGACATCACTACAGTGTTCCAAATACTAGGTATTCTGACTCTCAACTTCTATCCCCCCTGTTCAGATTTATTTCAGTGCCCCTAGCGTTACCCCGTTTTTGCATAAGAGCACACCGAGAAAACAGTAATTTGAATGTTCTAAGAGCATAAATCTCTAGTCAGGTCTCTCTATTCTCTTTATGGGAATTAGAATTGGTTTTTAGAACCACGGGTGCTCGAAGCTTGGTTGGCACTCTGGCATTCTAGTGATTAAATAGTGTGACCATCCTGTGTTTCTCACATCGGGTACGACCCAAATGAGCTTATGAGTAGATTGAAATTTATTTTAGGATTGTGGTTGGAAGATATTAAACCAAATGAACAAGTAAACAAATCTATCCATACATTCATTTCATAATAAGAGGCAGTAAAGAGATGTGTGTTTATAAGTTTGACCAAAATAGGGACCTTAGGGATCAACATCTAGGATAAATCACATTAGAATCGCTACCTTTTAGCTTGTGCCCCCTAGGATTTCCTCCCACCCCTTGAGAAACTTCTATTCACCAGTGGTCGCAGGGTGTAGTTCACTGACCCTAGCTTGTGCTTGTGCCTATCTAGTTTGGCGGGCAGTAATTTGCTGACCCGCTTCCACTAGCTGCTCTTGGGCGTCCACCAACTAGGCCCTCAAATTCTCCACAAGCTTGAAGTAGTTTGCAATGAATACCTCATTCTCATTCATTTGTTCTTTGAGGAATTGGAAATCCTATTCTGCATTTAGAAATGGTTGGGTACTTCCTGACTCTTCCTGACACTGTGCAACATCGGAGTGTTGGCTACTCTCACGCAGCTTCTTGGCCATGTAGTCGCAAACTGTCGAATAAAGACGTTGAGCATCCACCCCTCTAGCATGGCGAAAGAACATCCAGGTATGAGGCGATCCTATCCAATTTAGACATTCTTTCTAAGGATGACCAACAAAGCCCTTGATACACTTCCACCCTTTGCGCCACATCATGCGGCTCTCATCGGCCACCTCCGAATAGGAATAATCTATCTCCTCAAGATCCCCAGGCTCATAGTTGGGGAAAGCAGTGTTGAGTTTAGCAGGAGGGTCATCTTCAGGAACCTCCACCTGATTAATGACTTTTCTCTCATTGGGCTAGAGATCCACCCTGGTGGCATTAGCAAACTTCATTGCGATCACCGACTCACAGATTATCGGGGTAGGGTTGTCTAGAATGGTTGATTATGCATAGGCCGATGTGGTTGTTGCCCATCGTACTCCAGCAGATGTCCTAGACATGACGTTTTGTTGTTCCTCAAACCTTGTGATCACTGCATCAGGAATCAGTATCTTGTATAGATAATTTCTCCAGCAAAAAGGGTAAACCAATGAAAAAGGACTTACAGGAGCCAAGTGCGGTGGTGTCCAATGCCTATGTCCTGGCGGGGGGCCCTGCCATTGTTGATCCATCGGTGATTGTCAACTCTATTACCAGTGTCGGCTCCTCTTGGACAATGGGGATGGAAGGGGGCTCTCTTTCCATCTCATCATCACATAGTCCAGCTAAAATAGGCGCCCCATTATGCCTAGTCCTGAGGGCTAGCTCCCGAGGATGCTCCCCGGTCTCCATAGGCGTACTTGCACCTTCGATGGGGGAGACTTCCTGGGGACCCTCGCCCACGTGTTCCTGAATAGAACAGGGTTTGGTTGACAGATCATGACAATGAAAAGATGAAGGCCGATATAATGTTTAAACCATACCTAAAGCTGCTCTGCCCCTTCAGCATCAGAGCCAAAAATTTCTCCACTCTCCCAGAAACATCGTTGGTGAGTGGGAGCTTCTGAAGGACCCTCCCCAATCACCATAGGCGTACCTTTTGTCTGGTATGTGTGCCAGCGATGAATGTTTACTTTATCCAGTATCCGGATGCACCATATGTCTAGTAGATTGAGCCCAGTATGCATCAAACTCCCCCGTAACTCTTCGGTGGACATGGACTATCAAAACATTCTCCAAGAAGACCACAGAGAAGGGAATATAGCATCGGTGTATGACGTTATAATGTTCATATGTTTCTTTCTATGGAGGTCCCTAGTTGGACCCCAAGGCTGTGCACAAGACCACCCTTCCCCGGAGGGCAGCGGCACATTTTCAATCTGTGTTGTCCCTACCGATGAAGTATCGGCCTGCGCCACACTAGCCCCCCGACGTGTTCTTTGCCTCACTTCCCCCACGACACCTCGCCTACCTTCCCACTCTTCGAGTTCTGCACTAGTTTCCTTGATTTTCCGAACATGTTTCCAAAGAATCTCCTAGGGGTACATTCCCATCCAGTGTTCAGCATACTCTATCGACAGTCCGACACTGACATCGGTGGGGGGAAGAGTAATGATTTCACCCATGCCTACCGTCATGAACATAAGCCACAGCTGGCGGAGAATGCAGGGATGCTGCTCTTCCCGTACCTCTGTATATACTTTCATGGGCATCCATTGAATGCACCCGAACAGCCTGGAAAATCTAGTTGGCATATAGGGTTTTCAGAAGACTTTTCCATCCATTCGGTCCACCATCACGCCTCCTCGGATGCTCCTTAGGTACTCCCTCTACTCTAGTGGACCCCACCAATCATCTACCATTTGGGCAACCGAGGTTTAGAACGGGTGGAATTCGATGTGAGTGTGGCTGCCGATCTTCAGCTCGAGTACATCATCCCTAAGTGTCAATGGGTGGATCCCAGTGATGTTCAAGAGGGATGGATGCATACTGTTACTTGGGGAGGGGGGATGGTGTTTGAGAATTTGTAACCACCATAGTGGGCTGCGACCCAACCGTGGAGGATCTGGAATGGCCCACATATCTTCCTGGGTGTACTTACCCTCGAAATGCGCCCTTGGATACTGTATATCATAGCCAACACTGGTACCCCCAGGTTATCCATGTTCTTTGCCGCAATAATATCGACCATCACTAGTGTCCTCAGGTGGACTCCCATCCTTATTTTCCTCACGTGTAACAACCAACCGCTCAAGAATGCGAGGAGGAACCTGACATATCGCCCATTCGATTCTTGATCTTAATTGATGTCGAATCCCCACGATCGATACTCTCCCATCTCTAAAATCTTCCAATCTGATCTTATATACCCCCTCTGAGATGTGTTCAGGCACAACTTCCCTCAGCCTGGCATCTTCACGGTCGTGTCCTGGGTCAGGAAGATACTAAACCACCCTAAATAGGGTATGTACTTTAGGATATATTTTATTATGTGTTCCTCTTTAGCTATCTCCAGCAGGTGCCCTGACAGGATTGGGTTGCAAGTCCTATCCCCCCAGACTTTCTCTGTCGGGAGGAACTCATCGTACTGATACCCCTCCAAGGGGATTCCCACAATACAATAGACATCTCACAGACCGATTCCCACCTCCCCATGATGGAGGTGAAATGTGTGGTATCAGGCAACCAACGACTGAACAACTCTTCTACCAAGTCCTGATGTCGGTAAAAGTGGAATTGAGACGTCCAAACAGCCTCGAAAATCCCAATGTCCTACATTACTATCCCAACTTCCTCACATTTCTGGCGTACCCACTATTCCAATGCCCGTTCATTTGTGAAGTTTCCCCCGGATCTGAAATCTCCCTCCGAACAGCCCGTTGTCTCATCAGTAATGCTGCTTCTGATAGTACTTGCATAAATAGCGGGAGATTTCTCGGGAACTGGATCGCTACCTACAATCATCCATGTCTTCGAATTTAGGACTTAGATGGATATGTTCTCTATCTCCCAAGTAGGATGGACGTTGTTGGTAATATGGAATTGTGGAAGACTATCTTCCTGTGTCACCCATGACCGTAGTGTGTCCGTCTTGAAACCTGGCATCAGAACCTCTTACAGAAGACCAAAGTTCTATAGCGGCAGGCTACCTCTTATAATGTAGTCCTTTTGAGCTTGCATAAGAATTCCAAAAAGCATTTGATTGTCAGACATGGCTCTCCTCGCGTGAAGAATATGAGGGTTAATGTTAATTTTGGCCCTTCTTGTTTCATCGACAACTTCCCTCTTGGCGTCGGCCTTTTGGGCGACCATTTTTTTGAACTCTTAAGGGGTTGGTGCGAAAGATGGAAGGTTCGGCGCACAAAAATAGTGGTGGCACGAAAGATGTAAAATTCAGCATGCAAAATCGGCGACACGAAATAAGGTCGACAAGCGCGGAAAAATTCCGGATGGCGCACAAAACCCAGAGTTAATCGCGGACTCTTACGCTGGGAACAATATGTTTTTTGCGCATGAGAGGAAGATTTTGCGCATGAGAGGAAGATAGCCTGTTGCGTGGAAAAAGTGAGAGTAGGGCTAAGGGGGGCCCTGTACCTATTTATAAATTGCTAATTCGGATTTCATGCTCGTACAACACTCTTGCATGAAAAAATTGCGATTTTGGGTTCCACCATGGATAGAATTCATCTTTTTCAGAAGACCCTCAGAATCCGACCATCGGGTTCCCTTTCAACTACGATTCTGATGGGGGGGGGGGGGGATTTTCTGACTCTAAAATCCAGAGAAGATCCACATTAGGTTGGTAAAAGAGCACCGAATGAATCCGTAAAGCAAAAAAGGAGATCCCAGGGCCCGGGAGGGGGGTGCACGTAAGATTCGAAAGGTGCGCACAAGAGACGATCTGGTGCACAAACAGTTACGCACCACCCTTCCCTTCCATTCCCAAGCCGTTTCCCTCTTTGACCGGTTTCTCCAGCCTCGTTTCCACACACATGGAATCATCAAACAGTGGTCTGTATGCCTAAACCTGTTTCCGAACCCAACACATCATCGAATGGGTGTTTGCACTCCTGACACCGTTTCCACACCCAAGGTGTCGTCGAACGGGTGTTTGCGCACAACCCTCTTTCTGCACCCAAGGCAATGTCGAACGTCCATTTCCGTGCCCGGACCCATTTATGCGCCAGGCCCCATTTTTGTGCCCAAGGCGATGTCGAAAGAGGTTTGTGCGCAAAGTGCTTGTGTGACACTCCGAGGGCTCTTGCAATAAAAGGAACTGTATCCCCACTCTTCGGGGATGGTAACTGAATATGAAGCCATTATCTTCTGTTCGAAAACCCCATCTTCTTTGACCACCTGAAAAACCCATGGCCTTTAGGTATTGGTTGTTGCGTGATAGGTTCCCCGGAGGGGCCTTCAGACGGGCCCTCCGATCATTGTAAACTTCATTTTTCTTTAAGTTTTTTTCACGCAAGGAGTCCCCTATTGTGGTCACGTCCCTTCTATGTCAGGTGATCTTGCACGCATTCCATCCAAAATTGTGATAAAACCATCCAACTTGCGTGAAACCCTTCCAACTTGCGCACCACCAGTACCACTTGCGTGCAACCCTTCCATCTTTCCTGCAATCGATCCAACTTATGCGCAACATGTCCACCTTGCGCGCCACTGGTCCCACTTGCAAGCAACATGTCCATCTTGTCCGCTACCTGTCCATCTTGCTCCCCACTAGTACCTCTTGAGCACAACATCTTTGCATGCAACTTGTGCACTACCCGACGCATTCTCTAACATGCGCTCCATGTGCTACCATCACCTTGAGGCATCGTGTTCAAGCCTCTCTTATGCGCGACACACATGCGTCACACACTCTTTTCTTGTGCGGCCCCTCAGGTTTTCATGGAGAAATTTTAATTTCCCTTAGATGATACTTCCCCTTGCGTTGCTTTGCCTCATGCTCCTTTGCATAGGCACGCTGACAGCTATTACTTCTTCGCATAACCATGCTAATGTGGACCCCCCAATGGTTCGCTCCATAACACATCTAGGTATGACATTGCCTTTACCCTCTCTTCACCATGGTTAGAGGGTGATGGTTATGTAATTCCTAGGGGTGAGGAGTTATCCTACCCCGTCCGAGCTGCAGGACGTTAAACTGCCAAGAGCCATCATTCTCAGCACATGACGTTAAAATGTGACCTCTCCCTATGTTGTGCACGTGGGGTGCCCCATCTCTGACATTCTATATACCTAATGGTATCCACGGGAGTGAGATAATTCCTCACATGGAATGTTATCCTCCTTATCGGAGCAGAATTCGTCCACGGCGAAAGGGCAACCACCCTAGTGTAATCCCCTCTCGTTCCTTGTAGGAGGCAACACCCCTACTGCTCCTCTCTTCTTGGGTGCCAAATACCTCTCCCGCTGGGCATTGTCACCACATGGGACTCCATCCTAGAGTAAGTCCAAATCTCTATCTCCTTGGGCTGCTAATCACACATAAGCCCCTATTTCGTCTTTGGGTCGCTAACTAGGTGTAAGCTCCACTCCATTTCCCACAGATACAACTTTCATGATGTGATCATATGGTCTTTGCTATAACTTGTTTCTCACACTGAGCATGACTCACATGGGCTTTGAGCAAGCATCAACTATGAAATCCTCTATGGGAAACCTATAGTGTAAGCCCCACACCCATCCTAAACTATGTGTTCTTTGATCCTTGCCAAGGCATGGTATGTAGGAAGCCTTCCTAAGGGTCAATCCCACCATCCACTGGTCCTCCTGACCATCTTCACATAGGCTCACCAAACTTCCCCACGAACTACGAGGGATTTGATCCTTGAAATGACATGGTATATAAGAAGCCTCCATGAGGTTCATTCCCACCATCCATTGGTCCCAACCCCATTCACGTTGTTTCCCACACCACATGAACTATGCGATCATTGATCCATTCCAAGGCAGGGTACGTAGGAAGCCTCCATGAGGTTCAAGCCCACCTTATATCTGGGCCCTAGGTCCTCCTTCCTGATAATTTTCCCCCATCATGCATGACATTAAACTATTAACCACAATTAGTGGTATGCTGTTATCTCCCCTGATCAATGTTAATCTGTTGTTTCCCTTAGTTAGCGGTAAGCCGTTACACCCACCAAAACTACGAGGTCTTTGATCATGTCCAAGGAATGGTACGTAGGACACCATCCTGAGGCTCGAGCCCAGCAACCATTGGACCCCATGTCATCCTGCATGTCAGTTCACTGATCCTGATCCCATAGGAAGTATGCAGGTTTGATCCTTGTCTCCTAAATAAGGTACGCAGGAAGCCTTTCTGAGGTTCGACCTCATCCAGCGATAAGCCATTGTGAATGAATTCAGTGGTAAGACACTATCAACTACATCTAGGGGTAATCCGTTGTGACCCCATTCCGTGGTAAGTCGCTACGACCCTGTCCAGCGATAATCCGTCGACATCCCCATCCAGTGGAAAGCTTTTGAAATCCCCAATCGGCGGTAAGCCGTCATTAGATGAACTATGAGGACTTTGATTCCCTGCCATGAGAATACATTGGAAGCCTCTTTGATTCTCAAACCCAAATTTATCATCATCCTCATGGCAGTTTCATATTAGTTTCCATCCACTTCATTCAACACTCCATAATCCATCTGGATTCTTACCCGGGCCGCCACATCCCAGTGGGACCATGCCATCTCATTCCCTATTCCCCTTAACACCAATCTGGAAGCCAACCACATGTTGCCCTTACATTAGTGTTCCCTCCAGAGGATGAACCCATCTGATCCACTCTAATCTGTGTTCTAGTAAGTCCTACCCATCAACACTAGATGTTAAACTCGTGGCATACCCTGTGTTAAACATGGGAAGCTGAGGAAAATCTCATATACATTCCCACGACATATGCTCCCTCATGTCCGACGTGGGATTCCATCGGCTTCTGTGCCCTTAAGAAGCCCTATAATAAGAGGATGAAACCCAAATGTGCCAGTGAACCAGCGTACAAACAAGCCAGTGATGTCCAACATGATTACTCACCTGATCGAAGGTTTCTTCCCTGACTTGACACTTTGGAATGTCCCAATAAAAGTAGGGTAATTAACTGGTGTCTAGGAAGATAGGGAACTAGGAAGAAATTCACGAAAAACATCTTAAATCTATAAGGGACACCCAGACTAGGTGATGTGTTCCGAGGAGGAATCCAAAAAAGGAAGAACCAACATCTCATCATCCCATTTCGATCAAGAATAAAACGTCCCTGAATAAGGAATGGATGCCGCCTACCTTTGTAAAGAGGGAATGCGGGGTAACTACTACACGTCCTCCACAGACGGATGCACATGCCCTAGTGAATGTGTCGGAAACAGTAACACTAAAGGATGTTATCATAGATGGGAAATAATTTTGAATGATCTTTTAAAAACACATAATGAGGAAATTAACCTTTCTCCTACGATAAATTATTATTAAAACATAAATCCTTTGTAGAACGATTTTCCTGAAAATTATCATTACAACTTATAAAGGAATCATTTAAAACATTTTGAAAGTGTTTTTCCATTGAAAAAATGTATAGTATCTTAAAAACCATTTGAAAACTTTTAATACTTGAAAAAATGTAAAAAATATTAATTTTTTTTGAAAACCATCTCTTTCAAAATCTTTTTTAAAGATATTTTTTATATAATTTTAACTAATAAACATGCGATGGAAGCTTAAAAGAGATTACTGTGGTTAAATATGTACATCTTTTATGAGCTAAAAAGTGTATTCATTTTTCACATGAAAAAGGAGTGAAAAATGACATGATCGAAATGTGACATTAATATTTCATTGAAAAAACGCGTGAAAGAAAAAAGGATAAATATTCATTTTAATGAAATATAAGATTAGTATAATATTACTGGAAACTTATTTTTTTTAAACATTGTTTTAATTGAACCCAGATTTCTGACTGAATATAGTAGAAATGTCATACTTTTTGAAAAACATTTTCTTCATTATCATAATTAACTAAAAGAGGAAAAATGGTACTAATACATGAAGAAATCAAGACTATCCAGAAGAGAATAAAATTCCAGAGTTTTCATTAAATATTGATCATAAGATTTCATTGATTAATACATGATTATAATGAATATTGATAAATGGTGACATTATTTCAATAAACCCATACCACTTGGTATCTTTGAATTATACTTCCCACATAAGAAATGATATTTAATGGGTCATTAAAATATCATGAAAATATGTAGATTACTATTATAAAATGTTCATGTATATTTATACACCTCAAATAAATATATTGTTGTGTTATAATGCTTGTTTCTCAAAGAATTTAAATTGAGAGAAATTACTTTACCGATTAGTTAACTTTGGAAACATAAACCCCATGATATAAAGATCATAAAATGGTTTTGTTGATATCGATAGATTTATATATAATATTAATATAATTCATTCATGGGCAGTATATACACCACACAAAATAATTGAGTGGTGATTCATTCATGTATCTCATATAAATAATGACTGAGATGAATTTCCCTTACCTTGACTTCGACTTATAACGTGTTTCTTTGCACTTTTGAATAATAAACATATGTTAAATAATTACTTTCTTCAGATATTTTTCATGTTTATTATTACTTTTACATTGGTTATTTAATTTTTTTATAAATATACATAAACAATTTAGATTATGTTGTGGGTTTTGACCATATTCGGTTCATGTGTTAAAAACAAATTTGGTTGGCTGACTATGGTAAAAGTAGACATCATATAAAAACACATAAAATAATAATAATGATATAATTATCATATTTATAAATTTATTGTAATTCAATAATAATTTATTTATTTTTGTTTTGAAAAATGAGTCGATGTTACAATTATGGATATGGTAGGTCATACGTTCACATGAGTAATGTTCCCCATTCCAAATGATCTTTACAGAAATAATGTAAGTGAAATTATCATTATGAATTTTGATTATATTATCAATATCATATTAATTAATAAAATATACTAAAATATTTAATTATTGTTATGTGAAATGAATCACATCATGTTGAGGAGGCGGTAGTCCAAACATCCATGAACGACGTTTTCACCTTATAAGTCTGTGAAAGTATAATACATAAAATGGTATCTATAATATATTTAAATAAAGGTAATTATTTAATTAATATTATATATATGGTTTTTATGTCACATATTTGTAATTAAATCCATCCATCGTACATTTAACATAGTGTGTGAACGAGTGACATCACTTTGAGGGGGCAGTAGTCCTCACTTCCTAACAAAATTATCGTCTTTACATAAAATGAAAATTATAAATATATGTGTTGTAAAATAAATTCATAAGACTATAGAAATTATAAATATCATAAATATTATATAAAAGTTGAGTCTCAAACATAATATCCACAATGAGAGGTGGTAAGGGAAGAATAAAAAATAATCTATTTTCGAGGTGGTAGTTCGTCGTACACATAAACAGTATGTTTGTTACCCATTAGATGGAATTGTGTTTTTGTGTAGGTATATGTATTAGCATAAAAATAAATCCTTATATTGATAATAATTTTTTTATTTTATAGTAATTAAATATGGAGAGGTGAGTGGATGGAATATGAAAATAAGATAAAGGAGCTTAAGGGAGGATGCTAACTATTCTTTGGGTTACTCCTTTTGGTTTTAACCAAAAGACTTCATTGTATTGCTTTGTTCCATGATAGATGATTCAAGGAGGTAGGGAAGTATTTTGGGAATATATTTGGGAGGGTTTTCTCTGAATGTATATGGCTTGAGAGTTATATAGAATTTGGAGGATAAGAGGCCTTATGGTGGAAAAAGGATGTAACTCTGGTTATATTTTAGAAAAAGGAAAACCCCACCAACGTTTTTAATGAATTGGATCTAAAAAAGTATAAAATATATTAACGGTATTATAGGGTCTAAATATGTCCAAAAATGGATTTTAGACTAATTTAATGGATTTTTGGGCCTTAATGTTAATGTTTAGTCTCTTATTAACCTTAATTTATCATTAGTCATTGTAATTAATTGTAATTACTTTCACTAACATTTTTTGTCCAAAAATAAGTTTATCTTATTATAAATTATAAATTATTGTTACTCCAAATATGGAATCCATATTTCCAAATTATAAATACATATGTGGAAGAAATTAATTTAAATATAATCACCTAAATAAGAGAACAAAACTTGTTTTTTAAAGTTAAAACATTCAATAGATTACTATGTTTTTACCATCAATATCAAATTTAAATTGATTCTTATTATCTAAATTGGATTTATTGATAAGGAAAATTAATCTAATTATTCTTCTAATAAAAATTAAAATATATTTTATCTATATAAATAATATTTTTGAAAGAGAAGTTTATAATTAAAATTTTGTACTTTTAATAGTTCGCTAAAAAACTAAAACTTTACAGAAAAACTCCAAAAAATCACCCTAAAATATTTTTGATTATTATCATTCAAATAGAATGTTTTTTACATTTTAGATTTATAAAATTTCCTAATTTTTTATTTAAGGTAGGTTCCCCTGTAATATGTGCAAAATTACCTTAAATATATATTGGATTTTGTGTGTGTTAAATTGGGGTTATTATTATCCTATGAATAAAAATATATTGTATAAATATAAAAATTATTTAATTTGATATATAAAATATTTATTACAAAAAAATTACTTTCTAATTTTAATTATTTAAATTTATTATGATTAAAAAACATTTTGATCATAAAAATATTTTTCTATAAAAAATACTCTCTTTATAATTGAATGGTTCTTTTATTCCTTTATATATAATTTCTAACTAATTAATTCATTTTAAATGTTATTAAAACCTCATATTTTCATAATTTACTTCCAAATATTCATAATGTCTAATGTAACATCAAGGTTATATATTATTATACTAAAAAAATATTTTTTATAAAATATTATTGTTCGGTAATCTCAATATTGCGTGTTATGTAAGGCATTGAGGAAATAATGTATTGCTTTAAAGCTATTCCATCCCTAGTGTTCCATGTAGAGAATTATAACATTTATGTTTTTTAGGTAATTCTAAAATTTGTGTTTCATGTACTTCATGATTAACATTGTATTTTGTGAGGAAAACATAGTGGTTTAATATTTAAAAAGATATATTAATAATTTTGTGAAATAAAAAATATAAAAGTTTTAAAATTAATTCTTAAAAAATTCACATAATCTCAATTTGTTAAACTCTACCCCCCTTATAATGAATTTTAACTTCTAAATTTTTTAGGGTTATCAATCATTTGATACTTGAAATTTACATTCATAAAAACAATCATTGTAAAAATTAATCATTTAAATTCATTTAGAAAAAATAATTATGGAAACATGATGGTTACCCATAGAAACATATAACTATGTTTATAGATTAGATAACATATGTGAGAAGAAAAAATATAATATTAAAGGAAGGGAATAAATATTAGTGATGTATTTAGGTTACCAATCACAAATAATATATTTATTCATCGAACATTTGAATAAAGAAATTACACATTACCCATTACCTCACATAGGCCAACAGTAGGCATGAAACCCTTACCATCCATCTGTCATGAGTTCTAGAACCGTAGTGTTCTTGTATAAGATTGGTTTTCAACCTACATACGAGATTCTATTTTCTAAAAACACACGAACATAATTTCAAAAATAAAAAATATGGAAATACTTGAAATAATGTTAATCACTATTACACTTATAACAATACAATTCAATACAAACTCACTACATTAATATTTCATATAAATTTTAACAGAAACATTATATAACATGTTAACCATATAACCCATCCAAAAAATGAAAATCCAAAACATTAGAATGAAATATAAAAAATTAGATTAACATTGATTCCTCATGTATTATAATGTAACTTTGGTGGTCAAATTCCAAATATATGAATACCCTCTTCATCTGTTATCATGAAACACGAAAATAAGCTGAATTATGATATATAAATTTGGAAGATAGACATCCATCCTTATTCTAATGATTAATAGATATATTCCTTAAATCCATGAAGATTGAAACTACGTCCTTGATTACATAACTAGTTTTCTAACCAACCAATAATAATATCCATGTTAATAAGTGCATTCAAATTTAATTTATCCAAATCAGTAATCTATTTTTCGAAATGAAACAAAAATTTCTCAATATCTTGATCACAATAATGGTTACATTCCATTAATAAAAATATCACTTTTCTAAGTCTTCATTACTATTAAACATATCTTATTAAATCCTAAATGAAACATTATACAGTAAATACTTATATATTTTATGACTCATATAATATAATCTTTGAGATCCAAAACATAATTACTTCCTTCATGCATATTTTTTATTAAACCATTTCACACGATTTATCAATTTATTCCTTACTACCAATTTCATAGAATATGAAATATGAATCATGTCATAAGTTTCCTCAATGTCAATCTAATAATGCTTCTTATGATTAATATAAACAATACTAGAAGAATGTAACATACCTTTCACATGTCACTTGAGGTCTCTATATCATCGTATGTATAACTAATAGTCATAACTCTTTCACATTTATCTTTATGATATTCGAACATGATATTTTTTTTCATAAATCTAACACTTAAAATATCTCAATCATTCAATTTTAACCATGTTCCTTATAGTTCTCTCCATTTACTAAAACTAAAATGCACTAGGTGAGACACACATATCATTAATGAAATCCATATAATCTGGAAAAATTACTTATAGGATGTCTAAATCCTAAAACCTACTTTTTATTTGATGACACCTTAGGTTTACACTAGGTTATTCAAAGTAATATTCTATAAAAATCCATCATAATGGTTCGGGGAGATTTTGTGAATTCCCAAATCATAACCCTCAGGTGTGCAAACCAAGTGAACAAAAAGTCACGTTTTCATGTAACAAATTACACTATGTTACGACAGAGGCATGTTTTTTTGTTTATACCCATAGTTACATTTGGGTCACATTTAAATCCACATGTATTATCCAAACCTGGATGTATTTCATTGAAACCACTCACTCTATACTTTACTAAAATTAATGGAAATTTAGAAATAATATTCCTTATCTTAGAAATATTCCTTATACATGTCCTTAGAGTTGTCAATAATATTTTCTTGTCCTAATTTTTATGGTTAACTAAGTCCTCTACTCTAATTTTAAATATAATGACCATGTAATAACATACATATAAATTAAAAAAATTTGTGTAATACTTAAAACACTATGAAATAAAATTGGTATCATAAGAATGAAATCATATCAAAACATATTAAAAAATATATAGGATTCGTAATCATTTCATTAAATGAATAACCCATAAAGGTAACTAGTTTTAAAATTATATGACACATTAAATAGAAATTGATTGTATAAACATAATTCCATATAGACTTTAACCATTTATAAAAAGAGTATGAATGGAAACACTGAATCACTTTACCATAAAATCTTAGGAAACACCATATGATGTTATCTTAGGTGGTAAACCACATTGAATGTTATTTTAAAGATAATTCATATGGAAATTTACCTTTATCATTTTAAATATTATTCATAAAATAAAAAAAACATTGAAAACCATTTTCATGAAAAAAAACTTCAAAACATATAAAAGGAAACATTGGAAACATTATGAAATAAGTTTTACATTTAATAATTGTAGAGAGGCATAAATAAATTTGAAAATAATTTCATTGAAAATAAATTTTAAAAACATTTTATTAAAAAACAACCTTCTAAACATGAAAATGAATCTTTAAAGGATTGATGGTGTGTAAATCTATACGTGCTGTATGAGGTAAAAATAATATTCCTTTTGCATAGTAAAAATGTTCGAAAAATGAATTATTCAGAAGGGGACAAGAATATTCCTTTCATAAAATTAATAAAAGAAAAAAAGAGTAGCCATTTTTTAATGATCATAGGATATTAGTATTATATTCTTAGAATCACTTTTTGGATAACAATGTCTTAAAAGAACCCATATTTCTGACCAATGATATAGGTAATGTAATATTTTTGTAAAAAAATTCAAAATTATCTTAAGTAAAAAAGTGTGAGAAAATAATACTAATACATAAATAAATCAATAGTAACCATAGGATATTAAAATTCATGAGTTTTCAAGAAATATGGTTCATATGATTTCAATAATGAAAATGTGATCATAAAAAATCTAGATAAATGGTGATATTGTATCAATAAAACATAACAACATCGTAAATTTGAATCATACACCCCATGTAAGAAAATGAAAATAAATGGATCTTTTAAATTAAATTAAATTAAATAATTTCATGCCATAACATGTCAAAGGTGTTTTATACACCACATATAAAATTATAGGTATATAATATGGCATGTGTCTCAAAGATGGGAAATTGAGATATAATTACTTTACCAATTTGGTAACATATCAAGAATAGACCCCATGATAGAAATATCATAAAAGGGTTATGTAAATACCCAAATATTTTATTATAATAGGCATGGAATACATTCACGAGAAGTATAAACACCACAAAAAAGTAGTGACCAATGAATAAGGCATGTATCTCACATAAATAAAGAGTGAAATAAAATTACCTTACCTTGAGTTTTATGTGTATCATGTGTATTTGTATTCTTTTATAACACAATTATGTTAATTTATTACTTTCATCAAAAAAATATTCATGTTTATTATTACTTTTACATTATTTATTATAATGTGTTAAAAATGACTTATGTTGGCCGACAATAGTCAAAGGGGTCATTATATAAAAATATATAGAATAATAATTATGACATAATTATCATGTTTATACATTAATTATACTTTTAAAACAATGTTAATATATGGTTTTGAAAAATGAATCAATATTACAATCATGGGGAAGGTAGGTCGTATGTACGCATGAGTAACGTTCTAATTCCTCAACTATTGTTATAAGAATGTAAGAAACATTAAAATTTCCATAATTTTCATTATATCATAATACCTTATTATTTAATAATACATACATAAATATTTAATTATTTTCATGTAAACAAAAACACATCATGTTGAGGAGGTTGTAGTCCATACGTCCACGAATGATGTTATAACATTATAACTGTGTGAAAGGGTAATAAAGAAAATGGTATATATTATATTTCATAGACGGTAATTATGTAATGAATATCATATATAAGTTTTTTTATGTCACATATTTTCAATTAAAAACATTATTTATACATTAAATGAATTGTGTGAATGAATCACATCACATTGAGGCGGTGATAGTCTACACTTCCTCAAAGAAATTATCATATTTACACAAGATGGATTGTATAATGGTATACGATGTAAAATAACTTCTGAATCCTAAATAAATTATAAATATCATAAATATTATGTAAATTTTTTTTCCAACATTTTTTTCACCATGATATTCAGTAATGGTAGAATGAATAATAATTTTTTTTAGGTGGTTTTTCACCGTACACATAAGCAGTATATTAATTACCCATTAGATTTACTTTTGTGTATATGTAGGTCAAAATCATAAAATAAAAAAATATAAGTTTATTTTAGATACATGGTTTTTTTATAGAATGTAATAATTATAATGGAGTGTATGGATAATGAAAATAATATAAAAGAGATCGAGAGAGGTTGTTACATCTTCTTTTGGAAACTTTTTTTTTTGTTTTAAAAAAAGAACTTCCTTTGATTTATTTATGCCAAAGGAAAGATGAAATTAATAATGGATGGTTATTTTGGAGTTATTTTGTCATATCTTTTTTGATCATAAAATTCTTTTGAGTGATGTTGAAGTGGAAGGATAGGGGGCCTATTATATTGGAGGAGTGACACTCTAGAAATATTTTCGAAAAAGGGAAACCCCACCAAGGTTTTTTTGTTGAATGTTGATCCATTAATTTTAAAATGATGAGTCAAGGTATTATAGGGTCGAAATATATCCAACCAGGGGATTTTGAAAAATTATTACATCATTTTGGTCCTTTAGGTAATAGTTTAGTCCCTTATTAAGCATAATTTAACCTTAATCATTGTAACTAATTTTAATTATTTTTATTAATATTGTTGCTCAAAAACATTGTTGACCTTATTAGAAATTAGTAATTATTATTTTTACATATATGTAATCCATTTTCAAAATTATAAACACATAAGTGTAATAAATTAATTTATATATAATCCCATAGATGGGACGACAATACAGGTTTTAAAGAAAAGATGTTCAAATGTTTTCTATGTTTTTATAGAAAATTTAATAGTGAAATTGATTACAATAACCTAAATTGGGTTGATTGATAAAAAATTAATATAATTAATAAATAAAAAACATAAAATATAATTCAACTGTAAAAATAAATTAGATTAAAAAGATGTTTTGAAAACAAATTAGTGTTTTTATTTATTCACTAAAAATAAAACATCACATAAAAGTACCAAAAAGTAACCCTAACCTTATTTTTATGACTATATTAAAAATTTGAATATTATTTTTACATATATGATTTATAAAAGTTCCAAAATTTAGATTTAAAATAGGTTCTCCATTCAAAGGGTGTGAAATTTCATTAATAAAAATATGGGGTTTAACGTGTGAAATTTGGATTATTCTTTTCTATACTTATAAAATATATTGATTGAATATCAAAAATGATTCACTGGATTTATAATATATATATTAAATTAAAAGTAAATCCTAGTTTTAATATAATTACTTTATTTGTATAAAATTTTTTTTTTGAGAATTAGAATAGTTTTCTATAAAAATAATTTTATTATATTCAATTGGATCTTATATTCATTTCTAAATAATTTGTAACTAATTATATATTTATATATTTTTTGAAAACCAAATATTTTCATTTTTTAGTTATTAATATTCATAAAATTTAATTTAATGTCTAGATTATATATTATTATATTAAAAAATATTTTTAAAAATATATTACAGTTTGGTAACACATGGTATTGCATATTACACAAGCTATCAAGGAAAGAAAATTTTGTATGAATTGTAATATAACCATAGTGTTCCTGGTAGATAAATATAACATTTATATTTTTTATAGATAATTCTAAAATTTATTATTCATTTAGTGCATGATTAACTTGGAATTTCCCTATCCAAACATAGTGCTTTAATATTACAGAAGATATATTTAGTGTTGTATGAAATTCAAAAATATAAAAGATATAAAACTAATTTGATACAAAATTCAAAAATCTTTGTTGGTTATAATTTGATCCATTGGGAACCTAAAATAACAAAATCCACAACCATTTAGAAAAAACCATTTGTAATAACCATGGTATTGTTTGTGGTTTTGGATATTTTATTATATAGAATCCAAAAATCAAAAAATAAATAAATACCCCTATTTTCCTATATAAACCCACCAAAGATCACATTTTTCTTCTCTTAGTTTTCTTGTATCACGTCCACAATCTTCCCCACACTCTTTAGTGTCCCTCCAGGCCACCCAAAATTGCAAGAAGCCTCTCCAAATCTTTTGATACACACCCTCTAGTTTGGCATCTTCACCTCCACTATTTCATTAAATTTATGAACCTTATTTAAAATTGGTACACATAATTTAAATTGGATATATTTTCATTCATTTATAATCATTATATCACTATCCAATTAATTTTATTTTAATGAGAAACCATTTATACTCTCATTTTTTCTTTACCTAGGTCGTTACTATGCTGAAATTTCGGAAGAGGTCTTCTGCTATCCTCTTTTATGAAGAACTCCTTTTATTCTATTTATTTTACATATCATTTTATTATTATGGTATATGATATTAAATATTCCCCTTACTTCCCATTTGATTTATAAATGATGATATCAACCTTACAATCACATTAAGCCTCCCATGATCCTCTATGTACACCTGTTAGAATGCCAAAATTTCATAAGAATAACTTTATCTATTAATAAATATTCATTACATTTTTACTTCAATTTCAAAATATATAATGTTAGTGTATAATATCTCATGTCCCTATTAATTCAAATTTTATATGAAAATAATTATGGACCCCATTCTCTATCATCAATAATTTTTATGAATTTTAAAGAAACATGTTTATGCTTCAAAACATTGGCCACCATTTTCCATGACAAACAGTTGTATAGTGAATACCATACCCATTATTCTATAAAACACATTCATGTTTATATGAACATGTACATATTTATTAAAAAATGACATGTATGAAATACACAATCCTTGAAAGTGGAATAAATTATGATGATAAATAAATCCACGTCGTATGATCTATTTGAAACACTTAACCATGAGAAAGAAATGATTATGTTTGGTGTGCCCAAGTTGAATTACAATGAATTGGGTAATGTTTAGAATCACAATACATCATGTTGGGAAAAGGGGGTATCTGATTCCTCTATAGTACTTTTTCCATCATGAAGTCTCATTGTTTTATCCTTGACCTGTGTTCATGATTCATTGTTTTAAGTTTTTTCTTCTTTTCACATGTTATAACTATCATTCTATATCATTCCATATTTTAATTTTTATTATTTATTCATTGAAATGACTATTGTGTAAAATGTATCAATTATCCCATGTTTATTAACTTACTAGAATTTATAGATCAGACATTTCCTATGTATGTCCCCAGGTTATCCCAGGCAGTTTTATGTTTGGAGGAGTATTTTGAGAATGTTAAATAAGTATTCAATAAATTTTTTTAAAAAGGGTTTTAATAATGTTGTCATATCCCATGATCAAGATGGTATGTTATGTACATAATTCCCAAATAAACTATACTTATTGATCATCCGGGTTGTATTAAGTTTATTCTTATGTAATAAATCAAGTAATAATGTGAAATAAATAGCTAGATTTTTATAGATTGTATACTATGATTGATGATATAATTATTAATGATAAATTTTGTTAATACAATTGAATAATAATTGAAATCCCTAATTTTTTCATAGGTTATTTTTTATTTATTCTATAGAACCCATTTTTTATCCATGGGTTCATTATGATATAGAAAATGATTGATTTGTTATGGAACATATATGTATGTATGAGGATGAGTGAGGATTAATTTATCCCTATAAAGGATTGGTTAATAGTTTCCACATCATATGATAATGAATTCATGAGTACATTTTTGTTTCATGTATATATCAGAAACTAATATAGGGATGAAAAATATAATTCTAACTATATAAATTTTTTTACTATATTTGGAACATGGATTACATTATGATCTTATTTTATTAGGATGTACCACATACATTTATTTTTCTGTATACTTCCATTATGACAACATGTTATGTTTATTTTTATGACTATATTAGGATATTATAAACAAGTAATATTTTATAATGTTTTCACACTCCTTTAACTCATGAATTTCCTTATTTATGGATTTATGATCTATCATATGATGTCTATAACATTCTCTTGTATCATTGTTAAACCCATATTCTCATCATTTTCCAACATACAATCATTGATTTCTAAAGATTTTTATTATACATACTGAGTGTTAGAGCTCACCCATTTATTATATTATCATTTCCCCAAGTCGTGAAGGTAAGTAATATGTAAGATATTACAAGAAGTTGTCATATGTTCATGATTATTGGAATATATATAAAAAATATTTTTTCCAAGTAGTACCTTATATAATTTGAAATATCATTTTGATAAAAAGATCATGGGTAATGTTAGATAACTATTTTTCATAATCATATAAAACTATAATGCAAAAAAATTGTTTGTAGATATTTCATTATCAGGTAATTATTGATATATATATTCAATTTTTCATAAGATTATGTATTTATCAGTAGATCAGGAGTGCGAGTCAAGGGTCCCTCATGGTAGACTAATATAGTTATTAGGGTCACATGGATGATGATTTGGGATGATTATAAATATCATAAAGTGATATGAAGTGCCTATGAACAATTTGAAGAAATCCTAAATTTTCAGGCATGGAATAAAATGATTTATATTTATAGATGACTTAGAATTTCATATTTTTTATTCCACAAAAAGAACACATTAAACATCTATATACGATAATTTATTAGTTGAGAAATATTTATAATAATATTCCTTAATTGGGTAACCATCATTTTGTTTTGTAAGAATGAATTTGTGAATATTTAATAGTGATTACCCATTTGATTACATATTATATGGACACATGAACATTAAAAGGAACATATTTTTCTTTGTATACTTCAATTTGATGTGAAAAAAATTACATCAAGTCATTTTATAAGGATCATCTTTATTACATATATTTCATTATCATTTTTGTAAACAACATTTACTTTTTTAAATAATCAACTTGTTTAATTAGTATGATACTTCTTCTATGTACGATGATTTCAAGGATTTTAAGGATGAAGCAATGTTGTATAAGGATTATTAAATAAGAATTTTTAGGATATCTATAAAACTAAAACATATGTTTCAAAATTTAAAATCGAAATATATAAATCAACTGGAATGATACTTAATTTTTTTAATAAGTGAATAATTAAAATTTTAAATGTGATATAGGCTCTAAAATTGTGATAAATCTATCTACAATTAATTGATTAGAACATAAATAAATGAAAAATTTTAGATCAATTTATTATGTTTCAAATTTGTGTCTAAAAAAACATGATTAATTTAATTAAAATGAAATTTGTTATTGTTAAATTAGGGTAATTTATCCAAACATTTTATGTATCTAGTTTTAATTATCCCAACCATGTCATCCTGTTGGATAATTAGGTTTTTGGAGTTAAGGTTTTTAGTTTCTGGATTGAATAATGATCTGAGGAGTTGCCACTTAAATTCATGTTAGTTTGTTGGTTTGTGGTGCGTAAATATTGTTTTGGAAATCATAGGAAAGTTGGAATTTTATTCCATGTTGCGGTGGTTGAGTTATATCATAAGGAAATAAGGTACTATTTTGATGAATCTACAATTGGGGGTACCCTTGTGTTCTATCCCTTTAGTTGTTCCATGGATGTGGTCATCTGATGATCAATATATAATATAGGTTGTGTGGTTTTCACATGGTTCTTGGAACTATTCAATTGATCTTGAGGGATTATGAATTGTGTGTATTTCATTGGAAAGTACCTTGTTCCGTGGTTTGTGGACTTCATAATTGTTTTACCTAAAATTTATATAATTAATGTATATCTACAACATGAATTATGGGGGGGTGGTGGATTTGTACGGAAGCACTTTGAGGCATGACATGGAATCCTATATAAATTATTTATATAGAAAACATTGATTTTATGAGTTCTATATAACATTATGATGTAGTCCAATTTTTTTAATCCTATGAAAAAATTAGTGGTCTCCATTATATTTCATTCATTCTTATATACATTATATAACTAATTATTGACTCCAGGATGATTTTAGTATACCATTCAACCCTTATTCATTTCATTTGATCCTTGGAAGTTGGAGATTTAGTATTAAAGGTCCAATGTTATCCCTCCCCCATTTTCTTGGTTTTCTCCTCATTATAAAAGCATAGAATGTGGTATCTATGAGTTATGGTATGATTTTCATAGTTGAAGATAGTTTTGGATGATGAGTCTTGTTATTTAGGTTATTTAATGATACACAGTTGTGATCATGATCGTAGGATTATATCTCCCTTACCTTATTTATGTACATAGTATTGTGATTTCGTAGCACCCCCGGTTTGAGGTATGTGGCCTTTGTTTATGAATTTTTATGTATTTAAAGTGCATGGAATTAGTTGTGAAGAGGTTGGGAGAGTTTGGAATGGTTTCAGATGAGTTTGGAGGCTTTTGAAGGGGTGCACAGTTTGAGCACAGTTAGTGTAAACCATGTGTATGCTTCGGGAAACTGTGTAGGGGGAGACAGTAGGCTCCACAAGGCCTGTGCATGGTTTTCCAAACCATGCGAGCAAACCATGCAGACTCTGGCTCTCGATGAAGTGTCAAGCACACGGTTAGCACACGATTTTCCAAAGCGTGTGGGCTAAACATGCTGCCACTTAATGTTAGGGTTTTAAAACCTGGGCTCACTCAGTATTTCCTCATTTCACTCTTCTCTTCCTCCCACTCGATCCACACTCAGTATTTTCGGTTCTCAAGGGTTGGAGGGGCTCTCCCACACGTTTTGGATGCAATTATAAGGGGTTTCAAAGTGCAATCAAGGTGATTTCTCACGGGTAAGTCTCTCCTCTTGTTTCTCTTGTGTTTTCCTCTAGATATACATCCCTCTCTTTATTAGTTTTCTAGATATACACATGTTGTGTGTAGATATAGGGTTGGGGTTGAATTGGATGTTAATATTAAGGCATTTGGATGTTAGGGAAAGTGATCCAGAGAGGTTTCGGTGGTGCATTCGCCAGTTTTGGGGTGCGGTGTCTTGTGGGTCGATTTCTCAGGAACCCTAAAGGTAGGTGGCTTCTCTCTTGACTCTACTTGGTTAGAACTATTGCTTCCTTGTTATAATTAATTTGTTGTGCTTGAAATTAATTGTGTTTTGATGTGAGAAAATTGGTGGAAAATCACTTGGGTAAAGTTTTGGGGATTTTTGTGGAAAAAGAGAGTTTTATGCTGAAATGCTATTGTTGTGGATTCTAAAATGGAGAATTTAAAATGGGATTCCATGGTTTATTTGTGAAAATTATTGATGGAAATGGTTTTAAATAAAAGGGTTGTTTTATTGAAATTTTGTTTGGCATGGAAAATGGTTTTCAATAAATGGATGATTTATTGAAGTGGATTGATGTGCAATGGAACTTGGTTGATTGAATGTTGTTGTGACCTTGTTGGGTTTTTGATTGGTTTGGCTTGATTTAAATGTTGTATGGAAGTGGGCGGGAAGTCTCACTATAAAAATGGGATGGATAGTTTTCGGAATAACCACCATATGAGTAGTGGTTGGGAACTTCCGCTAGTTGTGAATAGGTGACGGGTTGGGCGGAAGTCCCACCGTATTGATTGTTTTGATGTGAATGGGTGAACGGGTTGGGCAGAAGTCCCACCATTTTGGTTGTTTGTTATTCATTTCTTTGCAAGTTGGAAATTGTTTTCCTAATGTGTAAATGATGAAATGGATTGTGAAATGTTTGGTTGGATTTCCCTTGGTGGTTTGGTTGGGGTGAAATGGATTTGTAAGTGTGTGGTTGGCTTATGGTAATGGTATCACTTGTGATTATTTTATATAAACTATTTTATATAAATGTTCTAACATTTATATCCTAGTGGCGTGTGTAGGGAAGTCATTTGGGGAAAACCTATTGAGTTTTAGTACTCACCCTCTGCTTTGTCACGTTGGTGTCTTTGCAGATGTTGTGTACCATGACGTGGGCAAAGGTAAGGAATCTCCCTCCTTTAGTGGAGCTTTGTGATTTCTTGGTGGAGCTTTGAGCATGACGCTTGGTGTGGAGTTGTGGTGGTGTTATGGATCGTGGTGTTTGTTGTTTAGTTTCTGCTTTGTACTCTGATCTGTTGTAGACATGTCTAGTTTATTTGGTTTGTATTGTGGAATAACTTGGTTGTTAATGGACGGGTTGGCTGGGTTTGTTGACATGCATCATAGAGTTTGTGGATTTTTGGTTGGTTGGTTTTGTCTTAATGGAAAATCATTCCCCGTTTTTTCGTGAAGCCCTCGGCATTTATTTCCAGCCTTTGGCATCTTGGGAACGTCGCTTAAAGCCAAGTAACCCTCACCGCCTCCTCAAGCCTATGAGGTTGGGAGGGGTGTTACAAGTGGTATCCGTTTGTTTGGTCCTTTGGAGTTGATTCTCAGATTTGGTGTTGACCTTTATAGTGGTATACTCCTTGAGTCTGGATGGTAGCACGACATAGTAATGTCGGAACTTGGAATGTATAGCATACAAGGACGTAGCTAACCCTTTTATGCTGAAATTCAAATTACCAAGGAGTTGGGTACATAAGTGGTTTGGAGACACTTATAAGCATTGGATATCTAATTATCATGGGTGTATCCAATGAGATGAGCACAACATGCATGGTTGAAATGACTTCCCTATAGAATGCATGTTTCATTGGGGTATAATGATGTATGATTTGATGCGATTGTAATGTGAATAAATTGTTATTTTGAAAATGGTTTGGTTTTCAAAATGGTGAAACATGGCGCATGAGAAAAAATGTGAACTGGTGGAAAGCCTTGTTGTGATAGTGTGGTGTAATGTGATTTGAAATGGGATTTCGTGATGTCTACAGAAGTGAGACTCATGGTTGTTTGTTTTCTGTTTATAGAAATGACACCATGTAGGCGTCGTAGAGACCAACTGAAGGAGGCTTCTGAGAATGTGGTTGCATCTGTTCCTCAGGTGAACCAGCAGCTTGTGCAAATTATAGTGGAAGCTTTCCCAGCTGTGGGAAGTAGAAATAAAATAGATGAAACAAGGCATGTGGATCATGCGATTCAGTTGCAAAAGAAGAATCCACCCATCTTCAGGGGAGATTCAGAGCCAGAAAGGGAAGAATCATGGTTGAATAAAATGAACTCGATCTTTGAGTTCTTGGGAATGGCGGTAGAGTTGAAAGTGAAGTTGGCCACATATATGTTGGAAGATCTTTCCCTTCAGTGGTGGGAGTTGGTAGTCCAATAGGGGACTGGACCAGGGTATGACGTGGGAAGGCTTTGAAGAATTGTTTAACAAACAATTATACTCACATACGTTTAGAATTCAGCGTACGACCGATTTCTTCAGTTTGAAGCAAGAGATTATGTCTGTAACAGAGTATGTAGCTATGTTTCTGAACTTAGTGCGATTTTCACCCGAGGTGGAAAGTAGCACGTCGTTGAAGGAAAGAATCTTTGAGGAGGGGTTAAGGAAAGAATTCCATTCAAAGATAGAAGTGCTATGTATAGATGATTATACAGAGATGGTGAATAGAGCCTCAAGGGATGAGCGGGATTTGTTGGGAACTCCGGGAGGGGGAAGCATGGTGGTACCCATCGGGAATAGTGGGAACACTAACGCTGGGTTCAAGTGAAGGAGGGACACTTATTCTCAGGGCGGGAAAATGTCAAGTAATCCGGCATCAGGATCGGTAAATCTTCCTCCAAAGCCCCAAGCCAAGCTGGGATGTTTTCAGTGTGGCTCTACAGGCCACATCAAGCGGGATTGTACGACAGAACCTCGATCATGTCATAATTGTAAGTAGACGGGGCATCTGCAATGTTATTGTTGTAATGCTCCAAGGTCGGGTGCGCGTGACACTCCTCAGGGATCGCAGACGTCGTATGCTTCGATGGGACGGGGACAATAGAATACCCCTCATCAGAAGAGTAAACTGGGTCATGGTGATTCTCGTAATACTATGACGCCTCAGCAGGGCAATAAAGAGTAGAGTGTTGGAAGAAAACATGTGTTCGGAGCTGAGTAGGTTGTGGTGGATGATCATTCGGGACCATCAATGGTGCGAGGTACTATTCTTTTAAATTCTACCTTGAAGAAAGTGTTGTTTTATACTAGTGCATCACACACATTTATTGCTGCATGTGTAGTTGATTTGCTGGGTTTAAGGGTAGAAATGATGCCCTCGGTTTTGAAACTTCAAACTCCTCTGTGTTGAAGAGAGTGCTGCGCCTTCTTATGTAGAGAATGTTGTATCGTTGTGGGAGAAGTTGAGATAGTGTGGAATTTCTCAATGCTTGAGATGGATGTGTATGATGTAATCCTAGGAATGGATTGGCTGGTGGCTTTTAAGGCCCACATAGATTGTAATGCATGAACAATGGCTTTTACGACACACGATGGAATTAGACATCTCTTTAGAGGAGAGAAACATGAAATGTAGGGTGAAACCGTTTTTTTGGCACCAGTAGTGTGTACGTTATCATATTAGTTGGTGGTTTTTTTGTTGGAATCGGTAGGGGGTGTTGAGCAGAGTGTTCCTCTAGTAGTGGTGGATCAGTTCATGGATATGTTTCCTAAAGAATTCTCTGGGTTACCTCCCGTAAGAGAAGTGGAGTTTACGATTGATCTCTTTATGAGGACCAGTCCTATCTCACTTCCGTCTTATGGGATGGCACCAGCTGAATAGCGGGAATTGAAAGCCTAGTTGGAAGAGCTAGAAAACAAAGGGTTTATCCGTCCTAGCATGTCACCGTGGGTAGCGCCAGTGTTGTTTGTGAAAAAGGCGGATGGAACCTTGAGGCTATGTGTTGATTATCGTAAACTTAACCAAGTTACGATAAAGAACAAATATCCACTTCCACGAATTGATGCGTTGTTCGACAAGTTTAGGGGAGCCCAGTGGTTCTCTTTGATTGACCTCTAGTTGGGATATCATCAATTGCGGGTAAGGAAGGATGATATTCCTAAAACATCTTTCAGAAGTAGATATGGCCATTATGAATATGTGGTTATGCCCTTTGGTCTAATGAACGTGCCAGTGGTATTTATGGCATTGATGAATCTGATATTTTAGAGATATCTAGAATCATTCGTGGTGGTGTTTGTGGATGATATTTTGGTGAATTCAACGATAAGGGTGAATCATGACCATCACTTGGTGATAGTGCGGGGATCTTGAGGGATCATCGATTGTATGCCAAGATGTCAAAGTGTGACTTTTGGATACAGGAAGTTATTTTTCTTGGCCATGTGATTTCTGAAAGGGGTGTTTCGGTGGATCCAGAAAAGATAGAGGCTGTTGTTTCATGGAAACCACTAAAGAATGTGTTTGAGATACAGAGTTTTCTTGGTCTAGCTGGGTATTATCAGCATTTTGTTCGTGATTTTTCACATTTGGCTTCACCGATGACAGCATTGACAAGAAAGAATGTTCCATTCCAGTGGAATGAATAGTGTCAGCAGTGTTTCGAAGAGCTAAAGGGTCGTCTTAAATCAGCAACAATCATGGTTTTTCCAGAACCAGGAAAATGGTACGTGGTGTATTGCGATGCATCGGGATCAGGGTTGGGGTGCGTTCTCATGCAAGGGAATCATGTGGTTTCATATGGATCACAACAGTTGAGATTTCATGAGAAGAACTACCCAACTCATGATTTGGAGTTGGCAGCAGTGGTGCATGCTTTGAAAGTGTGGCGTCATTATCTCTTCAGTGAGAAATTCACCGTATATATAGATCATAAGAGATTGAATCACATTTTCTCACAATGGGATTTGAACTTGAGGAAAAAGAGATGGATGAAATATCTCTAGATGTTTGATTTTGACTTAATGTACTCACTGGGTAAGGGTGATTCAATGCTGGATGCATTAAGTAGAAAATCATATGCTCGGGTGGTAAAACAGGAATTAGATCAGTGGCAGTTGATGTTGGTTATAGCTGATATACTATTAGAATGTGAGGACCAGGGCGATAGAGAGGTCTTACTTATAGTTTTGTTGATTCCTGACTTGGTTGGCCTAGTTAGAGAGGCATAGATATCAGATTCTGAGTGTGTGACCATGGTGTCGAGACTCAATGGTGGGGAGACCATTGAGGGTTGGCAACTGAATGGAGATTCATTTTTGGGTTTTCAGAATTGGGTGGTTGTACCGGTTTCTTATCAGGAGGATCTTCTCTGGGCGTATCATCATTCCAGGTGGGGTGTTAATCCTGGAATTCAGAAGATGTATAAAGCATTGAAAGCACAGTTCTGGTGGGCTGGTATAATGATAAGTGTGGTTGAGTGTGTTTTGATATGCTTAACTTGTCAGCAGGTCAATGTAGAGCATCAGAGACCAACAAGAAAGTTGTAGTATTTTCTAATCCATTTTTGCAAGTGGGATCAGATAGCGATGGATTTTGTCACAGGTCTCCCAAGAACGGTCAAGAAGCACGATACCATTTGGGTGATAGTGGATCGGCTAATGAGGTTGGCCCATTTCATCCCAGTTTGTGAATCTCATACGGTGGAGGATCTGTCCAAAATCTATTTCCGGGAGGTGGTAAAGAGGCATGGTGTTCCAGCGTCGATTGTATCAGATAGAGATATGAGATTTACATATCATTTCTAGAAATCCTTGCAGCAATCCCTTGGGACACAACAGACTATGAGCCCGGCGTATCAACCTCAGACGGATGGTCAATCTGAGAGGAAGATACAAACTCTAGAGGATATGTTGCGGGATTGTGTTATGGATTTTGGTGGCTCTTGGGAGGAGCACTTTTCATTGGTTGAGTTCTCATACAATAACAGTTATCATGAATCCATACAGATGGCTCTGTTTGAAGCATTTTATGGGTGGCCATATCGTTCTCCACTATGTTGGGTGGAAACGGGTTAGTCTTCAATGGTTGGACCAAGACTTGTCCAGGAGACTACGAAGAATATCAAGTTGATCATGAATAGAATGGAGACAAATTAGAGTTTTCATAAATTGTATGTGGATCATAGTCGACATCCTTTTTCGTTCGAGGTGAGTGATCATGTGTTCTTGAGGATCTCTCCTAGGTTGGGACATCGTTGCTTTGGGAAGCAGGGAAAGTTATCTATGAGGTATATTGGGCCTTTTTACATTTTTGATCGGGTTGGTGAGGTGTCTTATCATTTGGATTTGACACCATGGTTCAGTGTGGTGCACAATGTGTTTCATGTGTCACAGTTGAAAAAGTATCAGCCGGATCGGGACCATATGAATCGTTGGGATCATGTTGAACTAGAACCAGATGCTTCATTGGTGCACGTGCTAGTGCGGGTTATGGGAAGGCAAGAGAATGTCTTGCATGGTAAGACCATCAGTTTGGTTCGTGTTTTGTGGCAACATGGTCATATTCAAGAGGAGACTTGGGAGCGGGAGAAATAGATGATCGAGCAGTGGCCCGAGCTTTTTCGACAAAGGGCGGGTTCACTACTTTCTGAGGACAGAAAGTCCAATGGTGGGGATAATTTATCACCCATGGTTTGAGCTATATGGACTTTGATTATGTATTTTTATATATTTAAAGTGCATGGAATGATTTGGGAAGAGGTTGGGAGAGTTTGGAAAGGTTTTAGATGAGTTTGGAGGCTTTTAAAGGGGTGCATGGTTTGAGCACAGTTTGTGTAAACCATGTGTATGCTCCATGAAACTGTGTAGGGGGAGACAGTAGGCTCCGCACGGCCTGCGCACAGTTTTCCAAATCGTGTGATGAAACCGTGCGGACTCTGGCTCTCGAAGAAATGGCGTGCGCATGGTTAGCGCACGGTTTTCCGAACTGTGCGGGCTGACTGTGCGACCACTTAATGTTAGGGTTTTAAAAACCAGGCTCACTCGGTATTTCCTCATTTCACTCATCTCTTCCTCCCACTCGAGACTCACTCGGGATTTTCGGTTCTCAAGGTTTGGAGGGTCTCTCCCACACGTTTTGGAAGCGATTCGAAGGGGTTTTAAGGGGGATTCAAGGTGATTTCTCCCAGGTATGTCTCTCCTCTTGTTTCTCTTGTGTTTTCCTCTATATCTACATCCCTATCTATCTTGGTTTTCTAGATCTACACATCA
The DNA here is from genome assembly GCA_963277665.1 of Viscum album. Classification (NCBI taxonomy): domain Eukaryota; kingdom Viridiplantae; phylum Streptophyta; class Magnoliopsida; order Santalales; family Viscaceae; genus Viscum; species Viscum album. The sequence continues at coordinate 362,510,264 of OY728125.1, forward strand.
TGTGTGTAGATATAGGGTTGGGGTTGCCTTGGATTTAAATATTAAGGCTTGTGGATGTTAGGGAAAGATATCTAGAGAGGTTTCGGTGGTGCGTTCACCGGTTTTCACATGCGTTGGCTTGTGGGTCGATTTCTCGGGAACCCTAAAGGTAGGTGGATTCTCTCTCGACTACACTTGGATAGAACTAGTGGTTCCTTATTACAATTAATTTGTTTTCATTGAAATTAATTATGTTTTGATGTGCAAAATTGGTGGAAAATCCCTTGGGTGAAGTTTTGGGAATTTTTGGGGAAAAAGAGGGTTTTGTGGTGAAATGTTATTGTTGTTTATTTTAAAATGGAGATTTTTAAATGGGATGCCACGGTTGATTTGTGAAAATGATTTATGGAAATGGTTTTCAATAAAATGTTTGTTTTATTGAAATGTTTTTTGGCATGGAAAATGGTTTTTAATAAATGGGTGATTTATTGAAGTGGATTGATGTGAAATGGAACTTGGTTGATTGCATGTTGTTGTGACCTTGTTGGGTTTATGCTTGGTTTGGCTTGATTTAATTGTTGTATGGAAGTGGGCGGGAAGTCTCACTATAAAAAGGGGATGTATAGTGGTCGGAAGAACCACCATATGAGTAGTGGTCGGGAAGTACCGCTAGTTATGAATGGGTGATGGGTTGGGTGGAAGTCCCACCGTTTTGGTTTTTTGTTGTGAATTTCTTTTCAAGTTGGAAATTGTTGTGGTAATGTGTAAATGATGAAATGGCTTGTGACATGCTGGGTTGGCTTTCCCTTGGTGGTTTGGTTGGGGTGAAATGGCTTGGTAAGGGTGTGGTTGGCTTATGGTAATGGTAGCACTTGTGGTTATTTTATATAAACTGTTTAATATAAATGTGCTAAAGGTTTTATCCTAGTGGCGTGTGTAGGGAATCCATTTGGGGAAAACCTACTGAGTTTTAGTACTCACCCCCTGCTTTGGCACATTGGTGTCTTTGCAGATGTTGTGTACCGTGACTTGGGAAAAGGTAAGGTATCTCCCTCCTTTAGCGGATCTTTGTGATGTCTTGGTGGAGCTTGGAGCATGAAGCTTGGTGTGGAGGTCTGGTGGTGTTATGGATCGTGGATTTTGTTGTTTAGTTTCCGCTTTGTACTATGACGTGTTGTAGACATGTCTAGTTTATTTGGTTTTTATTGTGGAACAACTTGGTTGTTAATGGATGGGTTGGCTGGGTTTGTTGACATGCATCGTACACTTTGTGGATTGTTGTTTGGTTGGATTTGTCATAAGGGAAAATCGTTCCCCATTTTTTCATGAATACCTCGGCAATTATTGCCAGCCTTTGGAATATTGGGAACGTCTCTTATAGCCAAGTAACCCTCACCGCCTCCTCAAGCCAATGAGGTAGGGGAGGGGTGTTACAGATTTTCTAATCTAGATAATGGATTAAAGAAATCCTTCTTATTTTTTCAATTACTGGAATGTACATAATATAATATCCATTGGGTGATTAGTTTGAAATACCCCAATAAATACAAAATTAGACTTATAAATGACTGTAATGGGGTAATTGACATGTGTTAACTTTATTTCATGATATTTCCACCATAAATTGTTTTTATCACTATTATTAATAGAGATTATTAATGTTTGTGAAACTTATGTGTTACTAATCAAATTTTGTTTTATATTCTATATTAATAAATGGAAAATAACTAAAATAATTATTTGAGATGGTTCTTTGGATTAAATTAAATTCATGTGATGGTATATTGAATGTATAAGAGTTTCATTGTATTTAATGATAATATTTTTGTTTTGTGTGGTCATAAATATTACTTCTATGAATATTTTGGTGAAATTTTTGTATGATTTTTCATGGGGTTTGTGTAGAAGGTAATATGGAAGCCTAGATTGTTGGAATACTGGGACATTATTTATTTCTCGGTTTTGGTAGTGGGGATGTAGATGTAAGGAAATAGTTAAAATGAGGGAATGAGGTGGTTGTTATGGTCAATGGATTTTGTTGTTTATGAGGGATCTAATGATATTTTCTTGATGATATATAATATAGTTGGTAATAATAAACATGATATGAATTTTCCATGAATTTATGAACATTATGATTTAAAATGAGTCACTTATATGAGAAATAGTTGAATAATGGATATGAATAATCTATATGATTACATGTGTGGTTTTTCCTTAAAAATGGAATTGAACAGGGTAATGAGTGTAACAAGGTGGATAAAGGGTATATTTGTATATGATATGGATGGATAAATAACTTGAAATTTATAATTTATGATGTGAATATTTATCAAGGATGAGGGGCATGTGGTGCTATTATAGTTGGTAGAAATTGTATCATTAAAGGGTGGTAGTGTGTTGATAATTAACATATGTCAGACAATTGGTTGGTGTAAAATCATTACAGCATGCATTGTGTGATGAATATATATATATATATATATTAACTTTCCTTTGTGATTTATCTATGAATTCCACCTAAGTCATATACCCTCACTGATTCCTATTATATATTTGGGATTGGGTTTTCCCCATACTACCAGGGTTTGTGAGGGAATGCATGGTTGCCTTCTAACTATTCCCACCTACCCTAGATATGTGTTGTAAGGGATGTGATGGATCCAGGTAGGTAAACTCATAATAACATGGTATGCTATGTACTAAAAGAACATAATCGTTATTGTTGTGAAAATAGTTACATGGTATACTGGGAAAAATAATATGATTGGATGAAGAGGGATTGTTGATATGAAAGTCCCTACCTTGCAATGAGGTGGGGATATGTGATATGTGCACCATTGGAACCTATAGTCTATTAAACGGGATGATATTATAAGAAATGGTTCATTAATGGTTGGACGATGTAATGAGGTTGAGGACATGTATGTTGGTCATGCACTACTATACAAAACATTAATTGTGTGGATGAAACATGTTGTGATATTTCATGACTATATTCTAGATTATGAGCATATGGATATTATTTTGGTGGTTTGGGAGTAAATTTCAAGTGTGAATGTTGTTACGGTGTATCTCATCATTTTGATCTTTCTTGATATATTAATATTCATAGATGTGTTATTTGAAGGGTGATCCATAGTACAATTTGGTGGTGGTTTACAATCTATGGTGTTGATTGATCTTTTTTGGTTCCCTGATGCATTATTATGAAAATTCTGGGATTTCTAGAGTTTAACTAGGTATTATCATAGTTATTATAAATTTTATTATCACCGTTATATATATAAATAGTTTCCCAAGTTATAAGGGAGTCTATTGTGATAGAAAAGGATCATACAATCTTAGATCAGGGGTTTAGACGACTTGTTTCCAAGAACTATATTTGTATTTTTAGGATTTGTATTTATCTAAAACTAATCTTATATTGTGTGATTATTAGGTAATTTTTTTAATTATATTATTATATTTATCAACTGTCTATTTTTATATTGTTGTGTTATATGAGGTTGGTGTCTCTTATTTGCATGTTTTAAACAGTTTTGTTTTCCAAACTATGGGCTATTATAGGTAGGACCAATTGATATGTGTTGACTTGAATATAGGACTTGGGGGTTTAAAGTCTCAATGAATCATTATGGAGTGGTATTAGTTATTATGATTGAAGGATGTGATAGATAATGGAGTTATACACTCTAGAGGTACACATTGGTTGTAGAGAAACATACATATCTTAACATTGTTCATGGTGTATATTAGGAATACTGGGAAGAAAAAGGGAAAATAGGAAACATCATGATCTATTTCATGGAAACTATTTTTACCAAATAAGAAGATAAATTTTTCTTTATTATTGATTTCAGAACTATGGGAGGTTCATGTTTCATGATATTTTGTACTTTTGTTTGAAATATGGTGATTTTGTTGAATTAAATAAACCCATTTTATTAAATGTGTATAAATACATTTCATACATTCAAGGAGAGGGGTTTATTAATTTTTTTAAATTCTTGTTAGTGATAATACATGAATATTTAGTTTCAATAGGTTATTTTGGACACCCCACTCCACCATTTGATAGTTGGACAAAAAATCTGGAAGATTTGTTGAGGAATAATCTTTTTATGTTTTACTGTTATGGGATCAAAATGTTTGATTAGAACATCTATGACAAATAGAATGAGTGTTGGATAGATTAGATTATGATTTAATTTAGTATAATATCTTTTATGGATGAGTATCAAGTACCAATAGACTATATTCATATGTAAGGAGAACTACAGCTGTGGTTGTTTCTCTATCCATATATGTTAAAAGAGGATAATATTTTATTAGAAAATTTTCAATGGTAGTCTCACACTGATATTATAAAATAATAGAAAACTATAATAAATATAAAGGATATGGTCTATTTTATGTCAGTAATTATGAGTGTTTAAGGGAAAGGGATCGGGTTTAAGGACCTCTATATTTCACATCTATTTTTCTCTAAATATACAACTAATTTTTTTTTCTTTAAGGATGTGTTTCACTATGCGATGTACTATGTAGTTAAAAATATTAGGCTTCATTCCCACATGGTGGTATAGAAATATTATAATATGATTATGATGATTCATTCTCATTAGTTCTACTCTCACGAAGGAATCCATCATAAAACATTAGAGAGAAGTTCTGTTGGTGTTGGATCACAGTAACATGGGCAGTTGTGGGTTTTATCAACTGTAAGCTAGCGTCAACTATTATCTTTTGTATGTTTCATTAAAACTAGTAGTTCAAGGGTGAAAAATATGGGACCTAGAAATTTTTTATATAAATTTACATGGAATGTAAATATATTAATTAATATCCCAACCGTATTTAGGGATCAGTATAGTTATTAGATATTTTAGCACCCCATCTTTGAGAATCTAGTTTTTATAATATTTATGGATCCTTTAAAATTAGTTAAAATTCTTTATTTTGGATCTGTTATGGATTAATAAGGATCTCAATGATCTTATGAGGGTGTTATAGTTTTTTTCAGAGCTTAGAACCAAAACCAATGGAAAAAACAACTTAGACAGACAGTTAGTGTAAAATACGAAAGCTATTCTATATTATTTCCCAAACTGTGTGAGGGATGGAATGAGTGGTAAAGAAGAGTGAAATATTCGTAACATTTTTTATAGGAATAAATCTGTGTGTGTAGAATTATCCAAATTTTAGTATTGGTGTTCACATGGGTATATCACGGTTTGGAAAACTATTTTCCCACAACCATGTGCGGCCCCTCTTCAAACAGAGGGATGTTCAAGTTTGGAGAACAATTTATCTAACTTGGTGTTGCAACCTTATGCCCCCATAAATTTTGGATGAAATTAAAAAATTAACCCAAATACCTATTAAGATTTATCCACCTATCCAATTTTAATTTCCATTTAGGGAAATAACATTCTCTTCACCATTCTTCTCCCAAAGACCACTTCCATAGATTTAGACCACAGTTCGTCAGATAGTATATAATCAAATATCCATTGGTATCATTGGATTCCTTTAGATAAGTCCATTGGTCCATTATCCTTGTTCTTCATTATTCACTGAAATGAAAATGAAATTCTAATGCTAGATCATATACCCTATTTTCCTGAAGGTGATCTATTATTGAGAAATTTTCGGATCTAGGACAAACTAAAGGCGGCTACTGGATGATTAGTGTGCAATATCATCCAGGTAGGTGGTATATGACTCATCCATATAGTCTCAAAATTTTATAAACTAGAACCATTAATAGTTGTGTATATTTCTATAGGTGTTAGCTTTTTAAATCATTTTCCTTGTTTATAATCATCTAGATCAAGTTCAATATCAAATTTCATAATTAGTTATCATGTCATTTGAGGTAGATGAATCAATGGTTTCCAGCCCATGTAGGATGTTTCCATAGTTATACTTTTGTAAGACATGTGGGTTTACCTATGTCAACATTCAGGTGTGTGGATTGACCCTGTAAATAGTAATTCATCATAAATTTTGTGAATTATGAATTGTTAATGGCTAGAATGTGTAGGTGATACATAGAAACTTCTAATGTAACCGTTTCAATATAATTAATGAACATACGTTTCAATTAGAATGTATAATATATGGATCACTATTACTAATTGAATGTTGTTGAAAAAATTTATTGTATATCCATATAACACCATTCGATGATAAATGGAAGGCAGTGCAGTGATCCTAATTAATGATCAAATAATCAAATTATTAAATGGTTGAATGTATTTTATCCTTGTAACACTAACGAAAGGTATTTATTGATACTTTCGAATTACTAAATGGAATGAGTATTTCATTTCATCAATTAAATATGGAATTACTTAAAAGGTTCCTATTTCATATGGACCTGTTCATCTTTATTGGAGTGGATACACATGATCTATCTTTGGATTCATGATGGAATTACACATTCTCTTAGAGAACATCATTATAAGTCAATGTATTGGACACCATTATTTACTTATCTATCATGGAATGTGTTGGACTATAATTTTTAAGACACCATTATTTATTTTATATATATTTTTAAGACACCATTATTTACTTATCTATCATGGATTGTGTTGGACTATAATTCATAAAATTATGTTGTGTGACTACCCAGAATATTCCATTGGGAATACCAATGTTGGTAATTTTCCCTTTAGGTATATAGTTATCCATTTTTATGAGACCTCTTTATTCTTGAGATTAGAGGCTTTGATTTCATTATTTTGATGGATTGGTGGGTATCATATCACACCTTTATAGAATTACATTACTAGATGGTGTTATTTACATCACTAGTGGGAATATATTTTCTCCATAAAGATTAGTGGAATGTCTAAGCTAGTTGAGTATAAGAATAGAATCATCATATAAGTTGAGTGATCAACCATTTTTTTATTATCATTATGGAGGATATGGGATAACATCAAGATAAATTCCATCTAGTAGTATATAATTTCAGGGACTTATTTCTCGATGATTTTTCTAGAGTACCTCCAAATATAGAGGTAGATTTTACGATCAAACTTATTCTAAGATCATCTCCAATTTTTATTCCTCCATACTGGATGGAACAAACTAAGCTCTAGGATCTCAAAAGTCAGTTGAATGATCTCGAGTCTGAGGGATTTTTCAGACCTAGTACTTTATCTTCGGGTTCACCTATGCTTTCACCGAGAAGGAAGATGAGACCCTTTGTTTATTTTTGTATTGTTAATAGTTGAACCAGCTTACAGTTAATAATGGGAATACACTATATTAAATAGATGGTATATTTTACCATATTCTGGGAGATAGGAATTATCAAAGGTAATCTTGAGATTATGTTATCATTTTGTGTGATTCAGACATTCAGACATACCTTGTACATATTTTCGTAGTAGTTATGTTATCTTGAAGTATCTCATTATGCCATTCGGTCTTATGAATAATCTTGATGTTTTCATATATTTAATTAAAATTGTTTCCCATCCATATCAATATTGTATTTTCTGGGACTTTTTGGACAACATCTTGGTGTATTCTCATTATTGTGGATAAAACTGCAAACACCTTTAGATAATTTTAATTACACTAAGAGAGAATATGAATTATTCCATTATTGCTAAGTTCCACTTATTTATTGCTAATTTTCACTTCAAGGGTCTTAATAACTCATAATGAGGAGTATATATTGACCCTATAATGGTTAGTGTTGTGGTTACCTGTGAGCATTCGAATAATGTGTTTTGATATATGGATCTCATTGGGGATGACTGGATATAATAGAAATTTCATATAGGAATTATCATTCATTTCATCATCTCTTACTGGTATTACAAAAAGGTTGTTAAGATCTGTTTATCTAAAGAGTGTCATAAAACCATTCATGATCTGAAGGCAAGGCTTGTTTTAGTGTCAATTCTAATTATTGCTGATCATAGAAGAGGTTATAAGGTGTTATGTTTTGAATCTAACATTAGTCTTGGAGTATTAATGATATTGTAGGATATATTAATAATGTAATGATCTCGAGCATTGAGGCCATGTGAGAGAAATAACCTAACACATGACATTGATCTAGCATATGTTGTCCATGTAATACACAGATGGAGACAATACTTGATGGGTTTGTGATTTTTGGGGTATATGGACCCCAAGAGCCTAAAATATATCATTAAATTATGTGACATGAATACTATAAAATGAATATGGGTTTAATACTTTCATTCCTATTTCATTGATTGTTCTTATACACTAGGAAAAGGTAATGTCGTAGTCGATGGGATGTATCTAAAAACATAGAAATATGATGTATAGGAAACTAGTGGGGAATGAGAACTGATAAACCTATTTTATAAGTTGAATATGGAGTATTATGGGAATCAGGATCAATATTCACTTATATCCTTGTAAGTTACCTGTTCTCACTTTTAGAGGTTAAAGAGAAAGCATTTTTCAGATCTGGAGTGGTTGGTTTTCTGGGAGAGTATTGTCGGCAAGGACCGACAATGAGATTGGTCAATAGTTGAAGATGATGTACTCTATAAACATTGACGTATCTTGGTTCCTATATGATGGAGAGAGGAAATGATACTATATTCCCATGCTTCTTAGTGTAATGTTTTTCTATTCATGTCCAAGATGTATTGAGAGTTGTGACACTAGTACTGTTGGCTTGGGATGAAATTTTAGATCACATGTTTTATCACTAGTTTCACCACCTTTCAGTAGGTGAAGTTAGAGCACCTATGACCTTCTGACTTGTTAAAACCATTTCTGAACCCGTAATGGAAATGGCAAGATGTTTCTATGGATTTTTTAGATCAATTACAGAGGTTGACACTATGTAGTGACACTGTTTGTGTAGTTTTTTATAGATAGATGAAGGTATCCCACTTCAATAATATCCATTTGACTTTCATAGTTGATTATATGGGAATAATTTATGTATATGAGGTTATATGACCCCATGAGGTCCCTCACACTATTGTTCCAAATGGGTATTCTCATTTTTTAACACATTTATAACTGGGGTTATAGAATGATATGGGTATACAAGTGCTTATGAGCATAACCTGTTGGACTGCTCATGTATTAATCATGTTTTAATGATCACAAATATCATTACTATTTACAAATCTCAATAATAATTACAAATATTATTAATGATCACAATTCTCACAAATCTTATCAATTATGAGTATTTATGTTTTAAGTTATATTATACTTTATAATGGTTATGCTCAATTTATTCTATACATGTTATTATTTATGTCTGAATACAGTAGTTTGTCTATGTTCAAGACACTGTGAAGCTTGACACAGTAAGACAAACACTATGAGCAAGACACAGACACCATGAAGCTATAAGACAGAAACACTGTAGAAAACACCGTGAAGCCTAAGTCTCAAACACCATGACAACCAGACACCGTGACACAATAGGCCTGACACCATGAAACAAGACACTAAGAACAGACACCATAAGCCAGACACTTTTCCCAACACAGTTAGCAAGACATAGTCATCAAGGCACCGTGGATCCATAAAATATGAGCAAGGAACTGGAAGCTAGAAACTATAATCCAGAAAACGTAAGTGAGACACCGTAAAGGAGACACCGTGAAGGATACACCGTGAAGGAGACACCATGAAAAAGACACCGTGAAGGAGATATCGTGAAGGAGATACCGTGAAGGAGATTCCGTGAAGGAGATACCATGAAGGAGACATTGTTTGCATAACTACTGTGACACCATTTCTTAAATCTTTTTTTGTTTTACTATTTAACTTTTTAATGGTCATTTTTGAGGACTTTAATGCACTGACATAATTAATGTTTATTTTTAGACATAGTACGACGTATCAGTCACAAAATACATGGAACATGTCGGCTCAACCTCATTCATTGCAAGATAAGAATAAGTGTTCCCAAGAGGAATAATATACGCGCAAATACAAACAATACACGCGAGCACTGTACAAAGCATAAAAAAATACTGAGCACGAAGAAGACATTAAAAGATCTTCAAGAAAAGATTTGTCCCAAAAATGCAATTCGACACTACTGAAGAACACACGAAGTACAGAAATCTTCACTTATGAAGAACACCAAGATGAACCACAACACTCTATTTTTCTCACAAAAACCAGAGAACAACTCAAAGCTTCATATGCCTCAATCCAAAAGAGTCCAGAGCGTCACTCATAACACATAATGCATTATAAACTCATCTCTATAAGTTTAATATCTATTGTGTTTCATTATTTTACATTTGGCGTAGTTTGTGCTCTGTTTATACACACCGACTCTTGTGTTGAACTGGAGGATTTCAAAATCCTCACACCAAACTATTTACCCTTTTTTACCCACAACAACTGTGGAAGAGGTCCCTGTGTGGCCTGGTCCTTATATTATTTTCCCATGAATAACTGTGGTAGAGGTCTTAGTACCTGGATAGTCTATGTACTGTTGTTTACCCTAATCCAGGGTGTGGATCAAATTTATATGTAAATTTGAGAGGATTAAGTCTCGTCTTGAGACTGAACCTCTTGGTTATATCTGATGTGCACTCTTATAATAAGTTTAAAGTATACTATATATTTTATATTCTGCTGCTAATTACTTGGAAATAAAAATCTATTTTAAATTTACATTGATAGTTAATGTAGATAGTGTTTGTAACTATTGTGAATCAGTAGATTACTTTCAAAAGGTAATTCAATCATATGTTTAAATTAACTGAGACCTAATCAATCTTTGAGAAACTAATTGAAGTTTTACAATTTTACAAATTCACTGCAGTTTTACTTGTTTTATAAATTGGGGATTTTAATAGAAATATTTTTAAGAGAAATTTTAATTGGAAATCAATTCACTCCCCTCTTGAGTATCCACTCCGATCAATATTTGGTATCAGAGGTTTGTTTTTATTAATGGATTTCAAAACATTATGTGTTTAAACTGTGATTTTAGTTGTATCTTAAATATCTTAATTTTATGTTAGTTCTAAATTTTATCTCTTTAAATATAATTGCGAAAATTTAACTATGGATAATAGACTAGAAGGTGATGCTACCAACAGGCCACCTTTCATCAAAGGTATAGACTATTCCCAGTGGAAACTTAATATGAAAATTCACTTAGAGAGTATGGGGTTTGATATCTGGACTACTATAGAGACTCAATATAAGATTCTAGAAACTGAAAGAACTACTTGGGATGAACCTACTAAAACAGCTTACAATAATAACTGTAAAGCTGTGAACACCCAATATTGTGCTCTAGGAGATGAATAGTTTAATAGAATATCTTCTTGAAAAACTTCTTATGAAATATGGGATACTTTGGGTGTTTCTCATGAAGGAACAACCAATGTTAAAGAAATGAGATTGAACACTTGTACTATTCAATATGATAATTTTAAAATAATGACTGATGAACCTATTTTTGATATGTATCTCAGGTTCAATGAGATTTTCAACACTATAAGCTCCCTTGGAAAGGCTGTTCCAGCAAAGGAACATATTATGAGAATATTGAGATATCTGCCAGACCGATGTAGAGGCACATCTGTTTCAATAAGAGAGTCATGTGGCATTGGTGCTCTGCCAGTCAAAGAGATAATTGGTAAGCTTATGATGTATGAGGATGAACTCAAGGTGAATAAGGAAGAAGATGATGAACCTAAAAGGAAGTCAGTGGCATTTAAGTCTACTAAATCAAAGTGAAAGGACAAGGAGAAAATTCAATTACCTACTGAAATCTCAACAAGTTAAAGTTCAGATTCTGATAGTGTTGTTGAGATGGCTCAAATAGCTAGAAGATTTAAGAAATTCTATAGGAAGAATAAATTCTTCAGAAAATAAAACTACAAAGGTAAATATGACAACAAAGGTAATTGGAAAAAGGATTGGAAGAAAGCTGATAAGAGTGATGACGTTATCTGCTATGAATGTAAGAGAAAAGGTCACATTAAAGCTGACTTTCCAAAATTGAAGTTCAAGAAGAAACATGACCATAAGGATAGTAAGTATAAGAAAGAAATTAAAGAAACTTGTAGTGCTTCATAAGACAATTCAAGTGATTCTGATTCTACTAAGGATGAAGATTCTCAAAAAGATAACATGTGTTTTTTGACAAAAACATCTGAGGTAACACTGGACCCTCCTGCTTTAAATTCGTACTATTCTGGAGTTGACTCTGATTCTGATTCTGAATCTGAAAAAACATCTCGTAAAGAATTATTTGAATATTTTAATATCCTATAAGAGACATGTAATGAACATAAGGACAAGTACAATGAATTAAAGAAATATAATTCTTTATCTAGAACTGTTAAATCTTTCCTTGTGATTGAAAAGGAAAATAATGCTCAAATATTAAAAGAAAATACTGAACAGAAAATTTCTAAGGAGAAACTGAGAAAGGACATATAAAAGGTCACAAATTGGAAGAAAAATCTATCTCAAATTCTAGGTAAACAAGTGGCACCAAATTATACAACAGGTTTGGTATACCAACCTGGACAGAGACACTTTACCAAAAATATATTTATTCCTAAATCTGGAAAAAATTATGCTAGTTCCAGTTCTGGATATTCATATGCCTCAACTAGTTATTCACGTTGTTATAGATCAAACAAAGTTTATATTTCAAAATAAATTGATTTTGTAAATTATATGAGACCTATAAGACAAATTTGGGTACCTAAATCTTTACTTGCTAACCTGTCTGGACCCAAGAAAATATGTCTACCAAAATCATTCTCTGTCTTAACCTGTTTTATAGGAGACCTTCTTAAAGAGTTCCTATAGGAAAACATGGTACTTGGATAGTGGATGTTCAAGGAACATGTTTGGATATTACTCATGCTTTAAAATATTAATAATGGTTGATGGAGGCTATTTCACCTTTGGTGATAATTCTAAAGGAAAGATCATCGACCTAGGCCAAATTTTTAACACTAACTCAACTTTAATTTCTAAAGTTTTATTTGTTGATGGATTTAAATAAAAAATGTTATGTACTTCTCAGTTTTGTAATGATGGATTTAATGTTAAGTTTGAAAATGATTCTTGTAATATTTTTAATTATAAAAATGTTTTAGTATTTTCTACCTTGAGAAAATAAAATGTTCATGCTGTTGATTTAAATTATTTAGCTAATAAAAACATTACTTGTTTAAATTCTTTTCTTAAAGAGTCTTGGCTTCGGAACAGAAGGTTAATACACTACAATAAACATTCACTTAGAAAACAGACTAGGAAAAATATAGTTAGATACCTACCCAAACATCAGTTTCCAAATGACAATGTTTGTAATCCTTGTCAAAAGGAAAAGCAACATAAAAATTATTTTAAATCAAAGAAAGATGTTTCAACTTTTCAACCACTCGAGTTGGTTCACATGGAATTGTTTGGACATTCTAGAGTTTCTAGTTTAAATGGGAAGCAATATGTCAATGTCTTAGTAGATGACTTTTCTAGATATACTTGGGTATATTTCTTAGCTCACAAAATTAAAGCTTGTTCTTACTTTATTAAATACTCTAAGTCTATAGAGAAACTTAGTGGAATTAAGATTAAGACCCTGAGAATTGATCATGGCCGTGAGTTTAAAAATCATGAGTTTGAGTGTTATTGATCACAAAATGGCTATAGTCACAACTTTTCTACCCCTAGAACACCTCAACAGAATGGTGTAGTAGAAAGAAGAAATAGAACCCTTCAAGAAATTTCAAGATAAATGCTTAATGAGTATGAACTTCCTATTTACTTTTGGGCTGAAGCTGTGAATATTTCTTGTTATATCATAAATTGAGTCTTGATTAGACCTGTTCTTAAGAATACCCCTTATGAGTTATTGAACAATAGGAATCCTAAGGTTAGTTACTTTAGAGTCTTTGGTTGCAATGTTTTTATTCTTAATACTAAGGATAATCTTGACAAGTTTGCCTCTAAAAGTGATGAAGGAATCTTTTTAGGATATTCTATATCTTGCAAATCCTATAGAGTGTTAAATAAGAGAACCATGTGTGTGGAAGAATATGTTCACATCAAATTTGATGAAACTGATCCACATGAACCTAAGTCATCTCTTGAAAATCATGAATAATATTTGTCTATTCTGAACCTTAATGATAAAATCAAAGAACCTGTTGTAAAGACAACCAGTTCTGGAAATATTTCAGAATCTGCTCCTAATGAACCAAAACCTAGAGAAGATCCTGAAATTTCTAGTCCTACCTTTACTAGATCAACTAGGATCATAAAGAATCATACTTTAGATGTTGTTGTTGGAAATATTGATAGAGGGACACAAACTAGAGATTCTCTTAGAAATCAGGTTGAACATCAATCCTTTTGGTCACAGCTTGAACCTGAAAACATTGATGATGCAATCAATGATGAAATTTGGGTAATGGCTACGCAAGAAGAACTTAATCAATTTAAAAAAACAATGTTTGGGAATTAGTGGAAAGACATAAGGACACTTTCACCATATGAACTAAATGTGTGTCTATATATAAGGTAGATGAATCTTGAAATATATTTAGAAATAAGGATAGATTAGTTGTAGAAGTCTATAGTCAAGAAGAAGGATTTGAATATGAGGAGACTTTTTTCTTGTAGCTAGATTAGAAGACATTAGAATTCTACTTGCTTATTCTGCACATATTAATTTAAAACTATATCAAATGGATGTCAAGAGTGCATTCTTAAATGGGTATATAGTTGAGGATGTTTTCGTTGAACAACCCCCTGGATATACAAACCCTTATTTTCAAATTTATAGCTTCATACTATCAAAAGCATTATATGGTTTCAAGCAACCTCCAAGAGCTTGGTATGACATATTAAGTACTTTTCTTATTTATAAAGGTTTTACAAAAGGAATAGATGATCCTAGACTCTTTATAAAACGAATTTTTAATGATGTTTTATTTGTTCAAATTTATGCAGATGATATTATTTTTGGATCTTCAACAAATTCATTATGTATTGATTTTTATAAAATGATGCAAAACAAATTCGAAATGAGTTTAATGGGTGAACTAAAATTCTTTCTTGGATTCCAAATATTTCAAAACAATTATGGGATTGTTTTAACATAAATTAATTATACTAGAAGTATTTTAAAACGTTTTGGATTGGGTATCACTAAAAGTAGTGACACTCCCAGGAGTACCACCTGTAAGTTGGATCTTGATGAAGATGGAAAATATGTTGATCAAACCACTTATAGAGGAATGATTGGAAGTCTACTCTACTTAACAGCTATTCGTCCTGATATTATGTTTACTATGTGTATGTGTGCTCGTTTTCATGCAAACCCTAAGGAATCACATTTAGATGTTGTAAAGAGAAAATTCAAATACCTCGAGCATACACCCAATCTAGGGCTATTCTATCCAAAAAAACAATCATTTGAACTAGTTAGTTATTCTGATGCAGACTTTGCTGGCTGGAAGTTAGATAGAAAGACTACCTCTGGATAATGTCACTTTTTAGACAAGTCTCTAGTATCATGGTATAGTAAGAAACAAAATTTTGTTGCATTTTATACTGTAGAAGCTGAATACATAGCTGCTGGAAGTTGTTGTGCACAAATTTTGTGGATGAAAAACACATTACTAGACTGTGGATACCAATTTAGAGATTTAACAATAAATTGTGACAACACAAGTTCTATTAACATTTAAAAAAATCATGTTTCACATTCTAGGACAAAACATATTGATGTAAGACATCACTTTTGAGGGATCATTATCAAAAAGGTGATATAACTTTGGAATTCATTGGTACTGAATATAAACTTTCTGATATATTTACTAAAACATTAAATTATGAGAGATTAGATTACATCATACATGATCTTGGCATGATCAATCACAAATAGATATGTTGCTAGTCTTACTTGTTTAATATTTTGTTATATTTTACTTAACTGTTTCATATTCACAGTTTCTCGGTTACTGTCTCATGTTTACTGTCTCACAGTTTGCACTTAGTGTTCACGGTGTGACACTTACTGTATCACCGTGACTGAACAGTTTACATACTATCTCACTGTGAATGAATAGTTTACCAACTGTCTCACCGTGACTGAACAGTTTACTCACTGTCTCACCATGACTTAAAAGACCATTCACTGTCTCATCGTGATGACAACTGACTGTCTCACCGTGACCACCATCCACCATCACACCATAACGAATATTCACGATCTCACCGTGAACCTTATTTATGCATTTATTTTAACCTATATCATGATAATATTTATTTTTACTTCTTTTTTACTTTCCCGTGTTTTTATTTTGGTGATGTTTGACATTCCCAAATGATAAAACACAAGGGTTTCTCTAGATTCTTCACCAGAACTCTCTCCTACCCACTCTTTTTGAACCCTATCAACCTTGAAACCCTTCTCTCCTTCTCTCTCACCCGAACCTTCTGTTAATGCCAAGGATGAAGCATCCGTCTTCATCTACTCCTGAGAAGCTTAGCTCAATGAAGAAGAAAATTGCACCAAAGGTTGCACCTGAAGGACCCCTGAATTCAAACCTTGTAAACCGCACTGTATTTCCTGAAATAGAAGTTTTCCCTGAGTGGTTTTCATCTAGAAAATATTTGGTTTTAATATTTTTGAGAGAAAAAGGACGGATCGAATGGTTCTCTATAATGGATAGACCAATTTACCCGTGGTTGGTATCTCAGTTCTATCAGTTTGTAAAATTTTCATTCGATGCTGGTGAATGATATGTTGTGACAAGTTGGGTCAATGGACATAAATGATCTTTCTCTTCAAGGATATGGGCTGCATACATTAGGATTCTTTACGAAAAAATTTGTGAGGATTATCAAATAGATCCCCCTCCTACAACTGATACCATTGACCCAGAAAATGCTCTAGAAACCTTAACTAGAAATGGCACCAAGAGAAGGTCCATAACTGCTTACATGGATGGGGGGACAAAGATATTGTTTAAGACTGTTCATAATTTTATTAGCCCCAAGAAAGGTGACTTTGTTGTATTGAAATATCGGGATGTTTTTATGATTCATTTGATGAAGCATGGACAGAAGATAAATCTGTTCAAGTATATCATTCACCATATGTGTGAATTGATTAAGGTTGTAACAGCCCAAGATTTTATAAAAAAATATTCTTTTTAATTTTATTAAAGTCTTGTGTTGTACGCTACACCAAAAGGAGCTTGCACAACACGCATCCTTGACTTTCCTTGCATTACACGTAATCACGACCTTCCTCGATAGCGTGTGTAATACGCAATACCGAGTTTCACTAAACAACGATATGCTATTAAAATATTATTAAAACTAGCCGTTATGAATAGTAATAACCACTTTTTAAAACTCTGTAAATCTTATTTTTCAAAATGAACTTCATTTTTGGATTCGGAGTATCGAATTTAGCCTAAGGTGAAATTTTGGTACTTTTCGGATAACTTTCATATTCTGATGAATAGTGAAAATTACTAAATTATAATTAAAAACACCTTTTTTAATCGAAATAATTAATAGTGATAAATTATTAATTTGAGTGGTTTTAAAGTATATTTAGAATATATTTTTACAATTTAATACAATGTTGGTCATTGGATGTAATTTCACATTTAAACCAGACATAATCAAGTGTCAATCTTTTGATAGATATTGTTTCTTAAAAACACGCTATTTGTTTTAACAGCGGGATTTAATTATAAAATTAATTAATTCAAATTCTATGATATGAATTTGGTAAAATAGACTTCATTTTTGAATTCGGAATATGAAATATAGCTTAGGATGAAATTTTGGCATTGTTCTGAAAAACATCAATTTTTGATGAATAGTGAAACTACTAAGTGGTAGTTAAAAAAATTAATTTCTTCATAAATCTTAATTTTACCACTTCTGTGAATGGAATTTCAAAAATCCGAGAGACACGGTTGATGTCAGTAAGTAAAATGTGGTTCAATGAGATGAAAATAATTTTTGGTGAATAGTAACTTTTTACTTTTTTTTACCACGGTTAATAGTATATAGGGTAACTAAGGGTAAATATGGTATTACTATTACCCTAACACATGTACTAATTCTATTGGACAAGTTTAATTCGACCAAAAACAACCTTATGAATATAATATGACCATTTAGGTCCACTTGGATTAGATTATGACATTTAATATTATATTATTTAATGAATAGTTAAAATAGTTAAAATCAAAGTTTAATAACTAAAACATTTTTAATATGGGGTTATACATAAGATAAATTCGACTATAAATATTCATTAGAAATCTAAAAAGATTTCCTACATAATGATATTTTATTTATAATTTTTAGACTTTAAATAAATTAATTTATTTATGACACAACGATGATGCAGTAATTACCCTTTTAAGGAAATATTAACATAATTGATGTTATAAATGCTCAAATGAATGTAATTTGAGACTTTTTATGAATTCCACTAATTTTCTAGGTTACTATGATATATTAATGTTTATTTAATCAAATTGGTTCGAACATATAATTCTGTTATGACTTTCAAAAAAATCATATATCAAATAGTGTCAAAATTGACACAAAATAGTTTTTAAATCAAATATTATATTATTAATTGTTATTGTATTCCTAAAAATCTAAGGTTCAGCCAAATGACTTAGATAAGGATATATATATTAATAATAAACAATTTGGGGTTCGTTTGGCATGTTATTGTAAGTGTATTAACCATATAGTGAAAGAAAACAAAAAGACACGGTAAAAGTTAAATTAATTAACTTAGAGTTAAATCTAATTGATAAGGTTAAAATAATTCCCTAAACTTGTCTAAATCCTATTGGTTGATAGGATTTCGACCCATCCCCACTTTAGCTTCGAGATAAGACCCTTTGGAACCATTATAAACCGATTTTGACTTTAATATAAAATAATATTTTGAGATATTCCTAAGGTGCCCCTCTCCTCCCTTATAAAAGGGCACCTCCTCCCCCTCCTCCTCACACCAATTTGAGCACTCAAGCTCGGCCAACCCCTGCCATTTTCTCCTCTCCACTTCCCTAGAATAATCCTAGAGGTCCTGGAATTCTCCAAAGACCAATCTTAGTTCCTTAAGTGGAGGATTCAAAGAGGCGTTCCAAAGAAGAGGTAATATCCATTACCGATCTTTTCAATTTCTTTCTTCTTCAACTTATTCTTCTTTAATTGTTTCATGATAAAGTAATAACATCAGTATTAATTACATACTGATATGTTATTATAAATATGAAACAACCCTAATTCACCTTCTATCCATCCTACGGAAAAATGAAATCACCGCGCGTGCGTACGTACGGAATACCGTCTCCACGCCGTGGTGTAATCTATTTTTCCACCATCACCTTACAAGGATGGGTATAATGGTGTAATGAGTAACTATATATGATTATTATGAAGTAATATTGATACTGAAATAATATATATATATACTCCAATACAATTCCACGATCATAGGAACGATATCATCACTCGTGCGTACGTACGGAATACCGCCTCCACGATGTGATGCAACTCGTTCTACATGATCTTAATTTCATAATGATTATATAAATGAATTGAATGAATGAATATGGTATATAATACACTAATACCATTCTGTAAATTAATTATCTATAACCTAAAGATAAGAATAAGAATTTATTCGACAAAACACGCATAAGAACAAAAAGTTATAAAGACCCGAGTAACAAGTAACAATGAAATATTACTAACAAGAAGCTAATAATATGACCATATATGATATCATATCAATATGTATGATTCTGGAATAAGTCAATAACATTATTTAAACCATTATACAGGAGCTTCGGACACGAACAAAGAAAATCGGACCTAAGGTAAGGGAAATATCACAATCTCATTTTTATCCGAGATTGTTTATTCGTAAGTATTTACTGGGGTGTATTTTATCATCCACATCCATGTTTCATCAATATGTAATATTATTTCCATCCACCTACAATTGTTGAAATCCATTTTTACCCTTTGGTGAGTTTTTAGTAATATGTATGAAAGGAATATTTTGTCGTTATTCGTACGAGGTACTTTTTGACTTTTTCGACAAAAGTACGAAGAATGTTTTTAACTTATACGGCACGAACGGATTTTTACGGTTTTATAAATCCTTATTTTCATGAATGGATTTTTAAAACATTGTTCCCAAGAAGCTTCCTTTAGAAGTTTTCAAGTTTATTTTTAATCAACATCTTTTATTTTAAAGTTGTATGACATGTTATGAAAGGAAAAATGTTTTTGAAGAAGAAAGGATATTTTCCTCAAGAATTCAATTCAAGTGTTTTATCAAAATTACTTTCCATATAAGATAATAAAGGGTTCTGTTTCTATCCATATTTTTCCATTGATTTGACTATGTTGTGATGGAATTATGTTTATGAATTCCTTTATCTTATATGAATGGTTTTATGATGTCATGTTGTTTAAGAATCCCATTTTTATTACATGGGTTATGCAATGATGTATGATTAATGATTTTGTGGCACACATAAGAATGGTATCATTATGAAATGGGTGGGACCTATATCTCCCTCCAATGCATTGGGTAAAGATTTTATATCTCATGAGATAGACATGGCTAGAATGGTAGGTTATACTGGTTCAGTGAAACAAGACTGAAACGAGGGTTACTCGATTCAGAAAGGGACTTTGTACACTAAGATAGTCTTGGCAATGAGTCTTGACTAACAAGAAATGATTCTCTAGGATTATGTGTGAATGCCAAAAAGTTTCATGTTTTATGTTATGATTATTGTGATTACATTTCACTGCCATGATTTACCCCATGTTATGAAACTATGATCCCTTTTGCAGGTTAAGATTTCCAAAAGTTATGTGCTTATGTATACGATGTGATTGATATTTATTTTGTTTACCCTTACTGAGCATTTGAGCTCACCCTTTTATGTTTTCTTTTCCCCAGGATATAAAGAAAGGTTTTAGGTATAAAAAAAAGATGATCTTTATGGGAGATGTTGAAGATCTTTCACCACGATTAGAAGATTATATTCCGAGTTTCCAAAGACACTAAACTATTACAGTCCTTGTGTGTGTGTTTTTGTTATGTACTAAGTATTCCGCAAATGTAATGTAATGTCCATGTACGTCAAGATACGGGTCTCTACAGTTGGTATCAGAGGAAAGGTTTAGTCAACCTTTGGAAACTAGGATGCGAAAACGTTAGTGAGATCCCTAGAGATATTTCTAAGGTATGTCTAGGGATGTCTCTAAGGTTAAGTATACGTATAGGTTATAGTCCTAGAATTGCGCTAACGATCTTCGAATTTAACCTAAGATGTTAGATATTGAGGGTACTACCCCTTTATTATGTTGTTTTCCCTAGCATGATTTTTGCCTCTCATACTATTCTTTTGGGGTTTTAGACGATGGCTGGAACCCGAAGGAACCGTGTTAATGCGGAATGTGATGGTAAATGAAATGATTGTCCCCCTGAGCAACCAAACGATATGGGAGCCGGAATGCAAAATCTTGTAGCCATGCTCACACAACTTTCTCAAGCTATGAATCATTCAGGACTTCCAAACGAGCAAAGGAAGGAGCAACATTCTGTTGAATCCTTCATGAGGCAGCGTCTACCTTCTTTCAGTGGGTCTACTGATCCATTAGTTGCTGAACAATGGATTAGTACTACTGAAAAGATATTTTCAGTTCTTCAATGTTCTGAACATGATAAAGTCATCCTAGCAGTGTATCGTTTGGAAGGAGATGCTGATCAATGGTGGAATCTTATTAAGAATACGAGGCAAAGGGATGAAATTGAGTCTATGGAATGGGACGAGTTCAAGAACTTATTTTTCAATAAGTACTTCCCTCGTATTCTCCGAACAAAGATGGAGAAAGAGTTTCTTGAACTGAAGCAAAGGGATGAGGAATCTGTTGGTACCTATGAAGCGAATTTTACAAGACTTGCAAGGTACGCTTCTGGTATTATCATCCAACCTGAAAGTAAAGTTGATCGATTTTTCAGTGGATTAAAACCAAGACTTCGAAGGGCATTAGCTATAAGAGACTTCAGTAGCTATGAAGAAATTGTGCGTTGTGCTATCAAGGTAGAAATGGAAGTTGGTGTTACATATCCATCTCATGGGTTTGACAAGAAACGAAAGATGGAGTTCAAGGAGAAAACTCAGAATAATGGTGAAAAGAAGATGAATGTTTCCTTATGCACAAAGTGTGGAAAGAAGCATGGTGGAGATTGTCTTAAAGGGACTAGAAAATGTTTTAAGTGTGGAAAAGAAGGTCATCGAGCAGCTGAGTGTCGAAGTAATGGAAAATGGGATTCTAATGAAGTGAATAAAGCAAACACTGCAGAGAACGTACAACCAACACTTCAATGCTTCAAGTGCAAGGAAATGGGGCATTATGCTAATAAATGCCCTAATCCAAGGGTTAGTGATGATCGACATGAGCAACCGCTTAAGGCAAAGGACAAAGGGAAGTCACATGCGATCACTATTGGCAATGTTGAATATGACAACGATGTGGTGGAATGATTAAGTGTTTATGTAATGGGATTCCAAAATAATGTTGTATCTTGGAATATTGGAATATTTATGTATTGGTCTAATGTGGTATTCAAAGTGATTGAGATATTATGCGCATAATGAAGGGAAAACGAGAAAATGAAATGTTTAACAGTATTCATGAGCTCATGATTGATATAAGGACTAAGTGATATCATGGTTTGAGTATATAGAATTTTGAGGATTTTAGTATGTGGAAGGTGTTAACTTTTAACTGCATTCATGTTTTCACTAAGGTATTCAAGAGAATACACGATTAAGGACTTTGAATGTTTGGAATGTGACCAACAAAACATATCTTATGATATATGGGGATCGATGATGGTGTTAAATCTCTGGTAATCATTTTCACTATATTATGAGAGTCGACTGCAGTATTATGGATAAGCCTAAAAGATTGGAATGGATTATGTTGGACATAAGTTAGTATTGTTTGTTTTTTCGATATTATTGATGGGATGTTATATAGTTTTGGAAAAAGGACAACCTGCAGGATGGGCGACAGCCCATCGCTTCGGACAAGGCTGTGGGAATTGAACCAACAACCGAAGTGCGACTGGCCTTTATCGCCTACCACTGGCCTACAGGAAGTCCCTGTTTAGTAGAAACTAGTTTTATTATATTAAGCAGTATGATATATGAAGTATAAGTCCATTTTAGGAACCATATATGATTAATCTCACTATAGATCGACTTATGCATATAATTTTTGCTAACCTTTTGTTTGAGACAGATGGAATGACCCGTCATTCTATCACATGATCTGCTAATAACAAATTCAACTTCATTTATTTAAGAGATGAAGTGGAAATTGTTCAAGGCACGAACAACAGTGAGATTGTACCAAAATAAAGTAAGTATTTATTCTAATTCAAATTTTCAACTTTAGGGAAATGATCTTGAAAACCAAAAATGTTGTCCTAGTGATCTTATACCTGATGAATCAGATGATACCTTATATCATCACAAATCTATGGATTTGTGATTACTGGCTTTTCCATAGCCATGTTCTCTACCACTCTCCATCAGAACATGATGGTTAGATTTCTCTTCCATATCCATATTTTCACCTATGTGGAAACCCAATGATTAGTTTATTTGGGTAACTGTTACGTTTCATACTTTTGTTTTTAAAGATTGGTTTTGATATTCCTTTTTACGATGTGGGTTTCTATTAAAGAAACTTTCGAATAGTAAACCATTTATAACCCCGACGAATTTCGAGGGCGAAATTCATTTTAAGGGGGGTAGAATGTAACAGCCCAAGATTTTATAAAAAAATATTCTTTTTAATTTTATTAAAGTCTTGTGTTGTACGCTACACCAAAAGGAGCTTGCACAACACGCATCCTTGACTTTCCTTGCATTACACTCAATCACGACCTTCCTCGATAGCGTGTGTAATACACAATACCGAGTTTCACTAAACAACGATATGCTATTAAAATATTATTAAAACTAGCCGTTATGAATAGTAATAACCACTTTTTAAAACTCTGTAAATCTTATTTTTCAAAATGAACTTCATTTTTGGATTCAGAGTATCGAATTTAGCCTAAGGTGAAATTTTGGTACTTTTCGGATAACTTTCATATTCTGATGAATAGTGAAAATTACTAAATTATAATTAAAAACAACTTTTTTAATCGAAATAATTAATAGTGATAAATTATTAATTTGAGTGGTTTTAAAGTATATTTAGAATATATTTTTACAATTTAATACAATTTTGGTCATTGGATGTAATTTCACATTTAAACCAGACATAATCAAGTGTCAATCTTTTGATAGATATTGTTTCTTAAAAACACGCTATTTGTTTTAACAGCGGGATTTAATTATAAAATTAATTAATGAAAATTCTATGATATGAATTTGGTAAAATAGACTTCATTTTTGAATTCGGAATATGAAATATAGCTTAGGATGAAATTTTGGCATTGTTCTGAAAAACATCAATTTTTGATGAATAGTGAAACTAAAGTGGTAGTTAAAAAAATTAATTTCTTCATAAATCTTAATTTTACCGCTTCTGTGAATGGAATTTCAAAAATCCGAGAGACACGTTTGATGTCAGTAAGTAAAATGTGGTTCAATGAGATGAAAATAATTTTTGGTGAATAGTAACTTTTTACTTTTTTTTTACCACGGTTAATAGTAAATAGGGTACCTAAGGGTAAATATGATATTACTATTACCCTAACACATGTCCTAATTCTATTGGATAAGTGTAATTAGACCAAAAACAACCTTATGAATATAATATGACCATTTAGGTCCACTTGGATTAGATTATGACATTTAATATTATATTATTTAATGAATAGTTAAAATAGTTAAAATCAAAGTTTAATAACTAAAACATTTTTAATATGGGGTTATACATAAGCTAAATTCGACTATAAATATTCATTAGAAAGCTAAAAATATTTCCTACATAATGATATTTTATTTATAATTTTTAGACTTTAAATAAATTAATTTATTTATGACACAACGATGATGCAGTAATTACCCTTTTAAGGAAATATTAACATAATTGATGTTATAAATGCTCAAATGAATGTAATTTGAGAATTTTTATGAATTCCACTAATTTTCTAGGTTACTATGATATATTAATGTTGATTTAATCAACTTGGTTCGAACATATAATTCTGTTATGACTTTCACAAAAATCATATATCAAATAGTGTCAAAATTGACACAAAATAGTTTTTAAATCAAATGTTATATTATTAATTGTTATTGTATTCCTAAAAATCTAAGGTTCAGCCAAATGACTTAGATAAGGATATATATATTAATAATAAACAATTTGGGGTTCGTTTGGCATGTTATTGTAAGTGTATTAACCATATAGTGAAAGAAAACAAAAAGACACGGTAAAAGTTAAATTAATTAACTTAGAGTTAAATCTAACTGATAAGGTTAAAATAATACCCTAAACTTGTCTAAATACTATTGGTTGATAGGATTTCGACCCATCCCCACTTTAGCTTCGAGATAAGACCCTTTGGAACCATTATAAACCGATTTTGACTTTAATATAAAATAATATTTTGAGATATTCTTAAGGTGCCCCTCTCCTCCCTTATAAAAGGGCACCTCCTCCCCCTCCTCCTCACACCAATTTGAGCACTCAAGCTCGGCCAACCCCTGACATTTTCTCCCCTCCACTTCCCTAGAATAATCCTAGAGGTCCTGGTCTTCTCCAAAGACCAATCTCAGTTCCTTAAGTGGAGGATTCAAAGAGGCGTTCCAAAGAAGAGGTAATATCCATTACCGATCTTTTCAATTTCTTTCTTCTTCAACTTCTTCTTCTTTAGTTGTTTCATGATTAAGTAATAACATCAGTATTACTTACATACCGATATGTTATTATAAATATGAAACAACCCTAATTCACCTTCTATCCATCCTACGAGAAAAATGAAATCACCGCGCGTGCGTACGTACGGAATACCGTCTCCACGCCGTGGTGTAATCTATTTTTCCTCCATCACCTTACAAGGATGGGTATAATGGTGTAATGAGTAACTATATATGATTATTATGAAGTAATATTGATACTGAAATAATATATATATATACTCCAATACAATTCCACGATCATAGGAACGATATCATCACTCGTGCGTACGTACGGAATACCGTCTCCACGATGTGATGCAACTCGTTCTACATGATCTTCATTTCATAATGATTATATAAATGAATTGAATGAATGAATATGGTATATAATACACTAATACCATTCTGTAAATGAATTATCTATAACCTAAAGATAAGAATAAGAATTTATTCGACAAAACACGCATAAGAACAAAAAGTTATAAAGACCCGAGTAACAAGTAACAATGAAATATTACTAACAAGAAGCTAATAATATGACCATATATGATATCATATCAATATGTATGATTCTGTAATAAGTCAATAACATTATTTAAACCATTATACAGGAGCTTCGGACACGAACAAAGCAAATCGGACCTAAGGTAAGGGAAATATCACAATCTCATTTTTATCCGAGATTGTTTATTCGTAAGTATTTACTGGGGTGTATTTTATCATCCACATCCATGTTTCATCAATATGTAATATTATTTCCATCCACCTACAATTGTTTAAATCCATTTTTACCCTTCGGTGAGTTTTTAGTAATATGTATGAAAGGAATATTTTGTCGTTATTCATACGAGGTACTTTTTGACTTTTTCGACAAAAGTACGAAGAATGTTTTTAACTTATACGGCACGAACAGATTTTTACGGTTTTATAAATCCTTATTTTCATGAATGGATTTTTAAAACATTGTTCCCAAGAAGCTTACTTTACAAGTTTTCAAGTTTATTTTTAATCAACTTCTTTTATTTTAAAGTTGTATGACATGTTATGAAAGGAAAAATGTTTTTGAAGAAGAAATGATATTTTCCTCAAGAATTCAATTCAAGTGTTTTATCAAAATTACTTTCCATCTAAGATAATAAAGGGTTCTGTTTCTATCCATATTTTTCCATTGATTTGACTATGTTGTGATGGAATTATGTTTATGAATTCCTTTATCTTATATGAATGGTTTTATGATGTCATGTTGTTTAAGAATCCCATTTTTATTACATGGGTTATGCAATGATGAATGATTTATGATTTTGTGGCACACATAAGAATGGTATCATTATGAGATGGGTGGGACCTATATCTCCCTCCAATGCATTGGGTAAAGATTTTATATCTCATGAGATAGACATGGCTGGAATGGTAGGTTATACCGGTTCAGTGAAACAGGACTGAAATGAGGGTTACTCGATTCAGAAAGGGACTTTGTCCACTAAGATAGTCTTGGAAATGAGTCTTGACTAACAAGAAATGATTCTCTATGATTATGTGTGAATGCCACAAAGTTTCATGTTTTATGTTATGATTATTGTGATTACATTTCACTGCCATGATTTACCCCATGTTATGAAATTATGATCTCTTTTGCAGGTTAAGATTTCCAAAAGTTATGTGCTTATGTATACGATGTGATTGATATTTCTTTTGTTTACCCTTACTGAGCATTTGAGCTCACCCTTTTATGTTTTCTTTTCCCCAGGATATAAAGAAAGGTTTTAGGTATAAAAAAAGATGATCTTTATGGGAGATGTTGAAGATCTTTCACCACGATTAGAAGATTATATTCCGAGTTTCCAAAGACACTAAACTATTACGGTCCTTGTGTGTGTGTTTTTGTTATGTACTAAGTATTCCGCAAATGTAATGTAATTTCCATGTACGTCAAGATACGGGTCTCTACAAAGGTCACATCCAAATCCACCTCTTTGTTTTATTCTACGATGATCTCAACTATTCTTGTTGCTAAAATAGTAGTTATACCAAATTAATAAGTTCTTATTGATTTTGAGTTTTGTTTATCTAAACCTACACTCAAGAGGATGAAGATCAATTGGAACCCCTAGAAGAACGAGTGGGTTGAATATAATGAAAAGATTTATTAGAAGTTAAATCCTGTTGATTATCCAACAAGTCCAAAGGATATTACTAATCCTAGTTTGGAACCAGATGAAGTTTTTGAATATTCATACGATGAAGAAGAAGAGTAAGAGGTAGCTGAGGTAACTCATAGAGAAGAGGCTACTTTCCACATAGAGAAGAAGCTGGTGTTGAAAAGGAAAGAACTGTTTTTCCTCCCATTGTTCCTGGCAAAGAACCTTCTTCCCCTACCGATGTTGTGGATCTGGAAACCCAAACTGAGGCTGCAAGAGACTTAACTGTCCCAGAATCTGAGCAGCAAGACATGGAATAGGTTTTAGTAGGAGAACACCCTGTTATACAAGAAGATATTTTGGAAGACCATCCAGAGGAATAATCTTCTCCTGAAATAATACCCTCTTCTGATGAAATGATGGAAATATCCTTTCAATTGGATAGGAAAGAAATGTATGTGGAAATTAGAACTGATCCTTTGGATCTATACCAAGTACCTGACCCTCAAATTTCGAGAAAGGAATCATATTTTTAGGGGGAGGAACCTCAAAATATTGAAACGGGTGAAGTTGAAACTGGTGAAGCTAAGTCTGTTGATGCCTCTCAACAAACTGAGTATTTTTCTGTATACAGTCAGTATAAATTCCCTAACTTCTATGATGTAAGTGTATCTCAATAGGTGACTGCAACTGGGATTGATCTTTCTTCTCTATTTCAATTGAAGTCAGTCACACACCCTAAACCTCAATTGGAAACTGAACTTGAAACTGAACCTGAACCTCAACCAGAACCTGAATATGCCCATGTACCACTTCTTGCTCTAGCACCTTTACCTGATCATCAATATTCTATTAGAAAGGATGATCTGAATGTGTTTTGAGATTCTATCATAGCTATATTTGAGAAAATTATGTCCTCTCAACCTCGTCTTGTGACACCACTGTGTCAGGAAGATGCCTCACTGCTTTTGGAAAACATTATTCTGCACATTCAACCAAAGATGATCCATGAAATTCAAGATGTAAGGGTTGAAAAAAAGATTCATAGTAATTAAGTTGCAACCCTAGAAATTATGGTTGAAAAACTTCAGAAAGAACTGCATTCCAGATCAGAGCCTACACCTGTTGCTGCTTCTATTGAACCTACTGTTTCCATCATTTCTCGAGATATTATGTCCCAGATTCATCCATATCTCTTATACTTTGATGAAAATATTGGAGAAAGGCACAAACAGATGTTTCACCGCATGATAGAGCATGTAGATAACCCGAATAAACTTACAGATGAATACATTGGATGTCTTCAAAAGGTCCTCAAACAGCTCAAGTCTCTAACCATAGCTGTTGAAGATTCTCCTTCCTCTGGTAAAACCTCTACATCTTCTTTAGATTGTTTTCTGCTCAGATATATAGTCAAGGAAGATATTCTGAATTCTCTCAGTGGTTTTAATATGGCTTCTTTATCTTATGTTGTTAAGAACAGTGATAGAGTGCTTGACCTAGTTCAAATTCATTCCAGGATTCCCAATGATGCTCAGCATGAGACCACTAAAAAAATTGATTTCTATCTCAACCAGATTTTCTCCAAAAATGACATGTCCAATTACTTTATGTATCTTGTCGAGAATCCGAGAATACCTCCTATGACTTAGGCTTTCAAAACTCAAGTTCACAAACTCACTGAGTTTACCAGTTTATTGGACAAGTTCATGGAAAATAAAGATGATTTTGAAAAGGCAATGCGCTATGGAGGAGAAATTATTACAGACTTCATCAATGTTCTAAATCCATACCTTTATGCTCAAAGTACAGCAATAGTTTCTCCAGCTGCTGCCCCTTTCAGACCCGGACTACCTGCTTTAGCCTCAACGGTGATGTCAGTTAGCCAAGCTCTTACTCAGATCTAGCCAGTGATTCTTGATCATCCCCTGCCTAGATCTTATACAACTCCCACCTTGTCTCCCTCAATCTTCGAAGGTCTACCTTTACCTTATTTTTCTACCACTTCTATGCCTTCTTCCACATCAGAAACTGCCCCTATGGCTTCATCCTCTACTGTTGATAAAGGCAAAGAGAAGGCCCATCCAGGAAGAAGACCAGTTCCAACTATTTTTGATGGGGATGACATTACTTTTTTGTATTTCTATTTTATGTTGAACTCTGAAGCTTTTTAATGAAATATACACTACTTTCCCTCTATTCCTTATACTTTTTGATAATCCCAAAAGGGGGAGAAAAGGATATGTGTTATTTTATAATATGTTATTCTATATGCTATATTCTCTCTAGTTGCATCTCATTTATACTTTACCAATACATGATTTGTGATCATCAAAAAGGAGGAGATTGGTGGACTCCTCATGTATTAATCTTGTTTTAATGATCACAAATCTCATTAATATTTACAAATCTGAATAATAATTAAAAATCTTATTAATGATCACAACTCTCAAAATATTATCAATTATGTCTATTTATGTTTTAAGTTATCTTATTCTTTATAATGGTTAAGATCAATTTATTCTATGCATATTATTGTTTATGTCTGAATACAGTTGTTTGTCTATGTACAAGACACTGTGAATCTTGACACAGTAAGACAGACACTGTGAGAAATACACAGACACCATTAAGCTGTAAGACAGAAACACTGAAGCAGACACCGTGAAACCTAAATCTCAGACACCATGACCACCAGACACCGTAACACAGAAAGCCGAACACCATGAAGCAAGACACTAAGAACAAGCACCGTAATCCAGACACTCTGCCAAACATAGTTAGTAAGACACAGTCATCAAGGCACCGTGAATCTATAAACATTGAGCAAGGAACCAGAAGCAAGAAACTGTAATCTAGAAACCGTAAGTGAGACACCGTGAAGGAGATATCGTGAAGGAGACACCATGAAGGAGACACCATGAGGGAGATACCGTGAATGAGATACGGGGAAGGAGATACCGTGAAGGAGATATCGTGAAGAAGATACTGTGAAGGAGACTCGATTTTCATAACTACTGTGACACTGTTTCTTAAAAACTTTTGTTGTTTTAATATTTATCTTTGTAACGATCGTATTTAAGGACTTTAATTCATTGACATAATTAATGTTTATTTCTAGGAATAGTATGAGGTACGAGGCACAAAATACATGGAAACTGTTGGCTCAACCTCATGCATTGAAAGATAAAGAGAAGTATTCCTAAGAGGAAGAATATACGTGCAAATATAGAAAATAGACGTGAGCACTGTACAAAGAAGAATAGAAATCCTGAGCACGATGAAGACATTGCAAGAACTTCAAGAAAAACTATTCCCCATACATGCAATTCGACACTACTGAAGAAAACATGAAATACAGAACATCTTAACTTGTGATGAACACAAAGCTGAACCATGACACTCTATTTTTCTCAGAAAAACTAGAGAAGGACTCAAAGCTTCATCTGTCTCAATCCAAAGGAGTCCAGATATTCACACTTAACACTTAGAGCATTATAAACTCATCTCTATAAGTTTAATCTCTACTGTGTTTCATTCTTTTACATTTTGAGCAGTGTGTGCTCTATTTACACACACTGACTCCTGTGCTGAACTGGGGGATTTCCAAATCCTCACACCAAACTCTTTACCCTAGTTTACCCACAACAACTATGGAATATGTCCCTGTGTGGCCTGTTCGTTATATTATTTTCCTAGGAATAACTGTGGTAGAGGTATTAGTACCTAGACAGTCCATGTACTATTGTTTACCCCGATCTAGGGTGTGGATCAAATTTATATATAAATTTGTGAGGATTAAGTCTCGGCTTGAGTCTGAACCTCTTGGTTAAATCGGTTGTGCATTCTTAGAATAAGTTTAAAGTATACTATATATTTTATATTCCGCTTCTAATTACTTGGAAATACAAATCTATTTTAATGTTTCATTTATAGTTAATCTCGTAAGTGTTTGTAACTATTTTAAATCCGTAGATTAGTTTCAAAAGCTAATTTCACATTCTGATTAAATTAACTAAGACCTAATCAATATTTGAGAACCTAATAGAACTTTTATTATTTTACAAATTCACAACAGGTTTACATGTTTTATAAATTGGGGATTTTAATATAAATTTTTTTAACAGAAATTCTAATTGGAACCCAATTCACCCCCCCTCTTGAGTATCCACTCTGACCAACCTAACCTTTAACCCTCAGTCTGATAGATAATCAGAATAGACGATTAATGTGTTAGAGGACATATTGTGATCATATTTACTTGATTTCAGTTATTCATGGGAGAATCATATCCCAATATTTGAGTTTTCAAATAATAATAGATTTTAGGTCACTATTTAGAGGGATCCAATTGAGTCCTTGTATGGTAGGACATGTCCCTCACCCCTATGATGGTTAGAGGTAGGTGAGGCAGCGATACATGGTCCTCATCTTGCTATGTAGGATTTTGAGAGGGTTTATCTGGTTAGGAAGTGTGGGAAAACAATATTTTAATAAATATTTCCATTTAAATAATTTTATGTCTCTAGTAGCTTGAATTTCAAGAAATCACGAATTTAAGAGAACAATGAGACACTATTTGTATAAAATGACCATCGTGACCTTGTTCGTAAAATTTTAGAAACAAATAGGAATAACTAATTTATGATGTGAACATAAAGCTCCTACTCAATATGAATATATTGGTATGTTCTTAGAAAATAAAGACACAATTTTAGTAAAATAAAACTATTCCTCAAAATTATATTTATCATATTTTTAGAAGTAAATGTAAATTTTTATAAATTTTAGAAAATGTATTTGAAATAAATAATTTCATTTTTAAATTCTAAATTTCAATATATATTAAATTTTTTTAAATGAATAGGGAAAATATTGATTTAAAACCATATTTTCTTTTAATGTCTTTACAAGGTAAAATTATGATGTGCATTAGTTTTAAATTATAAACAGTTAATTTTCATATAAAATAATACAATCATGGTTTTTGAAAAATTATTTACATATAATTTTTTTATAAAAACATGTTGTGATTAAAAATGTTATTTTTTAAAATAACTACTTTTCATGTAAATTTTCTAATTTTATTTTAAATTAAATTATGCAAATTTTTTGTTTAGAATTTTGAAAAATTGATTAAAATGTTGGAATCATAAAGTACAAATTTAATAAATTGGTAGATTTTATTTTCAGTTAACATGAATATCAACCATTGTAAATTTTTTTAACGTGGTAAAATGTAAAATATGTGATTCATGTTAAAAATAAAATTATAATGACTATAAAATGATCCTAACACATGCAAAAATATTGTTGGATGAATCAATATCTAAAATTAACACCTAGGTGTCAAAATTCAGTTATTCAATAGACTCTTCTCCTGAAAACTATTTATATAATATATAATTAATGAAATTATATAATAAAACATTTATCGTTTTTAATATCTCTTATGTCTCAACATAGAGAAAAAAACATCTTATTAATGTATAAAATTGTTCATTGTTAACATAACAAACCTATTTTCTTAATAATAATTTACTTTTTATTTTTTTGACCACTTTGGGTAAATAATTAAATTTCAAATATAAGAACATAAATATGTCACAATCATGTTTTTTATAACTATATCATTGTTAATATAGGGTTATACAGTAGAAAAAATAACTTATAACTATTCTTCTTAAATATAGAATATTTATCTTTACCAAGGTATTTTATTTCTAATTTTTAGTTAATAAATTATTATATGAAATAATTACACAACTTATATATAGTAATTGGATTATTATTGAAAATATTAAATAAATATTATTCAAAGTATGAAAATAAATTTAATTTGATATAATTAATGGGATAAATAAATTTTATAGATGACCCTAACCTTGTATGGATATAATAAAATATTTTTTCTAATTTAATTTATTATCGATAATTGTGTTTAAAAAAATAAAAACTAATAAAATTTACACTATTGATATTTTTTCAAAATTATGATTTTTAATTTTTTTTAAAATCATAAATAGTTTTTTCAATTAAAAATTCGTTTTAATATGGTCTAAAATATTTTAAAATTATCTTTTATTTTATAATTAACATTAAATATGTGAAATTTACAATCACTTAATATAGAAAAAATTTGTTACCTAAGTTAAAATTAATGTAATTTAACTAAGGATTAATCATGATGATAAATATTAAAACAATAAAAAAACATGTAAAACAATTGTTGGATAACGAGACTAAAAAATTATCTCATATTTTCTTTAATCCATTTCCTTTTGAGGTATTTTTATTTACATTGAAATTATTATAAATTAATATTATCCAAAATAGAACAAGTACCCCTCACATCAATTATAAAAGGGGACCACCTCCATCACTTCTTAACATACTATTTTGCATTTAAACACACCAAAACCCTACATATTTATCTTATAAACTTCTCTTGTGATATTCTATAGGTTCTGGTATTCTTAAAATTAAAACTCTAGTGTCCATAATTGGAGATCTAGAGGGAGGTCACTGAAGAAGTGGTAATTTTATTCTCTGAACCTTTTAGGAATATTTCATATAATAATTCCACTACATATGTTGTTCAAATTAGAAATAAATAAATATAGTAAAAAATATATTATAATTTTTTATTATTATTTAACAAAAGAACTCAATATTTTATTCATCCTATACAAACGTACAAAAACTGTGTATGTACGACTTATCGTCTCCATGCCATGGTGTAATTTGTTTTTCATAATCACTTTACATGGATGGGTATAATGATGGAAATAATAAATATATATAATAACTGAAACATTATTTTTATTCTCGATCAAATTATATACCATCCACTTCCATATCATTTCATCATTAGGGGAATGATATCATCACTTGTACATACATACAACCTACCATTTCCATGACATGATGTGATCTATACTACCATATCCACATTAAAGACAGGTTATATAAATGTATATAATGAATAAATATGATAGATCTTATTTTCATATCATTATTGAATTGATGTGACTATATCCTATATGGAATCCTACTTTCTTATTACAAAATGTTTTCATTGCATTGTATAAAACAAATGATCTTTTAATGTTTAGTTTCATGACCAAAATAAACATAATAGAAGAAAATATAAAAAACCATTAGAATCCACTTTAAAGGGTTCTTAAAAGTTTCATCCTTTATAAATTCACTACATCTCATAACATGAGGAAAAGAATCAAATGAAATGGTGAGAATAAGGCTTATTAAGGTAAAGAAAGGGGAACCATTACATGGGATCATGAGTCATTTCAATAAGAATGTGAGGGATATGAGTATGAAATGAAAAAGATAATGTGATGAATAATATTAATAAATTAACATGAATTATAACATTTATATTTGGATACACTATTTAATTTAGACAGTGATAAGGATATCACCATGGTGTTATAAAAAATTTCATGGTTATTCCCCATGGTATTATATAACATGTCACCTATATAGATTAAATTCATTACCAAGTAAATAAGAGCGCTCTCTAATGTCACCCATCAGATGTATTAATTATTATTGAGCAACATAGATCAAAATTATTCATTCTCGAAATAGCATATGGAGTATAAAATCAATGGGTTTTATAATAAAATATGGGTGTTTCAAAAGTTCATTAAAACATGATCATTATAAAAATTTTAACCCTAATAAATGAAATAATTTCTATATATATATATATATTAAAATAAATCAATTATAAATATTTTTTAATACCAAAATAATTGAAACATGTTTGTTTATTCAAAAAAATATAATAAAATTCAATTGTATGAGGATAAGAGAGAAATTTTGAGAAGTAAATTCGACAGCATAACAGGTATATAATATGGATTTAGAAAATGGTAAATATAGGGGGGATATTGGTATGCCTTTTATAAAACATAATTTGATAGTAATTTATTGTATTAAAATGAAATAAGTTATAGTTATTAAGACATTAAAAATACATATAGAAAATGTTTTTCATCAAATGAAGATAAAATAAGGATAATTATGTTACCTAGAAGCGTAACTCCTAAAACATGGGGATTCGGACATTGGGGGCATGAGGGAACATTTTAAGGACTCAGTTGGAGGTAATACTATCCAAATATCTTATAGGATGAACTGGTAGGGAATTTAAATGGATAAATTTGTTCTTATTTATATCAAATGTGGAAGATTTTTTTATTAACATCCAAATATAGGAATCTAAAACCAAGGTTATAGAAAACAAAAAACCATGGGATTTTCCATTTTATATTCCCATGGTATTGGAAACATGTAAATACATTAATGTTATTTTTAAACAAAATCTTCTACCATTAATAAATATTACATATTTTTGTACGGAAAATTAGTGTCCTTCAAAATAACATTTTTGTTTTTAATGTTTCAATTTAGGATTTTTTATGTAAATTATATATTTAGTAATTGAATTTAATCTATTAAAATACTATATATTAACAAAAAAAATATTTTTCCCTTTTAATATGATTAATTAGTTTTTACATTATTATGAAATAATTATGACATAACTAAACATATAAAAAAACTCAAACTAATTTTTTACATATCATGAATAATATTGTATTTTAAAAAATTATCATAAATAAACCCTAACATAACTTTGACATTCATATTTCAGAAATGATATATATTTTATCATAATAATTATCTAAATATGATAGTAATATTATATATATATATAAATCCATACTTATAAAAAATAATAGTGGATTAAAAATGCATACTAAAATGTTTGTCACATGAAAATTTTTAATTATTTTAACATTTATTTATAAATTATTGTTATTTATAATAATAAATCATTAAAAAAATTAATATTCATGATATTAAATTTTATTTTATATATTTATATCTTTTTTGGAAAGTAAAATTTCTTTCTGAAAAAAAAATTTATCAAATTCAACCGCAATTACATAATTCAGAACTATTATTAAAATTGAATTGTTGGAATACAAAGATTATTTAAATAATGGAATTAAACAATATTATCAGAAAACAAAAAACTTAATTAGACCCACATATTCCCTAAGAGTGTAGTATAAAATTTATGTAGTTTGGTTGGGAGCCTCAACAAACATTAAAAGATTGGTAATCACCACTAACTTGAACCTCTCCCATATGCGATTTCATTTAACTTCACATATTGAAGATTGGCATGGGATTTTTAAAGGGAGTTCTAATGTGATGATACATCCCTATCAAGTTATTACCAGTGGGCTTCAAATACATGATTCTTCATGTTGATGCCACTGAATAATATTTCTCTAAGAAATTTTCTTTGTCAAATTTTAATTATAAAAACTAATTTTCATTCTAAAATTATTATCAAGAGTATAGTTCCCAAATCCCACATTGACCAATGGTTATAATTCACCAAAATTCATATAATGTTTGAAAACATAGGGTCACATTTCCCTATATATTTTTATCTTTATAACATATTTTTTTGTTGTGTATAATATAATATAACAACCATTTTATCATGAAACAAAATTTATTCATAATGTATGGTTAGTTACACTCTTCCCCCTTGGGATTTTTTCCCAAAAATTTCAATTTGTTCTCTTAGTCTAGAATAAGTATATTTACTTCTTCCTCTTTGTCTGCTCTAGTTCCCACATCACTTATTCATATTTACTATTCCTCTAGAACAAATTGAAGAGGTGGGTAGTCATATTATGTAAAACCTTGAATCTAAAATCCTAGATCTACACTAGATTTTTCTTAAAAATGATGTCAAGTCCAACTTTTACCATCCATGGAT
Organism: Viscum album; assembly: GCA_963277665.1. NCBI lineage: Eukaryota > Viridiplantae > Streptophyta > Magnoliopsida > Santalales > Viscaceae > Viscum > Viscum album. The sequence continues at coordinate 362,548,180 of OY728125.1, forward strand.
TCAGTAAATTTGAAGGGTTAATTATTTACTTACTCCAAAGATATAAATCGAAAGAATTATGAACATGATCTAGATTTTAAGGATTTGATAGCGAATCGGACACTCCTCCTATATGATCAAGGATTTCATAGGGGACAATTTACCTGGGGTTAAGCTTCTCTTTCATAAAAAACCACATGACTCTCCTCCTTAGTAATATTACAAGGAAAAAATTCTCACCAATATCTATATATGAACCAATTTAAAAAATTTTAACAACAATATTCTTCTGAATCTGAGTAAAATTAATCTGTTTTTGTATAGCATGAGAATTTTTTTGACCTCTCTTACAATATCAATCTTAGGAAGCTTTCCCCCACAAACTTCATCCTAATAATCAAGAGTTCTACATCACTGTCCATATAGATCTTCATAGGGTTCCATTAAAAGAGTGTAATGGATGTTTCTATTGTATGATAAATCCAAAAAAGTTATATCTCAACACCATCCACATCTAAATTCTATTGAGCATGTTCTTAGAATTTCCTCAAGTGATTGAATAGCCTTTTCATATGGGCCACCAGTTAAGGGGTGATAATATGTACTGAAATTCAATTATGTACTCATAGAATGTTGATGCATTATACAAAATTTTGATGTGAACCTTGTATCATGATAAAAAGTGATATAATGTTGCAATACATGTAACCTCACCACTTCCATTACATAAATCATGGAATGTTGGTAAAGTGATAGATATTATTGAATAGTGATGAAATATAAAGTATTGATGAGATGACTCAATATAACCCATATCACATTATTTCCTTTGGAAGTTCTTAGGAGAATAGTTACAATGTATATAGAGATATTGTCACACTTTATTATTGGTATTAATAGTGATTTTAATACACTTATACAATTTTTTCTATCTACCTTCCCATGTTGGCTCACCAAGCACCATTTATTATAGTTAGAAATCTACATTTTCAAGTTATCACACCAATAATGATCACAAATGTACCTATATATTTTCAAACTTTCTATATGTATATTGAAAGTAGATCAATTAGCTTTATCCATATACTCATTCATTAAATCTGGAATCGATGGAATACGTATCATTGGAAGAAATTTTAGTACACCTTCTCGGTCTAGGTTGATCTCTTAAAACATCACATTCTTCGAATCCTATATCTTCTTTTGTAATAAGGTATCTTCTCATTGAGATTTATTGATATTCTCTAGTAACAATATTTGAGAAATCATTTTGTTTATGGTTGGTGAAGTCCGTTACCTTTTAATTTTCATGTCTAGTTTTACTTGTACTTTGATCAAAGGATCTCCTTGAATACCCATCATTCCAATAACAATAGGGTCTTTTATATTCAATTAATTGGTCACTTTGTTATCTTTTATGGGTTGATAATGAAGTGGACATTCATAAACATGATGAGGATAAAACAATATCCTCTATCATCTATTCAATTCACTTTTCTTAAAAATATTCTTTAAACATTGGTGGTCTATATATATATCACATTTATCTCTATATGGATAGTGCCTCCAAATATTCAGAGAAAACATTACCACATCTAGCTCCAGTTCTTTTTTTGTATAATTCATATCATGCTACATTAACTATCGAGATTCATAAGAAATCGCCTTTTCATTTTTACATGGGGGCACACCCAATCCCTTCCATAGATGCATCACTAAGAATTTGAATCCTTCTCTAATAGTGGTCAGTGTTAACACAATTGATGTGAATGATATCTTCTTGAGTTCTTGCAATCTCTCTTCACACTCCACTTTGTAGGTGAGGTTGGCTTTTTTCAAGTTAACTTTCTTCGTGGTATAGAAAGTCATGATATTTTTTTATCAAAAAACTCATATATATCTTACTAAATAAAGGAAACTACAAATCTTAGTTACCATTATAGGAGGTGGTCCACTCGTTTATAATATCTCTATTAGAAGGATAAAATGATATTCCTTCATTAGATACAATGTCCCCCTAAAAAGAAAAATTTTGTAAACAAAATTCTGGTTTTCTAAAATATATATATACACTCCCTCCCTCGAATTTTACAATATAACACATATATGATTCTCATTTGCCTCATGAATTTTAGAATGTGTCCATATATCATGAATTAAAACTTTTATTATGATATCAAGGTAGTTCTTAAAACCTGTATTAATAAAATTCATAAATTTAGAAGGTGAATTAGACAAGACAAGGGGAATAAAAAAACTCATAATGCACATATCTTTAAGCTATTGAAGCCTTTTGAATATATTATTTCGTCAACCTTAATTAATGATAACTATATGAAATATGAATACTTGGGATGCATTTATCCCCATGAAGTTGGTTAATGAAACAATCATTCATTGGGAGAGGATATTTCTTCTTCACTTTGATCTTATTATGTTCTTTATAATCAATGAATAATAGTATTAATACATACTTTTCTAATATAGGGTGAATAGGTTCTCCACAAAGAGACACATATGGTTAAACATACCACTTATCAAAATGATCTTGGACTTGTTTCTATAATTCCCATATCCTTAAATGTTCTACTCTATATGGGGTCAATGACATCAGATTGGATACTGGTATGAGTTCAATGTATAAATCTACCTCTATTTCTTTGGTAGGTTTAGGTAACTAATCTGTAAATACTTCAACGTATTCCTATATGATGGGAACATTTTCTATTTGTATACATTCATTTCCTTATTAATCTTCACAAATCATCTCCATAATGAAGGCTATGGTAGGTTCTTATAGAAAAATATCACGTCGATATATATCTCACTTGAAAATAAGTCTAGGTGGCCTATTCAAGACTATTGAAATTTCCTTTCATATTCAATTGATCTTATCATTATACATCAAGATCCAGTCCATACATAGTATAATGTCAAATTCTAGAATGTTAATGACGACTAAATATTTGATGATATTATGCTCTCCATAGTCATTAGTAGAGTTTTTATACCTTTGGGATTCATTAATAATACCACAAAGTGTATTGAATGATAAATATAATTATATTTGTCCAAGGATTGATTTTATATTCTTTGAAAACATGGAGGAATTAATGGATTTTGTAGAACATGAATAAAATAATATACTTTATTACTTTTTTTGAATAAAGATATTACCTTCTCTTATATCATTTGTAGTGTCAACTTCAACTATCATGATAGCAATATCCCAACCTTACTCCCTTTGTATAAACTGAGGTTGATGGTAATTACCTTCCATTATCTTATGATTTCAAACATGATTATAAAATTTCCCAAGTTGTACACAAATTATAAATTGGAAATAATTATGGTATTTAACCATTATCTCTTTATTTTTATATTCTAGAAGTTGAGGCTCCACCTCACATTCATTGTTTCAAGAAATATGTCCATCTCTTCCACACTCGTAACATTTCCCAATCTCATGAAAGAATATTGTTGAATGATTCTTCCCACATTTGATTCATATTGTAATTTTCAATTTCATTACTCCTACTCCATGCTCAATGTTACTCCATATTATTGGATCTATTGATATATTCTTTTCATTCGATCTATGGTACCACTGCATCTCTCTGAACTCTAGTTCAACCTTCATAGCACATTTCATTATCTCCATATTTCTTTCATAGTCTTTATTGGATAGATTCTTTCTTATATGCGGTCATATCTCACCAAATAATATAGGAATGATTTTATTTTGATCCATGAAAATGATAGAGGTGTACCAATAATGTATTTTAATGTTCATCTTATAGCTTCCGATAGATTAATGTTTTGTTCTTCTTAAGCTCAAGGAATTCCTTCTTCATATTTATTATGTTATAAAGGGGGATATGTTTATTAACAGAAGGATCCCTTTAATTCTTACAAATATAGAATCCTAGGATTTTCATACATTACAATTACATCATTTTAAAGATAAACAACATAATAGTATTACACATATAGGATCCAAAGGTTTAGTGTCTTGGGAAAACAAAGACCATACATAACAAATACAACATCAAGAATAAACATTTATTTAATTTCTTATTCTCTAGATTCTTATTGGCACTTTTCCTATCCTTAGTACATGTAGCCACATGATGATATACATCAAAAAGGGGTGATCATGAAGCCCAGTAAGAGGATAGACAAGAAAAATATAGCATGGGGTGATAATAATCATAGCATGGAGAAAAGATCATGAACATGAGATGAAGCATATATAAGACTTGAAATGTTGCAATGCATAAAAATTAATCATCATGTCTTAGGGGTAAAAGAACACACATACTTGTGAACCATGATAGAATCTTGTTCACACACCATTAAACATCTACTCATGAGATTCATCACTTTACCCAACTCATTGGAGTGCAGTATAATTCGAGGCGCAACCGTCACATTTAAACATTCATATTGCATTATATAATTCTAGGCGAACCTGTCACATCATAAAATTATCATTTATCATGCATGCCACAATGAACATATAACATAAATTAACATAATGAACCCATGAAAATTAATGGGTTTCATATCATAATAACACGTTCATAAACATTGGGTTCCCAAAAGAATGGGGGAACGACATTCATGTTACAAGAACCGTAAAAGGTGTGTTGTTGAGAGAAGTGTTATTTTTGGAAAACATTTGGTTTTTCATAAATACTAGTGACAACCATGTATATCCCAGAAAAGTAAATATATTTATGAGAAAAATTGTTTTATGGATTAACCACATCAAAAGTGGAGTGAAAGAGGATGAACCTGAAGGATGAATGTTGGGTTCGAGAATTTATCCTTACCTTGTATCTGAATGATTCCTTATATTTAATGTCATGTATAATGACATTATATATATTAATTAGAAATCCAGAACCCTTTTTACATTAATATAGTTCATTATGGTTTCATTAAGTGATTTTATGTTCCTTTTAATGAGTTATATATTTTTAAAACATTGTTCAAGAATGTTTGTTTTCTCGGTTTTCTTAAGTGGTTCACTAGTATTCTTAAATTGAAGTTTGGGTTGAACATGAGTAAACATCCAGAAATGATATTACACGTTATTAATGATATGAAATGAGTTTTAATTTCCTTATAATGAATCATATTATATCCATTTGGACGAATCATTAGATAAGAATTAAATGATGATTGTTTGGGTTAATTTGGGCGGTTTTTCGATCACAACGAACTTGTTTTAATTTATCACTTTGTAATGTGGCCATAAGTTATTTCAAGAACTTTTAATAGGACATAATACATATAAAATATTTTTTTTCAACCATAAAAATTGTTTCATTTCCAGATCTGTAGGTATAAATGGAAGAAGAAAGTATTTCGTTCTTGACGGTGATAAATTAATACCTTACGAACACCATTTTCTTTTATAGAATAAATGGAAGAGGAGAAAGGGGATGAATGATATAATATCAAATTAGAATCATAACATTACAGTATATGTATAATAATGGAGTTAAAATACCATTTGGATTATGAAAGGTGGGGATAGATCAAGAAAATAACTTGAACTTGAAAGGAAATTAAAGGAGAATAGGGAGAGAAATTACATCTTAAATCCTTCTCTTGAGATCCTCCTTAAGGAAGCTAGGCTTGGTCTTTTGATGAGACCCAAAGCTCTTGAACTTCGGAGAGGGGATAGGGGAGATGATTGGGTAGAGTTTAGAAAATTCTTGAAGCTTGATAGTTGTGGTTTGGCATGGGGAGGGGGAGGGGTTATTTATACATGATGAGGGAAGTGTTTTTAGTATAAAATATTAAATAAAATAATATATCAAAAATTAGAATTTTAATAGTAGGTTTTTGACATCCTAATTCATATATTAATATAATATAATTCTTTTTAGGCTTTAATTCATCTTTATAATTCGAATTCATTAATTTATTAAAAGGATACTGAAAGAAAGGGAAAAGACACTTTAAGAAATCACCTTTAGACTTTAGACTTTGGAAAGTTCTTTTTAGGTTTGAAAATTGAATTTATTGTATTTAAAGGAACCATTTATGAAATTTAATATAATTTGGACGAACCGAAAGTTATATAATTTTTATGTCATCATTACATCATTAATGATTCAATTTTGGATACACTGATTATGCTAAAAACTGTATTTTTTACTATTCACCCGAAAATTGAAGTATTTCAGAAAAATCCCAAAATTTCACCGTAACCCTTTTTTGACGTGTATAATCCAAAAATGAATTCCATTTTTCAAAAATAATTTTCTATATATTATTAATTTAATATTTAATTAAAATAAAAATTTATTTAAAAAAAAGTTTTTAAAATTAAAACTGAATTTATTGTGCTTTAAAAAATTATGAAGGGTCTTATAAAATTATCTAAAAACTATTAGAAATTGATTTGATAATTAATGAAAAAATTTTAAGCCAATAAATTTTATTAAAAATTAATTTATTATTTATAATTAATTATTTATAACTTACAAAATACCAAAACGTTTACTATGGTCAAATTATCACTTTCTAAGATATCTAAATTTTATTTAATTATTCATTGGTAAATTTACTATTATTTCGGATGATTTACTATTCATATAGGTCATATTACTATTCATAAGGGTAGGTTACTATTCACAAGGGTACGTTACTATTCACCAAAAATTATTTTTGTTTCATTAGACTCCAAAAATCATCTAGAACACAACTATGTATATCAGATTTTCAACATTCCAAACACAGAAGTGACAAAATTATGATTAAAGGTCACTTATCACTTTGTATTTCATTATGTTTTGTTTTCATGTTATTTTATGACATAATTTCCATTGAAAAATATTGGGTCGTTACATTCTTCCCCTCTTAAGAAATTACGCCCCTGAAATTTCACTTTACACAAACAAGTGAGGGTACTTCTCCTTCATTATCTCTTCTGGTTCCCAAGTTTCTTCCTCAAACTTATGGTTCCTCGAAAAAACTTTGAAAAGACGGGTTGTCTTGTTGTGTAAAACCTTATCTCTTTGATCCAGAATCTTTACTGGCTGCTCCTCATATGAGAGATCTTCTTCCAGCTACACCACCTCTGGGTTTAGTACATGTGAGGGGTCTGGTATGTACTTCCTTAGTAGTGATACATGAAACACATCATGAACTTGAGCCATATTTGTTGGAAGTGCAAGATGATAGGCTACGACTCCTATGTGGTCAATGATTTCAATGGGGCCAATATACCTTCATCTTAGCTTCACTTTCATCCCAAATCGCATGAATGTCTTCCATGGAGATATTCGAAGGAAGACTTTATCTCCAACGTCAAACTCCAAGTCCCTTCGACGGTTGTCAGCATAGCTCTTTTGCTAACTTTGAGAATCTTTGATGTGTTTCTGGATGTCTTGAACCTTATCTGTCAGCATTTGAAAAATATCAGGTCCGAGTAGCTTTCTTTCTCTAACTTCATCCCAACTAGTTGAAGTTCTACCTCGCTTTCCATATAGAGCTTCATATGGAGCCATCTGAATACCTGAGTGGAAGCTATTGTTGTATGAGAACTGAAATAATGGGAGATGCTGATCTCATCCACCTTTGAATTCTATAGAACTGGCTCTAAGAATATCTTCAATCATCTGAATAGTTCTTTCATATTGTCCAACAGTTTAGGGGTGATAGGCTGTGCTGAAATTTAATTCAGTACTCAAAGCATATTGAAGGCTCCTCCAGAATTTAGATGTGAACCTTGGATCACGGTCAGAGACAATTGAGAGTGTAACACCGTACAGTGTCAACATTTCCTTCACATATATCCTTGCAAGTTGTTCAAGAGAGAGGACTTCCCAAATAGAAATAAAATGGGCAGTCTTGGTGAGTCGGTCAACCAAAACCCACATAGCATTATTTCCCTTTGACGTCTTCAGGAGACCCATGACAAAGTCCATAGTAACATTTTCCCATTTATACATGGGTATAGGAAATGGCTGCAACATTCCTTTGGACTTTTGTTACTCTGATTTAACATGCTGACATACCAAGCTCCTAGAAATATATTCCTCAATCTCCTTCTTCATGTTATCTGACCAGAAGTGTTCTCAGAGATCACGGTACATCTTAGTACTCTCCGGATGGATAGAGAAAGTTGATCTATGTGCATTGTCCAATAGATCTTTCTTTATCCAAGGAAATGAAGGTACACAAATCCACGTTCCAAACCAAATCACACCGTCATCATCGATATGGAACTCTTGCAGCTTCCCTTCCTTATATGTATTCACCCTCTTTTGTATCTCCATATCATTCCTTTGTGCTTCCTTAATCTTCTTCTGGATGGATGGTTGTGAAATCAGTTGGGCAAGGTAGGATGTATCGCATACCCTTATGATTTCCAAATCCATTCTTTGCATATCCATGAAGATATGGTCTTTCTCAATCCGCAACATGGATTGAATAATAGGTTCTTTTCTGCTTAGAGAATTAGCTACCTTGTTCGCCTTTCTTGGATGACAGGGAATAGAGAAATCATAATCCTTGATTAGTTCTAACCATCTCCTTTGATGCATGTTGAGCTCCTTTTGTGTGAATATATACTTTAGGATCTTGTGGTCGGTTTATATGTCACACATATCACCATAATGGTAGTGCTTCTAGATTTTCAAGGAAAAAATCACGGCTGCCACCTCTAGATCATGTGTTGGGTAGTTATGATCATGGATCTTCAACTGTCGTGTGACATAGGCTATCAAATTATCATTTTTCATTAGTACGCAACCCAATACTTTCTTTGAATCATCACTGTATATCACAAAAATTTCTCTACTTTTCAGTAGTGTGAGTACAGGAGCAGTGATCAGCCTTCTGTTTAGCTCCTTGAAGCTTCCCTCACATTCCTCCAGCTAGACATACTTTACCCCTTCCTTGTTAACTTAGTTAGCAGGCATGAAAATCGTGAGAAGTTTCTCACAAAACATCGGTAGTTCCCAGATAATCCAAGAAAACTAAGGATTTATGTGACACTAGAGGGCCTGGGCCATTCTTCAATCACCTTTGTATTTGAAGGATCCATAGAAATTCCCTCACTTGGGATCACATGTCCCAAGAACATGACTTTATTAAACCAAAAGTAACACTTGCTGAACCTGGCGTACAACTTCTCCTTTATTAATATCACCAACACAAGTCTTAGATGTTCTTCATGTTCCTCCTTTATCTTGTAGTAGATGATAATATCATAGATAAAAAATACCACAAAAGTTTCAAGGTAATGTCTAAATAATATATTCATAAAATCCATGAAGATTGCAGGGGCATTAGTAAGTCCGAAGGGCATCACCAAAAACTCATAGTGCCCATACCTTGTACGGAAGGTAGTCTTCTGAATATATTCTTTCTTCACCTTTACCTGATGATATCCAGAATGAAGATCCACCTTTGAGAAGTATTTAGGTCCTCTTAACTGATCGAACAAGTCATCTATCATAGGGAGAGGATACTTTTTCTTTGTGGTGATCTTTTTGAGTTCTTGATAATCGATACACAGCCGCATTGTTCCATCCTTCTTCTTCACAAAGAGCACTGGTGCACCCCAAGTTGATGCACTAGGGCGTATGAACCCTTTTGTCCAGATGCTCTAGTAGCTGCTTCTTTAACTCCTGCAATTGAATAGGAGCTATCCAATAGGGACACTTTGAGATAGGAGTAGCTCCAGGTATGAGTTCAATTGAGAACTCTACCTCATGATCCAGAGGGAATTCCAGGTAACTCTTTGGGAAATACATCACTGTATTCCCTTATGATAGGCATTTCTTCAAGTTTGGCGCTTTCCTTCGACTCAACCATTTGGGAGAGGTATGATTCTTCATAGGGAATCAACACCCACACTATTGAAAGACTTTTCAAAGGAGATTCATAATATTCTTTGCATTTGAAGAAGAGCATGGGATTGTTCAGAATATGAAAAGATATTTCCTTTTCCCAATAGTGGATATGTGCACTATATAATGAGGGCCAATCCATTCCCATTATAGCGTCAAATTACACCAAGGGAAGTATTACGAGATTTTCCGAAAGAATATTCCCACATACGCCAATATGAGAAGAGTTAAACACATGGGTTGCAATGATTTAACCACTAAGTGTTTTTACAATATCTATACTTCAAGGTTTTAGGGCATTGATTCTATAGTTCTAGAAAACATTCAAGATATAAAGGAATACATAGAACTAGAATCAAATAATAATTTTTCCATTCCTGAGTGAATAGTAATTATACCTTGTACGAATTCATTATCATGCTCCACCTCTGTAGTAGTGATGGCATAAGACATCCCTTGTTCCTTTGGCTTCAGTGGCTGCTGATACTGATTACCCTCAAGAGCTAGAGGTTTAGTACACTAGTTTTCATAGTACCCTATCTCCCTATAGTTGTAGCATTGAACCATGAGTGGTTATCTCCTTTCATCAACTTCATTCTCCTTCCTTTTTGTGTCTTTTCGTCACTCTTGAGCATGATGTCCTTCTTTCCCACACTTATAGCATTTCCCCATCCCTTTGAGGTAGTTCCCATGTGCAACTTTTATCATTTTTAGCATGTGGGTCATTGTGTTTTCTTCCCACCTTTATCATTAGATCCACTAGCTTGAAACTCCATCTTTCTTTTCTTATCACCATAGCCGTGGGACCATTATCCAAACTCCATCTCCACATTGAGATCACACCTAACAACTTATTCATAACTCCCAAATTCTTGAATTGCAAGAGCCTTTTGAAGGTGTGGTTTTATTCCACTAAGGAACATATCAATTTTTCTATCATTTTTGATTAAAAAACAGGAAGCGTACCTTGAAATCCTTGTGAAATTCGATTCATAGGTTGTGATAGAATCTCCTTCTTTTTGCTTGAGCTCTATGAATTATCTATCCATCTTCGTACGAAGTGTTCGTGGGAAATACTTGTTAAGAAAAACTATCTTAATGTCTTCCCATTCCATATCTTCAATTTCCTCCCTTGGCTTGGTGTTCTTAAGCAAAGCCCACCATTGATTGGATTCTCCATCTAGACAATAAACAGCAAGAGCCACCTTCCCCGTCTCAGAATAGTGAAGAACATAAAATATTTTCTCCATGGAGTGGACCCACTATTCCGCAACTAGTGGATCAGAAGATCCACTAAGCATCGGTGCTCGTTGCCACATAAAACATTAATAGCATGTTTCTCCCTCTTTGGTGTAGGAGGACATTCCCAATTATTATTGTTATTGGCCATAACCTGATATAATTGGTTAAGAATGTCCATGAAGTTTTGAACTCCACTTACCAAATCATTGGGGATGTCGTTTGGGAAATAATTGCATCAGCCCTCACACGAGTTGTTGTCCTGATTTCTCAGGGTTCCCACTATTTTCTAAAATTGAAAAGGTTATAACAAAACATAAGTAACCAAGTCAAGAATATATAACTTATTCATTTGAACAATTTATACTATAAGCATAACATATGGGATCCCAATGTAAATATTCTTGTGTGCATTTTTGTACTTAGTGTCATGCTAGAGGTTTTCATTAGGGTTCACTAATCCTAATTCCAAAATTAACTAAAACATTCCTCTGATACCAACTATAGCACCCCGAACATTTCTTAAATTTGTATTACATCATTTTAAAGATAAAAAACATAATAGCATTAAACATAGAGGATCCAAAGGTTTAGTGTCTTGGGAAAACTAGGACCATACATAATAAATACAACATCATGCATAAAAATTTATTTAATTCCTTCTTCTCCAGCTTCTTATTGGCACTTTTCCTGTCCTTATTACATGTAGCCACCTGAGGATATACATAAAAAAGGGGTGATCTAGAATCCCAATAATAGGATAGATAAGAACAATATAGCATGGGGTGATCATAATCATAACATGGGGAAAATATCATGGACATGAGAGGAAGCATTTATAAGACTTTAAATATGGAAATTCATAAAAATGAAACATCATGTATTTGTGGTTAAAAACAACATATACATGTGAACCCAGCTAGCATCTTGTTCAAACATTATTTCACATTTACTCATTAGATTCATCACTTTACCCAATGCATTGGAGCGTTGTATAATTCTAGGCGCACTTGTCACATTTAAACATTCATATTGCGTTATATAATTCAGGGTGCACCCGTCACATCATAACGTTATCATTTATCATGCATGAAACAATGAACATATAAAATAAATTAACATAATTAATCCATGAAAAGGAATGGGTTTCATCTCATAATAACACATTCATAAACATTGGTTTCCCAAAATAATGAGGGAGTAACATACATGTTACAAGAACCGTACAAGGTGTGTTCTTGAGAGAAGAGTTCTTTTTGTAAAACATTTGGGTTTTCATAAACACTAGTGAAAACAATGTATATACCAGAAAATTAAATATAACTATGAAAAAAATATTTTTAAGGAGTATCCATATCAAAAGTGGAGGGAAATAAGAAGAACCCAAAGGATGAAAGTTGGGTTCATGAAATTCCCCTTACTTTGTATCTGAATGCTTCCTTCTATTTAATGTCCTGTATAATGAAATTATATTAATTAATTAGAAATACAAAACCTTGTTTACATTAATATCGTTCATTATGGTTTCATTAAGTGATTTTATGTGCCTTTTTGATGTGTTATATAGTTTTAAAACATTGTTCGAGAATGTTTGTTTTCATGGTTTTCTTGAGTGGTTCACTTGTATTCTTAAATTGATGTTCAGGTAGAACATGAGTAAACATACATAAATGATATTACATGTTATTAATGATATTAAATTAGTTTAAATTATCGTATAATTAATCATATTATATCCATTTTTATGAATCATTAGATAAGAATTAAATGATGATAGTTTGGGTTAATTTGGGTAGTTTTTCGATCACAACGAACTTGTTTTAATTTATCACTTAGTAATGTAGCCAAAGTTATTTCCAGAATTGTAAATAGAAAATAATTCATATAAAATATTCTGGGTCAACCATAAAAATGGTTTCATGACTATATCTGAATGAATAAATGGAATAAGAAAGCATTTTGTTCTTGAAGGTGATAAATTAAAACCTCACGAACAACGTTTTCTTTTATAAAATAAATTGAAGAGGAGAAGGGGGTGGATGATATAATATCCCATTAGAATAATAAAATTAAATTATATGTATAATACTGTTGTTAAAATTACATTTGGATGAAGATAGATGGGGAGTGATCAAGAAATGAACTTGAACATGAAGGGAAATTAATGGAGAAGAGGGAGATGAATTACCTCTTAAATCATCTTCTTAAGATCCTCATTAAGGAAGATTGGTTTGGTCTTTTGATGATACCTATAGCACTTGAACGTGGGAGAGGGGATAGGGGAGATTATTGGGCATAGTTTAGACAATTATTGAAGCTTAAGAGGTGTGTTTTGGAAAGGGGAGGGGAGGGGTTATTTATACATGAGGAGGCTGGTGTTTTTAGTAAAAAATATTAAATAAAATAATATATTAAAAGTTAGACTTCTAATAGTAGTTTTTTTACATCCTAATTCATATATTAATATAATATAATTCATTTTAGGCTTCAATTCACCTTTATAATTCTAATGCATTAATTTATTAAAAGGAAAGTGAAAGAAATAGAAAAAGACACTTTAAGAAATCATCTTTAGACTTTAGACTTTGGAAAGTTCTTTTTAGGTTTGAAAATTTAATTTATTATATTTAAAGGAACGATTTATGAAATTTTATATAATTCGGCCGAACATAAATTTCTATAATTTTTATGTCATCATAACATCATTAATGATGCAATTTAGGATATACCGATTATGCGAAAAACTATATTTTTTACTATTCACCTTAAAATTGATGTATTTCATAAAAATCCCAAAATTTCACCCTAACCGTTTTTTGACATGTAAAATACCAAAATGAATTCGATTTTTCAAAAATAATTTTCTAAATATTATTAATTTAATATTTAATGAAAATCATAATTTACTTAAAAAAAAGTTTTTAAAATTAAAACCGATTTTATAGTGCTTTCAAAAATTAAAAAGGGTCATATAAAATTATATAAAAACTATAAGACATTGGTTTGATAAATAATGAACAAATTTTTAGAAAATACATTTTCTTTAAAATTATTTAATTAATTATAATTATTTATTTATAACTAATAAAATACCAAAACGTTTACTAAGGTCAAATTGTCACTTTCTAAGATGTCTAAATTTTATTTAATTATTCATGGGTAAGGTTGCTATAATGTTGGATGATTTACTATTCATAAGGGTCAGATTAATATTCATAAGGGTAGGTTACTATTCAAAAGGGTACATTACTATTCACTGAAAATTATTTTTGTTTCATTAGACTCCAAAAATCATCTTGAACAGAACCGTGTATGTCAGATTTTCAAAATTACAAACACACAAGTGACAAAATTATGTTTAAAGGTTACTTATCACTTAGTAGTTAATTATGTTATGTTTTCATGTTATTTTATGACATAATTTCCATCTAAAAACTTTGGGTTGTTATAAACAATCTATAAAATCAATCTCCCTCCTCGTATTCATGTTTATAATTAGTGGCCACCACTTCTCAACTTTTCCCTCTAAGAAGTACACAACCAAGGTGACTTTCTCTAATTTAGAGGATTTTTTACTGAAAATTCCTTTTCTATAGAGATTATATTTTGTTCAACAATCAATGGGTTAGTATGTCAACATATTTAAGGTAGTCATCAACACATAAATGACTCAATGGAAGGTTTTTACCTTCGAGTTGAATCATGACTTTCGTCAGGATTCGAGTTATTGTTCACATATTGAGTCAGTAGGTTCCTCATTCACATAAAGTTTTCTATTCTGGTTTCCATCATAGGGTCATCAATGCATGGTCTATTTCTCTCAATATTTACATGGTTCTTTCTATTTAACGCCATTTTAAAAAATTAAAAAAACATAGTGGGACATGTTTCTATTTTAATAAAACTATAATTTATAAAGGATATTTATGTTTTAAAACACCATGCTCAAATGTTTTATTCATTAAAAACAATCAAATCTTCTATATATCCATCATAATAAATCTTATAATATTATTATTAACCAAAAATACCCCCAAGAGTATAAAAAAAGGAGTTAAACAGGGACTGTTATCATGTACTAGTTCCAACTAAAGTGTTGTTGAATGTTGTTTTTTCTAGTTTCACACTAAGATACATTTGTTTTAGATCCATGTCCACTTGTTTGTATCCAAAATGGGATTTAATTTCTCAAAAACCAAATACAAAATAGATAACCCAAATACTTGGATACATTCGTATATAAAATCATTTCTATTGGGTTCTCTCTATTTATTTCAATCCCTAATTTCCAAAAATAAAAAAAACTATACTTTGATAGTGACTATGAAATACCACATTTTTATTATATAATCTTTTCATAACATGGTACAAAACCGTTTATATTTTAAATTTTAGTTTCTTAGATAAAAGGTACATAATACATGAAAACATAAAGAATTATTCTAATACACATTAAAGGATTCATAAAAGGTTCATCTTATGTACATCTACTACATCTCATAACCTGGGTACACACATCAAATGAATGGGTGAGCATAAGGCCCGTTAAAGGAAATCAAGGGAAACTATTTACATTTGACCTTGAGGAATATCAATAAGTACATGAGTAATATCATTATTGAATTAACACGACAAAATGAAGAATATAATAAATAAAATATCATGAATAATAACTTTAAAAATTGTTTAGAACTTTTAATTTATAAATTTGTAACCATATATCTAAGGTTTTCTAAACATTTCAAAGGTTATTTTCCATAATATCATAAAACATGTCATTTTTAGAGAGTAAATTATTTACCCATTTCAATAGAGTGATATCAGGTTTCACCCTTCATATTTATTAATTTTCATGTGATCGGAAAAGACCATAATAAATCATTCCATATAAAACCCATGGATAATAAATTCAATGATTTTCATATTAAAATTTTAGTACATCAGAATTTCGTTAAAAAAAAGATCATTATGTTATTTTTTCACCTATGAAAATGAAATGTAGGTTTTATATATCTCGAACATAGAATAAAATAAATCAATTTACATCATGGTTAATTATCCCAGATGATAAATATATTTTTTATTCCCAAAAAAAAAATAAAAAGGATTTTTTAGTGCTAAGAGAGAAATTGTGAGAAGTAAATTCGGCAACATAATTGATATAAAATGTGGTTTTAGAAAAGGGTAAAATGAAAGGGTAATGGTTATCCCTTTGAAAAAAATTAATTTAAAATAATTAATTTAATAAAAATAAATAATTGGATAGTTGAAATAACATTCATAATAAATATAAAAAAGGGATTCTTAAAATGAAGAGAAAAGAAGGATAAGTCTCTTACCCGGAAATTTAACTCCTATAAACTAGGGATTTAGAAATTTTGGGCATGATGAAACCAAAAAAATGCCTCCTTACGAAGTAAAAATATAATATAATGATGTTGAATGATTTAGATGTTAATGGAAATGTTGAATTGGGTGTTTATTTATAGTAAATGCAAAGGATTTGTTTACTAATTTCCAAATATAGGCCTTGGAATCCTAGGTTGTGGAAGAAACAAAACCATAGGTTTGATCATTGTATTTTCACATGGTAATTGTAACACAAGAAACATTAAATGTTATTATAATCCAAAATAGTTAGTTATTATTTTATATAACATATTTTTGAATGGAAAAATTAATGGTTACTCAAAATTACATTTTCAAAGTTAATGTTTTCATTTTAGAATTTGGAAAGTAGGTTATAGATTAATAAATTGATTTAAATCATTTAAACACTATATATTAATTAAATGATATATATTTATTCATGGATATTTGTTAATTACTTATTAAATTATTATAAAATTGTTGTAAGGACATTAAACATATAGAAAAACTGAAACAATATTTTTACCGTTCACGAAAATATGACGTATTCTAGAAAATTACCATTAATTCACCCAAACATAATTTCAACATTATGATTTCAAAAATTATATTTATATGATCATAATAATTATATTTATTTATTTATATGATAATTAATAAATTTAGATATAAAAAACATTATTTATTAAAAACAATTGCTGACTGAAAATGCATAGTAATATTTATGTACTTGAAGAAAACTATTTTTTTCATTTTATTTTCTATGTGAGTGGTTATATCACAAAATTTCTTTAAAATATTTATAATTCATTATATCACAGTTTATTACAAAAATTTCTATGTTTTCTGGAAATTAAAATTTTTTGTAGAAAAAATAAATTTATTAAATTTCTTCTCAATTTTATTAATTTTTTTATAAAAAATAATTAATGGAATACAAATTTTAATTAATATAAGGAATTTCACACAATGTTTGGGCTACATATCCCCTTATTACACCCACACACATCGTAGGAGTATGATATGTTATGATGGTATTTTTTTGGGGTTCCTTATCTAACATAGACTGAGTTATATTCTTAACTAACTTGAAATTCTCTAGTATGCCATTTGGTTTAATTTTCACTTGTTGAAGATCACCTTGGACATGCTCAAGGGAGAATAGGAATGATGATACATCCCCACCAAGATCCAACCAATGGGGTTCGAATTTCACAAATCCACTAGTTGATTCCATTGAATATTATTTATATACAAATTATCATTTTTCAAATTTGACATATAATAAACATTTATGATAAAATTAAAATTATTGTCAAGAGTATAGTTATAAATAGTTATATTGACATACGGTCTTTAAATGGTTGAAAATAGAGGGTTAAATTTTTTATTTTTTTTACATTACTTTAAAATAGAAATGGGGGTTTTGTTTACAATATATTATAACTCACATTTTCTCAAAACAAATATTAATAAAATAAAGTTGTGTTGTTAAAAACTATGCACAAGTATTGAAACATATATGAAAATACATGCAGAAGAAATGAATCAGTTAACACCCACAAGAAATATGATAATGAAATAATAATTAAAAAGAGTAATAATATAATCACGTATGATATTTTAAATATTAATATGTTTATAGGATATATTTTTAACATTCATTATACTATTATAAAATATTTTTGGATATGTGCAACAAAAATTAGACCTTTGGTATGGTTCTTTTGTGTGACTATTATTTCTATGATACATATGTTATATGCACTACTTCTTTCTTCTACGTGGTGTATATACATACCATGAATTTATTTAATGATTATTATCCTGAAGATTATGGAATTTACATATCTATATAATTTTATTTATTTCATTAGGAATATGATTCGAATCATTATAATGTTGTAAGGGTTAATTTCACATTCTTAATATTATTTGTGATTTTTTATATATTAGTATCTCATGGGGGATATTTATCTTACATGTCTAGGTATCTTAAAAATGTTTTAAAAAATATGTTCACTATTATTATACAAATTTTAAAGACACTTTTAGTCATGTTTGAATTTTTTCAAAATAGTTATCAATGAATCAAATGTCATTTTCTTAATATGGTACTTTATGAATTTATCAAGAAAAGTATGGGATGAATGATTTTATCTTATATGAAATTAACATATATTTACACTTTTATGAAAATTTAATGAACTAAAACTTCGCTTACCAGAATACAAGGTTATTTTCAGGGAAAATGTTTTCTTTTGAAATTGAATGAAATTTTATATAAATACAATGTTTTCAAACAATAAATGATCTATCCCTCATGAATTATTTTCAAGTGATACCACAAGATTATTTTCCATTTATAATAAAATTTGATGATGTTTTTATGTTATAATGGGGATATTTTATAATTATGTTATTCCTATTGTTATTATGGTTTGTTTATGTTTATGATGAACTTATATTTATGAAATACACAACTTTTCAATGGGTAACTTTAGGACTGAATGATGTTTAGGAATCCGATTTAATTTCATTGTTTAATATGTGCTGAATTATTTATGCGCTTGTGGAATAAATATTTTGGTTTTCATTATATGAGGGGTGGGACATATATTTACTTTAAATACAATGGGTAAAGATTTATATATCCTAGGATAGAAAATACTGGAATAGAAAATGATCTTAGTTTGGTAACAAAATGATGTAATGAGGAGTGAAATCAGTTATGTAAATGAATTTGTCTAGGGTGATGGTCTTGCAAATGAGCCTTGAATAGTGTGGAAATTATATTACATGACTATGTGTATGAAAATAATTCCATGTCATATGTTATGACCTATGGGAATATTTTCATTCATGAAATTCTATTATTTATCCCATGAAATTATATCATGATCTTTGATATGTAGGATTTAATTTCCAAAATTTATGTTTATGTTATTATATCTTATGCTTATGATATAATTATGATATGATTGATATCTCTATTTTTTAACCTTATTGAGAACCCGATCCCACCATTTATTATGTTTCTTTTCCTAAGGATATAATGAAGTATATTATGTAATATGTGTCCAAACAAGTTCTATAAATGGAGGAATAACTAGGAGATAACGTAGGTATTTTATGAACTAGTTGTTTCAGTTTCCTGGTTTCTAGAGACCCAAAACATATATGGTCTTGGTGTAGAGTTTTTATGTTTTTCATTGAATGTTCTACTATTTATAAGTAATTTCAATATATGAAAAGGATGGGATGTTGTGGTTGGTATCATAGAAATTTTTTAGTTAACCACACTACACTAAGATTATAAAAACTTATCCTGAACCCTAATAAAATTTATAATTCAAGGATAAAATTATATTGTTTTGGTGATGATAAAAAATAACAAAGGATAAAACCGATGATGTACAGATTTAAATTTTTATAATTAATTTTCCTTGACTATATGTTTTTAAAATTATGATTATTGTTTCTCACACTATGTTTCATTATTTTTGTCAATGGCTGGAACTCGAAGGAAACATGTTAACACTGAATGTGATAGGCAATGAAATGATTGTCTTATTGACAAACCATATGTCATGGGAGAATGAATATAAAATATCATTTCTTTTATGACACAAATTTCCAAACATATGAATTATGATGAACATTGATATGATATAAAAATGGAGAAAAATTACATTGATTACTTCATGAGGCTGAATCCATCCTCATTGAGTGGGTCTTTTGATTAATAAATGTCTAAAAATCGATCAATACAATTGAAAAGACATGTCCAATTTTCCAATGTTCTGAAAATGATAATGTAATCTTTTTAATTTAACATTTGAAAGGTGAAGTGGGTAAATGGTGGAACCATTTCATGAATATGGTTCAACGAGATGAAATTGAATCCATGGAATGGTATTAGTTGAAAACAATATTTTTCAACATGTATATCCATAATATTCTTTGAACGATGATAGGTAAGAAATTATTTGAGATTAATGAAAATGATGATGAATCCATTGGAATATTTAATGAAAATTTTACAAGATCTAAGAGGTATGATTTTGTAATTATCATTCATCTTGAGAGTAATGTTGGTCGATTATTTAGTGTCTTAAAACCAAGTATCCAAAGGCGTTACCCATAAGGGACTTTAGTAACTACGAGAAAATAATTCAAGGTTCTCTTAAGGTTGAGATAGAGATTTGAGTTTCCCATCACTCTCATGGGATTGATATGATGATAAATATGGAATTAAAGGGGAAATCAAAGAAACATAGTGAAAAGAATATGTGATTTGGGTTATTCTCAAATTATAGAAAGAAACATGGAGGAAACATTCTTAAAGAGACGAGAAAAAGTTTTAAGTGATGTCAAGAATGTAAGTGTGTAGTTTAATCTTGAAGGGATGGGAAAATGATAAAAAAATGAATTGAAAGAAGAATAGGCTACAAAGAATTTACCTCCCACAGTTCAATGAAACATGTAAAATAAAAATTGGAATTATGCTAACCAATTCCAAAATATGAGTCTTATCGATGACACTCGATGTCAAAAACATCTTAAGGCCAAAGAATATTGAACACCTCATGTGATCACTCTTGGTGATGTGGATTAAGAAAATGAAGTGGTGAATGGTAAACCTACCATCCACCGAAAAACATCGAATGTTTTATTTTTTTTAGGATCAACCCACACTTTTATTTCCAAATAATTTTCAATATAAATCACAATATTACCTCAACGATTTGACATTGAGTTTGCTGTAAAAAATCATAATTGCACAATTGTAGCATAACATGTTTATAATTCTTCTAATATTGATGTTTGTGGGAATGTGATTACTAGAAATACGAATACTCTCCTTATTTATGAATACTGTATGACTCCAAGTATGGATTGGGGTTCTATATATTGATATAGTATCAATTTGTAAGGAAATCAAGTCACATTTCATATTATGAATGAATCAATGATCATCTATCAGTGTGAGAATTATTATAAACGTGAAATAGAAAGTATATCCCTCTTATGGGTATTAATTTCAATAAATGATGGTTATTTATCTCATATGGTTGGGAAGAACCTCATAATTATGTACACACCTATTTTACAAGAGTTTTTTGATTTCTATCTGAAATAAATTTTAGGTCTTCAACAAAATCAGAAAGTTTAGTTTTCAACTGAAATCATACCGGTTTCTTTTTATAGTTAAAATAATCCTTATAGAATTTCCCCAATATATTTGTTGAAATTATTGAAGAAAATATCGGATAACATTGATAGGGATTCATACATCATAGCATGTTACCTTGGGTGAACCTATTATGTTTGTCAAGAATAAAGATGGATCAAAGAGAGTCATCAATGATTATCGAGAACACAACTTGTTAAGAATCATGAAATTACATCCTCCTCCACATACTAATGTCTTATTTGACCAAAAAATTTAGATCAATACTTTCCAAATATTGATGATCATTTTGGTTCATCAAGTAAGGTTAAATAAGGAGGATATACCCAATATGTCATTGTAAACAAGGTATGGAAACCATGAACTTATAGTTATGACTTTTGGTTTTATTAATTATCCCACAATAATCATATATTTAGTGAATATAGTCTTTATAGACTAACTTTATTTGTTTTTGGTAGTCATTTTAGATGATATCTGCTATATTAAAAAAGGATATAAGAACCCCAGGATTGCTGGAGGATTACACTAAAGACCCTGATAAAGGAGAATCTTGTTGAAAAATATACCATGGATGAATTTTGTGGTAATATTTTTCATTTTTGGAACACATATTTTCAAGAGAGGGGATATATATAGATCCATAAAATACATAATTTATTTAATGGTGGCTTAAACCAACTACAGTGAATAAGATTCAATGTTTTATTTGTTTGGATGGATTTATTTATATTTTGTGAATGATTTCTCATAATTATCTAATCTACTCACCATATTTATTTATAATGGGGTTATGTTCATATTGATTGAAGAATGTGAATATTATTTCATGTATCTAAAAATAAGGTTAGTTAGTTCACTTTTTCTCAAACTACTGTATAGTGGAGAGAGGTTTTTGATCTCCAATGATAAATCCAAGAAGGGGCTGAGACTTTTTCTCTTGAAATATGATATGTTTATAGAATATTCCACATGGAAATTGATAATCCTTGAGAAAAATATTTGTACTCATTATTTTTAGTTAGATGCTGTAGACTTTTCATTAATTATATGGAAGTATTACCTTTATGGATAATGTTGGGAAATATATAATAATCATAAAAGAATATTGAATATCTTCACCTTAATGGATATGATTATAAAAAAAATAAGGTATTATATTATTAAATATTATGAATTCTAAATACATTACTTATATGGTAATGAAAACACGGTGGGAGATGTTTTGAGTTCAAAGGACTATGCTTGCCTATTTATGATCAAGAACAAAAAAGATCCAATATTTATGGATTTCCAAGATATGGTTCTAGAAATCACAATGAATGTGTAGAAATATTGTCTTTCTCAAATTAATGTTAAAAAATCTATACAAGTAAATATTATGGAGGTGTCAAAGGATGATGAAGAACTACAAATTTAGTTAATAAATAATCTTGAGTTCAACATTCATTATGATGTAATAAAAAGGTTAAGGGACTGTTTTTTTTATTCCACCCAAACCTAAAATAAATTAGTTTTTGGTTGAGACCCATAGTTCATCATTACCGATTCATCTATAAGTACAATGATGTATAGTGAATTGGAAGATTAATTCTAGTTTTATGGAATGATGAGAGATAATATAGAATATGTTTATCGATGCTTCATTTTCCCGCAAGATAAGGATGAGACACAAGATTATAAGTCGATGTTACTACCATTACCCATACCAGATTGGAAATGTAAAAACCTCACTATGAGTTGTTTCCCTGGAATTGTAAAACATCTAAAGGACATAATGATATAGGTTATAGTTGATCACCTTATGTCGCCAACACACTTCACTAAAAATTAGATAAAGATTCTATCTTGAGTAGCTTGTTAGAATATATATTAAGGATGTGGTGATATTTCATAGAGTACAACTTTCTATTATATCTGATCGGGATTATAGGTTTATCTCAATGTTATGGAGATGTCTTCAGTAGGAATTGGATATAGAGTTATGTTTCGTCAATCCTTATCATCCATTGAATAATGGGAAATTTTTTAGGGAAATTTAGATTCTAGAATAGAAATTGAGATCTTTATTTATATATCTCAATGATTATTGGTATCAAAACCTATATTTGGTTGAATTTTAATACAAAAAAACCTTTCACTCTAGTTTTCAGGACGCACCTTATGAATCCCTCCATGTTAATAATTGATGAACTTCAAAATTATCTACTGATGTTGGGGAAATAATTCTCTTAGGACCAGATCTACTAGATGAGATAAGATATAAAGTTAGATCAATTCAAAAACAAATAACAACATCTGAGAGTTGACAAGAGATTTATGATGAAAATATATGAAAGTGCCTAGTGTTTGACGTTTTTGACCAGGTGTTTCTATGAATATCTTCCATGAAGAGAGTAATTATATTTACAAAGAAGGGAAATCTAAGACCTAGGTATATCAATCATTTTTTAATTACGCATCATGTTTGGAAGGTATATTATCTATTGACACTTCCACCGAATCTATATCAAGTTCATGATGTCTTGAATGTATCACTCATGAGAATGTTTATTTAATGATACTTGAAAAGTAATAAACTCAAATGTCATTCCACTAGAGAAAAATATTTCATATTAATAACAAAAGATCAAGATTTAGGATTTTAGTGAAAAGGTTCAATGAAACAAGACCACTCACTCGATTAAAGTTTTAAGGTGGGACCACAAATTTTGGGAAGCTACATGGGAGCTTGAGGTGCGATGAGGCATAGGTATCCATTAAAAAATTTATCCAAGTGATTAATTTCAAGGGGGAAATTCATTTTAAGGGGGGTAAAATATATCACTCTGATATTTTAATAAATATTTCTCCTTAAATAATATTATTTCGATAGTATCTAACATTAGATGAAATCAAGAGTTTTAGAAAATTGTGGTACACTATGAGTATTAAATGACCATTATAATATATCCATTAATTTTCTAGGAATAAATATGAATAACAAATTTATGGAAAAACATAATGGTCGAACTCTCTCTCTCTCTCTCTATATATTGGTAAGATCTTATAAAATGAACACATAGTCTAATCACATTATTCATTAAAAATAATTTCATCTTATTTTTGTGAGTAAATATTAATTTTTTGAAATTTTATAAAATTTATTGGAGAATCTTAATTTCACTTTTTAATTTATAATGTCAAAAATATATGAAATTGTTAATGTTTATTAAAAAATATTGAAAATAATGATTGGAAAGTGTATTTACAAAAAATATTTTTTCCAGGTAATATAATATCTATATTTTTTTGAAATAATAATTACTTAGTTTTGATTTAAAATAAACCAATTATGGTTTTTGATAAAGATTTTATGAAAAAAATTTATTTTAAAAATATTTGGTGTAAAAGGGTATTTTTTTTATAATCTATTTTATATGGAATTTTACCGATATAATATTAAATTAAATTCTGAAAATTCTATGGTTTGAATTTTTAAAAATTCATTACCATATTGTATTAATAAAGTCCAATTTTAGTAAGTAGTCACCATTAATATTTTGTAAAATATGAATAGAAACCTTGATAAATTTTGATACCACATGAAAGGGAAAATGAGTAATTTAGTTTAACGATAAAATTATAAAAACTATAAAATGACCCTAACTCTTGGGAAAATTTTATTTTATTAATATATTTCAACACTTTGAACCTATGAATTGAAATTAAGTTTAATGAATACTTGTTTATGAAAATTTCTAATATAATATCTCAATTAAAGAAAGTCACAAAATTTCACATTCTTTATCTTTAATATCTTTTATGTGTCCATATAAGGAAAAAGTTATATTATGAACTAATATAGATTATAACTATTAACTTAATAAACCTATTTTCATGATATAAATTTAATTTTTAGGTTTTGTTCTACTTTTGTGAAATTTAAAAATTTAAAATATAATAATTTAAAGATGCCACATTCATGTTTTGAATAACTATATCATTTCTAATACAGGGTTATACAATAGGAAAATTATATTATAAATATTCTTATGAAATATAGAATATTTATATACATAAAATTGTTTTATTTTAAATTCATAGTAACTAAATACATGTATTAAATAATTACACAATGTTGAGGTAGTAATTGTGTTATTAATGGAAATATCAAATACATGATATTAAACATATTAAAATAACAATAATCTGAGATAAATAATGAGATGAACGAATTTTATTGATTATCCAAGATTCTTATTTATATAATAAAATAATTTTTTCACAGTTAAATTTTTATATTTAATTTTCCTAAAAATTCATTATTTGAATAGTGTCAAAATTGGTACTATTGATATTTTATCAAAATATTATTTTTTTAAATTAATTAAAAATCTATAAAAACAACTTTCAAAATATAAAATAATTATAATATATTATAACATTCTTCAATGTGTTGATATATGGTCTAATGGACATCAAATAAGTAAAATATTGAATCATTTAAAAATTTAAAATTTGTTAACTTAGTAAAAATTGAGAATATGTTAGTTAAGGGTTTATCAAAATGATAAGTCTTAAAACAATAAAAAAACATGTAAAAAATAAATCATGGGAAAAAATAATAACATTATCTTCTATTATATTTTAATATATTTCCTCTGGGATGTATTTTTATTGATATTGAAATTATTATAAATTAATATTTTCAAAAATTCTAAAACAACACTTCACTTCAATTATAAAACGAAACCTCCCCCCCCCTCACTTCTTCAAATCCCTTTGAGTATTTAATATCAACAATCCACTAAAAATTTATATTATAAACATAAATAGTTACATTCTTTAGTTTAATTTCTTCTCAAAGGACCCATTCTAGTGTCCCTAATAGTTGATCTTGAGGGAGCTCATTGAAGAAGAGGTAATCTCCTTCCGTGAATCCTTCATGATTATGTTCTCTTCTAAATCAAATTTAAGTGTTGTTACATTTATACTATAATAACTATTGAATCACATATATTATGAGATTTTATCATTATTATTTAATAATAAAATTCCACCTTTATCCATCCTATGAAAAATAAAAGCACCACACATGTCTACGTACATCTTACCGTCTCCGTGCAGTGGTGTAATCTATTTTTAATCAAAACTATTCACAGATGTGTATAATGGTGGAAATAATGAATATATATTATATTTATTACATGATATTTATTTTGAAACAAAATATATACCATCCACTTCCATATCATTTAACCATTAAGGGAGTTATATCATCATTCATTCGTACGTACGACCTACCAACTCTACAATGTGATGTGATTTATTCTCCATGATCACCATTATATAATGATTATATAAAATTATATAATAATTAAATATTATATATATTATCTTACTATAATTCTTGAAATGAAAGAACTATATCCTATTCACAAGAACATGGACTTATAAGACAAAACATGCATAGGAAAATGAAGTACTTAATACCCACAAGAAGGGTAATAATAAAATATTAATATCAAAATGGTAATAAGATAATCCTATATAATATAATAAATATAAATATGGTTATATTATAACTTAGTAACATTCTCTAAAATATTATATACTAGTTTCATATATGTAAAAAAATTAGATCCAACATAATGGATTTTTTCCTCACTTTTATTTGTATAGAACACTTGTCTTATACAATATGTGTTTCATTAATGAGGTGTATATACTACCCATGAATTTATTTTATGATCCTTATATAGAATTTTAGGTTATTCAAATATCCAAATAATTTTATTTCTTTATTAGTTCATAATATTCGACTGATTATAATGTCATAGGGGTTAATTTCACAATCTTGTTATTATTCAGTTTGTTTAAACATATGTATCTATGGGGGAATATTTATCTTTTTTGTTAATGATTCTTAAAACGTTTTTCCAAAATATTTTCACTATTTCAATACACATGTTAAATTAATTTTCACTCTAGATTTAATTTTTACTAAAAATTTCAAAAAGAATATTTTTTTCATTTTCATAATGATGTATGTTTCAACATTTCTGTAAAACTTAAGAGAGGAATGATTTCATGAACTTATATTGAATTAATGTAATTTTATTCACTAATGATTATTTAATTCCTTGAATATTCCCTAACAAATTTATATTGTTATTTTCGTAGAAATTGTTTTCTTTTTATAATTTCATGTAATTTCAAGAAAAAGGAAACTTTTCAAAGATGAAAGGATATTTTATTCAAATATTATGTTCATGTGATGTCTAATGATTAATTTCCATTAACAATAACATTCTTTGATGTTCCTTATTTTTTAATGAGGGTATTTTTAAGGATAATATCCCAATTATTAATATATCTGTTTAATTTTTTGGTGGAATGATATTTATGAAACCCATTTCTATTCTAGGGGTTATTTTATGATTAAATGATATTTATGAAATGAATTTCTTTCCATGGGTTAAGATATGATTATTTATTTATGTTCTTGTGGCCCACATATTTATGGTTTTATTTATTTGATTTTCGGGACCTATATCTCCATCCAATGCATTGAGTAATGATATATATCTCTTGATAAAGACATGAATGGAATGGGAAATGATCTTAGTTCACCAACAAAGGGAAAACGATAAGTGAACTCAGTTCAGTAAAGGACATTGTCCACCAATGATGGTCTTGGTAATGATCCTTGAGTAATATGAAAATGATTTTCTATTATTATGTGTATGCTAAAAATTCCATGTCTTATGTTATACTTTTTTAGAATATGTTCCACGTTTAAATTATAGGATTTATGCCATGAGATGGTATCATGATCTTGGATATTAAATATTTAATGATAAATTTATATTTTTATGTTCTTAGGTATTATGATTATTGTATGATTTATATCACCCATTGTTAACCTTATTGAATATATGAGATAAATATTTCTTATTTTTATTTCCTGTAATATATGTAGAAGGGTATTAAGGAATATGTGTCAAAAATAGTTATATAAATAATGTAATAGGTGGAAGATGATGTAGATGTTTTATGAAATTGTTGTTTATATTTACCATTTTCAAAAGTAAATAATACTCTATTATCCTGGTGTGACATTGTAATATTGTGTAATCAATATTATCCTATATATAATTAATATCTCAATATGAAATGTATGGATAGTTATAGGAAGTGTATGTCTACTTCTCAATATAGAGAGAAATTGGTTGTTGATATTCGTCGATGGCCCCTGGAGTTCATGTTTAGGGACTGTGTTTTAAATCATGTATCACCAAATATTGAATATATATGGATAGAAAGGTAACTAAGGATGTTGATTATCATTTTAAGGCTATTTTAGATATTGGAGATAGTCTAGAAGACATCCTATTATTTTTTATTACCTCAGAGGAATCATTCCATTCAAAACACCACCCATGTTCTCCATCTTCATCGATATAATGCAAACCCATCTCATATTTTTTTTGCAATGATGTTGGGAAAGATATTGATTCTTCTATTTAGGATAATCTGATAAAAATTATTGATTGGAGCATGAATTCTCTCTAAGGGTGGTCTTTACCTTTAATATCAGTGATATAGATGCATATCCAAGTAAAGGACGAGAATTGGGGGCATGAGGGAGACTTACATGCCCATTGTCTAATGTTGTTATCATATAGTTTTTCACCAGCCTTCAAAGGTGAACTAGGGTATAAGATCCATTAATGAGGGAAGACTGTAAGAGCTTATTTATGGTCTTTGGCATGGAGATTTTAAAATTCTATCTAATTCCCTATTTTGGACCTGATATGGATTCCAAATGAGTTCACAAAGTCTTAGGTGGTGTTCTAATATTTTTTGGAGCACAAATCCCTATCCAGTGGAGAAAAGGATTTGGACACACTCTTAGTAGTAACCATGGGAAAAAGTTTCCATGGTTTCTTTAAATTTGCGAGTGATTGATAGAGGTGTGATGTGGGGTTCACATATTTCAAAAAATGATCACCTAGGTCAACATTACTATGTGAGAACCTCTATAAATTTTAGCATAGGTGGTATCATTGGTAGATAATGGTTTGGTAAACCATGATACCCTAATTGTGTGAGGAGAATCTTTAAATAGAGATAGGGGGATGAATAATGCATGGTTTCTCTAACTGTATGCTGCAACCAAGGGACCCGTAAATTTTTGTTGAAGTGACAAAATTTCACCTAATTTTAATTAAACTCACACCACCTATTATATTTTAAATTCCAATAAAGAAAGCCCCTTATTTTTTACATATCATTTCCCAAAACCCTCTTCTATATATTTTGATCTTATTTCATCATTTGGATTTCAATCAGATCTTTGTTTGTCTTATTTCATCCCTCCAGGTAAGATCTATGATTAATTATCTCAACTAGTATTAAATCTTTCTATTGATGAAAATATTCTAATATAGTCTTATATTTTCTATTTTTAGTTCATTAATCCGATAGTGACATTTCGTTTAATTTAGGTCAAATTAAAGACTGATACATTATGAGTTGAGTGTTATAACCTCAAGGATGTAACTCTATGAATCATCCCTAAAGTCTATCCTTTTCATAAAACTACCCAATATTTCATGTTTAGATTACATAATGTGTCACCTATTTAAAAAATATTTTGTCTTATAATAATTGTTCTTATATTCTAGAGCTAGATTTGTAATTGTTAATCACTCTATTGGAGGTCAAGTCATCAACGTTTCCAATCCATGTAGGGTGTCTCCTCCGTTATTCCTTGGTAACCCATATGGGGAGATATATTACAACATTTGGGTGTGTGTATTGACCATATTGATAGTAACACCTCTATAATTTATTGAATTGAAAATCACTAATTGCTATTATGTGTAGTTTCCCCTTGACCAATCTAAGGTTAGTTATTTAACATATCAAATGAATCACTATTATAAAAGGAACATTTTTATGTGGATATCTTGGAATAATTTAATACAATTGACTATCATGGATATATCTCCATTTCACACCATTCAATTCATAATAGAAGGCATTAGAGTTAATGTAATAAATGATCATGTAATCAATGCACTAAATGATTGCATGAACTTCATCCTTTACACAAAAATTAATGGGATGGAATTATTATCATGAATTTTTAAAAGGAATGAGTATTACAAAGACTTAATTAAATAATAAATTAATTAATAGGTGAATATTTCATATTGAACTGTTTTTCTTTATTGGAATGGACAGACTTGAACCATCCTTGGATTCCCATGGGAAAGCCTTTTGAACTCAGATGACACCATTCTGATTCAAGGATGTCAGTTACCAAGGGATATTCCCACTCTAGAACCTGATCATTTTCTATTTATCTATGTTTGATGTGATGTCATAGGATCTCTCCCTTATCAAAGGAAAATTATGATTCCTTGGATACAATCCTTACATAAATATTGATATCTATGGACATGAGGCACTACAGATACACAAACTGGGCCAAGTCATTTCTTATCCTATTTTACCTTGAACGTGATATGTAGAACCATATAGATTCATATTTCTATTGAATTCCTTTGGGAGATTCCCCTTGTATTACACTCAGACCCATTAATACTAGGTTATAGATTATTATTGACCTGGATTGGCCCCTGTGGTAAAGGAAGCCTTTGTCACTACCTTGGATCCTCTTCATTATTATCATCATAAAGGATTCCTTAGTTATTAACCTGTATCCTATATTATTATTATTATTATTATTATTATTATTATTATTATTATTATATGATTCCTTGTTCATGACTTGGATCATCTTACTTAACTATTTTAAAACTAAAAAACAATTAATTATATAATTTATTTTTTATACACTAGCTAAGGCTAAAAGAGTTATCTGGGCATTTATATTACTATACAGCTCTACATTTATATAAATTCACACTATATCAGGTTGTATTCACTGACTAGATTGTATATACATTTTTGGTTTTAGCCTACTGATATTTATCTCAAACCCTATCAGGGCGAATGATGGTACAAGATCAGTCTATATATATGTGAGTATTGACAAGGGAAAGCATATTGCTTTGGAAATCTGTGCATGATTTCCAGATTAGGTTGGAGCTTGGTAGTGGATGATTGGGAATGAGATTGGGATTCTTGGATGATTTTTACCTTATTTTGGATTCTTTTTTATAGAATTTATTTTCTACATCCATGTATACCTATTTTCAATTTTTAAGAGAGATGGCATACATAATCATCATATTTTTATATTGTTTAGTTTCATTTTGTGAATTTCTACCATTTTCTAGTTGTTAAGTATTTTAACACTATATCAGGTTATTATCCTTGTTTTATAGTTTCTAATTTCATTTTTCCATCTATATAAATATGATTATTCTATTAAGATATTATTAAATATCTACAATTCTATACTCTTATAATTAGTTAATAGTCTCCTTAGTAATATACCCAAGGCTCTTACTACTATTCAGCAGCCTCAATCTTAAGGGGAGGTGCGTCTCAGGTCATGTGGCTAATCAGGCACAAGTAATATTTTAGTTCCACCCAGGTTTGGGATGTCACAGTAACCATCGTCAGGGTTAAGTGTTGTGTGAGTGGTATTTTCCTTTATTATACATAAAATTAGTTTTCGTAGTTATCATGCCAAGTACAATATTATGATTCCATTTTCCACCAAGGAGTATGATTCCATTGAATGATACCCCCATTATATAAGTTTTCCTTATACATATAGGTCATATCATTGTTGTTGAGGTAGTAATTAGTAGTAAGTCTTGGGGTATGGATTTGGAAATCTCTATTCGATTGGTTTTTCAACAAAAAAAGGTGTTGGATATTAAATTAGATAACATATATTAATTTTTAATGTAGTTAATGTATTTTTTGATTTTGAATTTTCATATTACATTTGTCCATGCTCCATGATTTGTTCTTTGTGAGTCAAGGTGGAGACAGGTCCAATGTCTCTTGTGTAGACAATTCAATTTGAGATCAAATAAGTCTACATAATTTGTGTCTAGGGTGTGATATGATAATTGATACACATCAGTTAAATGTAGATTTAATTCTATAATAGATGTATTTTTATGATTTTTTCCCATCATTGGCTAGTTATATTAAACGTACATGGGAGTTGATTTTACCTATAGGGTAGTTTTATTTTATTTTGAGGATGTATATTATGTTTTTTTCATTATTGACTGATAGAATTAGATGGGTCTTAGATAATTTTATCTATTTCAATTCATATTACCATGATTATTATTGGTATTAGTAGAGTCACATGTAGTCGAGTTACAAAAATTCATAAAGGACATTTATTATGCTTTTTTTGAGAGGTTCTAGATATACCCCCACAACATTAAATTGATTTTTGGATCTAATTATAAGTTATCTAATCTATTGTTTTTATGGATTTTATCAAATAGAAACTTGAAATATATGGGGGTTGAGGAATTAGTTTAATGTCCTAAAATAGAAGGGATTAATTTGGCATAGTGTTTCTGAATGAGTATTATTTCTATTATTCCACATGAAGGAGGATAGTTTTCTATGGTTGTTTAAAAACTCTAAATGGTTTAAATATTTGACAATTAATAAATTTTACCATTATTACATGGAATATGATCTATTTGACTAGTTCAAGGGATTCAGATGATTTTTTATGATTTATTTTAAGTGTTAATAAAAAACGATGAAACATAGGGAGGAGTAAATAAGAATTAACTCTTATAGGTGTTTTTATAGGAACCTATAATTCAAGTTTGTGTAAGTTAATATCTGGAATTCACCTATCGTATTATTCTTGCACATCAAATTTAAATTCCATGAGTCCCTAGACTAGTTTTTGGACATGATCAAGGATGAAATCCTTCAATACTTGAGGACAAAGGTTGATAAATCTGCATACTATATGGTTTTTATAGTAAATTTGAAACAATAATATTTATTTGAATATTTCTATTTTTATATTCTAGAAATAGTATTTTTTACATTCAAGGACATGCTGTGTTTTTATATCTAGCCATAAAAAATACATTGATGATTGAGGAAATTTATTCAAGGGTAGAACTTTGGAGTGTTATTTTCCATTATAGTTTCTTTAGTCTTATATTCCATTATCAGAGGGTTTTTATGGAATTATATTGTTTCATGTTCCCTTTAATATATATAAATAGGAAGGTCGAGTCATTCATAAAAATTATCCATCCCGATATAATTTTGAAATTTTAAGAGGGTGGTTGATCGATACTCTCAGTCTAATGGTACCAAATGTGGGAGTGATGTTTCATTTGTTTTGTGATGCATGTCATCTAAATTTTTTCCTTGTTAATTGGGAGTGTAAATAAGTTATATCATTAGGGTATAGGTTTTTATGTTCCCACAAGTATAAATATGATATCCATGTTAAAAAGTTATTAATGGTTATTTTGGATCTAATTATTTTTTTTGTATAACATAATCAGCGAGTTCTTCATATCCCTCAAAGACTAAAATATCCATAGGAATGATCTTTATTAGTTTTATTTTAATGTTTTAAACTATATAATGATAAAATAACTATTTAATTTTTTTCTATACACTATACACCCAGTGTGAGAGTAATTTAGTTAAAATATAATGATTACAAAGTTGGGGAGAGATGAAATTCATGTGACTAGAGGTGATTGGAGGTTAATGGAGAAGCATTCAATGTTCAATCATGAAATAGAGAATGTTGGTGGTATAATATTATTGTTTCATATGGATGTAAAATAATGCACAATGTAGGGATTGAAAGAGAATCTATAGGGATGTAGATTCTAGAGAGTATATTAAAATCAATATTTAGCTATATATGATTAGATATTTCTTAGGAATCCTAGTTATTACAAGAGGAATATGCCAAAATTATCACATATATCATCCCCATGAATAAAAAAACTTGTAAAAGGGTGTCCTTTCATTGAAATTGATACGTTCTAATGAAATTATGAGGAGACGAGTCATAAGAATTTAATGGAATTTCTATTGTTTTATGAAATTAAAAACAGTCTCTCTACAACGAGGGTACTGGTTGTTAAAGATTTCCAAAGAATGAAATCAATGAATCATTTGATGGAGGAGGTGAAAAAGCTTATGTACACTCTATTGTTGACATTGGTTAAGGTGAGATGATTAACTTATCATCATTTGAAGTTATCTAATCCACTACTTCTTTAATATATAAGAGATTCTATGTTATGAAATGATAACTATGATGTTTTGAATTATCATATTTCAACATGAGACATAGATTATGGTATCTATGATGGTGTAAATGATTTCATCCTCTTCCAATGATAAAAAACAATTCAAAATGAATATCCTAAGGAGGTGACAAGGTAATTTTAGACTTATCCTCCAACATTACGCAACTAAGTAGAGAAGAAGTTTAATGACATTCCCTGATGTTTGTTATTACTATATATGGAACAGAATTCCCATGTGTTCATTTCGAGATTAATTACATGTCATCAAGTGGAGGCAATGAATATTGTATTCATCCATATTCTCTCTCCCTCATGAGGTTCTATAATGGAAGGGGAATATCATATCATTGGTAATTATTCAATGTTGTGTTGAAAAATTTCCCTTGATGGATTAAACTTATAATAATATATTTTACTCCATTATTATTATATCTCTATTAATTTCCTTATATAGAATAACTCATAAGTAATAATTATTTTGTTCAGTGATGTGTGAGTGTTTTCTCAATGGTTTAAATATAGATAATCTGATAAAAAGTGTCATTTCAGTTGATCGAGTGCCTGATGAAGGGTGTTTTTTGATAAAATATTTCCTATGTTGAAATAAATAATATAATCATAATGTATGAGTAGTAATATTATGTTTTTCATAATTTCCTCTAAAAGTAATCTTTTTCAAGAGTTAGTAAATGTATCCATCCATCCTTGTGTTTTTGGGAAATTAAATATTATAATTATAATTGATGAGATTTACTATCACATAACCTTAAAAACATTTTTGAAACAAGTGAATAATGTATTATGGATATTGAGGAACAACAGATACATACAAAATGAATCACTTATTACTAACTTGGGAATGCTATACATCGAGGACATAACTAGAGTTTTGTATTGTTTTATGGCGATTAATATTCGTTAAGACAATATTCTTCATTGGATAGCCATTCCACTCATGTAAAGAATTTAATAAAACTCAAATATTGAGGAGTGATAATTGGAGAATGAGTGTCATATACTAGAATGCAATCCTTACCTCATCAAATAGGTTAATGCATTTTAGGGATAAATGTTTTAATTTCATAGAGAGTATAATAGTCTATCTTTTAAAATATATACACTAACAAAAATATATATGAAATATCCTAGAATTTATTTCATAATTAGAGTGGGTTTTATTCATTATAGAACATCAATATAAATTTAATATAATATTATATATTTTTATATCATGTGCATGTAAAATTTTGGATTAAATCTATTTTTTTAATGACCCCTTATATGGAAAATTTAAGACTTAAATTCTAACAAAAAGAGGATTTTTATCAAAGGTAGATGTAATTTTGTACTCCAATGGATGTTATTTTGTACAATATTATTCTATTATTTCTTTAATTGAATCAATTAATATATTTAATTATTTTCTTAAATGAGATAACCTATCATTTCCTTTATAAATGCACCATTATAAAAAATCCCCATGGATAACCTCCTAATCCGGAGAGATTAGAAAGAATGAGGAATGATAATTTATTAGAATTTAAGGATGAGGTTGGGACCATGGATCAATGTTTAATTATCAAGGATATTAATTGTGTGATTTATTAATACAATAAAAACCTAAAAACACCATCATTAAATGTTTATCTCATGAATAATTGATCTATTATAATGGTAGGGATCATTATTTATGGATCATTTCCAATTATTCTTTCTATCGTGGTTTTGTTTTATCATCAATGAAATTATTGTTTTCTATTTATAGAAAATAAATTAGCTATTTAGTCCTTTATTCACCTTTTTTATTTAAACATTTTTTGGTTTTTATGATTAAAACTTTTAGTTTGGATGACAATGTCCAATGAGAATATGACATTGTTATAGCTCCATTCTATTAATAATTGTTCACATGTTTCATTTTTCCCATTGGTTCAATGATTCTTCATTGGAACACCAGTTCAAGACTGATCAAACATACTTAATCATGATTCTTGTGCAATCAATATTAAGATTAATAATGCATGAATGGATCGAGGCATACCCGTAGATCATAAATGGTAGTTTAAAGGATATGTATAGATCTATAGTGATTATAGCCCTAAAATATCTTAGGGTAACTCTATGTTATGTTTTCCAATCATTATATACCCAAATATGATTTCAAATGGTGTTTCATATAGGATCTAAGCCTTGTGTTGAGATTTACAAAATAATTCTATTGATATTTATATAACTATTGAGAAACCAATACGAACAAAAATCTTCTTAAAAAAATATATCCTATATATAATGTACTAAAAACCAAAACATTCCAAATATTTTTAATCTCATATAATATATGGATTCATCACATTATAAATATCACATGTCGTGTGTTTGACACTCATTCCATATAAACATGGATTTTTACTAAGGTCATGTAATGGTAGTAAATCTATATGATGTTTTTGTTTACTATATAACATTTAACTCTCCCAACCCCCATGTATCCTACACATCATGATAAACCACAAATAAGGAGAAGATTACTTGGAAAACTAGTGTCTCTACATACCATGGTTATTAGACTGCATGATCCATCTCGAATATTTAAATTCAAGATTTTGGTGTCATATTTTGGGTGACATAGATGTATTTGTAACACCACAGGTAAATAAAGAATATGACATTTTCATATTTATCCATATTTGTGAATAAAATATTAATATGACTTTAAAGGGGATGCTATGCTCGATGGCGTACCCAACACGCAACAACGAGTTTCTTGGGAATCTTACGTTGCACTCTAATAATAAAATAATATTATTTTAAATGGTAGTTAACATGTAGCCGTTGTATAGGAGGGAATGGATAGAAATAAATAAAATATGATTATATATGTTTTTAAATGTTTTTACATTTATCCAATAAAAGATAAAGTCTTAAAATACAGAAGGAATTCAATTTTAGGCGTATATGCCCTAGTATTCACTAAAGGTTCACTTATCGCCTTTTGATGGTGAACCATCATTAAATATAGTTTTGTTCACTCTTATACATCCTTTTGGACCAAATAAAACTCTTCTTAAGAATTGGGACGTCAAAATTTACTTTGTGTAAATTTTTGGTATCTTTCTGATAAAGTTCATTTTTTAATGAATAGTGTAAAATGTTGTATTTTAATTCAAAACCTCTTTTTAATCTAATTTATTTATATGATTAGATTATCTTTTGAATTTGTTTTAAAGTGAAATTATAATATATTTTTACCATTAAATCCAATAGTGGTCGTTGGAATTAATTTCACTTTGAAATCAGACTTAAACTAGTGTCAATCTTTTGATACATATTGTTTCATAAAAACACGTTATTTGCTCTGACAGCGGGAATTAATTATTAAATTAATTAATGTGACTTATATGATTTGTATTTTGTAAAATAGAATTCATTTTTGAATTTGTAATATCAAATTTAGCTTAGGGTGAATTTTTGGGATTTTTCTGAAAAACATTAATTTTTGATGAATAGCGAAACCACTAAGTGGTACTTAAAAAAACTGATTTTTCCGTTTAAATGAAATTTTGCCATCATTGTGTTTTGAATTTCAAAAATCTGACATACATGGTTGTCATTAAGAAGTAAAATGTGTTTCAATGGGATAAAAATAATTTTTTTGGTGAATAGTAACTAATTACGTTTTTAATCGCGATTAGAGGTAATTAGTGTAGTTTAAGCTAAAAATAATGTTTTAATAATATGAAATGAACTTGACAAATGTCCTAACCTAATCGGATGTGTCATTGCCGACCAAGAAAACCCATGGGTCAAATTGGGGACTCCATGAAGCCACTTTGGTTGGAAAATGACATTAATATCTTTTTATTTAAAGTTAAAGTAAAAATGAGACAAACGTGAAATGTTTTACTTAAACAATTTTTACATTGGGTTATACAAATCAGATTTTTGACTATAAATATTCATTGTAAATATAAATAGATTTCATACATCATAGTATTTTTTTTATAATTTTTATACATTAAATAAATTAAATTATTTATGACATCATGATGATGCAGCGATGACCTCATTATTTAACGATTTAAATAAAATGGAAAGATAATGTAATATCTAAGACCTACACATGTCCAAAACCTATTTGATGAGTATATTTCTAACCCTTATCACCTTATACAGTAAAAAAATCAATGTGGGACCTCTTAAATCCGAATAACATTTTAAAATAAAGTGACTTTTATTTACCTTCCAAGAGTGGCCCTCCTCTCCTCTTATAAAAGGCCCCCATCTCTACCTCCTTACCCACACTCCCAAAGCCTTTGGATCGGCCACCCTCTTCCCATTTTGTCTCTCCACTTCCCTCTATTACTCCTTGAAGCCTCACTTTGGACAGAAGTCTTCCCAAAGAAGCCTTTGAGCTCAAACCAAAGGGAGTTACCCAATTTTAAGGTAATGTCTTCACTTGAGTCCTTTTGTTTTATTTTGCTTCTCCAACCCCATAAACTCTTTTTATTCATTTATTTTGTAACAACTACAGTATCATAAATATACTAGGATGTTTTTATAAGAAGTATTCTAGCTACACTTTCACACACCTACATCTAATGGTTAAAGAACATACTGTTTCCGTTGATGGTGAATTTCAGCCTCCCGAAACGATGATTGCTCAACATTATTTTAACACCTTCAAAGGTGGACATTAAGATGAAACTATATTTATATATGATATATAATATTTTTATGTTTTCCTTAAAATTATGTATTTTTCATTTTTGGCATACCTTTATGGTTTCAATTATGGGTAAACACGATATCTTCATTTAAGGAAGTGCGGACTACCGCCCCCTCCAAATGATGTGATTCGTTAATGCCATATGTGGGATGTATAAAGGATGGATTAAAAGTTATTATATATCATGTTATATGGGAATTATAATATACCTCTATAAAATTATTATTCCATTCCATAAAAATATGAAATAGAAATGAAAGTAGCGTTCATGCGTATGTACGGCTTACCGCCTCCATAAACGGTGCATTTCATTTCTTACCTCTAAATGATTATGTAATATTATAAATACATGTATATTCTGGATATATATGATATATATGATATCCAAATCATGAATGTAATTCTGGATATAATGAACATTTCACCACACGAACAACATGTAATTGTAAGAAGTCCACTTTCGACTAAAGAACCAAATATCGATAAAACAAACATATTAACTTAAATGATTACATAATGTTTATAACATGGAAACAAGTGATATAAAAGGAATAATGAACTAAAAAAGGTTCTGAATAAAGTGTAAATTAACTCAAGTTTATTATTCAGGACGTTAAAGAACGATCGAGTCAAGTCAGACCCGAGGTAAGGGATCCTACACCTCTCTTTCTTTTTAAGTACACTCTTTTATGTCATTCCTTTTACAGCTCATCTTTATTGTTATTGGGATATTATTTTATATTAGTTTTTATGTAATTTTTATGTTCATATGCTGAGAGGACCTATTCTCTCTCATCAATTCATTTTGGAAGTTTTGAGGGGCGCTGTTAAGCTGCCGAATTTTTCGTAAGAGATCCAACCTCTCTCTTTCTTTTTCAGTACTCTCCTTTATGGCACTTCTTTTAAGCTCCACTTTGTTATGTTGGGGGATGTTATTTTATATTCCTATTTCTGTAAAATTTATTTTAATATGATGAGAGACCCTATTTACTCTCATCAATCCATTTTGGAATTCTTAAGTGGCGCCGTTAGGCTGCCGAGTTTTCGTAAGGGATTTTTCATCTCACTTTTATTCCTGTGAGAATTATGCTACATTTGCCACAATTTCGATTGAGTGGTGTATGTACTGCCAATTATTATACACTTTGTGTAGTATAATTTCATTTATGTGTATTCACATATTCATTGTATGACCCTTCTTCAATGGGGTGTACGTTTCGAAAGTTACCCAACTCGGTAAGGGGACCTTTCACCCTCCTCCTTTTAAAAGACATCATTTGTTATGCCTTTTAATTCACATAATATTATTTTGGGATATGTTATTTTATTTCCTTATTGATGTAAATTTTATTTCCAATTGATGAGATGCCCTTTTTATCTCTCATCAACTCATTTTCTGAATTTTTAAGTGATACCGTTAGGCTGTCGAATTTTCCAAGGGAACTTTTTAACCCAATTTCGATTTCGTTCGGTTCAACATGTAGTTATTGAATATGTCATCTTTTGAATATGTATGAATGAACTTATATTGTTTTACACTTAATATCCACTTATATAGGGTGTGTTTATATTTGTCACACATAATTTTGAGATTGAATTATCCATAATTTATGGATACCTTCTTTATAAGGGAATTCATCACATTTGACATTTCTATTGAGACTTCTTTGTTGTTATGCACCAATTCACTCTTATATGGTGTATATACTGTCATTTGGAATATTATATCATGAATCCATTTATTGTCATGATATTATAAAGTTCTGACTAAATGTTATTCCTCAATTATTGTATTCAAGTGTCTCTAATTTTGGTAGAACCCCTTTAACCAAAATATCGCTTTAAATGTTTTAATTATTTTTTCTTATTAATATCCATGTTTTCAAAGTGGTTTTAAGGATTTATTTATATGGATATTAATGGTTTCAAGTTTTAAAAGCTTCAAGGTGGTATGGGACACTTTGATTCAAAAATCACTTTATTAAATGTTTTAAATGGTTTTGGAAATGGTTTCTTTTTGAATGGATTCATTATTTCAATATACGGAAATGTTATATTGTGATTGAAATGTGGAAATGTCATGTTTCCTTTATACATGTTTTATGTGATAAGTTTATGTTATTGTTCTTGGGCATTGTTATGAAAACAGGTGGTTCCGTGATAAACTAAGGGCGGGTGAGACCGATATAGCTCTCCAATGCATTGGGTAACATGAAGGAGTGAAATGTTAAGGGTTCTAAGAAGAGATTTAGGGAATATACTGTGATGGGTATTCCAAATGTAATCAAGAGGGTTACTCCCTACGTAAGAATGTTATGAATGCCTCAAGTTGCCTTTATGTCTTATGATTTCTATGATTTATTCATGGTTTGATGAGGCATGTTAAAGAGCCTATGTTTTATGGGTAAAGTATGATTTCATTCTTATGTATATATGAACTCATGTTTCCTTTCCATATTTTTATAACCCTTACTGAGCTTTTTATACTCATCCCAAGTTTTGGAAATGTTTTTCACAGGTCAAGGGAAAGGTACATGATGTGATGATAGTGTCAAGGATGTGTCAAGAAAGAATCCATGTTTTATTTTAAATATGTTTCCGTTGATGGGAAGAATGAATACTATCTTTTATGTAACCACTTTGTTTAAATGTGGAATGTAATGCAAGTTTCATGATCTAATTCTCTAAAACTCTAAACATGAAAATATCCTAAATGTGTAAACTTGTAATAACTCATGATTAAGTAAGGTTTAAGGCTGGGGCCTTATAGTTGGTATCAGAGGTCGGTTTAGATAACTTT
Source organism: Viscum album (assembly GCA_963277665.1). Taxonomy (NCBI): domain Eukaryota; kingdom Viridiplantae; phylum Streptophyta; class Magnoliopsida; order Santalales; family Viscaceae; genus Viscum; species Viscum album. The sequence continues at coordinate 362,590,601 of OY728125.1, forward strand.
ATAGGTTAGGGTATTATTTAAGCATAAGTGACATTACCATAATGGTTAGGATTTCGGAAAGATTCCTAGTTTTAGATAAAGTTAATGAGTAAGTATATCTTTGTGTTTACCTTCCTCATTAGTACATGATGGTTTTATTGATATACTCACACTGACATTTCTGTTTTTAGTGAATGCATGGATCTAGCAGGCACAATAGAGATAACAGGTTTGAAGGAAACTGTGGTGGTTCTCTGATTAAGATACTAGATAAAATGGAGGATTCAATGAGGAAACTCATGGTTGTTCCAAACCAAATATCAAGGAGTCATGATCAACCACTTGAACCTTGGTATGTTCTGTAATGCATCATGTACGAGATGACCAATCGATGTGGAAGTTCAGGTAATAATTACTAAGGTAACCATTAGAGTTTATATGATCCTTACTTTTTAGGTAATTATGGGTTATTATATGATATGCTGGAAAATGAAAGGCATGAGATAAACTTGAGGTTAAAATATGTTATGATCATTTTTGATGATTTTATCTCTTCTTGGTGAATGATTTATGAATTATATAGTTTTGGAAAAAGGACAACACGCAGACTGTGTGACAACCCGTCACGCTGGACAAAGCTGCGGGAATCGAACCCACAACCAAAGTGCGACTAGTATTTATCGCCTACCATAGGACTATGTGAAGTCCCTGGTTAGTTCGACTGATTCTTTTTAGTTATATGATTTTATTAATTAAGAGTAAGTTGATTTTTGGGTTATTTATTAAAATGATTAACCTATCATGGAGGATATGTGATTAGGTTAATTACTTTTCAATACGTGACTTTAGGAGCAACTGATTTTTTTTTGGAGATAAATGTTACGATTTAACTTGGAAGACTATGTGACTAAATCCTTCAAATATTTGGGTTTCAATCTTAGATTGGTTTACTTTGAAGAATTTTATGGACAAATTGTTTATCGGATGGTCCTCGTTGAACTTTGGGTTTTTTGGACAAATTTTGGAGATTAAGCATAGATTTTCTTTTTAAAGGGTTATCCTTTTCTGGATTATCTGACCTTGTACTAATCTTTTTGGTTTTGGTTTTGGTTAAAGCCTAAAGACATGGGAAGTATATAGTTCTCTTTGGTGGATTAGGTGATTCTCTAGAAGTTGATTATAGTACTCTTAATGCAAACAAGTCTCCCTAAATACTCGTCTTTTGGAAAAAATATGAGTTTGATTAAGGAATCTAGTAAAAGTTGAAAGTCAACTTGATAAGTGATTATGTTTCCTTATGAATAAATTCCTCAGTAAAAAGTAACTTAAAACAAAAATTGTGTCTATTAACGTTTCCTACTGGGGAATCAAATACAGTTTAACCCATCACAAGTTTGTGATTTTCTTATGGTTAACTTTCTCCTAGACATGTTTACTATCACTCTCCCTCAAGAATATGACCCTTTGAATTCTCTTCCATGTCCATGTTTTTCAACATGGAATCCTAGTATGGGTTAACTCGGGTGACCTCTTTACTTATCTTCCTTTATTTTAAAGTGATTGTTTTACCGACTCTTGTTCTGATGCGGGACTTTCAAGGATGTTTCCAAGCTCAAATTTAAAAATTGAGAGCACGCAATTCCCAAAAGGGAGGAAAGATGTAACACCCCAGGTAAATAAAGAATATGAAATTTTCATATTTATCCATATTTTTTAATAAAATATTAATATGACTTTAATGGGGACACAATGCTCGATGACGTACCCAACACGGAACAACAAGTTTCTTGGGAATCTTACGTTGCACTCTAATAATAAAATAATATTATTTTAAATGGTAGTTAACATATAGCCGTTGTATTGGCGGGAATGGATATAAATAACTAAAATATTATTATATATGTTTTTAAATGTTTTTACATTTATCCAATAAAATATAAAGGCTTAAAATACGGGAAGAATTCAATTTTAGGCGTATATGCCCTAGTTTTCACTAAAGGTTCACTTATCGCCTTTTGATGGAGAACCGTCATTAAATATAGTTTTGTTCACTCTTATACATCCTTTTGGAACAAATAAAACTCTTCTTAAGAATTGGGACATCAAAATTTACTTTGTGTAAATTTTTGGTATCTTTCTGATAAAGTTCTTTTTTTAATGAATAGTGTAAAATGTTGTATATTAATTCAAAACATATTTTTAATCTAATTTATTTATATGATTAGATTATATTTTGAATTGGTTTTAAAGTGAAATTATAATATATGTTTACCATTAAATCCAATAGTGTTCGTTGGAATTAATTTCACTTTGAAATCAGACTTAAACTAGTGTCAATCTTTTGATACATATTGTTTTATAAAAACACTCTATTTTCTCTGATAGCGGGAATTAATTATTAAATTAATTAATGTGACTTATATGATTTGAATTTTGTAAAATAGACTTCATTTTTTAATTTGGAATATCAAATATAGCTTAGGGTGAATTTATGGGATTTTTCTGAAAAACGTCAATTTTTGATGAATAGTGAAACCACTAAGTGGTACTTATAAAAACTGATTTTTCCGTTTAAATGAAAATATTCCATCTTTGTGTTTTAAATTTAAAAACTAAGACATACATGGTTGTCATTAATAAGTAACATGTGGTTCAATGGGGTAAAAATAATTTTTTTGGTGAATAGTAACTTATTAAGTTTTTAATCGTGATTAGAGGTAATTAGTGTAGTTTAAGGAAAAAATAATGTTTTAGTAACATGAATGAACTTGACACATGTCCTAACCTCTTTGGATGTGTCATGGACGACCAAGAAAACCCATGGGTAAACTTGGGGACCCCATAAAGCCACTTTGGTTGGAAAATGACATTAATATCTTTTTATTTAAAGTTAAAGTAAAAATGAGACAAACATGAAATGTTTTATTAAAATAATTTTTACATGGGGTTATAAAAATCAGATTTGTGACTATAAATATTCATTGGAAATATAAAAACATTTTCTACATCATAGTATTTTTTATATTTTTTAGACATTAAATAAATTAAATTATTTATGACATCATGATGATGCAGCGATGACCTCATTATTTAACGATTTAAATAAAATGGAAAGATAATGTAATATCTAAGACCTACAGATGTCCAAAACATATTGGATGAGTGGATTTCGAACCCTTATCACCTTACCCTCTAAACACATCAATGTGGGACCTCTTAAATCCGAATACCATTTTAAAATAAAGTGAATTTTCTTTACTTTCCAAGAGTGCCCCTCCTCTCCTCTTATAAAAGGCCCCCATCTCTACCTCCTTACCCACACTCCCAAAGCCTTTGGCTCGGCCAACCTCTTCCCATTTTGTCTCTCCACATCCCTATCTTACTCTTTGAAGCTTCACTTTGGGAAGAAGTCTTCCCAAGGAAGCCTTTGAGCTCAAACCAAAGGGAGTTATCCGATTTTAAGATAATGTCTTCACTTGAGTCCTTTTGTTTTATTTTGCTTCTCCACCCCCTAAACTCTTTTTATTCATTTCTTTTGTAAAAAATCCAGTATCATAAATATACTAGGATGTTTTTATAAGAAATATTCGAGCTACAGTTTCACACACCTACATCTAATGGTTAAAGAACATACTGTTTCTGTGGATGGTGAATTTCAGCCTCCCAAAACGATGATTGTTCAACATTATTTTAACACCTTAAAAGGTGGCCATTAAGATGAAACTATATTTATATATGATATATAATATGTTTTTGTTTTCCATAAGCTTATGTATTTTTCATTTTGGGAATACCTTTATGGTTTCCATTATGGGTAAACGCGATATCTTCATTTAAGGAAGTGCGGACTACCGCCCCCTCAAAGTGATGTGATTCGTTAATGCCATATGTGGGACGTATAAAGGATGGATTTAAAGATATTATATATGATGTTATACTGTAATTATAATATACCTCTATAAAAGTATTATTCCATTCCATAAAAATATGAAATAGAAATGAAAGTAGCGTTCATGCGTACGTACGGCTTACCGTCTCCATGAACGGTGCATTTCATTTCTTACTTCTAAATGATTATGTAATATTATAAATACATGTATATTCTGGATATATATGATATATATGATATCCAAATCATGAATGTAATTCTGGATATAATGAACATTTGACCACACGAACAACATGTAATTGTAAGAAGTCCACTTTCGACTAAAGAACCAAATATCGACAAAACAAACATTATTAACTTAAATGATTACATAATGTTTATAACATGGAAATAAGTGATCTAAAAGGAATAATGAACTAAAAAAAGGTTCTTGATAAAGTGGAAATTAAATCAAGTTTATTATTCAGGATGTTAAAGAACGATCGAGTCAAGTCGGACCCGAGGTAAGGGATCCTACACCTCTCTTTCTTTTTAAGTACACTCTTTTATGTCATTCCTTTTAAAGCTCATATTTCATGTTATTGGGATATTATTTTATATTACCTTTACTGTAATTTTTATGTTCATATTATGAGAGGCCCTATTCTCTCTCATCCATCCATTTTTGAAGTTTTGAGTGGCGCTGTTAAGCTGCCGAATTTTTCGTAAGAGATCCAACCTCTCTCTTTCTTTTTAAGTACTCTCCATTATGGCACTTATTTTAAGCTCCACTTTGTTATGCTGGGGGATATTCTTTTATATTCCTATTTCTGAAAAATTTATGTTAATATGATATAGGACCCCTAATATGGGGAATGTATAGAGGGATTTCTTTACAATTGTTATATGAAATTGGGGATACACTACATGACCCCTACATGAGGTCAGGGGGGTCAAGAATTATAAGGCCCCAGCCTTAAACCTTACTTAATCTTCAGTTATTACAAGATTACACATTGAGGATCTTTTTAGGTTTAGAGTTTTAGAGAATTAGATCATGAAACTTGCGTTACATTCCCCATTTAAACAAAGTGGTTACATAAAAGATAGTATTCATTCTTCCCATCAACGGAAACATATTTAAAATGAAACATGGATTTTTTCTTGACACATACTTGACACTATCATCACATCATGTACCTTTCCCTTGACCTGTGAAAAACATTTCAAAAACTTGGGATGAGCATAAAAATATCAGTAAGTGTTATAAAAATATGGAAAGGGAACATGAGTTCATATATACATAAGAATGAAATCATACTTTACCCATAAAACATAGGCACTTTAACATGCCTCATCAAACCATGAATAAATCATAGAAATCATAAGACATAAAGGTAACTTGAGGCATTCATAACATTCTTACGTAGGGAGTAACCCTCTTGGTTACTTGATGGAGAACCGTCATTAAATATAGTTTTGTTCACTCTTATACATCCTTTTGGACCAAATAAAAATCTTCTTAAGAATTGGGACATCAAAATTTACTTTGTGTAAATTTTTGGTATCTTTCTGATAAAGTTCATTTTTTAATGAATAGTGTAAAATGTTGTATTTAAATTCAAAACCTCTTTTTAATCTAATTTATTTATATGATTATATTATCTTTTGAATTGGTTTTACAGTGAAATTATAATATATTTTTACCATTAAATCCAATAGTGGTCGTTGGAATTAATTTCACTTTGAAATCAGACTTAAACTAGTGTCAATCTTTTGATACATATTGTTTCATAAAAACACGCTATTTGCTCTGACAGCGGGAATTAATTATTAAATTAATTAATGTGACTTATATGATTTTAATTTTGTAAAATAGACTTCATTTTTGAATTCGTAATATCAAATATAGCTTATGGTGAATTTATGGGATTTTTCTGAAAAACGTCAATTTTTTAAGAATAGTGAAACCACTAAGTGGTACTTATAAAAACTGATTTTTCCATTTAAATGAAAATTTTCCATCTCTTTGTTTTGAATTTCAAATATCTGACATAAATGGTTGTCATTAAGAAGTAAAATGTGGTTCAATGGGATAAAAATAATTTTTTTGCTGAATAGTAACTAATTACGTTTTTAATCGTGATTAGAGGTAATTAGTGTAGTTTAAGGTAAAAATAATGTTTTAATAATATGAAATGAACTTGAAACATGTTATAACCTCATTGGATGTGTCCTGTCTGACCAAGACAACCCATGGGTCAACATGGGGACCCCTTGAAGCCACTTTGGATGGAAAATGACATTAATATCTTTTTATTTAATGTTTAAGTAAAAATGAGACAAACATGAAATGTTTTTCTAAAACAATTTTTACATGGGGTTATAAAAATTATATTTTTGAATATAAATATTAATTGGAAATCTAAAACTATTTCCTACATCATAGTAGTTTTTTTATAATTTTTAGACATTAAATAAATTAAATTATTTATGACATCATGATGATGCAGCGATGACCTCGTTTTTTAACGATTTAAATAAAATGGAAAGATAATGTAATATCTAAGACCTAAACATGTACAAAACCTATTGGATGAGTGGATTTAGAACCCTTATCACCTTATCCTAGAAACACATCGATGTGGGACCTCTTAAATCCGAATACCATTTTAAAATAAAGTGACTTTTCTTTACCTTCCAAGAGTGCCCCTCCTCTCCTCTTATAAAAGGCCCCCACCTCCACCTCCTTACCCACACTCCCAAAGCCTTTGGCTCGTCCAACCTCTGCCCATTTTGTCTCTCCACTTCCCTCTCTTACTCCTTGAAGTCTCACTTTGGGTAGAAGTCTTCCCAAGGAAGCCTTTCAGCTCAAACCAAAGGGAGTTACCCGATTTTAAGGTAATGTCTTCACTTGAGTCCTTTTGTTTTATTTTGCATCTCCAACCACATAAACTCTTTTTATTCATTTCTTTTGTAAAAAATCCAGTATAATCAATATAATAGGATGTTTTTATAAGAAGTATTCTAGCTACACTTTCACACAAATACATCTAATGGTTAAAGAACATACTGTTTCCGTGGATGGTGAATTTCGGCCTCCCGAAACGATGATTGTTCAAAATTCTTTTAACACCTTAAAAGGTGGAAATTAAGATGACACTATATTTATATATGATATATAATATGTTTATGTTTTCCTTAATCTTCTGTATTTTTCATTTTGGTCATAGCTTTATGGTTTCCATTATGGGTAAACGCGATATCTTTATTTAAGGAAGTGCGGACTACCGCCCCCTCAAAGTGATGTGATTCGTTAATGCCATATGTGGGACATATAAAGGATAGATTTAATGTTATTATATATTATTTTATACTGGAATTATAATATACCTCTATAACATTATTATTCCATTCCATAAAAATATGAAATAGAAATGCAAGTAGCGTTCATGCGTACGTACGGCTTGCCGTCTCCATGAACGGTGCATTTCATTTCTTACCTCTAAATGATTATGTAATATTATAAATACATTTATATTATGGATATATATGATATATATGATATCAAAATCATGAATTTAATTCTGTATATAATGAACATTTGACCACACAAACAACATGTAATTGTAAGAAGTCCACTTTCGACTAAAGAACCAAATATCGACAAAACAAACATTATTAACTTAAATGATTACATAATGTTTATAACATGGAAATAAGTGATCTAAAAGGAATAATGAAATAAAAAAAGGTTCTTAATAAAGTGTAAATTAACTCAAGTTTATTATTCAGGACGTTAAAGAACGATCGAGTCAAGTCGGACCCGAGGTAAGGGATCCTACACCTCTCTTTCTTTTTAAGTACACTCTTTTATGTCATTCCTTTTAAAGCTCATATTTCTTGTTATTGGGATATTATTTTATATTAATTTTAATGTAATTTTTATGTTAATATGATGAGAGGACCTATTCTCTCTCATTAATCCATTTTGGAATTTTTGAGTGGCGCCGTTAGGCTGCTGAATTTTTCGTAAGAGATCCAACCTCTCTCTTTCTTTTTAAGTACTCTCCTTTATGGAACTTATTTTAAGCTCCTATTTGTTATGTTGGGGGATGTTCTTTTATATTCATCTTTATGTAAAATTTATGTTAATATGATGAGAGACCCTATTTCCTCTCATCAATCCATTTTGGAAGTCTTAAGTGGCGCCGTTTGGCTGCCGAGTTTTCGTAAGGGATTTTTTATCTCACTTTTATTCCCGTGAGATTTATGCTACATTTGCCACAATTTACTTTGATTGGTGTATGTACTTCCCATTATTATACAATTTTTGTAGTATAATTTCATTTATGGGTATTCACATCTTCATTGTAATAACCTTCTTCCATGGGGTGCACGTTTCGAAAGTTACCCAACTCGGTAAGGGGACCTTTCACCCTCCTCTTTTTAAAAGACATCGTTTGTTATGTATTTTAATTCACATACTATTATGTTGAGATATGTTATTTTATATCCTTATTGATGTAAATTTTATGTCCAAGTGATGATATGCCCTTTTTATCTCTCATCAACTCATTTTCTGAATTTTGAAGTGATGCTGTTAGGCTGTCGAATTTTACCAAGGGAACTTTTTAACCCAATTTAGATTTCTTTCGGTTCAACATTTAGTTATTGAATATGTCATATTTTTAATATTTGTGAATGGACTTTTATTTCTTTACACTTAATATCCACTTATATTGGGTGTCTTTATATTTGTCACACATAATTTTGAGATTGAATTATCCTTAATTTAAGGATACCTTCTTTATAAGGGAATTCATCACATTTGACATTTCTATTGAGACTTCTTTGTTGTTATGCACCAATTCACTCTTATATAGTGTATATACTGTCCTTTGGAATATTATATCATGAATCCATTTATTCTCATGATATTATAAAGTTTTGACTAAATGTTATTCCTCAATTATTGTATTCAAGTGTCTCTAATTTTGGTAGAACCCATTTACCCAAAATATCGCTTTAAATGTTTTAATTATTTGTTCTTATTAATATACATGTTTTCAAAGTGGTTTTAAGGATTTATTTATATGGATATTAATGGTTTAAAATTTTATAAGCTTCAAGGTGGTATGGGACACTTTGATTCAAAAATCTCTTTATTAAATGTTTTAAATGGTTTTGGAAATGGTTTCTTTTTGAATGGATTCATTATTTCAATATAAGGAAATGTTATATTGTGATTGAAATGTGAAAATGTTATGTTTCCTTTATGCATGTTTTATGTGATACATTTATGTTATGGTTCTTGTGAATTTTTATGAAAACGGGTGGTTCCGTGATAATCTAAGGGCGAGTGAGCCCGATATAGCTCTCCATTGCATTGGGTAATGTGAAGGAGTGAAACGTTAAGGTTTATCCGAAGAGATTTAGGGAATATACTGTGATGGGTATTCCAAACGTAACCAAGAGGGTTACTCCCTACGTAAGAATGTTATGAAAGCCTCAAGTTACCTTTATGTCTTATGATTTCTATGATTTATTCATGGTTTGATGATGCATGTTATAGTGCCTATGTTTTATGGGTAAAGTATGATTTCATTCTTATGTATATATGAACTCATGTTTCCTTTCCATATTTTTATAACCCTTACTGAGCTTTTTATGCTCATCCCAAGTTTTTGAAATGTTTTTCACAGGTCAAGGGAAAGGTACATGATGTGATGATAGTGTCAAGGATGTGTCAAGAAAGAATCCATGTTTTATTTTAAATATGTTTCCGTTGATGGGAAGAATGAATACTATATTTTATGTAACCACTTTGTTTAAATGTGGAATGTAATGCAAGTTTCATGATCTAATTCTCTAAAACTCTAAACCTGAAAAGATCCTCAATGTGTAATCTTGTAATAACTCAAGATTAAGTAAGGTTTAAGGCTGGGGCCTTATAATTCTTGCCCCCCCTAACCTCATGTAGAGGTCATGTTGTGTGTCCCCAATTTCATATAACAATTGTAAAGAAATCCCTCTATACCTACCCCATATTAGGGGTCCTATATCTATGATGTTGTACCACCTCATCATTAAGATCCAAAAGAGGTTTTATACATACAAAAATCAGGGGTCTACAACCCAATGTCGATATGTTCCATTGATATATTTCAGGCCCCCATGGATCAACTAAGGATATTGATTGATATACTATCGATAGGTTATCATTAACCCATGTAGTGGATAGAAGACTTTTCTTTGTCATAGTATGTGAATATCGAATCCCCATACTCTTATTTAATTTAGTTTCAATTTACATTCAATCTTAATGAGTTATATTCCCCTATTTTCTCATTGGTTGAGATAATATATTTTATAGTTTCCATATTTTTGGGGTTTCCAACTAATTTTTTATATATTCTACCATGCCTAAGGTTTTTCTATATTTATTGTAACTGTTATGGAAAAGAGTCCAATGAATAGTAGATTTTATGGAACCTATTTTCATAGACTATATCCATACGTACTAATAATGACTTTGTTCTGTGCTTAGACACTAGAGATCATGACTAGAGACCTCCCATTCTTATCGTATTTTCATTAGTTTAGGACATGGCACCCTTTTCATGATTTTGCATGTATTTTTTGTTTTATATTATACTACTTTTTGTTTTGTCATATAATGTGTTCAAAAGTTTTGTTTTATCCATTTACAAACACTTATTTTGTATATACTTAATTTTCTTCTTTTCATGATATTTGGAGGTGTGTTTTTGTAGCTATAGGGGTTCCCAAGGCTAAGGAGTCGAATATATGTGATCTACCTACTCAATGAAATTATTCAACCCCATGGATATTGTGGCAAGGTATGGGGTGTAACCACTGTCTTATTGGGTTTTCTGGATGGATCCTAGTGGGTCAGTTCATGATAGTGTGTAAGATACTCTATATAAATTCACTGTATGTAGTTAATGTTAAAGAAATCATTTCTTCAATTTTCGGGGGTATATAATACCAATTCCACATTATGAAACTTGAATGAATATATAAATTAAATAAAATGAAATTAAGTATTAATGAATATCACATTTTAATAAAATGAAAATAATTATTACAATTGACAAAATAATAAAATGGATTACCTAAATAAGGATGAATTTAAAACTATAAACATGAAATCTAGTTCTCATATTAATTTAATTTGGGTGACAATATAATATATTTATATTGTATTGGAAGTTTTAAAACCAAAATATTAGTTTTAAACATGTGGTTTATGATTTGATAAATTATATAAGATATTTTGAAATGAAATAGAAAATGTAATTATGACCTTTGTATATTCTATTTTCCAATGTAATATGGAATGGAATTAATTTAAGTGTTTCTAACTTCAATTATTTGTATATTTATATAATTTTTTTTTTAAGAATTTTGTTATTTATTGAAAATATAAAATTCTATAAGGTACATTTTTATTAGCAGTTATTTATTTAATTTGTTTTTGGAATAATATAAATATTATTTAAATTTATTAATAATTAGGGTTCTAGAAAAATGATATTTAAAAATAATAATTTCAATGAAGATGGTGGGAATGTTATTTTAAATTTTGAGTTCAAAAAATATTTAAAAAAAAAACTTGACTAATTCAATATATATCACAAGATAATTTAGAATATATTGGTAATATTTTTACTTGATGAGAGTCTTATAACATTTCAGATAAAAAAATATCCTCCATTCTTTTAATTCATAAATATATTTTTATATTTTAATCCCTTTTAAAAAACATATGTTAAAATAAATTATATTGTTGGATATTTCTAAGTAATTTTTGATTTCTGGAAATAAAGTCAAATGTTTTGAATATTTGAATTTTTAATCCTATAAATGCCATTATCCAAATTATCATTATTGTAGGACTTGATCTCAATAATGGCATTCTATGGAAGTTATTATTTATTAAATGGATACATATTCATTCATAAGTTGTGAATTAAGATAAATTTTAAGTCTCATATACGATTAACCATGTCGAAAAAAACTAAGGTAGAAAATATTGTGTCAATGATGTTTTTTGTATTATGTATGATTGGATTTGTTCTTATTTATACAATTGTATTTGAATTGTCACGACCGGTCCTCGGGGCCCGTGCCGTGACTACCCCAAGCCCACCTTCCATAGGCCAGGGGCCGGCGACTAGCACCAAGGCGTAAATCCCGGTAAAAAGGGAAGGCATTGCCTTTGTAAAGTAAACAAGAACCACATAGTAAGCAAGCGGAAAAGTAAACACTAGGTAAGAATAGAGTACAACTGAAAGTGCGGAAAAGTAAATGGGCCAGTATACAAACCCAAAATGAAAGTAAAGTACAACTCGAAAGGTAAAATAACAACTGTAAAGTAAAAGCCGCTACACCGAGCCGTTCACTGGAGATCCCACCTGAAGGGTGGGTACAGATAGCTCCACTGCTCCTCAGGTCCCGCCGTCCGCTCCGGGCACGTCCCGCCCAGTGGTCCACCTCCAGGTACCGTTCTGCTCTGCAAGCCTCAGCCACGATCAACGCTGTCCGTCGTCTACAACCAACACAATTTAGTGCGGGCATAGCCCGTGCAGGGGTGAGTATAAGCTACTCAGTAGGGACCCCGAGACCCCTGAAGGTCTCCCAAAATCCACAAAGGATAAACCACAAAGGATAGATACAAAAACGAAGTAACAACCGACACTACTTAGGTATATGCCCATACATATACCTAAGTCATCAATTCCAAAACGCTCCAACCTCCGAGCCTAAGTACAACTCAGTCCTCATAGGAAAGTAAACGTATTCCACACAGGAAAGAAAAACGAAATCCACACAGGATAGCACAACTCAATCCACATAGCAAAGCAACTGGATTCAGCTCACACAGGTATACTTCTTCGAAAGACGATAAAGATGATCTCTGATCCATCTATGTCATCGGACCCACGAAGGATCGATAGGTAAATAACCCCCGCAAAGACCGACACAGGATCGGGCCCACCCAGGACCTGTAGGCGCTGGTTCACACAGGACCGCTGAGCGCAAAGACCCACATAGGATCGGACACACATAGGATCGGACACACATAGGATCGGGCCCACACAGGACCTGTAGCATTGATCCACGTAGGATCGCTAAGTGCTGTAGTCGTCGTCGAATCCACCAAGGATCTCTGTACTGTCGTCGTCGCAGTCACAGTAGTAGTAGCAGTAGCAGTAGCAGTAGCAGTCACAGTCGCAGCCAGCACTAGGGTTCCCGCACACAACAAACTCGTTCGGGAGGGTCCGCTCCACGAGCCGAGAGTCTGATACATCAACTATCACAAAGTCCAGAGTTGATGTATCCAAAAGTTCCGCATCGTCAACAGGAACTCAACGCAACAGACGGCGCGTCGATCATACGCCCGGTCTGAGAGTTATTGGCTTTTTCGTCCCAGGGGCCCGGTTGGTTTTTAAGGCAAAACCAACCCGACCGTACTCCACCTGCATCCATACCTCGGGTAGAGTATGCCAAAAGATCCGTCTCACTAAGAGGAACTCAACAAAGCTGACGACACGTCAATCAGACGTCCGTAGCTCAAGATATGAGCGTTTCCGCTCCGAGGGCCCGGTTGGTTTCGTGTACGAACCAACCCGGACGAACTCAAAGTATTCCGAAACTTTGAGTGTGATATACCGAATCGACTATCTCGATCCAAGGATCGCATCGCCGCTGACGGTTCGTCAATCGGAGGTCTGTAGCTCACGTTATGGGAAAAAGACCGAAGTCGATTCGAAAATGGGGGGTCCGGGTCCGGGCCGACCCGGCCCGGCCGGTGGCGCGGTCCGGCGCGGCGGCGCGACCCGGCACGGCAGCGCGGTCCGGCGCGGCGGTGCGGCCGGTGCGCCAAACGGGTGCCACGCGCGGGGTGCAAGGCCCCCGCCCTTCCTGCTGGCAGCGCGGCTGGATGTCGCGCCGTGGATCAACGGCCCCCCTCGTGGGGGCCTGCCTTTGAGAAAAACGGGGGGCGCTGCCCCCCTTTGGTGTAACCGCGCCCCCCCATTATCGGGGGCCGGTTTTGGCCAGCCGGGGGAATTAATTCCCCCGGTTCTTCTCTCTTCCGGCCGGCCCGACCTGGCCGGCCGGTCCTTCCTCAACGGGACCGGCAAGGCCAGTCCCCTTTCTGGCTTCCGACACCGGCGGCCTGGCTAGCCGCCGGTCTTCTCGTTCCGCCGCGGCCCGGAACCGGCCAAGGCCTTCGTCATCCGGCGCGGTGCGACGGCACCGCGCCCCTCTACCGCGGCCCCGCTCCAGCCTCGGCGCCTTTGGTTTCCTTCGACGTGGCGTGATGACGTCGCGTTCATGATAATCCTTCCACGGCACGGCGCGACGGCGCCACACAATATTTTCTGTGTGATTCCCGCGTGGTGCGACGGCACCACGCCATCTCGTTCATCCATAAGAAAATAATAATATTCAAGAACAACGGAAGGGGGATTCGTCCGTGTTTGTGTGGTCCGGCCCCCTGTCGTTAGATGATAACACATAAACATTTATCCTCAAGTTTGTCATGCTAGAACCAAGAACGAGAGTAAATAAATAATCAACAACAAACCCCTACCTTAGTTTCAAGAACGATGATCGTCAAGGACCCGCGGAAGATGAGCGTCGCGGTGGTCGGCGTCACAGAAGAAGGACGTCGATGTCGTGAAGCGAGGATTCGAAGTTCTTTGACAACGATTTCGTCGTGGGAAATCGTCGCGGAAGAGATGACGCGGAAGAAGACGTCATTGCTGTCGCGGGTATGTCGTCACGGAAGACGGTTCCCGAGAACGTGGAGTTCTTCGTTGATGCTCGATGGTTCTTTGCGTTCTTCGTCAAAGTTTGAAGAAGAAGAAGAAGAAGTAGGATCCAAATTCTCTCAAGATTGTCTAGAGAATTCTAACCCAAATAAAATAAGCTAAGGTCTTATTTTATTTACTCAACCAAACCATTTTGAAATTCAAAGGTTTGAAATTAAACAACTCCACCCATTTAATATCCCAACTTGTCAAGTTAATTAAAGAGGGGTTATTGGGAGTTTTAAAAGAGAAGATGAAGAGTTATGCTTCGTGTGGGACCCACCACACTTAATCCTCCCAAGGGAGGTTAAGTGGATGTGGGTCCCACCTCTAACTCCCTTTGGGAGAAGTTAACCAACAAGTTAAAATAAAAATTTTTATTCCACAATTTTTATTTAACTTATTCTAAACTCCCACAAACTAACTCTCAACCCACAATAAACGCAACCTCGGAAAAGGTCTCCTTAAGCGAATATCGGCGCTGCGAGTTCATCGGTGCCCTCAGAATTTGATTCCGGGCACCGGTTCAAAAGTTAGAAATTCCCGCTCGTTCGTTCACTGAACATACTCGAGCCAAACTTCAGAAGTTGATTCCGGGCACTCCGGGCCTCGGAATCAGGTGCCGTCAGAAACTGCGTTCTTGTAAAATTCCAAATAAAATTAAGAAGAAATTTCCATCGAATTTTACGGGTCTTTACATTACTCCCACCTCAGGGATTTACGTCCCCGTAAAGATACATCAAAAACTAGGGAAACAAATGAGGGTACTGAGCACGCATCTGAGCCTCCCGCTCCCAAGTGCTCTCCTAGAGATTCTCGTGCTTCCATCTGATGCACACTAGAGGTATCGATCGTCCACGTAGGACCCACTCCTGTCGATCCTCGATCTCCACCAGGACCTCCGTAAAAGTCGCCCCATCGTCAACGTCAAGCTCCCCATGGTCAATGATGTGCGTCGGGTTGTGCACGTATCTCCTCAGCTGAGATACGTGGAAGACGTCGTGCACCCGGTGCAACTGAGGTGGTAGAGCCAGGCGATAATCCACCTCGCCAATCCTGCTGAGGACCTGTAAGGGTCCGATGAAGCGCGAAGATAACTTGCCGCCTCGACCAAATCTCTGAATACCACGTCGAGGTGAGACCCGCAAGAAGACGTGGTCGCCATCCTCGAACTCTAGTGGCCTCCGCCTCCTGTCAGCGTATGACTTATGCCGGCTCTGAGCTGTCCTCATCTACTCTTGAATGACCTGGACCTTCTCTGTCGTGGCCTGGACCATCTCTGGTCCCACAAGTGCTGACTCCCCAGGGTCTGTCCAGCACAAAGGAGATCTACAAGGTCGGCCGTACAACGCCTCGTACGGTGCCATCCCGATGGTGGAGTGATAGCTGTTGTTGTACGCAAACTCCACCAAGGGTAGGTGGTCCTCCCAGTTGTGACCAAAGTCGAGGACACATGCGCGGAGCATGTCCTCGAGAGTCTGAATGGTCCTCTCCATCTGACCATCCGTCTGAGGGTGAAAGGCAGTGCTTAAACGTAGATGCGTTCAGAACACCTCCTGCAACCCCTTCCAAAGCCGGGAAGTAAAGCGAGCATCTCGATCGGAGATGATAGATGATGGCACACCATGGAGCCGCAGAATCTCCTGAACGTAGAGACGTCCCAAGCTCTCCACTGAGCCCTGCTCTCTGATGGGTAAGAAGTGAGCCGACTTGGTGAGTCGGTCGACAATCACCCAGATGGAGTCATGACCTTTGGAAGTGCGTGGAAGTTCAGTCACGAAGTCCATAGATATCCTGTCCCACTTCCACTCCGGGACCTCCAAGGACTGTACCAAGCCTGCTGGTACCTGATGCTCTGCCTTCACCTGCTGGCAGGTGAGGCATCGAGAAACGAACTCTGCTACAGCCTTCTTCATGCCCGGCCACCAGTGATGTCGTCTCAGATCCTGGTACATCTTCGCCACTCCAGGATGTACCGCCAAAGGAGAAGTGTGAAACTCTCTCAGCACATCCTCTCGCAAAGCGACTGGTACCATGGTACGTCCTCTGAAAAGGATGTCGTGCTCTGCTCCAAGGTAGAAACTATGACAACCCTGCTTTTTATTACAACTTAAACATGCTTTATTACATAAAACTTCACTTGATACAACAAAGAAGATCGAGAGGTTTATTGTCTTTGTGGCTTAGGATCATTACATAACAACTTTAAATTTTAAATACAACATCCTTATTGAAAAATTCCTTTACATGACCACTACATTCCTTCGTACTTAGCATTGCATGGGATAACCTGAGGACATGCATAAGAAAAGGGTGAGCTATAAAGCCCAGTAAGGGAGTACATAATGAATAACATGAGGAGTACAATACATGTTAGGAAATAGGAATATCAATAGAGCATAAGAGAGACATGAACATAAAGGCATGATAAAGCATGATAATCATAACATGGAAATGTGGAAACAACACTTAACATTGAATTAGCATGAGCCAAGGCTCATTGCACATGGAGCATGAGTAAACCCTCATTGCACTTGAAGCACGAGTAAACCCTCGTTGCACTTGAATTAGCATGAGTAAAAACTCATTGCACATGACGTATCATGATACTATACTTTACCCAATGCATTGGAGCGCTATAAAGGGCACACCCTTCTTAAACATTTCATTTCATGCATAAGTGTGCCACATGGATCATAAAACATGGATTCATAAAACATAATCATTTCTTCCACGATAAAGGAAAGTGGAATTCATACATGAAACATTATAATCAATATGTAAATGTGCATAAAGGTGAATACCCTTGATGGATAAATGGGCATGGTATTCACTACACAAAGACATTGGCTTAGAAAATCGGTGCGATTTCGGCAGCATAACGGCGTGACATAAGAATTCATAAAAAAGGTTGATGAGAGAGAAAGGGGTTCCTCATCATATTTACATGTAATGGACAGTAAGGAGATCATATATATACATGTCCCAACAATAGAAATGGAATTTATATTCATGATACAAAAGTATTGCTTGAATGTAAAAGAAGAGAGAGAAGTTCCTTTCGGAATTTCGGCATAGTAACGGGTGTACATGGGAGGCATTTAATGAGAGAGAAAGGGTTCTCCCATCATTCAAACAATAAGAGGGCAGTATGGGGGAGGTGCGAAACCATACCCCAACATTCATAATTGAAACAAAAAGGGAAATACAACTTAAAGAAAATTGACAAAAAAAATGAGAAAGGAAGAAAACCCCTTACTTGGAAGTGTGCTTCCAAAGGATAGAGAGAGGCTTGTGAGAGACTTCTTGGGAGCTTGGGGCACCTTGAGAGGATTCTAGAGAGAGTAGGGCAGAGTTTGGAAGAACTTCAAGGGCTTTGAGTGAGGAGGAAGTGGGAGCTTGGGTGGGTTTATATAGGAAAGGTGAGAGGATTCTTTATTATTTAGGTTTGGGACCCCTTATATTAAAATAATCCAAACCACAAACCATCCCATGGTATTTGCCCATGGTTTCTGGAAAAGGAAAGAGGAAAACAATATTTTACAAGGCCATGGTCCGAACTTATTAAAAAATTAGGGTTGCTTTTGTGGAGGTGAGTCACACTCCCATGGAAATTAATTTAAAAAGGCAAAGTGTTGAATAAGTCTTGAGGGCTCCATTAATGCTTTGAAAAGTGAGTCAAACAAACCCAAAACCTCATTATTTTAATTATAAAACACATATTGGCCGAACATAAGGATTATGGTATTTTATTACATCACCATTGGGTCATTATGATGTCATAAAACACATTATATATTTAAATGGTATTTAATTTTTACCCAAAAATTTGACTGTCTCAGAAAATTATGAAAAATTCACCGTTGGATAATTTCGACGTCCTGATTCCAAAAATAATATTTATTTTATCTAAATAATTTTCTAAATATGTGAATTTTTAAAATAAAAACCGACATTTATAAAAATTTCACGGGTTTTGACAGAAACGGCTTTCAAACCTTAATAAAAATTTTAATTGCATTCATAAAATTATAAGATCATTTATATTTAATAAAAATTAATTTAATATTAATAATAATATTTTATTAAAATATTATTTAATTCAAAAATCCTTTAATTTAATAAAATATAATTCTTAATTAAATAATAACTAAAAACACCGTCTGTACTTTAAAAACTAATTACAATATATCAAAAATGACTAGAAATTATATTCATTATTATATACAAAGATAATGTACATGAACATGGTGCTACTTATTTGTTACATAACCCCTTAAAATAGCTGCATAAGACCTAAGGGTAAGGTGTGCGATGGTGACAGACTCTTGGGGTTGCTCGGATAATATCGCTCGAGTGGTAATCTCTATCAACTTCCATTTTTCCCGTAGACGATCACGTTCGAGCTTGACTTGATGAAGCTCAGCTTGGGCTTGGTCAAGGGAAAAGCCCAAAGACGCCACCTCTTTTCCGAGCTCCGACAAATGGGCTTCGTAAGGGGCAATTCTTCTGGATGAGGCCATCGCTTCCTTTGTCTGAGTAGAAAATTGGTTCGTTAAAGCCTTATATTTAAACTACCCAGATGATCACTGTTCAACGACTATAAAAGTAACGGTCACAAATCTTAACATAAAACTAAGAAAGTTGACATCTTATAAAAACATTTTTTTTATAAAGAAACATTTAACTGGATCAAGAGGGATTTTCCATTAATGAAACTTTGGGTCGTTACAACATTCCCCCCCTTAAGAAATTTCGCCCTCGAAATTTTCCTTTTCCCACACTAAAACAAATGTGGGTAACTTAGCTTCATCATATCCTCCGACTCCCAAGTTGCTTCTTCAAACATGTGGTTTCTCCACAACACCTTGACGAGGGGCATTGTCTTATTTCGTAGAACTTTTTCTCTACGATCCAAGATCTTCACTGGTTGCTCCTCATAAGAAAGATCGTCTTCTAATTGTACCACCTCAGAAGAGAGTACATGTGAAGGGTCTGGTATGTACTTCCTTAAGAGGGATACATGGAAGACATCATGCACCTTGGCCATAGTAGGTGGAAGTGCTAGTCGATAGGCCACAGCCCCAACACGATCAAGAATCTCGAATGGGCCTATGTACCTTGGACTTAACTTACCTTTCTTTCCAAACCCCATGACCTTCTTCCACGGAGATATGCGTAAAAACACCATGTCTCCAACTTTAAACTCAAGGTATCGTCGACGATTATCTGCATAACTCTTCTGTCGACTTTGGGCTGCCTTGATATGCTGTTGAATGGTTTTCACCTTCTCCACCATTTCTTAGACCATTTCTGGTCCAAGCAGCTTACGTTCACCGACCTCATCCCAACATGCCGGTGTTCTACACCTTTTCCCATACAGGGCTTCATATGGTGCCATTTGGATGCTCGAGTGGAAACTATTATTATAAGAGAAATCAACTAGAGGAAGATGTTGATCCCATCCTCCTTTAAAGTCCATTGAGCACGCTCTCAACATATCCTCAAGTGTTTGGATAGTCCGCTCGGATTGACCATCAGTTTGAGGATGATAGGCCGTACTGAAGTTCAGTTCAGTATTCAGAGCATGTTGAAGACTCTTCCAAAACTTAGAGGTAAATCTTGGATCTCGGTCAGACACAATAGATAGTGGTACTCCATGCAACCGTACCACTTCCCTGATATATATCTGTGCCAGTTGATCCAAAGAGACATCCTCTCGAATTGCAATGAAGTGTGCAGTCTTTGTAAGACGATCCACAATAACCCAGATTGCATTGTTGCTTTTGGATGTCCTTGGAAGTCCAGTGACGAAGTCCATGGTGATGTTCTCCCATTTCCATTCTGGTATGGGCAATGGTTGCATCATCCCCTTAGACTTCTGCCTCTCTTCCTTCACTTGCTGACAAACCAGGCACTTTGATGTATATTCGGAGATCTCCTTCTTCATATTATCGCACCAAAATTTTTCTTGGAGATCTCGATACATCTTTGTGCTCCCTGGGTGAATAGAGAAATTTGAACTATGTGCATCATCCAAAAGTTCCTTCTTCAGCTCCGAACTTGATGGGACACATAGTCTTTTACCAAACCGCACAATTCCTTCTTCATTAACATTAAACTCTGAGGATTTTCCCTTTTTGATAGCTTCCACTTTTTCTTGGATTCTCGCATCATCCTTTTGAGCATCCTTTAACCTTTCCAAAAGAGATGGTTGAGCAATCATTTGTGAAAGTATTGATGATGTTCCCTTCTTTATGATTCCCACTTACATCTTCATCAAGTCTAAGAAGATTGGATCCTTCTCAATTCTCATCATTGATAGAATTGCTCGATCCTTTCTACTTAGGGCATCTGCCACCTTGTTCGCCTTCCCAGGGTGGTAATGTATTGAACAGTCATAATCCTTGATGAGCTCTATCCATCTTCTCTGGTGCATATTAAGCTCTTTCTGTGTGAATATATATTTAAGACTTTTGTGGTCAGTATATATCTCACATTTCTCTCCATAGAGATAATGCCACCAGATTTTCAAGGCAAAGATCACCGCCGCCAACTCCAGATCATGCGTTGTATAGTTTCGCTCATGGATTTTCAACTGCCTTGAGGCATAAGATATCACTTTATCATTTTGCATCATCACACATCCTAATCCCTTCTTCGAAACATCACTGAATACCACAAAAATCTCCCCACTTGTGGGTAAAGTGAGCACAGGTGCAGTGATAAGCCTCCTTTTCAACTCCTTGAAGCTTTCTTCGAATTCATCACTCCAATAAAACTTTACTCCCTTTCGAGTTAGCTTGGTAAGA
Source organism: Viscum album (assembly GCA_963277665.1). Classification (NCBI taxonomy): domain Eukaryota; kingdom Viridiplantae; phylum Streptophyta; class Magnoliopsida; order Santalales; family Viscaceae; genus Viscum; species Viscum album. The sequence goes on from OY728125.1 coordinate 362,612,104, forward strand.
GGGTTGGACAATCGTGATAAGTTTCTCACAAATCGTCGATAATATCCAGCTAACCCCAAGAAGCTACGGATATCAGTTACCGATGTTGGCCTCGACCATCCCTCAATTGCATCTGTTTTGGAGGGGTCCACAGATATCTCATTGCTTGTGATGATATGGCCCAAGAATGAGACCTCCTTCAACCAGAACTCACACTTTCTGTACATGGCATAGAGCTTCTCCTTGCACAAAGTCTCCAGTACAGTTCTTAAATTCTCCTCATGGTCCTCCTTGGTTTTGGAGTATATTAGAATATCATCTATAAAGACTACCACAAATTTATCTAGGTAATCTCTAAAGACTCTATTCATCAAGTCCATGAATATTTCTGGAGCATTGGTGAGTCCAAAATGCATTACTATGAATTCATAGTGCCCGTACCTTGTACGAAAAGCAGTCTTGGGGATATCTTCCTTCTTCACCCTTACTTGATAATATCCCGACCGCAAGTCGACCTTGGAGAAGTATTGTGCTCCACAAAGCTGATCAAACAAGTCATCGATTCTTGGGAGAGGATACTTGTTCTTTATCGTGATTTTGTTAAGTTCACGATAATCGATGCAAAGCCGCATTGACCCATCCTTCTTCTTGATGAAGAGGACTGGTGCACCCCATGGTGATGCAATTGGGCGTATAAACCCTTTATCCAGATTCTCCTGTAGTTGTTTCTTCAGTTCTTCAAGCTCAACCACATCCATTCTATATAGAGTCTTGGATATTGGTAGCGCCCCAGGTATAAGTTCAATTGAGAACTCAACATCTCTTCTTGGAGGAAGACCAGGAAGTTCCTCGGGAAATACTTCAGCGAATTCCCTCACAATAGGCATTTCTTCAAGGGTGGTTTCTTCCTTGGACTCAATCATCTGAGCCAGATATGCGTGCTCATAAGGCAGTAATATCCATGCTTGAGATGATGGAGCTAAAGGAGATTCATCTTCCTCCTGACACTTGTAATGAATCGGGGGTCGATTCTCCATATGGAGTGTGATTTCCCTCTCCCGAAAATTTATGTTGGCTCTATATGAGGAAATCCAATACATGCCAAGAATTGCATCAAATTCTACCAAAAGGAGTATGACGAGGTTCGCTGGGAAATTCAATCCACATATTATAACAGGGGAGGACTTATACTCATGGGATGCAATGATTGCCCCATTTGCCGTACTCACCGACATCTTTACTTCCTGGATTTGTGGTGGTGCAGGGATTGTTCTACTAAACTTTTGAGATATAAAGGAATGCGTAGAACCTGAATCAAAAAGTACGTTCGCTATTCTTGAATGAATAACTAGCGTACCTGTCACCACTTCATTGTCGGGGTTCACTTCGGCAGAAGTGATGGCAAAAGCTCTTCCTTGCTGTCTTGGAGGTTGTTGATTGCCTCCGATAACCCTTGGATTAGGGCATTGATTCGCAAAATGACCCGGTTATTTGCATTTGAAGCATTGAACAACGCGTTGAGGTTCGAACGGAGCGTTCCTCCCCTCCGTCGCAGCCGCGGGTCCTTCTTGCTGACAGTTAACAGCTAGGTGCCCTTCTCTTCCACACTTAAAGCATTTTCTTGTCCCCCTAAGGCAATTTCCAGGGTGCTTTTTTCCACACTTTTGGCAAGTGGGGTGCTGGAATTTCTTAGCGCCATTGGATTTATCCATCGGACCACCAGCATTGAAGTCCACCTTCCGCTTCTTGTCCCCATGATACTCCTGTGATTCTCCGATCTCCATTTCAACCTTGAGGGAACATCGGACAATTTCCTCATAGCTGTCGAAGTCACGGATCGCTAATGATTTCCGCAAGCTAGGCTTCAGCCCACCAAAGAAGCGGTCAACCTTGCATTCGGGGGTAACGACAAAGCCGGAAGCGTATCGTGCAAGCCTTGTGAAGTTTTCCTCATATGCTCTCACAGATTCCTCATCTTTCTGTTTGATGGAAAGGAAGTCCCTTTCCATCTTAATACGGAGGGTGCGTGGAAAATATTTATCGAAAAACATCTTCCGGAATACCTTCCATTCCAAAGCCTCGATCTCCTCCTCAGGCTTCGTATTTTTGATCAACGTCCACCATTGATCAGCTTCACTCTCCATACGATAAGCCGCCAGGAGAACCTTCTCTTTTTCAGAGCATTGGAGGATGGAAATATCTTTTCAATGGAGTTGATCCATTGTTCAGCAATCGTGGGATCGGATGATCTACTAAAAGTAGGAGGCCTTTGTCTCATGAAGCTTTCAATAGAGACTTGTTCTTTCTTAGGGGGGGTTGAACGTTCCTCTTGACCAGTGTTTCTATTCAAAACTTGAGTTAGCTGAGAGAGAAGCGTGACAAAGTTCGCGATTCCCGCTCCCATTGGATTGGGCATCTCATAAGTACAATCATCACACTGATCTTCACAACGGTTGTTAGCCCGAGTTCTCCTATTACCGGCCATTGGATGGAATAAAAGGAAAGTTAGGGGTAACACATAAAGGGTAATCCAAAGACAAATGTTGATGACTTATAAATAAACTTTAATCTCTTTAACTCATGAGTCTATAGGATTCAATCCAGGCTTTTCATGATCTTCGTTCTAACATATATTCTTAGGGGCATTTTTCCCTTAATAAGGGTTCATACTAAGATTGTGAATTTACCAAAACATATCCCCCAAGAGTGTCGTAACCAAGAGTGCAGCAAGGCCCGTTGTCGTGCACCAGTTCCCGTTCGAGTCTAGCTCAAAGCGGTGTTTTCGGGTTTTACCCCTAGGATACATCTGTGCCAGAGCCGCCTCTACCTGCTCGTATCTAGACAGGGATGTATTTGTTTGATAAAACACTTACTTAGTATTTACCAAAACTTAGGGATGTTTTTATTATGCTTAGTCTTGTATCTAAGGCTTTACTAGGGTTTCCTAATCCCAAAAATAACTAAACCTATCCTCTGATACCAACTATGACAACCCTGCTTTTTATTACAACTTAAACATGCTTTATTACATAAAACTTCACTTGATACAACAAAGAAGATCGAGAGGTTTAGTGTCTTTGGGGCTTAGGATAATTACATAAAAACTTTAAACTTGAAATGCAACATCCTTATTGAAATCTTCCTTTACATGACCACTACATTCCTTCGTACTTAGCATTGCATGTGATAACCTGAGGACATGCCTAAGAAAAGGGTGAGCTATAAAGCCCAGTAAGGGAGTACATAATGAATAACATGAGGAGTACAATACATGTTAGGAAATAGGCATATAAATAGAGCATAAGAGAGACATGAACATAAAGGCATGATAAAGCATGATAATCATAACATGGAAATGTGGCAACAACACTTAACATTGAATTAGCATGAGCCAAGGCTCATTGCACATGGAGCATGAGTAAACCCTCATTGCAATTGAAGCACGAGTAAACCCTCTTTGCACTTGAATTAGCATGAGTAAACACTCATTGCACATGACGTATCATGATACTATACTTTACCCAATGCATTGGAGCGCTATAAAGGGTGCACCCTTCTTAAACATTTCATTTCATGAATAAGTGTGCCACATGGATCATAAAACATGGATTCATAAAACATAATCAATTCTTCCACGATAAAGGAAAGTGGAATTCATACATGAAACATTATAATCAATATGTAAATGTGCATAAAGGTGAATACCCTTGATGGAGAAATGGGCATGGTATTCACTACACAAAGACATTGGCTTAGAAAATCGGTGCGATTTCGGCAGCGTAACGGCGTGACATAAGAATTCATAAAAAAGGTTGATGAGAGAGAAAGGGGTCCCTCATCATATTTACATGTAATGGATAGTAAGGAGATCATATATATACATGTACCAACAATAAAAAAGGAATTTAGATTCATGATACAAAAGTATTGCTTGAATGTAAAAGAAGAGAGAGAAGTTCCTTTCGGAATTTCGGCATAGTAACGGGTGTACATGGGAGGCATTTAATGAGAGAGAAAGGGTTCTCCCATCATTCAAACAATAAGAGGGAAGTATGGGGGAGGTGCGAAACCATACCCCAACATTCATAATTGAAACAAAAAGGGAAATACAACTTAAAGAAAATTGACAAAAAAATGAGAAAGGAAGAAAACCCCTTACTTGGAAGTGTGCTTCCAAAGGCTAGAGAGAGGCTTGTGAGAGGCTTCTTGGGAGCTTGAGGCACCTTGAGAGGATTCTAGAGAGAGTAGGGAAGAGGTTGGACGAACTTCAAGGGCTTTGAGTGAGGAGGAAGTGGGAGCTTGGGTGGGTTTATATAGGAAAGGTGAGAGGATTCTTTATTATTTAGGTTTGGGACCCCTTATATTAAAATAATCCAAACCACAAACCATCCCATGGTATTTGCCCATGGTTTCTGGAGAAGGAAAGAGGAAAACAATATTTTACAAGGCCAAGGTTTGAACTTATTAAAAAATTAGGGTTGCTTATGTGGAGGTGAGTCACACTCCCATGGAAATTAATTTACAAAGGCAAAGTGTTGAATAAGTCTTGAGGGCTCCATTAATGCTTTGAAAAGTGAGTCAAACAAACCCAAAACCTCATTATTTTAATGATAAAACACATATTGGCCGAACATAAGGATTAAGGTATTTTATTACATCACCATTGGGTCATTATGATGTCATAAAACACATTATATATTTAAATGGTATTTAATTTTTACCCAAAAATTTGACTGTCTCAGAAAATTATGAAAAATTCACCGTTGGATAATTTTGACATCCTGATTCCAAAAATAATATTTATTTTATCTCAATAATTTTCTAAATATGTGAATTTTTAAAATAAAAACCGACATTTATAAAAATTTCACGGGTTTTGACAGAAATGGCTTTCAAACCTTAATAAAAATTTTAATTGCATTCATAAAATTATAAGATCATTTATATTTAATAAAAATTAATTTAATATTAATAATAATATTTTATTAAAATATTATTTAATTCAAAAATCCTTTAATTTAATAAAATATAATTCTTAATTAAATAATAACTAAAAACACCGTCTGTACTTTAAAAACTAATTACAATATATCAAAAATGACTAGAAATTATATTCATTATTATATACAAAGATAATGTACATGAACATGGTGCTACGTATTTGTTACATAACCCCTTAAAATAGCCGCATAAGACCTAAGGGTAAGGTGTGCGATGGTGACAGACTCTTGGGGTTGCTCGGATAACATCGCTCGAGTGGTAATCTCTATCAACTTCCATTTTTCCCGTAGACAATCACGTTCGAGCTTGACTTGATGAAGCTCAGCTTGGGCTTGGTCAAGGGAAAAGCCCAAAGACGCCACCTCTTTTCCGAGCTCCGACAAATGGGCTTCGTAAGGGGCAATTCTACTGGATGAGGCCATCGCTTCCTTTGTCTGAGTAGAAAATTGGTTCGTTAAAGCCTTATATTTAAACTACCCAGATGATCACTGTTCAACGGCTATAAAAGTAACGGTCACAAATCTTAACATAAAAATAAGGAAGTTGACATCTTATAAAAACATTTTTTTTATAAAGAAACATTTAACTGGATCAAGAGGGATTTTCCATTAATGAAACTTTGGGTCGTTACAGAAACCATCAGGTTCCTGTCCCAAGGATATATGTGCACGCCGTGTCTCACAGTTAGCGTCCTCACACTGTGCCTCTCTGACCCGCTGCAGTACTGGAGGGGTGACTTTGAGAGACTGAAGGAAGGCTGCTCCATATCTATCCACGAAGGATATCTACAAAGAGGCTATCTTCTCCGTCGCCTCCTCGAGTAGCTGAATGCCCGTCCTCCTACTGAGGGCATCGGCTACCATGTTCCCCTTCCCAGGAGTATAGACTATCTCAAAGTCATAGTCCTGGAGGGACTCGAGCCATCGCCGCTGTCTCAGGTTCAAGTCCTTCTGCGAGAAGATATACCTGAGACTCTAATGATTATAAAAGACTGTAAAGCGCTCGCCCATCAGGTAGTGTCACCATGTCTTCAGAGCGAAGACCACTGCTACTAACTCCAAGTCATGGGTTGCATAGTTCTGCTCATGCGGCCTCATCTGACGTGATCCATAGGCGATCACTGCCCGCTTCTGCATCAGAACACATCCGAGTTCGGTCCCTGATTCATCATAGTAGACTACGTACCCTACTCCCTCCTCAGGCAACCTCAAGATAGGTGCACTGGTCAATCTCTGTCTCAGTTCCTGGAAGCTCTGCTGACATCTGTCTGACCACACGAAGGGTTTCACCTTCTTCTTCAAAGCTGTGAGTGGTGCCACAACTCTAGAGAAGTCTGGAACGAATCTCCAATAGTATCCAGCTAGTCCCAAGAAACTCCAAACCTCAGTCACACTTCTGGGTGGCTCCCATGCTAACACAGCCTCGATCTTCGCAGGATCCACTGCAACTCCCGCCTCATAGACGACTTGTCCCAAGAAGTGGACCTCACGTATCCAGAACTGGCACTTCGAGAGATTACCATAAAGCTGGTTCTCTCGGAGTGTGTCTAGTACAACTCGCAAGTGATAGGCGTGCTCCTCCTTTGTCGTAGAGTAAATCAGAATGTCGTCAATGAAGACCACGACAAACCGATCAAGGTATGGATGAAAGATACTGTTCATGAGGGCCATGAACACTGTTGGAGCATTGGTTACGCCGAAAGGCATATCCAAGAACACATAGTGGCCATACTGACATCTGAAGGCCGTCTTCTGTACGTCCTCGTCTCTGACTCTGAGCTGATGATAGCCTGACCTGAGGTCTATCTTTGAGAACCACCGTGCTCCCTTGATCTGATCGAAGAGGTCATCAATCCTCGGTAGCGGATACTTGTTCCTCACTGTCACCTGGTTCAGGCGAAGATAGTCTACACGAAGTCGCAAGGTCCCGTCCGACTTCTTGGCGAACAATATCGGGGAAGCCCAGGGTGAAACACTGGGTCGGATGAACCCCTTTCCCTGCAAGTCCTCTAACTGTACCCGTAGCTCTCGAAGCTTAGCGGGGGCCATCCGATATGCTGGAGTGGATATCGGGGTTGTCCTGGGGTACAGGTCAATATAAAAGTCTACCTCTCTGTGAGGAGGTAGCCCTGGAACGTTGTCGGGAAAAACATCCGCAAACTGATCCACCACTACAGGAAAACCAGGACTCTGCACGTAAACTGCTCCAAGGATGAGGCTAGCCAACTGATGAGTGATGGGCTGTCCTCTCCTCCGCGGAAGTCTATCCTGTGCTACAAAGGCTCCCTTCTCTCCGGTGAAGGTGAACCTGCTCCCGTCGGTGCGTACACATCGCACCTTGCGCCTAAAACAGTGAATCTGTGCATGGACCGTAGATATCCAATCCATGCCCAAGATGACGTTGTAAGGCCTCGACGCTGCTACAAGAAGATCCCAGCCGAAGCTCTCGCCTCCTAGAGTAAGCTCACACTTCCGGCACCAGTGCGTAATTGTCGAGTCTGCTCCCGTAGGAGTCTCTAGCCGTAAGGATCGTGCCAACGACTCTGTCGGAATCTCCGAGCTCTGAACAAGGGCAGCGGCTATGAAAGAGTGACTCGCTCTTGTGTCTATAAGTACTAAAGTAAGGGTGGAATACACACAGATAGTACCTCGAATCATCTCGGGTGCGACGTGGTCGTAGGCCTCTGCTTCCTGGAGCTGTGCCTGTCTCTGCCCGCCAGCTCCCTGTGGTCGGGGTGGACCTCCTAGTGGTGGTGGTGGCAGAGCCTCAAAGCGTCTCCCACCACCTGTTGCTCGTCCAACTCCTCTGCCTCGTCCGCCTCCTCCCTGCGGACCGCTATGGTCGACCCTCTGCCTCTGCCTCGGTGGTCACTCAACCATCTGTTGCTCCTCGGCACGGCGGGTCGGGCAGTCACGAGCCATGTGGCCCTGCCCGCCGCACGAGTAGCACTGTCTGCCTCTCGAAAGACTGGCTCCACGTTGTGTTCCCCGCACTGCTGAGCCAGTGTCCTGAGGTCGTCTGCCTGAAGTTCTGGTCTTCTTGGACCCCTGAGTCATCGGTCGACTGCCTGCTGCAGATGACTCTGCCACGTGCCGCCCTACGGTGGGTCTCGGCGCTGGTGTAGACTCAGCAAGGAAGATCTCGATCAAAAGGGCCTGCTCCAGTACTGCTGTCTGAGTCGGTATGCTGAGGGAGACCAGCGATGCCCTGATCTCGTGTCTCAAACCCTGCTCGAAAGTCCGGGCCCGGAAGAATGGGTCCCGTACCATGTTGGTCGAGTAGCGCGAGAGATCAGTAAATCTCGCCGAGTACTGAGCGACCGTCATGCTTCCCTGCCACAGCTGAAGAAGCTCCTGGATGCGCACCGAATGAAGGGTGGCTGGGACGAACTTCGAGCAGAAGAGGCTCTCAAAGTCCGTCGAAAGTAGAGATGCCTCATCGTGAACCTGGAGCATCAATCTCCACCATCGTCCCGCTACTGCGTGTAGTAGGCTCGCAGCGAGGATCACCATGAGGTCTGCAGGTGTCCTCACTAGCCTAAAAACTCGTACCACTGCCTCCAGCCAGTCCTCTACTGCCTGGGGGTCTGTCTCCCCATGGAACCTAGGCGGTCACTGGTGCTGGAAATCATGCAGAGCTCCAAGGCGACGTGCATCATCAGCGGCTGGTGCTGGAAGCATCGGTGGCTCGACGGGTAGAGCTACCACCGGTGCCACTGCTGACAAAGGGCCCTGCACCGAGGCCTCGTCGCTCGGTGGGTTGTCGTCACGCTCGACTCTCGGAACCCTAGCTGGCTGCCGCCGTGGGGCCATCCTAAAAAGGAAACAGGTGTGCCACGGTCAGAACAGTATACCTGGTGAGCTGATATAAAGTAATCACAAAGAAAACTTTGAAACACACAAGCAATCAATGTTTTCGTGCATTAAGTCGGAAATCAGTAGTCAGGGTCCTGGTGTACGGATATGTCGGCCGCCGCACCAACCCTGGACTCCCTGGACTGATAACCACCCTCAATACGCTAAACATTATTGCTTCACATAGAAAAGATCAGAGCTCGCGATAGAACCGAACTCCTCTGATACCAATTTGTCACGACCCGTCCTCGGGGCCCGTGCCGTGACTACCCCAAGCCCACCTTCCATAGGCCAGGGGCTGGCGACTAGCACCAAGGCGTAAATCCCAGTAAAAAGGGAAGGAATTGCCTTTGTAAAGTAAACAAGCACCACAGAGTATGCAAGCAGAAAAGTAAACACTAGGTATGAACAGAGTACAACTGAAAGTGCGGAAAAGTAAATGGGCCAGTATACAAACCCAAACTGAAAGTAAAGTACAACTCGAAAGGGAAAACAGGAACTGTAAAGTAAAAGCCGCTACACCGAGCCATCCACTGGAGATCCCACCTGAAGGGTGGGTACAGATAGCTCCACTGCTCCTCGGGTCCCGCCGTCCACTCCGGGCACGTCCCGCCCAGTGGTCCACCTCCAGGTACCATTCTGCTCTGCAAGCCTCAGCCACGATCAACGCTATCCGTCGTCTGCAACCAACACAACGTAGTGCGGGAATAGCCCGTGCAGGGGTGAGTATAAGCTACTCAATAGGGACCCCGAGACCCCTGAAGGTCTCCCAAAATCCACAAAGGATAAACCACAAAGGATAGATACAAACATGAAGTAACAACCGACACTGCTTAGGTGTATGCCCATACATATACCTAAGTCATCAATTCCAAAACGCTCCAACCTCTGATCCCAAGTACAACTCAGTCCACATAGGAAAGTAAACATATTACACACAGGAAAGCAAAATGAAATCCACACAGGATAGCACAACTCAATCCACACAGGAAAGCAACAGGATTTAGCTCACACAGGTATACTTCTTCGAAAGACGATAAAGATGATCTCTGATCCATCTAAGTCGTCGGACCCACAAAGGATCGATAGGTAACTAACCCCCGCAAAGACGCACACAGGATCGAGCCCACACAGGACCTGTGGGCGCTGGTTCACACAGGACCGCTGAGCGCAAAGACCCACACAAGATCGGACCCACACAGGATCGGGCCCACACAGGAACTGTAGCACTGATCCACGTAGGATCGCTAAGAGCTGTAGTCGTCGTCGAATCCACCAAGGATCTCTGTACTGTCGTCGTCGCAGTCAGAGTAGTAGTAGCAGTAGCAGTCACAGTCGCAGCCAGTACTAGGGTTCCCGCACACAACCAAATCGTTCGGGAGGGTCCGCTCCACGAGCCGAGAGGCTGACACATCAACTATCACAAAGTCCAGAGTTGATGTATCCCAAAGTTCCGTATCTTCATCAGGAACTCAACGCAACAGACGGCGCGTCGATCGGATGCCCGGTCTGAGAGTTATTGGCCTTTTCGTCCCAGGGGCCCAGTTGGTTTTTAAGGCAAAACCAACCCGACCATACTCCACCTGCGTCCATACCTCGGGAGAATTATGCCAAAAGATCCGTCTCACTAAGAGGAACTCAACAAAGCTGACGACACGTCAATCGGACGTCCGTAGCTCAAGATATGAGCGTTTCCGCTCCGAGGGCCCGGTTGGTTTCGTGTACGAACCAACCCGGCTGAACTCAAAGTATTCCGGAACTTTGAGTGTGATATACCGAATCGACCGTCTCGATCCAAGGATCGCATTTCCGCTGATGGTTTGTCAATCGGAGGTCCGTAGCTCAAGTTATGGGCAAAAGATCGAAGTCTATTCGAAAACGGGGGGTCCGGGTCCGGGCCGACCCGGCCCGACCCCCCCCCCCCCCCCGGTCGGCCCGAACCGGGTCGACCCAACCCGGGTCCGACCCGATCCGGCGCGGCGGCGCGGCCGGTGCGCCGCTCGGGTGCCACGCGCGGGGGGCAAGGCCCCCGCCCTTCCTGCTGGCGGCGCGGCTGGATGTCGCGCCGTGGATCAACGACCCCCCTCGTGGGGGCCTGCCTTTGAGAAAAACGGGGGGCGCTGCCCCCCTTTGGTGTAACTGCGGCCCCCCCATTATGGGGGGTCGGTTTTGGCCAGCCGGGGGAATTAATTCCCCTGATTCTTCTCTCTTCTGGTCGGCCCGACCTAGCCGGCCGGTCCTTCCCCAACGGGACCGGCAAGGCCGGTCCCCTTTCCGGCTTCCGACACCGGCGGCCCGGCTAGCCGCCGGTCTTCTCGTTCCGCCGCGGCCCGGAACCGGCCGCGGCCTTCGTTGTCCGGCGCGGTGCGACGACACTGCGCCCCTCCGCCGCGGCCCCGCTCCGGCCGCGGCGCCTTTGGTTTCCTTCGACGCGGCGCGACGTTCTCGTGTTCATGATAATCTTTCCACGGCGTGGCGCGATGGCGCCACGCAATATTTGCCATGTGATTCCCGCGTGGTGCGACAACACCACGCCATCTCGTTCATCCATAAGAAAATAATAATATTCAAGAACAAAGGAAGGGGGATTCGACCGTGTTTGTGCGGTCCGGCCCCCCTCTCGTTAGACGATAACACATAAACATTTATCCTCAAGTTTGTCATGATAGAACCAAGAACGAGAGTAAATAAATAATCAACAAAAAACCCCTACCTCGGTTTCAAGAACGATGATCGTCAACGACCCGCGGAAGATGAGCGTCGCGGTGGTCGGCGTCACAGAAGAAGGACGTCGATGTCGTGAAGCGAGGATTCGAAGGTCTTTGACGACGATTTCGTCGCGGGAAATCATCACGGAAGAGATGACGCGGAAGAAGACGTCGTTGGTGTCGCGGGTATGTCATCACGAAAGACGGTTCCCGAGAACGTGGAGTTCTTCGTCGATGCTCGAAGGTTCTTCGCGTTCTTCGTCAAAGCTTGAAGAAGAAGAAGAAGTAGTAGGCTCCAAATTCTCTCAAGATTTTCTAGAGAATTCTAACCCAAATAAAATAAGCTAAGGTCTTATTTTATTTACTCAACCAAACCATTTGAAATTCAAAGGTTTGAAATTAAACAACTCCACCCATTTAATATCCCAACTTGTCAAGTTAATTAAAGAGGGGTTATTGGGAGTTTTAAAAGAGAAGATGAAGAGTTATGCTTCGTGTGGGCCCCACCACACTTAATCCTCCCAAGGGAGGTTAAGTGGATGTGGGTCCCACCTCTAACTCCCTTTGGGAGAAGTTAACCAACAAGTTAAAATAAAAATTTGTATTCCACAATTTTTATTTAACTTATTCTAAACTCCCAAAAGCTAACTCTCAACCCGCAATAAATGCAACCTCAGAAAAGGTCTCCTTAAGAGAATATCGGCGCTGCGAGTTCATCGGTGCCCTCAGAATTTGATTCCGGGCACCGGTTCAAAAGTTAGAAATTCTCTCTCGTTCGTTCACTGAACGTACCCGAGCCAAACTTTGGAAATTGATTCCGGGCACTCCGGGCCTCGGAATCAGGTGCCGTCAGAAACCGCATTCTTGTAAAATTCTAAATAAAATTAAGAAAAATTTCCCTCGAATTTTATGGGTCTTTACTTGAATTTTCAATGAGGTGTTTTCTGATTAAATAGTTATTGGATTTTATACTAAGAAATTAACTCTATAAAATTACTACACTTTAGATGAATGTATCAAGAATTTAGAATAATAATTAACCCTTCGGTGTATGAAATAGGTTTTTGAATATCCTATGATTAATGAATGAAATTTATAACCTTGGTATAATTTCATTTAATAAATAAGGAATAAATTATTGTTAAAATACTCGAGTGAAACCTCATAAATATTCTTTATAATTTTACTATTTATAAGTTCACATTTTTTATTATTATCAATATTTTATTTTTAATGAATTAAAAAATACAATTAATTGGTTCATAATGATGGGAACATGAAAATATGATATATAAGGTAATAATGTGTTTTCAAAAGTTCATTCCAAAATGATCATCCAGTCCATTTGAGAAATATATTCTTCAAATTTATTGTTTTTATATTTCATATATTTTTTAAAAATATTCAAATATTTATTATCTATTTTACATGTTCAATAATGGTTCAGATAGAAACACATATATCTCAAATGTATCTTTATATTTTATTGTGATAATATTATTTCATAATAAAATAAGATGTGTTACATTAAAATATCATACGTATCAATTATAATTTTTCCATCAAGAGAGTAGTTAAATTTGCAATTGTGATATCCTGGATACGCAGAAGAAAATGATTTTAACTCTCATTTCTCAAATATCAAATAATTTCACCAATTTAGAAATAATAATACAGATTGATATAAATTATAAAAGAATAATTATAAATAACATAGTAAATAAACAATAAAAAATTACAATAATAATTTAAAAGATAATTTTACACTAGAATTTATAGGATTTTAATTGATATAAATTTAACATATATATATATTGAAAATGATAAAAAATAAATGTAATTTTTAATATGGTATCTAACGATTTTGTTTCTATCTCCCTATTTAATCATTAAATTCGGAAAATATTACATCCCTATAAAATTATGGAACCCCGAAAATTTATTCCCCAGTTATTTTAAGAAAATATTTTCAGGAGTTTAAATAATTATACTTTTTTTACCAGGAAATATAAGTCATCCCTGTAATAGTCACTGGAGAATTCATCAAGTTTCAAAAATAAACATAAAAAGTAGTTTCTTTAGCTCATGTTATCAATTAATAGATTTATGTTAGTCATATAATAGTACATATGGAATAAATTCAATGAAACCTTCTAAAATGATATTAAGAATCATTTTTTTTATACTGTGGTTCAATCAATTTTATAAATGTAACATTGATATAAATTTAAATAATTTTCCATAGTTGATTCATTAAAATCTTTTTGAGTCAACCCAAGTATTCCTGAAACTTGTTTTGAGTTTTTAATGGATTTAGGAATACATTTATGATCTTTTATTATATTTTAGTTTTCTTTACGATATAAAAATATTATTTTATTTATATTTATTTCCAATTCATTAAATCCATAACCATTGAAAATATTCACTGGTTTTTATCAGTTTTATGATTTATTATGATGTCACCTTTGGTGATATATGTCTCCTATATTTTTTTCAATGATATATTTAATATTACTTCCATTAATTTCATATGATATTAATTATAAATTATTGGATGGGGAATCCCCCATTTGTTATGTCCCTACCATAAAGGAATATTTGTATTTTCATAATATTGTTTCAAAATAACATTCCTTTATATCAATTCAAATACCATATTTTAGGTCCCAATAACTATCCAACATGTATCACCATATCGGATATTGACATATAATAGAATATTACATATTCATGGAAATTAATCCATCCACTAACCCAAAATACATTATCATGGATGATCGACGTCCTTGATATGTCATTTTTTTAAAATAGATAATATATATAGACACCCTCAGGTCATAAGATAAAATATAGTAATCTAGGCTAAATTTAATTTACCATGCCTCATTCACATCGATTAGTTGTGTTCAATTGTATTTTTTTGGAAGTGATATTAATTTTTTATTTCCATTATAACCAAATACATATTGACATGAACTTTAATTATTTTTAGTTTAAAATATTTATCTAAATCATTTGCATTATTATAAATACTCCTAAAAATTTCTCATACTTAATAGATCATATTTTCTATAAAACATAAATCATTATTTCTGAATCATATCTCAATCCCCTAAGAAAATTATCAAATCAAAAATATAATTTATTCAATTGATTATAAATAAAAAAATTATACATAAACACTAAATTTTAAATTATCATTGAATTTATCATTAATTTCCAAAAATTCTATCATATAATGAAAATTGTACCTTCCCTAATATCTAAAATATTATGTGATGGTTTGAAATAGGATTATAAATATAAAATAAATAAAAATAAAACTCATTAATTTCCATAATAGTTTATATATTGTATGTAATGTGGTGGAAATGTTTGAAATTGTTATATGTTGTGTGAAATGGATTTATAGTGTTAGTTAATTATCTATATGACACCATGTTTTTCATTGTGTGTTGAAGCTTCATGAGATTTAGGGCATACAAGTTGGTTCTATGGAATGTGATTCACAAAACCATGGAATATAAGATGTAAATGAGAGATCTACACCATATGAAATGAAAAATATTGCATGTTTAAAAATATTACATTCCATATTTTCTTATAATTTGGCCTCTGACTTTCATGGTTTAGGCTTAACCCTATCATATTTGTTTGAAATCTCAACCACATCTCCTCAGACAATGATCATTGGTTTTAATTGTTGGTCATTTTAAATATATGTTGTGTTCTTCTAACCTCATCTTCTTTTCCCATAAATTCATTCCTCATAGAGTTGTTATGTTGGTGTTGTTTATTTTGGTTATATAAGTACTATATTATGGAAAATATAGTCAGGATGTTTAGGTCAATCAAAGGCCCCCTTTTACTGTGGTGGCCTCTATATATTCCTACTTTTCCCTATGGTTCACAATGTTTTAGAAAACCCCCTTTGAGTTATAGGATATTTTTTATTTCCCATTATATGTTCTATGTGTGGGAATGAAACATTTTTTATAACTTAGGTGTATTGTAAGGTTCAGATTAATGGATATAATAAATTTTAAAATGTAAAAATAATTGTGATTTGGAGTAATCACATCTTTATTACAACATTTATATAAATTTCAGATGAGTTTAGTCCTTTTGTAGCGAATACTAAAAAAATGCTATTAGGAGCCTAATTTGATCTATAGTTTTTTTAATAACCCTTCCTATTTTTTATTTACCAGAAACATAAAAAGTTTAATGAGGGTATATATGGATAATAAAGTGGATTCCAATGAAAATATTGTCCATGTGAAAATACTCATGCTTAATAATTATGTAACAAATTGAAATTCCCTCACTAAATTATAGAGGGTAGAAAGTGTTTTTAATATGTTCGGTTCATTTGTACCTATGTTTTGTGTGTTGTGGGATATTGTATGAAAATAGAGGTGATTGATTGGGTTGAGTGATGAGGGAAATTGTAACATAGTATTCGGTTACATGGGATTTGACAGGGGTAATTTTGTGGTTGTGGTGCATAGTGGTTGTGGAGTATAGAGGTAATGGTGGGTAGTAGTGGTGGTGTGATGTAGTTATGGATGTATAGTCAATGACATGTGTGGTGATTGTAATAATATGATTTGGTAAATTTGGAATGGATATGATGGTGGTAGTGGATTTGTGTTAAAGCTAGTTCTGAATTTAGAAATTAGTTGTGTGGAAAATGGTTTTAGTTACACTGGTAGTAGTGGAATAAACGATGATGCAGAATGAAATGAATAAATCAATGGTTTGATAAATAAATAATTATGGTGTATGTAAGTGTAAATTAAATAAATTACTAATGTAATTTATTTGAATCATGTTATATATTGAAATACTAGAACATCTAATTGTAATTTTATAAATCTGTGGCATGTGTGCTGGTTCTGGGGTGTGTTTCTAAAAGTGGTGTACGTGGTTGTGATAGTTGACATGTGGTGTGGAGGTGGTGGTGGTGTGTTCTAGTGAAGTTATTGTGTACCCATTGGTTTAGTATTATTTAAATTCAATATATTATATATTTTATGTCATTTATCTATGAATAGAATCCATATTTTATTACTTTAACAACACTTATAGGTTTTCCGCTCAGGGTATTTTCTTAATATTTTGGATGGGATTGAAATAGTTGGGTAGATAGTCACATATTTTCAATACTTTATTTAACAATGATATAAATTATGTATTTTGTGAATATATGATATAATTTTCCAGGTGTATTGAGGTTATATGAGGTGGTATGAGGTAGTGGTCTGATGAGAAATGTGGTCAAGGATTATGTCAAAAGAGGTGGGAACGAGTTTTACATCTTTCATTCTCACGATATCCTACTTCTCATGTAGTCTAAAGAGGTCCGTTATGGTGAGTTTGATGATGTGACTTTGAGGATACATGATGTGAAGGTATCATATGCTAACAATGGATCCTAGAACTTATAAGGGTGGGGTAGGAATGGATGGGTTTTAAAGCACATCAGAAATGACATATATAGATGGGATGATAGTAGGGTCATTCAATTTTTGTGAATGAGAGTTGTAAATCATTAAGGAAGATACAACATGGCCCATTCATTTTATTCTCCCCATAATATATTACAATATTTGATGAGTGATTTGGTGAGTGAGCCATGGGGAGGTTGGGATTTCTTAATTGACCTATTTAGGTTCTTATTAGTTCTATTTTTTATTCACAAGTGAATTATTATTATATTTCAGTATGTTCACTCGAGGACTTTAATATTACTAATGAGAATACATTTATTCTCAACCTTCATTTATAAATTGTTTCAGGTTTCTAGGAAAACATTGGGGATTTTTCAGGAGATTTATACCATGTTTTCGAGTTGTTGTTATATCAATGTTATATTAATTTATTTGGTATATATTAGAGATAATTAATTGTATCTGTTGACCTTTTCATGCATCATGGGATGCATTTTGCATTAATATTATATTATATGGTAGAGTTGTTTGGTGGATGTCTATATTATGTCCTGATCCTATTGTTTATGAGGATTATGCCCCTTATATGAGAGATATTGAATACCCTCAATGATTTTAACTAACTAAATCCCAACTAAAGAGTTCACTTTCGGTATATGATCTATCTTCTTTCATTTACACCCTAGACTGGGTAAAATTGGTTGGAGGGGGAATTAATGAGTTTTATCAGATAGATAGTTTAGGGATATGGTGATCTTTGGTGTTTGGAATTATGAGGATTTCATGGGTTAGTAGGGAAGTGGTTCTAGATGACCATGGTGTGTGACATTGTCTAGGGATACTTTCTTTGACTATAACCCCCTAAAAATTTTAAATAAGGAAATTATTTTTTATAACATCTACAATACAAAAAATCAAGGTTAAATGTTCCAAAAAATATTATTATTTAAATATGATCATATTAACTAATTTATTACATTATATGGTTTGAATAAGACGAACAATACTATGAAATTCAAAGAGTTCCCCTCCCCACTCTTATAAAAAGGGACCTTCTACACTCTTTTATTCCTGATTAATATGCCTCTGGTATTGGCCAATACCTTTCCAAGTACATTAAAAATATACTCCACCATGTTCTAGATGGCTTAGTTTGGGAAGAATACCAAATATGGAGGTCTTAACATATAACGTAAAAAGACTGTCCGAAAAAGATGAATAGTTCTTAGCCATTAATTTTATATTCATTTCTACTTATACATCCTTAAATATTTATAAATGAAGATTAAAAAATAATTATATTCCATATAATTGTATTTTTTTATTTCAAAATTATAACTTTTATCTTTCACCACTTTTATCTAATGTCTAACGAAACCATCATTCATCTTTATATAGGATTACCACCTCAAAATCGATGTAATTATTTTTCCTATCACCACTAATCTGATCTATAATAATGATGGAAATAATTTTTATTTATAATATTAATTAAATATTTTTCATATTAAAATATAATATATTAGAATTCCTAGTATCGTACCTTTTAATGAAAATAATAACTCTGTTCATGTGTACTTGTGGACGACCACCTCCACAGAGTGATACTATTTATTTTTCAAAACCAACATATTATAAAAATATATGAAATTAAATTTATTATAAATGTAATATTATACTAGGATAATATAATACTTACTAGCATTCCATAATGATCACTGAAAAATTGATATGTTACTTCAGTGTATGTACAACCTATCATGTCTATGATTGTACCATAGTTCATTTTTCATAAGTATCATTCATAGTTAGTTATAAATGTATCATAAATGTTTATAAATGAAAATTATATTATTATTATTACTATTTATGTGATTTATCAATGAATGTTTTGATCCCTATCAATATAGTGATGTTGTTTTAAATATTATGAACCAAAAATCCTCAAAATACATGATGGCAAATTAACTAACTATGTAATTAAATATTATAATAAAATAAATGAAATAAACTCATTATTGATATGGTATTAAAAGAGAAATGTTAATAAATCAATTAATTAATTTAGAAGAGTTTATTATATAGAATTTATAGGAAATACATGGATATTCTAGACTCACTGTAAAATATTTTGTCTAAATTTTCCTCCATTAAGGCATACATTATGTTTCTTCACAAAATATAATATATATGGTTTATATATTAAAAATTATAAATTTTATATCATGAATACTTAACATATAATTTTTTAATGTTATAATTTTAATTACTTCATCCAATTGGATTTGGATTGAATGATACCTAGTGGTCAGCATATTTTTAAATCAGTTTCCTTTTAGTGGGTTAAATGGATTTTCCATTAAGTTCATTATAACCTGATTATGTGTGAATTGTTATAAAATTGACTTATTTTGTTTATATATATTTATTGGATGTACATTTATTACACAAAACCTATCAATTTATTAATTCTAAATTCAATGACATGAACATTGTATGTGTTTTCATTCTATGAATCTAATTTTCTTATGACTTGTTACCTATTGTAAACCATGATTTTATAGTATGGTTTGATTACTAATTTTTAAAAGAATTATGAAATATTAATTAATTAAATTCACATGTCATGTTCGTACATTCAATGATGATTGATTAAAAAGTTACCAAATATATAAAAGCACTATGTTACAATATCATTTCATTGTCGGATTCTTTATATCTAATCTTTATTAGAAAAAATAACATTATATATTTTTTTCATAAACAATATAATGTTTATTATCATTTTTACGAATATTTTTTTTATTTATAGTATCTTTTTCCTCCCATATTTATTAATGATTCATCATAAAAGTTGTTTTTATGTGATAACAATATTAGAACTTTATTTAGATCAAGAATCTTTCTCATCTATATACATGCTTTATAAATTTATTTCAAAAAATTATCCTTTATAAATAAAAAATATATTTTGATAAAATATTACATGATATTCTATCACCATATAAATGGTTTGGAAATATAATTTTTAAACATTTTTATATGGGCCACTTTTGACTCCATTTTCAAAATTATTGAAAATAAAGTTTATTTTCAACATTTACAGCTGAATAGAGTTTCTCCCAACCGTGAAAATTATTTCCAGTTAGATTGTTTTATATGTATCCGGTTTTAATTTTAAGAAATGGTTTTATCATAATATATTTTGAATTTTTTAGTTTTAAGAATGGATTTTTTAATTTTGAATAGTGTTTTTTCCTCAAGAATTTTTTAATGAACTTTTAATGTAATTTTTATTCATCAACATAAAAAATGAATTACGTTACATATCATCCATTAGAATAATTTTTTAATGCTACCATAATTATTCATTATCATGATGGATTATGATATTAACATGAAACACATTTCATTTCCTACGGTGAATTGATCAATTAAAGAACACTGATTATTGTTATGACCAAATGTTAAAGATTATAATTGTTGAATTCAATTATATTACATGAAAATTGATGATGATGATGGGTGATATCAATATATATTATAAAAATTTATACTACACTTTATAGATCATGATTAAAAGTGATCCATATATAGATTATATGAAAGGTTGGGCCCCATTATAGATCAAGATGAATTGGTGGGCCCAATATAACATATATGATGGGTGATAACCATTTTAAGTATACACTACATTGTGTAATATTCCTTATTTTTATAAGATTTATGTAGGGAGTTTTCTATTGTGGTTTCTCATATGTATTTAAATATACTATAGTTATTTTTGATATGAGTTATGAAGAAATTTTTCCCAGATAACAATAGGTTTTTTTCAATGCTTGATATGGTTATTTAATTATTCATTTAATAAATATTGATGTCACATGACTCACAAATAATTTTTCCAATGAATCATACATTAGATAAATTATTTTCCATATGTTATAATTGATAATATTATATTTATGTGAATGAATTATTGTATTCCATTCACATTAACAATGATTATATCATCATATGTTTATGTTCAACATATTCTCTCTGATGAAATCTAATTTGAATTGATTATGTTTTCGATTATAGAGATTTTTATAATTACCTTCTTATGATTCAGTTTTTTCATAGGTATAAAGAATGGTTATAAATGACTTGAGACTATAATTATTTCATTTTTCAAGTGTTGTGAAATTAGAATGTTGGGGTGTGTGTGGAAAAAATAATAACACAATGTAAAGGGTAGGGTTTTTGATGAGATTTTACATATTAACTAAGCCTCAAAAACTAAATTTTTATATGGGGTTGTATGTGATATAATTTTTCATATTGATGTTATACATTTTTGATGGCTAAAAGATTATAATGTTTATCAGTATCAATAACAAATGAAAATATTATATTATAAGAAAAAAATATAGGAGTGAGGGTTTTAGGATGTTAGTTTTGGTATCAAATCAAATGGGTTATTCTGTTCCTAATAATCACTGACATGTTATAATTTTATAACAGATGGATCTACGCCTAAGGGATTGAAAAGGAATGGGAAGACACCTAGGATGGTGGTGAGAGTCCTGTCTATGAGGTGTAACCAATAATGGATTTATCTAATTGGTATTAATTATATAACATAAGAAATAACAATATATAATTACTTTTGATATAATATCATGGTTTATTAAACATTATAGATTATCATGTATTACTAAGAGTTTATCTTTAGAGTTATAGATATCATCACTGGTCTAAAATATCATGTTTGATCATAAATTAAATGTCATAAAAACCCATTTTGAGGTATTATGCGACGAAGATTATGTTGAATAATGATATCACAAGGGAAATATTATTTGGAGATATTCTATACAAGGAAATAATTTTTTTAAAATTTAATAATTCTAGAAATTCCTATAGTTCCCCCCCTCTCTAATAAAATGGAACCTCGTCTTTTTTTTTATTCGCACACAACAACAATTTTAGATTTTGAAATACCTACCCAAATACCATTTTAAATCCCTCCACACATTTTATATTCCATTATTTGGAAAAATCTTGAACCTTATAAGTCTCTATGGGTAATGAAATGGAGGTTATCAAAACAAGATGTATAGTTCATAATCAATAACTTTAGTTTTATTTAATATTATAAATCCTTCAAATTGTCTTAAAATAAGATTTTAAAAAAATATAGTATAGTATTTAAAATGTAATTATATTATGTTAATTTAATAATGTATATCAATCCCCTTCCTTTAATTGGGAAGCAAAATTGTCTTTCATATGTATAGTGATCTACCATTTCAGGAACCAATATAATTCATTTTACATCCCCTCCTCTCAAATATGTTTATAATAATGGTATTAATTTCAATATTATATATTAAAGACATATTTATCCTTATAAATAAAATAATAAATAATATATTTTCATAAAATTACATTCATTGAAAATGATAACTTCATTCGTGTGTATGTATGGACTGCCATGTCCATGAAGTGATGTGAATATTTTTTCATGACTATATCACACGGATGACATATATATGTTTAAATAAAGATATAATATTTTAATAATGATAAAATTATAATTAATAATTATATAATAATCATTACGTTCATTATATAATGACCTTTGAAAAATGGAAATGTTACTCATGGATACATACATCCTACCATCTCCATTATTATAACATAGTCTAATTTTCATAAAAATAATTCATGGTTTGTTTTTAAGGGTTAATTGATTTATAAAGAATATACATATTTAATTATTTTTATTTTAATGGTTATAGATCAATTACACCATTGACCTTTATCAAAAAATTAATTGTTTTTGAAAATTATGAACAGAAATCCTCAAAATACTCGATGTGGTCTTAACAGACTATGAAATTAAATTTTTCCATAAAATAAATGAAAGAACAGGTTTATGTATAGGGTATAAATATTATAATTCTCTTATAAAATAATTTAATTTAAAATATTTATTTATAAAAGAGTAAAATGAATTACAATAAAAGTCTGGACTCAATGTATAGAATTTTTTGTTGATTTTCCATCCATAGAGCATAATTTATTATTATTAACTTGTTATTTTTTTTGAAGTAGAAAATTCAAATTTTATATGTTATGTATTGAATAAATCATAATACATGTTATATTATGTAATATTAGTAATTATAACCAATTAAAGTTTACATTACTATTATAATGTGGTAAAATGATTCATAACATAATTTCCATTCATTAGGTTATAATTATTTTTCATTTAATTTATTATGGTATAATTAAGTGTGAATTGATATCTAAATATATTTATTCTATATTTACACTTGTTTTTAGTTGAATTAAATTTTATTTAAGTAATATATCAATAAATTAATTCCATATTAAATGAAAATAACATTGCATGATTGTTTTGAGTCAATCTAATATTTCTGAGACATGATTCATGTTTTACAAAAGTATTTACATATATTAAATTATTAAAACCTCATTAATAAATTGAGAAATATAAATTAATTTAAATAAGTAAATTTATATATCCATATAATTTTCATACATTCAATGAATTTTTATTGAAATTTTACTGAAGTTGAAAATTATATATGCGGCAATTTCTTTTCTGTTTAAGATTTTTTTATGTTGAGGGTTCCTATAATGATAATAATTTGGTCTTGTTTCCTTGAATAAAATTTAATTTTCCCCTATTTTTATCAATTTTTTATGTGATTATATTTCATTTCCTTCCTTATCTATTAAATAAATATAATGTAATTTTTTAGAAGTGATATCAATCTTTAATATTATATTAAACAATGAAAATTTGTCTTCCAAATTCAAATTTTTCAAAATAATTTCTAAAAAATATCATGTCTAAAAGTAAATTATTTACCAATGATGTATTAAATTATATTTTACCTTCATTTAAATGTTTTTATAAATTAAGCTCCTAATATTTTCTAAATTGGTTACATTTGACTCCTTTTACAATTTTTAAAAAGAATGATTATTTTTTTAATTTACAACATGAATGTATTTTCTTGATAAGATGAATATTAAATAATGTAAAGATTATTTTATTTGTTTCAATGGTTATTTTTAAAGAAGATTATTTTATGACAACATTTTTGGAATTATCTATTTTTATAGGTGACTTCATAATGTGAAAATAGTATTTTCCTCAAGATTTGTTTAATGAATTTTTAAAAACAATTCTATTATTCAATGTAAATGATTATTGATGTTACTTACAATCCAACGTGAAATGTTTTAATGATACTATACTAATTTACTATCTTGAAGGATAATGTTATTTATATAGAACCGTTTCTATTCTAATGGTGAAATAAGAAATGAATAAAAACAGATTTTTACTATGTTGAAAGTGAAAGATTCAAAAAATATATTCATGAATGGAACATGGAAATTATTTATAACAATAGTTGAGATTGATACAAAAGAAATAAAGGGATAATAACCATTAAAGATCATTATGAATTTGTGATATGGATATAAATTTTATAATGGTTTGAGGCCCATTATTGATCATGATGAACAAGTGTGACTAATAATGCCTACACGATGTGTGAGTCTCATTTTAGCTATGAAATGCACCAGGTAGACTCCCTTATAAATATAGGAAAGTATGAGGTAGTTTACCAGTGTTTTTTTCTTATTAATTTAACTAGGATATAGTTATTTATGAATTTTGTTTGGATATAATTTTATGAGATATGAAAATGTTTTTTTCTCTTTCCTTGTTATAGGTATTTAATAATTCCTTTTATTACGATTGACACAACATGGAACATGATTATTGATTCCAATAACTCTTAGAAATTTCAAATATTTATTCATATTTTCATGATTTATATTCTAGAAAATAATAGGTATGATTTATTTTATTTTATTCTCAAGGACATTGATTTTAAATCATTCCATTATACCAATCATAGTCTCACTAATAAAATTACATTATTAATGCTTATGTTTTCACATAGTGTGCATTTGAGATCACCCTTATTATCTTTCTCCTTCCATAATTTATGAGGAATGATGTTAAATTATTTTACTATATAAATGTTTAATGTGTATACAATTTTATGGGAGATGTGAAAGTATTATATCAAATTAAGAAATACTGGATGTATGTGGGAATATGATCCCTTAAAGACATATGTATTATTGTGTATGAATTATCCCAAATTTTCTAATTTTTTAAACATAAAATAGACATTGGTTATGTATCTAATATAATATTTTATTTTGATGTTGATAGATATTTGTGGCTATTAATCCATCACTTTTATTAGTTTCAATTATGAAGTGTAAATATTATGTTTTTGTCACAGAATTGAGGAGTGGATGTTCCTAAATTTTAAAAGGACCTGATATTTTAGCCCCCCCAATAATATAATGTTTTGATATTTAGATTATCAAGAATCCAAGTATGGTTGAATTGATTGTAGTGTGTAGAACTATGAGTGGTACATACACCCTGATTAGTTTTGTTTATATCAGAATTAGGTGATTATGGATGGTTAATTTAACATGTGATTTAATTAAACTAATTTAGATAATAAGAGTCCATGGTACTGGTCTTATAATGTTCATATTATATTTCCGAAATATGTAATTCTCATCATTTTTGTGTAGGGTATGATCTTTTGTTTATGTAGGATTATTTATTTGATCGTTAGAGGATCTACACGATAGAAAATTATTATGTTTTGTCAATGGGTATTCAATAAATTTAAATTTTAGAGTTTGTGAATGTATGAGGGGAGAATCATAGATCTTGATATAGTGTTATAGCCAATGGATATCAATATATAATTTTACATGATTCGACATCAGGATGCATTTTGGGTGCTTTTTTCCATTATTTTGTTGTGTAGAGCATCATATTTGAGGGGTATGATGTATATTGTTCATTGAAAGGAGGTAGGTGTGTTGTAGAAATATTTTTAGAAGGATTTATGTTTATAAGTATAGTCTTTGAAGATAAGAGTAGTAATATGGAAAGAGATACACTCCCATATGATGGAGATATTGAGTGTGCAAGATACTGGTATCATGTTTAATGTCCTCCTATAGTTTCTGAAAATTATTTTATAAAATTAGGAGTTCATGGAATATTTTCTAGAGGATTATTCTCACATAGTGGTCATACCCACGTTCCCCCTGTTAATTATTTTGATGTATTTTTAGGTTTAGATAAATGTAAAGGTAATTGAATTGATGATTTATCTAATAGTACATTATCAATACAGTGTTTATATGGGAAAATATTGGAGTCGGGATCTATGAATTAGGCATCAGGCATTCAGTATGTCATGGGTTCATCTAGTGGGGGGGGGGGGGGGGTTGGGCATTATATATATCATATATCCATTCAGGGATATGTATACTCCATGTTCCTACCAATGAAATTTGGTTTTTTTGTTCGGTATGTTGGGGAAAATTAATCTACCTTGATATGTGTAAGATTACTCATTGGTGATAGTTTTAGATGGTTTTTCAGATCTGTTTATAAAATATAATTAGTTGCCTCTTGAGATTTTTAGTTATAGGGACCACAATACTTGTTCAGCTTTAAAAGAGTTATTTTTTTAGTAGAGGGAAACCTTTTGATGATCCCATTATAGATATAACTAATATAGAGCATAGTGTTTGATTCTAGAAATACATATGTGGAGGATATTTCCATTGATTGAATCAATTTTTTTGTATCGTTAGTGCTAGAAGATCAAGGAATTTTTTAGGTAGTATCAGTTTATTATTTTCTATTATTAGTGATTTATTTGATTCAGTATAGTTTCACTCCATGTTACTCATTATTTGGTCAAGGAATTAGTACGAAACATGAAGAGGATTCCAGTGTCACAAGAATTTTATCTTCCTATTGGTGGTCAAGCTATTTTGTTTGTGGTCTTCCAGAGGTGTATGTTGGTCATGGGGAATCACCAATCAAAGAAACATTTCTTCTCTCAAAAGATAAAATCATTTAATGTTTTCCCATAAATATATTGGATATAGTCAATGTGAATAGTTTTTGACAGATTCTATATGTGTGTTCCATTTTTAAAGGTGGAGGGATAACGAATGCCATTCAATGATTGGTTAGGATATCATATGGTTGGTATTAAAGAGAATCCATTTTTTTCTCAGTTGGCGGATCTGTCAGGGGAAGATAGTGTGGGGAGTGTATCCAATGTTTTGGAAGAGTTAATAATGATTTTTCATATAATATTATGACCCTTCCCAAACAATGTGACATTGAATATGGGATAGTGAAGCAACTAGGTGCTTCTCCAATTTTGATGAATCCTTATCAAATGGTGCTGAGAGAGCTCTAATATTTAAGGTTAAAGGTGGATAGTCAGATGTAGAGGGGTTTTATACAATCCAATATATCTCTTTGGGGTTCAATTGTGTTATTTTCTATGAAGTTGAATAGTATTCTATGGTATTTGATGTACTACTAAAGAATTAATCATGTTACAGTCAAGAACCATTACCCCTTATAAATATTGGTGATATTGTCACGACCCGCCCTCGGGGTCCGTGCCGTGACTACCCCAAGCCCGCCTTCCATAGGCCAGGGGCTGGCGACTAGCACCAAGGCGTAATTCCCGGTAAAAGGGAAGGCATTGCCTTTGAAAAGTAAACACACACCACAGAGTAAACAAGCGGAAAGTAAACACTAAGCAAACAGAGTACGACTGAAAGTGCGGAAAAGTAAATGGGCCAGAATACAAACCCAAACTGAAAGTAAAGTACAACTCGAAAAGGGAAAAACAGCAACTGAAAAGTAAAGCCGCTACTCCGAGCTGTCCACTGGAAATCCCACCTGAAGGGTGGGTACAGATAGCTCCTCTGCTCCACGGGTCCCGCCGTCCGCTCCGAGCACGTCCCGCCCAGTGGTCCACCTCCGGGTACCGTCCCGCTCTGCAAGCCTCAGCTAAGGTCAACACTGTCCGTCGTCTGCAACCAACACAACGAAGTGCGGGCAAAGCCCGTGCAGGGGTGAGTATAAGCTACTCAGTAGGGACCCCGAGACCCCTGAAGGTCTCTCAAATCCACAAAGGATAAACCACGAAGAAAAGTACAAACACGAAGTAACAACTGACACAGCTTAGGTATATGCCCAAACATATACCTAAGTCATCAATTAAAATACACTCCAACCTCCGAGCCCAAGTACAACTCAGTCCACGCAGGAAAGTATACGTATTCCACATAGGAAAGCAAAATATAATCCACACAGGATTGCACAACACAATCCACACAGGAAAACAACAGGATTCAGCTCACACAGGTATACTTCTTCAAGGACGATAAAGATGATCACTGATCCATCTAAGTCGTCGGACCCACGAAGGATCGATAGGTAACTAACCCCCGCAGAAGACCCACACAGGATCGGGCTCACACAGAACCTGTAGGCGCTGGCTCACACAGAACCGCTGAGCGCAAGGACCCACACAGGATCGGGCTCACACAGAACCTGTAGCACTGATCCACGTAGGATCGCTGAGTGCTGTAGTCGTCGTCGTCGAATCCACACAGGATCTCTGTACTGTCGTCGTCCAATCCACACAGGATCTCTGTACTGTCGTCGTCAAATCCACACAGGATCTCTGTACTGTCGTCGCAGTCACAGTAGTAGTTGTAGCAGTAGAACAGTCGCAGCCAGTACTAGGGTTCCCGCACACAGCAAGCTCGTACGGAGGGTCCGCTCCACGAGCCGAGAGGCTGATACATCAACTGTCACGAAGACCAGAGTTGATGTATCCAAAAGTTCCGTATCGTCAACAGGAACTCAACGCAACAGTCGGCGCGTCGATCGGACGCCCGGTCTGAGAGTTATTGGCATTTTCGTCTCCGGGGCCCGGTTGGTTTTTAAGGCAAAACCAACCCGACCGTACTCCACCTGCGTCCAAACCTCGGGCGGAGTATGCCAAAAGATCCGTCTCACTAAGAGGAACATTACGCGACTGACGGCATGTCAATCGGACGTCCGTAGCTCAAGATATGAGCGTTTCCGCTGTGAAGGCCCGGTTGGTTTCGTGAACGAACCAACCCGGCCGAACTCAAAGTAACCCGAAACCTTGAGTGCGATATACCGAAACGACCGTCTCGATCCAAGGATCGCGTTGCCGCAGACGGTTCGTCATTCGGAGGTCCGAGGCTCAAGTTATGAGCGTTTCCGCTGTGAAGGCCCGGTTGGTTTCGTGAACGAACCAACCCGGCCGAACTCAAAGTAACCCGAAACCTTGAGTGCGATATACCGAAACGACCGTCTCGATCCAAGGATCGCGTTGCCGCAGACGGTTCGTCATTCGGAGGTCCGAGGCTCAAGTTATGAGCCAAGAACCGAATCTGGTCCGAAACGGGGGGTCCGGGTCCGGGCCGACCCGGCCCGACCCCCCTCTGGTCGGCGCGGCGGCCGGCGGCGGCGGACGGCGGCGGCGGACGGCGGCGGACGGCGGCGGCGGCTGGCCGCGTGGCGGCGGCGGCGGGCCGCGTGGCGGCGGCGGCGGCTGGCCGCGTGGCGGCGGCGGCGGGGTGCCGCGCTGGCGGCGGGGTGCCGCGGCGCACGCGGGAGGCACGCGGGGGCTAAGCCCCGCGTTTCACAAAAACGGCACGGCTTTAAGCCGTGCCTTGAATTAAAAACGGCCCCCGCAGATGGGGGCCGGCTGGACAAAAACCGGGGGGGCTTTGCCCCCCCCCCTCCTTTAATGAACCGCCCCCCCCTCATTAAGAGGGGGGTCTTGAAGGACCGGCCGGGGGTTTAATCCCCCGGTTTTTATGACATCCGGCCGGCCCGCTGGCCGGCCGGTTTTTACCAACGGGACCGGAATTTCCGGTCCCGCCCTCGACTTCCGACGTCGGCGGCACGGCCGCCGGTCTTTCCTTCCGCCGCGGCCCGGAACCGGCCGCGGTCTCCTTGTCTCACCGCGGCCCGCAACCGGCCGCGGTGTTCGTCGTCCGGCGCGGTGCGACGGCACCGCGCCCCTTTTGCCGTGCCAAGAATCCTCCCAACGCGGCGCGACGGCGTCGCGTTCTTGAAATCTCTCCTCGGCGAAGCGCGACGGTGTTGCGGAAAATTATAAGCATGTTCATCCGCGTGGTGCGACGGCACCACGCCTCTTGCTTCCATCCGCATGAATAAAACGAGAACTAAGGAGGGGCGTTCGGCCGTGTTCATGCGGTCCGACCCCCCTCACGTTAAATAATAACATAACTAAAGAATACCCAAAAGCCTCACATTTAGTCATGCTAAAATCCATGATTCAAGAATAGAATAAAAATAATCAATAAATAACATCCCCTACCTCTGGTTTCAAGAACGATGATCGTCAACGACCCGCGGAAGACGCGTCGCGGTGGTCGGCGTCACGGAAGAAGGACGTCGATGTCGTGAAGTGAGGATTCGAAGTTCTTTGACGACGATTTCGTCGTGGGAAATCGTCGCGGAAGAGATGACGCGGAAGAAGACGTCGTCGGTGTCGCGGGTATGGCGTCGCGAAAGACGATTCCCGAGAACGTGGCGTTCTTCGTCGAAGCTTGAAGAAGAAGAAGATGAAGGCTCCAAATTCTCTCAAGGTGGCTAGAGAATTCTAACCCAAATAAAATAAGCTAAAGACTTATTTTATTCACACAATTATCAATTTGAATTTCAAAGGTTTGAAATTCAAACAATTCAAACAATTCAACTCCATTAATTAACAAAGTTGTCATGTTATTAAAAGAGGAGTTTAAGGGGGAAGTTGAGAGGTTATAAAAAGATTTAGGGGTTCGTGTGGGCCCCACCACACTTAATCCTCTCAAGGGAGGTTAAGTGGGTGTGGGTCCCACTTCCAACCCCCTTAGGTAGGTTTTTTAATAAGTTTAAATAAAATTTGTTTTACACAATTTTATTTAACTTAACTGAAAAACCCCAAAACGTAACTTTCAACCCGCAATAAACGCAACTCCCGAAAAGGTCTCAATAAGCGAATATCGGCGCTGCGAGTTCATCGGTGCCCTCGGATTTCAATTCCGAGCACCGGATCAAAATTTAGGAATTCCCGCTCGTTCGTTCACTGAACGTACCCGAGCCAAACTTCGGAAATTAATTCCGGGCACTCCGGGCCTCGGAATCAGGTGCCGTCTGAAACCGCGCTCTTGTAAAATTCTAAAGAAAATTAAGAAAAAATTTTCCTTGAATTTTACGGGTCTTTACATTACTCCCACCTCAGGGCTTTACGTCCCCGTAAAGCTACATCAAAAACTAGGGAAACCAAAAGAGAGTACTGAGCACGCATCTGAGCCTCCCGCTCCCATGTGCTCTCCTGGAGATTCCCGTGCCGCCATCTGTTGCGCACAAGAGGAATCGATCGTCCATTGAGGACCCGCTCCTGGAGGACATGGACCTCCTCTGACGTGGCCCGGACCATCTCCGGTCCCACCAGAGCTGCAAGATTTCTCTTTTGCCGAAAAGAGAAATCTGGTCTCATCCCCTGGATGAACCACATTCTTTGCCTAAAACAGTCAATCCTAACATGGATGATACTAATCCATACTAAGGATGACGTCGTAAGGCCTCGACGCTACTACTAAGAGATTCAACCGTTACTCTCGCCTCCAAGGGTTGAGTCACACTGTCGGCATCAGTGTGTGGTAACTGGGCCACCTCCAGTAGATGTCTCACAAGTGAGGGTCAAGTCAACAGCCAAAACTGGAACCTCTTAG
Source organism: Viscum album (assembly GCA_963277665.1). Taxonomy (NCBI): domain Eukaryota; kingdom Viridiplantae; phylum Streptophyta; class Magnoliopsida; order Santalales; family Viscaceae; genus Viscum; species Viscum album. Next base: position 362,643,838 of record OY728125.1, read on the forward strand.
TAACATTACGATAGAGGACAGGAACGAAAACATCACAAGGTATGCGTCTTTTATTATTGCAGCTCGTAATACAAGACGCTACACAAAAGCAACAAGGAACCAGAAGTACAAAGGATGTAACCACTAGTTCTGCTCCTGTCCATCGGCTCCCAGGGCTCCATGATCGAAGGCCTCGGCTGCCTGAAGCTGAGCTCTCCCCTGCGGTCGGGGTGGACCTCCTGGTGGTGGTGGTGGTAGAGCCTCAAAGCGTCGGCCACCACCAGCTGCTCGTCCAGCTCCTCTGCCTCGTCCGCCTCCTCCCTGCGGATCGCCACGGTCGAACCTCTGCCTCTGCCTAGGTGGTTCCTCAACCGTCTGCTGTTCCTCCGCATGACGGGTCGGGCAGTCACGAGCCATGTGGCCTCGGCCGCCGCATGCATAGCACTGTCTTCCACTCGAAAGACTGGCTCCGCGTTGTGTGCCCTGCACTGCTGAGCCAGTGCCCTGAGGTCTGGTCTGTCTGAACCCCTGAGTCATTCGTCGACTGCCAGCTGCAGATGACTCTGCCATGTGCCGCCCTGCGGTGGGTCTCTGTGCTGGTGTAGACTCAGCAAGGAAGCTCTCGATCAGAAGAGCCCGCTCCAGTACTCCTGTCTGAGTCGGTATGCTGAGGGAGATCAGCGATGCCCTGATCTCGTGTCTCAAACCCTGCTCGAAGGTCCGGGCCCGGAAGAATGGGTCCCGTACCATGTCGGTCGAGTAGCGCGAGAGATCGGTAAATCTCGCCGAGTACTGAGCGACCGTCATGCTGCCCTGCCGCAGCTGTAGAAGCTCCTGGATACGCACCGCACGAAGGGTGGATGGGACGAACTCCGAGCGGAAGATGCTCTCAAAGTCCGTCCAAAGAAGAGATGCCTCATCGTGCACCTGGAGCATCAAGCTCCACCATCGTCCAGCTGCTGCGTGTAGTAGGCTCGCAGCGAGGATCACCATGAGGTCTGCTGGTGTCCTCACTAGCCTAAACACTCGAACCACTGCCTCCAGCCAGTCCTCTGCTGCCTGGGGATCCGTCTCCCCGCGAAACCTGGGCGGTCGCTGGTGCTGAAACTCATGCAGTGCGCTGAGGCGACGTGCATCGTCAGCGGCTGCTACTGGAAGCATCGGGGGCTCGGCGGGTAAAGCTACCGCCGGTGCCACTACTGGCAAAGGGCCCTGCACCGAAGCCTCATCGCTCGGTGGGCTGTCGTCTCGCTCGACTCTCGGAACCCTAGCTGGCTGCCATCGTGGGGCCATCCTGAAAAGGAAACAGGTGCGCCACGGTTAGAACAGTATACCTGGTGAGCTGGCACAAGTAATCACAAAGAAAACTTTGAAACACACACGCAATCAATGTTTTCGTGCATTAAGTCGGAAATCAGAAGTCAGGGTCCTGGTGTACGGATACGTCGGCCGCCGCACCAACACTGGACTCCCTGGACTGATAACCACACTCAATACGCTAAACATTATTGCTTCACATAGAAAAGATCAGAGTTCGCGGTAGAACCGAACTCCTCTGATACCAATTTGTCACGACCCGCCCTCGGGGTCCGTGCCGTGACTACCCCAAGCCCGCCTTCCATAGGCCAGGGGCTGGCGACTAGCACCAAGGCGTAATTCCCGGTAAAAGGGAAGGCATTGCCTTTGAAAAGTAAACACACACCACAGAGTAAACATGCGGAAAGTAAACACTAAGCAAACAGAGTACGACTGAAAGTGCGGAAAAGTAAATGGGCCAGAATACAAACCCAAACTGAAAGTAAAGTACAACTCGAAAAGGGAAAAACAGCAACTGAAAAGTAAAGCCGCTACTCCGAGATGTCCACTGGAAATCCCACCTGAAGGGTGGGTACAGATAGCTCCTCTGCTCCACGGGTCCCGCCGTCCGCTCCGAGCACGTCCCGCCCAGTGGTCCACCTCCGGGTACCGTCCCGCTCTGCAAGCCTCAGCTAAGGTCAACACTGTCCGTCGTCTGCAACCAACACAACGAAGTGCGGGCAAAGCCCGTGCAGGGGTGAGTATAAGCTACTCAGTAGGGACCCCGAGACCCCTGAAGGTCTCTCAAATCCACAAAGGATAAACCACGAAGAAAAGTACAAACACGAAGTAACAACTGACACAGCTTAGGTATATGCCCAAACATATACCTAAGTCATCAATTAAAATACACTCCAACCTCCGAGCCCAAGTACAACTCAGTCCACGCAGGAAAGTATACGTATTCCACATAGGAAAGCAAAATATAATCCACACAGGATTGCACAACACAATCCACACAGGAAAACAACAGGATTCAGCTCACACAGGTATACTTCTTCAAGGACGATAAAGATGATCACTGATCCATCTAAGTCGTCGGACCCACGAAGGATCGATAGGTAACTAACCCCCGCAGAAGACCCACACAGGATCGGGCTCACACAGAACCTGTAGGCGCTGGCTCACACAGAACCGCTGAGCGCAAGGACCCACACAGGATCGGGCTCACACAGAACCTGTAGCACTGATCCACGTAGGATCGCTGAGTGCTGTAGTCGTCGTCGTCGAATCCACACAGGATCTCTGTACTGTCGTCGTCCAATCCACACAGGATCTCTGTACTGTCGTCGTCAAATCCACACAGGATCTCTGTACTGTCGTCGCAGTCACAGTAGTAGTCGTAGCAGTAGAACAGTCGCAGCCAGTACTAGGGTTCCCGCACACAGCAAGCTCGTACGGAGGGTCCGCTCCACGAGCCGAGAGGCTGATACATCAACTGTCACGAAGACCAGAGTTGATGTATCCAAAAGTTCCGTATCGTCAACAGGAACTCAACGCAACAGTCGGCGCGTCGATCGGACGCCCGGTCTGAGAGTTATTGGCATTTTCGTCTCCGGGGCCCGGTTGGTTTTTAAGGCAAAACCAACCCGACCGTACTCCACCTGCGTCCAAACCTCGGGCGGAGTATGCCAAAAGATCCGTCTCACTAAGAGGAACATTACGCGACTGACGGCATGTCAATCGGACGTCCGTAGCTCAAGATATGAGCGTTTCCGCTGTGAAGGCCCGGTTGGTTTCGTGAACGAACCAACCCGGCCGAACTCAAAGTAACCCGAAACCTTGAGTGCGATATACCGAAACGACCGTCTCGATCCAAGGATCGCGTTGCCGCAGACGGTTCGTCATTCGGAGGTCCGAGGCTCAAGTTATGAGCGTTTCCGCTGTGAAGGCCCGGTTGGTTTCGTGAACGAACCAACCCGGCCGAACTCAAAGTAACCCGAAACCTTGAGTGCGATATACCGAAACGACCGTCTCGATCCAAGGATCGCGTTGCCGCAGACGGTTCGTCATTCGGAGGTCCGAGGCTCAAGTTATGAGCCAAGAACCGAATCTGGTCCGAAACGGGGGGTCCGGGTCCGGGCCGACCCGGCCCGACCCCCCTCTGGTCGGCGCGGCGGCCGGCGGCGGCGGACGGCGGCGGCGGACGGCGGCGGACGGCGGCGGCGGCTGGCCGCGTGGCGGCGGCGGCGGGCCGCGTGGCGGCGGCGGCGGCTGGCCGCGTGGCGGCGGCGGCGGGCCGCGTGGCGGCGGCGGCGGCTGGCCGCGTGGCGGCGGCGGCGGGCCGCGTGGCGGCGGCGGCGGGGTGCCGCGCTGGCGGCGGGTTGCCGCGGCGCACGCGGGAGGCACGCGGGGGCTAAGCCCCGCGTTTCACAAAAACGGCACGGCTTTAAGCCGTGCCTTGAATTAAAAACGGCCCCCGCAGATGGGGGCCGGCTGGACAAAAACCGGGGGGGCTTTGCCCCCCCCTCCTTTAATGAACCGCCCCCCCCCCCTCATTAAGAGGGGGGTCTTGAAGGACCGGCCGGGGGTTTAATCCCCCGGTTTTTATGACATCCGGCCGGCCCGCTGGCCGGCCGGTTTTTACCAACGGGACCGGAATTTCCGGTCCCGCCCTCGACTTCCGACGCCGGCGGCACGGCCGCCGGTCTTTCCTTCCGCCGCGGCCCGGAACCGGCCGCGGTCTCCTCGTCTCACCGCGGCCCGCAACCGGCCGCGGTGTTCGTCGTCCGGCGCGGTGCGACGGCACCGCGCCCCTTTTGCCGTGCCAAGAATCCTCCCAACGCGGCGCGACGGCGTCGCGTTCTTGAAATCTCTCCTCGGCGAAGCGCGACGGTGTTGCGGAAAATTATAAGCATGTTCATCCGCGTGGTGCGACGGCACCACGCCTCTTGCTTCCATCCGCATGAATAAAACGAGAACTAAGGAGGGGCGTTCGGCCGTGTTCATGCGGTCCGACCCCCCTCACGTTAAATAATAACATAACTAAAGAATACCCAAAAGCCTCACATTTAGTCATGCTAAAATCCATGATTCAAGAATAGAATAAAAATAATCAATAAATAACATCCCCTACCTCTGGTTTCAAGAACGATGATCGTCAACGACCCGCGGAAGACGCGTCGCGGTGGTCGGCGTCACGGAAGAAGGACGTCGATGTCGTGAAGCGAGGATTCGAAGTTCTTTGACGACGATTTCGTCGTGGGAAATCGTCGCGGAAGAGATGACGCGGAAGAAGACGTCGTCGGTGTCGCGGGTATGGCGTCGCGAAAGACGATTCCCGAGAACGTGGCGTTCTTCGTCGAAGCTTGAAGAAGAAGAAGATGAAGGCTCCAAATTCTCTCAAGGTGGCTAGAGAATTCTAACCCAAATAAAATAAGCTAAAGACTTATTTTATTCACACAATTATCAATTTGAATTTCAAAGGTTTGAAATTCAAACAATTCAAACAATTCAACTCCATTAATTAACAAAGTTGTCATGTTATTAAAAGAGGAGTTTAAGGGGGGAGTTGAGAGGTTATAAAAAGATTTAGGGGTTCGTGTGGGCCCCACCACACTTAATCCTCCCAAGGGAGGTTAAGTGGGTGTGGGTCCCACTTCCAACCCCCTTAGGTAGGTTTTTTAATAAGTTTAAATAAAATTTGTTTTACACAATTTTATTTAACTTAACTGAAAAACCCCAAAACGTAACTTTCAACCCGCAATAAACGCAACTCCCGAAAAGGTCTCAATAAGCGAATATCGGCGCTGCGAGTTCATCGGTGCCCTCGGATTTCAATTCCGAGCACCGGATCAAAAGTTAGGAATTCCCGCTCGTTCGTTCACTGAACGTACCCGAGCCAAACTTCGGAAATTAATTCCGGGCACTCCGGGCCTCGGAATCAGGTGCCGTCTGAAACCGCGCTCTTGTAAAATTCTAAAGAAAATTAAGAAAAAATTTTCCTTGAATTTTACGGGTCTTTACAGATATATTTGAATATATAAGGGGATCTAGTTAGTTTTTGAAAGATCATTCTATGGCATAGATATCACCAGTTGATAGTGAAAGATAATGACATCCGGAACATTACCTTTAGGCGAATGTTTAGGAACTTCAACTTTATGGATATCTTGTTTGTCTTGATGAATTCACTATTCATCTTCATGAGTCTAATGAACTCCATATTTTAGGAGTTTTTGGACCAGTTGTTCCTGATGTGAAACAACAATATCATAGAAATCCTCATTTCATAGGAGGATCATGTTCAGAATCTCATATTTGTATTATAGTACCTTTGAGACAATAAAATATCAAGGAATATTTTCATGTGAAAGGTAGTGATTTGATATATTTATTTTCATGGGCATGTGGGGTCATAAAAGTGTGTGGTATTAAACCTATCAATATTCTATGTGGTCATTTATTTTGATACACCCAATAATGTGGAAGAGGTTCACATTTTCCATATTCAAAATAATCATTTGTCGAGTTTTTTATTATTATTTGTCATGAGTTTTATCCCAAGTAACATCATTGAATAGGATGTACCGAGATTTAGTGTGGACTGACTAGTGGTAGTTATTATTTGGTTATTTGAAGGAGTAGTTTCCCATTTATCATGTTCATTAGTTGTATGAGGAGTGAGTGTTATTCAATGATTTATGTGACCCATCCTACATGGGTTTGGTATTTGTGTTGATGGAGTGAATAGTGGTTATCCCTTATAGATATTAGATGTTACATCCCCAAGAGTGTAACTATTACACCCATTATCTATAGTTGGTGGATGTATGGAGGCATTTACCCATCATCGAATGCATTGTGGTTTTTATAGACAACACCAAAGGAAAATATAATTTCTCTCTTCAAGATTTTAATCTACCCAGTCAGTGGTTAATAGAGTTATTTAATTTTCATGATTTTTTGATATCTCATACCCCACAAAAGTGGAATGTGATTTCAAATTCGTTGAGCCAAATGTTCTAAGGTGATATGTCTTAGGATTACTTGGATGTTTGGAATGGGATAGCGGAGATTGATGAAATTTGTCTTGATATGGGGGAGAGTATATTTCTTTGTTTTTTTTTTCTAATATGATTTAAGATCCATCATTGATATAGTATTTGGGTGAGTCCCAACAAGGAGACTTAGAGCTAGAGGTGATATGTGACTGAGTCGACAAATGTTATGCTTTAGAGGGATTTTGAAGGATAGTTATAACAAATTGTAGATTCATGGAGCATTGTTATTCACCACAGTATTTCTTGAGGAAATTATTTATGAGTTTGAATTATAAAATTTATCATTTAGTACCCATGTTAGAGAGATGTAAAGTTGCATGAGTATGTTTCTTTGGTGGTTTGGGATGAAATAGAAAGTTGAAAACACAAAAAACATTATTTATTGATTTTGAATAGGTGAAAGTAGAAAACCATGTAACAGTAATTTCATTGAAATGTTTAGATGTTCCTAAGTTGAAATAGTTGTACATTTCAATAGATTCTATCACTAAATTAAACTGATCATAGGGGTTTTTTGATTCAATTTGGATGATAGTGCACCAGATTATGAAATTGGCATACTTTCTATAAATTCATTAGTCGAGTGCTCTAGATATTTTGGTATTGTTATATGTGTATGATGTGGTATGGCTTTATAGGATACCAAGGAGAATAATCTCTCATAAATATCTTTATTTTACCTCAATACTCTTTATGGTATTGAAAATTTATTTTGGATCCTAGTGGCACCATAACGCTATTTTCCATCTTCAACCTGATGGGAAGACATAAGAGACCATTCTTATTCTATATGATATTCTATGAGCTTACATCCTTGACCTTGGTGGATCGTGGGTGAGACACATTCCTATGGTTATGTTCAAATAAAAAAATATCTATCTTTTTTGAATCGGAAGGTCCCTATTTGAGGTATTTCATGGGTGTCCATTCCATTCGCCTTTATGCCAGAAAGTTGTTGGGAGGTTGTTTATCTTGGTTATGATGTCGTGAAGGGAAAAACTCAGAAGATATGATTATGATAAGATATTATGAGGTTAGTACATGGCCATCTAGAGGCCCAAGAAGATTATATATATTATCACTTTGAGTTTTATTTGGGTGACCGTGTTGTCGTGAGAGTCCCCCCTTCATGCGGGTAGTGGAGGTTTGGTAGTGGTTGTAATCTTTCATCCCTATTTGTTGAACCCTTGGAGGAATTTTTTAATGTTTATGAGGTAGTGTGCTAGTTTTTATTTTCAAAATGGATTAATAGGACCCATTATGTGTTTTTACAAGGATCTTGGTTGGTGATATCTTCTAGATGAATTAAATATCATCAAATATAGGAGTTGGATATTAAAGACTATGATATTTTCAGGGACTATCCATTAAAGACCTGAGATCATTGAGAGATAATATTTTTTGGATGAACAATATCCATTGATTATGTGTTGTGGAGACATTTTTTCCTCCTAGGGAGTACATTGGAGAATGTGATGCATATGTTTTCCTACTAACTGAATTGGTTTTGATGCTATTTTTATTTGTTTGAATGGATGATGTGATGTTTGGATCCAAATGTTTTTTGTGGTCTAATGTTTCCAAGATATTGTGATGAGTGGCAATGAATATGGAACAACAAGGGGAAATAACCCAATTCCTAATCAAGATTAATTATGTTTTGAAATGACTTAAACCAATCATAATGGTTAGTGATAAACAAATTGGATAATATGTGGATATAGATTATGGATTTTTATGAATTATTTCCTATATTTATTATAGTATTTTTTTGTTTTGGTAAATTTTTTAGGTTGTGTAGATGGTGAAATGATTTTGTATACGTTTCTGTGGAATTGGAGTGTAATGTTTCTAGTGTCAGATGAGGCGGTTTCATTCCTGGTGAATAATAGTGATGTGGTTCTCTGTTATTTCATGTGGTTGTTTTGATTTTTCATGTTTTTATGGTTGTACCTTTGATGTATGATGTGAACCTTTAGAGGAAACTCAATGCACTCTTTTTTATGAAAATTCCCTTCAATGAGGTTTGGTTTTTATTCTCAAGGATGATAATCATTTGATGTATCAAATGTAATGGTACATTCATTCTTGGAAAATTAAATTCATGTTTTTGTGGTTAGAGAGTGTTTGGGGATTTCCCAAGAGGATCCAGATGTGTACGACATGTCTTCATGTAGTTATTGGGAAATTTACACTTTATAATTATAATTTATGTCATATATTGGTGGTTTATAGCTTGTAAAACACATTTTTTATTGATTGTGTATGATGAGTAGAAGGTTGTGAAAGGATTTGGGTTGTCAGATAATGATTTATGACATACATAAATTTTGGATGAGGCCACATGTTATTTTTTTGATAGTTTATTTTTTGAAGTATTCATGACACAATAGTCTGTGTTAGAGATATTAATATAATGACCAATGGAACATATGAAGTGAATGAGGGATTTATGTTGTAAGATAAGTGAATAAAACCCAGTTTACAAATCTTTCATGACCAATTTGCTTATCATATTTAAATGATCTCAATTTGTTGTTGGGAACCCCTAGTAAATTTGGTGAAACTCTCAACTTGTCTCCCCCAACATTTATTATTTGTTCATGTGGTTGTTATGTGAAAAAAACTAGGAGATTTATTCTCTCTTTTGGGGATATTTATTGAATTTATTCCTCATAGAATCAAAGATGAGTTTATTTATAATCAAGTATGTGTGGGTAGTATATTTTGATTATCCTTTGACTATGATTAGGAGGATTCTTGGTTCTATTGTTCCCTTTCGATTTCTCGGCTATTCTGTCTTCACCATGTGGGGAGATGTGAGTTTAAAAAGCTTATCTATGTAGGGAACCCTATTTCTCTCCCGTCATATGTTCTATGTGTGGAAATTCATGGGGTTTCCATTAAATGTATAATACGTTTAAGCTTAATTAATATAATAAAATAATAAAAATAAAATTGAAATGTATGGGTTGTAATATCTTGTTTTTTCTACATAAGAATATGTTGTTGATCTATTTGTTCCTGTTATTGATAATACTGAAAAAACAAACACTGAGAGACCAATTTGAAATATAGTAGATGGGTAATTATGAATGTAGTTATTTTTTTGATTTATCACTCATTAAATAAAAGTATGAATAAAATATAAATGGATAATATATTACTTTCTCTTAGAAATATGGTTTTTGTCATAATAGTAATGCTAAAAAATAATATAATGTAAAGGAATTCATTAACTAAATTATTTACATTGGGATGTGTTTTTGTCTTGTGAGAATTCTTTCTTGAGTTTTATTATGTGTTTTCAAATATTATGTGATAATAGGGGTGACTATTTGAGTTGTACGATGGGTGGGGATGTGGTACGCAGGTTAGTTGTCATGAATGGGATGTGTAACACCCCAAGATTTTATAGTGTGTTATTTCTTCAAAATAATTAAATAACTTTCACTACACGCAACACCAAGTTCAATCGCACCATGACTTACCAAACAAGCTGTTCAAAAGAGGTTATGAATAGTGTTAACTAAATTTTAAACTTTATATAATCCTTATAATTTTAGAATCCATATTATGAGTTTCTTAGATAAAATGCAAGAACAAATTCATTTTTAGTATTGCACTTTTATCAACTTTTAATAGTGAACCCTTTTTAAATACAATATATTAAACTTTTGACTAAATGGGGACATCAAAAATTTAAAATGAAACATTCCAAGCTTCCACGGTACGCTTTCTTTGAATAATACAGTAGCGTGTGTTGTACGCAACCTTGAGTTTTAACACACACCACAACCAATCAAACTAGCCGTTATGAATAGTAATACCTACTTTTCGAAATTATATATATTTTATATTTTAAAATGAACTTCATTTCTGGATTCGGAATATCGAATTTAGCCTAAGGTAAAATTTTGGAACTTTTCGGATAACTTTCATATTTTGATGAATAGTGAAAATTACTAAATTTTAATAAAAAACAACTTTTTTAATCAAAATAATTAATAATGATAAATTATGAATTTGAGTGGTTTTAAAGTATATTTAGAATAAATTTTTACCATTTAATATAATGTTGGTCATTGGACATAATTTTACAATTAAACCGAACATAAACAAGTGTCAATCTTTTGATAGTTATTATCTCTTAAAAACACGCTTTTTGTTTTGACAGCGGGAATTAATTTTAAATTAATTTCTGCCACTTCTGTGTTTTGAATTTAGGAAAATGGATTCCATATTTGGAATCAGGATGTTCAAATTGTGTAAATAGGTAACTTTTATTTTTAGGCATTTTGAATAATTACTGCGGTAAATATTTTATTTACCATGGTTAAGGGTAAATCCGGTAAATAAGGGTTAAAAAATAATATTATAATAATACTAAATTACCCTAAAACGTGTCTTAACCCTATTGGTTGATACTGGGTCGACCATGGGCATCTTTTGGTCGATTTTGGGACCCCATGGATCCACTTGTAAGTGATAATGACACTTTATTTTAATTAAGTCAAAATGAATACAAAAATGACACAAGCATATATCTTTTAGAACAACAATTGTTACATAGGGTTATATATGTTGGATTTTAGATTATAAATATTCATTAGAAAGATAAAAAGATTTCCTACATAATGATATTTTATTTATAATTTTTAGACATTAAATAATTTATTTTATATATGACACAATGATGATGCAGTAATTACTATAATAGTGAAAAATTAAAATAATTGATATTATAAATACCCAAATAAATATAATATGAAACTTTTAATGAATTAAAATAATTTTATATGATAATATGATATATTAGGATTGATTTAATTGACTGTTTTCGAAGTAATCAATCTGTTATAAGTTTCACAAAAATCAACTATTGAATAGTGTCAAAATTGACATAAAAGAGTTCTTAAAACAAATATTATATTATTAATTGATATTAAATTCCTAAAAATCTAAGGATCGGCCAAGAGACTTATATTATTATAGGTTCCTCATTAATGGACCACTTTGGGGTCGCTTGGATGTATATAGTAAGTTTATTAACCATATTATATAAAAATACAAAGAGACATTGTAAAAGTGAAACTAATTAACTTAGAGTTAATACTTAAAGATAAGGTTAATATAAGTACCCAAACCTGTCTAAATTCTATTGGATGAGTTGTTTTCGACCTATCCCCACCTCATCCTTTGAATAGTCAACTTTGGAGCCTTTAGAAACCGAATATGAATTTATTATAAATTAATATTTCTAGCTTTTCCAAAGGTGCCCCTCACCCCTCTTATAAAAGGGCACTCCTCCTCATTTCTTCACACCTCTAAAGCCTTTTGGTTCGGCCAAACTCTGCCCAAATACTCTCCCAACATCCCTCAATACAACCTAGAGGCCTTAGTTTGATCAGAAAGCCAACCTAAGGAGCCCTTTTGATCAAATCAAAAGGAAGAACCCGAAGAAGAGGTAATGATTTCACCACCCTTTTCTAAGTTCATTTCTTCTTACACTTCTTCTTCCTTTGTTCTTACCATTCTGAAATAATAACTCCAGTATCTCACATATACTGTGATGTTATTATAAATATGGTACAATCATATTCAGTATTCTATCCACCCTTTGAATAACATGTCACCATACGTGCGTACGTACGGCTTACCGTCTCCACGTCGTGGTGTAATTGTTATTCAATATAATATTATTTGGATGGGTATAATAATGATGTGTAACTCATGTAAATAATAAATATAACATGTTAATGATTCTGTATATATGATATACCATCCATTTATATATTATTTTAATATCAAAAGAATGATATTGTCGCTCGTGCGTACGTACGGACTACCGTCTCCACGAACGCGATGAGATTCATTCTCCATCGTATCCATTCAAGTATAATTATCATTTGATGATTTAAAAATGATGGTTAAGGACTAGATATCATTCTGGATATGAATAAGATACAACAACCATGGCTTATGTAACAAAACATATAAAGAAAATGAGTAAGTTAACACCCGAAACGACGATAATTCTAAGATATTATTAACAAATCAATGTTAAAAGATCATATATGATATCATATTAATATATATGATTCTTGTATAATTTAATAACAATTATTTCACCATTATACAGGGAGTTAACCTACCCCAACCAAGGAAAAGTACAAGGTAAGGGTTATTTCACAATCTCTTCTTTATCCGAGGTTGTTTATACGTAATAATCTACTGGGATCTCGTTATCATCCACATCCATGTTTCTTCGAAATGCATTTCAAAACATTTTTACTATTTACAAGAATATGGGTTAAATTCATTTATACCCTTGTTTGACTTTTTATAAGAGGTTTATAAAGGAATCTTTCCGTCGTTTTCAAAACAATGTTCTTTTTAACCTTTTCGACAGAATTGAGGTAAGAATGTTTTTTTAACTTATACGGTGGGTGCGGTTATTTTCCGCCGTTATAAAATCTTCGAAGCTTTCCATACAAGCTTATAAGAATATTTTCAAAGAAAATGTTTTATTTTATATGGATCTTAAATGATTTCAAAATAAAAGGAGATACTTCTTTAAAAAGAATTTTGATTTCATCTATGTCAACATCCTTTGATGGATTTTAAGATTATTTGAAGTTGATTTATTATGATACAAAAATTCTATATTGAATTGAAGGTTTTGTGATATGTTTGACTGTGGATGTGCTATTTTTATACCATTCATAGTTTATGGTGAAATTATTGACATTTCGTATGCTAGTTTTAATCCGAATGTTTATGTTATATTTCAAACTTTTCTTCAGATGAATGTGCTAAACAAGTATGTTCCGGGTTGGGGACCGGTAAAAGTAAGCCCTCCAGGTTGGGGACTGGTTAAAGTAAGCCCTCCAGGTTAGGGACTGGTAAAAGTATGCCCTCCGGGTTGGTGTCCGGTTATTAGAGGCACTCCGGGTTGGTGTCCGGTTATTAGAGGCACTCCGGGTTGGTGTCCGGTTATTAGAGGCACTCCGGGTTGGGTTCCGGTTAGAAGTAACCCCTAGGTCTTGGGATGAGGCCTAGACAAAGAAATTAACGTTTAGCATTATGCATTCCAACATTATGAAAGTGGTTATTGATTTTTGCATGTTATTATTCGATTAGTAGAATATCCATGTGAATAAGTAAATGGCATTATTTCATTTTATTTATGCCATACCATGTTGAAAGTTCATATTTAAAAGGCTTTTGTTTTAGTTATACATTGCCTTAAATGTTTATTCTTATTTATAAAAGTTTCCGCTATATTGTTATCCTTACTGGGCATTTGAGCTCACCCCTTTTCTATGTTTTATTTTTCCCAGGAAGTGACGAAGTAAATTATGAATGACTTGCAGGGATATTATGAGGGGTTAATAGTGTGGATATGAAGACTTTGTTATTGTAGTAGTTTTTCACTTTGAAATGTAATGTAAAACATTATGATTATATCTAGTGTTTCCAAGGCTACTAAACCAATCGGTCTTTCGAGATTTGATCTTTCTTGTGATCATGCCAATGTTATGTAATAATGCACCGACTCTGGGTAACTGGGGTCGGGGCGTTACAGTTGGTATCAGAGGAAGTTTAGTACAAACCTTGGAAACTAGATTTAGATAAACTCTGATTAGAGCACGTAGACCTAAGATGAACTTTGAGAATTAGTATATAAGAACTTCCTAGAATTTTGGTATTGTAGAGATTTTGTGAGTTTTCCGAGCAATACATCCCTGTCTGGATACGAGCAGGTAGAGGCGGCTCTGGCACAGATGTACCTAGGGGTAAAACCCGAAAACACCGCTTTGAGCTAGACTCGAACGGGAACTGGTGCACGACAACGGGCCTTGCTGCACTCTTGGTTACGACACTCCCGGGGGATATGCTTAGGATAACTCTCATTTTCTTTACAAATCATTTTGAAGGGATTATGAGTATATACTTCCTCAAAGAAAACATTCTTATGATTATGGATTATATCCATAAATAGTTCAATTTATGTTAGGTGTTTTATAATTATGGGATTATGTATTTTGATTCATAAACTGATCTAGTTTATGCCATTGTTTAGAAATGGCGCCCAGTAGAAGGAATGAGAACTCCAGAAATGCACATGATCCAAAGAGAAGGATGGATCATATCTTTCATGGTCTTAAGCTAGAATTTATAAGAGAAATAGTCTCCCATGTATTATCATCATATGAAGAAATAATATCATGTGTTGATAAGATAAGTAAAGAGTTTACTAAGTCCTATGGCTTTGAAGGGAAGCAAGAGAAGAAAAGGATAGAAGAGAGAAATATGGATAAAGGGAAGAGGGAAAAGAAGAATTTTCCCATATGTGGTAACTGTGGAAAGAAACACCCTGGAACTTGCCTGAAAGGAATGGGAGTTTGTTATAAGTGTGGAGGAAAAAGGCACAAAGTACATGACTGCATGGGTAAGAAAATGGTTTCAAATGTACAATACTTCATTTGCAAGGAGTTTGGACACTACGCGAACCTATGTCCCAGTCATCAGACTAGGCCGCAAATGATGCTATTGGATAATAATCATGTTATGATACTACCACAGATTAAGAGGAATGATTAGAGTTATTATGTTGATTATATCAATTGAGTGTTGTATCAACAATATACTTGTTATAATAATTATGGAGTATATAAGGATTGTACTGCAGTACTATTTCATTAAGGACTTGAGATTGTGTGGAAAAAAGAAAAGTGACTCAATAGCAGGTTAAATTTTTGGAAAATATATGGTTGAGAGAAAGATAAACCATAATATGGTTCAGATACCGAGGTGGTGATTTTAGAATAATACATGATTGATTTGGATAAATTATATTGGATATTATTGACTACCTTGAAGCTGATTAATGATTTGTATATTCCATCATTGTTGGATTAATGAAGTATATCCAGAATTCTATATGGAATAAGGGATCATGAATGTAATCAATAAGGAATATGGTAATACATGATGAAGGTATTTATATGCTATTACGGGGTAAAAAGGATCTATATTATGTTTACCTTCCTTATGAATGTTGGACTGTGAGTTTGGAAAGAAGTATTTTGGATAGTTCTAGTTTGGATTATTTTGGATTGCCATAGAAGGACAACTCGGAGGTCGGGCGGCAACCCGTCGCGTCCGGCAAGGCTGCGAGACTTGAACCCGCAACCAAAGGGCGACAAGGGTGTATCACCTACCACTATCCCACGAGATGTCCTGGATTAAATAAAGTAGTTTTTTAAAAGATCTGGTAGATGAATTATAAATTCGTTTATTTTGGAACCCTGTACGAATAGTATAAATATAATTTTTTTTACGAGTGAAAGATGAGTTTATGGTAGAAATTTATTAATGGACAAAACTCTAATTATAAAGTAAGTATATCTCCTTATGATCTCAGCCAATCTCATAAATAAATTCCTCAACATTAATAATAGAAACTTAGAACAAAAATGTTGTCCTAGATGGTACCTTAAATCATCACAAATTTATGGCTTTGGGATTGTTGGCCTTTTCATAGCCATGTTCTCTACCACTCTCCATCAGATAATTGATGGTTAGATTTCTCTTCCATATCCATATTTTCCTACATGGAACCCTAGTATGTGTTATTTCCGATAATCTTCATACTTTCCACTCTTTATTTTAAATAGAGGCCTCGTTAATTCATTTTTCGATGTGGGATTTCAACTAAGATATTTTGAAACGTCAAAAATGTGTTATCCCAATACCCTATATTTTATTGAACCGATGGTACTTCAAATCATCATAGATTGATGAGTTTAAGGACCTCAATTATACACTTGTTTGTGATTGATGACCTCAATCACTACCTATAAATATTTACGTTTTTCCTCCGATTATATGTCTCTAATTGCCACCAATGTTCCCCTAATCAAGATCATAATTTGGTGGTGACCCTTTGATTTATCTTTTCCTCATATTAAGACTAAATTTTAGTAACCCAATTTCCGATGTGGGTTTTCCCACAAATATATTTTTTGTTTTCAACCTTTTATTTTCGAAGAACAATTTCAAATTGCGAGGATGCAATTTATTGAAGGAGGGGAGAATGTAACACCCCAAGATTTTATAGTGTGTTATTTCTTCAAAATAATTAAATAACTTTCACTACACGCAACACCAAGTTCAATCGCACCATGACTTACCAAACAAGCTGTTCAAAAGAGGTTATGAATAGTTTTAACTAAATTTTAAACTTTATATAATCCTTATAATTTTAGAATCCATATTATGAGTTTCTTAGATAAAATGCAAGAACAAATTCATTTTCAGTATTGCACTTTTATCAACTTTTAATAGTGAACCCTTTTTAAATACAATATATTAAACTTTTGACTAAATGGGGACATCAAAAATTTAAAATGAAACATTCCAAGCTTCCACGGTACGCTTTCTTTGAATAATACAGTAGCGTGTGTTGTACGCAACCTTGAGTTTTAACACACACCACAACCAATCAAACTAGCCGTTATGAATAGTAATACCTACTTTTCGAAATTATATATATTTTATATTTTAAAATGAACTTCATTTCTGGATTCGGAATATCGAATTTAGCCTAAGGTGAAATTTTGGTACTTTTCGGATAACTTTCATATTTTGATGAATAGTGAAAATAACTAAATTTTAATAAAAAACAACTTTTTTAATCAAAATAATTAATAGTGATAAATTATGAATTTGAGTGGTTTTAAAGTATATTTAGAATAAATTTTTACCATTTAATATAATGTTGGTCATTGGACATAATTTTACAATTAAACCGAACATAAACAAGTGTCAATCTTTTGATAGTTATTATCTCTTAAAAACACGCTTTTTGTTTTGACAGCGGGAATTAATTTTAAATTAATTTCTGCCACTTCTGTGTTTTGAATTTAGGAAAATGGATTCCATATTTGGAATCAGGATGTTCAAATTGTGTAAATAGGTAACTTTTATTTTTAGGCATTTTGAATAATTACTGCGGTAAATATTTTATTTACCATGGTTAAGGGTAAATCCGGTAAATAAGGGTTAAAAAATAATATTATAATAATACTAAATTACCCTAAAACGTGTCTTAACCCTATTGGTTGATACTGGGTCGACCATGGGTATCTTTGGGTAGATTTTGGGACCCCATGGATCCACTTGTAAGTGATAATGACACTTTATTTTAATTAAGTCAAAATGAATACAAAAATGACACAAGCATATATCTTTTAGAACAACAATTGTTACATAGGGTTATATATGTTGGCTTTTAGATTATAAATATTCATTAGAAAGATAAAAAGATTTCCTACATAATGATATTTTATTTATAATTTTTAGACATTAAATAATTTATTTTATATATGACACAATGATGATGCAGTAATTACTATAATAGTGAAAAATTAAAATAATTGATATTATAAATACCCAAATAAATATAATATGAAACTTTTAATGAATTAAATTAATTTTATATGATAATATGATATATTAGGAGTGATTTAATTGACTTTTTTCGAAGTAATCAATCTGTTATGAGTTTCACAAAAATCAACTATTGAATAGTGTCAAAATTGACATAAAAGAGTTCTTAAAACAAATATTATATTATTAATTGATATTAAATTCCTAAAAATCTAAGGATCGTCCAAGAGACTTATATTATTATAGGTTCCTCATTAATGGACCACTTGGGGGTATCTTGGATGTATATAGTAAGTTTATTAACCATATTATATAAAAATACAAAGAGACATTGTAAAAGTGAAACTAATTAACTTAGAGTTAATACTTAAAGATAAGGTTAATATAAGTACCCAAACCTGTCTAAATTCTATTGGATGAGTTGTTTTCGACCTATCCCCACCTCATCCTTTTAATAGTCAACTTTGGAGCCTTTAGAAACCGAATATGAATTTATTATAAATTAATATTTCTAGCTTTTCCAAAGGTGCCCCTCACCCCTCTTATAAAAGGGCACTCCTCCTTATCATTTCTTCACACCTCTAAAGCCTTTTGGTTCGGCCAAACTCTGCCCAAATACTCTCCCAACATCCCTCAATACAACCTAGAGGCCTTAGTTTGATCAGAAAGCCAACCTAAGGAGCCATTTTGATCAAATCAAAAGGAAGAACCCGAAGAAGAGGTAATGATTTCACCACCCTTTTCTAAGTTCATTTCTTCTTACACTTCTTCTTCCTTTGTTATTACCATTCTGAAATAATAACTCCAGTATCTCACATATACTGTGATGTTATTATAAATATGGTACAATCATATTCAGTATTCTATCCACCCTTTGAATAACATGTCACCATACGTGCGTACGTACGGCTTACCGTCTCCACGTCGTGGTGTAATTGTTATTCAATATAATATTATTTGGATGGGTATAATAATGATGTGTAACTCATGTAAATAATAAATATAACATGTTAATGATTCTGTATATATGATATACCATCCATTTATATATTATTTTAATATCAAAAGAATGATATTGTCGCTTGTGCGTACGTACGGACTACCGTCTCCACGAACGCGATGAGATTCATTCTCCATCGTATCCATTCAAGTATAATTATCATTTGATGATTTAAAAATGATGGTTAAGGACTAGATATCATTCTGGATATGAATAAGATACAACAACCATGGCTTATGTAACAAAACATATAAAGAAAATGAGTAAGTTAACACCCGAAACGACGATAATTCTAAGATATTATTAACAAATCAATGTTAAAAGATCATATATGATATCATATTAATATATATGATTCTTGTATAATTTAATAACAATTATTTCACCATTATACAGGGAGTTAACCTACCCCAACCAAGGAAAAGTACAAGGTAAGGGTTATTTCACAATCTCTTCTTTATCCGAGGTTGTTTATACGTAATAATCTACTGGGATCTCGTTATCATCCACATCCATGTTTCTTCGAAATGTATTTCAAAACATTTTTACTATTTACAAGAATATGGGTTAAAGTCATTTATACCCTTGTTTGACTTTTTATAAGAGGTTTATAAAGGAATCTTTCCGTCGTTTTCAAAACAATGTTCTTTTTAACCTTTTCGACAGAATTGAGGTAAGAATGTTTTTTTAACTTATACGGCGGGTGCGGTTATTTTCCGCCGTTATAAAATCATCGAAGCTTTCCATACAAGCTTATAAGAATATTTTCAAAGAAAATGTTTTATTTTATATGGATCTTAAATGATTTCAAAATAAAAGGAGATACTTCTTTAAAAAGAATTTTGATTTCATCTATGTCAACATCCTTTGATGGATTTTAAGATTATTTGAAGTTGATTTATTATGATACAAAAATTCTATATTGAATTGAAGGTTTTGTGATATGTTTGAATGTGGATGTGCTATTTTTATACCATTCATAGTTTATGGTGAAATTATTGACATTTCGTATGCTAGTTTTAATCCGAATGTTTATGTTATATTTCAAACTTTTCTTCAGATGAATGTGCTAAACAAGTATGTTCCGGGTTGGGGACCGGTAAAAGTAAGCCCTCCAGGTTGGGGACTGGTTAAAGTAAGCCCTCCAGGTTAGGGACTGGTAAAAGTATGCCCTCCGGGTTGGTGTCCGGTTATTAGAGGCACTCCGTGTTGGTGTCCGGTTATTAGAGGCACTCCGGGTTGGTGTCCGGTTATTAGAGGCACTCCGGGTTGGGTTCCGGTTAGAAGTAACCCCTAGGTCTTGGGATGAGGCCTAGAAAAAGAAATTAACGTTTAGCATTATGCATTCCAACATTATGAAAGTGGTTATTGATTTTTGCATGTGATTATTCGATTAGTAGAATATCCATGTGAATAAGTAAATGGCATTATTTCATTTTATTTATGCCATACCATGTTGAAAGTTCATATTTAAAAGGCTTTTGTTTTAGTTATACATAGCCTTAAATGTTTATTCTTATTTATAAAAGTTTCCGCTATATTGTTATCCTTACTGGGCATTTGAGCTCACCCCTTTTCTATGTTTTATTTTTCCCAGGAAGTGAAGAAGTAAATTATGAATGACTTGCAGGGATATTATGAGGGGTTAATAGTGTGGATATGAAGACTTTGTTATTGTAGTAGTTTTTCACTTTGAAATGTAATGTAAAACATTATGATTATATCTAGTGTTTCCAAGGCTACTAAACCAATCGGTCTTTCGAGATTTGATCTTTCTTGTGATCATGCCAATGTTATGTAATAATGCACCGACTCTGGGTAACTGGGGTCGGGGCGTTACAGGATGTGGATTGTTTTCTGGTTGGTATTTGTGGTGGTTGTGGTGAATAGTGGATGTGAGTCATCATCATTGTGGGGGAACCATAGTTATCATTCATAATAGATTTTTTATATATGGTTTATGATACATGTTGTTATATTTTAGATATGAGATGGTGAATGTTTAATGATAATGATAGAGGTTGTGGTATTGTGGAGATTATAGTTGTGATTTGGGCCAATTTTTATATCTTCTGGTTTTGATAGTTTCTTAGGAAGCTATTGAATAATTTATGATGCTGAATGAAATGAATAAATAATTTTTTTGATAAAACTGTATGATTGGTATATGTAAATGTCAGAAAATGAAATTGTAGTTAGAGTTTGTGGAAACTTGTGAAACAAGAAAATAGTGGACAATGAAATTTAAAGAGGAAATGTTTGTCTTGTTTTGTTATTGTGTGGTTTGTTGCAAATAGTGGTGTAAGTAATTGTGATGGTTGATGTTATGTGTTATTGTGGTGGTAGTGTGTGCTATTGTAGTTGTTTTGAACCCATAGTTTGGGTATTTATATATATATATATATATATATATCATTTTTATGATATTTATATTTTCCCCAACTAATGTGGATAACCTTACAATGCTATGAATTTCTGGGTTCTTTATTTTTTTTCTAATTTCCATGGTGGTGGTTATACTGATTTTTTTTACACCTCTCTTAAATATTGTACCATCGGTTGTGATAGACCTATAGTATTAGTGGGAGGTGTAATATGATGGACAAATTTTATTTATTCTAGATGATGTGTAATTAGAATATTATGTCATGTAATATGTGTTGGGGTGTTATGTGTGGTAGGAGGAGGGAATGAGGTTAATGTCCATCACATTCAATATATTCTACTTCTATGTTTATGTGATGATTTGAGATGCGGTGATATGTCCTAGGTGTCTTTTGATGTGATGTCTTGTGATAATACATGATATCATCACTATCTTATAGACATTATGAGGGTGGGGTATATAGGGATGGATATGGATCAAAAAGATTTGTTTTGAGTTGTGTTGTGATATGAATAAAAGGGATGGGGTGGGAGGAAATTTGATAGTGGGGCATAAAAAAGTAAAACCAATGCGTTTGTGGAAATGGGATGCCTTATATTGTATTCTTCTAATACTTTGATACTATATTGGATTCATGATTTGGTGAGTGAGCCACAGTGAGTCTAGGATTAGTATATTGACTATTTAAGTTGTTTTTTGGATATTCAATATGTCTAACGGTGCATTATTCGTA
This sequence comes from Viscum album, assembly GCA_963277665.1. NCBI lineage: Eukaryota > Viridiplantae > Streptophyta > Magnoliopsida > Santalales > Viscaceae > Viscum > Viscum album. The sequence continues at coordinate 362,665,752 of OY728125.1, forward strand.
AGAACCCGGATCTTCCATTCATGTATGTTTTCATTTTCTCGGAATTTTTTAGAAAAAGAGGTTATTCTAGAGGTTGTGTAGGGGTGCACAGTCTGAGGAAACCGTGCGGCCTACCCAAGAAACCATGCAACCTTGACAGTGGGCTCTGCACGGGCTACGTACAGTTTTTCAAACCGTGTGGGCAAGCCATGTGAAGTCCCTAGATGAGATAGTAGAAACCACACGGTTGGTGCACGGTTTTCCAAACCATACAGGCAACTATGTGGCCAATTAAAGTTAGGGTTTTTATGTCCTGGGCCACTTGAGAATTACCATTCCTCCACCATTCTTCCTCCCACATGTGGCTCACGCGAGAGTTGCGATTTTCAGAGGATGGGGGAGTTCCTTGGCTCGTTATGGAGGAAAATCAAAGGGGATTCATGGAGGATTGTATGCGGTTCTCCTAGGTTATTTCCCTCTCATAGTTATTTGAGGTTTTGGTTAGGGTTATCTCTCTTCATCTTTTAGTTTACTAGATCTACATAGGTTCCATGTAGATCTTGGGATGTGTTGAATTTTTGTGTTAAATTTTGACCTGGATGATGTTAGGGAAGGGTTTTTGAGGTGGTTCTGAGGAGGTGTTCACCTGGTTTGGAGTGCATTTGGGAGAAGAGGTCGATTTCACCAATCCCAAAAAGGTAGGTTGTTTTTTCATTTTAGTTTAATATCTTTCAATTTTATGTGAAAAAATCACCAATACCCATGAATGGGGTATTGTGCGTTTGCCGTTTTTAACCCTGTTAATTGCATCCTTTGCTGGGGAGTGTGAGTAGAGGTAATTTTTATGTGAATAGGGTTGATTTCTAGGCTTTGAAGGTGTTTCCCATGCATTTTCTTCTAATGAACGTTTTTTTATTCTTAGCCTGTTAGGATACTTTGTTGTTTCCCATTCCTAGTATTGTAGGATGGTGTGACTGTTGTTCTGTTAAGCTGTTGTGTTGTAGAATGCTTTCCAAGTAGTTCATGAGGTTTACCTTGGTCGTTACGTGCTACCACACATGCTTGACTTATAATGGGACATGATAACCTGGTGTATAGACCATAGGGAGAATTGACGTTGAGGGCTTCTCTAGAGTGTCTTTATAATTATATGATGTGAGACCTCATGGGGAATTGATGATGAGTGCTTCCCCAGAGTGTCTGTAGTTTCTCGACACGGGCCACATGGGGAATTGATGTTGAGTGCTTCTCCAGAGCACCACTAGTATGATATAAGACTATAGGGGGAATTTACGGAGAGTTCTTCCCTAGAGAGTCTATGCTTAAGCTGAAATAGATGGGTTAGACTGAGTGTGCTACCCAGAGGGTTGCGTGTACTTGATAGGTAGGACCTGAGGTGATAGGATATGGGCACTTCCTAGAGGGTTATCTGTTTTTATATGCTTTCTTGTATCTGTTAGGTAGAACCATAAGGGATAGGCTATGAGTAATTCCTAGAGGGTTACCTGTTATGATTATTTGATTCGTTTAGTTATTTCTTGATATATGAAACTATGGATTGTTACTGTCGAGTACTTCCTTGTTTACTGCTTTCTGCACTTTTACATGCCATATATTCACTGAATGTTAGGCACTTATCTCAAGGAGGTTTCCTACTAGGATTAATCTCACATCCTATTTGGGTTTTTCTTTTGGGCCCAAATAGATTATATTGTTGCAGGTATAGACAAAGGCATGCACCCTTCTACTCCTGGTACTTGACTTGCTGTGGGCTAGAGGGCATGAGACCAATCATAGGCTTGCGATGCTGAGGAGATGTTTATCTATTTTTTTGTAACTATTTTTAGTACTTGCTGTATTCATCATTGGGATTTGTTTTGCCATTTTACCAGCCATATGTACCATGCATCATTTTATATATATGTTATTTAGTTGTTTATTATCTCAGACTTATGTTGTTTACTATTGTTGGAAATTTACTACCTCCGCTATTGTATATTTATTTCTCTTATACTGTGTTTCTCTGCCAATGAGGGCATAGTTTCCCCACTGTCACACCCAAGGCCCTTGCTGCTAGTTGGTTTCCTTTGGTGTTCGAGGAAATTAACTTGAAGCCATGTGACCAACTAGGTACGGGGTGCCTCTAGGTAGGTTCCAGAACTACGACGTTACAAAGTGGTATCAAAGGATCTCTTTCCACTTGATTTACTATTTGGAGCCTCCAGCCAGGGATATGATAGAATCAGTAATTGGTAATATGTTGTTCCTGGGATTAGCTAAACCATGTACAGGGAAAATCTAATCTACCTTGTTTATTGCAATTTCCTCTATTTTTTCAAGTTTACGGTTGATCTGATTTTCACCGATGGGAGACTCCCATGTTTTGTGTTATTACCGTTGATGTTATTGAGGGTCTATTTCAGTCGCAAAACGATGAGATGAGGGTATACCATCTCATTCATCATATAGGCACTTTCTAGAAATCACATGTCATGCATCTTTTCCATGTCATATTGGATGCATTAGTTATTTCATGTTGTTGTGATAGATGTTGTGTAAAATATACATGCCATTGTGAAAGTTGCCTTGATAAAATAACTGATGTTTTGTAGGGTATTGTTTTTTGTAATGTTTTTCTTGAATGGATGCCAAACATTGGTTCTTGAGGTGTTATGGGCCCTCATGGACTAGAATTTGGTGGATCATTGCTATGTTTTCCTTGTTATAACATGTATAAGATTCCATACTTTGATTCGTGGGGAGCATGGGCCCTCAAGGATCGTAATTTGGCACTTTCAGTGTTTGTTTTAGTGTTTTCTAGGTTCCAGAGTAGTTTCGGAGGCTTGATGTCCAAAAAAACCTAGAATACATGCTGTGTAGTGTTAAGTACCCGCCATGGGTTCTTCTGTTCAGGAAGAAACTGTTTTTCTTAAGTACATGCCATGTACCTTATGTACACGCCATTTAGTCTCTGACCGTGTCGTAGGCCATGTGGGCAGAGACACGGGATGTGGAAAGTCTGGTGGGAACACACCATGTACAAGTTGAACGTGTTGTGTAGTGTTGACCCAGTGTCTGCCCATGTAACCAATATCAAGGATGGATAGAACCGTAAGAAATAAATGTCAGGTACCAGTTGAACACGCCGTGTAGTCTGACCTAGGTACCCAGCCATGTCACGAACAACACGGGTTGGTGTTATCGCTTCACGAACACACCATGTCTATTTGGAATGTGCCTTGTACTGTGAGCCGTGTGTCAGGTCGTGTCACTAACAACACGAGCCAGATGGTGTGCAACTAGTGTGGAAGAAGCGGGCATAAGAGGCCACATTGCCCGAGAGACCCAGTGGAGTGTCGATCTTGTTGCAAGATGGGTCACCGTCAGCACTTTTGGCAGTTCTTCTCACCCGTAGCTGCTGACAAGTGTTCTTCTATGACTCCTCATTCAGGAGCAGTGCCGTTAGTTTCTATCCAGTCTGGGAACTGGAGTTCTTCGGGCCGTTCAGGACAAGGTGTATGTCGTGGCCTTGGTAGAAAGGCGCCCTATTTTTAGTGAAATCATTGTGGATCACCTTAGAGTGGTCAGGCATGGTCACAGGGTCGCGATACATGCCAGACGTTTGCAGTGGAGCAGACCCAGTAGGAGTAGGATCTCAGACCATCTACCGTTACAGGTATAATATTAGTAGCCCCATTTTTAGCTTCGTCTCTTTTGATACTGAGGATTCCCCTAGAATTATATCTATTTATATCATGAAGAGCATTGGGATCTGAATATTTTCTTTATAAGGGAGAGTGGGATTTCCAAGAGAGTATACTGGTCCAAAGCATCGTGGTTTGGGAGAATTTATAGCCCAGATTGCTAATCATTATATGAATGACCAAGGGAATTCACAATTATACCTTCTTCTAGTAGTGTATGTTTTCAAAGATATATTTCTGGAGGGATTTTCATGTTTTAATCTAGAGTGTGAGGTGGACTTCTTGACTGAGCTTGTGCTAGGAGCGACATCGGTGTCCATTCCTCCTTATAGGATGGCTACACCCGAGTTATTGGAGCCCACGAAGAAGCAGGAGGAGTTGCAGGAAAAGGGTTTCTTCCGACCTAGTACATCTCATTGGGGTTCAACTGTTTTATTTATGAAGAATGTAGAAGTCCCCCACAAGCTTTTTGTGGACTATCAGAAGTTGAACCAGTTGATGGTCAAGAACCGAAATCCCTAGCCCAAGATTGATGATCTCTTTGATCAGCTTCAAAGAGCTCGGTTGTTCTCGAAGATTTAACTAAGGTATGGTTACCATCAGTTGCACGTTAGACCATCAGATATACCCCTTAAAACCTTCCGGAATAGGTATGGTCTATATGAGTACTTTGTTATGTCGTTCGGTCTCACGAATTCACCTGAATTTTTCATGGAACTAATGAACCGAGTGTTCCATCCATACTTGGAAACTTTCATGGTGGTCTTCATGGATGATATATTGGTTTACCCTCACACTTGACACCACCATGCCACCCATCTTGAGAATGTTTTGAGTACACCGAGAGAGCATCAGTTATATGCTATGCTCTCAAAATGCCACTTTTGGATGGATTAGATTCACTTCTTGGGTCATGTAATCTCAGAGATCAGAGTGTCAGTAGAACTAGAGAAAGTGAAGGCAGTAGTTTCCTGGGAGTAGCCTAAGAACATCTTTGAGTTGCAGAGTTTTCTAGGGATGTATGGATACTTCAGGCGTTTTATACAGTACTTTTCACGCTTAGAAGCACCACTGATGAGTTTGACATAGAAGGGTGCGAAGTTCTTTTGGTCATATTCTTGTGAGTCAGCCTTTCAGGAGCTGAAAGGGAAGTTGAATTCAGCACTGATACTAGTCTTTCCAGAGCCGAGAATGATCTATACTATTTACTGCGATGCATCAGGTATCAGGCTGGGAGTTGTGGTTATGCAGGGGGATGGAGTTGTTGCGTACAGGTCTCGGCTGTTGAGCCCACATGTGAGGAATTACCCGATACACGATCTTCAGCTGGAGGTAGTTGTTTTTTCCTTACGCTGTTGGAGAAATTATCTTTTGGGAGCGAATTATGTGCTTTTCACTGACCACAAAAGTATCAAGAACATCTTCACTCAGAACGATCTGAATTTGAGAGAGCACAGGTGGTTTGAGTACCTACAGTCCTTTTTCTTTCAGCTTTCCTATACGCCTGGGAAAGGCAACACAGTGGATGATGCATTGAGCAAGAGGACATAGATACAGGTAGTTTAGGAGGCCAACAGTGAGTGGAAGCTTATGGATCTGTTCTCTGAGATGAATTTGGAGGTGCACGACAGACAGGGGAAGACTTTTCTTTATTCTATTGTTGTTACCTATAAACTTCTTGATCAAGTGCTAATGATGCATCTATCAGACTATGACGGCTCAGTCTTGTAGGAACGTGTATCGAGAGAGGAACCTATTTCGGGATGGACCATAATCAAGTATGAGATCTTTCATTTCTAGGGATGCGTATGGGTGCCAAATGATATATGCGAGGAGCTGATGTAGGATCTTCATTCCTCAGTTTGGGCAGTTAATCCTAGAATCACCAAGATGTATCGTTATCCACATCGTCTATATTGGTGCCTAGGTATGAAGAGGGACATTTATAGTTTTGTCATGAGGTGTTCCACTTGTTAGCAGGTGAAGGCGGAGCATCAGCGGCCATCATGGCTTTTACAGCAGTTACTCATTCCTGAGTGGAAGTGGAATGACGTCGCGATTGATTTCGTGACAGGGTTACATATGTCACCTCGAGGGAATGATGCAGTTTGGGATGTCATTGACAGATTTATGAAGGTTACTCACTTGTTTCCGATCAAGGAGATCATCAGTGTTGATGAGCTGGGACGATTGTGCATCCATGAGATTATACATCTTCATAGAGTTACACACTCAATTTTTTCCAACAGGGATTCACGTTTTACTTCTCGAGTCTGGTAGGGGATTTAGAAGACGTTGGGTACGTAGGTTCTTTTGAGTATATCCAGCCATCCCTAGAGAGAAGGCCAATCTAAATGTACGATTCTTGTTCTTGAGGATATGCTCCAATCATGCATTCTAGATTTTGGAGGATCTTGGGAGAAGAAAATACCTCTGGTGGAATTTTCCTACAATAATAGTTTTCAAGCAACTATACAGATGGCACCTTATGAGGCTTTGTAGAGTAGGCCATGTCGATCACCCTTATGTTGGATGGAGGTAGGAGAGTCAGCTTTGTAGGGACCTAACCTTATTCCAGAGGCCACATAGAAGATAGAGTTGAATCGGGAGAGGATGGCTACTGCACAGTCTAGACAGAAGTCTTATGATGATCAGCGAATATGGCCTCTAGAGTTCGAGGGCAGAGATGAGGTTTTACTGTGTGTCACACCAAGGATGGGACACAAGAGGATTAGAATACAGGCTAAGATTTCTCCAAGGTACGTTATGTTATTTTAGATTTTCAAGAGAGTTGGATTGGATGCCTATCGGTTACAGTTACCTCAGAGGTATCGGGATATGCACGACGTCTTCCAAATTTCACACATTTGACGTTACTTTTCAAAACCGTCTCATTTACTTCAACCAGAGGAGGTTGAGCTCGAAATGGATGTGTTGTTTGAGAAGAATTCTATCCGGATTGTGGATCACAGTATGAAGGTTATCTGTGGCCGGTCTGTTCCCTTAGTACTAGTTCTATCATCACGAGTTGGTAATGGATGAGACTTGGGAGAGGGAGGCCGATGTATGAGCATAGTGTCCAGAACTGTTCAGGGTTTCTTCTTCTACGCCACTCTAGGGAAATTTGGTGATGGATTTCTTTAATGGTGGAAGTTGGTAAGAACACAGACCTTCCTTTCAGGTATGTTTTCCTTTTCTAATTGTTTTACGAAAAAGAGGCTTATTGGGAGGTTGTGCAGGGGAGCACGATTGGCGCACAGTATGAGAAAACTATGCAGCCATCCCAGGAAACCATGCACACTTGATAGTGGGCTTCACATAGGCTGCGCATGGTTTGTCAAACCGTGCAGGAAAGCCATGCGAAGTCCCTGGATGAGACAGTAGAAACTGCACGGTTGGTGCATAGTTTTCTAAAACGTGCAGGGTAATCGTGCAACCACTTAATGGTATGGTTTTTAAGACCTGGGACACTCAAGATTTCCCATTCGTCCACAATTTTTTTCCCACTTCAGTTTCACATAAGAGTTGTGATTTTCAAAGGTATGGGGATCTCCTTGGAACATTTTGGATGAAAATTGAAGGGGTTTCTTGGTGAATTGAAGGAAGTTATCCTCTAGTAAGTCCCTCTATTGGTTCTTTGAGATTTTGGTTAGGGTTATCTATCTTTCTCTATTAGTTTTCTAGATCTACAAAGGTTTCATGTAGATCTAGGTTTGTGTATCATTTTTGTGTAATGGTTGACCTTCTCGATGTTAGGGAAGGGTTTTTGAGGTGGTTTTGAGGAGGCGTTCACCTAGTTTGGAATGTGTTTGGGATAAGTGGTCGATTTTGCCAAACCCTAAGAGGCAGGTGGATTAGGACTTTCAGTTAAATGTATTTGAATTGTATGCGAAAAATCACTAATACCCATGAATGGGGTATTGTGCATTTACCATTTTTAACCAAGATAATTTCCAACATTTCTGTTGTGTGGGAGTAGAGGAAATTTTTATGTGAATAGGGTTGACTTCTATTCTTTGGAGGTGTTTCCCATGCATATTCTGTTATGACCTTTTGGTTCTGCTTAGCCTGTTATGGTACATTTTTGTTTCCCATGCCTAGTATTGTAGGATGGTGTGACTATTACTCTATTAGGTTGTTGTGCTGTAGAATGCTACCCAAGTAGTTCATGAGTTTTACCATAGCCGTTACGCATTTCTACACTTCCATGACTTAAACAGGGCCATGAGGACCTCGTGTATAGACCATATGAAGAATTAAAATTGATGGCTTCTCCTTAGTGTCTTTATAATTATATGATGTGATACCACAGGGGGAATTGACTTTGAGTGCTTCCCCAGAGTGTCTGTAGTTCCTCTACGCAGGCCACATGGGGAATTGACATTGATTGCTTCCCCAGAGCGCCTCTAGTATTATACAATAATATATGGGGAATTGATGAGTATTGCTTCCCTAGAGAGTCTATTCTTAAGCTGAACCAGATGGGTTAGACTGAGTGTGCTTCCCAGAGGGTTGCTTGTACATTATAGGTTAGACTAGTGGGGATAGGCTATGGGAACTTCCAAGAGGCTTACCTTTTCGTTAGATGCTTTAATGTATCTCTTAGGTAGGACTAGAGGGTATAGGATTAAAGTACTTCCCATAGGGTTACCTGTTGTGATTATCTACTTTATTTAGTTGTTCCTTGATATCTGAAACTGCGGATTGTTACTGTTGAGTACTTCCATGTTTACTACTTTCTACACTTTTACCATCTATATATTCACTGACTGTTAGGCACAGATCATGTGTTGGTTGCCTTCTGGGATTAATCTCACACCCGATTTGGGCAATTCTTTTGAGCCCAAACAGATTATATTGTAGCAGGTATAGAAAAGGGAAAGTGCCCTTATACTTCATGTGCTTGACTTACTGTGCCCTAGAGAGCATGGGATGAAGAATAGGATTGAAATGTGGAGGATTTTTTTATCTGTTTCTTATATACTTGGGTTTAGTACTGGTTGTATTTAGTATTGTGACTTATTTGTCCATTTTCCCAGGTATTTTTACCATGCATCATTTTATATATATGTGCTCCAATTGTTTATTATCTCAGTCTTCCACTGTTTACTTTTGTTGGATATTTACTACTTCTGCTATTGTATATTTGTTTCTCTTCCACTATGTTACTCTGGAAATGAGGGCATAGTTTCCCCACTGTCACACTAATGGCCCTTGCTGCTAGTTGGAAGCCTCTACCGTTTGGGGAAATGCGCTTGAGGCCATGTGACCAACCGGGTACGGGGCACCTGTGGGTGACTTCCAGAACTAGGACCTTACATTATTATACTCTGTTAACATGTTTACATCAGACCTTTGATATTCCTACTGATTATAAATGATTTTTCACACTATATATAAATTTTTTCAGGTTTCTAGGAGCAAAATAGGGTCTGATCTAGATATTTATAGATTTCTTTATAGTTTCGATTGAGTCGTTGTTAGTGTTAATTTCATTTCATATATATATTGGATAGTTCTACTAGTATCATTTTAAATGTTTTTGTGTTTTTAGATTGATTTGAGATTACATTAATAATATACACTAGTTTTTCTTGGCGGTTGTTAATACTCTCTCATAGTACTTTTGTTTATAAGGGTATGTCCTCATATATAGGGAATATTTTTATAACAATAATGTTTTTTCCTACCAGAGGCCTACTAGAGGTGGGATACAGGGGAGAATTGTCACTCTTGAATCATTACTAGAGTGGTAGAGGCACATTATGGAGGTTTATTACAAATATATATGGTTCAAATACCATCTAATTCCTAGAGGTGGATGTTTCTTCCTTAATAGCAACTACTATATCGTATTCGTACCTTTGTGTTTCTACTAATAGATATTTTATTAGGGAAATAATAGACTATTTTATAATTCCACCCCTATAAAGTAGAAATTAAATTTTCAATGGTAAATTGAAAATGTATATGCCCACAAAAGTAATGGTAACCACCAATAAAATACATGAGTGGGGTGAAAAATTTTCAAAATTGAAAACTATTATCTTAGAGTCATATTCTTGTTATTATAACTCATATTATAGAGTAATAAAACAATCTAATAAAAAACAATATAAAAATGATATAAGAGTTTTTTCAATTAAATTTCAGAAAAAATTTTAACATAATATTAAACGTGTGATCAAATTCTTTAAAATTTCTTATCTAAATGCGGTTTTCTCCTAATTTAATGTTTCAGTAATGCTTGTTGTTATGGTATATGGTAAAAATAAATCAAAAATATTTGTTTCAAAAAACACACCATATTCTTAGTTGTTTATTCTTCAATTGGAGAAATTTTAAAATGTTCAATGCATATATAATTAAAATTAATAAAATGTCATTAATTTTTATAATAATAAAGTAGTGTATATATTTCAAGTTAACTGATATTTTAGAAATTCATTGTGTTTTGTTCTTTTATTATCATGATATTCCACTGGTTGTTCAACATAAAAATTATATATTTGATAAAGTGGTTATTTGTTCACCTGCACCAATTCCAAAAACAATGTATTTTGAATCACATTCTTAGTGTTTATAAATTCAATTTTAGTATAAATCATCATTGATTTTATTTTATGCCAACGAGCCTGTACCCTAGTGGTACATGCTCCTGCTTGGCATCCAAAAGATCCTGGATCAAATCCGAGTAGGGGAGAATTTCCCAGGTACTGTAGCAATACTGTAGCAGGTACTATTGCAGCAGTGGCACTGTAGCAGCGGTAGCACTGTAGCGGTGGAGGGACTGTAGCAGATACTGTAGCAGTGGTTGTACTGTAGCAGCGCGGATACTGTAGCAGTACTGTTCACCGAGGGGTCCTTTGGGCCAAAAAATGGGCTTTCAAGCCTTGTATTCAGGCCACTTGGCCTTGGGCCTTCTGGCTATGTAATGGGTATCCCTCTACCCAGTCTAAAGAGGTCTTTGCTTTCAAATAATAAATTGAGGCTTCAACCCCAACCTTTTAAAAAAAATCATTGATTTTATTTTATGATTTAGAACACTGTGATTTTGATTATCCTAATAGTCCATCCCTAGTAGGTTATTTCATCACATAATACATAGAGAGTTTCTACTCATCCATTTTATGTTAATGTTTCTCCAAAAATAAGAACTAAATAGTATTGTTTTAATACATTATCAAAATTTTATATCTGGAAAACCATATTTTAGTAATTTCATTATATATAAATTAAAAAATGTAAAATTGTCAAACTAAAGAATAATGAATTCACATAGAAATTCCTCCTCCTAGAAAATGAATCAATGTGTTTTTGATCTTATCAAGAGCTCGTAATAATTTAATTTAATAACTAATCAATGCACATCAGTGGAAAATAATAGATAGTCTACCACAATGATGATTTTTTACTTTTAGATTGTTTAAATAATTTAATATTATCCCCTTTTCTTTTTATTTTTCTACTCAAAGAGAAATAATGAATTGATTGTATATTTCAAAGATGAATATATAAAATATGAAATTTATTGAAATAAATTATTTTTTATAGATCATTCCAAATTGATACCTAATTTTTTTGTATTATATATTAATAAATTATTCTTAAAATTCATATATTCATGGGAATTATTAAAAACTATAATATCTATATATAAAATTGATTTATAGTTGATAACCAAATCACAATGTCTATAAATATATGTCCTCTATTTGTGTGATAAGATTAATTCACTATTTTACATTATAATGCTGTAATATCATTTAAAAATCAATTAATATGACTATATGATAATATATACCTATTATTATCAGTCATTTTATTTTTTTAATTGATATATTTTTCAAATCCATCTTATATTTCCCATTTCATAAGTCATTTCCAATCTGATTTCAATGCAATTTTTTTTCTCTCTCTCTCTTTTCAATTACTATTTTAATGTCTATTATATTTTACCTTTATGTTTTTGTCTAGTTTTTATAATATCTAATTATTTTAATTTTAATTATTTACCTTATTATATTCTATAAATTTTAGACCATATTTATCTTTTATTATACTCTGGTCATAAATTGTTATATTTTAGAAAGTCCCCCAAGAGCTATAAAATTTGATATTGTCCGTTGATAAAAAATAAAAATGTATATAAGAATTTGGTAAGTATATGTTTATTATTTCTTGAAATGGGACATTTATTAACAAAATATTATAGTAATGTATCTATTGGATCCTTTACAGGGTCTTAAATGGGTTTAACTCAATATTTAGCACATGGTTTCCTTTTCTATCAATGGAAAATTACCTATAAGTTTTCACATAATAAAATTTTATATAACTAATTCATATAAATTATTTTTCATTATATACTACTATATTTTGAGGATATTTATATATAATTTCATTGGTCAAATAACTTTATATATATATATATTTAATTATCAAAAAACATTTATTATCTTATTTATTGTATATATCAAAAAATATACTTCCATATTATTATCTTATTTAGGGTTACGTACATAACAATGTAAAACTTGATTTAAACCAATTATGTTTAAAATTACTTATGATTTATATACATATAAGTTATTTAGCTTCATAGATCAATTGATTTAACTATTTAAAATTTTAGCTTAGATTGTTTGAAAACCAACTACATTATAAATCAAATTGAAGGGTATTAATTGAGATAGTTGTACAATTTATTTAATTAATATAGTCATTTTATTTAACAAAATATACATTTATATTATATAGTTTTAATTACGTACACATTATTATCTTGATTGATGTGTATTCACGAAGTCATTCGTACCATTGTTTTGAAAGGGAAATTTTTTTCAATGTATATAAAAATTATATCTTTATGGATAACTTTCTATATTACTATCATGTTAGTAAAAGAGGTTCATTAGAAAATATTATTTATTATATTATTTAACCTTTATATTCTTATTAATAATCGATTTAACTTATTAAGTTGGGGGTGAGTACTATAACTATATATCTGCTTAATTAAATAGTATCTCATATGCAAAAAAAATTTCATTTAGTGTATGCATATCCTTTTAAATATGATTCATGAAAATATAACCCTAATGACAAGATAATCTTGTGTGGAAAGAATTATTTCTTCATTAGGGGATCATTTATTTTTATCCATGTGAATATTTATTTCCATTTTCATTCCATTATATTATATTGTTATTATTATATATATTCATTATTATTGAATCATTTATATATTTATTCTTCATAAATTATTTGTAAAATTAATTTACATGATCACATCACAGGTATGGTATCACTAACAGAGAATCTCATCACACACATATCATATGATTTATAATTTCTCAACGTAATGAGATAGATTACTTTATATGTAATTATAATGATACAACTAAATGAATAATAATGAAAACTTTTGATAATTGTTTTCACGAAACATTTATATAATGTCATTGTAATGTAATTTGTGTGTCATATATATATATATAAATACTCTTATGTATTACTAAACTTTTAATCGTTGATTTTTCATCTCTTCTAATCATATTTCTATGTAAATCAAAAGCCATAACTTTGGGTGACGAGATTTTGGGGTGTTACTATTAGTATTGGAGCATACTTAGTAGAATCCCTATGAACTAGGTTTATAGTAAAAGGTAAAGGAATATATATTTTAGAATAAAACCATTGTAATAATAATTTTTTTCCTTCTAAATTAATATTTTTCTTATGTGAAATATATTGGAAAATTAAATATTTTATTATATATATATATATATATATTCTAATAGGTTTCAGATGATCATATTTTCATAGATAGATACGGTATGTATTAAATAATTACTCATTGTGAAATTAATATAATTGGGTTGGATAGTTCTCAAAATTTATGGCAATTATTTTAATAACCATATTGATGATGTTATTGTTCTCTTAATTGGAGTTTAGTTATTTTGGGGAATTATAATGTTTCTGGAATTAGTGATAAAAGTATTTTATGGAAATGCGTATGTTTTTGAAAAAAATGGTATAGAAAATATAAACATATATCATTTTTTATTCAACTCTATTTATGAAATTTCACATTATTACCAAAATCATTATTAGATTAAGGATTATGATTTTCGTCATCTATCATTAGGGGAAATCATGATAGATAATCACATGATGAGTTTTATATATCATATATTATGATTCATATTATCAAAAAATTATTGTGAGGATTCATTTTATTAAATAGTGATGAATATAATAACTAAGATTATATATATATTACATATATATTTTAATTAAGAATTTTTTTTAAATATTAAAATTTATGGAAACTATCTTGTATAATAATATCAATTATAAATAAATGAATATGATGAGATAAAAAAAATTCTTTATATGGTAAAAATAATATAGAAATAAATATTATACATAATCCTTATTTAAATTTTCATTATACAATAAATAAATAAAATAATATTTAATGATTAATGGTTAAATTATTTACGCTCCGACATAAAAATAAATAATGGTATTGGACTTGAAATTTAAATTCAATTTTTTTAAACAAACTCCTACTAAATATTTTTTTATATATACTATTTGCAAATGGTGATAAATAATATATTCTCACTCATATTCTCAATTAAATTTAGTACATAATAGAGAAACTTTTATAATAAAAATATATTAAGATATTAAATATTTGTGATTAATAACGAAATTATTTTTGAAACATTACAGGAAGGTATAGGAGTTCTTTGATTATTACATGACCATTGAGTATGCATTTGATATCATTAAATTTTATTTAAGTGAAACCATTAAAAATATATATTAATATAGTATTAGTAATTATATATATAAGTATAAAATCATATTGAGTCCCTTTAATGGTACGAAAATATCATTCTTCTTAAAAGAATGATTTTATGATTCTTTGTGACTTCTATTACTTAGAATTTTATAGTCATAATGTGTATATATAAATATGTGTTGGTAAAGTTAAATTTTATTTTAATAAATAAGTCTATTGTAACATATTCCATAATGGAATTGTATTAAAATATCATAGAATTATTATTACTTACTGAAATGGTTGTACAAAATAGATTTTAATGAATTTTAGATTCCATGAAAAAAACATTTCATATACATAAAGTTCTATTTTAATATGGTCATTATAAAAGAAATGTATTCATAGTAGAAGACATTATTTTAATACAAATCATAATATTCTAAGAGTAATTATAAAATATTTCTATTTTACATAATCAAATAAGTGTTCATATTAAATATAATTTCATTTAAAGTGTATCAATTTTTTTAAAAAATTAATTTTTACATAACAAGTAAAATAATAAATTCTAAAATGAATGAATATTCTGAAATGACTATTTCTATACTTTTAAACTAATACACTATTTAATGAAAATGATTTTAACCTTAAAATTAATTATAAATAGTTATGAAAATTATTTTATACATAAATAATTATTTTAAATGAAATTATAATTTACATTTTAAATTTATTTTTTAATACTTATAAATGAATTATCATAATATGGAATTGAAATTTGAATATGATATTCATAGGAATTTAATATGGACATTGGAATGATAATATTGATTTTTTGAATGGTGTTTCTCAAATGTAGTGCACATGAACCTCATCCCAGTTGGTGGGGTCTCTCTAAGTGCATCCACGAGACCCAGGTTCAAAACTAGGAAAATGTATAATTTCGGGGGTACTGTAGAATTATTGTAGTAGTATTGTAGCATTACTGTAGCAGGAACTATAACAGTTACTGTTCGGTACTGTAGCAGTTGAGACTATTCACCTTGGGCCACCGGTTTGGTCTTGGAGTCCTTAAGGACTTTGGGCCACCCAAGGCCTTCAGGTCAGTAAGTCTTTCGGGCCACCTCAAGGCCCTTAGGGCCACCAGATTTACAGTTGTACAGACAGATTCTATAAGGAACCACTCCAGAATAGGAAAGAGAATGGCACATCTAACAGAGAAAGGCTAAAGGGACATTGGAAGAATTTGAGTGTATGGAATTTTCCATCGGTACCACGCCTATGAATCCCTACACATGGACATTCTAGCTTAATAGTCATGAAAAGGTGGAGAGCTGATCACGATGCAGATTCTAGGGAGGAGCAGTTCCAAGTTTACATAATCTGTATGATTTTCTTCATACTTACAGGTCATGTAATGTCTAAAAGCCTAAGAGAAATGTTATTCCTAAAGCCTACGGGACATGTAAAGGGTTCCCCCTCATCCCTTGAAAGGGTGGTTATTATAAAATCAATAAAAACGAAGGCCTTCAGGCCATTTAGTCAGTATTTTCAAATGTTGTATTTAAATGTATAACATTTACAATTCTATAATATGTTTTTAATAAATTTAAAATTTTATTTTAAAAAATAAATGTAAAATTTTTATTGGGTGAAATTTTGTATATTTGTTTGTAAAATTATTAAAATAGTATTTAAAAATGATGAAATGAAATAACATTCTGTAAATATGATATCATATATATATAATAGTGAAACAATTCCAAATTGTTTTAATACAATAATAATTTCAGAACAAAATCATTCATTGGTGAATTAATTGATGTCATGGGAACTATGGGTATAGTAGTGAACTTTAGATAAAATTACATTAATTTAATGAATAATTTCAGTAATTTGATATCTCCCCCATCATATATAATTACATTACACATCCTCTCATTAGCCTCACACAATTATTGAATTACATCATCATATATAAATAGTCCCTCTATTAAAAATCCATTCAATATTAAAGGGATTTGGTTGTACAGAGGGATAAGTCCAAGATAACATTTTAATGTTTGAAAGGGGTTCAAATTTCTTTCTTTTCATTTCCTATTTCATATTATTTTATTATATTATCTTTTATAATCCCATATAGTATTGTCTGAATACTATCTATAAAATTATTTCTCGCCACTTTTTGCTATTATGAAAGATAAAATATCTAAATTAAAATCATATTACCTATTTTATGTTCTTTCCATGAATAATATATGGTCCTTCATCTATCAGCATCAATTTCTTATATTAATTTTCAATTTCGTTCCATTTAAATTTCAATAATATTAATATAATAGTATTCCTATTAAATTTTAATTATTTTCTAAAAGATATCTTATATAAGTGAGAAAACATTTATATAATATTATTTAATATACTTTTGTCATTATAATTCCAAAATTCACCTTAGATGCCTAAAAGTGGATATTGTCCCTTATTCAAAACTCCACAATTGTTCACAATATTATTAGTAATATTGATTAAATATTTCTATATTGGGGAAATTATGATAGGAAGGATGATGGTATTGTTGGTGGTGGTTCTTATATCATAAATTAATTACATTAAACAGAATTTTGGAACAAGATCCTCCTTCAGATTTAAAATTTATAATATAGAGGTTCCCCCTTAATAATATTTTGTATTCAAAATCTTCTTAAAATATATATTATTACATACTTAACCTTTTATAGTGTATATATCTAAAACTTCTAGATTTATGACTATTTAAAATACATGTATTTAGTTATATATACACATTAATATTAATAATCTTTGTATCTACCCAGTAAACACAATTACATAACTTTTACATTATAAGGGTAATTATTTTTTACCATAATTAATTTATAAATATTCAAAATACTGTTTAATGAAATTAAAATGGAAAATAATATTAATTAATTTTCATTATCATAGAATATTCATTATAATATTTACATTTATCCTATATAGAATGAGTTCATTATAAAAAAATTTCCGATTAAAACATTTTATCGTAATTATCCACTAGTTCCATTAACCAAGTTAATTTATTGATTTAATGTTATTTTCATTTATTATATATGGTGAGAATACCCAATAAATATTTATTTCAAATGTAGTGTATTCACATATAGATCATTATAATTTTTTTCCTAGGGAAATCAATAATATATATATATATATCGATTATTAATATACACATATGTACGGAATATTTAGAAATGATTATGAATGATGTTGTTTTGAGAATTTTATTACTGTATTATTTTATAATGTACACTAATATGATTAATTTATAGGACATGTTAATTGATAGGTAGGGCCTAGAATCGTATATCTCATGGTTCTGTTTGTATGGTTCATGAGACAAAATAACTATGCTATTTTTAGTATACATAAACTTTTATATGAAGTTTATTGGTACTAGGACCTTCCATTATAATTATGATTCCTTTCATTATTAATTACATCATTATAAATAATATACTGTTAATGATTTCATTATTAATTTCTATTTTTATGTTATATATCAATTATGTTATGAATAAAATTCACTATTTTTCATTAATTTTCGATTTTTTCAACAACATTATAAATATAATTGACAGGAAATAAAGTATTCTTTTTAATGATATGTCTAAACATCACCTTTATAATTTCGGTCATTTTTATACATAATTTAAATGAGTAATATTTATGTCATTATATGGATAATATTAACTGTTGAATGATTAATCGATAAAATTATTAAATTAAATACAATTTATAATATGTCAAAATATTATAATTTAATGTTATTGTGGAAATCTAGTATCCAATTAGTTGAAAAAAAATCAAACATGGGTTTGTAAACTCTTCCAATCTAATTTTAGCATAGTCTTTAACCAATCAGAATTTGGTGACAAAGGATTAGGGCGTTATAATTTTTCATTTTTTGATATTTAACTCTTTATATACAAGGTATTTTCTTCTTTTTAATTTAATATATGATCTCTAATAAGAAAAATTGATATTTATTCCCCATCAAATAAAATCAACCAACATTGTATTTATCCAAGGATTAGGAGAACCAAATCCAGGAATAATGATAAATTATTAAAAAAATGTTTAAATTGAGAAATTTCTGAGGAATATAAGGTATAAAATGAAACAAACTTGACAAAACAAAATAGATGATACATTACACAGTATGTATAAAGTAAACACCATATCTTTATAATTAATCCTTCTATGGAGTACAACAATGTTTTTTGTATTTTATATAAAAAAGTAAACATAATTATGCCTATCCAAAAAATCCTCTAATCACACTAGTGTGAACCATGAAAAACTATAAAATAAATTTATTTCAATAATAATATTCAATATATTCACATTCAACTGAAAAAAATTTAAAAAAAATATTCTTCAATCCATCCTCCATAGCTAATAGTCTAATGAGTTTGATACAATTTCTGGACAAAATTTCACATACCCTCATAACTAACCCATATAATATTATTCCCCAATGTTCTTTCATTGGTAGTGATAAGATCATTTTAGGATCATAAATTCAAAATTCATATTACTATACAAAAATTCTAAATCATAGAAACCAATCACATAGATATCTACATATATTTATGAAATCTAATTTTCACATCCTTATGCAAATTTAAAATCCTTTCCCCTTTCTCATCAACTAGTTTATCCAAATTATCATCCATCTCAAAATGAAGTGGAACATCTTCAAGAGAATATTTATTCATTTTCTTCCTTATAAATAATCTTAAAAATATAAATCCCAATTTTGAGGATCTAGTAATCATATTTTTATTCATGGGTGTGTAATACTTCCTTGGCTTATTAATCTTCATAGGGAATGACCCACCAACATCCAGAACATTTTTTCCATTAGAATAACATGAAAAAAAGTAAATCTCCTCCATGTTCATGAATTCATTAGGCTTATATGAAATTATAACATCTTATGATTTCAACATATGGTGCCCATTTTCATGATTTGTCTCATTATTTTAACCCCCCTCGACTTTTTATAGGCCAACAAGTTAAACCCTCTACAAATCCCATCCTTTGGGTTTATCTTAGTTTATATCCAATTTATGATATTTCCATTCCATAAGGAGTATCTAAGAACATCTATTCATCCTGATTTTGACACTCATTGGATACCTTCATATTTTAGCCATTAGAAGAACCAACATCAAGCTTCCCAACAAACATACTTTCATCCATAATCAGATGATGATATGTGTCATAATTATGTTCAATAACATATATTGAATTTTACAACACATCCATTATATCTTACTACATTCCACTAATTGATGGAAACAATATTGTAAAAAGAAAAAAAAATGGAACTATTACTTTGGTAATGATAAACAACATTCCCAATATTTTTTAATGTATTAAATATTATGTATACATCTCACAAACACATTTCAATTATATGTTACCGTAATTATATGATAGAATAACATGATTAATGAGGATTTATAAAAACCCAATTTTATCTAAAATCCAAGAGTAATTTATTAATCTATTGTTAATAGTTTCCTTACCAATTTCATTTGATATTCTAACTGATGAATAAGTATCCCATAAAATCACATGATACAATTGGAAATACCTAAGGTCAATAATTATTACCCCAATCTGAGCCACAGTGTTTCAGGAATAAAATGGATTAAATGAGGAATTCCATTCTTGAATTAGTATAATATATAGTTTCATTAGAAAAAACATAGAGAACAATTACCTTTGATTATAGTCATCAAATGTCCTGATAATATGAATATAGTCACATCCCATTATAGTAATCCCCCTATTAGAGAATCCTGAGAGTAATTGATTCTATTTGACTAATAATATAATTCACAAGGCATCATACCATTTAGTAAATGATCCAATGCTTTAATAGGGATATTTATGGAATCACATTATTATATAATGTCCAACTAATTTGAAGAAGAAATTATTATACTCCATTTATAGATGATATATTGAACAAAATCATCCTTTAAAAATGAAATGGATCTATCATCAAATTCAATATATTCCCATAAATATTTCATTTCGTATTTTAGTCACACTGAGAACATCTCCCAGAGTTTGATGATCTAACATCCCACAACCTCTTGATTTTGGGAATTAGGGATTCGATCATCTACACGATCACTATTTTGAGAAACCCTTTAATAAGAAACTGTAAAATAAGATATACATTACATTTTACTATATGATTCTTATATTAATCATTACATGGGAAATCCCAAAAAAATTAGATATGAAATGTATTAAATGAAAATTATTTAATCAAAAAAAATCACATACTCTACTAATTTAACATTTATTTAAAATTTACTAATATATTAAAAAATTATATTTTTAACTGTATTTAATATATTATTTGACTTATTAAACATGACTTATTAATTTTAATCTTTTAATAATATAATGTTATCAATTATTATCATGGATATAATGGGCGGTTATGATGTTTTAAATTAAAAAAGAATTTGATAAGGTATAAAAATACATAGTAAATTCAAAATAAAAAAAATGGTTTTTTGGTTTTTGATTTCCCACTTATGTATAAAATTTGAATGTTTCTTCATTTTATAAATATTATTCATGTGGTGAATAAATTATAGTAACCAATATTGCTTGAAGCTAATTTTTAATATATTATTAGTAGGATTATATTTGGATACCATCAATTCACTAGCCTTGAGGATATTCTAATAAATAGGTAGTTAGATTTGATTTTAATAATGTGGTAATAATGTAAACGATCATGATATTTTATGACATTAATTTTATGTTTTTATATCTAGTCCATAAATTGTGAAATATTCAGTAAATGTATAGTCCTAATGAAATAACATATACATAATTTACCTTTATATATATTTGAGTGACATGTGATACACTCATGTACATAGTTGAATCACATTATATTTTTAAATCTTTTAGATTTCTAATTAAATTTTCGGATACAGAATATTCTTATAAGCCTCTACGATATAGAAACATTTCAGGTCTCATAGACTGTCAACA
This sequence comes from Viscum album, assembly GCA_963277665.1. Lineage (NCBI taxonomy): Eukaryota > Viridiplantae > Streptophyta > Magnoliopsida > Santalales > Viscaceae > Viscum > Viscum album. The sequence continues at coordinate 362,687,328 of OY728125.1, forward strand.
AATTAGAGGAAGTTATTATGTTATTATGCATTATGAATGAGATACATCTGTTAAATATGGTTATGGAGGGTCATATAATTAATATATAACTTTCCTAAAACATTTTTATTTCAAATATCATTGAATATTTTATGCATTCCCCTCTTTGATTGCATTTATAGACCAGGAAATGCATTATATTTTTGAATGTTTCAATGTTCCATGGGGTAATACAGAAAGGATTCCTAAATTAAGATTGTTTTTATTATAAATTGTTTTTACATAACATTGGGAGTATAATGATTAATTATATAAAATTATTTCATATGATATCTAGAAAATGTAAAAAAATAGGATTTCAAGACACATTTTATATAATGTGATTTAATGTAAAGGTTAAAATAATTATATGATAAAATTTTATAAATGTTAGTTTGAAATATTTATTTACCAACATAAAAAAACCATTACATAGTTAATGTCATCATAACAAAATATATGGTATGATAACCATGATGTGGTTATGGTTACCAAGAAATTGTTTCTATTATGTTGATTTTTTCAGTCTATATATTGTGATATTCCACGATTGGATCATTATATATAAAATATATTTTATTAAATTATTATGAATCATTAAATTATATTTTAAACGAGTTTTATATTAATTATAATCATTTTATAAAGGCTTTAAAAATAAATCTAATATTCCTTAAATGATAAGATAAAAATTATAAAAGATCATATATAGAATTCTATTCATTAATGGTGAATTTGACTCATGAATTTTATAAATTTTTTATCCCATGGGGTGTTTATAAGTATATTAGACATAATTTGATATAATTTATATATAAATATTGATGGTGATATAACATCTGGAAACTCACTGAAGCCATTACAATCAAGTTATTATTCATGTTAAATAATTGGTTCTGGAAGGATGTTAGTTTCTAATAAATTCTACCCTTATTTATTAGGTAAATTATAAAATAAATGGATTGCCCTATGATGAATTATCTTCTCGGAATAATATAAGGGGTCCCCCAAAATCTCCTTTGCTGGTTACAAGTTAAATATTTCAATGACCTAATGGGTTTTCATCATTTATATCATTCATTTCATATAAGTCATGGTTAAATACTTCCACTACCCTTATAATGATGTTTTAATAAGGGTTTAATTGAATATTTAAAATCATTATAAATTGAACACATAATTTGAAAAAATTTGATAACAATTATTGATGCTAAAATAATCCAATCGTTACAATATTGTGAAAATATATTAAAAGATTAAATAAATAAGACTTGTCTTAATAGGTTTATTTAGTATATATTAAAATTAATATAATAAACCAAAAATATTTACAAAGTCTAATTAATATTATATAATAATACATTTGAATCAAATTTATCAATGATAATAAATGGACAATCACTAAATTTACAAATAATTAAACAAATATGGTTTTGTGCTCCTAGAGTTTTTTAATTTTTACCCAATGGAGTAAGAAGAGTCAAATATAGATACAAATAGCTCAATAATATGTTCATGTAATTCGCACATTTTAGAAAAAACCATTGAATATACATAATCAACAATAATATCAGTAGATAATTAATAAATATCATATATAAATTATTTTGATATTAAATTTTAATGTGTAAAATAATTTAAAAATGAATGTTAAAATATTAAAGAAAATTATTGCTATATATATTTTATTATAATATGTGAGTATATTTTTTTATCTTTAATCATTTAATATTAATTATATATATTTATAAAACGATATTATTTAATAATGTTTGAGAATATCTAGAATTATAATTCTTCTAAGGGTCTATTGATTTTATAAAAATAAATAGTTGTTGCAATGTTAATGAAATTGATGTTAATATTGGGCAAATGAATATTATGGTAGGTTCAATAACACTATCTAGAAATTCTATATTGGTTGAGTATATTTTCCAATATGGTATTGTTTATATAATAAGATAAGTCAACCTTAATACATTCTATCAATATCCAAAATTATTCAAGCCAATTCAAGTGTTAGTATGAAAATATCCAATAGATGTTATTGTCTATAATGTTATGAAATTATTATCATGCGTACTATAAAATTTATAAATATATTAGTAGTATTTTTATATTATAAAATTTTAATACATTATAACTTACCTAGAATATAATTTCTAATATCCTATTAGAGATAAATAATCATATTCCTCTATGATTACTTAATAGTATGTCCTAGTTCCTCGAATAAACATTTCATTAGGGATTGAATTATATTTTACCAAGAAAAAAAAGTCATCCAAGGAGTACACATCAAGAATATTAGTTTGAGATAATATTTTTAAATAATCATTTCCTTGAAATTAAGGGGTTTGATTATGAATCACATTATTATTCAATTTCATATTTTTTTCTTAAAAAACATGAAAATGATATTTATACAGGGAGGGTATCAAATGTTGTTTAAAGGATTAAAATGTCATCTATAGGTTGGATTCATCTTTTTTTTCTATAATATTGAACACAAAGAAAATAGTTTAATGTATTTAAAAAATTATAATAATTATATTTTATTCTGTATAATTAGTTGATGTGTCAATGTTGATGTATGTTTCTTTTAAACATTCATGAAAGAAAATTAATCAAATAATTAATGGTGAAAATAACATATTTCATGAAAAAGAATCAATTAAAATTTATATTGTACTTATAAATAAATTAATAATTTTATTTCAAAATTAGATTATAAAATTCATTATGACTGTATCATTTTAATTCACATAATTATTGGATACAATTAAATTAATAAAACTCTAGATATTTATTGGAGGATCACAATTGGAATGATTTTTGACACCATATATTCTAAAAATAGTTTTATAATAAAATATAACTGACTTTCATTTTTTAAACAATGTAAACCCAAATATAGTAATGAAATTACATGTCTAGTAAAATTAAGAAATAGTATTACGGGAAAAAATTATTATTAGTGATGGAAACACTTTTTGATTAAACTAATTCCCTTACATATATTATTAATTTTTAGTTTTTAGTATTTTTAAATTTGAGATAATTATATTTTCTACCATGTAGTATAATTAGTCCATGATCATGATACCATAAACCTAATAAAGATTAATGCTTTCATGAGAACCCTTAGAATCTGGTACTAAAATTAATACATTTAAAATATCTCCCAGATAATCTAGTATGGTAAGACATCAACATCCCTGATGATGTCATTTGAAATGTCCACCATGTGGAAAGAAAAGTCATATCTAAATATTTAATAAGAAACATAATAATAATATCTTATGATTAATCATCGATACATATATATTTACCTGTTAATTTTTCATCATTTTACATAGGAGAAATCCAAAGAAACATACCAGTAATTCTATAAAGGATTCAAAATATGGGAAATTTTGAGGCATGTAACAAGATGAAAAAACGTCAAATTTTCTAATTTCATTGAAATTTTAAGGTAATTTTATTAATAATATAGAATCCTTTGATTTTATATAGTTTATCAAATGTATACATTCACTCAAATATCTATATAAATGTTTTTAAATTTTTTAACCAGATAGTATTATCACTACATATGACATATAAATGAAATAAAACATTGATAAACACCATTCACCTATGTGTATTGTCATTCTATGAAATCAGATCCAAAATATTGTTTATAAATATCAATATTTTTTTATTAATCATTTGATCAGTACATAGTTGTGTCATGAAAGCAGTTGGTTCATAGAAATTAAATTTTAATTAAAATGGAAGCATTTTACTATGTTTTATATCCAATATCAAATTTTATCATTGATGGATTAAATGATGAAGGATTGATTTAAAAATTCCCAATAACTAATGAGTCTATATAAATTGTAAATATTATTATTATATCCTTGTCCAATGTGACAATAGACCACTAAGAAGAGAAATCAACCAATTAAAAAAGATAGACATCTAAGATTTAAAATTTAAAGCATCAACTATAACACCCGACAATTTATAATTGATAGAAGAAACTCTTCCTATTTTATCAACATCCACCTCAGTTTTACAGTCATTTTAGATATGGGTATAGACACATTTGAATCAATAGTTTGGAATAGATTTATAAAAAAGAATATTTTTTACAGTGATATATATTATAACTATCACCCAATGCAATTTCAAAACACCTATATTCTTGGGAAGTAAATTAAATTGAATCCATTGGTAAATTCAAGGAAAACCATCATGAGCATGGTCATAAATTTATCAAAAAAAATTCCTAATAATGTATATTCTTTAAAAACATATCCTAATACAATTAAAACAATTACTATCTTTTATACCTTAAACTAATCTTCCTTAATAATAATTGTAGATACTAATGGTCTTTCATATCACCAAACATCACTTAAATAATTTATTAATAAATTTATAAAAATTTAAAAAGTGTGGATGAAAACATATTAAGGTTCTTTGATAATTTATTAATATTCTTTCTAAAATCATTAATTTATTTTGGTAGTAACAACCCATGACATATTATTATAATTTTCAAACATAATAATATATATCCTCGAATAAAATTGTAAAGGGGAATACATGGTTTTCACATATTATACATAATTATATATAGAGTATAAAAACACATTAAATTTTAGAAAGTAAAAAAAAAACAGTTGGGAAACGATAAAGATGAAAAGTATGAATAATAAAAATAGGAGACTGTAATGATTAATAGAAAATAATAGGGGAAAATGAGGAATAAAATTGACTAGAAAAATATAGGACACTTTTATTATTCCATGAGTTGAAAAATCAAGGAAGAGTGGAGATTAGATTAAAATAACTCCTAAATATGATTAAATTAATTCATATTGAATTTTGATTCATTTATAAAATCTCTTAAATTTAAATTTTTGAAAAATTCATAAATGATTTATCTTTATCAAATAATTATTTAAAGAATGTAATTATAATATATTTGAGTTAGTATTTATTATATATTAATTATTTAATAATCCAAAAAAAACTATGATATCCTATAACAGTTTTCTTTAAATGAACTATTTGTGTAACACCCATGTGTTTTATTAAATATTTAAATAATTTTTCAGTAGCTTGTTTTGCACGCAATCGTGAGTTTAAACAAACTATGAGATGTCCTTAATATAAAGTAACCATTATAAACTAGCTATTATGTTATCAGGAATAAATATAACTAACTTTTACAAAAATCTATGATAAATGTAAATCAATTATTTATCAAATTTGTTTTTTGAGTGAATGAAATTAATAAGATATATATGTTATTAAAATGGAATTTTTGATATTCATCAAATAGATATTAAATGAATGTTTTTCCTCCTTTTAATGGAAAAACCTTTTGGACACATTAATAATTTTAAAATTACAATGTAAAACCTTTCTTTGTGAGCATAATATTAAAATTTACATTGGATAAAATTCTGATATTTTTCTAATAAACTTCATAATTTAATGAATAGTAAAAATACGCCAAATTTAATTTAAAAACATTTTTTTTTCATCAAGATAATTTATATAGTTAAATTACAATATTTAATAGCTTTAAAATAAAAATAGAATATATTTTTACCATTTAATATAATGTATGTAATTATAATTTATTTTACTTCGAATTCACACGAAAAAACATTTCAATCTTTTGCAATGTTATAACTTTTAAAACTTGTTTTCTCAACAGGTGGATTAATTTTAAATTAAATACGGACACTTATGATTATTGAATGTTGAAAAATGGATTCCATATTTGGAATCAGTATGTAAAACTTATTTTAATAGGCTACTTTTTAGGCATTATTAATAGTAACCATGGTAAATTTTATTTACCATATTTAAATTTAAATCGGGAAATTAAGGGTAAATATAATATTATAAAATTACCCTAACCCTTATATTAATATAATTGGATGATTATATTTTTCCATAAATCATACTCGGGTTGAAATGGAATCTATTGGAACTCACTTGGATGTGATTAAGACCTTTAATTTATTTTATTTAAAGAAAGTGTAATATGTCTCACTCAAACTTTAATAATTAAATATTTTTAATATAAGTTTTTAAAAAATAAAAATTACATTATAAATAAAGGTTCAAAAGATAAATTTTCTTTCTTGGTTATGGTAATTTATTTGTAATTTTTAAGAAATATTTAATTACCTTAATAGATTTACATTAATGATGCCGAAATTATTTATTTTGTGAAAAATCAATAATATAGTTTTTATTAAAATAATAATACCCATCACAATTCCAAAAAAACTGACCAAAAATTATTTGTCAAGTATATATATACCCTAATCATCCAATGGTATCCTTTTGGACGATATGGTGCCTTATAAAAAATATTATGACATTTATATTAATTTATTTTAAATGATGTCAAAGTTGTCACCTTCATACTTTAATAAAGATATCATTTTAAAGGTTGGTTGTCTTAGAATTTAAATTCGACTAAAATTATTCTTATGAATAATATTATATTTTTCTTCATCATATTATTTTATTTTTAATTTTTATGCAACAAATATGTATATTAAATAATTATACAAAAATGTTGCCGTAATAATTTTATTAAGAGAAATAACAAATAAATGGTTTTAAAAATATTAAAATAAATATTATATGAACTAATTAATCTTCTCCATAAATTTTATAGATACATATGACATGTTATGAATCTATTAAATATTTTATTTCAAAAATATCTTTTGTGTGGATTTTATTTAAATTCAAATATATGAATAGTTTCAAAATTGACAATATTGATATTTTGTATTATTAAATTGTTTAAAAATCACACAAATATTAAAAAATTATAAATTAAAATTTATATTGTCTAAAATTTCATAAATTAACCAATTATGGACAATTTGTAACACATAAGTAAGTATTTATAATAATTTAAAATTTAGAATATTATTACCAGAAATAAATCTAAATAGATTAAATAAGGATAAATCAAAATGATATAGTTTAATATAAAATCAAAACATGTCTAAATTTGATTGGTTGATGATATTACAACCCTATATTATTTCAACTTCGGATTGGAGTCACTTTTTATTTTTTTAAGATGGATTTGAGTTTATTATAAATTAATATTTTGGACTATTCCAAAAGTTCCACTCTACTCTCTTATAAAAAGGGCACCTCCCCCCTCTTCTCTTCACTCCATTTTGAGCTTTAAAACTCGTCCAAAGACTTCCAATTTCCCTTATAAAATTACCTAGAAACATACTAGAGTTTTTGATCTTCTTAAAGGACACACCTTATTTCCCTAAGAGGAGGTTTAGAAGAGGCACGTCGAAGAAGAGGAAACATCCTTTAACGATTATTTCAAATTTATTTCTTCTTATACATCCTCTATATGAGCTGTTTCATATTTAAGTAATAACTCTAGTATCACTTGTAAACATATATTATATTATGAATATGAAATAACCATATTCCATCTTCTATCCATCCTGTAAAAAAAATGAAATCACCAAGCGTGCGTACGTACGACCAACCATCTCCACGCCGTGGTGTAATCTGTTTTTCATCACAAACATACATGGATGGGTATAATGATGTGATAAATAACTATATATTATTATTATAAAGTGATATTGATTCTGAAATATTATACATCATACACTTCAATACAATTCCACAATCATGAGAATGATCACATCGCTTGTGTGTACATATGGCCTATCATCTCCACGATATGATGTGATTCATCGTACATGATTTTCATTGAAAATGATTATATAAATTAATTGAATTAATATATATGATATATATTGTACTAATTCCATTCATTAAATGATATAGTTATAACCTAAGGAGAGGAATTAGAATTTATTCGACAAAACATGAATAAGAACATAAAGAAGTTAACAACCGAATAACAATTATCCATGAAATGTTACTAATAAACAAATAAAAATATGACCATATATGATATTATAACAATGACAATGATTCTAGAGTATATCAATGACATTATTTATATCCTTATATAGGATTTTCAGATACGTACCAAGTATGTCGGACCTAAGGTGAGGGAAAATCTCGCAATCTCATTTTTACCTGAGAATGTATATACATCAGTATTTACTGGGGCATATTTATCATCCACATCTATGTTTCCTGAATATGTAATATTATTTCAATCCCCCTACAATTTTTTAAATCCAATTTTACCAATTGGTGAATTTTTTGTAAAATATTTGAAAGGAATCTTTTTTCATTTTCAATACGAGAAACTTTTAGACTTTTCCAGCCATAGTATGCGAAGAATGTTTTTTTACTTATATGGCATGAATGGATTTTTTATGATTTCAGAGAACATCATTTCCATGACACTCCATTTACACGTTTTCATATTTATTTTCTATTAACATCTATTATTTTAAAATTCCATGACATGTTGAGAACATAAAATGATTTTGAAGAAGAAATAATCTTCTCATCAAGAACTATGTTTAGGTGTTTTATCAAAAATATTTTACATATAAGATGATATAGGCTTATGTTTCTATCCCTATTATTACAATTTTTTTATTATGATATGAAGGAATTATTTTTATGAAGTCCTTTTATCTTATATGGATTATGTTTAATGGCATGATGTTTAAGAATCCCATTCTTTTACGTGGGTTATGCTAGGATTTATGATTTTGTGGCACACATAAGAATGGTTTCATTATGAGATGGCGTGGGACTTATATCTCCCTCAAATTCAGTGGGAAATGAATTTTATCTCATGAGATAGACATGGCTGGAACGAGAAGTAAATCTGGTTCAGTATTACAGGGCTGGAATGAGGAGTGAACTCAGTTCAGTAATGGAATTTGTCTTCTATGATGGTCTTGGTGATGAGCCTGGACTAATATGAAATTATTTTCAATGATTATGTATGTATGCAAAAAATCTTCATTTCTTCTATTCTGATTTTGGGGATTGCATTGCAGTTCTATGATTTATCCCATGACATAATATAATGACAAATTTTGCAAGATAATATTTGCAAACGTTATGATCTTAGGAATATGATATGTTTGAAATATCATTTGTTTACCCTTACATAGAATTTTAGCTCAACATTTTGTATGTTTCTTTTCCATAGGTCAGGAAGAAGGGCATTAAATATGATATGAAAAAAAGTATTCAAGATATGATCAAATAAATGGGAGACAACGTAGATGCGTTATGAACCAGTTGTTTATGTTTCCAAGTTTCTAATGACACTATACCTATATGGTCCTATCATGGGTTTGTTATATGTTGTAATAAATATAATTAATTTTTGATGTATTAACAATGTATTTAATGTATTGGTCATTATATTTGGTATTAGAGGAATGTTATAGTTAACCTTTGGAAACTTGGATGTGAACAGCTTAGTAAGATCCCTAAGGATATGTCTAAGCATAAGACACAATCATAGTGTTCTAGAAATGGATGTGAATAACCTATGATAAGACCTAATGTGTGAAATTTTATTCTGGATTATGTGTTTTTCCTATTGTAATTAGTTTTTCTCACACTATGCTTATGGGTTTTAGTTGATGGTTGGAACTCGAAGGAACCATGTTAATGGTGAATGAGATGTGAAATGCAATGATTTTCCCCATGAGAAACCAAACATTATAGAAGCTGGAATGAAAAACATTTTAGACATGCTCACACAACTTTCTCAAGCTATGAATCTTGCTGGACTCCCTAATGAGAAAAGAAAGGATCAACATTCTGTTAAATCCTTCATGAGGAAGCGTCCACCTTCATTCAGTGGGTCTTCTGATCTATTAGTCGCTGAATAGTATATCAGTACCACTAAAAATATATTTTCAGTACTACAATGTTCTAAACATGATAAAGTCATCTTAGTAGTATATCGTTTGGAAGGTGAAGCAGGTCAATATTAGAATCTTATCTAGAATAAGAGGAAAATAGATGAAATTGAGTACATGGAATGGCACGAGTTCAAGAACTTATTTTTCAATAAGTACTTCCCTAGTATTCTACGAAAAAATATGGAGAAGTATTTTCTTGAACTAAAGAAAAAGGATGATGAATCTGTTGGTACATACGAAGAAAATTTTCATGACTTGCAATGTATATTTCCACAATTATTATCCAACCTGAGAGTAAAATCGATCTATTATTTAGTATCTTAAAACTAATTCTTCAAAGGGCATTAGCCATAATGGAACTCAGTGGCTATGAGGAAATTTTTTGATATGCTTTCAAGGTTGAGATGGAGATTGGAGCAATGCATCCGTCATATGGGTTTGCTAAGAGGAGGAAAATTGAATTCAAAGGAAAATATAAAGACCACACTAAAAAGAATATGAGTTTTCTCTTATGCTCCATGTGTATAAAGAAACATGGAGGTAATTTTCTTAATGGTACAAGTAATTGTTTTAAAAGTGGAAAAGAAGGTCATCAGAAAATTGAATGTCGTAGTGATGGGAAAAATATGTCTAATGATGTGAAAAGAGAAAAGGATACACAGAATGCAAATCCTACACTTCAAAGTTAAAAGTGCAAGGAAATAGGTAATTATGCCAATAAATTCCCTAATCCAAGGGTTGTTGATGATGATTGATGCCAATAATCTCTTAAGGGAAAAGACAAAAGAAAGTCATATTCAATTTCTATCGGGGATGTGGAGTACGATAAAAAAGTGGTGAAAGGTACAATTACCATCCACTCTAAAGTATCAAATGTTTTATTTGATTCTAGATCCACCCACTCTTTTATTTCTGATGAAATTTCTAAGGGTATCTCCATACTACCTCAACAATTAAATGTTGAGTTATCTATGAAAACTCTTATGAAAAAACAGTTACATCAAATGTTTATAATTCTTCTCTAATTGACGTTTGTGGGAAAGTGCTTCCTAGAAATCTTGTGATCCTTCCTATAGTGGAATTTGATGTGATTATTGGCATTGATTGGATTTCCTTATATGGATCACATATCAATTTCCAAATAAGGGAAGTCGCATTTCATATTCCAGATCAATCTGTGATCATCTATCGATGCAATGATGAATATAACCTTCTAGTGGGAATTTCTTTAATATTTTGGGTACTGATTCCAATAAATGAAGGTTATTTATCTCAAATGGTTAGAGAGAATCACATGATTAAGAATAATCCCAACGTACGGGATTTTGATTATGTCTTTCCAGAGGAATTGTTAGGTCTTCCACCAAATAGAGAAGTTGAGTTTTTAATAGAACTCATACCGGGTGTTATTACCATTTCAAATACACCTTATTGAATGGACCCAATTGAGTTGTAGGAATTAAAGAAGCAACTCCAAGAGAATATTGATAAGGGATTCATACACCCTAGTTCATCACCTAGGGGAGAACCTGTTCTGTTTGTCTTGAAGAAAGATGGATCAAGGAGACACTACACTGATTATCGAGAACATAACAAGATCACTATCAAGAACAAATATCATCTCCCATGCATTGATGTCTTATTTGACAAACTACGCGAAGATCAATACTTTTTCAAGATTTATATTCATTCAGGGTATCATCAATTAAGGGTCAAATAGGTGATATAACAAATACGGCTTTCCATAAAAGGTATAGACACTATGAATTTATAGTGATGCCATTTGCTCTTACTAATACCCCTGCAAAAACTCTAGAAGGTTATTCAGTGCACCTGTGCTCACACTAACTTGAATTGGAGAAGGGTTTGTGATCTACAGTGACCCATCCAAGAAGGGATTGGGGTGTGTTCTCATGCAAAATTATATAGTGATATCTTATGCCTCATGACAGTTGAAAATCCATGAACACAATTACCCAACTCATGATTTGGAGTTTGCCGCGATACTCATTGCATTAAAAATATGGAGGAATTATCTTTATGGTGAAAGGTGTGATATTTATACTGATCATAAAAGTTTGAAATATATTTTCACATAAAAGAAGGTGAATATGCACTAATGAATATGGATGGAGTTTATTAAATATTACGAATGCTCCGTACATTACCACCCTGGGAAAGAAAAAAAGGTGGTAGATGCATTAATCTGACAAGACAAAGCAATCTCGTCCTTGATAAGGATCACAAAAAATCCAAAATTTATGGATTTTTAAAGGTTGTATCTAGAAATTATAACGGACGGGGAAAATCTTATCTTTCTTAAATTAATGTTCAACCATATATACATGTGAAGTTTAAAGAGGCACATAAAGAAGATGTAGAGTTACAAAAGAATGTGAGAAATGTTCCTGAATTCAATGTTGACTGTGATGAAATAATAAGGTTCATGAATCAGGTTTTTGGTCCTCCCATACAAGAATTAAAGAAGAAAATATTGGATGAGGCTCATAGTTCTTTATTTTCTATTCACACTGGAATCACGAAGATGTATATGGACATAAAAGAGTACTTCTGGTGGCCTGGCGTGAATAGGGATGTTGCTGAATATGTCTCTTGATGTTTGGTTTGTTAGAAATTTAAGGCTAAAAGATAGAAGTCTAAGGGGATGTTTAAACCATTACACATACTAGAATGGAAATGAGAAAACATCACTATGGACTTTGTCGTCAGAAATCCCAAAACATCCAATGTCAATAATGTTATCTGGGTTATAACTGATCATCTTAAAAAGTCGGCACATTTCATTTCTATTAGAGAGGATTTCTCTCTTGATCAGCAAGCCAGGATATATGTAAAATAAGTGGTAAGATTTCATGGAGTACCACTTTCCATTAAATCTGATCTGGATATAAGGTATACCTCAATGTTCTAGCGAAGTCTTCAGCATTCTCTAGATACAGAGTTGAGTTCAGAACTACTTATCATCCTCAGGCAGACAGTCATTCTGAAAGGAAAATTCAAACTCTAGAAGAGATGTTGAGAGGTTTCTCTATGAATTTAAAAGGTTGTTGGGATCAACACCTACCATTGGTGGAATTTTCATACAATGATAGCTTTCTCCCTAGTATTGAGACATTACCTTATGAAAACCTCTATGGAATGAAGTGTAGAACTCCAACTTTCTAGGATGAAGACGGGGAAAAATATATTAGGACCTGATCTTGTTGATGAAATGGTAGAAAAGGTCATAACTATTCAACAACATGTAAGAGCAGCTCTGAGTCTACAAAAACTTTATACTGACAATCGAAGTAAATACATATAGTTTGAAGTTGGAGATAAAGTGTTTTTTCTAATATCTCCCTGGATGAGTGTAATGAGATTTGGAACGAAGGGAAATCTGAGCCATATGTATATCAGATCTTTTGAAATTATAGATCGTTTTGGTAAGGTAGCATACTGATTTTCAATTCTATCGAATCTCTCTCAGGTTCATGATGTTTTCCATCTATCCCTCCTGAGAAAGTACATTCCTAATCCTTCACAAGTAATATGCTCCGAATTCATACAGTTGGAGCAAGATCTTTCTTATGAAGAACAACATATAGATATTATGTACCATAGCGAAACATTTCTATGAAACAAGACCACTCTATTGGCTACTATTTTATGGAGGGACCACCTATTAGAAAAATGATACATGGGAACTTGAAGATATGTTGATAGAGATGTATTATCATATATTTTATTCATCTGACGAACTTAGAAGGAGAAATTCAGTTTAAGGGGGACAGAATGTAACACCCATGTTTTTTATGAAATATTTAAATAATTTTTCAGAATCTTGTTTTGCACGCAATCACGAGTTTAAAAATACTGTGAGATGGCCGAAATATAAAGTTACCATTATTACCTAGCTGTTACATTAATAGGAATAAGTATAACTAACTTTTACAAAAATATATGATAAATGTTAATCAATTACTTGTGATATTAGTTTTTTGAGTGAATGAAATTAATAAGATATCGATATTATTAAAATTGTATTTTGGATATTCATCAAATTTATATTAAAAGAATTTTTTCCACCTTTTAATGGAAAAATATTTCAGACACATTAATAATTTTAATATCACAATGTAAACCTTTTCTTTGGAAGCGGAATATAATAATTTACTTTGGTTAATATTCTGATATTTTTGGATAAACTTCATAATTTGATAAATGATAAAAATAAGCTAGATTTTAATTTAAAAGAAATTTTTTCATTGTGATAATTTATATGGTTAAATTATAATATTTAATGGTTTTAATTTACAAATATAATATATTTTTACAATTTAATATTATTTATGTCATTATCATTAATTTTACATTGAATTCATAGGTAAAATCATTTCAATATTTTGCAATGTTTTAACTTTTAAAACTCGTTTTCTCAACAGCGGGATTAATTTTAAATTAAACACTTCCACTTCTGTGTTTTTAATTTGGAAAAAATGGATTTCATATTTTTAATCGGTAGGTATAAATTATGTTAATAGGCTACTTTTTAATTTTAGGCATTATTAATAGTAACTACGGTAAATTTTATTTACCATAGTTAAAGTTAAATTGGGTAATTAAGGGTAAATATAATATTATAAAATAACAATAACACTTGTCTTTATATAATTGGATGATTATATATTTTCCTAAATCATACATGGGTCTAAATGTAATATATTGGAACCCACTTTGATGTGATTAAGACCCTTAATTTATTTTATTTAAACAAAGTGAAATATGTCTCACTAAAACAATATTAATTAATGTATTTTTAATATAATGTTATAAAAAATATAAATTCGATTATAAATACTCATTTAAAAGATAAAATTTTTGTATTTTTTATGGTAATTTATTTGTAATTTTTAAGAAAAATTTAATTACATTAATATCTAATACGTTAATGATGTTGAAATGTTTTATTTAGTGAAAAATCAAAAATATAGTTTTTATTAAATTAATAATACCCATAAAAATCCAAAAACCTAACCAAAACTTATTGGTCGAGTTTAGATATACCATAATCACCCAAGTGTCGACTTCTAGACCATTTTGATCCTTATAAAACAAATTATGACATTTATATTAGTTTATTTCAAATGATGTCAAAGTTCTCACCTTCATACTTTAATAAAGATTACATTTTAAAAGTTGGTTTTTTGAATATAAACTCGACTAAACGTATTATTATAAAATATATTAGATTTATCTTAATCATAGTAGATTATTTTTAATTTTTATTCAAGAAATAAGTATATTAAATAATTATAAAAAAATGTAGTAGTAATTATTTTATTAAGAAAAATATCAAATAAATGATGTTAAATTTTTTAAAATAATTATCATATGAACTAATTTATGTGATCCATGAATTTTATAGATAAATATGACATGTTATAAATCTATTAAATATTTTGGTTCGAATATATATCTTGTTTGGATTTTATGAAAATTCAAATAATTGAATAGCGTCAAAATTGACACTATAGATATTTTATATTATAAAATTGTATAAAAATCACAAAAATCATTAAAAATTATAAATTGGAATTTATATTGTAAAAATGTCATAAAGTTTCAAATTAGTTTCAATTCACATAACATAAGTAAGTATATATAACAATTTAAAATTTAGAATATTATTACCACAAATAATATTCAATAGATTAAATAAGGATAAATCAAGACGATAAGGTTTAAAATAAAATTAAATAATGTATAAATTTAATTGGTTAATGATATTACAACCCTATCTTATCTCATATTGGAATTGTAGTAACTTTGGATGTTTCAAGTTAGATTTGAGTTTAATATTTTGGAGGTTTCCAAAAGTGACCTTCAACTCTCTTATAAAATGGGAACCTCCTCCCTGTTATCTTCACTCCATTTTGAACTTTAAAACTCGGAAAAACCCTGACCATTTACCTTATAAAATTATCTAGAAACATACTATAGGTTTTAGGCTTCTTAAAATACCATCTTTAGTTCACTAGGAGGAGGTTTAGAAGAGGCACGTCGAAGAAGTGGTAACATCCTTTTCTGATTCATTCAAACATCTTTCTTCTTCTACTTCCTCAATATGAGTTGTTTCATTTTTAAGTTAAACTCTAGTATCACTTGTATACTATTATGTTATTATGAATTTTAAACAACCATATTATATCTTCAATCAATCCTATAAAAAAATTTAATCCCCACTGGTGCCTAGGTACGGCTTACCATCTCCACGCCGTGGTGTAATCGTTTTTTCATCACCAACATTCTTGGATGGGTATAATGCTGGAAGAAATAAATATATATGATTATTATAAATTAATATTGATTATTAAATATTATACACCACACACTTAAATACAATTCCACAATCATGAGAATGATTTCATCACTCGTGCGTATGTACGGCCTACCATCTCCACGATGTGGTGTGATTTTTTCTACATGATCTTCTTTGAATAATGTTTATATAAATGAATTGAATGAATAAATATGATATATATTATACAAATAAAATTCTTTTATGATATTTATATTACCTTAAAAGAGTAACTAGAATTTATTTCACAAAACATGCGTAAGACCATAAAGTAGTTAACACCCGAATAACGAGTAACAATGAAATGTTACTAATCAACAGATACGAATATGACAATATATGATATCATAACAATGAATATGATTCTAGAATAAGTCAATGACATTATTTAAATCTTTATACATGAGGTTCGAATAAGTACCAAGCATATCAGACCTAAGGTAAGGGAAAATCTTGCAATAACATTTTTATCCAAGATTGTTTATACTTTAGTATTTACTGGGGCATATTTATCATCCACATCCATGTTTCCTAAATATTTAATATTATTTCTATCCTGCTAAAATTTTTTAAATCCTATTTTACAAATTATTTAATTTTTAGAAAAAGGTATAAATGGACTCTTTTGTCGTTTTCAGTATGAGGTAATTTTTGACTTTTCCTGCCATAGTACGAGATGAATGTTTACTTATCTTATACGGCATGATTTTTTTTATTCTTTCAGAGATCATTATTTCCATGAATCAGCCTTTACAAGTTTTCAAGTTTATTTCCAGTTAACTTCTTTTATTTTAAAATTTCATTCCATGTTGAGAAAAGAAAATGTTTTTGAAGAAGAAATGATATTTCCCTCAAAAACTATATTCAAGTGTTTTCCCAAAATTATTTTTCATCTAAGATGATATAGGGTTATGTTTCTATACCTATTATTACATCGATTTGATTATGTTACAATGAAATTATTTTTATGAAGTACTTTTATCTTATATGGATTATTTTATGATGCCATGATGTTTAAGAATCTTATTCTATTACATGGGTTATGCTATGATTTATGATTTTGTGGCACACATAAGAATGGTTTCATTATGAGATGGGTGTGACATATATCTCCCTCTAATGCATTGGGTAACAATTTTTATTTCATGATATAGGCAGGGCTGGAACGACATGTAAATCTAGTTCAGTATTATAGGGGTGGAATGAGGAGTGAACTCAGTTCAGTAATTGACAATGTCTACTACAATGGTCTTGTCTATGAGCCTTGAATAATATGAAATGATTTTCTATGCTTATGTGTGTATGACACAAAGCTTCATGTCTTCTATTCTGATTTTTGGGATTACATTTATGTTCTATGATTTATCCGATGACATAATATTTTGACCTCTTATGTAGGATAATATTTCCAAATGTTATGATCATAAGAATATGATATGATTGAAATTTCATTTGTTTACTTTTACTGAGCATTTGAGATCAACCTTTTGTGTGTTTCTTTTCCCCAGGTCAGGATGAAGGGTATTAAATATGATATTCCACAAAATGAGTCTATAAGTGATCAAATAAACAAGAGACAACGTAGATGCTTTATAAACCAGTGGTTTATGTTTCCCATTTTCTAAATACACTACACCTTTACGGTCTTCTCATGGTTTAGTTATATGTTGTAATAAATATACATTAATTCTGAAGTATTAAAAATGTATGTAATGTATGGGTTGTTATAGTTGGTATCATAGGAAAGGTATAGTTAACCATATGAATCTAAGATGTGAACGCCTTAGTAAGAACACTAAGGATATGTCTAAGCATAGGTCACAGTCTTATTGTTTTATAAATTTCCATGAATAACCTATGATAAGACATAATGTGCGAAATTTTATTCTTGAATATATGGTTTTCTTGTTGTAATTAGTGTTGCTCACACTATGCTTCTTGGTTTTAGTCAATGGCTGGAACTTAAATGAACCGTGTTAATGTTGAATGCGACGGGAAGGGTAATGATTGTCCTCTTGAGAAACCAAATGTTATGGGAGATAGAATGAAAAATCTTTTATCCATTCTCACACAACTTTCTCATGATATTAATCTTGTAGGACTTCCAAACAAGCAAATAAAGGGGAAGAATTATGTTGAATCCTTCATGAGGCAGCATCGACCTTCATTTAGAGGGTCTGTTGTTCCATTAGTGTATAAACAACGGATCATTACCACTGAAAATATATTTTCAGTTCTACAATGTTCTGAACATGATAAAGTAATCATAGCAGTACATCATTTGGAAGATGAAGTTGATCAATAGTGGAATCCTATCGAGAATATGAGGAAACAAGATGAAATTGAGTCCATGGAATGGGACGAGTTCAAGAATATATATTTCAATAAGTACATCCCCCGTATTCTTTGAATCAAGATGGAGAAGGAGTTTCTTGAACTAAAGCAAAAGGATGATGAGTCTGTTGGAACCTACGAAGTAAATTTTTGAAGACATGCAAGGTATAATTCTGAAATTATTACCCAACCTGAGAGTAAGATCATTCGATTATTAGTGGCTAAAAACAAGTTCTTCAAAGGGTGTTATCCATAAGGGACTTCAATATCTATGAGGAAATAGTTCTATGTGCTCTCAAGGTTAAGATGGAGATTGGAGTAACCCATCAGTCATATGGGTTTGATAAGAAGAGGAAAATGGAATTCAAAGGAAAATATAAACACCAAACTGAAAAAAGATGAGTTTTCCATTATGCTCAAAGTGTGGAATGAAACAGGGGGAATTGTATTAAAAGGACATGTAAATGTTTTAAATGTGGAAAAGAAGGACATCAGGCAATTGAATTCCGCAGTGTTGGGAAAAAGATATCTAATGATGTGAACAAAGAACAACTACACAAAATGCTCCTCCTACACTTCAATGTTACAAGTGCATGGAAATAGGGAATTATTCCAATCAATGCCCAAATCCAAGGGTTGTTGATGATGTTCGATTTCAACTATCTCTTAATGCCAAGGAAAAAATAAAGTCACATGAAATTTCTATTGGCGAAGTGGAGTATGATAACGAAGTGGTGAAAGATAAACTTACCATCCAATCTAAAGTTGCAAATGTTTTATTTGCTTCTAGATCCACCCACTATTTTATTTCTGAAGTCGTTTCTAAGGGTATTGCTGAACTACCTCAATAATTAGATGTTGAGTAAGTTATGAAAACTCCTAATGTCACAACAGTTGCATCAAAAGTATATAATTCTTCTCTAATTGATGTTTGTGGGAAATTGCTTCCTATAAATCTTGTGATCCTTCCAATAGTATAACTTGATGTGATTCATGGAATGGATTGGATATCCATATATGGATCTCATACCAATTTCCAAATAAGGTAAGTCACATTTCATATTTCAAATCAATCTATGATCATATATCGATGCGAGGATGAATATAACCTTCCAGTGGAAATTTCTTGAATCTTATGGGTCTTGATTCTAATAACTGAAGGTTATTTATCTCAAATGGTTTGAGAAAAACTCTCAATTAAGAATATTCCCATTGTATAAGAGTTTGATGATACCTTTCCAGAATAATTTCCAGTACTTTTTCCGAATCATGAATTTGAGTTTTCAATAGAACTCATACCGGGTGCTATGCCCATTTTGAAGACCCCTTATAGAATGGCCCCAATTGAGTTCCAGGAATTGAAGAAGCGACTCCATGAGAATCTTGATAAGGGATTCATACACCCTAGTGCATAACCTTAGAGAGCACATGTTCTGTTTGTTATGAATAATGATGGATCAATGGGACTCTGTATTGATTATCGAGATCATAACAAGATCAATATCAAGAACAAATATCATCACCCATGCATTGATGACTTATTTGACCAACTACTCAGATGCCAATAATTTTCCAAGATTGATCTTCGTTTAGGGTATCATCAATTAAGGGTTAAAAAGGAGGATATACCAAGGACATCTTTCCGTACATGGAAGGGAAACTATGAATTTATAGTGATGCCATTGTGTCCTACTAATGCCCCTTCTCTCTTCATGAATCTAATGAATAGAGTCTTTAGAAACAATCTTGATCAGTTTGTGGTAGTGTTTATATATGATATTCTTGTCTATTCAAAGAGCAAGGAAGAACATGAAGATCACATAAAAATTGTATTAATGACCCTAATAAAGGACGAGATTTATGCCAAATTTACCACGTGTGAATTTTGGTTTCAAAAAGATTCATTTTTGGGTCACATAATCTCAAGAGAAGGGATATATGTGGATACAGCATAAATAGAGGTTATAAAAAGATGGTAGAGATCAACAACAGTAACTGAGATATGATGTTTTCTTGGTTTGGCTAGATAATATCAACATTTTATGAATGAATTTTCATGGTTATCTAATCCACTCACCAGGTTGACTCGAAAAGGAGTTAAGTTCATTTAGACAGAGGAGTGTGAAGAGAATTTCAAGGAGTTAAGGAGAAGGGTATCCAGTGCACCTGTGCTCACAATACCTTATAGCGGAGAAAGGTTTGTGATCTACAGTGATGCATCCATGAAGGGATTGGGGTGTGTTCTCATGAAAAATGATATTGTGATAGCTTATTCCTCATGATAGTTGAAAATCCATGAGTAAAATTACCAAACTCTTGATTCGGAGTTAGCTGCACTAATATTTGAATTAAAAATATGGAGGCATTATCTTTATAGTGAAAGGTGTGATATTTATACTGATCATAAAAGTTTGAAGTATATTTTCACAAAAATGGAGCTGAATATGCGCGAAAGAATATGGTTGGAGTTGATTAAAGATTGCAACTACTCTATACATTACCACCCTGGGAAATTAAACAAGGTGGGAGATGCATTAAGCCGACAAGACCATTCCATATTATCCATGAGGAGGATCATGAAAGATCCAATATTTATGGATTTTCAAAGAATGTATCTTGAAATTATAATGGAAGGGGAAAAATCTCATCTTTCTCAAATGAATGTTCAACCATCTATACATGGGATGATTAAAGAGGAATAGAAAGAAGATGTAGAGTTACAAAAGAATGTGATAAATTTTCCTAAATTCAACAATAATTGTGATGAAGTAATAAGGTCCAGGAACTGGGTTTTTGTTCCTTCCATACAAGAATTAATGAAGGAAATATTGGATGAGGCTCATAGTTCTTCATTCTCTATTAACCAAGGAAGCATGAATATGTGTAGGGACCTGAAAGATTAATTCTGGTGGGATTGCATGAAAAGAGATTTTGTTGAATATGGCTCTCGATGCATGGTTTGTCAGCCAGTTAAGGAAAAATGACAAAAGTCTAAGGGGATGTTGCAACCATTACCCATACCAGAATAGAAATGGGAAAACATCACTATGTAATTTGTCACCAGACTTCCCAAACCATCCAACGAAAATAATGCTATATGGTTTATGGATGATCGTATTGTGAAGTCGACACCCATAATTTCTATAAGAGAGGATTTCTATCTTAATCATCTTTCCCAGATATTTGTAAAATAAGTGGTAATATTTCATGGAGTATAACATTCCATTATATATGATCCGGATCAGAGGTTTACCTTGAAGTTTTGGTCATGTTTTTAGCATGCTCTAGTCACAGTTTGAGTTTCAGCACTACTTATCATCCTTATAATGATGGTCAGTCTAAAAGGACAATTCGAACGCTAGAAGACATGTTGAGAGCATTCTCTATGTATTTAAATGGTTGTTGGGATCAACACCTACGATTGGTGGTATTTTCTTACAACAATAGATTTCCCATTAGTATTCAGATGGCTCTTTATAAATCCCTCTATGGAAAGATGATCAGAACTCCAAAAATCTGTGATGAAGTTGGGGAATGGAAGCTATTAGGACCTGATCTTATTGATGAAATTGTAGAAAAGGTCAAATCTATTCAACAACATGTAAGAGAATATCAGAGTCGAAAAAAAGTTAGGTTGTCAATTGAAGAAAATACCTTGAGTTTGAAGTGAGAGATAAGATGTTCTCACAAATATCTCCCTAGAAGAGAGTAATGATATTTGAAAAGAAGGGAAAGTTGAGCCCTAGGTATATCGATCATTTTGAAATTTTGGATCGTGTTATAAATGTAGCTTACAGATTGACACTTCCACAGAATCTCTCTCATGATCATGATGTGTTCCATCTATCACTCCTGAGAAAGTACATTCATGATCCATCACATGCACTAAGCTCAGAATTCGTACCACTAGAGAAAGATATTTCTTATTAAGAACAACTTATAGAGATTCTAGATCGTAGCGGAAAAGTTCTACGAAACAAGAACACTCGATTGTTTAGTGTTTTATGAAAGAACCACCAATTAGAAGAAGATGCATGGGAAATCGAGGATATGATGAGGGAGAGGAATCCTCATATGTTGTTTTTTCAAGTGAGTAATTTTGATGGTGAAATTTAGTTTATGGGGGATAGAATGTAACACCCATGTTTTCTATGAAATTTTTAAATAATTTTTCAGTAGCTCGTTTTGCACGCAATTTCCATTTTAACAAAACTATGGGATGCCCTTAATATAAAGTTACCATTATAAACTAGACGTTATGTTATTGGGAATTAATATAACTAACTTTTACAAAAATATATGATAAATTTAAATTAATTATTGGTCATATTAGTTTTTTGAGTGAATGAAATTAATAAGATATGTATGTTATTAAAATAGTATTTTTGATATTCATCAAATTGATATTAAAAGAATGTTTTCCCATATTAATGGAAAACCCTTTTAGAGACATTAATAATTTTAATATTAAAATTTAAACCTCTTATTTGGATATGGACTATAAAAATTTACTTTTTTTAAAATTCAGATATTTTTTTGATAAACATCATAATTTGATGAATAGTAAAAATACGGGAAATTTTAATTAAAAACAAATTTTTTTCATCCAGATAATTTATATGGTTAAATTATAATATTGAATGGTTTTAAAGTAAAAATAGAATATATTTTTACCATTTAATCTAATGTATTTCATTATCATTTATTTTACATTAGGTAAAAACATTTCAATCTTTTGCAATGTTTTAACTTTTAAAACCCATTTTCCCAACAGCGGGATTAATTTTAAATTAAGTACTTCCACTTCTATGTATTGAATATGGAAAATGGATTCCATATTTGGAATCAGTAGGTTCAAATTATGTAAATATTCTACTATGTATTTTTAGGTATTATCAATAGTAACTACGATAAATTTTATTTACAATGGTTAAAGGTAAATATGGTAATTAAGGGTAAATATAATATTATAAAATTACCCTAACAAATGTATTAATATAATTGGATGATTATATTTTTCCTTAAAGCATACTTGGGTCGAAATGGAATCTATTGGAAGCCACATGGATGTGAATAAGATCTTTAATTTATTTTATTTAAAGAAAGTGAAATATGTCTCACTCAAACTTTAATAATTAATGTAATTTTTATATAAGGTTATACAGAATATAAATTCAGTTATTAATTATAATTTGAAAGATAAAATGTTTTTATTTTTTATGGTAATTTATTTTGTAATTTTTAAGAAATATTTAATTACCTTAATAGCTTATACATCAATGATGCAGAAAATATGTTTTTAGTGAAAAATCAATAATATAGTTTTTATTAAAATAATAATACCCATCAAAAGGCCCCAAAAACTGACCAAAAAATATTCGTCGAGTATATATATACCTTAAAAATCCAAGGGTTTACTTGTGGACCATTTGGAGCCTTACAAAATAGATTATGACATTTATATTATATTATTTAAAATGATGTCAACTTTGTTTCTTTCATACATTAATAAAGCTAACATTTTAAAGGTTTTCTGTATTAGTGAATAAATTCAACTAAAAGTATTCTCATGAAAGATATTAGATTTATCTTCATCATAGTATTTAATTTTTAATTCTGATGCAAAATTTATTATATTAAGTAATTATACAAAACTGTTGTAGTAATTATTTTATTAAAATAAATATCAAATAAATGGTTTTAAAAATATTAAAATAGAAATTATATGAAATAATTAATGTGCTCCACGAATTTTATAGATAAATATGACATGTTAGGAATCTATTAAATATTTTGTTTCTGAATATATCATCTGTGTGAATTTTATTTAAATTAAAATAAATTAATAGTGTCAAAATTGACACTATTGATAATTTATATTATTAAATTGTTTAGAAATCACAAAAATATTTAAAAATAAAAAATTTATATTTATATTTTTAAGGATGACATAAATTATCCAACTATGGAAAATTCCCAACACATATGTAAGTATTTATTACAATTTAAAATTTAGAATATTATTATCACAAATAAAAAAAATAGATTAAATAAGGATAAATCAAAATGAAAAGGTTTAAAATAAAATTAAAATATGTATAAATTTAACATTTTCATGATATTAAAACCCTATAGTATCTCATATTTGAATTGGAGTCCCTTTTAAACTATTTATCTTGGATTTGAGTTTATTATAAATTAATATTTTGGAGGTTTCCGAAATTGCCCCTCAACTCTCTCATAAAAGGGCCCCTCCTCCCTCTTCACTTCACTCCATTTTGAGCTTTAACACTCGGACAAACCCTATCCATATCCCTTATAAAAATAACTAGAAACATACTAGTGGTATTTGTTTTCTTAAAAGACCAAATTTAGTTCCATAAGTGAAGGTTTAGAAGAGGTACGTCAAAGAAGAGGTAACATCCTTTTCCGATTCTTTCAATCTTCTTTCTTCTTCTACATCCTCTATATGAGTTGTTTCATTTTTAAGTAATAACTACAATATCACATGTATAATGATATGTTATTATGAATATGAAACAACCATATTCTATCTTCAATCCATCCTATAAAAAAAATTAATTCACCACGCATGTGTATGTACGTCCTACCATCTCCACGCCGTGGTGTAATAAGTTTTTCAACACCAACATGCATGGATGGGTATAATGATGGAATAAATAAGTATATATGATTATTATAAATTGATATTGATTATGAAATATTATATACCATACACTCAAATACAATTCCAGAATTATGAGAATGATATCATCGCTCGTGCTTACGTACGGCCTACCGTCTCCATGATGTGATGCGATTCATTCAAAATGATATTCATTGAAGAATGATTATATAAATGAATTTAATGAATAAATATGATAAATATTATACTAATATAATTATTTAAATGATATATCTATAACCGAAAAAGTGTAATTAGATTTCATTCGACAAAACATGCATAAGAACATAAAGCAGTTAACACCCAAATAACGAGTAACAGTGAAATGTTACTAATAAACATATAAGAATATGACCATACATGATATCATAACAATTAATATGATTCTATAATAAGTAAATTACGTTATTTAAATCCTTATACAGGGGGTTTGGATATGTACCATGAAAATCAAACCTTGGGTAATGGAAAATCTCGCAATCTCAGTTTTATCTGATATTGTTTATACTTCAGTATTTACATGGGAATATTTATTATCCACATCCGTGTTTCCTCAATATATAATATAATTTATATACTCCTACAATTTTTAAATCCAATTTTACCAATTTGGGAATTTTTAGTAAAATATATGAAAGGAATCTTTTGTCGTTTTCAGTATGAGATACTTTTTTACTTTTCTGGCCATAATATGAGAAGAATGTTTTTTTAACTTATACGGAATGAACATATTTTATTATGATTTTAGAGAACATTATTTCCATGAAGCTTACATTACAAGTTTTCATTCTTAATTTCAATTCACTTCATTCATTTTAAAATTTCATGAAATTTCGAGAATAGAAAATGTTTTTAAAGAATAAATGACATTTTCCTCAAAAACTAAGATCAAGTATTTTATAAAAATTATTTTCCATATGAGATGATATAGGGTTATGTTTATATCCCTATTATTATGTTTATTTGATTACATTATGATGGAATTATTTTTATAAAGTCCTTTTATCTTATATGGATTATGTTTTGATGGCATGATGTTTAAGAATCACATTCTATTACATTTGTTATGCTATGTTTTATGATTTTGTGGAACACATAATAATGGTTTAATTTTGAGATGGGTGGGACCTATATCTCCCTCTGATTCATTGGGAAAGGATTTGTATCACATGATATAGACATGGCTGTAATGCCAAATTAATCTGGTTCAGTATTATAGGTCTGGAACGAGGAGTGAACTCAGTTCAGTAATGGACTTTTTCCGCTATGATGGTCTTGGTGACGAGCCTTGACTAATATGAAATGATTTTCTATGATTATGTGTGTATTCCACAATGTTTCATGTCCTCTGTAATGATTTTTGGGATTACATTGTAGTTCTATGATTTATCCCATGACATAATATTATGACCTCTTATGCAGGATAAGATTTTCAAATGTTATGATCTTAATAATATGATATGATTGAAATTTCATTTTTTTACCATTAATAAGAATTTAGCTCACCCTTTTGTGTGTTTCTTTTCCCCAGGTCTGGAAGAAGGTTATTAAATATGATATTCCAAAAACAAGTCTAGATATGATCAAATAAGCGAGTGACAACGTATATGCTATATGAACCATTTGTATATGTTTCCCATTTTCTAAAGACACTATACCTATTCGATAATGTCATTATTTTGTTATATGTTGTAATAAATATACTTTAATTCTGATTTATTAACAATGTATTTAAT
Source organism: Viscum album (assembly GCA_963277665.1). Classification (NCBI taxonomy): domain Eukaryota; kingdom Viridiplantae; phylum Streptophyta; class Magnoliopsida; order Santalales; family Viscaceae; genus Viscum; species Viscum album. Next base: position 362,714,343 of record OY728125.1, read on the forward strand.
GTTTGGGTCATTATAGTAGGTAGTAGAGGAAAGGTATAGTTAACCTTTGGAAACAAGAATGTGAATGCCTTAGTAAGAACCCTAAGGATATGTGTAAGCGTAGGGAACAATCCTAGTGTTTTAGAAATGGCCATGAATAACCTATGATAAGACCTAATGTGTGAAATTTTATTCCTGATTGTGTGGTTTTCATGTATTAATTACTATTTCTCTCACTATGCTTATTGGTTATAGTCAATGGATAGAACCTGAAGGAACCATGTTAATGCTGAATGCGACGGACAATGCAATGATTGTCTCACTGAGCAACCAAATGTTATTAGAGATGGAACACAAAATCCATAAGCCATGCTCACACAACTTTCTCAAGCTATGAATCATGCAGGACTTCTAAATGAACAAATAAAGGAGAAAAATTTTGTTGAATCCTTCATGTGGTATTATCCACCTTCATTCAGTGGGTCTTCTGATCCATTAGTGGCTGAACAATGGAATAGTACCACAGAAAAGATATTTTTAGTACTACAATGTTCTTGAATATGATATAGTCACATTAGCAGTATATCTTTTGGAAGGTGAAGCTGATCAATAGTGGAATCTTATCATGAATACGAAGAAAAGATATGAAATTGATTCCATGGAATTGGTCAATTTCCATAACTTATTTTTCAATAAGTACTCCCCTTTTATTCTTCAAAAAATGATTGAGAAGGAGTTTCTTGAACTAAACCAAAAGGAAGAGGAATCTATTGTTACATAGGAAGAAAATTTTACAAGAAATTCAAGGTACGCTTCAAAAATTATTATCTAACCTAAGTGTAAGATCAATTGATTCTTTACTATCTTAAAACTAAATCTTCAATGGGAGTTAGCCATAAGGGACATCAATAGCTACAAGGAAGTTTTTCGATGTTCTATTAAGGTTGAGATGGAGATTGGAGTAACCCATCCGTCTAATGGGTTCGATAAGAAGAGGAAAATGAAATTCAAAAGAAAATCTAAAGACCACACTGAAAAGAAAATGAGTTTTCCCTTATGCTCAAAGTTTGGAAAGAAACATGAAGGGAATTTTCTTAAAGGGACAAGTAAATGTTTTAAATTAGAAAAAGAAGGTCATCGGGCTACTGAATGCAACTGTGATGGGAAAAATATTTCTAATGATGTGAATAGAGAAAAGGCTACACAAAATGCACCTCCTACACTTCAATGATACAAGTGAAAGGAAATCGGGAATTGTGCCAATCAATGACCTAATCCAAAGGTTCGGGATGATGATTGACGTCAACAAACTCTTAAGGTCCAAGACAAAGGAAATCCACATGAAATTTCTATGGGTAATGTGGAGTACGATAACGATGTGGTGAAAGGTACACTTACCATCCACTCTAGAGTAGAAAATGTTTTATTTGATTATGGATCCACCCATTATTTTATTTCTGAATAATTTTCTATTGATATCTTTGTACTACCTCAACAATTAGATAATGAGTTAGTTTTGACAACTATTAATGGAACAATGGATGCATCAAAAGTTTATAATTCTTCTATAATTGATGATTTTGGGAAAGTGCTTCCTAAAAATCTTGTGATACTTACTATAGTGGATTTTTTTATTCTTTCGATGGATTGGATTTCCTCATATGGATCACATATCAATTTCCAAAGAAGGGATGTCACATTTCATATTCTAGATCAATCTATGATCATCTATCGATGAAAGGATGAATATAACCTTCCAGTGTAAATTTATTCCATCTTATGGGTCTTGATTGAAATAAATGAAGGTTATTTATCTAAAATTGTTAGAGAGAAAGTCATGATTAAGAATATTCCACTTGAACAGGAGTTTGATGATGTCTTTCCAGAGGAATCTCCAGGTCTTCCACCTAATTGTGAAGTGGAGATTTCAATAGAAATCATACCAGGTGCTATTCCCATTTCAAAGACATCTTATAGAATGACCCAAATTGAGTTGAAGTAATTGAAGAATAAACTCCAAGAGAATCTTGGTAAGGGATTCATATGCCCTAGTGAATCACCTTGGGGAGCACCTATTCTATTTGTTAAAAGAAAAGATGGATCAATGAGACTCTACATTGATTATTGAGAACATAATAAGATCAATATCAAGAACGAATATCCTCTTCCCCACATTGATGACTTATTTGACCGACTACCCAGTGATCAATACATTACCAAGATTGATTTTCATTCAGTGTTTCACCAATTAAGGGTCAAAAAAGAGGATATACCAATGACATCATTCCGTACATGTTATGGACACTATTAATTTAATGTGATGCAATTTGTTCTAACTAATTCCCCTGGTATCTTTATGGATCAATTGTTTAGAGACTTTAGAGACTATATTGATCGGTTTTTGGTAGTCATTATAGACAATATTTTTGTCTATTTAAAGATCAAGGAAGAACATGAAGATCACTTAAGAATTGTATTTAAGACCCTGATAAAGGAGAAGCTTTATGCCAAATTTATGAACTGTGAATTTTGGCTTCAAAAATAATCATTTTTGGGTCACATAATCTCAAGAAAGGTGATATTTGTGGATCCAGCAAAAACAGAGTTTATCGATAGATGGTCAAGAACAACAACCGTAACTAAGATCTAAATTTTTCTGGGTTTGGATGCATATTAATGATGTTTTGTGAATGATTTTCCTCGATTATCTATTCCACTCACCTGGTTGACTCAAAAAGGAGTTATGTTCTTTTGGACGGATGAGTGTGAATAAAATTTCAATGAGTTAAAAATAAGGTAATCTAGTGCACCTGTGCTCACACTACCTTGAAGTGGATAAAGGACTGTGATCTACAGTTATAAATACATGAATGGATTTGGGTGTGTTCTCAGGAAAAATGATATGGTGATAGCTTATGCCTCATGACAGTTGAAAATCCATAGTCAAAATTACCCAACTCATAATTTGGAATTAGCTACCGTAATCTTTGAATTAAAAATATGGAGGCATTAACTTTATGGTGAATGGTGTGATATTTGTACTGATCATAAAATATTGTAGTATATTTTCACACCAAAGGAGCTAAATATGATCCAAAGTATATTATTGGAGTTGATTAAATATTACAACTACTACATACATTACAACCCTGAGAAAGAAAACAAGGTGGAAGATGCATTAAGACAACAAGACCATGTTATCTTATTTGTGATGAGGATCATGAATGATCTAATATTTATGGATTTTCAAAGGATGGATCTTGAAATTATAATGGATGTGGAATAAACTTATCTTTCTTAAATGAATGTTCAACCATCTATATATGTGATGGTTAAAGAGGCACAGATAGAATATGTAGAGTTACAAAAGAATGTCAGAAATGTTCCTGAATTAAAAATTGATTGTGATGAAATAAAAAGGTTTAGGCATTAGGTTTGTGTTCCTCCCATACAAGAATTTAGGAAGGAAATATTGGAGGAGGCTCATAGTTCTTCATTATCTGTTCACCCTGAAAGCCTGAAGATGTATAGGGACCTGAAAGAGTAATTCTGGTGGGATGGCATGAAAAAAGATGACGTTGAATATGTATCTCGATGTTTGGTTTGTTAGCAAGCTAATGATGAAAGACAGAAGTCTAAGGGGATATTACAACCATTACCCATACCAGAAGAGAAATGGGAAAACATCACTATGGCCTTTGACACCAGACTACCCAAAACATCCAAAGGCAATAATTCTATTTGGGTTATAGTTGATCATCTTACGAAGTCATCACACTTCATTGCTATTAGAGAGAATTTCACTCTTGATCAGCTTGCTGGGATATATGTAAAGGAAGTGGTAAGATTTCATGGAGTACCACTTTTCATTGTATTTGGATGGTATCCGAGGTTTACCTTGATGTTCTGGAGAAGTTTTCAGCATGCTCTAAATACAGAGTTGAGTTTCAGCACTTCTTATCATCCTCAAACTGACTATCAGTCTAAAAGGACAATTCAAAATCTATAAGATATGTCGGGAGCATGTACTATGGATTTAAATTTTTTTGGGATCAATACTTACCATTAGTGTATTTTTTTTACAAAAATAGATTTCAATCCAGTATTTAGATGGCCCCTTATGAATCCCTCTATGGAATGAAGTGCATAAATCAAAATTGCTGGGATGAATTTGGGGAAGGAAAGCTATTAGGACCTGATCTTGTTGATGAAATGGCATAAAAGGTCAGATATATTCAACAACATGTAAGATCAGCTTAGAGTCAACAAAAAAGTTATGCTGACAATCGAAGAAAAGACCTAGACTTTGAAGTGGGAGATAAGGTGTTCTTATAAATATCTACCTGGAAGAGAGTAATGAGATTTGGAAAGAAGGGAAAGCTAAGCCCTTGGTATATCAATCCTTTTGAAATTCTGGACCGTGTTGGGAAGATAGCTTACCGATTGGTGATTCCACTAAATCTCTCCCATGTTCATGATGTGATCAATGTATACCTCACAAGAAAGTACATTCCTGATCCATCACATGTACTAAGCTCAGAATTCATACCGATAGAGAAATATCTTTCTTATAAAGAAAAACTGTTAGATATTATGGATTGTAGTAAAGCATTTCTGTGAAACCAGACCAGTCGATTGGTTAATGTTTTAAAGAGGAACCACCAATTAGAATAAGTTACATGGGAACATGAGGATATGATGATGGAGTGGTTTTAATAACCTGATTTTTGCAATAAAAGACTTTGGAATATTCCTGATGTTATTCCCAAGAAGCACCTTCAGACGACATGCGAATTCGAGCCCCGGTGTGGCCGGAATTAAATTTTCAGTGTGTTCACATTGGGCATGCCAAATAAATAGAATAATTTCTAATTGGTAATTCGGATCCTAAATCTGAGAGTAAGGGTGGGTCCGAAATGTGGTGTTTACCCCAGGAACGACATAGAACATGTCGATGCGGGATTTTGGTACCCCTTTCCCGTCAATGGAACATTAAATGGATAAATAAAATAATTTATTTATTTTTTTAATGGTAAAAATCATGTATCTGTTAAATAGTTGCTCAGATGGGAAAACTGAGGTCACCGTTGAGTCTGGAACGTGCCATCTACCCAAGTAGAGGTGCAATTTTCACGGGCGTGGGCCTTCTATGAAAAAGGTCACCAGGGGGGTTTTCGAAATTTAGCGACATCGGGAGTTAAATTTTATAACTTTGGAACGAGGCCTCAAATTGAAATTCTGAGACCAATGTTGTGCTCGGGAGGGGTTTTTTTACCAAAGGTGTGGCCTAAATTTCACTATGTTTGGGGTTACAGATGCAGATTTAAATTGGGTTGAGTCTTTAATTAATTAAATGTTTAATTAATTTTCTTTATTTAATATCTTCTTCTTCCCCCACCCACTCCCTAGAGAAAACCTTCCCATTCCTCTCCTAAGAAACTCCCCTCCCCCATGCTCTCTTCTTCCTTCATCTCCTCCTTCTCCCTTTGGCGGACGACGATGGAACTTCGAATCATGGCGAGCGCATTCTTCATCAACGATGATCAAACCAAATCCAGGTAGGATTTCTTTTAATTTTATGTTCCAAATCAGGTTTTTAAATTTAATATCCTTCTTTGACTATTTGTTTCATTTTTTAATTATCTTCAACAGTTTCGGCACGAACATGGCCCTTGATCTATGTTTGGAACCCCGTTCTTGGTTCTGTTCTTCGCGAACACCCGCTATAATTTTCGGATACTTCAACCGACAGTTGAATCGTCGATTAAAGGTAGGTGATGCCAATGTCTCATCGTAGGGATCACAAAAATGTTATCAGTTCTGGAATCGGGTGTCCGATCAAGTCATGGTGATCTGCCGAAGGAACCACCGGACCACCAGCAGGAGCGTCTGGTGGCTGCACGCAGCGGCTGCGGTGCGTTGCGCAGCGGAGTGTTATCGGACGTACTGCTGGCCGAAGGCAGAGCGCGGTCGGAGGTGCAAAGTAGGCAGGGCGGTGTGGGGACAAAAGATTCAGATTCGGCCAGTTCGATGGTGGAGTGTGGCTGGGAGGAGATGGCTTCGGTTAGTGCTGTAGGGACGAGGCCTGAGAGGTGGTGCCGATAGGTCCAGGTGGTTGCGGCTGCGGCGTAGCAGGGGACCGAGGAGCGGGATGCGGCGTGGTCGAGCGAAGGGGGCAGTCTGGCATGTGGCGGGGCATGGAGTCGAGTGCTGGTGTCAGGCAGGGGGGGGGGGGGATTCAGGTGAGCAGGCGGGCGTCCCACAGCCTGTCGCGGTCGGCAGGTGGAACCCGAGGCGGTCAGTGCCTCGAGTGTGCGGAGGAGCCCAGGACCCGCGCTTCGCCGGTCCTGCTGGCGACGCGGAGAAAACCGGCTAATGGGCCGGTCTGTTTGTAAAACCCGGACATGAAGAAGGGGTCCGGTGTTGATGGGCGGGCGACGGCCAGACACCTGGCATGGCCGCAGGCCGACGGCAAGGACCGGGTTGGCCGTCGTGAACTGGCCTAGTTAGGCCCCCTTGCGTTCGGGGGGGGGGGGGTAACTGCTAAACGACACATCTGTTTGACCCGATGTCTGTGGATGTGGATCTGTATCATTGGGAAAAACATTTTAAGATGATTTCCTTGGTTTTTGGGTTTCGTGCCCCAAGGTGGGTGACCCGAAACACGTTAATTTAATAATAATAAATTATTATTAAAGTTGTGACGAAATTGGATCGTGAGACAGACGTCCGTTTGATGTGGCGTCAGAGACACAGTGGCCCCGGAGTTGAGACGGTCATTCCAGGTTGGTCCGGAACATTTACGGGTTGGTTTTATTGCTCGGTGGCACAAAACACTAAATGTGAAAAATTAATTAATTATTTAATTAAATAATTGATTGTTGTGTCGAACCTAACTCCTGCTTGGGATGTTCGATTGACACGCCGTCAACGGAAGCATGACCCCAGTACTCATGCAGACCTTTTGGAGATTATTTATAAAGGGTTCAGGTTGGAGACATGGTGTGGGCGCCACAGGGCCTAGTTCGCACGTTTTACGGTGAAACACCGCTTTTTCATCCGAAATCCGTTTAGGGTGTTTGAGAACTCGTTTCTAAGTGTTCTTCCGAGGGGATTGCAATGGTGCAATCTTGACGCCTAAATTAGGGCTCGAGGTGTGGGCCCCACATGGCCTTGTTTATGTATAACACAAGGAGACGAAGCTTCTGTATCCAGAGGCCGTTTTAGGTGCCATCAAAAGCGTTGTGACACTGGCATCGAGGTGAAATTGATCGGGGTAGTTTTAGGCGTTGAAGCCAGAGTCGAGGAATGGGCCCCATGGGCGGTATCCTAAGCTGTGTGTAGCATACTATGAGTTTTCCATTAGTCGTCTATTTGGGGCGTATGAATAGTCGATTAAGCAGGATTTTCCGAGAGCATCGCGGTGGCAGAGTTCCCCTGACCACTTTCGGGACTGAGGTGCGGCCCCCACGAAGCCTCTGTAAGGGCGTAATGTGGAGTTGAGTAAATGTTTCATCGGGAGCCCATTTACAGTGATTTAGTAGTCTATCTAGCGTGTGTTTTCATAAGGATTACAAGGGTGTAATCTGTTCAGTCGAGCAGAGCCTCTTACGTGATCTTATTAAATGTGGAAATATGAAGGGGCACTGGTCGAAGGATTCTTAAGACGTACTCTGATCCTATGCACGGTTGCAGTGCTAGTGACACCCAGTGATGGCACGAGAACTGAAAATCTATTAGGTGAATTGTTCTGGATTTGGGTGGTTGCGTGATACCCACTCTATGTTTTGTTGGTCAGTATTGTACCATTTAGTAGGGGTGGCCAGAGCAGATCTAGGTTTACCTTCTAGTGGGGCTGGGTAGTGGGTTTCTCATCGACAGTTCCAGGTTTACCCTCCAGAGGGGCTGGGCAATGGGTTGCTCCTCGACTTCTTTGGTTTTACCCTCCAACGGGGTGGGGCAATGGGTTGCTTATGAACTTCTTATGGTTTACCATTCAGAAGAGACTGGGTAGTGGGTTACCCAATGACCTCTTAGGGTTTACCCTCCAACAGAGACTGGGCAGTGGGTTAGCCGACCACTTCTTAGGCATTACCCGCAAGTGTAGACTAGGCAGTGGGTTACCCGATAACCTCTTAAGGTTTACCCTCCACCAGAGACTGGGCAGTGTGATCCCCAATGACCTCTTAGGGTTTACCCTTTAGAATAGACTGGGCAGTGGGTTACCTGACGACCTCTTACGGTTTGCCATCCAGTAGAGACTGGGTAGTGGGTTACCTGGCGACCTCTTAGGGTTTACTCTCCAGTAAAGACTCGGCATTGGGTTACCCGACAACCTATTAGGGTTTACCCTCCAGTGGGGCTGGGCAGTGGGTTACCTGATGACTTCTTTCAGACCCTTTCCTTCCTACTAGTCTAGTCTATGGCATTTCTTTGTGACTACAGGAGCAGGACCCTTGGTTGTACGAGTCAGTGATGTGAGAAAATTTACTTTGAGAAGACCTCTTGGTTGTGTGACAGTGATGAGGTGTGGTTTGACTTTCCCCAGAACTATCATGTATGAGGGGAGATTTTCCCATTGAGACGCGTCCTTGTGAAGAGACCTAAAACTGTGTAGGCGAGTTAGTGCTTCCCAAAGCGGATAGTGTCTAGGTGCGGTGATTTATGCCCCTTGGCTTGCAGTTCGGGGCAGACGTGCATGATGCTGGGCATCGAAGGTAGTTACTTCTGGGACTATTGGCTACTCACTATCTTCGGCTGAGCAACGAGATGGAGATCCCCTTACAATCTTGTTCGGGGTTCTTCTTGAGCATATGGTTGTGTATATACCTTGTTCCCATACCCACTTCTTGGGTTTTTTTACTCTCCTTCTAGGAGAGGAAATGGAGCACGAGGTATGCCATGTGATTTCCGTGTCTAGCTTCTTGTGGTAGGATGAGTCTACTCTCTTGATATAGGCATCGAAGGATCAACTAGAATTTTATCTTCTCACTGTTACTCGCTCCTTGTTTAAGGACGAGTCTACATCTTTACTCATGATGGGTTGAGCTGTACTCTTTTCTTCACTATTGGTTGTACTCCTTTACTATTCCCTAGTCGATCTACTGCTCACTCTTCGGTACCTCCTTTGTTTATCCCTCGAGCCTTCGGGGTATCCTACTGAGTTTTTTTATACTCACCCCAACATAGACTTTTCCTGCACTTGGTGCGACCTTACAGACGATAGACAGGTTGGTCGCGAATTCAGTGGATCTTAGGAGTCTGGGAGCATGGACCATGTGTGGTGTTCGTAGTCGGGTTCCAGGTGTGGGACTCTCTCAGCTGTTTAATTTTGATTACCAATTTCCGGGTTGTTGCACTTTTCTAGTTGGGCGCATTTTTTTCCCTTTTCTTTTCATGTTACCCTCATCACTAAATTTTTACTATTTAGAGGTTGATGCACCTTTTATTGTCTTTTTATAGTAGTTGGCACATTACTTTTCATTTTTTTTACTCTACACTTCTGTATTGAGTGGGCTGTGTGGGTGTGTACAGGTACTCATGCAAAGTCCTCCCCAAGTTGTTTAGCCTTCTGCGCTTGTCACCAGCCTCTGGCCTATAGAGGCGGGCTTGGGGTAGTTGCGGCTCAAACCTGGATATGGTCGAGTCATGATAGAGGTATCATCATCTATTTTTTTCCAGGGGACGAATTTTGAGGGAGAAATTCAATATAAGGGGGACAGAATGTAACACCCAAGTATTTTCTGAAATATTTAAATAATTTTTCAGTAGCTTGTTTTGCATACAGTTTTGAGATTAAACATACTATGAGATGCCCTTAGTATAAATTAACCATTATAACCTAGTTGTTATGTTAGTGGGAATAAATATAACTAGATTTTTCAAAAATCCATGAAAAATTTAAATCAATTATTTTTCATATTATTTTTTTGAGTGAATGAAATTAATATGATATGTATGTTATTAAAATTTTATTTTTGATATTCATCAAATAGATATTAAAATAATGTTTTTGCACCATTTAATGGAAAACCATTTTAGAAACATTAATAATTTTAATACTACAATGTAAAACATTTCTTTGGAAGCGGAATAAAAAAATTTACTTTCATTAAAGTTTTTGATATTTTATTTATAAACATTATAAATTTATGAATAGTAAAAATATGCTAAATTTTAATTGAAAACAACTTTTTTCATCGAGATAAGTTATTTGGCAAAATTATAATATAGAATGGTTTTAAAGTAAAAAAATAGAATGTATTTTTACAATTGATTATAATGTATGTAATTATAATTAATTTTACTTTGAATTCATTGGTAAAAACATTTCAATATTTTGCAATGTTTTAACTTTTAAAACTCATTTTCTCAATAGTGGGAATAATATTAAATTATGTAATTATATTTTTGTGTATTTAATTTGAAAAAATGGATTCCATATTTGGAATCAGTAGGTCCAAATTATATTAATAGTCTACTTTTTATTTTTAGGCATTATGAATAGTGTCTAAAATAAATTTTATTTAACATAGTTAAAGGTAAATCTGGTAATTAAGGGTAAATATAATATTATAAAATTACCCTACTACTTGTCTTACTATAATTAGAGGATTAATGTTTTCCCTAAAGCATACTTGGGTCGAAATGGAATCTATTGGAACCCACGTGGATGTGATTAAGACCCATAATTTATTTTATTTAAACAAAGTGAAATAACCACACTCAAACTTTAATAATTAATGTATTTCTAATATAAGATTATTCAGAATATACATTCGATTATAAATAATAATTTGAAATATAAATTGTTTTTCTTTGTTATGGTAATTTATTTGTAATTTTTATGATATATTATTTACCTTAATAGCTTATAGATTAATGATGCTGGCATTATTTATTTAGTGAAAAATCAATAATATTGTTTTTATTTAAATAATAATACCCATAAAAGGCCCAAAAACGAGACCAAAACTTATTGTTCAAATATATATATACACTAATCATCCAAGGGTAGACTTTTGGACCATTTGGAGCCTTATAAAACAGATTATGACATTTATATTATTTTATTTTAAATGATGTCAAAGTTTTCACCTTCATACTTTAAAAAATATAACATTTTAACAATTGGTTGTTTTGGAAGATAAATTCGACTAAAGGTATTATTATGAAATCTATTAGATTTATCTTAATCATATGATTTTATTTTTAATTTTTATGAAACAAATAAATATATTAAATAATTATACAAAAAATATTGTAGTAATAATTTTATTAATAGAAAAATCAAATAAATGGTTTACAAATATTAAAATAAATATTATATGATGTAATTAATGTTCTCCAAAAATTTTATAGATAAATATGACATTTTAGGAATCTATTAAATATTTTCTTTCTATCATATCTTCTGTGTGGATTTTATTTAAATTCAAATAAATGAATAGTGTCAAAATTGAGACTATTGATATTTTGTATTATTAAATTGTTTAAAAATCAAGAAATATATTTAAAAATTATAAATTTATATTTATATTTTCAAAAATGTCATAACATATCCAATTATGGAATATTCACAACACATACGTTATAATATATAACAATTTAAAATTTAGAATATTATTTCCACAAATAAAATTAAATTGATTAAATAAGGATAAATCAAAATGATAAGATTTAAAATAATATCAAAACATGTCTAAATTTTATTGGTTGATGATATTACAACCGTATCTTATATCATATTTTAATTGGAGTCACTTTTGAAGTTTTTAATTTGGATTTTAGTTTATTATAAATTAATATTTTGGAGGTTTCCAAAAGTGACCCTATACTCTCTAATAAAAAGGGAACCTCCTCCCTCTTTTCTTCACTCCATTATGAGATTTAAAACAGGGAAAAACCTTTCCCAATTCCATTATAAACTGACCTAGAAACATACTAGAGGTTTTGGTCATTTTAAAATACCTAATTTAGTTCCCTAAGAGGAGGCTTAGAAGAGGCATGTCGAAGAAGAGGTAACATCCTTTACTAATTCTTTCAAACTTATTTCTGCTTCTACTTCCTCTATATGAGTTGTTTCATTTTTAAGTAATAAATCCATTATATTTTGTATAATGATATCTTATTATAAATTTGAAACAACCACATTCAATCTTCTATCCTTCATATAAAAAAATTAAATCACCACTCGTGCGTACGTACGACCTAACGTATCCACGACGTGGTGTAATCTGTTTTTCATCACCAACATGCTTGGATGGGTATAATGGTGGATGAAAAAACTATATATCATTTTTATAAAGTTATATTTATTATGAAATAATATACACCATACACTTAAATACAATTCCATAATCATTAGAATTATATCATCACTTGTGCGTACGTACGGCCTACCGTCTCCATGACGTGATGTGATTCGTTTTACATGATCTTCATTGAATAATGATTATATAAATGAATTTAATGAATAAATATGATTTATATTATACTAATAATTTTCTATAAATGATATAGCTATAACCAAAAAAGATGAATAATAATGTATTCGAAAAAAATGCATAAGAACATAAAGCAGGTAACTCCCGTATTCTTCGAGGTCTGGAAACTTCCTCAGCTCGGGTGGCTTCGCGGAATCGGTGCTTCACCGTACCCGAATTCTTGCCCGATTTGGTTAGGGTTTCATTGCGACATGGTCTGTTTGGCAACCGATGTTTCAGATCCAACCACTTTAGGTCTCCTCCTTGCTTCTGGTGAGTTCAGTTGGTGTTTTGTAGTGGTTTTCAAGCTTGAGAAGGATGACAGCGATGAGATCTAGGTATTGGTATTTCTTCTGATGACTTTTGACTGTATTTCTCTTTTTCTTGTATCTAATTTCGATTTTATTGGTTTCGTGTTGTTCGTGATTTATTGGATGTACATGATGCCGGTGTTGGTTGAATCTGCATATTTTGCCTAGATGAGTTTTTGATGGTTGTGACCTATTTCTAGGATGAATTTTTGGTGCTAGTTGTGATTTGTCTCATGGATTAATATGCAGTGTTCATCGTTGTGATTCTGGTTGAAGGTTTTGATTTGGTTTTTTGGAGTCTTCGAATTGTCTCTGGTGTAAGGGCTCACTGGCGATGTGGTTGATTTAACAATGGGGCTGTTATGCGTCAATTTGGAGCAGCTGGCTTGTGTTTTATTTTTGAATTGTGGTGGTTTGATGTGGGCTACCACTGACACATAATGCGTGTGTGTTGATGGAGTTTTGATATTTTGAATTTTGAATTCAGCTGATGTTGTGATTTGTAATCTGGATTGCGGGTTCCATGACCGCCGTTTATGTTGTTGGGTTATTGTCTGTATGTTTACTGGTAACCCATAAACCGAATTTTTAGAAAATAAAAAAAATGGATTGCATGACTAATAAATAGATAAGAATATGACCATATATAATATCATAACAATGAATTTGATTCTGTAAGAATTCAATGAGATTATTTAAATCCTTATACAAGAGGTTCAGATACGTACCAAGCATATCAGACCTACGGTAAGGGAAAATCATGCAATATCATTTTTTTCCAGGATGGTTTATACTTCAGTATTTACAGGGGAATATTTATCATCCACATCCATGTTTCCTCAATATGTAATATTATCTCTATAATTCTACAATTGTTTAAATCTAATTTTACCAATTTTTGAATTTTTAGTAAATGATATGAAAGGAATATTTTGTTGTGTTTAGTACGAGATACCTTTTGACTTTTCCAGCCATAGTTTGAGCAGAGTGTTTTTTACCTTATACAGCATGGAAGAATTTTTATGCGTTCAAAGAACATTATTTCCATGAATATTCCTTTACAATTTTTCAAGTTTATATTCAATTAACTAATTTTATTTTAAAATTTCATGACATGTTGACAACAGAAAATGTTTTTGAAAAAGAAATGATATTTTTCTCAAGAACTATATTTAAGTGTTTTATCCAAATTATTTTCCATGTAAGATAATATATGGTTATGTTTCTATACATATTATCACATTGATTTGATTATGTCACGATGAAATTATTTTTATGAAGTTATTTTATCTTATATGGTTTATGTTATGATGGCATGATGTTTAAGAAACCCATTCTATTACATGGGTTATTCTATGATTCATGATTTTGTGGAACACATAAGAATGGTTTCATTATGAGATATGTGGGACCTATATATCCCTCTTATGAATTGGGTATAGTTCTGTATCTCATTAGATATGAATGGATCGAATAGAAAGTAAATCCGGTTTAGTATTGCAGGGATAGAACGTGGAGGGAACTCAGTTCAGTAATGGAATTTGTCCGTAATGATGGTCTTGGCGATGAGAATTGGCTAATATGAAATGATCTTCGATGATTATATGTTTATTCCATAAAGATTCATGTCTTATATTCAGATTTTTGGGATTACGTTGCAGTTCTACGGTTCATTCCATGACATAATATTATGACCTCTTATGCAAGATATGATTTCAAACGTTATGATCTTAAGAATATGATTGAAATTTCATTTGTTTACCATTACTGAGCATTTGAGCTGACCCTTTTGTATTTTTCTTTTCCCCAGGTGAGGAAGAAGGGTATTAAATGTGATATGCCAAAAATGAGTCTAGATATGATCAAATAAATGGGATAAAATATAGATGACTTATGAAATAGTTTTTTTTGTTTCCCAGTTTCAAAAGACACAATTCCTATACGGTCCTATCCTGGTTTTGTTTTATGTTGTAATAAATATAATTCCATTCTATTGTATTAACAATGTTTGAAATTTATGAGTTGTTTTAATCCGATCACTCATATTTGAAATAAATCCTTTTTACCTGAGAGATAGTGTTAAACTGAATCCCTAATGATTGATTTAGAATCTATGATTTCATTATTCAATATATAAATTAGTATAACTTGTTGTAAAATAATAATAATTTATTGATTTAACAATGAGTAATTAAAGATGGTGTTTTTGTAATGTTGGGGAAATTCATCGTTCCATCAAAAATTATACTATATAATATTAAAATGAAGGGTATCTTCTCATTATCTAGGGAAATATATACATATCCCTAAGGTATTATTTCATTAATAAAAAATTTAACATCTCATTACCTTAATTGGGTATGTTTTCATTTTTCTAATTTTCCTTATGGGTTTAAAGTCCATAGGAGTTGTTTTCAGGATTTTCATGTTGGGTCCATTGAAATTTCACATTGTTTAGTGGAGGTAAACTCTATACACTATAAATACATGCTATGTAATTGAGGTACACATCTTGTAAAGGGTTCTGGATAAAAGTCGAGAATGGGGAGATCACGCTGTGTGTAATTACATGTTGTGTCAGGTCTAAATATGAGATTTTTAACCTGTGGTGATTTGTTTGTCGGCATACTTATCCAGCATGGACTACATGATCTGAACAATGGTAAAATTTTGTAACACATCCCATACCCATGTTTATGTAATAATTTCGGTTTTTTATCTCATCCCATTCTTTCTCGAATTATTTGCTCTCAACTATAGACACTTCCTAGTTGATTTCAATGTATCCACTCCTTCTAAATAGATCAGATCATATTTGAATATTCATTAATTCTATAGTGTGTCTCTATATATTAGAATTAATTCAATATCATTATTGCAGTAGATTATAGTTGGGCCCTAGCTTTTTGATAATAGATCTATTGATCTAAGATGGATGTTTCTTCTCAGTTTCTTCTAGATCTGTTGTGAGATCTCATCCCAAAGTCCTTTTCCTTCATTGTTCACAGTGCGATGATCATTCTTCCTTGAGGAATGTGGGTTTCCTCTATTCCACCAACCTCTTATTCTTTGTTTTTGATCAATCCTATCTTGAGGGGATTTTATTATAGGGCCTTCATTGATGTAGTTGGGTTTCATTTCTTTTTGATACTATGGCCTGCATGTACGACCAAAACATTTATTTAGGTAGTTCCATCTCTAGACTATGATAATAAACATACAACTTTTGAAATATAAAATAATTTATAAAATTGTAATGATTGTTTTGTTTTTTGAAAAAGTGTTTTAAAAAATAAATGGTGTTCCCTAGTTTTTTCATAAATGGACTGTGGAATGGTTTTGAATGATTTTTAAAGCATCAAAATTGGATTGTGAAATTGAGAAATTGGGTTACCTTCGATATATAAGTGGATGGATTAGAATAATTCTATAGTACATTTTTTTTATTACAAGGGGGGTTTCTTTGTTATTTCCTTCTTTTTCATAGTCATGGGTTTCTACGGGACCAATATTGACATTTTGGGTGGTTTACTAATGGGTTAATCCTCTGCTTTCTTGGACTATTCTTCTAGGACTAGTTTTTTAGACATGATTATTCAAGTACATGTAATCTAATGTCTCATCCTGTATTATTACATGGTGTTGTGATTATTATTATTTATTTTTATCCCACATGGAATTATGAGTTATCCTTGATATAAATGATTATGATTTTGTAAAGTGATATGAAAAAATATTATTTAAAACTGATATACCTAGTTTTGTTTATAAATGTATAAAAATGGAAACGTTTACATAGTTTTCAATAAAATATATTTACTTTTTATCATGAATTATTTTCATAAAAAATTATCATATATGATTTATTATATAGAGATTTTATGGGGAACTCATGGGTGGGATCCTACTGAGACTGTTAGCTCACATATAGCCCACCTCATCGGTGGTGTATAAACCACTGTCTGTATTATAGAGCTGGTAAAGCAGAGGTATTGCAATGAGGCATCTATGTTTGTGTTAGCTGATATGGGTAGCTGGTGGTGAGATAGATGGAATTACTACACGTCGTCGCTTAGAGTAGAGTTTGTTTCTAGTCCATTGCAGTTTGACTTGTCCTTTGGGTTTTTATACTGTTACAGTTGTTCTGTTACTATTGACCTTCATAAAGTTATGGAATATATATTTATTAGTCTTCTGTTTTTTGTTTCTCACTATATATATGTATTCATTGTGGTTTTTAGGTTGGGTGAAATTATTCCCTCAGTTTTAACGTTCGATTCTCAGATGCTTGTTGTTAGCCCATGGGGATCAAGAACGCACTTAGGGTAGGTAACAGATTAGGTCAAGGGTCAGGATTGATGGAAACTAGGGTCGGATCATTATTGTTTGGTATCTTAGGATGACATTCCTCAAGATTCCATGCCTTAGGTTATATTTTAGACTGGAGATCAGATTGTTGGGACATGGGAGGTATACTGTGAAAAATGCATGTCCAACTATTTTGTGATGATACTTAAGGTTCCATGATCCCCTGGTATGGGTGTCTGTATTATTGGTTATTGTTGTGAAAATATTTGTTTTTTTCTAATGTTTTTTCTTGTTTGGATTGTGATTTTTTCTATTTTCTGATCATTCTAATGTTCTAGTGTGCAGTTGTTTTCCTCCAAGACGCCATACCCTAGTTCTTTACGAGGGTGAAATAAATACTGCTCAAGAAAATCCACCCATGGATCAGAATCCATTGATAATATAGTACATGTTGTCCATGCTATTAATCAGGATGTTTCATGAGTTTAGAACATAGTTGGTGAGGTACATCAATGATATAGAAGTGAGATATCGATCACGGGAGTTCTTGAATGAGAATCCCTCATCCTATAGTGTTTGATATAGATGAGAGATATCAATCACGGGTGTTCCTGGGGAGTGGGATCTGAGATCAGTTCATACATGGCCTTCCCACCCATATCTCAGGAGTTTGTTGTCTTCTATAGTATTGGATCCCGATGTTGAATCTTCTGTTGATGATCATACAGTAGTTGTTCGAGACTTTCCCAACATTTTCCTAAAATATTTCTATGATCCTCCCCCTAAGAAGGTGGTAGAATTTATGGTTTAACTAGATCTGGGTACGTAACTGGAATTGATTCATAATTATTTCATGGAACTAGCTGAGTTGATAGAACTCCAGATTTAGTTTGGAGACCATCTGGAAAAGGGGTTTATTCACCCTAGGTTTCACATGTGGCATCCAATGTGGTATTTTCGAAGAATGTGTAAGGTTTTCATCAGTTTTTTATGGACAATCAAGAGTTGAATGAGGTAATAGTTAAGAATAAATACCCTTTTCCTTGGGTGAATGATCTGTCTGTTCAGTTGATGGGGGGAAATTGGTTATCAAAGATTGATCATCTGTCAGGTTATCATCCTCTAAGCGGTCAAGGGTCTTATATAATGAAGGAATCCTTTAGAAAAAGGTATGGCCATTAAGAATATCACCTAATCCCATTAGATATAAAACATTCTCCTACAGTTTTCTTCGATTTGTTGAAAAATATTTTCAATCAGTATCGTGAAACTTTTTTGGTAGTGTTCATGGATGATATATTAGTTTATTTAAAATCTAAGATATGATCATGGATAGTATTTGAGTTTTTTAGGAAGTTTTGAGGAATGACTGTATGTAGTGAACAATTTCAAAATATAGTCTCTATACTCATGAAGTGATGTTATTTGGGAATAGAATTTCTGAACATAACTTATTAATTGATCCTGAGAAGGTGAAGGTTGTAATGTCATGTTATGAACCGCATAATGCTTTTGAAATTCCAAGCATCATTGGCCTTTTTGGGTACTACCGATGGTTCAATTAGGATATGTATATACTACCATCTATTTTTTCTTCTCTTACTAAGAAAGTAGTGAAATCCACATGGTATATGATGTTTTAGTATTCTTTCAATCAACTGAAAATACTTCTGACATTTTCACTTATTCAGATCGTAACGTAGTCTGGTAATGGGTATGTGGTGTTTTTCCATTCATTTCGGGCTAATTTGGGATATGAGATTATATAAAATGACCATGTGGTAGATTATATCTCTTTATATCTCTAAACACATGATTAGAATTACCCCACTCATGATTTAGAGATTGATGTTGTCATGCATGCGCTTAAATGTTGGAGGCACTATCTCTCTGGGGAAAAGTTCATGGTCTTCCCCAGTCATAATATTTTGAGGTAACTCATATCAGAGAAATTATTAGACTTCCGATAGAGATTTTGGATACAATAACTTCATACATTTTATTTAGATATCGCCTACATCCATGGGAAAGGGAATGTTGTTGTAGAATCACTTTTTATGAAGGTACCATCACAAGGTATTTTGGAATATCATGAGGAAAGGAATATTATAGGGATTTTACATTAGCTACACATATAAACTTAGGATGTTTTTCTAGGCATGGTCTTGGCTAGTGTCCAATTTTCATCACATCTCCTAGATTCTAATTTTAAAATTTAGTAGCCGGATGATGAGTTTCAAAAGAAATTGGAAAACCTTCAGGTTGAGGAGACCATTCTAGGTTGGTATCTTTCTTCATCTAGCATACATCACATCTGAAAGTGAGTTGTCTTCTCAATATCTGCATGAATTTTATTCTTGTTTTATTATTTCAGATATTCATGGGTCATTCATTTGGGATTTACAAATGTTGTATTATGAAATGAGATGATTATTTTGGTGGCCATGTGTGAATCCTAACATTGCAGATTATATGTCCACCTGCCAACAGATAATGGCATTGCACATAAAACCAACTAAATGATTCATCCTCTTCCAGTGCGGGATGGGAAATGGGATGATGTATCCATGGATTTTGTTTTTAGTTTACCATTGAATCCCTGAGGGAAAAATTCTACATGGTTTGTTGTTGATCAGAGGACAAAGTCTATACATTTTATTATGATCAAATATGTAACACCCCAAGATTTCATAGTGTGTAATTTCTTCAAAATAATTCAATAACTTGAACTACACGTAACACCGAGTTCAAGCGCACCATGACTTACCAAACAAGCCATTCAAAAGAGGTTATGAATAGTATTAACTAAATTTTAATCTTTATATAATCCTTATAATTTTAGAATCCATATTATGAGTTTCTTAGACATAATGTAAGAACAAATTCATTTTCAGTATTGCACTTTTACCAACTTTTAATAGTGAACCCTTTTTAAATCCAATATTTTAAACTTTTATATATTCAAATTGAATAAATAAATTTACCTTTTAGAATGGGGACATCAAAAAATTTACAATGAAACATCCCAAGCTTGCATGGTATGATTTCCATTGAATAATGCAGTAGCATGTGTTATACGCAACTTCGAGTTCTAACACACACCACAACCAATCAAACATGCCGTTATGAATAGTAATACCTAATTTTTGAAATTTTATAAATTTTATCACTCAAAATGGACTTCATTTTTTGATTAGGAGTATCGAATTTATCCTAAGGTGATATTTTGGTACTTTTCGGATAACTTTAATATTTTGATGAATAGTGAAAATTACGAAATTTTAATTAAAAACAAATTTTTTAATAAAAATAATTAATAGTGATAAATTATGAATTTAAGTTGTTTTAAAGTATATTTAGAATATATTTTTACCATTTAATACAATGTTGGTAATTGGACAAAATTTTACAATTAAATCAGACATAAACAAGTATCAATCTTTTGATAGTTATTATATCTTAAAGACACGCTTTTTGTTTTGACCGCGGGAATTAATTTTAAATTAATTTCTGCCACTTTTATGTTTTGAATTTGGAAAAATTGATTTCATATTTGGAATCAGGATGTCCAAATTGTTTAAATAGGTAACTTTTATTTTTAGACATTTTGAATAATTACTTCGGTAAATATTTTATTTACCATTGTTAAAGGGTAAATCCGGTAAATAAGGGTTAAAAAATAGTATTATAATAATAACAAATTACCCTAAAACGTGTCCTAACCTTATTTGATGATACAGTTCCTACCATGGGAATCTTTGGGTCTATTTTGGGACACCATGGAGCCACTTGTAAGTGATAATGACACTTTATATTAATTAAATTAAAATAAATACAAAAATGACATAAGCATATATCTTTTAGAAACATATTTTTAACATAGGGTTATATATGTTGGATTTTCGATTATAAATATTCATTAGAAATATAAAAATCTATACTACATAATTATAATTTATTTATAATTTTTAGACAATAAATAGGTTAATTTATTTATGAACTAATGATGATGCAGTAATTACCATAATAGTAACAAATTAAAATAATTGATATTATAAATACCCAAATAAATATAATTTGAGACTTTTAATGAATTAAACTAATTTTCTTGGTTAATATTAAATGTTAGTATTGAATTAATTAACTTTTTTCGAAGTAATCATTCTATTCTGAGTTTCACAAAAATCATTTATTGAATATTGTCGAAATTAACATAAAAGAGTTTTTAAAACAAATATTATATTATTAATTGATATTCAATTCCTAAAAATCTAAGGCTCAGCTAATAGACCTATATCATGATATTTGTATCATTAATGTACCACTTGGGTGACTATTGTATTTATATAGTATGTTTATTAACCAAATAATATAAAAATAAAAGGAGACATTGTAAAACTGAAACTAATTAACTAAGAGTTATTACTTAATGATAAGGTTAATATATTGACCCAAACCTGACTAAATTCTATTGGTTGAGTGGTTTTAGACCCCGAACCATATTAACCTTTAAATAATCCACTTTGGAGCCATTATAAATTGAATATGAATTTATTTTACAATAATATTTATAGATTTTCCAAAGGTGCCCTCACCCTCTTATAATAGGGGACTCCCCCCTTATCATTAATTCACAGCATAAAAGCCTTTTGGATCGGCCAAATCCTGCCCAAATACTCTCTAAACTTCCCTCACTTTATCCTAGAGGCCTTAGTTTGATCATAAATCCAACCTAAGGATCCCTTTTGATCAAATCAAAAGGAAGAACCCGAAGAAGATGTAATGTTTTCACCACCCTCTTTCAAGTTCCTTTCTTCTTAAACTTCTTCTTTTTTCCCATTCTAAAATAATAACTCTAGTATATTTTATATACTGTGATGTTATTATAAATATGGTACAACCATATTCATTATTCTATCCATACTTTTAATAACATGCCACCATACGTGCGTACGTACGGCTTACTGTCTCCACATCGCGGTGTAATTGTTATTCAATAAATTATTATTTAGATGGGTATAATAATGATGTGTAATTCATGTAAATAATAAATATAAAATGATAATGATTCTGTATATATGATTCACCATCCAATTATATATTATTATAATATCAAAATAATGATATTGTCGCTCGTGCGTACGTACGGACTATCGTCTCCACGAACGTGATGAGATTCATTCTCCATCGTATCCATTCATGTCTAATTCTCATTTGATGATTAATAATAGTATCTAAGGACTTTATATAATTCTGGATATTATTAAGATACAACTTATCCATGATAAACACGGCTTATGTAACAAAACATATAAAAGAAAACGAGTATGTTAACACCCGAAACAACAGTAATACTAAGATATTATTAACAAATCAATGTTAAATGATCATATATGATATCATATGAAAGTATATGATTATTTTATAATTTAATAACAATTATTTCACCATTATATAGGAGGTTAAGATACCACCAACCATGGAAAAGTATAAGGTAAGGGTTTATTTCACAATCACTTCATTATCTGAGGTTGTTTATACGTAATAATCTACTGGGACTTATTTATCATCCACATCCACGTTTCATGAAAATGTATTTCAAAACATTTTTACAATTCACAAGAATATGGGATAAAGTCATTTATACCCTTGTTGACTTTTATAAATGATTTATAAAAGAATCATTCCGTCATTTTCCTAACAAGGTCCTTTTTATCCTTTTTTACAGAATTAAGGTAAGAATGTTTTTTAACTTATACGACGAGTGCGGCTATTTTACGCCGTTATAAAATTGTCGAAGTTTCCCTTACAAGTTTATAAGAATATTTTCAAAGAAAATGTTTTATTTTATATTTGACTCTTAAATTATTTCAAAATAGAAAGAGATATTTCTCTAAAAAGAGTTTTGATTTCATCTATGTCAACATCCTTTGATAGATTTTACGCTTATTTGAAGTTGATTTATTATGATACAAAAATTCTATATTGTATTGAAGGTTTTGTGATAGGTTTGACTGTTGATGTGCTATGTTTATGCCATTCATGGTTTATGGATGACATATTTACATTTCGTATGCTATTTTTATTACGAATGATAATGTTATGTTTAAACCTTTTCATATGGGAATGCAATGGACTTAATATGTGACGGGTAGAGACCGTTATAGCTCCACGATGCATCAGCAGGTCTCATGAGACAAACTAGTGTCTTGGTACAAGGCCTTGGAAAAATCTTATTTATAGTCTTGGCACGAGGCCATGGCTATGTGGTTATGATAGTCTGGAATTATGCATTCCATCATTATGAAAGTGGTTATTGATATTGCATGTGAATATTTGATTAGTATAATTTTCATGTGAATAAGTAAATGGAATTATTTCATTTTATTTTTCCATACTATGTTGAAGTTCAAGTTTATAAGGCTTTTTTTAGTTATACATTTACTTAAATGTTTATTCTTATTTATGAATGTTTCCGCTATATTGTTATCCTTACTGGAAATTTGAGCTCACCCCTTATCTATGTTTTATTTTTCCCAGGATGTGAAGAAGTAACTTATGAATGACCTTCATGGACAGTATGATGGGATAAGACTGTGGAATATGAAGACTATATTGTTGTAATTTTCATTTTATGATGTAATGTAAACATTATTAATGTATCTAGTTATTCCAAAGCTACTAAACTAATCGGTCTTTCGAGATTTGATCTTCCTTGTGATCATGCCAATGTTATGTAACAATGCACCGAATCTCGGTAACGGGGGTCTGGGCGTTACAGTTGGTATCAGAGGAAGTCTAGTAAAAACCTTGGAAGCTAGATTTAGATAAAATCTGATTAGAGCACATAGGCATAAGATGGACTTTGAGGATTAGTATAGAATAACTTCCTAGAATTTTGGTATTGTAGATGGTTTTTGAGTTTTCCGAGCAATACATCACTGTCTGGATACGAGCAGGTAGAGGCGGCTCTGGCACAGATGTACCTAGTGGTAAAACCCAAAAAGACCGCTTTGATCTAGACTCGAATGGGAACTAGTGCACGCCAACGAGCCTTGCTACACTCTTTGTTACGACACTCCCGAGGGATATGCTTAGGATAATTCTCATTTTCATTACAAACCATTATGAAGAGTTTATGAGTATTTACTTCCTCAAAGGAGACATTTTTATGATTATGGATTATATCCATAAAATATTTAATTTATGTTATGTGTTTTACAAGTTTGGGATTAGGTATTCTTATTCCTAAACTAATCTAGTGTATGCCATTCTTTAGAAATGGCGCCAGTAGAAGGAATGAGAACTCCAGCAATGTACATGATCTAAAGAGAAAGAAGGATCATATCTTTCATGGTCTTAAGCCAGAATTTATTAGAGAAATATTCTCCCATGTATTATCATCATATGAAGAAATAATATCATGTGTTGATAAGATAAGTAAAGAGTTTAATTAGACCTATGGCTTTGAAAGGAAGCAAGAGAAGAAAAGGATGGAAGAGAAAAAGTTGGATAAAGGGAAGAGGGAAAAGAAGAATTTTCCCATAAGTGATAAATGTGGGAAGAAACACCCTGGAACTTACCTGAAAGGAATGGGAGTTTGTTTTAATTGTGGAAGAAAAGGGCACAAAGTACATGACTGAAAGGGTAAGAAAATGGTATCAAATGTACAATGCTTCTTTTGGAAGGAGTTTGGACACTATGCGAACCTATGTCCTAGTCATCAGACTATGCCGCAAATGATGCTATTGGATAATAATCAAGTTATGATACTACCACAGATGAAGATGAATGATTAGTGTTCTTATGTTGATTATGTCATTTGAGTATTGTATCAACAATGTACTTGTTATAATAATTATGGACTATATAAGGATTGTAATGCAGTAATATTTTAATTAAGGACTTGAGATTGTGTGGAACAAAGAAAAGTGACTCAATAGCAGGTTAAAATTTTGGAAAATATATGGTTGAGAGATAGATAAACCATAATATGGTTCTGATACCGAGGTAGTGATTTTAGAATAATACATGATTGATTTGGATAAATATATTCGATATTATTGACTACCTTGAAACTGATTAATGATTTGTATATTCCATCATTGTTGGGGTATTCAAAATTTTTGGATTGAAGGAGTATATCTATTATTATTTAAGGAATAAGGGATCATGAATGTAATCAATAAGGTTTTATGGTAATTCAGGATGTTGTAGTGTTTTAAAAGAATACATGATGAATGTGTTCACATGTTATTACAGGAAAAAAAGGATCTTCATTGTGTTTACCTTCCTTATAAATTTTGGACTAAAGTATTTTGGATAGTTCTAGTTCGGATTATTTTGGATTTCCATAAAAGGACAACCCGGAGGTCGGGCGGCAACCTGTTGCGTCCGGTAAGGCCACGTGACTTGAACCCACAACCGAAGAGCGACAAGGGTGTATCACCTACCACTGACCCACGTGATGTCCTAGATTGAATAATGTCGTTTTTTAATGGTTATGCTAGATGAATTATAAATTCATTTTTTTAACCCTATACAAATTGGATAAATAGAATATTATTTTTATGTTATATTGTCTTTTAGAGTGAGAGATGAGTTTGTGGTAGAACTTAGTTAATGGATGAGACTCTACTTTTCAATTATATATTTTTCTTATTCTCTTATTCAACGAAGAAATTAATTCTTATACTTTAGTGAAGGGATCTTAAAACCAAAAAAAAATGTGTTATCCTAATACCATATGTTTTGTTGAACCGATGGTATTTTAAATCTTCATAGATTGATGAATTTAAGGCCTTCAATTTTACACTTGTTTGTGATTGATGACCTCAATCACTACCTATAAATATTTATATTTTCCTCCAATTATATGTCTCTAATTGCCACCAATTTTCTCTGAATAGAGATCATAATTTAGTGGTGACCCTTTCATTTCTCTTTTCCTCTTATTAAGACTAAATTTTATTAACCCAATTTCCGATGTGGGTTTTCCCACAATGATATTTTCTATATTCAAAATTTTATTTTCGAAGAACAATTTCTAATTGAGAGGACGCAATTTATTGAAGGAGGGGAGAATGTAACACCCCAAGATTTCATAGTGTGTTATTTCTTCAAAATAATTCAATAACTTGCACTACACGTAACATCGAGTTCAAGCGCACCATGACTTACCAAACAAGCTATTCAAAAGAGGTTATGACTAGTATTAACTAAATTTTAAACTTTATATAATCCTTATAATTTTATAATCCATATTATTAGTTTCTTAGACATAATGTAAGAACAAATTCATTTTCAGTATTTCACTTTTACCAACTTTTAATAGTGAACCCTTTATAAATCCAATATTTTAAACTTTTATATATTCAAATTGAGTAAATAAATTTACTTTTTAGAATGGATAAATCCAAAAATTTACAATGAAACATCCCAATCTTCCACGGTACACTTTCCTTTTAATAACGCAGTAGCGTGTGTTGTACGCAACTTCGAGTTCTAACACACACCACAACCAATCAAACTAGCCGTTATGAATAGTAATACCTAATTTTTGAAATTTTATAAATTTTATCTCTCAAAATGGACTTCATTTTTGGATTCGGAGTACCAAATTTAGCCTAAGGTGATATTTTGGTACTATTCGAATAACTTTAATATTTTGATGAATAGTGAAAATTACTAAATTTTATTTAAAAATAACGTTTTTAATCAAAATAATTAATAGTGATAAATTATGAATTTGAGTGGTTTTAAAGTATATTTAGAATATATTTTTACCATTTAATACAATTTTGGTCATTGGATATAATTTCACAATTAAATCGGACATAAACAAGTATCAATCTTTTGATAGTTATTATATCTTAAAAACACGCTTTTTGTTTTGACCGCGGGAATTAATTTTAAATTAATTTCTGCCACTTCTGTGTTTTGAATTTGTAAAAATGGATTCCATATTTGGAATCAGGATGTCCAAATTTTGTAACTAGGTAACTTTTATTTTTAGACATTTTGAATAATTACTTGGGTAAATATTTTATTTACCATGGTTAAAGGGTAAATCCGGTAAATAAGGAAAATATTATATTATAATAATAAAAAATTACCCTAAAACGTGTCCAAACCTTATTTGTTGATACATTTCTGACCATGAGAATATTTGGGTCGATTTTTGGTCCCCATGGAGCCACTTGTAAATGATAATGAAACTTTATATTAATTAGGTTAAAATAAATACAAAAATGACATAAGTATATATCATTTAGGAAAACATTTTTTACATATGGTTATATATGTTTGATTTTTGATTATAAATATTCATTAGACTTATAAAAATATTTCCCACATAATTATATTATATTTATAATTTTTAGACAAAAAATAATTTAATTTATTTATGACACAATGATGATGCAGTAATTACCATAAAAGTGAAAACTTAAAATAATTAAAATTATAAATACCAAAATAAATATAATTTGAGACTTTATATGAATTAAAATAATTTTATAGGTTAATAAGACATGTTAGGATTGGCTTAATTAACTTTGTTCGAAGTAATAATTCTGTTATGATTTTCACAAAAATCAATTATTGAATAGTGTCCAAATTGACATAAAAGAGTTTTTTAGACAATATTATATTATTAATTGATATTCAATTCCTAAAAATATAAGGATCGTCCAAGAGACTTATATCATGATAGGTGTATCATTAATGTACCACTTGGGGGTCTCTTGGATGTATATAGTATGTTTATAAACAATATAATATAAAAATACAATGAGACATTGTAAAAGTGAACCTAATTAACTAAGAGTTAATACTTAAAGATAAGGTTAATATATTTAACAAAACCTGTCTAAATTCTATTAGTTGAGTGGTTTTAAACCCATACCCACCTTAACCTTTAAATAATCCACTTTGGAGCAATTAGAAACCGAATATGAATTTATTATAAAATAATATTTCTAACTTTTCCAAAGGTGCCCATCACCCCTCTTATAAAAGGTCACTCCCCCTTCTCATTAATTCACACCTTCCAAGCCATTTGGTTCGGCCAAAACCTGCCCATATACTCCCTAAACATCCCTCACTTCAACTTAGAAACCTTAGTTTGATCAGAAAGCCAACCTAAGGAGCCATTTTGATCAAATCAAAAGGAAGAACCTGATGAAGAGGTAATGTTTTCACCATCCTCTTTCAAGTTCCTTTCTTCTTCAACTTCTTCTTTCTTTCCCATTATAAAATAATAACTCTAGTATATTATATATACTGTGATGTTATTATAAATATGGTACAATCATATTCAGTATTCTATCCATCATTTTAATAACATGTCACCATACGTGCGTACATACGGCTTACCGTCTCCACGTCGTGGTGTAATTGTTATTAAATAAATTATTATTTGGATGGGTATAATAATTATGTGTAATTCATGTAAATAATAAATATAACATGATAATGATTCTGTATATATTATATACCATCCAATTATATATTATTTTAATATCAATAGAATGATAGTGTCGCTCGTGCGTACGTACGGACTACCGTCTCCACTAAAGCGATGGGATTCATTCTCCATCGTATCCATTCAAGTATAATTATCATTTGATGATTAATAATAGTATCTAAGGACTTGATATCATTCTGGATATGATTAAGATACAACCTATCCATGACAAACACGTCTTACGTAACAAAACATATAAAAGAAAACGAGTAATTTAACACCCGAAACAACGAAAATACTAAGATATTATTAACAAATCAATGTTAAAAGATCATATATGATATCATATTAATGTATATGATTATTTTATAATTTAATAACAATTATTTCACCATTATACAGTAGTTTATCCTACCCCCAACCAAGGAAAAGTACAAGGTAATGGTTTATTTTTAAATCTTTTCATTATTCGAGGTTGTTTATACGTAATAATCTACTGGGACTTCTTTATCATCCACATACATGTTACTTAAAAATGTATTTCAAAACATTTTTACTATTTACTAGAATATGGGTTAAAGTCATTTATACCCTTGTTTACTTTTATAAATGGTTAATAAAGGAATCTTTCCATCATTTTCCAAACAAGGTCCTTTTTAACCTTTTTGACAGAATTAAGGTAAGAATGTTTTTTAACTTATATGGCGGGTGCAGCTATTTTCCACCATTATAAAATTGTCGAAGTTTCCCTTAAAATCTTATATAAATATTTTCAAATAAATCTTTTTATTTTATATATGACTCTTAAATTATTTCAAAATAGAAATAGATATTTCTCTAAAAAGAGTTTTGATTTCATCTATGTCAACATCCTTTGATGGATTTTACACTTATTTGAATTTGATTTATTATGATACAAAACATTTATATTGTATTGAAGGTTTCGTGATATGTTTGACTTTGGATGTGTTATTTTTATACCATTAATGGTCTATGGATGACGTATTTACATTTCATATTCTAGTTTTATTACGAATGTTTATGTTATGTGTAAACCTTTTCATATGAGAATGCATTGGACTTAATATGTGATGGGTGGAGCCTGCTATAGCTCCTCGATGCATCGTTAGGTCTCATGAGACAAACTAGTGTCTTGGAACAAGGCCTTGGAAAAATCTTATTAGTAGTCTTGGCATGAGGCCTTGGCTATGTGGTTATGATAGTCTGACATTACGCATTCCATCATTATGAATGTGGTTATTGATATTGCTTGTGAATATTCAATTAGTAGAATATCCATGTGAATAAGTAAATGGAATTATTTCATTTTATTTTTCCATAATATGTTGAAGTTGAAGTTTAAAAGGCTTTTGTTTTAGTTATACATTGCATTAAATGTTTATTCTTATTTATGAATGTTTCCACTCTATTGTTATCCTTACTGGGCATTTGAGCTCACCCCTTTTCTATGTTTTATTTTCCCCAGGATGTGAAGAAGTAACTTATGAATGACCTGCAGGGATAGTATGAGGGGATAAGAGTGTGGAATATGGAGACTATATTATTGTAGTTTTCATTTTATGATATAATGTAAACTTTATTAATGTATCTAGTTATTCAAATGCTACTAAACTAATCGGTCTTTCAAGATTTGATCTTTCTTGTGATCATGCCAATGTTATGTAATAATGCACCCACTCTAGGTAACTGGGGTCGGGGCGTTACAAAATAAAACACTAAGGTTGATGATATGGGTATTTTTCCCATACATGATACCATGAGGTTACATTGTATTGCTTCTTCTACTGTTATAGATAGGGATCCTATATTACCCTCCAGGATCCGAAGGAGTCTTCAAGTGGTATTCATGACTAAAATCATGTTGAGCACGAGTTTCCATCCTCATAGAAATGGACAAATAGATCATGTGATTCATATCATGGAGGATATTCCTTGTTCCTAAGTATTTCATTTATGAGTATCATGGGATAACAATCTGGGAATGTTTGGGTTTGTTTACAACAATTGTTATAATTTTGGATCAGAATGGTACCCTATGAAGCATTTTATTATCGGCCATTTAGGTAACCTAATTTTTAGGAATACATGGGTTAATTGTCCTTAGTTGGACCATGTTTGGTTCAAGATATGTCATAAAAGATTTAGGATGTGATATGGCCTCCGATTATAGCCCATATTTGACCTAAATAATATGCAGATCAACATGATCATCTTTTGGTGTTTTTCTCTTGGTCAGTAAATTTTCATTAAAATGTCTCTTTTTTTGGGTCACCTTTGAATTGGAAAACATGAATAATTTTCTCCATGATTTTTTTGGAATGTTTAAAATCACTGAACAACTTGGATATGTACCTTATCGGTTAGCATCACTGACTCATTTGATGGGTATTCATGAAATTTTCCATATATCTCAACTTATGAAGTATCACCCTGATCTTGCTCATGTTCTATGTTGGGAATAATCTTAGCAAGAACAAGATTCTTCTATTTTTGACGAACCCATTGAGATCATCGACTCTCGGAAAAAATACTTGTGTGTGAAATTTATTTTTTAGTCAAAGTTCTTTGAAAAAAAGGATTAGTTTCTCATGAGAATAGGGAAGGAAATTCATTGATGAAAGAGTAGTGGCCTCATCATTTTCCAAGGATTAAATCATCAAGATGAATTCATTCTGATGAAAATTAGTTAAGGTGGGGAGTTTTTAACATTTTGTTACCTTGATCGGGTATTTTTTCCTTTTTTCTAAGATCCATTTTTGGTTCAATGTTTTTATGAGTGGTTTTTTCGATTTTCTATTGGGTGTAGTGCTGGTACACACTGTGTAGCGGCTGTGGGATACATGTAGAGACTAGGGAGATCATTTTTTGGGAAGGTATAATATGTATATGGTTTAAATATCGAATTTTTAACCCATGGTGATTGGTTTTTTGGTGTACTTTTCAAGAGTGACCTATATGATGTGACCAAGGGGTACATGTTAGGACACCAAATGTGCCCAGGTTTAAGTAACATGTTTAATGGTTTCTCTAAGTCTATTCATTCCATAACTCTTGTCTCTCTACCCTATACCCTTCCTTAGATATTTTCATAGGTTCCCCTTCTTCATAATTAATCTGATAGTCTTCAGATCTTCATTGCAACTAAGGTGTGTCTCCCTAGGTAAGTGATCATTCCTGTTGTTCAATGCGGTTGATTGCGGTAGTGACCTAGCTTTGTCATACCTGATCTATTGATCTATAATGGATATTTCTTCTTGATTACTTCTAGATATCTTTTTAGAACTCATCCTGACGTAATTTTCCATCATTGGTAGTAGTGTGGTGGGAATTCTTCATCGAGATATGTGGGTTTCCTCTTTTCTGTTGACCTTTTATGCTTGAATTTGGATTAATTCTATGTTGAGGTAATTTTATTATAGGGCCTTCATTGATGGGTTTGGGTTTCATTGATTATGGATCCCGTTACAGTGTGTGTGACTCGATCTTTAATGTAAGTGGTTCTATCCCTATCATACGATAATAAAACTCCTTGTTTTTCATTATAAATTGATTTATTAAATCGACATGATTGTTTGTGTTTGTTAAAAAAATGTTTCAAAATAGAAACAGTTTTCATCGGTTTTTGATAAATGGATTGTAAAATGGGTTTGAATTGTTTTCAAAGAAATGATATTGTTTTGTGGAATTTAGCACATCGGTTACCGTGATTACTTCAAGGGAATGTTTATCTAGAGTCCATCATGCATTATTTTGTGATTATCAATGGGTTTTTCCTTGGGTAATTCATTTATTTCCTTAGAATGTTGCCAAAGGGGACTAATATTGATATTTTGGGGTGTTTAATCATTTGGTATTCCACTTCTTCTTTGGCTTGTTATTCTAGAATATTATTTTGTGAACATGAATTTTGTGGTATGAGTATTTAGTACCCTGGTCCCATAGTATTGCTTTGTGTTATGATACTGTTGCTTCTATTTTTAACCACATGGATTTCTGAGTTATCCTTGATATGCATGTTTGTACTTGTGGAAATTGATATGGAAAATATTCAATAAAACTGATATACCTTTTTTTATTTAGAACTGTGGGAAAATGGAAATGTTTACCATATTTTCTATAAAAATGGTTTACTAATTATCATTCCATGTTTTTACAAAAAATGATCATATAGGATTTGTTATATAGAGACTTGTTGTGGAACACATGGGAGGGATCCTACAAAGTGAGTTAGCTCATACCCTCTCTACCACTTCGGTGGTGTGTAGACCATTATTTATCAACCAATTAAGGGAAACAGAAGGCATCACAGTGAATTGGGTAGGTTCGTATTAGTTCGGATGGGTAGCTGGTGGTGATACAGTGGGAGTTGGTCCACACCATCGATTGGAGTAGCTATTGGTTGTAGTCCTTTGCAGTTTGTCTGGACCTTTGGGTTTTTTCTACTGCATAATTATTCTGTTTCCACTGTCATTCTTACAGTTATGGAAGATATATATTTTAGTCTACGACTATTTCTTTCTTTCATTATAAATGTATTCCATGTAGTTGTTCAAGTTGGATGAAATTTTTCCATCAGTTTTGTTGTCCGATGACCAGGTTCTTATTGTGAGCCCATGGGGATCAAGATATTATTTTAAGTTTATAACGGATTGGGTCAAGTGTCGTGTTTGGGGGAAACCCGTGTCAATTTGTTAGATTAAATAATGGAGGAAATTTTATAAATTTTGTGAAAAATGATCACCTTTACTTTACCAAAATCATTAAACAGTGAACACAAATATAGATGTACATGATATTTTTAGAACAAAAGAAAATTCTATCTTCATGTGTTCATAATAATAAGGAGAGAAAATATGATGCTACTAACTAATGAGATGGTGTAAAAAATGGATAAAATTTAAATTTACTGAAAAAATTAAATGAAATATATTTTTATGTGGAAAAACCATTTAAAGGGGATTATTAGCCAAAAAAGATCCATTTATACCACAATACACCAATTTGGGAACTTAATAATCTACAAAAAACATAATGTACTCATTTTTTAGAGATATGAAAACTCGTGTTTTTAAATTTAATTAATAATTGTAAATGAATCATGATGTATTTTTTCATGTTTTTTGAAAATATCTATTTTTAAACTAATTTTATAGTAAAACTATATAATAATACATTGTTAAAATTTATATACTAGAATTAATCTCCCAAAAAGTTGTAGTTAATAGTTAATTACCTATATCCAAGATGCTAAAATTAAATTTTTGATTCTTGAATGTGGCTTGGTTATCCCACATCCCTCTATGCCAATGATGGGATGCATGAGTATGATAAAAAAAGTAAAATAATTAATTAATAAATAGAAGAAAGTGTATGTGGGGGAGTGTATTTGTTGAATGTTAGAATCTTAATGCAACCACCATAAATGAAAACATCTTTTTATAATTAATTGGAAAAACTACTATAAAAGGATAGTTCTAAATGAGTCATATAACTTAAATGATATATATTATGGTCAAAAAAACAAATGGATCTTTCCAACAAATATATTCATATTTCCAGACTGTTGTATACATCATCTTCACAACAAAAAATATCAATCGATATATGTAATGAATGAATTAAACTGAAAAAAAAACTATGAAAGATAAATTTCATGACATGGTGATGGTTTTTATTTATATTTTCCAAGATAATTTAGTGAAAAATATGGATGTTAAATACCTTGAGAGGGGGTAGAGTTAGTGTATGATAATCACAAACAATAAAATCCATTAAAATTATCTTCATCCATTATTATTATTAAAATTCCTCTTCCTAAAAATTTGAATTATTTAAAATAATAAATTCATGGAGGGACATAATAAATTTTTCATAGTTTAATCAAACTCAGATAATAAAAGAAGAATAAAACAATGGTGTTAGATGAACATGAAACACCATGTTCACTAGTAGTATTATAATTCAATACAACCAGAGCAA
Source organism: Viscum album (assembly GCA_963277665.1). Lineage (NCBI taxonomy): Eukaryota > Viridiplantae > Streptophyta > Magnoliopsida > Santalales > Viscaceae > Viscum > Viscum album. The sequence goes on from OY728125.1 coordinate 362,748,893, forward strand.
CCCTCCATGTTCATTTCCCATAGAGATATAAATAAATCACCACTCCAAATCAATTGAATAGATCACATCCCCCATGGGTGTTGTTGTCATAGTATTCATAAAAAATGAGTGATTTTAAACAATATAGTTATATTATATCCTTCCTCTAATATTCAAGAAGTATTGTAGTGTTGATCATTATTTCCTAAATTTCCATCTATTTACAATTACACTATGATCCCCCATGATTATTCATTTTTATGGAGAATAATATACGATATATCATCATAAATTCACCATTGTGACCATTATATAGATCTTAAATTGATTTTTTGTAAGTTGGGAAAATTCAACAAAATACCATTCTTGATAATCTGTACGAATATGAAACACCCCTAGATTTTTTGGTTAATTATTTTTCTATTAATTTAATGTTTTAGATATTCTTTATTTCAAAGAACACTGAAAATAGTTTATTTTATACGTTTGTATTGAGTGATATGAAAATATATGTTAATCGTACACAACTCGTAACAAAAATTTTATATTTTACTACACGGAACACCGAGACTAGCATATGTTACATGCCAAAATGACATTCCATGATGGATTTTGTAACATGCAAGACCGAATAAAAATAACAATATATTTTTTAAATATTATTTAATATAAACTAGATGTTAAAGAATTTTATATAAGAAGGGTTACCTAAATTATAAGAATCAATGGTTTACACAATTGTAAAATGAATTCATTGGTAAAATATTAAATAGAAATGAATTTGAAAACCAATCCAATTTAAAGGGAAATATTATTATTATTATGAACACAAAGATGATTAATCATAATAAATTACATTAATTAAAATATTGGAGTATTGTTAATTTTATATTTTAATTATATATTCAATCAAATAATTTTACTATTAATCGAATATATTTTAGAGGCTTAATATAAAAATTAACATCATTTTATGAATAAAATACTTTGTTTTTAATAAGTAATTTTTTCCACCTTCTAAATGAGAACCTATATTAAATTTAATTTTTAGAACACTTATAGATTATATATGTGGAAATAATCAAAATATTTTAGTGAAAAAATGAAATTATGCTAGGGTAAAAGTTTGGTATTTTTATGGGGTGTTTCAATTATTAATAAATAGTGAGCAATACTGAAATTTAATTCAAACCTACTTTTTCGTCTAAATTTTTTATATGGTTAAATTAAATTTAAAATTGTTTTTAATTTTTTGAATTATATTTTGGTTTTATCTACTAATCAATTTCATTTAATTTTACTCAATTTCACATTGTAATCTATTATCTATTCTAAGGTGAGTTTCCTTCCATCTTACATGTCGCCTCCACATTATTCCTCATCCCTAACACACATTTCTCTATAATTCAAACTTCCATTACCTTCCATTAATTGCATGTATCTCCCATGATTTTAATATTATTTACCATAGGGTTTCAGTGAAATCTACTACCATCATTTACCGTCTTCACTCCCACCTCCGATACTACATATCCACACATCATCCTTCAGCTCCCTGTCTATGGCACTCCTTGATCATCATATCCTACTCTTCATGACATTCGGATAACAATATTCAACTGACAAAATTCACAAATATCACGTTATTCTTACCACAACCTACAATTTCTGCCTAACATACATTTTTGACCTCCCCTCCATGCCTGATGAACTACACAGCTAATGACATATTCTCCAATTATTACGACATAGAACTACCATAACATCTGTCTTTGTTTCTTCAGCACGAAAACATTGGGAACTGATATCACCCACATCTCCATATTCTACGAATATAGAGTTTCAACTCAAAATATAAATAAATACCACAATTTATTCATCTAAATCCCCAAATGCCAAACCATTTCTCATATGACAGTTTCACTTCACTCATAGATCCATGTACGACAGCTTCATCAACGATATACCTAGATTGTTGATTCATTTTTAATTAATGATCCTTGATTTTCCCTTTGGTAAGCCATTATTTCATCTACATTTGCATGATCTACTGTAGATGAACTATATTTAGTTTATCCATACACATCAGTTTTTATTATTTCTCTTTGTTTAATAAATTTCTTATGTCATTAAAATATATATATATTTTTCATTCACCAATTTCAACATCTATTTATTTTTTTTAAAAAATATGTACCCACCTACCATTCTATAGATCTAGATCTATGCAGCAGGTATGTTCTCCTATTTTCATAGAAATAACAACCTCTTCAATTTTGATTATTTCACTTCATTGATTTATTTTTCATATATATTAGTACAATAATTTTGTATTACAGATTCACAAATCACGACATCTATATCATTATATTATCTAGTATTTATTCACCTTGTCCTTATTTGCCTCACATTCTACTAATTTCAATGTTATTTAAAATATTTTTTTACATATGACTATCCACTATATATCACAGATATCATAGTCCCCCATACTAACTACTGCAAGGATCCACATCTTTGTTAATCCAATATCCAAAATATTGGATCCACTTCAAGAGTGAATTACACCACTACTGTCATCATTTTTCTAATTAGGTCATTACTCCAATTAAAATCCATAATGTGGGTAACACTATCTCTCTCATGTTAATAGAAAACAATATTTCATGTATATTATGTTTATGAAAAATTGAAGCTTTTTTTCTAAATGAAAACCTTATCTATACACATTTTGTTATGTTTACTTTATTCCAAACTATATCTTAACTGGGCTTCATAGTCAACTATTTCTTATTTTCTCATTAATAGAGTTATTATAGATTTATTATTCGTTAAAATCTATAAATTGTTTCTAAAAATAGGTTTCCACGTTTCTTTATGTTTTAATATAAATATTTCTCATAACAAAAAAAACAGGTACCACAACATCATTTTTTTCTAGAATTGTTTTCATTTTGGTCATTAATAATTTAACATCAAAATAATATTTTTTACTATTACTTTTAATAAATATTACATGACATGTTTTGGATAATTGGGTAATTTTTTATAGCAGTGGATATTCTATTTTCATTGATTAGTGGATCAGGTATTTTAAGTAAGTAATGGATCTTTTTTAGAGTAGCAGAACAAGTTTTTTCATTTTGAATGTGAATAATTTATTTCTTTGGGTACTTGATCATTTTATTTTTTTTATCTATCGATCAAGTGTCTTATCATATCAACAGTTAATTTTTCAAAGCATTGATTCAGGTATTATATTGCAGTGTCTGTATTATGTAACCAATAGATAATTTTACTTTCAAAAACTATTTATTTATTCAAATAAAAACTTAAATATTTTTTTTGCAAATTGAATCATATAAATTTATGCTTCATTACTATTTTAGTCCAAATTCCCTCTTTTATATTAGTTCATTCTATTTAATTACATATATAGAGTTTTAAAGTTTTTTATTTTTACAGGGTAATCGATGTTTCTATCTGGCCATAAGATGTGGTGAATATCCAAACCATCCTTGAATGGTATTTTTTCCAACCTAATAACATTAGTGTGTGTATGTTCTTCACATTGCGTAGTAGTAAATAAAATATAGGTCTCAAAAAATTTCTTTAATAGATATTGGAACACCATAATTCAGGCCATATTATTTGTATTTATTTTCTTCCTAGTGGACCATGTTCTTCTATTTTATTTTATTTCTTAGTTTATATTGAAATAGTGGATTAGGTTTTACATTATATTCTCTATGATTTGTTTTTGTTCTATGTCTTAATTTGGTCAGTTTCATAGTCATGGTATCGAAGAAGGACCTCTTTCATAGAAAACCATGTTATGACATTCAATTAACTACACCACTTTCTATCATAATTTTTTTTCAAGCATAGAAACAAATGATATTTTATTTTATATTGGAAACATTCTAATTGATTCATATTCAATTTTTTAACTCATGTTTTAATAATTACTAAAAATATGGTCATTGGAAGATGTTTTCTTTTCTATTCATGATCTATCAAGAAATAATCATGAAAATGTTTCCTATCATTGCAGAACCATGATCAACAAGACTTTTAATTGGATTCTTCACATGATGGGATTAACAATGAAGATCACCAATTATAAAAAAGGGAATGATGATGGAAATGGTGTAGTAATAATATTTTTAACTCTTAGAAAATGTATACACTTATATGTCATTTCATATTCTATATGCACTTATTATCTGTACAGCTTCAAATTTTGATTGAATGGTGGTATCTATTATCATGATACACTAAGCTTCAATCAGTCTTCATTTATTTTTTTAATTATTTTTCATGTTAGCAAGTATAATAAAGTGGTTCAAAACTCTGTGTTGAAGCTGCTTAGCATGGTTGAATGTCTCCAATCTGTGAAGAAAAACATATATGCCCTTCTTCATACCCATTATTGGTCTCTATTCAAGAGATCTTTAAATCGAACAACACAAAACTGTGGACATTGACAAAATAAACATCAAAATTCATTCTGTCTTTATATATATTTTTCGATTCAATTTCATGTTGATAGGTCTAATGAAGTGGTTGTTGAAGAGTCATAGCATGGGTGATTGTCTCCGTTTTGGAATATATATATTTTCAAGAGTATATGAATAATTATTTAATAGATTTATGATAATGTTTTGATATGTGAATGGTGTATATAATTAATGGAATAGATGACTAATACTTCTAGGAAATTATTGATGTTTATATATCCCAATCCTCATTGGTCATAATAAATCCTATAGGTTCATCGACATGATACTAGATACTGAAAGATAGAACAGACATTTACATGTATTCTATTTTTAATTATAATTGTTACAGAATATTGATGTTTAAGCTTATCTTTGTTTGGAATTTTCTATTATGGATTAATTTATTTATTTCTATGGTTTCCAAAATAGAATAATTTATTTTTTTTTATTTTTAATGGATTTAGCATGATCATGGGGGAATTTGAGTGGATATAATGTTTTGATCATGAAACTTGGTGGAATCTAACTCTATGGAAGTTTACTACATTGACAATCATTATATAAGATTGTATTTTTATTTTTGCAATTAAAACTTGTTTACTGTAGTGTTTTTTACTTTTAGATATTATTATAAAAATTATCTAATACATGGAAATATCATATTCCACACAATAATCACACCAATAACTATTTCAATAATTATTCATTATAGTATTCCACTGAAAGGCCAAACAAAAAAATCATAATTGAAAATTTCAAGTGGAGGAAGGTATGCACAATATATCTTGAGGTTGTGATTCCGAATGATGATTCCTTACTGGGAATTGATGTGTCCATAAAGGATGGTAAAGGAACTTATGTCCCCCTACACACATCATATATATTTTTTAAGTGGAAATAGTATAAAAATATATATTTATGTACTATAAATAGTCAAGAATTATTCAAGTAGATATTTGTTTAATAATGGGAAGAAATAATTATTTCAATACTACATAAATTGATAAATACTAGATAATCTAATAAAGTAGGTGTAACCAATGTACATGGGATGTAACATAGATAAGAGTAGAAAAGTAGGTCATTAATGCTCCATAAAACATATAAAAATAATGAACTATTTATCGATGACCAAAATTTGTAGCATAACCTCAATAAAAATATTGATTATATAATATGAGAGGAAACTAAAAGTAAAAACACAAAACATTCCTTCAAAATGGAACAAACATAAAATCATATTTATGTTTCTCAATAATCATTCATTTTAACTTTAAATTAATATATTCCATTATTTATTAGTATATATTGTTAATTTAACATATTTGTGTATCTGTAGATATATATGTTAGCTTATTTTGTATGTGGTGAGCTCCTAGATTATTACTAGTAATACAAAAATTCAAATCTAGGTAAAATAAGGGTTGTATTTTCTTGAACTATTTTTAATTTGTTCTTACTTATTTTTTCATCCATATGTCACACATAATTATTAATGTCTACAGAGAATGAGTGAAAACAAGTATAAGGCACAAATGGACCCTTTCTAACAGCACATGTTCTGCTTATATCCTTTTGTAGGGATTTTATATAACTAAGGAATATTATTGGGAATATTTTGGTTTTCTTTTGATTCTAAAAGGATGTTCTATCATCGAAATACTATGTTCTAGACTGTGTTAATGTTACCCATTAACCAAACAACTCTATGTTCTGCAGCACATTCTTAATGTAGAATTGTTGGGGGTATTTAATATTTTATGTCATGTGGGAATGGATGTGGCTAAATACAAAATTTTTTAACATATATTAGAAAAATTTACCATATCATGAAATTCAAATATTTTGGGAAGATTAACATAAGGCCTATGATCAGTCATATTGAATTCTGTTGTCTGTTACAATTGTGGAAAATTATTCATTTTCATCGTTTTTCATTTCATACAAACATGTTTCATTATATTATGAATATGCGGTGGAAAAAATGTTTTTACTATATTAGTTTAGTACTGCATAGTTTCATCGTATTATATAGAATATTATATCATAAAATAAATTTTGTGAGTGGTATTTTGAGGCGAAATTTCCATATGTATGAACCATATAATTATTTTATTTATTATTACTTAGATATTCTAGATGATTCTAGGTTATATAGAATCAATCAAAATAGTCAAGATTATTTCCACTACGAGGGGATCAAAATACACAAAATACTCAAAAGTATTCATGGAGAAGAACTCATGAGTTATCCATATTATTTATGAATTATTCTATATAGATTTGTTTTCATAGATGATACCATGATTCCATTACAAACTAATAATACTATAATTGGAATATTTTGATATTCTTATGGACATAATGATATATATATATATATATAATTAATGTTAAAATATTTTATGAATCTAAATCATGGGTTTTTTATAATAGTTTGTAACAGAAAGTGTAATTTATTTTTGATGACGATAGTTTATAAAAATGAACTCCAGACTATATTTTGTTTTTGAAGATAACACACCTAATTAAATCTTGATTCCTAATAATCCTCACCCAAACATATTCTCAAGCCTATCCACTACTGTAAATATCCAAAAACAATGAAACTCACTGTAGGATTCATTCTATGATTTATTTCAATCTCACCTCTTTCCTTCCCATTCACATTCACCTCCACTTTCTGTTTCATTTATATCTCTTATCTCTACATCATACATTCCATTGTGTTCCATCTCTATCACAATTAGTCTTCACTTCATTTCCTTGTATCATGGTTATCCCACAAACTTGATTATCATCATTTTATTCTAAACATTATATTGAATACAATGATATTAATTTTTTTAAAATAATGTATAACCTGATTATTTGAAGTAAAATTGAATAGTCCCTTTCATTTTCTTGGGAAAAGTACTAGTTGATTATAAAAACATATAAATATTTTGGATGTTTTTATATTAAAAACCTTCTTTTTCATCCTATCTATGAGATTAAAATTAATTTAATTTTTATAAAATATGTGATTCGAATTTGGAAAAGTTGATTAACTATTTTGTATAATATTTATAATAATTTATAATATCTAATATATTTTAATTATTAGTTTAACAAAAAGTAGTAAAGAATGTAATTAAAATTAATTACATTGATTAAGCCAAAATTTAAATTAAAAAAGGAATTAACCATGGACTTAATGGAATAAATGACATATACACTTATAAAACTCCAATTTTCTAGAATTATTTCATCAATTAGCATTCCACTATTGGTATTGGTTTGTTTTTTAGGACTATTTTTAGATAAAAACATGGGTACACCTAGCTTGTTTCAAAAAATGACATGTATGTCCCCATCATTCCATATAAATGGACACCACATCTCCCTATTCATTACACCTATAAAACCTCTAATGTTTTGAAAATATATACCTAATAATCTTCCCAATATACCTACCATTCTTTATTTAATCCATCGATTGGGGTGAAATCAATCCATGGAATCCCTTTGGTGAAAACCAAAAAGAGTTACCCATTGAAGAGGTAGCATCGCCCCTCAAGTTCATTTATATTATTTTCCATTATCAAATCCCTATTACATTAATTAATACAATAATTAGTATCCAAAATATTCTTTTATATTTTTATAAAATTGGTTTAACCTAAACATATACACTCTTCCATCAAATTGGTAATGAACATACTATATTCGTGTACGTCGAACTACAACTTCACGAAATGATGATTGTTAATTTTTAATTAACCAAGTCTCATGTTGTAAATAATGATTAAAAAACCATTTATATAAGATATATATGATATTTATCAAGTTTTTACGCTTCAGTGATTTTTATATAGAACATACCTTCATGCTTTCCACCTTTTATAAATTTGTTAATTTTGTTTGTGGAAGTGTGGACTACAGACCCAAAAGAAAATGGGATTTTTTCACACACTAAATGAAATATATTATTTTTTTTGTTAAATTATATTATATATCTGACCTAATAACAATAATATAATGTTATTATATAAATATATAAATATATTTCAATTTCTTTATTTATTTAAATATTACATTAAAATAGAAACAATGTTTATTCATACGTATGGCCTACCGTCTCCATGAACGGTGTATTCTATTTTCAAATATATATATATATATATTATAGATTTTTATAATACAAATATTATTAATATAAATGATATTTATATCATGTTTTAAATACATTGAATTATTACATATTTATAAGGACCAAAGTTAGAATAAATTAATACAGATGTGAAAAATAAAGCAAATATTTCGCAAAGTGAAACCTTAACAAATAAAAGTTTAGAAGAGGGAAATATATGTTCATAATAAAACCATGGGTATGATTAGATATAATAATATGGTTCTTTAATATATCTAAAATAAACATATGTTTATTATATAGGAGGTTGGAATGAGTATGACGAGAGTCAAGACACATGGTAATGGAATTTTATCTCACCTTTTATTTTCATGAGATTCATGCCCAATTCTCTGCTCATTCTATTTGGGTGGACTGTATAAATCCCATGAATGAATTATATTAATATTATTATTAAATTTTTGGGTATTTTAATATCCATATTGTGACCATTATTTCATGGAGATAATGTTTCAAATATTACCAAATCAGAAGAAAAGGTTTGTCTCAAATAGCCTTTATTGATACATGTTTTATTATGAAATAACATTTTTATGATGTGAATATACATATATTTGACTTATTAAATCATGAATAAACATATTTTAATGATAATTAAGCTTCATGAAATTTACTATTTGTTCATTGGATGTATAATTCAAATTTACCTCGGGTTAATGTTTTTCGAAAGGATCACATTATTTTTCAAGATTGTTTATTATTATAATTTCATTTCTGAAATATTTTGATCCATATCTGATGAATAATAAGATGTTTCAGAAAATCTATTAAAACATTTTGTATCCATTTTATGGTACTATTTTCCCACCATTGTTACAAAAGATACCTTGGAAAATGTTTTTCTGGATATCTAACATTACTTATACTTTCGGTCAGAAATCTATGTTTTTTAAAAAATATGATTTCGTTAAATGATTTAAAAATTTATTTACATATATCTAATGATGTTAAGTTAAATTTTTAACCAACATTTACCTTTAAAAAAATTGGGAATCATATTTTCATTTTCTTATCATGTCACTTTTCTTACCATTTAATGTAAAAAAGTGAATGTTTGGAATGTATATCCATACACTTGGTCATGAATATTATTTCCAAGAAGATAACATTTTATGTTTACATGTTTATTTTTAATAGAAAATGATTCCTTAATATTTTATATATTCATTGTTTTTTCTCTGGTTTTTTTGTAAAAAACTATTTTTGATAATGATTAAGGGTAATCCAGTTGTCCATTAAAAGTTTTCAAATAAATGTTTAAAGAAAACAGTTTCAAAATTTGTTTATTAAACATTTAAAATAACTATTAATATGTAATACAAGTATTTTTAATGATTTTATTTCAAATAATTTCCTATTTTTTTTATTGGTTTTTATGTAAAATGGTTTTCAAAACATTATCAAGACCACATTATATTTTTTCAATGAAAAACCTTTCCAAAATGTTTTCAAATATTTCTTTATTATCATTCATGTTTATTTTTAGGAAAATGGTTTTCAATGTGTTTTATGTTTTAATGGTCTATTCATAAAAATAGAGTGTATATTTTCCTAAACAAATGGTTCTGAATGATCTTTTAAAACTATTTTCCCTATAAGATATCGCCTTTGATGTTACATGTACATTTCTCATGAAATGATCTAAAGGTTCCAGTAATATAATTTCTTGATTGGTTTATTTTTTTATTGAGTGATTCTTATGAAATCCATTTTAATTATATTGTTATATTCTTTTGAATCTTTCTTCATTTAAAAGTTAATACATTGAAGAAATTTTAAGGAAACCAATTTCTTTTCCATAGTTTATTATGTGATGAAATTTTAATGTTACTAATTCCATTTCATGGGTCCTGGTTTGATGTTTATAAACCCCATATCTTCTTTAAGGGTCGTAATATGATGAACGTTATATAATATTGTGGAACACATATTAGTGATTTTATTTTGAGATGGGTAGGATTTATATCTCTATCCAATGAACTGGGTATATATTTATATCTCAGGAGATTATAATGTTAATCATGTCGATGATATTGATCCATCATGGGGATATGGGGAAACAGGATCCATCAAAACAAAAGTATTGTGATTGGTGATGGTTTTTTGCTCCAACTAGTAGGTGTAGTCACTATGAATATGAAATATGGGGGAACCCGATCCACTATAGGAAGAGGGGGAACCCAATCCTAGATAAGAAAAGTACTGAGACATTAGATGATAGTGTTTCCAACCTAGTAGGTGTGGTTCCCATGAAGTGTCATGATATGATAATGTAATGTTTTCAATCATTATTTACTTATGATTCATGTCTTATGAACATCCAATATTTATCACATGATTCCTATTTCTGATTTTATGATATGAGGTGTATGATTCTCCAATGTTATGATTACATTCTCGTACCTATATTCCCATGTTTATTCTTATATATCTCCCATGTTTACCCTTAATGATAATTTTTGATAACCCCATTTTATTATTTCGTCCCGATGTTATAATTATATTTTTTATAGGAATCGTTCTATTCAAGAATAACCTAGTGGGGTATAATGTAGCTCCCTAATGTATTAGTGTCTATGTTTCCATGATACCAAGGTAACTAGACTAATAGTGACCTTAGATGTCGGTTTGTTTACTGTAATATATATTCCAAAATATCAATATATTTTATATGTATGTTAATACTAGCTTTTTATGGTAGGTATCATAGTAAAGGTTTACTTAACATTGGAAAACAAGGATGATAAAACATTAGTGATAACCCTAGGTATATCATAATGATGTTTCTAGTGATGAGTAAACATTTAGGAAAATGTTTTACTATTTTGTTAATGGATATTGTGAGTGATTTCCTAGAAATAAAACTCTTTCTGGATACTGCATGTGGATGTCTCTAGATTACAGATGTACTTAGGGGTAAAAAAATTGACATTGTGGGTTGGGCCTAACTCAATATGACATGGTATTTGATAATTGGCCTTACAGGACTCCTGGTTTGACACTCCCAGGGGATATTTATTGGGAATTAAAAAACCCTTTATGAACCCTTATAAAGGATTTAAATAGATTTTTACAATGAATAACCTATGGAATAACTAAGGTGTCATATATTAAAGAAGTATATTTCATGATTTAGACAACCTTTTTGTAATACGTTTTCATGAATATTTTGTTTTCATCAAGGATATGTGTTTTCTACAGTGTTAATTCTATTTTAATAAATGGAGAGAACTAGAAAAACCATGGTTAAAATAGAATGTTTTAGATGTGGAAAGTATGGGCATTTTGAAAATTGACTTCCCAGGTGGAAATAATTAAAATAAAATAAGGAACTTGGTCTATGTATTGGTTATACTTATAAAGGATAAGATACAACAAGCAACAAGTTAATGGTATGTGACGTTCGTCGAGTATTTTTTAGATTAATCATAAGAATCAGGAATATATTATGGTTCAAGGACCATAAACTAGATTTATATTTCATATTCTCAGAAAGAATTATTACGAAATAATTTGATGAAGATTAAGTAATTGTTTAGGAATAAAATTTGATGAAAAAAGTAATCATGTTTTGGAATTAAAATATTATGTTACATGAATCATTAGATATAAATGTATTTTTAATTTTTTTTTCATTATGTATTTTATTGGGAATAACAAATGTTGATGCAGACATAAAAAAATATATTTTATAGGGGAAGATAAATGTTAATTAATGACTGAAAATTAGATAATAATGTCTAGATAAAGATATGTTGGTTATGAATAAGGAACTTGGATGGTATAGATTACCATGGAAGTGAATGTTAAAAATGTTATAAATTACCCTAGTGATAAAGTACACAACTTCTTGGATTTAACGTATGTATCCAATAATTATTTCAGTAATGAAGTATTCATTTTTTCCAGAAGGATTTATGGTTATTATGTTTATTATAATGTTTCGAAGGATTATTCGATGAAGGTATTAACATGTTCGGAATGTGAAAAAGAATATTTCATTTTGAAATTATTGTAATTAATGTTAATGTGGTGTCATAATTTCTTTATAATGTTTTTGATTATCATAATTTATAAGGAAAATAATGTTAACCATTAATCAAATGTTGGTGTTAATCCTCAGAGGAAGTTTTTTATTTTTTGAGATTGTATTGAAAACATAGGATAAATAAATATTTATTGATTAACCATATTTCAAGTATGAAAATTATATATATTATGTATATTTTATTAGATTCGTCTTAGGAAAGAAAATCATGTATGTCGGGTGACAACCAATCATGTTCAGGAAGTCCATGGGTCTTGAACCCATGACCGAAGGATGATAAGGGTTTCACTCCAACAACTGGCCTATGCAATGTTTGGGATAATTTATAATAATTTTTATAAATAAATATTTAAAATGAAATGGTACTTTGTGTATTTATGTTTGGAGTATTAATTATTAACCATAATTATTTTGAATTATATCTATAGAAAAATAGTTATATATTTCGTTATTTTATTGGACATACGATCTGTTTAATGGTTATTATAGTGCATAATGCTTCGATTTTAATTTATCGACATATATTTATTGACGTAATTGATGAATTAGAAAAATATAAAAGAACAAAAATAAGGAAATTGTGTTTATAAAAATATATCAACTAAGTATATTTCCTTATATTCTTGGTCAATAAAATAATTACATATAGAAAGGATAATGATAAAAATATGTTGTCATAGTTCCTTAATTTTTGTTGAACCAATGTCCTATAAAATTATTATGTATTTATGAATTTGAGGTTGTAAACATTCCTTTGATCATTTAAATTTTTTTGATATATTTCTTCAATCACTCATTATAAATATATATTCTTTTTCTACATGTACAATCCACACTACCAATATATATCCTCCTCTATTGAACCCTAGTAATCTGTTAGTTTGGTTAACCATTATGCTTCTACATTTTTATTTTAATGGATGTTCTAGAATTCATTTAAATGATGTGGGTTTCATGCAATGAATATTCATGTATTGAACTTTTGATTATAAAGAAACATTATGAGTTATAATCTCATTTATGAGGGGTAGAATGTAACAACCAAAGATTTTTGGAATTATTTGTTTGAATTAATTTATAATTATTGACATTTTTAATTTCACGCAACAAAAATAAATTTTTTGATATTTTTGTCTTATGTTATAAGAAAAACTAATTTACTCGTGAACAACATGGAACATTAATTTTAAGTTTCTCAACATGGAATACCAAGTTTAAAATTCATTACTTAAAAAAAATTTCCTGGATGGTTTGTGTAACACTGAGGACCGAATACTGAAAATGATATATTATTAAGATATTATTTAAAATAAAATATTTTTTAAATATGTATTTATGTAAAGGGTTGACTGAATTATGTAAATATATGGTTTACACAAATAAAAATGAAATAATTGGTAACCAATGAATTATAAATGAAAATAAAAACTCATTGAATTTGGAAAATATTATTGTTTTTCTACCCGCAATTCTATTTTTCCCTATCAAATTAAATAAATTAAAATTATTGAGTGATATTAAAGTCATATATATGTTATATATTCCATAAATTAATTTTTATATTCATCCAATTTATTTTATAGGTTTAATATAAAAACCAACATAATTTTATTTAGAAACACAGTATTTTTATTAAGGTATTTTTACGACCTTTTAATAGAGAACCTATTTTAAATCCAATTTTTGGAATATTTAAAGATAATATATTTCAAAATAAATACTATATTTGAATAATAAAAATAAAACATAGGTTATGATAATTTTTTTGGTATTTTACTGTGTTGTTTCATTTTTTTAATGAATAGTGAAAATTACAGAAATTTAATCCAACACCGCTTTTTCATGTAATTAATTTTTAAATATAAATTATATTTAAATTTTTTTAATGTTTTATTAAATCATATATTTATTAATTATCCTAATTTTTGTCATTAGACTCTCTTTCCCACTAAAATTGACAATAAAAACATTGCAACGTATTAGTGTTTTATTCTTTAAAAACATGCTTTGTCATGCCATCTGCATGATTAAATTTAAATAAATTTTTTTCAATACTATGATTAGAATTTATAAAAATTTATTTTATATCTAGAATAATTATAATTTAAATTTTATATCAATTTCAATTTTTTTGAACAGGAAGTATTAGCGAATGTAATTAATGTTTATTTCCATGATTAACGAAAAATTAAGCATGAAAAGGGACTAAACATTTAAATTAAGGACCTATATGACATATAATCCTATAAATAACACATTTGATTGAAATATTTAGTCCATAAACATTCAATTATTTAACATTCTTATTTTGTGATGAATGTTTGTATGTCAAAGCATTGGTTAAGCAAACATGACTTAAAAATGCCATTCGTGTCCCATCCCTTCACTATAAAAGGCCACAATGTCGCTCTATTCGTGAAACCTATAAAATATCACATTTTTTCAATATCATACCAATAAACATGAAAATATCCATCCCTTATTCATTGAATCATATATTTTAGAATAATAAAATCTATGTTATCCCTTTGGTTAAAACCAAAAGGAGTTACCCAAAGAAGATGTAACATCCCTCTTGAAGATCCTTTCTTTTATTTTCAATTATCCAGTCAATAAGATATTATTTATCCATGATTGTATAAAAAACATATATAATAAATATAATAGGATGTTTTTATGATAATTAGTTCACATAATCTCACACAAACATCCATTTAATGGATAATGGGAAAATTGTTTATTTGTACGACAAACTACTGCCTCATGAAATGATGATTGTTCATTTTTCCATTATCACATATAATGGTGGACATTATGATAGAAACTAAAATTATATATATAATATATATTATGTTAATAATTTATTTATTATTTTGTATTTTTTTCTTTATAACATACTTTTTTTCTTTACATCTTGTGTAAATATGATAATTTCATTTGATGAAGTGTGGACTACCTCCCCCTCAAAGTGATGTGATTTATTTGAACACTAAAATGAATTTATTAAGGATGTTTTTAGTGAACATATATGATAAATATTACATAATAATTCACCTGTAATTTTATTTTATACAAATGTTCATATATTCCATTTTCTTTAATTCATTCAACATGTCAATAAAATGAAAACAATGTTCATGTATACATACGACTTAACGTCTCCATAAATAGTGTATTCCATTTTCATACTTATATATTATATAAATTATCATTAAAAATAAAAATTAATAAAAATAAAAATTACATCATGTTTTACATTTTATAAATTATTATATAATTGTAAGTACTAATGATACAATAAATTAAGTCTGATGCGAAAAATAAAGGGAATATTACCCGAAGTGAAAATTAAACATAAAAAGGTAATAAAGGGGTAATATAAAGTCATAATAGAAACATATATGGTAATATATATAATAATATGGTTCTATTATAGATTTATTACAGCCTTATATTTTGTATATATGTGTACTGAATGAGTACGAAGAGAGTCAAGACACAAGGAAAGAGAATTTCATATCACTTTTTGTTTTCATGTGATTCATGCCTTATTCACTGCTCATATCATTTTTGTAGTGTGTATAATTCAAATTAATGTATTCAATGAATATTATTTTTAAAATTTGGATGTTTAAAAATCTATTTGATGATATTTATTTAATTTAATTAATGTTTCAAACATTACAAAATCTATAAGACAATTTTATCTCAATTTTCCTTCATTGAGGCACATGTTTTTGTATGAAACAACATTCCTTTTTAGGTGAATATAATTCCATTTTACAAGTCATATCACGAATCTCCTTATTTTAATGTAATTTTATTATTTATTTAATTTCATTTTTATACACTTGTAGGATGACTCAACGTTACCATGTTGGAAGTTTTTGTTGACAAAATCTCATTATTTATGGATATTTATTTTGATTATGCTTTAATTGATGAAATATTATGATCCATATCTCAAAAACTATCAAAAGGTTTCTTAAATTGTGTTTATTCATGTTATATTCATGCAATGGTTACCCTTACCCACTCATTGATAATTAATATACTTAATAAAATGTTCTTATGAAAATATGAAAATACATCTCCTTTCGGTAGGAAATCTGTGTTCTTTCATAAATGTGATTTATTAAAATGATTTTAAAAATGATTTAATTTTTCCCTATGATGTTAAATGAATGTTTTACCCATGTTTTTCATTTTAGAAAAAAACTTTTTATCATATTTTGATCAAGACATTTTTTAATATATGTCATAAAAATGGAATGTACAGAATATATGGACATACCCACCATCATGACCTTCATTTCATGGAGTCTTAAATTTTAAGATCACAAGATTATTTTCAATGAAATATTATTTCTAAATATTCTGAAAATTCATTGTTTCTAATGTGGTTATCACTAAAAAACGTTTTCAAATTTTTTTTATTGTTATCTATTCTTCCATTAATAGTTCTAAAAGATATTTTTATGGAAATATTTTTTCAAAAACGTTTTATTAAATATTTTTAAGGATTATTCAGAAATTTTCAATTTATTTTTAAATAAATGGGTTTTAAATCATTTTTGAGATTCTTTTATATGTTTAATGGAAAATGGTTCTCAATATTTTTTAAAATCATCTTTATATTTTTTTAATAAAATGGTTCGGAAAATATTTTCAAATATTTAATTATATGATTTAAATTTTATTTTCATGGAAATTTTTTTCATATTTTATAATGTTTTTAAGATACTTTTTCAATTAAGAATAGATGTTTTCCTCAATAGATGGTTTTAGAGGATCTTTTAAAATTATTTTCCATATAATATTAAATCCATTGATTTTACTCATTAATTTCTAGTGAAATCATTCCAATTATCCATTCATATTGTTACATAAATGGATTATGTTTTTATGGAGTGATTCTTATGAAACCAAATATTATTACACAGGTTATATGCTTTTGAATCTAGCTTCTTTTCACAGGTAATGATTTGATGAAATGATTATGAAACCTATCTCTTTTCCATATATTAGGACATGATGATATGTTAATAATACATACATAATTTAATTTGATATTTTTTATAGTTTAACAAACCCATCAATTTTAATGTGTCGTGATTTGATGAAGGGGTTTTTATCTTCTTTAATACGTATTAATGATTGCATTATAGGACATGCGGGACCTATATCTCCATCCAATGCATTGAATAAATATTTATATCTCATGGTATAATGATGTGAATCATGTATATGGGATTGATCCACTATGGGATGATTGAGAAAAACACTCCCTTACAAGGAAATGACTGTAACTTGGGATGGTGGTGTGTCTCGCCCAGTAGGTGTAGTCACGATGATTTTGGAAGACTCCTAAGCCTAGTCCACTATGATAGGATGGGGAACCCCGATCCTTTATAATGATTTTTCTAAGATTGTGGATATGTGTGTGTCCTACCCTGTAGGTTTGGTTCCCATGATGTATCTTAATAAGTTCCAGCAATGCATTGTGACTTATAGGGAAAGATATCACATATTTATGTATTCCACAATTCTATATCATATTAATTTAGTTTTCTTTCATTGGTTATGTTATTTATTTCATTATAATTCAAGTCTTATGTATTTAAATGATTTATTCCAGGATTTATGTTTTTGATCTTATGATATGATGGGTATGGTTTCTAATGTTATGATCATGTTCCAAAACCCCAATAAACATGTTTATGCTTAAATTTATATATTATTTACCCTTACATAGCATCTAAGATCACCAATATTTTATGTTTCCATCCCCAGGTTATAATGAAAATTACTAATTATGATTTTCCTAAGAATGGTTCTTGACATGAAGAACCCAATGTGAGATAATTTATTTTGCTTATGTATCCATGTTTATGATTTAATGTTTCCAAATACACTAAACTAATATGATAATTGTTCTATTTTTTGTTTAAGGAATTATGTATTCTACAGAAGTATTGTAATTTCCATGTATGTTAAGACTGGGATGTTATATAATCCACATTTAACACAATTAAATTATTTTTCAAATATTGTAAATATAAATAAAAAGTTCCAATACTTTTACACTATAAAATAGTGGGTGATACCCAATAATTTCACTATATTTTTCACTATAAACTAATGTTTTATGTAACATTATTTATTTGGAAAAATACTCGAAAAAAAAAGTTATAATTTAAAATAAAATTACTACATATCATCATTATAACAAATCAATCAAATTATCATGTATTTTATGACATAAGTATTATATGAGATCAACAAAAAATGAATAATGGAATGTAATCATGTACTAAATTCCTCAATTTTGAAAATCAATTTTTCAAGAATGGAATACAATATTATTCAAAAGGATTTACCTAAACCATGAACAATAAAATACATAATAAATTTGATATGGTAAAAATCTTATCTGAGAAAATTTTATGCTCTTAGAAATTTATATCATAACCATGAAATTTTAATCACCACCCATGACTACCTCTAGTTGGGACCTTATGTGTGGATTGTATGTTTAGATCATGTGGTGTTATGTAACTAGAAATTAGAGTTACCTAATATTGTAATAATAAATTGATCATATCATATATCACCTTTGTATTATAATTTTTATTTTATTTTAACATTTAATGAATATGACTAATTATTTACTAGTACACTAATAAAATTAATATGTCCCTTATATATTGTTTCTCAAAAAATTTCTTGGATTGAGATCATTATTGTGAAAATAGATAAATATATCACAAAATAAATTTTAAACACTATATTAACACTGATATCAGTATTATATTATTTTAAATAAGAATAATAATAGTTCTTATCTATGAAACAATGATTTTATTTAAAAAATATTCTCATTTATTTTGTATATCCATTTTAATGATAATTTTATAAAATATGGTATTTTAGTTAAAAAAATATGAAGTTTAGTTTTTTATTTATCATATCAATACTAACCTAATATGATTTTTTTTGAACTGTTTTATTTTTTGTGAATA
Organism: Viscum album; assembly: GCA_963277665.1. Lineage (NCBI taxonomy): Eukaryota > Viridiplantae > Streptophyta > Magnoliopsida > Santalales > Viscaceae > Viscum > Viscum album. Next base: position 362,768,636 of record OY728125.1, read on the forward strand.
TTTAAATGTAATGATTTTCAAAATGTTTTTAGACTATGAAGTTACCCAAATATAAGAATTAATAATATTTTTTTTTATTTTTTTTAAATATAATTATATATAAATATAATAGGAAATCTAAAAAACTAATTTATTTTTTTATGAAATATTTTTATCATTATGGAATCATAGGTAATAATTTACTTTAAAAAACTATATAATTAGGTTAAAAATTATTCATCATCAATTTTAAAAATTAAATATAAAAAATGGATTTCATAATTTTTATAAAAAATTCATATTATAAAATACATTAAGAAACCCTTTTACGCATAAATGTTTTAGTACAATGAATAAATTTAATGAAAATGATAATGATAAAATTATTATTTATAAATAATGTTTTTATTAATGATTTGTAATTTTTTTCAAATGAAATAAATTTATATATTTTATATATCTAATATTTTTAACATTTATAAAATATATAAAAGTATATTATTGTTAATTTAATAGTTCATTGAATTTATATATTATTAAAAGAAACTTAATTATAAAATAATCAATTCTCAACAGAAATAACATTTCAATATATTAAATGCTTAAATTTTGATTTAAATTTTCTAATACGATTTTATTTAATTTAATTCTCGAAAAAAATTTGTTCATCAATCCCAAAATTTTTATGAAGGAATATATTTTATTTTTATTAAAACCGATATACACTGTTAATAACCAGATTTCGAGATAAAACTGAAAATTTTAATGTGTAAAAACATAATGGTCAATGAACCAAAATATTGTCAAAACATACGGTCAAATGAATTACTAAAAACCTAAAAACTGACATCCCTCTTTTAATAAATGAGGAAAATATTTTTCTAATTTCCACTTGAATAACAGAATTCAACATTGATGTGTATAATCGAATTAAAAAAATTCAATTCCCCCTACTAAAAGTACCCCATCGAAACCCCTTCAAGAATATTATAACTATATTTATATTCATAATATATAGATCAATTTTATTCCAATATAATTCTATTTCACATAAATAATACATTAGTTTTGTTTTTATCCTAATCAATTCATTTCCAATAAGATTTTATGGGTTTATTTTATGTTGTCCTTAGAGTATTTATTTCCCCTTAGTATAATCATCTTAATAATTATGTAAAACCAAAAATATTGTATATATTTGAACATATGACCTCATTGGAACTATTAATAATATAAATGATAGTATAATATGGTATTATTTTTCTTCTACCATGATAGAAAAAAAATTTGAAAAATGAACAGATTATCTTATTTTTCTGAAAACTATTACCCCCATAAATGTTTGGTTCAATTTTTTATTAAATCATAACATGGATGAATAAAAATATTATTAAAATAAAAACTATAATAATTGATACATTACAAAAATTCTAAAATGATATATTGTTTTATTCTTTTAAACCAACCCTATCTATATAACGCGAACTTTTTTTCGGGTATGTATTGGCTACCACATCATTATAATGATGCATTACATATTCCAATTACCCCAATAATTTGTTCAAAACAAAAAACATTTCATATATAAAATCATTTTATTTATGAAACTTTAAATATTTTATTTAATATAATTTAATATCGATAAGATATATTATTAATAAATATTTATAGAAACTTTTTCTACTTAAATTAACATATTCAGACACCTCAATTTATTTAAGTCCGTTGTAAAATAAATTAAAATTTATACATTTTTTTATTATGTAATCATAAATGATATAAAATTCTATATTAAAAATATTTTGAATCTATTTTACATCTCTATTAAGAATTGCAACCCTACCTTGAGAGTTAAATAGAAATTGATTGATCCACATCACGAAACAAACATTATCCCAAAGTATTTAATATATTAACATATCATGTTAATAAATAGACTATATAAAATGAAATTTAAATGAATAAGTATATAAAATTTCTTTTAATTGAATTAATTAAATTTTCTTGGTTTTTAGAAAAACAGGAAAATTAAACTAGGAATGATGGTAGGGTTTTTGAATCTCAATTTTGATTCAGTGATATATGGCTGAAGAAAATTATTTTTTATCACTAATATATTGGATTCAGATTTAATTTTTAATAATTTCAATTAAATCATTGTAATTTTAAAAAATAACATGTACAACATTCTATAGATTTGCATTTCATAATATTGTGATATTGTAATGGTAATTTTCAAATAAAACTTTGTTGTCTAGTGTCATAAGGTATTATCATAATGTTATTACATAAGTCCATTTTTATTACCAACCTAGTATTTTTTATTTCACAGTATATTTATATTGGAATAAATTGAAGTATTTGATTAAAAATTTTATCCCAGAAAAATTTCTTCACCATAAATCTAGGACATTTTACAAAAACTATCCATTGTTTTTAATGTTTACTTACTGTCCAAATTTTCTCTTCTCAACAATGATCTCCAATAAATTTTGAAAACTATTTATGTGTTACAACATTATATATTCTTATTTCCCATATTTAATTTTAAAAATTATGTTTTTATACATTTTTATGATATGGGATTCAATAAAGGTATTTTAAAATATAACAAGTTGTCTTCTAAACCACACTAATTACTTTTATATTAAATATTCTCTTAGTTTCTATCTCATTACATAAGTCATATTATCATGTATTTGTTTTATTATATATATATATCCCTTAAATATATGTAAATTTTATATTTCATTTTTTTACATATAATAAATATTGTATATTCCCATTTGTATGAACTAAGATCTTCATTTCAGGTATGGATCTTTATTTCAGGTTGTTTTGATGAAAAAGGAATAATATGAAAAATATCAACGTACCTGCCTTGTACGTCTATGTACACATAGTGTACTCAGTTTTCATGTACAACCATGTATTGGCTATGTAAGGCAGACTACATGGTCATGTTATTAACTGGATTACCCGCTTAAGTTGAGGGCCGGTTGAGGATAATACAAAACGTGTACATTTAATGAACTCACATTGTACTTTTATTTTTATTTTATAAATTGGAGTGGTGTCATGTCCCATCCTCGCAAATATCTTCTTCATTTATTTGTTCAGACATGAGAGCGAAGAAAGGGCTGATAAACTCTGAACCCCCCCTGATTCTCCATCCAACCTCTGATTAAGATGTTGTCATGTGTGTTGGAATCCTACTAGTGAGTTATAAAATCCTCTAAAGACTTTCTTCTTGATTTCTCGTCTCCCGTGAGTTATTCCATGTTGAACATTTGTTTAAATTTTTGTTGATCTATGTCGATCTTGGCTGATCTATTGGCTGAATTTAAAGATTATTGATCGTACGACATCATGTTATGTGGTTCTTTCCTTTCATTGATTGTATTTGGATTATATATGCTAAAAGATAAATAACCCCACATTTGGGGTTTTTCATGTTTTGGAATTGAACATATATTATTATTGGTAATTATTTAGTTAATTAATAAATGATAGTTTCATATGCATAAGGTAAGATACCTTGTTTTTGGGACACCTCCAGGGTGCATTTCCCTTGATTTATTATTCATGGTTGTTTCCTATTGAATACCTGTTATGATAGCCTTGTTTCCCATGACGTTTTCATTGTATTTTTGTGTCAAAAAGGTCTCCATATAACTTTTCCATTCCTCTATGTATTTAAAATCACAAACTATTTTTCTTAAGGAAGATTTTCCTTCTCTATGGATTTATATCTTAAGGAAAATTTCATTTCTCAATGAAAAGTTTTATCCTTACCTTGGTTTTTAGTATCTCATCCAATTTCTTATGAAAACAATGTTCATTTTATTACTAATTCAAAAATTCATATCCTTATATAAAATTTAAAAATCTTATAGTTCCTTGGATATTGAGTCTTCTATGTTTTAGACTCTGAATTCTCAGAAATTTAGATTCCAAATTCTAGGAAATTTAGAACCCAAATTACCTGAAATTGAGACAACAAATTTTCTGAAATTCTAACTCTAAATTATATGAAATTCAGATAACTAATTCTTTGAAATTCAGACTTAGAATTATTTGAAATTCAGAGCCCAAATTCCTTAAAATTCAGACATGGAATTCCTTGAAATTCTGATTCTGAATTCTTTGATATTCAGTCTCTGAATTCTCTAAAATTTAGACTCCAAATATTCTGAAATTCAGACTCCAAATTCATCATTATTTAGATTCCAAATTCCTCAAAATTTAGAGACTGAATTCCTTATAATTCAGACACCAAATTCATTGTGAAATTAAATAAGAATATCCATATTTATTTAGTATCATATTTTTTATATGTTTAGACTCTGAATTATATATTCCCTTTGATAGCGAACATTCAAATTTTGTCAATATAATTTATTTTCCTTTCAAAATTTTTTATTATGAAATGATGTCGTACAATTTTTTTCTAACTAACCATTGGAAGAGAGACACATCTACCGATCCCTCCGAAATTCAAGAAAGAACATGACCATTGGAGGAGGGAGTCTACCATTGATTTTTTTCCTATAAATAGAATCCCTTTTGAATGAGGTCATTTTTAATCCCAAATATATTTTGTGAATTGATTTCTTGAGGGAGAAATACTATCGTGCCTCGTGCATTTTATGGACACCTTGTTCAATCAGGAACATTTTGTTTATCTTGGTTTGTGTGCTTCTGATTGTTGCTGAGTACAATCAAGGGATTATCGGGATAAGAAGATAGAGGTTCGAACTACCACAATGATTGAGGGCTTGCGGTGATATCAAGACAGAATCCAGTATTCTTATTGAGGGCTTACCCTGGTATGAGTAAGACAGAATTTCATGAAAGTATAAAACAATGGACCTTTATCCAAGGTTGTTGGATACCCTACTCTCTAGGTTAAAAAACTTCCTAATTATTACATGTAATTGTTTCAAGTTTTATTTCCCATGTATCTTGATAAATAATGAATTCATAACAATCTTATACTTTCTTGTATTTTTACATACATTGATAGTTAAGATTCTATACTCTTTAAGGTAGAATCTTTCTCTAACAATTTTCTTCATATGTTTCTTTTCCAGAATCAGATATCTTGAACTTAAACAAGTTTTTATCATATTTAAGAAATATAAGAGGGTTTGTGAATTTACATTGTTTAAAATGGTTATAAATAGTTTTTCCTTAAGGTTCAAAAAAATGGTTTTTAAACATACAATTCACCTCTCTTGTAATTGAGCATCTACATAGACTTATTTGATCATAAAATTGGTATCAAAGGAGGTCTCTGAAATAATTATACTAACATATATGTTTTCTTTCTCATGTTTTACTTATTGTAAATTTTATTTCTTAAGTTTTCTTGTTCGTGATTTTATTGATGAATTTTTTCATTGTTTATAAACATTTTATACTTAATTTTTTGTGGAAAAGATATTTTCTTATAGAATGGTAGGTATAAATGTTTGTTCCATTGATAATGTAAATCCAACAAGACCACCAGTCTTTACTGGTATTTATTTTGAGTATTGGAGAGATAGAATGAAAACTTTTGTCATTAACACTAGAGTATAAAACATTGTATTTCTCACTAGAGACTAAATAATTCCATACAAAGAATTCAAAACCTTCACCAACCTGTAAAAACAATAATATCAACAAAATTAAAAGGTATGCAATAATTTGTTGTGTTTAATGACCAGGAATATATATAGTCACATATCTTCTTGTAAATATGGAAACTGCATTTGGAAGAAACATAATGTTACACATTTTGGGACTTCTAAAGTGATAAAAAAAGTAGAAGTGCTCTGTTGAGAGAAAAATATCATGGAATCTTATTTCTTTGTGAAGAACCTGTTTGAAAATCATAACTACGATATATAACCATTTTCAAGAATATTAAATCTATGGGAGAAAAAGTTATGATTATGAAGTTCCTGTAGACAAAATAATTGATATCATGCCCAATGAGTGGGAATAAAAAAGGATAGATATTGATGAGAATATAAATGTATCTAACATTACTCTTGATGATTTATTGTGAACTCTTATCTAGTATGTATCAAGAATGAGAAGAGATGCTTATTTAAACAAAAATAAGAATTTTAATTGATGTGTCTCTTTCACTACTAAATATATTGCTGGGCTCTAGAAAGGGTAATTATATCTAATGATAAGAAATCTTTTTTTATATATGATTGAAGTGATAGTGATCATTATAATAATGAACTGGCCAATATTTCTTGAAGGATGAAAATGATCGTAGGAAAGAATGATTTTTAGTATATATATAAGAAGAGAGATATAATAGAATATAGTGATACTAAATTAACCTATTATGAACATAAAAGAGATGGACATATCAGACCTAATTTTTATATGATTAAGAGACAATATAGTAAAGAAAAGAATTCTGAAAGAAACAGAAAAAAGTTTAACAAGTCCAAAGATAAGAATTTCATAAATGAAAATGGCACATGGAGTATCAGTGGGGGTTACTCTCCAGATGAATATCCAAATTAGGAATATTCTGTTCAAATGAATGTTGGTCTTATAGCCAGGGTACCTATTAAAAATCATTTTATTTTGGATAATATACACAATGATCAATCTATAAAAAATATTTATTTAAATGAACATTTTCCAAATGAAGAATATGATGAATCTTCAGATGATGAAACATCCACATAAAATGTCAATGCCTTACCTTTATTTCAATAAGATTTAAGATTTTATTTTTTTAGAACTAAAATTGTATGATAAATAAAAATTTAGCAAATGAAATTATAGAATTTATGTTTTAACTAATGATTTATTAGATCATTCTGAGATCATCATCATGAAACTTTTTATTTTGAAAGTGTTTCTAAAAAACATAAAGAAGTTAATTCTGAGACGGATAGACACTCTAAGGATGCTAAAAATGATATTTTTAAGAAAAATATTTTAGAGAATTTCTCAGCTTCTAAAATAAAATCATGGAGTATAACGATATTTTCATTAGACTAAAATTCAAAATATTTTCCTTAAAGGAAAATTTATATAATTTTTCATCGGGAAGGAAAGAATTTGATTAAATATATTCATATCTTCATCCTCTTAAGAATAGATCTAGATTTCATTATACTCATTGAAAACTGATTTTTAGTAATAGTTATTTTGATCCCCAAAGTTCTCCTATTTGTACTAAATGCCAATGTAGTGGACATTGGGGGGGAAATTGTTCATTAAATAAAACCCAATATTTATGTTTTCAGAACTATTATTTTTTTATGAAAATTTGGATTTCTAAAATTTTACACTATAAATTTTCATAATACAATAATGTTTGGATTCCAAACATCTAACTCTTTCATTTTAAAGTAAATATGAAAGTATCAACATCAATACATGGTACATATATAGTGGATGTTTCAGAAATATGGCTGGTAAAAATACTTCTTTGGAAATATTATAAAGACCAAAGGAGGAAAAGTACCTTTTGGAGATAATGCTCAAGGAGAAAATTTTTGTATAAGTAACATTGTTCTTCTTGGAAAAATTTTGATTTCAAATGTTTTTTTCGATAATGATATTAATCACAACCTCATTATCATAAGTCAATTATGAGATGGAGGTTACATTGGGTATTTTAGGAATGATAAATCATTAGTACATAATTCGAAAAAAGAATTTATTCTTTCTACATATAGGTATGAGATTGTTTATAAACTAAGCATAGAAGACAATAAGAGCCATGACCTACCATTACATAGGGAAATTGAAGATCAATTTTGGTTATGTAACAGAAGGAAAAGGCACTATAACCTTAGGGACCTATGAAAAATCTCACTGAAAATACTTTTTAAGGATATACCAGAGCACTGGATTGATTCTTCAAATGTTTGTGAACCCTGTCAATAGAAAAAAACATAAATCAGGTTTTAAATAAATCCTTGAAATCTAATCTTCTGATACATTATTTTTAGAGCATATGAATCTTTTTTACCCAACACAAACTGGATGTATTGGATGAAAATACTACATATTTGTTTTAGTTGATGATTTCACCAGATTTACATGGGTCTATTTTTCTTGAAAATAAATAAAAAAATTTCTTATTTAAAAAAATTTGTAGACCATATTAAAAATTAGAAAAACAATTAATTAATAACTATTCATATTGATCCTGGAGTTGAATTTCAAAATTCACTTTTTGAAACTTTTTGTAGTAAGAAAGTTATTAATCACAACTTTTTATCTCTATGAACTCCTAAAAAATGGTGTTGTTGAAATAAGAAATTTAATTCAACAAGAGAGAACTAGAACCATGTTGAATGAATAATAAATTGCTAAAACCTTTTGGGGATGAATCTATTAGTACTACTTATTATAATATAAATTTAGTTTGAGTCAGACTTTTTATTAACAAAACACATTATGAAAAGTGGACTGGTCGAAAACCTAGACTTTCTTATTTCAATGTATTTTGATGTGAAGTATTAATTCTGAATAATAAAGGTAACTTACATAAATTTTATCCCAAATCTAATGAAAGAAATTTCCTAGGAAATTCTTTTACATCAAAGGAATATAAAATTTTTAACAAAAATACTTATACCGTTGATTAAATAGTGAATGTTAAATTTGATGAAACCGATCATTTTGATTTTAAACAACCAAAACCTACATCTTCATATGTGTTTTAAAAAATGGATTATCAACCATTGATAGAAGATTATTCTTAAAAAAGTTCAATCAAATGTTTCTGAAGCATTTACCCTAGATTATTTTCTACCATATGTTGATGAACAACTTTTACAAAGCCCAAATCAGTTGATTCCTAAGAATAACCCAATTGATAGTATCATTGGTGACATAATTCAACCTGTAATTACAAGAAGTTATTAAGAAATAGTGTAGAACATATAGAATTACATTCCCAATTATAACCAATAATAACTGATTAAGCATTAGGTGAAGATGACTGGATTAAATCCATGCATGATGAGCTAAATGAATTTGAAAAATAACAAAGTCCGAGCCTTGGACGAAAGACCTCGGGAAACATTTATAATTTGAGTGATATGGGTCTTCAGAAAAAATTGGGATGAAAATGGAATCATAGTAAGAAATAATGAACAATTAGTTTCTAAAGTCTATAATCAATAAGAAGGGACATAGTTTCAAGAATCATATTCTCCAGTATCTTGACGTTAATCTATTCACATTTTACATGACATTATAACCTTATATAATTTCAATATTTTTCAAATTTATGTAAAGTGTCATTTCCTTAACAAATTTTTCCAAGAAGAAGTTATTGTTGAACAACCTCCTGGATTTGAAGACACAAAACATCGTGAATATGATTTCAAAATTACCAAAGCATTATATGGATGTAATCATTCCCTTAGTCCCTAGTATTATAGACTTACACAATTTTTGTTAAAAATAATTATGTTAAGGGAACATCTGATCCAACCCTTTTTATAAATAATGATAATAAAAATGATTTTATTGTTCAAATATATGTAAGTTACATTATTTTTGGATCAACTCATCAATCTTTTACTGATTCGTTTGTGAATATTATAAAATCTGAGTTTGAGATGAGTATGATGGGTGACATAATAATTTTCATATGTTTTCAAATTTCTAAAAAACCAGAAGGAAATTATAAATATAAATATCAGTATATTAAAGATCTTATTAAAAAGTATTGGTATGACAACACAAATAGTATCATCTCTCCAATGAGAACCTCAAATTATTTTGATCTTGATGTAGCTTGGAAACCAGTAGATCAAAAATCCTTTAGTGGTATGATAAGAAGTTTATTATATTTAACAGTTATTCGTCCAAACATAATTTTTTCAACATTCCTAAGTGCATGTCATCAATCCAATAAAAAATAATCTCATTTAAATGCAGTGAACATAGTTTTTTTTTATTTAATGGGAACTGTGGATTTAGAACATTTCTATACTTTTGGAAAAAAAAATTTGAAACGTTTTTTAGATATTGATTATCAAGGATGTTGAATGGACAAAAAAAGTACCTGTGCAAATCTCTATTTAATAAGAGATTCATCAGTACCTTGGTCATGAAAGATGTTTCACTCAGTAGCACTTTCAAATGATGAATATGAATATATAGAAGCTCGAAGTTATTTTCCCATGTGTTTTGGATGCAACACACACTCACATACTATGGAATGAGTTTTACCAAAACATTGATATTGTGTGATAACACAAGTTCGAATTCTCTAGAAAAAACCCTGCACATCAGCCTCATAAAAAACACATAGATATTAAAAATCACTTTCTCAGGGACCACACACTGAAATGATATATCATTCAACAATTTATCAGAATGCAAGATCAAATTTATGATATTTTTATAAAATATTTTCCCTTATATATATTTTAATACATAAAAAAATTAGAAATGATAATCGTAAGGTAATATTTCATCTAATATTTTTTTGAAACATATTTCCTTACATTAAGAATATTTTTTTTAAAGGTGAAGTAAATTTTCTTGTTCAACAACATTTTTAATTAAACAATTTTTTTAAAAAAAATCTTAATAATATTTTATAGAACCAAAATTTCAAAAATAATTTTTTTCGTTCTTTTACAAATATTTACAAAATCTAAGAAGAAATTTTTTATCTAAAATTTTTTTCTGTGCTTCTCTAAAGGTACGTTTCCTTACATTAATTTTCATGATTTCATTTCTTACTTGATGGTATTTTTATCCTGTTTTATGAAAATTTTATTGGGTTCAATTTCCTTGTATCTAATTTTTCCATTAAAACATAAAAAGATCGAAATTACCAAATACTTATTTGTAATTCATCTCAACCATCAGATAAAATCATTCTTATTTAAAATGTTGGATCAAATTGGGGATTAAAACTGTTTCCTCGAAACCGATATAAAGGCCCCCCTATTCCATGCTCCATATCGTTTTTTATGAATTTTTATTCTAAACCTCTACCCCTCTTAAAAAGGGTCATTCAGTTTTCCATGTTTACTTACACATCGAATGTTGTCGGAAGACTCCCAAAAAAAGATGTTTTCAACTAAGGAAATCAAGTACTGGAAAATGTACAGTGAATAGTTGGTTGACCCAAAATTCTTTACAATGTATAATCTCTTGATTATGAAAAATATCAAGCTGAATGGATGGGGGAGTTTTTTCACTGCCAAGGAAATGTTTCCAGATCAGATTTATCCTACCATACTTATAGAATTATATGATATAGTATTTTTTATGAGTAAGGTGGATTGGACAAAATTTTCATTCTAGAGCTATGGGAAGACATATTCCAAGTCATTCAATATGGTAGAATATATTCTTGGAATTTTGTATGAAGGATAAATAATTTTCTTCAATCACAAGTTGATAGATCTGTCAGGAATTATTGAGAAGGAAAATCAAATTGAATGACTTGGACTCAAAAGAGTAATGTCACCTAAGATTAACAATATTTCAAAAAAAATCATGATTTTATCTTTATAAGTACATATTTACTACACTTTGAGAAATAGTGACAAATAATCTTTAAGGAAAAGAAATATCATTATTTTGGACATTTTGGATAACATTAGAAAGGTAAAACTAGTGACTTATATTCTATTTACAATCACCAACATTAACAATGGTACTCTAAAGTAGCAGATTATCATGTATCTACTAATGCTATCAAATATCATAGTTCTTTTCATAGAATCTTCAAAATTCCATGCATCTCTTAACCATGAACATTAAATATCAAGTTCTTGAGTTATGATACATTGAAGAGTATAAAAGATAGTTTTAATACCAAATTGGTATAATTTTATAATCTTTGTGAAAGTGAAATTGATGCTTTTACTATGAAAGGAGAAGTAGGTGAAACATCCATGAAAACCCTAAATAAGAGAAAAAGAGAAGCAACCAAAAACCGAAGAAAAATATACCATATTGGAAAGTCAGTCAGCACCACCAAAATGGAAAATGAAAAAAACATTCCCTAATGAATTGGTAGAAAAGTGGAGGGAACAAAAGAATAATAAGAAAGAATGATATCTAAGATTTGGGCTAGATACTACTAAGGAAAAGGTCCGAAATATTCAAGATGTTGAAGATCATGAAAGGCATGAAAATAGTATAAGTTGAAAAATAAAATGTATGAAGCCAAAATTGTTCAAGAAGTTATCAAGGATACAGAGAAATCCTATGAAGAGATTTTGGTAAAAGAATCCTTCCTCTAAGAAAGAGTTCCAGTATAGTCTCTTGGGAAGAAAATTACAATTCCAATATCTATTATAGAAGAATAAATAGTCTAAGAAGAATAAGTAGAATAAGAAAAAGAGTAAGAAGAATATGATAGGTATTAATTAATAAAGAAAGTAGAAGAAAATCAGGAGATGTAAATTCCTTCTAACAATATTTCAATCTAATCTTCCCAGGTTGAGTAAACAAAAAATATTTATCAAAGAAAAGAGGATGATAAACAAGAATAGATTGATAAACCTACTAATTATGAGATTTGAAACCATGATTTCATCCAACCTAATGATTATAAAGAAGATTTTGAGAAATAATAGGTTTATGAAGATACTATATTTCATCTTTCCAGTAGTGAGCATGAGTCTATGTGGGAAGATACATTTATTTACAAAGTGGAAAAAAATAAAATAGATGGTTCTTGATATGATTAAGAAGGCTGTGATTATAAAATACAAGAAGTATGTTAGTGGATCATCCAAGTTAAAAGTATAAGAACTAGAAAAATAATCCTCTCCTTCAAGGGAATGTGATTCTGAATCCTCATCTTCAATGGGTCATTATTTCGTTGTTCAGTCATTGACTATGTAAGTGAGAAAAATACCCTATATTCCTAGTATGTATTCTATGATCCAATAAATTTAACATTCAATCAATTCAATGTTACATTCATTAAGCATGGTTATGGAAATTTTTTTCAATCTTGAGGAATTTTTCACAACCTTTCATATTGGTTATTATATTCATAGATATCATGTAATGAAATAATGATATGGTCTAAAAAATTATTGAAGACATGATAATCTTTGATGTCTTCAATGATTTAATGAAATATTATTTTTATAAGTCATATTATTTGATTAAAAAGAATAAAATTTGTATTTCTATTGAAGAATATGAATCCTCAAAAAAATAGCGCGGAAGTAATTGGATAATGATCTGAATGGGATGTTAAATTCAATTCCTATAAATTTGAATCGAGAAAGGGAAATCAGGGAAGCATTGTAAGAAATGTTAAATTATAAATAAGAAGTATTAAAGTCTCAGGAGGAAATAATAAATTATCAAGATGAAAAAATCAGGGCTCTGAAAAAGAAAAATCAGGATCAAGATCAGTTGCTCAAGAGTTTTGAGGATGATCATAATGGGCTCAAGAATTTAAAGGCTGATTTGAGGAAGATCATTCCAAAGGAAATTAATGATCATTAATTTTCAGTACGTTCCAATCTTTTGTTTTATTTTTAACCCTGTATAAATTTTTCCTGTCATAATAAATAATTTTCTATTATTCGATTGTTTTTTTGTATAGATCTAATCTTTCATGTACCTTATTTCTTCATTCTATGTTTTCCTTTTTGAAAATCACAAAGGGTGAGCAATGAATAATTAAAAGAATACTATGTATAAAAAATGGAATTCCCAATGTAATGGGTAGTATACTTAAATAATACATTCTTATACCAGAAAATGTATCTTCTCTAAGAAAGAAATGAATAATAACCTTAGGAATTTCAAAACCTAAGGGGGGGGGGGTTATTCATTATAATCATTGTTCATAAGTACTGGGAGTTAAGTTTATCTTTTTAATGATCAAAATGAAAAATATCAATTCCTTATATTCCTTTTCTAAGGATTGTTTTACTTTCTAAAAAGGAGATATTTTTGAGTCAATAGTGTTTCCATATGACTTTTCCATTCTTATATGTTTTGAATATCACAAAGACTATTTCTTATGGAAGATTATCTTACTCTAATGATTATCTTCTTAAAGAAAATTTCTTTTCTATTCGAAAATTTTTGTCCTTACCTTGTTTTTAATTATCTCATCCAATGTATTTTCCAAAATAAGTTCATTTTATTACTAAGTAAAAAATTGGATCCTAATCTAAAAACCTCGAAATCTTATAGTTCCATGGATATTGAGTCTTCTATTTCTTATATTTCGAATTATCTGAAAATTATATTCCAAATTATCTGAAATTAATAATCTGAAATTTTTGGAATCCCGAATCCGAATTCTCTGAAATTAAGATTCCAAATTCTTTAAAATTAAAACACTAAACTCTCTGAAATTAATAGTCTAAATTCATTGAAATTTAGTCTCCAAATTATTTGAAATTAAAACTCTGAATAATATGAAAATCAAAATATGAATTCTCAGAAATTCAGACTCTGAATTCCCTAACATTAAGAATTTGAAATCCTCATAATTCAGACTCTAAATTCCTCAGGATTCAGATTTCGAATTCCTTACTATTCAGACTTAGAATTTCTCTGATTTAATACTATGAATTCCTTGGAATTGAGACATCAAATTCGTTGTAAAACAAAATATGAATATTCATTTGTTTTTTTAAATACAATTTTTTATATGTTTATACCTAGAATTATATCTTTCCTTAGATTATAGATATTCATATTTGGTTAAGATACTTCATTTTCCCTACACATGTTTGTATATGTAATAGTGTCATAATTTTTTTTTCTAACAAAACATTTGTTGAAAGACACATATACAAGTCACCTTAAAATTCAAGGAAAAAATTACTATTGGAGGTGGTAGCCAACCATTGATGTTTTTCCTATAAATTATATCCCATTTGAATGGAATAATTATCAATCTAGATTACCTGTTTTGACATGATTTCTTGAGAGAGAAAGAATCTTGTGGCTAGTGCATTTTATGAACACCTTGTTCAATTTTGAACATCGTGCTCAGCTGGCTTCATGAAATTATTATTATTACAGAGTACAATAGAGGGATTATAGGGATAAGAAGACAGAGTTGCTAACTACCATAAAGCTTGAGGGATTCTAGGGATAGCAAGACAAAGTCTGATATTCTTATCGAGGGCTTACCCTAGTGTGGGTAAGATAATATTTATTGAAAGAATAAATCAATGGACCTTTATACATGTTTTTTGGATACCCTACTCATTGGATTAAAACATTTCCTACTCATTACATGTTTTTGTTTCAATTTTTGTTTCCACTTTAATTCGATAGGGAAATAAAGTATAACATTATTTTACTTTATTGTAATTTTACACACTCTAATAATTAAGATTCGATATGCTTTAAGGTGGAATATTTGTCTAAGAAAATTGTTCTTAATTATCATTTCTATATTAATATTTTTGGACCCTAATCATGTTAGTCTCATAGTTAAAAACTAAAAGTGTGTCTCTAAATTTACCTCGTTTAACACTGTTATTCAATGCTTTTCTTTAAGGTTGAAAATTAATGTTTCTAACCTCACATTTCAACCCTTTTGTAATTGGGAATGTACTTATAATATTTTGATCCTACATGGATGGAGTTAATGATTACATGAGATGCATGTGATATGAATTATAAATTTTATACAAGGGGAATTTTACTATGACGACTTCTTAAAGTAGGGTCACCTATGTATGTTTTACTGCTATGTTGAACAAGGGGGTTTTGACTTTGAGATCAGCTAGGTGGTTAGAAACCAAAAGGATTATAATATCAGATCTTCCTAGGTGGTTATTCATAATTTATTGATGCTATGTTGACCCAGGGGTACTGAACATTTCACATGCTTAGGTGTTTGTTTATAATTAATTGATGCTATGTTGACCCAGTGGTATAGACTTTATGAGGTAACCATGTGGTCATTTATAATTTATTGATGCTAGGATGACCAAGTGGTATTGAACATGTGAGCATCCAAGGTGGTTGTCTATAAATGAATTTTTATGATATACCAGAGGAGTTAGACCATGAGAGCTAACAAAAGGGTCATTATGAAATGAATTATTTTTATTATAGACCAGGGTGTTAGACTGCGAAAACCTTCCCATAGGGGTCGCTATAGAATAATTAAATGTTTGGGATGAGTCTACCAAGGCAAAGAAAAACCTTGGACTCCATCTTACATGGTTTTTTAGATGGTCTAATGAGACATCTATTTTGTTACAATTAAACAGGGGATGCAGAGCTTAGGCTATATCTTAATGTTTACACGATTCAACATATGAATAATGAATGTTAAATGAATGTAATTGAAAACTGTAGGATGGTTTAATTTTGATTACTTCCTTTTATATTTCTTCATTTCTTCATATTACTTGCTATATATATTAACTAAAATTTAGGCATAGTTATTATGGTGGTTTCCTGTTGGGATACATTGTACACCCTATTTGGGTCATGTTTTTTGACACAAACATTTTATTTTGTTGCAGTTATAGATATGGGAAAGCAGCATTATTTATCAGGTACTAGATTTCTATTGGAGTTAGAGAGAATGAGACCATGTTGAGGCTTTAGATTATGTTGTAGTTACTTTTTTTCATTATTAATGGATTTTATTGGATTTCCAACAGTGTGACTTGTTTGGAAGATTTTCTAGAACCATGTGAAATTCATAATAATATATATTATCTAGTTGTTTTATTAATATCATTATTCTTCTATTTACTTTTTTATATGGTATTTATTCTTTTACTCTTACTAATATATGATTTCTATTGTGTTTACTCTTCCAATGAGGGAATAGTGTAACACCCCGAACCTAGTTACCCAGAGTTGGTGCCTTATTACATAACATTGGCATGATCCCAAGGGGTTAAATCCCAAAAGGCCGATCAGTTTAGTAGCCTTGTAATTACTTGATACATACATATTTTTACATTACATTATTAAATGAAAACCAACAAAATTGTGTCTCAATTGAACACACTCATATCCCCTAGATCATCCTTTCAAGTAAGACATAACATACTTCATCGCATCCACATTGAAATAGGTGAGATCAGATTCTCAGTAAGGATAACATCATAGTGGAAACATTCATAAAATATAATAAACATTTAAGGAAATGTATAACACTTAAACATAATCCTTTTAAACTTAAACATTAGCATAATATGATAAAGATAAATCAAATAATTCCATTTACATATTCACATGGATATTATTGTTGATTAATAATCACATGTAATATCAACATCTAATTTCCTAATGATGGAATGCATAATTCCAGACATCATAATCACATAGTCAAGGCCTCGTGCCAATACTTAAAATAATAATTTTTTCAAGGCCCTGTTCAAACACACTAGTTTGTCTCATGAGACCTGCCGAAGCATTGACGGCCTATAGGCCCCACTCGTTACTTACTAATTCCATTGCATTCCTCATAGGAAAATTTTGGAACATAATATAAACATTTGTCTTAAAACTAGTATACGAAATTTCAATACTTTTACCATAAACCCTTAATTGTATAAAAATATCACTCCATAGTCAAACATATTACAAAATCTTCAATACAATATGAAAGATTGTATCATAATAAATCAACTTCAAAAAAATGAAAAATATCTGAAAATATATTGATAGAGATGAAAATAATCAGTAAACCTATTTGAGAGAAATATATCCATTTCTTGATAACATTTAAAAGTCACGCTATTTATCAATGAAGTCATTTAAAATAGATTTTTAAATCAAAGTGTATCATACCACTTTTAATATTTTGAAAGGAATATTAATATTAAAAAATTCATGTCCATATAAATAAATCATTAAAACCATTTAAAAAACATGGGCATTTATGAGAAAGACTTAGAAGAATAAATATTTAAAACATTTAAAATGATATTTTAGTTAAAGAGTTACTAACCAAAAAATAATTATTAAATAAAAACAATTGAGGAATAAAATTAATCAAACATTATAATATCATGAGAATAAAGGGATTCATGATATAATATGTCAAAGGATATTATATACACCATATGAATGCGAATTGGAGCATAACAACAAAGAAGTCTCAATGGAATGTAAATTGAGATTAAATCCCTTAAAAATAACGTATCCATAGGTTAAGGATTAATTAATGAAATAATTATGAATAAAAAATATATAAATAAACTCAATATGATTACATATTTAGTGTAAATAAATAAGAGTTCTTTCACACATATTCTTATAAAAACAACACCAATGACATGGATGTTTAACTCAATAAATGGAAATTGAGTTAAGATTACTCTTATCAAGTTCATATAGATGACTTGAGAATTTATCAATGGATTGATTATGGGTATAAAAAGTATATCCACACAAAGGGGAGTGCAAATTACTACATAAATAAATAAATAAAAATTTCACACATAATCTGGGAGTAAAATAATCAATGATGTTTATGTAAAAACCAATGAGTGGAAATCGAAATTAGAACTTCCATTACTGATTTGGTAACATAAAAAACATACACCCCATAAAATAAGGATCATACAATGAAGATGTAAATACCCATAAATTAATTTATATTACACAAATAATAAAATCATGGAAAGTACATATAATAAACAAATGGAAATAGTGGTTATATGGCTTGAATCTCACAGGAATAAGAAGGGAGATGAAAGCCCCTTACCTGGTACTTTTCCTTAGTCGAGGGTAAATTAACATCCTGTATAATAGTTAAATAACATTTATTAAATTATAAAATAACCACATACATAAATATTATATCATATATGATATTATAATATTTCATTGTTAATAATATATCAGTAATATCACTGTTTCGAGTGTTAACAGATTCGTTTTCCTTTATATGTTTTGTCATGTAAGTCATGTTTGTTACCGATAATATGTATTGGATTCATATACTGAATGATATTCTGTTATTAAAAATTATTTTCAATCATAAAATGAAAATTAATCTTGAATTGTTATGATGGGTAATGAATCTCATCGCATTCATGGAGAATGTAATCCGTACATACGCACGAGCGACAATATAGTTATATTGATAGTTAAATAATATGTCATTGGATGGTATAATACATATAAATAATCATTATCTTATTATATTTATTATTTAAATCAATTATACCTGATTATTATACCCATACAAATAATTATGTGTGGAATAACAAACTACACCATGACGTGCAGACGGTAAGCCGTACGTACGCATGTATAGTGACTTTTTCATTCATATGATGGATAGAATAATGAGTATAATTGTACCATATTTATAATAACATATCAGTATGTTAAAGGTAATGGATTTATTATTTTCGTATGGAAACAAAAAAAGAAAGAGTAATAGGAAGATTAAAAGAACTTTGAAACAGGTAATGAAATTATTACCACTTCTTTGAGTGTTTCCTTTTGATTTGATAAAAAGGGATCCATAGGTTGGATTTATGATCAAAGTAAGTCCTCTATGATTATGTATGGGTAGTTTGGAGGAGATTTTACTAGGGTTTTTCTAATCCAAATGGCTTTTGAGGTGTTATTTGGGGAGAATAAGAAGTACACTTCTATAAGAGAGGTGAGAGTCACCTTAGGAAAAGTTTTAAATATTATTGTATTATAAATTAATTTTGGTTTAAAATGGCTCTAAATAGATTTATTTCTAGGATAAGGTGTGTATGGGTCCAAATCCACCCATCGAATAGGTTTTAGACAAGTTTAGGTTCCCATATTAACCTTATATTTTAGATTTATCTCTTAGTTATACAATTTAACTTCTACAATGTCTTCTTCTATTTTTATATTACATGTTTAATAAACATACTATAAAATTCCAAGAGAACCTCTACTGGTTCATTAATGAAATATCAATAATTATATAAGTTCTTTGGATGATCCTTGGTTTTTTAGGAATATTATATCATTTAATAATTTATTATTTGTTTGAAAAACTCATTTATGTCAATTTTTACACTACAAAGTATTTGGTTTTTAAAGATGTCATATCAATCTTATTTTTTCAAAAAAAATACATTGAATCAATAATATCATGTCATGTTAACATAAAAAATTCTATGAATGCATCAAAATCCTCAATTTACATTTATTTCGATATTTATAATATCTATTTTTTTAATCATTCATTAATATGGTAATTACTGCATCATCATTGTGACATAAATAAAATTAATTATTTAATATCTAAAAATTAAATTTAAAATATCATGATTTAAGAAATCATTTTAGATTTCTATTGAATATTTATAATATAATTTCTCTAATGTGTAACCATATATTAAAAAATGATTTTATTTGAGTTTAACACTTTTAACTTTTTTTAAATAAAATAATAATAAATGTCATAATCTTTTCCATGTGGATTAAAGTGGATTATATTTTATTACTATGTTTTATTTTGGTCAAAAAAACACTTATCCAATAGAATTAATATATGTGTTAGGATAATTATAATATCATTTTTATCATTAATTTCACTATTTACATTTCACCGTGGTAAATAAAATTCAAAAGTTACTATTCACCAAAAATTATTTTCATCATATTGAACCAAATTTTACTTACTGCTGTAAATTGTGTCTCTTAGATTTTTGAAATACAATTCACAAAAGAAGTAAAATTTCTTTTAATGAAAATTTTCTAATGTTCGAGGAAGGTGGGAAAAATGCATTAAATTGTTCAATAAAATTTTATATTTCTAATATTATTATAAAATGACTACAATGAATAAAATTGAGCTAATATAGGTATTATGTTTCTATTTTGACTTTAAAATAAATAATAACAATTATTATTGAAATAAATGTCGGTTTTATACCATAACGCATTGTTTTTCACTATTTATCAAAAAATGAATGTTTTCAGAAAAATATAAAAAATTCATCGTAAGATAATTTTGATATTTTGAATCGAAAAATGAATCTCATTTTCAAAAATAAAATTTATAAAATTTCAATAATTTGGTATTAATATTCATAAGTATTTTAAAATGGCTAGTTTGATTGGTTGTGGTGTGCAAGGACTCAGTGTTGTGTATAGCGTAAGCTACTGAATTATATTAAATAAAATTTCATACTATTAAATCATGGGGTGTTACATTATTCCAACATTTTGGAAATTGCATCCTCACAATTTTAAAATTGGGCTTGGGAACTTCATTGAATGTCCCACATAGGAAATAGAGTCAATAATACTATCAATTTAAAAGAAAAAAATGAGAAGTACAATGGTCACCCGAGATACCCCATACTAGGATTAAATTTACAAAAATAGGGATATATAAGATAAAATAAGTGTCATGTTCAATGGAGAGTCATAGAAAATATTATTAGGATAAAGTTAGCCACAATAAAACTAGAAACTTGTGATGGGTTAAATGATCATTAGTTTACCAGAAGAAAAAGTAAACTAACAACATTTTTGGGTTTATGTTCCATTTCATAAAGCTGAGGAATTTATTAATGTGATTGAATAAGAACATAAATATATATATATTCTTTTCATGTATACTTTCATCCTCTAAAAAATTTCTTCCACCAACTCATATTTTCTACAAACGATGAGTAATCATGAAGACTTGGTCACCCATGAATCCCTAGAATAATCTTCTAGTGAATCACATTACTCACAATGGATGAACTATGTGTTTCCATTGTCTTTAAAGTTTAACAAAAACTGAAATGGATATTACAAGATCATATGATCCCAAAAATTGATAATCTAATATAGAAATAAATACAAATATTAATTTCTGAAATTAAGCAATGAATTCCAAAAGATCAATAAAGACCATCAAAAAAAATATTTCCCTTCAAATCCTTCAATATAATTCAAACTAAGACTGAAACCCAAAACTCAGAAGAACATAATAACACAATATGTAATAGTAAATATTAGAATTTATCTCCAAATAACATCATGTACACTAAAAGTCTCACACTAAAGTGTAATTAACCAAATCACATATTATCCTTGAAGGATTATTAATTTCCATTAATAAACTGAATCTCCATAGAAAAACATAGCTTCTTCCAAAATAAAAATCCACCATTACTCTTCAAATGAAAAACCATAGTATTTTATATTCCATAGGCATATTTTATTTCAAATAGAGTGAATGTATTTTAAAATAACATTAATCACTTAATCACAAAATCATTTTCCTATAATAAGGACATGCATTTGTTAAAAAATAAGATCCCAAATCAACATATTATTGATCAATAAAATCATTTAACAAAAACTAAATAGTCAAACGATCCAGGGAATTCACATAGTCCAGTGGTAGGCAATAAATCCCAATCACACTATGGTTGGGGGTTCTATTCCGATAACTTCGTTTGACACGATGAGTTGTCACAGAATTTGTGTGTTTTCATTTTTAAAAAACATTATTTTATAACATTCCCAAAATGAGATAAATTCCTAAAAACCACAATAACATAATTTGACCACAAATGTTATCTCATACCTTGCATTTTCTTCCAAAAGATTAATAACATGTAATTTCCTCTAATTCAAGTATCATATGAACACAACTGGTTCTTTAAAACTATATCCACATAGAAAAGGTAATTCATCATGAAAAACAATTTTCACATAACAAACGTCATGGTTACACATACAAGAGATATGTCTTCCAATGAAATCCCATCAACAAAGAGTATTAGTACTTTTAAAGATTTCACCATCCATTTATTTACAATTTCATTATTCTTTGATATAGTGGTTATCCTATGGAATAAGCCATTGACTTGGGTAATCCCTAGGTCCCCTAAATTTTTGGAAAATGACTGTAAATGGATTCGTAGGATCATTTTATTTTTCTTCCATGTACTCTTCATTTTTTTATCTAAATTTTTTACTTTATGTCCATCTTCCCCACACATTAATCATTCTGTTATTTCATTGGGACACTTTCCTAAGTGTCTCTATCCACATTTCCAGCATGATGGAAATTGAGATTTTTTTCTCCATAGTATCCACTACTAGATATCTTACCATTCATTGCATTTATCTTCTTTATTGAGTTTGGGAGTTGGTTAATATATATGTTTTTATCATATATTTTTAATCCTTCCTTGGCATGAACACAATATATTTTATGACTATGAGTATTCCATTTAGTTTCTCATTTCCACCATTGTTCCCACCTTGTACATCATGTTCAATGTTTCTATGACTTCCTTGGAATCCTACCATTGACTATAACAAAAAATCATAGTGGGAGTAATAATAGTTATAAAATAATTTATAGAATATAATGACACATTATTTTTAATATTAAACACCTTAGTATTAACCAAATTTTTTTATTCTCATATTATATTAAAATCCTTCAAATCAGTTTGTAAAGAAAATGTGAATTATCCAAATCATATCCCACGGTAGTGTCATAACCAAGAGTACAGAAAGGCTTGTTATCGTGCACTAGTTCCCATTCAAGTCTATATCAAAGTGGGGCTTTTGGGTTTCACCCATATAAAAATTTATTAGAGAGCCACATCTACCTAGTCGTATCCAGATAGGGATGTATTTCTGAGAAAATACAAAAATTCTATACATTACCAAAATTCTAGGAAATTATTCTATACAAATCCTCAATGTATATCTTAGGGTAATGTTCCCTAATCAGTTTTTTTCTAAATATAGTTTCCATGTTTTTTACTAAACTTTCTCTGATACCAACTGTAACGCTCTAATCCTAGTTACCCAGAGTCAGTGCATTATTACATAATATTGGCAAGATCAAAAGGGATCAAATCCTGAAATACCAGTCAGTTCAGTAGCCATGGAAGTACTAGAAATATACATAAGTTTCCATTACATTATGAAATGAAAAACAAAACAACCTTTTGTATCATTTTAACACACTCATATCCATTAGAATATCCTTACATGTCATTCATAAAATACATTTTTGCATCCTGGGAAAAATTAATCATATAAAAGGGTGAGCTCAGATACTCAGTAAGGACAACAATATAGCAGAAACATTCACAAATAATCCTAAACATTTAAGTAAATGTATAAAACTAAAACACAGGCCATTTAAACATAAAATTTAGCATAATATGGAAAATAAAAATAAAATTGTGAAATTTTATTATTCACAAGTATATTATACTATTTGAATAATCACATGTAATATTGTAACACCCCAAGATTTTACGAAAAATATTATTTTTTATTTCATTAGTGTCTTTTGTTGTACGCTGCACCAAAAGGAGCTTGCACAACACGCATACCTAACTTGTCTTTCATTACACGCAAATGCGACCTTCCACGATAGCGTGTGCTGTAGTCAATACCGAGTTTCGCTAAACAACGATATGCTATTAAAATATTATTAAAACTAGCCGCTATGAATAGTAATACCAACCTTTTGAAATTTTATAAATTTTATTTTTGAAAATGAACTGCATTTTTGGATTCGGAATATCGAAATTAGCCTATGGTGAAATTTTGTTATTTTTCTGAATACATTCAATTTTTGATGAATAGTGAACACACTGAGTTACTATTTAAAACCCGACTTTTTATTTAAATAATTATTTATTTTATTTAAATTTATTTTAGGTCAAAATTGATACTTAATACTTATATAATATCAATGTAATTCATTGGAGTCATTTTATAATTATTTTAGATATATTAAAATTTTATTGAACTTTTGACCGTCTTTTACCCACCTCCTAGGAAAATTTGAAAATTTACATAAAACATAATTTTACCGCTTTTTTCAATGGAATTTCAAAAATCCGAGAGACACAGTTAATTTCATTAAGTAAAATGTGGTTCAATGGGATGAAAATAATTTTTGGTGAATAGTAACTTTTTACTTTTATTTACAACGGTTAAAAGTAAATAGGGTATTTAAGGGTAAAAATGATATTATAATTACCCTAACACATGTGTTAATTCTATTGGATAAGTTTAATTCGACCAAAAACAACCTTAGGAATAAAATATGACCATTTAGGCTCACTTGGATTAGATTAGGACATTTATTATTAATTTATTTAAAGAAGGGTTAAAATAGTTAAAATCAATGTTTAATAAGTAAATAATTTTTAATATAGGGTTATACATAAGCTAAATTCGACTATAAATATTCATTAGAAAAATAAAAATATTACCTAAATAATTATATTTTATTTGTAATTTTTAGACTTTAAATAATTTAATTTATTTATGACACAATGATGATGCAGTAATTATCTTATTAATGAAATATTGACATAATTGACGTTATAAATACCCAAAAAATGTAATTTGATACTTTTTATGAATTAAAAAAAAATTTATATGTTAATATGACATGTTAGTGTTGATTTAATTAATGTTTTTCGAACTAATCATTCTGTTATGATTTTCAAAAAAATCAATTATCAAATAGTGTCAAAATTGACAAAAAATAGTTTTTAAAACAAATATTATATTATTAATTATTATTATATTCTTAAAAATATAAGGATCGTCCAAATGACATAGATAAGGTTATATATATTAATAATAAACAACTTGGGGTTCGTTTTTCTTGTTATAGTAAGTTTATTAATCTTATAGTGTATGAACACAAAAAGACACGGTAAAAGTAAAATTATCTAACTTAAAGTTAAATCTAAATGATAAGGTTAAAATAGGAACCTAAACATGTCAAAATTCTATTGGATCAGATTATTTTGACCCATCCCCACAATATCTTAGAAATAAATCAATTTTGAGCAAATTAAAACTGAATATGACTTTATAATAAAATAATATTTTTTGTTTCTCCAAAGGTGCCCCTCTCCTCCCTGATAAAAGGGCACATCCTCCCTCTCTTCCTCACACCACTTTGAGCCTTAAATCTCGGCCAAACCCTGCCAATTTCTCTTCTCCACTTCCCTAAAAACATCCTAGAGGTTCTGGTCTTCTTCAAATACCAATATTAGTGCCCTAAGAGGAGGTTTCAAAAAGGCGCGTCAAAGAAGAGGTAACGTCCGTTACTGATTCATTCAACATTATTTCTTCTTCCACTTCTTCTTATTTGGTTGTTTTATTATGAAGTAATAACATCAGTATCACTCATATACTGATATGTTATTATAATTATGAAACAACCCTATTTCACTATCTATCAATCCTACGGAAAACGAAATCACCACGCGTGCGTACGTAGGGAATACCGTCTCCACGCCGTGGTGTAATCTGTTTTTCCACCACCACCTTACATGGATGGGTATAATGGTGGAAATAAATAACTATATAGGATTATTGTAAAGTGATATTTATTCTTAAATAGTGTACATACACTCCAATACAATTCCACAATCATGGTAATGATATCATCGCTCGTGCGTACGTACGGACTACCGTCTCCACGAACGCGATGAGAATCATTTTCCTTGATTAACCATTCAAGAATGATTATAAAGTTTATATAATGAATAATAATGAAATATATGACATGATAATGCTACTGTATTTATTTATATATATATATGTGTGTATTTCATATAATCAATTCCATTCAATTCAATAAGGAAACCAAAACAACGTTCATGCGTACGTACGGGCTACCGTCTCCATGAACGGTGTATTTCATTCCTTTTATCGATATATAATATATATATGTATATAATGAATATATATTATATATAAATCAGTTTTTACATTCTGTAATTATGTAAATCAAGATATAATTAATAATATCAAGAAGAACGAGTCAAAACACATATGATAAATGAAACGATTTTACCCAAAACGCTCTTTAACATGGAATTTACAAAAGAATGGGTAATATAAAGTCATAAGTGAAACATATATGATATCATAACAATGAATATGATTCTGTAATAAGTCAATGAAATTATTTAAATCATTATACCGGAGGTTCGGATACATACGAAGCATATCAGACATAAGGTAAGGGATAATTTTGCAAATCTCATTTTTATCCGAGATTTCTTATTCATAAGTATTTACTGGGGTTATTGATATCATCCATGTCCATGTTTTATAAAAGTGTATTCATGTATTTTTAAATTCCTTTTTACCCATTTTGACTTTTACACCATGGTATGGAAGGAATCTTTGTTTTTTTACCCTACAAGGTACTTTTTGACTTTTCTGACAAAAGTACGAGATGAATGTTTTTTTAACGTATACGGAATGAAAGGATTTTTATGTTATTATAAAGCCTTATTTTTATGAAGATTCCTAAAAAAGATTTCATGACTATTTTCAAAAAAATTATTTTCTTTTAAAATTGCATGACATTTTGTGAAAAGAAAATGATTTTGAAGAAGAGAGGATATTTTCCTCAAGAATTCATTTCAAGTGTTTTATCAAAACCATTTCCCATCTAAGATGACATTATTTAATATGTTTATGTTATAAGTGTAATGTCTCTATGATTTACATGGTTTCACTTAAATTATTATGAAATGATATCCATATCTTTTATATGGATTATTTGATTATGGGATGATGTTTATGAAACCCATTTTATTCGTTGGGTTATTATGAATGATGTATGTTTATATTGTGGAACAAGTAAGAATGATTTCATTAAGAGATGGGTGGGACCCATATCTCCCTATAATGAATTGGGTAAAGATTTATATATCATGAGATAGACATGGCTGGAATGGTATGTCAATCTGGTTCAGTGTTACAGGACTGAAACGAGGAGCGAACTCGATTCCAAAAGGGACTTTGTCCACTAAGATGGTCTTGGCAGCAATGCCTTGACTACTATGGAAATCATGAATTGTGCTGAATGGTTGCCACAATTACATGTTTTATTCCCATTTTATCATAGTTTATGTTATATTTTGATATATACCTTACGTACTTCCACGATTTATGTCTTTTCTCAATATTTTGATGTTTAAATTTTATGTTCATGTTTTTGCTTCCAAATGTTTATGGATTGTTTTATGTAATCGATGTTAGCCCTTACTGATCATTTGAGCTCACCCTTTTTATGTTTTATTTTCCCCATGAAGTAAAGAATGTTTTTAGGTAAGGAAACAAAAAGTTGAAGATCGTTATGGGAGTTGTTGAAGATATTTCAACATGATTAGAAGTTTATATTCTGAGTTTACAAAGACACTAAACTATCACGGTCCTTGTGTGTCTGTTTTTGTTATGTATTAAGTATTCTGCTAAATTAATGTAATGTCCATGTACGTCAAGATTCGGGTCTGTTAAAAATATAAATATCCAATTTCATAAGGATGGAATGCCTAATGTCGGACATCATAACCACATAGTTAATGCCTCTTGCCAAGACAAGAAATAATAATTTTGTCAAGGCCTTGTTCCAAGACCCTAGTTTGCCTCATGAGATCTATAAATGCATCAAGGGGCTATAGTGGGCCCTACCCATCACTTACTATATCCAATTCATTACACATATAAAAAGGTTGAAACGTAATATAAACATTCATATTAAAAAAAGCATATAATATGTCAATACGTTAACCAAAAACCATGAATGGTATAAAAATATAACATCCATAGTCAAAAAAAATCACAAAACCTTTAATACAATATGGATAATTGAATCATAATAAATCAACATAAAACAAACATAAAATCCAACGAAAGATGTTTACATAGATGAAAATAATTAGTAAAACTATTTGATAGAAATATCCCCTTTTTTAGAATCATTTAAAAGTGACACTATTTATCAAATAAGTCATTTAAAAAGAGAAATTTGGATCAATGTGTCCCATACCACAATGAAACTTTTGAAATGAATATTATGTTTAAAAAATTCATGTCCATATAAAAAAAATCTTAATCCCATTTTCAAAACATGGACATTAATGAGAAATATTTAGAAGAATAAATATTTAAAACAATGAAAAAAATATTTTATTTAAATAGTTACTCACCAATGAAAGATGATTAAATACAAACTATTGTCGAATAACATTAATAAAACATTATTACATTATTATAATAAAGGGATTCATGATATAATTCGTTAAAGAGAAGTATATACACCCTATAAAAGGGAATTGGTGAATAACAATATAGAAGTTACAGTAGAATGTAAATTGAAATGAAATCCCTTATAAAAAGAGTATCTGTAGGTTAAGGATAAAAAATTACATAATAATGTGTGGAAAATATAAATACAATCATTTTTATTGGATATAATTTGTAAATAAATCAGAGGATATTCACACATATTCTTGTAAAAACACAATTGACTTGGATGTTTAACTCAAAAAATGGAAATTGAGTTAAGATTACTCTTATCAAGTTCATATCGATGACTTGATAATTTATTAATGGAGTTAATTTTTGTATCAAAATTATATCCACACAAAGGGGAGTGTAAATTACTACATAAATAAAAAATGGTGATATCACAAATAGTCTTGGAGTAAAATAATCAATGAAGTTTGCTTAAAACCCAATGAGTGTAAATCAAAATTATAAATTCCGTTACCAATTTGGTAACATATGAAACACACACCCCCTGAAAGTAGTATCATATCATGAAGATGTAAATACCAATAAATTAATGTATATTACACAATTAATACAATCATTGGCAGTACATAAACCACACAAAAGGAAATAGTAGCTTTGTAGAATCAATCTCACGGGAATAATAAGGGAGATGAAAACCCATTACCTTGTACATTTCCTTAGATGAGGGTACGTTAGACACCTGTATAATAGTTAAATAATTATTTTTAAATTATAAAATAACCACATACATAAATATGATATCATATAAGATCTTGACATATTTCATTGTAAATAATATTTCAGTAGTACCATTGTTTCAGGTGTTAGCTGATTCATTTTCCATTAAATGTTTTTTAACGTAATTAATGTTTGTTATAGATAGTATGTATTTTATTCATATACAAAATTATATTATGTTCTTAAAGATTATATACAATCATAAAATTAAAATTAACCTTTAATGGTCACGAAGGCGAATGAATCTCTTCTCATTCAGGGAGACGGTAATATGTACATACGCACAAGCGACAATATCAATATATTGATGGTGAAATCATACGGAATTGTATGGTATAATACATATTCCAAATAATTATCATTTTATTTTTATTATTTAAGTAAATTATATGTCATTATTATACCCATCCAAATAATAAAGTGTTGATTAACTAACTACATCACGACTTGGAGACGTTAAGTCGTACGTACGCACATATGGTGACTTTGTCATTCATAGGATTAATTGAGTAATGAGTATTGTTGTACCATATTTTTAACAACCACATAGTATTTATAAGGTACTAGAGTTATTAATTTTGTATGAAAACAAAAAATAAAGAGGAAGTGGAAGAAGAAAAGTACTTTCAAAGAGGTGATGAAATTAGTACCTATTATCCAGGAGATTCCTTTTGATTTGATAAAAAATGATCATTAAGTTGGATTTATGATCAAATTAATGACTCTAGGTTTAAGTGAGGGTATATATTTTAGCAGCGATGGGCAATCCAAATGGCTTTTGAGGTGTGATATTGAGAGAAGGGGAAATACCCTTTTATAATAGAGGTGAGGGTCATTTTAGGAAAATCTTGAAATATTATTTTATAATAAAATAATTTTCCATTTATAATGGCAAAAAATGGATTTATTTAGAGGATAAGATGAGGATGGGTCTAAAGCCTCCCAAAAAATAGGTCTTAGGCATGTTTCGGTCACCATATTAACCATATCTTTTAGATTTAGTCTTTGCTAAATAGTTTATCTTTTACAATGTCTTCTTGTATTTTTATATTAAATGGTTAATAAACATATTATAAAATTATAAGAGATCCTAAAGTGGTTATTTAATGAAATATCTATCATTATAAAAGTTAATTAGATGAAACATATATTTTTATGAATATTATATCATTTAATAACATAGTATTTGTTTTAAAAACTCATTTACGCCAATTTTAACAACATTTTGTATTTTGATTTTGTGAAAGTCAAAACAATCCTATTTATACGAAAGAATACATTTAATACACCTAAACATGTTTTAATACCCTATAAAATTTGTGTAATGCATCAAATCTCTCAATTTACTTTTATTTGGATATTTATAAAATCAATTATTCAAATCATTCATTAATAAGGTAATTACTGCATCATCATTGTGTGATAAATAAAAATAATTATTTAATGTCTAAAAATTATTAATAAAATACCATGATGTAGGAAATATTTTCAAATTTATAATGAATACTTATAATATAATTTATCTTATGTATGATAACATATTAAAATGGTTTAGTTATTAAAATTTGAATTCAACGCTTTTAACTCTTCTTTATGTAAAATAATAATAATTGTCCTAATATAATCTAAGTAGATCATTTTGGATAATATTTTATTCCAATGGTTTATTTTGGTTGAATAAAACTTATCTAAGAGAATAAGGACATGTTTTAGTGAAATTTTAATATAATTTTGACCATTAATTACCATATTTAATTTAAACTATGGTAAATAAATTCCAAAGTTACTATTCAGAAAATTTTATTTTCATCCTATTGAACCAAATTATACATAATAATGTCAACCATGTTTCTCAAATTTGTTAAATTCAATTAAAAAAGCGTTAAAATTATGTTTTATGCAAATTTCCAAATGTGTCTATAAGGTGGGTAAAAGGAATTAAATAAAACATTATATATCTAATATTATTATATAATGACTTAAATAAATTAAATTGAACTAATATTGGTATTATGTATCTATTTGGACTTTAAAATAAATAAAAATAATAAGTATTAAAAAAATGTCAGTTTTAAAAATTAACAATGTTTTTTTCACTATTCATAAAAAAATATTTTTTTTAGAAAAATATAAAAAAATTCTCACTAAGATAATTTTGGTATTCCGAATCCAACAATGATGTCCATTTTGAAAAATAAAATTTATAAAATTTCAAAATGTGGGTATCAATATTCATTGATTTTTTTAAACAGTTAGCTTGATTGGTCATGGTGTGCTAAAACTCAAAGTTGTGTGTAGCAAAAGCTATTGAATTACATTAATGAAAGTAACTTACTATGAAATCTTGGGGTGTTACAAATAGTATCCCCACTATCACACCCTTGTTTTTCACTGCATGTTGACAGCCTCTGGTGTCTGGGAAAATGCTCTTGAGGCCATGTGGCCAACATGATACAGGGCACCTTTGGGCGGCACCAGGATCCAGGACATTACAAAGATGTATCACAGGTGTTTCATTTATAATTTACATTACTATTTGGTGTGAATAGTCAAGGATTGGAAGGAATGAGAAGTTGGTAATTATCTATGACTAAGTGTAGCTAACCAGTGTACAGGGAAAAGGAAATTTAGCTCGAATATTATATTTTATTGGTTTTACAATTGTTACGATTGATTTGATTTCGTTGTTGGGTGATTCACTTGTTTCATTCCATTACTATTGATATAATTTTGGTTCTATTTTTGTTACAACCTGATGTGATTCGGGTATTCCATATCATGCATCATATAGGCACTTTCTAGAGATCACATGTCATGCATTTTTATCATTCCATTTAGGGATCATTACTAAATTCATGATGTTGTGATAGATGTTGTGATTGATATGTATGTTTTTGTGATTGATTTTGTGGGTATTAGTATATGTAATTTTTCATTTGGATAGACACCACTCTTTGGTCCCTAAAAAGTTTTGGCTACTATTGGATTATAATTTGGTGGATCATGTTTGAACTTTAATAGAATTATATTAAGATATGAAATGAATAAGGATTCAAAACATTGATTCTCTGGTAGTATGTGCTATCAAGGATCAGAAATTGGCATGATTGGGATAATATTTAAACAATTTAGGGTTTCTAGTGCAGTTTAAGAGGATTACTGTTTGGAAACCTAGACCACACGATGTGTGTTATTATGAACACACATCATGTGTTCTTATGTTATGAAAAAAATGACTTTTGTTAAGTACATATGATGTACTCTATGTACACGTTGTGTAGTCATTGACTGAATGACTGACTGTGTGAGTAAAAACACAGGGTTGATAAAAGATTGGTAGAACATGCCGTTTACTAGGAGTACACATTGTCCTTTAAGAGACTGTGTATTCGGTCATCTGGCTATTTACATGGATGGATGGAGAATTACTTGTACACACTATTTCTAGGGTGAACATGCAATGTAGTTTTACACCAGGAGATAATCATGTAGTTCTAGTCATATAAAAAAATCTGGGCAGGAGGGAATATTCAAGTACACACCTTGTCTCAGGAGGAACACACCATGTGTATGGGTTATTACATGGAAAGGTTGACAAAGGCACACACTAATGATTAAGCTTAATAGAACACATTGTGTAGTTGTTCAACACTCAGTGTAACCCTATTTTGTAAAATAGTAATTATTTCGTTCTCTTATTCAGTTCTTGAACTTGTATTTTATTTTCCTTGATAATCAAATACTGAGGTGTGTGCTTGAACATGTAGAGTCATGCCACCAAGACTTCTTTTCTTTGTAGGTAAAATACAAGGCAATGATCAGACACCAAAAATGGTATATCATGGACTAACAGTAGATCCTTTCAGCATTCCCGTCTTATAACTAGTTGTTATACAAGACGTAGGTGCTGATGAATTGTTTCATGAAGGCTTTTTGAATATGATACATACTTATTCAAGAGCACTGAATCCTACCCCGACTATGGTGGTGTTGAAGCGGGTGTTCCAACAGAATCATCCTACCTCATTTTTTATGGGATGGAGGACCACAAGCAGTAGAGTCATTGTTTGAGGCCATGCAGGAAATATATGAGCATCTAGGGATTCCTCTGGAGAGGATTGTGATTCTCTCGATGTACATGCTACGCAATTCTGCCACGGGATGGAGGGTTGTAACCTCACAGGTGGGACGTCATTGGGATATGACTGTGGAATAGTTTTAGAGAACCATCTATTCTTACATCTACCTCGAGACGTTGTGGGTTGATCGAGCCTATTAGTTTATGCACTTGGATCCGAGTACTCTTTTAGTGAAGGATTATCACCTTGCTTTACAAAGCTTTAGCGCTGCACAACTATTTCGTGAGATGACGAGTTATATTTGGCTACGCGATTTGAAGATGGTATTATATATGACATCTGATCATATGTGAATGTTTTCAGGCAGACTTTGGTGCATGGAATAGTAAACTAGGCACTAATTTCCAAGTGCAATCTGAGGGAGAAGGGAGCAATGAGCCAAGGTGGTTCAACATCCAGGGATGTTACACCTTTGATAGATAGTGGGAAGTACCACAATGATATTTCACGTGAGGTTTCTTTAGGTAGATAGGTGGTATGCTACAAGTTCGGGAAGAGTGGGCATACCAGACCACATTTCCCAAAGGACCCAGTCGAGTACCGATATTGCGGCAAGATGGGTTATCTTCTGAATTTTTTCAAGATGTTCTCACCAGCATCAAGTGAGAGGGGATCTATTCTAAATCCATGTATAGGAGTAGGACCACCAGTCTATTGTCAGTAAGAGAACTAGAGTTCATTAGGCCATTCATGACAAGGAGGTGTCCATGGTTGTGCCCACTAGACAACAAGTGTTCAACCACATCATATTAGATCAGCTCAGGGTAGTCAGGAAGGGTCACAGGGTCGTGGTATAGATCAAATGTTTTCAGTGGAACAAACCCAATATTAGTTTGATATCAGACCCTCTATGGTTAGAGGAACTATTATAGTTTCCTAAGTTTTATCTTCTTCAATGTTCGTTATTGGGGCTTCATATAATTTTATATTTGTTTTCATTATGGAAATACATGGGATCTCTATAATTAGATATAATGATTTCAGGATGCTAGACACTCCATTAGGGATTGGGACAACTAGTGTACATCAGTGCAATGAGTAACCTCTTAAGGGTGGGGTGTCTCTTATTATAGGACATTTATGTCTTAAAGATGACAAGATTCAATTTCATTCTCATAATGGATGGGTTGGTCTCTTTCCAATCCATTGTTGATTGCTATCACCTCAGGTTGAGTTTCATGTCACCAGAGGGAATGTCATTTACACAAAAGGGTGAATGGAAAGTCTAGGTGGGTGGATTTGGACTCAACCATCATGGGACATGAGGAATTACATTCTGGATGGATATTCTATATCAAGATGATGAGGGGAATTCACAGAGAGACATCCCTCTAGTGGTGGATCATTTCAGAGATGTCTTTCCAGATGACATTTTAGTTTTACCTATAGAGAGATAGGTATATCTCATTATTGATCTTGAGATACGAGTAGCACCGATGTCCATTCCACCTTATATGATGGATACACCAGAGTTACATGAGCTCAAGAAGTACATAGAAAAGTTAAAGGAAGATGGATCAATTCAACCTAGTACTTCTCCGTGTGGTTTTCATTTTCTCTTTGTGAATATGCTGGATAGTACCCTCAGACATTGTGTTGATTATCAGAAGCTAAAAGTGTTGACGGTCATGAACTGATATCCCTTTATGAGGATTGATGACCTATTTAATCATCTTAGAGGAACCAGAGTGTTCTCAAATATTGACTTGATATATGGTTATCATTGATTGCATGTTAGACCATCAAATATACCTCTTATAGACATTCCGATATGGTATGGTCTATACGAGTACTTGGTTATGTCGTTCAGTCTCATGAATTCACTTGTAGTTTTCATGTCCCTGATGAGCCGAGTGTTCAATCCTTACTTGGATTCTTTTGTGGTAGTCTTCATGGATCATATCATGGTGTACTCTCACACTTGAAACAGCCATTCCACCCGTCTTGAGATTGTATTGAGTGCACTTAGAGAGGATTAGTTATATGTTGAGCTCTCAAAATGGATCTTTTGGATCTACAAGATCCACATCAGGTGTCATATTGTCTCATAGACAGGAGTATCTATAGACCTCGAGAAAGTGAGAGAAGTAGTTTCCTATTAGAAGACGAATAACATCAATGAGGTAAGAATTTTTTTTGGGGATTTTCGGTTACTATAAGAACTTTATCAAGGACATTTCACTCTTAGTAGTGCCACTGGTGGGATTGACAATGAAGTGTTTTAAGTACTTCTAGACATATTCCTATGATTCAACCATTCAATTGTTAAAAGACTGATTGAGTTCAGCACTGATACTGATTTTTCCAGAGCTGGGAAATATTTACATATTTACTATGATGCATCATGTATCAGGCTTGGAGCACTGCTTATATAGGAGGAATGATTTGTTGTGTACGAGTTTCAATATTTGATTCCAGATGACAATAATTACATGACACATGATCTCAATTTATATTTAGTTGTGTGTTATTTATTATTTTGGAGAAATTATCTTTTGGGAGAGAATTTTTTGTTATACACTTACCTAAAAAGTCTCAAATATATCTTTACTCAGCATGATTTGAATTTTAGACAACATAAGTTGGAAGAGTTCCTTCATTATTTCGACATTAAACATGGAAACATGCCTGGGAAAGGCCACACAGTTGTTGATTTGATGAACAAGATGACTTAGAAAGAGACAATTTAGGAGGCCAGTAGTGAGCGGCAGCTCATGGCTCTGTTCTATGAGATTCATTTGGAGCTATAGGATATACATGGGAAACTATTTCTTTCCTATATAGCTATTACTTATACTCTACAAGATCAAGTGTGATTGAGGTATCTATCCAATTTCAAAGGACTAGTCCTATGTGATAGTGAGTCAGGTGGGGACAATAATCTTGGGTGGACTATAGTCGATGATGAGGTCATGAATTTTCGTGGACAAGTACGGGTGTCATAAAAAATTTGTGAGGATTTGATGAGATATTATCATAAATCAAAATGGGAAGTTCATCCTGGAGTCCCCAAGATTTACAGAGTTCCACACAATCAGTATTGGTGTCTTGGTATGAAGAGGGATACAACAAGATTTGTTCTAAGATATTCTAACTATCATTTGGTGAAGGTGGAGAATCAATGACAAACATGGCTTTTATTGTAGTTACACATTCCTTATTGGAAGTGGAATGATGTTACAATGAAATTTGTGAAAAGTTAATCAAGGTCTTCACAAGGTAATGATGATGTTTGAGTTGTTATCGATAGGATCATGAAGGTTTCACACTTCCTATGGATTATGGAAAACTTCAGTGTTGTTGATCTTGGAATGTTTTATGTCCATGAGATTATATTTTTTCACGGGTTTCCACACCCTATCATTTCAGATAGGGATTCTTGGTTTACTTATCATGTATAGTAGGGACTACCGATGGGCTTTTGGTACACTCATACTTCTAAGTACAATACACCATCCCGAGGAATATGGCTATTCTGAGTTCACAATTTAGGATTTAGAAAACATTCTTCAAGAATGCATCCAAGATTTCAGGGGCTCATGGGAGAGACACATACCCATGGTGGAGTTTTCATTCAATAATAGTTTCTAGGAAATGATTCAGATGGAGACCTGTGAGGCTTTGTACAGTAGACCATGCCGATCACCCCTATATTGGATTGAAACATCAGAGGTATTTATGTTGGGACGTCATCTTATATATGGGACCACTGGGCTGGTGGAGCAGATTTGGAAGAGGATGGATATTGCACAATCTCACTAGTCATCTTATCCTGATCAACTGAGATGACCTTAGTTTGAGGTTGGGGATCAAATTTTCTTACATGTCACATCGAGGTTGGGACACTATAGGATTAGGATATAGGGAAACATTTCATTGAGATACATCATTCTATTTGGGGTTTTGTAGAGAGTCATGTATGTTTCCTATCGTTTGTTGTTACCACAGAGGTAACAAGATATGAATGATATCTTTTATGTTTATTTTCTATGAAATTACTTTTTAAACCAATCTTATATATTTTGACCTGTAGAGGTTCAATTAGAGGTGGATTCATCCTTTGAGGAGCACCGTTTTCAGTTTGTGGGTCACAAAATGAGGGTATCAGTGTACTTTTTATTCCACTACTGTAGGTTTTAATGCAGCACGACTTAGTGTAGTGAGTTACATGGGAGAGGGAGGTCGAAATATGATCACAGTGGCCCGAGTTGTTCGAAGCTTCTTCTTCACCCCCATTAGAAGGGAAATTTGGGGATGAATTTCATTAAAGTGGTATGTTTTTAAGAAATAGTATATTTCCATTATAGATCATTATTTTTGGTTGTTTTTTTAGGAAAAAGGGAGAATTGGGAAAAATTTTCTGTACACGTCATGTACTTTTGAGTACACGTTGTGTACCTGGTTGTCATGTACAGTTGTGTAATGGCTCTATAGGGGCTATGTACATGGGTGTGTGATGACCTAGTTGACATTCTTATGTCGGGGAAAAGTTTATGTAATACAGAAAATGTACATTTAATTAAAAATCCATGTAAATTTTGTTTTTTTTGATAAATAGGATTGGGGTTGGGACTCATCCTCAGAAATGTCTTCTTCATCCCTTGGTTCAAACAAGTGAGAGACAGAAGGGATGATGAACTATGAACCCCTCCTGATTCTCCATCCTTCATATGATTAAGATGACATTGGGTGCATTGGAATCCCACTGTTTAGGTCTCAATTCATCTAGAGAATTTTTCATGATTCGTCCTCTATCATGAGTTATTCAAGGTGGAATTTTTTTCACCTTTCTATAGATATATGTTTATCTAATACAATTTAAGAGCTGAAGATCAAAATTTTGGATTTTGCAACATTAAGGTAGGTGGGTTGTGCCTTTTGATTTTCTCTTTGGATTATATATGCAAAAATTATCATATACCAACATTTTGTTTATTTCATATTTAAAAATTAAACCCTTATTATAACAGGTTATAATTTGGTTAATTGATAAAGGGTTGTTTTATATGAATATGGTAACATACATTGTTTATGGGACACCCCATGGGTATATTTACCTTGATTTAATGTTTATTATTGTAAGGTCTAGAATTAATGTTAGGCTTGCCTTGTTTTACATGCCTTGTTTGTTAAGATAGTGATATTAATTATTTTAGATACATGTGATACGCATTATTCATGTTTGAACAAGGTTAATTTGACTGTGATAGACTCCTATGGTAGGGTCACTTAAGTATTTTTAACTGTTTGGTTGACCAAGGGGGTATTAACTATAAGAGATTCCAGGTGGAAATCAACTCAGGGAGTTTAGATTGTTAGAGATACCCAGGTGGTCGTATATAATTTATTGATTCTATGTTGACCAAGGAGGTATTGAACATGTGAGATTCCAAGTTGGTCTTTTATAATTTATAGATTCTATGTTGAAAAAATTGGTATTGACCATGTGTGCTACCAAGGTGGTAATTTATAATTTAATGATTCTACGTTTACCAAGGGGTATTGGTTATGTGAGCTGCCCAGGTGGTTATTTTTAAGTTATAAATGCTATGATAGACCAGAGGGCTTAGACCGTGAGGGAAACTCAGATGGTCATTATAAAATTTATTATTTTTATGTTAGACCATGGGGATTAGACTGTGAGACCTTTCTAAAAGGGTCATTATTGAATAGTTTAATGTTTTTGAAGAGTCTTCCAATCCAAAGAACAAGCTTGGACTCAGTAATAATTGGTTGTTTAGATGGTCTTCTAAGACATCTATTTTGATACTATTACACAGGGGACACATGGAATAGGGTAGATCCCATGGTTTACATGATTCAATAGATGAATAATGAATGTTAATAAAATGTAATTGAAAACTGTAAGACTAATTAATTTTGAATACCTGCTATTTTATTTCATAATTTATGCATATTACATTCTATATATATATATATATATCAAATAATAGTTAGGAACATATATTTTTGTGGTTGCCTACTGGGATTAGTCTCACACCATGTTTTGGTCTTATTTTTTGGACCCAAACATATTATATGGTTGTACGTAAAGAGAATGGAATGTTCCCATTATCTTTAATTACTTTATTGTTCTTAGACCAGGAGAGCATGGGAACAAGCTGAGGCTTGCGTTGTTGTTGGAGTTACTTGTGTTTCTTTTTTATTGGATTGGATTGTCATTCTAGCATTGTGACATGTTTAATTCATTCCTAGACACATGTGAAATGAATCATTGTATATATGGTCTAGTTATTTTATTACTATCAGTCTTCCACTTTTTTACTTTTTTTTATTTGGTATTACTGCTTCCACCATTGGAACTATTTTTTTTGTATTGATTACTCTTCCAATGAGGGCATAGTTTCCCCCCCACCATCAGACCCTAGACACTCCATACTATTTTTCTGCATTTGGAATTTGGGGAAATGTTGTTGAGGCCATGTGGCCAGCCATATATGTTTCATCGTTGGGAAGCACCTGGATACAGGATATTACACAATTGAAACTTACACCATTAGGTACACCCAACACAATATAACTTTTTAATTTATTGTATTATAAAAATAGTTTCCATTATAAAATTAACCATACATTATTATCTTATAAAAATAATCATTATTTCATTGAAACCCATTTTATCATTTCTAGTTTAAAAAAAACAAAAATCCATTTCAATTATTTAAATATATATATATTTCATTTAGTAAATCATAAGCTATGTGGCTCATTCTAATTATTAGACCCCTTGATCATTATCAATATTTATCTTCCATTGTAACTCAATATTTAAAAAAATATGTTTCCATATTACACTAAGAATTTTATAAATTATTTAATTCATTATTATGTATATGGTCATTATAATATATCCTTATGTTTTCATTGAGACATTATTACTAAAAATTATTCTATCACATTAGTTTTATCATGTTTTTATTTATATGTGATTTTATTTCCAAATATTTTACATATATGAATGGAAATATGATTATTTTGAATATGTAATTTTTTGTAATTGAAATATAAAAGAATATATTAATTAGGAAACTTTTTTCCTCAAATAAAATTCAATTTATAGTGAATGGGAAGTTAGACTGATAATATTGTGTTATTTGACCAGTGGGAACATAATTATAAAGATATCCAATTGAATGGATAAATCTATACATCTCATGATATAATATGAAAGGGGAAGGAGAGTTTACGAAATACACGAAAGGACTCTTTAACCTATGCCTTTGGAAATGAGGATTTGACTTAATCCACTATGGTACTTGGAGAACATTCATAGTAATGGTAGTAAGCCATTAAATTTGATTTTTATGTCATGTTTTTTATGGTTTACATGTATTTATGAGTCTTTGAAAATATGATACAATTTATTTTTGTCATATTTCATTAATTAGATCAAAAAATTATGAAATTGAACATTTTTTTTTGGATATTATGTATTCTTACTTGTTGATTTATAGAAATTTATTATTATCCTATATTTTTAAGAAGTACTTCTCCTAATGATCATATTTTTTTATTTTCAAATAAATAACCCCATGATTAATTTTTAATATTATTTCCTCACTATGTAATTGTGATCACCCATTAAATATGTTTCCCTAACCATTGTTATTAAGATATGTATACAACATGAGATTTTTGGAAGAGGAACAAAAAGGTTTTCATTTGGAGAAATTTCAACAACATTGTAAAATTATGTTACAATGTGACTAGTCCAAAAAATTAATATAGAAAATGATTCTCCGATATTGTTTGTTTTTGAAAATCTAATAATTATATTTTAGTAATGATTTAAACTAAATTAATGTCTATAATATCCCATAGTTAGCATCAAAGGTGGGTTCAATTATTTTCTAGGATTAATCTTTTTTGGAATTAGGATATGATATATTTAGGGAAACCCCTAGTTATATGCCTAAATATATGGTAATAACAATAATTTTTTCATGGATGATATTTTAGGTTTTTCTTATAAATAAGATCAATTTCGAGATAATTCATGAGTATATAGGTTTTAGCACATTTATACCAAGGTGTATAGGGACTGGACGTGTTATACAAGTTATTTACTCAAAAGACACCCAATGTAGTATAATGTGGCCTAAATACACCTCTACATTGAAAATAATTGGTGACATGAAATGTTCAATAAAATTATCTTCAAATTATTTTGAAAAATATATTTTATATTACATAATTTGGATATGGAGTTTAGGATAACCATGTCCTATTAAAGCTAGGTTGAACAAACAATGATTGTGATTGAACATAAATCAATAACGAGCGTTTTAATGTGTAATTTGTTTTAGGGTTGTTTTTATAAGATCATTTAAGATATATATATTATTATTCAAAATATACAAAACTCATGATATCATCATTTTGATTTAGTATCTTCTATATCTTGGTAGAACAATATTAATAAAGGATTTCATTGACAATTTAGTGACTTTCCAAATTAGAAACATTGTAAGGTAAGAGGTAGAGTGGGAAGTATTTTGATTATGAAAAACCAACCATTAAGAGACATGGTTGACAAGCTGAACATAGTTGGATTCACAAACACACTGATGGGTATATGGATAGAGTCTCATAAATGTTTCATGGTCCTGATGATGAAGGAATGGGTATTCAATTTCCATCACTTCAAAAAGAATTGAAGAATATGCTACTGACGTGTCTCAAATAAACTATATGTTATATTTTTTTTAAATATTGTAATATTAGAAGTAATATTTAAGGAAAATGAATAGATTATTAAAAATGGTGAGAAGAAAAATTGTTATCCAAGAGTATCCACAAATTGTTCAATGTAATAAATTTGTAGAAGATTGGTATTATCAAATATAATGATACAATTCAGGGTATAAAAATAAGTTTAGGAATCAATAAACAACATGGCCAAAAGAACAAGGGATAAACTTTTCCACCACAACTATGAATGTGAGTTCCAAAAATATTGTTGATTGAAGAAAATTTATCATCAACTCAATAACTATGATTTCTCATTTGTATCTAACTCCATGAAACTCATTTTAATGATATTATTTTCTAAGTACATCAAGAAATAACCTGAATGAGTAAGTAATTAGTTTTTAGTTACATATTCTCTTGGTATGAATATTTTATCTTAATATTGAGTTTATTGGAATGTAATTTTCTAAATCACATTTTTATTTATTTGGATAAATTTATTAATACTTAAGAAATAAATTTTTTATCCCTAGTTATAAGAAATATTATATAAATTAATGAGATAAAATTGTACACCATCTTTTAAAATCTATCCACATATTGTTGATTGTGGACAGCTTTAGAATTATTTTATAAAATTCGGCATGTCGAACCAAATAACTATAGACTATTAACCTAAATAGTTGGAGAATAAAATAAATAATAGGGATTGGATTATTATAAATAAATATTTATCACTCATATTTTTTGAGCTGATAACTCTATAGAAATTATATATCAAGTCATCTCTATGATTTATATTCCATCATCTAATTACTTTTGAAAATGATAATTAAAATAATGAGTACATGATATAATTAAGTGGAAATCATGCGATTCCAACTGATTTAAAAATATTTTTTCATTAAATACTAATGATTTGAGTATGATTTTTATAAGAAACACTAAATTAAATAAATCCATGATGGTTTTAAATTTTTTTTTTAAATTTTATAGATAACATATAGCAATTATATTGATGTTCATTAATAGATGTGTCCATATTATAGAATCTACAAGAAAAAAAGAATGTAATGGAATCTAGTAGTTGAAATCCCCATTATGAAACAAAATTTTCTAGGATTATAAAGGAAGTGAATTCAATCGATTTTTTCCTAAACCAAGCAAAATATAAACTCAGATAGTTATAAAATTAGTGAGATCACTAGAGATAGAATTCAATGCTCTATAAATGGACATAAGGCCGACCCTTATATAATTACCATCTAAGACTACCACTAATGAATACCCCATGCTTAGATAATCACTAGATATCTTAATTGGATACATAAATCAAAAATAGTATTATATATGCAATAAAAGTTTAATATAGTATGCTATTTATAACATGTTTGTGAAAAAACTCACATTTTTTACTTTTAACGAATGAAATGTTAATTTTCTAGAACGTTGTTGGGATTAATAACATCATTCTATGTATTATTTCCCAAAATTTACCATTTTTGTGAATTAAATTTCAAGACTAAATATATTGTAGAAAAAATATTTCGTTGATAATAGATTAACAAAAATTAAATTTTTTGTTGATTTTAAATAAGAATAAGAGTAGTTAATATTTAATAATTCATTAAATTATATGTTATAATTTTCATTACTTTCAATATTTAATTTCAAGGTTACTTTAATAAATTATAGAATTTTATTGTGAAAATATAAACCTATTTTTGGTATTTATCATGTCAATATTAAAAAAAGATTATTTTTTGGTATTTTATTGATTTTTTTGTTGAGATTTA
This sequence comes from Viscum album, assembly GCA_963277665.1. Lineage (NCBI taxonomy): Eukaryota > Viridiplantae > Streptophyta > Magnoliopsida > Santalales > Viscaceae > Viscum > Viscum album. The sequence continues at coordinate 362,813,010 of OY728125.1, forward strand.
AAATAATTTATATTTTTCTAATTCTAACACATTTTTCCTTTATCATAAAATTCGAATGAAAAAAATTAATTTTAAAAAATATATATAATATATATTTATAAATAAAATTATTAATTTAAAATTAGTAGTTTTTTTAAAATTAATGATTATTGATTTCCAAGCAAAAGTAAAAGTTTGATATAAATACTATTTTTTCTACCTATTTTAATTTTTATTCATCACTTCTCAAAAGAAAATATGAAAAATAATAATATAAAATTTGAATAATTTTTTTAATATTATTTAATAAATATAATTCAAAAATGTAGGTATAATATTTTGATTCTTAATATTGCAATTAATGACTATGATAATGGTGAAAGAGTTATTTTCAATAAATTATTCAATTAATGTTTTTAATATTGTTATAATTGGATAAATTTAAATTATATATATATACTATAATATGATGTTTACAAATATATAATAACATATTAACACTCAAATAATATTATATAAAATTTATATATCCTTGAGAACAAGTATACGTAAAACATTATTTTTTTCTTTAAAATAATGTCTTGTATATATTCTATTTTTAATATAAATATATAGTTTTCCATCCAATATAAATTTAATTATTTTAGATATATAATATATTTAGGTATTTAACACCCAAAATGGACATGAAGTATTATCGTAACACCCAAATATTTTATTATTCATTTCTACCCAAATGTATTTTGTTTTATTTATAGCTTATATTACATGATTTCTATCTCTTAAATGAACCATAATATAGTTTACCATTATAACCTACAAATTAAATTAGTGGAATAAATTATAATATAAATTTTTTTAATATTATAATTGATTTAAACACTGATAATATAATGATAAATATGAACTAAATGTTTAGGAAATCCATTATATTCTTCAATACCCAATTTCCCTTAGTAATAGGTTTATTGACTTTTCTATGGAAATAATATAATAATTTAATTCCACTTTTAGAAATTTTTAATAAAAAATGAAGAAGGTTTTTGGAATCAATATGTAAAAATTATCATAGAGTGATGGTTTGAAATTTGTTTGAAAATATTTTGTATTCATTGAATAATGAAAATGTATTTTTTTTTGAAATTTTTCATTTAATTTGAAAAAATATAAAATGGTATTTTATATATTAAAATAAATTTAAAATTAAAATAAGTTATTTTATAATACAAATAAACCAATTAAGGTTGTTAATTTTTTATTTTTTACTTTTTGTATAAAAACCTTATTTACATAATAAAACATTTGTTTTCGGAAATTATTTTTCAATGTGTTTCTTGGGTTGAATTTTATATTAAATTATACCTCTTGAGTGATATTAATTTTATAAAAATGATTACAAATTTTTAATCAGCATGTAAAAATTATTATTAAATTAAAAATTAAAATTTTCTCATTATGATTTGTAAAAAATAGTTAAAATTTTTCATTGTTGTTAAGTTTTATTATAGATATACCGGTGGTTAAGACACGATATAAGAGTGATAATTCCAATTTAAAATACCTAAAAACTATTATATTAAACTATATTTTCCTTTTACTATCCCACCATAAATAAATGGCCATTTGGAAAACATTGTTGAGTATAAAATTATTATATTTTAATCTTTTAATAAATTTTAAATGTGTCCTAATTCCCACTTATAATGGGACTCCATTACATTATCTACAATAATCAATTATTGAAAATATTGATCACTAAATACATGTAAACTTATTTTATAAACATACCTATACATGAATTTTATGATATGTAATTCTTAAAAGACCATTCTTAGGGTCCTTGATAAAGAATCAAAAGGATGGAAATTGAAGATGAGGAAATCATCTTACCCGAAATATTTGAATTTTTTGATATATACTGACTTTAATAATATGTGAAACTAATAATAAAATAATATATTAAAAATAAAAATTATAACTAAATGTTATTATTTCTATATAGCAAAATTTATTCACCAATTTTATAGAGAATGGGATGTGAATGTATCACTCATTTATATGCGTGGACCTCCTCCTCTAGTAAGCTAAACAATTATTTTTCAATCACCATAATTCATTGATGGCTATTATGATGAATTTTCTATTTTTATATGCTATTAGTGATATAATTATATTTCAATAATTATAATATTATATATTACTCCTTTCCTTCCAATCTAAGGAAAAATGACAACGTCGCTCGTGCAAAGGCATGAACTATCACCTCTATAAAGCGATGTGATTAGTTCTTTATTTTTTTCCCGGGTGGTATTAAGTATAGATTTAATATATCTAAAAAAATTTATGATCGGTATATGGTTCTGGAAAAACTAAACAACATGTATGTTTTGTTCATTCTTTCCATCAGAAAATTAAAACAGCGTTCATGCATTTATAAGAGCAACTATCTCTATGATCGGTGTAAATTATTTTCCTATATTTACCTTTAATGGAAGAGTTTACATATGTATAAAAAATTTATAAAAAATTTATATCTCTAGTAATTTTATGTTTGTGATGAAACATTGAACTGTGTACAATGGTTAAAACTGTTTAATTGAATCATTTTCTATAAACAGAATAGTTTACACCTGAAAAATATTATTTTAACAAGAAAATATAGATACATTGGTGTTAAACTATTTTAATAGGGTCATATATTATATTTTAACTGTATAAATGATTTTATAATAATATTATAATAAATATATATTTATTATAAGTATGTTCTATATATTTTAGATAAATTTCATTTTGATGTAAGGGTTATAGGTTAGTATGTCATTTTTTATTTGGATTGATTATTATTTTGTTTATGATAATGAAATTTCTCAATCTAACTACTGAGAGTATAATTAATTATCTTCAATTAGTGTAATTTATTTAATATTCATGTAATATTACCATTTAATCTTTATTTTTCTTAAATTAATAGATAAATTGTTTTCAAAGAAAAACATTTTGTATTACCTCATTGGTCAAGAATATTTGTCTTCCATGCCCTTGTTTTCATAAAAATATTTTCGAGAATGTTTTCCATATTTTCATAGGATTATTAAAAGTAATTTCAATATATGATTTTATTTTTTAAAAACAATATATCAAAGGATTCATCATGATAACTTTTGAATGTGGTAGTTTTGACTTGATAAAAAAATGTTACTAGAATCCTTGGTTTATCGTCCACATAATTAATATAATTTTTCCATTCCCTAATGTTTCATATGATATTCTAATGATTTGATCCAAATATATAATCTGTATTCTTTCACAACATGGTTTATTTTTATAATTATGGGATGTTTGTGAAACCCATTTATTTTACAAAAGTTATGTTATTTTTAACCATTAAAACATTTATGAAACCCATTTCTTTTATAGCGATAATGATATAAGATGAATTATTTATTACCATATATAGAACATGTGAATAGATTATGATTATGTGACTTATGGGATCATAATTATATATTCCTCTAATTCAATGGGTGAAGATGTAACTTCCATGTGACAATAATGACTAGAATAGGGCTTTATATCAACTGAGTAAGGGTCTATGTCTTCTACGCTAGTTTTATGAATAAACCTTGAATAAGAGTATGATAGAATAGATAGTCAACCTAAACCACTATTATAGTATAGGCAGTGTACCTTGACTAATTAAATTAATTTCCATTGTTATTTTATTATCCAATATTATCACTACTTACAACGTTATACACTCATATATCATCTTCTCATATTCCATTATAATTATAGTCTTGTAAGAAACCATGAATTGTGAAATGATTATTATAAATGATATAATGTGTTTGTTTTTCAAATGTATTCTCATTACTCATACACTAGTGCTCATGTGATACTATTTTGAAAATTGAAACCTCTTTTTTTACCCTTATAGAGTATCCAAGCACACCCTTTCTTATATTTAACAAGTACTCCACCCGTGCGATGCACGACACTGTAAAATAATTAGTATTACTAACTATATATTTCTATTTATAAAACATAATAGTTTATATTAATATTGAATATATTTAAAATGAAAATGACATACATAATGAGGAATAAAAGTTACAGAAATTGAGAAACAAAATTTAGATACTGAGAAGCCTTGTGTATAAAATAAATAATGAAGGAACTAAAGTTACAGAAAGACTCTATGCAGAGGAACATGAATTAAAAAATCTGAGGAATAAACAGTGCTATCTAAAGAGAGATGAGCTTCTGAATTCTCAAGTAGATGAGCTTCTGAATCCTCCTTGGCGTACAAGGATGTCGTAGCAGCTTGGCATAGATGACAGGCCACTGGGCATTGAAAGTGGGATTTCTCCATGGCAGGGTGTTGGGTATTGATAGTGGGATTTCTCTACAGACGGTGGGATTTCTCCGCTGGGCATGTTTCTGCACACATATCACTTTCTTTTAGCATTGAATTGTCGCTTTCCCATCTCTTTAATAAATTTTTTAAAACAATTGCTCCTAAAATTGAAGAACATTAGTAATATTTTCTATGGGAAACACTAAAAAAATCTTATACCTCCACTCCTAAATATGCTACATCTTCTCCTTGTTCATCAAATTAGAATCCTTAAGTCCCATAAAAGGTTCTAGTGATAAATTTTATTATATTGGATATGAGAGTAATTCCTTGCCCTGCCCTCATCCTCTCCTCCCCTGCCCTCCGACCTGCCCAGCCCCTCCCCCCTGCCCTCATCCTCCCCTCCCCTCCCCTCCCCTCCCCTCCCATAATCATCACCTCCTCTCCCCTTTCCTCCCCTCTCCTTCCGACTGCCCAAACTCATTCCCCAGCAGCACCCCCTTCCCTCATCCTCCCCTTCCCTCCCTCCCCTAATCATTACCTCCTCTCCCCTTTCCTCCCCTCTCCTCCCGACTGCCCATCCTCTTTCCCCAGCAGCACCCCCTTCCCTCATCCTCCCCTTCCCTCCCTTCCCCTCCTCTCCAACCTCCCCAGCCCCTCCCCACCCCTCCTCTCCAACCTTCCCAGCCCCTCCCTCCCCCCCCCCCCCCGCCCTCATCCTCCCCTCCCCTCCCCTCCCCTCCCCTCCATCCTTCTAAGCACCCTACCCCCTTCCCTCATCCTCCTCTCCCCTACCCTAATCATCCCCTCCCCTCCCCTCTCCTCCCCTCTCCTCCCCACTGCCCAACCTCTTTCCCCAGTAGCCCCCTCCCCCTTCCCTCATCCTCCCCTTCCCTTATATCCCCTCCCCTCCAACCTCCCCACCCCTACCCTCCCCACTAACAAAAATAGAAATGTGTAAACCATAAACTACATTGAAATCAAAGTAAAAACAGGAACCTGGATGTTTGTTTCAGCTTCTAGCAGTATGAATCAATCTTCAACAGCTGCGTGGCATGCTGTTTAGTTTTTTTCCAGCCCATAAAATGGGAAAAACTGCTATTAAGTAGAAAATTAAATAAAGGAAATAATGAGAAACTGAAAAATATTAGTACAAAACCCAAATATATCTTATAATAGAATTGACATGTCTTCTGTTTTTTCTCTTGCTTGATTGTTCTATAGGCTGAGACATACTACTTTATGTCAAGGCTGGTCAGACAACTCCATTGGGACCCTCAGTTGGTGACTTGGTGAATGCAGAACAAAACAGAAAACTAAGCAGCTCTCTACAGACAGGTAGATGGGGCATGGACAGGGGATGAAGATACTGCAAAAACCAAAATTTTCCTTCCTATATTAGTGCTACTAACATTGACATAATCATTACGTTGGTCTAATGGGTGATCTGCAGTGATGAGACCAAGAATTTGAAGAACCCAATGACAAGGCTAGTCGATGATGGTTATGGAATGAGAGGAAACAATGCTTTGGCATTCAACAAAAAAGCATGAATGAATTGAAGAGGAATATAATAATGTTTATAAATGATTACATAAATACCGTACCTGATTTCCATTGTCAATGAAGCCGGCTGACTCGAAGAGAGAAACAAAAATATCAATAAAATGAATATCATGGAATAAGGGCTTATAATGTTAATGTTTTTCATGATTATCATATACTCATAGTATGACACCACATTAGACTCCATATATAAGACAAGTGAAAGTGAATCCATTCTAATTAAAAATTTGTAGAAAATGAAATTGATATACATTATACTAATATTATCATGTTATTTCTAAATAGGTGCTGGAATTTATGATGGAATTTCTATAAAATCATTATCTGATACAATAGTTGTAGATGTTATATATGTAATGGAATATAAATTCTGTAAAAAAATGGTAACATATTGTGATGTTTTAAAAACGGAACCTCCATTTTTGAACACTCTTATTGAACATCTAAGAGAAAATATATGTAATTACAAAATAAATTAATATAATAGTAATGGAATGTGATGTTTTTGAGTCTACAATGGAGACAGAAATAACAATAAAAATAATTGTTTTAGTTTATCATTAAAACAAAATATAGTAAGAAAACAACCTTGGTAATGGACATGGGTCTGATGTTTCTTCATATATGTAACTATAGAGCTGTCTTGACCAATATTTGAAGTGGAATCTTTATTGGACTATTCCAGTAGAACATATTTTATTCAATATCATATTTCTCTTATCATGAATCATTTTTATATGAATCAACAAACAATGAAAATGCATCAATTTGCACAATTCTAAGAGACTACACAATTCATTATGTATGATCATATCCAGAGGAGTACAGTTTCCCAATTCATGTGACATTCATGACATAGAAACTATTTCGGTACCTAATGAAAATTCCACAGTAAGAAACTAAAATAGAACATTTGATTTTATAGTTAAGTGGGAACACTCACAATGTATATAAACACACCACTTCTAAGCTAGAACATCCATGCAGAATCCAAACCATACCAAAAAATTCCCAAGATGTTCCCTCAAGCTGCATAAGATACCTGGAAATGTTTAGAGTAGGATATATGAACTAATAACATATTGAATGTTATCATGAAATAAATTCTTTAAATACCTCATAGAATACTAATTGATATACTTACACTTAAGGAACTTTAAGCCATCTTTCCAAATCCTAATACATTTGTTGCCTTCTACTGATGTTAGGCTAGTAAAATGATTGTCCCTCAGTTTTTTACCTATAAGTAATAATAGAATAAAATATTCTAAGCATCTAATAAATCATTTTATACATAAAAATTTCAATTTTGAGGCACAATACCTAGAGGTGGGAAGTTCATTCAAAAGCTATAGCTTAATCATTACATGAAATTCCTCATGGGTTTCCACTGAGAGAAAATGGAAACATTAATTCCCTGGTGTTGGGATCGTAGGACATACGATGAGATTAGAATGTCCAATATCCAAGGGATATGCGTAGTAGAACTCTCAATCCACATGATCAAGCATTGTGCTAATATATGTTTTGTACCTATAACCAGTTTGATCCAGCAATAACTGAATAAATATACGATAAAAAATCATTATAATATCCTATGTTTCTGCTTTCCTTTGATTTTTGAAAATGAAAAGTGAAAAAATTTCCAAAACCAAACACATCCAAATATATGAGAAAAAAATCTTTATTAGATCTTAAAACATAATGATGCATCGTCCAAGAAGTCAAGGAAGATCATCAATTTTTACCTAGATTAATAATGTCAGAAAGGCCAAAATCTATGATCTTCATAACAGCTTCTTCATTTCTTGATTTGAAAAAAAAGTTCTATTAAACATAAAATAAAACAGTTACAATAAGAAAAATATAAAAAAAATAAAAAAAATAAGATTTTTGGTTTCAAGAGTAAAAACCTCTGGAATTAGTTCATGGTGCACAACACTTAAAATCTTCAAAACAATGAAGTTTTCATCTTTCTCCATATATTTTAAACATTTTCAAAATAAATGAGATGGATTTTAAAATAAAAAATATTATTTCTAATTTTTGATTTATGTTTTGTACCTATAACCGGTTTGATCCAGCAATAGAAACTGAATAAAAAAATATTTTAAGAGTGAAAATTTAGGTATAGAAAAATAAGAACCTGTAGTTAATCAGCAATGGTTGAAGGTACATATATCATTACTGGAATTTCATCCTCACTTTCATCCAAAAAATTTGAATGTTATAGTTCTTGTAATGTAGTGAAGTGAAAAAAAATGTGATTAAAAAATGGATTATTTGTTATTTGTAGTCCCCCCGCCCAAAATATTCCAACACCTCCTCCTACTCTAACCCATCTCTACCCTTCCCCTTCCCCCACCTCTGCTTGTCTCCCACCCAATCCCAGTAGCTCCCAGTCCCCTCCCCTTCCCCCTCCTCCAGCCTACCCAGCCCCCCCTGTCCTCATCCTCCCCTGCCGTGCCCTCATCCTCCCATCCCCTCCCCTCCCCTCCCCTCCCCTCGAACCAGCCTAGCCCCTTCCCCCTGCCCTCATCCTCCCCTCCCCTCCCCTCCCCCCTGCCCAACCTCTTCCCCAAGCAGTCCCCTCCCCCATGCCCTCTCCTCCCCACTGCCCAACCTCTTTCCCCAGTAGCCACCCCTACCCTCATCCTCCCCTTCCCTCACATCCCATCCCCTCCAACCTCCCCAGCCCCTCCCCTCCCCTCCCCTTCCAACTAACAAAAAGAGGAATGTGTAAACCATAAACTAAATTGAAATCAAAGTAAAAAATGGGAACCTGGATGTTTGTTTCAGCTTCTAGCAGTATGAATCAATCATCAACAACTGCGTGGCATGCTGTCCATTTTTTTTCCAACCCATAAAAGAGGAAAAAACTGTTATTAAGTAGAAAAATAAATAAAGGCAATAATGAGAAACAGAAAAAAATTAGTACAAAACCCAAATATATCCTATAATAGAATTGACGCATCTTCTTTTTTTTCTCTTTCTTGATTGGACTATAGGCTATGACATACTACTTTATGTCAAGGCTGGTCAGACAACTCAATTGGGACCCTAAGTTGGTGACCTGGTGAATGCAGAACAAAACAATAAACTTAGCAGCTCTCTACAGACAAGTAGATGGGGCGTGGAAAGGGGCTGAAGATACTGGAAAAACCAAAATTTTCTTTCCTATATTGGTGATACTAACATTTCCATAATCATTACTTTGGTCTAATGGGTGATCTGCAGTGATGAGACCAATCATGTGAAGAACCCAATGACAAGGCTAGTCGATCATGGTTATGGAATGAGAGGAAACAATGCTTTGGCATTCAACAAAAAAGCATGAATGAATTGAAGAGGAATATAATAATGTTATAAATGATTACATAAATACCATAACTGATTTCCATTGTTAATGAAGCCGGCTGACTCGAAGAGACAAACAAAAATATCATTAAAATGAATATCATGAAATAAGGGCTTATAATGTTAATGTTTTTCAGGATTATCATTACTTTGGTCTACTGGCTCGCTCCCTTCCCACTAACCAAAATTTTTTCTGACCCTTTTCTCAACCCTCCTCCTCCCTCCCCTACCCAGTACTCTGTGCTAAATTGTCACTTGTAAAACAGAACATTTTGAGAAGCATTTTAACAACACATTTTGAGCAGAATAAAATGCTGGATTTAAGGATAGTCTCATGAATTGAACTGAAACATAACAAAAAATGCACCCAATTTAGAAACAGAACTTAAAGAGAAGACAACATGGATTCAACACATGAACTAAACTGAAATAGAGAAGAAAATAGGAAGAACAAAAAATGCACCCAACTTGGTAATAGAAATGACCTTTTTAACTATTGCATCAATATTATAATCATAAGGCGAAGCTCAATTTTCTGCACCAGAATCTTTGAATCCTTTGTCTTCATTCCAAATAAATATATAATCATATGGAGAAATGATATCAGGATGTATAAAACTCTTGGAATACCACCTAATAGGGTTCAAAAAATTAATATATAACACCCAAAATACAGAACAAATGATTATATATAATTGGTGGAAATAGTCAAATATTAAATGTTGCTTACAATTTTATTTGTTTATGTTCACTCACATGAATATCCCTTTGAGAAAACTCAAAATGATCCCATTTAGATCTTCGATTATCATAATGTAGAAGAAAAGAATTTAGGTTTTGAAATATGCAATTAATCTCGTACGTGATCTGTGAATAGGAGATGCAGGAAGCGAGCCGAGAAGATATGGTCACAGACCTAAAATTAAGCCTAATATAAGTTTTTTATTTTCAAACATTACATGAAAAAACATAAAACTAAATATTTGCCCAAATTAATATGTGAAATGATATGAGAAATTTAGAATCAAGGAGTTATGTTTTGGAATAGGTAATTAATCTCGTACCTGAACTACGAAGCTGATGTGGAAGGGAATTGGAGATGCAACTCATTGTCGAAGTAAGAAATCCGAGAAGAAATTATCACAAACCTAAACTGAGAATCATAATTGGGATGGAATATGGGTTACGATCCATAATCGGAGGTGGTGAGCAGATAATAAATGAAGACATACATTATGTTTGAAGTAGATGCGGAATTAAAGAGGGGTTGTGATGATTGGAGAAATCCATAAATATATATATGCATGGCTAATAGGGAAACAATTAGATATAAAGCAATAGACAACCCCCTGAAAAAAACAAAAGGAAAAATAGTGTTAAAGTAGTGTTAATTTTTTTATGTTAAACAATAAAATACAAATCTCAATCCATCCTTCATCCTTCTTAATCATTTTATTATAAAAACATCAACACCTCAAAGCAACTGGTTCCCAACAGAATGACTGTGTATATTAAAAGTGCACAACATGACAATAGTGAATGGAAACAAATATACAATGACAAAAATTGGGTTCCAAATCTGAGTTCACTGAGGCATTTTATAAATCATGTCTAGTGCGATCAACTCTAAGCCCGATCCAAAGCGTTGGAGAACCTTGAGGCCCTGTCGTCATCTTAAATCTGTGTAGTAGGCAGCATGTTCTCAGAAATAAAAAATTCCTCTTAACCAGCACAACATACCTCATCAGATGTTCTACAGTTAGCAACAGCCTGGCTACTACAACTTAGCAGGCAAGAGTACTATGTCCTCCATAATAATGGAAACACCTACAACCACCAGTATCATGTACAACATCATAATAATAGTATGGCTATATATTCTGGGTTGTGATAAGTGCATGGTTTACCTCATCATTCAGGGCTCTAATTGTTGTAGAATTAACTAAATCCTGGCTCTTATCACTGCAGTTTGATGGAAATCATTCAATACTTCCATTATTCTCCATCAACCTCAAAAATTATTTGAGATAAATAAAACTGAATCTCAACAGTGATATAACATTATAGTTTTGGAATAAAACCTTAAAGACGCTTCATTCCACGGAAAAGACCAAACCACGAACAAACCCACAGTGAATACAATGAACAAACTAACAATGAATACAACATAATATCATTGAACAAACTAACTGTGAATAAAACATATTAACATTGTACAATGTAATACTAAAATTTAGAGCTCGAGGTGGTTTAGCATTGGGTCGAGGTTACAAAAGAGTAAATGCAAGTTTACCACAGATAGTGGAAATTAAAATCACCAGCATATGGTGGAGTCTGAATCCATAGAAGGTGCATAAGTTTATTTGAAGTATATGCTTGAAACTCTTTAATAGATGTTCTATTCTGAGATCTGTCACCCTGATATAGATTTTAGATTCAGAGACCCAACACCCATGGCAATGAATACTGATTAATCCTATAACAAACACCATAAAAAATTAAATACATTGATACATGAAGATCTTTGAAAGTGGTTTATACCTGGGCTTACTCGCTGCTTGCTCGTGGACACGGGAACCATAGGCAGAGCGGAGATCCTGAACGTGGGAGTGCGGAAGCCAGAGTCGCTCATTTTGGAGAAAGCACTATTGGAGGAGCCGACGTTGGAGGAGCCTCGTCGGAGGAGACGACGAGGGAGGAGCCGACGATGGAGGATCCGAAGTTGGAGGAGGCAAAGTCGGAGGAGCCGAAGTTCGAGGATCCGTAGTCTGAGGAGCCGAAGTCCGAGGAGCCGAAGACAGATTGCGCACAGGTGGAGTCGCAGCTAGAGAGGGGAATCGGGGAGGGGAGGGGAGGGGGAGAGAGGATCAAGGGAGGGGGGAATCGGGGAGAGGTGCAGGAACCCTAGACCGGGGAGAAGGGATTCGAGGAGCTGAATCGGGGAGGGGAGCGAATAGAAATGGAAATTCTAGAATAGGGTCGGGATCGCGAGAGGTGTTTGCGATTCTGGATGATAGGATACAGAAAATTAGGTGACGTGAAGGCGCGGTAAGGTGACACGGAAGTAGGAAGAAGCCTGTTTTGGTATAGATAGTAGATTACCCAAGGATATGAATTTTTTTAGTTCAGGGTATTTCAAAGAATATTAATATGTGGGGAGATCATTGTGGCTGAAATTTATGACCTTCCACAAAATAATAATATTTTTTATGTATAATTTAATGACAATAATACAATATTGTCCTATGATGGATTGTAATGTTATTTCATGAATATTCATCTATAAACATGTAATATAATTTTACAAAATGTATTGGTAGATGTAGTTTGTACTAGACACAGGTTTAATTAATCGTTCGATAATAATATAAGAATCCATTCATGAAGATCCTGGGGATAATTAATTGTATAAATTTAATCCTTATGTTATGTTAAGGTGTAGATTATTTGGTTTTAATAACAATACATCATATTATGGATACAACATAAAACCTAGAGATTTTATGAAATATATTACTTTTATTTTCTTTTATGTCTTGTTTTGCAAGATACACCATGATTAGCTTATTCTATATTCAACACTATTCTTCTCTAGTGTAGTACAAGATTTCAAGTTCTTTTGTGAGAATTCATTTCATGCAACATTGAATATAGATTTCTCTCAATGTATAAATGAACAGTGTTTGGATTAAGTTATATGAAATAAAAAATAAGGCTTTCAATACATGCAACACTGACTTGGATTGTGTTACGTGTAAGAGCGACCTTCTTCGATAGCTTATATTGTACACAATATTGAGTTTAACTAAACAATAATATATTATTAAAATATTTTTATTTAGTGGAATATAAATGAGAATTTATGAATATTATTAATAAAATTTTGAATTTTATAAACATTATCAATCATCTAACATATTTTTGAGGATATGATATGAGAACAAAATCAATTTTTCAGATAAAAGAAGTATTTTCCAAAAAATGCAATTTTACCGCATTTTTATGGGGCACCATTTTTAAATCTTATTTTTTATACATTTATATGTTAAATTTTAAAAAATAAACTTCTTTTGAATCAAGATATAAAAATTTAAAAAAATTTAGTTTTTGGTAATTAACTTATAAAGTTCATTTTTAATGAATAATGAAAAATACAACATTTTATGTTCCAACTGCCATTTAATCTAATTTATTGGTATCGTTAAATTTTAATGTTATTTTATTTTAAAGTGCAATTGGATTATATTTTTATAATTTAATCAGTATTTGGTAATTTTATGTAATAGAACTTTTATATCGGACATAAAAACATGTCAATATTTTGATAGTTATTACTTCTTAAAACCCTAGTTTTTGGTTTTTACAATGAGAATTTATTTTAAATTAATTACTGAAACATCAATTATTTGAATTTAGAAAAATTTCTTCCAGATTTGAAATCATAAGGTTCATATAATGTAAATAGATACCTTTTATTTTTCGGACAATATGAATAGTAACTTTAGTAAATATTTTATTTATGAGGGTTAAAAGGTAAATCTGATAAATAAGGCTAAAAAATAATATTAAAATAATATTAAAATACCTGAAAAATGTCTTAATTCTATTGGACGAGATAATTATGACCATGGTCATCCTTTGGTCACTTCTAGAACCCCATGTATTCTCTTAGAAGTGACAATGATATTTTATAATAATTAATTTAAATTAAAGATTATTATAAAATAAACATATATATTTTAACAAATGGATTTTAATATAGGGTTATATAACTGATATCCAGGTCTATAAATATTAAATATAAAGATAAAAATATTTATTATATTATTTTACATTATTTATAAAATTTATACTTTAGATAAATATATTTTTAAATGACACAATTTTGATAGAGTGATTACCTCATTAATAAAAGATTCAAATAAATCATTTTATATATACTAAATTTAAGTTGAACATATTGGTTCCATCCAAGAATTTTCTAGATGAAATTGAAATATTATGGATTTGATAATGCCTTTGGTTCAAAAGGATCACATTTTGATGAATTTGTTTAAAAAGTGAAGTATGAATATTGTCTAAAATTGACATAATTCATAACATAAAATATTAAATAGTTTGTTAAATGATATTAAATTCCTAAAAATATAATATTCATCCATAGGGTAAACATAAGTCCAAATATGTCATAAATAAATTTATTTGGGTTGTTTTGCATAATATAGTAACTAAATTAACCCACAATATGTAAATAACATGATATCACAGTAAGATTAAACATAGTAAAATATGGGTTACACCAAAAAAAGGATAAAAATATATATTGAAAACTTGTATAAAAATTATTGGATGATGGGTATTCGAACATAAATCATCGTATCTTCGAATTAAATATTTTTTGGATATTTTTTAGTCGAAATTGAATTTATATTATTTTAATATTTTGAGAGTTTCCTAAAGATCCCCTCTCCTATCTTATAAAAGGGAATCTCATCCTGATCCTCTTCACACTTTTTTGAGACTTAAAGCTCAGAAAAACGCTACCCATTTCTCATCTCAACTTACCTAGTTACCTTCTAGAGGTTATAGGCTTCTAAAAAGACCAACACTAGTGCCCTAAGAGGAAATTTAATGGAGGCATGTTGAGGAAGAGGTAATCATTTATAATGATTCCTTTAAATATATTTCTTCTTATACATCTTGTTATTTAGTAGTTTCATTATAATTTAATAAAATTAATATCACTAATATTCTGAAAAGTTATTATAAATATGAAACAACCATATTTCCCTTTATATCCATCTTAAAAAAAACTAAATCACCACGCATGCATACGTACGACTTACCGTATCCACGCCATAGTGTAATATGTTTTTCACCATCACCTTACATGGATGGGTATAATGCTTGAAATAATAACCGTATATGATTATTATAAAATGAAAATAATTTTGAGATATTATACACCATCCACATCAATTCCATTCAACAGTTATGTGATTGATATCGTTTCTCGTGCGTACATACGAATTACCGTATCCACAACGCGATGTGATTGCTTTTCCACGATAACCATTAAAGAATGATTATAATGTATCAATAGTAAATAATCATGAAATATATGAAATAATAATACTACTGGATATATATATATATATATATATCATTTATTTAATTTCATTAAAATTAATAAGGAAACCAAAATAGCATTAATGAGTACATACGACCTACTGTCTCTTTTAACGTTGTATTCCATTTCATTTATCTATCTAATATATATATATATATATACTAAAAATATATAATATATAATAATTTTATACATTATGAAAGTATTTAAATCATGATAAATTAATAATATCATGAGTAACAATTCAAAACATGTATGATTAATAAAACGATTATTACCCAAAACATTACTTTAACATTGAACTGACAAATGAATAGGTATTATGTTGTCGTAATTGAATCATATATGATATCATATATATTATGATGGTTCTGTTACAAGTTAATAATCTATTTAATCCCACTATATAGGATTTTTGGACACATATAGAAGAAATCATACCTAAGGTTATGGATAAGTTTTTCAATCTCATTTTTATTCGGGATTTTTTATATGTATGTATTTACAGGGGATATATTAATCATCCATGTTTGTGTTTTATAAAACAGTTTTGATAAAATATTCATTATTCTTATATGTACGTTTAATATCCTTTTTACCCATTTTTATTTTTACTACATTATTTGGAAATAATCTTCCTTTCATTTACAATATGAGTTACTTTTTGAATCCTCTAAAAAAAGTACGAGGGGAATGTTTTTTTATCTTATACGACATGAATGGTTTTTTAAACATTCATGACCCATTATTTCCATGAAACTTCCTCTACAATATTTCAAGTTTATTTTAAACTAAATTAGTTTATTTTTAAATTGCACAACATTTTATGAAAATAATACATTTTTTTGAAGAAAGGATATTTTCATTAAGAATTATGGTCATGTGTTTTATCAAAATTATTTTACATATAATATGATACTATTTAAATAAGGTTATGTTTTCATCCCTATTATTAAATTGATTTCATTGTGTTTATGATGGAATTATATTTATGAAATCAATTTATTTTATATGAATTGTGTTATGATGGAATGATGTTTAAGAAACCCATTTTATTTCATGGGTTATTCTATGATGAACGATTTATGTTTTGTATCACATGTAAGAATGATTTCATTAATAGATGGGTGTGACCTATTTCTCCCTCTAATTAATTGGGCAATGATTAATATCTAATGAGAAAAATATGACTGGAATAGAAAGTATCTATGGTTTAGTATTACAGGTCTGTAATGGAATGTAAATCCGGTTTAATAATTCATGGCTGGAACAACATGTAAACTTGGTTTAGTAATAGACTATATACACTATTATGGTTTTAGTAGAAATGCCTTGCCTACTATGAAAATCATATTATGTGCTTATTAGTTTTCCACAATTACATGTTTTATCTTTATTCTATTCTATCTTGTTTAATGTTCTTTTATGATCCATGCCTTACATACGTCCATGATTTATTTCATAACTCATGTTTTTGATGTTTAAACATTATGTTCATGTTTTTATGTTCTAATTTTTATATATTATTTTATATCCTACATATTTACCCTTATAGAGCATTTGATCTCACCATTTTTATGTTTACTTTTCCCTATGATATAAGAATGGTTTTAGGAAAGAAAATAAAAGGGGAAAATTTTTATGGGATATATTGATGTTTTTTATCCAAGTTTGATGATTTTGTTTTAGGTTTCCAAATAAGAAAAAATAATATGATAATTTGGTGTTGGTTTGTTTCATGTAATAAGTATTCCTTGAAATAAATTTAATTTCCATGTATGTTAAGGTTGGGTCTCTACATTTGGAATCAGAGTGAATGTTTAGTGAACCTTTGGAAACTATGATGTGAAAATAATAATGAGATCCCTAGAGGCATTTCTAAGGTATGTCGTGGGATGTCCCTAAGGTTAAATATAATAATATGTTATAGTCCTATAATTTTGATAACGTTCATGAATATCCCAAGATTAAACCTATGATATTAAGTGATTGAAAGTACTCCCCTATGATAATGTTGTTTTCCTAGTATGATTTTTCCTCTCACACTCTTTTTTTGGGTTTTAGATAATGGATAGAAATCTAAGGTACCATGTTAATGATCAATGCAATAGGAAATGCAATTATTGTCCTCATGAATAACTAAATGTTACAAGAGATAGTGTGGAAAATCTTATTTATATACTTACATAAGCTAGGAATCATTCTGGACATCCAAATGATCTGAGAAGGGAACAAAATTCTATTTAATCCTTCATGAGGCAACATCCACCTTCTTTCATTGGGTCTTTTGATCAACTTTTAACTAAATAATGTATCAGTATCATTGGAAATAAAATTTCCATACTTCACAGTTTGGTACATGAAAAAGTCATTTTGGTTGTCTATCATTTATAAGGTGAAGTAGACCAGTGGTGGAATATAATTAACAATACAAGGAAGCAAAATGAAATTGAATCCATGTAATGAGATGAGTTCAAGTACAAATTTTTTAAAAAGTACTTCCCTTGTATTCTTTGAACAAATAGGGAAAAGGTGTTATTTGAGCTTAAGAAAAAGGATGATGAATCTTTTGATACATTGGAGGTGAATTTTATAAGGCATGTAAGGTATTATTTTGGATTTATCATCCAAACATAAAGTAATGTTGATTGATTTTTAGTGGATTAAATCCAAGTCATCAAATAAAATTTGTTATATGATACTTGTTTTGATATGATGATATTGTTCACTGTGCTATCAAGGTAGAACTAGAAGTTGGTTTTTCATGTCAATTTCATGGTTTTTGCATGAATCCAATGATGGAGTTTAATGGAAAATATCAAAACAAAGGTGAAATGAAGATGATTGTATCCTTATTATCAAACTGTGGAAGAAAGCATGGTGGAGATTTTCTTAAAGGGAGTAGAAACTGTTTTTAGTGTGTAAAAGATTTTCATCGAGCTATTGAGTGCCGAAATAATTTAAAAAAGGTTACTATTGATGTGAATAAAGATAATACTATAAAGAACACCCAAGATACACTTCAATGTTTCATGTGCATGCAAATAGGGCATTATGCTAACAAATTCCCTAATCCAAGGGTTATTGATGATCAATGTCAACAACCTATTATTTCAAAGGAAAAAAGGTAAGTCGCATGCTATCACTATTGGTAATGTTGAGTATGGAAATGATGTGGTGGAATGATTATGTGTTTGTGTAAGGGGATTCCAATATAGTGTAGTCGAATCCATTTTATTGTATTATAGAATATTTGAATATCTATGTATTGGGTCATTGTATTTTTCCATAATTACATGGTATCGTTAACCATGAAAAGTGATTTAAATATTTTTTGAAAGAACATGATATGCCCCTAATGAATAGAAAAGAAGATAATGTGATGTTTGATAGTATTAATAACCTCATGATGTATATAGGGACAATGTGATATCATGGTTTGAATATATTGATTTTTAATATTTTCGTATGTGTGAAGAGTAAACTATTGATAGCATTTATGTTTTTACTATGGTTCTATGTCAATTTATGTTATTATAATTATTTAACGAGAATACATGATTAAGGTATATAAATGATTGGAATGTGACAACTATGAACTACCAAATAAGATATGGGAGATAATTGCTATGTCGATTTAGTACTCTTATTTCCAATGTTTTATATTTTTACATTCTATGAGGATTGTATTTTTATCCATTTTAGGATATTATATGTTATTTTTTATTTTTATTTTTGTTATATTACTGTATAATCTCACTGTAGGTGGCCTTATGCATATTTGATTACCTGTTCTAACCATTTTGTTGAGATAGATGGAATGACATATCATTCTATCACATGATCTGCTAACACTTCCATAATGAAAAATTCATATTCATTTCTTCAAATAAGACTAGATTTAAAAAAATTCAAGGAAGGAACAACGGTGAGATTGTACCAAAATAAAGTATGTATTTATTCACTTGAAAAATTATTCAACTTTAAAAAAAGGATTGTGAAAACCAAAAATATTTTCATAGTATCCTCTTATCTGATGAATCAGAAGGTACCTTAAATCCTTACAGATTCATGGCTTTCTTTTAGTTAACTTTCTCCAAACCTTATTCTCTATCACTATCCATAAGAAAATTATGATTATATTTCACTTCTATATTTGTGTTTTCACTTCCCAACTATGTTCTCTTATATGGAAAACTAGAGATGAGTTACATTAGGTAACTGTTATGTTTGTGACATTCCTTTTAAAATTATGTTTTAGAATCCCATTTTAAGATGTGGGTTTCCATTAAAGAAACATTCATGTAAAAAACCATTCATAACACTAACGAATTTTGATGGAGAAATTAATTTTAAGGCGGTAGAATGTAAAACCCAAAGAATTTATGAGATATATTTTTTTTAATTTTCTTTATGTATTTTTTTGTATTCCACACCAAGATTATCTTTCTCTATATGCAAGACTCTATTAGCTTGAATTGTATGCAACAGTATTATTGTCTTATGTTATACACAATTTCATGTTCTTTGGATAAAATTCATTTCATGTAACATTGAGTGTATATTTTTTCAATGTATAAATGAAACATGTTTGGATTATGATATGAGAAACGCCAAAGTAATCTTTTAATACACAAAAAATTGAATTGGCATGCGTTACCCGGATGAGAAACCTTCTTTGATAGATTGTGTTGTACGCAATACCGAGTATCACTAAACATCAATATATTATCAAAATATTATTATTTAATGGGATATAAACTAGAATATATGAATTTTATTTATCGCATTTTGAATTTTATATAACATTTTAATTCATGTTACACATTTTCTAGAACATGATATAAAAAATCAATATTTTTGATAAAAGAATTATTTTAAAAAAAAATGCATATTTTCCTCCTTTTGGTGACACACACATTTTAAATCATGGTTTTGAATCTTTTATAAGTTAAATTGGAAAAATTAAACTTCTCATTTGGAATCGGGATATAAAATTTTACTTTTTTTTTGAATTTTGGGTAATTTTATAAGAATGTTCAGTTTTTTAATGAATAGTGAAAAATACTGCATTTTAAGTCCAAACATTATTTTTATTTAATTTATTTATATTGCATGATTTTACATTTAATTGTTTTTAAAGTGTAATTGGATTATATTTTTATTATTTAATCTAATTTTGTATATTGTATGTAATTTCACTTTTAAATTTGATATGAACACATGAAAATATTTTGATAGTTATTTGTTCTTAAAAACCCACTTTTTGGTTTTGAAAATAGTAATTAATTTTAAATTAATTACTGGAATATATGTTATTTGAATTTGAAAAAATGGATTCCATATTTGAATCAAAATTTTCAAATTATGTAAATAGTAATGTTTTAATTTTTTACATTATGAATAGTAACTTCATTTAATATTTTATATACCATGATTAAAGTGTAAATTTGGTAAATAAGGATAAACAATTAATATTATAATAATAATAAACTATCTTATCTCATGTCCCAATCCTATTAGATGAGATATTCCGGACCATGGCCATCTATGGGTCGATTATGGGACCCTTTGGATTCACTTGGATGTGGAAATGACATTTTATAATGATTAATTTAAAGTAATGATAATTCTCACCTAAACATATATCATTTACTAAATTGATTTTAAAATAATGTAATATAACTAATATATATATCTATTAATATACATTAGAAATATAAAAATATTTCCTACATCAGGTCTTTTTATTTATAATTATTATATATTAGATAAATATATTTCTTTATGACACAATTATGATGTAGTGATGACCTCATTAACGAGTGATTCAAATTAATGAATTTATAAATGTTAAACTAAATTTACTTTGTACATATTTATTCCATCCACAAAATTTCTAGATAAAATTGAATTATTACATATATGTTAATTCTTTGGGTTCGAAAGAATCAGGTTGTTGTGAATTTTTAAAAAAAATCATGTATGAACAACGTCCAAAATTGATATAATTTATAACTTAAAACAAAAAATATTTTATTAAATTGTATTAAATTTCTAAAAATTTAATATTCATTTAAATGTCTAATATCATTTTATATATGACATATGTAACTTTTTTGGGTTGTTAGAAATTATATAGTAATTACATTAACCAACAATGTGTAAAAGACATGATATAGAAATAAGATTAAAAAGAGTAAAATATGGGTTAAACAAAAAAGATAAGGATATATAAAATATTCAAAACATGTATATAATTAACTGGATGATGGTTATTCGAAAATAAATAATATTATATTCTAATTAAATAATATTTTTTCTATTTTTGGTTGAAATTGAATTTATAATAAATTAATATTTTGAGAGTTTACAAAAGTTCCCCTCGCCTCTTTTTAAAAAGGTAACCATCTACATCTCTACATTACTCAATTTTGAGCCTTTATGCTTGGAAAAACCATGCCCATTTATCTTAAAAAATTCCCTTGTAACATTCTTTAGGTTCCAGTTATCACAAAAGTCCTATTCTAGTGCCCTATGAGGAAATTTAAAGGTGGCACATCTAGAAAGATGCAATCTCCTCAATCGATTCATTTGAATTTTTTTATTCTTATAATTCAACTTATTTAGTTATTTCATTATAATGTAGAAAATTAGTATCACTAATTTACTGATATGTTATTATAAAAATTAAACAATTCTATTTCACCTTTTATCAATCCTATGAAAAACACAATCAGAACTCGTTCTTACGTATGACTTACCATCTCCACGTCGTGGTGTAATATGTTTTTAACCACCACCATACATGGATGGGTATAATGGTGGAAATAATAACTATATATTATTATTATAACATTATTATAATTTTGATATATTATAAACTATCCACATCAACATCATTCAATAATTATGGGTATGATATTGTCGCTTGTGCATACGTACGACTTTCCATCTCCACGACGTGATGAGATTCCTTTTACACAATAACCATTCAAGAATGATTATAAAGTATATATAATAAATAATAATTAAATATATGATATAATAATACTACTATATATATATATTTCATTTATTTACTTTCATTCAATTTAATAAGGAAATAAAAATAGCGTTCATGCGTACGTATGACCTACCGTCTCCATGACTGGGGTATTCCATTAATTTTATCTATCTATTATATATATATTTATATACAGAATATATAATATATAAATCAGTTTTTACATTATGTATGAAAGTAAATCATGATATATGTAAAAATATCAAGAATAACAATTCAAAAAACATACGATAAATAAAATGATTATTACCAAAAACATTACTTTAACGTGGAATTGACAAATGAACGTGTAATATAAAGTTGTAATTGAATCATATATGATATAATAAATATTATTAAGTTTTTTTTTACAATTTAATAATATGTTTAAACTCATTATATATGTGTTTTGGAAAAATACAGAAGAAATATGACCTAAGGTAAGGGTTAAATTTACAATCTCATTTTTATCTGAGATTTTTCATAAGTAAGTCTTTGTATAAGACATATTTATCATCCATGTACATATTTTCAAAAAATATTTTCATAAAATGTTTAATATTCTTCTATGTATGTTTAAATTCATTTTTACTCATTTTTAACATTTACTACAAGGTTTGGAAGGAATCTTTCTTTTGTTTACAATTCGGGTTACTTTTTGACTTCTCTGTCAAAACTACGAGAGGAATGTGTTTTTAACTTATAAAAAAGGATTTTTACACATTCATGACACCTTATTTCCATGAATCTTCCTCTATACTATTTCACATTTATTTTCAAATAAATTATTTTCTTTCAAAATTGTGTTTAATTTTGAGAAAAGAAAACATTTTTATTAAGAAATGACATTTTCCTCAAGAATTATGTTCATTTGTTTTCTCAAAATTATTTTTCATCTAATATGATCCTATTTACAAATGGTTATGTTTATAACACTATTATTAAATTTATTTGATGGTGTTTATGTTAGAAATGTTTTTATTAAATCTATTTATTTTATATGGACTATGTTATGATGGAATGATGTTCAAGAAACCCATTTTATTTCATGGGTTATTCTATGATAAATGATTTTTGTTTTGTGACACATTAATGAATTATTTAATTATGTTATAGTTGGGACCTGTATATCTCTCTAATTCACTGGGAAATGATTTATATCTCAAGAGATAAACATTAGTGGAATGAAAAGTAAATCAGTTTTAGTAGTGCAGTGGTAGAACAATATGTAAATCTAATTCAGTAAGACATGGGTGGGATGACAAGTAAACCGAGTTCAGTAATAAACTATACCCAATATGATGGTCTTGGTAGAAATTACTTGGATACTATGGAAATCATATTATGTTCATATTAATTTTCTATAATTATATGTTCTATGCCAATGCAATTCTATCTTGTCTAATGTACCTTTATGATCCTTTCCTTATGTATTGCCATGATTTATTTCACAACTCACGATTTTGATGATTAAACTTTATGTTCATGTATTTATGTTCACATGATTATGGTTTATTTTATGTATTCCATGTTTACCCTTACTGATCATTTGAGCTCACCCTTTTTATGTTTTCTTTTCCCCATTATATAAATAATGGTTTTAGTTAGGCAAACAAAAGGAAAAGATATATATAGAATATGTTGAAGACATTTCACCAAGTTAGAAGATTATGTTCCAAGTTTCCAAATTTACTAAACTAATATGGTCTTTAAGCGTTAATTTGGGTCATGTAATAAGTATTCCGCCAAAGAAATGTAATGTCCATTTATGTCAAGCTCGAGTCTTTACATACAACATGTTTATGTGGACATTGAAGGGTTTCATATAGGTATAAAAATAATTAAAATAGTTAATCAAGTATATATCAACCGTCATTATAAATAATAATGATTGTTCCCCTACTAAGCACATAATATAACACTTTGAGGGAATATTCATCGATAAATTCACATTCTAATTATAAACCACTATAAAAGATAATTATATGTAATGAATATGAATGAACTAGTTTAGACCATAGTTGTCACATATGGAAAATAATTGGTCATTCTATATAAATAATATGGATGGATTATTATAATTATGTAGTTCTCCGTTATGATTTTTATTATCCAAATAATTTTTTTTCTATTCAATGCTTGTAACAGAATGGAATAATGTTAAATTTATATGTGATGGAAAATTAAAGGATTTTACATCTCAGAAAACAAATTTTTTAGGAGTTAGAGTAAAAAATATTTTTTATATGAAAAGGAATAATTCTCATGATATGAAAATGTTGATCTTCCAATCATTCAAAAGGATGGAGAAACATTCTATTGGGTCCTTTATGTGGAAGCATACGCCTTCATTCACTATGTCCATCGATCTATTAGTTCATAAGACAAGGATTACCACAACTCAAAAAAATTCCTTCGGTATTTGGAATATAAAAAATTTATTTTAGTCACATATCATTCGGAATGTGAAGGATAAAAATATTTGGATCTTATCAAGAACTCTATTAATTATGAATAAATTGACATCTTTGTGGGGGATAAGTTATGTCCTCAATTTTCAATAACTAAATTCTAGGCATTCATAATTTGAAAATAAGTAATGAAATCCTTTATATACATCATAAGGGTAAATAATACCTTAGTATATATAAGGAAAAATTTAAAATCCCTTTGATTTATACTTATGATATTATCAGCTCACCTAAAATTAATATTGATCAATTTTTAATGGAATAAAACCATGTCTCCTAAGTTAAATGTAAATATAATTCTTTATATTCTATAAATAAATCTTTTTTTTTTGTTTTATTAATTCAGAAATGGTTATTTTTATTGTGCATAAAATTAAATATGTTATATTAACTAATGTCAGGAATTCAAAATAATTATATTAATAAAAACCATAGAGGGAAGGATATGATATCTTATTTTACGATTGATGTGTGGAAGGAATCATTTTGAAAAGTTTCATAAGGTATTGATAACTGATTTCTGCTTGTATTAGAAATTAATCAAAAAATAAAATAATAAATTTATGAGAAGAAGGGACCATCTAGTTATGGAGATAATGTATCAAATAATTTTCCATGGACAATCTAGTATTTCAAATGAAATTTTTGTTGTAATTTTTATAATCAATGATAAAATTTTAAGGTTAATGATGTTAATAAATATCAACATCCTATACAGCCAACAGATACCGGGAAATCTCACAGGATCACTGATTCTAATGTGGGTACTAATAATGAAGTGTTTATGGGAACACTTATAATATACTCTAGAACTAAAAAAATACTTATTTTCTTCTTGGTATACCACTAATATATATCTGAATAAAGTTTTAAGGGTGTCACAATACAACCAAAATTATTAGATGATCGATTAGAAGTGAAAACACCAAACAATACCATGATTGCATATCAGGTCTTGTATTCTACTCGAATTGAAATTTGTGGGAATGTTCTTCCTAAAAATTTCATTATTCTACATCATGTTAAAATATATGTTATTTTTGAAAAAGAATTCCTTTTATTCTATAAGTTCTATATCAATTACTAAGTAAGATAATTCCCATTTTATATTCTTATCCAACCTATAATTGTATTTTAGTGAAAATATAAATGAGAATATCTAATAGATATTAAATTCATTATATGGGCCATGATTCATAATCAAAATGGGTTATTATCTTAGAAAATTGGGGAGAAACTCAAAAATGATGACATGTTTATTATATATGATTTTTTAGGCCATTCATGAAATCATATTCCTTGTCTTCCTTTAAATCCTGATGTTTAGTTTTTAATAGAACTCATACATGGTGCTATATATATTTCAAAGACTGCATAAGGAATACACTTGATTGAGTCTCATCAATTAAACATTAAACTATTGTAGAACATTGATAATGGATTCACTCATTCATGTGTATCACCAATGGGGGAACCAATAATTTTTATTTATTAGAATGAAGGACCAATCTAAC
The DNA here is from genome assembly GCA_963277665.1 of Viscum album. Taxonomy (NCBI): domain Eukaryota; kingdom Viridiplantae; phylum Streptophyta; class Magnoliopsida; order Santalales; family Viscaceae; genus Viscum; species Viscum album. Next base: position 362,839,432 of record OY728125.1, read on the forward strand.
TCTACTTTGATTATAATGATGTTTTCAAAATCCCAGTCAATAATGTGTACTATATAAATTATATTTATGAATTCATAAATAAAATATGTTTATAATAATAATTTTCCATGATTTTTTATGAGAATTATATTATTAATTGACGGTGAAAATGAATAATGTACCCAAGACAGTTTTCTATATGATGTATGAGCACTATAAATTTATAGTAACTCTAATTTTTCATATTACTTCTCATATTATCGACATGTATTTATTGAATTGAGTCATTAGAGATTTGAAAAAATATTTTGTCTTAGTCCTTAAGGTTAGTATTTATATATATTCTTAGGTCAAGCAAGAGAATTAATATCATAATATTCTAGTATATAAGACCCTAAGAAATGATAATTTGTATGAAAAAAATTATCATGTTTGGATTTTAGCTGTAGGATGTTTCACTTTAGAGTAAAATATCATCAGGTGAGGATATATCAATGGATCCATCCAGAAAGGAAGTTATTGAAGTTTAAAAAATATAGTACAATGTAATTGGTGTCCCGAATTTTCATGGATTTGAATGATTTTAATAATAATTAGTGGATAAATTATAATGGATGTCTACAAACCTTACCATGTTAACATATAAGGGGTCCTTGTTTTATAAGACTAATGAATATGAGAAAAAATAGATGGAAATGAAGTGAAGGGTATTCTATATACATTTTTTAATAATAACATGTAGTTAATAATGGTTTAGTTCATTATTGATTAAATATTAATGGGTTGGGAATGATTCCTCATGAACAATTATATGGTTATAGATTTGGCATCACAAAAATTAATGCTTGATAATAAAAATTACCCAACTCATGATTTAGATTTATCATTATTAATTTATGTGTTAATGATATTGTGACATTATATAACTGGATAAATTTGTGGAATATTGGCCTATTGTAAAATTTTAACGAATACAGTAAATTGAAAAGAGTCAAATATGTTCCATAGATTATTATTGGAGTGTATTAAAGAATATGACTACTAAATACATTACAACCTATGGAATGATAAAATGGTAGCTCATTAATTGAGTAGAAATGATCATGATATACTATCTATGGAAGGGGACAAAAACGTTATAACATTTTTAAATTTAAAAATTATGGATCTTGAAATATTTGTGGAAGGGGAGGTGCAATATCATTCTCAAATATGTGTTCAACCATCAATCCATGAAAAGATAAAAAAGAAGAAGAATGAAGATGTATATTTCAATAATAAGGTAATAAATTTTAATGAGTTCATCCTTGATTATAACAGGATGATAATATCAGAAGCAGGTAAGTGTTCAATTAATAATATATCAAATGGTGTTTTTGGATGAATATCACAATTCATCATTATCTATTAATACATAAATTATGATGATGTATTGGGTTCAAAAAGATTATTTTTGGTTCCACAAAATAATGTGATAAAATTATTTGAATGTATCTCAGTATTAGGTATGGGTGAATGTTAAGGCTAGGAGTCATAATTTATAGGGACATTATAACTATTACCCATACCAGAATAGAGTTGGGATACCATCACTATGGATTTTGTCCTTAAATTCCCTAAAATGACAAAATTAAATAATTCTATTGGATTTATATTTGACCTCCTTATATAGTGAATACAATTCATTATTATTCATTAAGGTTTATCAGTTGATCATATTTCTAGAATATGCAATAAAAACGGTTTGGTTTCATGTTCTATTACATTATATTGTATCTGACTAGTATTTTTGTTTTACTGTGTTATTCTATCATATTATTCATAAATATTTTCAACCAATTTTATTTCTTACTACAATAATTCATCCACAAGATTGTTTTCCATCGAATATAATTGATAAAACCTTAAGGGATATTTTATGTTCATGTTTAATCTATTTGAATGGTGGTTGTGATCAACACTTTTCTTTAATCTAGTTTTCCATAAAAATATATTTTACCCCAGCATTCAGATCGATCCTTATAAGGTTCTCTATATGATGAATTTTAGACATTTTTTTTTTGAAATGAAGGTTGAGAAAGAAATATTTTGGGACCATAGATAGATAATGAAGTTGTAGATAATCATAGATAAATTCAGGATAAATCAAGGAAGAATAGTTTTTATATAATAGTTATGGTGGAAGTGGAAGGTGAACTATTAAATTCATGGTTTGTATGGATGTAATAAAATGAATTTAACTACGTAAAAATTTACTAAGATTCCGGATGAAGTGAAATATGATCCCTATGAATATTCTTCACATTGATATTATTTATTGACTACAGAAGGTGTATAATTACTTGAGGCTTTGAAAAAACCAATATCAAGATAATAGTGTGTTTCATGTATCATTAATGAAAACGTACATTTCTGACCCCTTATGTGTACTAAACATGGAATTTATATAGATAAATTATAATTCTTCCTAGGAAGAATAATTTTTTGAAATATTTGACTATGGAGATATGTTCTGTATAATAATATCACTAGCTCCGATAAATTTCATCGGAGTAATAAAAAATTATTAGAAACTACATGGGAATTAAAGGATATGATAGTATGTTGATATCATTATTTTTTGGTATCAGAGTTATGAATTTTTGATGGTGAAATAAACAATATGGGAGGGATATAAAATTTATATGTATTATGATATATTTTCACAGAATAAATGTAATTATCTGATTACTTGTGATATACACAAATTTGGGTCATAATGAATAATAATATAACAGTTCATTATAAAATTATTATTATTTTTTTTAATGAATAAGAATAAATTATTTTTAGACTGAATACTATTTTAGATTAATAAATAATATTAATAAATAAGTACTCAATTTATTTTAAACTCTTACATACTTAAAATGTAAATTTTCACTCGTCGTTTTTTTGGAAATAGTATATGTTTAAAATTTTCCAATTTTATAAAATTTATTTCAGAAAATGATCATTCTATTTTAAATCATAATTTATAACTTATCTATGTTTAAATGTTTTAAAATTCTCTAAAAGAATTTATTTTTTGGTGAGTAATGAAAAATACAACATTTTATTGAAAAATGTTATTTTTTAAAATAATTTTAAAAGTTACATTATATTTTTTTAAAACAATTAGGGAAAAAAATATTTAATTTAACATAATAACTAATAAAATTTATGTAATTATAATTAGTATTTTATTTTATTTAATTAAAAACATTTTTTATATTTATTAAAATTAATTTTATATTAATTTTATTTTTATCTTATTTTCGGGTCTTATGCTTAATTGAAATTATAAATATTATATTATGTGAATTCAAATAAATAGATTCCATATTTTTAATTAAAATTTAATAATTTTTTAATACGTTACCTTTTTTATTATGTCATAAATAATTGAAAAAATATTAAAAAATTTATCACAATACAGGTTGAGATGGGTTTACATGGGGTTTAAACAAAGTGATAACTATGAAATTTTCAACTGAAAAAAAGCATAAATCCTAATTCATATGCATAGTTTGACCACATAATATCTGAAATTCGATATAGGGTCCATTTGTAAAACATTTCTTGATAATAATCTTATTTTAATTTAATTATTTATGAAATTTGACGTGTTTCCTCTCCCAAAATTACCAAATGACACCCCTACATTCAATTAATTACCCGACATTGAGAGAAATATCTCAACCAAAACATATCCAATTTTACTTTAAACATCCATATATGTGATTTATAAGTTTTATTCCTCTCAAAAGTATCTCAAAGTTGTTTTTAAGAAGAGATATTATGGAGGCCAACCGAAAAACATTCATCATTAAACTATACCAATTTTAATTTATTTCTCTTATACCTCTTCTAAATCTATTGTATTTATAATAAAATAAAAAATTTAGTTTCATAATTATAATGAATTATTATTATTATTATTATTGTTATAATTATATAATAACCACTATTTCCTTCTCTTCCATCAAATGGGAAGTGAATGTATCACTCATTTATCAGGTGGACTATCACATCCACATTGGATTAAAATCATTTTATATCACAATATTTAATTAGTGGTTATTTTTATGGTTTAAATGATTGTATATTATTCATATGACATATTAATTCTTATTTGATTATTATATATTTTATAGAATCTTAAATTCAAATCCTTTATAATACAATAACGACCCTCATGCCTGGGTACAAACAACCACATCCATGATGAAATGTAATTTTTTCTTCATTTTACATGAATTGTAATAATGATATATTTAATGTATATATTTGTTATTTTGTATTATTTTTTTATTATTATAAAATAATAAAACAGTTATTTTTTATTCTATTATTTGTTTTTAAAATGAAATCATTATCCATGCATACGTATGGCCTATTATCTCTATAAATGGTATAAATCATTTTTCTATATATTCATTTTATGGATTAATTAATATATCTATGTAATGAATATATATATATATATGATATTTATATAATTGAAAACATTTTAAATATGATTTAGTATTGATTAATTTAAAAGGATAATAACTGCCGACAGAAAACTCCAACGATTAATGAAATAGTTACCACAAAAAAATATACGATATTATTAAGTTAGTATTTATTAATTGGTGATAAACTGTTATAAGTTGGTAGTATACGATATTATATCCATTTTCATGATTAAAATACATAATTATATATATATATATATATTATACTAGAGGTTATAGTTCTTTAGAATAATTTCAAAACTGAGGTATGGGTTTTATGTTACAATCTCTTTATTTATCATGGTTAATTATGATTAAGTTTACGATGATAAATTTCAAGACCAAAATCACATTAATCACATGAAATTTCTTCTCATGAGTATTATTTATTTATTTTTCATATAATATTATCATTTCACTCTGTTTGATTCTTAAAATTATTTATATTTTATTTTTAGAAAAAGATAAATTATTTCCACTTTGTTCAATAATATTTTTCTTCTATGTAAAAGTTTTTAATAATATATTATTGTTGGTTGATGTTATTTTTACCCATGATTTAGTTTCAAGAACATATTTCAATTTAATCTTCTTGTTGTATTCTGAATGTGGTAGTATTCAATTTTTAAGTAAACTTTTAATGGAATTATTGTGTAAGCATATACAACATTAATAGAATTTCCCACAAAGATGATTACTCAAAGAATTTTTTAACCATTAAATGGTTTTAAGGTTATTTTCAATAAAAATTTAATATTTCAAATTTAGAACATCATTGAATTGTTAATTTGTGATTTTAAAATGAACAACGTATATTCAATAATAAATATTCCATGTGGTATTTTAAGTTCATTATTTATTAAAGATAACATATTTTGATGTTACATAATATTTAATGGCGATATAATAAAATAATATAACTTTTAATATTTATCTATATGTATTATTATTTTTATGATTAGATGTTTATGAAACTCATTTTATTTCCATTGGTTATGTTATTATTATTATTTATGTTTTATGTAACTTGTTTTCATTCCATGTATTATTTTTTAAGATGAATTATTAATGATTTAATGAAACATAAATTAAGAGATTATGATTATTTGACATATGTTCCACTAATTATATATCCCTTTGATGTGTTGGGTATATGTATATATATATATACACATACATATATCATGATATAATTTGAAATATAATTAAGAGTTGCAATAATTTAGTAAGAGACATTTCATACAATGATAGTATTGGGAATGATCATTGACTAATGATATGTTGTACTAGGGAGTCAACCCAATCCACAATAATATTTATGATAGTGAACCTTACTAAGGAAATGATTTTCTATGAGTATGTGTATGCCACCAACTTATATATTAATCCAATGTTATAATCTCTTGTTTAATGTTCAGTGACTCATTTATTATTCATATACTATCAGCATAAAATAATTTTGTAATTATTAATATATATGTAATTTTTGGTTTGGTTTTAAAATTTTATTATCATGGTCACATACACATATTCTCATTTTTTCTTAAGGGATCATTTATATCTCTTGTTTTTACCATTACTGAGAATATATAGTCATATTTATCATATTTAATATCATGTGGTTATGAACAATTAATTATGTAAGGTATTTCAATGAATATTACTATATGGGAAGACCATTTTCAGAATATATGATGATCATTCAATAAATTAAATAATATTTCTCATGTTTCTAATAAAATGAATAATTCACTATACACAAAGGGATTGTAATGTCATATAATGAATATTAATCTATTTATATTGAATATCTATATTTAATATGTATGGGTCTCGGTAGTTATCAAATAGTTTAGTAGAAAAAATATTAATTTTCAAAATACATGTAATGAAGTAAAAATAAATATGATAATGTGAAAATATAATATTAAATGAATTAAAACAGGGGTGAAAATTCATTATTGTGGATTTTGAAACCCAAAACCATATCCTCTAATTTATGGTCCACTTTTAGAGATAGTTAATATTGAATAGTGTCATAGTCTCATTTAAATATATTGGGTATTTTCAAAAATTCCCATTTTCCCACTTGTATAAGGGTTCCCTGATGACCCATCTTAATTACTATATGTTTTGGTATATTAATGAAACTCAACCAAAATTACGAATCCATCAATTCAATTTTACATCCATGAGAACCTAATTTTTTATATGAAATTATAATAAATTATTTTAAAATAATGCTATATATATAATTTTTAAGCTCACCTGATATAAATTATTACTCCTTATCCATTAAATAAAAATAATCCCATACCCCATAAAATATTTTCCTAAAATGAGTGTATGATAAAAAACAATTAATAACATGAATGTTATTATAATAATAGAATATTATTCTTCAACCTCCTTCTAAAATAATTTCATAAAATGAAAATTTCATCATTGGTTTGTGCGGACAACCAACTTAATGAATGATGGGTTATACTTATCATAAACTTTTTATATTGAAATTTAAATCGAATGATTTAATGAAAAAATATATTACTTTAAACATGAAGAAATTTATAAATTATTTTATTTTTATTCCCTAAAATGTTCTAAATAAAATTAATGTTTTTTAGTGTAATTTATAGTAACACCTCTATGGGATATCGTATTTCGTTTTTATATTACCATGAATCATGGATTACTTTAAAAATATATCTAATCTATAAACATTGATTTAATGAAACAACTAAAATAAAAACAATTATATTTCAAAATCTATACGACAAAGGCACAGAGTAGCGCTCCAAAATTTATTAATAAAAAAGTAAAATATAAACAGTTAATTACATGATGTACAAATAGCTTGTACCGGTAAGAGAAAAAATGAAAATAGGAGCAATGGTGAAAAGGAATACCTTCATATCATTCCTACAATGACATGGGACAAGCCCCAATGTCCCGAACTCCATTGAACGAAACAGATCAGTGAAAAAAATAACAGTAGAAATCCACAAACAAGACTGAGCTTCAAAAGCCTGCAGTTGATGTGCTAGACCGAAAATTAGACCATGAGTGAAAAAGAACTATTCCCACCGAAGCTAGAGATAATCAAAATCTGGGTTCTGATCAATGTTCAAATTCCTCCTTATCAAACATACGCTCCTTGATAATGAGATAGTCATCATCAAATATATCTTTATTACAATATCTTCTATAATACAACCGTGTTTACTCCTCAATCCAAGAGTAGAATTCCTCCTTGTATCCTTCCTTAATAACCCGAGTGAAATTTCTAAGATTAATTCTATCCTACCGATCTTCAATCCAAGAGTAGGAGTCCTCTTCCTATGATGAGGAGGAGTCCTCTTTATTATAAGGCTTTGATGCAGAAGTATTCTTGTTGATAACTGGATGTGTAGGGATGTTAGTTTTCTCCTTAGAGGCCTTGATGAATTAGTCAAAATGGTCATCTCTAGCATAGAATAATCAATTCGCATTCGAGTCTTCTAAGGGTGCGGAGTGATAAAATCATCCGAATCAATAAAAGATTTCTTACCTTTTTTTGGCACTCGAGCACATGTATTCCTCCTCAATTTTATCTGCTTTCTCACTATCATCATTATGGGAATAACCAGAAACAGAGTGAGCCCCTTATGCTGACTCATTAGAGGTTGGAGCAGCTCCCAGAGTATCAGTGAAAGGCTTAGCATTATTGACCGCATCCACAAAACCAGAAAGGAAAAAATCTTTATCGCCAGTAGGCTGTGCTGGCAGGAATTTGGAACAGATGAGGACGCCAATGGATCCTTAGAATTAGAGGGTTTAGCCTGGTCAGCATGAGGCCTCTGATCTTTCTCAATCCATACAGATTTTCCTTCCTTTAGCAAAGGTTTCCCCGGCTGATGACTGTTCATGGGGTCCTTCCCAGAAGCACAATCTCCAATGGAGTGGCCAAGATGTAAACAAGTTGTACAGTAACTCGTTAAGGATTCATAAACCACATCCTGAAAAAATCTCGCATCCTTGTTCTAGATACAAATAGTGGAAGGCGGGTGCTACGACAGATCAACCTCAACACACACACGCGCAACCGAAGACCATGTGGGTTTTTGAGTCACAAAAACCAGCTTAATGGGATTACCAATAAGCTTAGCAATAGGGAAAAGTGAACTTTTCTTGAAGAGATGCATCAGATTACATGGAACACCTAACCAAATAGTTGCAATCAAGGATTCAGAAAAGCTATCGAATGTAGGGGACCTTTTAAGAACTTTCATCAAGCAGCCCCCAAAACTCCAAAAACACCGAGACTAAAGTTGATAATAATCATTTTCAGAGGAAATTCGAATTGAAATATATAGCGATTTGAGAAAGTCGATTTCAAAATCAACAAATCCAATGGATTCGTATGATTTTTGTAGGAAGATCAGAGAGGGACGACGCATAAAAAATTTACCAACAAGAACCAATATGAGATCAGAAGCAAGAAAATGAACCTCCTCCTGCGAAAAGGAAATGGCCACGTGACCCCTATGACAGAACTACTTCAGATGAAAGGAATCAGCAAGAGGCGAAGCTTCAGCCAAATCAAGAGACCTAATATGACCGTCCCCTGTGACCACATCTATAAAGCATCATGACTCAAGGTCGTGTTCATCGCCCTCGTTCCGCGTTCGGTGCCCTCATCCATCACCCTCTCTCAGCCACTCCATCTATTTCAAAATCTATATGTAATATTAAAAATGAACATTTATATAATATTTACCTACATTGAATGAAATTTCTTTTTAAATTTTAGTCTATTTAGTAATCCAATAGAACTAAATATTTATTTCTATAATAATTAAAAATATAATAAACCTAAAAATTTATATATTTTTTGATTTTGTTTTATGATAAACATGTTAATGGTTAACATATTGAGTTATTGGTAGATTTACCAAACAACATCAGTTAACCTACAAAAGAAAAACCTATGTAATATATGAAAAAACCCATATTATCAAAATTATCATTGAATAAAATATAGATATGAAGAAAATTTAGAGTGATATTTTAATGAAATTTTGTTATAATACATTTAAATTTTGGTAATTTGTGGAATGAATCTGCACCTTATGTATGAATTTTTATATCTGAATTTTTTTCCTCGAGAAATTAATAATTTTCACTATTTTTTAAATTAGTACTAGATTTAGATTTAATTTTTTTCATAAATTTTATAAAATAAATGGGCTTTAAAAATACAAATTATCTTCTACCCTACATGAATTTTTAATTTGAATGATTTTTATAATCTAATGTTTTTTGTTAAGTCCAACGCCGCTTCATTGAGTAATAAGGTACCACCATAAACATTGTACATCTATGATTTGTCCCATATATTTACATATATTATATTGAACATTATCAGTATCTTTGTTCAATTGGAATATTTTTATTGATATAATCATCCGTGATGAATATTTCCCTAATAAATGTATAAAATTGTTGAAAAAAATTTACATTTCATTTAATGATGATTTATCTTCAATGCCCATATTTTTTCATTACACAAATGTTATCATTTATATTTGGTAAACTAATTGTGTGTTACCTCATGTGAAATTAGTTTTTCCCTTATCCTTATTTTAATATCATGTTTTGTTATTCCTTTTTATTATGTGGGATTCAATAATAGTGTTTTAAAATGTAGAGAAAGTTCATCTGAATTGATCTGATTAAAAATTAGTTATATACTATCTTTTTTATCTAATTTACTCATTATTATTCTAAATTATTTCAAATATATTATGTATATAAATTTTCTAAATATAAATAATGTTTATTTTATCATTATTTTGTTCATAATATATATTTTAAAACCAATTTGTAATGACAAATTTTATGTAATAATGACATATGGGAAGCTTATCATTTCTTATTACATGATATGTTTCAATTTTATGACATATTTTTAACCATTAATTGCTTCAAAAAATATATAATTATTTTAGGGAGAACCTTTCCTAATTAAATTTTAGTTTAATGAAAATAATAATCTCTTTATTTAAATAAAATATGCCTTTAAAATTTTGATAAAAATATCCTTTGCGGTTCATCATTATTTTACATACCCTTGATCATTTTATTAAATATTCAAACACTATAAATCAATGTTAAAAAATTATATTAATTAATTAGAATCTAAACATCCATTATTATTAAATTCTTCTTTATATTTGTGTTCCATATGATATAAACTACAATATTTATTTGAGAAGACTTCAAGGAACCATCTTATTTTTTATGGGTTTTATAATGCATATTGTTTATATATAGTTTCATTTTATCATACAAAACAAAAAATCATTTTAATATAATTATTTTCTTTATTTGGAGGTCGGTCCTATAATTATTTATCATGGTGATTAATTTTGAACTATTTACATCTCATGAGGCTCCATATATGATTCATAACCTCATAATATATGTAAAACATGATTCATTATGGAGGGTCAAAAATTATATATCCAAAAAATGAATTTCATAGTGATTTACTATTCATTAGATAATATAAAAGGGAATAGAGGGTAAAAAACCCACAATGGAACTATTTACACTATATATAAGGTAATTTCAAGTGAAACTAATTTAGAGGTGGACTTTTTCCACAATGATCATATGGCCAGCGAGCCATCAATTATTCGAATGAAGTCAGATTTTATTTTATTTATACATTTTGATTACTATATAATATTTTGATATCATTTCCTTATTCCGTTTTTTCTATCTATCTCACACCCTTAGGTAAGGGTACATTATTTTTATTCTTATATTATATGTTATTCATTGTTGATTAATGGAAGAAACATATATTCTTATGTTCTTTTTAATCAGACCATTATCTATTTTCATTGTTCTCACATTATTACGATTGTCTATTTTATGCCACGATGATAGTGTTATCATAGTAAGAATATATTCACAAAAAAATTTATAGTATTCCCATCCCTACGTTATGAAAATATGAATAACATATGATAATTCTAATAGGGGGTATAGATGTGTTTGAATAAGGATAATCATACAAAATTCTGTAAAAATAGACTTCCAATGTAACTATTCATAAAATACTATAATTTATATGGTTCTTCATGATATGTGATTTCTTTTTGAGATGTAATATTTCAATGTAGGTAATGATTTTAATAAATGATATATTTATCTTGGGTAATTATATAAATATTATCACCACCACAACATGACATTTATTTTCAATTGAAGCATTGAATATGGGGCCCTTGATTTTCGTGGCACTAAACTATTCATCATAGTGTGTAATTATATGTATCTAAAGTTTTGGATCAGAACCGCAATATATGATGTGGCTATAAATTCACAAATACAATTTAACTAGTGAATCATAGTTTAACTGTGTAAACAATTTCATGGACACCATCAAAATGGCTCATCATATAGAATATTCTTCAACCACTTCACATCCAACCCTATTTTGGTGGTGTGGCATCTATATATTATTGAATTAGAAAAGTAGGAAACCAAATGTGTTTTCATCACCACTGTAAAATTTTATCCTTCATATTTTAAGGCATTTTCATCATTTTAATCTGAATATCTATTCATAAAACAATACATTCCTTAATGACATGACCAATAAACTAGAATTAATTCTAAATGTTACAAGATTCATTCATAGTGTAAACATTCCTTTGTGGTTATTCATAAAAACTATATTATTTACCATTCCCAAGTAATGGAATTACCAGAGCTTTCTTTCCATCATTATTACTCCTATTATTGATAAAATATTAAATTATTGCAAACACCGGAAAAAATCATTATAATATAGTATAGAATCATATGTATAAATTGATGTCAATGAAATTATCAATTAAAATGAAACAATATCATATGGTAAGTAAACAATATGTTGTTCATAAGCTATAAGAATGATTAATTGTGAATCAAGACATACACACGACATTTTATACTGAATTTATATAGGAATCACGTTATTACATTGCAAAAAATCTTTAATATATAGTGTTTTAGGGATTTAATTAATAAAGAATTCAAAAAGAATCCCATTTATTATAATGAGAAAACTTCTACTCAGTGATATTTTTTATATCCATGAAAAAATATTTAAATGAAACATGTTTTATTTTTGTGAACTACATTCCAAAATTTTATCTTGACCTCATCATTTTTTACTAGCATTTCTAAATCATTGTGATATTTTCTAAAAAAATGGGATGAAAAAGTATTCTCATGATAGGACATAAAAATAATAGATCAATTAGTTTGGTGAAATACATGAAAACCAATGAAGCAATCATTTTTTGAAAAATTACATTGTTATACAAAAAATAATCATTCTTCCATTCAAGTTATTATTATCTTTCTAATGATATAAAATGATTTCCACAAAAACTAATCAATTAAGAAAAATAAATCTTAAATATTCCTCAGGACAACGTCATCATAAAAAATTAATAATCCCCTACAAATGGAATAACCATAAAGATATCATCCAATATAATTCACATCAGAACATAATCATTTCCCAACGCACTAGTGCACAAGCTAGTTGTACCCATTTTGTATTCAATGATAGGATCACCAATGATCAATAATAGGGTCAACACATCAAATTTGATTAATCCAACTTGGACTTGATATATAATGGGAATGAACTCTTTGAATTTAATATATATGGACCATAGCCAGAATAAAACCAATTGAAACTATTTAAACATCATATAAAAACACTTTCAGGTCTAAAAATACACATTTATTTTAAAAAGTAATTTTAAATTCCAATATACATTCAAAAAGTGAAAGTAGATTTTTCTTTGAAATTGTATAACAATGTTCACAGAAGAATCCAAAAATCAATTAATTTTTATGGGTGTGGGAAAATTAATTTCTCATATATACATTAAAATAGATCATTAATTTTTTCTTTTGAACAGAATGTAAAAAAATTAAATAAAAATAATCATTTTATTACCATTTAAATGAATTGGAAGAAAATTCCATTTTTATTATTTTATTTACAAGGATATATATTTAGAAAATAATTTTAAAAACACTTAAAAGGAATATATTGATTAGGAAAATAAATCATTATTCCATTTCAAACATGATTTTAGGGTAATTTATCCCTTTTAGGACTCTATGGTGATTAAAATAGTGTCCCCAAGCCGACGGGGACCTGATACATGCATGGATGCAAAGAATATTTTGATTCATAACTTCTTCTTGACTCTGATTGAAGAGTTAAAAGAATATCTAGATCCCAAGGGTTAGAAAATGACCATTACATGTTGGAAACATTGTTAGGTAAGAAGAAATTTTTACGATGAGGAGGAAAGTGATCTTGATAGTGTCTCCCAACTAGGTTTGAACTCTGACCATGAGAAATTAGTTCGAATTGGATCAAAGAAAGGTAAAAATAGGATTCTCTTGACTAGAAACCATTCGGTTCCCAAGGAGGGGAAAACCATGTCCCCTTAATGATTACTAGAATACTGAAAAGACTGAAGTCACCAGATCTTCTCTAAAGGAAAGGTTCAATGGCTCAGAGGTTAAATACAAGGAAGATATTGTTTATAAAGTTGTGGAATCAGTTTCTGGTAATATCAAAAACTAGAATCTTTCTGAGGAATGAAAATCCCATGTGGTTGGTTCTAGGGAGAAGGAGAGTTCTCTGTTACACTACACCTTATTCAGGGCGTGAGGTAATTTGGAAGCGGTGAAGAGGGGACTCTTGTTGTTTCCTTTAAACTCCAAGGAGGTACATTTGGGGCTATTAGGTGAGGAATATGGAATTATAGAAGCTCCGTTAGAGATTTCAATTGACCAATAATATGTTGTTGATGTTGCGAACATGGATAAATCATTTGATCATATTTTTCACTCCAAGGAATACATGTTTGAAGAGGTTTTGATCATCCATACATATAATGAGGATTCAAAATTGGATGAATGAGAGACTTATACAAGGGGACAGTAACAAGTATTTGGGATATTTAATTGATAGGATATATTTATTTATGACCAAAGGCTTCAACGATAAGATGATATTAATGGAGGAGTTATTGCAACCAAGGGAAAACATGGATTATCTATTCAACGAGGCTATTATAGATGAACAAGATTAAAAGGTACAAGATTTGTCTTCAAAATTACATAGGTAGGTCACGTATAGTTGTTTTAAGCTAGTATTTAATAATGTCTGTATTTTCTAGGGTCTCAGTTTTTTTGATAAACATGAGGTTTCCCACTTTTTCCATAAAAATGTATTATAATAAAAATATTAATTTGATTAAAGTAAATGTCTCCCTTAACTTGAGTACGACTTGTCATGTATGTTATTTATATTCCTAAATAACAAACTATGGTTAATTATTTAGATTTTTGAGAACCATTTAGTTTTTTTTATTCCCATTATTTTTCTTATTACTAGGTCTTATATAATTACTTTATCATTTAATTATATGTATAATGATTTTATGTTATATTGTTCATAATCCCAAAATGACTTTGGAATGTTTAATATTGTCATAGGGGTAATTATTCCAACAAATAAGAAATTAAAATCATGAAATTGTAATAATTGTTATACATAAATTACAGTTTCAAGACCAATTATGGATATTGGTTATGAAAATCAAATTATGTTATAATCATGGATAAGTTATGATATAAGTATGAATAAGGAATGCTTATATTTTTAAAATATATTTAAATAATGATTATGTATATTAGTTTTACATTAGATAATGTTGATATTATCATAAAAATCATATTATTTCATTAAAAATACTTATATATATAATCCATTACATGTTTTGATGAAAAAAAATCTTATCGCTTCATGGAGGTGGAAGTCCAAACATACACAGAGATGACGTTATCATTTTTCAATGTATTTATATTTGATAAATTAATTGATATATAATCTTTTAGGAATTATAAATATTTATTTAATAATTTATATATTTTAATTTCATCATTATAACCATTCCTATTATACGGTGATGGAAAACTAATTAAATATTTTTGTGAGATGGTAGTCCGCCCCACACATGAACGGTAGTTTAATATCCGTTTTTATGGAAGAGGATATGGATATTGGTTTTCCCATTAACATAAAAAACGTTTATGAATTTAATATACTATTATTACTATTTCCTCATGGTTATATAATATTTTATGGAGCTCGAATATGAAAAAAAATTGAGAATGTCACTTCTTATTCTAAACATCTCAGATGGATTACACGAGATTATTTTCTAGGATAGTTTTATGATCAATCCAAAACCTCTAGGATGTAATGAGGGGCTTATGAAATGGTTTTTTGGTTGATATAATTTATTAGAATGTTTGTATATGTGATGAATTAATAACTAGGGGGACCCTTTATAAGAGTTGGGAGGGGAACTCTAGAAATTTATTAAAATATTAATTTAATATAAATCAAATGTAATTTCCAAAAATATGAAAAACGATTATATGTTATTATAATATTATTATTAGTCTTAATATAATAACAAATAATATTTAGATAAGTTTTGATCTCATTTTTACCCATGTATTTTTGTTTTAGCCCATGTTAACTCTCTTCACAGTTACCCTGATAATGATGTTGTTTAATTTTTGAGGGTAAATATAGTACCATAAATAGATAAATAAAAAAATTGAACATGGTTGATATAAAAAACTATTTAATCACGAAAATATTTTTATATGTTTACTTCATTTATAAAAATATTTTTAAAAAAATTATAATAATTATATTTTTTAACTATTCATTTACTTTGACTTTTATAGAATCATGAAAATTAATTAAATTGAAATAATTTTTTAAAAAAATTAAAAAAATTTATGATTATATATAAAATTAATTATTCAAATTAATAATTTAAAATTACAATATTATAAATTTTAATATCCTTTTTTTTTATTTTACCAATAATTGAATAATTATTTCAATAGTGTTGTGTAAGAATATATGATAATTATTTCTTTGCTAAAAATTAAAATGAAATAAAAATAAAAAATATTTTTTTTATATTTAAAATAATATTTATAATCAAAAAAATCTATTGGTTATCATCATTTTAAAGTTAATGCAGTTATAAAGAATAAGAGTGTGAAATGTTTACCTTTTAATTACACAAAATATTATAATTGTCATAATCCCATAAAAATGGAGAAAATGATAAATATATTACCATTCGATTATTATTTTTGAGATATACTACTATAATAATATTTTGGTAATAGTTAGGTTAAATTTTCTATTCCTTATAATTATATATTCACAATAATTGTATGATTTAACCATTACTACACTATAAAAAATTACTAAGGTCAGAATTCATTTTGACTAAAAGAAAATGGTACCTAATTAATAAATTTTATCCCAATAATTTTAAATATGTAATCCATTTTTCATGAGTAAATTAATAAAATTAGTATAAGTTAATTTTAAATAAATATTTTAAAAAATAATGAAAAATAGTATTTAATAAAAACACTTCTTTTAATGTAAAAATATTTTCATACAAAATTCACATAATAAAAAATTTAAAAACCCATAAATTGATTATATAAAATGATAGTATTCAACATAAATTTAGAAAATCATCACAATTAAAATTTCACATTGTAAATAACTAATAATAAATACATTTTTCTATTAAAAAATTTAGTATTTTTTACTATTCAAGGAAAAATAACTCATTTCAAAAAATTATAAAAAATTAAATTAATGATAATTATGACCTGAAGATTCAAAAAAAATTCTTTTTCCAAATTAAAATTCAATAATTTTAAAATTACTCATTTTAATAGAACCTTCTAAAAAGAGTGTAATAAAAAAAATTACTTTATTGATTTAAAAATTACTTAATATTTTTATAATGAATATAATAATCGAATTCATTTATTTTATAAAAAATAGTTTATTCTATAATTACCTGGGTTTTAACATTCATCCACCGTTTTTAATATAATTCCTTTTAATTTTATACACTTATTAAACATTTGTGGATATGTTTCACTCATTATATTATATTACCATGTTGCTTCTTCAACCATATTCTTTTTAAAAAAATCCATGATGTGTTGAATATCATAATTTCATAACAATTTATCCCTATGATCAATAATCTAAACATGATATCCAACATATAAATGTTTATCTTCTAATTAAACCACTTTAGGGATAAAAAAAGAGATGAATCCAGCACTTATATTTTTATAATAAAAATTTAAAAAATGTCATCTACCTAGGATAACAATGGAGTCAATTAAACTCGATAGGAAATTGATCCCAAATTTCATAGGGATTTAATATGGTCCAAAAAACCATCAAATTAACTTCCTATTTTTACCATAACAAGACACAATTTTCCCGGGACATACATTATGAAAAAACTTATCATCAAACTCTAATGAAAGATCATTCCTCCAGTTATTCACAAAACATTCATTAATGATCTATAACACCCTCAAGATTTTTTGAAATATTTTCACATTTTATTCCATTTCCCATACCAAATCATGTACAATCTATTTTTTTATCCTATATAACCCTAGAAAGATGAATTTTGGAATCACTATCCATATAATTCCATAAATGGTCTAATATTTATAATAGAACAAAAAATATTATTTTAAGAGAACATAACTAATGAAAGATATTGATTCCAACATATCTGGTAATCCATTGAGTAATAATGAAGAATTGAATTCATTATATTAATTGATAAATTATACTATCCATAATAATACAGATGAAATGATATTCTAAAATTAATTTAAATATGTAATAACCTATGAAGTCCATTCTAAAAATTAGGAGTGGATTTACATTCACAATTATAAAAAATGGATTTAATAATTCCTTGTAACATGAATATCTATATTAGATATAATTGAGAATTTTTATCTTAGACATATGTTTATGAATGTGAAGGGAAACTGTTGATTTTGTTAATCTACAATTAATAAACTCAATCTAACAATTACATAGATATGACCTTTTCAATTCCACTCTTAAATATTTAGATATATTTTACCATTTCTAATTAGGAATTAGAAAATTCTGAAGAGTCACCTTCAACAATTTAAAATTTTTATTGACATAATGAGAAGTCAAAAATTTTATTTTAAACATAGAATCATCTCTTTTCAGTTAATCTAGTCAGTTATAGAATCGATGGTTTCTATAAATCATAGTGCTTCTAGGATGAATGGAAAATATGTTAATATGAGCTTTGTAGAAAATTCTCACTTCAAATTAGAATCACAAGGCACACAAATTATTTTTACACACCTCAAAAAAACCTTCTTTGAAGCATTTAATTCAGAAAACATAAACTATATAAACAGTCGTACAATTTCTTATTACACGTTGTCTTCATTCTGAAAATTCTTAATTACTTATGATAGATATGATTATACTGACACCTAAAATAAATTACAGGAGGTTCCTACCTCTACAACATATAAGGAAAGAAATCATCAAATAATTATCATAATGTATATTTTCTAAACATAACATGGTTATCACATTATTATTTTATCAATGCAATGTATCGGCTACTTTTCTTCTTTTCCTTGATAATATTATATCTTTGAGTCATAATAACTAATCATTTCTAACCATCTGTTCTATCACATGTTCAACTCTATCCGAGTGATTATAAATATGAATTTTTTTATCAAAATATATTCCACAATTCGGACCTTATTAAGGAAGCCTATATGTTTATAAATATAAAATCCCATTAGATAATCAAGACCATGTTTAGAATAATTTAACATATTTGGTTTTATATGAAATAATGGACAAGAAATTACCCTATCATTCTGAATTAGGACACAATTAATATCCTTCAAAATAATTAAAAATGAAAATTAAATATATGGATAGGATAAATAATTATAATTAAATTAAATTCATTTCATTGATATAAAAATATCATCACACTATTTTTCAATGTTAATTTAACTATTTTTGTGTTAACATAAATATTAGACCCAACATGTAAGAAATCGATTCAATAACCCTTTGTTTATATTATTATAAACCATAAAATTAATAAATCAATTTCAGATTGGTAGTTCAGGGAAACTCATAAACAAATTTTGTTTTTGAAAGGTAAAAATTTAATCCATCTTTAAAAACAATATTTACATGGAGTAATAATTATTGAAACCAAAATTCATAGTTAATAAAATTTTCATATAGTTTCATTTCATTTAGGGTTTAAAAAAATCTGAGATATATTTCATGATACATAGGTCTTTAATAATATAACAATATATCATTAAAAAATCACAAAATTATCTAAGAACTCATATAAGACAACAATCATTAAATCCATAAATAAGTCTTATGCATTATAAAACCCAATATCTTAACAAGAAACTCATAATGAATATATATAGTATGAAACATAGTCATCAGGATATCTTTTTCCTTCACCTACATCAAATGATACACTAAATAATGATCGTTCATCAAATAACACTATTCTCCCGATAGCTGATCAAAAGAGTTAAAAATATCAGGAAAAGGATACTACATCATAATTGTGATTTTATTCATATATATATAATTAATGTAACACCACATTGAACCATCATTATATAATAAAAATAAAACCACCAAAATGTAAAGTACATGTTGGAATGATTCATTTATCTAGAAATGTAGGCAATTGGTTTTTAAATTCAAAATTCTCTACTTGTTCCATTTGAAAATGGCCATGGAAAATTGGATTAACATATGGTAATAAGTAAAAAATAAAATCAACATCTCGTTCATGAATAAGACATATCAAATCATACATGAAAACATCCACCTAGTAGTAAAAACTAAAAAATTACTATTATAAATAGTTTCCTTATTTTTATGACATGTGCTATGTATCCTTCACAGGAATTTCAAATAAAGTTTTCAAAATCGTGATATGTTATTAAAAATATGAAATCTCTCAACTAAACATCATTTTATATAAAATAAATATTTAAATTATTATATAAAATTTAAATACATTCTAAAAGTTTTATTAATCTCTTATATAGGATTTTCAACAGGATTAGTATGGAAGATCATTCCACAAATAACTATAAAAAAATCTTATAATTCATGTTTAATTTAGTACCTCCTACAAGGTACCTGCCTTAAAAAATTACTTAGTCTAGAACTAAATAAATAATTAACTTTGAGGATATTTTCAGGTTTAGTGATTTATAGATTTTTTCCATAACTATTACATTACATCCCAAATATTACAAAGTAGACACTTCTACTATATCCATTTTTTCACAGTAATAAAACTCTTTAAATAAAACAATATTTATTTTCATGATATAAATCTTCTTGAATTCTTTCTTTCTCTTACCCATCCTATACCCTGTGAAAAATATTTCAAAAACATGGGATGAACCTAAAAAAGATCATTAATGGTTATAATATAATGAATTAAAACATTAGTCCATCAATATTTACAAATAAATAAAATCAGTATTTTCAATAATAAAACATAATCTCTTTAACATAACTCATTAAATAATAAGATTTATGAATAGCACATAGAAATAATAAATCATAAAGGTATCTTGTGGTATCCATAACATACTGAAATTGTATCTCTCGCAACTACATATGGAGTTATGTTTGGAATACCAATCACAATATATTACCTAAATCTATTAGTAGAATCATTATCTTTTACCAATGTCACGTTACCCAATGCATGGGAGAGCTATCTTGGGCTCACCCACCCTAGGATAATCATAGAACCACCAAAATTAGTAAACACTTTCCATGTACCACAACATAATCATAACACATAAAATAATCATAATGGAATGATAACATTTCCAAAATGGATTAACAAGATATGATTTCAAGATACTTACATAATAAATTCTGTTAAAAAACATTTAAAACAGTTAAAAGGAAGATTTTAGAATCAAATTCTTCCATACCACTTTGAAACTTTTAATGAAATTAAATATTTTAAATTTAATTTATATATAAATAAATTATGAAAACCATTTATAATACATAGAAATTAATGAGAAATAGTTATAAAAATAAATATTTAAAACATTTAAAATTATGTTTTAGTTAAAGAGTCATGGAACACTTAAGAAAAACTTATATAAATATAATTAAATATTGAAATAAAATACAATAAATAACATGAAAATAAAGAAATTCATGTTATAATAAGCCAAAAGGGATGTATATATACCTTATTGGATAGTAATGGTGCACAATATCAAGATATCTGTCAATGAAATGAGATTGAAATGTAGAATCGTACAAAAATTCAGAAGCCTAACAATGTCACCTAAAAATTCAATGAAATGAGTTGATAAGAGAAAAATTGGTCTCTCATTACATGGAAATAAAATTTACATAAATAAAGAAAGATAATAACATATCCAAACATATGAAATTGTAAATTAAAATACATAATATAAATAAGTTTTTCACTAAAAGTGGAGGGTGAAAGGTTCCATTACATTGAGTCTAAATCTTCATGTATGTTCCTTGTTCATCCTGAATAATAAAAATAACTTTATTTATACTTTTTTCAGAACCATTTTCAACTTTATTATTCCTTTTATATCACTTTTTACCACGTTATAAACATTTCATAATTATTTAAGTTAATATCGACCGTTTGGTCGAAATTTGTTTCTTGAGTCAAAAATGAACTTGTTATAATTAAAAATTGTCCATGTGGTCATAAGTACATTCCATCCATAATTTTATTCATGATTTAAATATCATATATATCAAGTATATATGTATTTAAAATATTCCATAACATTTTTATATAAGAAATTAAAATCACCATTCATGTAGACAGTAAGTTGTACATTCGCATGAATGATACTTTTATTCTTTTTAAAATTTAAAGGAATGAAAACTAAATTATACATTGGTATATTATAATTCATGTATAATATAATGTTTAATATATGTTAAATAAGTTCACTAACACCATCCTTTATATTTTCCATCTATGGCATGAACAAGTCACGTCACATTTAGGGGGTGGTTGTCTGCACTTTCTCAAAAACAATTATTGTAATTTCCCACTATTGAAACCCTAAAAGTTTTCTATAAATGAAAAATAAATAATAATAGAGACAATAAAAATGTAATATATATATATTATATAAATAAAGTTCCATCATAATGGCCACCTTGATAGATTGTAGTGAAAAATGGAACAATCAACGTTTCGTGATGCAGTAGTTTGTCGTACAGAGAAACAGTATGTCTGTATCAATTAGATGAAGGTGTGTGAAAATGTAGTTCTAATCCCTATCATAAAAACATCCTATTATATTTAATATACTGGTATTGTTATAAAATAAAATAAAAAATATTGTTTAGGGTGTTGGAGGAGGAAAATAAATCGAATAAGCTTGAGAGAAGACATTACAATAAATAGGGTAACTTTTTTTGATATAAGGTAAAAGTCCCTATTGAGTATCTTTATTCACAAGTTACGGAATATAGGGTAATTTTAGGGATATTGGGAGATTATTTGGGCAGAGTTTGAATGTGCCAAGGGGGAATGGGTGATGTGAGTAAGGGTTAGAGGTGGTGGCCTTTTTCTAAGAGGGAGGACAGACACTTAAAGAATATCTCAAAATATTATTTTATTATAAATTTTATTTCTATTATAAATGAGTAAAAACTCGTTTAGGTATAATAAAATATGAATATAAGTATAAATAAATTCATCCAATAATAAATAGAGAGTGTTTGAATATTTTTTAATCCTTATCCATTTTATTTAACCCTTTTTTACTCTTACCATTTTATCAATTATTTAACACTTTTTAATCCAAATAATTACCAAAAAATTCAAAATACCACATTAAGTAGTCAATAATAAATGTTTAGATTTATGATAACTATGTTGATGAATAATATACTTTTAGGACTATTAAATCATTTAATAAAAATGTATTTGTTTTAAAAACTCATTAATGACAATATATATACTATTCATATCATGATTTTTTTAAAAATCCAGAATAACATTATTATATGGAAAAAACTTCACAAATTGAACAATAAAAAGTCATAATCATCCCTAAAATTCATGGATGTCTTGAAACGTTTCAAAATAAATTTGTTTTAAAATTTAAAATCTCATTAATATAAAATACATTCATTAATAAGGTAATCAATACATCATCATTATGTCATAAACAATTTTATTATTTGATGTCTAGAAATTATAAATAAAATACAATGATATAGGAAATATTTTTAGATTTATAATTTCTATTTATTGTAGAAATGATAACTTATATAACCTCATATAATTTTTTTTTTACTAAAATATGCAGGTTTTGGATATATTTACCTTAATAATAAATTTAAATTAATTAAATGTTCTTTTTACATCCAAGTGGCTCCATAGAGTCCTAAAATATACCCAAGGATACCAATGGTTGGTATTATATCATATAATAGGTTTTGGACATGTGTTATGGTAATTTAATATTATAATAATATTAATTGTTTACCTTATATACCAGATTTACCCTCTAACCATGTTAAATAAAATATTTACTAAAGTTACTATTCATAATGTATAAAAATAAAAGCAAACAATTACAAAATTTAAAACTCCTGATTCCTGTTACAGAATACATTTTAAAAATTCCAAACAAAAAGGATTCAGAAATTAATTTAAAATTGTTTCATGTTGTCAAAACCAAAATGCATGTATTAATGAAATAAATACTATCAAAAGATTGACTTATGTTTATGTCTAACATAAAAGTAAAATTACATTCAATGACCATAATTGGATTAAATTATAAAAACCTAATCTGACTACATTTTATAATAAATTAAAAAAATTATCTAAAAATATAAATAAATTAGAAGAAAAATTAATTTTCATTTAAAATGTATTATTTTGTAGTATTCATTAAAAAATGAACATTATCAGAAAAATACCAAAATTTCATCCAAAGTTAATTTTTATGTACTTATTATAAAGAATAATTTGACTTTTACCAATAGAACATATAAAAGTGACAAAAACCATATTTAAAAAGGGTTCTCCATCAAAAGTCAGTAAAACTACCATTTAAAATTATTTGAGTATTTATGCTTAAAATTAGATTCTTTACCATTTTATGCTTCTAAATTTACTAGGATAAATGTAAAAACATTTAACAAACATGTTAAATCATAATATAGATTCTTCTGTTTCCTCCTTCTAGTATAATTACTGGGCATTAACTACCATTTTAAATTATTATATTATATTTCGGTATAACACAATGTTGTTTCCAACGTAAGATTTTAACGAAGCATGTAGTTGTGTATTCAGTATGTTATCAGACAAAGAATCTACTTTAATGTAAAAAAAATATCATATTCATAAATATCAAGTGAAATAAAAAATTATTATTATATAAATATCTGGGTTGTAGCATCCTTCCCCCTTTTGGAAATTGCGTCCTCTCAATTTTAAAATTGGGATCGAAAACATCATTGAATGTACCACATCAAAAAAAGTGTCGATAAAACTATAACTTCAAAAGAAATAAAGAGAAGTGTGGATGTCCCTTGAGATAACACCTACTAATATTCCATGTAGGAAAACATAGATATGGAAGGGAAAATAAGTGTCATGTTCTGATTGAGAGTGATTTTAAACTAGATCAGGAGAGAGTTAACTTTCAGAAAACAATAAACTTGTGATACATTGAATGGTCTTTGCTTCCACAGTATGAATCTTGAATATAAAATGTTTTTGTTTTAATTTTTTTTTCATAAAGTTGAGTAATGATTTTCTGATATTGACTAAGAACATAAGGAAATATA
Source organism: Viscum album (assembly GCA_963277665.1). Classification (NCBI taxonomy): domain Eukaryota; kingdom Viridiplantae; phylum Streptophyta; class Magnoliopsida; order Santalales; family Viscaceae; genus Viscum; species Viscum album. The sequence goes on from OY728125.1 coordinate 362,864,827, forward strand.
TATACCTTTCATATAGAGTTTCATTCTCTGAAACATTTCTTCCAAAAACTAATCTTTTCTCCCAATGATGAGTATTCATGATGACATGGTCACAATTGAAGCACTGGAATCAACCATTATAGAATCACATAATCCACAAAAGATGATATATATATTTACCATTTTTTAGAAATCAACCAAAACCAAAATGGTTAGTATGAGATCAGAATATCCCCAAAACGGATAATCATTTATAAAAAGAAATAATACTCATAATCACAAAAATTTAACAAATAGTACCCAAAGATCAACAATGACCATTCAATACCCATTTGTCCTTAAAATTCATAAAATTAAACTAATATTGAAACCCCAAATTCATAATGATTTTATCACATAGTCTTTGACGATAAATCATAACATTTATCTTCAAATAACATCAATTTCTCTTAAAGTCTCATAATAAAAAGTAAATAACCTTATGACTTATTATATATAACTGGTTAATCATTTCCGTAAATAACCTAAATAACCATATGTCGAAAATAAAATATATTCTTCCAAAATAATATTTCAACCATTACTCCACAAAGTAAATACCATAGTAATCTATTTTAATAAGTCATATAGTGTTCCAAAATAAGAAAACATCCTCCTAAATAACATTTATCACTTAATCAAAAAATCATTTTCCTATACTAAGGATATCCATTTTATAAAACAGAATTATCAAAATCAACTTATTCTTGATTCATAAAATCATTTTACTAAAAAGAATAATTCATACTAACGAGGGACTTCTCATTGGAATATTTTAGGTGATGTGACCTTTTCGCCCTTTGGTTGTGGGTCTGATTCCTGCATCCTTGTCGGACGTAATGGGTTGTCACCCATGATATGGATTGTCTTTATTACAAAACTCAAAAATATTCCTAACATGTTTTAACATCATTGTTTGTCGAATAACTATCATTTTAATCCCAACTTATTAAGACATCAACATCTCAATTCATGAATTCTTATACATATTATCATTTTTTTCACCTCCATATGATAAAATAAAACTATTCCCAATGGAAAGAACATCATAAGTTGATCATTGTGTCCACATAGTTTCATCTTAATATTTTTCAAGTAGGTATAAGGTCCAAAAATTGAAAAAACAATTTAGATATCCTTCAAAATCATTTCCTCCATTCATCTAAATACACCTTGTAAAACATGGGTCATATGGGTGTTTGAAGAAAAATAGTTTCAGAAAATAATCATGAATGACATATATTTTTAAATCATCATTTTAATCATGATTTTTATAGAACATTCATACTGAGATTGAGTTGAAAATTTCAATTGATGGTCCTTTTAAAATAACATAAGTATGTGTTGAGAGACTATATTTTAAAAGAAAATATTTATAGGTTGTGGAAGGGTCCCCTTCTTCTGCACCTTTTTTAAAATCATAATATGCTTCAGAATCATGTGATATGGTAAAATATATGAAAATTCCTTGATAATATTTACCTTTATTGAAAACATGAGAATATTTGGGAAATAAGATTTGATTAAATATAACACCTAATCCATGATGGTATCGAGGTATAGTGGAAGTGTTTGATATCTCAAAAAACTACATGCAAGTGAGTTTATTCTGAAAATTGTTTCACTAACATCCAAACATGAATTTTCAATAATTATTGCAAGAATGTCAATATGAAGAGATAGGAATGATGTTTCAGATCGTCCACCCATTTTTAACCAACATTCATTGATCTTAAAAAGTTATAAAATAAGGAATTTACTAAATGAATAGATATAGGAAAAATCTATGAGTTTTAAAAGATCATAATCCCAAATGTTGTCTAAACTTTTACATCGATACCAACTGTTTGGTCCCAGCCTTAAAACATTACTTAATATTGAGTTAAATAAAGAATTAAAATTGAGGATATTCTTTGGTTTAGTGTTTTAGAGAATAATCCCTAACTGTTACATTACATCTCAAATAATACAAAGTAGACACTTCTACTCTATCCAATTGTTTCACAACAATAAAACTTATTAAATAAAACCATAATTCTTTTCAAGATATAAATTACCTTAAATTATTCCTTTCTCTTACCGTTCATTATACCCAGTACAAACATTTCAAAAAATTGGGATAAGTATAAAAATCTCAATAAGGGTTATAAATTAAGGAAAGAAAACAGTTTCCCATAAATACATACAAGTCAATAAAATCATACTTTGTAAATCATAAAACATATTCTCTTTAACATAACTCAAGAAATCATAAGATTTATGAATAAAACATAGAAATAATGAATCATAAAGGTAAATTATGGCATCCATAACATACTTACATTGTAGCTTTCATAGCTACAAAGAGAGTTAGGTTTGTCAAACCCATCACAGTATATTCCCTAAGTCACTAAGGATAAATATTAATGTTTACCTCAAACACGTTACCAAATGTATTAAAGAGATATATCAGGCTTACCTGCCCTAGTATTATCACGAAACCACCTGTATTCATAAACAATTCCCAAAAAACATAACATAATCATAACCAATCAAACAATAATTAAAAAAATATACCATTTCTACATTGAAATAAAAACATATCAGTTCATGATATTTACATAATTAATTTATTTTATAAAACACATTTAAAATATTTAAAAAGAAGATTTTTGAATCAATGTTTCCCATAACACATTGAATATTTTAAAGGAATTTCATTTTAAATTATGATTTTCAATATAAATAAATTCTCAAAACTATTTTGAAAACATGTCCATCAATGAGAATGATTTCTAAAAATAAATATTTAAAACATTTAAAATGATTTTTTGGTTAAAGAGTCTTGTAACACTTTAGAAACATTTAAATAAAAATAAATAATGAATGACATAAAACAAAACATTAAATTACATGAGAATATAGAAATTCATGATATATTATATCAAAATATTTGTATATACACCATATAGGTTAATCAAAGTTAAAATATCATGATATTCTTCAATTAAAGGATATTGAGACGTAGTCACTTACGAAAACTCTGCAGTATAACGACGTCGCATTAAAATTCAGAAAATGAGTTAATGAGAGATAAAAGGGTCTCTCATCACTTTTAAATAAAAAATTCATCAATTAGGATATGAAAGAACATATTCAAATATAATAAAATGTAAATTTAAATTCATAACATAAAGAAGTCTTTGACTAAAAGAGGAGGGGGAAAGGTTCCCTTACCTTGAGTCTGACTCATCAGGTATTTTTCTTGTTCATCCTAAATAATAAAAATAAGTTAATATATACTTGATTTAGAATAATTTTCAATTTTATTATTCCTTTTATATAAATTATTTCCATGTTATAAACAATACATAATTATTTAAGTTAATATCATTCGTTTTGTCGAGATTTGGTACTTGATTCAAAAATGAACTTGATATAATTACAAATTTTCCATGTGGTCAACAATCCATTTTCTCCATAATTTTATTAATTATTTAAATATCATAAATACCTAGTATATATGTATTTTTAATAGACTATAACATATTTATATAATAAATGAAAAGCACTTTTCATGAAGATGGTAAGCCGTACATTTGCATAAACACTACTTTCATTTCTTTTTCATATTTAAAGGAATCAAAACTAAATAATGAATAGGTATATTATTATTAAATTATAATATCATATTTTATATAAATTAAATATTTTCATTATACATATCCATTATTTGTTCTATATATGGAATGAACGAGTCATATCCCTTGGAGGGGGAGATATTCTGCACTTCCTCTAATGAAATTATTGTATTAACCCATCATGGTAACCATAAAGGTATGTTATAAAATAAAAAAAACAAAAGAATAGAGAATATATAAATATAATATACATTACATATAAATACAGTTCCATAATATTGGTGACCATGATATGTGGTATGGAAAACCGAACAATCATCGTTTCGTGAGGCAGTAGTTCGCCGTACTAAGAAAGTGTATGTTCGTATCCATTTGATGGATGTGTGTGGAAGTGTAGTTAGAATAATTCCTATAAAAGAATCCTATTATATTTATGATACTGGTGTTATTATAAAATAATGTAACAATGAGATTTTAGGGGGTTGGAGAAGGAATATAAATGGACGGAGCTTGAGAGAAGACATTTCCTTAAATCAGGTAACTCATTTTGATTTAAGCAAAAAATAATTATTGAATTTCTTTATTCCCAAGATAAGGCATCTTATAGGAATATAGGGATTATGGGAGCTCATTTTGGCAGAGGGTGGATGAGACAGGGGTTATTGAAATGTGTGAGTAAGGTTAGGAGGTTGTGTCCCTTTATAAGAGGGAGAGTCACTTAAAAAATATATAAAAATATTATTTTATTATAAATTCAATTTCAATTAAAAATGAGTCTAAAATAAGTTAGTTCTATGATATTATGAATATATGTCGATGTAAAATCTTCCACAAATATTTATATTGGTTTTGGATATTTATTAATCCTTATTAGTTTTATTTAACATTTTTTACTCTTACCATTTTATCACTCATTTAACACATTGAGAATAATCATAGTTACCAAAAATTAAAAATATCTAATTAGAGATTCAATACTAAAAATTTAGACTTATGATAAATATTTGGACAAATCTATGATTTTTAGGACTATAAATAATTTAACAAAAATTATTTGTTTGAAAAAGTCATTTATGTTAATTTATATACTATTAATATCACAACTTTTTAACAAATCCATAGAAACATTATTATTTAGAACTACCATGACTAATTAAAAGATAAAAAGTCATAATAATCACTAAAATTAGTGGATGGCATTAAAAGATTCAAAATAAATTTATCTTAATATTTATAATCTCGTTTATTTAAAACATTCATTAATAAGGTAATCATTACATCATCATTGTGTCGTAATTAATTTTTTTATTTGATGTCTAAAAATTAAAAATAAAATACTTTGATGTAGTAAGTATTATTAGTTTTCTGATTACAATTTATAGTCTAAAATATAACTTATATAACACCATATAATTTTATTTTTACAAAAACATACATGTAAAGGATATATTTTCCCTAACATTAAATTTCAAGTGATTAAATGTCATTTTAACATACAAGTAGCTTCATGGGGTCCTAAAATAGAACCATGGATTCCCATTGTTAGGAATATATCATCAAATAGGGTTAAGAAACGTGTTAGGGTAATTTAATATTGTTATAATATTATTTTTTACCCTTATTTTCATGATTTACCCTTTAATATTGCTAAATAAAATATTTACTTATGTTATGATTAATAATGTCTAAAAATTGTACATACATATTTACACAATTTATACCTATTAATTCCAAATATAGAATACATTTTTCCAAATTCAAAACATAGAAGTTATTGAAATTAATTTAATATTAATTCTTGTTGTCAAAACCAAAAAATAAGTTTTTGAGATGTAAAAACTATCAAAATATTGACATTCTTTTATGTCAAATTTAAAGGTAAAATTACTTCCAATGATCATAATTATGAGAAATTATTAAAACATAATCCAATTAAACTTTAAAAACAATTAAAATAATAATTTATCTATTTAAATCAATTAGATGAAAATGTATTTTTGAAATAAAATGATGTATTTTTCTCTATTCGTTAAAAAATAAAATTTATTAGAAAAATACCAAAATTTCATCATAATTAAATTTTGGATGTACTGATTCTAAAGAATATTTTTCTTTCAAATAGAACATTTAAATGTGACAAAAATTATATTTAAAAGGGGTTCTCCATCAAAAGGTGGTAAAACTACCTTATAAAAATATTAGAGTATTTATGATTATAATTGGATTCATTCTCATTTTATGACTCAAAATTTTATTTGAAAAATGTAAAAAAAATTAACAAACATATTTATTAATAATATATTTAGTTTTTTTCATTCCCACTAGTATAATATCTAGTTGTTAACTACCATTTAAAATTATTGTATTATTTATTGTTTTAACAGCTAGTCGTGTGCAACATACGATTTCAAAGAAACTAATTGTTTCATGTTGAGTATGATATCAGGAAAAGAAACCCCTTTAATGTAAAAATTATATCATATTCGTAAATATTAATATAAATGAAAAAGTATTACTCTATAAATACCTGGGTCGTTACACTTCCATCAAATGTTTTCACAAAAAGTATTATCTTTTTCATGATTTCATAATCCCAGTATTCATGATGTTTTCCTAGAAATGAATGTATATTTTGATCTATTGTAAAATATGGTCTTGGAATATTTTTATTAAATAAATGACTTCAAATTAACCAGAATATTAGTTATCCCTTCATTAACTATAGTAGTTGGAAGAAATTTTTTAAAATCATTCATCATTCTATCTTGATGGATTCCATCTTTATTAAATAAATTATAACACATATTAACATATTGATGTATAAAAATTAAACTTAAATATTTCACTGAGGGGTGAATATTGGTTTCCAAATTCATTTATTTTTGTGAAATTGTTTTCTATATTTATTATCCATGTGACCTTACATACAAAACTGATAACATGTTACATAGTTTACCAATCATTCCCCATGATTTTTTTACCACACATGTCAGAATATAAAAACATAATATTCTTACCTCAATCCTTATTTAATGAATTCTTCACAATTTCCTACCATTTATAAAATTTTCATCTTTTTGTTGTTATAGAATATAAGATCATCGGTGAACATCATATCAACATTATTGTCACAATGAACAAGTTTACCATTATGTTTAAAATAGTATGAAGATAATATCCATAAATATCATGTTATCAATACTGAGTTAAAATGATTGTTCATCATATCATGATCATGGAAAACGTCTATTAGTCACCTTTTCAATATGGTTAAATTTTCATCACCCATTTCTAAAAATTATTGATCATTTTTCACTAATTATGATAATTCATTTTCCATCCAAAGTTTAACAGAATTATAGATATATTTATCAATGAATAGATTCTTATACTTGTCTCATTCAGTGGAATAAATATCATATAAATATTTTTTATTCTTATCCAAATATCACCATAAATTATCTTCACCTTATAAATGAGAGATTTTAGTGGCTGCATTTAGACATTTTGATCACCTCATTACTTCAAATATCTTCACTATAGAATTAATCAGTCCTTCAATTGTCACTAGTTCATATGAACTTTTAATTATTGGAGGAGGTTGTCTCATGGAATTATATACTATCACAATATTCCACTTCAGTATATCTATATGAACTTTGGAATAAATTACATCACTATTTATAAATTGTGTCAATTAATTCACCGTGACAAAAAAAATACTTTTTTCCAATTTTAAACATTTGTGGTTCCCGGTTTGGAATAAAGGAATCCCCTTGGTTCTTTCTTATTAAATCCTATTACATTTATATATGTAAAAAACATTCAACATACCGCAATTTAAACAAATAATGTTGTAAATAATAAAATTCTATGTCATATCAAGAGAACTATTAGTTAAAATAATATAATTTTATTCTATTATCATTATCCTAAATCATAAAGGTATCTAAATTTCACTTATAAACCCAAATTAAGGATATGAACTTAAAAAATACATATTCTAGTGCTATTAAACTAGAATTCCCATTCTTTTATTACCAATGATCATTTTAGAATAGAGTTATAGTGTGTTATGTCATAATTCATACATAAAATTGACATTTATTATACAGTGGAAACATATTCATAGTTGTTGACACTCCATTCTGTCAAAGAGTCTAAAAAGACAAATGGAATACTTATAGAATGAAATGGGGATAACACATGAGGAAAATATATATTTGTAGAGGCATGCATTTTGGGTATCCTTAGTCAAACCAAAATATTTTCAGCATGCAACCTACTTGCACACCCCAAAATGTTGCTCTCCTACTTGTGCGCTCAAAATCCTTTTGGCCAAGGTCCCATATTTGCCTATAAATAGTCCCTTGGGGCCTCCATTTGAGGAAGAAAATTTCCATGAAATCCAATTGTTGCTTCTGTCACCCTTATGCTTCTCCCAAGTCTTCCTGAACAATCAAGGTAGTTATTCAAAACCTTGAGAAGAGGATTTATATGAGGATCCATGGACTTATGTCCTTTTAGTTTTTGAAAACCATAACACTTGCAGGCCTAAAGCACCCAAACTACATAAATAGGAAACACTTGAATGCTACATATACCATTTATTGGAACTTGAGCATCCCAAATCTGGGATTACCTGTGAATACCTCTGAAGGCTTGAGCCAAGTCTTGCCCTAGTATTACCATACATCATGTATATCTCTTTAGTTATGCTGACCCCAGAAAATGCATCCTCAAAATTTTCCATATGATCCCATGAATGATCCAAGAGTGTATCCCATTTCATAAGCATCGATTTGATCTGTCGTAGAGGCCGATAAAAGTTATGGATTATGAGTTATAGACATTTCAATTTGGGCTGGAAAACAGGTTCGCGAATCCTATTCACGAAGCTCCCTTCATGATCATGGAACAGAGGAACATGACCGGAGTCCCCATAGCCTCATGGCCAGTGCAAAGCTCCCCCTTCATGAATCTGCTATGGAGGGAGGAGGTGGGATGATCTGTAAACCCCTTTGACATCCATGATCCACCAAAGAGCAAGAAGGAAGGAGGCTTCACAAACCCCTTTGACGTTCGTGATCCGTGGTAGAGCGAGGAGGCGAGATGCTCGAAAAACCCCTTTGAAGTTTTCAATCTTCTGTGGAGTGAGGAGACGGGATGCTCCATGAACCCCTTTGAAATTCATGATCTTCCTCAGAGCAAGGAGGCAGGATGCTCCACAAACCCCTTTGACATTCGCGATCTTCCACGAAGCAAGATTTGGCTTCAAGCCAAGCGGGCTCTGCCTCGTGGAACCTCCTACGAATAAATACCCAGCTCACCCCCCATCACGATAACGGTCACGCCACCCCTTGGGAGATCAATCTCCAATTTTGCAGAGCTTAGAATTCCTATTTGAATCTTCTCTGTGAGTCAATGCGTCGCGATTCAATGCTCCAAGAATTGATGCTCCATGAATCCATGCTCTACGAGTCCATGCTCCGTGATTCCATGCTTTGCGAGTCAAGGCTCCATGTGTCAACGCTCCATGAGTCAATGATCTGTGAGTCTATGCTCTGTGATTGAATGCTCCGAGAGTCTATTCTCCATGATTCCATACTCCACGAGTCCATGCTCCGTGATTCAATGCTCTGTGAGTCAATTCTACGCAAGTAAATGCTCCATGAGTTGATTATAGGTGTGTCCATGCTCTACAATTCCATACTCTGTGAGCACCTTTCTTTCGCAAAGCAGCTCTGTAAGACCCCATGCTCCATGATCCCCTTTTCTTTGCGAAGCTACTTCATGAAGACTTGTCCATTGTGATGCTCTTGCCTTTGCGCTCAGTGCTCCATAACATGGGGGTTGCTCCATCGCACCCTGAGACGGTCCCTTCACATTCTTCACTGACCTCCATGAAAAATGGAGAGTTGCACCATGGACTTTTCAGGCCGAGATGTTGACATTTTTCATTGCGCCCTTATGCAGAACCTCTTTCCACCTATGGAATACCATGATTTGAGATACTCCTCCTGACACCATGATACACCTTGAGTCGACGTATTCCTCTTGGTCTATTTCCCATGTCGTGAGTTGAGATACTCATCATAAATTCTCGGAGTACATTGAGTCGAAACATTCCTCAAGCAACTCATCTAAACCCCATTACCTGACTCCTACGTTAGGTTGAACCAGAAAGGCTCTTCCATGCATAATTCCCTACACTAACCATTCCTATGTGACTTATTCCTAACAGTCCAATCTACATGACTATAAACTGTAGTACACACTATATTCTACACAAAGGATGCCTCTTGCTCCAATCAAGAGATTCCTTATGCTTCAAGCTTGAGATGAAAATAGTCCTATCTACATTACTTTAAACTATAGTAAACTCTATTTTACAAATATACTATGACTGTTATTCAATATAAGATATTCCTTGTTCCCCAGAAATATGAATCCAAAATTCCTATATACCTGAATCTAAAATGTAGTGTGCCCTATGTTCCAAACAAAGGATGCCTCTTACTTTAAACATGTGATTCCTTATGCCCCATGCATAGGATGCCAACAGTCCTTTCTACATGACTATAAACTTTAGTACACCCTATGTGCTAAACATTGGACGCCTCTTCATCCAAACAAGAGATTCCTTATGTTCCAAGCATAAGATCCATAATTCCATGATTACTGTGGCATAATTTCAAGAGCGTTGGAATCTATTAAAACATTTCATCACTCCACCTCATTCTTTTTGGGTACTTCATTCGGATCATTATCCGCTTCCATGTACGATGAGACCCCCTAATAGCCTGGTCCCATGCCGCATCAGCTCACCTACCATCTTGGGCCAACACCCCAGAAGACTTTGGAAGACACTTATAGTTAGGTCATGTGTTTTGAACACGGTCAACAGTCAACCCTCATTTGTTTGTCCCCATTTCAAGCTAACGGGATATGGATGGTATGTTTCGAACACAATCAATAGTTATCCTTCATCACCATGCCACCCTCACTATGTTCCGAATTTCGGGAATGTGATTCACACATTTCATCTCCCATTATTTAGACTAATTCCAAATCCCTTGGCATTATCCCTCTTGTGCACTGGTGCATAGGTGAAGGCCTCAACCCACCAGTTGGTTGGGATGCCCTCATGAAAAGACATGAGGAAGACATTACGGTAAGATTCCTTGCATAAGCCCCATTCACCAGTAACGCTCCATAGAGTCACCCGGGCATCTTCCTTGCATAATCCCCATTCACCATTGTTGCTTCATAGCGGCACCTGATTAACTTTCTTGCATAACCCCATTCACCATTTCCGCTCCATAGCAGCACTCAGACAACTTCTTTGCGTAAGCCCCATTCACTAGTTCCACTCTATAGCAGCACCTGAGCAACTTTCGTGCATAATCGCCATTCACCAGTGCCACTCCATAGCGGCACCATGGAAACTTCCTTGCGTAAGCCCCATTCACCAATGCTGCTCCAATGTGACACCCGGTAAGATTCCTTGCATAAGCCCCATTCACCATTGACACTTCATAGCAGCACCCAGGCACCTTCCTTGCGTAAGCCCCATTAACCAGTGCTGCTCCATAGCGGCACCAAAGAAGATTCCTTGGATAAGCCCCATTCTACATTTCCACTCGAAAGCGGCACTTGTGCAGCTTCCTTGAATAATCCCCATTCACTATTGTCACTCCATAGCGGCACACATGCATCCTACTTGAATAATCCTCATACACAATTGTCACTCTATAAGGGCACCCAAGCTATGCCCATTCTTAACCCCCATTCACCATTGTCAATCCATAGTGGTACTTGGGTAGCTTCCATGCGTAATCCCTATTCGTCACCGTCCATGGATTCACCATTGCGCTTTGATTGTTAGGTCCTTGCCTCCTCTTATTTCTTACACAAAGCACGACTCACATGGGATTAGAGTATGCATAAACCATGAAAACCTCTCTGGGAAACCTTGAGTGTAAGCACCACACACTATCCTGAACTATTTGAATTTGATCCTTGTCCAGGAAAGGTATGTAGGAAGCCTGCCTGAGGTTGAATCCTAACATCCATTGGTTCTGAACATCTTCACATCATTTCCCACTCATCCTGTACTATGTGGAGTTTGATCCTTTCCAAGGAAAGGTGCGTTGGAAGCCTCTATAAGGTTGAAGCCCAACATCCATTAGATCTAACCCCCTTCACGTCGAAGCACATTCGTCCCACAAGGCATTAAACATTATTCCCCATTTTCATCAAACACGACATTAAACTGCATCCGACATTTAGCTGTAAGCCATTTTTACCCCATCCAACTGTAAGCCATTGTGACCCCATCTAGAAGTGACTGTTGTGACCTCATACAATGGTAAGCCATTGTAACTCACTCCAACAGTAAGTCATTGTGACCCCATCTAGCGGTAAGTCATTGTGGCCCCATCCTCCAGTAAGCCATTGTGATCATATCCAGTGGTAAGCGGTTGTGACCCCATTCAATAGTAATCCGTTGTCCACCCCATTCGGTGGTAAGCCGTTAAAGTCGCCAATTAGACGGTAAGTCGTTGATGTTCCCAACCAACGGTAATTCGTCGTCATATTAACCACATGGACTTTGATTCCCTCTTAAAGGGATATATAGGAAGCCTCCATGAGCTTCAAGACCTTAACCAATGACTCATCCAAATCTATATATTGATCTCATGTATTTCAGGAATATCATGTCTTAACCTAGAGGTTTTATTTCCTCTGGATCCCATCCATGCGTCCATTCTCACAGGACGCCTCCTCAGGTGTCCAGTCATCCCAATAAACTACACAGACTTTGATTCCCTGCCATGGGGATACATATGAAGTCTTTTAAAGTCTCAATCCCAATGTTTCTTCCACCTTCACGATGGTCCCATCTCATTCCCCTTCTACTTCATTCAGGTCTCCATCATCCATCTAGATTCTAATATTGGCCTCCACATCAGGTTGAGATCATGACATTCATCACAATGCTTCTCATTGTGGCACCCGGGAATAAAACCATGCATAAGCCCCACTCAATACATATGCATCCACCCCAGAGTATCCCTCTTGTGATGGGTAGATATCCATGCATAACCCCCATCATGTATTTGGGTTGTTGTCTACTGTGTACACCTTATTTCATCACCCCTTCAAACTATGTGGGTTTTGATCCCTATCGTCTACACATGGTACACAGGAAACCTCCACGAGGTTCAATCCTAGCCAATGGTAAACCTTTGTGTTCCCACATTCTATGGTGCACACTCCCTGATCTTCACTCAATGGTGTCTAGATCAGCCTTCACAGTGTGAAATATTCCCTTTATGGGACACACCATCTTGGGTATGCTCTTATGGAGTGTTCTGATCCAATCACCTAGTAAACCTTCCAGGTGCTCCCTCCTAGGGATGTACCAATCAGATCCATCTCTATGGGAAATTATTATCACCCTCATTCCGTCTCTACAAGACGTTAAACTCATAGCCTACCTCATGTTATACATGAGATACATGAGGAAAACCTCCAAAGACACGCCTTTGGTGTAACCATCTCAACAAGATGTTAAATTCGCGACATACCCCATGATAAACATGGTAAGAAGAGGAAAACCTTAGAGACATTCCATTGGCATATGATACCCCACGATTGATGTGGGATGCCTAGAGTTTTTTACCTTGAGATGCCATCTTATGAGGAAGAATACAGGTTCCCCAATGTCCACACATCCATATATTCCCCAACATGCCTGATGTTACCGTCTACTTTGATCGAAGGTTGATACCATGTCACAATCCCATTGAATGTCCTGACGGAGTAGTGTAATTAACTGGAATCCAAAAAGATATGGCACTGAGAATAAGATTCGCGAACCATGACTTATTCTATAAGGGAGACCCGGACTAGGTGACGAGTTGCGAGGAGGAATCTGTGGACTAAAGAACTGACAACCCATCATATGGTTTTGATCAAGGATCAAACTTCCCAAAATAAGGAATCGATGCCACCCACCACTGGAAAGTGGGAATTCGGGGAAAAAACAGCGTCCCCATCCTTGAACAAATAGATGCGTGCGCCCCGACAAATGCGTCAGAAACAGAAATGGTGAACCTGACGTGAATCTCTTCACCTTCAATAGAGAGTAGAACCAAAATGTAGGGAAAATTGAGGTATCACATATGTGAATCCCATCTTTTTCATATCTGAGAGGATGCGTACCATCTAGTGTTTGAAGACTATGGTCCATTATCTCCTTGGTGACCTCCATGCCTCAAGAGGTCGTGCAAGTGGCATCCACCACCTGACTCTATCGGCTCCTTACTGACCCCGCCGCCTTATGAGGCCACGTAGGTGGCATCCACCACTTGACTAAATTGTCTCCTCACCGACCCCGCTGCATTAAGAGGTAGAGCTAGGACATCCACCCCCCAAATCCATTGGATCCTCTTCGACCCCACCACCTCAAGAGGTCTTGCAGGCAGCATCCACCACCCGACTTGATAGGCTTCTCACTGAACCTGCCGCCTCAAGAAGCCACACAGGAGGCATTCACCACCCAACTACATAGGCTCCTTACCGACCCCTCCACTTCAAGTGGCCGCGTAGGTGGCATCCTCCACTCGACACTTTCACCTCCTCGCCAACCCCGCCACAACAAGAGGTCACACGGGGGGAATCCGCCCTCGACTCCATCAGATCCTCACCGACCCCGCCAATGAAAGAGGTATTGCATGGGGCATCTTCCCCAGATAATTCAGCTCCTTCACGAAACTTCCACCTTTTGAGGCCACACAGGGGGAATCATCATACAACAGCTTCATCTCCTCACTGACCTCACAACCATAAAGGGCCACGCAGGGGGCACATGCCACCTTAATTCATCGGATCCTTTCCCACTCCGCTTCCCTCATATGGAACGTCGAGCGAAAACACCCCCAATCCAAAGGTGCATCCCCAACAGCAGCAACAGCCACTACAGAGGTGCTCCCTGCACTGCTACCTTTTGGAACGGTGGTTCTCTCTGTCCTTGACGTTAACCATAAGGGAGGTCCTCCCAATGCTTCAACAAAGTTTCCCAGCCTTATGAGATGACTCTCCAGGCTTCCATGACTTCCAAGCTCCATCGCCCCATCATACCGACGATCCAGACTTCCATGAATTCTGGGCTCCATCACCCCATTCATACTGACGCTACCGGCATCCACGCCATCCATGCTCCATCAACCCATTCCTACTGACGCTCCAGGATTCCATGCCTTCCAGGCTCCATTGCCCCCGTCGTACTGACTATCCAGGCATATAAGCCTTCTGGGATTCATCACCCCTATCATACCAATACTCTAAGATTCCACGCCTTCCAGGCTCCAACACGCCCATCGTACCAATGTTCCAGGCTTCCAGTCCTCACGGGCTCCCTCTCACCCATCCTACTAACGATCCAGGATTTAATGCCTCCTAGGCTCCATCACCCCTATCGTACCTACATTCCAGTCTTCAATGCCTCTCAGGCTCCATCTCCACCATCGTACCAATTCTCTAGGAAGCCACACCATCCTCACTCCATCACCCTCGTCATACTGATGCTCCATGCTTCCACGCCTTTCCGGGCTCTATCGCCCCCATCGTACAGACGCTCCAGGTATCCACACCTTTTGGGCTCCATCTCCCCCAATGTACTGACGATCTTGGCTTCAAAACCTCTTAGGCTCCATTACCCACATCGTACCGATGATTCGAGCCTCCATATCTTCCGGGCCCCATCTTCCCCATAGTACTAAAGCACCAAGATTCCATGCCTTCTGGGCTCCAACACATCCATCATACAGACGTTCCAAGCTTCCACACCTTCTGAGAACTATCTCCCCCGTCGTACGGATGTTCCACACTTCCATGCCTCCTGAGCTCCATCTACCCTATCGTACCAACGATCCATGCTTCAACACCTTTCGGGCTCCATCGCCAACGTTGTATCGACGATCCGAGCTTCAATTCCTCTTGGGCTCTATCGCCCCCATCGTACCGACTCTCCAGGCTTCCACTCGTTCTGAGCTCCGTCGGTCCCGTCGTACTGATGCCCTAGGAATCCATGCCTTCCGAAGTCCATCGCCACCATCGTACCAACGATCCATGCATCAATTACACCAGATCTCCATATCTTCTTTCATACTGATGCTCCGGACTTCCCAGCCTTCCGGGATCCATCACCCCCATCATAACGACACTCCCAGCTTCCATGCCTTCCAGGATCCATCGCCCCTATCGTGCCAACATTCTTGGCCTCCAGGCCTTCCGAGCTCCATCTCCCCTAGTGTACCGATGCTCCTGGATTCCACGCCTTCTAAGATCCATTTCCCCCATCCTACTGACGCTCCAAGCTTCCATGCCTTCCGGGATCCATTTCCCCCATCGTACTGATGATCCTAGCTTCATCTCCCCTTCGGAATGAGGGAATGTTGTCATCCATACCACCTTTGTGACACTCTTTTTCATCCCAACAACCACATTGCATCAACCACATAGGTCCTCCCGAGGGACTTGAAACCAACTTGTGGAATTTTCACTGTGATGTGGCCCAGCTCACGCATGAAGAGAATCCATGCATACACTTAGAGAATTTTAGGGAAATTCCATCATATAGATTAACCCCTCATCCTAAAGCACCAAAATGGGGTATAGATGACCATCCCTCTACAGACACAATCCTTGGGGTTTCACATCCCAGTTGCATGACATTAAACTGCTTAACACCCACGTCCTAGTTGCACGACATTAAACTGCATAACAACCATCGTCTTGGTCTCTTGAAGTTAATCTACGTGACAATGTCTGGGACACAAGGTGAAAAAACTGTACAAAAATTTGGCCAAATATATGAGACCTAAAACTTAATCAACCATGGTCAAAGCTACGCGATGTAAAACTACAGCAACCATGGTCAAAGCTATGTGACCCCAAATGCCAAACATCACTCATGCAAGCTACACGATGTTAAAAAATTCACCAGGTCCATACTATAAGACGTTAAACAAAACACATTTGGTATAAGAAATATGACCATAAACTATTTGAAACACCAGGGTGTCCTACTCTGAGTCCAGCTATGCCTTCCCACTGATACGCTCTGATGCGTTGTGGTGTAGAACCCAGAATGTTGGACTCCAAATGAATGGAATCCCAATACATCTCTAGGATTATTAGCATCCCTGTATTAGATTTCATGCCTTATATCTTGTTTGAAGGGAACCCCTAATAATACAGATTCTCAGTTAATGGCTCACCTACTATCCTGAGACAATTCCCCAGAAAACATTGGATGTCATTTTTTGACAGGTCACATGTTTCGAAAAAGGTTAGCGGTCTACAGTCATTTTTCTATCCTCATTTCAGGTAACACCATATGGATGTTGTGTTTCAAACACGGTAAAAATATATCCTTCATCGTTGCACCAAAATCATTATGATCCAGATATCGAACTCTACGATTTATCCCTTTCTCACATTTCTATGTTTAGGTGGAAGTCCAACACCCTTGGTGTTATGCTTCTGTGCATCTTTGCACGTTGAATAAGTGGGCCAATGTCACTGGGATATTTCCAACCTGAAATCTCCATTACCCTTTATGTGTGCTTCCATGTATCAAGAAAATCCCATCATTACATCTTGTTTTCCACACTAAGCATGATTCACCTGGATTAAGTTGTTTTGTTAGGATGTGTACTAATATGGTAATGTCACACATGCATCATCGTCCCATAGGATATTAAATTGCATTATCATCTTTCATGACATTAAACTACCCATTAACATCCTGAATGACTTTAAACTACTCATCTTCGTCCCGCATGACATTAAACTGCATTATCGTCATGCATGATGTTAAACTTCATCATGGTCATACATGATGCTAATATGTTCATCTTCATCCCCATGATGTTAAACAGCATTGTCGTCTTACACGACGTCAAACTGCATCATTGTCCTGCATGATGATAAACTGTTCATCTTCATCTGTCATGATGTTAAACTGATCATTATCACCCCGCATGACTTTAAACTGCTCATCTCCATCCGGAATGATGTTAAACTGCATTATCATCCAACACGACGTTAGACTGCATCATCAACCTACATGATGTTAAATTGTTCATCTTCATCCGTCATGATGTTAAACTACTCAACATCACCACGCATGACTTTACAATGCATCATCATCCTGCATGACGTAAAACTATTCATCTTCATCCTGTATGATGTTAAACTACATTATCATCCTTCACGGTGTTAAATAACAACATCATCCTGCATGATGTTAAATTTTTCATCTTCGACCATCATGATGTTAAACTATTCTCTATCATCACACATGACATTAATCTGCATCATCATCCAACATGCATAAAACTGTTCATTTTTTTCCATTATGAAGTTAAACTGTTCATTACTGTCCTGCATGACTTTAAACTACATCTTCATCCTGCATGACATAAAACTATTCATCTTCATCCGGCATGCCATTAAACTGCTCATTATCTCCTTTCATAACGTTATACTATTCATTATCGTCCTATATGAATTTAAACTACATTATCATCCTGCATGAAATTAAACTGTTCATCTTCATCCTTCATGACATAAAACTACTCATTATCATGCTGCATGACATTAAAGTGCATCATCGACCTACATGACATAAAACTATTCATCTTCATCCTGCAAGACATTAAACTGCATTATCGTCCTGCACAATGTTAAACTACATCATCATCCTACATGACATTAAACTATTCATATTCATCTGTCATGATGTTAAAATTCTAATTATCATCCCGCATGACATTAAACTACATCATTGTCCTGCATGACATAAAATAGTTCATCTCCGTCCATCATGATGTTAAACTGCTCATTATCATCCGACACAACTTTAAACTGCATTATCATCCTGAATGATGTTAAACTGTTCATCTACATCTGTCATGCCATTAAACTACTCATTATCGTCTATCATGAAATTAAACTGCTCATTATTATCCTGCATGACATTAAACTACTTCATCATCCTACATGACATTAAACTATTCATATTTGTCTGTCATGATTTTAAACTTCTCATTATCCTCTTGCATGACTTTAAACTACCCATTACCATCTTGTATGCCAATAAATTGCACAACGGTCCGAGCTCTGTGATCGTAAACTAATATCACAACCGTCCATATCACATGACGTTAAACTGTGTGATCCGTCCAAACTGAAAGATGTAAAACCACTTAATTATTTTCCCTCATGACAATAAACTACAAACTGGCTGGAACTTCCCATCCTTGGCCCAGCCTCAGGTCCCTCGCACCTTCTTCCCCCTGGCCCAAGTTCTCATCTAGTATTTTGCGGTGTGTTATAGACACATGTCCGTATTCACATTAGTTTATTTTTCAATGCCTCACATCTCTACATCGATAAATCCCTTTTTGTATCGTGTTTCTCATGCACATGCCCCGTCATGCTTCGTGAACCCCATCATTTGGGTTTCCATCACTTTCTACCTCAAAAGGTCCCCCGAATGGCTTGGATTCTCGGCCTAAAGGCCCTCATACCATTATAGGCTAACATCCTCAAGGATTGAGAGTGAAAAATTGATACATGTCCGATGTTGATAATATGGCCAATGGTCGACGCTCAATTTTCTAACCCGAATTTGTGTCACACAAGGGTGGATAATGTGTTGTGAACCTGGTCAATAATTGTCCCCTATCATTATTTTCGCTTTGTGGTCTTCCATAGGAATGATTATTCTCCCTCTCTGTCTAATTCATATGACATTAAACAACGCATGTGCGGTCCGACCTCTATAACCCTAAACTAAGATCACCTTTTTCTCCATTGTAAGACATTAAACTACAAGATGGCTATTACATTCTGTTTGTGGCCCAGCCTCAGGCCCCTCAACATTTTCAGACCCCTAGCCCATATTCTTACTCAGGGTTTTCCAGTGTTGATAAAGCTTATGACATCATTATTGTTAGGTTACTCACCATGATGTACACATCCTTGGACTAGATACCATCCCCATACCTTCATCTGCACTGCAAGATGTTAAACTGCAAGCTAGTCATGACATTCAACATGTGGCATTGCCTCATGCCCCTCAGCCATTACGGGCCCTTGGCCCAAGTTCTTACTTAGTTTTGTATGGTGGGGTGTGGGATTATGTCCTCATTCATGTCAGGTTACTCATCATATCGTACACGCCCCTCATTGGGGTATCTTTACCTTAGTTGTGTCATCCTTTTCATTAGAAATATGAATGGATTGATTCACATCCACATGGGATACATAGGACCGCTCGAACGTCTGGTCCTCATGTCCATCCCCATCTCATAGAAACCTCCATATCATTTTGGCCCCTTGGCCCACTTTCTTCTAGATGAGGGATATACAGTGTGGTATGGGATTATGTCCCCCTTCTCATTGGG
Source organism: Viscum album (assembly GCA_963277665.1). Classification (NCBI taxonomy): domain Eukaryota; kingdom Viridiplantae; phylum Streptophyta; class Magnoliopsida; order Santalales; family Viscaceae; genus Viscum; species Viscum album. The sequence continues at coordinate 362,884,949 of OY728125.1, forward strand.
TTTATAATAACCAATCTTCATACCTTTCTCACGTGAGTAGCCTTCGCTCCCTTTACCTACACTCATCTATTTGAGTCGGCTGCCCTCAAGTCGGGTCCCTTGGCCTTATTTGGTGATTCACCAATTGGCTCATGTGTACTCTATTCTAGAACTTGGAGTGGTAGATTCTACTTGGACATGATTTTACCCATTTTTTCAGGAATTTTGTTCCCCTTTATTTAGGCATATATTATATTTCACATCCGATGGGACCCCCAAATGGAATGGATTCTAAGGATAAGGAATCTCTTACCATTACGGGACAACACACTTGAGGGTTTTAAAAAACAAATCGATATAAGTCCAAGGTTGCAAATATGGTCAGCGGTCGATGCTCATTTGTTGTTCCAATTTCAGGCCACACGATATAGATGATTTGTTTCGAACATGGTCAATAGTTATCCTCCATCGTCACACCAACAACTTCAAGCCTTCAATATTGGTCCCATGATTCAAATCATATTCCACCCAATTGTGTCCATGTGGAATTTCAACACTCCTGGGCCTATCCCTCAGTGTGAATTCACATGTTAGGAGGACAAAACTTCGATAAGACATCATTCAGGGCTCCACAATGACTTCCCTTTGGTGTGAATTCCAGGTATTTCAAAAACCACTTCTGACCTTGTTTCCCACATAGAGTTTGACTAACATAGGATAACGAATTTGATTGAGGTATGTTCCTACTTGTTAGGATTCTGTCTCTCTAGTCAGAGCTCTAACAAATTAAACTAAGATCTCTTTTAGAACTACATATTACTTGATTCCCATTCTCAGGGGATACGTAGGAATTCCTAGACATCTCATCATTGGGCCCAACTCGAGTTCCACTAATTTATTTCGTTTGTTCTGCCTTCTGGGATCTGACTATTATGGGACTGTGTGGCATAACACATGTGGGATTATTCCCTCATTCACATCAGGTTTGCAATAATCGCACCACGTACACCACTTTCCATGAGTTAGTCCCCCTACTTCCTATCCAACAAGACATTAAACTATATGTTGTCTAGTATGATGTTAAAATCCACATTCATGAACTATGTGCGGCTTAATTTCCATCCTCATGGGATACGTATGAATGCATAGATATATTGTCCTCTGGTATATCCCCAAGAATATGAAAGCATGTCCTCTCTCTTTCGTCCCCTCGGCCCGAAAAATCTTTGGAACATGTTGTGTGGTGAGTACCTCATGGGTTCTCATTCACGTTAGGTTATTCGATAGTCATACCATGTGCCCGCCATGACTTTTCTCATCCTGGTCTAAGTTCTATGACCTAAAACTATGATCTTTCTATGGGAGCTATGCATTGGGTTCAGCTACTTCTGCATCCTACGCCTAGTTCCTAAAATCAATACCCCTTAATGGGTCATTCTATGACCATTAAATAGGAAGCGTGGGGTCCCATGACCCTTGTCCTTGGGAAGGGACTCAACTCCCTCTATCTAATGCGTCTTATAAGTCATATTCAAATGCATTATGATAATGTGCCCGAAGTGCGGAATTTTCAAAAGGACATTCCCTATATTCCATGTTCAAGCTTCATAAACCCGTTATTTGGATCCTCATACTCTTTTATGACTAAAGGGACCCACTTTATGGCCTGGTCTCATGCCATAGTATCTTACCTACCGTCTTGGTCCAAAGATCCTTAGGACCTCAGATGACATTTGCGATAGATCTTGTGTTTCAAACATTGTCTACGGTCGACCCTCATCTGTCTATCCCCATATAAGGCTAACGTGATATTGATGCAGTTCTTCATACGTGGTCAACACTCATCCCCTATTATCACACCACCATAATTGTGGTCTAGATCTTGAGCATCACGATTCACATATTTCTACGTTTTTATGTTCAAGTGGATTTCCAACATACCTGGCATTACACCTTCATGCATCTAGGTGAATTTTATAGGTGGGTAAACATCATTGGGACGAAATTCCCCTAATGTCTCAGCGCCCCTCAACAAGTGACTTCATGTGCTAAGAAAGTCAGATCAGTAATCCTAATTTCCTATATCGAGCACGACTCACGTGGGCTTAGTAGTTCTGGTAGGACCTATACTGGTGCATCCATGCCACACATGCCTTTCATTGTCCCTCATGACGTTAAGATATTCCCTCATAACTAAAAATGGCATGATTCCAATTCTCATGGGATACATAGGAAGGCCCATACATGTTGCTTCGAGCCTAGCCTAACTTTCACTTTTGGTCCCTTGACCTAAATAACTTCCTCTAGGGATATGTGGTGTTGTACAGACCCCTTATGTCCTCCATCAAGTTGGGCTTATAGGTACCACACCTCATACTCCCTTACTTGGATCTTCCCTTTCACTCTTCCACCTATTGTATGCCAATAAACAGCATGAGTCCATATATCCACAACCCAGGACACTAAACTGTGGTTCCACCCTAAACAAGTTAAGGATGTCCCATGTTAGTCATGGGATGCAAAAAATCCATTTCCAGAGATGATTTACCTTATCTTTGTTGCCTCCAGCCATTTTGTGCTCAAGAACTACATTTGTATTTATTCTCATCCTTATGGGATACATAGCGATGACCGAGCATTCCGCCTCGGGCCCAGCCTAAGGGTCATTATCCATCCGGGCCCATGGGCCCTGACCACAGTCCAATGTCTACAGCCTTAAACTAGGAGCCTACAGTCCATGTACCATGAATGTAAACTATTAACCTTGGTCCATGAAATATGACCTTTAAATAATGTGAATTTTCCTCACTGTACGACTTTAAAATATTTTCCTATCTTCTTCATTGTTGTGACGTAAAACTATAGATCATCACAAGTCCTTACTAGAGAGGTCATGTTCAAAAGTAAGTATGATCCCTGATCAAACCAATTATCCCACCTAATGTGTCTTCAATATAGTGGCGTTATTTAAAGAGTGTTGGACTCCATTCGAACAACACACACTCCATGCTTTGTGTGCCCTTTATTCAGACCCTCATCCTCTTTCAAGTCTAAAAGAACCCTTTAACTGTATGGATGATTGGCCTATGGCTTGCCTACTATCCTGGACCAATGTTCTCGAAGTCTAATAGGTTTCATATTGAGTCAGGCCCCATGTTTCGAACATAGTTAGTGGTCAGCCACCATTTTTTATCCCCATTTTAGGCTAACCCAATAAGGATACTATGTTTTTAAAGTGGTAAACATTTATCCTTCGTTGTCACACCACCTCCATAGGCTTCTGGATATTGGGTATCATGGTTCAAATTTTCCACTCCCCTCTGTTCAGATTGATTCTAATGCCCCTTACATTACCCTGCTCATGCACCAGAGCATAGTGGGAGAAGTAGGTCGGCTGTCCAGAGAGCCCTATTCTTCAACTGTGACCCCTCACAATTTTAGGGTACTCCAAAATGGTGATCAATGTCCCATTCCGATCCCCTCACACCTTCTGTTGTTTAGCAATATTGTACAAGAGCTCCAATTATCTATGGTTTCCCACACTGATCATGGCTCTCAAGGGCTTAGATATTTAGTCGACTATTGCCTCAATATGATTGAGATACACTGGAACCCAATGCATGAACTTTCCTCAATCATTTCTAGAGAATACGGTCTGCCTCTCCCTCCTTGTCCTCGATGAACCGCATTCAAATGGGGGAATTTTTTGACAATGGAAAACTCATCCCTAGAAATTTGAAAATGCTCCCATAAATAATCCAAGAGTGCATCATGTTTTGTATGATTTGAATTGTTAGGTCATAGAGCCCAAACAGAGTTACAGATTAGGATTTATAGGCATATGAAATTGTTTTGGAATATTGGTTTGTGGAGAACATTCATGAAACTCCCTCTGTGATCATGGAGCGGAGGAACTTGACCGGAGCCCCCGGAGCCCCCAGAGCCTCGCGACTGGCACAAAGATCCCCCTTTATGAATTCACTGTGGAGTGAGGAGGTGGGATTCTCTGCGAACCCCTTTGAAATTCATGATCTGTGGTGGAGGGAGGATGTGGGATGCTCTAAAAACCCCTTTGACATTCGTTATCTGCTGCGGAGCGAGGAGGCAGGATGCTTCGTGAACCCCTTTAACGTTCGCAATCTGTCGCTGAGCGGGGAGGTGGGATGCTCCACGAACCCATTTGACATTCGCGATCCACCGTGTAGTGAGATATGGCTTCGCTCCGAGTGGGATCTGCTTCGCGGAACCTCTTGCATATAAATACCCATCTCACCACCCTTCATGATGATGGTCACGCCGCCCATTGGGTTGCCAAATTCCCATTTCGCATATCTCAACATTCTTTCGCAAAGCTACTCCATGAGTCAATGCTCTGCGAGTCAATGCTCCGCGAGTCCATGATCCACGAGTCCATGCTCCGTGAGTCCATGCTCAGCAAGTTGATGCTATGCGAGTCAATTCTCCACAAGTCAATGCCCTACGAGTCAATTCTCTCCGAGTCCATGATCCACGAGTCAATGCTCCACGAGTCTATTCTCCGCGAGTCCAAGCTCTGCGATTACATGCCCCATGAGTCAATCTTCAGCGATTCAATGCTCCGTGATTCAATACTCTTGGAGTCTATTCTCTAAGAGTCCATGCCCTATGGGTCCATGCTCCGCGGGTCCACGCTTTACGTGTCCATGCTCACTGAGTACCATTCCTTCGCGAAGCTACATCATGATCCCCCATTCTCCAGGATCCCTTTTTCTCTGCAAACCTACGTCATGAAGACCTATCCTTTGTGAAACTCCTAAATTTTCACACACTGGTCAATACCATGGGTGCTGCACCCCCGCCCCCCCCCCCCCCCAGCCAGTTCCATCACTTATCTCACAGACTCCCATAAAAAATGGATAGTCGCACCATGAAATTTTTATGTCGGGACGTTGATATTTTACATTGCGCACTTATGCGCGGCCTCCTTCCACCTATGGAATTCCATGATTTGAGATAATCCTCCGCACACCTTCAAACACCTTGAGTCTACATATTCCTCTTGGTCCATTTCCAATGTCATGAGTTGAGATTCTCATTATCAATTCTCCGATTACCTTGACTCGAACCATTCCTCAAGCCACTCATTCGAACCTCATCACCTGAGTCCTATGCTAGGATGTACCGGAAAGGGCCACCCTTGCGTAAGTCCCAACACCCACCATTCCTAGGAACCTTATGCCTAAAAATCTTATCTATAAGACTATAAATTGTAGTATACCATATGTTCCAAACATAGGATGCCTCTTGTTCCAAACGAGTGATGCCTTATGCTCCAAAAATGAGATGTCAATAGTTCTATCTACATGACTTTAAACTATAGTAATCCCTATATGACAGACATAGGATGCATCTTACTCAATATAAAGGATGTCTTGTGCACCAAGCATAAGATTAAAGTAGTCCTATCTACATGACTCTAAACTGTTGTATGCCCTTTTTTCCAAATATAGGATGTCTCTTGCTGAAAACAAGAGATGCCTTATGCTCCAAGAATAGGATGCCAATAGTCCTTTCTACATGACTATAAACTGTAGTACACCCTATGTTCCAAACATAGGCCGCCTCTTTCTCTAAATAATAGATGCCTTATTCTCCAAGCATACAACCACTAATTCCATGATTACCTTGGAATAATTTCAAGAGCGTTGGAATCCGTTCAGACATTCCATAACTCCACCTAACGCTTTGTGTGTCCGTCATTCATATCTTCATCCACTTCCATGGCTGAAGGGACCCCCTAACGGCCTGGCCCCATGCCAAATAGGCTCACCTACCATCTTGGGCCTATTCCCCCTAACACGTTGGATGACACTTTGAGTCAAGTCTAGTGTTGCGAACAGGATCAACAGTCAACCCTAATATTTTGTCCCCATTTTAGTATAACACAGTATGGATGTTGTGTTTCAAACATGGTAAATAGTTATTCTTCATCGCCACGCCACCCTCACCACATTCCTAATGTCAGGCATGTGATTCACAATTTATATCCATTTATTCGAAGCTATTCTAATTCCCTTGGCATTATCTATCTTGTGCACAAGTGCATAGGTGAAGGCCTCAACCCACTAGTAGGTTGGGATTCCCTCATGGAAGGACATGTGTAAGACATTACGGGAAACAACCTTGCATAAGACACATTCACAAGTACCACTTCATAGCAGCACCCGAGCAGCTTCCTTTTGTTAGCCCCATTCACCATTTCCGATCCATAGTGGCACTAAGGTAGCTTCCTTGCGTAAGCCCCATTCAATGTTGACACTCCATAATGGCACTTAGGAAAATTTCTTGTGTAATCCACATTCACCACTGCTGCTCCATAGTGACACCCATAAAACTCCATATGTAAGCCCCATTCACCAGTGCCACTCCATAGCGGCACTGGGGAAACTTCCTTGTGTAAGAACCATTCACCACAACCACTCCAAAGAAGCACCTGGTAAACTTCCTTACTTATTCTCCATTCACAATTTTCTCTCTATAGTGTCACTCAAGTTTCTTCCTTGTGTAAGCCCCATTCACCAGTGTCGCTCCATAGCGGCACCCAGGAAGCTTCCTTGCATAAGCCCTATTCACCATTGGTGCTGTATAATGGCATGTGGGTAGATTCCTTGAGTAAACCCCATTCACTATTTCCACTCCATAGTGGAACATTGGAATCTTACTTATGTAAGCCCCGTCAACCATTATCTCCCCATAGCGGCACCCGGATAGGTTCCTTTTATAAGACCCACCCTTCATGGATGCACCTTTGCGCTGTGATTGTCGGATCATTGCTGCCTCATGTTTATTACACTGATCATAACTCACTTGGCCTTAGAGTAAGCATCGACCATGAAATCTTGTCTAGGTATCTTAGAGTGTAATCCCCACACTCCATATGGAACGTTGCGGACTTTGATATTTGACAAATCATGGTATATAGGAATCCTGGCTGAGGTTCAAGCCCAACATCCATTATTTGTGACCATCTTTACTTCCGTTCCCACTCATCCTAAACTACATGGACTTTGATCCATGCCAAGGAAATGTACATAGGAGGCCTCCATGAAGTTCAAGACCACCATCCATTGGTTTTGACCCCCTTCATGTCAAACCACCTTCGTCCCACAAGACGTTAAACTGCATGCTCCCTTTTCATCATGCATGATGTTAAACTGCATCCACCATTCAACGGTATGCTGTTTTCACCCCATCCAATAGTAAGCCATTATGACCCCATCCAGCGGTAAGCTGTTGTGACCCCATCTAGAGGTAAGCCCGTGTGACCCCAACCAGTGGTAAGCCACTGTGACCCCATCGGGTGGTAATCGTTGTGATCCTATCCAGCGGTAAGCCATTGTGACCCCATTCAGCGGTAAGTCATTGTCAACCCCATTCGGCGGTAAACCATTGAAGTCCCTAAATCGACGGTAATCTGTTGATGTCCCCACCTGATGGTAAGCTATCGTTAGATTAACTATGTGGAATTTGATTCCCTATCATGTGGATTCATAGGAAGCCTCCATGAGGATCAATCCCATCACCCATGACTCATCTGGATCTATCTCTCGATCCCTTGTGTTTCAGGAAGATCATACTTTAACATGGATGTTCTATTTCATCTAGATTAAATCCATGTGTCCATTCCCACAGGCCACCTCCTCGGTGTCCCATCATCCCAATGAACTTTGCGGACACTGATTCCCTACCATGGGGATACGTAGGAAGTATTTTCAAGGCTCAATCCCAACTCTACCATCTGCATCACGACATTTCCATCTCATTCCTCCTCTACATCATTCAACTCTCCATCATCCATCTAGATTCGCATCTGGGATGCCACATCCCAATGAGATCATGACATTCATCCCAGCACCGCTCCTTGCCACACCTGTGCAGCTAACCATGGATAATACCCACTCATTCCATAACCAACCACCCAAGAGTATCCCTATTGTGATGGGCCACTATCCATGTGTAATCCCCAGCATGTATTTGAGTTTTTTTCCTCTATGTACCCCCTATTTCATCACCCCTTTGAACTACATGGGTTTTGATCCCTGTCGTTTACTCGGGGCACGTAGGAGACCTCCATGAGGTTCAATTCCATCAAATAGTAAAACTTCTTGCTCCATCATTTTTTGGTGCACACTCTCTGATCTTCCCTTAATGGTGTTCAAATCAGCCTTCACGGTGGGATAGATTCTGTTTATGGGACACACCATCTTGAGTATGCTCTTATTGAGTGTTCAGATTTATCCACATGGTAAATCATCCAGGGGTTCCCTCCTAGGGATGTACCTCTATGGGTAATTTTTATCACCCTCATTCCATCTCCGCAAGATGTTAAAATCATGGCCTACCTCATGTTAAACAATACATGCCTAAGGAAATTGTCAGAAGACATGATTTTGGTGTAACCATATCTGCAAGATGTTAAAATCATGACATACCACGTGATAAACATGGGAAGATGTGGAAAAACTCAGATACATGACTCTAGAATTTGATACCCAACAACTAATGTTGGATTCCATAGGTTCTGTGCACTTGAGATGCCCTCTTATGAAGAAGAATACCGGTTCGTCAATGTCCATGCATCCAGATATGCCCTGAAATGCCTGATGTAACCATCTACTCCAACCGAAGGTTGCTACCATGTTAAGACCCCATGGAAAGTCCTAACAGAACTAGTGTAATTAACTGGAGTTCACAAAGATATTTCATCAGGAACAAGATTCATGAACCACAACATAGTCTACAAGGGAGACCATGACTATGTGACGAGTTGCGAGGAGGAATCTGCGGAATAAAGAACCGACATCCCATCATCCCATTTTGATCAAAAATAAAACATCCTTGAAAAAGGAATACATGTCTCCCGCCTTTGAAAAGTGGGAATGTTAGGCAACAAATAGTGTTTCCATCCACAAACAAATGGACATGAATGCCCCAGGGAAAGCGTCAGAAACAAAAATGGTGACCCCAGTGTAAATCTCTTCTCCATCAATAGAGTGTAGAACTAATATGTAGGAAAAATTGTGGAATCATCCATGTGAATCCCCTCTCCTTCATATGTGAGTGGATGAGAAGCATAGGGTGTGTGAAGACTATGGTCCATTGGCTCCACACCAACCTCACTGCCTCAAGAGGCTGCTCAGGTGGCATCTTCCACCTGACTCCATCGGCTCCTCAACAACACTGTCGCTTGAAGAGGTCACGTAGGTGGAATCTGCCACACGAATACATCATATCCTCACCGACCCCACCTCCTTAAGAAGATGCACAGGTGGAATCCATCACTCGACTGCATCGGCTCCTCGCCGACCCCGCCACCTCAAGAAGTAGCGCATGTGGCATCTGCCACTCGACTACACTAGCTCCTTGCCAACCCCACTGCCACAAAAGGCCACGTAGGTGGAATCCGTCACATGACATATTTGGATAATCGCTGACCACACGATCTCATGAGGCTGTGTAGGGGGCATCTTCCCCCATCTTCAACGGCTCTGCACTGACCATTCCGCCTTAAGAGGTAGTGCAGGGGGCATCTTCCCCTGACTACTTTAGCTCCTGGCTAACTTTTATGCCTTAAGAGGCCGTGTAGGGGGAATCAGCCCATGACACCTTCATCTCCTCACCGACCATGCTGCCTTAAAATGCAACGCAGGGGGAACCCACCCCTTACTTCATCGGCTCCTTTCCAACTCCACTTCTCTCATTGGGTACATTGGGAGAAACCACCCCCAGTCCAATGGCACATCTCCAACTACATCAACAGCCACTATGGAGGTTCTCCCTGCACTACTACCATTCGACATGGAGGTTCTCCCCATCCCCGACATCAACCATAAGGTAGGTCCTTCATTTGCATCAAAAAAGTCACCCTACCTTATGAGATGACGCTCCTGGCTTCCCCACCTTCTAGGCTCCATCTCCCTATCGTACAGACATTCCAAACTTCCACACCTTCCAGGCTCCATCACCCCCATCTTAACAAAACTCCAAGCATCCATGCCTTCCATGATGTAATGCCCCTATCGTACTGATGATCTAGGATTCCAGGCCATCTCGAATCCATCACCCCTATCGTACTGATGATCCAGGATTCCACGTCTTCTAGGCTCCATCGCCCCCATCGTACTAATGCTCCTGGCTTCCTTGCCTTCCTAGCTACATAGACCCCGTCGTACTGATGTTCCATACTTCCACGCCTCCTGTGATCCCTTTCCCCCATTGTACCGATGATCTAGGATTCAGTGCCTCCCATGCTCCATCGCCCCCATCATACGAACGATCCAAGATTCAATGCTTCCTGAGCTCTACCGCCCCCATCATACCGACTCTCCAGGATTCCTCGCTTTCCACACTCCATCACCCCCTTCGTACCAATAATCCAGGTGTACACGCCTTACATGGTCCATCACCCCCATCGAACCGATGCTCCAGGATTCCACGCCTACCAGGATCCATCCCCCCCATTGTACAGACGATCCAGGCATCAAAGCCTCCCATGCTCCATCACCCTCTTCATACCAATGCTCCAGGCTTCCATGCCTTCTTAGCTCGATCTACCCCATCGTACTGATGCTCCATGATTCCATTCCTTCTGTGCTACATTGCCCTCGACGCACGGGTGTTCGAGGATTCCATGCCTTCAAGGCTCCATTTACCCCGTCGTACTGACATTCCAGGCTTTCATGCCTCCCTGGCCCCATCGCCACCATCGTACCGATGATCCAGGCTTGAATAGATCCTGGGTTCTGTCGCCCCCTTAGTACTGATGATCTAGGCTTCAAAGCCTCCTGGGCTACATTTCCCTCGTCATACCGACGCTTCATACTTCCACACCTTCGGGGATCCATCGCCCCCATCCTACCAATGCTCCATACTTCCACGCCTTCTAGGATCTATCTCCATCTTCATACCGATGATCCAGGATTCAAGGCCTCAATAGCTCCATCGCACCCGTCGTATTGATCCTCTTGGCTTCCATGCCTTCGGGGTTCCATCTCCCCTATCGTATTGACACTCCAGGATACCATGCCTTCTGGGATCTATCACCCCCGTCGTACTGACATTCCAAGCTTCGATGCCTTCCGGGATCCATCGCCCCCACCATACCAACATTACAGGCTTCCACACCTCCCGGGCTCCATCACCCACGTCGTACTGATGATCCATGTTACAATTCCTCCAGGGCTCCATCTCCCCCGTAGTATCGATGTTGCATGTTTCCTTGCTTCCTGGGATCCATCTCCCCCATCGTAACGACACTCCATGCTTCCACGCCTTCCAAGCTCCATCGCCTTTGTCATACTGACGATCCTGGATTCCACGCCTTTCGGGATCCATCGACCCCATCTTACTGACATTCCTAGCTTCCATACCTTCGAGGATCCAGCTCCCCCATCGTACCGACTCTCCAGGACTCCACGCCCTCCAGGCTCCATCGCCCCCATCATACCGAAGCTCCATAATTCCACACCTTCTGGACTCCATTACCCCCAACGTACCAATGATCATGGCTTCATCACCCCTCCAAACTGAGGGAATTTTTTCATCCTTACCACCCTTGTGACACTCTGTGTCATCCCAACTGCCCCATTGCATCAACCATAGAGGTCCTCCCTATGATCATGACATCTGCTTGTGGAATATCCACTGTGAGGTTTCCCTGCTCACGCATGAAGAGAATCCATGCATACACATGGGGAATTTTAGGGGAATCCCATCATATAGATTCAACCCTCATAAAAAACCACTAAAATGGGACAGAGATGACCATCCCTCTACTGAAACAATCCTTGGGGTTTCAATTCCCAATTATATGATGTCAAACTGCATAACAACCACGTCCTAGTTGCACGCCATTAAACAGCAAAATAACCATCATCTTGGTCACATGATGTTAAACTACGAGAAAATGTCTTGGTGACATGATGAAAAATTGTACAACATTTTGTTTAAAGCTATGAGAACTTAAACTACAACAACCATGGTTAATGTTACGCATCCTAAAACTGCTGCAACCATGGTCAAAGCTATGTTACCATAAACGCAGGACATCAGTCATCCTAGCTACACAATGTTAAACTATTCTCCAGGTCCAAACATGATGACATTAAACTAAGAAACTTTTTTCCATGAAATAAGACATTAACCTATTTGCAATGCTAGGGTCTCTTACTCTGATTCCATCTACGTCTTCCCACTGACAAGATCTGATGCGTTGTGGTGTAGAACCCAGAATATTGGGCTCCAAATGAGCAAAATCCTAATCCATATCTACACTTCATAGAATCCCTTTATTTGGATCCTTTCCTTATTTCATATTTGAAGGGACGCCCTAATAGCACAGATTCTCAACCTATGGCTTTACTACTATGTTGAGCCAAGGAAATGGAAAACATTGGATGAAATTTTGCGACTGGTACCATGTTATGAACATGGTCAGCGGTCGACCGTCATTTGTCTATCCTCATTCCAGGTAACTTGATATGGATGATGTGTTTCAAACACGGTTTACATCTATCCTCCATAATTTACCCAAACATCATTATTATCCAGATATCGAATTATAAGATTCATCTCTTTTTTAACCTCTCTATGTTTAGGTGGAACTCCAACAACATAGTTGTTACAGTTCTGTGCATCGTTCCACGTCGAATAAGTGGTCCAGTGTTTCAGGGATATTTCCAGCCTGAAATCCCAATTCCACTTTCTGTGTGCTTCCCTGTGTCAGGAAAATCCCATAATTACTTTTTTTCCCACACCGATCATGAATCGTGTGTGTTTAGTCGTTTTGGTAGGATGTATACTAATACGGTAAAGCGACACACACATCTTTGTCTGGCATGATGTTAAACTACATTATCATCTGTCAAGATGTTAAACTGCTGATTATCATCCTACATGACTTTAAACAGAAAATATTCATCCATCATGATAATAAAATTCATTTACGTCCAACATGAAATTAAACTGTAAAATTTTCCTACGAGACGTTAAACTGTTCATCTTCGTCCCACATGACGTTAAACTACATTATCATCCAACCCAACGTTAAACTGATTCATCATCCTCTATGACGTTAAGGTGTTCATGTTCGTCTGTCGTGATGTTAAACATATCATTATCATCCATCATGACTTTAAACAGTTCATTTTCTTCTTACATGACGTTAAACTGCATTCTCATCCTACACGACGTTAAACTGCACCATCGTCCTGCATGACGTTATACTGTTCATCTCCATTTGTCATGATGTTAAACTATTTATCATCATCCCTCATGACATTAAACTGCATCATCATCCTACATGACGTAAAAAATTTCATCTTTATCTTGTATGACATCAACTACAATATCGTCATGCATGACGTTAAACTACATCATAGTCATGCATGATGTTAAACTGTTCATCTTTGTCTATCATGACATTAAACTACTCATTATCATACCGCATGACATTAAACATCATGACCATCCTTCCTGACGTAAAACTGTTCATCTTCATCCATCATAATGCTAAACTGGTCCTTGTCATCCTTCATTACGTTAAACTGTATCATCATCCAATAAGACGTTAAACTGTTTTTCTTCATCCATCATGACATTAAAATGCTCATTATCATTCATCGTGATGTTAAACTGCTCATTATCATCCTCCATGACTTTAAAATTCATCATCATCATCCTGCATGACATTAAACTATTCATCTTTGTCCATCATGATGTTAAACTACTCATTGTGATCTCGCATGACATTAAACTACATCATCATCTGGCATGACATAAAACTATTCATCTTCATCCTGCATGACATCAAACTGTATTACCTTCCTGCATGACATTAAACTACATCATCATCCTATATGACGTTAAACTATGCATCTTCATTTTTCATGACTTTAAACTACTCATTATCGTCCCAAATTACATTAAATTGAATCATCATCCTGCATGATGTAAAACTATTCATCTTTGTCCATCATGACTTTAAACAGCTCATGATCATCTTGTATGACTTTAAACTGCATCATCGTCATGCATTCCATTCAATTGTTCATATTCATATTTCATCACATTAAACTACTCATTATCATCTATAATGATGTTAAACATCTCATTATTGTCCTCTATGACATTAAAATGAATCATTGTCCTACATTATGTTAAACTGTCCATCTTCATCTGTCATGACATTAAACAGCTCAATATCATCTTTCATAACATTAAACTACTCATTATCATCCTTCATGACCGTAAAGAACAAACCGGTTCAAGCTCAATGACGTTAAACTATGATCACAACCATCAATATCACATGAAGTTAAACCGTGTGATCCTACCAAACTGAAAGATATAAAACCTCATAGTGCTTTTCCATCATGAAAATAAACTATAAACTTTTTGGGACTTCCCATCCTTGGCATAGCCTCAGGTCCCTCAGTCTTTCCAGCCCCCTGGCTCGAGATCTCATCTAGGATTACACGGTGTGGTATGGACTCACGTACTTATTCACATCGGTCTATTTTTTCATGTCTCACATCTCCCCTTTGAGACACCCCTCTATTTATAATTTTTCCCGTGAGGAAGGGCTCTTTCATGATTTGCGAGCCACATCATTTGGGTTTCCATCACCTTATACATCAAAAAGGTCCCCCAAATGGCATGGATACTCGGCCTAAGGGCCCTACTACCATTATGGGCCAAAGTTCTCAAGGATTGAGAGTAGAAAATTGATATAAGTCACGTGTTGAGAATATGTTCAATGGTCTATGCTCAATTATTTTCCCCGAATTCTGGTCACACAATGGTGGATAGTGTGTTGTGAACCTGGTCAACGGTTTCCCTCTATCATTGTAGTTTCTTTGTGTTCTTCCATAGGAACCATGATTATCCCTCTATATCCCATGCATATGAAATTAAACTATGTATGTGTGGAATGAGCTCCATGAAGCAAAACTAAGATCACCTTTGTCCTAATTGCAAGACGTTAAATTGCCAACTAACCGTGACATTCTATCTATGGCCTAGCCTTAGGAACCTCAGCATTTTCCGGCCCCTGGACCAAGTTCTCACTCAGGGTTGTCCATAATGGTGTTGTCTTCTTCCCTCATTCACGTCGGGTTACTAGTCGTGTCATACACATCCCTGGAAGAGATAACTTTCCCCTACCTTCATCCTCACTACAAGAAGTTAAACTGAAATCTAGCAATGACATTCTGCCCATGGCCCTACCAGAGGCCCCTCGGCCTTTTCGGGCCCCTTGATCAAGTTATTTCTTAGGGTTGTACGGTGGCGTGTGAGATTATGACCCCATTCACACTGGGTTACTTTTCGTTCCATACATGCCCTTCGTTGAGGAATCTTGCTCTAATTTGCATCATCCTTTCCTCTAGAACTACGTACGGCTTGATTCCCATTCCCATGGGATACGTAGGACCGCCCAAATTTCTAGTCTTCAGGTCCAGCCCCATCTCTTAGAAACCCCAATATCATTTTGGCCCCTTGGCCCGCGTTCTTCCAGAAGAGGTATATACGGTGTGGTATGGGCTTATGCCCCCATTCACGTCAGGTTTATAACAACCAAGCCACATACCTCTCTCTATTCTGAGTCGCCTTCGCTCCCTTTCCATAGTCTCATCTGCTTGATTCGGCTTCCCTTATGTTGGGTCCCTTTTCCCTCTTTGGTGATTCACCAATTGGCCCATGATTACTCTGGTCTAGAACCTAGAGTGGAACATTCTACAGGGAGATGATTTCTCCCATTTTTCATGCTTCATGTTCCCCTTCATTTGGGATTCCATTATCTTTCACTAATAAAGGGACTCCCAAATGGAATGGATTCTATTACTAAGGGCTCTCCTACCATTATGAGCCAACATCCTCTAGGGTTTCGGACAACAAATCGATACAAGTCCCACGTGTCGAATTTCGTCAGCAGTCGATGCTCATTTGATGTTCCCATTTCAGGCCACATGATATGGATGATGTGTTGAGAACATGGTAAATAGTTATCCTACATATTTGTGCAAACAACTTCATGAATTCAATTTCAGTCACATGATTAACATCATTTTCAACCCCATTGTGTCCATGTGGAATTTCAACACTCCTGGAAATATCCCTCAGTGAGCATTCACACATCAGGGGGACACAACCATGGTAATATATCATTCGAGGCTCCATAACTACATCCCTTTAGTGTGTGTTTCAGGTATTGCCAAAACCACTTCATCCCTTGTTTCCCACATCGAGTTTGTCCCACATGGTATTAGGAATTGGATTGAAGTCTGCACCTACATGGAAGGATTCCGCCTATTTGGTCCAAGCTCTATGACCTTAAACTATGATCTATTTTAGAACAACATACTTCTTGATTACTATTCTTATTGGATACATATGAACACCTAGACATCTCTTCGTTGGGTCCGGCTCAAGTTCCAATAATTTATCTCTTATATTTTTCCTTCTAGGATCTGACACATATGGGACCGTGTGGCGTGGCACATGTGGGCTTATTCCCTCATTCACGTCAGGTTTGAAATAACCGCACCACACACGCCCCTTTCTTGGAGATAGTCCCCCTTCTTCCTGTCCAACATGACATTAAACTATATGTTTTCCTGTATGACATTAATCGGCACCTTCAAAAACTACATGCGTCTTGATTTCCATCCTCATGATATAAGTAGGAATTCCAAGACATATTGTCCCCAGGTCTATCCATAGGATTAGGAAATATTTTCCTCTCTCGTTTGGCCCCACGAAAAGAACTATTTTGGTAATATGTGGTGTGGTGAGTACCTCATGGTTTCTTAATCACATCATGTTTTGTGATAGCCATACCATGTGTCCCCCATGTCTTTTCCAAACCCGGTCCATTTTCTATGACCCAAAACTAAGATCTCGCTATGGGAGACAGAGGTTGGGTTCACCTACTTCACCGTCCTATGCCCAGTTCATCAAATCAATCCTACTTAATGGCTCATTATATGACCATTATGCTAGAAATGTGCGGTCCTAGGACCCTTGTCCTTGGGAAGGGACTCGACTCCCTCTATCTGATATGTCTTATAATTTGTATTCAGATGCATTTTGACAAAGATCACAAAGTGCGTAATTTTCATTGGGACATTCCCCAAATTCCATGTCCAAGATTCGTGAGCCCATTATTTGGATCCGCAACCTCTTCCATGTCTGAAGGGACCCCCTTTACGGCCTAGTCTCATGCCACACTAGCTTACCTGCCGTCTTGGGACTACATCCCTGAGGACCTCATACATCATTTGTGACAACTCCCATGTTTCGAACATGTTCAGTGGTCGACCCTCAATTTTTTGTGCCATATCACTCTAACGTGATATGGATTATATGTTTTGAACATGGTCAACAGTTATCCCTTATCGTCACACCACCATAATTATGGTCTAGATCTCGAGAATCATGATTCAGATATTTCCACTTCTATATGTTCTACTAGAATTCCAACATACTCGGCTTTACTCCTTCATGCATCTAACAGAATTATATACATGGGTCAAAATCATTGGGACGCCATTAACCTAGTGTATCATCACCCATAAACATGTGCCTTCTTGTTATAGGAATGTCCGATCCCAAATCCTTATTTCCCACATCGAGCACAACCCACATGGGATTAGTAGTTCTGGTAGGACGTGTACTAGAATAGTCATGCCACACATGCCTTTCATCATCCCGTGTGATGTTAAACTGTTCCCTCAACACTACGAATGGCTTGATTCCCATTCTCATGGGCTACATAGGAATTCCCGGACACATTGCTTCGGCCCCAGTCTAACATTCACTTTTTTTCCATTGACCTAAATAACTTCCTCCCAAGATACGTGGTGTGGTGCGGACTCCTTATGTCCTCATTCATGATGGGTTTATAGATACCACACCACATATTCCTTTCCTGGGATAATCCATTTCACTCTTCATCCTATCTTATGACGTTAAACTACACAAGTCCATATGTCTACAATGCATGACACTAAACTACTTTTCTACCCAGAACAAGTTCAGTATGCCCCATGTTAGTCATGGGAAGCACCAGATCCCTTGTTAGAGAGGATTTACCCTATCAATGTTGCCTCCGGTCATGCCATGCCCAAGCACTATGTTGGGCATGACTCTCATCCTTATAAGATACATAGCGATGCCAGGGCATTCCACCTCAAGACCGGCCCCATGGTCATTAACCCTCTTGGACCCTTGGGCTCGATCACGGTCTAGTCTCTTTGACCATACGCTAGGAACCAACAGTCCATGCACCTTGAAATCAAACTGTTAACCAAGGTCCATGTAGTATGACCTTTTAGCAATGTGCATCATCCTCCCCGTACGATGTTAACCTAAATGTCTATCATCCTCATTGGTATGATGTAAAACTATAGATCATTACATGTCCTTACTAGAGAGGTCCAGTTCGGAAGTAGGTAAGATCCCTGATCAGACCAGTGCACCCAAATAACGTGTCTTCACCACAGTGGCGTAATTTAAAGAGTGTTGGAATCCATTCAAACAACTCACAATCCATTCTTTCTATGCCCATAATTTGGACCCTTATCCTCTTTTATGTCAAAAATAACCCCCTAATAGTATGGATTCTTGGAATATGGAACACCTACTATCATGGGCCAACATTCTGTAAGACTAATAGAGAGCATTTTGAGTCAGGCCTCGTGTTTCGAACATGATCAACAGTCGGCCCACATTTGTTATCACTATTTATGGATAACACAATAAGGATACTATTTTTCGAATGTGGGTAACATTTATTTTTCATTGTCATGCCACCCCCATAGTGTTCCAGATTATGGGTATCAGGATTCACATTTTCCACTACCCTCTTTTTGGATTGATTCTAACTACCCTGGCATTACACCGTTCGTGCACCAAATCATGGTGGGAGAAGCAGGTCGGTAGTCTAGAGAGCCATGTTCTCTAACTATGAGCCCTCTCTCTTTTAGGGTTCTCCTAAATGGTGATCGATGACCCATTCTAATCCCCTCACACCTTATGTTGTTTTGCACTCTTGTATAGGAGCTCATATTATCTCTTGTTTCCCGAACCTATCTTGGATCATGGGAGCTTAGAGATTTAGTTGACTATCTCTTCAATATGATTGAGACACAATGGATCCCAATGCATGTGTTTTCCTTAGGCGTTTCCTCAGAATGTGGTCTTCCTTGCCCTCCACACCCTCATTGGACCCCATTCATGGGGGGGTTATTTTTTACACAAGAAAAAACATCCCCAAAATTTTGAAAATGCACCCATAAATTATTTAAGTGAGTAGAAAATTTTGTTAACTTCAATTTGATAGGTCGTAGAGCCAGAACGAGGTTAATAATTAAGAGTTATAGACATTATAAATTGGGTTGGAAAACTGGTTTGCGAAGCACATTCGTGAAGCTCCCTCTGTGATCACCGAGTGGAAGAACTTGATCAGAGACCCCGAAGCCTCGTAGTTGGTGAAAATATCCCCCTTCATGAATCTATTGTGGAATTTGAAGGTCAGATGCTCTGCAAACCCATTTGATGTTCGCGATATGCCATGGAGGGAAGAGGCGCAATGCTCCGCGAACCCCGTTGAGGTTCGCGATCTCCCACGGAGCGAGGAGACATGATGCTCCTCGAACCCATTTGAAATTCATGATCCGCCGTGGAGTGAGGGGGAAAGATTCTCCATGATCCCCTTTTCCTATAAATACCCATCTCACCCCCCTTCAGGACAACAATCATGCAGCCCCTTGGGCGGCCAATCTCCCATTTCGAGGAGCTCAACTTTCCTTCGTGAAGCTGTTCCACGGGTTAATGCTCCAGGAGTCAATGCTCCACGAGTCTATGTTCTGTGAGTCCATGCTCCATGATTCCATGATCTTCGAGTCAAATATTTACAAGTAAATTCTCCGCAAGTCAATGCTTCACAATTCGATGTTCCGCGAGTCCATGCACCACTAGTCAATTCTCATCCAGTCAATGCTCTATGAGTCTATGCTCCGTGAGTCCATTCTTCAAGAGTCCATGATACGCGAGTCAATCCTCCGCGATTCAATGATCCGCGATTCTATGCACCACAAGCCCGTGCTCTACGGGTGAATTCTCTACGGTTCCATGCTCCATGAGTCCATGCTCGGCGAGTACATTTCCTTTGTGAAGCTTCTTCGCGAAACCGCACGCTCCATGAGCCCCTTTGCTCCGCAAAGCTCCGTCATGATGACCAATCCTTTGCAAAGCTCGTACCTTCGTTCCCATCGGTTCATACCATGGGGGATGTGACCCTGTACCCCAGGACGGTCCCTTAGCTAGTGTACCTGACCCCCAAGAAAAATTAAGTGTCATACCAGGAACTTTTCAGGTCGGGACGTCTACATTTTTCATTGTGACCTTATGTGTAGACACCTTCCACCAATGGAATACCATGATTTTAGATACTCCTCCACACACCCTCAAACACCTTGAGTTTACATATACCTCTTGGTCTGTTTCCCATGTTGTAATTTGAGATTATCATCATCAATTCTCCCAGTACCTTGAAACAAAAAATTACATAAGCAACTCATCTGAACCCCATCACCTAACACCTATGCCTGGTTGAAACATAAAGGTCCGCCCTTGCGTCAGTCCCAACCATAACCATTCCAAATAAAATTATTCCTAACAGTACTATCTACATGACTATAAACTATAGTACACCCTATGTTCCAAACATTGGATGCCTCATGCTCCCAACAAGAGATGCCTTAGGATCCAATAATGAGATTCCAATTGTTCTATCTACATGACTTTAAACTGTATTAATAACTATATAAAAAAACATAGGATGACTCTTATTCAATATAAGAGATTCCTTGTATGCCAAGAATAAGAAGCCAATAGTCCTATGTACATTACTCTAAACTGTAGTATGCCCTATTTTCCCAACATTTGATGCCTCTTTCTCTAAAAAACATATGCCTTATGCTTCTAGCATAGGATTCCAATAGTCCTTTCTACATGACTAAAATCTGTAGTACACCCTATGTTGCAAACATAGGACGCCTCTTTCTCCAAACAATAGATGTCTTTTGCTCCAGGCATAAGATTCTCAATGCCATGATTATAGTGGCATAATTTCAGGAGAGTAGGAATATATTAATACATTAAATCACTCCACCTAACGCATTGCCTTCCTTTCACTCATATCTTTATCCACTTCCATGTCTAAAGGGACCCCATAACAGCATGGTCCCATGCCGCATCGGTTCACCTACCCTCTTGGGCCAACACCCCTGAAAACATTGGATGATACTATGAGTCTGGTCCAATGTTTCAAACATGGTCAACCATGGACCCACATTAGTATGTCCCAATTTTAATCTAATGCGATGTTGATGCTATTTTTTGAACATGATGAACAGTTATCCTTCATCGACACGCCACTCACACCACATTCTGAATTTTGGGCATGTGATTCACACATTTCAACTCCATTTTTTCAGACAGATTCCATCACCCTTGGCATTATCCTTCTTTTCCAATAGTGTATAGGTGAAGGCCTAAACCCTCCATTGGGTTGGGATTCCCTCATGTCAATACATGTGGAAGACCTTATGGGAAGCTTCCTTGCATAATCCCCATTCACCAGTGCAACTCCATAGTAGAACCCTTGAAGCATCCTTGTTTAAGCCCCATTCACCATTGCCACTCCATAGCGGCACCAGGGAGACTTCCTTGAATAGGCCCCATTCACCATTGAAACTCCATAATGGCACCCATGAAACATACTTGCGTAAGCCCCATTCACTAGTGTTGCTCTATAATGATACCCAGGAAGCTTCCTTGCCTATGCCCCATTCAACATTTCCACTCCATAGTGGCACCTGGGAAACTTCCTTGCGTAAGACCCATTCACAACTGTCGCTCCATAGTGGAACCTGAGCAGCTTCCTTGCATATTACCCATTCACCATTACCACTCCATAGTGGCACCTGGGAAACTTCCTCACATAATCCCCATTCACCAGTGCCGCTCCATAGAGGCACCCACACATCTTCCTTGAATATGCCTCATTCACCATTGCTGCTCCATAGCATCCCCTGGGCAGATTCTTTGTGTAAGCCCTATTCACCCTTTCCACTCCATAGAGGCACATGGGAAGCTTCCTTGTATAATCCCCAAACACCATTTTTGCTCCATAGCAGCAACCAGACTGCATCCATGCATAAGTCCCATTCACTATTGTCCCTCCATAGTGGCACCTGGGCAGCTTCCTTGTGTAATCCCCATTCACCACCCTTCCTGGATGCACCTTTGCGCCTTGATCATTTGGTCCTTACTACCTCTTTTTTCTTACACCGAGCAAGACTCATGTGGGATTAGAATAAGCATCAACCACGACATACTCTCTGGGAAACCTAGAGTGTAATCCCAACACTCCATCCTGAACTACAAGGACATTGATACTTTCTGAGGGATGGTAAGTAGGAAGCCTCCCTGATGTTCAATCCCAACATACATTAGTTCCAACCATCATCACATCAGTTCCCACTCAACCTGAACTACGTGGAATTTTATCCATTCCAAGGCAAGGTATGTAGGAAGACTCTCAGAGGTTCAGTCCCATCATCCATTTGTTCTGACCTACTTCATGGGGGATAACCATTGTCAGGCATAAATTTAAACTATATGACTTCTTTTCGTCTAACACGATGTTAAACTGCATCCACAATTCAGTAGTAATCCACTTAGACCACATCTAGTGGTAAGTCGTTTTGACCCCATCCAACGGTATGCCATTGTGCCCACATCCAGTAGTAAGCCGTTGTGACACAATTTAGCGGTAAGCCGTTGTTACCCCATCAAGCAGTAAGACATCGTGATCCTATCCATCAGTATTCCATTGTGACCCCATTTAGTGTTAAACCGTTGTCAACCCCATTCATCGGTAAGCGGTTAAAGTCCCCAAATCGACGGAAAGTCATTGATGTCCCCAACCAATGGTTAGCTGTCGTCAGATGAACTACATGGACTTTGATTCGATACCATGGGGATACGTAGGCAGCCTCCATGAGGTTCAATCCCATAACCCATGACTCTTCATGATCTGTCACTCGATCACATGTGTTTTGGGAAGATCATTCCCTAACCTGGATGATCTATTTCCTATAGTTCCCATTCATGCATCCATCATCACAGGCCGCCTCTTCAGGTGTCCAATCGTCCCACCGAACTACATAGACTTTGATTCCCTTCCATGGGGATACATAGGGAGTATATTTAATGCTCAATCACAACACTATTGTTACCTTAATGATGGTTCCATCTCATTCCCCCTCTACTTCAATCAAAAATCCATCAACCATCCAGATTTTCATCTGTACTGCCACATCCTGGTGAGATCATGACATTCATCCCACTGTCGTTCCTTGCGGCACCCAGGAACCTAACCTTGCATAAACCCCACTAACTCAATAACCATCCAACCAAGAGTATCCCTCTTGCTATTGGCCGCTATCCATTCATAATCCCCATCATGTATTAAGGCTTTTTCCATTAGTGTGCACCCTATATCCTTAACCCTTTGTACTAGGTGGGCTTTGATCCCTGACGTCTACATAGGGTACATAGGAAAACTCCACAAGCTTCAATACTAGCCAATGGTAAACCATGGTGTTCCCCCATTTTGCGGTGCACACTCCTGGATCCACCCTCAATGGGGTCCAGATCAGCCTTCACGGTGTGACATCATCCCTTTATGGGACACACCATCTTGGGTCTTCTCTTATGGAGTGTTCTGATCCATCCACCTGGTAAACCTTCCAGGTGTTCCCTCCTATGGATGTACTAATTTTATCTTTCTCAATGCGATGTTCTGATCACCCTCATTCCATCTCCACAAGACGTTAAACTTGCAGCCTACCTCGTGTTAAACATGAGATTCCTGAGGAAAACCTCAGAAGACATGCCTTTGGTATAACTGTCTCCGCAAGATGTTAAACTCATTAAACACCCCATGATAAACATGGGAATATGTGGAAAACCTTAGAGACTTGGATCTGGTATCTGATACCCTATGACAAATGTGGTATGACTCATGTTCTAAGCCCTTGATAAGCCTTCTTATGAAGTAGAATACTAGTTTCCCAACATCCAAGCATCCAGATATGCCCTGACATGCCTGATATTACTGTCTACTTTGATTGAAGGATGCTACCCTATCAAGAACCCATGGAATATCCTGATGGAAGTAGTATAATTATCCGAAATCCACAAATATATGGCACTGAGAACGATATTCATGAACCATGACATAGTCTATATGGGAGACCCGTACTGTGTGACGAGTTCCGAGGTGGAATCCATAGAAGGAAGAACAGACATCCCATCATCCCATTTCAATCAAGGAGAAAACATACACGAACAAGTAATAGATGCCACCCACCTTTGGAAAAAGGGAAGGTAGGGAAACAAATAGTGTCCCCATTCTCGAACTAACGGACACACTTCCCCTAAAGAAAGCGTCAGAAACAAGTGAATATAAAGTTTCTCAAGTCTACTTTCATGCCCATACTTGTGTTCCCTAAACTACTTGAGTGCCCATTTTTTATTCACTTACTCTCTTTAGTTTAAAATATCTCAAGCCTTCATCAAATCCATTCATGTCCAGAATTCTTCTTCCATGGCTCCCTTGTCTTAAAGGGATTCTGTTTAGACCTCCACTAATTCCTTCTAACTTATCAAACCTTTGGGAATGGAACATCATCATGTCTCTTATTTGTGTTTGTATTTACATAGTCAGAGGTTTCCCACAATTATATTATAAGGGATTAAGGATACATGGAATATCTGTGGGTTTCTATATCCACAGTCACATAGACCTTTCTCCTATGAACATTTTTGGGAATTCCCCAGGTTGAAGGAGGGTTTGGGTCCTAACCTCTCCATTCTCAATGGGATGACCTGAAACCTCATGTCTATGGTAGGGAAGTTATGGTTCACACTTTCTTTTCCAGTTAAACAAAAGAGATGTCTACCACCCCTACCATGATCAATTTTTTTGAAACAATCCTGGTGTAAGCCCCTAGATTTTTTTACAGGAGGTAGCACCATTACTCCTCGTTTATTATTCAGTGCCAAGATCAGCGGTAATATGAGAAAATGGAATTTTTTTACCCTTTCCCTATCCCATGGGGCTTTGTTACCATGGGATACCCTCCTAATTTTATCCATTAAACTTCATCCATTCCTCCTTACATTGGAACATTGTCAAATTTAGAAAGAACCAAGGGAAGGATCATCGCCTTGCCCACTTCCATGGACACCTCACCATCGTCCACTCTTGTCGCATTAGGTTCCCCCTTCCATTAGCAGAAGAGGTAAATTGTGTATGATTTTATTGAATCTTTGACAATATCTTGCTTCCACACCAAGCGTGACTCACATGGGATTAAATATTTCTCAGGTATATAATTATTTCCAAATTAATTGAACTATGATAACTGTTATTCGCACCATAATCAGGTTATGTAGGAAGCCTTCTCAGGGCCCGAGCTCACTAGATTTCCTCTTTAGGAATCCATACCTAACTTCTATAATTTGGTAATCCTATAGGAATAATCGCCAAATTAAATCCTCAAATCACCAAGGAATCATTTTTAGTAAGTAATCCCAAACTCATTAATCTCAAAAGACTATAATCTCCTACGAGACTTATTGAACTACGTGGGATTTTATTCCCATCTATATGGGATACATTGAAATCCTCCTTGAGGTTCAAACCTAAGACCTTAAATCCAGCCTATTATCCTTAGGGAAAATTCCCAGTAGGGTATGATCCTACTTGGAAACTCATATCCATTCCACGTTCCTTAGGCTGCATCTGCATAATCCCCATGCTATGTTTTAACTAAGCACCTGCT
This sequence comes from Viscum album, assembly GCA_963277665.1. Classification (NCBI taxonomy): domain Eukaryota; kingdom Viridiplantae; phylum Streptophyta; class Magnoliopsida; order Santalales; family Viscaceae; genus Viscum; species Viscum album. The sequence goes on from OY728125.1 coordinate 362,910,883, forward strand.
ACATAGATGACCATACCACATGATATTAATCTATACGGCTAGATCCATATCACATGAACATAAAAGGTTTAATGCATCCAATTCAGTGGCACCGAACTACAAGGGTTCAAATTACTTATACAAGGATATGTTGGTAGCATTTATGGGTACGATCCCAAGATCAATCCAAACCTTCATCTCCCTTTATTTCAATAAATTTCAGAGTGCCCCACTAAGTGGCTTAAAAACCAGTATCATCGTATTGATGATTAAAAGAATATCTAACTGGTATATGAGAGGATACCATTTATGGAAACCCTTGAATACATAGGGATTATTTTACACTTTTCTCATTCTAGATAAGTGATTAAAAATTCCAAGGGATTCTTATGATATACTTCCTAAATTAATAAGGATTCAAAAAAATATCCTTAATTAAAAAGAGAGTCCTAGAGTAGACAATAATTTCCCCCAAACGGGTGTGATGATTCTGACCACCCATCCTCCAATTCTATCTACTCTTGGACTCTCTTTATAATTTATGATATTTTAGTGAATCCATATTAATTCATCTGTTATATCATAAGTATCCCTTCTACTTTTCAATGACTTATTTAGAATGTGAAAATTCTAAAGTCATCCTTATGTATTCGATGTTCTCCATCAATAGTATCCTCTCATATACAACATAGATATTCTTTTAATCATCATTATGATGATACATGTTTTTAATCCACTCAGTGGGGAACTCATGAATTTGTTGTCATCTAGCGCGATAAAGGATTGGTATGACCTTGCGATCATGCCCATAAAAAAATATACCTACATATTGTTGTAAAATGAATTAGAACCCTCATAGTTTGATTCCCTAGAATGGGACACATCATACCTTTTAATTTCATGTGATAATGTCCTAACCATATAATTTAGTGTCATGTCGTATGGACCTCTAAGCGGAAGGTGCTTAGTCAAAACATAGTGTGGAACTTATGCTGAAGCCACCCAATGAACTTGGAAAGGATATGGGTTTTCAAGTTGGATCATAACATGTTGAGAATATGACACAAGGAGAACATGTTTGATTTAAGATATTGGGTTTGATCCTCATGGAGGATTCCTACATATCCAATATAGATGGGAATCAAAGCCCACGTAGTTCGATAAGTCTCTTAAGAGAGTATAATCCTTTGAGATTAATGAGTTTGGGCTTACATCATGAAAATACTACCTTGGTGATTTAAGAATTTAATTTGGTGACTATTACTACGAAGGATGACCAAATTATGGGAATTGTGGATGGATTCCTGAAGGGGACATCCAGTAAGCTCAGACCCAGAGAAGGCTTCCTACATATCCCAATTATGGTGGGAATCAGAGATCTCATAGTTCATTCAATTGTGAAAATTTTGAGACGATGACAAATCTCTAAGACCACATGAGTCTTAATAAGTGTGAGAAACTAATGAATGTCAAAGATTCAACAAAATCATCCACACTTTTCCTCTTCCGCTGATGGAAGGGGGTGCACCTATGGCGGTGAGAGTTGATGAGGGTGAGGCGACAATAGAAGAGGGTGAGGTGACACGCCTTCCCACTATTCTATTTACATTATAAATGGGTCAAATGTATGGAGGAAGGGATAAAGTTTAAGGTCTTACACTAGGAGGGCATCCGATGGGGAAAAAATCACAATTGGAGAGGGAAAGGGTAATGAAAGTCCTTATGCCCTTCTCCCCTCTGATATTTGGCACAAAATAAGAAAGGAGGAGAAATGATGATATCTCCTTCTAGAAAATCAAGCAAATTATGCCAGGATGGTTGCCCTAAAATTGATCCTGGTAGGGTAGGGTGACTTCTCTAATGCTTAAATGGGAATTAAAGTGTAAACCATTCCTTCCCTACTAGATACATGAGGTTCTAGGTCGTCTCGTTGAGAAGGGAGAGGTTAGGACCCAAACCCTCCTCCAAACTGGGAACTTCCCGAAATTGTTCTTGGGAGAAAGGTCCATGTGGCTATAGATAGAAAAACCCATAGACATTCCATGTATCCTAACTACCCTATAAATCAAATGTGGGAAACCTCTAACTTTGGAAATACAAACCCAAATAGGAGACTTACTGATGTTCCTTTCCCTATGGTTTAATAGGGTATGAGGTTTTGGTGGAGTTTTAAACAAAATTCCTTTTAGACAAAGGACGAAAGGAATAAAAATCCTTAACATGAATGGATTTGATGAAGGCTTGATGGATTGTAAACTGAAGAGAGCAATTGAATAAAAAAGGGGTTCTCAAGTAGATAAGGGAGTGAATGTATGGATGTGCACATAGACTTGAGAGACATGATATTAACTTAAGCGACAAAAAACCTATATGATAATTCATGGGAGATACTTGGCTCAAGAATTCATGGGTATTCACAAGTAGTCCCAGAAATGGGGTGCTCAAGTTCCTATGAAAGTAATAGGTGGCACGCAAGTGTTTCTCATTTATGGGGTTTGGGCACTTTAGGTGAACAAGGTTTATGGTTTTCAAACACTAAATGGACTTAATTCCAATGATCCTCATATAAATTATCTGATCAAGGTGTTGATGAACATCCTTGAATGTTTATAAAGACTTGGGTGAAGCAATAGGGCAACCAGAGCAGCAATTAGGCTTCATGGAAATTTGTCCACCTCAAATGGAGGCACCAAGGGTCTATTCATAGGAAAATATAAGACCTTGGGGGAAAGTAATTTGGTCATGAAAGTAGGTTGTGTGGAATTTTAAGGCACATGAATAGACTACACACTGATGATTTTGTGGTCTAATTAATATGACTCAAAACTCATGCTTTTGGAAATCATGATTTTCTTCATGTATTTTCCCCATTTATCTATAAGGGGATTCCCTTTTTCATTTTTAGACTCTTTGACAGAATGGAGTGCCAACTAAACCCCCCCCCCCCTCAAAATTGGATTTGAAATGAAAAGAGGATCCTATACTGAAGAAATGTAATGAAGGACAAAGAAAAGAGTACTGGGGAGCTTACTTTCCATGCACTTTTAGCGACTAGTTGCGCATGTTAGCATCTCACAGGAATATGGCATGTACGGTGAAATTAGTCACCTATATATAATGGCTTCACTTCTACAAAAGCCTCAAGATATCCAAAATTTAATCTCTTGGGGTACAAGTCTTCTTTGGATCATATGCTACTATTTCGCCATGATACTTCTGTATGCTTTTTAGTTTCATTCTATAAATTGGGTGTTATACTTGCACGCCAAATTATACTTGTGAACCAAGTTTATACTTGGGTTCCTTAATGCCTTTGCTTATTTTTTTAAACAAAGAAAAAAAACATACTATGAAAGATGGTTTATATCATTTCGTAGGTTCAATGGCTCCCAAATGAATTGGAACTGCTAATGAGCATTCCAGCAAGAGGATTGATGACATGATGAATGTCGTTTTTCATGATTACATGGATGTTTGTGACACCTCTCTTCTAGACATAGAGAAATACATGAATAAGTATCAATTATACATTTCCTGAAGCACTTATCTTCCTTTGTATAGCTATGGATTTTTGTGAGATTTTAATATTCCAAATCAAAAGAATGATGTCCAACATAATTGGTTTCAAGAATATACAAACTTTTTATTGGCCAACGTTTTTATTAGGGACTCATTTTCTAATGATGAGATAGTAGTAAAAGCTCATATTATGAATCGTATCCCATGTGCTCCATATTTGAAGGCACACACACCCGAGCTATAGCCAAACTGTTATTCATCCATATTTCGGTATTCTAAGATAGACCAGTCCAAGGGATGGAAGAAAATATGGTACTTCCACCCAGGAGGAGGTGTAAAACCTACGTTTATGTGGCCATACTGGTTTCGTATGACCTGTGCATAATTTATAGATGACTTGAAGGGTGTTAGGATTTATGAGGCTATTTGGATTGTACAAACTTATGTGTACATGAATGATGATTTCATGCACTAATTATTAAGCTAATATAGCCCATAGACTAATTCCTTCCATTTATCACATGGAGAGGTAAGAATCAGCTTGTGGGATGTTTACAAGATTTCTGGAGCTCCAATCCTTGGAGACATGTATGATGAGTTTATTCCTCCCATGGTGACATGGAATGACTTGAAGAAGACTCGTTCTTTGGTTCGTGAGTTGATGAAAATATTTAACAAGCTCAAGAACACAACCAAAATGAAATATCGCACCAGGAGGGATATTCATTTGGAGGAATGGATAAAAATATTTTTGATAAAGAATAAGGAAAAGGGTCCTACTTACACCCGTCCGACTAGCTGTCCAAGGGAAGAGAAGAGAGGTACCCCTGATACGTTTTGGCCAACATTGGCGAATGGATAATTTGATAAATTAGGTTATGAAGTAAAATAAAAAATTATTGTGAAGACACATCTGACAAGTTTCGTGGCCATGTGGATCAGTGTTTATTTATTACCAGTTCGAGACTCCAAAGGAGGAATGAGGCCATGAACCATTGTTATTGTAGCTAATCTAGTAGATAAAAAGGATGGTAGGGTTGGACACTCATTTATTGGAAATTATTCATATGATTTTGATGCACATTTACAAAGGGAAGTCTCCCTTTAGAATAACTAGTCCATTCCAAGTGTTGTTGAGATGGATCACTACTCACTTTTGAACTTATAGTATAAAAAGTGGGGTATAGGTTATTGAATGTTCTTTCTGACCATATGTTCATGAATTTTCTAGCATTACACTATTGTCTTTGAATGATAACAATATCAACGCTAGATTGAGAATGCATAAGGAATTCCATTTCTTTCCATATGGGAATCCACCTATGAGGAGATTTATTGATGATAGGATGGCCAGTTTGTAATTGAGAGCATATATGCTATCCTGAAGGGATGGCATTTTGGCCACCAGAATCGACAGAGAAATCATATGTGAGGCCTATTCAACTTATAGATATGAGCATAAATTAAAATGTATATAATAAAACAATCTATCCCCTCTTGTGCATGTCTTATTAGGGCCACACCCAATGGTTGCCCAAAAACTATTGTTGTTGACCTCTTTGGAGAAGACTGTAGAAGTATTTGATTTACCCGTCGCTGATGGAGTAAGAAAATTTTCTCTCTGGTATGCAGAAAATTTGGATGCTTCTTACCTTTAAGGGTTATTAAATCAAGTCGTCCCTCAAATAGTGGTGAAGAGAAGTTGAAGTAGGGAACCCCTTTTTTGGAAGATAGTTTTTCATCATTAATGGATGACTTGCAAGAATGAAAGGGTGTTGGTAATGATGCTCTAAATTTACCCAAGAGACCTCTTGCCAAATATATCTCTCCTGGTAGAATTTAGTGAGCCACTCCATCAATCCCTACTGATGTCGTATCAAGGCGATCTGGTCACCATGATTCTGAAGAACGGCGAGTTCCCTTTTATAATCCCTCATCAGTGATTGTGGGTGTTGGGAAGAAACTCAAATCCAAGGTTGCATGATCCTCTTAAAAAACCTCCTACATAAATTCTAAATATATATGACCAGATATTGTTCAAACATGGAAGAGTCTGTACTGTGATGCTGAAACAATGTGGATGGATCTGTGTGAAGGACTACATATTCCAGGAGTAGGGCATTTGTGGGTTCTTCTGAAATTAATTTTAAGGATAATACCAATGAGGTGAGGACTTATATTCGAGAGCTGTAAGTGCTCATATATTCAATTGTCGAATCAATTCCTACCACAAAGAGGGTGAAGGAAAAGATAGATCGTTGTACGACTGAAGGGATTAATTCTTCATTAGACAAATAGTGGCATTAATTTATAGATACTAAGGATGTATGTTTCCTTTATCTCACATTCTCATCCATTTTTTCAACAAGAAATTTAGTCAAAACAATGATACATAAGGGAAAATATCATCTTAACTGACAGTTGGGTAATGAAATGAAAAAAACATTTCCCTCACAATAGTATAGTCATGAAGGCCCAGCTCTTAGAGATACCAGATCACCCTGTGAATTGGGTGAAATATATCTGGGCCAACAAGTCATGGAAGAAGTAATAGAGACGGTATTGGAATCTCTAATACACGTCATTGGAGATGTTGATGAAAGTCCTCATAAGAAGGCGATGAAGCAAAATCACCGAAGTAATAGAGGAATGGTTATGTAATTTCATAAAAGAGTTATGTCTCCCTGATAGTCAGGAATTTTAGTCCTTATTCGTGAAAAGGTGTTTAAACATATTAGGATTACAGGGGCCTTGTATGTTTCTTATTTGAATGAAACTACTGATAAGGATCAAGGAAGCATAAAGGTTATTGCTGAATAGACAAAAATTCATGCAAATCTAGTGGTTTTGGAAAAGGCATTAATCCAAAAGAACCAACCACTATTCCCATCACAACTTCGGTTCCTGCTATCAGAGGAGAGGAGGCTTCTGGTAAATCCACAATACAACATAAGGAATCAAAAGTAACAACCAATAACTACCATTATGTTATAATTTTAGGTTCATCACATGGACCAGAACTTCTGGAAACAACTGACGTTGACCACAAAATTGATTACAAGGAAGCTATTTTGGGTCAAAGGTTTCCGGAGGAAGGTTATGAGGAAAACACACCAGGTGATGCCACAGGTGTTACTAACATGGTATCTAAGAAATCACTAGATGAAATGATGAACCATGTCATGTATTTGGAGTAACTATTTGAATATGTTAATATATCAAATGATTTAGACGATTTTAAAGTTCCTTGTATATAATCAAATGTACGTGAGTTCTCATTATACATCTGTTTAATCTTTTTATGATTAACATTCGAACCATGTTTGGTTGAAACATGCAGTTCCATCTAATGAAACAGTTCCCCCAATGATACAAGAAGGAAGTATTGATATTAATTTCAACCCCACCATTGTAGAGGAATTGGCTCAGTTGGATCTTGAGATATCAGATCTTCATGAGATTCAATCGGAATATCTTGAGCATATTAAGGGTAACACTCCTCGTCTGGGGACATAAAGAAAAAATGTTGAAACTGAGAATTTTATGGAAAATTCTTCTCAAGATAATGACCTACTATTAAGTAAGAGATAATAATATTGTGATTTCCTTCACTTTTTTTATCTCTTGAATCTAAGCATAACCATACTTTTTGATTTACCACATAGGGGTATCAACTTTAATGGATAGATCTAGATGTGAATCCTCTGCATCCTCCCAAACAACATTGGATGGTGGAGAAACCATTGTTCAAGAAGGAACACATCATGGTACATCTTTTAGTGCATTAGTCCTAGAATATATCCCTCCTTATGACAATGATTCTGAATCTGACCCAGAACTGTAGAACGCTCTTCGTATTGCATGATTCAAGGCATTTCCCAACATCTAGAAGATATTATATGAAATTCCCCTTAAGGAACTACCTTAAAGAATTACATAACCTTTATATTAGTTTATCTTGCTTTGATTTGGCGGTTTTGAATAACATGAAATTCAAACTATGATGAAAGAGATTATTCAGAGGAGGGATCAAGAGTATAAGCTTTTACAACACATGATAAAATCCAATCTGTTAATCAATTTTACAGAGTTATATGTAGTGCTATCACAGGCTGAGGCTAATCATACTCCAATGTTGAAGGGGCTAAAGTAACAAATTAAAGAAAAGACTATTCAGCAGCTGGACCATCAACAAGAGTAATATATTACTACCGGGGATCTTGACCATCTTAATAGCTCATTAGGAGAAGACAATAAGGAAGGTGAAAAAGCCATTGCAGATGCAAGAGAAGCACTTCATCGTGCTGAAGAGATTGATGCTGGTAAAATAAATTATCTTCAATTGGAAGATAACAGGGCTCAAGAGGATATCAAAAAAATGAGGAATTACGTAGATATCATTTAATAATTAATAATTTTTAACAAGAGTGATACTCCAATTTGTGGATTATCTTCTGTGAAAATGTTTTGTAAATGAAATTTATATTGTCTTTATTCATTTTTGTTTTCACATTCGCTAACTTCTTTGGTTTTATTTAATCCATTACGCCTAGTAAGAATAGTTTGATTTTATATAGGGTTGTGTGGAAAACCCCAAAACATTATATATCTTGAATTTTTATTGCTCAATATTAACTAAATCATACAAAAATGTATGTTTAGTGGGTTGGGACTCGACTTTTGTTCAGATTTCCCTTTGTGGGTTCTCAATCAAGTTAGTACCATGTATCTTTTTGTAGGAATTTTGGAGTCATGCATGTTGGACTATAAAGGGATAGTATTTTAAGGTCGAATGTCATTGACTATAAATTTTGAAATTAGATCCCAAACAATACTCTTTTGATAATAATTTCTTTAATATTCCTTAAATATTTCCAAGGGGAATCATGAGTCCGGATTATTATGATAACCAAATCTAAAACTTGTATCAACATAAGGGGAGTCCCCTCCAAGAATAAAGTTACCATTAATTTGACAAAAGTTTTATGTGTTTAGTGTTATGCAGGACCAACTAGGGAATATGATGCATAGCCAAATAGTGGAATCTTCTGACTAATAGGCTCGTTATGTAGGAAACTTTTGCAAGGCCATATAAGGGCATGTACTGCATTGTCAAGAAAAATATATCTTTAGGAGTTTTACATTTTTTAAATGATATATAGGGGAAAATAATATTTGGGTGACTCAAGAGCACACTGGGTGGTTTTTTCATGAAAATGAATTTTAATAATGAAAGGGATATTTTATACCGACATATGTCATGAATAAGAAACCCATTTCTAATAAAAAATTTTGTATGAGGAATGGTTAAAATTTATCAAAATGGGGAATTGATGATATCATATTGTGAATTTCTAAGTCATGCAGTGAGGACATTTTTGGTGAGCAGTTTTAAGTCATGCAGTGGGGACATTAGTACTGTGCAGTTTTAAGTAATGTAGTGATGAAATTGGTACTATGCAGTTTTATGTCATGTAGTGTGGACATTGTGTAGCTTTAATTTAAGGTCTTTAGCTTTGAACAAAGGTATGAGACACTCCCAATTTCTTGATAATTTTTTTACAAATATACTACAATATCCAGCAATGGAATTGAAAATCATAAACTATGATTTAAGAGTTCATGAATCCAAACGATAATATGGGAAAATAAATAAAAGCATTAGAGGGATCCTTTTTCTCAAGAATTAAGCTACCATTATTTGAAAAACCTGTTATGGGGGTTGTATTATGCAGAGCCAAGTAGGGAAAATACTGCATAGCTAAATAGTATAATCTTTTTATTGATAGAACATTTATGTAGGTAACTTATGCAAGGAAACCTAATGGAATGTGTAGTATAGTTAGGAAATAGAGATCTCAAAAATATGATATTCTACTGCTAAATGATGATGAATTTTTATGTAGATTCAGGTTTTCCAAAGCATAGAGTTTGGTTTATAGGGAAATGTACTTTAATATGGAGTGTGTATTTCAAACCTTGATTTCCAAAGAATCAGAGGTATAGTACTTCTATGAAGGTATGACCCAAACGTATGAGGTGGGTGTTTGTTGTTTTAGATCATACAACTAGGACCATAAATTGAAATAATATGTTATATGTGGCCAAATCATTCCAAGGTTATTTCATATTTCATTTCACACATGGAGAGAGAAATGTGTAAACCATTGTCTTGAAGAAATTCATATCAAGATAAAGATAATGGGATAAATATACCTGAATGGCTATTTTATTACAGATTCATGTATATTTCCATAAATGATTGAATGGTACAAAAACACTATAACCATGATCAAAATTACCATTATTTGACAAACCTATTATGGGGGCTAAATTATACAGGGTCAAATGGGTCATATGCTGCAAAGCCAAATAGTGGAATCTTCTGACTAACAGGCCCATTATGTAGGAAACTTATGCAAGGCCACCTAAGGTCACATGTGGAATAGTTAGAAAAAATAGCTCTAAAATAATAGAAAGTCTTCCCCCAGAAACCTTAAGAACTATTGTGATGATCAGTAAATATTTATGATTAAGAGTGTGAAATATGGAAGGAGGTTTTTCACAATGCACATTAGAAATATTTCAATAAATATTGGCCATGATTTTGACATCCTTTACATAGATCTAAATCATATGTAAAATGGAGACTTTTTTTGTTTCTTTTGAATAAATATTTTCATGTGCAATTTTATGTCATTTGGTGAGGACATATAAAACCCAATAAGAAATTGAAACACCTCAGTTATATAAATAAACCTTTTACCCAATTCATAATCCCCCATGAGCTATTCTCGGTGTGAGGAATAAGTATTAGTAATGGTTTCTTCTATAATATAAAGGAGACCCAGGTGAATAATGGGGGTGTTAAATTTCCATGCATTTTTAATTTCATGTAGTAAGGACGAATAAGAAACAATTATAAAAAGAAATATATATTGTAACTGGACCATGGATAAGACCCATGTGTCACTATGTGTCATGTTGAAGGCTATAATCAAGTCATACATAACTCATACAACATTACCTATGCATGTTTGATTGTTATACAAGGAATAATGTATTTTTTTATCATGGATATGCCCATGATTTGAGATTTAGGCATCTCTATGTATCTCAAAATAGATGATAATCAAGCCATATGTAGTTTTTTAAACAATCATTCCTCACAAAAATAGAGATTGACATGAATAATGGGGGATTTTGACACATTCTGAGAGAATGGTAAATCTTAAGACATAAAATAGTATAAGGAACAAATCATATATATTAAGGAAATATTCTATATAGATCTGAATCATTTATAAGAGGTGAAAAAAAAAATTGATTGCGGTTGGGCCCAAAATTAAAGACATATGCCTCTCTACGTATCTCATTGAAAATATGAATCAAGCCATACGAAGTTCTTGAAATAAGGAATCTATACAGATCTGACTCAGCCATATGAAATATACAGATTCATGTGCTACTAAGGAGTGGCAATAATGTTAAGGATGTTTACTTATGGGAGATTCTATTGTCCAATAGAGAAAATGTTAGTTGTACTGTTTAATGTCATTCAATAAGGACAAATGAGGTCATGAAATTTAACATCGTGAAACAAGAATGAAGATGCTATGAGTTTTAACGTCAGGCAGCATGGATGCTTATGGTTGTTATTCAATTTAATGTTCTACAACTAGTATGTTGAATTATGAAGTTTTCAGTCGTGAAGCGAGGACTTGAGTGCTGTGTAGTTTTTGGTCTTACAACAAGGACATGGGGGATGTGCTGTTTTTAGACTTGCAGAAAGAAAATGGGGGTTGTGTAGCTTTTAGTCTTACAGCAAGGACATGGGGTCGATGCAGGTTTTAGTCTTGCAGTGAGGACATTGTACTGTGCTATTTTATGTCTAGCTGTGGGGACGATATGTACAACTACACAAAGTATTTCTTTAAGAATCTCGCATTGGTTGGAGTTGTAATAATCTCTCCATCCATTGTGATTAAGGAATATGATTCATTTGAATATACCTTATGTATGAAAAAATGTCCTTCCAACATTTTCTTGTTCTTTGGAGGTTTCTTCCCCAGAATTGTTGGAGTCCTAAGGACCAAAACAAAATCTCCTTGGTGAAATGAACAAAGGCGAACTTTCTTTTAAAAAGCTCATGATATTCTTTTCTGATGGACTTCTAAATGATGTAATGCATGAAACATTTTCCCATATAATTGTTGCAGCTAATGGAACCATTTATGAGACCTCTCATCTGTAGAAAACTGATCCCATATTGAAACTCTGAGTGAAGGAAACTGCATTCTTATTGGCAAAACTTCTTCCATTACATATACCAATGAATAAAGAGTTTCTTGGGTGACAGTATGAGTAGTGGTCCAATAATTCCATAAAGAATTCAAATGATTATCAATCCATGATTTCTTATCTTTATCCACCCTCTTTTGGAGTATATTTTGTAGGGTCTTGTTGGAGGCCTCTATCATTCCATCGGTTTCCGCATGATAGAAAGATGAATGGTTGGATTTTATTTTATGCTTATGATAGAACTTCTTTACCAGAATTGAACAAAAATCGGTGCCCCTATCTTTAAATATAGTATTAGGAACACCCAATATATTGATGATGATAGTTTTTTCAAAACAAAGAATTCTGTTTTCTCTCACTTCATTGAGAGGTATTTCCTCGACCCATTTAGAACAGAAGTCAGCAGCAGTAAGGATATAAATGAACTGCATTGAAAAAGCTCGAGGATAATGCCCCACTACATCCATTCCCCATGTGGAAAATGGATATGAGTATTTAGTTGTATGTAGCAACTCTAGGGGTTGATGAATGAAGTTGGCATGCACTTGGAAGGTATGACATTTGTTAGTGAAATCTGTGAAATCTTGCGTCCTTGAAGTCCAAATGTATCCAAGCATTCAGATCTCATCAGTGAGTCTATGCCCAGATTGGTGGAGACCAAAAGCTCCTGAATATACATCTTTCATGACATCTACTATATCTTCTCGATCAATACATCTGAAGACGATTCCATCTAATACTCACTTGAAGAGGATCTTTTGGTGGTCTGGTTGATCTTAAAGAGTAATATTTGTTGATCATCACCAAATCTATTATTTTTTCTCCCTATTTGGTGGAAGTATTATATTTTGAAGATATTCCATGATGGATGTTCTACATCCCGTGTTTTGACTATATGTCTTGTAAATTTGTCTAATTTCATTAATTACATTCATTCTAGTTTGAACAAAATGTGATACTACACGAGAATGGGCTATATTAATGACTTTCTCATCCTGATTTGGATCTGTCAAGGTTGTAGTTGCATATGCTATGCATCTTCTTGGGCATTTTGTGATTGTGGGACATAAGACAATGTCAGATATAAGGGAAATTCAGCCATTAACCCTACAAAGGAATCACAAAAATGGATTAACTCTTCTTTTCTGATTGAATATTCATCATTGATTTGCTTGATTACTAATTGTGAGTCACCTTTTACCTTCATTTGATTCATTTTCACCTTAAGTACCAATTCTTAACCAGCAATGAGAGATTAATACTCCGCCTCATTGTTGGCTCCACCATCCAATAATAAGATGTAGTAAGGATATACTGTATTTTCTGGGGAGATATGGACAATTCCCAACCCGACATTGTTGAGTTTAGGGTTTTCCATTCTCCTCCCCATTGAACGTATGGAAGTACCATCAAATTATATTTTCCATTTTTGTGAAATATTATAAATAGAGAAGACCGCTTTATTATGAAGTTAAGTATTTATTGATGCATCTTCTACCAATGGACGTTCAACAAGGTTGTCAGCCTAAGCTCGGCCTTTTATTTCCTTTTGAGGCACAAACTAGACATAAAACTTTTCTGAAATAACTTCCCACCATGACAGATGCCCTGTAATCATAGAATGACTGAGGATAAATTTCATTGGGTTATTGAGAGACACCAATTATACCTCATGATGTTGCAGATAGTGCCTCAATTTCTGAACTGTAATGATTAATGTTAGGAAACACTTTTCAATAGATGATTACCAAGTTTCTACATCAAACATAGTTCTAATAAAATTGTAAAAGCTATTTTCTTTTCTAGCAAAATTCTTTTGAGTAATGAAGGCACTGAAGGATAACTCTAAAGATGTCACATAAATAATAAGTATCCTTCCTTCAACATGTGGCATTAACACTAGTGGACTTAAGAGATATTTTTTCAGTGTATCAAATGCTTCTTGGCAGTCTTCAGTCCACTGGTAGGTGACTCCCTTTTTCATTAATCTTGTGAAGGGTAAACACTTGCCTTCCAAATTTGTGATAATGAACCAAATATAGGACAAGTGTCCTTATAATCCTCTTAATTCCTTCAAATTTAGAGGTGGTGACCCACCAAATATAGATTTATTATTCTCATCATTAACTTCAATAACACGATGGAAAACAAAAAATCCAAGAAACATTCATAAGGTTACCTTGAATGCACATTTCAAGTGGTTCATCTATCAACCGTGTTTCATAAGTTTTGGAATATGGTCTCCAAATCAGCCCATTAATTGGAACATTGTCTTTATTTGACCACTAAATCATCCTCATAACATTAAACATATTTCCTTAATAAGGGTTTGAAGATATGGTGCATGGGACATTGGATTTTTGTGCCTACATTCTTAAACCAAATTGAATTAACTAATATCAAAACACACCTTGAGTGGATTTGATGTTTATTGATTCTTCATCCTCTAGGGACATATGGATTTTATTATACCCAGAGTATCCATCCATGATGGAAAGAGCTTCATATCCTATCGTTGCATCAATTAAAAGACTTGTAATCGAAACTGGAAAATCATCTTTAGGACAATGCTGGTAAAGTTCTCTGAAATCAATAAAAACACTCATTTTCACTTTCCTACGTTTCACTAGGACAATGTTGGACATTTATTTGGGATACTGAAATTCCCTAACACAGTTATCCTTTATTTTCTTATCATATTCAACTTAAATTTTAGATTCAAGGGTTGGGTGTATTTTTATTGCTGCTTTCTTGAATCCCCGACATTCTTATGGAAAACCAAAATGATGGGTGGATAAGTCAGGATTATGTCTAGGAAAATATGTATAATTCAATGAAAATATATCTCGATGTTGCTTTAGAAATGATGTATACACATCATGCTCTTCAGAGTTCACGAGTGCACTAATTAGAGTGGGGTGTAAATCATCTTCTGTACCCAGATTTATTTCTCTAACATCATCTATGGTTTTATAGACACCTTCCTAAAATAATGGAGGAGCATCCCCAAGATTTTTCTCTTCTTCTTCATTACACATTACTTCTACTGTTTCCACTTGCATAGTAGATGATGAGGCAATACTGCCTAAGTTAGAGGGGGATTCGCTATTAGAGCATCCCGAAGAAGTGGCCACCATATATGACCCTAATGATGAAAAAGGGTCTTCCTGCGGTAATAAATATAAAATGATGGTTTGGAAATCAACATATTTGTATTCTTCTACATTGATACAATTTATTCTACTCTAATTGATGAAGTAGAAGCTTATTGTAGCTCATTAAATGAAATGAAAACAACTCCATTTAGGCTTCCATCACTACATGGTGAATCACTACACTCTCCCATGCTTTCAAGAACAGTTTCCACAGTTGAAATTATGGAAGTTATTGGACAAGTGCCTGGATTTGGTTTTACCCAATCAATTTGATTGATGGGTAGCACATAATCTATACTCAAATATATGAATAGATTTTTTGGGATCTTTTCGTCTCCATTCGAAGCATTAACTCTGGTTATTTATTTTTTTATGGACTTTATTCCTTTTGTGTGATAAAAATCTACCTCAATGTATTGAGATTCACTTGTTTAGAATGATCCTTGTCACCATACAATGACCCGATTTTACTATTGAAATAGTACTCATGACATTGATTTTATGATGAAGGTATGGATGCATTTTGATGTAGCCAAGGCCTTCTATGAAATATATTGAAAGTTGTGTCCTAACGAACAACACTAAAATCAAAATTAGACACAATATCTCCCAACTAAGTTTTAAGTGTAATCTTGCCCAAATGTTCTTGTTCATTATTTTCATATCCTTGCAACATTAAATTTGAAGGAGATAAGTCATATTTGGTTAGGCACAATCGATGATGTGTACTAATAAGAATGAGGTTGACTCCATAGCCATTATCAATGAAGTCTCATCAGATGTTTACATAATTGACTTTTCCAGACAAATACTAGGGTCTAATATGTCCATGTAAAACATCATCTACATCTTCTTCTATAAAAGATATGACTGACTTCCATTCTTCAAGATCATTCTCTATAAGTTAAACCTCTGCAGTAACAACTTTTATTTCAAACTCTTGAGTACTTGAAAAATCCTTAATGAGTGGTTCTCGAAGATATTTTGACAGATTCAAAACATCTATAATTGATAACATGGTCTATACTTGGGCCATTTTTTTCAAGACATTATACTTTTTATCCAAAGGTCTGTGTTTTCCAGCCTGAATATGCGGTTTTGAAGGTGTTTTGGAAGTTGATGCTTCTGATGTAGGCATACCCTATGTTAGATAAGATGTTGGAAATAATCATGGATTTGGTATATTGGACTGACTAGTTATATTCACTTGCTGAGAGGAAGATGGTGTTACTTCTAATCGGTCCTCTAAAATAATTGGATCAGAAATGATCATGTATTTCATGGAAGAAACTCTTTGTTCTTTTTGAGCCTAGAGAAGAGATCTTCCACGTGTTTCTGCAGCATATATGGTCTAAGCATGGGTAGAGTGAAAATGGTGGTTTCTAGAATTCCCACGCTTGCACCTATATCCCCAACGCTGGCCTCTTCCTCAGGTTCCCCAATTAGGTATAAGAAATTCTGGCTCATTATAATCAAAATCACCATTGGAATAAGGATCCATTAAATGGATAAGTTTGGTAGAACCAAAGATCAATTCTTCATCTGATAGAGGTTATTCCTAATAGGTTAATTCAGATTGTGCCCTTTGGTGGGGAAATGCATGTGATTTTGAAATAGATGTCAATAAATTATCTAGGGTCAAGGACATATTTGTCCTTAACATAAGAACATATTCCTCTGACATCTATTTGTCCTTATTATCACATTTCTTCTTTGAGGAATGACCTTTTGAGGAAGGTGGTTTTGCTATTGCAGGTGTGGTAGAAGGCACAATCGATTTTTTCAACTGTGTTCGTAAAATGGAATGACTCTAGTTAATAATTTTCATGATCATCCAACCATCATATTTATAAACAATTTTACTTTTGACTTCATTCCATTTTTCTTCTTCCTCTGGATTAGTAGCGATAACACATGCTATAAGAGATGATGAACATTTTAGTTTTACTTTTCCAGAATAAAGCATCTTTTTCATGAGGTCCTTGAAAGAAATAAATTATTTCATGGGATTCCCTAAAATTTTGTGAAGGGGACTATAATTCCATAGATGTCTATTTCCTGCTTTATTTGGTTTCTTCAAACTTGGAAGCTGAACCAAATTTTTTTCTAGAGCTGAGATGATGTAAACAAGAACTTGTTCATTCAAGAAAGAATAAACATTGTTAATTAATTCCCCAAACTATTTCTGCCTTTGATATCTTTGATCATCCTGATGTGGGAGTCATATAAATTGATGCTCATGAGGCAGAGGCATTCAATATAATGAAGGTCTTGATGTAGAAGAAGGTACAAGTGCCAACTTGAGTGTAACTATACCAGATTCTACCTTTCCCATCCTCCTCCCTAGAGCTGATGGAATTACATGAGTTTTAGCCTTAGTTTCTATAAAAATGACTTCTATCTATTGAGAAATTCAATTAAGATCTCAAAAACATCATGTGTATTTCATAGGGATTATTGCTGTGCATAACTTATCACATAGATTTCCCACACAAATTGGCTGAAATTATTCTTGAGGTAGTGATAGACATAAAGAATATGTTAATCATTTTCATCGTGCAATGAAATATAAAACACATTAATTTTCCCTTTGTTTACGATTGGTAAGATAAAAAACTATCATCTTTGGTAGAATAGAGCTAAATTGAAGAAGGAATTTATGAAAGACATCTTCCTATCTAGTAATTTATCGATATTGTAAACGTGTATACCAGACAAAAGTTGGTCCCTATAATGACTGCACAAAACATCTAAGCTTTTCTGCTTATTATTGTTGAGAATTTCCCATCATGGGATCACAACAAGTAAAAAAATGTGTTAAGTGTTGTTCTAGATCTACCAAACCATTAAATATTGGAATGTTGTTTTCAAAAAAATTTGTGTGGGAGGAATTTCATCCACCCATTTAGGGTATGCTCTATTTTACGACTGAACTAGTGCACATCATTCCTTCATTGCTTCCAATCGAGTTGTTAATACCCCAATTGTGTTCATAAGCATAAAGGAAATATGTGGATGAGATGGAACCTATGCATGTATATAAACTAGATCTTGAGCTGGTGCAACGACCAGCAAATCCACTGATGGTGGTGATGATATTTTCCATGGTTAACCCATGGGAATAGGCTTATCGGGGTGTGTCTGATCCTGCCTTGATTGTTCACCTTGTGGAGGGAATTCATTATCCACATTTATAGTTACTAAAATTATCTTTTCTAAAAAGATCCTACAATATTTTCATGTTTAGTACCTACCTAAGGAGTACGTCTAGCAGAAATAAAAATTTGAAGTAACTCTATATTGAGTCTTTTCAAATCTTTCATTCCCACTTCATACCATGAAAATATTTTTTCAAGCAAAAAGGACCTTCAGCAATGGAAAAGTGAGATGCAATCTAACTTTTTTCATTTCCCCTTTTTAAATACCTTTCAGAGGGGTGGGAGTTGGTTATTAAAGGCATACCTAGATTCTAGGTAAGCCTCTAATTTCATGTATGCACACATTCTACAATTGCCTCTGTGTGTACTATATTATGGACAAGAACTTCATCTTCTGATTCCCCTAAAATGGAATCATTTTCTAGAGGATCTTCTGTAGTGGTGTTAATAATATTCACTAATTCATAATACATCTATCGCATTCGGTCTGGATTTTTGTATGATCATCTACCTATGTATCTTCTGTGAGACTATGTTCTCCTATTTGACGATTTCCTGGGAACTGTTTAGCAGACAGTAACTTGAAGTGAATCCTCAGATAGTTTACTTGTATGCTCTCTTTATGGCTTCTTCCATAATCGGTAGAAAACGAAAATCTGTGGAGGAGGGGATTGCAGATACAAAAAATCCCCCAACCCTACAGGTTTGGGTTGTTACTATTAATCTTCTTCAAATCATTGAACAGTGTTTAATGAATCTGATGGTTGAATTAAGTGATCCCCTAGACTTTTAAGGTGAGGTGATTATTCAACTTCTATGGATGAAATTAGAGAAAATAATCTTCTGATTTCTTGAAGTTTGGTTCAGATATTAGCTCGGTGCATTATCTGAAAACCACTCAAATCATCCATTTCGAAAGATTGCTTTTCTATTTATAACATTTTCATTCTCTGATGACTGACATCCTCTAAGAAGGATGCCTTCCCAGGATTATCAGATGCTTGATGTAAAAGTAACTCAACAACTTCTTTTATTTGGGCCAGACACTGATTAGAGTTGGTTGAGGCCTCTTCTTGAGCAGAGATTCGATTACATACAAAATCTATTGATTGTGGCTAATTGTGAGAAATAACATTGCATGAGACCACTTTTGGAGGACTATTCTAATTTTGGAGTGTAGTGAAATTCAATTCTCTATATGCACCCCATCATATGATACGTACATTAGAAGGGGAATTAGAAATTTACTATAGTAACAACTTTAGAGAATTGAGGCTTTCACAATGAAGGATTCTTTGTTGTTTTTCATCCTTTGGATGTTGGAGATCTTAGAGAGTCCCCTTGTAAATTTAGTTTTTCAACCCTTATATTATCGTTACTTGATTTTGATATTCATCATATGGTAATACTTTGGTTTTCAAATGACGAAGAGTCTTCCATAGGCTGAGGTGGATATAATGAATTCAATCTTATGCAATCAATTCTATAATGTTATACTAAGAATTTTCCAAAGGATAAAACATGATTGTTACTTCTCCCTTAGCCAATTGTTTCCTCATGTTTGAAACACATTCATAATCTTTAACTATAGGTTTCTCCACTTGTTCTGACCAATGTGGATGATCTGTATTAGAAGAAAAATTACCCAAGGAAGGTTTGAATGATGATTGTTCTCTTAATATGTCTTCTGGTTGAGAAAGTGTTTCACCTTTCATTGACAATGCATCAGACATGACTGGCCTTATGTTTACATGTTCCTCAATATAGGAGGAATTTCTCATCGCTACATTTTCAATTATAGAATTTTCTTGAAAATATGAATTACTAATGCGGAGAGGACTTTCACTATGAATTACATCATAGGGAGGATCACTATAGTGGATTACAGCAATGGATAAATATTCTTGCTCATTCATCTTCTGGCCAAACGGAGGGTAGTTGTGGATCTCTTCTAGAGATAGGAACTCTAGATTGACCAAATTTTCATGAAGAATGACTTCATGATGAAGTGTCTGATGAGGAACTTCAAAATTAATTCTACCACTCCCATAATTTATTAATGAGAGGATATGATCTTGAGCTGAAACAGATAAATATCTGAGGGCTTCAAGAACACTAGCATTAAGAGGTTCCAATTCGTAGCATGACTCTTGAGTTTTCAATAGTGTTGCGCAATAATTATTTTTTGATGTTAACATATACATAGCTAAGGCCAATTTCTAGGAAATGTGGTTATCATGTGTAGGCATATGTTCCCACCTAGGATTGGTTACCTGAACGGACCGATTACCATCAATTGGAAAGGGAGTATGTTCCCAATCTTGTTGTCAGTATGATATGTGGGAGTATGGCCCATGACCCTCCTAGACTAGAACAAAGGTGTGTATCTGTTATGATATGGAATTCCGGTGTTTCATCCCATGTGTGGGGATAGATTTATGTGTTTGTTTTCCTGTTAATGCTTATGTGGTTGTTATAATATCCTGGAATTATTCTAGAATATGGGCAAGGATTTTTGTTTTCCATTTCGCCATTGAAAAAATGTGTTTGGTGACTCTAGCAGACGGAATGAGAATATACGTACATTTTATATCTAGATTAAGAGTATGTGCCCACTCCTATCTTCCTTTTCTTGTCAATGGATATTGATAGAACTCTTTTATGGGGGAAGATAGTTGGGTCCGCCCCAAATTTCTCATCGGAACATTCTGACTAACTTCTCCAGGTGCTACCAAACAAGACTGTTGGCAGACTTGATGAACATTGGTAGGTGTATTTTCCTGGTAGCTATTTCCCATCTAGTATGGTTGACATACTTCCTTCAATACTGTCATAAGAGACTTCTGAGAGAATTACTGATTGTAAACAGGTGTATGATTCTATTTACCACTTTCCACCACATTAGATTGGTGAGATTTTTTAAATGCAATCAGAGCAGCCTGCTAACTCGCAGATAACTTGTAAGAAGGTGTATGTGTTTGTTCACGGTACTCCACCATATTCATCTTATGGGATTGGTAGATTACTGCCGGATGAGTCTGCTGGACAACAAAATTAGGACAGATGGTTGTATATGGTCATTCGTTGTTTCCATAATGTTCTGTTGATGGGATTATTCAATAGGAGTGGAGGTAAAATCCTACTCCTTGTTCCCCAGACGTTGTCCCTGGATGATCTTCTTGTGTGCTTGGGTCTGAGAGTCCTAGCCCGAACGTCCAGTGGAAACATCACCTTCATGTTGGGAGTTCACTACCACATGATTCTGTGGATGGCGATTGCTGGTGGGAGTCCTCACGAAGGACTCCTTCATTATTTAATTAAGTCCTTGAGTGGGCTCTGGAACCACCTCCCTTTATTATGATGAGGGATTAATTGTTGTTTTCTGGGTATAAGGACCTGAAACAGTTGAAGACGGTGGTTGGTATTGTTTTCTTCAAGATCATTGGTCATTGTTGGCCAGATGATCAAGGACTGTTATTGACCTAAAGGGCCTCTTGAGTAGCCTCCAATGTTGGGATTGTACAGTTCTGGTGATATTCTTTTACCATCACATTTGAGACCCAGCGTTGATGATGCTGGGTTGGTCATGACTTCCTTCCTATGGATGGGAATCCAGCTTTAGTAGCGGTTGGGAATTTCAATATATTGTCTTGATGAAAGCCATTTTGGAATGAAGGAAATTCTGAGATAAACTTGAAACAACAACAAAAACTATTAAAGAAAAATGTTTTTAAATAGATACATGTGTGATTGATTACTTTATCTAGCCTTCCTTTATCCATTGAAAAAATCCTAGTAGGTGGGTAACATTATTAACTAGGTTAAGGATTCACATCGGGTTCACCATTTTTGTTTCACAGTTCCTTGAAACTTGTATTGTAGTTTTAAGAATCAATGCTTCTAGGAAGTTTCCATTGGACTTATTTATGGAAATGGAAATGTGGAAAATTTCTTTATCCAAAGGGGACCTACTTTCCAATGTCTGAAATTCGTTATTCTTGAACATCATGATACAAAATAATGTGCAATGGTCGAGAGGATGGGAGGTCAGACTCAACACACCTTTTTGGGGTGAATTTTTGTCTACTAAAGGACTCTCATTATAATTTAAGATATTTTCATGAATCCTTATTAATTCACCAAGTATATCATAAGTATCCCTATTAAATTTCAATCACTTATTTAATATGTGAAATGTTTAAAATCATCCGTATGTATTCGAGGTTCTTCATTAATGGAGATATCTATATTTATTCGCGGTTCACCATCAATGGTATCCTCTCACATACTACATAGATATTCTTTTAATAATAGTTATGATGATACTAGTTTTAAGCCACTCAGTGGTTCACTATAGAACATATTGTCATCCATGTAGACAAAGGTTTGATTTGATCTGGGGATCGTGCACATAAAATTGGTTACCAACATACCCTTGTAAAAGGAATAAGAACCCTCGCAGTTTGTTGCTACTGAATGGGACAGATCATACTTTTTAATTTCATGTGATATGGATCTAGCTATCCAGTTTAATATCATGTTGTTTGGAAATCTAAGAGGATGGTTCTTATTTAAAACATAGTTTGGGACTTATGAAAAATCATCCCAAGGAACATGGAAAGAATATGGTTTTCCAAGTAGGATCAAACCCTATTGAGAATATGGCCCAAGGGGAACAGGGTTGATTTAAGTTATTGGGTTTAAACATCAAGGAGACTTCCTATGTATCCCATATAGATGGGAATCAAAACACACATAGTTCGCAAGTCTCATAGGAGAGTATATTTCTTTGAGAGAAATGAGTTCAGGCTTACTTCCAGAATAGGATTCAATGGTGATTTGAGGATATAATTTGGGGCATATTCCAATGGTATATTCCCAAATTATTGGAATTAGGGTTGGATTATAGAAGAGGACATCCAGTGAGCTCGGGCCTTAAGTAGGCTTCCTACGAATCCCAATTAGGGTAGGAATCAGAGTTCTAGTAGTTCATTCATTTTTTCAAATGTTGTGACCAGGACAAATATCTAAGCCCACGCGAGTCTTGATCGGTGAGAGAAACATGATAATTTCAAAGAGTCAACAAAATAATCCACACTTTTCTTCTTCCTCTTATGGAAGTGGTCACGCATATTTTGGATATAGTGGACAAGGGAGAGGCAACCGTTGAAGAGGGGGAGGTGATGAGCCTTCCCTATGATCTATTTACATTGGATAGTTGTCCAATGTAAGGAGTAAGGAATGAAGTTTAGGGACTTTCACTTGAAGTTATGCACATGGTGACAAAGCGCAATAGGAGAGGGAAAAAGTAACAAAATTCCATGTGCCCATATCCCCTCTGATCATTGGCAATGAAGAAGAAAGGAGGATCAATGATTCTTCCTCCTGTAAGAAAAGCAAGGGGCCTATGCTAGGATGGTTTCTTAAAATTGATCCTGGTAGGGTAGGGATACTTCTTCATAGATTAAATGGAAAGAAAGTGTGTACCATACCTTCCTAATAAGAGAATAGAGGTTCCAGGTACTATCTTAGAGAAGGGAGGTTTTAGGTCCCAAACCCTACTTCAAACTGGGAACTTCCCAACACTGTTCTTGTGAGAAAGGTCCATGTGACTATGGATATACAAACCCACCGACATTACATGTATACTAACTCCCTTATAAAACAAATGTAAGAAACCTCTGACTATGGAAATACAATCCAAAATATGATATACACTAATGTGCCTCTCTAAAAGTATTGATAAGTCAGTAGGTTTTGGTGGAGGTCTCAATAGAATCCCTTTCAAACAAGGGAGGCAAGGAAGAAGAAGCCTTTCCATGAATGTATTTGATGAAGGCTTGATGGCTTGTAAACTGAAGAGACAATGTGAATCAAAATGGGGAGCTAAATTAGATAAGGGTGTGAATGTATGGGAGCACAAGTATACTAGAGAGAATTAATATTCACTAAAGTGACGAACAACCTATATGGTAACACTTGGGCCAGACTTGGCTCATTCTTTCAAGAGTATTCATAGGTAGTCCATGAATTGGGGCGCTCTAGTTATTATGAAAAAATAGGTTTTGCGCAAGTGTTTCTATTTTATGGAGGTTAGGTGCCTTAGACGCGCTAGTCTTATTTTTTTCAAACACTAAAATGACTTAATTACAATGATCCTCATTTAAATCCCCCACTCAAGGTGTTGAAGAACAACCTTGAAGGTTTGGGAAGACTTCGGAAAAGCACTAGGGGACCAGAGTAGTAATTGGGCTTCAATGAAATTCGTCCCCTCTCAGATGGAGGCCCCAAGAGTCTATTTATAGGAAAATATGTAATCTTCAGTGAAAGGAATTTTTCCATGCATGTAGGTTGTGTGACATTTAGGGGTGTGCAAGTAGGTTGCACACTGACGGTCTTTTGGTCTGACTCAGGCACCCAAAACTCATTCCTTTTCAAATCTTGATTTTACTCAGGTAAATTCCCTTATTATTTATAAGGGGATTCCATTTTTAATTTTTTAGACTCTTTGATGGAATGGAGTGTCAACAATAGTATAAAAAACTCTCAACAAACATAGATTTTGAAAAGAAAAAATATATATTTTAATGAAATATATTCACCAAATTTATCGAATCATTATTCTTCGCGCTACTCACCCATAAATACGTAGGGAAAAGAGTTTAAAATGTTATATGAGGATAAGAAGATCATTTAGGGGAAAAAAATATATGAAATCCATTATTCCTATAAGAATCCTCAGGTTCCAAGGAAAAACAATTTAACTAAACATTTCCCTTTTCAGGAGTGGGAATCATTTTCGTTTAAAAAAATTATTATCATACCCTTTAAATCATAATATTTAGACTTCAACTAATTATAATGAATATAAAATTCATTTTGGATATTTTAACATCATCATCGTAAAATCATTATAAAATAATAACATTATGAATCACAAAATGATCAACTACTAATGTAATTTTACTGATTACAAAATCATTACCTAATTAATTGGAGCATTATCATAGTGCACCCATTGTATAAGAAATATTAGACTCAATAATGAGATATAATAGGACCCAAACCTTAATATATTGTATATATGGTTCACCTATAATCTATAATGGGGATGAAACCATTTTAGAAAACATGAATGGAATATATAATGAATAAAAACCTTGAAAAACTATTTTAAAATCATTTTAAAAACACTTTCAGATATAAAAATAAAATATTCATTCAAAAACATATTTAAAATAATAAAATACCTAGAAAAGAGAAAAAAGGGGGTTTATTTTGATAAAAATATGAATTCACGGAATGGAAATCAAACATAACAAAAATTATATTTCAGTTAGAAATTTTTTTTTCCAGTATTTATTAAAATAGAACATTTGTTTTTCCTTTTGTAGACAATGTGAGAACAGTTTTTTAAAACTGGAATTTCTAAAAAAATTGAAATAAAAATAAATATATTTATCATTATAATTAATTAATAACCAAATAAATACATTAATAAAATAAATATAATAAAATGGAAATGGAAGATTAATATTTTGAAAGTAAATAATTTTAACAATATAAATATAGATTAAGTTAAAGTGTCCCTTACCTTGAGTCTGACTCATCACATATGATCTTTATCATCCATAAAAATAAAATCATGTTAATTATTTAATTTCTTAGGAATTTTTATTTTTTTCATTATTCCATTTATTTTATATATTACCATGTCATGTACAAGTACTTATTTAGTTAATTTTACGTTAATCATTTTTTAGATATTCAATTTATGTGCCAAAAATTACATTGATAGGTTGAAAATGGTAAATTGTTTAGTTCTTCCTTATTATATAGAATAATAATAATGAAATAATTATAATTTATCATTATCATTTATTATTTTATTACTAATTCATGAATGGTGTTACTTAAAAATAGACTATGTTATAATCAATGAGATGGTAGGTGATGTGAACCCCTAACTAACGTTTCCATTTTCCAATGGTCATTATAGAAATAAGGTAAGTATTATATTAACTTCATAGTATTATTATTATATCATAAAAACCATACTGTTTCATTATAAAAACATATATACGTTGTCCTTGTAATTTTGTTTTGATAAATTAATTGTATCACTTATTAGAGGTTGTAGTCTACATGTATGCACTAAAAAATTTATTATTTTTTAGGGAATAGAATGTTGATAAGGTAAATGCTCTATGATATTATTTAAATGATAAATTATTCATCAATTTCATATTTATATGTTAATTTAATCATTATAATAAACCATTGGACACTGTGATTGAAAATGAAATAAACTAGTTCATGATGTTGTATTCCTCCACACACACAGACAATATTTTCATATTCCATTTGACAGAAGCAAATAATGATATAGTTTTTACAGATAACGTAACCACACCTATGAATATGTAATATAATATATTATTATTTTATCATTTTTATATAATATTTTAAGGAGTTAGATGAAAAAATAATACAAAAACACATTTTTTAAAATGATACCTCTTATTCGGAAAATATATTATGGGTTACACTAGAAGATTTGAAATGGAGGTTTTATTATGAATAATATTCTAGAATTTATATATTGATATAATTAAGGTACTTGGGTAGGTATTGGATAAATCAAAATTTTTTATATTTGTGATTAATGGTAAATAAAAGGTTCCCTTTTTATAAGAATGGGGAAGCCAATCTTGAAATTTTCTAAATAATTATATTATAAAAATTATTTTTTCATGAAAAAATGGCTCAAAATTGTAAGGATTAGAAGTGATGTTGAGAATATTTCTCTATAATATCATCCAATAAAATTTATATGATTTTTATATCACCCTTTTACTATCGTATTTTTGTTTTAACCCCAATTAACAGTTTTAACACTAACTATAGTAATAAGGATATTTACTACGTGATATTGAATATAATTACAATATTTGAGAAAATTACCCATATATAGATATTATTTATGATACTAATCACTTAAATGATGATTTTATTTTTGGAAATTTTATATTATTTAATAAAATTTTAATTCCATTAAATATCAATAATTTAATATTTTCAAATATATTTATTTTTTTACATTAAGACATCAAATATAATTAAAACATAATATTTTCATACATTATTAATATGTTATTAATATATATATATATATATCATTGGTCAAATTAGTTATTTTAAATTATAATATTTTTTAAAAAATATCAGTAGTTTTATTTTCTATTAATAAAATAATTAAAATGTGTGCGGTGTGTAAGTATTTAAGGTAATAGTTTATTTACTAAATGTTAAATTTAATTTATCTTAATGAAGAATATATTTTACCCCTTTCAAAATATCATTTATTTAGGATCATATTCCTTCAATATCCATCTGTTAAAAATATTATTTTTTAAACAAACATCTTAACATATTGGAATTTTGGTTAAATAAAATATTATAATCATCCAAATCAAATAAAAATAGAATAAGAAGGATATATATTGGGAATTATAATTATTATATACTATATATTCTCATTTAATAATATCTTACCTTGTTTTAGTGTTATTTTTAATGTTTTACTAATTTTTTTTATTTTATATAACCTATTTAACCTTTTATGTTCTAACAAAAATAGGTAACCTTTTAATTTTGACAGAAGAGAAATAAAATGGACCAAAATAATAAATTTTTACACACTGATTTCAAATATGGAAACAATTTTTGAAGAATCAATTTAAAAATTATTCTAAATTTAATTTAAATTTAAATAGAAAAAACACAATGAAGAATAGTTTTCAAAAAATTCAATTTTTATTGAAAATTGATTTTCTACTAAATCCAAGGATAAATTTCAATTTAAAATAGTAATTTTATTATATTAAATCATAAGGAAAAAACTAAATTTAAAAACTCATCAAGAATATATTTTAAATTTACATATTAGAAAATAATGAAAAAGATCAATAATAAAATATGTATTTTTCAATATTAAATAAAATCCAATATTTCCATAAAAATATCAAAAATTAATCTTATAATTTTTTTGAGATTATTATTTAAAATATTCAATTAGTTTATTCAAAATAAAATTATATAATTTTAAAAATACTCTTTTTAAAAACAATATAATAATTTTTTGATAAAACTATTTCATTTCTTATTTAAAAATTACTTAATATTTTTACAATCAATATAATTATCCAACTAATTAATTTTATTTATTTATTTATTTATTTAAATGATTATTTCATTATTTCCTATCTTTGAATAGACATAAATAAACCCATATTTTACCGAAAAATAATCAACTATCATTATGTCTTCTTAATCTATATTTGAAACTCATTTGGAAATATATAATGGTCATTTCGAAAGAAATAACCCATAAATGAAAAAATATATATTTTATAATAATGTCTCTCATTGATTTTTTTGATAACCCTAAAAAAGAAATAATTAATACTGAACACATTTACATCTAAGCTATTTTGAACAATTCTTCTCTATTATTTCCAAACCATACATTTTTATATAGATAATCAATGAAACAAAAAATATATCAAATCCCACAAGATTCATTCCCATTATGGGAAACAATTAAATGAATTGATTATCAAAATAAAACTTCCATGATTTTTATATTCTTAAATAACGATTTCTAAGAAAAAACCCCTTAAATAAATATTGAATCACTCTCATAATCTTAAGGAAAAGTGGGATATTTATTTAACTTTATCAAAAGAAATTAACATTAATAGAAATATACTCCTCTTACCATATACAACGTATCTCATGGAAAAGTTTCAATAACACAGTTCTTTTATAACATCTCTACTTATATGAAAAAAACATTAAATTATATGTTCCTTCAAAAAAGTTGTTGGGATAATAAAATATTAAATTCAAGAGAATGTTACTATGATTTTTTATAAAAAATAAATTCAACCAAATAGTGGGTTCTCCGTCTCTAATCTATTTAGTTATTTTGAGATGGTTACACTCCTAGATATAGTATATGTATCTCAAAATATACGTTAGGATGTAATTCCATTAGAGAATATGTAACAAGATATTCTATTGACATGTATTATGAAATTATAACCCTTATTAAGAATCCTTTATATTAAAATTTCATATTATCTTGGTAAGATTTGACCTTCAATGGTTGAATGTTTTTTTTGTGATTAATATGAAGTTATTGATCATGCATTATTATAATTTGATAATTTACATAAACTCTTACATCATCATGCTTTCTATTCTCCCATAATAGTGTTTTTGAATAAGCAGTATCTTCTATATATGAAGTATCCACATTGTTAATAGAGATAAATTTGTTGTTCCTTATCATTTTAGAAATGTATTAAATTATATATTATAAATCCCCACCATATTTCAACATTAGTTAATCAAATGATTTTTTTTATTGACACTACATTATTTAAACAACACATAAAGTGTGGTTCTATGGTAAAAAATATTTAACTCCACTATACTATTGATCTTATTATGAATTATTTTCCTTAATTTCACGTTTCATTCCATGGGATAACATTATTACATTGTTTCATGAAATGTTTTGAACACAATTTAGTGTTTACCTAGTATTCATTAAATCTTTAGTCACATTATTTTGTCATATTCAATTATATTGACCTATTTTCCACAATCATATCTCAAAATATTCAATTGATAATCAAAAAATTCATTTAAATCCATTGAAACATCTACTGAAAATATATTAAGAACTTATATAACATAGTTATATGGATAAGAAATGTGTTATTTCTTACATGAGTGACATATAATCCAAGGAAAATGTTAACTCCCCAGTAATAAATCTCTAAAACTCATGCCTCATGTATGGTGAAAATAGATTACACCATGCTTCAACTGATTTTCTATATAATATTTCATTCAAAAAATTCCACAAAAATCCATCAATCATTATCAATGTAAATGTAGTGATTTTGGTCTAATCTACCTCACAACTTTCCAAAATATCTTCTGTATTTATGAAAACACGAATATAAAACACTTACTTATTTATTTTTTCTAATACAAGCCATTATTTAACCACAATTATATCCTCTCATATTCACCAAAAATTAAATTCATCTTGCCGTAAAATTTAAACATCTTCATCGTGAAGACTACTGATGAATTGGAATATATTTTTTACAAATATAATCCTATTATAATTACATGTGGATAGAAACTAAAACATTATATCAATTAAAAAAACTATATATTTCGTATCCATATCATTTTAGTTAACTTTCGAATATCCCATACACACCATCCATGATTTGTTTCAATTCACCTTACTTTCATCATTGAGATTGTTCAGGAACATTTAAATTGTTTGGGTAACATTTTCGTTTCTTAGCATTAGGAAAACATCCCATACACCATTCTTGTCTACTTTATAAAGCTCCTAATATATCCATTTCGTCAAATTTTCATATTTGGAAGCGTCTTAAAAGCACATAAGATTTACTTGATATTATTTAGTAAAATTTTCCTTGTATGATTCTTCAGTAGAGTTATATTGTCACTATTATTATCAAATTAATTAATTTATAATATAACTAATGATATGTTATTTATAACTAAAACTACCACTATTCCCACATCATCAGTGTATTCATTTTTATTTTTACACCCAAATGAACTACTATTTTTTTTAGTTTACCATCACTAACCTTTATGATTTCACCAATATGTATTCGGAAAAAAAGGTTTCACTATGTTTGGATGAATTATAATTTTCCACAGCAATTATTTCATTTACAAAAAAATGTTTTCTAATACATTAAATATAATATTTTTTCCACTTTTTATTTAAGGAATATATAGAAAAATACTTTCACCCCCACAATCCATGTACTTATGGATCCTCTCATTGGTTAGAGTAATAAATTTACTTTAGATGGTTCAGAAATAATATATTTTCCAATTATATGCAAAAAAACCTTTGATTTATTTTATTATCATCATTTATACATAAAAACGTTCTTTTGGGTATTAAACTATAGTATGGACAACATTATTTCATTATTTCACTTAATGATAATTATATATCATAATTTTTATTCCTTATTTTAAACAAATGTGTTCATCCTCCCAATGATCCTATTTAAGAGGGGTCCCAAACATTTATATTTTTTATCTAGTTCCTCTTGAAAAAATCATGCACCATGATATTTTTGAATCATATAAAATTTTCAGTGTTGAAAATTGAATTTTAATTCTAATCATCATATTTTATAATCATTCGTCACTTGTAATGAATTTTAAAACATTTGATTTTTTAGACATTACCTTCTTCCCTGAGATCCTACTATAATCATCGATAAATATAATGTGATACATTTTCTATGAAAATAATTGGGTGAAATAGGACATGTCACTTTTGTGTGCACAACTCAAAGAAGTCTTACTGAGTTATTATCCTTCTTCTTGAATATCTTAACTATGATTTTATCATTTTTTGAATGAATAAATCATATTAATGTCTTTAGAAAATAGTTAAGATATTATAAGAGAGTAATATTTTTTCACCATGTATTTCATGTACTTTTGGGTTATGAGTATGTGCCTATAATGAGATTGTTATTTTTATTCATTCTTGTATAGGAAAATAGTCCGAATCCCCAATAATGAGATACAGATTTCTAATTGGAAAATACAAATGCATAACCATTTAAAAATATATTGCACTATTATTCTAAAAATTCTATTAATTTTTAACACATGAACTATTCACCCAATTGACTTACACATAGTGAATTATTACTATTCTCTTCACTTGCTAAGATACTCACAAGCCTAAAATCATTTCCTTTGATTTTTAGATTTTTTAGAGGAAATATTAAAAAAGACATAATCCTTTCGATAATTAATAATACCATGTTTTTTATACATTATCCCCATGGCATGATTCTAGAATCCAATCATATTTGATGTACATCTACTATTAATAATCCAAACTCCAGTCTAATTTTTTGTATTAAATAATGTATCAATTAATTTCACATTCTCAACTTCATCTATCATAATTCAGGTTCACTATTGTACTTTATATGGTGTTAAATAATATCTTTATACCTTCAAAATCAATTGATCATTCTCATCATATAAGGATAAAAATATATTATTATTTATCAACCCAAATAATGAATCTTCTATTGAGTGAGATATCCTTTCCCAAGTGTCTATCAAAACACACTTTAGTAATCATGAAGATATAATCATTGATTTCCATATATGACTTTATATAATTTACATCACAATGTAATTAAATATCACTATTGAAATCATGTTTTTTACTTTTTAATATATAGTCTCATAAATTGATTCGCATTATTGGATTGTTTATTTCATCACTCCCAACAGTGTTCTATTCATGATTTTCTAATAACTCAACATTTATCTCTAATTGTCCCTCATGTTCAACGAAATCATTTTTATTACCCATTACATATGGTCTATATATTTTATTTATATGATTATATTATATTAACCCATGATAAATATAACGTAAATTATTCATATATATCATGATTAAAATAATACATCTCAAAAAAAAGATGCATAACCCATTGACATAGAGGTTTAATGTCCTAGTGATTAACTAGATAAAAATTATTTTATAAAACTCAAGTAACATTCCAATATTGTTTCTCCTACTAATAATTATATAGATATTAAACTTTTAATTTTAATATTTTTATATC
Source organism: Viscum album (assembly GCA_963277665.1). NCBI lineage: Eukaryota > Viridiplantae > Streptophyta > Magnoliopsida > Santalales > Viscaceae > Viscum > Viscum album. The sequence continues at coordinate 362,943,739 of OY728125.1, forward strand.
CTAGTGAATGGAATCATTAGAAAGTTGTGATATCAGACACTCAGTTTGTGAAAAAATAATTCATAACAGAAAATAGAACATGTGGGAGAGATAAATATCATAATAATATATAATAAGAAATTTTAAGATATAAATAATTCTATTTAGTGTAAACAAATTCTAAAAATTATTTTTTGAGGAAGAATAAAAGATATTAAAATGATAAAACCACATATCAAAAGACATATTACATGGTAACTTGACATAAATGTGTGGAATTATTTAACAATTAATCAAAAATCATGAAAACATAGACATTTATTTAAATTTAATACCTCGTAAAATGTAACAACTTAGCTCGGGTTCTACACACCACTTCCTTGATTCAGAGCACCACATGATCACAAGAGCCACCTATAACACCCCAAGATTCCACAATATGTTTCTCATTGAATAGTGTAATAGATTGTGTTGTTCTCCAATTCGAGTTATAGCATACTACAACCAATCAAACTAGCCATTTAAAATGAAGATATGAATAGTAATAACGATGTTTTAAAATTCTATATTAATTTTTTCAAAATGGACTTATTTTTAGGATTAAGAATATCAAAATTAGCTTAGGGTGAATTTTTGGTATTTTCCTGAATACATTCAGTTATTGATGAATAGTGAAAAATACTGCACTATTGTTTAAAACTGAGTTATATTTACATAATTATTATTTTAATTTAAATTTAATTTAAAGTCAAAATAGATACCTAATACCTATATTAGTTTAATATAATTCATTTATAAAATTTTATTGATCTTTTTAACTTGTATTACCCACCTTCTAGGCACATTTTAGAATTTTCATAATACATAGTTTTACCACTTCTGTGAATTGAAATTCAAAATATTTGAATGACATAGTTGATATTAGTATCTAAAATTGGGTTCAATAAGATGAAATTAATTTTTCTAAAGAGTATCTTTTGAATTGTATTTACCACAATTCAAAGAAAATAGGTTGATTAAAGGTAAAAATGATATTTTAATTACCCTAACACATGTCTTAATTCTATTAGATAAGTGTATTTAGACCCAAATCAACCTCAGGATAAAAATATGATCATTTTTTATCCACATGGATTAGACTAGGACATTTATTATTATTCTATTTAAAGACCAGTTAAATGTGTAAAATTCAATGTTTAATTAATATTTTTTTAGTATAGGGTTATATATAAGATAAATTAAACTATAAATATTCATTATAAATCTAAACATATTTTCTACATCTTGGTATTTTATTTATAATTTTTTTACATTAAATAAATTAATTTATGTATGACAAAATGATGATTAATTAATTAGATTTTTAATGAAAGAGAAAAATAATTGATGTTAAAAATATTAAAATAAATGTAAAATGAATATTTTGATGAATTAACCAAATTTTATAGGTTAATATGACATGTTATGGTTGATTTAATTTATTTTTTCAGTGTGATACAGTTGTTATGACTTTTAATAAAACCAAATACTAAATAGTGTCAAAATTGACATAAATGTGTTTTTAAAACAAATACTATATTATAAAATGATATAATATTCCTAAAAATCTATGGTTTCTTCATAAGGACTTATATAAGGTTTTATATTTCAATAATAAACCACTTGGGGTTATCTTGGATATTATAGTAATTTTATTAACCAATTATTATTATAATACAATAATACATGGTAAAAGTTAAACTATTTAACTAAGAGTTAAATTTAAAAATATAAGGTTAATATGGTGACCTAAATTTTTTTAAATCCTTTTGGTTGAGTGATTTCAATTCACACCCACCTTATCCTCTAAATAAATCCTTTTTGAGACATTGTAAACAAAATATGATTGTATAATAAATTAATATTTCATGCTTTTCCAAAAGTGACCCTAATCTTTCTTATAAAAGGGTACTCCCCCTTCTCTCAAAATAACACATCTAAAGACATTTGGATTGGAAATGACATACTCAAATACCCTCTAAACTACCATAACATCATCCTAGAGGCCTTACTTTGATCAGAAAGACTACCTATGGAGACCTTTGGATCAAATGAAAAGGAAGCACCCGAAGAAGAAGTAATAATTTCATCACCTATTTCAATGTTCTTTTATTTTTCAACTTCCCCTTTATTTTTTGTTTCCATAACAAAATAATAAATATAGTACCTTCTATATACAATGATGTTATTATAAATATGTTATAACCCTATTCATTATTCTATCTATAATATTAATGATAACGCCCTGATATGATCATACATATGTCTTACTATCTCCACGTCATGGTGTAGTTTTTTATTCAACACTTTATTATTTGGATGGGTATAACAATGAGTATAATTGATATAAATAATAAATGTAAAATTTTCATTATTTTATATATTTAATATAATATACAATTAAATACCATTTCACAATCAATATAATGATATTGTCGCCCGTACGTACGTACAGATTAAATTCTATACAAATGTGATGAGATTCATTCACCATCATAACCATTCTAGAATAATTTTGATTTTATGATTAAAAATATTGATAAAGAATTTAATATAATCTAGGATATAAATAAAATACACCCTATCCATAATAAGCATGACTTATGTAACAAAAAATATAAAGAAAAATGAATCACTTAACACCAGAAATAATAATACTACTAAAATATTTTTTTTGGAAACTACTACTGAAATATTATTAACAAAGAAATACTAGAATATCATATATGATATCATATTTATGTATGTGGTTCTTGTATAATATAATAAAAATGATTTAACTATTATACATGAGTTCAAAGCACCCTCAAACTAGGAAAAGTATACGGTAATGGTTAATTTTACAATCACTTTATTTATCTGATGCTGTTTATACATAAGAATCTATTGGGATATCTTTATGATCCAAAATTGTGTTTCTTTAAATTGTATTTCAAATCATTTTTACTATTTACTATATTATAGGATAAATTAATTTATACCCTTGTTTACCATTTTATAATTTTTTAAAGGAATCATTCTGTCATTTTCCAAAGAAGATACTTTATAACCATTTTGACGAATAATGGTATGAATATTTTTTTAACTTATATGGTGGGTGCATTTATTTTCCATCATTATAACACCATCGAATCTTACCTTACATGATTATAAAAATAATTTGAAAATAAATTTTTTCTTTTATAATTACATGACTTTTAAATGATTTCAAAATATAAATATTTATTTCTCTCAAATAGTTTTGATTTCATATATGTCAAATTTCTTGGATGGATTTTACACTTGTTTGAAGTTGATTTATTATGATGAAAAATTCTATATTCTATTGAATTGTTTGTGATGTTTTTTACTATAGATGTGTTATTTTTATACAATTCATGGTTTATTGTTAATGTATTAACATTTCGTATGCTGAATTTAATATGAATATTTATATTATGTTTCAATATTTACATATGAGGAACGCATTGGACTTAGTAAGTGACGTGTGGAGCCTGCTCTAGCTCCACGATGCATTGGTGGGTCTCATGAGGCAAACTAGTGTCTTGGAACAATTCCATGAAAAAATGTTATTTTTAGTCTTGGAACGAGGCCTTGAATATGTGGTTATGATGTCAGACATTATTCATTCCATCATTAGAAAATTATCTATTGATATTACATGTGATTATTCAATTTGTAGAACATCCATGTGAATATGTAAATGGAATTATTTTATTTATCTTTGATATATTATTCTGAAGTTAGAGTTTAAAAGGATTTTGTAATAGTTTATACATTGCGTTAAGTTTTTATTCTTATTTATGATAGTTTCATCTATATAGTTATCTTTACTGAGCATTTGAGCTCCCCCGTTTCTTATGTTTTATATTTCCTAGGATGTGAAGAAGTATATAATGACTGACCTACAATAATAGGATAAGGGATATAAGTGTGTCAAAAGGGTACACAATGTGGTTGTTTTTTTCCCTTCTATAATGTGTTGTAAAACTTATGTATGTATCTAGTACTTCTAAGGCTACTTAACTAATCGGTTATTCAAGAATTTATCTCTTGTGATGATGAAAATGTTATCCAATAATGCAACGCCTTTGGGTGACAAGAGTCAGGGTGTTACAGATGGTATCAGAAGAAGTTTAGTACAAGGCATGGAAATTATATTTAGAAAAACTCGGATTTGAGAACATTACCCTAAGATAGGATTTGATGATTAGTATTAATGAACATCCTATAATTTTGGTAATATAGAGATTTTATGAATTATCCAAGTAATAAATCCATGTCTACATATGAGCAGGTAGAGGCAGCTTTGTCATAGATGCCCAAAGGGGTCAAACACGAAAATCTCACTTTGAGCTAGACTCAAATGGGAACTGGTGCATGAGAATGGGTCTTGATGCACTCTTGGTTAAGAAACTCCTGGGGTATATTATTTGAATAATTTAAATTTTCTTTATAATATATTTTGAAGTATTTAGGGGTAAATACTTTTTCAAAGAAAATATTTTTTATGATTATGGATTATATGCATAAACTGTTCAATTAATGATAGGTATTTTACTGGTTTGGAATTATGTATTGTGATTCATAAACTAGTCTAGAATATGACATTTTTTAGAAATGGTGCCTAGTGGAAGGAATGGAAATTGTATCAACGCATATAATCCATGTAGGGAAGTCACTCCAACTCAAGATAATTATAGTGAAGCTAGTGATGTAACTGGTGTTGGAAAACATATAACCATAATGGGACAACTCACTCAGGTTATGAAAAATAACCTCTCCCATATGGAGCACCCCGATCCACAACATGGAGGATCAATGTTATATTGGACCATGTGTCAATACTGCCCAATATTCAATGGGGATACAAATCCATTTATATATGAGCAATGGATAAGTTCCTTAGATAAAATATTTCTTTCTTTGGGGAGCAGCGAAAGGGAAAACGTTGTCATGGAAGTTTATCGCCTCAAATGAGATTTAGATTAATGGTGGTAATTAATTGAATTCACAAATGAGGACGAAGAAGTAAAAAATATGAAATGGAGGGAGTTAAAAGATCTTTTGTTTGAAAAATACTTCCCTCGGGACCATCAAGAAGATATGTAAGGTCAATTTTTGAGTTTAAGCCAATAGGAGGATGAGAATGTCGAAATGTCTGAAGCTAACATTACAGGGTTAGCAAGGCATGATCCAGATTATATACCTTACCCAAGGAGTATGATTGATCAGTTATTTTATGGGTTAAAACCATTTCTCCATTGATCATTAGTCTCACAATACTTCTCATTATACAAAGTTATAGTCTAATGTGCCATCGAGATAGAGAATAAATTCTATAAGTATTATGACTTTAGATAAAATCAAGAGAAGAAGAGATCTATTAAACACACATGAAATGGAAATAAGGGGAAGAAGGTAAAATTGGATTTTCCACCCTGTTGTAAATATACGAAGAAAAACCCCAGTACATTCTTAAAGAGAATGAGAGTTTGTTAAAAGTGTTGAGAAAAATACCACCAAGCTCCTGACTGCATGTGGAAGAAAGGGGCTTCCAAGGTTTAATGGTACATTTTTAGAGAAATGGGGACATATGCAAATGAATTTCTTATGTGCCAAAGAAACATACCTTAGAAAAGGCCAAGGGAGAAAGGACAATCTTATGAGATCACTATTGTTGAGGTTGAATCACCTAATGAGACGACGGTAGGTACTTTAGTAGTTTCTTAAAATTTAGCAAATGATTTATTTGATTTTGGATCATCATAATCATTCATATTTTCCTAGTTTTCCAAGAAAATTAGATATTTATAATTTTATTTAACAATGGTGTTTTTAGTCGAAACTTTTAAGGGAAGTATCATTGTAAAGATGTTATCTCAATCATTTACCATTATTTCAAATAAACGTTCTTTATCAGATGATCTTATTATCATAACCATTATTGAATTAGATATAATCCTTGGCATGGATTGGCTTTCAGACCATGTTGCAAAAATATATTTTATGGAGAATGTGGTTACAATTTTTGACTATGAAAAGGACTTCCTGATCATTAGAATAGAAACATGGCCATCTACTTGTAATATAGGTCCAAACCTATTTCTCTAATAAATTCAATTATTGGGGAGGAAGAGGGTGAAATAACTATGGGTGAGGAAAGGAATGTAAAAATAGAGGATGTACTTATTTTACTAGAATATGTGGATGAGTTTCTTGAGGATTTTCCTAAACATACTCCAGAACAATAAATTGAGTTTTCCATTGAATTAATTCTTGCTTCAAGGTCCATATCGAAGACCCCTTATAGAATAGATACTATGTAATTAGTGTAACTAAATATAAAACAAGATGAATTTAGTAATAAAGGATTTATTCACATTAGTGTTTCTCTATGGGGATCCCCTGTTTTTTTTGTTAGGAATAAAAATGGATATATGAGGTTGTGCATTGACTATAGGGTGATCAATGCTATAATAATAAAAAAAAATGTATCCCCTACATCACATTGATTATTTATTTGATCAAATTCATGGAGCTCAATATTTTTCCAAGATTGACCTCTGATCTAGAAATCATCAATTGTGCATGAATGTGGAATACTATCCAAATCAAACATTTCATACCAGGTATGGGCATTAAGATTTTAAATTATTTCATTTTGGTATGACAATTGCACCCTTTATTTTCATGGATATAATAAATATATTTTTCAATGAATATCAAGATGAATTTGTAGTGGTATTTATTGATGATATCTTGGTATACTCCAAATGCTACGAAGATCATTAAATCCACACTCGCACTATTCTAAAGACTCCAAGAAGGAATTATGCAATATGGGTCATTGTTGATCATCTTGCGAAGTCTGCACATTTTATTTCTATAAGATATGATTTACCACTTGAATGTTTTGAATGACCATATATTAATGATGTTCAAAGACATCATAGAGTACCCCTATAAATTGTTTCAGGTCATGATCACCGTTTCACATCACAATTTTGGAAAAGTCTTCAGAAATTCCTAGATACTGAACTTGGTTTGAGCACTTCCTACCACTCTCAAACAGAAAGACAAACAGAATGGACTATTCAAAACATTAAAGACAATTTTAGGTCTTTATCACTTGACTTTCATGGTATTTGGGATCAGTATTTACCTATGGTAGAATTTTCCTAGAACAATAGCTTCAATTCAAGTATTCAGATGGCACTATATAAAGAATTATATTGAAAGAGATGGCACACACCAACTTGTTGTGATGATGCTGGTGAAATAAAACTCGTAGGCCCAAAACATGTTTCCAAAACAATGTAAAAGGTTAAGATTATCTAAACCCACATCAAAAAAGACAAAATTAGGCAAAATAGATATGTAGATAACCGAAAGGAAGGATTTTTAATTTCATGTAGGTGATCATAATTTCATGAAGTTAACTCCATGAAAGGGTGTTATAGGTATTAGTAAGAAGATTAAATGAAGTCCTCGGAATATAAGACATTTTGAAATTCTCGAATGATTTAGAGTTGTAGCTTACCATTTAGAAATATCTCCAAGTCTCTCTAAAGTTAATGATGTGTCCCCCCAATAATTGTTGAGAAAATACATTCCCGACTCAATGCAGGTACTTACGTTTGAAAAAATAGAATTGGAACCAGATCAGTCTTATTGTGAAGAACCAATCAGATTCTTGATACAAGAGAACAAGTGATGAGAAACCAGACCACTTGTCTGCTAAAATTTTTATGGAGAAACCATATAATGGAAGAGGTAATGTGGGAACCCGATGAACTTATGATAAAGAAACCACCCTAATCTTTTTATGTAGTAATGTTATGAAAATGTTTAGGAGGAAAGTTTTTGAAGGAGGGAATAATGTAACCCCCCAATCTTCCACAGTGCATTTCTCTTTGAATATTGTAATATCTTGGGTTGTACACAACATCGTGTTCTAGCACACCACAACTAATCAATATAGCCCTTTAAAAAGAAGTTATGAATAATTATACCCACTTTTTGAAATTTTATAAATATTATTTCTCAAAATGGACTTCATTTTTAGATTCATAATATCAAAATTAACATAGTGTAAATTTTTGGAATTTTTCTGAAAACTGTCAATTTTTGATGAATTGTAAAAAACATTGCGTTATTGTTTGAAACCATAATTTATTTAAATTATTATTATTTTTATGAAAATTTATTATAAAGTCAATGTAGATACGCAATACCTTAATTAGTTCAATGTAATTCATGTATACAATTTTATTTATATTTTAACATCTTTTATCCACTATTTAGGCACATTTGTGAATTTGTATAAAACGTAATTTTACCACTACTGTAAATTGAATTTTCAAAATACAAGAGAAACGGTTGATAAAAATATGTAAAATTTGGTTAAATAGGATGAAAATAATTTTTAGTGAATAATAACTTTTTTATTTTATTTACTGTAGTTAAAAGTATATAAGGTTATTAATGGTAAAAATGAAATTATAATTACCCTAACACATGTCCCAATTCTATAGGATAAGATTATTTATACCAGAATCAAACATAGGAAAAACATATGATCCTTTTTTATCCATTTGGATTAGATTAGGAAAATTATTTTTTTTAATGAGGAGTTAAAATTATAAAATTCAAAGTTTAATAAATAAACCATTTTTTAATATAGGGTTATACCTAAGATAACATAGACTATAATGGTTCATTAGAAAGATAAATATATTTCCAATATAATGTAATTTTATTAATTTTTTTTATACATTAAATAATTAAATTTATGTATGTCACAATGATGATGCATTAATTAACTTATTAATGAAAGACTAAAATAATTGATGTTGTAAATATTAAAATAAATGTAAATTGAGAATTTTGTTGCATTCCATTAATTATATAGGATAATATAAAATTTTAGGGTTGATTTAATGTATTTTTATTGAAGTGATAATTTTGTTATGACTTTTAATAAAACCAAATACTAAATAGTTTCCAAATTGACATAACTGGTTTTTTAAAACAAATACTATAGTATTAAATGACATAATATTCCTAAAAAACAATGTTTCGTCCAAATAAATTTTATAATGTTATATATATCAATAGTTAATAACTTGGGGTTCTCTTGTATTTTTATAGTACGTTTATTAACAATTTATTATAATAAAACAAGAAGACATGGTAAAATTTAAACTATTTAATTAAGAGTAAAATCTAAAAGATAATGTTAATATGGTAACCTAAGCATGACTAAATCCTATTGGTTGACAATATTTTGACAAATTATCACTTTATCATCAAAATAAATTCCTTTGGATCCAATATTAATTGAATATGATGGTCTAATAAATTAATATTTCATGCTTTATTTAAAGTGTCACTCACCTCTCTTATAAAAGGGTACTTATCCTTCTCTAATAATCACACCTCCAAAGCCATTTTTCTCGGACAAACCCTAATAAAATATCCTACCAAATACCCTCACCTTAACCTAGAGGTATTTATTTGATCCTAAAGACATCCTATGTATCCCTTTTGATCAAATCAAAAGGAACCACTCGTAGAAGAGGTAATAATTTCATGGCCTCTTTTAAAGTATTTTTGTCTTCCTCTTCCACATTTTTTTATATCCATACCATAATATTAACTTCAGTACCTTATACAGAAAATTATTTTATTATAAATATGGTACATCCATATTCACTATTCTATCAATCCTATTAATGACAATGTCATCATAAGTGCATACATACAGCTTACCATCTCCAAGTCGTGGTGTAGTTTGTTATTCAACACTTAATTATTTAGATGCATATAATAATGATAATAATTGATATAAATAATAAATATAATATTATAATGATTCTTTATATATGATATACCATCTAGTTACATATGATGTCACCATTAATTTAATAATATTGTCGCTCATACGTACGTAAAGATTACCATCTCCACGAACGCAATGTGATTCCTTCCCCATTATAACCATTCAAGAATAATTTTCATTTTACGATTAAAAATAATGTTTAAGAATTTAATATCATTATTTATATTAATAAAATACATCATATCCATAAAAAACATGACTTATGTAACAAATCATATTAAGGAAAATGAATCAGTTAACACCCGAAACAATGATACTACTGAAATATTATTAAACAAATATCATAAGATCATATATCGTATCATATTTTTGTACGTGGTTATTTTAAAATTTAATAAAAATGATTAAAAAATTATATTGAAGGTTAATTTACCCTCAAAAATGGAAAACTACATAGTAATGGTTAATTTTACAATCTCTTTATTTATCTGAGGTAATTTATATGTTAGTATCTACTATGACTTCATTATCATCAACATATGTGTTTCTTAAAAATTTATTTCAAAACATTTTTACTATTTCCTAGAATATGTGTTAAATTCATTTATACCCTTTTTAGAAATTTTAATTTTTTTAAAGGAATCATTTCATTATTTTCTAAAAAATGTACTTTATGACCTTTTCGACAAATTAAGGTATGAATGTTTTTATCATATACGGTGGGTGTGGCTATTTTCATCCATTTTAACACCATCAAAGCTTCCCTTAAAATCATATAAGAATATTTTCAAAATAAATTCATTCATTTATAATTATGTGAAATTTCATATATTTAAAAATAAAACGAGATATTTCTATGAAATAGTTTTGATTTCATCTACGTCAACATCTTTTGATGGATTTTAAACTTGTTTGAAGATGATTGATGATGATATAATCTTCCATATTGTGTTGAATATTTTTTCATATGTTTTACTATATATGTGTTACTTTTATACAATTCATGGTTTATGATTAAAGTATCATCATTTCGTATGCTATTTTTATTACAAATTTTTATGTTATGTTTCAGTTTTTTCGTATGAGGAATGCATTGAAATTAGTAAGTTACGGGTGGAGCCTGCTATAGATCCTCAATGTATTGGTAGGTCTCATGAGACAATCTAGTGTCTTGATACAAGTCCTTGAAAAATATAATTTTTAGTCTTGGCACAAGGCCTTGACTATGTAGTTATGACGTCTGTCATTATGCATTCCATCATTCCAAAATTAGATATTAATATTACATGTGATTATTCGACTAGTAGAATATCCATGTGAATATGTAAATGGAATAATTTGATTTTTCTTTTCCCTATTATCCTGATGTTTTAGTTTAAAAGGCCTATGTTTTAGTCATATACATTGCCTTAAATATTTATTCTTATTTATAATAGTTTCCGCTATATTTTTATCCTTACTAAGAATCGTAGCTCACCCATTTCTTATGTTTTCCATTTACCAAGATGTGAATAATTATATTATTATTGACCTGTAGGGATAGGATAAGGGAATTGATTGTGTCCAAATAATACACAATGTTTTTGTTTTTTCCATTTCATAATGTAATATAAAACATATGTATGTATGTAGTACTTCTAAGGCTACAAATCTAATTGGTATTTCAAGACAAGATCTATTGTGATCATGCAATGTTATGTAATAATACACTGACTCTAAGTAACTTGGGTCGAGGTGTGACAGCTCCTCCCCATACACATGAGGCTTCCTACTAGCAATGAGGGTTGGGTATGTCATGATGGGGAGACTACACACTCTTTTATCAGAATAAAACACCAGTAAAAAAACATACAGAATCATATATACGTAGAAAATACCAATTTCATAGGATATCAAAAACAAAAAATACATTACTCAACTGAATAAAAAAACATGGAATGTTAAAGTAACTGTCAAACTGTCTAAAATGAAACTTAATGTAAAGACATGAACAAGTCCCAAGGGGGTACTGAACCACATTTGGTCCCCTCATCCATGAACCTACCATAATAATCAATCTATGATAGGGAATATTCCATCAACCTATCCTATAATAATAAATATTATTCTGGTACTCATCTGAAAGCCCAATTAGCATGTGAGTACGACTCAGCAAGCGACCCCAAACGTTTTTTAAATCAATTATTGTCAACAAAAAATGTATTCTATTTTATAAAGAAAATAATTATAATGAAGAAATTATCTGTTATCACATTATAATTTAATATTTGTTGACCATATAGACTATCATGTTTTAGTTGTGTTGGACATTCAATCCATGATCTTTAAACATATTTATCCTTAGTATAGAACTATATGTTTTACACTCAAAATTCCATCAGTGTATAATTTCACTTCTAACAACAAAAATCACATCAGTGTAGAATTCCATGTCAAAAACATAAAATCCCATTTTGTTATTTTTTGTTATTGGTGAAGAATTCCATGTCTAACACCCCAATTATTAATAACACGGATAGATATATCTGGTGTAGAACACCATGTCTAACAACCCAAATCCCATTGGTGTAGAACGTCATGTATAACACTAAAAATACGGTCCATTTATTTATATTATTAGTAAAAAAGGCTATGTCTAACACCCCAAATCCGATTGGTTCCTATCATCAGGTCTAGAACCTAAAATCCTATTGGTTCATAATGCCATGTTTAACACCCGAAAATCCTGTCCAATAATTAATTCATAATATAATTAATTAATTATGTTAATTAATTAAACAAATAATGACCAAAATAAATTTCCTGTTAATTAATTCTATAATCTATTGACAATTCAAACTCTCATCATTAAAAAATTAGTTAACCAATTAATTACTCTCGATCACAAAAATATAATAATTAACATCATTTTTAATTGTCAAAATCTATTGATCATTTAAATTGATAATTTATTCACCCATTAATTATCCATTTTCCCATTCAAATAAAAAAATATATTAGATCAACAAATAATAATTAAATCTCACAATTAATTATCTTACTCATCAATCCCTAAATCCTACAATTTCACAACAATTAAAATTAATTGATTAACCATATAAATTACTTCAATTAGGGGTCTCAAATTCAAAAAAAAATCAAACAATAATAAAACATCCATATATTAGAAAATATCATGACTAAGGGATTTATAAATTATACCAACCACATTGATCCCATGATGGAAATTCTTTCAATTGAAATCCGAAAAATCCGAGTAGCACAATGATGTATATCTGAGTATATGATCTATATCCTAATTCCAAGATAAAATATATCAATATCTAATCAATCTAGATCTTGATCTACAATCTTATATCTAGATATCCCCAAAATGGTATATATTTTAAGAACCGTGGGATAAACTCCACAAATGGATTAAGATAAGAAGGGAGAATATGAAGAATATGGGTTAGGATGTGATCCACTAACCGAGAGAAGATCAAATTGTTGATCCGGACATTGAATCTTGAATAATAGAGGTCAAGTGACCATGGAAACCCTATGGAAATATCTTGAATCTACAAACAAAATTATTTCCCATGCCATGGACAATATCAGGGTGTTTTAGTGGCTTGGGGGATTTTATAATAAATATCCGGGTGAAAAGAATCCACGAGTATGGTTTTTTAGGGAAGGGGAACATGGTGTATCAAGCCATGTGTCAATTATGCAGGATTAAATGTCAAGGTTTCATAGTTAGTTGGGCTAAGTGCAAGGTTTACTCTAACCAGGCGCCAACTATGCATTGTACCATTTTTTCAAATTTTATTAAAAATCAACAAAAATGCACCCCACATTATATATCCAAATAAAGATACTTAAATAAAAAAGGTATTGTGATTTTTTCAAGAGATAACTCGAGAAATGGTTTGGATCTTACAATATCTCAACCTTAAAATAGATCTTTCTCAGGAAACACTCCAAAGCCTCTCAAATATTCTTAGAGAAAATTGTCAGGCCACAAAGCCCACATATATTCTTCCCATTACCATGTCTCCTCTTGTAAATGTCCTTGTTTCTATAACACATAAACAATCAGCATGACATTTCCCCATAACACTTTCTCATTGTGATCAAACACACATATCAGATGCATCTAAGAGGATGCATTAATATCAAGATAAAAATCATCTACATTAATAAAATGGGAAGTGGTTTGGTGAAACCACTATATCTTTGACACATGGGAATCATCATTTATTTCATTGTATTCCTATCAAAGATCCGATCGATATACCACCTCCATGATTCTATAAACTATAAAAAAGTTCCTAACAATCCTAGCCACTAGATTGACATGTCTTGATATCATATAGTGACCCAACCTAGGAGACATCAGATGGAATACATGATCACCCTCTGTAATCTTTAGGGGTCTTTGACATCTATTAACAAACAATTTTTGTCTACTACGAGATATAGCCTTATATTTTTTGAATAAACTGAACATGCTCTGATGATTATGAAACTTGATTTAGCTCCAATAACTATGAACCACAGGCCTTTATCATTCAGAGTGGTCATCTACAAGTACTACTATAAATATTATCATATATTTCCATCTATATTGGTGAATGTTAACTATTGTTATAGGAGAACTCCACAAAAGACAAGTGCTTATCCCAAGACCCACCAAATTCAGGCATGCATGCCCACAACAAATCCTCAAGAACCTGTATAGTATGCCCTGATATCCTATCCATCTGTTGGTGAACATCTAAACAGAATAATAGTTTATTACCAACTTCATTCTCAATACCCTTCAGAAGTGTGAAGTATGTCATGAATTATAATCAGAAATGAATGTCTGTGATACCCAGTGAAAATGAACTCTCTATTGTACATACAGTTCTCCCAACTACTATTCTACGAAGGTTCCCCTTATAGGAAATAAATGTGTTATCATTGTTAGAAAATCAAAATGACCCAAATAGCCCTATTATTCCAATGATTAACTAGAATACCTAAAAGGTCCATATTTAATTCATCCACGTTCCACTTCAGAAGGGGTAATGGATGAAGAAAATTTATAGGTCGTTGATGATCAACTATCACCTGTAGATAAGTACCACATCATGTCATGAATCCTGCTACCTATATTCTCAGGCCTGGAAACCATAACATTCTTCTTTGGTCATAGTACGTTTTTGTAGCACCTGGATGTACCTCCCACTTCGAGACATGAAATTATTGATTGAGGTCCTCCTACATGCTTGTATGTACAAAAACAATATCCTTCACATAGATGATCTCATCCTCATCTATCTACAAAAAAGGGTTTCCCCTACATTCAAATCATTCCCTCAATCGTATGAACTTTAGTTCCTCATTCTGTTTGTTTATTATCCATGTCAAAATTGTAGACTCCACAATAACTAAAAAAAGTGTCATTTTCTTCTAACTCTCCAAAACCACCACATGCGTTTCAAATGGAAAATTTATTATCATACATAGGGCACTAAACTCCTAAAAAATTTGAGTCTAAAATTTCCTACTCAATGAATCATCCAAAATATTTCCCTCCAAAGCCTTTATTTTAATTAAATTTAGAAATACTACATATATTCAACCCGTCTCCACTTATGAAGAATTAAATATCTTTGCATGAAGATATACATCATGATCTTATGGATAGTGTAAACTATAAAATTTTTTCCCAAGATATCGTGTTTCCAACACTTGAAATCATATACCACTACTTCTAACATGTCTTCATGCATAGGGTAATATTGTTCATGAGGACATAACTACTGAGACCCATAAAACACAACTCAATATCCCTATATAATTAGACCTCCACATCATGTCCTAGAAGAGTCACAATACATCCTGCACTCTACACCTGCCATAGGGAGGATCAAAATTGGTGTCAGTGTCAAATGGTTCATCAGATCCAGGAAATCATTCTCACATGCTTCTATCCACGAAAATTTTAGCACCTTCCTAGTTAACCCCAAAAGTGGAACAACCAATAAATAAATGTATAGTGTGAACCTCTTATAATATCTAGCTAATCCAAAAAAGATTCATATATTAAAATCATTATTTGTAAACTCCCAGGAATACAGTTATTGAACCATATTTGTGTCCACTAACACTATTTCCTCTAAGATGATGTTCCCTAAGAATTTTACATTGTAAATATAAAACTGACACCTAGATATTTTGTCATATAATTGATGCTCTCTTAGTGAATTCAAGATGATGTCTTTAGTTTGGGAATGATCTTCATGAGTCTTAGAGTACACTAAATTTTTTTCCAATAACACCACAAAAAAATAACATAGATATAGATCGAAAATTATATTCATCATGTCCATAAACACAGCTTGTGATTTTGTTAACCCCAACCGCATTATGAAAAACTCATAACGGCCGCAACATCTCCAGAAATATTCCCTTAGTAAATAAAAAGAACTAACTCTCAACTGATGAGACCCCAATCTCAAGTCTATATTTGAGAACACAAAAGTCCCTTTTAACTATTGAAAAAGAATATCGATATATAGAATAGGATATCGTTTTCTCAAAGTTGTCTTATTAAACTTCTAATAATCGACACAAATATGTAAAATCTCATCAACCATATTTATAAATAACACTGGTGATCCATAAGGTGAAGTACATTGATGGATATATCATTTTTCTTTAAATTTTTATAGAAGAGCTATGAGCTCTTAAATCTCAGTTGGTTCCATTATATACAGTGGAATAAACATTGTCTCTGCGCCTATCATGATCTCAAAAGTGAATTCCACATATCAATCAGGTGGAAGACCTAAAAATTCTCTAGGAAATACATCCTATAAAAGTTCCACAAATGGTGGATTGAAATATTTCCTAACACCTTTGTCATCTAGTAAAAGGCCAGTATCACGGGCAATGATATCTCTCAGTTTCTAAGTAACTGGCCCTGCTCACCATGCCTAGACATCCCAATCCCCTTGGTGAATATAGAGTTGATCCTTTGGATATGTAAATATAAATAACCCATGGTAATGGTATATGTTGTCTCAATATGTGACTATATATTCCATACCCATAATTAGGTCAAATCCTTTCATGTTGTGGATATAGAGATCCCACAAAAAATCATAATCCTCAATCTTAAGAGAACAACCCTTTCACACAGAGATGTCTTTAAAACATACTCCAAAGGGATTATCTATCATCATAAACACACCCAAAAACTCAACCACTAGGCTCAATCCATTAAAATTTTTAACAGAGATAAAGCAATGTGAATAAATAGTATCAAATAATGAACTAGTTTATGTAGAAGAAACATGAATCGTTCCTCTTATTATTGATGGCACAACCTTGATATCCATGAGTGTAGGCTGCAATTTATGTTACTATCCTTACCTTCGTCCCTATGGTGCTATCTGAATTCCCTCAGATGCACCAGTCTACTGATATGGGCACTCTTTCCCAGAAGAACCATTTCTAGTTCCTCTACCCCAACCCAGTATAACACTAGTTTCTAGAGTGGTATGGTGTCGTGGTCCCCCTTCCCACACTCTAATTTTGTATGGCCCTTCCATCACTCCCTGAAAAACATAGTTTACAAAAAACCTTTATAGATTTACCATCCTAATATTGGTTTCACACTATGTTGAAGTATGTGAAAAATGTATCTGATGGTTTTTCGGTCTATGACACTTGGCGTAGAGATGAAGGGTAAAATCCAATGTAACCTATACCCCAACTCGTAACTCTTTATCCAACTACTCTGGATGAAATTCTCATAATGTCTCTTCCAACTCTCAAAAGTCATACCACCTGATCATCCCACATGAATCACTTTTCTTCCACTGAATTCCTCTGCCAGGTTCCCCACAGATATGAGAGCCTGATTTACCAATTTCTTACCCTTCTTCAGCCTATAAATATTCACATGAGACTTAATTTTACATGTAATTCCATCTTGAACATGTTCTGTTGAAGTAGCCTCATATGTTTCCAATGTTGGAGAAAAAAAATACTAGTCGATAATTTTTCCAGCATAATCAATCATGGATATATTCCCTTGAGTCGATATCATTGACTCTTCTACAGTTTCCCACCTTAGTGTCATGGTGTAGATGTGTTTAAAGAACATCTCTTAAAAATATATCCATTACATACTATCATCCAGACCAGTCCTTTCCTGTACATACCATTAATGTTTTTCTTGTCCACGCAACATGTAAGATTCCTTCTTGAATCTATTCTCAATAAGAGTATCCAGGTGGTGAATTATTTTTCTGATGGATTCTATCAAATAATCATCCCCCTTAGTTCCACACCCTCTAGTGCAATTTGGTTTGTGGTAAAACTAAAACTCCATTTTTTAGATCAGAAATTATTGTCACATCCTATCATGGGACTCTTTCCACATAAAGTGAGTGAAGTCTTCTATGTACTTCTCTATTACTTCCTCCCTCATCAATATTGGTGCCTCAGGTTCCACCATTGGAGGATCATCCATAACCATTTCCTCTATTCTTCCTCTAAATAATAGGCTTCATAAAGGCAGTTATTTTCAATAAGAAATACACATCTTAGGACTTATGACACACTTTATCACATTTTAATTGGAGTAAAAACTACTACAGTCCCCAATAAGTATTTTCACAAACATTCGACACATGGTAAAAATTGAGGCACTATTGCTACCCTTTACCACCATACACCTAGGTCCAGTTAACAATGGTAACAACAATGTCACATTCAAATTCATAATTTAATCAGTCTCATATTCTTATTTCCTTCATTTTTCTATTTACTAATTAATATTGGGAACTATTTTTAATTGATTTTTAAAATAATGAAAAAAAGTCTAATCATGGAGACTTACTAATAACCTGATTTCCCATAATTGCATATATTGATGCAAATAAAAATAATAATATGTTCTTATAATGATGAAAAAATACTAAACCATCATCCCTTTAAAGGTCACAAATAAATACTCAATAATTCAATGAAATCTCAACAATAATTATCCCATCACAAAACATGCTCATTACCCAAGGTGAACTAATATTCAATAGTAAAAACAAACAACAACAACAATAATCCCATCTTAAGTGCATGCATTTTCCCCCATACATGGGTATGAAACTCCCATGCATGATCTCATTACCATTTCTCGACTCTTTCAAGTCTCCTGTATACGTCTCCCAAATAGTATGATAAAATAATAAGAAAGAATACTCCCAGGATACCACATTGTAATGTCCAAGCCTGGGTTCCTTGAACCGGTGTCTCGAGCCAGACCACCACATGACCTCAATCTTTCCTCCCCATATTCTATAGACTTAAAAATAGTAGCGAGCGTCTGGTAAGTCATGATGGAGAGACTACACCCTTTATGATCTGAGTAAACCACAAATGGAAATAAATAAACAAATGAAGAAGCATAAATAATAATAAAAATGGCAATTTAACAAGATAACCAAAACAAAAATACATTACTAAACTGAAAGGGAAAAAATGGAATGCCAAATTATATTCCATGTGACTAAAATGAAACTGAAAGTAAACACATGAATGAATCCCAAGAAGGTCTTGAACCACATCTGGATCCCTCATCCATGCCCCAATATAAATCTACAATCTAACCGAGGGCCTTTACCAATAATCATACCGACAAAAATAATGTCTATTCATGTACCAATGAAGCTTCCCAAATAGGGTGTGAGTATGACTTAGTCGGACACCACCAATGGTGTCTAAAAAAATCTAGTCAATTAGAAGTTTATGCATCGGTATAAAGAAAATAATTTCATTTCAGAATAAAATAGTTATCACCTTATTAATTAATATTTATTAATCCCATAGACTATCATGTTTGAATAATGTCACCCATTTAATCCCTAAAATTTACACATATTTATCAATGACACAGAACTCCATGTATCACACTCAGAATACCATTACTGTATAATTCCATGTCTAATACACAAAATAAAATTAGTGTAGACTACCATATCTAACACCTAAAATATCTGTTTTAATTATTTATCATTGGTATAGAATGCTATGTTTTACACCCAAATTAAAAACAATACAAATACATCAATTCAGTATATAATTCCATGTCTAACACACCAAATACAATTAGATAATAACATAATGAATAACACCTAAAATCCCACTAGCACAAAATTCCATGTCTACAACTTGAAAATCAAATTCAATTAGTAATCCATAAATTATTTTATCAATTATATTAATTAGTTCAATGACTAATTAACAACGTCAATTTCTAGTTAATTAATTCTATTATCAATTAACCATTCAAAATTTTAACATTCCATAATTAATTAACCAATTTATTATTATCAATCACAAAAACATTATAATTAAGATAACATATAATTATCCCAATGTATTTAAAATTTTCATTGATTATTAACTCACTAATTAATTATCATTATTTAACATTGAAATTAAAAATCTCAACTATCTCAACCCATCATTATTAATTCTCACAATTAATTATCTTATTCATCAATCCCAAAATCCCAAAAATTTACAACATTCACTTTTTATTTGTTAACTACAAAAATTAATTCAATCTGGGATCTAAATTGAAAAAAATAAATATATCGTATAACATGAATATATGATGTAACACCCCGAGATTTTATGAAAAATATTATTTTTAATTTTATTGATTTCTAGTGTTGTACTATACACTAAATTTAGAATGCACTACATGCATCCCTTACTTGGCTTGCATTACAGGCAATCACGACTTTCCACCATAGCGTGTGTTGTACGCAATACCGAGTTTCACTAAACAGCGATATTTTATATAAACTACCTGTTATGAATAGTAATTCTCACTTTTTGAAATTTTATAAATTTTATCTTTTGAAATGGAATTCATTTTTGGATTTGGATATCGAAATTATCCTAGGGTGAATTTTTGGTATTTTTATGAAAAAATTCAATTTTTGATGAATAGTGAAAACACTGGGTTACTATTTAAAAACCGACTTTTTATTTAAATAATTATTTATTTTATTTAAATTTATTTTCGGTCAAAATTGATACATAATACCTATATATATTCAATATAATTAATTGGAGTCATTTTATAATAATTTTAGACATATAAAAAGTTTATTGAACTTTTCATCGTCTTTTACCCACCTCCTGTGAGAGTTCGAAAATTTACATAAAACTTAATTTTACCACTTCTGTGAGTGGAATTTCGAAAGTCGGTGAGACATGGTTAATATCAAGGAGTAAAATGTGGTTCAATAAGAAAGAAATAATTTTTGGTGAATAATAACTTTTTTCTTTTATTTACCATAGTTAAAAGTAAATAGAGTAATTAAGGGTAAAAATGATATTAGTATTACCCTAACACATGTCCTAATTATATTGGATAAGTGTAATTCGAAAAAAAAACCTTAGAAATAAAATATTACCCTTTAGGTCCACTTGAATCATATTAGGACACTTATTATTATTTTATTTAAGGAAGACTTAAAATAGTTAAAATCAATGTTTAATAACTAATGTTTTTTTAATATAGGGTTATACATAAGATAAATTCGACTATAAATATTCATTAGAAAGATAAAACTATTTCCTAAATAATTTTAGTATATTTATAATTTTTAGATGTTAAATAATTTAATTTATTTATGACACAATTATGATGCATTAATTACCTAATTAATGAAATATTAACATAATTGATGTTATAAATACCCAAATAAATGTAATTTTAGACTTTTTATGAATTAAAATAATTTTCTAGGATAATATGACATGTTATAATTTATTTAAATAACCTTTTTTGAACTAATCATTCTTTTATGATTTTCAAAAAAATCAAGTACCAACTAGTGTCAAAATTGACATAAAATAGTTTTTAAAACAAATATTATATTATTAATTGTTATTTTATTCCTAAAAACCTAAGGTTCGGCCAAATGACTTATAAAAGGATATATATATTAATAATGAACCACATGGGGTTATTTTGGCTTGTTATAGTGTGTTTATTAACCATATAGTTTAAGAAAAAAAGAAGACATGGTAAAAGTTAAATTATTTAACTTAGAGTAAAATCTAAATGATAAGGTTAAAATAATAACCTAAACTTGTCTAAATCCTATTGGTTGAGATTATTTCGACCCATCCCCACATTATCTTATATATAAATAAATTTGGAGCTATTATAAACCTAATATGACTTTATTATAAAATAATATTTTATGTTTTTCTAAAGGTGCCCTCTCTTCCCTTATAAAAAGGGCACGCCTTCCCTCTTCTCTTCACATCCTTTTGAGCCTTGAAGCTCGAACAACCCCTGCCCATTTCCCTTATCATATTTCGTAGAAACATTATAGAGGTTCTGGTCTCCTAAAAGGTCAACCCTATTGCCTTAAGAGGAGGTTAAGACGAGGCGCGTCAAAGAAGAGGTAATATCCTTTACCGATTCTTTCTTATTTATTTCTTCTTCTACTTCGTCTTCTTTATTTTTTTCATCATAAATTAATAACAACAGTATCACTAATATACTGATATGTTATTATAAATATTAATCAACCCAATTTCATCTCCTATCCATCCTACGGAAATGAAATCACCGCGCATGTGTACGTACGGAATACCGTCTCCACACCGTGGTGTAATCTGTTTTCCACCACCACATTACTTGGATGGGTATAATGGTGTGAATAAATAACTATATATGATTATTATAAAGTTATATTTTTCTTAAATATTATACATACACTATAATACAATTCCACGATCATGGGAATGATATTATCGCTCGTGCGTACGTTCGGACTACCGTCTCCACGAACGCGATGAGATTAAGTTTCCATGATTAACCATTCATGTATGATTATAAAGTATAAATAATATATAATAATGAAATATATTACATAATAATGATACTGGATTTATGTACATATATGTTTCATTTACTTAATTCCATTAAATTCAATAAGGAAACGAAAACAGCGTTCATGCGTACGTACGGCCTACCGTCTCCAAGAATTGTGTATTTCATTTCATTTATATATATATATTATATATATATAATGAAAATATATATGATATATAAATAATGATTTAAATTCTAGAAGTTAGTAAATAAAGATATAAGTAATAATAATATCATGAACCACAATTCCAAACACGTACGATAAATAAACAATTTTTACCCAAAACGCTGCTTTAACATGGAACTTACAAAAGAACGGGTAATATAAAGTCATAATTGAACCATATATGATATAATAACAATGAATATGATTCTTTAATAAGTCAATGACATTATTTAAATCATTATACAGGAGTTTCGGATACGTACGAAGCATATCAGACCTAAGGTAAGGGATAATTATTCCAATCTCATTCTTATCTAAGATTGTTTATTCGTAAGTATTTACTGGGGTTATATTTATTATCCATGTACCTGTTTTCTAAAAATGGTTTCATTTATGTTTAAAGTATTTTTTACCCATTTTTGACTTTTAATACATGGTATGTAATGAATCTTTCTTGTGATTACCATATGAGGTACTCTTTGACTTTTCCGAAAAAAGTACGAGAAGAATGTTATTTTTAATTTAAACGGTGTGAACAGATTTTTATGGTTTCATAACGCCTCATTTTCATGAAGCTTACTCTACAAGATTTTATGACTATTTTCAACAAAATACTGTTATTTTAAAATTTTATGGATTTTTTTTAAAAGAAAATGATTTTGAAGAAGAAAGGATATTTTACTCAAGAATTAATTTCAAGTGTTTTATCAAAACTATTTTCCATATAAGATAACATTATTTCATATGTGTATGTTTCAAGTATAATGTCTCTCTTATTTACATGGTTTCAATTTTCCTATGATGAAATATCCATTTTTTTATGGATTATGTGATGATGGGATGATGTTTATGAAGCCCATTTTATTCTTTGTGTTATGATGAATGTTTTAAGTTTATTTTGTGGCACAAGTAAGAATGATTTCATTATGAGATGGGTGGGACCTATATCAAACTAAAATTCTTGGATAAATATTTATATCAAATGATATTGACATGGCTGTAATGGTATGTTAATCCGGTTTAGTGATACAGGACTGGAACGAGGAGTGAACTCGATTCAGAAAGGGACTTTGTCCACTAAGATGGTCTTGGCAGTAATGCCTTGGCTACTATGGAAATCATATCACATGCTTAATGGGTTTCCACAATTAAATTTTTTATTATCATGCTATTTTATCATGATTTATGTTCCATTATGATATATTCCTTAGGTACTTCCAAGATTTATGTCTTTGTTCAAGATTTTGATGTTTAGATTTTATGTTCCTGTTTTTGCATTCAAATGATCATGGATTGTTTTATGTTCTCTATGTTTACCCTTATTGAGAATTTGAGCTCACCATTTTAATGTTGTCTTTTCCCCATGATATAAAGAAAGGTTTTAGGTAAGAAAACAAAAGGGGACAATCTTTATGGGAGATGTTGAACATCTTTCATCGTGATTAGAATATTATTTTTCCGAGTTTCTAAAGTCATTAAACTATTACGGTCCTTGTGTGTTTATTTTTGTCATGTATTAATTATTCTAAAAAAGTAATGTAATGTCCATGTACGTCAAGATTTGGGTCTCTACAGTTGTTATCAGAGGAAAGGTTTAGTCAAAATTTGGAAACCAGGATGCGAAAACTTTAATGATATCTCTAGAGATATTTCTAAGGTATGTCTAGGGATATCCCTAAGGTTTAGTATAACTATATGTTGTAGTCCTATAGTTACATTGATGATCATGAATAACATAGGGTGAACCTAAGGTGTCATGGATTAAAGAATGTGTGATATATTAGACATCCCATAAGTGACTTTTAATGATTATGCGGTTCCTCGTTATTTTAACTATTTATTACACTATGGTTTCTGGTTTTAGTCAATGGAGGGAACGAGTAGGAATTCAGTTAACATTGATTCTGATGAAAAAATTGGTGACTGTGATCAACAAAAAAGTGTGATGCCTAGAAATAAAGATATTGTGATTATGCCGAATCATTCATCACTATATATGATTAACAAAGTGAACTTTGTTGGTATTCCTTAATCCGGTTTAGTGATACAGGACTGGAACGAGGAGTGAACTCGATTCCGAAAGGGACTTTGTCCACTAAGATGGTCTTGGCAGTAATGCCTTGGCTACTATGGAAATCATATCACATGCTTAATGGGTTTCCACAATTAAATTTTTTATTAGCATGCTATTTTATCATGATTTATGTTCCATTATGATATATTCCTTAGGTACTTCCTAGATTTATGTCTTTGTTCAAGATTTTGATGTTTAGATTTTATGTTCCTGTTTTTGCATTCAAATGATCATGGATTGTTTTATGTTCTCTATGTTTACCCTTATTGAGAATTTGAGCTCACCATTTTAATGTTGTCTTTTCCCCATGATATAAAGAAAGGTTTTAGGTAAGAAAACAAAAGGGGACAATCTTTATGGGAGATGTTGAACATCTTTCATCGTGATTAGAATATTATTTTTCCGAGTTTCTAAAGTCATTAAACTATTACGGTCCTTGTGTGTTTATTTTTGTTATGTATTAATTATTCTAAAAAAGTAATGTAATGTCCATGTACGTCAAGATTTGGGTCTCTACAGTTGTTATCAGAGGAAAGGTTTAGTCAAAATTTGGAAACCAGGATGCGAAAACTTTAATGATATCTCTAGAGATATTTCTAAGGTATGTCTAGGGATATCCCTAAGGTTTAGTATAACTATATGTTGTAGTCCTATAGTTACATTGATGATCATGAATAACATAGGGTGAACCTAAGGTGTCATGGATTAAAGAATGTGTGATATATTAGACATCCCATAAGTGACTTTTAATGATTATGCGGTTCCTCGTTATTTTAACTATTTATTACACTATGGTTTCTGGTTTTAGTCAATGGAGGGAACGAGTAGGAATTCAGTTAACATTGATTCTGATGGAAAAATTGGTGACTGTGATCAACAAAAAAGTGTGATGCCTAGAAATAAAGATATTGTGATTATGCCGAATCAGTCATCACTATATATGATTAACAAAGTGAACTTTGTTGGTATTCCTAAATCATCAAATAAGAGGAAGATGGAATTTTATGCATGTTAGCATGGTGAGGAGCATAGAGAAAAGAAGATTGAGATTTCTAAATAAGGGAAGAAGAACCTTGAGGAATACCTCAAATGGAGAGGAAGATGTTATCTGTGTGGAGAAAAGGGTCATAGAGTGAGATACTATTATGGAGTTCAATGTATTATTTGTGGAGAATATGGGCATTACCCAACTCAATGCCCTAACCTAAGAGGTTACTTCTAAATCAATGAAGGACTTATTCCATGGAAATCGTTGAAGAGGATGGATTAAAGTGTTTATATATTGGTATTCAAGAATAATGTTGTTTTGGTACTTTTATGGTATATTGTAATATCTATGTATTGGTCCATTGTGATGTTCCATAAGAATAAGGCCTCGGTAACCCTGAAAAGTGATTGAAATATTTTAGGAAATAAGATGATATGTGAATAATGAAGGGATAAAGAGAAAATAATATGTTTAATAGTATTCATGAGCTCCTGACTGATATAAGGAAAAAGTGATATCATGGTTTGAGTATATCGAAATTTTTGGGATTTTGGTTTGTGGAAAGAGTTAACTTTTGACAGCACTCATGTTTTCACTAAGGTTCTATGGTAATTCATGTTTCAAAATAATACATGATTAAGGTATTCACATGTTTGGAATGTGACCAACAAGATATATCTTATGATATATGGGTGATTAATGATGGTATTCGCGTGTTTGTTATGTGACCTTTCAAGTAACCATTTTCATTATACTATGAGATTGGACATATGTATTTTTTATAAGCCTAAAGATTATAATGGATTGTGTTGGACAGAAGATAGTATTATTTAAGGATAGAACTTATTTTTTGATATTATTTTTGTAATGTTATAATAGTATCATTTTAGAAAAAGGACAGCCCATAGGATGAGCGACAACCCGTTGCGTCGGACAAGGCTATGGGAATCTAACCCACAACTGAAGTGTGACAGGACTTTATCGCCTACCACTGGCCTACAGGAAGTCCCTGGTTAGTATAAAATAGTTTTAATATATTAAGAAGTATGATATATGAATTATAAGTCCATTTTAGGAACCATATATCATTAATCTCACTATAGATGGACTTATGTATATTTGATAACTTTTTCTAACATTTTGTTTGAGATAGATGGAATGAACCGTCATTCTATCACATGATCTTCTAACACTTCACGAATGACAAATTCATCTTCATTTTTTTAAGAGATGAAGTTGAAATTGTCCAAGGAACGACCAACGGTGAGATTGTACCAAAATCAAGAAAGTATTTCTTCTAATTCAAATTTTGTCAACTTTAGGGAAATGATCTTGAAAACCAAAAATGTTTTCCTAGTGTCCTTATATCTGATGAATCAAATGGTACCTTATATCATCACAAATTTATGGCTTTGTGATTGTTGGCCTTTTCATAGCCATGTTCTCTACCACTCTTCATCAGAACTTGATGGTTAGGTTTCTCTTCCATATCTATATTTTCACCTATGCTCTCCTATGTGGAAACCCAGTGATGAGTCAATTTGGGTAACCGATATGTTTCATACTTCACTTTTTAAAATAAATTTTTAGTACTCCTTTTTAAGATGTGGGTTTCTGTGAAATAAACTTTCAAGTAGTAAACCATTTAGAACCCCGACGAATTTCGAGGGTGAAATTCATTTTAACGGGGGTAGAATGTAACACACTGAGATTTTATGAAAAATATTCTTTTTAATATTATTGATTTCTTTTGTTGTACGCTGCACCAAAAGGATCTTGCACTATATGCATCCCTGACTTGGCTTGCATTACATGAAATCGCGACCTTCCACGATAGCGTGTGTTGTACGCAATACTGAGTTTCACTAAACAACGATATGTTATATAAACTAGCCGTTATGAATAATAATACAAACTTTTTGAAATTTTATAAATTTTATCTTTCAAAATGCACTTTATATTTGGATTCAGAATATTGAAATTATCTTAGGGTGAATTTTTTGTATTTTTTTGAAAACATTCAATTTTTTATGGATAGTGAAAACACTAGGTTACTATTTAAAACCCAACTTTTTATTTAAATAATTATTTATTTTATTTAAATTTATTTTAGGTCAAAATTGATACATAATACCTATATAAGTTCAATGTAATTCATTGGAATAATTTTATAATAATTTTAGACATATAAACATTTTGTTGAACTTTTCACCGTCTTTTACCCACCTCCTAGGAGAGTTTGAAAATTTACATAAAACATAATTTTACCAATTGTATGAGTGGAATTTCAAAATCCAAGAGACACAGTTAATATCAAGGAGAAAAATCTGGTTCAATAAGATAAAAATAATTTTTTGTGAATAGTAATTTTTTACTTTTATTTACCATGGTTAAAAGTAAATATGGTAATTAAAGGTAAAAATGATATTATTATTACCCTAACTCATGTCCTAATAATATTTTATATGTTTAATTAGACCAAAAACAACCTTAGAAATAAAATATTACCCTTTAGGTCCACTTGGATTAGATTAGGACACTTTTTATTATTTTATTTAAAGAAGATTTAAAATAGTTAAAATCAATGTTTAATAACTAAAACATTTTTAATATATGGTTATACATAAGATAAATTAGAATATAAATATTTATTAGAAACATAAAACAATTTCCTAAATAATTTTATTTTATTTATAATTTTTATACATTAAATAATGTAATTTATTTATGACACAATGATGATGCAGCAATTACATTATTAATGAAATATTAACATAATTCATGTTATAAATACCCAAATAAATGTAATTTTAGTATTTTTATGAATTAAAATAATTCTCTAGGTTAATATGGCATGTTAGTAGTGATTTAGGTAACGTTTTGTGAACTAATCATGCTGTTATGATTATCAAAAAAATCATGTACAAAATAGAATCAAAATTGACATAAAATAGTTTTTCAAACAAATATTATATTATTAATTGATAGTTTTTTTCTAAAAATATATTTTTTGGCCAAATGTCATAGCTAAGGATATATATATTAATAATGAACCACTTGGGGTTCCTTGGGCTTGTTATAGTACGTTTATTAACCATATAGTGTAAGAAAACAAGAAGACACAATCAAAGATAAATTTTTTAATGTAGAGTTAAATCTAAATGATAAGGTTAAAATAGTAACCTAAACTTGCCTAAATCCTATTGGTTAATAGTATTTCAACCCATACCCACTTTATATTCAAAATAAATCAATTTGGATCTATTATAAACCGAATATGACTTTATTATAAAATAATATTTTATTTTTTTCCTAAGGTGCCCCTCTCCTCCATTATAAAAAGGGCACCTCTTCCCTCTTCTCTTCTCACCCTTTTGAGCCGTGAATCTCAATCAACCCCTTCCCATTTACCTTATACTATTCCCTATAAACATTATAGAGGTTCTGGTCTCCTCAAAAGACCAACCCTAGTGCCTTAAGAGGAGGTTAAGAAGAGTCGTGTTAAAGAAGAGGTAATATCCTTTACCAATTCTTTCCAATTTATTTCTTCTTATACTTTTTCTACTTCATTTTCTTCATCATAAGTTAATAACATAATTATAAATAATATAAGGATATGATATTATAAATATTAAACAACCCAATTTCATCTTCTATCCATCCTACGGAAATGAAATCACCGCGCGTGCGTACGTATGGAATACCATCTCCACGCCGTGGTGTAATCTGTTTTCCACCACCACCTTATTGGGATGGGTATAATGGTGTAAATAAATTAATATATATGATTATTTTAAGTTTATATTTATTCTTAAATATTATACATACACTTCAATACAATTCCATGACCATGGGAATGATATCATCGCTCGTGCGTACGTAGGGACTACCATCTCCACGAACGCGATGAGATTCAGTTTCCATGATTAACCATTCAAGTATGATTATAAAGTATATATAATAAATAATAATGAAATATATTACATAATAATAATACTGGATTAATGTACATATATTTTTCATTTACATAATTCCATTTAATTCAATAAGGAAACGAAAACAGCATTCATGCGTACGTACGGCCTACCGTCTCCATGAACGGTGTATTTCATTTCATTTATATATCTATTATACATATATACTGAATATATATATGATATATAAATCGTGATTTACATTCTGGGAGTAATTAAATCAAGATATAAGTAATAATAATATCAAGAACAATAGGTCCAAACACATACGATAAATAAAACGATTTTACCCAAAACGCTCCTTTAACATGGAACTTTCAAAAGAACGGGTAATATAAAGTCATAAGTGAACCATATATGATATCATAAAAATAAATATGATTTTGTAATAAGTAAATGACATTATTTAAATAATTATAAGGGATGTTTGGATACGTACGAAGCATATCAGACCAAAGATAAGGGATAATTATTCCAATATCAATCTTATCTGTGATTGTTTATTCGTAAGTATTTACTGGGGTTATATTTACTATCCATGTACCTATTTTCTAAAAATTGTTTCATGTATGTTTAAAGAATTTTTTACTCATTTTCTACTTTTACTACATGTTATGTAAGGAATATTTCTTTTGATTACCATACGAGGTACTTTTTGACTTTTCGGACAAAAGTACGAGAAGAATGTTATTTTTAACTTATACGGCGTGAACAGATTTTTACGGTTTCATAATGCCCCATTTTCATGAAGATTACTCTAAAAGATTTTATGAATATTTTCAACAAAATAGTTTTCATTTAAAATTGCATGTAATTTTGTGAAATGAAAATGATTTTGAAAAAGAAAGTATATTTTCCTCAAGAATTCACTTCAAGTGTTTTATCAAAACCATTTTCCATCTAAGATGACATTATTTCATATGTGTATGTTTTCAGTATAATGTCTCTATGATTTACATGGTTTCACTTTTCTTATGATGAAATATTCATTTGTTTTATATGGATTATGTGATGATGGGATGATGTTTATGAAACCCATTTTACTCTTTAGGTTATTATGAATGTTTTAAGTTTATTTTGTGTCACAGGTAAAAATGATTTCATTATGAGATGGGTGGGACCTATATCTACCTACAATTCATTGGGTAAAGATTTATATCTAATGAGATAGACATGGATGGAATGGTATGTTAATCTGGTTCAGTAATACAGGACTGGAACAAGGAGTGAACTTGATTTAGAAAGGGACTTTTCCCACTTAGATGGTCTTGGCAGCAATGCCTTTGCTACTATGGAAATCATATCATGTGCTTAATAGTTTTCCATAATTACATGTTTTATTCCCATGATATTTTATCATGATTGATCTTCCATTATGATATATTCCTTACGTACTTACAAGATTTATGCCCTTGCTAAAGATTTTTATGTTTATCTTTTATGTTCCTATTATTGCATTCAAATAATTATGGATTGTTTTATGTTATCTATGTTTACCCTTACTGAGAATTTGAGCTCACCCTTTTAATGTTTTATTTTCCCCAGGATATAAAGAAAGGTTTTAGGTAAGAAAAAAAAGAGTTCGATCATTATGGGAGATGTTGAAGATCATTCATCATGATTAGAAGATTATTTTTCCGACTTTCCAAAGACACTAAACTATTACGGTCCTTGTGTGTTTGTATTTGTTATATATTAATTATTACACAAAATTAATGTAGTGTACATGTACTTCAATCTTCGGGTCTCTACAGTTGAGAAGAAATCACGACTAATAGATATCAAAATTAATCCACCAACCTCAATTCATTGATGGGAATTCACCCAATGAAAACCCACATAATCTGATTATCACAATCATAGAGATTTGGGTTCTGGATCTAGATCCATAAGCCATTATCAATGAGATCATGATATAATCAATATAGA
This sequence comes from Viscum album, assembly GCA_963277665.1. NCBI lineage: Eukaryota > Viridiplantae > Streptophyta > Magnoliopsida > Santalales > Viscaceae > Viscum > Viscum album. Next base: position 362,975,675 of record OY728125.1, read on the forward strand.
TAGATATATACAATCATAGATCTAGATCTCACCAAAATGGTTTAAATTTAAAGAACCATGTGATAAAATCCACGGAAGTATCAAGAAAATAGAAAAGAATTAATTGAATAAGGGTCTTGATGATATCCACGTACTGAGAGAAGAGAGAATCTTCAATTTGGGATTTTAATATTGAATAAAATATGATAGAAGGTGTTGGAACCCCTCCATAATGCTCTATAATCACCCAAAAATGTTAAGTCCCTATCTAAGGTATAAATGAGGGTGTTTCAAGTGTTCGGGGGATTTTAAAATAAATTTTCTGATCAGAAGAAACTATGTACATGGTTTTATAATATGTGGCCCAATCATGCAGCCCTCACTATTGTGGGTCACACGGTCTTTTGGGATGGGTGCATAATATACTCTAACCATACACCTACCATTCACAATCCCCTTTTTTCATTGTTTTCTTAACACTCCACCAAAACGCACCTTATGTCATAAATCTAGTCCATGGTACTTAAAAAAAATAAAAATTACCTAAATGTATTAATGAGATTACTCTAGAAAAGGTATAGGTCTTAAATAAAATGTTATATTAAATTGATGAAAATATTAGAAATGTGTCATACCATAAGAAGGGTAAAATTTGTCTATCAAAAATCATTATTCCAATTTTTATGTGAAATAATCATTATTACCATGCATATGTGAACAAAATAATTATATACATGTGAGACTATCTCTCGAGGAATAATCTTATAAAAAGTACATATATGGTGATATAGTACCACATTCTTTATCCTTCACATATATTATTTCCAAATAAAATCATTAATCGTTATATCTCAAAATTCTAATGAAAATGAATGGGTTATATAATCTAATTAGAAACATTATACTTCACAATTATATAAAATCACAAGTAAAATAAAATATTACATATCAAATGGAATCATTTAAAAATAATATAAAAAGCGGGATAAAAACATTAATTCATGAAAGAAAACCCATGGTGGGTAAATTGATGTTAAAATAAAAAATATTTCACGAAACCTTTTAAATGATTTATATAAAAAATACATATAAAAACATATTTGGTAATTAAGAGAAAAAATTCATAGAACCTATATTATAAATAATTTTACGTAAAATAAAAATTACATGGGATAATATTTATCCATACACTAATAAGTTGAATCTAAACATTATTTTTTCATGGAAAGTAATGACATTTTTATCATTTAAAATATATTTTTTTAAAAACATGTATCATTAAACACGATAATGATACATTTTCGTTAATTTGAATTTAAATTTATAAAATTAAATTTACTGATAAAAAAATATATTTGATTAGGGAAAATATAAAATTTAATGGATGTAAAAATATAGATATGGAAGATGATTCCATTGAATTATACAAGAATTATTACTAATGAAATTAAACAATAACAAAAAAAAAATCAAATCATTATAGAAGAATAAATTTATGTGGAAAATTGTATTCCTTGAAAAGATTTTAGAAAAAAAAATATAAAATCGTCATAGTATATAAAAAATCATTCTTGAATGATAATAGTCCAAGAAGAGTGATTGAAATCCAAAGAAAATATATGATTCACCAAAAACCTATTAAATTCATTGTATCTAATGAATCAAAACAACATGAGATTTATAACATCAAATAAACCATTTAATATCATGAAATATAAGAGGATATAAATAATAAATTAATATATATATTTATATGCACCATTAAAATGGAAACATTGTGCAAATATTAAATTAGCCTCTCTGGATTCATGTTCATGACAAATAAAATCTTACACTGGTTATCTATATATTCTACTGCTCACAAATATCATGTATAATTGGTTTAATATCCTATTAGATCAATTTAAAACCCTCTTTACACCTTATAATATTTACAATTTCCATTTATAATCATTGAAAATATGTATATTAGTTTTTTCTACTATTTTTACTCATTCATTGTTCATTGGTTTGACTTTTTACAATATGTTAAATTGAGTGACATCATCATTCATTATTCTAGAAATTTTTATAATTTCATGTTCATTAAGTTGAATATAATTTGTTATTTATAATCAATTTTATTGTCATGATTTTCTATCATTATTAATTTAGCCTTTATCCTAAAATATGGAGTTGATAATGAATATTTTTATGTGATTTCCATCCAAAGAATAGTGTATCAAAATTTACTAACTAATATATTGATACATATAATAAATGTGAAAAAATTATAGTTTACATATTTATAGCATATTATATGATAAATTATGTTTTCTTAATCATTTATGATATAATTTCGTAGTATAGTTCAAGTAGATGGTTAAAATAACCCAATCATGAACATACTGAGGTGTTTTCATACAGTAAATATGGATTATTATGAGGTGATTTAGTTGTAATATAATTAAACCTGTAGTATAATGATAAATAATTTTTTTGTTGTATATAATAATTATATTGTATGTATAATATGATGTAATAGATATGAACATGTATTATAATTTGAATATGTAATATTTCACTGAGTATTCTTGTTTTATACGGTTGGATTGACGATAAACATTTGTTGATTATATCATTAATATGTCATTAAATATTTAATATTATATCATTAATTATTTTTTAAAAATAATATATTTATTTTAAATCCATTATGATGATCATCCATTAATGGTGGTGATGAAATGAAAAATAGAAATAAATCCTCCCATGGAGGTGGTTGTCCACATGTATACAAGGTTGACATTTTTGTCTTCAATGGAAAGGGAAATGAGTGATATTTTTAATCATTATTGGATATAAAATCAGTCATAAATAAAATAATTTTGTAGGATCTTACTTGTATGGTGGTTAAGGAAGATGAAAATAATTCAATTGAGGAGGCAGTAGTCTGTAGAACAAATGATACACATTTTTATTTTTCTTATTGGAAATGTTTTGGGTGTTTTATGTATTTTCTGTTTTTGAAATATAATAAAGCTACAATTATTTCAGTAATTTAATATTACTATGTCATTGAAATGAAATTTTATGATGAATAAAATAAAATAAAGATATTGAAAAAGAAAAATAGGTTACGATGTAATACCTCACATTGAGGATTATTAGATTTAAGAAGGGGATTAAACTTTTGGGAAATGGTATTTTGAGAATAAAAGAACATCATTATGGGGTATAGGTCTATGGAGGTTGGTTTTTGATAGTTTTTTGTTATAATGTAATAGGGTTTTAGGGGTAGTGAGGAGAGAAGTTCCCCTTTTATATGTGTAAAGGAGAATAATTTTTTTAAATATCCAATCCTTCTCAATAATTGGAAGGAAATATACTTGTAAGCATAATAAAATGTTAAATAATGGATGGTATGGGTGATAAGGTTCATCCAAACAAATAAAATTCAAATATTATCATTTTTGAGCTTCATTTTCCCATTAATTCTATGGTTACGCACTTGTATCATTTTAACCTTCACAGGAATTACTAATTTTTCCTAGTGAATATATCCAATGATACCAAAAATAAAGTCATTTGTATTATATAATTTTTATATAATAAAAAAACATTTCAAAATTTTAAATTTTAAATTTAAAAATCTGACATTTAAAAACTCAAAATTGTATTGTATCAGTATCAATTTTTGATAAAAATATTACTTAAAAAAATGTCAAAAAAATAATTATAAATGAAAATAAAAATTTATAAATTATCAATTTGCTGATAATGTAAATATTTTAGCTTATTAAATGGACTCATAATTTTAAAATTCATCATTATTTACTAAAACAATAATAAATGTCACAATATTAGTAAAATTCCTATGTTGCACTATTCTACTAAAAATGAAATGTTTAAAACAAAAATCTCAACAATATTTGATTTTTATCAATAAAAAAATATATTATAATTTTAAAAATGATTTTATAACATCTTTTAATAAAATATTTAAATATAATACTGAAATAGAGAAAAAATCGTCCTATTTGATGATACATTTCTAAATTGTATCAATTATTTATTATTATTTCCTATAATTTAATAATTAATGTTATGGTAATATATTTTTCATTTTATCAATATATTTTATAATATTTCAATCATGATGTTTTATATTCTTGAATTAAAACATCTATTTAAGAAAAATTTGTTTTATGAATTAAATAATTTTCATTATTGTTTTCGCTATATGAATTGTATTTATTTCATATAAAATTTAAACGAGAATCCATTCATATAGAATGGATCCAAAAATATATACAACTAATGGGGGTTTGATCTCCATCGTCTTGTACAATACTATTAAATTTAGGGGTTGGTATTATATTTTCCTACATGCTTGTTGTGTTGGATGGATGGTTTCAACTCGGATACCATATATTGAAAAATGATACTGGCGTGATTGTTTTTCTAGAGAGGCTACTGACGGAATGGGGGGGAAATATAGGAGGCTTCATATATATAGGGGATATAGAATAAGAAATATAGGATTAAGATATCGTCGATCGGGGACTGCAGCCATAATGGGATGTAGGGAAGAAAGATGCAGTAGGGAAAGGCATGGGCCAAGTGGGTTGGGTATATGAAGAAAAATGTATATTTAATCATTGGGGCCTATGGGATTCTAGACTATAGTAAGGATGGTCCTTTTGACCATGTATGTTAAATATATGTGTGGTTACACTTAGGAATTTATGCCTCTGGTCCTATGGACCATGTAATGGGGTTTCATGTACCCACAAATGATGATTTTTTCATTTCATTTATCAAAATTAGTCTCAATCCCAGTCATTAAAAATTCTATATAAAAATTCTATTTTTCTTCCATTATACACATTTTAATATTTTATTACCCCTAATCATACCTAGAAAATTAAGAACTTAGTATTACGAATCATATTTAACATTAATTTTTTTCATAATAGATTGGATTTTAATTTAAAACATGATATTAATTAAATATTTATTTAATGATAATTTATTGTGATGTTTCAGGTCATTTCATTCTCCCCATTAAATAAATGGAATCCTCATAATATGATTTTTTACTCACCAATTAATTTTTATATGGGAATCTAAACCTAGGGACATGTCATGGTATAATTTTATAAGAGATATCAATACTAAAATCATTGTTAAATGTATCCATTTCATGGGAATAAGATTATCCTCTATATAGAGTTTCTAAAAATATATTTACAAATGTATTCTCCCATTAATTGGAATCAAGCGCCTCATTAAATAACCATTTTATAGAGGTTTTTTATTAACATCCAATCACTGATATTTGTCATATGTTATTGTGAAATGTTTCATCTTTACTCTTAATAAGTATTCCACATAGTTTATGGAACAAATAAATCACTAAAATAATCATAAATGTATCTAATGGAAGTATGATACGCTACTCCAAGAACATATCTATAATATTACCTTTGGAATAAAATTAAAATGTCATAATAAGACATCTTTATAAATAATATCATTCGAATGGTAATTAATTTTTATTATTAAATTTCATAGATATAATAGAGGTAATGAAATTAAATTGAGATAAAACGACTTTAACTTCATAATTGAGGTCATTTATACAATAAATAACAAGATTCACTTTGTGATTATTCGTTTCACAATAATTCCCGTTTCAAATTTGATTTGGATATTAGCAATACTCATTATCTTGGTGTGTTCATGGATTTGGAAATTAAATTGGCTAATTCTCTTATTTCTAACCAACAAGGCAACGATTTTTTATTATAACTTTAGCAAAAACTCTATATTATTCTATTATGATGAATGAAATATTTAATATTTAATGAAAATTTTAAATGCAATAACCACCTATTCTACAATTAAGTCATGTTTGAGTACACTTGATGCCACCGTATAATGTTTCATTCAACATTATTTTCACTAATTTAACAATGAAAATATTCCCATTCATTATATTTGTTTCATAATCTTTTACGAGACTACATATTTACCTACTTTACTGTGTTTGGGACTATATCTTTGTAAGATTTTCTATTATAATTCTTGATTGCGGGTCTAGAATAATCAAATTATTTCTCATTCCATATCTAATTCTGATGGGTCGTTTGATGAGATAATATTTATGTTTTTCATTATACACATTTCCCCATCATGTTGGATACAATAATAAAATTACACAGATTGACTAGAGTTAAAAAAAATTCACAATGTGAGGTAATTATAATAATCATAAAATTTGGTTATAATTTAGATGAATTTTTATTTTACATTAATAGGTTTTCTTATTGTTACATAAGATTTTATTTTATAAATAAAATATTTAAAAATGTTACATTAAGATGGGTTATCTTATATTTATAAACCAAATCACTCAATTTATCTAGGAAATAAATATTTCATATTGATTTGTAAATATCATATGATTAACCAAATAATACATCATGGGATTTTTAAAATATGAATTTTGTTAATCCTCCTTATTTTTCTCTAATGGATGATTGAGTTAATAACCAACAAGACATTTTTAGGGATACTACTATTACGTACATCATTTATAAATTTAGTATCCAGTTGTAATATACAAATTGGGAACAATTCGTATAGAAAACCATATAATCATGTCTTTTCCAGTATTTTAGGACGTTATACTATTCTTGTAATCATATATAGTGTATTCACAATAGTTATATGGATACATCATCAAAATTAAACAAAATAATCTTTAAAAATTTATATACCATTCTAGGATACCATTGTTAGAAACCCTTGCTGAAAAAAGAACAAATGATGTATAATTATAATCAATAAAATATTACATATAGGTGTACACATATAAACCTTTTTACTTTTCACAAAAGAATAATGTTTTTACCAAGAAAATTTATCCTTCATTCCCCAAAATGAAATGGTCCTTATTATATAAATTTTAAAAAATAAATATAAATTTGAAATAATTTTTTTGATTCAATCTTTATAAAATATAAAAATTAATTTTATTAAAAAATAATTTTTAATTTATCAAAATACAATTTTGAAAAAAAATTATCTTCCATTATAACAGGTCAAAGTATGGTTTAAATGTTTTTTTTAAAAAATTAAAATAATTATGTTCCATAAATAAATTAATAACATAAAATTGATTAATAAATTTAAAATATATACTTATATAAAAATAATTTCATCAAATCCAATTTTTTTAATGAAGGTATAATGTAATATTTACATGAAAACAAATGTTTTTGGAAATAACCAAAACAAATTCGTAATCATATATTATTATTCATAATGAAAATATAATTGTATCTTTTAATTAAGTTAATTAATTATTAGGATTATATATTTAATCAAAAATCAAAACATATAGAAGAAAATTAATCATATTAGAAAATAAAATTTTATATTGATAGTCATTAATTATTATGATTTCAAATGATTTATTAAAAAAATTATTAATAATCTATTATTAATTTTAGAAATATATTTCATTAATGATCCATCATAATAGTGTATCTTCCGTAAAGGAAAATAAATATTTTATAATAAATTTTGTTAAGAAAAAATGATTTTCTTATATTATTAGATATAAAAATTGAATATAATTAAAATTAAAAGTTTTATTTATTTTCATAATAGACATATTTCATATTATGTTTACTCCTGATCATACATTATAATGAAACTACTAGGTTTTAGTTTTCAATTTTAATATTCAGAATGTATTATGTTTCATCATCTAATTTTGTTTTTTTGTATAAAATAATGTATTAATAAAATATATATTTAAGGATAGTATGAAGTGAAATATAGGTTTTTTACACATAAAAACAATGGTCATTATAGTTCTCAAATTCCATCACATCTATTTTTTTGAGGTGAAATCTTCTTGGAAAATAATATCTATTTTTTTATAGAATTTATTTATTTATTATCTATTTACATTCACAGTGATTAATAAATTCTAATAGAGAACTTAATAATCATCATTATCTCATAATTTTATTAGGAACTTTATTGAGATATTATTTGTATTACCACATTGAATTAATGTCAGTGGAAACAATGATTTGAATATTTTTCCCTTATATTAGTATATTAATAATAGTAAATGGTTCACCCCATAAACCTCCATTTCATTGGTTTCATCATCTACTAAATGTTTCCACATCACATTGAACAATACATTATGATAATTAACAATTATCAATGTCGTATTATGATTTTTTCTTCTCTCATATGATAATAAAGTGTTGTAAATGATATCCAACATCAACACCCATGGGTCATTTTCAATGATAATTGATTACATTACAATGAATCAATATGGTGATATTCATAGGTTACACTTCAAGATTGAGATATCATCATGATTGTTTTTGTGTCCATAAATATTTTATAATATTATGTTTATTGTATCAATAAAATAGGCTCATTTTATTAAATTATGGCATTATCAATGTCGTTCCACAGTGCATGAAATTTTTCTTCACATACCATGTAATCATATTTAAATTTATAAAAATGTTTTTACTATATTATGGGAACGTATTTAAATAAAATAAAGATTTTTTATAAATAAGTATTCCATAAGAATCCTAACAAATTGATTCATTTGGTATTCACATATATTTCAAAAGATTATTTCTTTTATAGAGATCTTATCATCGTAATAGAAGAAAACCAATGTTTGTAATCAATGTAATGGTCTATTACCACATATTGGAATGTGTGTTTCATTATATTTCCCTTTATTACATATTAATTTCATCAAATATCTGAACCCCCTTGTTGATTATAACACATTATATATATTTTATGAGGAAGTAGTCCTATAAGAACTGATAAATATAATTCAACTTGTTTTTCTTGTGTAATAAAAATAAAAAAGCAAGTGTTGAATCTATGTATGTAAATATTTTGAAAATGACCAAATTCCAGTGATCATGTTCTATCATTTTCGGTAAAAATATTATCTCTTATAATGGAAATGATATGATACAATTATTAATGGGGGGACACATGAAATTTAAAACTATTTTTCCAAAGAAAAATAATATATGAAGCGTGTATTGGTTAAGTTTTTTGACATAAAAATACAAATTTCATATATTGTATTATAATTTGAAGTAACCAAATTGACCCTACAAGTTTAGAAACTTCCCAGAATTATATATTTCAATTATCTCAATCACTAAAACATCACACATCACCCATGAGTATTCTTGTCCTGATCTTCATGAAAAATGGGTTATTTTACACCATAAGAGTGTGATAATACTATTCAATCCCCATGTATTTTAAAAGATATATAAATTTTATTTTTTATTAAAAATTTCGTTAATATATATTATTAAAACATTAAAAATTCCAATATCATGATATATTAAATGATAAAATGATTCTCTAATTAAAAATAAATACTCTTTGTTCAAAATAAATTGTTTTTCTACATACAATAAGATTTCATTAAAATGATACATTTCAGAAATTTTGTGTTTTTATTTTAAAAATTCGATAAAGATTTTGTTTCATCATTCCAATATTATATTATGATGAATTTTTTAGTTTAGTTCTGAGTTAGTTCATTTTTATTGAATAGTTAAAAAAAACTCATATATTATATCATTTATGAAATTATCATGATATTAATATGTGATAAAATTTTTTGAAACTTATTTTATTTATCATACTATATAATATAACTATATATATATGATTATTAGAATATTATTATAAATTAAATCTTATGTCCAAACAAATATCAAAAACATTACCTCTATTATCATAATGATTAATCAATAATGAAAATGTAAACATGATACCTTTGTGATAGTCTGTAGGTGAGTATAATTATATGTACAACATAAATGATAAGTATAGTGATCAAATAATTATTTCTGGGACTATTTTAAAATTTTAAATTTATATAAAAATATTATTATCAAAATTCTAAAATAAATATTATATAAGGTATATAATGTTGAAATCATTATCATAAAAAAATTATCATGGTATAAATGAGAATACAAAATATTATGTAATGTAATATATTATAATATTATTGAATAAAAATTTATCTAATGTTTTTAAATTGCATAAAATTTTAATTAACTCAGAAATTTTATAAAATTATTATGAAACATCAATGCAGCCTTTGTGCGAATATGAGAAAATTAAATTAATTGGATTTTATAAAATTTAAATTGATAATATTGGGATAAATACTGGGGTATACATTTATTTTATAATGATGATAGGTGAAAAGATAATTATCTATTGGAATCCAATTTCTAAAATTCTCCTGATAATTTAAATGTTGAACTATGAGCAAAATCATTAATATGGAATTAATGGGAATTTAATGTTAAAAATTATTTATTAATTGATTATAATGGATTGAATATTATAATAAACTATGTCAGAAGATGAATGGTTTAATATATCTTCAAATATCTAATTATTAATGACTTCAATTGCAATAATATATTATTTTCCATTAATCTTTTAATTTATTTTGAAATACCATCAAAATTTAGCATATAAAATGGGATACATTCTATCCTTTCCAAACATCAAAAACAATTAATCAATTTATTCTTCCCAAATAACTATAAAAAAATATATTTCAACATTTATAATTATATTTTCTTTCAAAAAACACATTATCTAATGGATTTTCACTCAATCCCAAGGAAGTTGTAGGATGATAAGGGTAGGTGTTTCAAGCCACTTTCTCCGGTACTATTTGTTATTATTTACCTCCAAATTATTTCAAACATTATAATTATTTTATTTAGATGACACTTTTTCTATGGAATTAGATCATTTTTTATCCATCAAAAAAGATATACCATGCATTATGTATCACCAATATACTTTTGATTAGTTGATAAAAAGTAAAAATATAGGTTTTTAAAAATTGATTTTATTTAATTTTTAACGAATCGTCCCCCGAGGCCCATTCCATGAATATCCTAAGCCCTCATCACATAATCCATGGGTTGGCGACTAGTGCTGAGTAGGCATATCCCAAACAAATGGGAGGCTTTTTCATTAGTACAAGTACACACATACAACTCCAAGCCCCAACAGTTGGAAATTGAAAATACTATGTAAAAAAACACAAGGTATAAAAGTAGTAAACTAATGGTATATGGGGCGAGAATAAAATCCCAACTAAAAAAGAAAACTAAAAGTAAATGTCTTGGGAACTCCTTCATAGAAAACCCTACCTGAAGGGTAGATACATAAACAACTACATGAAGCCGCAAAATCACATACCGTCTGTCAAGTCACTCTAAGAAACATAGATATCTGGTCCACTAAGGAATTCATTAATGAGTCAAACTTCTATATAATACACAACATGTGTGGGAAAATCCCATATAGGGGTGAGTAAAAAAATACTCAGTTGGGACCCCAAACCACAAAGGTAAACAAAAAATCAATACAAAAATCACACTAATAAAGAGGTACATGAAGTGTATCGTCAAAGAAATATAGTCAATAGAGTCACTGGAGTATTCTCACACAACTATAATCAAATGTATGAAAATAATGACTATCAATCATAATCATTGAACACCTTATACTGTTAAGGAAATCATCCCCGATGAGTCACAAAGGCTCGCTAGGTTACCGATACCCGCTCACCACATAGGCTTGACATGTCACCTAGTCCCACTCCTCACATATGCCTACTGGGTCTCCTAGACCCGTTAGTCACTTAGGCCTATTGGGTCACTGAAACCCACTCTTAATTTTATTCTAATCGCATATTTCCATAGTATTACTGCTCGTAACGCACTTGATTCTGAGAAAAATTACTCTGCAAGCGATCAGTCAATCTGAACATCCAAAAAAACCATTAAGATTATATTAAAGTATTGCTTCATCGTGAGGGTCCTAACACCGAAAACGTTTCATCAATCGTTCATAGATTTTAGATTTTATGAGCATGTTAGTGAAATGGGGTCAGTTAGGTCAGGGTCCAATCCACCCCAGTCAGACTGACCCAACCGTAGCTGACCCTAGGTCTTCCGAACTGAGTCGGGTCCGAATCAATTCAGCCTATAGCACCAACTCGGTCCAATGTGCATGGATCAGCCAAGTGCCATCCTTCCTGTCTAACCAGTCTTTTTGGAGCTAGTCAGTCTGGTCCTCTCGGGATTCGGCGGGCACTACGTCCCATGCACGACCGATGTCGATTGCCACCTCTATGGACTAGTTGGACCGTGACATCTAGCCACATGATATAGATCACCTGATGTGTTCTTTTTCCATCTTCCGGTAGCCCCTACTCACCATTCGCGGTGCTTCTGTAGGATTCCTTAGCCAACATGCATGTGTGTTCTTCTATGGTCCACTAAACTCGCTCTGGTGGTCCATTTTATAATATGAGAGTACCGTCACGATCCCTAGGTCTCCACCTCCACTACCATGTGTTCAATGCCATATATTCTTTGATTTGGGGGTCTGAACACATTCAAAACCTCCCGGAAAGAGTTTGACACAACCACGATGGTCCGTCGGTGAAGAATGCAATGAGAGAGATCATAAAGAACACACAATGTAATGAATGTTGTCCTGGGTCATTTGAAATTCATTTTCTGTGATAGATAAATGAAATATTATAAAAACTTACTAATATATGATCCCATTTCATTAATCCCAGCTAAAAAATTCTCATACTTTATGAACGAAATATCCATAGGTCAACTTGTTAGTGAGTTGATCAGCATTATTCATTTAGAAATGAAGCATTGGGAATTAAGGCAATCACATAGAAAAAATAAAACCCCTACATTGGATTGGATAATATACTACCGTGGATTCATTGGAATTAATGATCTGCTGAAGATTTATCCCAATCAATTTTTTTTCGCTGTAGGCGAGATCCTTCAAATAAAACGGGGTGTTCGTCGTCATTGGAGATTCATCATTTTCCTATAATATTCCCCAAGAACAATAGAGAAATCTATAGGATTGTTCCATGCTCCCATATCCTTTATAGGATATTAAATAGAGAAACATGATTCATCGTTACAGTTATGTTGTGAAACATTATTGTTATACTATGTTCTTTTATGGAGGCCAACAACTGATTAGTCGTGAAGTTTCCGAGTTTCTACATCGCAACAAAATGATAAATAAAAAAAATCTGATGTTTATTTTATTATATTTCAAAATTTCAATAAATTAACATTTACCCTCAACCCACAACTGTTGAGGTTAGGCCCCACCCAATGAAAGCACACCCTCACGAGCTCAATGATACTCTTAGAATTCTAATATGAGTTACGATTTATGAGTTATAGTATTTAAAAATAAAACAATCATTATTTAATTATTTTATTTACAATAATTAAATTTTCATGTTTTCTCACTAGAGGCCCACTTTGAATAAAATTAATTCCCTTGGAGGTTAAACTCGCCATCTTAAATGAAATGGTGCCATCATATTTCTAATTCGTGCACCTGTTTAATAATTATTCATCTTCTTTTAGAAAGACTACCCACACATGTTATTTAAAAACATTACATTTTTTGACTGCCCATTCCAGGAACACCGGGATTCAGAGTCACATGACATAAAATATCTTAGTCTCAAAAGATTCCCAATTATTTTTTAGAAATATGACCAAGAAAATCTGATTCATTACATTCCCCCCACCATATAGAACTATGTTCCCAAAATCCAAACTACGAGATTTCCAAAAATATGAGCATATGAGCATGAACACGAGCCTCCCTCTCTATCATACCCTCTGAGATATTTATATGATTCCACTAAACTTTCACTAGATGAATTGATATCTCACAGAGGTTCATCTCCTCTTGATCCTCGATATCTACTGGAAACTCTGCAAAAGTCTCCCCATTGGCGACATCCAGCTCGCCCTAGTCAATGATGTGTGATAGTTCATGTACGTATCTCATCGGCTGGGATATGTTGAAGACATTGTGAAATCACTCTAACATTGAAGGTATATCCGAGAGGTATTCCATCTCACTCACTCCACCCAGATTCTTAAAAATTCCGATGAACCTCAGAGATAACCTACAGCCCTGACGAAATCTCAATATCCCATATATAGGAGAGACCCGAAGGAACACATGGTCTCCCTCCTCGAACTCAAAGGGAAAATATTTCCTATCATTATAGGCCATCTGATGACTATTTGTAGTCTTTATCCACTCATGGATGACCTACACCTTCTCTATAATAGAATCCACTAACTACAGTCCCACGACCGCATACTCTCTAGGGTTAGTCCCACACAGTTTCAACCTACAGGGTCACTAGGTACAAGGCCATGAGTGGTGCCACAATGATGGTGGAGTGGTATCTTTTGATGTACAAAAGCTCCACTAGAGGTATCTGATCCACCCAACTATGTAAAAAATCGAGGATGGGAGCAAGTATCATGTCCTCTAGGACCTGAATGGTCTACTTTATCTTGCCATCTGTCTATGGGTGGAATTCTATGATCAAGGTAAGATGATTCCCCAATTAATCCTACAATCACATCCATATCCAGGATGTAAATACTTCAACTTGATATGAGATTATCATCGATGCGTCTCTGTGGAGTCAAAATGTCTCCTACACGTAGAGGTGTCCCAAACCCCCTACAAGACTCTATTCCTGAAAATCTAAGAAGTGATCGACATGGTGAGTTGGTCAATGACCACCTTTATGGTACCGTGTACCCTAGATTTACATGATAAAACATTTGTGATTCTTGTTGATATACATTCACACACCGTTCTTGGAATCCTGAGGATGAAAGGATATACCCCCTTCCAAGAACACGGGCTAAACATGGTGTGTTGAAAAACCATGAATCTTATTAAACAAGAGCTCAAATTTTATATCAATTGGTAAGCCTAGATTCGACATAATGTTTCATCACTGGTTTCCACCTTGACATCCACATTCATATCTTTATTCATATCATCATTGTAGGCATCCGCTACTACTACTTTGTGTTCTCTAAAAGGAATAATGTTCTCCCCACCATTCTTATATCCATTAAGGGTATTCAATAAGGACAATTGATCACTTAATGAATAATTTTTTCTATCATCAAGTTGTGCCTCTCTAAAAAACATTATGAGTGTTGGGGTAATAACCCCCAATTAGAGGTATGATGCATCATCGTTATCCTTGAAGGATAACTATAATGAGGAAAACTGCTCAGTTTCCTCATTCAGCAACTACGATCTATATCTTTGGGTGAGAGCATCCACATCCACATTTCCATTAACCAGAGTATATAATCTCTCCATGTAACAATCCAAGAGGCAATTTTAGCCAATAACTCTGTCACAAATTCAGATCCTTCTAAGAAAAGATAACCATGAGACTCTGGTGGTCTGAGTAGATTATAAACCATAGAACCATCAAGTAGTGTCACCAAATTTTCAATTATGAGACTACCATTTCTAACATAAGATCATGGGTCAAATAGTTCTTCTCACATGGTATCCACTAATGTGAACCATTTTCAGTTAATATTTTCCTCTACATCAGGACACAACCAAGTTTGATCATTCATGAATTATAGAACACTACATACTCAACTCCCTTATCTAGTAAACTCAAGATTGTGGCACTTATCAATATTAGTCATGACTATTGAAAATACTCTTAGAACCATTCTATCCATGAAAAAGGATTTACCATTAAAGCAATCAAATATTTCATTGACCCTTTGGCAGTGGATACTCATTCTCCATGTTCACTTCACTAAATTTATGGTGATGCACACATAACATCGAACACTGGGTATTATTAAGCCATTTCATTGAAAGGCCTCTACCTGCACCCTCAGCTAGTGAAGCTCTTAGAAATACATCGGATATACAATGCCCTAATAAGTGACATATCAGGCTATGAAAAAAAGAAAAATTCTATCTCTCTGCGGGGAGTTAAACCTTGAAACATCTCCTAGAATGACACCCTCATACTCCACCACTACTTTATGGTACTAAAAACTCATAACATCCACTGCCAAAATGGTAGGGATAGATCACTCAAGATTTATTGTGTGAACCTTCTAATGAATGATTATATCCCATGATATTGGGGTTTCCTTTCTTTTCCAACCATGGAATTCCCCATTACATTTTTGTAGACATATCACACCCCTTTTTCCTAAAACAGTCAATCTGATCATGGAAATTCGATAGCCAATCCATATGAAGAATGACGTTGCAAGGCCTTGATATTTCCGAAAAGATGTTCCAACTGAAAATATTGTATCAAGGGTCAGGTCACACTATTGGCATTAGTTTTATTACCGAGTATCCTTCAAACGATATCTCTAGACATAAGGTTTAAGGCAATGGTTTAATTAGAAACTATAGGTCTAGAAAAATGTATATGATAAGGAAGGAAAATCAGCATCTATTTCTATTAATATGGATAAGATGAGTATACACAGGCCATGCATCAAATTATTCCTAGATCCTTGGGTCATATACCTTGACCGCATACATCTCCCCTTCACCTGCCCTCTAACTCCCTGATCCCAGTGTGGTCCACTTTGGAGTGGCAGTGGTAACATGTTGAAATATATATCACCTCATACTTCTCTCCCTTCTCTTCTTCCACATCTTCTTCACTTTAGATCCACTTGTTCTTGTCGTTGTCCCTTCCTCAAGGGCCCATCTACCATTTTCTTGTCAGCAACACGATAAGGTGGATAATCAAAACATTGATTTCCCATAACATCTAATAAAAAGAATTTCCTCCCCCTTGGATGACTAGACTCACCCTATGAGCCCTAAGTCATAGATCCCCTATCATATGACATCCTCTTGGAACGTCTCACATGTATAATCCTCGAAGACTGACGTCGGCCTCTTTCTCCCTATGCCTCTGATCCTGCTTACCTACATCTGACATACAATGGATGTATCCTTTCAGAACATATAATTTCAACCCAAAATGTTCTCTCTAGAATCGAATCATATTTTGGAATTAATATAGGAATAATGTTTTCTAGTATTTTCTTAAGAAAACCTTGCTCAATGTTTTGATCGCTAATGCACTAGTAATATTGTATTCAACGCGTATCTGAAATGGTCGATATGACTTGATGAATACACATCTGCTGACATGACTTCCTTATGGAACTACATAAGATCATGCACACACATAGCCCTCAGTATTTATGGTGAGAGAAACTGCTCTGAGAAAGGATCTTAAACACTATCCATGGGAGTCATCACATCGTATGACCGGGTAATCAAGACCCCTATATCACCTTGTTGGGAAACATACATGGCTTACCACTAGGACCAAACTAAAATCAAATAGTGTCCAAACTATAAAGAAATCATGGTTACCACTACAAGCCTATCCTCTACCTCTTGTGATTTGGGTTTGCCTCGGAACATAAGGGGTCTCTATCGCTGAAACCTGTGATGTGCACTGAACCCGCGCATCTCGTCTGATTGTTCTAGGAGTACCATGTGCTACTCCATAGGTGGATGTATAGCTGGTACACCACCCAAATGTATTATCTCTGGTAAAAACCCTTGTTACCATATCATCACCCTGCAGATCATACTCGTGATCATGTGGTGGACTCCTATCTGGAAATCTACATGGAAGCATCCTGAAAAAAAATATGCACCATGATCGATAGAGTATTCCAAGTGCGCTGACTCAAGAAGGACATGGAAAACTCAACCCATTCTTATACGATGCTTGTACCATCATTTTTTTCTTACAAATAGTGTATTCTTGTACCGAGTCAAAAAGAATAATTCAGGGTCCTACTATGTGGATAAGCAGCCACCACCCCAACATAGGATTACCTTTCTATAAATCCAAACACCAAACACACAACACTATTTTACCAAACCAAACTCATAGAAATTTAGTTATTAAGGTAAAACTGACCTCCTCTGATACCACTCTATCATGACCCCTCACCCAGGGCCCATGTCGTGACTACACCAATCCCACCTCGCATAGGTCGGGGGATAGTAACTAGCATAGAGTAGGCATATCCCAAACAAATGAGAGTAATTTCCCAATGTACATGTACACAAGAACAAAACTATATTCCCCATATGCTGGAAGGTGAAAACACTTTGTAAAAAAATTCATGGTTTAAAAGTAGAAAAATGATGTTAAACGGGTCTAGAATAATGCCTAACTGAAATTGAAATATAAATGTACATGTCTATAGAACTCCTCCGTAGAATTCCCTACTAGAAGGGTAGGGACATAAACACTTATCTGAAGCCAGATAAGAAAACTTTGTCTGTAAGTTCACTCTATGTACCACCCAGACCCAGTCAACCAAGGACTCTATCAAAGCGTTGATCATCTACACAAGACATGATACATGCAGGTGAGCACGTACAGGGGTGTGAAATGCAATAATTATCAGGGACACAAACAAAAAAGGTATACCACAAATCATCACACAAATAAAACTACCAATGTGGTACACAAAGTGTATCCTATAAGAGGTACTGTCTAGAGAGTCACTAGAGAGAACTCACAAAGGTATAAACTAAAGTATGAAAAGAAGACTATCACTTGTAAATAGTGAACACCTTCTACTACTAAGGCACTCATCCTCGAAGAGTCACTTAGGCCTGCTAGGTCCCCTATACCCGATCATCACTTATGTATTCTGGGTCACCTATACCCACTCATCACATAGGATTGCGGGGTCACGTAGACCCACTCGACACATATTCTTGATGGGCCACCTAGACCTCCTCTCCATAATCATCTCGTTACAGCCAGCTAGATGATTCACACTCATAGTATTCTTGGTTCGGATAAAATATAATCCTCAATCCATTAGTTATATCTCTACATCCACAAATATCCACATAGAGTATATCAAAATATCACCTCGTTCGGAGTGTCCCAACTCCACCAACATATTTTATATCGGATGTATGTTTTAGATGTATTGAAAATGTTAATAAAAAGGGTCTAATTAGGTCTGGGACTGGTCTAACCTGGCCTGGGGTATGCTGACCCAACCCGCTAGGTTGGGCTGGTATGCTCCAGTCAGGATGCGATGGGTGACATGGGTCTCATACATGGTACATCAAGGCCATGGAGTCTAATCGCAAGATCAGAATCACCTTCCGCATCCACCGTGGCCTGCTGTCGGCCACCTACCGACAGCCCCAACTCGACACCTGCGACACTACCAAGGTGTGATAGTAGGTTTTTCTGTGGTCCAATGGACTTGTTCTAAAGTACCATTTTCTGATCCAGGAGTACAATCATGATTCTTGGGTAGTCTCCTCCACTTTCAAGGGATCCACGCCATTTTTTCATCGATCCTAGGGTCAGACCACATTCAGAACCTCCCTTAATGAGTCCAACACAACCGTGTGGGTCTATTGACAAGGAACACAATGAGAGATAGATAAAAAAGAACACCCAAAGTGATGAATTCTGGCCTTTTTCATTTGTCCTTCATTCTTCATGTTATAAATAGGGAAGAAATTCGAGCAATCGCTATGATATAATCCCCTTTCTTTAATTCCACATGAAAATTTCTATCCCGCATGAATGATCGATCTATGAGCGAACATGTTAGTGTGTTGATCAGATTTTATGATTTAGAAAAGTAGAATTTAATATTAATCCAATAACACGGATAGAATAAAACCCTAACCTAGGTTTGGATAATTAGCTGATGTGGATTCATCGGCATTGATGATCTGCTGAAGAGGGATCTCTATCTGCACCTCCATCATCATTATAGTGACCCTTCAAAGTGGAGCGGGTGTTTGATGCCTTGATTTGTCATTTTCCAACAGTATTCCTCAAGATCCACATAGAATTCTCTAGGATTGTTCAATGGTCTAGTATTCTTATGAGGATATTAATTGGAGAAACACAACTAAATATTGTTGTTATGGGAATTCGCATTGTAATTATATTGTGTTCATTTAGGAAGGGCAATGACTAATTAGTCATGGCATCGCAATGTCATTGTTTCGATGAAAAATGTTAAAATAAATATAATAATCTTTTTCTAAATTTTATATTATTATCTTTTAAAATTTTCGTATATTTAATTTTCCCCTTGACCCGCACCGGTCGAGGTTCGGCTCTGCCTAAGGAAAGAAAATCATCATAAGCACAACGATACTATCATATTTCCATTAAAAGATATCGTTTATGAGTAGCCGGATTTAAATATAAAATAATATTTTTTTAATTATTTTATATATAGTTATTCCATTTTCAGGTTTTCCAACTGGAGGCCCACACCGACTAAAATTAAGTCTCTCTTATGGTAAAATCACCATCTTAAACCCAACAGAGCCCTTAGGTAACTGATTTGAGTATCTGTTTTAGATTTATTCCACCTTTTTAGGAATCCATATCATGCACATTATTTAAAAACACAACATTTTGGAACATACCATTTTGGGCACACCGTGCCTTAGAATCACACGTTGTCTTAGCGCTTAGTCTTAGAATTTTCCCATAATTTTTCTAAAATTAATACCAAATAATGCAAGTTATTATAATTTTCTATTCTACTATTATTAATTTGAAGATCTTATATAATCATTAGAATTAAATATAAAATTTTATCCTTATTAAATGATATATTTTTTATAAAATTAAAATATTGTTTGGGTTTTTCATACATGATTTTTTTGAGAAATATTTTTCATCATTGTTATTTTTTGGTATATTTGTGAAAAATGATTTATTTATAAAATTATTGTTTAATGTATATTATTAAAATTTGATTCTATAAATGGAAACAGAATTAATATTTATTATATTTCAAAATTATAAAACATTAAATGTATGGTATCTCTAATATCATCAGAATTAATTAAAAATCATCCTACACATTTAAAATTATAAAAAACAATATTTCCGATCATGATTTTGTAAATTGTGACTCTATCAACATCTTTTCAAATCTAATGACAATATAATTATTAGGAAATAATTAAATGACACATATGGAGCTAATACAATTAGTAGATAATTATATTTTTCTATAACCATTATATCACAATAATTTTATAAGATATGAATTAAAAGACAATATATCAAAAATTATATACAATATAAATAAGGTAATTAAATATAACATAATAATAATTGAATTAAAATGATTAAAAATATTGAAATGAACATGGAAATGGTTCTAATTTAAGTAAATAATTAATAATAATTTATTATTTTTATGGTATATGTTGTTTTTAATTATTTTGTACTTGATATATATTGGATTTTTAATCTTAATCCCCTTTTATAGAGTTTTGATAATTCTTATAGTTTTCACATGATCACACAATCCTACTATATGCATTAATTTTATCCAAGATCCTTCTACTGTATATATTCATGGTTTTCAAAAGTAATTTCTATTCAAATTATATTATAAATAAATTATTTTTATTGTAAGATTAATTTATATTCTAAGGGATTATTATTTTAAACATTCTGTATAAATGTTTTAAAGACTTTCTATCAAATCCCTCACTCGATAGGTCTTATATTAACAAAAATATTCTTATTGTTTTGTAATTTTCTCATCTAATATGTTTTTTAATTTCATGTTTATAGGAAATTAGTCTGATCATGTAACGTCCCAGTTCTGGATGCCACCCAGACGTGCCCCGTACCATGTTGGTCACATGGCCTCAAACACATTTACCCGAATGCAAGTGGTTGCCGACTAGCAGCACAGACCTTGTGTATTATAGTGGGGAAACTATTCCCTCATTAGTAGATTAACACTTCGAAAGAAAGAAAAAACAAAAGCAGTAGCAGGGATAATCCAAACAAAAGTAAACAACGGAAGACTAGAAATAACAAACCAGAGCCCACATATATATATAAATAATGCCTGACACATATGTCTAGGAAATCATCCGAACAAGTCATAGTGCTGGAATACATCAGTACTAACCAAAATTACAAAAGATATCAAGTAAAAAACTCCTTAACATCACAAGACATAGCTTGGTCCCATGCTTTCCAGCTACATAGAAAATCAAGTACATGAAGTAGAAGGGTGCTTGCCCTTATCTATACCTGCAACAATATAATCTGTTTTGGCCCAATAGAATTTCCCTAACAGTGTGTGAGACTAAATCCCAGTAGGAAACCACCACATGATTTGTGGATAATAGTCAGTGAATAAATGGAAGGTAAAGTACAGAAAGTAATAAACAAGGAATTACTCAACAGTAACAATCCACAGTTTCCCATTTCAAGCAACATCTAATCAAAGTATTTAATCACAAACTGGTAATCACAAATAGGTGACCCTCTGGGAAGTACTCATAGCCTATCCCCTCTAGTACAAACTAGCAACACAAGGGAAAAGATAAACACAAAAGGTAACCCCCTAGGAAGTAATCACAGCCTATCCCATCTGGTCTGACATAAAATGTTTAAGCAACCCTATGGGAAGTACAATTAATATAACCCCTCTTGTTTCTCTTCAGAATAGACTCTCTGAGGAAGCACTCGCTGTTAATTCCTCCTATAGTCTCGTATCATAAGTAAAGGTGCTCTAGGAAAGCACTTATGTCACTTCCCTATGTGGCCTGCATCGAGGAACAATAGACAATCTAGGGATGCACTTATGTCAGTTCCCCCTATGGTCTCACATTGTAAGTAAAAAAGACACTCTGAAAAAGCCCCTACATCCATTCTCTCTATGGTCTACTACACCAGGTTCTCACAGCCCTATGTAATTCAAGTAGGTATAGAAATGTGTATCGGCCAATGTAAACCCCAAGAACTACTTTTCTAGATGTCTACAACATATCATCATATAAGAACAATCACACCATCCTACAACTAAGAATGGGAAAGTAAACAACAACATAAGATGAAAACTAGACCCAACAGTCAAAACCGGCAATCATGCACGGACAAAAACATCCAATGAATAGAAATTAACCCAATTCATATTCAATTAATCTCTAATCATGAAAACAAGTATAGAAGGAAAACAATAGGGCTAAAATAGTAAATTAGCAATTCCTCGTTCATGGGTATTGATGATTTTGAACATATAACTGAAAGACATTCAACAGAAAGGCAAGGACCACCTACCTTGGTGTTAGGAGATCACTATACATGAACCTCAATCCTTGGATCGCCCAAGAACATGGTAGATCTACAAAAACCCTCAAAACGTTCAACCGAGGATAACAGGAGGAAGATGAGGAATAATTAAATCATGCCCTGACAGAAGGAAGAGATTACTGAGGTGATTCCAACACAATAGACAGAGTTCGATTTAGAGAAAGGACCCTCGATATAGGGATTAGTTAAGATCTGTGTCGTACGGACACCCTCCATCATGTTTAGCGGAGAAGTAGGTGTTTCAGTCGATAATACGTGACCCCAGTTCATTAAATGAAAAAAATAAAACGCATGACATGTACATTGGTTGTACACAACGTGTACTTTAGAAGTACACTGAGTGTAGTTTCCATTTCTATACTCTCTTTTAGGTGGCCCCTAGGTCACCCCCACATGGTTGTTTCCATGGCTGCTACACGGCTAGCACACGGCTACCTGTAGTAACCGAGTACATGGCATGGTCTCAGAAAGTACACTGCGTGTACTTCAAAAAATTTCAGAAATTCTTCTGTTTTTAAAAAATGACTAGAAAAGAAAAACATACCTGAAAAATAAGATCCACGTTCTTACAAACATCCCCCCATAATGAAATTCAGCCCCAAATATCCCTAACAACGCGACATAGAAGAAGAAACCTAGAATATCTTCAACCACTATAATCGTACATCTGCCTCCCTCTCCCAAGTCACGTCCAATACTCTACCGTGCTTCCATAGCTGTAACACCCGAGACTTTTATGTTATATAAATCATCAAAGGAATCTTTTTCTACACAACACTTGCTTGGCTTGCTTTACACGCAATCGCGACCTTCCTCGATAGCTTGCGTCGTACGCAATACCGAGTTTCACTAAACAACAATATGCTATTAAAACTAGCCATTATGAATAGTAATAACCACTTTTTGAAATTTTATTTTTCAAAATGGACTTCATTTTTGGACTCAGAATATCGAAATTATCCCAGGGTAAAATTTTGGTATTTTTCTGAAAACTTTCAATTTTTGATGAATAGTGAAACCACTAAGTGGTAGGTTAAAAACTGAATTTTTGCATAAAACTTAATTTTACCGCTTCTGTGAATGGAATTTCAAAAATCCGACAGACACGGTTGATATCAGTAAGTAAAATGTGATTCAATGAGATAAAAATAATTTTTTGGTGAATAGTAACTTTTTACTTTTTTTTACCGCGGTTAATAGTAAATAGGGTAACTAAGGGTAAATATGATATTAATATTACCCTAACACATGTCCTAATTCTATTGGACAAGTGTAATTCGACCCAAAATAAACTTAGGAATAAAATATGACCATTTAGGCCCACTTGGATTAGATTAGGACATTTATTATTAATTTATTTAAAGAAGGGTTAAAATAGTTAAAATCAAAGTTTAATAAGTAAATCATTTTTAATATGGGGTTATACATAAGATAAATTCGATTGTAAATATTCATTATAAAGATAAAGAGATTTACTACATGATGGTATTTTATTTGTAATTTTTAGACATCATATAATTTAATTTATTTATGACACAATGATGATGCAGTTATTATCTTATTAATTAAATATTGACATAATTGATGTTATAAACACCAAAATAAATATAATTTGAGACTTTTTATGAATTCCACTAATTTTCTAGGTTACTATGATATATTAGTGTTGATTTAATCAACTTGGTTTGAACATATAATTCTGTTATGACTTTCACAAAAATCATATATCAAATTGTGTCAAAATTGACACAAAATAGTTTTTAAATCAAATATTATATTATTAATTGTTATTGTATTCCTAAAAATCTAAGGTTCGGCCAAAGGACTTAGATAAGGATATATATATTAATAATAAACAATTTGGGGTTCGTTTGGCATGTTATAGTAAGTGTATTAACCATATAGTGAAAGAAAACAAAAAGACATGGTAAAAGTTAAATTATTTAACTTAGAGTTAAATCTAATTGATAAGGTTAAAATAATACCCTAAACTTGTCTAAATCCTATTGGTTGATAGGCTTTCGACCCATCCCCACCTTAGCTTCGAAATAAGACCCTTTGGAACCATTATAAACCGATTTTGACTTTAATATAAAATAATATTTTGAGATATTTCTAAGGTGCCCCTCTCCTCCCTTATAAAAGGGCACCTCCTCCCCCTCCTCCTCACACCAATTTGAGCACTCAAGCTCGGCCAACCCCTGCCATTTTCTCCTCTCCACTTCCCTAGAATAATCCTAGAGTTCCTGGTCTTCTCCAAAGACCAATCTTAGTTCCTTAAGTGGAGGATTCAAAGAGGCGTTCCAAAGAAGAGGTAATATCCATTACCGATCTTTTCAATTTCTTTCTTCTTCAACTTCTTCTTCTTTAGTTGTTTCATGATAAAGTAATAACATCAGTATTACTTACATACTGATATGTTATTATAAATATGAAACAACCCTAATTCACCTTCTATCCATCCTACGGAAAAATGAAATCATCGCGCGTGCGTACGTACGGAATACCGTCTCCACGCCGTGGTGTAATCTATTTTCCACCATCACCTTACAAGGATGGGTATAATGGTGTAATGAGTAACTATATATGATTATTATGAAGTAATATTGATACTGAAATAATATATATATACTCCAATACAATTCCACGATCATAGGAACGATATCATCACTCGTGCGTACGTACGGAATACCGTCTCCACGATGTGATGTGACTCGTTCTACATGATCTTCATTTCATAATGATTATATAAATGAATTGAATGAATTGAATGAATGAATATGGAATATACTACACTAATACCATTCTGGAAATGAATTATCTATAACCTAAAGATAAGAATAAGGATTTATTCGACAAAACATGCATAAGAACAAAAAGTTATAAAGACCCGAGTAACAAGTAACAATGAAATATTACTAACAAGAAGCTAATAATACGACCATATATGATCTCATATCAATATGTATGATTCTGGAATAAGTCAATAACATTATTTAAACCATTATACAGGATCTTCGGACATGAACAAAGCAAATCGGACCTAAGGTAAGGGAAATATCACAATCTCATTTTTATCCGAGATTGTTTATTCGTAAGTATTTACTGGGGTGTATTTTATCATCCACATCCATGTTTCATAAATATGTAATATTATTTCCATCCACCTACATTTGTTTAAATCCATTTTTACCCTTCGGTGAGTTTTTAGTAATATGTATGAAAGGAATCTTTTGTCATTTTTCGTACGAGGTACTTTTTTACTTTTCCGACAAAAGTACAAAAGAATGTTTTTTTTAACTTATACGGCACGAACGGATTTCTACTGTTTTATAAAGCCTTATTTTCATGAAGCTTCCTCTAAAAGATTTCATGACTATTTTCAATAAAATCTCTTTCTTTTAAAATTGCATGATGTTTTGTGAAAAGAAATTGATTTTGAAGAAGAAAGGATATTTTCCTCAAGAATTCAATTCAAGTGTTTTATCAAAATTATTTTCCATCTAAGATAATAAAGGGTTCTGTTTCTATCCATATTTTTACATTGATTTGACTATGTTGTGATGGAATTATGTTTATGAATTCCTTTATCTTATATGAATTGATTTATGATGTCATGATGTTTCAAGAATCCCATTTTTGTTACATGTGTTATGCGATGATGTATGTTTTATGATTATGTGGCACACATAAGAAAGGACTCATTATAAGATTGGTGGGACCTATATCTCCCTCCAATGCATTGGGTAAAGATTTTATATCTCATGAGATAGACAGGGCTGGAACGGTAGGTTATACCGGTTCAGTGAAACAGGACTGAAACGAGGGTTACTCGATTCAGAAAGGGACTTTGTCCACTAAGATAGTCTTGGCAATGAGTCTTGACTAACAAGAAATGATTTTCCATGATTATGTGTGCATGCCACAAAGTTTCAAGTTTTATGTTATGATTATGGGGATCTCATTTTCACTTCTATGATTTGTTCCATGTTAAGATATTATGATCTCTTTTGCAGGTTATAATTTTCAAAAAGATATGATATGATTTTTATTTCCTTTATTTGCCCTTACTGAGCATTTGAGCTCACCCTTTTATGTTTTCTTTTCCCCAGGTCAGGAAGATGGATATTAAGTAGAATATGCTAAAAGGGACCCTAGATATGATGAAATAAATGGGAGACACTGTAGAAGATTTATGAACCAGTTGTTTCTGTTTCCCAGTTTCTAAAGACACTATACCTATACGGTCCTTTGTGGTTTTGTCATATGTTGTAATAAGTGTGCTTCAATTTTGAAGTATTAACAATGTATGTAAAGTATGGGTCATTATAGTTGGTATCAGAGGAAAGGTATAGTCAACCTTTGGAAACTAGGATGTGAAAGCCTTAGTAAGAACCCGAAGGATAAGTCTAAGCATAGAACACAATATTAGTGTTTTAGAAATGTCCTTGAATAACCTAGGATAAGACCTTAAGTATGAAAATTTTATTCTTGAATTATGTGGTTTTCCTATTATAATTAGTGTTGCTCACACTATTCTTCTTGGTTTTAGTCAATGGCTGGAACCCGAAGGAACCGTGTTAATGCGGAATGCGATGGGCAATGCAATGATTGTCCCCCTGAGCAACCAAATGATATGGGAGCTGGAATGCAAAATCTTGTAGCCATGCTCACACAACTTTCTCAAGCTATGAATCATGCACGACTTCCAAACGAGCAAAGGAAGGAGCAACATTCTGTTGAATCCTTCATGAGGCAGCGTCCACCTTCTTTCAGTGGGTCTACTGATCCATTAGTTGTTGAACAATGGATTAGTACTACTGAAAAGATATTTTCAGTTCTTCAATGTTCTGAACATGATAAAGTCATCCTAGCAGTGTATCGTTTGGAAGGAGATGCTGATCAATGGTGGAATCTTATTAAGAATACGAGGCAAAGGGATGAAATTGAGTCTATGGAATGGGACGAGTTCAAGAACTTATTTTTCAATAAGTACTTCCCTCTTATTCTCCGAACAAATATGGAGAAAGAGTTCCTTGAACTGAAGCAAAGGGATGATGAATCTGTTAGTACCTATGAAGCAAATTTTACAAGACTTGCAAGGTACGCTTCTGGTATTATTATCCAACCTGAGAGTAAGATCGATCGATTCTTTAGTGGCTTAAAACCAAGTCTTCGAAGGGTGTTAGCCATAAGAGACTTCAATAGCTACGAGGAAATCGTTCGATGTGCTCTCAGAGTCGAGATGGAGATTGGAGTAACCCATCAGTCACATGGGTTTGATAAGAAGAGGAAGATGGAATTCAAAGAAAAATCTAAAGAGCACACGGAAAAGAAGATGAGCTTTTCCTTATGCTCAAAGTGTTGAAAGAAACATGGAGGGAGTTGTATTAAAGGGACAAGTAAATGTTTTAAATGTGGAAAAGAAGGTCATCGGGCATTTGAATGCCGTGATAATGGGAAGAAGATGTCTAATGACGCAAACAAAGGAAGGGATACACAGAATGAACCTACTACACTTCAATGTTTCAAGTGCAAGGAGATGGGGCATTATGCCAATCAATGCCCAAATCCAAGGGTTGATGATGATGGTCGACGTCAACAAAATCTTAAGGCTAAAGACAAAGGAAAGTCACATGCAATTTCTATCAGCGATGTGGAGTACGATAACGAAGTGGTGAAAGGTACACTTACCATCCACTCTAAAGTAGCAAATGTTTTATTTGATTCTGGATCCACCCACTCTTTTATTTCTAAAGAATTTTCTAAGGGTATCACCGTATTACCTCAACAATTAGATGTTGAGTTAGCTGTGACAACACCTAATGGCACAATAGTCGCATTAGAAGTTTATAATTCTTCTCCGATCGAAGTTTGTGGGAAATTGCTTCCTGCAAATCTTTTGATCCTTCCTTTAGTGGAATTTGAAGTGATTCTTGGCATGGATTGGCTT
Organism: Viscum album; assembly: GCA_963277665.1. Lineage (NCBI taxonomy): Eukaryota > Viridiplantae > Streptophyta > Magnoliopsida > Santalales > Viscaceae > Viscum > Viscum album. Next base: position 363,004,759 of record OY728125.1, read on the forward strand.
TCTCTACATGGAGCTCATATAAATTGCCAAAGAAGGGAAGTCACATTTCATATTCCAGATCAATCTATGATCCTCTATCAATGCAAGGATGAACATAACCTTCCAGTGGAAATTTCTTCCATTTTATGGGTATTGATTCCACTAAATGAAGGTTATTTATCTCAAATGGTTGGTGAGAAACTCAAGATTAAGAATATGCCCATAGTACGGGAGTTTGATGATGTCTTTCCGGATGAATTACCGGGTCTTCCACCAAATCGTGAAGTTGAGTTTTCAATAGAACTCGTACCGGGTGCTTTTCCTATTTCAAAGACACCTTATAGAATGGCCCCAATTGAGTTGCAGGAATTGAAGAAGCAACTCCAAGAGAATCTTGATAAGGGATTCATACGCCCTAGTGCGTCACCTTGGGGAGCACCTGTTCTATTTGTTAAGAAGAAAGATGGATCAATGAGACTCTGTATTGATTATAGAGAACTTAACAAGATCACTATCAAGAACAAATATCCTCTCCCACGCATTGATGACTTATTTGACCAACTACGCGGAGCTCAATACTTTTCCAAGATTGATCTTCGTTCAGGGTATCATCAATTAAGGGTCAAAAGGGAGGATATACCAAAGACAGCTTTCCGTACAAGGTATGGACACTATGAATTTATAGTGATGCCATTTGGTCTTACTAATGCCCCTGCTATCTTCATGGATCTAATGAATAGAGTCTTTAGAGACTATCTTGATCAATTTGTGGTAGTCTTTATAGACGATATTCTTGTCTATTCAAAGAGCAAGGAAGAGCATGAAGATCACTTGAGAATTATATTGAAGACCCTGAGAAAGGAGAAGCTTTATGCCAAATTTACCAAGTGTGAATTTCGGCTTCAAAAAGTTTCATTTTTGGGTCACATAATCTCAAAAGAGGGGATATCTGTGGATCCAGCAAAAATAGAGGTTATCGAAAGATGGTCGAGACCAACAACGGTAACTGAGATTCGAAGTTTTCTTGGTTTGGCTGGATATTATCGACGTTTTGTAAAAGATTTTTCACGATTATCTAATCCACTCACCAAGTTGACTCGAAAAGGAGTTATGTTTGTCTGGACAGAGGAATGTGAAGAGAATTTCAAGGAGTTGAAAAGAAGGTTATCCAGTGCACCTGTGCTCACACTGCCTTGTAGTGGAGAAAGGTTTGTGATCTACAGTGATGCATCCAAGAAGGGATTGGGCTGTGTTCTTATGCAAAATGATATGGTGATAGCTTATGCCTCACGACAGTTGAAAATCCATGAGCAAAATTACCCAACACATGATTTGGAGTTGGCTGCGGTAATCTTTGCATTAAAGATTTGGAGGCATTACCTTTATGGTGAATGGTGTGATATTTATACTGATCATAAAAGTTTAAAGTATATTTTCACACAAAAGGAGCTGAATATGCGTCAAAGAAGATGGTTGGAGCTGATTAAGGATTATGACTGCTCAATCCATTACCACCCTGGGAAAGCAAACAAGGTGGCAGATGCATTAAGTCGACAAGACCATGCTAGTTTATCCACGATGAGGATCACAAAAGATCCAATATTTATGGATTTACAAAGGATGGATCTTGGAATTATAATGGAAGGGGAAAAATCTTATCTTTCTCAAATGAATGTTCAACCATCTATACATGTGAAGATTAAAGAGGCACAGAAAGAAGATGTCGAGTTACAAAAGAAGGTGAGAAATGTTCCTGAATTCAACCTTGATTGTGATGGGATAATAAAGTTCAGGAATCGGGTTTGTGTTCCTTCCATCCCCGAATTAAAGAAGGAGCTGCTGGATGAGTCTCATAGTTCTTCATTCTCTATTCATCCTGGAAGCACGAAGATGTATAGGGACCTGAAAGAGTACTTCTGGTGGGATGGCATGAAAAGAGATGTTGCTGAATATGTCTCTCGATGCTTGGTTTGTCAACAAGTTAAAGCTAAGAGACAGAAGTCTAAGGGGATGTTACAACCATTACCCATACCCGAATGGAAATGAGAAAACATCACTATGGACTTTGTCACAGGACTTCCTAAAACATCCAAAGGCAATAATGCTATTTGGGTCATAGTTGATCGTCTTACAAAGTCTGCACACTTCATTGCTATTAGAGAGGATTTCTCTCTAGATCATCTTGCCAGGATATATGTAAAGGAAGTGGTAAGATTTCCTGGAGTGCCACTTTCTATTATATCTGATCGGGATCCAAGATTTACCTCGAAGTTCTGGCGAAGTCTTCAGCATACTCTGGATACAGAGTTGAGTTTCAGCACTACTTATCATCCCCAGACAGACGGTCAGTCTGAGAGAACAATTCAACCCCTAGAAGATATGTTGAGAGCTTGCTCTGTGGATTTCAAAGGAGGTTGGGATCAACACCTACCTTTGGTGGAATTTTTTTATAATAATAGCTTTCACTCCAGTATTCAGATGGCTCCTTATGAAGCTCTCTATGGAAAGAAATGCAGGACTCCAACTTGCTGGGATGAAGTTGGGGAAAGAAAGCTATTAGGACCTGATCTCATTGATGAAATGGCAGAAAAGGTCAGATCTATTCAACAACACATAAGCATAGCTCAGAGTCGACAGAAAAGTTATGCCGACAACCGAAGAAAAGACCTAGATTTTGAAGTGGGTGATAAAGTGTTCTTACGAATATCTCCCTGGTAGAGGGTTATGAGATTTGGAAAGAAGGGGAAGTTGAGCCCTAGATATATCGGTCCTTTCGAAATACTGGATCGTGTTGGGAAGGTATCTTACCGATTGGCGCTTCCACCGAATCTCTCTCAAGTTCACGATGTGTTCCATGTATCTCTCCTGAGAAAGTACATACCAGATCCTTCACATGTACTCAGCTCAGAAGTTGTACCGCTGGAGCAAGATCTCTCTTATGAAGAACAGCCGATAGAGATTCTGGATCATAGAGAAAGAGTCCTACGAAACAAGACCACTCGCTTGGTGAAAGTTTTATGGAGGAACCACCAACTTGAAGAATCTACATGGGAGCTTGAGGATATGATGAGGGAGAATTATCCTCATCTGTTTGTTACAAAGTGACAAATTTCGAGGGCGAAATTATTTTTAAGGGGGTAGAATGTAACACCCGAGACTTTTATGTTATATAAATCATCAAAGGAATCTTTTTCTACACAACACTTGCTTGGCTTGCTTTACACGCAATCGCGACCTTCCTCGATAGCTTGCGTCGTACGCAATACCGAGTTTCACTAAACAACAAGATGCTATTAAAACTAGCCTTTATGAATAGTAATAACCACTTTTTGAAATTTTATTTTTCAAAATGGACTTCATTTTTGGACTCAGAATATCGAAATTAGCCTAGGGTGAAATTTTGGTATTTTTCTGAAAACTTTCAATTTTTGATGAATAGTGAAACCACTAAGTGGTAGGTTAAAAACTGAATTTTTGCATAAAACATAATTTTACCGCTTCTGTGAATGGAATTTCAAAAATCCGACAGACACGGTTGATATCAGTAAGTAAAATGTGGTTCAATGAGATAAAAATAATTTTTTGGTGAATAGTAACTTTTTACTTTTTTTTACCGCGGTTAATAGTAAATAGGGTAACTAAGGGTAAATATGATATTAATATTACCCTAACACATGTCCTAATTCTATTGGACAAGTTTAATTCGACCAAAAACAAACTTAGGAATAAAATATGACCATTTAGGCCCACTTGGATTAGATTAGGACATTTATAATTAATTTATTTAAAGAAGGGTTAAAATAGTTAAAATCAAAGTTTAATAAGTAAATCATTTTTAATATGGGGTTATACATAAGATAAATTCGATTGTAAATATCCATTAGAAAGCTAAAACGATTTACTACATGATGGTATTTTATTTGTAATTTTTAGACATCAAATAATTTAATTTATTTATGACACAATGATGATGCAGTAATTATCTTATTAATGAAATATTGACATAATTGATGTTATAAACACCAAAATAAATATAATTTGAGACTTTTTATAAATTAAACTAATTTTATAGGTTACTATGATATATTAGTGTTGATTTAATCAACTTGGTTCGAACATATAATTCTGTTATGACCTTCAGAAAAATCATATATCAAATAGTGTCAAAATTGACACAAAATAGTTTTTAAATAAAATATTATATTATTAATTGTTATTTTATTCCTAAAAATCTAAGGTTCGGCAAAATGACTTAGATAAGGATATATATATTACTAATAAACAATTTGGGGTTCGTTTGGCATGTTATAGTAAGTGTATTAACCATATAGTGAAAGAAAATAAAAAGACATGGTAAAAGTTAAATTATTTAACTTAGAGTTAAATCTAATTGATAAGGTTAAAATAATACCCTAAACTTGTCTAAATCCTATTGGTTGATAGGATTTCGACCCATCCCCACCTTATCTTCTAAATAAGACCCTTTGGAACCATTATAAACCGATTTTGACTTTAATATAAAATAATATTTTGAGATATTCCTAAGGTGCCCCTCTCCTCCCTTATAAAAGGGCACCTCCTCCCCCTCCTCCTCACACCAATTTGAGCACTCAAGCTCGGCCAACCCCTGCCATTTTCTCCTCTCCACTTCCCTAGAATAATCCTAGAGGTCCTGGTCTTCTCCAAAGACCAATCTTAGTTCCTTAAGTGGAGGATTCAAAGAGGCGTTCCAAAGAAGAGGTAATATCCATTACCGATCTTTTCAATTTCTTTCTTCTTCAACTTCTTCTTCTTTAGTTGTTTCATGATAAAGTAATAACATCAGTATTACTTACATACTGATATGTTATTATAAATATGAAACAACCCTAATTCACCTTCTATCCATCCTACAGAAAAATGAAATCACCGCGCGTGCGTACGTACGGAATATCGTCTCCACGCCGTGGTGTAATCTATTTTCCACCATCACCTTACAAGGATGGGTATAATGGTGTAATGAGTAACTATATATGATTATTATGAAGTAATATTGATACTGAAATAATATATATATACTCCAATACAATTCCACGATCATAGGAACGATATCATCACTCGTGCGTACGTACGGAATACCGTCTCCACGATGTGATGCGACTCGTTCTACATGATCTTCATTTCATAATGATTATATAAATGAATTGAATGAATTGAATGAATTAATATGGAATATACTACACTAATACCATTCTGGAAATGAATTATCTATAACCTAAAGATAAGAATAAGGATTTATTTGACAAAACACGCATAAGAACAAAAAGTTATAAAGACCCGAGTAACAAGTAACAATGAAATATTACTAACAAGAAGATAATAATATGACCATATATGATCTCATTTCAATATGTATGATTCTGGAATAAGTCAATAACATTATTTAAACCATTATACAGGAGCTTCGGACACGAACAAAGCAAATCGGACCTAAGGTAAGGGAAATATCACAATCTCATTTTTATCCGAGATTGTTTATTCGTAAGTATTTACTGGGGTGTATTTTATCATCCACATCCATGTTTCATAAATATGTAATATTATTTCCATCCACCTACATTTGTTTAAATCCATTTTTACCCTTCGGTGAGTTTTTAGTAATATGTATGAAAGGAATCTTTTGTCGTTTTTCGTACGAGGTACTTTTTTACTTTTCTGACAAAAGTACGAAAGAATGTTTTTTTTTTAACTTATACGGCACGAACGGATTTCTACTGTTTTATAAAGCCTTATTTTCATGAAGCTTCCTCTAAAATATTTCATGACTATTTTCAATAAAATCTCTTTCTTTTAAAATTGCATGATGTTTTGTGAAAAGAAATTGATTTTGAAGAAGAAAGGATATTTTCCTCAAGAATTCAATTCAAGTGTTTTATCAAAATTATTTTCCATCTAAGATAATAAAGGGTTCTGTTTCTATCCATATTTTTACATTGATTTGACTATGTTGTGATGGAATTATGTTTATGAATTCCTTTATCTTATATGAATTGATTTATGATGTCATGATGTTTCAAGAATCCCATTTTTGTTACATGTGTTATGCGATGATGTATGTTTTATGATTATGTGGCACACATAAGAAAGGATTCATTATAAGATGGGTGGGACCTATATCTCCCTCCAATGCATTGGGTAAAGATTTTATATCTCATGAGATAGACAGGGCTGGAACGGTAGGTTATACCGGTTCAGTGAAACAGGACTGAAACGAGGGTTACTCGATTCAGAAAGGGACTTTGTCCACTAAGATAGTCTTGGCAATGAGTCTTGACTAACAAGAAATGATTTTCCATGATTATGTGTGCATTCCACAAAGTTTCAAGTTTTATGTTATGATTATGGGGATCTCATTTTCACTTCTATGATTTGTTCCATGTTAAGATATTATGATCTCTTTTGCAGGTTATAATTTTCAAAAAGATATGATATGATTTTTATTTCCTTTATTTGCCCTTACTGAGCATTTGAGCTCACCCTTTTATGTTTTCTTTTCCCCAGGTCAGGAAGATGGATATTAAGTAGAATATGCTAAAAGGGACCCTAGATATGATGAAATAAATGGGAGACACTGTAGAAGATTTATGAACCAGTTGTTTATGTTTCCCAGTTTCTAAAGACACTATACCTATACGGTCCTTTGTGGTTTTGTCATATGTTGTAATAAGTGTGCTTCAATTTTGAAGTATTAACAATGTATGTAAAGTATGGGTCATTATAGTTGGTATCAGAGGAAAGGTATAGTCAACCTTTGGAAACTAGGATGTGAAAGCCTTAGTAAGAACCCTACGGATAAGTCTAAGAATAGAACACAATATTAGTGTTTTAGAAATGTCCTTGAATAGCCTAGGATAATACCTTAAGCATGAAAATTTTATTCTTGAATTATGTGGTTTTCCTGTTATAATTAGTGTTGCTCACACTATTCTTCTTGGTTTTAGTCAATGGCTGGAACCCGAAGGAACCGTGTTAATGCGGAATGCGATGGGCAATGCAATGATTGTCCCCCTGAGCAACCAAACGATATGGGAGCTGGAATGCAAAATCCTGTAGCCATGCTCACACAACTTTCTCAAGCTATGAATCATGCAGGACTTCCAAACGAGCAAAGGAAGGAGCAACATTCTGTTGAATCCTTCATGAGGCAGCATCCACCTTCTTTCAGTGGGTTTACTGATCCATTAGTTGCTGAACAATGGATTAGTACTACTGAAAATATATTTTCAGTTCTTCAATGTTCTGAACATGATAAAGTCATCCTAGAAGTGTATCGTTTGGAAGGAGATGCTGATCAATGGTGGAATCTTATTAAGAATACGAGGCAAAGGGATGAAATTGAGTCTATGGAATGGGATGAGTTCAAGAACTTATTTTTCAATAAGTACTTCCCTCGTATTCTCCGAACAAAGATGGAGAAAGAGTTCCTTGAACTGAAGCAAAGGGATGATGAATCTGTTAGTACCTATGAAGCAAATTTTACAAGACTTGCAAGGTATGCTTCTGGTATTATTATCCAACCTGAGAGTAAGATCGATCGATTCTTTAGTGGCTTAAAACCAAGTCTTCGAAGGGCGTTAGCCATAAGAGACTTCAATAGCTACGAGGAAATCGTTCGATGTGCTCTCAAAGTCGAGATGGAGATTGGAGTAACCCATCAGTCACATGGGTTTGATAAGAAGAGGAAGATGGAATTCAAAGAAAAATCTAAAGAGCACACGGAAAAGAAGATGAGCTTTTCCTTATGCTCAAAGTGTGGAAAGAAACATAGAGGGAGTTGTATTAAAGGGACAAGTAAATGTTTTAAATGTGGAAAAGAAGGTCATCAGGCATTTGAATGTCGTGATAATGGGAAGAAGATGTCTAATGACGCAAACAAAGTAAGGGATACACAGAATGAACCTACTACACTTCAATGTTTCAAGTGCAAGGAGATGGGGAATTATGACAATCAATGCCCAAATCCAAGGGTTGATGATGATGGTCGACGTCAACAAAATCTTAAGGCTAAAGACAAAGGAAAGTCACATGCAATTTCTATCAGCGATGTGGAGTACGATAACGAAGTGGTGAAAGGTACACTTACCATCCACTCTAAAGTAGCAAATGTTTTATTTGATTCTGGATCCACCCACTCTTTTATTTCTAAAGAATTTTCTAAGGGTATCACCGTATTACCTCAACAATTAGATGTTGAGTTAGCTGTGACAACACCTAACGGCACAACAGTCGCATCAGAAGTTTATAATTCTTCTCCGATCGAAGTTTGTGGGAAAGTGCTTCCTGCAAATCTTGTGATCCTTCCTTTAGTGGAATTTGATGTGATTCTTGGCATGGATTGGCTTTCTCTACATGGAGCTCATATCAATTGCCAAAGAAGGGAAGTCACATTTCATATTCCAGATCAATCTATGATCCTCTATCAATGCAAGGATGAACATAACCTTCCAGTGGAAATTTCTTCCATTTTATGGGTATTGATTCCACTAAATGAAGGTTATTTATCTCAAATGGTTGGTGAGAAACTCACGATTAAGAATATGCCCATAGTACGGGAGTTTTATGATGTCTTTCCGGATGAATTACCAGGTCTTCCACCAAATCGTGAAGTTGAGTTTTCAATAGAACTCGTACCGGGTGCTTTGCCTATTTCAAAGACACCTTATAGAATGGCCCCAATTGAGTTGCAGGAATTGAAGAAGCAACTCCAAGAGAATCTTGATAAGGGATTCATACGCCCTAGTGCGTCACCTTGGGGAGCACCTGTTCTATTTGTTAAGAAGAAAGATGGATCAATGAGACTCTGCATTGATTATAGAGAACTTAACAAGATCACTATCAAGAACAAATATCCTCTCCCACGCATTGATGACTTATTTGACCAACTACGCGGAGCTCAATACTTTTCCAAGATTGATCTTCGTTCAGGGTATCATCAATTAAGGGTCAAAAGGGAGGATATACCAAAGAAAGCTTTCCGTACAAGGTATAGACACTATGAATTTATAGTGATGCCATTTGGTCTTACTAATTCCCCTGCTATCTTCATGGATCTAATGAATAGAGTCTTTAGAGACTATCTTGATCAATTTGTGGTAGTCTTTATAGACGATATTCTTGTCTATTCAAAGAGCAAGGAAGAGCATGAAGTTCACTTGAGAATTATATTGAAGACCCTGAGAAAGGAGAAGCTTTATGCCAAATTTACCAAGTGTGAATTTTGGCTTCAAAAAGTTGCATTTTTGGGTCACATAATCTCAAAAGAGGGGATATCTGTGGATCCAGCAAAAAAAAGAGGTTATCGAAAGATGGTCGAGACCAACAACAGTAACTGAGATTCGAAGTTTTCTTGGTTTGGCTGGATATTATCGACGTTTTGTAAAAGATTTTTCACGATTATCTAATCCACTCACCAAGTTGACTCGAAAAGGAGTTAAGTTTGTCTGGACAGAGGAATGTGAAGAGAATTTCAAGGAGTTGAAAAGAAGGTTATCCAGTGCACCTGTGCTCACACTACCTTGTAGTGGAGAAAGGTTTGTGATCTACAGTGATGCATCCAAGAAGGGATTGGGCTGTGTTCTTATGCAAAATGATATGGTGATAGCTTATGCCTCACGACAGTTGAAAATCCATGAGCAAAATTACCCAACACATGATTTGGAGTTGGCTGCGGTAATCTTTGCATTAATGATTGGGAGGCATTACCTTTATGGTGAAAGGTGTGATATTTATACTGATCATAAAAGTTTAAAGTATATTTTCACACAAAAAGGAGCTGAATATGCGTCAAAGAAGATGGTTGGAGCTGATTAAGGATTATGACTGCTCAATCCATTACCACCCTGGGAAAGCAAACAAGGTGGCAGATGCATTAAGTCGACAAGACCATGCTAGTTTATCTATGATGAGGATCACAAAAGATCCAATATTTATGGATTTACAAAGGATGGATCTTGGAATTATAATGGAAGGGGGAAAATCTTATCTTTCTCAAATGAATGTTCAACCATCTATACATGTGAAGATTAAAGAGGCACAGAAATAAGATGTCGAGTTACAAAAGAAGGTGAGAAATGTTCTTGAATTCAACCTTGATTGTGATGGGATAATAAAGTTCAGGAATCAGGTTTGTGTTCCTTCCATCCCCGAATTAAAGAAGGAGCTGTTGGATGAGTCTCATAGTTCTTCATTCTCTATTCATCCTGGAAGCACGAAGATGTATAGGGACCTGAAAGAGTACTTCTGGTGGGATGGCATGAAAAGAGATGTTGCTGAATATGTCTCTCGATGCTTGGTTTATCAACAAGTAAAAGCTGAGAGACAGAAGTCTAAGGGGATGTTACAACCATTACCCATACCCGAATGGAAATGGGAAAACATCACTATGGACTTTGTCACAGGACTTCCTAAAACATCCAAAGGCAATAATGCTATTTGGGTCATAGTTGATCGTCTTACAAAGTCTGCACACTTCATATCTATTAGAGAGGATTTATCTCTAGATCAGCTTGCCAGGATATATGTAAAGGAAGTGGTAAGATTGCATGGAGTGCCACTTTCTATTATATCTGATCGGGATCCGAGATTTACCTCGAAGTTCTGGCGAAGTCTTCAGCATACTCTGGATACAGAGTTGAGTTTCAGCACTGCTTATCATCCCCAGACAGACGGTCAGTCTGAGAGAACAATTCAAACCCTAGAAGATATGTTGAGAGCTTGCTCTATGGATTTCAAAGGAGGTTGGGATCAACACCTACCTTTGGTGGAATTTTCTTATAATAATAGCTTTCACTCCAGTATTCAGATGGCTCCTTATGAAGCTCTCTATGGAAAGAAATGCAGGACTCCAACTTGTTGGGATGAAGTTGGGGAAAGAAAGCTATTAGGACCTGATCTCATTGATGAAATGGCAGAAAAGGTCAGATCTATTCAACAACACATAAGCACAGCTCAGAGTCGACAGAAAAGTTATGCCGACAACCGAAGAAAAGACCTAGAGTTTGAAGTGGGTGATAAAGTGTTCTTACGAATATCTCCCTGGAAGAGGGTTATGTGATTTGGAAAGAAGGGGAAGTTGAGCCCTAGATATATCGGTCCTTTCGAAATACTGGATCGTGTTGGGAAGGTAGCTTACCGATTGGCACTTCCACCGAATCTCTCTCAAGTTCACGATGTGTTCCATGTATCTCTCCTGAGAAAGTACATACCAGATCCTTCACATGTACTCAGCTCAGAAGTTGTACCGCTGGAGAAAGATCTTTCTTATGAAGAACAGCCGATAGAGATTCTGGATCGTAGCGAAAAAGTCCTACGAAACAAGACCACTCGCTTGGTGAAAGTTTTATGGAGGAACCACCAACTTGAAGAATCTACATGGGAGCTTGAGGATATGATGAGGGAGAATTATCCTCATCTGTTTGTTACAAAGTGACGAATTTCGAGGGCGAAATTCTTTTTAAGGGGGGTAGAATGTAACACCCGAGACTTTTATGTTATATATATCATCAAAGGAATCTTTTTCTACACAACACTTGCTTGGCTTGCTTTACACGCAATCGCGACCTTCCTCGATAGCTTGCGTCGTACGCAATACCGAGTTTCACTAAACAACAATATGCTATTAAAACTAGCCGTTATGAATAGTAATAACCACTTTTTGAAATTTTATTTTTCAAAATGGACTTCATTTTTGGACTCAGAATATCGAAATTAGCCTAGGGTGAAATTTTGGTATTTTTCTGAAAACTTTCAATTTTTGATGAATAGTGAAACCACTAAGTGGTAGGTTAAAAACTGAATTTTTGCATAAAACATAATTTTACCGCTTCTGTGAATGGAATTTCAAAAATCCGACAGACACGGTTGATATCAGTAAGTAAAATGTGGTTCAATGAGATAAAAATAATTTTTTGGTGAATAGTAACTTTTTACTTTTTTTTACCGCGGTTAATAGTAAATAGGGTATCTAAGGGTAAATATGATATTAATATTACCCTAACACATGTCCTAATTCTATTGGACAAGTGTAATTCGACCAAAAACAAACTTAGGAATAAAATATGACCATTTAGGCCCACTTGGATTAGATTAGGACATTTATTATTAATTTATTTAAAGAAGGGTTAAAATAGTTAAAATCAAAGTTTAATAAGTAAATCATTTTTAATATGGGGTTATACATAAGATAAATTCGATTGTAAATATTCATTAGAAATCTAAAAAGATTTACTACATGATGGTATTTTATTTGTAATTTTTAGACATCAAATAATTTAATTTATTTATGACACAATGATGATGCAGTAATTATCTTATTAATGAAATATTGACATAATTGATGTTATAAACACCAAAATAAATATAATTTGAGACTTTTTATGAATTCCACTAATTTTCTAGGTTACTATGATATATTAGTGTTGATTTAATCAACTTGGTTTGAACATATAATTCTGTTATGACTTTCACAAAAATCATATATCAAATAGTGTCAAAATTGACACAAAATAGTTTTTAAATAAAATATTATATTATTAATTGTTATTTTATTCCTAAAAATCTAAGGTTCGGCCAAATGACTTAGATAAGGACATATATATTAATAATAAACAATTTGGGGTTCGTTTGGCATGTTATAGTAAGTGTATTAACCATATAGTGAAAGAAAACAAAAAAACATGGTAAAAGTTAAATTATTTAACTTAGAGTTAAATCTAATTGATAAGGTTAAAATAATACCCTAAACTTGTCTAAATCCTATTGGTTGATAGGATTTCGACCCATCCCCACCTTATCTTCGAAATAAGACCCTTTGGAACTATTATAAACTGATTTTGACTTTAATATAAAATAATATTTTGAGATATTCCTAAGGTGCCCCTCTCCTCCCTTATAAAAGGGCACCTCCTCCCCCTCCTCCTCACACCAATTTGAGCCCTCAAGCTCGGCCAACCCCTGCCATTTTCTCCTCTCCACTTCCTTAGAATAATCCTAGAGGTCCTGGTCTTCTCCAAAGACCAATCTTAGTTCCTTAAGTGGAGGATTCAAAGAGGCGTTCCAAAGAAGAGGTAATATCCATTACCGATCTTTTCAATTTCTTTCTTCTTCAACTTCTTCTTCTTTAGTTGTTTCATGATAAAGTAATAACATCAGTATTACTTACATACTGATATGTTATTATAAATATGAAACAACCCTAATTCACCTTCTATCCATCCTACGGAAAAATGAAATCACCACGCGTGCGTACGTACGGAATACCGTCTCCACGCCGTGGTGTAATCTATTTTCCACCATCACCTTACAAGGATGGGTATAATGGTGTAATGAGTAACTATATATGATTATTATGAAGTAATATTGATACTGAAATAATATATATATACTCCAATACAATTCCACGATCATACGAACGATATCATCACTCGTGCGTACGTATGGAATACCGTCTCCACGATGTGATTCGACTCGTTCTACATGATCTTCATTTCATAATGATTATATAAATGAATTTAATGAATTGAATGAATGAATATGGAATATACTACACTAATACCATTCTGGAAATGAATTATCTATAACCTAAAGATAAGAATAAGGATTTATTCGACAAAACACGCATAAGAACAAAAAGTTATAAAGACCCGAGTAACAAGTAACAATGAAATATTACTAACAAGAAGATAATAATATGACCATATATGATCTCATATCAATATGTATGATTCTGGAATAAGTCAATAACATTATTTAAACCATTATACAGGAGCTTCGGACACGAACAAAGAAAATCTGACCTAAGGTAAGGGAAATATCACAATCTCATTTTTATCCGAGATTGTTTATTCGTAAGTATTTACTGGGGTGTATTTTATCATCCACATCCATGTTTCATAAATATGTAATATTATTTCCATCCACCTACATTTGTTTAAATCCATTTTTACCCTTCGGTGAGTTTTTAGTAATATGTATGAAAGGAATCTTTTGTCGTTTTTCGTACGAGGTACTTTTTTACTTTTCCGACAAAAGTACGAAAGAATGTTTTTTTTGACTTATACGGCACGAACGGATTTCTACTATTTTATAAAGCCTTATTTTCATGAATCTTCCTCTAAAATATTTCATGACTATTTTCAATAAAATCTCTTTCTTTTAAAATTGCATGATGTTTTGTGAAAAGAAATTGATTTTGAAGAAGAAAGGATATTTTCCTCAAGAATTCAATTCAAGTGTTTTATCAAAATTATTTTCCATCTAAGATACTAAAGGGTTCTGTTTCTATCCATATTTTTACATTGATTTGACTATGTTGTGATGGAATTATGTTTATGAATTCCTTTATCTTATATGAATTGATTTATGATGTCATGATGTTTCAAGAATCCCATTTTTGTTACATGTGTTATGCGATGATGTATGTTTTATGATTATGTGGCACACATAAGAAAGGATTCATTATAAGATGGGTGGGACCTATATCTCCCTCCAATGCATTGGGTAAAGATTTTATATCTCATGAGATAGACAGGGCTGGAACGGTAGGTTATACCGGTTCAGTGAAACAGGACTGAAACGAGGGTTACTCGATTCAGAAAGGGACTTTGTCCACTAAGATAGTCTTGGCAATGAGTCTTGACTAACAAGAAATGATTTTCCATGATTATGTGTGCATGCCACAAAGTTTCAAGTTTTATGTTATGATTATGGGGATCTCATTTTCACTTCTATGATTTGTTCCATGTTAAGATATTATGATCTCTTTTGCAGGTTATAATTTTCAAAAAGATATGATATGATTTTTATTTCCTTTATTTTCCCTTACTGAGCATTTGAGCTCACCCTTTTATGTTTTCTTTTCCCCAGGTCAGGAAGATGGATATTAAGTAGAATATGCTAAAAGGGACCCTAGATATGATGAAATAAATGGGAGACACTGTAGAAGATTTATGAACCAGTTGTTTATGTTTCCCAGTTTCTAAAGACACTATACCTATACGGTCCTTTGTGGTTTTGTCATATGTTGTAATAAGTGTGCTTCAATTTTGAAGTATTAACAATGTATGTAATGTATGGGTCATTATAATAGCACTCAGGCTAAAGCAACATACCGGCAACAGAGAACCTTCATACTACAATCAATAATCCGGATAGGATGCTCATTGAATAATGTATCCACTTCCAACTCAACCTCCTCGGGTTGGAAAACATGAGACGGGTCAGAGAAGTAATGTTGAAGCTGAAAACGTGGAAAAAATCATACATATCCCGATACCTCTGAGATATCTACAACCGATAGGAAATCATCCCAACACTCTCCAACACCTCAAATTTCCCGACATATCTCGTTGAAAGCTTACCCTGTCTTCTAATTCTCTTGTGTCCCATCCTCGGTGTGACACGTAGAAAAATCGGATCCCCGACCTTGAACTTAAGAGTTCGTCTCTATTGATATGCATAAGAATTTTGTGAAGACAACACAGTAGCCAAAATCTTTCGAATCAACTCTATCTACTCTGTGGTCTCCTGGACAAGACAAGGCCCCAGCATAGCTACCTCTCCTTCCTCCATCCAACATTAGGGTGATCAGCACAGAAAACCATACAAAACCTCATATGGGACCATTTGAATAGTTTCATGAAAACTATTATTATTGGTAAACTCCACAAAAGGTATTTTCTTCTCCCATGAACATCCAAAATATAGAATTCATGCTCGATGAATGCCATCAAGCACCTAAATCGTATGATTGGAATGGACACATATCTGGGGATGGTAAGATGTAATAATATGTACCTATGTACCCAAAGCCTTCTAAAGCCCCTTCCAGACCCGAGAAGTAAAACGGGCATCTCTGTCTAAAACAATTGAGTGTGTAACTCCATGTAAGCACACAATCTCACAGATGTAAAACATTCCCAGCTCATCGACACTGAAGGTCTCCATGATCGGAAAGAAGTGGGAAACCTTCATGAGTCTACTAATGACAACCCAAACTACATCATTCCCTCGAGGCGACCTCGGTAAACCTGTCATGAAATCTATCGTGACATAATTCCACTTCTTCTTAGGAATGGGCAACTGTTGTAAAATCCATGTTGGTCGCTAATGCTCCTCCTTCACCTGGTGACAGGTGGAAAACCTCATGATGAAACTAGCAACTTATCTATTCATACATGACCGCCAATACTGATGGTGTAGATCACGATACATCTTGGTGACACCAGGATGAACTGCCCAAACTGAGTAATGAAATTCCTGCATCATCTCCTCGCGTATGTCTGCAGGCACCCATACACACCACTAAAAATGAAAGATCTCATCCTCGCCTATGGTCCTTCTAGGAATAGGTTCCTATCATGACATGCGTTCCCATAGGACTAGGCCTTCATAATATCATAGCTACCTCATTCACATATGATCATGTAGAGTAGAGGTAACAACTACAAATGAAAGAAATTTCTTCCCCTGTCTATCATGCACCACCAAATGTATCTCAGAGAATAGTGCCATATGCAGCCACTCACTACTGGCCTCCCGAACTACCTGTATCTGAGTCCACCTACTCAATGCATCACCTACTACATTGCCTTTTCCAGGCATGTAGGAAATCTCAATGTCAAAAGACTGAAGGTACTCAGCCCACCTCCGCTATCTCAAATTCATGTCACGATGAGTGAAGATATACTTGAGAATCTTGTGGTCAGCGAAAACCATAAAATTATCTCCCAAAAGGTAATGTATCCAACTACGTAAGGCATGTACAACTATGGCCAACTCAAGATCGTGCGTCGGGTAATTCCTCTCATGTGGTCTCAACTGCGAAGACCCATACACAATGACTCCTTCCCCATGCATAAGCACTACTCCAAGCCCGATACCTGATGCATCATAGTACACATTATAGTTGTTTCCCAGCTCTAGAAATACTAGTATCGGTGCTGATGTCATCCTCCATTTCATCTCTTGAAAGGATTACTCACAAGAATCTGACCACAAGAACATTGCAACCTTCTTAGTCAGACCCGTTAGTGGTGCTCCTAAGAATGAAAAATACAGTATGAAACTTCTATAGTATCCATCCAACCCTAGAAAACTCTTCACCTCAATGACATTTTTCGTATTCTCCCAATAAACGAATGCTCCCACTTTCACTAGTGTATCCATCCTATAAAGAGGAATAGACACCGGTGTTGGTCCTTTCACGAGATCAATATAAAAGTCTACCACTTTCTTTAGAGGAAAACTTGAAAAGTCATCTGGAAAGTCATCCTTGAAATTATCCACCATTGGGGGAAAGATAACTGTGAAGTCCCCAGGCCATCCAAATATAGACTAGTAATCTTGGTTATAACTCCTCCCAACCCATGATGCTCAGGTCCCGCTCTACTCGCTTGGACATCCCACATCTCATTATGAAGAAAAATCCACCCACTAGTGATGTGAAACTCACCCTATGATGATAGAAATTGAGGACAACCTGGAAGGGAACTAACCAGTCCATTCCGAGAATGAAATCATATCCTTTCATCTCTAGGACATGGGGGTCACATAAAAACTGACACCCACCAACCTCTAGTGGGAACTCCTTACACTGACGTACACTAGTCGTTATAGTCCCCAACTAAGTTTCTAGTGTCAAGATAATAGCAGAAGAAAATATGAAAAGCCCAAGGCTCTCCACAACCGCTATAAAAATAAAGCTATGGGATACCCCTGTATCGAAAAGAGATGAAGCTAAAACTGAGGAAAATAAGATCATACCTCGAACTATAGAGGGTATTGGATCCTACCCCTATTTGGTTTGTTGTACTACAAATGTCTAACCTGCATCGTGACCCTGCGACCCTGTCTGGCCACCCTGAGTTGATCCACCCTATTGTCACTGAAAACTGGGTGACTAGATACAATGGCCACGTCCTCCACCTCAGCCTGAACGGCTAGAAGAACTCCACTTCCTATAATGGTGAGAAACTGGTGGTGTTTCTCTTGGACGAGGAGTCATAAAACAACCCTAGTCACCAACTACTGGGGAGAAGATCTGATAGAAGCACTTATGATGGACCATATTGCTGCAATATTGGCACTCCATTGGGTCTCTTAGGTAGTGTGGTCTTGTATGCCTGCTCTTCTTGCACTGGGAGCACACCACCTAACTACCAAAAGAAGCATTTCACCTCCTTGGATCACCATGTATAGACTCCCTACAGCGCTTCATGCTGTCAGTAGGAGGGATACAAACTAAAGATGCCGAGAAAACCTAGCTTACAATTCCCAAATCCCTCATATTGGCCTCAGTGATCAGCACCTAGTTGATAATAAAAGTGATAGATGTCAAAAAGAATATGTTAACCTATGATTGGATGTAGTTCCTCAGAACATCCTCGAACTTCCCTGCTAGTAATAACTAATCTCCTCCTGGAATAGGTGTGAAACGCTGCAGCTCGGTAAAACGAGAGGAATACTCCATAACCGAAAGAGTGCCCCACTCCAGACTCATAAACTCTTGGTCTCGATTGGTCCTGAAGGTCTCTGGATAGAATTAGTGATAGAAGATACACTGGAACTCATCCCAAGTCATAACCTTCTGGTGTCCCGCCTATGAGATCACATCCCACCATCCATTGGTGGAATCTCAAAACTTATATGTAGCGAGCATGACCCGCCTCTCCGGAGGCGTCTCTAGATGCTCAAAGATCATCAGCATGGCTTCTAGCCATGACTCTGAAGGACCCGTATCAATTCTTCCATCGACGGGGTAGGATTTGGTGCTCAATGAATGGTCTGCATCATCCTCAAAAATACCTTCCTAAACTTTCCATTCTCACCTGCGTCCGGTATAACATCTAGTGTCGAGATAGGCATAACAAGAGGATGTATAGGTTGTCCTTGATCATCCACATCTGGTGTCTGATCACTACCGTACCACTAGTTTACAACCGGAGGATGTCTTAGTGGCATGAACCTGCAAGGTCAAACGCTCACCATAGATCAAGATTACCAAAGACCAACAACTGAAAGCTTAAGAAGGAAATAGGAGAATAAAATCATCCACGTTTTTCCAAAACATGACTATATGGAGTGTATAACCCCTACACGTCATGTTCCCTTCACCCATTCACATGGTCATGTACGCCTGCCAGAACTGGTTGTGTAACTCCCCAAACAAACTACATGTTCATCTAACACATGACATGTACATGAATCATCTTCCCCTACCAGAGTCCTTCTACACAGCTATGCCACATGGTTCTCCTTATAACTAGTCTACACAACATGTTAGTTCCAAACACGGCGTGTACTAAATGATCCTCACCGACCCGTGTTGTCAGATTCACGGCTGGTTACATGGATCACAGTACATGGCGTGTTCTAGGAGGACACAGTGTGTACTAAAAAGTTTTTACTGAGACGTGTTGTTAGTGACACGGCCGATTACACAGTTCTATGATACAGCGTGTACATCCTCTACATGGCATTTCTTACCAAAGATTCAAGACATCGTGTCCCCACCCATATAGTCTGAGACATGGTTAGAGACTACACAGCGTGTACATACAGTACACGATATATAACTAAGAAAAACAGTTTCTTCCCGAACAGATGAACACATGGCATGTATTCAAACTACACGATATGTATTCTGTGTTTTTTTGGACAATAAGCCTCAGAAAATAATCTAGAGCCAAGAAAAACACTAATACGAACATTAAAGTTCCAAATTCTAAGCCATGATGACCTATACTCATCGTGAATCAAATCATGGCACTTTACACATGTTTTAAACAAGGTAAAAAAATTCAATGATCCACCAAATTCGGATCAATGATTTACAATAATAGCTCAAGAACCAAAGTTTGGCATTCATTTAAACAAAACCATTCAAAAAAGATACCCTATCAAACAACATGTATTTTGTCAAGGCAACTATCACAACAACATGCATCTCTTACACAACATATATCACAACAATACGCAATCGCTAATGCGCCCTATATGGAATGGAAAGAATGCATGACATGTGATTTATATCAAGTGTGTAAATGATGAATAATATGGAATACCCTCATCTAATCGGGTTTCAACATAAATTGAACCTCAATAACATCAAAAATAATAGAACAAAACATGTAAATCACCCAAGGTGAAATCAAATCAATTGTAATAATTTTGAAACAAGACAAATTACAATAATGAGGTAGATTGGATTTTCCCAATACATGGGTTAGCTACTCCAAGGCACAACTTATTACCGAGTACATATTCCATCCAATCCCTGGATATAGGTTCTAAACATTTAGTCAAGAGAAAATAATACTTCTGATACCACTTCGTAACGTTCTAGTTCTGGAAGCCACCCAGAGGCACCCAGTACTCGGTTAGTCACATGAACTCAAGAGATTTTCCCCAAACACCAGAGGCTTCCGACTAGCATTGAGGGCCTTGGGTGTGATTGTTTGGAAGCTATGCCTTTATTGGTATAGTAACACATAAGAAGAAATAAATAGCAAAAGATGAAGCATGGATAATCCACACAAAAGTATACAGCGGAATACTAGAAATAATAAACCAGAGCATGCATATATATATCAATTATTCCTGATACATATGTCTAGAAAGCATCCAAACAATTCACAATGTAGAAATACAATATTACTAAACTGATGTACAAAAGATAGAAAGTAAACAACTCTTCATCATCACAAGCCATAGCTTTGTCCCATTCTCTCCCGATCCACAACAAATCAAGTACTTAAAGGTGAAAGACAATTTCCCTTATCTATACCTACAAAAATATAATCGGTTTGGGGCCAAATGCATGGCCCAAACTAGGTGTGAGACTAAATCCCAATAAGAAACCACTAAAAGATCTGTGCCTAACAGTTAGTGAATATATGTCAGGTAGAGTACTGAAATCAGTAAACAAGGAACTACTCTGTAGTAACAATCCATAGTTTCAAATATCAAGAAACCACAACTCAAAGATGGTAATCAACAATAAGTAATACCAATTAGGTAATCACAAACAGGTAACCCTATGGGAGGTACTCACAACCTATCCCCTATGGTGCTACCTAGAAACACAAGAAAGCAGCTAAACACAAAAGGTATCCCTCTAAGAAGTACTCACAGCCTATCCCCTATGGTCCTACCTATAAATTAAATGAAAGCCTCTGGATAGTACACTAAGTATAACCCCTCTAGTTCAGCTTAAGCATAAAATCTCTGAGGAAGCACTCACCATAAATTCCTTCTATAGTCTCGTATCATAACTAAAGGTGCTCTAGAGAAGCACTTACGTCATATTCCCTCTATGGCCCATGTTGAGGAACTACATACACTGTGAGGAAGCACTTACATCAATTCCCTCTATAGTCTAGGTCGTAAGTAAAACATACACTCTAGAGAAGCCCTTATGTCCATTCTCCATATGGTCTACTACACCAGGTTCTCACGGCCCTGTGTAAGTGAAGTAGGTATAGAAAAGAATATCGACCAATGTAAACCTCAAGAAATATATGGATAGTAGTCTACAAATTTTCAGCATAATAGAATAATCAAACCATCCTATAACTAGGCATGAAAAAGTTAATAGTAGCCTAACAGAGAAACTAGACGCAATGGTCAAAAAAGGCAATCATGCATGGTAAAAAACGTCCAAAGCATATAAATTAACCCTATTAACATTCAATTAACCTCTAATTAAGCATACAAGATTGGAAGGAAAACAATAGGGCTAAACTAGTAAGAATTCAATACCCCATTCATTGGTATTGGAGATTTTTCATAAATAACACAAAGACGTTCAGTTGAAAGGCAAAAACCACCTAACTCTATGTTGGGAGATATCTATATGTGAACCTCAAGCCTTGAGTAACACAAGACCACTGTAGATCTACAAAAATGCTCAAAACATTCAACTGAGGATAGCTAGAGAAAGAGGAGGAATCATGAAATGAAGCTCTAGTAGAAGGATGAACTTACCAAGGCGATTCCAATCCAATCGACAAAGTTTCATACTGTGAAGGGACACTCGGTCCGGGGAACACAAAGATCCATGCCTTACGAACGATCTCGGTCGATTTTGGTGGGGAAGGATGTGTTTATTTCATTAAGATGTGGCCATGATACATTTAATGAAAAAAAAGAAAATGCACGGCGTGTACTTTGGATGTACACGACGTGTAATTGTCATTTCCTTACTCTACTTTAGGCGGCCTCCACGTAAACCCCACATGGTCATGTCCATGGCTGCTACATGGCCAACACATAGCCACCTGTGGTAACCGAGTACCCAGTGTGTACTCAGAAAGTACACGGTGAGTACGTTGAAAATTTCCAGAAATTCCCTTTTTTAAAAAACTGACAAGAAACAAAAAAAATACCTGAAAAAGAATCTCTATGTTCTTAAATATCACCCTTTAAAAATTATATTCTCTCTATGGGTTAACATAAGTGTCTATAATTCTAGGTTGAAATTAAAGTTTTCCTGTGTTTAAAAAAATAAATAATATACATGTTTTTTTTGATGATATAGTACTTGAGAATTATAGGATAAGATGCATAAGATCAAGATTTATCTCCATATTACATTCGATAATAATATATTCTCTAGAGGAATGACTTTGGAATTATCAAATTATAGTTAACTCCAATATATATAATTATGTGTGAATATGGGTAATGGATATAATAACCTCATAATGAATTAAATTATAATAAATTATTGTATAGAAAATAACTAATATAATCTTAACACTTATTTCCATTTTATAAATGTCATCCAGAGAGATGCACATGGCCTCTATCAGATTGATACTGCTTGAACATATTTATTCCCAACCACCTTACATTTATATTAATCACTTCATAATCATAAAAAAATAATTTTTTGTAATTGAAATTATCGTTAATGATTTCTCATGTTTTCTCATTATATTCTTAGGAATGTTCCACTCTTTTTATCATTACATGATAACTTTTATTATTAATTGGGAAAATAAGTGGAAAATATTGTTTTAGAAAAATTGGTTTTTTAGGTTTATCCTTAAAATCTAATGTATTGTTATAGAAATGAAAATTTGTCTTTTTATTTATCTTTTTTCAATTTTCTGTTTTATTACTAATATTACATTACCTATTATTGAACTTTATTTTTTACTCATATGATTTCCAAGGAATATACATTATATTTTTATGAGTTGGAACAAAAATTATGTATGGACAATTGAGTTCATTAAAATGTTTTTATCATTAAAAAATGTTCTTTTAAGGAAAGCATGAACACTATGGCGAAGTATAGATTTTTGTTACAGTGGGTGTCATAATCCTCTTTTACCATAATCATAAATTTCATGGTAAATTATATAATTCATTATTTTCATCAATCTAGGTAATTATATTGAGAATTTATACATGTCGTTAGTATTGGTATTTGAATATTTTATAAGAAAAGTTTTTGTTTAGGATTATTATAATGAAAATAATGAACATAAATTTAGGAATGCTAAAGAAATTTTATAGTGGTGAAACATTAATTTTAAATATATAATTGTAAATAGGTGTTTTATTATTAAATTATTTTCAATTTGGCTCTATTTAAACAATTATTATTTTATAATGGAGCTTCATATAGGCAATAAGGTGAATTAAATAGGGATAATACTAAAGGACAATCAAAATTCGAAAAAAAAACTAAAATGGTTTACAATGAATATTACTATTTTTTCAATATCATATCTCAATTTATAGAATTTATATATGGATGTACCCATGTTAGGGATTGACCAATTTATCCGTAGAAGAATATATTCATTATATAGAATTCCATGAAAATGTATTCTCTAAAAATTCTTGTAACCATATCAAAACTTATTATTCAAGGATGGATAAATTATTTTTAGAACATATTTACGGCTTTGGGATATTAAAATTAAGATAAGGAAACTTTTATGTTTATCATTAGGTAGATGAATTCAATTAGTGTTCATAACTAATGAAGAAAACATATATGTAGAATGATACGGATACCATGTAGTATAGGTTATGTAAATATTTTTCTCCTAAAATATACCTTTAATTTTATTAAAAATAGAATTGAAGGGGATTATGATGGTTTTATTTTTAAGAAAGAAGGATAATTTTCATTTTATGAATAAAATTTTACAATATTAGCTTGGTATGCATTAGGTTGTTTTGAAAAATCATTGTATAATTGATTGGTATTACATAATATTGAAACCATGTTTATATAATTCCATTTTTGCAATTTATTTTTGTATTTATAAAGAAATTGTTCAGTGTTTTAAAATGACTGATATATAGTTTCTCGAAACATATATATGTCATAAATAATAGAATTATATCTAATAATGTTGAATTGAAATGAGAAAATAGATAAAAAATAAATTTAGATATTTAATTATCACCTAAACAAAATGTTTGAAAAATATTTTTGATAATGAATAATACGATTTAGGAAGAATTACTAGTATGATAGTTTTAGAAATATTAAACATTAAAGACAAGGAAAAGTATGAGAATGTGATTTTGAATGCAATAATTAGAGTTGTAAATAATAATGAACATATATAAAATCATGTGGAAAATAAGTTCTTACAGAATTGGAAAATATTAATATATCAAATTAGCTAGTGTTATGGATATTATTTATTTACAAATATTAAGCAAATAAATGTTTTTGATTCTACATATTCACATTCAATTATTCTAAAACAATTCGCTAATATTATGGAAATATCATATTAATAAGTAGTTCATAATCATTTTTTAAATACTCATGCTAGATTTATTTGGCATTATAAATTAATAGTAATATTCATATATTTATTTTTTAAATGTATTTTCCTTTAGATATTGTTATCATACCTGTAATAGAGTTTGATTTTACATTTTTAATCAATTAGATTTCATTTTATTGTGACAATATATAATAAGATTAAGGGGAATATATAGTTAATTTTCAGAAATAATTTCTGTTTATATAAAAAATGGGATCTGTGTTATTATAACATAACTATAAGATGATAAATTGATAAAATACTATGGTTAATTTTTTGTGGGACATGTTATTGAAAATAAGGTAATATTACAAGTTCCAGATCTTTCTAGGGGTAATGGAGATATATAATTTATTCCAAATGATTTACTAAATTTATTTCATGACTAAGTGGTGAAATTACATATTTTTGTGATCTTTATGGTAATGAATTGTCAAAAATACATTATCTAATGACTCAGTCTTTGTTATTTGAAATGAATGATAAACTAAAAGTGTTTCTTGGTACTGGTTTTATTAATCCTAACAAATCACTTTGGTGTGATCATTTTTTCATTATGGGTGAGACTAATTATATTATGATTTTTGTTAGTTATAGGTCAATTAATTACAGAACTATTAAAAACAAGTACCATTTTACTTATTACAGGGATTTTGTTGACCCTCATTATAAAGATCAATACTTTTTAAATATTTAAATCATTTTTCTATGTCATAAATTTATATTTAAAGAATAATTTATTCCTATGATTATTATTTAAATAATGAAAGGATATTATGAGTTTCTAGATATTCAAAGCGTGATAATAAACTAACATTATATATTTGTATATATTATTAATTTAGTATTAAAAAAATATCTGGATAACTTTTCAATTTATTTTACTTGTGATATTCAACTAAATTTTAAAATTCATGATAATCTCAAAAAAAAATTGATGATTTATTTTCATACCATATGGAAAAAATGTTATATAGAAAATTTATAGAATATGAATTTAGGTTACAAGAAATTACATTAGATACACATATCGTAACTAAATATATCATAATTATAGATCATACTAAAACTAAATTTAAAAAATAATAAAATAACAAACAATTATCATATATATTTGTTTTTTAATGGGTTGTGTACTATTAGAAGTTCAGTATTGAAATCATTTTTTTGTCACCTAGTCCATTAATAAATTTAACTTTAATGGTTATCAATATCATTTGGAATGATGATTTTCATGAATGATTCCATAAATTAAAATATGATTGGTCAATGATCCAACATTTACAATTCCATCAATAAAAGGAGTATTTTATAAATATAGTGATAATTCATTATATGGAATTGGTTTTTCTTTTTGTAAAATTATCATGTAAGAAAATATGAATAAATAAATTTGAATCCTAAAGAGAAACATTACCCCCCACATGACCATGATCATGTAAGAGTGGATTTCCATAAAATATTACTAAGAATAATTTATATGGGGAGAAATGTGATATATATAAATTTCATAAATGTTATATCTATATTAAATCTCTAAAATAATTAATATTTTGACAAAAAGTGTGATTGGAAATGATAACATATTTTGATTTCTGAATTCACTATTGTCTAGGTAAAAAAATATTTAGAATATGCTTTAAGTTAAAAGTTTAATAAATCACTAACCATGTAATATTTATAAAATAATCAATTATTTAATGATTTTTTGGAATTTTTATTGGAAAAACTTGTGTTCTGAAATTCATTCACTTTGGGATGAAGTATTATTATAAAAATATTTCTTGGAATGAATACATTTTTATCAGAAATGAGGTCATGGATATCTAGTAAAAATATAATTCATAAAAGGAATGTTATATGAGTTTAATACAGAAATTATTGGTCTGATAATATTTCTAAATTGGTTTTTTTATGACATGAATGTTGTTTAAAAATCGATTCATTGATTTCTTCACAGTGTTCTCAATATTTCATTATTCTATGATAAAGAAATATGTTTAGAGTTCATTTGGAATTTGTTGTGTAGGAATCATTAAACAATGTTAAAACTAATTTTATCTTAAAAGGATGTAATTATAAATAAGTTAATCAAAATCAAAATGTCCAATATAAATGATTCATCAATTATCATCTGAAAATTTTAAAATTGAATATTTATTTATTAACTAATAAGGGGATTACGAAAGATTCCTTATTTTAATAATTTGATATGTCGTATTGTTTACATGATGACTAGATATATTTTTTCTTCATATTTGAGAAAATATGTCTTTGGATTAACATTATCAACACTACCTTAAATGTTCTTGGTATTATATGGTTCTTTAATTGGATTTTTTTTAATCACGGACCAAGGTTTTCATCCATTATTTGAAATTTTTATAGAATTCATTATGTAATGAATTATTTTTTATACATTTCCTTATCCTGATACTATTGGATAATATTTGAATATAATGTTAACATTGGTTGATATTATTATAAAGTTTCCTTAGATAATAAAGGATGTTGTGTTCAAAACTGAACATTGAGTTAATGAGGTTATAATAATTTTTTTCATGCATGTATTTTAATGAAACCTTTTGAAGAATAGTACTGGAAGGTGGACAAACTATAACTTATAAGAATTAAGAATGGTAATTGAAATAGTTGGGTCTTGATTTGGTGAGTGAGATTGTGGAAAATTTAGTAACTATTTAATGTTATCTAAATTCTACACATTTTATATAAATAAGTTACATGGATTTTCAAGGGAAATCTATTTAATTTTATGTAATTGAATATGTTTTTCTTAAAATTTAACCATGTTATGGTGTGATGTGTTTTTATAATAATGGGAAATTAAACAATGATTTATTAGTCCATATAAAACCTTATATAATAACAGAATAATGTCTTATCTTCTATCTTTTTAATCTATGTTATCTAAACTATATATTTTCTTTCATGTTTCATTATTAATGAAATATATACTAGATCAATTTTATATGTTGATCCTTGATGTAGTAAATGAAAGGGAATAATTCAATGAATGAGACACTATTTTATATTCTATATTATAAGAATTCATTTTATGAAATAATGTAACATATCTGGATAATGTTTTATGGGATAATCATAGGACAAAAGTGTCAACATGAGAACCTAGAGAAGGTATGAATTAAAAATATACCATCTTGTTTAATAATAATAAAAAAGTATCAAGGCGTGAAATCTAATTTCTTGGGGTTATGGGATATGATAACAAATATTTTTTATTCTAAATATGTTTTATGATTTAATAATTTTCATATTAAAATTTATTTTCATAATAATATAATTAATTATTTTTATGGCTAGGAATAAGAATATAATTTTACATTTTAAATGAGATATATTTTATTCTAAATAAATAATATTTATTTTAAACAACATATTTTTTAATACATAAATTTATTTAATTTATAATATGAATTAGATATAATGCAATTAAAATGTTTTTTCAGCTTGGTAGAATTCTAATTGGTTGAATATTTGTGGTTTTTCTGTGCAAGTTCATATTTTCTTCAAGTAAAAAAATATAGAATTTATAAAAACCATGTCATCTATTTGATTATAATATATATATATAATATTATAATATATTTTAATTATTATACATATACCAATTATTTATTATAGGTTAATTATTATGAATTGATAAATGTTATATATAATTAGAGATGTTGACATATTGCTTACCCAATATTCAAAATTTCAACATGGTTTCTATGGTAAAGTATTAAAGAAAAGATAATACTATAATTTGGATAATGTATAATGATGATTTTTAATGAATTATATTCACTTATATGATTCAATATTAAATTTATATAACATGAAAATTATATAAATTCTGACCAATCATTTTTAAAGTGTAAGAATATCAAATCATTTTGTTAAAAAATAAGTCATAATATAATTGGGAATAAACAATATTTTTAATGGTTAAATAGGATGATATTAATTAATATTATATTATATTTTTTTTAGTATTGTATTCAAAAAATTCATTAACTTGATAATTATCTATAATGATTACACCATTCTTGTTTGAATAAAAGAATGTAAATGTAAATGGGAATAAACATTTTAAAAGGATTATGTACGGATTTTAATGGTCTTTCATGATATTTAATGATTAAATATTATTTTAATAAATTATTTTAATGATGAAATCTGAGTTCCATATTTATCTGGATATTTTAAATTTATAATTATAGGGAAACATGAAATGAAATTTAATGGTTATGTAATATTAAAATGTATTTAAACAATGAAAAAAATTAATTCATACATTTTTGGGATAAAATTCATTACCTAGATGGTTTCTAGAAATCTATGACTGTTCGGGTAAAATTTAAGGATTACAAGTCAAGAAAATTGCCAAAGGGGCCTTCTTGGAAAACTACCCACTATAAACCCCACACCATCATGAATTTCGTGAAGGCGGTATATGTAAACATCTTTGAGTCCAAAGCTCTCTTAGAGTTCCAGGAAGAAAATTGATGTAATTCTCTGTGATTCCAATGGATTTTCCGCCATTCATGAAGTTCCATTTAATTCATCGCACACATCTGATAAACGTGATTCATGGTTCCTATAAATATAAGGCTTGATCCCACCACGAAGAATCGCTACCATGACCTTTAACATTCTAAACTCACATTTCACGAAGCTCACTGTGCTCCATGAATTATTGTTAAAATTCAAAACCCATGGTATTTGATCATTTAGAAATATCATTACCTTTTTTTATTTACGTCTACATAAATTAGATATTCCCTTAATGAGGTTCCATGACCACTATGAAGGTATGAGTCCCTCTTCGACACTCCAGTCATTATAAATCATTCGAAACTCGCAATGTACCCCCTAAATACATGTGTAACTGATGTGTTTTTTGGTTCTACATGTTTCATGAAGCTATTTCCTTCATGGATATCATAATCAGCATGATTTGTGAAGAACCTCCCTCTATGAAGATCCTTTTCTACATGAATAACTAGATCTTCATGAAGCTTCTCTAAACGAGGCCTCTAGATTCATCTACCCCTTTCATGTTTGTCCCTCTAGGCTTCTACATAGTTATTTCTTGATCCCATGTGTGGTGCCCCTTATCACATTTTACTATCTATTTTTTTTTGGAATAGGTACTCCAATGGATCTGGATTTTTTCCTAGAAACCCTAAGGTAGACCCCATGATTGACCATTCCTCCACACCCATCATATCGGGCCTTACAGATTCTATCCATTCCCAAAGTGTGTGTAAGTATCAGACATGTTATTCCATGGTGTAAGGAATAAATATTCCTTATCCAATATATAATATGTTAATCATAAAAGCACCATAATCCTTATCACAATACATTAGGTTTTATACTTTACCCATTAAACCCACATCGGGTGTTCCATATCTGGCATTCTCCACACCCACTATTCTCCACGAGTGTGAGATCTTTCTCAGTATACGGTAAGGGAATTCCATCATCCTCTCATGGAACTTGACCATCCTCATGCATCTATCCTAGAGTAGGTCTCTATCCTCATATCCTAAGGCTACTTCCCATGTGCAAGCCTCGAACCATCTTTCATGGTCAAAAATTTTATAACCTGACCATTAGATTTTCTGCAACATATTATTTCTCAATATAAGAATTAATCAACTAGGATTAGAGTAACAGTGACCATGAAATACTCTATGGGACACTAAACATGCATTAGACCCAGAATGTTTCTTGGTCATTGGCCATGTCTTCACCCTAGTTCAATGAAACCCATCATACTGAACTACATGGAAATTGATCCTTGCTTTCTCAGAAAGGTATATAGGAAGTCTCTATGAGGTTCAATCCCACCATTCCCTTAAATAAATTTTTGATAAATTTCACATCCATTCACTCATAACATAAGAAGTAAAATTTCATGATATGATATAAGTGGATTTGGATCCCCTTTGGGTACGTAAGAATCCAATTTGGGGTTAAATTCCCACTTATGGTAACCCTCGTTCTCCCTCATATGCAAGAAACCTAATGATGCGAAAACATTTATTATTAGGAAACATCTAAGGGATCCACCCATTTAGGTGTTATGATCCATCCATCTGGTCCACTAACCATGTGTAAGACCAACACATATCACACACATACAACCAAGAGTGATCTTATTGTGAAGGACTGATAACCATGTGTAAGCTCTTGGAACGTATCTTGGCTTATGTCCTTCTGTAAACCCTAATTCAATTCATCTATCCTGTAGTACATGGACTATGAATCCCAACCAGTTGGGATACATAGGAGACCTACCCATGTTTTAATCCCAAAATATTCATCTTATGTTGGTTCCATCCCATTCTTTCCACCTACATCATACTACACCATCATATATCCTGGTTCATTCCCAAGACACCAAATCTCTATGGGATCATGCCACTAATTCGGGTAGCTAACTGTGCATAATACCCAGACATCTACTCCATAACCATGACCTTATCATGGTGAGGTCACACTATCCACCATGGTCCATACCATTTCATAATCCACATTCACCCATTTACCACTCTCATTAGAACATGGGTAGTCTCATTGTTTAATCCCCATTCATCCCATTATCACCCTCAATTATGTTTGGTTCATCTCATTTTTTATACCCCATTCATCCCCATATCTCTCTTAGTGGCACATAGGTCATCTTAGTAAATAAGACCCATTACTCTATTTACTGCTCGATATAGAAAGTGAGTCACTCAGTGCATAAGCAACATGCATCCCTTTATCTATATTAGTAGCATGTGGTCCATCTCAGTTTGAAATCACCTGTCATCCCATTTTCTCACCTTGCATAACTTGGGAATCTAACCATGCATATGACACACACAATCCACACTCATTCTACCAAATTTTATCCTTTGGAGATAGACCACCATCCATGCATATTCCCCAAACCATGAACTCTCGAACTACCTAGGTTTTGATCCCTACTTTTAAATAGGGTATGTAGGAAGCCCTACTGAGGATCAATATTTTCCAATATTAATCCTTGGCGTCCCCTAATTTAGGGTCCACCTCCCTTATCTAGACTCAATTATTTTTATATAAGCTTAAATGGTGTGAAAAATTCTATTTATGAGACACACCACCTAGGGTTTAATTTAATTGGGTGTCATACTCCTTTCATTATTAGTATCCCCTTCATGGGGACCACCTATTTGATCCTCCCTTATTTATGTCCAAATTATCCTTCTTGGTGTGAAGCCTCCTCTTCAAGAGATACAACACCTTGGGTATGATCTCATTCGGAGTCCTGATCCATCCATCCTTAGATTCCCCCTCTATGACGTCGACCACCCTAATTCTCCCTTGGGGGTGGCAAGATCAACTTACACAGTGTGAAACATTCATTTCATGAGATGCACCATCTTGGGTACACTCTCATTGGGTGTCTTGATCCTTCCATTATTGGTGTCCCCCTCTATGAGGCCCCCATCTCCGATCCACCCTTAGTGGGGTCCACATCGTCATTCATGGTGTGAATCCTTCTCTTCATGAGATGCACCACCTTGGGTCTTCTCTCACTGGGTGTCTTGATCCATCAATACTTGATGTCCCCCTATACGGGGTTCTACTTTGGAATATTTCCTATTTTTTGTCCAGATTAGAATTCATGGTGTGAAATCATCTCTTCATGGGACATATCACCTTAGATACACTCTCATTGTCCCTTCTGATCCTTCTATTCAGTAAACCATCCTAGTGATTCCTCCTAAGGATTTACCAATATGATCCAACTTCATTAGTGTTTTGATTAGTCTTATACATCACCACAAGAAATTAAACTCACGACATACCCCTCATTAATCATGTGAAACCTACACTAAAAAAATGATTATCTTTTTCCAATTGGGAAATATATGTTGGTGAAAGTCCATTTTTTGTTGGTAAAATTTTTTACCAATAAAAATTTTCAGGCCACTAATATATCGGTAAAAAATCAATCAATAAATATTATCAAAATATATAAAATAGTTATTGTACTATTTTAATAATAGAAATTGATAATATAAATGTTTTTAAAAGTTTTAAAAAATATATCATATTACTAATAAATGTGTTGGTACTGATATTACATACATATATTATATATTAATAAATAAAATTTAAATAAAAAATAAAAAAAATTATTGCACTTAAAATTTGATATTATATTTATTAATTTATCATAGAAAATAAACATATTTTAGTGGTCAATTCGGAAAATATTTTCACACTTGGTCAAACATCGAAAAAAAAATTATATTAATAATGGAATTTAATAAAAAATGAGTCCATACAAAGTTGATGTTGATTGATAAGACCATAAAAACACCAAAACAAATATCTTTCTATGCTGTTATCTCCACCAAACCCCCACCACCTATGTCGTCTCTTGACCAAAATAATCAATCTCTATCATCTCTTGACTGCAATCTTGAAGAAACCATCAGGGTAGAAGAATAGTTACTTCCACAAATGATATTTTGTCACCACCCAAGAAGGAAACTAATAGAAACAAACCAAGTCGACTCTGATACCATTGAAGAACCTAAAGTTGATTTTATGTCACACCCTTTGGCTCCAAGATCTACAACTCACACACAAAAAAGAATACCCACAAATTAGTGAAAATATATTAATTAAATTAAATAATCATAATAATAATTTATAAAAAAATGAATGCAACATATTTAACAAATTATGTAGAAAAAATGGGTATAGAAATAACAATAACTCCCCTAAATAAGTATCTTTTCCTTCCATGTTGAGTTAATATAATCTTTCAGCATTTCCTATAAAGAAACATCATATTTTCTTACTCAAAATCACATAAATATTAGAGAATTGAAATAAAAATTAATTACATCAATAATATTCTAATAATGGATTGAAACCATGTTGGGAATTAAAGGGGAATGTGAATCCATAAATATCAATGTAGTAGTTGGGGGGTTTATCGTGATAGGTTGGAACATCATATTCATTACCAAATTTCAGTCCAAAATCACTTCATTGAAATTGATTCATATTTTTTATCCCATATAATTCTCTATAAAAAATTCTTTAATATCCATATCACTTTTTTAGATGTAATGAAGCTTTTAATGCAATCACAATGAGTGAATTTTGTTCCAAAGAAAACTAACATATTCATTATGCAACATCTAAAAAACAGATTTAATGTAAAATCACTATTCTCGAGACTTATTATCAAGAACCTGAAATTTAAAAACTAAGTTGATGTTTTTTTCACATTACACCAATTTTTTGAAATCATTCCATGGTATATTAATTAAACATATGAGAAGGAAAGATGATAATAGTATAGTGAGAAAATAGACAAATTCTAGACAAATAAATATTCATTATTATGATGAAATAACATAAGAGATACCAGAAACAATAAAATAATATATTTATAGCTATTTTTGTTTTTTAAAGGGTTTTGTCTTGGTCAGGACATATATAAATTATAATGAATTCAAGATCATATTTTGTGAGGGACAATGAACAATGATAGAACATGTGGATAGAAACAAAAATATCACAACAATTAAAAGATCATCATAGGAGAATTACAATTATTGAATAAATTAGTTAGAGTACATGGAATCAACTAAAAAAATAGTTTCACAGTGATTAATAATGTAGTAATAATTTTCTATAATTTACTTGAATAAAATATTGACTACACCAGGAATTAATTTCTATTGACATGTAGCTTTCATTTTTGTCACATTTTGTTCACCCAACAAACAAATTTTCCACCATCACATGCTTTTAATTAATTCCATCTTAGAAACATCATAACCATGTTTCTTGTCTATATTAAAATAATTCAATTCTAATTAAAAATTGGTTCATCAGATGAAGGATGATTCAACTCTTTAATAAACAGTCTAATTCGACATCATACAACATTGGCATTAACAGCACGACCAGCCCTTAAAATCATCATATGCATTAGGTCTCTATAATCCCGGATATAGTAAAACCAATCTAACTCAAACACACTATAAATAATATATCAAATAATAACCTCAGTCATTATAGTTATCTTTCATTAATTTGTGGGATCTTGTCATGAGCCTCCAAAACCAGATGCTCAAGATAAAAGTATATTGATTGCAGCCAAAAAATCAAATACTGCTTCGACGTAGACTCAAATGAAATGAATAAATGAACATTACAAATCTCAATATTATTAAACTCCATCCCAGAATAGATGACAACTAATGGTGGTGAATTTCAATATAAAACGAGAATTTGATCCCCTATGAAGCTCAAATATCCATTCCTATAATTTTGATCGAATAAACCATAAATAACTTCAGAAGACATAACTCTATGGTTGAAACTACTATTATCAAGTAAGAACCATCGACCCAAACTCTTATTCCATATCTGGACATGGAAATGAAATCACACCAAAAATCAATTCCATTAATCCCATTCTTCAATTCACCGGGTTAGAGATCTGAAATTGACCCAATCACATCCAGCTTCAATCTTAAACCAAACAAATAAAAAAATGAAATATTAAATTCATCCTAATTGAAAAAGTATCCCATTGAGAATCAAAAAACAGGTGACAAAAAAGAACCCCAAACAGTACGATGTTATATTATTATATGTAAAATTAAAAAATTATACCAGTGGTTAACATTACAAACTATTATATTGATTTCTTACACATCACTTGGACCATAACATGGTCATTCACAAAGCTATTATTCTGGGAATTTCTATGGAAGATCAGAGCTTCACGTCTTCCCTGATGGAATAAATAATAGATATAACATGTACTTTTCCACTTCATATTTACCATTTAAGGACACCTTCATCAGGGCTTAGTGGATAAGAACATATAAAGGTCCTGGTGGCAAAAGTTGACTAGTCATCCACTTTCCTCTCCCCTATTTGTCATCTTACGGTTCCAGGGTTTCAAATTAGGTAGTATTTAGGTTGGTAATCATAAGAGTGGTATTTTATTTCATTTCCATTAAATTAATAATGATAATAAAAAACTACATATAATATAAAAAATTAATTTATATGTGGATTAGAGTAGGTGGGGGTCATTACTACCCAATCTATGGCCATCATTGCCGCCCCTAGGTCCGTATAGGGTATCACTACTCCCCAAACCAACATTAAACCATTTTGGTAGCCTATCTCTAGAATGTATCTATGGTAACATCCCTACACAAATGAGGTAGTGGACTTCTGAGTCATCTAGATGATGAATACAGCCCTATAAATACTAAGGAGGCTCAAACTGGGCCACACCAATTCACCATTTTTCAGTTCCTAGTGCCAATAAATATGATTTTTATGCCCCTTCCTAGCCAGATAAGGTTTGGGTGAAACGAGGTCAATGTCAAGTGAATGTGTATGAAGACTCCCACTAGGGGGCACCGTCAACTACATATTTAGTTGAATGTGCCACCACTTATGCATACTACAAGATCCACTCTATTTTAGATCAGGGAAACATCAATTCTTGATTGAGATTGAGACCATAGCCTCCCCCTGGGTAGCATGGGTTGATTTTTCAGTAACAAGCAGGAGTAGAAGTTGTAGTCGGCTGACCCGTGATTATAATATTTAGTGTAGACGTCCTCCCTACTCCATCATTGGCCATAATGGAGGTCCTCCCCCACTCTCTCACTTAGCATGAAGGTTATCCCAATGTTATTATTATCAGACCATGTGAATGTCAACCATATCTTGTCGACACTCAGCACATAGTTTCTCTCCACACATATGATTCTAGATATGAATATCCTCCCAATGTCTTAGAACATAAATGGAAATTCCCTCCTCACATTCTTCCCAGCTCAAGAGGTGGCCTCCCTCACTCTATTATACGTCAACATGGAGGTCCACCCCATGTTCTAACCAGCTACAGTGGAGGTTCTTGCCGATCCAGCAGCCATCTAAGTGGAAGTCATAATCGCTTCATCGATGATCAACAAGAAGCTCCTCCCCATGTCCAGTTTGATTTGTACAAAGGAACTCCTCAAGATAAAACTTATAACCAGAGTAGAGGCCCCCATGGTGCAGGATATAGACATGGAGGTCCTCCCCATATTCCATGTAGCTCTAGTGGAGGTCCTCCCTGCATCATCACACACTTCTACTGCAACCCTCCACATGCACTAATCAATCAATAAAGAGGTCTTCCCAAGGTTTCATTAGACATTTGAATAGTTTCTACATGCAGCTAATCTCACCAATGAATAGGTCCTCTATAAACCAATGAAAACATGCTCATTGGTCCTCCACATGTCAATGATTTATGTTGTCCTGAAGAACCATCCAAGGAAAAAAAGAAAGAACCAACACTACTAAAGGAAGAACTCCTAGAAACACCAAATCATTATCAACCCAGTCTATTTTTCCTTCAATGAAGCATAATGTGACTTGATGATGGTGATTTAACCCTGATATTTTATGTCAGAGTATCAAGAAGGGACCCGATGTGTGAAGTTAATCCTTCCAAAAAGAGAGATATACTAGATCCCTAAAACCCTATACATGTACATGTAAGAGGATGAGGATTTGGATCCCATCCAAGGAATTTCATTTTATTCATCTATTTTATCGCTATAATCATCCACTAAATCAATGAAAGATCATAAAATGTTGTTCTATGGATTGGTAGATTATGATCACCATCTAGATCCACCACCAACATCAACCTACTTTGTGCATGAATTTGTGGTTAACACCCCTTCCTACAGGGAGATGTTGATGCAGTCGATACCTTCCTTGAGAGATAACTATGTCAACATCAGTGTGCATACTCACGTGGTTCACTCCCCACATACTTTTCCATAACTATAATATTTTCCTTTTTTAGTTTTTATGCTACCCCTAGTTGAAGAATGGTGTAACCAATATCCAAAATCCAATGTCTATGAATGAATTCTATGGGACATTCATGTGTTGAACCAGTTATCTGAGATGTTATGTCTTATCATTAATCTAGAAATTGAAATTCCTAAATCGATCACCTAATATAGTTTCATGTGCTTATTCAGGACCATTAAGGGGACAAAGTTTCACCTCTAGAACCATTATTTATTTTATCTAAAGAGTCGGGCACAAATTGACTACAGCGAGATGTAGTTTCACATGGTTAACTTAGTTGTAATCTATGTGGATGAGCACATTGCATCACCCAACTATCAACATACACATTAGTAGAGATGAATCCAGAGCCTCCCAATACATTTTTGAATTATTAAAGAGGCATCTCCAAATTTTTAGATCTAGTGAAGGGGGAATATGATGCTCTCCTCTTTAGCCCGATCATGCTATAACTGGACATACCCAGTGATATTGAGGGTATGCATATAGGATAAATCATGGTAGAGATGAAAGTCTTAATGTTATAACTAAATAGGGGAATCAACATAGGTTATGATGAGGATAACCAACTGCATGGTGAATCACAAGACCCAGTGGACCCTTGAGGTGTACACTCTCATCAACAAAGATAATTCTTGTGCCTTGGGGACCCTTATGTACCATTGGTCATTGGCTAGAACACCAAAAAGGGAAAAAACCACATCATTACACTAAATTCCTTTGAATTATCCGGTTCAATGCCTATTATGGAGGATGATACCTTTAAGGACACATTTTTTCAACCACTCATAGAAAAGAAGAATCTCAATTATGATCTCCTCACCGTACGTCATGTGGAACAAGATCCAGACTACATTGATCCTTCATATTATCATGTCCATCATCCACTAGGAATGTAGGGGTAGCCGTAGGTTCTTCCCAAAAATTTGGGTCCCATTGATCTCAAAAAACCTACACCACTTAATAAGGTCGAGGATGAAGCTAATAGAAAATAACCATATTATTTATATCTGAATCTGCCAGAACTTTGCGAGAACCATCCTCCAGACCTGGATCATGTTTTTCCCCTAGTGGTTCTTCTAGTTATTCCTCCAATGGCTCTAGGTTAAACAAAAATTTTCCCATGAGCCACTGAGCCGACCTATCAAATTGAAGATCATATATAAAAACTGGTTCTCCGCAATCCTCAAAAAGGTGATCTGATGACCGCTCTCATCAGCTGTGTTGAGGCCTCTGAGACATGAAAAGTAGAAATTATACATCATGGTATTCCGTATCCAAAATAAGTGGTTGATATGTCATCACTCCAAGTTTTAAATAACCCTTCATTTTCCCCTTTCAATGGTATGGGTGACTCACTGTAGCTTTTTTCCAACATTATTTCAAGGTTCGTACCCATGTTATGGACTCTAGTGCACTAGGATGCCACTAAGAACTACTGTATCAAGAAAATGACTGAAGGAACAATATTCTTATAGTATATCCAGTTAACCATTGGCTCCATGTCCAGTTGGGTTGACCTTTATAGATAGTTTATATATCATTCCAGTTCTCCCACTCACAATATCAGTATTTCTGACCACTTTAAGGGAAACCAATAACCAAATGAGTGAGTCACAGACTCTGTTTCCAAGTGGAATGGCCTCACGTAATCACTCAATATGTCACCAACTCAAGGAAAACTATTGATGATGTGTATGGGGAATAACAATATCAAACTGGTTACCTCCATCATCATTCGTAACTTCCCAGGTGGATTATGGTATTTCTCTTAGAAGGATCAGCACCTGGAGGAGGCCTTGATGTAAGCTAAACATGAATTCATGTTGCCTCCCATAGATCCTGTAAGAAGATTCTCTAAGGGTGATACTACTTTCATCGCATAGGTAGAGGAACCTAGACCATTATAATATCAATCGGTGAAGCCTCATTTATAGCTTCACGATGGAAAACATCCTTAATCCCAAACTTATTCCCGTCCATTGGTTCAACATCTCCCACCTCTGAATCATCAAGCACGACCCCATCATGCACCACTGCAGAAGATATAAAATCGAGCACAAGCCCCACATTGGGCTCTAGCCCCTCATAATGTCTAGTATCCCATAGTTAATTTTCTATATAATAGAAACCATTCCTACACATTTTACGAATCTCATGTCCCCTATTATTTTTTATGTACCTTGGATCAGAGAATCTGAAATTTCATGATTACCATACGCTCGAGTAGGCTGATCTAATCAATCTCCCAGACTACTCCCCTGGTCAATGGATCCATAATAACCCCTACAAGTGATTTTATGTGTTTATGTACAAGATTTAGGATCATATTGAAAAAAATATAGAAATATTTAGTCTTACCCTAGAACTTGTGATGTGTGTTTCCACAAAACACAAAATTTTATGTTACAGTAATTGGATTCAGGACTCCATCTTGGGTTATTAGAAGTATAATGATCAGTTACCCTATAGAGATGATTTTCATACCAATGGTTTCATTCATTGAAGTTTGAATAATCCTGGTCCTCCTAATATTTCCAGGCCTCATCCCATAACTACTAATGCATCCACATATCATCCTTTCACTTATCAAAAATCATAACTCAATTGTGAAAGAGGAATCATATCCCTCTATCATTGTCTAATCCATCCCTCACTCATGGTGACATCATTCCCCTAGATAAGGGAATCACCCCATGAATTCTCCCATTATTGGAGGATTCCTCAAGATATGGTCAAGATTATTCCTCAATGAATATTATCGAAGGGGTGTACTCTTACGTGGTTCCTTATGATGAGGGAAGTCTTGCACATTCTCCCAATCAACTGAGTTGATTCCATCATTAACCAGGTATTGGACATGTGAACCCTCAGAATGCTCAGGATAGTTCTTCCATAAAATCTGTGATTGCGATTGAGACCATATGGTTGGATCTACATAGATTTTATCATGTGGAACCAAATAATACTATCTCGCTATGTTTTCTACCTCTATTGTTTGTAATAATCGATCATGGAGAATCACTGCACCCACATAATTGTTATCTATGCCCAATTTTGGAAAGACCGTTGTTATATAATAGTCAGTTAGTATTTGTTTTTCAAGGTTAAATTGGTGTGAAATGGGATATATGAGAAACCATCTAGAATCTACCAGTTTGACCAGTAACACTCATCATACCAATTCCTTGAGAGTAAACTTTTTCTGGTAGGAATGTGTGTAGAAATAATATATGATGTTCATAAGAAAAATAATAGCATTACTAAAATGTGGTAGATCGTCACGGATATACCCCTATTAGAAGATATGGGTAAATACCTTAAAGAGGCTATGAAAACCCCTCTAGACTTTGTGATAGAGGTAATGGCCATAATATCCTTCCATGTTGGGGAACCCGAGTGAGCATAATGTTAAGACATAATTTCATTCTTAGGATAAGATGAGGGTTCTCCTATGCAGGGGAACATCGTCCTATTGTACATCATGAGCAAGCATAATGGCATGTGAGTCCATAGTTGTCTTTTCGACACATGTTCTGTGAAAAATTTCTTCCTGACCTAGATGCACCACAATCTATGATAGTATGAAGAAGATCTATGTTTCTCTAACCTAGAAATTTATTGTTTTCACAAGATAGAGTAATATCCATGTGATAATATTCAATGGAATACCCAATTTGGTGGCCTAATTGAAATCACTTAAATAATTATCATCCCACAAGACACCGCTTACAATGCATTAATGGGTAGGATATTGATCTATCTACTGGTAGTAGTTCCCTCCTCGTGCTACAAATGCCACAAATACTCCCTCAATGGTGAAGTGTTCATGCTCCAAGGTGATATGTATCCCTTTTCCTATTTCGAATCCCACTATTTAGATGCTGGCTACTATAAGAGAAATTGAAATTGGGTTCAAATCAATGGGGTTGAGCACAATTATACTGTGGTCAAACTGTAGATGGATTTTGATGATTCCTTAATTCTCCGGATTCACTGGTTGAAGGACACAACCCATAATTGGGATATTTCTAAATCGTTTATGAGATAAGGGGTTGGATTGTTCCCAGATACATGAAACACTATATGATTATATCATACTCTTATTTAGACCAGGATTAGGTAATACCAAATCCTCTTAGCCGTGTTAGGTATCAAGACGTTCACCACTTTTCTACACTAGTACAACACACCTGATTATTTCGCTGAGCTGGGCTAAGTCGACATATATTGACCATCCATGACTGATTTGATATCATCAAGTGTGTGCCCCTTGGTAGGAGGCCTAATAGAATCGTTTCATCAACTTTTATTCATGGTTTCCATATAACATTATTCTTCCGGTGAGGATTCCACATCAAGACCATTTGGGCACCAGTGTTCCTCCGAGATCAATTGAATTGGATGAACAATCCCCTCACATTGATCACCCTAGCCTAGATTATAAGTAATACATAGAATATTTTCCTCCCATGTTCAAAGAGGGTTCCTCCACCACCATCATAAAATTGGTGTAATTGAATCTTGGTACTAAGGAAGACCCAAGAATAACACTCATCAGCGCAATAATGCCAATAGAATAACA
Organism: Viscum album; assembly: GCA_963277665.1. Lineage (NCBI taxonomy): Eukaryota > Viridiplantae > Streptophyta > Magnoliopsida > Santalales > Viscaceae > Viscum > Viscum album. The sequence continues at coordinate 363,047,092 of OY728125.1, forward strand.
ACATAAGTATGTGGATTTTTTGAAGAAACATTGAGATGTATTTTCCTGGATTTATTATGAAATTCATTGACTATATACTCATGTCACAAAGCACTACCTTTTTCTCCTGTAATTCCATTATGGGTTAGAGCTACCTACTAAGAAGATGAACCCCTCCTGTGATGCCATGGTCGAGGGAAAATTTGATATGATCATGAAATCCAACATTTTTAATGAATTCTAATACCCCTAGTCTGTTTCCAAAATCATTCCCATCATGAAGTTGAATAGAAATATCAGAGTCTATATTAATTTTTGGGGATCTCAAGAGTCACTTTTCAAAGGATGATGTTCCCATAATTTTGATGGAGCTATTGATTGATGCCACCACTAGGTTCCAAGATCTATCCTTCATGGATGGTTATTTTGGGTATAATCAAATCTCGATGTCCTCTGATGATGAATATTTGAATGACTTCAGGGCTATGTTGGGTACCACATTCTATCAGGAAATTCCCTTCGATTTTAATAATGCAAGGTCAACCTATTAATGTTCAATTAATATCATATTTAAATCGATCCTTAGGACACTAGTGGAACTCTATGTGGAAGGTTTGGTGGCTAAATACCAACATTTTTAATACCATCATAGAGATATTGATAATGTGTTCGGCTTTCTATACTCCATCCTTATGAAGAGAAACCACTTGAAGTCTTCCTTAGGGAATACCATTGGGAATTTTCTTATCATCATTGTCATACATAGTGGTATCAAGATTATCCCAGAGACGATCAAGGCCATATATAAAATGATTCCTCTGAGAACCCATCAAGGGATTTGAGGATTCCAAGTATACTTATCCTATATATGTTGATTCATTGAGAATATCACTATAATGTGTGTTCCCTTTTATAGACACATGACGAATGGTGTCACATAACAATGTGATTAGGAGGGAACAACCTTTGGAGGAGATCAAGAAGTATTTACTACAACCTCTGTTTTTCATGCCACCATTATCTAGAAGGACACTGGTCCTTTATGTAACCACCCTTGAATGATCCCTTGGCTCCCTTCTCACCCCAAAAAAGAATAATGGGACAAAGAATAGGTTTTAATATCTCTATCACAAGATCCTTGACATAGAGACCCGATATTAATCTTTCGAGATGAACCTTCTAATTATAGTTTTCACTATACATAATTTACTAATTTATCATGATCATCTGATACACATCTGGAGTCCTGCATGGATCCACTAAAGTATATTCTAAACTGCCCTATGTTGATAGATTGTATTGCTTGATGGAATTTGATATATCATCATTTTGAAATTGGGTTTTTCCATATAAAGATTTCATGGGTCAATCACCAAGAAGACTTTATGGCCGCCCATCCATCCCCAGAAAAGCATTTGTTGGATATTAATTTTTCAGATTTGGAAATTATCTTAGTGGACCAAGCTATTCCATTTTGGAAAATTCATTTCAATGGTTCCTCCTGAAGACTGATTGACATAAGGCTCAATGATCCCCAACTCAACACAGTAGGCTTGGGGGGTTTTCTTCATCACACCTACACATGTTGACTTTCCCAATTTGTTCTTGCTCTTAGAGGGATGCACCAACATCACGGTGGTGTAACATACTCTCATTGATGGTATCAGGTTGGATCTCAATATTGATTTTACCCATCCATATATGAAGGGGGACTCTGAGCTAGAAATTCAAAAGAATAATGTCACTTATATCATAAAGAATGTAAATCGTTTACCCTTTCTCAATCAAGTTTTCTAGGCGATGGATCAGTTCCCATATCAGCGATATATCACTCATATTCCTCTGTCACAGAATGGTCAATCTGATTCCATGTACAGTTTAGCCTCTTCTCTCATAGAGCCTAATTAAGAAGATATATCCATCCATGTGGTACATCGATGGTTCATTACTTATGTTTCCCTGGATGATAATGAAAACCATTATATAATCCACCTGTCCACTTATTCTTCCACATCAGATCCTTTAAATCCACCTACAATAGTTTAAAAAAACTCTTATTGGACAAATCATTTCATCAGTTACCTCTATCAATGCAATATCCTAACATAAGGAGCCCATTATGAGAAAATATGTTAGTGTTCAATGTACTTAACCATCTAGAATGATATGATGCTAAAAAACCTCTACATATATGGATTTTAGGGAATTATCATTATTTGATTTCAGGGAGATGAAATTCCATAGGTTATGAATGATTTTCATTCCAGTACATGTGGATCCTATCAGGTAGGGTTGAAACTCTCTCAGCTTATTCGAACGTTGTGATTCTTTTGTCCCACCATGGTCCATGATTTCATCAAGTTTAACAAGAGGTGACCACATGTCGAATTCAAGCCAACATTATGAATCGACCATTTGATCAACATCATACAACCAAGAATTCAAGGTATTTTTCAATATGGGGACTTGGTGTCATGGGAACATATCCACTGTTAACAAAAATCTATTGTAGGGGTATTCTGAACAAAATGGGTTTCTATTTCCATGTTGGTATAGAAAATTCCACTAAATGATATTGAGGCCCATTCAATGGATGAGTTAGTGAGATCAAATATCATCCATAGATTAGGTGTACAACATGCTATTATCAATGATAACAGAACCAACATCCAAGTAGATGATCTAAAGATATTGTATGCCAAGTATAGAATCTGGCCCAACCACACTACTCTCGACCATGAATAGGAAAATGGATATATCATGGAATTCAATAGGACCATCTATAACATTTTTATAATGATGGTGGGATTAAACAAGAAGATTTATCTGAACAAGATCCCAAATTATCTCTAGGATAACCAGACAACAACTCGAATATCTACCCAGGTGACCCCATATTCCTTATTGCATAAAACAAAGGCATTCCAACACACTTATATCCAGTTCTGTCACTCTACATAGATGTCTACGATTCGAAGACAAAAGGATGGTTATCAACAGTCCATTTAGATTAGTTAGAATCCCATGATGGGTATAGGGTCTGGGCCTTACACAATTTGGAGAGGCACCAGAATAAAAGAGTGATAGATTCCAATAAGAATGTTCATCTATACTCATTCATTCAAGTTGACATGGTATTCAATCTAAGGAAGCCAATGATACCTAGGAGGAAGCCGCCAAAATTATATCCCTAATGGGAAGGGACCTATATCATCCACAATGTGTGCCCTAATGGTGCATACCATTTGGTCACCATGGATTTAAAAGCGAGTTAATCCCCTCACTAATTCAAAGTTCCTCAAAACAGTACTTTTAATAAGAGATTCTTCATCCTAGTTTCAAGATGTAAAACTACGTAATACCTCACATCCTCTATGATGTTAAACTATTGTTATATCATAAATAATGATAAAATATTCAACTTAAGAGCTCTAAAAACATAAAAAATATCTCCCTAATCCTTACCACAAGACTTTATACTAAACGAAATTAAAAAAACATGGTATGGCCGGATTCCCTTCATCATGGGTTACATATGAATACTTGAAAACATCACCTATAGACCAATCACCAATTCAATATTTTGACCATAAAACATGGTTTATCCTTATGAGAGTGTTATGTGGTGATGAGACATCATTAGTCCTCCTTCACATTGTATTAAATAAAAAATCCAACTACGCACCCCCTTGTTGGTGGCTTCACCACACAGTCCGTGTTCTATGACATTAAACAATGATCTCAGATCTCTCATATGGCATTAAACTAATGCTTCCAACCTACAATAAAGTATCCAACATAGAATTTATGGTCTTTTTTCATGAACATAAAATAAATGGTCCCATTTTTTCACATAATGATAAACTACCCCATCCCACTTGATGTTAAAAATGATGATTCCTCCTTGTTGAATGGTGATAAACTACACAACACCATTATTTACTCATCTAAGAGGGTAACAATTTTAGAACAGATTACTCACCATGACATTTCATGAAATATGTATGGATTGAATACTATCCTTATAATATATGTTGGAACCCCCACAAATTTTGTCATTGAGACTAGCTGTGTTTTCATCTTTTTAGCCCTTTTTGTAATGCCCCAACCCCAGTTACCCAGAGTCGTTGCATTATTTTAGTACATTACCATGATTACAAGGAATCAAGTACTGAAGGACCGATAAGTTTAACAGTATTGTAAAATAGATTACATACATGAATGTTACATTACACTTTATAACATACAGAACAACATAAATAATCATTTTTAAATTCCATTATTCCCTTGGCTTAACCCTGTATATCAATCCCAATACACTTATTGAAATGCTGGTAATAATAAAACATAGAAAGGGGTGAGCTCAAATGCTCAGTAAGGATAAAAATACAGCGGAAACTTTCATAAATAACCATAAACATTTAATACAATGTATAACTAAAAAAAGACTTTGAAACTTGAACTTCAGCATAGTATGACAAAAATAAAATGAAGTAATGCTATTTAATTATTCACATGGATATTCTACTAGTCGAATAATCACATGTAATATCACTAACCACTTTCATAATGATGGAATACATAATGCAAGACTATCATAACAACATACTCAATTCCTTATGCCAAGACTACAAATAAGATTTTTTCAAGGCCTTGTGCCAAGACACTATATTGTCTCCTGAGACCTACCGATGCATCAAGGAGCTATAGAGGGCTCCACCCATCACTTAATAAGTCCAGTTCATTCCTTATATGAAAAGGATTAAATATAACATAATCATTAATATTAAAACTCGCATACAAAATGGCAATACTTTATACCTAAACCATGAATGGTATAAAAATAACACATCCCTAGTCAAATATATCACAAAACCTTTAATAAAATATGGAAGATTTGTATCATAATAAATCATCTTCAAACAAGTTTAAAATCCAACAATGGATTTTGACATAGATAAAATTTTTTTGTAAAAATCATGGAGAGAAATATCTCTTTTTAATGAAAACATTTAAAAGTCAAAAAATTTAGAAAGGAAGACATTTCTAGACATTTTTGAATCAAATTGTCTTATATCACTTTGAAACTTATGAAAGTAATTAACATTTTAAAAACATTAATGTCCATATAAATAAATCCTTAAAAACCATTTTGAAGACATCGACATCAATGTGAAATATTTTTAAGAATAAGTATTTAAAACATTTGAAATGATGTTTTTGTAAAAAAAAAGTGCCTTAAAATAATCCCTTAGAAAACTATTTTGTGAAACATGGACATTGATATTAAATATTTCTCATTAGATACTTACGTAAAAACAACCTTGGAAAATAAAGAGATTGTGAAATTAACCCTCACCAATTTTGTAACATACGAAACATACACCCCATGAAAGAGGTATCACAGAATGAATATGTACATACATGTAAATTAAAGTTTATTACCCAAAGAATAAAATTATGGGCAGTACATACACCACAAAAAAGGTAATAGTGGCAATATGGCCCGAATCTCATGGGAATAAGTATTGAGATGAAAACCCTTTACCTTGCACTTTACTTTAGTTGAGGGTACGATTAACCTCATGTATGAAGACTGTAGTATGTTATTAAATTATACCAAAACCATATTAATTATTATGATATCATAAATTATTCATTTATGACTTTATATTACCCATTTAACAATAATTTCCTGGTTAAATTAACATTTTGGGTAATAATCGTTTTCTTTATCATACGTGTTTTAACTTGTTACTCTTGATTGTATCACATAGATCCTGATTTAAATACTTCCAGAATATAAAAAATGATTTATATATCATATATATTTTGTATATAAATATTATTAATAGCCATATATATGAAATGTAAAACACCGTTTATGGAGACGGCGGTCCGTACGTACACATAAATGTTGTTTCCATTTTCATAACTTATAGAACGGAACTAAGAGAATAAAATATATATAAGAACATATATATATATATATACAAATATATATATATATATCCAGTAGAATTATTATGTCATATATTATGAACATATTAGTAATATATATTTTTATAATCGTCGATGAATGGTGAATGTTGATATGAATCTCATCGTGTCGTTTGAGACAGAAATCCGTACATATGCACGATCGACAATATCATTTCCTTAATGGTGTGTAATTGGATGGTATATTAATTTTATAGAGACATTATAATGTTATTTTCATTATTTATATACATATTACACATCATTATATCCATCCATATAACATAGTGTTGAATAACAAATTCCACCACGGTGTGGAGACAGTAAGCCGTACGTACGCACGCATGGTGACATTATCATTCATAAGATGGATATAATAATGAATATAGTTGTGAAATATTTATAATAACATCATAGTATATAGAGGATACAATATTTATATTTTTAGAATGGAAATAACAAATAAAGAAGAAGTGGATGAAGAATGGAACATGAAAAATGGTGGGGAAAACATTACCTCTTCTTCGGGTTCTTCCTTTTGATTTCATCAAAAGGGCTCCGTAGGATGGCTTTCTGATAAAAATATGGCCTCTAGTTTGAAGTGCGGGAATTTGATAGAATAGTTGTGTAGGTGTTGGCCAAGCCAAAAGGCTTTGAAATTATGAATTTGAGAGAAGGGGGCGTTCCCTTTTATAAGAGGGGTGATGGGTACCTTAGGAAAAACATAAAATATTATTTTATAATTAATTCATATTCGGTTTATAATGGCTCCAAAGTGAATTATTTCTAGGAGGAGGTGGGGATATGTCTAAATCCTTTCAACTAATAGATTTTATACAGGTTTGGGTAACTATATTAACCTTATCATTTATATTTAACTCTTAGTTAAATAGTTTGACATTTACCATGTCTCTTTGTATTTTTACATTATATGTTTAATAAACATACTATATACTTCCAATTGAACCCCAACTGGTTCATTACCTATCATTATATAAGTCTTTTGGTCGAACGTTATATTTTTAGGAATATAATATGAATTAGTAATATAATATTTATTTTAAAGACTCTTTTATATCAATTTTGACACTATTTGTTATTTTGTTTTCGCTAAATTCATAACAGCATTATTACATCGAAAGAAATTCATCTAACCAACCCTAAAATGTCATATTAACCTATAAAATTAGTTTAATTAATAAAAAGTCTCATATTACATTTTTTTGGTTATTTATTATATAAGTTATTTTAATATTTCATTAATTAGGTAATTACTGCATCATCGTTGTGTCATAAATAAATTAAATTATTTAATGTCTAAAAATTATAAATAAAATATCCATATTTAGGAACTATTTTTATCTTTCTAATGACTATTTATAATATAATTTATTTCTTTTATAACCCTATATTAAAAATGTTTTAGTTTTTGAACTTTGATTTTATCTCTTTAAAATATTCATTGAATTAAATAATAATAAATATCCGAATATAATACAAGTGGACCAAAGAGGTTCATATTTTATTCATAAGGTTTTTTTTTGTCTAATTATACTTATCCAATATAATTAGGACATGTTTTAGGGTAATAATAATATCATTTTTATCCTTAATTACACAGTTTACTTTTAACCATGGTAAATAAACGTAAAAAGTTACTATTCATAAAAAATTATTTTTATCTTGTTGAACCAAATTTTACTCCTTGATATTTACTCTGTCTCTTGGATTTTTGAAATTCCACTCCTATAATCGGTAAAATTATTTTTTATGTGAATTTGTAAATTCTCCTAGGAGATGGGTAAAAGACGGTGAAAAGTTCAATAAAAATTTAATATATCTAAAATTATTATAAACTGAATCCAATGAATTACATTGAACATATATAGGTATTATTTTTCTATAGTGACCTAAAATAAATTTAAATAACATAAATAATTATTTAAATAAAAATTTCGTTTTAAACTATAACTTAGTGTTTTTCACTATTCATCAAAATTTTAATGTTTTCAGAAAAATACCAAAATTTTACCCGAGGCTAATTTCGATATTCTGACTCCAAAAATGAAGTCCATTTTAAAAGATATAATTTATATAATTTAAAAAAGTGGGTCTTACTATTGATAATGGTAAGTTTGATTGGTTGTGGTTAGTTAGAACTCGAAGTTGCGTACAAGACACGCTACTGTATTATTCAAAAAGGAGCATACCGTGGAATCTTGGGGTGTTACATTCTCCCATACTTCAATAAATTGTGTCCCCACAATTTTCAATTATTTTTCAAAAATAAAAAGTTTAAAATATAAAATACCTTTGGGAATATCACATCGGAAATTTGGTTAATAAAGGGAAAAGGGAAATGAAAGGGTCACCACCAAATTATGATCTCAATTAGGAGAACATTGGTGGAAATTAGACACATATAATTTGAGGAAAACGTAAATATTTATACATAGTGATTGAGGTCATAAATCACAAAAAAGTGTCAAATTGAGGGCCTTAAATTCATCAATCTATGTAGATTTAAAATACCATTTGTTAAACAAAACATATGGTATTAGGATAACACTTTTTTGGTTTTTATATCCCTTCACTAATGTATATGAATTAATTTATTCATATAAGAATAGATGAAGAAAAATATATACTTGAAACGTAGAGTCCCATCCTTTAACTTATTTCTACCACAAACTCATCATTCACTCTAAAAGATAATAGAACTTGAAAATAATATTTTATTTATCTTATTCATATAGGGTTCAAAAAAATGAATTTATAATTCATCTACCAGATTTTTTTAAAAAAACTACATTATTCAGTCCAGGACATCATGTGGGTTAGTGTTATGGGATACACCATTGTCGCCCTTCGGTTGTGGGATCAAGTCTCGCGGCCTTGTCGGACGCGACAGGTTGCCTCCCAACCTCCAAGTTGTCCTTTTATGGCAATCCAAAAATAATCTCAAACCTGAATTTTCCAAAATACTTATATCCAAACTCACAGTCCAAAATTTTTAAGGAAGGTAAACACAATGAATAATTTTTTTCCGCTTAATAACATGTTAACACCTTCATCATGTATTCTTTTAAAACACTGCAACATCCAGAATTACCATAAAACCTTATTGATTACATTCATGATCCCTTATTCCTTATAGAATACTGGATATACCCCTTCTATCCAAAAATGTTGTAAACTCCTACAATGATGGAATATAAAAATCTTTAATCAGTTTCAAGATAATCAAGAATATCCGATATAATTTATCCAAATCAATCATGTATTATTCCAAAATCACTACCTCGGTATCAGAACTATATTATGGCCTATCTTTCTCTCAACCATATATTTTCAAAAAAAATTACCTGCTATTGAGTCACTTTTCTTGGTTCCACACAGTCTCAAGTCCTTAATGAAATAGTAATATAGTACAATCCTTATATACTCCATAATTATTATAACCAGTAAATTGTAGATACAACACTCAAGTGACATAATTCTCTAATAACAACATAAGAACTCTAAACATTCCTCCTCATCTGTGGTAGTATCATTACTTGATTATTATCTTATGAACACATGATACTATTTCATCATATGTTGAGAATATTTTGGAGATTATTTCCCTTCTATATGTTGGCTTAATACTATGAAAGATATGATCCTTCTTACTCATTGGATCATACGTATTGCTGGAGTTCACATTCCTTATATTGGGATCCATTCCAATACAATATCATAAACTAGGTCCGTTTCTGAATTGCAATGAATAATTCCAAACTTTTAAAATACCTAACGTAAATTGAACAGTTTACGGATATAATCCATAATCATAAAGATGATTTCCTTGAAAAATTATATACTCATAAACCCTTCATTATCATTTTTAAAGAAAAATGAGAGTTATCTTAAGCATATCCCCCATGATTGTTGTAACCAAGAGTGCAGTAAGGCCCGTTTTCATGCACTAGTTCCCATTTGAGTATATCTAAAAGCGATGTTTTCGTGTTTTACCCTTAGTTAAAACTGTGCCCGAGCTGCATCTACCAGCTCGTATCTAGATAGGGATGTATTTTCTTGGCAAACTCACAAAATCTCCACATTTCCATAATTCTTGTAATTTATTCTATACTAATCCACAAATTATATCTTAATTCTATGTGATATAATCAAAGTTTATCTAAATCAACCTTCCAAGGTTATTTCTAAACATCTTTTGATACCAACTGTAATTCCCCGACCCCACTTACCCAGAGTCAGTGCATTATTTTAATACATTGTCATGAATACAAGGAATCATGTCCAGATGGACCGATCGGTTTTGCAGTCTTGGAAAATATATTACATACATGAATGTTACATTACACATTATAACATACAAAAAAACATAAATAATCCTTTATGAATGCCATTATTTCCTTGGCTTAACCCTACATATCAGTCACAATACACTTCTTGAAATCCTTGGAAAATAAAACATAGAATTGGGTGACCTCGGATGCTCATTAAGGATAACAATATAGTGGAAACATTCATAAATAAGCATAAACATTTAAGGCAATGCATAACTAAAAAAAGCCTTTTAAACGTGAACTTCATCATAATATGGAAAAAATAAAATGATGTAATGCCATTTACTTATTCACATGGATATTCTACCAGTCGAATAATCACATGCAATATCTCTGACCACTTTCATAATGATGGAATGCATAATGCCACACTATCATATCCACATAGTCAAGGCCTTATTCCAAGACTACAAATAATATTTTTTCAAGGCCTTGTGCCAAGATACTAGTATGTCTCATTAGACCTACCGATGCATTGAGGAGCTATAGCGGGCTCCACCCGTCACTTACTTGGTCCAATGCATTCCTCATATGAAAAGGTTTAAAGGAAACATGATCATTCGTATTAAAAATAGCATACAAAATATCAATACTTTATCCATAAACCATGAATGGTATAATAATAACACATTCATAGTCAAATATATCACAAAACCATCAATACAATATGGAAGATTTGTATCATAATAAATCATCTTCAAACAAGTTTAAAATGCATCAAAGGATGTTGACATATATGAAAATGTTTTGTAAAACTCTTTGAGAGAAATATACCTTTTTAATGAAAACATTTAAAAGTCACACAATTTAGAAAGGAAGACATTTAAAGTCATTTTTGAATCAAAGTGTCCCATACCACTTTGAAACTTTTGAATGGAATTAACATTTTAAAAACATTCAGGTCTATATAAATAAATACTTAAAAACTATTTTGAAGACATGGAACTTAATGAGGAAGGTTTAGAAGAATAAATATATAAAACATTTTAAATGATGTTTTTGTAAAAAAATTGCCTTAAAAGAATATTTTTTAAAACTCTTTCATGAAACCTGGACATGGATAATAAATATGTCCCATTAGATACTTACGTAAAAATAACCTCGGATAATAAAGAGATTGTAAAATTAACCCTTAACAATTTGGTAAATTACGAAACATACACCCCATGAAAGAGTTATCATACAATGAATATGTAAATACGCATAAATTAATGTTTATTACATGAAGAATACAATTATGGGCAGTACATACACCAAAAAAATAAATAGTGTCAATATGGTAAGAATCTCACGGGAATAAAGAGTGAGATGAAAACCCCTTAACTTGCACTTTCCTTTAGTTGAGGGTATGTTTAACCTCTTGTATGAAGACCATAGTATGTTATTAAATTATTCCAAAACCATATTATAATTTATGATACCATAAATTATTCATTTATGACTTTATACTACCCATTAAATAATAACATCCATGTTTAATTAACATTTCGGGTAATAATCATTTTCTTTATCATACGTGTTTTAACTTGTTACTCTTGATTGTATAACTTAGATCATGATTTAAATACTTCCAGAATATAAAACATTATTTATATATCATATATATTTAGAATATAAATATGTATAATAGGCATATATATGAAATGAGAAACACCATTTATGGAGACGGTAGTCCGTACGTACGCATAAACGCTCTTTCCATTTTCATAATGTATTAAATGGAACTAAGTGAATAAAATATATGTAAGTACATATATATATATATATATATCTAGTATTATTATTATGTCATATATTATAAACATATTAGTAATATATATTTTTATAATCGTCGATTAATGGTGAATGTGGAAATGAATCTCATCGCGTCGTGGAAACAGTAATCCGTACGTACACACGAGTGACAATATCATTTCCTTAATGGTGTGGAATTGGATGGTATATTAATTTTACGGAGACATTATCATGTTTTTTTAATGATTTATAAACATATTACTACACATTATATCCATACAAATAACATTGTGTTTAATAACAAATTACACAACGACATGGAGATGGTAAGCCGTAAGTACGCACTCATGGTGACAATATCATTCATAAGATGGATAGAATAATGAATATAGTTGTGAAATATTTCTAATAACATCACAGTATATATGATACACTAGATTTAATTTTTTATAATGTAAATAACAAATAAAGAAGAAGTGGAAGAAGAAGGGAACCTGAAAGAGGGTGGTGAAAACATTACCTCTTCTTCGGGTTCTTCCTTTTGATTTGATCAAAATGAATCCTTAAGCTGGATTTATGATCAAAAAAATGACTCTAAGTTGAATTGAGGTATGTTTAGAGAATATTTTGTCTGGGTTTGGCCGAGACAAAAAACATTGAAGGTATGAATTTGAGAGAAGGGTGAGTGCCCTTTTATAAGAGGGGTGATGGGAACCTTAGAAAAAACATAAAATATTATTTTATAATAAATTAATATTCAGTTTATAATGGCCCCAAAGTGAATTATTTCGAGGATAAGGTGGGGATGGGTCGATATAATTTCAACCAATATATTTTAGATAGGTTTGGGTAATTATATTAGCCTTATCATTTATGTTTAACTCTTAGTAAAATAGTTTGACATTTAACATGTCTCTTTGTATTTTTATATTATATGGTTAATAAACAAACTATATATTTCCAAGAACACCCCAATTGGTTCAATAATGATACACCTATAATTATATAAGTCCTTTGGATGAACCTTATATTTTTCGGAATAGATTATTAATTAATAATATAATATTTGTTTTAAAAACTCTTTTATGTCAATTTTGACACTATTTGATATTTTATTTTTTCTAAATTCATAACAGCATTACTACTTTGAAAACAATTCATATAACCAACCATAGAATGTCATATTACACCTAGAAAATTATTGGAATTCATTAAAAGTCTCAATTTACATTTATTTGGATATTTATTATATCAATTATTTTAATATTTCATTAATTAGGTAATTATTGTGATCCCCATTGTGTCATAAATAAATTAAATTATTTAATGTATAAAAATTATAAATAAAATACCATTATTCCGGAAATAATTTTATATTTCTAATTAATATTTATAATCAAATTTATCTTATGTATAACACTATATTGAAAAAACTTTAGTTATTTAGCTTTGATTTTATCACTTTTAACTCTTCTTTGAATTAAATAATAATAAATGTCCTAATCTAATCCAAGTGGACCAAATAGGTTCATATTTTATTCCTAATGATGTTTTGGGTAGAATTATACTTATCCAATTGAATTATGACATGTGTTAGGGTAATAATAATATCATTTTTACCCTTAATTACCCAATCTACTTTTAACCGAGGTAAATAAACCTAAAAAGTTACTATTTACCAAAAAAGTATTTTTATCTTATTGAACAAAATTTTACTCCTTGATATTAACCACGTCTCTTGGATTTTATAAATTCCACTTACAGAAGCGTTAAAATTAAGTTTTAGGTGAATTCGCAAATTCTCCTAGAAGATGGGTAAAAGACATTGAAAAGATCAATAAAATTTTAATATATCTAAAATTATTATAAACTGACTCCAATGAATTACATTTAACTTATATAGATATTATGTATCTATTTTGACCTAAAATAAATTTAAATAAAATAAAAATTATTTAAAAAAAATTCCATTTTAAACTATAACTTAATGTTTTTCACTATTAATCAAAAAATTGAATGTTTTCAGAAAAATACAAAAATTTCACCCTATGATAATTTCGATATTCTGAATCCAAAAATAAATTCCATTTTAAAAGTTAAAATTTATATAATTTCAAAAGTTGGTTATTTCTATTGATAACGACTAGTTTGATTGGTTGTGGTGTGTTACAACTCGAAGTTGCGTACAACACACGCTATTGTATTATTCAAAGAGGAGTGTACCGTGGAATCTTTGGGAGTTACAATTTTTTCAATGATATCTCTTGGGAACAGAAGTTATTGTGTAGAATTCGATGATCTTTATGCTCATCAGGTTTAAATTTCCATGCCATGCACATCCCCTATGTGATACCATTCTCGTAAGATCCTACTTCCATGATGTTATGTACTGTTACTACCTAACCCTTACTGCATGATGTAAAACTACATGGACATCAAGAACTACATATGGCTTAATTACCACCTTTATGGGACACATAGAAATTACTAGACATTTTTTCTATTGCCAAATAACAAGAATACATCAAATTATCCGCCTAGATTTCTATTTGGAGTGTGTGGTGTAGTGTTGAGACATTGTTGTTTCTCATTAACATTACGCTATAGTAGTTTCATGTTGTACTGATCAAATTGTCCAATGCATCAAATTAAATGTTTAGTTTTTACAGTAATTTCTGTAGTGTAGCAGGAACCCTAGGTCATCTCTCGACAGATCCTTATATCATTAATTTTGATAGAATGTTTTGATTATTTAAAACGGGGAATAAGATTATGTGAAATTTGGTTTTTTTATTTAATATGGAATCATATAAAATAATGTGGTACAGGAAAGAAAAAATTGACAGATAATATTATGCCGGATCATCCTAGGGAATCTCATGATGTCCATCCTTCACCGCTTCAAGAGATTGGGTTTTGATATCTTAATATTAGGTTTATAAGACATAGAAACATAATTTTATTATTTTTAAAATAGGATACCACAAACGGATCACTCAAAAACACATAATTATTCACCAGATACGGCCGATGATTGAGTTATTTTTGTTCAACTTTGTAACCGATACTCACCAAGGAAACACATGATGAACATGATGCACATTCTATGTTTTTATGTTATTTAAATGAATTTCCATAAAATCAAATAACATGTACATGTAAGTGTCTATGTGAATTCAGTGGACCAATATGAACCACACAAACACAAAAATTGAAAGGGGGATGAAAAAGGGATGAATGGTGTGTTAAAAATCACATGAAACAGTACCCTAGAACATGATCATTTGAGTTTAAGTATGATGAACCAGTATATAACTCAATTATATAAGAGGATATGATGAAGAAAATCAACATACAACCTATGAATAGAAATATTTTTCAAAATAAAAAAGCTCAAGATTACATCACATTTGTAACACCCCGACCCCAGTTACCTAAAGTCGGTGCTTTATTACATAACATTGGCAAGATATAAGGAATCATGTCCCGAAAGACTGATCAATTTAGTATCCTTGGAAGTACTAGATACAATCATAAGTTTTACAATACATTATATAATGAAAAGATACAACAACATTTTTTCCATAGACCACACTCATATCCTCTTAGGCTATCCCTATAGGCCTGTCATAAACTACTTCTTCACATTCTGGGAAAATAATACACAGAAATGGGTGAGCTCATATGCTCAGTAAGGGTAACAATATAGCGGAAACATTCATAAATAAGCATAAACATTTATGGAAATGTATAAGACCAAAAAAAGCCTTTTAAACTTTAAATTCATCATAATATGGAAAAAAATCAAATAATTCAATTTACATATTCACATGGTTATTCTACTAGTTGAATAATCACATGCAATATCAATAACCACTTTCATAATGATGGAATTCATAATGCTAGACTGCATAACCACATAGTCAAGGCCTTGTGCCAAGACAAAAAATAATATTTTGTCAAGGCCTTGTCCCAAGACACTAGTTTTTCTCATGAGACCTACCAAAGCATCCAGGAGCTATAGTGGGCTCCATTTATCACTTACTAAGTCCAATGCGTTCCTCATATGAAAATGTTTAATCATAATAAAAACATTCGTTTTAAAACTAGAATATAAAATGTCAATAAATTATCCATAAACCATGAATGGTATAAATATATCACATCAACATAAAAACATATCACATTCAATACAATATGGAAGGCTGTATTATAATAATTCAACCTCAGTCGAGAAAAACGAAGGATATTGACATAGATGAAGTTAATCATCAAAACTATTTCAGAGAAATATCCCTCTTTTTCTTTAAAACATTTAAAAGACTCACTATTTATTATAAGATATTTAAAATATATTTTTGAATCAAAGTGTCCCATACCACTTTGATACTGTTAAAAGAAATTTTAATTTTAAAACATTAATGTCCATATAAATAAAACCTTAAAACCATTTTTAAAATATGAATATTTATGAGAATGATTTAGAATAATAAATTTTTAAAAAAATTAATATGATATTTTAGTTAGAGTTCCTAACCACATGAGAGATTCTTGAATACAAATAATTTAGGTATTCAAAACATTATAATATAAATAGAATAAATAGATTCATGATATACTAGGTCAAAGTACACTATATACACCAAATAAAATTGGATTGGTGCATAACAACAAAAAAGACTCAATGGAATGTAAGATGGGATGAATTAATTTATAAAGACCATATCTTTAGGTTAAGGATAAATCAATGAAATAATTAAGTATGAAAAAAATAAATACAATCAATATTATTGGATATTCAATGTAAATAAATTAGAGGACATTCACACATATTCTTGTAAAAACAACACCAATGACTTGGATGTTTAACTCAATGAATAGAAATTGAGGTAAAATTACTCTTATCAAGTTTATATCAATGACTTGAGAATTTATAAATGGAGTGAGTATGTTTATAAAAAGTATATCCACGCAAATGGGAGTGTAAATTATGACATATGTAGAGAAATAGTTATTTCACACATAATATCGGGGGAATGTAATCAATGAAGTTTGCGTAAAACCGAATGAGTGGAAATTGAAATTTGAAATTCCCTTATCGATTTGGTAACTTATGAATCATTCACCCCATTAAATAAGGATCATCCAATAGTGATGTAAAAAACCATATATTAAATTATGTTATATAAACAATACAATCGTGTGTAGTACATTCACCACACATGGTAGAAGTGGAAAATATATCATGAATCTCATGGGAATAAAAGTGAGATGAACACCCATTACCTTGTACTTTTCCTCGGTCAAGGGTATGTGAACCAACTATATAATAGTTAAATCATTTTTGTTAAATTATACAAGAACTATATACATAAATATTATATCATATATGAACATAAATATTTCTTTGTTAATAATATTTTAGTACTATCATCGTTTCAGGTGTTAAATGATTTGTTTTCCTTTATTTTATTTGTTATGTGAGTCATATTTGATATGGTTGAGAGGTATCATATTAATATCTAGAATAAAATCAAGTCTTTTAACGTTATTTCTATTCATTAAATGAAAATTATCCATTAATGGATATGATGGGGAATGAATCTCATCGCGTTCGAGAAGGCGGTAATCCTTACGTATGTACGAGCGACAATATCATAATTTTGATATTAAAATTGTATATAATTGGATGTAATAACATATATAAAGAATAATTATCATGTTAAACTTATTATTTGCATCATTTATACTCATTATTATACCCATGCAAATGATCAAGTGTTTGAATAACAAACTACACGACGACATGGAGACGGTAAGTCGTACATACGTACATACGGTGAAATGTCATTCATAGGATAGATAAAATAATGAATATTGTTGTACCATATTTATAATAACATCAAAATATATATAAAATACTGGAGTTATTATTTTATAATAGAAACAAAAAAAAGGAAGAGGAAGAGGAAAAGAACTTGAATGAGGTGATGAAATATTTACCTCTTCTTCAGGTTCTTCCTTTTGACTTGATATAAAGGGATCCATAAGTTGGATTTCTGACTAATGTAAGGCCTCTAGGATGAATGGAGGAGATTTGGGAGGATATTTGGGTAGGTTTTGGCTGAGTTTAATGTCCTTGAAGGTGTTAATTTTAGATAAGGGGAAGTACCCTTTTATAAGTGGAGTGAGGGGCACCTAAGGAAAATATTGAAATATTATTTTATAATAAAATTATTTTAGGTTTATAATGGCTAAAAAATAAATTATATAAAGGATAAGGTGGGTGTTGGTCGAAAACATCTCAACCAATATGTTTTAGACTTTTCTGGGTCACCATATTAACCATATATTTCAGATTTAACTTTTAGTTAAATAGTTTGACAATTACCATGTCTCTTTGTATTTTTATATTATATGGTTAATAAACTTACTATAAACATACAATAAAACCCAAAGTTTTTAATTAATGATACACCTATCTTTACATAAGTATTTTGGTCAAACCATAGTTTTTTAGGATTATTATATCAACCAACAATATAGTATTTGTTTTAAAAACTCATTTATTTCAATTTTGACATTATTTAATAATTGATTTATGTTATAGTCATAAAAACATTACGACCTAGAAATAAATACATTTAATATACCCTAAAATGTCATATTACCCATGAAAATTAGTGTGATTTATTTAAAATCTCAAATTACATTTATTTGGATATTTATAATATCAATTATTTAAATATTTTATTATTAATGTAATTACTGCGTCATTGTTGTGTCATAAATAAATTCAATTATATATTGTTTAAAAATTATAAATATAATATAATTATGTAGAAAATAATTTTATATTCTTAATTAATATTTATAGTTGAATTTATCATATGTGTGACCCTATATAAAAAATGGTTTACTTATTAAACATTGATTTTAACTCTTTTAACTCTTTTTTAAATAAAATAATAATAAATGTCCTAATCTAATCCAAGTAGATCTAAAGGAACATATTTTATTTCTAAGGTTTCTTCTAGTCTAATTACACTTATCCAATAGAATTAGGATATGTTTTGGGGTAAATAATTATATCATTTTTACCATTAATTTCCCTATTTACTTTTAATCGTGGTAAATAAAAGTAAAAAAGTTACTATTCAAAAAATAATTTTTTTATCTTATTGAGCAACATTTTTCTTACTATTATTAACTGTGTCCCTCATATTTTTGAAATTCCACTCACATAAGTGGTGAAATTATATTTTATATGAATTTTCAAACGCTCATAGGATGTCTGTAAAAGACGGTAAAAAGTTCAATAAAAATGTATACATCTGATTTTATTATAAAATTACTCCAATGAATTACATTGATATTATATAGGTGTTATACATATCTTTTGAATTAAAATGAATTTAAATAAAGTAAATAATTATTTAAAGAAAAATTTTATTTTAAACTATAACACAGTGTTTTTAATTATTCAACAAAAAATGATTATTTACAGAAAAATAAAAATAAAAAATTACACAAACCTAATTTTGATATTACGAATTAAAAAATGTATTTTATTTTACCAAATTAAAAACATAGAAGTTTCATTAATTAATTTAAATTTAATTCTCGTTGTAAAAACTGAAAAGCGGGTTTTACTAATTGTATTTTCCACTCAATATTTTATGAGTATCCATACTTCTCTTCATTGGTGTGTTATTAAACAATACATTAATCACATTATTAATCATAATTTTTTATAAATGGTTTGGAAAAAGCTCAATATTAATTACACTAGTAATTACCCATTAATATTCTTGTTGAGACAATCACTATACTATCAATGGGATCTGTTTTTACATTGGTTCCTTCAATCATAGACCATTAATAAATCCAAAATTTGATAAACATTAGTTTTGAGCATATGATACTATAAGAGAATACTAAATGATAATGAAAAATTTAATCTCGTAATTTCCTACACTTTGAAATTAATAGTTTTCCATTCAACATAAATCACTCTTGGTTCAATCCAGGTTTTTATATGTTGGGTTACCACATATTCAACGACCTATTTTTATAACATAATAAATACATCATCATTTCTTATAAAGATATTGTTATTAAAAAGCATTATCCCTTGGTAGTTTCATTCTTTGTGTATATTCATAAACATACTCATCATCCACTTGAGTGAAGATATAGTTGATACTCATATGGCCTCTTTCAGGGTGATTACCACATGGTGCATCTATAATAATGCAAGATCAAAAATCATGTATCTATATAGGTATCATGAACCAAATTGGGTCAACCCTGAAACGATCACCAAAGATGTCTAGAAAATAGGTCTGATAAGCATTCATGATCCTCTCGGGTATGAAACTAGTTTCAGGCATTAAGATAAAACTATATGACTGATTGATCCCATGAGAGAAGAAATAACTAAGAAAATATATACTAAAAAATAAAAAATAAAAATATGGAGAAAAAAGAATTAAAATGATTCATGTACATCCTTTTCACCTGATGGGTCATCTCCAATAGCAGGATCACACCCTCTCTATGCGAAAACTTGATATGAGAATAACAAAAGATTTTTAAAAAATAATATATATGATTGGGTATTGATATTAAGTATGTGTTCATAGATAAACATTTCCTTATTCAATTCCTTTAAAATAAAACCAAGAAATTCCTGTTCAAAAATAAGACATATAAAAATAAGAATATTTAATTATTTTTAAATTCAAGTAACAAGATTTTCTTTTCAACAAATAAAATTTTATTTCCATCACATTTCCAAAATAGTTTCTAGGAATCCAAATAAGGTTAAAAAAGAAAGGAATAATTTTTATATTAAAAAATGTTTTTATAAATGATGAAAAAAGTATGAATTAAACTAAAATAGAAATTAAAAAATAAATACCACTAGAAATATCTAATTAGATAGGGTTAACAGGGTCCTAGGATCCTCGTACCTTGGATGAAAGGTATAAAAAAATACATATAGTCCACTTATATGAGGTAGTAGAGAGGTTACAATCGAAATTTCTTGTGTTCTCTAATCATCATTGATGTTTAGATGGTGTAGTAATGTCAATCGATCTAGGGGGATCAGTACCTCATCCCTATGGATTCACCTAACATACTAGATCCCATTTCACCCCAGGAACATGGGTCCCCATGTGTTCTATTCCAATTCTCAATATCATGAATATTTAGTTTTACACAAACAGATCATCGAAAAAAGAGGAAAAACTTATAAAGAAACTCTTCACTAGAGGAAAATATAAATATAACACATACACCATATTTCTATATCTCAAGATATTCCTCGAGAGGAATTTTCCACATCCCAAAAATATTTTCTAGTTGCAAACCAGGACTCAAATATTTAACTGGAATACATAAACATTAAAAAAACTAATAATGAGTGATTCTATGTTTCAATTAAAAAAACAAATTTTATGAATTAACATATCATGTATTTTAAAGCAATATTAAAACTAGGATTAAATCAGGGAAACTGAGTTTTACAATCTTATGATAATTCAAAGAAAATAATGGAAAATACACATTATAATAACCAAAACCATATATATATATATATATTAAACATGTATTTCATATAATAAAGGAATTATATTTCAAAAACACCGAGAAATTATAGATATCACTTTGGAAGGTCTAGGCATAGGGAACCCACCGCAAACTCAATGAGTGTTTCTTCTGAGAAAGGATCATAAATCCACACTTTTAACTTTCCCATACATTCTTGTTCACATATATATAATGAAACCTAGCCTTAGGTATATATTTTCATAGAAACATTTGTTAGAGGAGTTCTCTACATATATTACTATACATGTATAAACCTCATTAAACTTACACGGATATTAATTATTTAGATATATACATTATAACACCTAAACTCAATGTATATATTAATAATTCTATGAGTGAATATATAAAATAGATTTCACTTACATATAAATATATATATACACCGACCTTAAGAAATTCCAAAAGGTATTTGAAATTGATATCTCAAATCAACATTAATGTAGTCCATGCCCCACTAAACAACACTAGGATCCCAATAATTATAGACTTCTAAATTATAATTGGGATAGAAGAAAATGAATACTGAAACCAACATCAAAACGATGGATATTAGGCCAAAATAGTTTTCATTGCATCATCATCGGTGGTGAATGCAAAAACCTGAATGAAGTCTATCCAATTGACCCATTGCAAGAACTATAAATATGTAAAACAAAAATAAATATGATAATCATTCTGATATGATTTTAATGAAACAAGAGGTGTGACTGGATGAATAAAATCAATGAAACAATGGAGGTGGAGGTATTTTGAGTACTTACATTAGAGTATTGACCAATATTATGAAGGAATCAATGTGAAATTTAAAGATGAGTGAGGTAACATGATGTGGTGGTATGCGACCAAAGAGGAAAGGAGGGAGGGAATTATTAAATACATTGAGGTTAAGGGGAAAGGAAAAATTAATTATAGGGAATGAAAAAAACGAAGACTAAAAATAAAATAAAAATGAAAACCAATCTTTTTACAAACGGCGAAACTCTGATTGTTTTTGAATGGATTACTAAATTGTATAAAAAACATGCTCTTACCACTATCAAGGCTTGATACCCATTAATTATTACCCCTAGGAAGACAGAAAAGTGGGAAAATAGTTCTCAAACCATTCTACACATCATTGCAAACTTACATATCCAAACCACATGCTTACCACATGGTATAACAAACCATGTGCAAGACATGTGCCACACCTCTACTTGGACACTACACGGTTACTCATATCTGTGGGTTCTAACAGCTAAATTGGTAAAATCTAAAAAAAGCATTTTCCCTCTTACTTCCATAGCTCAAGAAAAAACATGGAAAAGATAAAATCATACAAAAGATAGAATAAAAAGAGTTTTAAGGATGGGTTGTGACAATTCCCCCACCATTAAAAGCTTCTACCCCAATATAGTGACTCAGAAAAATGGGGAACAAAACTAGGAACCAAAAATAATCATGACCCAATGAAACCATAAAAATTAGTTTTTCCTTTCATTTCCACAATTCAAACCCAAACAACACTAAAAAATGACAATATACCCAGGTGGAAAGAGAATTCTCTCCCCACCATTAAGTAATATAGTAGTACATATGTTCAAAAAGTGTAACACTAAACAAATACACCAACTAAAATGACAAAGAATCAATCATAAAGGCTCTAACATGACACTTGGAAAATCCATTATTTATAATTTTATAAGACATATGCATCACTAAATTTAAGGTTTCTAATAAAAAAAGACCATAGTTGGGGAAACATTTAATGGTCGTAACTCTGACATTAAAGAAAATGTGTTGGATGAATATCCCTCACATATATAAATTCCTTGCCAAATGAAAAAATCACTCTAGGAACTACGGAAGGAGCCCAAATGTCCTAAAGAATCTTCTTTCCCATATTCAGGAAAGAAAAACCTCTGACTAGGTCATTGTCTTTTGGAAACAAATATTATATATCTTTTCCATATCTACACAATAAAAATTTCTTCGAATGATTTCAACAAGAGATATAAGAGTCCCCAAACCACCACACTAGATGAAATGATGTTGGTTCTCCAACCAAAGAAATGAATTTGTTCACAAATAATAATATTTTGGAATGTTTTCGCTGGTATACACTCCTCACCAGATGGGAAACCAGTATTAGCCCCAAATAAAATTTTACTACCTACTATAACGAGAATCCCTCTATAATCCAACTCATATATGGAATCCTCAGACAACCATATTGAGGAAATAATATGCCAAATTTGGAGAACACATTCCTTCTTCTTCAAAAAACTATCCCACACAAAGAAATGAGATTTGAACAGATCTCTGAAAACTATCATAGTGGAAAAAACTATCATATTCAGGATGGACAATAAAACCCCTTAACCATCTATTTTCCTAGATGAAAACACAATATCCCTAATTTCCTTCAACCTTTGACAATGCTATACAAAAATTGGAAACATATGAAAAATTAAAATAAATCAGACCCACCCTTATGATGGGATTTAAGGAAAACCAAAAACCAGAATAGACCCCTCCGAATCTTTTAGACCTTTCTGGGTAGGGTACTCTAACTGGATACACAGAAAAGAAAATAAAATCATAAAAATGTCTCCAAATCTCAATCCAAAATTAATATCCCAAACTCAAAAAATCATTTCACACCAAAAAAAAGAAATTCCAAAACTATGCACCACATAACAAAACTAAAAATCCCTTTTTGAAATGATAATTTTTATTCTATATTCAAACCCACCTTCCACATAAAAATTATCAGAACATAATAACCCATTTAAAAATAAAATTTCTACTATAGGTATTTTTGGGATATGATCATTCCAACACACCCACTTATGAAAATATAATAATCACATTAATAAAAAAATCAAAAAAATAGATTCTAAAAGTTTCAATATAAACCGATAGTAATCCATGAAGCGTCATGTATATAATTTATCAATCTGGCTCAAGGAACCATCCAAGAATAACAATAAACTTTCAAACAACACATGCATACATGATTGAGAGTATCTATAATAATACAAATGGTCAGACACAAAAAACAATTTTCAAACCACTCTTCAAAACATCCCAAATAAATTTTCAAAACAACAACTATTAATTAAAAAACACTTAAAAACCCCAGCTTCCAATAACTTCCATTTCAAATTTTAAAAAACCGTCCACCCCCCCCCCCCAAACATTTTAAAAAATGATTACATTTCAAAAAAAACACCTATTTTTTAAACAAACCATTTAAAATTAAAATAACCAATGATTTTCATTCAACAAATCCAATTTATTGAACCCAAATACTATTTTTTGTATCTATAACCAAGGGAAACATCCCCAAAATATCGAAGGAACACTCTCCATACATGTCTTGGCTACATGGTTTGGTATACCATGAACTGATGGAGTGAGCACATTAGAGGTAATCAGAGGTAGTTTCATGGGTTCTGTATGGTTTTATAGACCTTATACATATACCATTTACTCCTTTATTCTCAGCCAAAATAACTACCAAATCCTCAAACAACTATAAATTCCCAAAAAAACCATGGAACTCAAAACCCCCGAGATGCAAGCACATTATTTGAGGGATTTCTATCCTTGAATACCCCAAAAATTCAATAATTCATCTGAATTGATTGTGATCAAGCACAGAAACACAACTAAAAAATTGAATTCAAAAAATCATATCTCCAAAAAAACTAGACATACACAAAATAAAATAGGTAAACCTACTATAAAACCGTTTATTTTTCAAGAACCAATGCATGTTAACCCCAAACCCGTCACCTGATCCATCTCATAAGAATGCCTGAGATTTTTTCCTTATCCACCCATGCTAGAAAATAGTTTAATAAATCAAGATAAAACCATTTTTAATTATTTTTCCCATAACTAAAGAAACAGCTAAAGAAAAACAAACTAAATAATAAAAATAATCACTAACAATGAAAAGAAATAAATTAACACATGTACTTCCATGTGACATCATGGGTCACCTCTGACAATAGGATCACACTGGCTCCTTGACCGAACCAAATATAAGAGAAACAAAAGATGCAATAAATTTATAGGGGTGATTATTAAAACTCATTAGGCATGTATGGATATACTATTCCATAAAATTTTCCATTAAATGAAAACCAAGACAAATCAAATTTTAAATAAGACATTTTCAAAAAATCTATTATTTTAAAAATCATGTGAAAATATTCCATTTTAAATAAAACCCTATTTTCATTCAGTTACATTTCCAAAAAAATACAATAACGCATAGACAAATCAATATAAAGGGATAAAAATTATACTAAAAAATGGTTTTTATATGTGATGGAAAAATTATGAATGAAACTCAAATGGAAATAAAATAAAAATTACCATGGGAAAACCCTATGTAGCTAGGTATAATAGGATCCAAGGTTCCATATACCTTGGTGACATTGTATAGAAACCATAACACATAGGGTCTTCATACATGAACAACTATATTGGTACCAAAACAATGTTACAGTGGTCTCTTATCATCATCTATTATCAGTAAGTGTTGTAATGTTAATCCAACTAGGGGAATTTACGCCACAACCCTACCAATATTCCTAACATACAAGACCTCATCCCCCCCTCATGTTACCAATGTTCTCGTATGATCAATTGAAATTATCATTGTATAGAAAATCCAATTTTACAGAAACATATCTTCAACACAAGATTTAAAACATATCATGAAATACTTAAGTACAGTAAAATCACTGTTTAAAACATACATCATATTTCTAAATCAAGGGGAATGCCTTAAAAGGGGTTTTCCACTTCCTCAAAACACCTAAAGGGTTCGGAAAAATCCTATTAATTTTCTAATGAATACATCCACTTTATACAATAAATACTAAAAAATTTCACATTCTAAATCCATTGAAAAAATCATGGGAGGTATTAAGGTTACACACATTTAAACACAAGCTTGAAACCATTATTATATCCTAGCAGTCAATTTTAGGATTAGGATATTTCTAATCATCCAAGGGAAAATCAACTTCCATGAACAAAAACCATTTTTATATATAACTCAAGAATTTAATATAAAATGATAAAAAAATTTGAAAAATAAGAAGAAATTGTTGATTTCACTTTTAAAGGATTAGGCTTAGGGAACCTAACTCAAACTCAAGGTTATCTAATTTTAACAATGGAACATATATTCTTACATTTTCTCTTAAACATATGTGGATCCTATATATATATAAGGACACCTAGAACCTATGTATATATTTTCATTCAAGAAAATGTACAAGGGGATCATTACATATACTCTTATACTAGAATATACACCTTTACACTTACACAGGTATAATTTTTTCCCATATATAGAAAATAATAGAAATACCCATTGTATATAATCTCATATACATGTGTGAATATATAAAAATGATGAAATTATATGTATATATATATGTGCCTAATAATTTATACACCCACAAGTACTTTACAATGGTGACTCGAATCCCCATCAATGAGGTCCATGACACTCTAAAAAAACACTTGAAACCCATTAATTAAATAAAAATTAATTAAAATTTCGTTTAAAGAAAATGAATAAAGAATGAAACACATAAATGGTAGTGAGAGGACCAAAATGGAATAAAATGCATCACCTTATGTGGCCATGTCCCAATAATTCCCAAATATTTTTGGACAGACCAATTGCACAACCTAGTAATTGATGAAATCCAAAACAACATAGTTAACCCTTGACCTAGGGTTCGAGAAAAATAAGAGGTGATATGGGGTGAAGAAAATCACCCAAATGATAAAGGATGATGGAGTTATAGTGCTTATATCAGAGGATCTATCAGGAATGTAAAAGGAATTGTTGAAAAAATGGTGTGGAGAGGGAGCTCACAAGGAGTGGTGATGGGTGACCATAGGGGGGGAGGTATGGAGGGAATCACATGACACAAAGGGGATTAAAGTTAAATAAAAATTAAAAATTTGAAAATATAAATAATTAAGAAAAAATAATATTAAAATAAAGTTCACATTTTTTCAAAAGTGGGAATCACATAAGGTTTTCCTAGAGTTTACCAAACCATTCCCCTACTGTGAACTAGCGACAACATAGGCTAAGACCCCATACATGGTTACCCATAAATAGATTCATAGTTGGAATAAACATTCTAATACCATGCCACTCATCACTCCAACTCACATATCCAAACCACACACTTTTTGAATGGTTTAATATACAGTTTGAATGTCATGCACCACCCCACCGACTGACATGGACATCTGTTAAGACACCACAAGGTCACTAATAACTGTACGGGCTAACCAGTTAATAGGAAAAATACTAAAAAATAAAATTTTTCCCAAAAACCATTGGAACTAAATACCATTTAATCAAAAGATAAAATAAGACCAATAAAAAAAATAAGTGATGTGTTGGGACTGATGTGAACGTTAGGATACAACATCATGGAGAACCACATAATCTATACTTTTTTGACACATCACGATGTTATCCTCTTCATATACTCATACATGGGTTTTAAATAAAATTATCATATCATAATTTATATTGCATTAAGTATTATATAAACTAATATAAAGGATAATTTATGAAATTGAAATTAATATTAATTTTATCGTATCAGCACCTGATGAAATTTATGTTCTCAAAGAAGAAAAATATAATCTCTAATTCTATATATACCCTATATCTAAAATATTGATAACATCCCATAAATGTGTAAGTCCCTTTATTAATGAATTATAATAAATATTACATTACATGCATTTCAAATACCATTTAGGTATAGTGTTTAAAAATATTTGGCCAAATCATAAACATAATAAACCCATTTTATTATAAAATATATACATTTTTCAAATTTATATGAGTCTAAAAAATCTGATATATTCAACATTTTATCCAAAAAAATGTCCAAAAATATAATATTTTATTCATATAGTACATATTATATTTCATAATAACGATTGTAAATGGAAACATCAAATATTTGTGAGGTCATACACACAATAAGGGTAAATATTATAGATAACCTTCAAATACCATAAGTTTCAATTACATGAAAATGTGGGAATGTAATCATATTCAAAGTAAAATAAACACAATAGAGATATAATATATAATAAAACATTTCCATGATACATGAATTATCAAATAAATATTTTTTCATTATGGAATAATAAACATAGTTTCTTAGAATCAATATGTTTTTCATAATATAATACATGTTTCCAACATCAAATCACAAAATTTTATCACTATTTTTTCAAAAACTCATATTACCATGGTTATATAGTTTTTTATCATAATTAATTACCGTGAAATAATTACATGGTATTATAAACTTTTCATCTCTAAAGATAAATTATATACCATATTCATTAGTTTACTATCTGAGTGATATCATCATTGCAATACTTGTTCATTTAATATGTGTTTCATATAATATGAATCATCATAATATCTTGACAATAAAATATATGGATAATGGATTTTATATATAATATAAATGGATTAATATGTGGAAAATGTTGATAATTAAATCAATAAATATGAAAAATATACGGAATATGAATGTGTATCAATTTTTAATAAATAACATTATAGGGAGATGCCATTTAGTGTAGTATATTGTGTGTACACAATACATATTATATGTATTGAGTTCCAATCCATAATTTTACCAATTTAAAAAATTTATAGAATCTATGTGATCACTCTACAATAAATGAAATAGAAACAAATTATTCCCTTGGGCTAATAATTGGAATACATGTCATTATTATTCATAGAGGGCGGTTAGGGAAGCCCAATGAAGGGTTAGATCACTCCTATAATAGAGATTAAATTTAAAAAATTAGAAAATAATTTTTTTAGAGGTTTATATTATAATAATATCAATGGTGAATCATTAAAGCTATAAAAATAGATTATGTTAAGGGAAGATACATTTAAGAGAAATCTATTTGGAAAAGGTGAATATCCTTAAACATATAAAAATATTTCATTAAAAATAAAATATTTTATTATTATTAAGACATTATAATTTTAATTTGAAAAAAAAAGTATAGGGAGGTTGTTTCATTGGAAGAAAATGACTGAATGATGTGATCAAATAGAAAAAATTTAAATTGATTCTTTTCATGCATTAAATAAAATAAACCATAAAAATTTTTTCTAAAATTTCCTTAAAAATATCACTATAATTAATTTTATTATAATACGACCTTAATAAATTATCTTTGATCAGAAAATGATATTTAAAAAAAACATATAATGATTAAAAACATGAAAAAGGTTGTTCCTAAAAGTAATAAAAGACAATGTCATATTCACATACTAGAAGTAGTTCCAGTAAAATATGAGCTCGAGTGAAATTAATTTTTTTGGGTAATGTAAAACCCCATGAATAAAAAAGGATAAAATTGATGGATTTTATAAAGAAAAAATATAATTAATTTCTATTCTATTTTTAAAAACATAATTTGATAATAATTTTTCCAATAAAACACTTATTGTTTCAGTAAAATATGAATCATAACCTCATTAAATAAATAAATAGAAATTAAAATCAATAGACCAAGATTAAAATATTATTTTTTATATATAATAACAAATGGGTTGTGTGTAAAAAATATAAATATTTGCTAACAGGGTATAAAATTATACATGTCTCATGAGTTTGAAAAGGAGATAACGAAACACTTACATCTTCTATTGAATTTGAATGGAAATGAATTTTATTAAATAACATGATAGGGATGTACAAACACAATTAATTACATGAATATAATAAAAAGTAATATATGTTTGAATCACACCATATCAATGTTCTCATGGTGCATGATATGACATATATCTCGTAAAATTTAAATTTAAGATAATGAAATCCTTTCCTTAATTCATTAATTACACTGAATAAAAATATGATCTTATATACCAAAACTAACTATCATCATAACCAATTATTAAGTTTATTTATATTTTTTATCCACTTTTAGAGTAGTAAAATATTTTATTTTTTCAATATTGAGTGCAAGTATTATTGTTTTTTTTTTTGAACTAGTTTCCTAAAAGAGATATTATTCTATATTCATCTTTTAAATTTATTCATTCGTAAATGATAAAAGGAATAACAAAATATTAGTTACAATTAATTATAATTTTATATTATTTGAGTTTTGGTTATGATATCTAAAAATGAAAGAAATGATGAGCATTCTTCTAGTGTTTTTAATGAACCATTTTTGATATTTTAATCCATGAGTTTAATAATAATTAGAACATTCATAGAAAATATGAAATCATTATTTACTATTAAATACCATATATTATCATTAAATACATTATCACAAGTAACAATGATAGTTTATTATAACATTTTTCTCATTGGGTGTTAGATAATCCCAATCATGAACATGCAATAATTAATCGATGGGCATTTTTATGAAAGTGTATTATTTAGAAATAATAATATTGTTACAAAATATAATCATATTATTTAAAAAAATTAAGTTTTTAATATTTTATAATTAAATTTTTATAAATACAAAACAAAATACATGAAAAATGAATGGTTTTACTTTATGGGGGTGATAGCACACATAAAGACAATAATGATTATTCTAGTATTCTGAATGGAAAATATAAATATTGGTAAGAATAATTACTTTAATTTAACAACATTTTTTATAGTGTAATTATTAAATTAATCAAATAAAATTTATAAAATAATACATGAATGATAAGGATATAAAATGTTAAATGATAGGGATAATTTAGCACATGAGTTTAGAACACTGAACTACACATAAATGATTCCATATAATGAGTGGGATTTGGAAAATATATTTTGTCTATAATATTAACAAAAAAACTATTATTATAGTATAATGAAAAATGGATTTATTTTAAAGAGGAACCTAATATTTGGGAGGTTTCATAACAAGGTGGTGAGGGGCCCATTATAAAATTATCATGAATGGAAATATTTTAAATATTTCAAAACAATTAAATTAGAGCACATGTTTTCCATGTCAAGAAGACTCGAGTGAATAATATTTGATTCCTAATAATTTTTTATTGAATGAAACATATGTAACTCAAATATAATCCTTATTAGGTCATCTGAGGCCATTTATCCCTTTGATTTTCCCACTTTACTATATTTTGTTTTAATTCAGTGTATAATTTTATCCAATGTAATTCAATTTATGCATAAATATAAATGGGTAATTTTTAAATATATGGAATGTATAATTCCAAATTTTAATTAATTTTATTATGTTAAATATGTGAAATATATTAATATTAACTTATAAATAATAAATGTATAATATATTAAAAATAGTTTTAAATAATATTGAAACAGAAGATGTAACGCATCAAAAGATGGAATTTGAATTAAGATAAATATTTATTAAATTTATTTTATATACTAAAAAATAAATATTAATTAAAAAAATTTATTTAAAAATATCCATGACATAATTATATTCAAATAAAGACCCATTTTTTAAAAAAAATATTTTGATCAATTACCATAAAATTATATCTATAGAGAATATTCTAATTATTAATCATATGAAAATAATTTACTGATAAAAAAATTGATGAAGGGTTTTTTATAAATAATTTGTTTTAACATTTAGAAGTTAAACCAATAAATAAAATTATAAAAGATAATAAAAACTATTTTTTATGAAAATATAATTTTTTAATATTTGTTGAGATTATTCATAATTTTTAAAAATATTAAATAAAAGTAATTAATCAATTAATGTTAACTTTTTTAAATATTATTAATTAAAAATAATATCATAAATTTAAAATGATAAAAAGTATTATACATAAAAATAATCATTAATAAAATAGATTATTAATCCCAAAATGAACTATGTAAATTGGTATTAAATTATATGTAAATAATACATATATATTTATATATATCATAATACTGTTACATATATTGATACATTAATGTCTTATAGATATTTGATAGCCTTCATATTTTTATCTAAAATATTAATATGATAATTTATATGAACAAGTTCCATGTTTATAAAATGAATTTTAATATTCATCTTGGTAATCGGTAAAAGTTTTAATTAGATTTCGTAAAATTATAACAATTGTAGAAAAATCATATATATATATATATATATATATATATATATTTGTGTGGGAGTCTGTTATTGGGTGTGGGAATATGTTTTTATGTTCTAAGAAGGCATGTAAGATCACTAGAGATTCCATGGTTGGCTAGGAGAATAGTTGGTATTAGCCTACACCCACAGGCTAACTGATGTTTGGACTGAGATATATGAATGTTGTAAGAGTCCATTATAGAGATAGTGGGCCATTACATGCTGGCTAGTGGTGTTTATAAAAGGGAAAGTTATTCCATCTCAATTTAATCTAAGAGAGTGAATCCACACTTCTTCCCCTTAATTTCGCTAGAGCGTTTAGGGATTTCATATCTATTCCACTTCTCCATCGGGGACATCAAGAGGGGTTTTAGTGGCTTTTATCAATGTTTCATGTTGGGTATTTCACTCCCACGACAACCATGAATCTCACACTCCTATTATTCTGTTTTATATATTTAATGACTGTGGTTCATGAGTCAAATAAATCAGAAAAATGATGAATAATCTAATTCCTAGGGGACAATTTCTTTTCATGATTAGATGATGTCCAATGACAGTGTCCACACTTCATCATGCTACATTTAAGGGAGTTATGTCACCAAGGTTATCTTTAAAATCATTCTATACAAAATTTTATTAAATTTGGATTTTTTTGGTACTATTATTTTAGTATTCTACCCAATATGATTTGAAAGGAATCTTATAGGAATCTCAAGGATTAATGGTCATGATTTCACCATAGAATCATTTTTTAATGATATTTTCATGTTTAATCCAATAGTAATTTTTTTATTAAATTATTTATAATTTTGAAATTAATTTATATTTATTTAATGGTTTGATTTAGGGCTTCAAGTGAATTTATGATGGCCATTGGAATGTTTATGGGATTGAGAGATGCTTGGATAACCTCTGTTGGAGATATTGGAAATAGATTAAATTGTAAAAAAGGTATTTATAGTGATATAGGTGGTATTAAGACTTCTTATATAGAATTTATTTTATTTCTATAATCATGTGAATTATGGGCTTGATATTGATTGTGTTTCACTAATATGTTATATAAATGTACTTCTTCATTTAATTTAAATTTAAATTTAAATGTTCTCTCTTAAATGGACGGAGAAAATTTTGATGGATAAAATGTAGATAAAACTCCAACTTGATACATCTATCACCAATGAAAGATGCCACTTCAAAATTCCATTCCCTAGGTAGCCGACACCCCATGAGGGGTCTAACTTGATTAAGTATGAATTAGTAGACCTAGGATAGGTACTATCCGATTAATTCTTATATATACATGGCTTGAAATATATGGATGAATCTTTTTGGCCACATACAAACTTATAAAATGCATAGTGGACCCTTCTCCTAGTGGAAGATAATAATTTTACAATGAGGAAGCCAAAATGTCACAACATGACCATTGATAAACCTAAGATGATTGTGATTTATCATATTTTATACTAGGTGAATTATCATTTCCCTTAACACAAGTTTAACTATACGGTTATAATTTATGAACGATGAATTGGTTGACAGAGTAGACAGACCCATATAAACCATTTGCCCCTATTTAGACTAAGGAACCCATATATGGTTTCATCATTATGATATATACAAGGGTATCTTTTTCAGTTCTTGATGTATGAAAAATATTGAATAGGTAAACCCTTAGACTATAAAAAATAATTATGTATGTAACCCTAGTTAATTATTCTCACTCTGAAACATAGATTTTGATGTGGTATAAGTTAGTTAATCATGCATTGAAACTATGTTGTTTCTTGGTAAATGTTATACAAGGTTTATTCCTTCATATTGTTCTTTTTCAGACTTTAATATGAAAAAAATAGGGTGAATTGATACTATTTAGAAGGAAAACATCATAGAATGAGTTATAATATTGATTATAACTGAAAAAACTAGTGGATAGTATAGGGAAATCCTCTTATCTGTAGTTCTGTAATACAAATGAAAATCCTCTAGTGGAGTGTTTTTTATTACTACTTCTGTGGATGTAATTGATTTGGATATGGAATTATATTATAAATGGAATTTTTAAATATTCTACCGTATTATTATTATAGGGTTTGTGGAATATTTAATGGGGGATTATGATTACAACACCCTAATGGTGATTAAATCTAGAAAACCATTTTATACTATGTTGAATTAATAATTGTGTGTTGATTTTGTGATGGATTATTATGTCTGTATTTTTACTCTATATATTTTTGAATATAGCCCCTCATTTTACATCTTTATATTGGGGTGAAATACTCCATGTTCATTATTTTGATTGGAATGGTCATCATGACATACTCAATGACACATCAGAATTATATAAAGAAGGTTTGTTGGTTAATGATCACAAACATGAGGATCAAAAATGAGTAATTATTTATTTTTTTAGTTATTTATTAATTTTGAGTAAGTTACATGACTATACTACTGAAATTAGTATTTTTATAGTTCAGTGTTTTTGGTACCTCTTTGAGTTGTATACTCACATCCTACATAGGCTGCTATTTCCCTTGGATAACCATAAATATCTCTCATTAATATAGGTTCATGTTAGGATGAGACACAATGATTATCGATCTTGTTTATGTGGATTATATAATATTGAACGATTTAAATAAGGTGAGCCCCATGGATGATTAATATAATATTGTAAATTATTTATTCCAATATTTTTTATTCATATTTGATCAACTTAGTTGTTGATCAATCACACATACTTGTATGACTGTATTTAAATTTTTAATAACATTTTTAGTTTAATTATTATATATATGTACTCCAATGGACAGTGATTGTGTATTACAATTATTTTTTTATGTTTTTTCTATTCTTTTATACGGGTATAATATTATCAAATTATCACTCATGACCCCTTTTCATAATCTGAATCCTCTAGACAATGAGGAGGTGTTATTGAGGTCGGATAGTGGAGTACACCTATTACTATTGATTATGGTCATGGATAACATGTTATAAGGTTCTATCTAAGAATTAATTCTTCATAAAATTTGGGAAAAATTATACTAGATATATAAGAATTTTTCATATATTACTACAGAACTAGGACTAGTGTATTGTAAAGTGATTTCCCGTTGGATGTTTGAAACAATCCATATTTTTTTTAATTTTCTAGTGAAACTTTTACGGTACGTGTGAACCTAACATATGCCCACCAGATTCAACCCATCCAAAAAAATTAACATCAATGCTCGAACTACATTCAAGGACCACACCCATGATTTTCAAAATTCTAATTCTAATTCAAAAATCTATCCAACGAACCATGTTCCATTGTTCCACCTTAGAAACCAAACCCTTGAAAAACTCACCCACCTAATCACATGGCTAGAAATATCTCATCAACGCCAACTACCATCATTATCACGCAAGATCTTGAATCGTGTGTCCCTATCATGTCCCCATCCCCTGCATACAAATCATCCAACAAACGCCGATGCTTCCAGAAACATGACCTTCTGGAGGAACCAAGAACTCCGATCACCACAACCTTAGTCATTGATAACCATTTTCTACAAACCAGCATAAAAACCCCACTGAAGATCATAACCATTCACAATTTCATGTAAACACATTACCATGGTCTTCATCCTCCACACCTCAACACCGCTGGTCTATACTCCTATGTCGACCTCCTACACCCGATGCCCACTGGACCTTTGATGAAATCACCAAATCGTAGTCATCAATGATAGCCAAAACACTGCAAAACACCCTTAGCATAAAAAAAATAACCCACCAAAACAATGAAATAAATTGAAACCACAAACACAATGTCTCTCCACAATCAACCAACATAATAATATGAGATCATTGAGGAAAAGAAAAACCATCAACGAGAATGAAGAACGACAAGAAATAGAGGAACACCTGAAAAAGGGTGACAATAAACCCTGATATAGCCCAGGGAAGAAACCCAAAAAAATTACCTCGATAGTAAGAAACTGTATCTCAAAAACTACGTATACCCATCACTCCAACTCCGGCCTGGAGAGAAGTAGTGGAACCCTATCTCAGAGCTGGTTTGGGTGGCTGAGGAGAATACCATCTGGGGAAGCATCTGGAAACTCAACATCCACCAAACCACAATACCAATGCCTTAGGATAACTGCACACCATCCCTGACCCGGAGGGGCATGATGGAATATAAGGACAGAGAATGTTAAGGCAACAAAGGGAGTCTAAAACACATACCTTCGATGAAAAACAAGAGAACCATGGAGAATTCCCACAATGTAATGCAGCCGAGGAGAGGGGAGACCAAGATAAGATGATGACAAGAGTTAAGGGGGGATGTCATTGGTGAAAAATAAAACCCTAGAGGAATGTAGGAGACGATCGTGAAGAGATCCCTCTGCGTAGAGTGTAAAAAGCGCTCAGATCACCGATTGATGTCTTAGTTTCCATAGTATAGGGATTAGTGTTCTAGAAATTAAATATTATAGTTGAAAGATCTCACCTCATGTGATGAATATTATTTATGGATTTCTTATTTCTTATTTATTAAGGAACTCATTCGTGGACTATTTGTTGGATTAAAATTATTATATTCAGTTATTTCCTAAGTAGCACGAAGTGTCTATGCCTACATCATTCATGTTACATTAGTATTTTCATGACATGTGCTAAAATTCATGTAATTTTATTGATAATTTTATTCCAACTACATAAAGTGTAAAAAGAATCTCATAATTTATTTTCAAAATATGATAATGATTGAATTATATATGTTTATTAAACATATATCACTGAATTGTATTCTATGTAACCAAAACATCTGCATATGGAATTCTCATCTGGAATTGTTCTAGGGAGGTGTTTTAGTATATCTATACCTTCCTATATGGTATTATGAATCACAAGGAATTAGTTATATATAAGGTTGTATAGACTCTATCAATTTTTCAATAAGTGGGTGATTTAGCATTTGATACCCTTGAAAATTGGGTGAGATCCTAGATTAGGTTCTTTTCACATGAGTGTGAACATGGTGTTTGGGATTGTAAAAGAGATGTGTTTCTTATAAGATATGATTCATAAGATATTAGAACACTTTGTTAGGTAGGTAATCATATTTTCTTATGAATATGAATTGGGATGTCAGTGAGATGAGTGGTATTGATGATATTAGGTGTGATGTGAGAGGGTATCCTGACCATGTGGTTTTCCTAAGGTTGTTTCAATTTAAATAA
Source organism: Viscum album (assembly GCA_963277665.1). Taxonomy (NCBI): domain Eukaryota; kingdom Viridiplantae; phylum Streptophyta; class Magnoliopsida; order Santalales; family Viscaceae; genus Viscum; species Viscum album. The sequence goes on from OY728125.1 coordinate 363,085,163, forward strand.
AATTGTTGCATATGTTCATGTATTGATATCATGGAATTAGAGTTTTTATTTAGTATGAGGTAATTCCTGGTTTTCTAAATAAATTTATTAATTTTTAATAGTTCATATATTTCTAGACATTTGAATTATGGTTGGATAAAAAGGATATGACCTATAAAATGCAAAACACAATTATTTCATTTCATGTTTCATAGTTTTATTGATTGTGAGTAGATGCTGAAAATTATTGAATGATCTCAACTAATATTTTTTCATCTGCTATACAATTTCTCTAATGAAGTGAAAAATTATTGATGACGAGTGATATGGTTTGTACCAGTAGGATGAGACTATAATAAAACATTATAATGGTTAACTTACGTGGTGCGTGAGATATGATATGATTTGGTGAATATTTTGAGGTCATAACTAATATTTTCAATATTGTTTGTATAATTATTTAGACATTTTAGTCATATTTTAGAATGACAAAATGAATGTGGATACATCATTTCACAAATTAAATCATTGATTGACAATATTTCATGTGAAAATAATGGTATAACGGAACCAATGAAACATATGAGAATATAAGACTATGATTTATGATTATTATTTGACCTTTCCATAATTGGTATATGATATGTCTTAATTTTATGATGGTGCAGTGGAATGATCATCTTGTGAAAATTGTCATGGTCATGTATTGGAAGGACAACAACCATTTCCATTTGTGACTTAAATGAATGTAATTTTTGAAAAACCATATGATGGGGAGTCCAAATTATTCCATTTGAATACTTGATAATTTATTTTTATAAAGTTTTTCATGTACATGGGTTGGTGTTCTCATGACAAGAAATTGAAAGTGAGTGCAAGTTCTTGTTGGTTCATTGATTGGAGTGAAATTGCCACATCCTTCCATTGTATTAATTATAGAATGGCAGCAGGGCTTGGAAATTGGGTTTATTGACTTTATGGATTTATGATAAGGTCAAACCTATTATGGGGATTGTAATATCAATAAATGGTGTTTGAACCACATTCTATAAGAGTGGATGATGTCAATGGTGAATACATGAATATTTGTGATGGAATCTAATTCCAAAATTCATCTAAACTGATTTAATATTGATTTATGGGAGAATTATATATGTGGGTCTGTATGAAATTTTCAGTGGATTCCATGTATTAGTGTCTTCCTACTAATGAAACCTGGATGATTTGATGGTTCCTTGGTTTGGTGTTTTGTAATTTCATGTGCTATTGTAATACAATGGTTTTGGCTGATTTCTATTTTTTCCATTGTACATCATTAGGATTTGGAATTAAACTATAGTGTTAGTGTTTGAGATGACATTTGGTAACTATATTAGTAATTTTAAGATGATAAATTGTTTTGGATGCATAATAAAATGTTAAACTAGGAATTTTCAATAGAGATCTACAGAAGAAGGTATAATTGATTATTTTATTCATGATTGGACTTACTGTAGTGGGATACATTCTAGGAGAGTCGTTTTAGATGCATATGAGGTGTTCAATGATTATATGTGCCCTTTAGAATGGAATTTCATTTTTTATCATTATGTATGCACCTTTTGATACAAGAATATGGTTTGAAATTGAGAAATAGGTATTGTTAATATTTTTTCATGGTTTTAACAGATAAAATGGGTATATATTTGGGGTTATCTATAGTTGTTTTGTTAGAAAATATGTGAATATTTCAGAAAATAAATTCCATTACTGTGAGGATATGTGGTAAATATTAGTATTCTAGAGCTAATCCTTATAGTGGTGATAACCATGAACCTGATTAATAAATTGATGAAGTCCAAAATAGATTCCTAGGATGGATAAGTACAATGCATACATTAATGGTGATTTTATGATTATTATGAGCATTATCTATGTTTTTGGGGGATATTTGCCTTAATTTTAGAGTTATGTTTTAGAAATTGGTTTTGATTTCAGGAATACATTAATATTTTTTTATTGAATTAATAAATTGAACAGGTTTTGTGATATGATCTTCCTACTACCAAGGATTCTATAGGACATATTATTTTATAGAGTTTATGAAACCACATAGTCTTATTAGTTTAGTTTTTCTATAACAATATAAATTTTTGGCCCATTTGAATTTAAAAAAATAATGAGACCTCTGAATATGATTCTAATTGTTGGTACATCTTAAAAATGTGTAATTTCAGGTGAGATAAAGTCATTTAGGTGTTGGTAATGATTAATAGATAACTATATTTTAAACAGGTTCTGTTGGGTTGTAGGTATCCAGTAGCCTATAACCACTGGCTAGCCATTGGCCTTCAACCATCAAGCTCGTGGCCCGATGTGGGCTATCTAAGGGAGTTTCTAGGGGGTCAATTTAAATTTTATATAATTATATTTTATGAGGGGGGAATGTCTCATATCACCCTATTATTATATTATGAGGACTTAGGGTTTTCACAACATTTCTCCACCAACTAGTCATTCATTGGGGTTTTTTCTATTGTTTATGTCCATGATGTCAGATGTGTCATTGAAACTTGTGAAATCCAATGAGATCTTACTCTATTCATTACAATTTTAAATTTCCCAAGTTGGGATTCGTGATACCATTACATTGGTTCATTGTGGAAGAAACATTTTATCTGGAGTGTTTTTCTTATCCCCACAAAATGAATAAAAAATAAATATTTTCAATAATTTCACATAAAATTATTTTGAGGTATGTAATTATAGTTATTTTCTATTTAATTTAATATATAATTGAATTAATTTTTCATTATTTTATGGTTTTATTCGGGTTTTCTACCAATGATGATTCTAGGGATCCTCATAATTCCTTTCACTATTTATTATTCTTGGTATTAGCATTGAAATTTCCCATGAAGAGTTGGTGATGTATATAACTATATGAACCAATATTGTTTAAATTATTATAATTCAATAATTAATTTTTATATTTTTTGTAAGTTTCATTTAGGGTTGTGAGTTAGATATTAGTATTCGATGGAATGAGGATCAACATGGTTGGTGATTGGTGATCATATCAAAGATATACAAAGCATGGAGATTAAATTAAAAAAGATCATTGGAATGATGTATGTGGTCAGAGTACATGCCCTATGAAAATTTACACAATTCATTTATTTTTTTGGGAATTTATGGTAACTTAAATTTTGTAATTTCATATTATTATTAATTAATTAAATATATTGATTAATTTAAATTGAAAATTTCAACATAATCTAGACTCATAAAATTATTAAAATAATCATAATGGGAACAATATACTAACAATAGTAGCATGATTCGTTAACCACTAATTTTCAAAGACATGTCCTAATGAATATTTATAGGAACCTAGATCCTTATTTATGGGAATGAATTCATTGAGTATGAATTAGTTTCCCTATGGAAGATACTGTTGTCCCCCTCCTTTTAGAGTTGTTTCTAATAATAAATCAATGAACTATGTCATCGTTAGAGAACCTTCCTATAGTTATTGTGAGCCCTGATCATAGAGGAATATTATAAGTTAATTTTTACTAATCCATAATGTATTTTAAATCAGCACTTGAGATACTATAGAGCCAATATCTTTGGTAAAATTACTTATGGGGTGCGTGATAAATTCACATGCGACATCTTTTCCAAATATGTTACACCTTTGGATGGATAAATGGATTCATATAGTAGAGTAAAATAGATATCACAATAGATAATAATGAGATGAAGTTCCCCTATATGTTTCCTAAATTATCAGACAATCTAAGGATCCCAATTATGTTTTCGATTATTGGAATACCCCAAGACAGTGGTCCTTTATAGTAAATTTTGAATATAGTGGCCACCTTAAAAATTGTTTCTTGGTGTGATTAGTTGAATCTATGTTAGTAAATGTGGGTTATTAATATGTATAATCATTATTTATTTCCTTATATATATGTTTTATATCTTATTCCCTCTTGTTTTTCATGGTATAATAAATATTGGAAAACTTTTAAGGATGGTGTTCAATTAAATTGGAAAAAATCATATGATAATACTTACATGGATTGATATGGAATCACCCAATAGGGATGTATGTACAACACACAAAGTGGGTTTGAAAATGATAATAAATAAATACTTCTGATAATATCTTTGATTCCCTTTTTGGGGAATCCATATATATGGACTTTTGATTATATAGGTCTTAGTTTGAATATAGGTTACATCACATCCAACATACAGGCGATGGTAGGGTATTTGGAGGATCTACTTGATCTAGTTGAGTCTCCCACTCTACTAAGACTCATCTCCCATGAGCCATTTTTTATTAATATCGTGATTACATCATGTTTTTATTATGGGATAGAGAATTTCACATTTTATTATACTCTACTCTGGGGTGAGTTTTCCCAAGGTCATAATTATGGTTAGTAGAGTCTTTAGGTAATGTTTATATATTGATATACACTAGATGAAGTTGGTATTGTCGATCATTGTGATATAACTAACGATATATGGTTATTAATAATTTAATACATGTAGATATTTTTTTATTTTCAGAATGAAATATGAAAATATAACGGCATTGGTTATATTTATTAGATCAAATTAGTGGTTCCATAAAAATTTAAAATCCCACTTCATCAGTCAATAATTAAACATGGGTACTAAAGTAGTACTTAATAGTATATAGGTTTAAGATTTATTGATATTTTATCTTCATTTACTAATATTTTTTTGACAAATGGTTTTTGGTTACTAGAATGAGGCTTTCTCTGATGGAAATGGGACTTTGTTAGGGAAATGGAATGGTCTGATGGAGACTGGTTAGTATCAGGTTGACCATTATTTGTTTTCAATGGATTTCAACTCCCCATGATGGGTTTCTAATTTCAAATAGTTTACAATGGGTATTTTCTTGGAATCTAAAACAAACAATTTTTCATTATCCATGCATACCTACCTCCCAAAATTAGGTGCTCGTTTGGTGTCTTGACCTACGATGCCTAAGAAATCACATTGGTTGAGAGGATGGGAAAAAGGCTAATCACACCCTTTTGGGGTGATTTATTACTGACTTCTAGACTCCATTAAATATTTATGATATGTTCATGAATCCTTCATCAGTTATATAGTATGATGTTGATCATCCAAAATTAGAAATCATTTATTAGCATGTGTGGAATTTAGGATCATGTATATGTATAAGAGGGTCTTAATTTATGGATATATATGTATGTATATGAGGTTCTACAACAATGAAATACTTTCATATACTACATAATGATTATTCAGTCATTATTTAGGAGACTTTTGGTTTCTAGACACATAGTAGGGAACTCTGGAGTTTATTTTCATCCAGGTAGACGAAGTTCACTATGGAGTTTATCATCATCTAGGTTGATGAAGGTCAATATGGAGTTTAGTACCATCTATGTAGATAATAATTATTTTATGTTTATATTGAACCCATAAATGAGCTTCCTACGTATCCTTGTGACTGAAATTAGATGCCATGTGATTAAAATCATCTTAATGAGGAACATCATAATTTTTATTTTCATGTGATTCTGACCCAACTATAATGACTAAAATAATGAGGAAAGTACGTCATGGTGAAAGATTCCCAGTCAAAGTTCAGTGTGGGACTTATGTATAAATATACCATAGAACAAAGTTGGTTTATGCATTTCCATGTCAAATAAGACCCTACTAGGGATATTGTGCCAAAAGAAAATTGTTGATTTAGGAGTTAGGTTTGAAAATCAGGGAGGATTCCAACGTATTCCATTCTAATGGGAATCAATGACCATGTTTTTTGGTTAGTCCCTCATGGGAGTATAGAAATTTTAGAGGATTATTTTCGGGGTTATTCCTGAAGAATATTCCATTATAAAAATGACTATGATGTATTTATTAACTCATTGCGGTCTAGGATATTAATGTGGGTATTACTCGTAAAAATGATGTCTGTAATAAGGGATTTATGATTAGGGTTAATTCCTATAGATGATTCCTATTGATCATGGAACTCAAGTAATCATATTACATATCCTGGTAAGGGAAATAATTATAATTATCATAGTTTTATTCTTCAGGTGTATCGTGAAATTGACGTCATCATAACAAAACTATATGCCCATGTGATTCATGCATGGTTTGGGAAAAAAGAGGAAGTCGAAGATTCGACAAACCACCCAATTTTCCACCTTCTCTGGTGGAAGATTATGGGCCTACGGTAGAAGATGTTGACACTAAAACACTTCCATATCTTTAATTTAAATTGGACATGGGTCTTAGTTAATGAATAAATAATGGTGAGGTAGGTGGTGAGATATTGGTCCAAGACAAAAACCACTTAACATGAATATCTAGGTGATTACACCAGGATGGTTTCCATATAATCTATTCCCCATCCTGACAAGGATCTAATTCCACGTGGAATGGAAAAGAAAGTTTGATCCTTTTCCTCCTTGATTGGAACTGGAGGCTATGGGTATCAGAGGTAGGAAGGTAAATATATGGTTCTATCCCCAAAATTGGATACTGGGAACTCTTCAACAGTTTCCCTCGTGTAAGGATCCACTTGACAGTAGATATACAAATCTATTGACACCCTAAGGATCCGGACCCTCAGAAAGGACAAGTGTTGTAATCATAGGAACATATAAATAAAAATACAAATGGGAGACACTCTGGAATCCCATTACCCATGGTTTTTATGTCAGGATTTCTCAGCGGAGGATTTGATATGATCCCATTCATAAAAGGGAGCCAAAGGCAGATATGGTCTGACATAGATGCCTTTGATGAAGGGACTATGAATGGATCACCTAATATATAAGGTAAGTAAAACCTAAAAGGTTTGAATAGGGGGTGATCCATACAGGTAGGTCAAGGATAACTAATAGTAATGAACAACATACCAACTAGGAAACTACATTTGGGAGATAACATGGTCAAGACTTCAAGGGTCTCCACTTGTATTCTCAGGGGTATGTCACATAAGTCCCTGGTCAAAAAGGGAAATTTTTTACATTCTCTGATATAAAGTTTCTCTAATTTTTTTTAGGGTTTTTTTTACATTAAACCCTCAGAGGACTTATGTTTCACCATTAATCATTAATTCCAACTTCATTATTAGTCAAAAAACTACCAAGAAGGTTTTGGAGGACTAGAGTCAATTACTAGGGAGATGAGAGTAGTAAATGGACATTGATAAAATCAGTCTATCCAAAAGTAGAATCAATGTCATATTTAAAGGAAAACAAGGGACCCTGGGTGAAGGATTTTATTAGTGAATGTTGGTTACACATAGGTTGACCACACAGGGACCTTGAACGGTGATGGTGCTTGGGGGTACCTTATATGAACTGATATTTTCGGGCTGTGAAATATTTGGTATTTTTCATATATTTCTTCCAATTACTAATGTATTTCCATTTTCTTAATTTTCATACATGTGATAAAAATTAGTTTCAAAAAAATCATGCCCCCCTCCTCAGGATTGTATCTGATCGAAGAATGATCATCTAATCCTGAGGTAAATGTTTGAAAATGATAGATGAGCCACTCCTTCATGGTAAATTGGTTGTTCACCCAAGTTGATCACAAAATCTATTTGTGTAGGTAGGATACCAATACTATAAATATGGCTCTAATTTTAGTGGAAATATTTCATGAATGTGAGTTTTGGTGTCTCACCATACTATTCATTCTTAGAGATATTCCACTCATGTCTTACAGCTGCTGATCTCATTCACTCAAACACAACATATATTTTGATACGTGATGCATAATATTGGGATAATATCTTGTGTGTGGGTATTCGAATGATTCTCATGCATGAGGACCTTGTGTGATGAACTTATGTGAGTCACTTTCATGAATTTTATAATTTTATAATTTTTATTATTTTCACAGCTTTCTTTGAAAAAGATCCTACACTTAATTGAATCTTGATATTTCATTATTGGTTCTATGAACACTAAGAAGAAATTGGTTTTTGATGAACTGACCTGTTCTAGGATTGCGAATATGTTGAAAATCATAGGTTATGTTTATTATAATATATGTGATTCCACCATTCCTTATCTGGTGGGGTTTATAAAGGAGTATCGTTGTGACATTCCGAAGAGTGCTTATCTAACACATTATGGTTAGGTCCTTCTACATGATTTCCTCACACTAGGTCCAAAGTACAATATCCCAACCTCTTGGTTTCTAGACCATAAAACATCTAATCTACCAATGTTTTTGGTGTGGGAAAATATATTAATGATGGAACAAAATCCATGTGATGTTTTAGGTATCACATCTTGTTTGACCTAGATATAATTCCATAGATTGTTGGCCTATATCTGCATTGTTATTCATCAATTTTTTTAGATTCACATGTTGTTCAATCAAAGGGTAGGATGAATTTTTGGGAATTACACCTTGGAGGAAGAATTAAACCCGACTGGATGTGGTCATACTATGTGTGTGAAACCTATTAATATTTTTATAGTGATATAGAAGGTATTGGAATTTACAAGATACTGTGGGTAGGGAAGATATATGTATATAGTATGAATGAGTTTTTGTCTGATAGTTTGAGCTTGTGAAGTCCACAGAGTAATTCATTTCATCGAACATGAATAGAAGGGAGTATAATTTTTGGGATGTTTACAATATCTAAGTGTCTTAGATCCTCAGAGATATGTATGAATAATTCATCCCTCTAAGGTAAACATTAACTACCACTGACTGGACATGTGAACTACAAAAAATATATCACATTATCAAGAAGGAAAATACTCACATAAAAGGGTATATTTATCACAAGTCATGGACAAACATTTTCAACAAGAAGAAGGGGGAAGGCCCTGTTTGAAATTATACAATGATCTATCCTGAGTTGGAGAGAATAAGTGTACCCAACACCATATGAATGATGCAAAAAATGATATTTTTACAATGGGGGTTATGAATTCAAGCCCAATGTTTATACTAATACATATTTTTGGGTTTTCTAGATATGTGGATCAGTAACTATCTACTACATGTTCTTGATTCCAAAGGTGACTTAAGGACATAAACATTTTTTTAGAATCCAATTTGTTAGTGAATAATATAGTGTGTTTCCCACCAATATATTTGAAAAAATACATAGGATTATACTAAATATTAATGTATGGAAACCGCAATTTAAAATATTGGGAACATTATAGGATTTTTGGAGATGTATCACTACTCATTTTAGGAATTATTCCTTATAGATTGATATCCAGTTCCTTGGTGGAAAATATCAACCATACGTCCAGGTTGTATCTCTTATTTTACCTATATCATTAAAAAACATGAAATGAGAACACGGATGTGTTTATTCATGGATTTAGACATCATCCTCGACAGCGATATTCCCATGGTAAGGGTTGTTGAAGACGAAAAAACTGGCATTGTGACGAGCCCATAAATTAATGTCTTATGGGTCTGTGTCTTGGTATCCAATTTCGATTGTGAGATCATATGTGAATCTTATAATCCTTACTAGTTTTCACTCTAGTTCATGTTCCAACAAAAAATAATTTTATCACCTGTTGTGCACCTCAAATTGGAAAAGAATCCAATTGTTGCTCTACAATTATGAATGTTGATAGTCATGAAGTTTAAATAGGTGGTGATCAACTGGCCTTGAACTTATGAAACATTCATATTTACCATCGAGTATACTAAATCCTTGATTGTGTGATATCCTAAAGGGGTGCTGGATAGGGATGTCCCTCAGGTTGAGGTAAATAGATGGATCATGAAAGATCCTTCCCATTTGGATGGTACATATTCTCCTTTAGATTTTACATTTCCCATGCAAGAGATTAAGGATGGTGATGTTCCCATATCATCAAACCAATCTTGTGAATGATATAATCCACCCACCAAAAACATTAGGGATACACCAAAATATCAAATTGAACATGCACTGAGGTGGTTTAGTTAGAACCGCCAGCAGGATACCCCAGATCAATTTTCCCATCCATCATCTTTGAAGGGATGTGTTGGTAATACCATGAAATATAAATTTATGGGATCTTCCTCACTGTAAGATAGGTTATATTATGAAAATGTACAAAAATAAGTAGTGCAGTCATGGTAGAAATTGAATTTTGATACTAACATTATGTGGGTTCTCCTATGTGTGGTGTTGCACATTCGAGGGATAAGAGATATCTGATACACTCTTGGTATTTTCTTTTAGGGTAATCCTTTTAAAGTGTAAGAACTCATTTGGGAGTTATATATGCCTCTATATTCTATAACCTATTGGATTTATAAAATTAGGCGGGTGGAGGATTTGATAAAACAAGGTGAAGCATAAGGGATCAACTATTCTCCATCTGATGAATGGAGTGACTTTGTTCATCCCAATGAAATATTTTTTCTTGTTCTCAAATACTCTTTCCTACTTTTACATTACATTTCATTCAATGCATAATTCCTAATGTGGAATACCATCCTAATTTTTAGTGAGCCAATTAAATAACAACTCGTGTTCAATCACCACGGTAAACTGTTGGTGTCACTCTTCTTTGGGTTTCTTAGTCCCCCCCCCTGAATTAAGAGAGTTAACTTGAGGAAAACACTCCATAGAGGACAATATGGAGAGATACTCCACCATATAATACCTATTATTTCGGAGGATGATGTTATCTCTACCTCAAAGGAGATGAAGAATATGTAACACCAATGGGTTAATTCAATTACTAATCACCTTGCTAGTAGTGGTAAGTCATCTTGGTGTCATTTATCTCTTCCCATGTCAAATGTATAAAATATATAGGATTTTCAGAACTCCATACATTTATTCTCATAAGGGGAATAATAATGAGCCTCCTAGAACAAAGTATAACACTTTGGACAAAGAATAGATCCCTACTGAGGAAAGGGCTCCCTCAACTAATGTAGTAGTGTGAGTTGAGGGTGCATCATATTCTATATTACTTTTTACTACCACTATTGAGTGGGGGGAAGAATATATTATGTTGGATGTGTTTCATAATATTTCATATACTAAGGAATGATTTTGAATACTCTAATATTTTAGGTTTCTCTCATGCACTAGTGGATCCCACAACGACTAATGCTGACCCTACGAGTGTCACCGAGGATTTTGTTTATGGTCTAAAGTCGTCAAAGGAGGGTCATTAATGAACCAATCCATGTGATCTCATAAGTGAGATTAACATTGTTATTGGGATGTCAATATATTACATGTAAAATCTTTTCCTACCTTTCGATTAAATTCTAGAACATGTTAATATTCATACCACAATTGAAGAATTTGGGGAACTATATAAATAATCAAATTGATGTGAGTATTTATTTTACATACATTCAAACATTTTTTCCTAGATTCCATAATCATGATCGGTTTGGATGCATAACTCCATCCATAAAACCTATTATATTTATGATAAATAGAGAATTCATCGAAATAAACCTCAATCACACTTTTAATAGACAGCCTGCTCGGGTGGATTTTTTAATAGTAAATCATAATGACACTCATCTAGTAGATCATGGGAAGAATTAGGAGAGTCCCCCATGATAAGTAGTCACCCTACACCTTGTAGGTGACCTCCTGTCATTTTTATTTTTATTTTTCTATCTATATTTGTGGGGAATTCTTATGACTATTCCAAACTAGTATTTTTAGTCAAGGAAGCCACTGTTTAATACGGAAAATATCATGGAACTACTTTGTGTGCAATGTTCCCATAGTACATCTCTCCTTTTGATAGATATTCTAAATAAGGTCCAGATTTTAAGAATTCTCTCCACATTTCACATCACAATTCCTAGTGAGATATATAAAAGAAAATAGTTGATGCACCTCCTGAGTAAAATATTTCATGAATTCAAAAACATTTATTTTTGTTTTGGAAGGATAGAATTTGGCTGGTTTTATTAGCATATAATCCATGATTTTGTGAAGGATACTATTTTAAGGAAGGATTAAGAGCATAATCCTCAGTATTATCTCATAAAATTCAAACCAAATTCAAATATTTAAGCCATTTAGGATTTGTTTCCCCAACAAGAGGATATTCATTACAAAAAATGGCAAGATTCAGGAGGCAGATCTTGGAGAAGAGCATTCAACTGTTTATCATTCATCAAGAGTTAAATTCAACTCAACGAGAATATTAAAAGCTCCACTATTCATTAGGGGAAACCAAAATGGAAGTCTTAACAACCATTACGGATGCATCAAAATAGCTTCATCATGCTGAGGATACTGAAGCTGGTCAACTGACTGATCTCCAAAAAGTATTTAATGTGGATCAGTAGGCTTTTCAATTGATGAATTGTTATGTTGAAGGAAATTGGAAATATATAATACAAAGACTCAAATTTATGGATATGAATATGGGGATTTTTTTACAAATGAAAAAATTTCATTTCTATTCATTTATGTCTTCATCTTTTCCATTTTCATATAATCATAATAACGAATATCAGTTTCATACCATGACATCCTCATAACATGTACTCATAATTCAACGATAGGGATTGGGATGCTCTAATTTTTTTATCAAAGACAAGAGGAAAAATGAGAATTGTTTGACTATATTTAGGTTCATATGGAAAATCGTTAAAAAAATTCTTTTGTGCCATAAATTTTTTTCATATGAAAAATATTACAATGACATTGGGGGGAGATATCACTTTTCTTAAACATCCCTTTTCTGGGATTTAGCCGAAAATGTTCTATTCCTTTTAACTTATTGTTGCTTAATATTTTTCTTGAACCATGTATAGTACATGTTTAATGAGATGACAGTTGAATTTAGTTCAATGGTCCATTTTTAGGTTTTCAATTTAGCGAGTGATAGTCTCTTTTTTTGGTCTACTTAATGTAACACATGCGGAAATAATAAGGCTTGTGTTTAATGTCAAACATCATTGACCAAAACGTTTTATATTACAACCATAACATGGATCAATGGCTAGGTATGATCCAATATTGTTTAGATACTAACAAGTTGAATCTGGATCAATGATTATATAATTCCTAATCTAAAACAAGATATTCGAGAATAACGTAGGTATCTCATGAGAATGAAGTTACCACTAGTTGAAAAACCCATTATGAGGGATTTTTTTATGAAATTCCAACATGGGAATGAACGACATAGTCAAATAGAGGAATACATAGGCTTATAGGCCCGTCATGGGGGGAACATATTCAAGGACAATGAGGGAACATACTGAAAAATTTGGTAGAGGATTTACCAAGGACTGGAATTTTATTTCTCTTTGGTAAAGTATGATTATGGTGAGTGATATTTCTTAGGACCACAAAGGGTTGGTTTTATGAGAAAATAAGACTGAGAATAATGGGATCTATTGTATTGTCATGGTCCATGAATAGGAAACCACACCTACAAAATTTGATGTGTCAATGAGGGTACATTTTGTTTTATAACCAATTTCAGGTGGATAAGGTACCTTCCAAATAAAGGATACTGCTATCGTGCAGTTTAAATTCATCATCAAGGATATTATAATGTTCAGTTTAATGTCATGTGGTAAGGGAACTATGTTGTGCAGATTAAATTCTTTCAATAAAGACATTATGTCATGCAGTTTAATGTTATCCAGCAAGAAGATTATGTTGTCCAGTTTAATTTCATGCGTCAAAGACATTATGGGAATTTTATATTAAGGTATTTATCTTTTACAAAAGGTTTGATGATTCTCTAATTCATGGTAAAATATCCAGAAATTCGCAATCATGTTCGGTTATGGAAGGATAAATTTGTACGCTAGGATATGGGGATTCTCATATATGAAGTTTGCTGTGGTAAAAAGGGATTCTAACATTAGAGGTGTAATCTACTGAGTAAGAAGTTACCACTGATTAATAAATCAGTTACATGTTTTTTTGGAAAGGCCAATTGGGGCATGCACTTCATATACAATAGTGGAATGCATTGGACGACAAACCCATTATGAGGGTTGTTTTAGGAAAGGCCAATAGTGGAATGTAATATACTGTCAGCCAAAGGAGTGCACAATAATTCCAAAATTAATTTATTAAAATATTAGGAATGTTTATGGAGATTCATATCTTCCTAAGAATAGAGTTTTTTTGCATTGGATGTACATAAATATTGAATGAGTATTTTAGGTCAGAATTTCCAATGAATCATGAATATGGTTGATCTACACAGGTATGACACTAGCATAAGAACTATGGTGCTAGTAATTTTAGTTCCTATGACAATGAAATTAAGATTATGGAAATGATGGATAGAATGTGGTCAAATATAATATGATTGTTGTAGTATGGATTTAACATTTCATGATGGGAAATCTAAACCATGTCCTTAGAGGCTTTCAGGCCTGGAGAAAGGATATGGTACAAATATCTAGAGGATAACCACTAATTTTAAATTTCATGTTCTATCTTATTATTTTAAAAAGCATAAAAGGATATTAGTTTATTCTCCTAAGGTTGAAATTAATGTTATTTGTAAAACCCAATACGGATTAATTTTTATGTAGGGATAACTATGTCATTTAATGCATAGATAAAATGTGGTATCCTTTGGTTGACATGCATGTTACATGGGAAAATTATGCAAGGGAAACTATGGAAAGTACTACATGCTCAGGAAAAGGATCTCTTAGTTTTTAGACATTCTTCCAACCCAATATTATTCTAGGTTATAAAGATCTGAATGTATTAAATATTTGGAGTATGAAAAGTTAAAAAAGGAATTGGACAATGAATAAAGGAAGAATTAGACCAATACTGCCAATGCGTTTGGAGTCTCGTGAACAAATATTTACTCAAATGTAGAAGGGGGACATGTATTGTTTCTTTTGAGGCTTTTCTAAGGATATAACCGAAATAAAATCTCATACAAAGATTTTTTTTTACACAAGAGGTGTAATTTTTTACCCCATAAAAGTGACTGGGAAATTAGGCGTAGTTTTCACTATATATCACAATGGAATGAGAATAAAGTAACACATATTCCTAGAGATACATTTACTTTGATATCATTCAGTGATGAATATGGTCAAACAGTATAATATCTTATGGAAAGGAAATGGGTGATTCTAATAGGAAAGAGATAATTACGGCTATGACAGGGTGTATAGCCCAAGAGTCACAATGTATCATGATGGAGAAATAATCAAGTCTCACATAGTTCTAAAAAATATGGGTTCATTTGTAATGTAAAAACTCATAATAGATCTCCTCATGAAGATCTGAATCATTCATAGGAAATTATGGGATTTCTCGTGTTCTGTTACGACTGGGCCAAGAATTGAAAATTGGGGTGTCTCTGCGTATCTCATATAGATGAGATTAAATCCACACATAGTTTTTTATGGTCATTTATGTTTACCATCATGCTGTAAGGAGGTCTGGTGTTCAATTTATTTTCTAGTATCTATGACCATAATAGATTCAATGTGAATAGATACACATAAACTTATATAAAGAAACTAATTAACAAAACCCTAAGCCCACATGAGATATACTTAGTGTGAGAAAAAATGAGTGGTAAAATTTTATTCTACAACACAAAGGTGAGTATAGTGATGGATAAGGGAATTTATATTAAGTGGTTTCTAGTCTATGAGATGGGATCCAGTTCTCTAAGGATCTCATTGAGATGGGAATCAAGGCATACATTATTATTTAGATTCCAAGCACTTTAATGTCCTGCAATAAGGAAAAAGGTTATCCAATGTGAATTTATGGGAATTGTGATTAGACCCAAGATAGGGGATCTAGGATTCACTATTTATCTCATGATAATGATAATAAAACTATACACATGATTTTATAAGACTCAGCATGCAGGTTTTATCCACACATATGGAGTGAGGGATTTTAAATTGAGTCTAGACTGAGATAGGAGATCAAAGCATCACAATGCATCTCAACATGATGAGAATCATTCCACCCATAGTTTTGGAAATCCCATGTAGTTTAACATCATGTCGTTCAGACAGAGATGAGTTGATGTAAATTGTTATAAGTATTGAGGATGAGCCTTGGTGTTGGACCTTGGCGTCTCTATGTATCTCGTTGGGAAAAGAATAAATTCTCGCATATTCATTTATAGGATCCATGTTATGATCTGATTCATTCATAGGATGCAAAGGGGCTTTATGATTTAATCACGGATAAACCTAAGATAGAATCTCTAACTAGCACTATGTCTCTTACTGGGGAAAGAATCAAGACACACCTAGTTCTCAGAGGTGGTTCCCCACACCAACTAGTTTGAGATATCGAGATAGGGGATTTAAATATTTTATCATTTACTGTGTTTGAACAAAACATGAGTCTAGGAATCATGATGAGTCTTGTTGTAACGAGAATAAAACTATACACTATGTAAATGTTCTCTATGAAGATTTGATCCATACACACAGAATGGGGATATTTTCTCCGCGGTCATGGATAAACCCAAAATTGATGATCTACGAATCACTATGTATCTCATTGGAGTGATAATAAAACCACACTTAGTTTTTTTAAAAGGGTTTCTATACAGGTCAGTTCCAAACACATGGAAAGAGTTGTGCTTGAGTGAGAATAGGGAGTAGAAATAATGTGAGTGATACGTACTCTGGAAATATACAAATAATATTTTTAGGTGCCAAAAATAATAACTACTGATTCTATTTATGGGAATTTAAAAATTTCATACAATGGAGACATTAACCGTACCATTAAATATCTTATGGTGAGTACAAATGGAATTTTATAGTTTTACATCATGACAAATGGACCTTAGGTAGTGTTGTTTTTCATCATGTGAAAAGTATGATGTTTCTATGCAGTTTAACATCATGAAACCAAGATTCATAGGGTAATATGCAGTTTAATGACTTACAACTAAGATGAACACTTTTTGATTACACAAATTATATCTTTAAGAACCTTTCATTATATGGAGTTTTACTGAGTTCCCCATCCATTTATATTGAGTAATAAAACCCTTTCGAATGGACCTTATATATGGAGTAAGATCCTTACCACTATGTATCAAGCTTGTAAGGATTCATTTCGGGTATCATTTGGATTCCTAATTACCAAAGAAAATTCCCCTTGGATGAATGAACATATGTAGGTTTTCTTGTTAATGTCAGGTGCTATCTGGTTCTGATATACCTCCAGGTGATGCTAGGTATGAAATATCATTACATTCAATCACTCTAATTATTTTATGAAATTATGAGAATATTTATTTACAAAAATGTAGTTACAAACAGAAATTAATTGTGATGGTAGTTGAAATTCAATTAGAAACACTACCTCTATTATATAAACTAATGAGTATGTGGTTGCTTATTTTGTAGTATGAGTTGTTGTCAGATAGGCCCATAATGATTTTAAGAGCTTTTTTGGCCATTATTTCTTATCTTTATTGCCCATTTTATGGATTATGTTTTACAGGTTCTTTTTGAAGGACTCTATCTATCCATTGGTATCTCTATAATATCAAAATGAAGGGTTTCATTAGATATTGTATTCATTATATAGATTTTCCACCTCAGGAGAAGTGAAATTGTTGTTATTGTCTGTCAATATAGTTTTAGGGACACCAAATCTGGTAATTAAAATATCTTTGATTAATCTAACAATTCTTTTGGATCCAAATTATTTGAGGGGGAAATGCCTCGTCCATTTTGGAGATGAAACGTGTGGCAGTAATGGTTTACTTGAACTTCAATGCCATAGATGGATGATATAGTCTAACAACATCCATTCCCCCAAGTGGAAAATGGGCGGGAGTATTTAGATATATTTATAAACTGTAGATGTTTATGGATGAAATTAGAATTCATTTGGAAGGGATGAAAAATCTAAGTGAATTCTTTGCAATCGTGCAACATCAAATTCCAGAAGTATCATAGCCATCAGATTTTATCCGAAAGCTAAACTGTTAATGGTGTACACCATAAGATCCTAGATGTACATGATCAATTATCTCCATAGTCTATTACCCATAAACACATTTGAGAATGAAAAATTAATGAGTCACTTGTAGAGGACTTTCTGGTGATTTGGGACATCGTAATGTGTGAAATGAGCTTTTAATCTCTTGATTTTCTCTCTTCCAACCCTCTTTGGTGGATGTAATCCATCTTTGATATATTCCATTATTGGAATCATCCTTCCCTAGGAATGTCCATATTTCATGGTCATGGGGATTATTTCATTAATTTATTCTATTCTGATTAGAAACAAATGTGAAACCACACGATAATAGGAAATAATAATGACTGTTTCATCATGATTTGGATCTACCAATTCATTAACTTTCTTTTCCAATGCATTTTCCAATTGATTTTGTGATCAAAAAATGTTATTCAATTTGGATTTTGAGTGGAATTTTTCCATTAATCCTTATACATATTCACATAGGGGAATTAGTGCCTCTTTTCATATCGAATAATTCCAACTGATCTTCTTAATTATCAATTATGAACAACCCTTCACCTTTAAGTGGTTCACTGATACATCATGTGATAGTTCTAGGCCTTCTATGTAAAAGACCAAGATTTCATAGTAAGTTATTTTCATTATTTGTAATCAATAACTTGTGCTAGATGAAACATCGAGTTCTAGAACACCACAACCAATTAAACCAGCCGTTTAAAAAGTAGTTATAAAACGTAGTACCCACTTTTTGAAATTTTATAAATTTTATTATTCAAAATGGACTTCAATTTATGATTCGGAATATCAAAATATTCTTAGGGTGATGTTTTGGTATTTTTCTGAAAACATAATTTTTTTTGAATAGTTAAAAACATTATATTATTGTTGAAAACCGCATTTATTTAAATAGTTTTTATTTTTATTTCTTTTAAAGACAAAACAGCCACATAATACTTATATTAGTTCAATTTAATTCATTACTATAAATATATAATAAGATTGGATATATAAAATTTTATTCAACTATTTAACGCCTTTTACACACCTTCTAGGCACATTTTCAAACTTGTAGAGTACATAATTTTTTTGTTTTTGTGAATTGAATTAAAAATAATCTGAGAGACATGATTGAAATCAGTATGTTAAATTTTGTTCAATAGACAGAAAATATGTTTTGGAAAATAGTAACTTTTGAATTTTATTTACCACAGTTATAAGTAAATAGGGTAATTAATGTCAAAAACAATATTATAATTACCTTAACACATGTCCTAATTCTATTGGATAAGTTTTATTCCACCAAAATCAACCTTAGGAATAAAATATTATCTTCTTTGATCAACTTGGAATAGATTAGGACATTTATTATTATTTTATTTTATTAATAGTTAAATGTGTTAAATTCAAATTTTAATAATTAGCCATTTTTAAATATATGGTTATTAATGAGATAAATTAGATAATAAATATTCATTAGAAATATTAAACGATTTATTATATCATGGTATTTTATTTATAATTTTTAGACATTAAATAATTTAATTTATTTATGACACAATGATTATAAAATAATTACCTAATTAATGAAAGATTAGAACAATTGTCATTATAAATATCCAAATAAATGTATATTTATTTGTTTTATTCATTACATTAATTTTATAGGTTAATATTTAATGTTAGGGTTGATAAAATGTATTTTTTTGATGAAATAATATTTTTATGACTTTCAGAAAAACCAAATACTAAATAGTATCAAAATAGTCAAAAATGTGTTCTTAAAAAAAATTCCATAATATTAATTTTCCTAAAAATATAAGGTTCATCCAAAGGAATTATATAATGTTATATATGTCATTATTGAACCACATGAGGTTTGATTGGAATTTTATAGTATGCTTATTAACCATGTAATATAAAAATACAAGAAGACATTTAAAAAGATAATCTATTTAACTAAGAGATTAATCTAAATGATATGGTTAATATGGTGATATATACTTGTATAAAACATATAGTTGGGAGAATTTAGAACCCTCCCTACATTATCCCCGAAATATATCCATTTGGAGCCATTATATACTGAAAATGATTTTATAAGAAAATAATATTTTAAGCATTTCCTAAAGTGACCCTCACCTCTGTTATAAAATGGTACTTCCCCTTCTCTCCAAATCACTCCTCCAAATCCGTTTTTATCTAACAAAACCTGATTAAATATCCTTTGAACTACCCTCACTTCTTCCTAGAGGCTGTAATTTTATCCAAAATCCAACCTATGGATCCCTTTTGATCAAATCAATAGGAAGAACTTGAAGAAGAGGTAATAATTTAATCACCTCTTTGAATGTTATTTTCTTCTTCCACTTCCTCTTTATTTGTTGTTTCCATTCCAAAACAAAAAATCCAGTAACTTCTACATAAAGTGATGTTATTATAAATATGGTACAAAAATACTCAATATTCTATCCATCCTTTGAATGACAATGTCACCATACGTGCGTACGTACGGCTTACCATCTCCACGTCGTGGTGTAGTTTGTTATTCAACACTTCATTATTTTAATGGGTTTAATAAAGATGTATAATTGATTAAAATAATAAATATAACATTTTTATTATTTGGTATATGTAATATATCATCAAATTTTATACAATTTCACCATCAATATAATGATATTGACGCTCGTATGTAAGTACGGATTACCATCTCCACAAATGTTATGAGATTAATTTCCCATCCTATACATTCAAGAATAATTTTCATTTTATGATTTAAAATAATTTTTATGAACTTAATATCATTCTTTATATGAATTAAATAAATCCTCTCCATAAGAAATCATTACTAACCTGACAAAAAATACAAAGGAAAATGAATCATTTAACAACTGAAACAACGATACTACTGAAATATTATTATCAAATAAATATTAAAAGATCAAATATGATATCATGTTAATGTATGAGGATATTTTATAATTTAATAAAAATGATTTAACTAATATACATTAGGATAACTTACCGTCATCTAAGGAAAAGTACAAGGTAAGTGGTTTTCATCTCACCTATTATTCCCATGAGGTTAATGCTATATAGCCACTATTTTCATTTGTGTGGTGTATGTACTGCCCATGATTGTACTCTTTTTGTAATATACTTTAATTTATGGGAATTCAAATCTTCATTGTATGATCCTTCTTTAATGGTTTTTATGTTTCATAAGTTAACAAATCAGTAAAGTATTTTCTAATTTTGATTTACAGTCATTGTGTTTTATGCAAATATCATTGATTATTTTACTCTATGATTATGTGTGAAATCACTATTTATTTATTTAATTAGTAATTTCCACTCCCCTTTTCATGGATATACTTTTCATACATGTAATCACTAAATTGATAAATTCACAAGTCATTGATATGAACTTCATGATATAATCTTTACTCAACATGCATTCATTGATTTAAACATCCAAGTCATTGATGTTGTTTTTACAGGAATATGTGTGAATGTTCTCTGATATATTTTCACTGAATATAAAATCATATTTTGTATATTTATATATTTCACCCATAATTATGTCATTTATTTATCCTTAACCAAATGATATGATCATTATAAGGTATTTCATCTCAATTTATATTCCATTGAGACTTATTTATTGTTATGCACCCATTAACTTTTGTTGGGTGTATATACTATTCTTTAGAATATTATATTAGTAATACCTTTATTCTCATGATATTATAATTTTTGGTTAATATTATTCCTCAATTTTTTGTATTTCATCATATTTATTTTGTTATATACTATTTAACTAAAATAACATTTTAATTGTTTTAATGATTTATTCTTATAAATCATTATCATTAAGTTCCATGATTAAAAAATGATTTAGGTATTTATTTATATGGAAATGAATGTTTTAAAATTAATATTACATTCAAAAGTTTCAGAGTGGTATGAGACACATTGATCCAAAAATCACTTTTAAATTACATCTTTGATATATAGTGGGACTTTTAAATGTTTACAAGAAAAGTGGATATTTCCTTCAAAAAGTTATACAGATTATTTTCATCAATCTCAACATCCTTCATTATGTTTTACTTTTGTATGAAGTTCATTTATTATTATAAAATCTTCCATATTTTATTGATGGTTTTTTGATATATTTGACTGTGGATGTTATATTTTTATACCATTCATGGTTTATAGATAAATTATTTACATATCATATTCTAGTTTTAATAAAAATGTTTATATTAGGTTTCAACCTTTTCATATAAGGAATGAATTGGTCTTAGTAAGTGATGGGTGGGGCCCGCTATAGCTCATCGATTCATCGGTAGGTGTAATGTGATAAACTAGAGTGTTGGTAAAAGGCCTTGAAAAAATTATTATTTTTACTCTTGGAACAAGGCCTTGATAATGCGGTTATGATGTCCGACATTATGCATTCCATAGTTATGAAATTAGATAATAATATTACGTGTGATAATTTGACAAATATAATTTCTATGTGATACGTAAATAGAATTATTTGTTTTATATTTTCCATATTATTCTAACTTTTATGTTTAAAAGGCATGAGTTGCAGTTCTATACATTTACTTAAATGTTTATTCTTATTTATGAATGCTTCTACTATATTGTTATCCTTACTGATCCTCTGAACTCACCCCTTTCCATTTTTTATTTTTCCCAAGATGTGAAGAAGTATATTATGACTAACTTTCAAGTAATATCTAATGGATATGAGTGTGTTCAAATGTGACACAATATTTTTTTCATTTTATAATTTAATGTAAAACTTATATATATATATATATATCTAGTTCTTCAATGGCTGTTAAACTAATCAGTCTTTTGGGATTTTATCCTTTGTGATCATGAGAATGTTATATAATAATTCATTGACTCTATTTAACTAGGGTCAGGGAGTTACAGTTTGTATTAGTTGAAGTTTCATAAAAACCATAGAAACAATATTTAGAAAAACTCTTAATAGAGAACATTTCCCTAAGATAGACATTGAGGAATAGTATAGAAGAACGCCCTAGGATTTTTGTAATGTAGAGATTTTGTGAATTTTCCAAGCAATACGTCTTTATCTGGATATGAGCATGTTGAGGAGCATATGGAATATATTAATCTAGGGGTAAAACCTGAAAACACAGCTTTGATCTAGACTTGAATGGGATCTAGTTCATGACAACGGGCCTTGATTCACTCTGGGTTATGACACTCCTGGGGGATATGCATAGGATAATTCACATTTTCTTTACAAACCGATTTCAAGGATTTAAATATAAGATGAGAATAAATAACCATGGTTAATACAGAGGTGTTTTATATTGAAAATAAGGTGTAATGATATCTATAAATTACTTTATGACTATTGTTAGTCATACTATGCATTCTGGTTTCAGTAGATGTTTGGATTCCATGGAATTAATAGTAACATTGACCTTGATTTACAAGGCATGAACAATGGTAGAAATGGGAAACTAAATGTAATGTTGATATAAGTAAATTATATTGTGTTTGTGCCAAATTAGGTTTCAAAATAAATGATCAACAAAATATACATTAACCACCTCCAAAACTCAACAATGAAGAGAAACACAGAGAATGATAAGTTCCCCAATAGTGGAGATTATAGAGAAAATAATGATCAATTTCCATCGTGCATGAATTGTGGAAGGAGACACCTAGGAGAGTATCTCAATGGAACAAAGAAATTATTTATGTGTGGTAAATGAAGACACTAAGTAAAGAATTGCTGATGAAAAATAAAGAGTACTATGGAAGAAAATATATATAATCCTAAAAATCCCTTTACAGTAATTTTCCGTAAATGTAGGAGAACAAGGCATTAACTGAGTCAATTCCATATTATATATGATAACTAGTAGGACAAGGAAGAACCTATATGGAAGTAAATGGATGGGTAAATAATTAAATTAATTAATCCTCATAGTTGATTGGTTTACATTGGAAGACATTTCTCTGGTATGTATAACCCTGCAGTTTGTTATGTGAAAATACTATTTGGGGATGAAATAAATTTTCTATGTGGATATAGTTATAAAGAACCATTTGGGTTTATATGATCCAATAATTTGAGGCAATTAGATGTTATTAATTTTTGGTATGAAAATGAAAGGTATGAGATAACATTTGTGGTTAAATTATGTTATGGTTCTTTTGAAATATTTATCTTATTTTGGGAATGTTATAAAATATAGTTTTTGAAAAAGTACAACACACAGATCGTATGACAACCCATCACGTCGGACAAATCTGGGGAAATCGAACCCACTGCCAATGTGTGATTGGGATTTATTACCTTCCACTAGACTACGCAAAGTCCCTGGTTTTCATGACTAATACTTTTGAGTTAAATGATTTTCATGATCAATAATAAGTTGATTTGGGTTCCTATTTTTAATAAAATTCATATCCTTAGTATAGAAAAATTATTTGGTGATTAGGTGATAAATTTTATTTTTGAATACATTCGATCTTATAAGAACAAAATATTCCTATGAAAAATAGAATATGATGGGATTTCATTTAAGGAGTAATGGTGGATTTTTATTTTGTAAGAATCTATGTTTTTTTGTAGAGATTAACCTTATTAATGGAAATGATTATCATATCTTATAAAATATTTGATTTGGTTAATTACACTGCAGTAAGAGACTTTAAGAGTAGTTAATGTTATTTGTTGATAAATGATAATAATTACTATTAATTACTATGTAATTATGTTCATCTGTGATTTGGGTTTCAATATTATTTTGGATTAGATTAAAGTATTTTAAGGACAACTTTTTATTGAATAGTATTTATTGATCATTGGGTATTGTTTATTTATTTGTTGACATTATGATTAGTATTTTTTTCTATAAAGGATTATCCACTTTAGGGATCATCTGATCTTGTACTAACCATTTGGGTTTTGGTTAATCTCTAAAGACAAGGTTAATACATAGTTTATTCTTTGTGGGTTGTGTGATTCTCTAGAAGTGTATTCTAGCACTTCCGGTGTGACCAAGTCAACTTGAATACTAATTTTTTGGAGAAAAGATAAGTTACTGGTAGAAATTTATTAAAGGAGGTAAATCTACATGAAATGTAAGTATATCTCTTTATATTTTAGTCAATATCATAGATAAATTTCCAAAAATTATAAAATGGAACATAAAATAAAAAATGTTTTCCATTAAATTTTCCTACTAGGATTCTCATGACTGTATAACCCATCACATGTTTAGGGTTTTCATGTTGTTAAATTTCTCCTGATCAGGTTTTCTATCAATCTCCATCTGAACATGGCACTTATTTTATCTTCCATGTCCATTTTATCATGCATGGAATCCTAGTATGGGTTATCTTGGGTGACCTTTGAAATTTTCTTCCATTCCATTAATGTGATAGTTTTATTGACTCCTTTTCTGATGTTGGAATTTCAGTGAATTTCCAAAACCCCAATTTAAAATTTTAAGGATGTAATTTACAAAAGGGGGAAAAACAACCACCCAAAAATTTCAGAGATTGTTGTTTTCATTAAAGAAATTCAAAACATGCACTACATGCAATATCATATTCTAGAACACCACGACCAGTCAAACTAGTCATTTAAAAAAATTTTATGACAAGTAATACCCACAATTTAAAATTTTATAAATTTTAATTTTCAAAATATACTTCATTTTTGTATTCAGAATATCAAAATTATCATAGGGTGATTTTTTGGTATTTTTCTGAAAACATTCAATTTTTTATGAATAGTTAAAACCACGGGCTTATTGTTTACAACCATCTTTTATTTAAATAATAATTATTTTTAGTTATTTAATTTTAAAATATATACATAATACCTATATTATTTCATTCTAATTCATTAGATTCATTTTACAATAAGATTAGTTATATAAAATTTTATTGATCTATTTAACCAATTCTACCCACCTTCAAGGTACATATGCCAATTTGAAAAAAAACGTAATTTTAACGCTTCTGTGAATTGAATTTAAAAAATCAAAGAGACATAGTTGACATCTTTAAGAAAAATTTGGTACAATAGGATGATAATAATTTGTGGAGAATAGTAACATTTGAATTTTATTTAACACTGGTAAAATTAAATAGGGTAATTAAACGTAAAAATGATATTATAATTACCCTAACACATGTTCTAATTCTACTAGATAAGTTTTATTTGATCAAAATAATCCTTATAAATAAAATATGATCCTATTTTATCCACTTGGATTAGATTTTGAAATTTATTATTATTTTTTAAAGAAATGAGTAAAATCTGTTATATTCAAATTATAATAACAAAACCATTTTTAATATATTTAAATACAGTGGATAAATAATATTATAAATATTCAATAGAATGATAAGAATATTCCCTACATCATAGTTTTTAATTATATTATTTAGTGATTAAATAATTAAATTTATTTATGATGCAATGATGATGTTGTAATTACCTTATTAATGAATGATTAAAATAATTGATATTATGATTATACATATAAATGTTAATTGAGACTTTTGATTCATTACAATAATTTTATAGGTTTATATTTCATGTTACGGTAAATTCAATGCATTTATTTAAACGAAATAAAATTGTTATGACTTTCAAAAAAACCAAATACTAAATACTGTCAAAATTGACATAAATGTGTTTTTAAAACAAATACTATATTATTGAATGATATAATATTCATTAAAATATAAGGATCGGTCAAAGGACATATATAATTATATATGTCATTAATTAACCACTTCATGTTCTATTGGAATTTTATAGTATGTTTATTAACTATGTAATGTAAAAATACAAGAAGACATTTTAAAAGTTGAACAATTTAACTATGAGTTAAATGTTAAATATAAGGTAAATATGTTGACCTAAACTATTCTAAAACCTATTGGATTGGTCACTTCAGACCAATACCCACATTAAACTCTAAATAAATCCATTTGGATCCATTATAAACTGAAAATGATTCTATAGTAAAAAAATATTTCAAGATTTTCCTAAAGTGACCCTCACCCCTCTTATAAAAGGGTACCCCCCCTCTCAAAATCACACCACCACTTCCATTTTTCACTACCAAAACATTATCAAATATCCCCCCAAATACCTTAACTTTCATATAGTGGCCTTAAATTTATCATAATTAAATACTAAGGAACCATTTTGATCAAATCAAAAGAATGCACCCGAAGAAGAGGTAATAATTTCATAACCTCTTTCAAAGTTATTTTCATCTTCCACTTCCTCTATCACAGTTGTTTCCATAGAAAAATAATAACTCAGATACCTTCCAAATACGTTGATGTTATTATAAATATGGTGGAACAAAAATCATTGTTCTACTCATCCCATTAATGGAAAAGTGACCATATGTTTGTACATACGCCATACCGTCTCCACGCCTTTGTGTAGTTTGTTATTCAACACTTCATTATTTTGATGGGTATGATAATGATTTATGATTGATTTAAATAATAAATATAACATTTTAATAATTCTTTATATGTAATATAAGATTCAATTACATATGATTGCACAATCAATATAATGATATTTTCACTCGTGCACACGTACGAATTAATATCTCCACGAACGCAATGAGATTCATTCCACATCATCACCATTCAAGAATATTTTTTATTTTTTGATTAAAAATATTGTTACAAAACTTAATATCATTCTATATATGAATCAAATACATCTTATCCATAATAAACATGACTTACGTAACAAAACATATAATGGAAAATGAATCAGTAAACACCTGAAACAATTATACTTCTGAAATATTATTAACAAATTAATATTAGAAGATCATATATGATATCATATTTATGTATGTGGTTATTTTATAAATTAATAACAATTATATAACTATTATACTACAGCTTAACGTACCCTCAACTAAGGAAATGTACAAGGTGAGTGGTTTTCATCTCACTTCTGATTCCCGTGAGATTCATGCTCTATATCCACTATTTCCTTTTTTGTGGTTTCTTTACTAACCATTATTTTCTTCATTGGGTAATATAATTTAATTTATGGGTATTTAAATCTTCATTGTATGATCCTTAATTCATGGGGTTTATGTTTTGTAAGATACCAAATCAGTAAAGGAATTTATAATTTCGATTTCCGCTAATTGGGTTTTACGCAAACTTCATTGATTATTCCACTTCAAGATTATGTGTGAAATTAGTATTTATTTATTTGTGTAGTAATTTAAACTCCCCTTTATATTGATATAATTTTTATACACATTATCAATCTATTTATAAATTCTCACGTCATCGATATGAACTTTATAAGATTAATCTTAACTCAATTTCCATTCATTGAGTTCAACATCCAAGTCATTGGTGTTTTTTTACTTGAATAGGTGTGAATGTCCTCTGATTGATTTACACTAAATATACAATCACATTGAGTGTATTAATATTTTTCACACATAATTTTTTATTTGATTTATCTATAACCTACAGATACGGTCTTTATAAGGGATTTCATCTCAATTTATATTCCATTGAGACTTGTTTGTTGTAATGCACCAATTCAATTTTATATAGTCTATATACTGTCCTTTGAAATATTATATCATGAATCCCATAGATAGGATGATATTTTAAAGTTTTATTCATGGTATTCCTATATTTTTTTCATTTATTAATCTTTCATTAGTTAGAAACTCTTTAACTACAATATAATTTGAAATTCCTTAAATATTTTGTCTTCTAAATCTTTCTCATTAATGTCCATGTTTTAAAAATATTTTTAATGATTTATTTATATGGACATGATTGTTTTAAAAATTAATATTCCATTCATTTTTTTCTATTAGTTATGGGAAACATTGATTCCAAAATCTCTTTTAAATGACTTATTTGATAAATAGTGTGACTTTTAAGGTTTTCTAGAAAAGGGTATATTTCTCTCAAATAGTTTTACTGATTATTTTCATCTATGTCAACATACAATGTTGGATTTTATGTTTGTATGAAGTTTATTTGTTATGATACAATATTCCATACTGTATTAATAGTTTTGTGATATTTTTGATTGTGGATGTACTATTTTTATACCATTCATTGTGCATGGTTAAAGTATTGGAATTTCGTATGAATGTTTTAACAATAATGTTTATAATATGTTTTAACCTTTTCATATGAGGAATGCATTGGACTTAGTAAGTTACAGACGAAGCCTGCAATATCCCCACGATGCATCCGTAGGTCAATGAGACATCTAGTGTCTTGGCACAATGCCTTAACAAAATTACTATTTGTAGTCTACACACAAGGCCTTGATTATGTGGATATTATGTCTGAAATTATACATTCTATCATTATGAAATTATCTATTGATATTAAATTTCATTATTTAACTAGTAGAATATCCATGTGAATAAGTAAGTGGAATTATTTGATTTACCTTTTATATATTATACTAATGTTTAAGTTTAAAAGGCTTGGGTTTTAGTCTTATACATTTCCTTTGATGTTTGTGCTTGTTTATGATTTTTTTCTATATTGTTATGTTTACTAAGAATCTGAGGTCACCCCTTTCTATTTTCTATTTTTCCTAGGATGCGAAGAATTATATTATGACTCACTTACAGGGATAAGCATAGGGATATGAGTGTGTTCAAATGATACACAATGTTGTTTTTTTCATTTCATAATGTAATTTAAAACATTTGTATGTATCTAGTACATCCATGGCTACTAAATTGATCGGTATTTTGGGATTTGATCCCTTTTGATCATGACAGTGTTATGTAATAATGCACCGACTCTGGGTAACTAGGATTGGGGAGTTACATTCAATGAGAGCCTGATATTTTACCTCTATATTGGTTCCAAATTAGGATAACAAGAAGACATATGGTATCACTATATTCATTGGGATGATATGCAAAATTTTGAACCCAATTTTTTTGAGTATAGGGTCTTCCATTCTCTTCCCCATTGGACTCCTTGAAGCACCCACAAAGTACATTTCTCCCATTTTAGGGTTGTCCTAAATAAAGAATATTTATTCATTCGGAAGTTCATTATTTTATGATATATCTTCTATAGATTGGTCCTTAGAATGGAGTTATACCAAGGCCTTTCAAAATTAATACATTTTAAGGACCAATCTGTATATCATATCACTACATAATTACTTCCCACCATATGAGACTTTATATCATCATTGGATGAAAAAGGATCATCTTGAGAATGTTATTTCAAGAAACCAAGTGGATCTTAGGGCGTGTCATGTAGTGCATCATATTTGGAAAAAATGATTAATGTTAGGAAACTCTCCTTGATACTTTAATAATTAGCCTCATCGTCATGAATGGTATGAATAAATTAATAATATCTGTTTTCATTACCATCATAATTTATTTTTCATGAGGAAAGAACCCAAAAATCATTCTAGGTCCATCACGTATAGAATGAGGTGTTTTCCTTTATAATGTTTCATCAATACCAGTGGTATCAAGTGGTATTTCTTGAGGGAATAAAATCCATCTTGATAGTCATTGGTCCGCTAATATGTTACCCCTTTCTTTATCAATTTGGAGAATGGTAAACACTTGCATGCGAGGTTGGATATTAATAATTGAATGTAGATTAAGCATCCTTGATGTCTCATCCGCTCTTTAATGTTTCAAGGACATGACATGCAATTTGTATCTTTACTATTCTTAGCATCACATTCAAATCCATAATGACATTCGACAAAACTAAGAAATTTCCCTAAGGTTAAGAACATTTCAAGGGGTTCATATTCAGGTCATTCTATAAAATCTTGGTGAATATGGTTTCTAGTTTATATAGGTTGGTAGAATGTATTAAGGACATGACCACTATATCATCAACATATCATTCAAAAAACATTACCATGACAGTTAGGAAAATGTGATTCATAACGTGTTTTTATGTTGAACCAACATTCATTAAGCCAAATGGAATTACCTAATAGTAGAATACTCCGTGAGAAGATCTAAAAGATATAACATCTTTATATTTTAAAGACTTCTGGATTTATTTATACTATGAATAGCCATCCATGTAGGTGTGGTCATGATAACATGGTTGTTTCATCAATCAGAATTTCTGTAAATGGAACCCTGAAATTATATTTGGGAAAATTCCACTTTATATCTATAAAATTGAAGAAAAATATTATTTTGACATCTTTTTTATTCATAAGGATAATTTCATATATCTATTTTTTATAATGAACCTCACTAATAAAACCATACTTCATGATTTTTTCAACTTCTGCATCAACTACGGAGATGTGAGATAGGTGTGTCCCTTTGGCTGCTTTCTTGTATCTCCGATGATATTTTAGAAAATCCAAATGATGGGTGTCCTACTCCAGGTGAAGGCCTGAAATTTCTATTTAAATTTAGGGATAAACGACTCGGTGATACATTTAAAATGGAGGTGTATACATCCAATTCTTCTAAATTAATGGAAGAAAAAATTAGAGTGGGGTGTGGATATTCATTTTTACCAAGATTTATTTCACTGATTCATCCACAATGGTGGAGGTTCCTTCATCGAATGTTTTATGGGAATCCCTAATATCTTCTTCTTCCTCATCTTCCTCATCCTTCACTTCTTTTGGTTCTTACAGTGAAGAAGATTATAAAATAAGTTCCTCTAAGGGAAGATATGAGTCACCATTTGGACATCCAAAGGATGAGGAAATCATATCAGGATCACTTGCGGGTAAGTAGCCATCTTGGAATCTTGGAGGGGAAACGAGAGACTCATAATGATTTATTATACATTCTCTTATTATAAAAAATGATTCTTCAAGTTTTTCTGAACTAACCAACATATTTTGGATCTCTTGGGAATAAGTGACAACATTATCATTAAATATTTCATTTTCAATTGGGTATTTGATAACTTCTTATGCACTATTAGTCTCAACTTCCATGAAAGACATTATGGAAGTTGGTGAATTAATTCCTGAATTTGGGAAAACCCTCATTAATTTTATTTTTTGGTCGCATTTCATCTATATTTAGATTCTTAATATGGTTATATGGGATCATCTACAAGACATTAAGTTTCATTCATTACTTTTGTATCATTATCCATTGATGGTTTTCATTCATTGTGTTAGAACCCTACTTCGATGTATTGTGTATCATGGTGTTTGAACAAGGCCTTATCCTCATATAGTTTCCCAATTTGAAATTTGATAGAATATTTGAGGTATCTTATTTATGGTGATGGAATGTTTTCTTGCTAATGTATCCATGGTCTTCCTAGTAGAACATTTAATGTTGGGTAATACCAAACCACCACAAACCCTGAGTTAGACACAATATCTCAAAAATGAGTCATATGTGTGACCTCACATAGTGGATATTTCAAATTATAGTCATACACCTGTAACATCAGAATGTAGGGAGACAAATGAGGTTCATTAAGACCCATTTGAAAAAGTGTTTAGACTGGGATGAGGTTGACTTATGAGCAATTTTAAATGACAGCTCGTTGGATATCAATGTCATTATGTATGCTGAATATATACAAGGGACTATCATATCCTTGTGTGATAGCATTATCACCAATATTATTAAAGGATATTACTACATTTAATTCTATAGTATCATCCACTAAATTATATACTTCAGAAATTGTGACCTCAACATCATATTCTTTAAGTCATGATAATGCCACAATGAGTGATTCAAGGAGGACATTTGAATGACCCAGAATATAAAGGATTGATCCCTTATCCATAACATGGTATAATTTCATTATTAAATTATATTTTTTTGTCCAATGTTATATGAATTACAAAATGAAGATTCTCTTTATTAGGAACATTTGGAATTGATGTTCATGATGTGGATGGGTTGTCCATTGGGATAAGAGTTAAAATATCTCATATTCTTTGTGTATTGGACCCATTGAGTCATACTACTCACCAAAGAATATTTTCCATATCATATAAATAATTATCTAATATAATCATGTCAGGTAATACACTATCATATGTAGAGGAAGAACTCCCTTGTTTCTACTGAGCACACATCAGATCATTCCCTCATGTTTTGACAGTGTAAATGGTTCGTGTAGGGGATTGGTAGATGTGTTGTCTCCTAGAATGACCATGTCTTCCCTGATAACCTTCAACGTTGTGGATTATTACTATAGTTCCCCAATCAAGTGAATTAAAATCATGTTCATTTTCAGAATCATCATTTGAGAAGGGATATTTTATGTGAATAACATAAACAGAAACAAATATCAACTCTTCGTATGATGAAAATTTTTTCTCGGTGTTTGGCACTTTTTATAATGATTGGGGGTGATGACAATGTTATTCGGATGGTTGGAATGATGTCATATAAGTTAAAGGATAACATTTTCCTTGACATAAGATCATATTATTTTGATATCTAATTATCCTTTTTGCCATATAACATTGTTTGAATTGTCTTTTAGAGGATTGGAAATTTGATGAAGCGTGTTTTTATATAACTGTGAAAACCACATTATTTGAATCATGCACTTATCTACAAATTTTAAGATATTATTCACACATAGAAAAATAATATAATGTGAGAGTAAATATGTATTCACTACGAAGGAATAATATGCAGGACAAAATTATATGTTCCAAAATACTACTCTATATCGATAGATAAGTTGAATGAATCCCCCATCTAGGAGTATGTAGTGGATTACCAAGATCGATGATTAAATGGAGTCAACCCATTAAATTAAATATCATATTTTGTTCTAATAATACATGGTGTATTTACTACCTCCGTAAGTATAGATCACATTTAGACCATCGATTTGATTGGTCACAACGCCCAAACATACTTACGGATCAATGGTTATGGCACTCGAAAGATAGATAAATTTCACAAAGGGACCTACGTGGAAGACCTACAGGAGGAACTATGAAGAGGACCTATGCTGAAAATAATTTCTACACCCATATGTAGAAGACCTATATAGAGGACCTATGTGGAGGAACAACATGGAAAACATTCGTTCGACCATGTCCCCAACATGCCAATAAATAGGACCATTGGGATCTCTATTTCAAAAGCAGAAAAATATGGATGAAATCATAATTCTCCTATTTCATATCTCTTTCTGATCCCCCAATATTTCATAGGTAGATCTCCAAAAAAGGATAAAAGAGAGAGTTAAATGGCTAAAAGTGGTTCAATGTCCCATAATGTTCTAGAACACATGGAGCTACGTGGAGAGCCCCCGTGATGAACCTATATAGAGCACCTGCACGGTTCCCCTACATGATTCACCTGCATGATGCACATATGCGGAGAACCTATGCGACACACCTTTGGTGGAGTAGCTGCGTGGAACACCTACACGATTCACCTGTACAGATCACCTATGTGATGCACCTTCACGACCTCGTTGGTCTATACCGCGGGGGGTTATGACCCCCACACCCCCACTCGAGATTGATGATGGGCTTTGGTCCGAGCAATCTGGGTCAGTCCCTTCACTTCTATCACTTACCCCCATGAAAAATGGAGACTCTCACCATGAACTTTTTTTCGGGTTGACAACATTTTCCATTGTGCCCATTATATCGCACAACTTCCAACCTTGTAATACCATAATTTGAGACACTCCAACACACTCAATGATGTTCCTTGAGTCGACTTACTCCTCTTGGTTCCTTATAAATGTTACGACTTGGGACTCTCTATGTAGATTCTTAGAGTACCTTTAGTCGATACACTCCTCAAGAAACTTCTCCAACAACATCACCTGACTCCTCTGCCTGGAAAAATCACAAATGACATCCTACAAATGAGTAAGACCCAAAAAATCTCAAATGGCCATCCATATTAGGAGTAAGTTCTGACCAATCCTTCAATGGGAATCCTTCTTAGGAGTAACCCCCCATTAATTTTTAAATGGGCATCCTCCTTAGGAGTAATCCCCCAACCAATTTATAAAGGGAAACCATCCTGGTGTAAGATACTAATTGTCATTCCTTCTTTATTTCATTAATCCCTTGTCCATTGTCAAGAGAATTAAGGAAAGGCTCACCGCCTTGCCCTCATCCACTATGCCCACCATAGGCTAACCTGATTCAATCCATGGTGGTGGAATAGTGTGAGTTCCTTTATCAAATCTTTGACATACTCTTGTTTCTCACATAGAGTATAACTCATGTGGGAACATATATTTGTCATGATCAAAAAATTGGGACTTGAACATGAACTCTGGGAACTATGATTCCTGTTCGAACCATGATACATAGGAATCCTTTTTAGGGCCCGAGCTCATTGGATATCTTCTTCAAGAATAAAACTTTACTTCCCTTAATATGTGAATCCTCCTTAGGAATAAGCCCCTATTTAAACTACCAAATCACCAAGGAAAATTTCTCTTAAAGTAATCCCAAACACATTTCTCCTAAAGGACTATACTCTCCAATGAGACATATCAAACTATGTTTGCTTTGATTCCCATCCACATGGGATACAAAGAAATCCTCCTTGAGGATTAAACCCAACACTTCAAATCAATCGTGTTCTCATAGGAACATATTTCCAACAAGCTCTAATCATATATGGAAACCCATATGCATTCCATGTTATTTTGGCTACATCTTCATTAGTCCAACACCAAAAATTTTCTAACCCCTTTTCTCTAAGATTTCCATACCACATGACATTAAAGAGTATAGTTTGTAACATATCACATGACCATAAATGGAATTATGTGTCCCATTAAGTGGAATATAACTAAGATGGTTCTGATTTCTATCAGAAGGATATATTGGTATCCCATTTCATGGGTACGATCCCAATATCAAAACAAAACTACATCTCCCAGGATGAAAATAAATTCTAAAGTGCCACACTGATTAACTTAAAAACCCAGTATCATCATAATGATTATTAACAAAATATCTATATAGTATATGAGAGGATACCATTGATGGTGAACCTCGAATACATATAGATATATCCTATAATGATGATCCTTGAATACATACTGATGATTCTAAAATTTACACATTTTAATAAGTGGTTGAAAATTCTATGTAAAACTTATGTTATACATGGTGAATTAATTAGGATACAAGAAAATATATTGAATTTATAAAGAGAGTCCCGAAGTAGATAATAACCCCCCCCCCCCAAATAGTTTGATGAGTTAGGCCTCCCATACTCTCGACTAATGCACGTTCCTATGTAACTTAATGTTAAAACATAACAAATGTATGGCTTTGGAAAGAATTTCTCTTTTGGATAAAGAACTCTGGAATGACTCTAGTTCCATGAATAAATCTAATGGAATTCTCCTGGAAGAATTGGGTATTAAAACTAGATCACATGTTTCAAAAACTACAAAATAATAATAGAAGAATAAATGTCATAGTTAGTTGTGTCAATTGTGCATGTAGAATATCATGACTCTGTTTGGTCATTTTTTCTGACCATACTGTCATCAAACTATTTCATACACTTTCTTTTAACCTCATCTCATTCATTTTCCTTTATAGATTGGTAGCAGAAAAACATGATACCTGAGCTTGATAATTTTTTAGTTTCACATTCCCAGTTTCCACCATATTTTGTAGTATTTCATTAAAGAAAAAAATCTCATATAATTGGTTATACAATATTTTATGGAAGTGTATATAGTTTGGAAGATCTTTATTGCCTTTATTATAAATAATCTTAGTCTTTTGAAATTGATGAATGTTTTTTTATGATGCAGAGATGATGTAACTATGGAATGGGTCATTTTAAAAAGAATATAACTTTTTTTATCACTTAAACCTATATCTGCCTCTGATCTATTTGATCATACTGACAGGGAAGTCATTTCTGGTGATTCTTAGTAGGTGTATCCCTAGGATATAGTGTTAGATTTTAGGTATGAGTGGTTACATGGGCCTAGATAAGTGTATCTATTGTGGAATTTTCTTATCATGTTCTCCTTCCATGAGCTAATTGGTCCTCCCTTGACTTGGCCATTATTTCATCAATCATTTTTTCCACCTATTGAGAAATTGAGGATATTTCTTGAAACACTCTTGTTTATTTAAAATGGATTGAAGGTGTTCCCATCTCTTCATAGAGATTTTATATAATGATATGAAATAACACTTATTTAGGAAGACATATGTTCATGGGGTAAGTCAATCCATTCCACTGAGAAATGATGTCTGAGAGCCTTTAATTCTCAATTTGTTTTCTGTTTGTAAGATCAAAAACTATTTTCCTCTGTATCATTGAGCTAAACATAATCTAAACCTTATGATTTAGATATTCCCCTCTAGTAGTCAATTGATACTGTAAACTCATGTACCATACATCGGTTGGACCCTAAAGTGATTTTACGAAGCATCTGAGTTTCACTGCTTTATGTTTCTCATGGGTCCCTATCATGGGACCAAAATGTGAGACAAAATGAATCAAATAATACTCCATATCTAATATTCTATTTATTATTTTAAATATATGATTATCAATGTTTTGTGGAGTAGGTGTAGTGTCCACCCATTCAGGTAAGACTTAATTTTATGGCTCTAATAGCTCAAACCTTCATTCAATGACTTCCAATCGAGTCGTTAATGAATCAATTGTGATTAGAAGCATTCAAGGAATGTCTAGTTGAAACAGGACCATGATTTGTATTATGGATGGTTCATGAATGGTTTCGCAACTAGAAGGAGCACTAGTATATTTTATGGGTAACCAATTGGGGTAGACTTGTAAGGAAGTCCCTAACAGTGTTCTATCTATATACCCAATGGAAGGAATTCTGGATCTACTATTTCAGTATCTCAATATATTACTGGATGATGTACCATGTTGACCAGAAGTTCTATATATGCTCATTTTTTGTAGAAAAACCTCAT
Source organism: Viscum album (assembly GCA_963277665.1). Taxonomy (NCBI): domain Eukaryota; kingdom Viridiplantae; phylum Streptophyta; class Magnoliopsida; order Santalales; family Viscaceae; genus Viscum; species Viscum album. Next base: position 363,123,064 of record OY728125.1, read on the forward strand.
TGATTATGTATGCCAAATGAAAATGGAAGTTTAGGGTCTGCTTCTAGATAATATATGGCTGGAAGGATACCTTAGAGTAACTCTGCATTGAGTCTTCTGAACTCTTTAATTTCCTAATCTTCCTGCGAAAATAATTACTCTAATAAAAATAATTGTCTTTATCTAAGGGGGATGGAATTTGAAACATCGTATGACTCTTTCCTTTTCCCCTATTAGGTTCCTCTAGAGAAGGTAACACAGTATTATTTTAGGGGATACCATGATTTTGTAAGAGCCTCTGGTTTCAGGTATATAGACCAGTTGAATTCATTTTTATATGGACCATATCATGAATATGATCTTCTTATTCTTCAGAATAATTGGAATTTTTTCTTTTCATAAAGGGGGTATTCAATGATGGTGTTGATGGAATTCATATATGCATACTGTATCACCAGAATGTTTTAGTATTTTTTTAAGATCTAATTCTTTTGCATGATCCATGAGACCTTTTCCTCTTCTTTGTTGATTCCCTTAGGGTTGTTTGATGGATAGTAACCCAAATGTAATTTCAAAACAATTTGGTCATGTGCATAACAAGTACATTTAATAAATCAAGTGATGTAAAAATTGATACAATTCACTCCTATGCATCTTCCCTAATCGAGATAATAGTTATTACAATTGAGGAGGAGATTTTTGTTGTGGAAAAGAACATATCTCTAATGTTTTGGGATGTTCTTGTTCTTCATTAAAAACACTTAGGGTAGGATTGGATGACCAGATGGGTTGGGTTAAATATTCCTCATACTATATGGGCAAGTATTCTTCTAAACTATGGTGGATGGTAATACAATATATGATCTTATGATTTTATATATTCAAGGGAAAACATTGGTTGGGTTCATTATTCAGCTGTCATTAATATCATCCATTTCAGAAGAACATTATTCTTTTTATTTACCATATTTCTATTATGAATAGATTATGTTTATTGTGTCCAGCCTATGGAAAAGACATTACATGATACTTATTTTGGTGGGACATGTCATTTAAGGACTGTAGTGAAATTCAATGATCCATGTGCACCCCATCCTTTATTTTAAAATCCATATGGGGTACCTATAACCATTCATCCAAACCTCATTAATTCATTGATCCCTTCACATTGAAGGGATTCCTACTTCTTATCAATCATGGGATGTCGAGAATCCAGGAGAGATACCAAGTCAATTTGGTGCTAAAAACATTCTATTACCATAACATAAGTCTGATACTCATCATAAGGTAATACATTTTCGTTTAGATGATGATGCATATTTTATATTTTTAGGCATATTTCATGCTTACAATAATCCGGTAACACCTATGGAATTCTTGTATTGAGAGGTGACTAAATTCCAAAACTTGTCTGTTATATCATCTTTAACCAACTTTTCCTCATTTTTAGATGATCTTATTCTTCTTTCATAGGATGATCCCTAAGCTTATCCTACAATAGATGAAGATTCCCAGATGTTTTACCATAATAAATGGGATTTTTTGTGATTTCCTCTTCTATGTTAGAAGGATAATGTCCCAAATTTGGTTCAGAGAAATACCGTCACCTTGGGATATCTTCGGTTTGAGAAAATATATCACCTACCGGTGATAAGGCATCAAACATGACTAGACGTATATATTTAATCACCTCACACTGAGACGGATTTATCATCACTACATTAAAATTGGAGAATTATTTTTACTATGTGAATCACTACTACGAAGATAAATATTGTAGTGAATATCATCACTGGGAGGACCATCGAGGTGGATCTCAATAAGGGAAATAACCTATTTCTCCTCATTATGTTATCCACACAGATTATTATTGAGGTTATAATTAGGTGATAGGATTTTAGATCCACAAAATGTATTCCATGAAGCAAGACTTAATGGTGAAGTGTCTAATTAATACATCAAAATATACTACTACTACTCTTGTATTTTGGTGAATAGATGGAATGATCATGATAAATGACATATAAATCCTTGAAGGTTTCAAGAACTATATCATCAAGAGAATCCTGATTGTAGATCAACTCTTGATTTTGCAGTACTTTTTTTTAAGACAGCTTCATATATGTCTTCTAATGAGCAATTGGGGCCACTTTTTGTGAGAAGTAGTTATCATGTGTAGGTATTGGTGCATATCATGGATTATCCATTGGAATAGATCGATTACCATTTATTAGAGTGGGGTTATGTTCTTAATCCTACTATACGTATATTATGAGGGAGTTTTCCACAAGTCCCTTATGGAAGAGAGCATAGGTATGTATCATCTATATAGAGTTATGATGTTGAGGCACCCTAATTGTTGGGACAATGTTTAGTTTCCGTATCTCAGACACTACCATCATCAAAATGATGATATATTGGAATGTATGTAGGTTGTGGGATTGAGTTTTTGTCTTCCATTTTACCATTTCCATGATATGATTGGGGACTTCAATGACTAAAATAGGGATATACTTCCACTCTTTACCTATAGTAGGTGTATGTTCCATCTCTCTTCATATTTTTCATTTTAGTGTATAATGACAGTACACATGTGTGGGGGAAGAGAGTTGAGTATTCCCATTTCATTCCATCAGGACATTTCATCTGACATCTGCATGTTCTTTCATTCAAGCCTACTGGAAGGCTGGGTAACTATTGTTGGTGTGTGTTCTTTCTTGCTTCCCTCCTCAAAATATGGTTGGTAGACTTATTTGAGTGATGGAAAATTAGTTTTCTATCAGACCTGGTGGGTGAAATTAGGTGTATGTTCGTTCTTATAGGTTGCCACCATATTTGGTTGATAGGCTTCTTTAAATGATTCTAGGTGAGTCTACTAGTTGGCTTAATGATTACATATGGGTGTATGTTTCCACTTGCTATTTTCCACTAAATTGGAAAGGCGAGCATATCTGAAGGGGAAAATGTAGGAACCTTCTTCCTATTGATAGGTTGATGAATCCAGTGGGTTGTATTGTGTTCCCATGTCGGAAGGACCTATAATGGTAGGCTATGGAAAACACCATCATTGTGTTGAGGGTTAACTTCCATATGGAATTAGTGATGAATATTTCTCTAAGGGTACCTTGAAAAAGACCCCTCTATCCCCTGGATGAGGCCATAGGTGGCCTCTCTATCCTCCTACCTGAAATATGAAAGGGACGAGGTTTTTTTGAGGGTTAAGCTCTTGAAATGGGTGAAGCTAAAGGACAATGTCATTTAATTTAGTACCACCATTTATCCTTGACTGTATGTGTCATGGTGTTGGGTGAGGTAGAGGTTCTGTCAGATATCCTCTATTGTTGGGATCACACCATATCTATTGTACTCTTGGACCAGTGAGTATGATATCCAATATAGAAGACGTTGAGTCGATAATGACATCCTACATGAAGATGAAGATCCAAACTAATCACAGCTTAATAATTCATTTGTGAAAACATGAAGGAAGAAATTTAATTAAATGGAGTTCTTCAACGGAAGTACCCTATATATTCAAAACACATAAATAATGAATCCTGACAAAGCATCATCTCTCTCAATTGAACACATGAATGATTGATTTCACTATATGGCCCTTTTTTCCCTTTGTCAATGTGAGGGTCCTAACAGGTTTGAGAGATAATCATTTTGGTTAAGTATTAATTTTTGGTTAACCATTTATTTAGATAGAAATGGGACATCTTTAGTGAAATTGAATGATATTATAGAGTCTAGTCAGTATTAGGTTAACCATTTTTTGTTTCCAAAAGATTTCTACTCCCTATGGTGGTTTTTTATTTCCAAATGGTAACCAATGTATTTTATTTTGGATCTTGAAACATTCATTGGTTCTATATCCATGGGGACCTTCATTCCAAATTCAGGTTCTCATTAGGTGTTTGGACCAATGATGCTTAAGAACTCACATTGGTTAAGAGGATGGGAGTTTGGGCTCATCAAACACTTTTGTGAAGAGTTATTACTTACTCCATGGATCTCTTATAGATTAAAGATATTTTCATGAAACTTTTTTTAATTACCATGTTTGATGTGAGTCATCCAAAATTATATATCAACTATTAGAATGTGTGGAATTAATAGTCATCTTTATGTAGCTAAGGATATTCATTAATGAAGATATCAATATGTATCTGAGGTTCTCAATCAATGGTATCCACTCATATACTACATAGAGATTCTTTGATCATTATTTCAATAATGATGGTTTTCTTCCTCATAGTTTTGATCTCTAGATTGTATTATTATACATGTAGAAAAAGTTCACCCGGGATTTTATCATCATCCATGTATATGAAGGCCACTATAGAGCTTATCAACATCCATAAAGACATGAATTATTTAATGTTGGGTTCTAACCCATAAACGGGCTTCCTAAATATCCTTGAGAATTGAATCATAACCCATGTAGTTCAGTTTTGATTGATGGGAAACATAATAGCCTTTAGGGTAATGTGTTGAGTATAAAATAGTAATGTTTTATGTCACGTGGAAATAACATCTGGAAAAAAGATCCATAGTCAGTGTTTAGTGTGAGACTTATATAGAAACAACCCAAGGAACCTATAAGGGATATGGGTTTCCATTTTTAATTAGACCCTAATATGTACATGGTTCAAATAGAAAAGGTTTTATAAAGGATTTGGGATTGAAACTCTAGGAGTCATTTTACATATCCCATTTTTATGGGAATCATATACCATGTAGTTTGGCAGGTATCATAGTGAAGTATAACACTTTATGCTGATTAATTTTGTGCTTATTTTTGATGAAGAAGACTTTATGAAAAAGACCATGAATTATTTATTAACTCTTGGTGGGTTGGTGGATTGAATAGGGGCTTACTTCATAGGGGGATTCCCGGATTATGGGAATTATAATTGGGGATTATTCATAAGAGGGATTCCAATTGATCTTAGTCCTAATGTGGAATCCTACTTATCTTGGTTATGTGAGGAATCATAGATCTAATATTATAATCCTTAAGGTGGATCGTGCATGTTTCATGATCATCAATAACTATTAAGACCATGTTATTCATTCTTGGTGTAATACTGTATAGTGTGGATGACTTGATAAACCACAAACTATTCCACCTTGATTGGTGGAAGAGACTATGGCTACAGAGGAATATATCAGGCCTATAAAACATCCCACTCAAAACATTACGTTGGGTGTGAGTCCAAGGTAAAGAAGTAATGATGTGAATGAACTGGTGGTAGAGATGATAATGATTTCATCCTCCTACAAGAATTGTTATGGGATTAAACATGGATGGCTTCCCTATAATCTATTTTTTAGAAGGTTTAGGATCAAATTACATGTTGAATGGAAAAGAAACAATGATATTTATACTCCTTTCTTGGAACTAGAGTCTCCATGTCCTAGAGATGAGAAGGAATGGACAAGGTCCTATCACTAGAATATTATAATGGGAACTCTTAAACACAGTCCTTGTGGTAAGGGTCCTCATGATTATAGGCATAAAAGTCTACATATTCTATAAGGATCATGACCATATGTTAGGACATGTGTGGGAAACCTTGTGCCATAGAAATGAAAACCCATATGGAATACACTCTTGTATTCCATTCCTTAAGTTATTATATGTCATGAGACCCTAGTGGAGACTTTGATTTGAATAATTTTAGCCAAGGGATCCATAGGAGGAGAGGGATTGAAATGGATGGGTTTGAAGAAGTCCCAATGAATGGCTCACGTAAGAAAGAATGTTGCGAGAACCAAAGATTCTCACATAGGGGGTACTTTTCATAGGTATGAATGGGTGAACTTATTAAACCATGAGTGATGGACTACCTTGGAAACTATAAATCGAAGATACCTTTATCAAGCCATCATGGGTCTCCACAGGTATTCCTGGTGGTAATTAGAGAAATTTATTGGTCAAGGAAGGTAACTTCACACTAGAAATCATTAAAATGATTAAAAACATCACCATATAGGTTTTTTTACTTTAGACCCTGCGAGGGAATATTTTCAACCATTATCAATTAATTTTATCACCTATAAGTGTTATAAAAATACCAATAAGTTTCTATAGGTCTTGAGAGAAGCACTAGGGTGATCAGTACTATACCTAGCCTTCAGAAAAATCCTTCTATCCAAATTAAAATCATAAGGAAAAATATATAGGCAAATATGGGACCTAGGACAAAGGCTCCAATTTTCATAGGTAGGTCACTCAAAGGTAGGCTACAAAGGGACCTTGTGTGTCGATGGTTCATGGGGAACCTTGGGCAATTTTTTGGGGCCTTGTAATATTTGGATTAATTCATCTACTTTCTTCTACTTTTTATAGGTTATTTCCCTTCATTTTTTTCATCCATGTGATAAAAATAGTGTGTAAAGATAGTCGATTCTCTAATTTGTATTAGTGAAAATTTTTCCTTTTAAATTTATTTTTCATAATATTTGATCATCCCATTAAGGGATCTTTCTCATACCTATTTAGGATTAATTTTCAATTTGATATAGAATATTTATTAAATTTATAATATATCCTCACTCTAATAGTAATTAATTTTCTTATTGATTTTATGATATTGTTTTTATAGTATCTATAATATATAGCCCCAAACAATTTCAACTAGTAAGAACACATTAGTGTATGAGGATGAATTCTAAAGGTTACATGGTGGATCAATCCATCTACTATTAACATTGATCTAGCTCAGGACAATACAAAAATTTATCATTGTTTCATTTTAGTTTCTATTTCCCATTAATTCAAGATAATCGAATAATATTTATTTATGGAAAATAAATTGTGTTGTTTTTTTCATTAAAAACAACATGTCTAGTATATATTGGAGGAATACATTCTTGTTGTTACCTAATCACTTTTTTTATTACCATTTTGATTTAAAATTCCCAACACAATTCTTCTAATGTGTTGGTTGTATTAATCTCTATATATAGATGTATATCATGAGTGTTGGATAATACCTACTCATTTATAATTCCTAGGATGGTACCAATGAGTCATGTCATATTGGGTTTTTTGAGATCACACCGATGATTATCCTAGTTTTATAGGAGGAAGAACATGTAAATATATTATTATTATTATTTATTGTTCATTTGAATGTGTTGTAAAAAATATTATGTTGGGTAAATAGATTACTATATCCACTCACATTGAAAGTGACATAAAATTGGTTGTAATGTATAAATAATTATAAATATTCAAAAAAACTGATTCATCCCCACGCTCTAATGATTTTTATCCCATTATGGTTCTCTAAAATGATTTTATATATTAGTTATTTATTTTTCTTAAGAAAAATAAATCCTATTAGAATTATCATATGAACAATATCTAATTCTTCCAGGACGATGATAATTTTCATCAATTATTGGACATTAAATTCACCTTTTACACTAAAAAATTTCTTCAATTATTATTCCAAGAAAACATTAAAATTACATTGTTAATAACAAGATGAATAGTTCATTTAATCACTTCATTTGGAAGTATGAAAACTTTGTACAAATAATCAATAGGAAAATCTAAATATAATAAAGAATGTTTTTTATAATCTCTTATTTTTATAAAACAATGACCTATAATATATCGGTATAAATATATGTGATTTAACATCTATTTTTAAATAATATATGATATCAATTTAGATAATTCAATGAAACAATTTATTTAGGTTTTTTAGAGACTTTTTTTATCCATTGATGTTCATAAGTTTCATTACATATGTGTTGTATGATAAATTTAAAAATCATGATTATTATTAGAAAATTCCGTAAGGAATATATAAATATTGAATTATAATGAAACATAATTTTTTCTAATGGATTTCATATAATGTTCAATAGAATAAAATTGATGCACCATTCAAAATGTAACACTTTTGAAACATCTAAAATTTGATAAAAAAAAATAAAGAATGTGTTCATTAAGATTGTCAAACATTTTGCAATAAATGTATACTTTTTTCATGATGTTGTGAATACATTGGATGTATTGGTGGGATAAGAAATTCTCCCACATATTCAAATAGTGATCTGTGTCCACAATGTGGTAGTTATTAAATGTATTAGAATACAATAAATAATCATAATACAAAAGGACCTAGTTATGATGGTTTTAATTTTCCATAAGTATTCTTGGGGTGAGGAATAAGAAATAGATTATAGAATGAAACAAGAAGTTCAAGTCTGGTGGTGGCCTAAATAATTTTTCATAATAATATTTTTTGTATATTAAAATCTTAATTAAGAAGATATCTCAAATATTTTAACATTTGAATTAAATATCAAAATATATTAATATTTATTTCTTTTTTATGGATCTAGGAATCTGAAAATCATTTAACTCTAATGTTTGGTATTATGTTGTGATTTTATTGATAATAGAGAAATTTGGGATATGATAATATTTCAAATATAAACTTATTCTCATGGATTGGGGGGGCTATGATTTGTCCCAAATTGAATTATTATATACAATGAATATATTATAAATGATTTAATAAGATTGAATGTTTAAAAGGGACAATTTTAAGAGAATAAACAATGAATGTTAGTGGAATTTGAGAGACATCGTATTTGAAAAAAATCATACATTGAGTGATGTAATAGAAAACATAATATTGGAGATAAGATATTATGGAAAATATTCTCCATAATAATGTTTTATTAATGATTTTGAAATTAAAATAATTCACCAATATTTTAATGGTATTTAAAATATTCCTTAAATATAAACATTTAGTGACATATGTTGTAATTCTGTGGTTTTTAATGAGATTTAAATTCAAAAGAAAGTTTTACTATCATAATGATCTTAAACATATTTCAATATCACATTATCCCTTATAATGTGTAAAGAGAATCCTCTTTTTATAATCTAGGTATTCTTCTATTTTTATTTATTCAAGGAAACCTCCACAATAACATAATGTTCATATTTTACACTATTTTGAATCTTCTTACATTTAGAAAACTATTTTTTTATCCTAAAATACTATTGACACAATTTTAATACTTATTACCTTGATGATCTCACCTTCTAAAAATATTTTTCATCCCATAAAACATGTTTTAGAAAATAATCTTATATAAAAATTAATTTTATGAGTTTATCGTCATAGGTTAGTTTCTACTATTTTATAAATTTAAATCCTCACACTCTAAAATTATATGATTCTGTAGAGTGTACATGTTATTCCGGAAAACATATTACTTTTTTCTATAGTCCCTATTGAGAAATTAGCATCCTATTAAGCTTATTAATTAAGGAAATTGTTTATTTTCCAAAACAATTATTTATGTTATTTGGGAATATGAATTATTGCTCATTTTATTGATTTTTGGTTTCCATGTTTCATCTAGTTTGAACCCATTATATAAAATATAGTATAAAATTTCTTATGGGTTCATTATTTCCAATATAGTCTATACTTTCTCATGTAACCTATTCATTTATTATAAAGAGTGTCATAATTTAGAAATTTTACCACTTCTTGAATTACCTGATTTTTGTTCTATGTGGATGCCTCATCGATTATATCATCAAAAATTTCAAAAAAAAAATATTTTTTCTTATTATATTCTTATAATTAAGATATCAAGATTCATACTTCTCATGTTCCCTTTTTAGAAAAAAATTATCTTCTCACATTCTTATAAAACACTATTTTTATTATCAACTTCTATCAGGCACAGATTAATATATTTAAAGAATTAATATTATCTATTATGGAAGTTATCATGAAATTTCATAATATTTTATAATTTATACATAGTCACCTTATAATAATTATTTATGTATTATTACAATTCAAGAAAATATTTAAATTTTTTCTTAAATATGTAAATCTTGAAGACATCATATTCCTCATCCTGACCACTACTATAGTTTCCTTTATTATTTTTATATTTATAAAAGATTCAATGATTTTTCTGAAACAAAATCCTTAATAATCCCTACATTGGGAAGATATATATTATACTTATTTCTTCAACATTCTTCTAGGTTTTAACTGGGATGCCTTTTTTATTTCTGATTTCCAATATGGTAATTTTTTCTCTTTATCATCTAATTCTATAACATTATTTTTTTCTCTTACATTGGCATAAAAATGTTCTGTTCCACCAAATTTAAGACACCTAAGTTTAATATTTTCATTATATTTTACTTTTATCCATTTTCTATTTTTAAATATGTGATATATAATTTTATTATTCTTCTCATAATTCCCTTAAAATCTATTTGAGTCTCAAAAAGGATATTTTATAAAACATGGTCATTAAATTTTTCATTTAAATAAAATCAGTTTACATTTTATCTTATTTCTTGAATATGAGACCACTCCACTTCTCATAGTTCAGGAGAGTATTGTGTAGTTCATCATGGGATATTACAATAATTTTTTTTTGATTTTGAGATCATAATATCTAATCTATATAGTGAATTCCTTATGTATTTTTTACTACAATAGATCATCGAGAATTATCTTGAAGCCTTGAATGTGAAAAACATCTCATTAGCATTAGTAAAAAATAAAATATACCTTATTTTATTTATCTATTCTATAATAATTAAACATTAAACAAAAGGTTTTTAGTTTTTATCTTTTATCGTGATAATCACCTAATACATATTTTTCTGCTTATCCATCATTTCTTCAATAGAATACAAATCATCACATTATTATACACATTGTAATAAAATGACGATAAAATATTATCTATTTACTTCAAATGTATCTTGATATTTATATTTTCATTAAACAAAATAAAATAATCCCATATAAATTTATATATATCCAATAGTGATTGACTCACTCATTTTATGTACCTCTGATAATATATGATCTATAATCTAATGCTTCCCTCCATGAAAAGTAAATCTATAAAAATGTTCAAAAACTCTACATATATCATATTTTAGGTCTTCTGTGATAAATTAAAAATAATATATTCTTAGGGGAACCAATATATTATAGCACTTGTTGTACCAAAATCACTTGACTTATTACTGATGATATTGGGAGTTAGTAAATTTAATAAATTTTATATATTTATAAATTTTACCTTTAAAATAAAACCCATGTGATTTGTTAATGAAATTATTTTAATCATAACAAAAATGTCTCTAAAAAATATGAAAAATATGAATTACATGAAGAAGATTAAAAATATTTTAAAATTCAACCTTGAGGTGAGAGCCTACCACTTACTAGGTTTTATGGTTGTTGATTACATGTATTTTATTTAGACAATAATATCATTGTGGTTTTAGATGTCTAAAATTCCCACACAAGACATGAATAATAATTACCTAATTAACTTTTTAGGATGTATTGGAATTATAATCATAGGGAAAACATATTCTTAAAATATTTTCTATTTTTTATCTGGTGAATATGATCCCCTAAAATCATTAGGATATTTCCTCATAGAATTTAGATCATATTATAGAAGGTCATTGAAATATATAATAATAGTATTGGGAGAAAGAAAATCAGAATTACTCACACCAGAATAGAAATAAAGGTCTAAGAAATAGTGTATGTATATGTGAAATACTCTTCTTGCTCATCCGCTATAAGAATCTAGATGATCTATAGTCTTTTCAGGATGCCTTGAAATTCTAAAAAAACACCATTATTAAATAAATAAATATTATTCTTTACATAGTTAATTATATATATATGTGTGTTTGTGTGTGTGTGTGTGTCAATGTTGACACCTATATATCTCTCTTTAAATCAAAAAAATTTTATTATCAAATTCATTTTCATAAATTGATAGATTTTAATTATGTTATTCTACCATTATATTCATTCAAACACATTTGAAAACTCTAAAATAATCATTTATGTCCATAATGAAATTTGTGAATGTTATATCACACATGATATCTATAAACCCAACATATCCTTTACATGTTTTAAAATCTCAAATTTAAATATCAATTTATTGTCCAAATAACATGGTTATTTCCTTTTTTTGAATATATATGATGTGTAATTATTTAAATTCATTTGAAATCTACACAAGGATGAAATTATATGTATTTACCATATGGAATCCAATGATGTGCGGTTGAATAAAACACAACACTCCCTCCATCTATGTTGGATATTTCCATGGAAAATATTTTATTCATAAGATAAATTTATCTGACAAACCAAAAATTAACATACAAGGTTCTCCATAAATGATAATTATGCAACGAGCCCCTCAACAATAATATGAGATGGACTATGTATGATGATACCTCTATCAAATATGTCCGAATGAACAAATCTTCTCATGTTCCGAAACACCACGCATGTATAAATGAATTTAGATAAGTTGATCAATGTAATATAGGATTCCTTTTATTTTGTAACCTAGGGTATGGAATGTCATCAACTTCCCCAAAAAAATCAATATTTCTTGAAATAATTTTTCAGATGTTTCGCAAAACACTAGACCTTCTAAACAAAAATTCAAATCCTCAAACATGATTTATATTGTCTCTCAACATCTGTTATCAATGTACATTAATTTATATAAATAATAGAAATCTTATCATTACATTTATATCTATAGTTGACAATAAAAAAACTCTTAAACAACTGTATATAAATTAATTTATTAATGTGATTTATTCATATCATGATATTGTATGTTTATTTCATCAATTATATATTATAGAATGGGAATAGTCAATATTATGAAACAAGTAAACTATCAATATTAATACTAATAGATCCAATATTTACATAAATAATAATTATTTTTAAATAATTATATTTTATTTTATCTTTAATATTTAGTTTATTTTTTAACTTATTTATCATTCCATCAATTTTTTTATAAAAATATAGTAATTTCATGTAGAGTTTAAATTATATATAATATTTTAATCTATTCAAATTACTCTAACAAAAAATTATTACTAATGATATCCATGATAAATGATTCAGAAAAAATCCATGAAACCAAGCGATTATCTTTCAGAATAAGTAACCAAATTATTATTATATTTCTATTGATGGATAATATTATCTATGTGGTATTACCGATTAACTATGTATTTAAATATGTATTGTATATAAATTCCTAGTTTATTGGTCACCATTGATGATTATTCCAGGTGAAGAATATTATCTGATTTGTTTCAATGTGTGAAATTTTATTTATGAATTTCATTTATTGGTGGACATTATAACTTGATGGGTTGAAATAGAATTGTATATCATCTTATTATATTTGGCAATGATAAATCACCAACTATTATATAAATTCATGGATAATGTCCTTAATTTTGATATTTCTTGTAAATAATATGTGATACCTCATTTACGATAACATTGAGATGATCATTGGAAGTATTTTTGTTATAAAATATTGATACTCATTAATTATATGTTTAGGATGTTCATATTGTTTCATTACTTATTTATTTTTTTACTTACATATTTTTTTATTAATTTTGTTCCTAATAATTCATATGTAATATAAATTACAATATTATATCATTATTTCCAATTTTTTGTAATGATTCCCCCATTTTTAATTTATCATTTATAATTAAGATGCTTATGTTCTTCAACAACACTATTTGATGGATGATTATTTTTTAATACTCTATCATTCCCTTCTAAAAAAATACTAAACATTTAAAATCTGACTTTATCATTATGTTTCCAAATTTTCAATGAAATCATTAATATTATAAAATTTAAATAAATTATAAATATTACCCATAATTCAAGATTGTTCTTATATTCATTTATTTTTTTTAATAATATTTCATGGATTATATTTATTATTCCTAGGGTTACCAAACATAATATTCCAATAAATTTAAAAAATGAAACAAAATTTTTTTATTATATTTTTAATTAATATTGTCAAAACCTACCCTTACTAGAAACCCATCAAGGTCCTATAACGATTATCATAGTGACACCTGAGGCCTACCTCCAATTTTCTTTAAGTTGGAGAATATAAAATAGGGTATAATATATTTAATTGGGATGAAATTTCTAAAATATGTCATATCATGAAATAAATATCCACCCAAAAACTATTTGATATAAATAAAAAAAGAACCACAATAATTCCTCAATGTATGAATGTGTCTAAAAGAGAAAATAAGAAATTTAAAATACCAAAAAGAACCCTATAAATCAATTCAATTAAAAACCCAAATATCGAAGTAAATATATCCAATGTAATCACCAATATATAACTGGAAACCAAAAAAGTATTAGATATTGTTTTTAAACTAACATGAATAATATATAAGATCATAATCAATTAATATCATTCAAATTTTATTGAATAATAAAAATATATTAGGGAACTCTAATCATTTGTAACAACTACCAATGAGGTCAACTATACACCATTACCACCAATGTTAACTCACTATATAATCCATCTAAGTAAAATATAATAATATCAAGAATATATGAAAATTGGATAATAAAAACCACATCCACACTTATTGTACACTCTAATTCCTAAATTAATGATATCATATTATCAATCCCTCAAACAGTGATGTGGGTTTGGTCACAACCCTATATACCCCAACCTCATGTACGGTCTAACATCAAGTGATGGCATCTGGATATATATACCATAAGCTTGACCATGTTAAAAACCATGGAAACATCATCCCAATCGTTTTTTCATCAATGCATAACACATATCCATTTTAGTAAGGAATAATTAACATGAAGGATATCATCCTCATTAACTCCTATTATTATACAAGACAATCGATATGAATATGACCCCATCATCTGTATCTATATTAGTATGTTATAAAGACCTCAAAATAAATATACCATTTCCTATAATCAAACCATTAATGACCCCAACCTCATAACAATACCATATTGTACTATGACTAATGGGAAAGTGTTGATATAGATATAGAAATCAATTTTCCCTCACCAATATGTATTTTAGAGAAAAAAAGTTAAACTAATATCATTTGGAAAATGATAAGGATATCCATAGAAGATGGTGTATAGATTCAAATTACATGTATATAAAAGTGTATATATATATATATATATATATATGAAAATAATAAATTTTTGACAACAATATTACATCATCACCATCCATAAGACAACCCACGTTAAGAAAATTATAGGCTTATACTACAGTCGTATTTGTCACAAGTAACTAACAAATTTCCCACCAAATACAACCACTATAATTATTTACAATATCTTGATCAGTCATTTTATTATATAAATTCATGATTCTAGGTTATTAATAACATTATTTTCATTATGAATTCAATTCCATATTTAGTTGAAATCTATTCATGATAATTAACATTATTATTTTCATTTTCATTAATATTATTAATATTCTACTAATACTTGGGAAGTATAACAAATCCCTTGAAAAAAATCATTCCATCATCCACATTGAACAACGATTACCCCTATAAAACCAATATTTAACCCCACACTCTCATTAGACAGTCAACAGTATCATTCTATCGAACACTAAACAATCACCTTGAATACATAACATAAAACATCCCATGATAGCCATTATTTCCCCAATTACCATCACTCACTAGCCAATACAATAATGTAGACAAACAAAAAATGACTAACACAACAAATCTAGTCACACTCGAAACCTCATAATTTTTGTCCCAAAAACACAATAACCCAACCCAAAAAAATCATCAAATACATAATAATATCACAGTATAAAATATCAACAATAAACTCTAATACATCCCCTTCAATTTATAAGAATCACCATTCATATATTGATTTCAACAATATCAGTTCAATTTCCATATTTATGTCATTATAATATTAAGTAAGGACAAATCAATAATAATGATATTCTATAATATTAGTGAAAAATTCATAAATTTAAATGAATTATGGTACAATAATTTAAACCCATGTTATTAATCTCATTCAAAACAAATTATTTAGGAATGTTTAATTATCTTCATTAGGTAAATTCACATAACTTCATATAGGTTAATAAATAATGTTAATTCAATAATTTACACAATATAAATGGTAGATCCCAAATATCTACCCCATTCAAATTTTTATAAGGTAGAATCAAGGAAGTGAAGATACCAAAATGAAACCAAGTACAAAACCCACCTAAATGCCAAATCCAGATAAATCCCCATCAATATATCCCCATAAAATATCCTCGAACAACAATCTACTAAAAAACAGATTTATGAACAAATTATATGGTGAAAAATTATAAAACCTATAAATTTAAGGATCATATGATGCCAGTGGGGAATAAAATACTTACCAAATACCCATCACATCATCGATTGGTCATAAAAAATTGGATGAAAATGAACTGAAATTAATGTGTTGTCCAATAGATACTATATGTAAAAAATGATGAGTTGTGACATGTTAGGTAATATTAAAAAATTAATCAAACTACAACTCTAACTCGAGGCATGGTTTATTATGTTCACATTATTACTTATTTTTTTCCTTTAAATATCTAAAATTCCTACAAAACCCCATAAATTCTCTCCCATTCAAAGAGAGAACAATATTAAAAATCTGATATCATGAATTTTAGTTAGTTTCATAGCCCATTTACCATGTTATGATTTTTTAAATAGGACCAACAAAATACAACATCCATGTGATCAAATTATAAATGATGAACTCATAAAACTATTTACAACCTTACAACAACAACACTACCCAAAACATTTTCTTTTGTGATGAATCCCTAGGTATCCTGACAGAGGAATATAGAACTAAATATATACCATGGTAGACACCTCATTCTATGAACTGAATATACATGGAATTTTTACATTTCCTAGAAACAATTTCAACTTCTACAACAATCATATCATTTTAAAATATCATGACAACTAAAATCCCAAATCCTAAAAAATATAATGGGTCAGGAAGGTATAGTCCCTTACCATATATAAAATTCAAATTATTCTCATTAATGTATATAAAAACCATTTAGATAAATGAAAAATATCATATTCCACTAAATTACATGATCCCCAAAAGACACCTTCCCAATGATAAGATTCCATTAAACATAATATGTTACAACACAAGGACAAACAAGTCGAGTGAATAGAAACCATAAATTTAAAAAAAATCAATAGAGTTTCAAAAATCCCACTAATATAAAAAAATATTTATCAAAATATATTGAGATTATAAGCATGAATAAATAAATCACGTTCCTAATTACTCTTCTCTATGAAAATATGCCTCTATAGAAAACGAACTAACAACATTTCTCAAGAAAAAAAATCATGTTTTTATTTTAATGGTTCTTATATATATTGTATGATCATAACATCACCCTAAATGACTGACACTCTACATTCAATGACTTGGGTTTCATCATCAAATTATCAATGACGTTGTGACACAAAAATTCATAGATCATAGATAGCTATTTTTGGGGATCCATCTAATATTCCACCTCATAAACAAGATTGATAACCTAAAATGGACCAAAAAATATGTATATAGAACAAAACCCCAAATAATCTAATGTTTACCATTTTGAGAAAAAACCATCAGAACATAGAGACTCCAACCAAAAACTCTAATTACCTCCCCCACCAATATGTATAAGAATTAAGATATTCATGTTTCCCCTTCATCCTCTCAAAAGAAAGTTAGTGTTATTTGTTATAGTCTGCACTACATAAGTTCCAAGGGTTTCAAACTCCTCAAACTCAGTACAACATATTAGTGATTGTAAAGACAACCCATGAACTACCAAAATCTGAGTCATGTTGATGGAAGAGTTATTTTTTTAATTATATTAATGTAAAATGGGGAAATGAATCAATTAATATCCATTGAATTAGATTATATAATTCCAAAATTTATCTAACAGTTTCAATATAGTCTTCTCTATATACCCATCCTACCATGTATGTAATGAAGTTCTGTAAAGACACTAGGAAACAAAATTGTTCTATAATCCTATCCTGAATCATGATATAAATTGTGCATCCTAATCTAAAAAAAATGAACCTTTGTATGCTGTAATGATAAGTAGCCTTATCCACATAATTCCACACCAAATCCTACACAACACATGGATACCTAATTTCATGGAATATGATTGGAATAATCTTCTAGTCCCAAATCATCCAAATAACATACAATATTCCTCAGGATCATGCTTGACCAGTGAAACAATCCATCACTATATAATTCCATTTTTTCAGGTACATCTAAGGAATTCAATAAACCATCATGAATATTATTCTCTACCTTTTCCTATGACAGAAATAGTCACTTCAATATTAACTTTTCTATATAAATTTTCATCTTAGGACATTAAGGATTAACTTTAAATGAAAGATACAATTTATAATTTTTTAGATGAAATTCGAATATCTAGATACCGATATCATGAATAGCCTCCTCAAATACCACTAGGAAAAAATAGTCTTCTCTGAAAAATCATTCATTATTGGTCATCCCCCAGAAATCCCTCCTATGCATTATTGTGGATAAATTATTCATACATAAGAACTATCTTTGAGTCTCAGAATTCATTCTCTTTCACAAATTTTATCAATGAGATTTTTGTTTTCATATGAAAACTATATCAGATTCCACCAAAATCCTTTATATCAAGATATACCAATTCAATTTACTCTATAAAATTCTAAACATCTCTAGAATTATAAAAAAATACACATACCATACTATAATTAAAAGACATAAAAATATTCCTCTTCAACCATTTTATGGAGATCATAATGTCATAGTCCTAGTAAAACTCAATCAAAATATTCTATCATAGTTTTAAATTCCACTTTGATAAAACAAACCATAGGATATTTTTGTCTATGAAAAAAATAAAATTCTCACTGATGAGGACATTTTATCATTGGTTCATAAAAAATACCACTATCAAATGCATATCATAGGTGGAGTAGTTTTGTTCTTGGTGATGAAAAATTCTGGACCCATACAATATCATTACCCTATACTACATTTTGAAGCCACTAAAATTGAGATAATATGTTTCACATAAATCATAAAAAATAATCAAATCCACTAGAATCCAATATAATGGATCATGGTTAACCAATCATTTATTTATTCAAAATCAAAAAATGGACATCCTATAAGATGGAATATTCATTCTTTGTCAAAAGTGTCAATGGTTCTATAATATTAGAGAAAAAAAACAAGATCCTCTTATGTAGAACATGTGGCCGAAGAACTACATACCTTTGGAACATTCTTAGTTGATTTACATGAAAAAACCACCATGAAATTAAATAGATATAATACAACCCCTATTTATATAGGACATGTCCAAGGTGTTACAACTACCACATCCTAGATATTATTTTAGAGATCATCCATTCTAGATGATTGTGTCTAAGAAACTGTAGAATGATGGACCATTAGAACAATCATGGGTACTATCATAGAAAAACATCCCAAATCATCAGGGGGAATACTTCCAACCATTTTGATATAGAATATATCTGATGAAGTACATCAATAACTTCCAAAACAAGACCATATATAATACACCTTTATGATAATGTAGTGTAAGAACCTTTATAGGGGCCCAGTGTTTCTCAGTTTTCTCCTCCTCGAACATTATGAACTCTAGGTTTTTTTCAATGATCAAAACTTCATATTAATCCATGTAATCTTGGAATATGGAGTTTAGGATTCCCATAAATATTGATAGGTTATTCCTAAATTTGAAAAAAAATATGTAAGGCACTGACGTTATCTTGATGTAACATAAAATCACTCTTCAGATTATATTCCTCCTTCACCATCACCTAATGATATCTAAAACCCAAATTATTCATCAAAACCCCACTTACCCCCATTAAGTAGTCAAAAAGGACTTCAATCCTTGGGAGTGGTTAATTGTTCTTCATTATAATTTAATTCAACACCCAATATTCTTCCTACAACCTTATTTTACTTCCATCATTCATTGAGGAAAAAACATGATCACCCCATGTTGACATAATGGTATTGATAAATCCATTTTGCATCTGATCATCTATGTGACTCATCAATTGTAAAAGCTTAGAAGGATCCAAGTGTTATGGATCCATTGAAATTAGTTAGTCACCAATATGAATCTGTTGGTTGAATAAGATATCAGATCATTTTTGTAATTTCAAAACCACATTACAATAATCATTATTTTTTTACCACATGAATTTAAAAAATTCTAAATCCTCAACCGCCAATAAAACCAGTGGAAATATATCTTACTCAAAAAAAAGTAATCCCTAAACCTATGATCAATTTGACGCTTCTTCAAAAAAAATTACAAAATGGCCAACCTCATTGTAGTGGGAAAATATTCTCTGGAAGAAATTAGAAATATAATGAGTATAATATAATCTATCAATAATGAGGTTGAAATCATATATTCTAAATCATTAACATATACACATTTTAACGAACAATCCCCACCATCATCTCACAACACTATCACACCTCAAATGGATTTATGTAACATTCATCCAACATAATAAATTCCATGGAAATAAAAGCCTCTCCACCATTAGTCCGAAGGAGTGGACCAAGGTGGCATTAATGAAATAGTGTGATTCCCAATAATAAATAATGTCATAAAAAATATTAGAAGATAAATAGATCTTAGAATGGTAGATTTATAGTCTCTATTAAATCATAAAATCATTAACGGTATGTTTTCCACATCTTGATCCTTACACCGTCGGTGATGAAAAAATACATCACCATGCATAGCCTTATGCCCATGACATAGGCTGAAATAATAGTGATATCCTCTTGTAGTTATAATTATACAAGGTTGATTATTTTCTGGTAACCCACAAACATTATTTAAAACTATATGGAAAATATTTCTTCTATGGATGATAATGGGAGTTGGCATCCTATATTATGTTGAACCAAAAATTAGATGGACACTCAAGACATTAATAACCACATCACCCAAAAAAATAACTTTTGGTAATATATCAAGAAGGGGATTCACAGCTTGTTAAATCCTACTAAATTTTTTGAAGAAAACTATTGGGGTAGGCTCTTATCTTGGTAAATCAACAATTTTTTCAAAAAATGTGATCCACCACTAACAATACTTCAATAAAAGGTGCAAGTGTGTCTCCCCCTCCATGATGTCCTCAGATGAGCTTGAATTCCCATGATACTCGTATCATTCAATTTTTCCTCTGAATATATAGGGTACAATGAGGGAGTTACTATATATTGAATATTTGGAAACAATACCTTCTGTAATAAGTGACCTCTAGGATCGTAATCATAAACAAAATCATAAAAAAAGCAATGAATATGCATAAAAATGTTCCCAATCACTCATACATTTAAGTTCTCCTAAATGTAGAAGAGAAACTAATTCATGTTCATCACTAACATTGTAAAAAATAAATAATTATCATGATACAAACACAAAAGTTTATACCATGCAATATATTTTCCTTTCCACTCCACAATATATAAGATCCACCTCTATCTCACTAGTCCATGTATCTGAAAAATAGTAAATAAAATCCTGTAATCATCCCTAAATCATATTAGAATTTAACCAATATGTAGATCCATTAATTAGAACCCAATCTCTAGATCATTGATTTGACTTTAAACATTAACAAATCACTAGTTTTTGAAATCATACAATTCCTTTATCCAAGAATAATACTCATAACCTTGGAAAACCCTCTGATTGTCGAAAAAGTCATCTGATTAAACCCCATCAACAAATACATCACATGTATAGAATTCAACCATAATTTATAAAATATTCATAGAATATTAATATTATTTGTTCAATGAAAGAAATTTATTCATATTTATTAAATTAAATTATTTAATATTCAACTATTAACCAATTTCAAACACACCCACACATAGTATAAATATTAATATACCACCACAGGGTCTCTACCATGAAAATAGAATAGTATCACTTTTTCATATGGAAATCAATGTATACTTGAATCATATAATTAGGGAGATAAAACCTCATATAAATGATGTTCTCATTGTCAAATATCATGAACCTATATGAACTTGTATATTTTCCTATTAATTGGTGTGATCCTCATTGTTCTTAACTATAATATCCATCATATCATTAAAACAAAAATGTATTATAAATTTACCAAGACCTTCCACCACTGAGAACTACTCCTATGACTATAATAAATGTGAGGGTGACCACTGCGACCCGATATATTAAGTTACCTGGTGGAAAACTAGATCTATGGGTATAAGACACACATATTTGTTGTATTGACCACATATATCCCAAGAATGCATTAACCACCACCAACCAACAATGTGATATAAACAATAAAATTAAAATAATAGTCCCAAATTTCCTGACTGAATCAGAAAAATAAAATTCTAAAATAAAATTAACATGAAAAAATCATATGAATCAAATCAGCAACATTCCCTAATAAACAAGTTATTACTATATATCAACTACCAAATATTCCCTAAAATCATGAATATATTATTATTTGTATAGGTTTGTAAAATTTATAACCAATGACCACATACTCAAGGCTTCTTGTGATACTATTGAATAAGTATACTAATTCATCATTCAATAATATATAGAACACAAAAAACATATCATGTTATCTATCCCTAAAACTCTCCATCTCTCCATCTCTATGTAATGTTTCTAAGTGTAGTTATATAATATATATAATATAACAAAACATGCATCCATTAACACTATCCCCACTAATTTGATACTCTAGATGCCAAACATCATCTACAATGTTCTATGTCCCACCAACATCTTATATTGGCCAAGGCCATTATTACCTATCCCAATCTATAATGGGGTCTAACATCACACAATGGAATCAGTCCTTCCATTCCAAAACCACAACCATTTCACAAGACTTTATTACATCATACATATCATTACATATCCACAAATACATACAACATATACATCATTGTATTGTATTATCTAATTTAATGGCATAAACATCATTCACTCAAACTATCATGAACACACCTACCATACATACAACCTCATAATTTTATATATTCCTAATCCATATCCATATTAGTTAGTAATTACAAACAATAAGTAATTCAACAGTATTTACTCATCCTACCATGCATGATACCCAGCACGAACCAATACTATCATGTACTATGACAAGATGTAGAATGGAAAATAAAGAGAATTCATCCATCCCCCATCACCAGCCTTGATATTGAAGATAACTCCATATACCCAAAAAATATTATCATCAATAATTAAATAAACAAATATGAGTCTCCTATAGAAATCATTAAGAAACAAAAAAAAAATATAAGTATTTCTACAGAGACCCTCATACAAATAGGTTTATATCAATATTATATCTTCATCATCCACCATCAACCCATGCTAACATTATTTAAAACTTATCACTATGAAATTATACGTAACCTACAACCCATTCTCGTTATAAGATTACATCCAAAATCCTTTACAATAACCCAATAAATATTACTATATTTCAATTTATTGATTCAACATTACAATAAACATCAATTTTATTATACTAATAAGTATATATTAAATGAAAAACAAATAACATCCTAACACCCTCTTTCATTTAATGATTGTAATTACCACTTATATTATTTTACTATTTTTTAAACCTAAAGCCTTGGTCAAAGACCAAGACCCAATTTATTAAAAAGATGTAAGAAGCTACAATAGTCTGAATGTGGGGATCTTATCACAATATTTTTTATTAATATGAAGGACATCATCCGACAACTCATCTCTCCCCATAATGCTTTGGTTTATCCCTTTCTTGGACAGTCTATTAGCAACCATGTTTTCTTTGCAGTAGGCATGAGTGGTGATGTAATTGATGTCCAAGAGCGAAGATAGGCAATTTAGCCATTGGTTAGTGGGAGACATGGCATGGAAAACCACCCTACTCCATAAAGCTTGGAAAATCGTATTTGAATCACTTTCAATCCAGATGTATTTCAAACTCTATTGTTTAGAAAACATGAAATCATGAATCACAACCCCCATCTTAGCTTCAAGATAAGAGTCAGTCCCGCAACCACCATAGAAGCAGCCATGAAAATTCCCATGACAGTATCTGAATATGGCGCCATATCTAGAAGTTCCTAAATTCCATTTAAAGGCACCATCATCATTGATCTTGATCCATATGGGAAATGGGGATTACAAGAACACCTCCAATGTGTGTCTTGGTTGTCTGTAGAGACCCTCAATCCCTAGCTGATGAAGAATTTATAAGTCTTCAACTGAGTCTTCACAATTAGCTTTTTATCGTGAGGTAGCATCTTTAATCGAAATGAGAATTATCATCTGACCATGATTAAGCTTGAATGAGGCTTTGTTTTGAATAATGTAGTTTTTATTATACCAGATGACATGGAGGATATCAGCCACATTACATAGAAAAAGGTTCTTGATATTTTGTGCAGTGGTCAGCTCAACACAATGTTTTAGCTGCAAAAAAATATAATCAGAGAAAAACCTTCTGCAATAAAAAATGTCAGTGATAAAATTCCAATCATGGAAGATGTGGTAGAAGGAAAAAATAAATGATTCGTTTCTTCATTGTGTTGAAGATAAAATTGACATTTTTAGTATATTTGGATACCAAAGCTATGAAGAAAGACCTCAATAGGGAGATGGTTGTGTGCAATGTGCCAAACATGGGAGGTCCTTGAGGGCTTAATAGATGTATTATCAAAATGCTTTAACCAAATAAAAATAGGGTCTGAAGTTAAGAAGGTGTGATTGTAAAAGCACTTAGAGTCAACAACACTAGTGTGGGAAGGATCCCATACTAGGAAGTCATCAGAGATAGAAATAGTGTAATTATCCACCTCATGAAATATGTTATCTAGAATACTATGATGGAAGGAATGGAAAACATCCTTTATAGTGTCATTAATATTCCTAGTAGGGGAATTAGTTAGAAGCAAAGAAATAAGGGGTGTTCCAGTTCAATTTTCAATACTGAAGTGTATGGAGGAATCCATGTGAACCTCCCATCAGGTATTGTTCACAATATTGGAAATATAGATTTTTATTGAAGGCCATATCAAAAGATAGAACAGTTTAGATTCCCTTTTTTTACTCTCGGATGAAATTTGTTTTTATGAAACTCTGTAGAGTCTGAAGAGTTGTTGATCAGATTCCAAGTGAGCCTAGCTTGAAAGACTCATTGAAGAGTTTGATATTTTTAATACCAAGACCACCCTGTTTAAGGGGCTTACAACTTGTGGACCCGAGGATGCTAACCACATTCCTCTCCAGAATGATACCAGTCCAAAAATATTTTGTATATAAACATTAATCTTTTTAAGAAGACCAATTGCACTTTTATAAAATGTCATTGAATAAACCATTTGGGAGAAAATGTTGGACTTCATGAGACAAACCATGCCTGCCATGGAGAGGGATTTAGCTTTCCAGGTGGATAGTTATTTGATAACTTTTTCAACAACAACATTGAAGAAAATGGATTTGGGTAGTCCCAAGCAGATGTGAACTCCCAAATAAATAAAGGTAATGAAACCCTCATTAATTCTTAAACATTTATTGATGGAACTTTTAAGCATTAGAGAGAAATTCTTACCCAAGAAAACAAAAGTTTTGTTCCAGCTGATAGATTGACCAGAAATCTGTTCATAATGAGCAAATGAATTTTTAAGTTTAGAATGTTCCTTTTTCTTCTTTTAAAGAAACAAAATGATGTCATCATCATATAAAAGATGAGTTTGTACATTTAGGTTTCTGGACTTCTTAAAGGGTTTATGTTTTTTTTGTTTAATCGGGCTTGTGAAGAATCTGCTAAGGTAGTCCTCAGCAATAGAAAAAATAATGTCTAATAAGGGATCTCCTTTCCTAACACCTTTGGTGCATATTAAATAACCCACAGGGGAACCATTAACATGGATGAAATTAGAGACTGATTTAAAAAGTGTGCAGGTCCTGCTTATAAAAATGTCATTGAAACCGAAGCCCTAGAGAACAATAAAAATAAAGCTCCAACCTATGGTATTGAAATAATTCCTAATGTCATGTTCTATAGAAATACTTTCACATCTTGAAACCATATTAATATTTTTAGTGCATTCTGAGGCCAGGAAAATGCATTCATGGATGGATTTTCCCCTAATAAACCAAAATTGATTCCAAGAAATAATTTTATTGCATATGGGAGAAAGACTATTTGCAATATTCTTTTTGATGATTTTATAAAGAGAATTTATATGTTCAATAGGAAAAAATAAATGGATTTCAGAAGAATTAACCACTTTGGGAATTAATGTATGAAATTGGGCATTAAGACCATGTGGGAGAAATTGATTTGTGAAGAAGGTTTCGACATGTTTACAAACATCAAGGTGACTGACCTCCTAAAACTATTGATAAAAACCAATATTGAACCCATCGGGCCCAGAGGAACTATCACCATTTAGACTAAAAACATTTTCCTTAATTTCAAGATCAAGGGGAATACCTAAAATAATCTGATTCTCATTCTCATTGACCAAGATCAGGATAACCCATAGAATGAGTTCTTTGTTGATGATATCCACATTGAAATTATTTTCAATTTAAGAGTCAACGTGGTTAGCTATAGTCACTTCAGAGTCCATTATAGTATCATTGACCCTAAGTAAGTATAAGGGTCTGCAAACATTCCTAATTCATTGAAGGGAATTGAAGAATTTAGTATTGCGGCCACTATCCTTGATCCATATAGTTTTGAAAAATTTCTTGCACATGCTATCTTTAAGAACCTATTGATCATTAAGTTTCTAAGTGATGTTCAAAACATTTCGGGGGTCAAAAAATCAGATTTGGTGTTTGCGTTTTGAATTTGATTGAGGCCATTCTCAAGGCTGGTGATGTCTCGAACAACATGTTTTTATTTATCTCTACGACAACCCTTGAGACATTTCTTGAGATGATTGAGTTTCATAACACATGAAAAGGCATCAAGTTTAGGATTCATGGAGCCCATATCTTCTTGATGAGTTGAGAACAGTCCAGGTCAGTAGACCAGGCATTATTAAATCTATGGGGAATATTAGTCCGAGAATTATTATGGAATACACTAACTAGGATAGGATAATTATCAGAATTTAACCTAGGAAAAGTAATGATGGATATGGTATCCCATTTATCAAGAGCTAGATTATTTGAAAAGGACCTATAAAGTTTGCTAGCATCAACTCTATTAAGGTGTCTTCTATACCAAGTATACCTGGAACCCGTAAGATTGATTTCAATGAGGTCACAATCTTATAAAGGAACCTTAAAATATATAGAGGAAATGTGATAGTGGGTTGGAGAAATTTTTTCAAAGGGGGAAAGAATGGAATTAAAGTCACCAAACACAATCCAGGGATCATTAATGTTATTAGATAACATAGAAAGTTAATGAAAAAAGGTAGTCTGTCTGGATGGCAATTATTGGCTTAAACCAAAGTGAAGAAAATATGTGTGTTGTCAAGAATAAAGTTACAAGTGAACTTTTCTTCAGAGCAACCATAAATATTAACATTTTGTAAAGAGGAATGATAAAATCCATAGAGACGCAATAGAAGAACCATGTTTACAAGAACCAATAAAGTTAAAACCCGTAGCATAGATATTCATAATGTTTGTAGAGATATTTTTTTTGGTTTAGAGATTGAATTTTTTTTATATATCAAAATAAAAAATTTGAGGACATAAAGAGTGTAGGGTTTTGCTAAACCCTGAAAATTCCTAAAAAATACATTGATTTTTCACCTGTATTTCGAGTAGGATCCGCCCATTATTCTTCGAGCCTCTCAAAACATTCATTCTCCTAAATCTTGTCAAAGTTTGAATATTGGGTGGGTTGTCGATTTTTTTCCTGCTTACGCATAATGGAAGAAGAAACAGTGTTAGAAGCACTTGTATAACCAGCAATTTGAGAAACAAAAGTTGTTTTATTTGTTAGGGGAGTGGTCATATGGCCACCCATAAACATAGTATGAGGGTTCTTGCTCTGAGTAATAGAAGGGAAACTAGGGTGTGGTCGTGTGCCTGTTATTAATTCATAATCAAGAGAGAAATTTTGGGATTTTTGTACATATGAGAGAGAATTCAGATAAGGTGCCTTAGTTATAGTGCAAAAATCAATGGTAGTGTGTTCAAGCACAATCTTGGGTGTGTCTAAGAGAGAAATGTCATATTTATTCATTCCTGCTTCATCCTCTGGTGGTGGTTGGGCAGTGAGTTTTAGAATTGGTTGGCTCACTGCAGTGGAGGGTTCAGGGTCTTCCCGATCTGTTGGGAGAAGAGTAACACCGGTAACATTCCGGATGTTTGTAAGAAGAGTCTCAGGCAATCCCTATGGCATAGGGATAATAAAAGAATAAAGTTCATTGACTCTTGATATAGTCATTCATGGAGGTGAAATTTTTAGTGGATGTCCACAAGTGGAGTCTGTAATAGATTCCTCGACCAAGCCACATGCTTCATTGGAAACCACTAGAGAGAGCCCATTTTTTGCCGAAGTAACCTTCATTGGATCCTCAGATGAGTTGTCTTCTCGGGATTGATAACAAACCTTCAAAATCATATGTTCAATATCCTCAATGAAACTGAGATCATTGATTTCATTTTCCTCCTCTACAACTTGATCTTCCCAGGTGATACTTGATTTCTCACCTAGAAAACTTCTTTTCATGACCCAGATATCTGGTTTCTTCTTGGGTGGCTTTGGTTTTTTAGAAGCAGGGATATTACCCTTCTTCTTCCTAACCTTAGTCCATCCATCTGTGCGAGGAAGAGACACCTATCTCTTCATAACAAAACATTTTAGTAGTGAGTTTCCAACAATTATATAGACCTCATAGTATGGTGGTATAAGTTAAAAAACATCCTTAATTTCAGTTCTAAATTCAGTTGTGTTGAAGATAATTACATTTGGAAATTTGGAAACAATTTGAATTTTGATCATGACCCTAGTGTAGATACTAATCTCAGCATTAAGAGTGTGTTGATAAATCTTGACAGGGATTTCAATACAAGAAGCAATAGCATTAAATATTTTCAAATGCTAAAAATACTAGTTGAGTCTATGCAACCTCACCCATATTTGAACCATGAAATTCATTGAAGTTTGTTGGTTGAAAGAGAAATCCCACACCGAGATCTGAAGCACTATATTCTTAAGTTGATGATTTCAAAGCTACCATTTTTAATCGAGTTCATCCTAGGATTTAAATAGCAAGTCAAAATAACCTCTCACAATCAGAACTAGTTTCAAATCTGCAAATCCCCAGCCATGTGCTATCTGCATCTTCAGATATGAGTTCACCCATGGTGTGTCATATCCTCAACACCCATCAACCACATTCAAACACATCATCACTACACATTTCATGATAACCAACTAAACTGATTCCAACCACAAAAAACAATTTTTAACAGAACCCACATAACAACATAAACCCATCCACAAAACAACCAAAGCATAAAAATTTAATATTCATAAAATCTAGTGGTAGCCATTACAATTACCCATTTCCTTTATTAGAAACAATATTATAATATAATGTTCAACATGATTGGATAAATTCCATTCATTATATTAAAAAAAATTATAAAATGAGTGGTGAACACAACATCATATCCAAAAGATAAATAAAAACTATAATTTTTTGTAATATCAATGAAAAAAACCCAATCTCAGAATCAATGTCATGAAAATAGATAAACACATGTGATTTATCTAATTCCATTAAATTTAATTTTTTTTTGGTTCACTATAATCATTAATTAAACATAAATAATGTACCCAAATATTTGAAATTCATGAAAATTTTATAATATACAAATAATAATGGTGATGACTGGAATTCCCTTACATAACCCAATATTTTAAATTACTATACAATGTCTAATAAAGGAATATATGATCCCCAAGGAAAACCATGTGACGAACACCCCAAACAACCTAAAAAACATAAATACCCATTAATATATTTCTATAATATCTCTGACACCAACTATAGTCAGTACAATAACCTTTTAAGAATTTATAGTATATAGAAAAAAAGTGTAATACATAAAGAACAATCCTTAGATAGATTTTTTTGGATATTATGAATCTAAGAATAAATTTTCCTTATATGGGGGTCAATATATTCAAAAACCAAACCATTTTCACATAGTTATTTGAGAAAAAATCATGGAATTATGGAATAACTAAAGGAAATTATAATTTATTCCAATTATAAAAAAAATATATAGTCATTGGGTGATATATTACTATCACATTATGATTATCTCAAAAAACTTACTTATAAATAGAAGAATTTTGTTCACAATGTGACTGATTAATATTAAATAAATATCTAAAACTTATGAGACAAATCCCCCAAATCTCCCCTATTAGAATTATATCCATCATTAAATATATAAACCATCAATGAGACATGTTTTATTGGGATGATTATTTTAATAAATCCACTAACAACTGACCTCTTTTATTTTCACATCAATACTAATAAATTTCATTCCATGAGTCTCATATTTAGAAAACCCATTGAACTATTCAAAATATCACATTCCCCAAACCCCAAATATACACCATGACCTGTGGTCTTGAACAAAATCCCTATTACTACAAAAAATATTATACCATTTACCAAATGACCATTCTATTATCTACTCTTTCATATGGAAATATTTTTATTTATATATATCTTATCCCTTTAAACTTTGCACATTACCTCAGATTACTAAAATTGACAAAGCAATGGCTCTGAAATTTCATGGTCATTATCTATTGTCTTGGTAAACTCATTTAGTATTAGATATTAACTCATTAACATCTCCAATAGGACAAGGAAAATATATTAGTGTTAAGGCATCAATATTGATTTATAGGATGAGTTCACTCTTAATGCATCCTCTCATTATCAGACATGCAATTTTATCAAACTAAATATAAATATAAAACTAATAATTAATTGTAAATCATGAAAATATAAATATAATTTTCCAAATATAATTTAATATTGAAAAATTATTATAGATATATATAACATCCTTATAATATTTAATGAAAAATAATTCAGAATATATATAGTATCGATATTGTTTCACTAATGATGAGTGAAAGAAATTAGTAACCCTATACATTTTTAATAAATTTCACCCTACATATTATAAAAATTAAACCTACTGATATATATAATTAGATGAACTAAATATGTACATGATTATTTGTCTGGGTGAGTAATAATATTAATTATTGTAATCCCATGTTGTTAAATTACACAATAGTTCAATAAATTTTATATGATTTATGAATTATTTAATTATATATGAATCAATATTTCTGAAAAATAATCATCATCCATCATAATAACATTAAATATTATTTTACATCATGATACGTATATCAAAACACAAAATATATCACCAAATAAAAATAATATATACATTTTTGTATATACTAATATTTTTCAATATCAGAATATGATGTTAAAATGTAATGTATGGCTTGATACAGGACACCTTAAACACAAAACCACACCCAACTACTTTATTTGGCCCAGAAACGTATTTCTGGGAAATGGTTTTCACAATCTAGACATATATATAATGTTAAAATAACATAATAAATTTATGCCGAAACATATTATCCCAACATAATTATGTAGTAGCATAATGGAAATGACATGTCAAAAACGAATTATTTCATATATCTTTTCCATTAAAATTTATATATATAAAAATACCCTTTGAAGATATACCTACCCACCAAAAATCAATATGTTTAAGTCCAATCAGTATAAAACCTTGGGAAGTGTGAGAGAAAATAATATTCCCTAAATTATTCATCAGATTATTCAATCAAAATGTTATAAGAGAATGTTTTTTATTAATAGGGTAAATCCTCATCTATGATAAGACTTGGATAGTGATTGATAATTGATAACAGATACACAAGTATGTTAATGAACCTCAATATCCTAGAGAAATGAGTTATAATAAAATAAATCAAGGCATTTAATTATCTATCTCTAATGAAGATAAATGTTGATTTTGATAATAGCTATACTAATTTATAGACAACATTGTCACCGAAAAATCACTAAACTACTTCACGCATGGACATAATGGTTAATAAGAAAAGAAATCACAAAACCAAATCAAAGATCCCTTTATTTATTTCATATAACTCAACACATAAAAAGGAGTTATTATATTTGCTTCATGGATTCATATACCATTATATCTAATCAAGATTCCTTGAATGATGATTTTCATTCAAAAAATTATTCTACTACACTACGTACCTGTTGTAATTTTTTCAATATAAACATCATAATATTCTATCCAAATAAATTTATATCCCTGAAATCACCCTTACATGATTCCCAAATCACTATCTCATTGATATATATCATCATAATAAATTATCCTATACATAAGAAGATAAGACATAGTATATAAATCCTTATTATATTCAAATTAATTATTAATCAATAATATAAAATCATATAATATTTTTTAATCACAAATAAGTCCAAAAAATAGATTAGGGATCCATATTATCATCAGTTTATTTTAATATTTATAAAAATGTATATATATATATATATATCCTATTTCATTATTATCATATAAAAAAACATAATATGGAATTGTGATAACGTCCACATCTCTTAACATGAATATTATATTATTCTATGATATCATTCATTAATATATATTTTAAAATAATCATCATCAAAATAAAAAAACATTTCTCTATGAGTGTTCTACATTATCATTGGAAACGCATACCATTCGTTCATAATTATCAATAAATCTCTATAATTCTATTTACTCATTTATATAAAATATCTATATGTTAAATCATTATTAGTTAAATATGAATTAAGGAAATTACTATAAAAACTATCATAATATTCAATCTAGATAGTACGATGCAATAATGTTATATAGTTAATATCAAGGTGGGTATGCATCAATAATTTAAATATTTTATAAAGGTTATTATGAATATAATTCAATATGAAATATTGTGTCATATTAAATTATTATTTGAATAATTTATTTTCTATAAATCATCCATATTTTCGAGAAAAAAAATAATACCATGTAATGAGGGGAAAAAGAAGACCAACATAAAATTCGATATTAAAAAATGACCTTGATCGTGACCCTATACCTCTCATATACTTTTGAAGGTCCAAGAAGAATCCATTAACATTAACAATAGGTACTCATAGATATTTTCCCTTTAAAAATACATAATAAACCACCACTTTCAATTTATTCATAGATCACATTACCTAAATTATTGAGATAAATTACATTAGAGAGATTTTATGAGTGGTGATATACCCCCAAATTCATCAATATAGTTAAACATATTATAATGTCTCACAAGATCCATACCATGTCATACAAAAACATAAGAAGATTGATAAATATCCCTCCCAATGTTACTTAATCATATAAAAGATGTTTTTATGAATCCCGTCCCATCCCAATTAACATCCATAATTTTTTGAACCTAAATTTTTATCCACAAATGTATCCCTAATAATTTGTTTTCAGCTAAATTATTTAAAATGTTTTAGTGTGTTCTTCTTTTTTCGGTATCCCATATAGGTAATTTGAATCGTGAAAAAATAATTTTGAATATGAATGAAAAATGCGATATGAAATTTGATGAAATTTATATCATTATATCATTTAAAATACATGATGGATCATTATGGTCTTCATCTAATCATGTTTGTATCATTATCATCTATGAATCATTATACTGTTTCTTAAATAACTAATCACTATGTCATTTTATTATTACTATTGTAAATAATGGGCCTAAAACATCTCTATAATGAATCCCTAAAAATATAATGCATGTTTTTTAAATCATTATATCTTGAGATTCATTTTAAAATTGGGAATTTATATATATATATATAACACATTCCATGATTATCATATTTCCCAATTCCAATTGTTGAAATTAATATGGAACTATCAAACATCCCTCAAAGAATAATATTAATTTTATAAAACAGAATGATGACATTATTATTTTGTTATTAACATCACAATTTAGTATTCATAATATTAAATTTACTTGTAAAAAATTCAAATATGTATGAAAAAAAATAAACAAAATAAATTTAATAACCATAAATATCAAAAAAAAAATTAGATTAAAAATAACCCATATTTTACTAACTTCTCTTCCTCCAGTGAGTACACTTTCCATAAATTCTACCTTCACCAAGATTAAATTTTTATTTTAGTGGTTTCCATTCCAAATATCTCAAAATTATAAATAAAATGATTAAAACATGTCAAAAAAATTTAAAATTAATATATTAATTATTTAAAAGGGTCACTATATTCATTAAATTCTCAAATCATGCCACATAATTAAAAAATTATCACCCAAAACATAAATCACTAATCCAATAAAAATAGGAATGTTCATTTATAAACATTACCATCTATTATGTAATAATATATATGTTTATCTATTTTATTCATAAACCAATACATTTATTCAAAAAAAATAAAAAACAATCAATCCAATAAAAAAATTATTAAAAATGAGCATTAATTAATTCAATGAACCATATATAAGTCCCAATTTTCACAAATATAGTATTTTATTCCCAAAAGTAAATTAAAATATCAGATACTTGATTAAAAATTCTATTTTAGTAGTTTTATTTAATATTAAATATCATATAGAGTGGACTATAGTGTATGTGTTTTTTATGCGAACATTGAGTATATAGTCATTGCGTATAATTTTTATATATTCATTTTATTAATATTCAAAAAAATCCCTAAATTGTAAAAAAATGGTATTTCAAATATATAATTTTATTATGATAAACTAAACAAAATGTTTTAATTTTATAAAATAATAATGAGTTCATTTAATGGATATAAAATGTGTATAATGTTGAAAACATGAATTTGTTAGGATATTAATAGATTATTTTTAATAAATTGTTACGTTAGAAAATATGAATTTAATGTTTCCATTGTAATATTAAATATTTCATTATAATATAACAACTATAATTCAAATGCATATTTGATATTCTAAATATTTTTATTCTAATTATAATATATCAATAATAATATACTATTTAAATTAATGTAATAACTTTTTATAAAGATCCTTAATTTCATATGGTATTCCATTTGTATCATATGAGAAAATTAAATATATCATTTCGGGATAAAACTATATTCCTTAAACTTATGAGACATTTTCCAATCAATATAATACATGGTTTAGTTCTTAATTGAAATAATTAAAATATCTAAACTAAAATAATAACTAATTCCATTATCATTATATAATAATAGTTCATTTTAATTTTTAAGAAACAATATGTACTAAGAAACTATATTTATTAATTCTTTTTGAAAGTTTTTATTTATTTTGTTTGTCATGGTTACTGATATATTGTAATAAAATGGATTTTAAATTAGAAATCATCTTATGATGACCCATCCTAACTTATACCCCTCTTGGGTTAGTGTTGTTGATGATCTTTGATCACTCAAATCCCAAATCTAATAACGCACATGATGGTCGCAATAATTGTGGGTATTAAACACACAAATGGGAGGCATATTCCTTAATAATCTAAGGGAAATTAAATTTGTCAAATAATTGTATAATATAATTAACAGTTTAATTGATCCATAATATATGAATGTAACAACATAAAATTAGTAATAAATAAATGAAATGGAACTATTACATGATCCAACTATAATAAAGTGAACATGAATCACATAAACAGTGGATCAATATAGAATCTATTATATTCATATTGATTACCATCTCAATCAAGGAAACATAAATAAATTTATATATATTATATTGGGAACAAAAAAATGAATCATTATGATCCAATATGAAAAAACATATTCAAATTTGAAATAGGAATAAAAAATTCATAATTAATTAATAGAGGAAAAAACTCATCACCTAATTTGGTGATTCATATTTCCCACCTAACTCTTGAATAATCACCAAAAAACACACAAAACATTTATTATAATATTGGGTATAGGTGAATATAATGATAAGAACCCCACAACAACTTCATTTCTAGTCTATCTCTATCATTACCCAGTGGTTATTTTTTTAACACAATTTTAATTATTATCCTCCCTCCATAGTATCCATATCAACTTATTATCCTATGTATCCCAACACCAACGCTATACCATATACTAAACACCACAACAACATCATTATTAATGAAAACAGTTTTTATTTCTTAAGCCAACATAGTTAGTAAATCATGTACTTTGCATCTTGAAAATACAACCCATAACCAATAAATCTATGATACGAATATTCATTATATTGGGAGAAGATTCGTATATTATATACTTATATTACTGTATCTCACACATAAATTTATCAAAAAGATGAGATCCACCACATCCATGGTGAGTGAATTACATATACCAAAATCCATTAAAACCTGGGTATTTCAACTTAAGTTACAAGAACTGATGATATAGTGTGTTATAGGGAGTATTTAGTCATATCATCCTTCACCAAAATGGATATTATGGAAAAAAACCCCACAACATTTGGGTTTCAATGTCCCAATAGACTTGAGTGGGGTTGATAATAAATAAAATAAAATCTGGATACATATAACATTAAACCTAATTTTGGTAACTACCTACCATACACTTTGTTGGGTTAATATACCAAATTATAATCCTCTTTCCACATCGAGGACTAAAAATTTAAGACACATCTTGTAACGTCGTGACCCTAGTTACACAAAATCGGTGCATTATTTCATAACATTAGCATGATCACAAGAGATCATGTCTCTAAAGAACAATCAGTTTGGTAGAATTTGAAGTAATAGATACATTCATAAGTTTTACATTGCATCATGATGTAAAAAAACAACATTGTGTCCCCATTTAACACACTCATATCCTTTGGCCTATCTCTACAGGTTAGTCATTATATAGTTATTCCCATCTTGGGAAAATGAAATATTAATAAAGGGGTGAGCTCAATTACTCATTAAGCATAACAATATAGCATAAACTATCATAAATAATAATTAACATTTAAGGTAATGTATAAGACTAAAACAAAGGAATTTTAAACATATACATCAGTATAATATGGAAAAGATAAATCTAATAATTCAATTTACTTATTAACATGGATATTCTACTAGTCGAATAATCATATATAATATCAATAGATAATTTCATAATGATGAAATGCTTAATGCAAATAGTCATAACCACATATT
The DNA here is from genome assembly GCA_963277665.1 of Viscum album. NCBI lineage: Eukaryota > Viridiplantae > Streptophyta > Magnoliopsida > Santalales > Viscaceae > Viscum > Viscum album. The sequence continues at coordinate 363,160,449 of OY728125.1, forward strand.
CAATGACTTGTTCCAAGACTACAAATAATATTTTTTCAACTCATTGTTCCAAGAGAGTAGTTTGTCTGATGAGACCAACTGATGTATCGAGGAGCTATAGAAGGATCCACCCATCACTTACTATGTCCAATGCATTCCTCATTTGAAATGGTTGAAACAATACAGAAAACATTCGTTGTAAAACTAACATACAAAATGTTAATACATTAACCATAAACCATGAATGGTATAAAAATAACACATCCACATTCAAACATTTCAAAAAACCTTCAATACAATGTAGAATATAGTATCATAATAAATCAACTTCAAACAACTGTAAACTCCATCAAAGGATGTTGATATAGATGAAATCAATACAATTTGGTAGAAATATCAATTTCTATTTTGAAATCATTTAAAAGTCTCATAATTATAATAGAAAACAATTATTTTTAAAATATTATTATAAACATGAATGGGATGATTTGAAGGTTTTATAATGGTGGAGAATAGCCTCACCCATCATATAAGCTAAAAAAACATTCTTACATCAATTTGTCGAATGGGTCATAAAGTACCTTGTTTGGAAAACGACAGAATTATTCCTTTCAAAACATTTTTTAAAAAATAAAAAAATGGTATACACGAATTTAACCCATATTCTAGGAAATTGTGATTTTTTCTGAAATACATTTTCAAGAAACACGAATGTGGATGAGAAAGAGGTCCCAGTAGATAGTCATGCATAAACAACCTCAAATAATAAAGATATTCTAAAATTAACCCTTACCTTGTACTTTTCCTTAGTCAAGGGTACATTAAAATACTATATAATGGTGAAATAACTATTATTAAATTATAAAAGAACCACATACATAAATATGATATCATATATCATCTTCTAATATCACTTTGTCAATGATATTTCAGTAGTTTCATTGTTTCAGGTTTTAACGGATTCATTTTCCTTTATATATTTTGTTACGTAAGTCTTGTTTTTTTTGGATATGATGTATTTGATTGATATCCAGAATTATATTTAGTACTTAAACATTATATTTAATCATAAAATGAAAATTATTCTTGAATGGTCATGATGGGGAACAAATCTTATCACGTTCAATGATACGAAAATCTGTATGTACGCATGAGCGACAATATCATTCTATTGATGGTGAAATAGTCTATAATTGGATGGTATATTACATATAAAGAATCATTAAAATGTTATTTTTTTTATTTACATCAATTAAACTCATAATTATATCCATCTAACATAATGAATCGTTGAATAATAAACTACACCATGACGTGGAGACAGTAAGTCATACGCACACACGTATGATGACATTGTCATTCATAGGATGGATAGAATAATGAATATGGTTTTACCACATTAATAATAAAATAATAGTATATATAATGTACTGAAATTATTATTTTGGTATGGAAACAACTAATAAATAGGAAGTGGAAAAAGAAAAGAACTTTGAAAGTGGTGATTAATTATTACCTCTTTTTCGGGTGAATCATTTTTGATTGGATCAAAAGGGCTCCATATGTTGGATTTATGATCAATGTAATGCCTCTGGATTGAAGTTAATGGATTTTCTAGGATATTATAGTATGTTTTGGGTGAGACAAATAGATTTGGTGGTGTGATTTTGAGATAAGGGGAAGTACCCTTTTATAAAAGAGATGAGGGCCACTATAGGAAAAGCTTGAAATATTAATTTTTTATAAATGTTATTTTCTGTTTGTAATTGCTCAAAATTAATTTCTATAGATGATAAGGTGGGTATGGTTCACAGTTATCTCCACCAAAAGGTTTTATACAACTTTAGATCACCATATTAACCTTATCTTTTATATTTAACTCTTAGTTAAATAGTTTAACCTTTACAATTTCTTCATCTATTTTTATATTACATGGTTAATAAATATACTATAAAACATCAAGAGAACCTAAAGTGGTTTATTAACGAAATATCTATCATTAAATAAGTCCTTTGGTTGAACCGTATTTTTTTATGAATATTATAATAGACAATAATATAGTATCTATTTTAAAAACTCACTTTTTTCTATTTTGAAACTATTTATTATTTGGTTTTTTTGAAAGAAATAAAAACATGATTAAGTCATAAAAATAAATTAAATCAATCCTAACATGTCATATTAACCTATAAAATTATTGAAATGAATCAAATGTCCTAATTTACATTTATTTGGATATTTAACTTATCAATTATTTTAATCCTTCATTAATAAGGTAATTACTGCATCATATTTTTCTCAAAAATAAAATTAATTATATAATGTATAAAAATTATATATATAATATAATGATGTAGGAAATAGTTTTATATTTCTAAATAAAATTTATAGTCGAATTTATCTTATGTATAACCCAATATTAAAATTTTCTAGATATTTATATTTGGATTTAACTATTTTAACTCTTCTTTAAATAAAATAATAATAATGTCCAAATCTAATAAATGTGGATAAAAAGGATTATATATTATTACTATGGTTTTTTTTGGTCAAAAAAACATATCCAATAGAATTAGGATAGGTTTTAGGGTAATTATAATATCATTTTTACCTTTAATTATCATGTTAACTTTTAACTGGGGTAAATAAAATTCAAAAGTTATTATTCAAAAATATTATTTTCATCCTATAGAACCACATTTTACTTAATTATTTCAATTGTGTCTCTGAAATTATTGAAATTCAATTCACTGAAGTGGTAATATGACATTTTATGCAAATTTAAAAATGTTCTTAGAAGGTGGATGAAAGACGTTAAAATTTTCAATAAAATTTTATATCTCAAATCTTATTGTAAAATGACTCCAATGAATTAAATTAGACTAAAGGTATTATGTATCAATTTTTATTTTAAAATAAATTTAAATAATTATAAAAATTATTTAAATAAATATTCTTTTTTGATGTACTGTGAAGTATTTTTCACTATTCATTAAAAATTGAATGTTTTTAGAGAAGTACAAATAAATAACCCTAAGATAATTTATATATTACGAATCAATGAATTAAGTCTATTTTACAAATATAAATTTTTAAGAGTGTCTAATATTACTTTTATTATTTTTTATAAAAGGAAATAAAAAGCAGTTCTTTTAAGAAAACAGTTTTTTAAAATATTTAATTATTTTCAGAAAACATTTACATTTCATTTTTAAAAGGTTTTATTTATGTGAAAATTTTATAAATAATAATAAAAATTTATTTGTTACTATTCAGTTCATAATATTTAATTAATAAATAAATATATCATTTAAAAAATTATAATACTACTGTGTTGTTTCATAGAAGCTCAATTTTTCGTATAACGCAGGCGAAGTTGAGGTTGCGCGCAGTATAAGCTATTTATATACATTAATGATAAAAGATACTATGAAATATTGGGGTGTTACATTATATCCTCTTTCAATAAATTGCGACCTTTCAATTTGACATTGTTCATCGAATATAAAAGGTTAAAAATAGAAAATACCTCTGTGGAAAACCCACATCAAAAATAGGTTTAATAAAATTTAATCCTAATAATAGGGAAAGGGAAACGCAAATTTCTCCATAAAATTATGATTTTGAATATAAGAACATTGGTGGCAATTTGAGACACATAATTTGAGTAAAACGTAAATATTTATAGGGATTGATTGAAGTCATCAATCAGAAATAAGTGAACAATAAAATGAAAATGGGGGGCCTCAAAGCCATAAATCTATGATGACATAAAATGTCATTATTTAATCAAAACATAATGTATTAGGATAACACGTTGTTGTTTTTAAGATATTTTCCCTTATGTTTATAAATTAATTCATTCATTAAATAGAAAAAATATTTGACAAGTACAGATCCATCCTTTATGTAATTTCTACCACCAACTCATATTTCACTCCAAAATATAATATAACTCAATAATATTATATTTATCCTAATCTTATAGGGTTTAAAAAAAATTTACATTTCATAATTAAAATCATTTAAAAAAACTACATTATACAAAATAGGACATCACGTAGGCCAGTGGTAGGCAATGCGCCCTTGTCACACTTCAGTTGTGGGTTCAATTCTCATCGCCTTGCCGGATGTGATTGGTTGTCGCCTAACCTTTGAGTTGTCCTTCTTATAAAAAACCAGAAAGATCATAAGAAAATTATTAACCTTAAACCATAGTATCAAATTTCGAACATAATCCATTCAAATTTTTATACTAATCCAAAATACTTGTTTCCAAACTCATAGTCCACAAATTTATAAGGAAGGTCAACATAACATAATGAAGATATCTTTTTTTCACATAATAACATGTGAGAACCTTCATCATGTATTCCTTTAAAACATAATAACAACATTAATTACCATAAAACCTTATTTATTACATTCATTCTCCCTTATTCCTTATAGAATACTAGATATATTCCTTATATCCTTATTGTTTTAATAATCCAACAATGACGGAATAAACAAATCATTAATCAGTTCCATGAGAGTAAGAAATATCCAATATAATTTATCCAAATCCAACATCTCTTATTCCAAAATCACTACCTCAGTATCTGGACCATATTAAGGATTACCATTCCTTCATACAAGTTTTTTCCAAAAAGATTAATGTTATTTTGAGTCACCTTTTGTAGTACCATATAATCTCTAATCCTCAATGAAATAGTACTACAGTACTATCATTATTTATTTCCATAATTAATATAACAATTTAGTTATTGATACAACACTCAAATGACATAATTCATTAATAAAAATATAATAACACTAATTATTCCTCTTTATGTATGGTAGTACCATAACTTTATTATTATCTAATTACATCATTTGTGGTATACTCTGATGATTCATACATTGATTCTCATAGTGTCCAAACTCCTTGCAGATGAAGCATTATACATTTGAAACCTTTTTTGTACCCTTTCATTCATGTACATTGGGTATTATTTCTCCACTCATATAACAAACTCTCATTCTATTCATGAATTTACAAGGTGATTCTTTCCACAGTTATCATATATGGGAAAATCAATCTTTTCCTTATTATATTTATCCATCATTCTCTCTACCAACCTTTTCTTATATGGCTTCCCTTCAAAGATATAAGACACATAGAATTATTTACAATCTTGTTAACAAATGATACCATTTCTTTATATGATATGAATACATGGGAGACTAACTCCTTTCTAAATGTTGGCTTCAAATCTTCAAAGATAGGATGCTTCCGACTCTTTGGATCATGCGGATTTCTAGAGTTATAATTCTTTCTACTGGGCACCATTTCTTAATAATATCATACACTAGGTTAGTTTATGAATCACAATGCCTAATTCCAAACATTTAAAATACCAAATGTAAATTGAAAAGTTTGTGCATATAATCCATTCTCATAAAAATGTGTTCTTTTAGAATGTATTTACTAATAAATCCTTTGTAATGGTTTGTAAAGAAAATTTGAATTACCCTGAACATATCCCCTAGGAATGTCAATACCAAGAGTGTAGCATAGCCCGTTTTTTTGTAATAGGATACCCCAGGTCAAGCCTGAACTTCCTTGTTATAGTTTACACTCCTAGGTACATTTGTGCAAAAACCACCTCTACCTGTTTGTATCCAGACATGATGAATTTCCCTAGAAAACCCACATAATATATATACTACCAAATTTTTTGGACATTCCTGTATACTAATCCTCAATGTTTATCTTAGGGTAATGTTCTCTAATCAGATTTTTTCTAAATCTAGTTTCTTAAGTTTGTTCTAATTTTCCTCTGATACAACTGTAACACCACGACCCTAGTTACCTAGAGTTGGTTCATTATTACATAACATTGGCATGATCACAATAGATCAAGTCTCGAATTAACGATTAGTTTAGTATCCATATCCGTACTAGATACATACATAATTTTTACATTACATCATGAAATAAATAAACAACATTGTGCCCCCTTTCAACACACTGATATCCTTTTTCCTATCCCTGTAGGTTAATCATAATATACTTCATCACATCCGGGGAAAAAGAAAACATATGAAAGGGTGAGCTCAGATGCTCAATAAGGATAAAAATATAGCAGAAACTATCATAAATAAGCATAAACATTTAATGAAATGTATAAGACTAAAACAAACCCTTTAAACATAATCATAATATGGAAAGGATAAATTAAATAATTCCATTTACTTATTCACATTGATATTTTACTAGTAGAATAATCTCATGTAATATCAATAAGTAATTTCATAATAATGGAATGCATAAATCCCGACAACAAAACCACATATCCTTTCCCTCATGCCAATAATACAAATTGGATTATCACAAGGCCTTGTACCATGACAATAGTTTGTCACATGAGATCTACTGATGCATTTAGAAGCTATAACAGCACCACCCGTCACTTAATATGTTCAATTAATTACTCATATTAAAATTTAGAAACGTAATATAAACATTCGTATTAAAAGTAGTATACAAAATGTTAATAACTTAACCATATACCATGAATGAATTAAAAATAACACATCGACATTCAAACATATAAAAAACCAACAAAAAAATATGGAATATTGTATCATAATAAATCAACTTCAAACAAGTGTAAAATTCATCAAAGGATCTTGAAATCGATGAAATCAAAAATATTTGAGAGAAATATCTCATTCTATATTGAAATCATTTAAAAGATACATAATTTTAAATGAAAACTTTCATTTTGAAAATAATCTTATTTGATTTTAAGGGAATCCTTGATGGTTTTATAAGGGTGTAAAATAGTCGCACCCTCCATATAAGTTAAAAAACATTCTTAAATTAAATTTCTGAAAAGGGCATAAAGTACCTTTTTTGGAAAATGAAGGAAAGATTCATTACAAAGCATTTTATAAAAAGTCTAAAAAAGGTATAAATGAATTTAACCCATATTCTAGGAAATAGTAAATAGTTTTTGAAATTCATTTTCAAGAAACACATTTGTGGATGATAAAGAGGTCTTAGTAGATATTCACGTATAAACAATATCAGATATTAAAAATATTATAAAATTAACCATTACCTTGTACTTTTCCTTGGACGAGAGTATGTTAACCTCTTGTATAACGGTGAAATAATTGTTATTGAATTATAAAAAACCACACACATGAATATCATATCATGTATGATCTTCTAATATAGAATTGTTAATGATTGTTCAGTAGTATTATTGTTTTGCATGTAAAATCATTCATTTCCCATTATATGTTTTGCTATAGAAGTCCTTTTTTAAATGTTTGGGGGTCATAGACTCAATTTATTATTCAAAGAAAAGACCACATTAAGACTGGGTAAATGGATAAACATTATATAGCCCGAAGGCCCAAGGCCTATTGGCCAGAATAAAAAGCTCGAAAGCCCATTTTTAGACCCAAAGGACTCGTTAGTGAACAGTTCTTCTACAGTCCCTACTACAGTACCTCCACCGCTACAATCCCTACTACAGTACCTCTACTGCTACAGTTCCTGAAATTTTGTCTAGAATGGTATTATGTTCATGAAAATTATTTTTAATCATACAATTAAGGTTATTCTTCAATGGTTATGATGGGGAACACGTCTTATAACCTTCGTGGAGACTATTATATGTATGTACGCACAAGCGAAAATATCATTCTATAGATGGTGAAATCATATGTAATTTTATGGTACATTACATATACATAAACATTAACCTATTATATTTATTATTTACATCAATTTTACTCATTATTATACCCATAAAAATTCTGAATTTTGTAGTAAGAAACTACACTATGATGTGGAGACTGTAAGTCTTACAGACACATATATGGTGACATTGTCATTCCTAGGATGGATAGAATAATGAATATGGTTGTACCTTTATTATAATAATATCACAGTATGTAGAAGGTACTTGAATTATTATTTTTGTATGGAAATAAAAAATAAAGAAGATGTGGAAGATGAAATGAACTTTAAAAGAGGTGATGAAATTATTACCTCTTCTTAGGGCATCCTTTGTTATTTGATCAAAAGGGATCCTTAGGTTGGATTTATGATAAAAATAATGACTCTTGGTTGAATTTTGGTAGTTGGGAAGATATTTGACTAGTGGATGGCTGATCCAAATGGCATTGGAGGTGTGATTTAGAGAGAAGGAGAAGTACCCTTTTATTAGAGAGGTGAGGGTCACTTTAGGAAGAGTTTGAAATATATATATTTTTTGAAATACTCTTTAGTTTATAATGGATCCAAATGGATTTATTTAGCTGATATGGTGGGTATGGGTCTATATCCTCTCATGAAATATGTTTTAGACAAGTATATGTCACCATATTATCCTTATCTTTTGGAAATATCTCTTAGATATATTGTTTAACTTTAACTCTGTCTTCTTCTATTTTTATATTACATGGTTAATAAAAATACTATAAAATGCCAAGTGACCCTAAACAGGTTCATTATTTACATATATATCATTATATAAGTCCTTTGACAGAACCTCATATTTTGAGGAATATTATATCATTAAATATTATAGTATTTGTTTTAAAACCCCTTTTTTGTCTATTTTGTCACTATTTAGTATTTGGTTATTGTGAAAGTCAAAAAAACGTGATTACTTAGAAAAAAAATTAAATCAATCCTAACATGTCAAATTATCCTATAAAACTAGTGTACTGCATCAAAATTCTCAATTTACATTTTTTTGTATATTTATATGATCGATTATTTTAATAATTAATTAATAATTTATTTACTACATCATCATTGTCTCATGAATATATTTAATTATTTAATGTTTAAAAATTATAAATAAAATTCCATGATGTATGAAATTGTTTTAGATTACTAATAAATATTTATATGAGAATTTATCTTCTTCATAACCCTATATTAAGAATGGTTTAGTAATTAAACTTTTAATTTAACACTTTTAACTATTCTTTAAATAGAATAACAATATATGTCTGAATATAATCTAAGTGGATCAAAAAAGATCATATTTTATATCAAAGGTTGATTTTGGTCGAAATACATTTATCTAGTATAATTTTTACATGTGTAATAGTAATTATAATTTCCTTGTTACCTTTAATTACCATATTTACTTTTTACTATGGTAAATAAAATTCAAAAGGTAATATTTACCAAAACTTATTTTCATCATATTGAATCCCATTTTACTTATGGTTGTAAATTGTGTCCCTTAGTTTTTTAAAATTAAATTCACAGAAGCAATAAAATTACCTTTTATAAAAATTTACAAATGTGCCTAGAATATGGGTAAAAGATGTTAAAAAATTCAATAAAATTTTATATATCAAATCTTATTATAAAATGACACAAATGAAATACATTGGACTAATATATATATTACGTATATATTTTGACTTTAAAATAAATTTAAATAAAAATAATTATTATTTAAATAAATAGTTGGTTTTTATGTACAATACAATATTATTCACAATTCATCAAAAAATGAATGTTTTTAGAAAAATGTCAATATTTCACCCTAAGATAATTTTAATATTCCAAATTCGAATTTTAATCCTATTTTTCAAAATTAAATCTTTATAAGTGTTTAATATTAATTTTATTTTTTGTTAAAAAAGGATATAAAAATAGTTCTTTTAATAAAATAGTTTTTCAAAATATATAATAATTTTAACAAAACATAAAAATTTCATTGTAAATATGTTTTATTTATGTGAAAAAATTATAAATAATAATAAAATTTCATGTGTTACAATTTCTATAACAATATTTAATTGATAAATAAATATATTTTCAAAATAATTATAATACCATTGTGTTGTTTCACATAAACAAAATCATTCATATAACATAAGCCATGTTAGTGTTGGGTGCAATATAAGATATTGAATTATATTATAGATATAACATAATATTAAATAACGGGGTGTTAAAAATTCATGAACATAATAAGTATCTTTTTTAATTGATAAATATTGTCCTTAATAATTTCATTACAAATTTTTACTCAACTAAATTTATTCTTCTTTCGATATGTTATTAATAATGACTTTCCCCAACCCTTGAGTTCATAAAACTAAATTCATCAAATCAATTTTTGGAATTATTAACTCCACTAAAATTACACAAATGAAAATTCATCAACATAGTACTTTCAACATTAAAAAGGGGATCATAGAAACTAATCCCACAAATAAGAAGACATAAGAAATAATCAACAGTTTTAGCCCCTCTTTCAATATAAAATATTCAAAACACCATCATTACATTTGGAATACCATTCCATCATCCCATCAAAATCATATTTGACACCCAGTTCCATGTTCCCATCATCACATATATAACACATTTCTGCCATCACATCATCATCTCATTTGATATAATAATCACATTTCTCATCATTATCCACGCACACTAACTACAAATATTTCACAACAGGTATTAATAAATTATAATTCATTAATTATATAATGATAATGTAAGCCTTTATAGTAATAAAAAATGAAAAAAATTATAATTTAAAATTAATAAACATCCTTAGATAATTAATCTATATACATTTATTTCTAATGGGAATTTTTTTAATTAATGATCATAGATCATATCAAATATTTCATTAATAAATTAATCTTGTGATACACAAAATATCTCAATGTAATTTCAATGTAATTTTGAAAAAAAAACAATTACAATTTTCTAAATATAATGATATCAATATTTTTTTAATAGGTAACACATAAAATGTTTCATGAAAGATAAAAAAAATGATATATAATTCGATTTTATCTACAAAAAATCAAAATGATAATTTCATCATGTAGATAGTATTTTTTTTAATAATTTACTATAGTAAGAAATTATTGTATTCTTATTATTAATTACATCTATTTTTAAAAATGAAAACTAAATCAAGTTAGAAAACATTTGGATATAAAGTAACTGAGAGATCACAAATTCCCTACACTAGTTGAATATTATAAAATTAATAAATCATTATTGATAAATAATGGAATGAATGTGAGGATATTTAACATGGTGAAAGTATATAAATATGAATTAGAGAATCTCTTGACTAGCCTTAACAAGGGGTTGCTGAAGTGATGGTTATATAGATATTATATATCTTATAAATTAATTTTAATCACATTTAAACATGAATCATTTTGAATAACATAACAATAATATGGTAGAGGGAGTGATATAAGTAGAAGAGAGTTCACATATATCATATTCCCACATTAGAAACCATATGGTGTGACTTTTTAATTAGTAAAAAATTTCAAAATAAAAACTTCATTTAATCAGTGAATTCATCGATTAAAAATGATGAAATAAGTTTTATATTTATTCAGGGTATTATAGATACCTATTTAAATCTTTAAACACATATTTATATATGTGTATTGGTTTTATTTTTTCAAATATTCAATTTATGTCTTACATATTAAAAATATAAATCATTAATTTATTATTCCATGAATTAGAAAAAACCATTTTCCCTTGATTTTATCTTGAGACTGTTATTGATTCCATATAAAAGTGTTTCAGAAAATAATGGTATTTATCAAAAATTACATTAACGTAATCTTTAAAAATTATATTTTTTCATAGAAATCATATTCTTGTGTATTAAGCCTATTTAAAATTATATTCTTGTTGTATAAATTTCTAAATCTAGATTTTCTTATGTTTTCAATATCACTATGAGATAAAACCCTAGATTAAATTTGAATCTTGGAATTTTATCAAGATAAGACTTCATCATACTTACTAAAATCAAAATATTCATATTAAGACCCAACATTAAACATTACGTTGTCTTTAGTTAAGTATTGAATTTTAATTCCCCTCACATTATGGATCCTCTCATATTTATAGATTTAGTGAATTTGGCTATAACGCATACATAAAAAAATCATAAGAATACAATGTGGACACATCTAAACAATATATGTACTTTACATAATCTAGAGCAATTAAAATAAATCAAGATCAATTTTATGAAAACTCTTCAACACATTCAACATGACATCTCAAAATCCTTACTCATTCATAAGACCTTTAAAAAACACTAAAAAACATGGTATGAGAATAAAAATATTTGAATGTGATACATATGAATGGAAAATTGTTTTTTTTTAAACAAAAACCCAATGAATAAATTTTCATAAAGTAATACATTCTCCCTTATGAATTAGAAGATGAATTCCATTGGAATATTGATTATTGATTATCCTTTTTGATATAAAAATATTATCATAAAGCCCATGTAATGAATAGATAAAACATAATGGTAACTTGGGAGATAATTATACTTAAATTTAATAAACATGTGGTTGATTTCCTTAGAGTTCACTCTTACAAAAGTAATAATCATATTACCGACTTCCATATCCAATGAATTTGAGGTTATAACGTACCCACCCAACTTTGGATTATCATGGAACCACCGATGTTTAGTTTATCACGTAACAACCCATCAAATGTGAATATACCATTATATAATCATAACACATATAATATTGAAATTTTTATAATTTCAATCACCAAATTTCAGTTCCAATCAGAAGAAATAATTTAAATGTATAGAATTAACAAATCAATTTTCAAAAACAATTCAATTCTAAAAACCCCAAAAAGGGAATAAGGGTTGAATTATTCACTTAAAAACATTACTTCTTGTAGAATTATCCTAATATCAAATAATGGTCATGGAAGTAAAGAGGTTGGTGTTGCGGTAAATGTCTAAAAGAATATTAAATTTTGTGTTTATCACTAAAATCCATATAAAACATAAAAATTATCATTTTTGAAAAACATTGACAGAAATTAAAAATATTTATAAAATTTTATCTGAAATCATTTTATATTCATAAAATAAATATATAAAATATTATCTATAATATTGACATGGAGAATGATATTTGAATGTTAAATATTAAAACATTTTTATCGTCTGATACAACTTTGAACATTTAAATCATAAGCCACAATATAGAATAACATTTAATAACACACTACATAACATTTGGATATATAAATAATGGATATAAATTTTTTTTGTGACTATATTTACACATTAGAAAATAATAAAGGTGCATATCGAAAATAAATTCCCCCAATGAATGGATATTGAGACAAAATATATTACTATGTGTTTGATTCATCAAATATGTTCTTTATCATAGTGAATAATAAAAACAGGATAATTATTTACATTATTGATAATATTTTTAAATATTATGATTTATTTTAAATAACTTATTATCATTATGGGACTATATAATGTGTTCACGTATTGAAATTGAATGATGAAAAAATTCATCTTGGAGCATAGCTCATTTCTAAGATTCTAATTTGACTAGTCGTGGATCCCAAATAAAGTTAAGATTCATAATTTATGGCCATTAGAAGTTAGAATTAGAAAAATATCCAGCTGAGGTAATTTTGGGGCAAAGTACGAATTTGTGTGCAAGAATGGAATTTTTATGTGAAATAATGCAATCTTTTGTGTAACCCATTGTGTAAACCCTTTATATACCCAATATGATGTCACATGGACATTTTATTCCCCATCCAACAGAAAAAATGGTTACGTTATGTGAACGCATGTTTTGATATGTGTGCACAATATTAGCATCTACGTGCAAGATTTTGACATGCCTGATATGACCTTAAACAACCCCTTCCGCATAGACCACCATGTATAACAATCCAAACATTTCATTTATTACTATTAAATTATTGGGAAAACAAACAACTTAATAGTTTTACATAGTGTGGATCCAAATGTATTGTGTCTTGGGAAAATGTGGACCGTACATAACATTTAAAACATAAAATGTAAACATTTTTTTAATCCATTCCTCTCTAATCTCTTAATATCAATTTAAAACACCTTAGTACAATTAATCACTTTAATATATACATCATAAATGGGTGATCTAAAAGCCTAGTAAAAGGATATTTAAGAACTATGTAAAAATGGTTGAGCATAATCATAACATTGGAAAAGGATCATGAACATGAAATGAATCATTAATAAACTGCTTGAAATGTGGCAATTCATAAAAATGAAACATCATGTCTAGTGGTGAACTACCACAAATATTTGTGCACAATTATTACGTCTTGTTCATTCATAATTTCCATTTAAAGAATGAGATTTATCACTTTACCCAATGAATTGAAGCTATTTATAATTCTGGGTGCACCCGTCACATCATAACATTTATATTGCGCTATATAATTTTGGGCACACCTGTCACAACATAACATTTACATTATCATGGATCCCACATAGAACATATGTCAAAATAAAACATAAAATAAAACATATAGTAATTGGTTTCACACCATAAATAATATATTAATAATATTTTGGCTCCGAAAATAATGAGAAAATAACATTCTTGACATAGATCCATCAACGTTGAGTTAAGTAGAAATAATCATTGGTAAGTAAAAAAGTTTGTGTTTATTTGTAAGAAGAGTTCATTTGGAAGAACATTTGGTTTTGTCAATTTTAAATTATAGAACATTTATATAATACAATAGTTAATATTAGGTTGAATATATAATGATTATGGAATTTACATTCGGAAAATGGGTTGATAGAGGGAAACCCAAATTATGAGAGTTGGGTTCAAGAATATCCCCTTACGTTGCATCTGAATGCATTATTGAATTTAATGTTATGTATGACCACAATATATTAATTAATTATAAATTACAGAACCTTTTTTACATTAAAAATAATATTTAAGGTTTTATTAAGTTCATTTAAGGTATTTCATATGAGTTATAGAGTTTAAGTTCATTGTTCAGGAATTTTTATTTTTATAGTTTTCTTGAACGCCTCACTCATATTCAAGATTGAAAGTTCATTTAAAACGTGGATTAACATCCATAATTTTAATTATATGTTTTTTATAAAGTTAGATATCTTTACATTATCTGTTAATAATTTTTTTATATTCTAGGAGAATGAATCATTTGATATGAATTTAATGATGATCAAAAAAATTTAATTCGGGTGTTTTTTCAACCACAACGAACTTGTTTTGTTTAATCATTTATTAATATGTACATAAGTTAGTTCCAGAAAATTAAAAGGATATATTACATATATCATAATCTGGTTCAACCATATAAATGGATTCCTAACCAGATCTGAAGGTGGTAAAGTAAAATCATAACATGTTGTTCTTGAAGGTGATAAATTAACACCTCACGAACTACACTTTCCTTTCTAAAAATAAAATGAAGAGTATAAGGGGGAATATTGATATATTATCCCATTAGTATCATAAAATTACCTTATATTTATGATAATAAAGATACCATACCATGTGGATGATGATATGTGGGTAGATATTATGTAATGAAGTTGAAATTTACAGGATGCTAAAGGAAATGAGATTGGGGGAATTACCTCTTCAATCCTCGATAAGGCACCATAGACATGCCATTTGATAAGATGATGAAGCTATTGGACGTCGGATAGGGTATAGGGAATATTTTTGGGTAGATTTTATACATGGATTGAATATTGAGAGGTGTGAGGAAATTAGGGTGTGACGGGTGGTATTTATAGTGAAGAGGCGAGGGGTTTTCTCCATATTATATTAATTAATTTATTATTTCTCCAAAAGACAAGTAATAATGATGATTACATGAAGATAAATTGTAATAATTGAATGTGAGTTTGAGATTTGGTTTCATACATCACTTATGATGTTAGTAATAGTGGATTTAAATTATAATGTATTTATATGGTAAATTAATGTATTTTATTGTTCACCAAAAAATCAAGTATTTCAGAAAAATCCCAAAAATTCCCCCTATCCTTTTTTTGCGAAGAATCAAAAAATGAACTGAATTTTTCAAAAATATTTTTAATAATATTACTAATTTACTTTTTTATTAAAATCACAATTTAATTAAAAAATGCAGAAATCAAAATTAATGCTGCTTTCAGAATGCTTTCAAATATAACTTATGGTCTTATAAAATTATCATAAAACATGATGACATAGAATTTATAATTTAAGAAAACAAATTGGGTAATAAAATATATTTTTAATTAATTAATCAATTATAATTAATTTTTTAACACATACAAAAATACCAATACTTTTACTATGGTCAAATTTTCACTTATAAGGTGCCTAAAATTTTTTAATCATTAATTGGTAATAATATTATTATTTTGGTTTCTTTATTATTCATATGGTTCATACTAATATTTATAATGGTATGTTACTATTCATAAGGTTTGTCTACTATTCACCAAAATTTATGTTTGTTTTATCGAACTCCAAATATCTTACAGCTCACAGTCGTGTATGTCTAATTTTCGAAATTCAAAACAAAAAAGTGGAAAATTTTTTAATTAATGGTCACAAAGTATTTATTACCATAATATGTCCATGTTCTTCCTAATGTGATTATATTATAATAAATAATTATAAGAAGGGAATTCCATTGATAAAACTTTGGGTCATTACATTCTTCCCCCTTATGAAATGTTTCTCTAAAAATTTCAATTTACAAAAACATATAAGGGTAATTATCCTACATCGCCTCCCCTAGTTACTAAGTATCTTCTTAAATCATATGGTTCCTCCACAAAACTTTGACAATGCTGGTTGTCTTGTTTCATATAACCTTATCTCTCTAGTTCATAATCGTTAATGGTTGGACCTCATAAGAGAGATCATTTACAGTTGTACCACCTACGAGTTCAGAATATATAAGGGATTTGGTGTATACCATCTCAAGACTGATAAATGAAACACATCATGAACATGAGAAATATTTGGTGGATGTGCAAGGCGATATTCCAAAGCTCCATTGGGATCGAGGATCTCAAAGGGCCCAATGTACCTTGGGCTTAACTTTTGTTTCTTTCCAAAACGTATGACACTATTCCATTTAAATATTCAAATGAAGACATTATCTCCAAAGTTGAAATTCAAGTCCCCTAGATGGTTTTCTATAGATCTATTTTTCCAACATAGAGAATCTTTGATGTGTTTCTTGATTAGTGGAACCTTCTTTCTCATCCCTCTCAAAATATCATTTCCAAGTATTTTTCATTCTCCTGCTTCAGCCCAACTGGTAGGATTTCTACATCACTTTCCATACAGAGCTTCATGTGGAGCCATATGAATACTTGAGTGGAAGCTATTGTTGTATCAGGACTCAAAAAATTTGAAATTATGATCCCACCCACCAATATATTCTTAAGAGTATTCTCTTAAAATTTCTTCAAGAATCTTAAAAGTCCTTTTAGATTTTCCATCGGTTTGGGGTTGATAAGCCATGATGAAAATTAATTTATTACTCAAAGTAGGTAGAAGACACCTCCAGAATTTAGATGTAAACCTAGGAACACGATCTGAGACAATTGAGAGTGGAACTCCCTGAATTCTCACCAAATCCATCACATATATCATTGAAATCTGTTCAAGAGAAAGATATACTGGGTGAGTCGGTCAACCACCACCCATATCACTTTTTTTCCCATAGACTTCTTTATGGGACCAGTGATGAAGTCCATAGTTACATTCTCCCATTTCAAAAGGGTATAGGAAATATTTGAACAATCACATTGGACTTTCATTCCTCTTAATTAACATGATGAAAAGTTAAGAACCTTGAGATGTACTCTAAAATCTCTTTCTTCATGTGGACCCACCAAAAGGGCTATTGAAGATCACAGTACATCTTTGTACTCCTGGGATGGATAGAGAATGATTAGATATGTGAATTATCTAATAGATCCTACATTATCCTAGGTGATAAATTCACACAAAGCCTCATTCCAAATCGAATCCCACCCTCGTCGTCGATATGGAACTCTTGTATATTTCCACTCATTAATGAATTCACCTTTTTTTAAAACTCTAGATCATCCCATTATACCTCCTTAATCATCTCTTATATATATGGTTGGGAAATAAATTATGCAAGGTCAAATGTATTCCCTTATATTATGATTTCCATATCCATCATTTTCATATCCATAGGGATTGGATATTTCTCTACCTACAACATGGATCGAGTAGCAGGTTTTTTCGGCTAAGAGCATCAACAACCTTGTTTTCCTTGTTGGGATGATATTGATTATAGGAATTGTAATTTTTGGTTAGCTCTAACAATATCCTTTTATGTTGTTTGAGCTTCATTTTGTTTAATATATACATTAGCCTCTTTTTATCAGTATATAAGGCACACTTCCCACAATAAATTTATCGCCACAATATTTTCAAGGTAAAAATCACAACTACTAGCTCTAGGTAATGCTTCAAGTAGTTATGATAATGTATCATCATCAATATTGAGGTATAGGATGTCACATTATCATATTTTAGGATTACACAACCTAATCCTTTCATTGAAGCATCCTTTTATATCACAAAACATTCTCCGCGCTTGGGTAATGTGAGTACAAGTACAGTGATCAACCCGCTCTTTATCTCCTTGAATCATTACTCACATTCATCTATCCAGATATACATAACCCTTTTCCTTGTTAACATAGTTAGTGATAAAGAAAATAATGAGAAATTATTCCCAAAACACCATTAAAACCCATCTAATTCCGGAAAACTACTGATTTTTGTGACACTAGAGGGTCTGGTCCATTCTTTAATAGACATTTTTTAAGGGTCCTTAGAAATTACCTCACTAGTGATTAGATGTACCAATAACTTCACAGTATTCATCAAAAAGTAACACTTGATGAACATGGCCTACAACATATCCTTTCACAATGTCACTGAAATAAGACTTATATGTTCTTCATTTTCAACCATGATCTTGTAGTAGATGATATTATCATCAATAAACACTACCACAAATTTGTCGATGTAATTTATAATGACTATATTCATAAAATACATGAAGATTACTAGAGAATTAATATGTTTTAATCTAATCACCATAAACTCATAGTGCACATACATTGTACATAAGGAATTTTTCTAAATATATTCCTTCGTCACCTGCAGTCGATTATATAAAGAATGAAGATCCACCTTTTAGAATTGTTGATATCCTTTTAACTGATATAACATGCCATCTATCCTTGGAAAAGAATAGTATTTCTTTATGTTCATCTTTTTGAATTACTGATAATCGATAAAAATCCCCATTGATCTATCCTTATTCTTCACAAAGACACCAGCACACCCAAGGTGATGTACTAGGGTGTATGAACCCTTTTTCCAAATTCTCTTGCAGCAGATTCCTGAACTCCTCCAATTCAATAGAATCCATCCTATAGGGACACATTGAGATAGGTGTAGAATTGGTTATGATTTCTATATAGAAATCTACCTCATAATCTAGTAGAACTTCAGGTAACTCTTCATGAAATAGTTCAATATATTACCACCTGATTGGAATTTCTTCCAAGTTGGATCTTTCCTTTGACTCAACCATTTGAGCAAGGTATGCCTCCTCACCAGGAATCAACAACCACACAATTGGAGGATTTTTCCATGGTTATTCAAGATCTTCCTTGCATTTTTAGAATATTGTGGGATGTTTCTAAATATGAAAAGAAATTTCCTTTTTCTGATAGTTGATATGTGCTCAATATAATGAGAGCCAATCCTTTCCCATTTTAGAATCAAATTCCCCGAAGGAAAGTGTTATGATATTCATTGGAAGAATAATCCCACAAACTCCAATAGGAGAAGAGTAAAACACTTGGGTTCAATTATTTTACCACTTTCTTTTTTTAAATATATTTCTACTAAAAGGGTTCGATTAATCAATTCTATAGTTCTAGGAATCGAATATGATAAAAAGGAATGTGTATAATTAGAATGAAATAATACTTTTTTCCATTCTTGAGTGAATTCGGATGTGTACCTTGTTCCACATCATTTTCTTTGTCCACATCCACAATAGTGATTTCATAATACCTCAATTGTTCATTTGGATTTGGATGATCATGATTCTCATTACACTCAAGGAATCGAGGTTTATTTTACTTGGTTTTATAGTACCCTTTAAAAATAAAATTGTAGCATCGGTGAATATAATTATATTCGTTTGTACTAGGTGATGAGCTTACCCTTGGTGACGATGATGATCTTCAGCGCATGGTTCCCTAGTTGATGAATTGTGCCAATCTCCCCCTACTAGATGTGGAAGGGGGAGGAGGATCTGATTGTGTCACCTCCAATCTTACAGAATCCTTTTATTCCTTTTTCAAAACATAGTTTCCTTCCAGAGTTTCTGATGATCTTGCTTAGCCCAAAGGACCTTGATCTTCACTGTGGTGATCCTCAGTTATCTATCTCATTGTTAGAGTTTTATGAAGATTCTAGTCCTCTAAGTTAGACATTGGTGGCACGTTTCAATCACCGACAACCATCGATTAATTATTTCAACCGTTTCATCTTCATCAATTGGGATTTTCAAGACCGTGATTTCATTGGTCTTCTTGATAAACACCACTTTATGATTCAGTTTGCTTTAGGAGAGGATTTTATCTGATCTTGGTCTAGTGCCCCTCGTTTTAGCAGTGACTGTATGTTTTTTCCCCTTCGATGGTATTTTGATTTATGTATGAATCCTGATCCTTCCACCATTGCGGCATGGGTAATTCTTCCTCATCTTCCTCTACCGTTTCAAAATCCTGTAATTATCCATATGATTGATAATATGGTGGGTCTATTTATTTGTTCCGATGTTTGATCTTCCACAATGATTCATCCTATCAATATCGTTCTCTGTGTTGAGGTGGATGTTGTGAAGCCTACGGTGAAGTGGATCTAGATTAAAGTGGGTGAGTAATTCCGAAGGAAGCAAGACGTTGTCTTTGAATCTTGGTCTGATTATTGCTATAACTGCTGTAGTTTTGGGGAACCTTGTCTCTATGTGTCAATTTAATGTAATGATTAGTAGGATGTATAACTTGAGGGAGAATCTAAGTAGGTCCCCTGGGAAGAGGCATGTAGTGGGTGCTTATTCTAGCAATGCGGATGGCCTGGTTAACCAGACCTCAGTTAAGTCGGGGGTTGAGGCACTCCCTAATCTGTTAGTAGATTCAGTGTTTAGTTGACTAAAGAGTGATCCTAAATTGGGTGTCGGGGTGAGGCACTCTTTTGTTAATGGTTTCCCTGGTCCAGGTGACATGGGGGGGCCTTCAGGTGTAAGGGTGAACACAAAGGCTTCCCAACAAGAGGTCTGTATGATGGTGGATGTTATCAGGAAGGATGAAGGTGAGAACAAATGGACTGAGCCTATTCTTTGGGTAATTATTGGTGTTGTAGGTTGTGAGAGTTGTCCCATGGAGGTGTTGGAAGCTGCTGATGGGTCCCAAAAGCATGGTGGTGATGCTGGTGTAGTGCCTGCTATTGAGATTGGAAATCAGTTCCAAGGATTGGAACTGGAGAATGTGGAGGAGGGTTCTCCAATGGATGAAGGTGGTAGTATATAGCTGGGGATCACTTCTCAGGAGGATAGAATTGAGTTAGTGGTCTTGCAGCAGGGGGCTATGGACGATCATGAGTTAGAGGAGCAGAAAAAGTTTCTAGACTTGATTGACTCTAATAGTCAATCTCAGAAAGGGTGAGGAAGTGATTATGGAATCCATGAAGTTCATCTTTCTTTAAAATAGGGGGATTACTCGAATAGTGAAAAAGAGATTGATAGATGTTTTACCAGGCCTTCTTATAGTGAGATTGTTTAGGTAGTGGGATAAGGATGATCAGGAATCAAGATAGCATGACTGTTTCATCACGAAGAAGGCCGAGGAATAACTACTCTGACTTACCAAATTAAGTGTCCATCAAGTCCTATGTTGGAAACAATGAGTTCCTATACTTGGAAAAAATAAATCTATGAAGGAAGTATACTAAGGTTCTAAAGAATCATGAGAGCTCATAATGGGAATTAGCCACTACAGAGGAATCCTTTTATCATGGATGTGGAAAAGGTAATGGTTTCTTTGATATTTAGATGTCTCGTGTGACTTGGGGTACTTGTTACTCGTAATTTTCTTTTAATTTAATAAATGGTCAGGGGGTTATCCTCTGACGGCATTTCTAGTCTAATTGTAGCATCGGACCATTGGTGATGATCTCCTTTATTCTGCCACATTTGACTTCCATCGCATGACTTCTCAACACTCTTGAGCACGGTAGTCTTCTTTACCACACATGAAGAATTTCACCAACCCCATTAGGTAGTTCCCATACTGGATATTCCTACATTTTTTGGCATGTGGAGAGTTAAGTGTTCTTACCACCTTAATCATTAGATCACCCTTCGTAAAAATACATCTTTTGTTTCTTATCACCATAGCCTTGGGACCATTCTCCAATATCCATATCTAGTTTTAGAGAACATCAAACAACTTGTTAATAACTCCAATATTCCTAAATTGTAAGATCCTCTCGAAGGTCGGTATTTAATCCACTAATAATCTATCATTTTTACTATCATTTTTTATAACAAAACCTAAATAGTACCTTACAAGATTAATGATACTCCAATTGTAGGTTGTGATAGATTATCCTTCCTTTTGATTAAACTCAATGAATTCCCTCTCCATATTAGTATGAATAAATATTGTGGAAAATTTGTTAAGAAACATTATCTTAATGTCTTCCCATATCATCTCTTCAATTTTGTCAATCGGCTTGGTTTTATTAACCAAATCCCACCATTAATCGACCTCTTTATTTAGACGATAAATTTCTAGAGTCACCTTCTACATATTAATAAATTTAATCACAGAAGAGATCTTCCCCATGAAGTTGACTCACTCTTATACAACTTGAGGATCATAAGACCCACTAAACGTCAGTGGTCATTAATGAAAAAAAACATGATTTCTAGTTTCTCTCTCTTAGATCAATGAGGATGTTCCCCATTGTTATAGTTATTATTAATAACCTAAGATAGTTAGGTTAGCATCAACCTGATTTTTTTAACTCTACATCTCAATGCATTGGGCATGTCATTCGTGCAATTGTTTCATTGCACCTTGTATGAATTATTGGCATCCTTTTTCCTAGTTCCCACCATTTTCTAAAATATAAATAGTTAGAAAAACCATATGTCAACTATTCATGAACAAATAACTTATTAAATTGTAAAACTTATACTAAAATAATAACTTTTGGGATTTCTATGTAAAGTTTCTTGTGATTATATTTGTACTTAGTCTCTACTGGATGTTTTCTCTAGGGTTCACTAATTTGAATTCCCAAATTTACTATACCTTGACTCTAATACCAACTATAGATACCTGGCTGTTTCTTAAACTAATATTGCATCCTTTTAAATAAATAAATAGAATAATTTTAAACAATGAGGATCCAATAGTCTATAGTATTTGTAAAACTAGGACTATACATAACTTTTACAACATAAAACGTCAACATGTATTTAATCAATTCTTCTCAAGATTATTATTGTCCCTTGAAAACTCCATTGTACACATAATCACCTTAGGAAATACATCAAAAAGGGATTATCTAAAATCCCAATAAGATGATATATATGAGCAATATAATAATGGTTGAGTAAAATCATAACATATTCAATGGATCAGGAACATGAGGGTAAGTATTAATTAAATAATTTTAATATGAAAATTCTTAAAAATAAAAAATAATGTCTTGTGGTAAACTACCACACATAGATATGAAAAATTAAAGCGTCCTGATCACACATCAGTTCTCATTAAATAATTAGATTTATAACTTTACCCAATTCATTTGAGGTATGTATAATTCCAAGAACACCTGTCACATCATAACATTCATATTGTGTAATATAATTTCAACCACACCCAGCACATCATAATATTTACATTATCAGGCATTCCACATAGAACATTTGTCAAACATAAATAGAAAATAACACATTGAATGGAATGGATTTAAAATAATAAAGAATATATTCATAAACACTTGGATTCTAAATTAATTTAGGGATAACATTCTTGACATGTAACAATCATAGAAGAGTGAAGTAGTAATAATCATTGTGATGTAAAAAGAGGGAGTTTATTTGTATGAAGAGATCGTTTGGAAGAACATTGGGTTTTGTCATAAATTAAATTCAAAAACATGTATATCCCAAAATAGGAAATAGGAGTATGAATAAATAATTCTTAAGGCGTATCCATTCAGAAAAAGTGGTGTATGAGGGAAACCCCAAAGTAAGAGAGTTGGGTTCGAGATTTTTTCTTCACCAAGTATTTAAATGCTTTCTTCACATTAATGTCTGGTATAACCACATTATATCAATTAATTATCAATTCCAAAACCTTTAATTCATTAATAAGATACATTAAATATTTATTAAGTTCTTTTATGGGATTTTGAATGAATTATAGTGTATAAAATCATTGTTTGAGAACGCTTGTTTTCATAGTTTTCATGAACGGTCCATTGGTATTCATGAATATATGTTCATTTAATATAGGGATAAACATCTAGAATGGTTATTATATGTTATTTATTATGTTATATAACATTAAAGATCTTATAAATAATTTTCTTCTTTATCATGGGATCGAATCATTAGATTAGAATTTAATGATGATCATTCGGTTAATTCAGGTGGTTTTCGACCACAACGAACTTATTTGGATTAATCATTTAGTAACATGTACATAATTTAGATCCAAAACATTAATTAGTATATATTACATATCACATAATCTGGTTCAACCATAAAAATTGTTTCATTACCATATCGGTAAGTGATAATAGAAATTGAAAATATGTTGTTCTTGAAAGTGATTAATGAACACCTCATGAACAACATTTTCTACTCAAAGAATAAAAATAATTGGAGAAGGGGGGTAGATGATATAGTATCCCATTAGTATCATAAAATTATATTATTTTTACGATACTATATATCCCATACCATGTGAATGAGGATAGGATGGGAGAGATTAGGAAAATATCTTTAAATCAAAAGGAAATTAATGGAAAAAAGAGAAGGGGGGATTACCTATTCAATCCTCTTTAAGGAACCTTGGATTGGTCTTTTGATGAGATAAAAAGTTCTTGAATTTTGGGGAGGGGATAGGGATGATTTTTTTCTCGAGTTTATACAACTATTAAATCTTGAGTGTTGTGTGGAAATGAGGGCGCGAAGGGTGGTAATTATAGTGGAGGGGTGATGGGTTTTTTAAATATTATATTCATTAATTTATTATATCATTACTTGACAAGTAATTGTGAGGATTATATTAACAAGAATATTAATAATTGTATTTGAGTTCATAATTTTGGTTCTAAAATCACTTATGATGCAAGTAATATAGTATTTAAATTGTAATGTATTTATTAAGTCAATTAACATATGTTACTATTAATAAGGGTCATAAAACTATTTGTAAAATCACTTATGGGTAAGGTTATAATTATTTGTAAAATATACTATTAATAAGGGTCATAAAACTATTTTTATGGGTATGTTATTATTTATATGGGTAGGATACAATTCCCAGAATTATATGTTTGTTTTATTGGACTCCAAATCTCTTACTAAGCGCCAATGTGTATGTTAGATTTTCAAAAATCCAAAAAAATAAGTGGAAAATTTATATTTAATGGTCATATGGAATTTAGTATCATGATATTTCATTGTGATTCCAAATGTTATTACATTATAAATAATAAATATATGAATGATATTCCATAGAAAAAACCTTGGGTCGTTATACCTAGCGTGTTGCTGCTCTGATTTTCACCAATAAATAGATGGATATCCCATCCACAAGAGGTAATACTATTGATGTTGTATTATTATCTATTGTATGTAATACCACCTCTTCTACGCATGTTTCAAAGAGTTTCTTTGAAATCTTACGTTGCACACTTGTAATAAAATAATAATATTTTAAATGGTAGTTAACACGTAGCCATTTTATTGGCAGGAATGAATAGAAATAACTAAAATATGATTATATATGCTTTTTTAAAATGTTTTTATATTTACCCAATAAAAGATAAAGGCTTAAAATAAGAAAAGAATTCAATTTTAGGCATAGATACTCTAATATTCACTAAAGGTCCACTTATCGCCTTTTCATGGAGAACCTTCTTTAAATATAGTTTTGGTAACTCTTATAATTTCTATTGGACCAAATAAAACTATCCTTTAGAATCAGGACATCAAAATTTACTTTGTGTAGATTTTTGGTATTTTTTCGATAAAGTTCATTTTTTTAATGAATAGTGAAAAATGTTGTATTTTAATTCAAAACCTCTTTTTAATATAATTTATTTATATGATTATATTATATTTTGAATTGGTTTTAAAGTGAAATTAGAGTATATTTTTACCATTTAATCCAATAGTGGTCATTGGAATTAATTTCACTTTGAAATTGGACTTAAACTAGTGTCAATCTTTTAATAGATATTGTTTCTTAAAAACACGTTATTTGCTTTGACAGTGGGAATTAATTATTAAATAAATTAATGCAACTTATATGTTTTGAATTTTGTAAAATAGACACCATATTTGAGTTTGGAATATCAAATATAGCTTAGGGTGAATTTTTGGTATTTTTCTGAAAAACATCAATTTTTGATGAATAGTGAAACCACTAAGTGGTACTTATAAAAACTGATTTTCCGTTTAAATGAAATTTTACCACTTATGTGTTTTGAAATTCAAAAATCCGACATACATGGTTGTCATTAAGAAGTAAAATGTGGTTCAATGGGATTAAAATAATATTTTGGTGAATAGTAACTTTTAAGTTTTTAATCGCGATTAGAGGTAATTAGTGTAGTTTAAGGTAAAAAAAATGTTTAATAATATGAAATGACCTAGATACATGTCCTGACATCATTGGATGTGCCATGGCCGACCAAGACAATCCATGGGTCAACTTGGGGACCCCATGGAGCCACTTTGGTAGGAAAATGACATTAATACCTTTTTATTTAAAGTTAAAATTAAAATGTCACAAACATGTGTTGTTTTACTAAAACAATTTTTACATGGGGTTATACAAGTTAGATTCTTTAATATAAATATTCATTAAAAATCTAAAAAAATTTCTTACATCATGATAGTTTTTTTATAATTTTTAGACATTAAATAAATTAAATTATTTATGACACCATGATGATGCAGCGATTACCTCATTATTTAACTATTTAAATAAAATGAAAATATAATGTAAAATCTAAGAACTAAACTTGTCAAAAACCTATTGGATGGTTATATTTCGAACCATTATCACCGTATACTCGAATTATATCAATGTGGGACCTTTTAAATCCGAAACTCATTTTAAAATAAAGTAACATTTCTTTACTTTCCAATGGTGCCCCTCCTCTCCTCTTATAAAATTCCCCCACCTCTACCACCTTACCCACACCTCTCAAGCCTTTGGTTCGGCGAAGCTCTACCCATTGTGTCTCTTCACATCCCTATATTACTCCTAGAAGCCTCACTTTCGAAATAAGTCTTCCAAAGGAAGCCTTTGAGCTCAAATAAAAAAGAGTTACCCGTTTTAAAGGTATTGTTTTCTTCTGTGTTCTTTTGTTTTATTTTGCTTCTCCAACCCTCTAAACTCTTTTTATTTCTTTATTTTGTAACAACACCAGTATCTTCAATATACTAGGATGTTTTTATAAGAATTATTTGAGCTACACCTACATACACCTCCGTCGAATGGTTAAAGAACATACTATTTTTTTGGTATGGAGAATTTCTGCCTCACGAAACGATGATTATTCAACACTCATATAACACCTTCAAATGTGGCCATTAAGATGAGACTATATTTATATATGATATATAATAATTTTATGTTTTACTTAAGCTTCTGTATTTTTCATTTTTGGCATACCTTTATGGTTTCCATTGTGGGTAAACACGATAATTTCAATTTAGGAAGTGCGGACTACCGCCCCCTCAAAGTGATTTGATTCGTTAATGCCATATGTGGGACGTATAAAGGATGGATTTAAAGTTATTATATATGATGTTATACTGGAATTATAATATACTTTTATATCATTATTATTTCATTCCTTTAAAGTATGAGATGGAAATGAAAGTAGCGTTCATGCGTTCGTACAGCTTACCGTCTCCATGAACGGTGCATTTCATTTCTTATCCCCAAATGTAATGTAATATTATAAGTACATATACATAATGGATATATATGATGTATGTTACATCTAAATTATTAATATAATTCTGGAATTAAAATATACATATCTCGCATTTAGTTTTAATTCCATTAATATGACATAGAAATGAAAGTAGCGTTCATGCGTACGTACGGCTTACCGTCTCCATGAACGGTGCATTTCATTTCTTACCTCTAAATGATTATGTAATATTATAAATACATGTATATGTTGGATATATATGATATATATGATATCCAAATCATGAATATCATTCTGGATATTATGAATATTTGACCACACGAACAACATGTAATTGTAAGAATTCCACTTTCGACTTAAGAACCAAATATCGACAAAACAAACATTATTAACATAAATGATTACATAATGTTTATAACATGGAAATAAGTGATATAAAAGGAATAATGAACTTGAAAAAGGTTCTTAAGCAAGTAGAAATTAACTCAAATTTATTATTCAGGACGTTAAAGAACGATCGATTCAAGTCGGACCCAAGGTAAGGGACTTCGTCTCAATCTCCTTTCATTGAGGCATATTTCGTTTTATACACAACATTCTTATATACGGTGTATATACCCCTTTGACTTTTAATTTTATACAAAAGGAACATTTTTCTACGAAGCATTTTACTAAACAATAAAAAGGAATGTTTCTTTTAACATACGCGGTGACAACGACCTTTTCAGCCGTCGTGAGTATTATTTGGTCTTTGGCTTCCTCAACAAGACGTAATGTTTTTAAAATGAAATAAATACCATATACACTTTTATGTATTTTGGTATTGAAAATGGTTTTTATAATGGATTTGTTATGTCAATATATTTATGTGATATATTGTGATCAATGTGTGGAAATGTTTTCTTTCCATTATATTTGTTTTATGTCTTATGATTTTAAAATGGTACTTGGACATTTGATGGGTGGTTACGTGATAAACCATATGACGGGTGGTGTTGTGAATACCAGGATGGGTGGTTACGTTATAACCACCAATGAATTGGGTATGGAAGTCGGCCGTATGGCTATTCCATTAAGTGATATGTGTGTAAGTTGACCATATGGTTATTCCATTTAAGTATTTTTATGTCCCAAGTTACCTATATATGCTATGTGATCATTGTATGGGTTTTATGGTAATATTTTGGTTACAAAAGGTTAAGTAATGATATTTTATTTCAGTGACGAGTTTTTACTGCTTCATAAAGGTGAAAAGTATTACTTTGATAAAGTATACATGGTTTACATGTTGTTTTGAAAAACTAACAGTTTTCATTAATTGTGTATCCCTTACTGGGATTTTTAAGCTCACCCCAAGTTTTTTTTTTAATGTTTTGCACAGGACTTAATGTGTAATAGGGTCAAGGATGGGATCAAGGGAAAGTCATGCTATCTAAAACATGGAACTTGACATTTTTCCTTTTAGGAGTTTTTATTTTATGGAAACTTAGTAGAAGTTTCTACTTTATAATCTTTTTAGGTGTAATAGTTATGTCCTAATTTTCTAAACTCTAAACCTGAAAAGATCCTCAATGTGAATTATTAATTTAATTCAATATTAAGTAAGGTTTAAGGCTGGGGCCTTATAGTTGGTATCAGAGGTTGGTTTAGACAACTTTATGAGTTAGAAAATTTTTAAAATATAAATTAATTTATGGTATGATTGAAATGATATAGCATTTGAAGATTACCATGTTTCTTCTCCTAAGATATTTCTGTGTTAAGAATGGTTTTTCATAGATGAAACAGAACAGATTTTCTGGGATGTCATACAAAGGGAAATGACCTTTCAAATCAGTATCCTGAGATGGTCAGAATCAGAACTAAACAGTTTGTTGTAGTGATGGCTCAGTTGACTCAGGTGAAAAATGTTGGTTGTTTTTATTGATGATATTTTGGTGTTTTTTAAATATAAATAGGAGCATGAAAGACATTTAAGGGTTATTTTTCAAACCCTAAAAGAAAATAAATTGTTTGGTAAATTCAGATAGTGTGAGATTTGGTTGCAAAAAATTTCTTTCCTTGGTCACATTGTTTCTAAAGATAGAATAACTGTGGATCCTGCAAAAACAAAGGTTGTGGAAGAATGGACAAGACCCACAAATGTAACCGAGATCCGTAGTTTTCTTGGTTTGTCATGTTACTACCAAAGGTTTATTGAAAATATTTCACGGTTATCTACTCCAATGACTAAGCTAACTCGGAAGGGTGTTAAGTTTATATGGACAAAAGAATGTGATAATTGTTTTCAGGAGTTGAAAAGAAGATTGGTGAATGCTCCAGTTTTGGCACTTCCTTCCAGGAATGGTGAGTTTGTTATATACAGTGATGCTTCATTGAAGGGACTTGGTTGTTTCCTTATGCAGAATGATCAGGTAATTGCATATGATTTGCGTCAGTTGAAAACTCATGAGGTAAATTATCCTACACATGACTTGGAATAAGATGTTGTTGTTTTCACTTTAAAAATTTGGAGGCATCATTTGTATGGAGTAAAGTGTGAAATATATACTGATCACAAAAGTTTAAAGTATATATTCACTCAGAAAGAATTAAACATGAGACAGAGGATATGGCTAGAATTAATCAAGGATTTTGATTGTATAATTCATTACCATCTGGGAAAAGTAAATAAAGTGGCTGATGCTATGAGTTGAAAAAGTAATGCTTCATTAACCATTCTACATTTGGAACGAGATCCTTTGGTTTTTGATTTTATGAACTTTGGCATAGAAGTTGTTGGTGCAGGAAGTTCTTCTATTTTGTTTCAGGTGTCAGTGAAATCATCTCTATCAAACAGAATCAAGCATGCACAGAATCAAGACAGTGTGTTGCAGAAAAAGGTAGAGCTGGTTCCGAAGGGTAAGTTGCCTGAATTTAACAATGATAATGATAGTGTTTTGAGGTTTGGGAAGATATTATGTGTTCCTAGTTATTCACAATTAAAGAATGAGTTTTTATGTGAGGCTCATAGTTCCCCGTTTTCAATTCATCCTGGCAGTACTAAGATGTACAGAGATCTGCGGGAGTATTACTGGTGGGATGGAATGAAAAGAGATATTGCTGATTTTACTAGGAATTGTTTGACTTGTCTGCAGGTTAAAGCAGAGCGACAGTTACCGAAAGGGATGCTTCATCCATTACCAGTACTAGAGTGGAAATGGGAAAATATATCCCTGGACTTTGTTGTAGGATTACTGAGGACTTATCGAGGTAATAATGCAATATGGTTTATTGTTGATCAATTGAATAAATCTTCTCATTTCCTTCCTATTAGAGATACTTTGTCTCTAGATCAACTTGCTCAGTTGTATCTTAAAGAGATAGTCAGGTTGCATGGATTTCCCCTCTCCATTGTATCTGATTTTGATCCCAGGTTTACTTCTAACTTTTGGAAAGGCCTTCAGAAGTCATTGGGTACTGAATTAAATTTTAGTACAGCTTTTCATCCGCAATCATATGGGCAATCAGAACGAACAATTCAGACCTTAGAGGATATACTACGAGCTTTCTCTAGGGATTATCAGGGAATTTGGGACCAACATCTTTCTTTGGTTGAGTTTTCATATAATAACAGTTTTCATTCTAGTATACAGATGGCACCGTTTGAGGCATTATATGGGAAGCGGTGTCGAACTCCAGTTTTTTGGGATGAAGTAGGTGAAAGGAAGATGATGGTACCAGAATTGGTAGAAGAGATAGCAGAAAAAGTTCAGTTCATTCATAAACACATGAGAACAGCTCAGAGCAGACAAAAAAGTTATACAGATAACCGGAGGAGGGATCTATCTTTCGAGGTAGGTGATCATGTTTTTCTCAAAGTTTCACCATGGAAAAGTGTGATGCGATTTGGTAAGAAAGGAAAGATGAGTCCAAGGTTCATTAGACCATATGAAATTCTGGAGAAAGTTGAATCAGTTGCATACCGAGTGGCTTGACCTCCAATTTTATCTCAAGTACACAATGTTTTTCCTGTTTCGATGTTGAGAAAGTATATTCCAGATCCATCTCATGTTTTGAGCCCAGAGGTAGTTTAGTTGCAAGAGAATCTCTATTATGAAGAACAACCAGTACAGATTCTTGACTGAAGAGAACAAGTGTTGCGAAATAAGGTAATTCACCAGGTAAAGGTTTTGTGGAAAAACTATATGGTTGAAGAGGCAAAGTGGGAATCTGAAAATGCTATGACGGATAAATACCCCCACTTATTATGATAAGTGAATAAAATTACGAGGACGCAATTCCCAAAAAGGGGGAAGGATGTAACATCCCATGTAAATAAAGAATAAAGCATTTTCATATATTTTCAAATTAAATATTAATTTTACTTTAAAGGGGTTGTTAGGTTCGATAGCGTAACTGATACGCAACAAAGAGTTTCTTTGAAATATTACGTTGCACACTAGAAATAAAATAATATTATTTTAAATGGTAGTTAACACGTAGCCGTTGTATTAGCGAGAATGAATAGAAATAACTAAAATATGATTATATATGTTTTTTTAAATGTTTTTATATTTACCCAATAAAATATAAAGGCTTAAAATAAGAAAACAATTCAATTTTAGGCATAGATACTCTAATATTCACTAAAGGTCCACTTATCGCCTTTTCATGGAGAACCTTCTTTAAATATAATTTTCGTCACTCGTTTACCTTCTATTGGACCAACTAAAACTCTCCTTTATAATCAGGACATCAAAATTTACTTTGGGTAGATTTTTTTTATTTTTCTGATAAAGTTCATTTTTTTAATGAATAGTGAAAAATGTTGTATTTTAATTCAAAACCACTTTTTAATATAATTTATTTATATGATTAGATAAACTATTGTATTGGTTTTAAAGTGAAAATAGAATATATTTTTACCATTTAATCCAATAGTGGTTGTTCGAATTGATTTCACTTTGAAATTGGACTTAAACTAGTGTCAATCTTTTAATAGATATTGTTTCTTAAAAACACGCTATTTGCTTTGACAGCGGGAATTAATTATTAAATAAATTAATGCAACTTATATGTTTTTAATTTTGTAAAATAGACACCATTTTTGAGTTCGGAATATCAAATATAGCTTAGGGTGAATTTTTGGTATTTTTCTGAAAAACATCAATTTTTGATGAATAGTGAAACCACTAAGTGGTACTTATAAAAACTGATTTTCCGTTTAAATAAAATTTTACCACTTATGTTTTTTGAATCTCAAAAATACGACATACATGGTTTTCTTTAAGAATTAAAATGTGGTTCAATGGGATTAAAATAATTTTTTTGGTGAACAGTAACTTTTAAGTTTTTAATCGTGATTAGAGGTAATTAGTGTAGTTTAAGGTAAAAATAATGTTTTAATAATATGAAATGACCTAGACACATGTACTACCCTCATTTTATTTGTCATGAAAGACCAAGAAAATCCATGTGTCAACTTGGGGACCCCATGGAGCCACTTTGGTAGGAAAATGACATTAATACCTTTTTATTTAAAGTTAAAATTAAAATGTCACAAACATGTGCTGTTTTACTAAAACTATTTTTACATGTGGTTATACAAGTCAGAGTTTTGACTATAAATATTCATTAGAAAGCTAAAACGTTTTCTTACATCGTGATATTTTTTTTATAATTTTTAGACATTATATAAATTAAATTATTTATGACACCATGATGATCCAGCGATTACCTCATTATTTAACGGTTTAAATAAAATGAACATATAATGTAAAATCTAAGAACCAAACTTGTAAAAAACCTATTGGATGGGTATATTTAGAACCAGTATCACCTTATCCTCGAATTATATCAATGTGGGACCTTTTTAATCCGAAACTCATTTTAAAATAAAGTAACATTTCTTTACTTTCCAAGAGTTCCCCTCCTCTCCTCTTATAAAAGGCCCCCACCTCTACCACCATACCCACACCTCTCAAGCCATTGGTTCGAACAATATCTACCCATTTTGTCTCTACACATCCCTCTCTTACTCCTAGAAGCCTCACTTTCGGCAGAAGTCTTCCCAAGTAATCCTTTGAGCTCAAATCAAAAAGAGTTACCCATTTTAAAGGTAGTGTTTTCTCTTGTGTTCTTTTGTTTTATTTTGCTTCTCCAACCCTATAAACTCTTTTTATTTATTTATTTTGTAACAACGCCAGTATATTAAATATACTATGATGTTTTTATAAGAAGTATTCGAGCTATACCTACACACACCTCCGTCTAATGGTTAAAGAACATATTGTTTCTGTGGTATGGTGAATTTCTGCCTCACGAAACGATGATTGTTCAACACTCATATAACACCTTCAAAGGAGGACATTAAGATGAAAATATATTTATATATGATATATAATATATTTATGTTTTACTTAAACTTATGTATTTTTCATTTATGGCATACCTTTATGGTTTCCATTGTGGGTAAACACGATAATTTCATTTTAGGAAGTGCGGACTACCGCCCCCTCAAAGTTATTTGATTCGTTAATACCATATGTGGGACGTATAAAGGATGGATTTATAGTTATTATATATGATGTTATAATGGAATTATAATATACCTTTATATCATTATTATTTTATTCCATTAAAGTATGGTATAGAAATGAAAGTAGTGTTCATGCGTACGTACGGCATACCGTCTCCATGAAAGATGCATTTCATTTCTTATCCCCAAATGTAATGTAATATTATAAGTACATATGAATAATGGATATATATGATGTATGATACATCTAAATGATTAATATAATTTTGGAATTAAAATATAAATATCTCCCATTTAGTTTTAATTCCATTAATATGACATAGAATTGAATGTAGCGTTCATGCGTACGTACGGCTTACCGTCTCCATGAACGGTGCATTTAATTTCTTACCTCTAAATTATTATGTAATATTATAAATACATTTATATGCTGGATATATATGATATATATGATATCAAAATCATGAATATCATTCTGGATATAATAATTATTTGACCACACAAACAACATGTAATTGTAAGAAGTCCACATTCGACTTAAGAACCAAATATCGACAAAACAAACATTATTAACATAAATGATTACATAATGTTTATAACATGGAAATAAGCGATATAAAAGGAATAATGAACTTGAAAAATGTTCTTAATAAAGTAGAAATTAACTCAAATTTATTATTCAGGACGTTAAGGAATTATCGAGTCAAGTCGGACCCGAGGTAAGGGACTTCGTCTCAATCTCCTTTCATTGAGGCATATTTCATTTTATACACAACATTATTTTATACGGTGTATAAACCCATTTTACTTTTACTTTTATACAAAAGGAACATTTTTCTACGAAGCTTTCTACTAAACGAAAAAAATGAATGTTTCTTTTAACATACGCGGCGACAATGACCTTTTCCGCTGCAGCGAGTATTATTTGTTTTTTGGGTTCCTCAACAAGCCGTAATGTTTTTAAAATGAAATAAATACCATATACTCTTTTATGTATTTTGGTATTGAAAATGGTTTTTATAATGGATTTGTTATGTCAATATATTTATGTGATATATTGTGATCAAAGTGTGGAAATGTTTTCTTTCCATTATATTTTTTTTATGTCTTATGATTTTATAATGGTACTTGGACATTTGACAGGTGGTTACATGATAAACCATATGACAGGTGGTGCTGTGAATACCAGGACAAGTGGTTACTTTATAACCTCTAATGCATTGGGTATGGAAGTCGGCCGTATGGCTATTCCATTAAGTGATATGTGTGGAAGTCGACCGTATGGTTATTCCATTTAAGTATGTTTATGTCCCAAGTTACCTATATATGTTATGTGGTCTTTATATGGGTTTTATGGTAATCTTTTGGTTAAAAAGGTTATGTAATGATATTTTATTTCAGTGAAGAGTTTTTACTACTTCATAAAGGTGAAAAGTATTACTCTGATAATGTATACATGGTTTACTTGTTGTTTTGAAAAACTAACAGATTTCATTCATTGTGTATCCCTTAATGAGCTTTTTAAGCTCACCCCAAGTTTTTTTTTGAAATTGTTTTCACAGGACTTAATGTGTAATAGGGTCAAGGATGGGATCAAGGGAATGTCATTCTATCTAAAACATGGAACTAGACATGTTTCCTTTTAAGAGTTCTAATTTTATGGAAACTTAGTAGAAGTTTCTAGTTTGTAATCATTTGAGGTGTAATAGTTATGTCCTAATTCTCTAAAACACTAAACCTGAAAAGATCCTCAAGGTGAATTATTCATTTAATTCAATATTAAGTACGGTTTTAGGCTGGGTCCTTATAGTTGGTATCATAGGTCGGTTTAGACATCTTTAGGAGTTAGAAAATTGTTAAAATATAAATTAATTTATGGTATGATTGAAATGATATAGCATTTGAATATTGTCATGTTTCTTCTCCTAATATATTTCTGTGTTAAGAATGGTTTTTCATAGAGGAAACAGAACAGATTTTTTGGGAAGGCATATAGAGGGAAATGACCTTTCAAATCAGTATCCTGAGACGGTTAGAATCAGAACTAAATAGTTTGTTGTAGTGATGGCTCAGTTGACTCAGGTGAAAAATGTTGGTTGTTTTTATTAATGATATTTTGGTGTTTTTTAAAATTAAATAGGAGCATGAAAGATATTTAAGGGTTATTTTTCAAACCCTAAAAGAAAAGAAATTGTGTGGGAAATTCAGAAAGTGTGATATTTGGTTGCAACAAATTTCTTTCCTTGGTCACATTGTTTCTAAAGATGGAATAACTGTGGATCCTGCAAAAAATGGTTATGGAAGAATGGACAAGACCCACAAATGTAACCGAGATCCGTAGTTTTCTGGGTTTGGAATGTTACTACCGAAGGTTTATTGAAAAATTTTCACGGTTATCTAGTCCAATGACTAAGATAACTCAGAAGGGTGTTAAGTTTATCTGGACAAAAGAATGTGATGATTGTTTTCAGGAGTTGAAAATAAGATTGGTGAATGCTCCAATTTTGGCACTTACTTCCAGGAATGGTGAGTTTATTATATACATTGATGCTTCGTTAAAGGGACTTGGTTGTGTCCTTATGCAGAATGACCAGGTAATTTCATATGCTTTATGTCAGTTTAAAACTCATGAGGTAAATTACCCTACACATGACTTGGAATTAGATGATGTTTTTTTCACTTTAAAAATTTGGAGGCAACATTTGTATGGAGTAAAGTGTGAAATATATACTGATCACAAAAGTTTAAAGTATATATTCACTCAGAAATAATTGAACATGAGATAGAGGATATGGCTAGAATTAATTAAGTATTATGATTGTACAATTCATTACCATCCGGGAAAAGAAAATAAAGTGGATGATGCTATGAGTCGAAAAAGTAATGCTTCATTAACCATGCTACATTTGGAATGAGATCCTTTGGTTTTTGATTTTATGAACTTTGGCATAGAATTTTTTGGTGCAGGAAGTTATTCTATTTTGTTTCATGTATCAGTGAGATCTTCTCTATCAGACAGAATCAAGCAAGCACAGAAGCAATACAGTGTGTTGCAGAAAAAGGTAGAGCTGGTTCAGAAGGTTAAGTTGGATGAATTTAACATTGATAATGATAGTGTTTTGAGGTTTGGGAAGAGATTATGTGTGCCTAGTTATTCACAATTGAAGAATGAGTTTTTATGTGAGGCTCATAGTTCCCCGTTTTCACTTCATCATGGCTGTACTAAGATGTACAGAGATCAGCGGGAGTATTACTGGTGGGATGGAATGAAAAGAGATATTACTAATTTTATTGGGAAGTGTTTGACTTGTTAGTAGGTTAAAGCAGAGAGGCAGTTACCGAAAGGGATTCTTCATCCATTACCAGTGCTAGAGTGGAAATGGGAAAATATATATTTGGACTTTGTTGTGGGATTACCGAGGACATCTCGAGGTAATAATCCAATATGGTTTATTATTGATCGATTGACTAAATCGTCTCATTTCCTTCCTATTCGAGATACTTTCTCTCTAGATCAACTTTCTCGGTTGTATCTTAAAGTGATAGTCAGGTTGCATGGATTTACCCTCTCCATTGTATCTGATCGTGATCCGAGGTTTACTTCTCACTTTTGGAAAGGCCTTCATAAGTCATGGGTACTGAATTAAATTTTAGTACAGCTTTTCATCCGCAATCAGATGGGCAGTCAGAACGAAAAATTCAGACCTTGGAGGATATACTACGAGCTTTCTCTATGGATTATCAGGGAAGTTGGGACCAAAGTCTTTCTTTGGTTGAGTTTTCATATAATAACAGTTTTCATTCTAGTATACAGATGGCATCGTTTGAGGAATTATATGGGAAGCGGTGTCGAACTCCATCTTTTTGGGATGAAGTAGGTGAAAAGAAGCTGATGGGACCAGAATTGGTTGAAGAGATGGCAGAAAAAGTTCATTTGATTCAGAAACACATGAGAACAACTCAGAGCAAACAGAAAAGATATACAAATAACCGGAGGAAGGATCTATCTTTCGAGGTAGGTGATCATGTTTTTCTCAAAGTTTCACCATAGAAAAGTGTGATGAGATTTGGTAGGAAAGGAAAGATGAGTCCAAGGTTCATTGGACCATATGAAATTCTGGATAAAGTTGGATCAGTTGCATACTGAGTGGCTTTACCTCCGATTTTATCTCAGGTACACAATGTTTTTCATGTTTCGATGTTGATAAAGTATATGCTAGATCCATCTCATGTTTTGAGCCCAAAGGTTGTTCAGTTGGAAGAGAATATCTCTTATGAAGAACAACCAGTCCATATTCTTAACCGAAGAGAGCAAGTGGGGGGAAATAAGGTAATTCTCCAGGTAAAGGTTTTGTGGAAAAAACATATGGTTGAAGAGGCAATGTGGGAATCTGAAAATGCTATGTGGGATAAATATCCCCACTTATTTTGATAAGTGAATAAAATTTCGAGGATGAAATTCCCAAAAGGGGGAAGGATGTAACATCCTAGGTAAATAAAGAATAAATAATTTTCATATATTTGTGAATTAAA
Organism: Viscum album; assembly: GCA_963277665.1. Lineage (NCBI taxonomy): Eukaryota > Viridiplantae > Streptophyta > Magnoliopsida > Santalales > Viscaceae > Viscum > Viscum album. Next base: position 363,199,660 of record OY728125.1, read on the forward strand.
TATTAATTTTACTTTAAAGGGGTTGTTATGTTCGATAGCATACCTGATACGCAACAAAGAGTTTGTTTGAAATCTTACGTTGCAAACTAGTAATAAAATAATATAATTTAAAATGGTAGTTAACACGTAGTCGTTTTATTGGCGGGAATGAATATAAATAACTAAAATATGATTATATATGTTTTTTTTAATGTTTTAATATTTACCCAATAAAAGATAATGGCTTAAAATAAGAAAAGAATTCAATTTTAGGCATAGATACTCTAATATTCACTAAAGGTCCACTTATCGCCTTTTCATGGAGAAACTTCTTTAAATATAGTTTTGGTCACACTTATACTTTCTATTGGACCAAATAAAACTCTCCTTTAGAATCGGGAAATCAAAATTTACTTTGTGTAGTTTTTTGGTATTTTTCCGATAAAGTTCATTTTTTTAATGAATAGTGAAAAATGTTGTATTTTAATTCAAAACATCTTTTTAATCTAATTTATTTATATGATTAGATTATCTTTTGAAATAATTTTAAAGTGAAATTAGAATATATTTTTACCATTTAATCCAATAGTGGTCGTTGGAATTAATTTCACTTTGAAATTGGACTTAAACTAGTGTCAATCTTTTAATAGATATTGTTTCTTAAAAACACGCTATTTGCTTTTACAGCGGGAATTAATTACTAAATAAATTAATGAAACTTATATGTTTTGAATTTTGTAAAATAGACACCATTTTTTAGTTCGGAATATCAAATATAGATTAGGGTTAATTTTTGGTATTTTCCAGAAAAACTTCAATTTTTGATGAATAGTGAAACCACTAAGTGGTACTTATAAAAACTGATTTTCCCTTTAAATGAAATTTTACCACTTCTGTGTTTTTAATTTCAAAAATCCGACATACATGGTTTTCATTAAGAAGTAAAATGTGGTTCAATGGGATTAAAATAATATTTTGGTGAGTAGTAACTTTTAAGTTTTTAATCGCGATTAGAGGTAATTAGTGTAGTTTAAGGTAAAAATAATGTTTTAATAATATGAAATGACCTAGACACATGTCCTACCCTCATTGGATGTGTCATGGACGACCAAGAAAATCCATGGGTCAACTTGTGGACCCCATTGAGCCACTTTGGTAGGAAAATGACATTAATACCTTTTTATTTAAAGTTAAAACTAAAATGTCACAAACATGTGTTGTTTTACTAAACCAATTTTTACATGGGGTTATACAAGTCAGATTTTTTACTATAAATATTCATTATAAAGATGAAAAAATTTCTTACATCATGATAGTTTTTTTATAATTTTTAAACATTAAATAAATTAAATTATTTATGACACCATGATGATGCAGCGATTACCTCATTATTTAACGATTTAAATAAAATGAAAATATAATGTAAAATATAAGAACTACACATTTAAAAAACCTATTGTATGGGTATATTTCGAACCCTTATCACCTTATCCTCGTATTATATCAATGTGGGACCTTTTGAATCCGAAATTCATTTTAAAATAAAGTAACATTTCTTTACATTCCAAGAGTGCCCCTCCTCTCCTCTTATAAAAGGCCCCCACCTCTACCACCTTACCCACACCTCTCAAGCCTTTTGTTCAGAAAATATCTATCCATTGTGTCTCTCCACATTCCTTTATTACTCCTAGGAGTCTCACTTTGGGCAGTAGTCTTCCCAAGGAAGCCTTTGAGCTCAAATAAAAAAGAGTTACCCGTTTTAAAGGTAGTGTTTTCTCTTGTGTTCTTTTGTTTTATTTTTCTTCTCCAACCTTCTAAACTCTTTTTATTCCATTATTTTGTAACAAAAACAGTATCTTCAATATACTAGGATGTTGTTATAATAATAATTCGATCTACACCTACACACACCTCCGTCTAATGGTTAAAGAACATACTATTTCTGTGGTATGGCGAATTTCTGCCTCATGAAACGATGATTATTCAACACTCATATAACAACTTCAAAGGTGGCCATTAAGATGACACTATATTTATATATGATATATAATGTGTTTATGTTTTACTTAAGCTTCTGTATTTTTCATTTTTGGCATACCTTTATGGTTTCCATTGTGGGTAAACATGATAATTTCATTTTAGGAAGTGCGGACTACCGCCCCCTCAAAGTGATTTGATTCGTTAATGCCATATGTGGGACGTATAAAGGATTGATTTAAATTTATTATATATGATTTTATAATGGGATTATAATATACCTTTATATCATTATTATTTCATTCCATTAAAGTATGAGATAGAAATGAAAGTAGCGTTCATGCGTACGTACGGCTTACCGTCTCCATGAACGGTGCATTTCATTTCTTATCCTCAAATGTAATGTACTATTATAAGTACATATACATAATGGATATATATGATTTATGTTACATATTAATTATTAATATAATTATTGAATTAAAATATAAATATCTCTCATTTTTTTTAATTCCATTAATATGACATATAAATGAAAGTAGCGTTCATGCGTACGTACGGCTTACCATCTCCATGAACGGTGCATTTCATTTCTTACCTCTAAATGATTATGTAATATTATAAATACATGTATATGCTGGATATATATGATATATATGATATCCAAATCATGAATATCATTCTGGATATAATGAATATTTGACCACACGAACAACATGTAATTGTAAGAAGTCCACTTTCGACTTAAGAACCAAATATCGACAAAACAAACATTATTAACATAATTGATTACATAATGTTTATAACATGGAAATAAGTGATATAAAAGGAATAATGAACTTGAAAAAGGTTCTTAAGCAAGTATAAATTAACTCAAATTTATTATTCAGAACGTTAAAGAATGATCGAGTCAAGTCGGACCCATAGTGAGGGATTTCGTCTCAATCTCCTTCCATTGAGGCATATTTCGTTTTATACACAACATTCTTTGATACGGTGTATAAACCCCTTTGACTTTTACTTTTATAGAAAAGGAATATTTCTCTACGAAGCATTTTACTAAATGACAAAAAGGAATGTTACTTTTAACGTACGTGGTGACAACGACCTTTTCCGTCGCTGCGAGTATTATTTGGTCTTTGGGTTCCTCAACAAGCCATAATGTTTTTAAAATGAAATAAACACCATATACTCTATTATGTATTTTGGTATTGAAAATGGTTTTTATAATGGATTTGTTATGTCAATATATTTATGTGATATATTTTGATCAAAGTGTGGAAATGTTTTCTTTCCATTATATTTGTTTTATATCTTATGATTTTATAATGGTACTTGGACATTTTATGGGTGGTTACATGATAAACCATATGAGGGGTGGTGCTGTGAATACCAGTATGGGTGGTTACGTTATAACCTCCAATGCATTGGGAATGGAAGTTGGCCGTATGGCTATTCCATTAAGTGATATGTGTGGAAGTCGACCGTATGGTTATTCCATTTAAGTATGTTTATGTCCCAAGTTACCTATATATTTTATCTGATCTTTATAAGGGTTTTATGGTAATCTTTTGGTTAAAAAAGGTTAAGTAATGATCTTTTATTTCAGTGAATATTTTTGTCTACTTCATAAAGGTGAAAAATATTACTTTGATAAAGTATACATGGTTTACTTGTTGTTTTGAAAAACTAACAGTTTTCATTCATTTTGTATCCCTTACTGAGCTTTTTAAGCTCACCCCAAGTTTTTTTTGAAATGTTTTTCATAGGACTTAATGTGTAATAGGGTCAAGGATGGGATCAAGGGAAAGTCATGCTATCTAAAACATGGAACTATACATGTTTCCTTTTAAGAGTTTTTATTTTATGGAAACTTAGTAGAAGTTTCTACTTTGTAATCTTTTGAGGTGTAATAGTTATATCCTAATTCTCTAAAACTCTAAACCTGAAAATATCCACAATTTGAATTATTCATTTAATTCCATATTAAGGTTTAAGGATGGGGCCTTATAGTTGGTATCAGAGGTCGGTTTAGACAACTTTAGGAGTTAGAAAATTGTTAAAATATAAATTAATTTATGGTATGATTGAAATGATATAGCATTTGAAGATTACCATGTTGCTTCACCTTAGATATTTCTGTGTTATGAATGTCTTTTCATAGAGGAAACAAAACAGATTTTTTGGGAAGGCATAAAAAGTGAAATGACCTTTCAAATCAGTATCCTGAGATGGTCAGAATCAGAACTAAACAGTTTGTTGTAGTGATGGCTCATTTGACTCAGGTGAAAAATGTTGGTTGTTTTTATTGATGATATTTTGGTTTTTTTTAAAAGTAAATAGGAGCATGAAAGACATTTAAGGGTTATTTTGAAAACCCTAAAAGAAAAAAATTTTATGGGAAATTTAGAAAGTGTGAGATTTGGTTGCAACAAATTTCTCTCCTTGGTCACATTGTTTCTAAAGATGTAATAACTATGGATCCTGAAAAAAAGGTTGTGGAAGAATGGACAAGACCGACAAATGTAACCGAGATCCATAGATTTCTTGGTTTGTCATGTTACTACCGAAGTTTTATTGAAAATTTTTCATGGTTATCTAATCCAATGACTAAGCTAACTCGGAAGGGTGTTAAGTTTATCTGGACAAAAGAATGTGATGATTGTTTTCAGGAGTTGAAAAGAAGATTTGTGAATTCTCCAGTTTTGGAACTTCCTTCCAGGAATGGTGAGTTTGTTAGATACAGTGATGCTTCGTTGAAGGGACTTGGTTGTGTCCTTATACAGAATGATCAGGTAATTGAATATGCTTTACGTCAGTTGAAAACTCATGAGGTAAATTACCCTACACATGACTTGAATTAGATGCTGTTGTTTTCCCTTTAAAAATTTGGAGGAATCATTTGTATGGAGTAAAGTGTGAAATATATACTAATCACAAAAGTTTAAAGTATATATTCACTCAGAAATAATTGAACATGAGACAGAGGATATGGCTAGAATTAATCAAGGATTATGATTGTACAATTCATTACCATCCGGGAAAAGAAAATAAAGTGGCTGATGATATGAGTCGAAAAGGTAATGCTTCATTAACCATGCTACGTTTGGAACGAGATCCTTTGGTTTTTGATTTTATGAACTTTTTCATAGAAGTCATTGGTGCAGGAAGTTATTTTATTTTGTTTCATGTATCATTGAAATCTTCTCTATCAGACAGAATCAAGCAAGCACAGAAGCAAGACAGTGTGTTGCAGAAAAAAGTAGAGCTGGTTCAGAAGGGTAAGTTCTCTGAATTTAACATTTCTAGTGATAGTGTTTTGAGGTTTGGGAAGAGATTATGTGTGCCTAGTTATTCACAATTGAAGAATGAGTTGTTATATGAGGATCATAGTTCCCCATTTTCAGTTCATCCTGGCAGTACTAAGATGTACAGAGATCTGCGGGAGTATTACTGGTGGGATGGAATGAAAAGAGATATTGCTGATTTTACTGGGAAGTGTTTGACTTGTTAGAAGGTTAAAGCAGAGCGGCAGTTACCGAAAGGGATGATTCATCCATTAACAGTGCTAGAGTGGAAATGGGAAAATATATCCATGGACTTTGTTGTGGGATTACCGAGGACATCTTGACGTAATAATGCAATCTGGTTTATTGTTGATCGATTGACTAAATCTGCTCATTTCCTTCCTATTCGAGATACTTTGTCTCTAGATCAACTTGCTCGGTTGTATCTTAAAGAGATATTTAGGTTGCATGGATTTCCCCTCTCTATTATATCTGATCGTGATCCAAGGTTTACTTCTAACATTTGGAAAGGCCTTCAGAAGTCATTTGGTACTGAATTAAATTTTAGTACAGCTTTTCATCCACAATCGGATGGGAAGTCAGAACGAACAATTCAGACCTTGGAAGATATACTACGATCTTTCTCTATAGATTATCAGGGAATTTGGGACCAACATATTTCTTTGGTTGAGTTTTCATATAATAACAGTTTTCTTTCTAGTATACAGATGGCACCGTTTGAGGCATTATATGGGAAGCGGTGTCGAACTCCAGCTTTTTGGGATGAAGTGGGTGAAAGGAAGCTGATGGGACCAGAATTGGTTGAAGAGATGGCAAAAAAAGTTCAGTTGATTCAGAAACACATGAGAACAGCTCAGAGCAGACAGAAAAGTTATACAGATAACCGGAGGAAGGATCTATCTTTCGAGGAAGGTGATCATGTTTTTCTCAAAGTTTCACCATGGAAAAGTGTGATGCGATTTGGTAAGAAAGGAAAGATGAGTCCAAGGTTCATTGGACCATATGAAATTCTGGAGAAAGTTGGATCAGTTGCATACCGAGTGGATTTACCTCCAATTTTATCTCAGGTACACAATTTTTTTCATGTTTCGATGTTGAGAAAGTATATGCCAGATCCATCTCATGTTTTGAGTCCAGAGGTAGTTCAGTTGGAAGAGAATCTCTTTTATAAAGAACAACCAGTCCAGATTCTTAACCGAAGAGAGCAAGTGTTGCGAAATAAGTTAATTCACAAGGTAAAGGTTTTGTGGAAAAACCATATGGTTGAAGAGGCAACGTCGGAATCTGAAAATTCTATGAGGGATAAATACCCCCACTTATTTTGATAATTGTATAAAATTGCGAGGATGCAATTCCCAAAAGGGGGGAAGGATGTAACATCCCAGGTAATTAAAGAATAAATCATTTTCATATATTTTTGAATTAAATATTAATTTTACTTTAAAGGGGTTGTTATGTTCAATAGCATACCCGATACGCAACAAAGAGTTTCTTTGAAATCTTGCGTTGCACACTTGTAATAAAATAATATTATTTTAAATGGTAGTTAACACGTAGCCGTTTTATTGGCAGGAATGAATAGAAATAACTAAAATATGATTCTATATGTTTTTTTAAATGTTTTTATATTTACCCTATAAAAGATAAATTCTTAAAATAAGAAAAGAATTCAATTTTAGGCATAGATACTCTAATATTCACTAAAGGTCCACTTATCACCTTTTCATGGAGAACCTTCATTAAATATAGTTTTGGTCACTCTTATACTTTCTATTGGACCAAATAAAACTCTCCTTTAGAATCAGAACATCAAAATTTACTTTTTGTAGATTTTTGGTATTTTTCCGATAAAGTTTATTTTTTTTAATGAATAGTGAAAATGTTGTATTTTAATTCAAAACCTCTTTTTAATATAATTTATTTATATGATTAGATTATCTTTTGAATTGGTTTTAAAGTGAAATTTGAAAATATTTTTACCATTTAATCCAATAGTGTTTGTTTGAATTAATTTCACTTTGAAATTGGACTTAAACTAGTGTCAATCTTTTAACAGATATTGTTTCTTAAAAACACGCTATTTGCTTTGACAGCCGGAATTAATTATTAAATAAATTAATGAAACTTATATGTTTTGAATTTTGTAAAATAGACACCATTTTTTAGTTCGGATTATCAAATATAGCTTAGGGTGAATTTTTTGTATTTTTCTGAAAAACTTCAATTTTTGATGAATAGTGAAACCACTAAGTGGTACTTATAAAAACTGATTTTCCGTTTAAATGAAATTTTACCACTTCAGTGTTCTGAATTTCAAAAATCTGACATACATGGTTGTCATTATGAAGTAAAATGTAGTTCAATGGGATTAAAATAATTTTTTGGTGAATAGTAACTTTTATGTTTTTAATCGCGATTAGAGGTAATTAGTGTAGTTTAAGGTAAAAATAATGTTTTAATAATATGAAATGACCTAGACACATGTAAATCCCTTCATTGGATGTGTCATGGACGACCAAGAAAATCCATGTGTCAACTTGGGGACCCCATGGAGCCACTTTGGTAGGAAAATGACATTAATACCTTTTTATTTAAAGTTAAAATTAAAATGTCACAAACATGTGTTGTTTTACTAAAAAAAATTTACATGGGGTTATACAAGTCATATTTTTTACTATAAATATTCATTAGAAATATAAAAAGTTTTCTTACATAGTGATATATTTATTATAATTTTTAGACATTAAATAAATTAAATTATTTATGACACCATGGTGATGCAGCGATTACCTCATTATTTAACGATTTAAATAAAATGAAAATATAATGTAAAATCTAAGAACTACACTTGTCAAATACCTATTGGATGGGTATATTTCTAACCCTTATCAGCTTATCCTCGAATTATATCAATGTGGGACCTTTTAAATCCGAAACTCATTTTAAAATAATGTAACATTTCTTTACTTTCCAAGAGTGCCCCTCCTCTCCTCTTATAAAAGGCCCCCACCTATACCACCTTAACTACACCTCTCAAGCCTTTGGTTCGGCCAAGATCTACCCATTTTGTCTCTCCACGTCCATATCTTACTCCTAGAAGCCTCACTTTGGGCAGAAGTCTTCCCAAGGAAGCCTTTGAGCTCAAATCAAAAAGAGTTACCCGTTTTAAAGATAGTGTTTTCACTTGTGTTCTTTTGTTTTATTTTTCTTCTCCAACCCTCTAAACACTTTTTATTCCTTTATTTTGTAACAACTACAGTATCTTCAATATACTAGGATGTTGTTATAAGAAGTATTTGAGCTACAGCTACACACACCTCCATCTAATGGTTAAAAAACATACTGTTTCTGTGGTATGGAGAATTTCTTCCTTACGAAACGATGATTGTTCAACACTCATATAACACCTTCAAAGGTGGCCATTAAGATGACACTATATTTATATATGATATATAATATGTTTATGTTTTACTTAAGCTTCTGTATTATTCATTTGTGGCATACCTTTATGGTTTCCATTGTGGGTAAACACGATAATTTCATTTTAGAAAGTGCGGACTACCGCCCCCTCAAAGTTACTTGATTCGTTAATGCCATATGTGGGACGTATAAAGGATGTATTTAAAGTTATCATATATTATGTTATACTGGAATTATAATATAACTTTATATCATTATTATTTCATTCCATTAAAGTATGATATAGAATTTAATGTAGCGTTCATGCGTACGTACGGCATACCGTCTCCATGAACAGTGCATTTCATTTCTTATCCCAAAATGTAATGTACTATTATAAGTACATATACATAATGGATATATATTATATATGATACATCTAAATTATTAATATAATTCTATAATTAAAATATACATATCTCTCATTTAGTTTTAATTCCATTAATATGACATAGAAATTAATGTAGCATTCATGCGTACGTAGGGCTTACCGTCTCCATGAACGGTGCATTTCATTTCTTACCTCTAAATGATTATGTAATATTATAAATACATTTATATTCTAGATATATATGATATATATGATATCAAAATCATGAATATCATTCTGGATATAATGAATATTTGACCACATGAACAATATGTAATTGTAAGAAGTCCACTTTTGACTTAAGAACCAAATATCAAAAAAACAAACATTATTAACATAAATTATTACATAATGTTTATAACATGGAAATAAGTGATATAAAAGGAATAATGAACTTGAAAAAGGTTGTTAATCAAGAATAAATTTAACTCAAATTTATTATTCAGGACGTTAAAGAATGATCGAGTCTAGTCAGACCCGAGTTAAGCGACTTCGTCTCAATCTCCTTTCATTGAGGCATATTTCGTTTTATACACAACATTATTTTATATAGTATATAAACCCCTTTTAATTTTACTTTTATACAAAAGTAATCTTTTTCTACGAAGCGTTTTACTAAATGATAAAAAGGAATGTTTCTTTTAACGTACACGGTGACAATGACTTTTTCTGCCGCCGCGAGTATTATTTGGTCTTTGGATTCCTCAAAAAGCCATAATGTTTTTAAAATGAAATAAATACCATATACTCTTTTATGTATTTTGGTATTGAAAATGGTTTTTATAATGGATTTGTTATGTCAATATATTTATGTGATATATTATGATCAAAGTGTGGAAATTTTTTCTTTCCATTATATATGTTTTATTTCTTATGATTTTATAATGGTACTTGGACATTTGATGGGTGGTTACGTGATAAACCATATGACAGGTGGTGCCGTGAATACCAGGATGGGTGGTTATGTTATAACCTCTAATGAATTGGGTATGGAAGTCGGTCGTATAGATATTCCATTAAGTGATATGTGTGGAAGTCGACCGTATGGTTATTCCATTTAAGTATGTTTATGTCCCAAGTTACCTATATATGTTATGTGATATTTATATGTGTTTTATGGTAATATTTTGGTTAAAAAGGTTAAGTAATGATCTTTTATTTCAATGAATATTTTTTACTATTTCATAAAGGTGAAAAGTATTACTTTGATAAATTATACATGGTTTACTTGTTGTTTTAAAAAACTAACAGTTGTGATTCATTGTGTATCCCTTACTGAGATTTTTAATCTCACCCAAAGTTTTTTTTTGAAATTTTTTTCACCGGACATAATGTGGAATAGGGTCAAGGATGGGATCAAGGGAAATTCATGCTATCTAAAACATGGAACTAGACATGTTTCCTTTTAAGAGTTTTTATTTTATGGAAACTTAGTAGAAGTTTATACTTTGTAATCTTTTGAGGTGTAATAGTTATGTCCTAATTCTCTAAAACTCTAAACCTGAAAATATCCTCAACTTGAATTATTCATTTAATTCAATATTAAGTAAGGTTTAAGGATGGGGCCTTATAGCTGACCCCCTCTCAGTGTATGTTTTTTGTTTGAATGGTCACCCCATGCAAAAAACATTGTTCTTTCATACATGACCCATTTATCACACCGTAATTACAAGATTTCCACTTTAACACCACTATTGGGTTGGTTCATAGACATTTTACCTTTCACACTTGAATTCCATTCCAGAAAATCCATGATTCGAGTTACTCCTTCATGCTCCTTGAAATACCTCAAGGTGACATATTCCCCTGGGCCCCATTCCCATGTCATGAGTAGATATTCTAATCAACAATTCTTTGAGTACCATAAGTAGAACTATTCCTAATAAACTCTTGAAACATCAACATCTACCTCCTATTCAAGGTTGAACTTGATAGGGCCACTCTTACGTATTTCCCACAAAAGCCATTACTAGGAACCTCATTACTAATACTCTTCACCACAGGAATATAAACCATAGTAAACCCTATATAAAATATATATGATGCATCCTATTCCAATTTTTATATTCCTTATGCCTCTAGCATAAGATGACATTAGAATTCACTACATGAATTTAATCTATAAAATACCCAATAATTTTAGAATATGATGCAATGTGAACCAAGCATAAGAGGCCTCTTCATGAGATGAATATAAAAATACCACTATGGGAATACTCTGAAATTTTTAGCACCAAACAATTTTTCCATGACCAATCTACATGTTGTGATTCCATCGTGGCCTGACATGAGGAAGACATAAAGATAATAGCATTGCATTATCCACACAAACCTCATCCATTCATATGATGTTAAACTAAATCATTACACCTTTAAATGAACATATAATACCTTAATTACATGAAATGAGTAGGATATCATGGTAATATTTCATTAATAAGACCCATTCATCCATATCGCGCTTTAGAGGCACCATGGTAGCATCCTTATGTAATCCAAATTCACCATTTATTCTCCATAGCGGCACCTGGGTAGCTTCCCTACATAAGCCTCATTCACCATTTTCAATCTTTGTGTCGCCCAGGATGATTCCACGTGTATGAACCATCCACCATTTCCACTATTTATAATCACCTAGGATCCTTTGATTCATATGCCCCATCCTTCATTAACGCTCCATTGTTGCACTTGGGAAGCTTCCATGCATAATCCCCATCAATCATTGATGCTTGTTAGTGGCACCAGGGCAGGTTCCATGAGTAATACCGCTTCACCATTTCCACTCCTTTGATTAAACCTAGAATCTTCTACGTTTAATCCTTTTTCACCTTTTGTACTCTATAATGGAACTATATTAGCTTCCATGCATAAACCCCATTCACTAGATCAACATAGTTACGACAATAGGGTAACATCCATGTATTAGCCCCATTTACCATTGTCACGCATTTGTGGCACCTGTACTGCTTCCTCATGTAATCCTCATTTACTATTGCAGCTCCATAGAGGAACCTAGGTAGATTCCATGTGTATGCCTCATCCATCATTGTAGCTCCTTAGAGGCACTCGAGCGGCTTCCATGAGTAAGCCTCGTCCATCATTAACACCAAAAACCGACACCCATATAGCTTCCATAGGTAATCCCCATTCACCATTGTCACTCTATAGAGGAACCTAGGTCTATCCTATGTGTAATTACAAGTCCTTTTGGAACTCTATAAGATTTGATCCCTAAATTATACATAGGGTACATATGATTCCTCCTCTAGGTTCAATACCAACCAATGGTAAACATTAGTGCCCCCTCCTAGGGGTGAACCCTCCTTGATCCACCCTTCTTTTTGTCCATATCAGCATTTATGGTGTCACACACACAACTCTAGGTCAACTCTCATTCATAATTTTCACTCGAAAATTGGTATACTCTCGTGCTCCCTCCTAGGGATGTACCCCCCATGATGTGACATCTTCATTTTATAGGACACATAACCCTTAGATACACCTATCTAAGGTGTATTTATCAATCATTTGTTATTCATCATTCACCCTAATCTTCCCTAGGCCACCACATCCTTGTATGATATTGACACTCACACACCACCATTCTATGGTCTGGTTGACATGCGAAATCCACATCATGACTATATGCAGATAATGATTCATAATCCCTGATCCACATTCATCTTCATAAATATGTGGACTTTGATCCATTTATTCCCTAGGGTACATATGAATCCTCAACAAATATCTGGAATAGAATCCATAAATCCTAACCACGTCACGTCGGCTCACTTTCATCTTGCATGATGTCAAATTGTAGGCCCCATTGTCATTTCAAACTACGTGGGTTTTGATTACTGTCTTCTACATGTGTTACAAAGAATGACTCTCTCTGGTTCCATAAAAAGAATTTTAATGTTTGGTGATCCTTCTTAGGGATGTACCTGACTGAGGTGACATATTAACCTTTGAAGACACATCTCTCGTATCCACCTCCATAGGGTGTTTTGACCAATCCATTTGGGTCGCTAACCATTTGTAAGAAACACCATGGGTCGGGTTGTATCCCTTTGTTCAAACCCCAACCACATTCCCAATTTTTCATGGGTTACTAACCATGTATATTCCTTAAACAATACCATAATACTAAAACTAAGAGTGTTCATCTTTTGATGGGCTATTAACTGTGAATATGTCCCTACATGTATCGAGGTCACTATCCTTTAAACACACCCCGATTCTATTCCCCATCCTAAACTACTTGTAATTTTATTCCCTTAACTAGGGATAAGTAATAATCCTCCCTCATGTTCTATCCCATCACCTTTGTCACATCATTGTCTCTCCCTTGAGCCTTTTGTGTTTCGGGATGATTATACCCCAACCTGGAGGTTCTACTTCTTTCGCATCCCCATCCATGCATTCCATTCTCACAGGACACCAACTTAGGTGTCTCATCACCCAACCAAACTAATTGGAAATTTATTACCTACTACATGGATATGTTGGAATCCTCCTAGAGGTTCAACCCTAACACCACTATCATCTCCACATCAATTTTATAACATTAATCTCATTAAATTCATTATTTCATCCATTATCCATCCTGATTCATACTAGGGGTGACACATCGAGGTGGGACCATTCCATTTGTATAGGTAGATACCCATGCATATGCCCTACCCAGCCATTCTTCCACATTACTCCTATCATGGTATGGTCATGTACATCATCACTAATTTTGGCGGAGACAAGAAACTATCCATGTGTAAAAACTGAATCACCATTTTGATCTACGTGGGTTTTGATCACTGTCTTCTAAACAAGGTTCATAGGAAGGCTCCATAATGTGCAATCACAACCATTGGTAAACATTTTCTCCCCTCATAGGGGTGCACTCCCTCTAATATTTCCTCAGTAGTGTTTAGACCTTCTTTCACTGTGTGAAATCTTCTTTTTGTGGGACACTCCACTCCTTGGGTTAACCCTCATTCATTATTTTGAGCCACCAATCCAGAAAATCATTAAAGTTCTCCCTCCTAGGGATGTTCCCATTTGATCTACATTCATATTTTTTATGGTTAGTCTTCTATTTATTGGCATGATTTTAATCTTCTAGCACACCACATTTTAAAAAAAGGATGTCGTGGAAAACCATGGAGACATACCTATTGAATATGATACCCCAAAATTGATGTGGGATGCCTTAGGTTCTCCATCCCTGAGATTCTTTGTTATGAGGAGGAATACATTTGATCGATTTTCATGCATCCAGAGATGCCCTAACTTGCTAAATGTTACCATATACTCCAATCGATGGTTGTTGAACAGTCAAGACCTCTTGTAATGTCCTAATAGTAGAATTGTAATAAACCAGAATCCACTGAGATATGGTACCATGAACAAATTTCATGAATGTCATAATAAAAATGGAGACCTATACTAGGCGGAAAATTCCAATGAGGAATCCATGGAAGGAGTATCCAAATTCCCATCGTCCTGTTTTTTTTTCAAGGAGAAATCATCGCTAACGATGTTATGGGTGCATCCCACCTTTAGAAAGAGGTAAAATGATGACCCAAGTAGTGCATCACCATGATGATGTAGAACTATCCACAAAAAAACATTTTAAACAATCATGTTATAAAAATTAAATAATTATTTAATCTCACATTGTCCATTTTCTTGATATTCGGTATGGTACATGAGTCCAAAATGACTTTGGGATGATGTGTATTGTCAAAATGGTCACAAGTCCTTCATATCAGGAATGATATTAATTAAATAATGATAATTTATATATGAAAATTGTATTATTAAATCAAACCATTTATGTGTGTTTATCGAAAATGAACAATGTTATTATCTTGGAGATGATAAGTCGTACAAATGCACGAGTAACATTTCCATTTTTTAGTGATCTTTATGGATAGAAGGTATGTATTATTTAATATTTATAGAATTATTATAATATAATTAATATCATATGAATAATTTTAATATACATATATGTTATTCATTTTATATGGTGATAAAAATTGAATCAAATAGTTTCGTGGAGAAGATAGTTATCACTTACGCCCGAAATATGTTATCATTTTTATGTGTAAGGAAGGTAATAATGTAATTGATATATTATTCCCCTATAATGAAAAATATGTCATGAATATATTATATACTCATTAATTCCATCATTATAACTAGTCATAACAATCGTCAATGGAAAATGAATTCTATCCGTTTGTGGAGGTGATTGTTTACACATATGAAAAAACGACTAATTTTTTCACATTTGATGAATTTAGAGATGGATTTATGTTATTATATTATCATAATGACATATAAGTATTTTTTAGATAATATAGGGATTATTTAATCCTGGTTGAGGAATATTTTAAGGGAGTGAAATAAGAAATAATGTAAAAACTCATAAATAAAGACGATCCCTTTACAATGAGCGATTTCCTTTATTTATTACCATAGAACCTCATAGGAGGGTGTTATAACTAAAAAAACTATAGAATGTGTTTTGGGATTATATTAATGTATTTATGTATAAATATAGTGAACCAATTATTTTTAATTGTTAATAAATGATAATATGTAGTTCCCTTTAATAAGAGAGGGGATGGGCACATTTAAATTTTTTCATTGTATTAAATTAAATGAATTTAATTTTCTATTAAAAATGTTAAAAAAATTAGGTATGTATAATATTGTATTTTTATTGGTTTAAATCATTTTATATAATGAATATTTGACATTTTTTTATTAATTTTTTTAATCCTTGTCTTTTTATTTTATCCCTTGTTTTACCATTTTAACTCTTACCTTGTTATCATGTAATTTACACTAAAAGGGTTAACATAATTACCATAACATCCCGAAGGACCAATAAAATAGTCACTTATGAACTTTTAGTACATTAAATAATTATTTTTCAAATGGTTATAATTTTTATATTTTTATATCATTAAACAATATATAATTTATTTTAATATATCATTAATGGACACTTTGAAACAATTAATTATTTAACATTTTCAAAATATATTAAAAATTAGATATACTATCAAAAAACATATTAACTAATTTAAAACAAGTCAAATCCATCCTAATAATCATACTCAAAACAAATTATATCAAATTATATGTAATTTAATATTATTAATATCATTTATTTTATTCTTCCATAAATGAAGAAATTACAACAACACAGTTGTCACACCATTTAATTTAACTAATTTATTTCTAAAAATTATAAAAAATAATAATGATGTATGTAAACATTTTATATTTTTAAATAATAATCATATTAAATCACATACCATATATAACCCCATATTAAAAATAATTTACTTGTTTGAAATAAGAGTGCGACAAAATTCAATTTTTTTGAATAAAATACTATAAAGGTCATAATGCAATCCAAGTGGCTACATGATTTGAAACATCATAACAGGGATTATTTTTATCGAAAAAAACTCATCAAATTTTATTTATACATTTCATGGTGTAGTTTTGTAATATTTTATAATATTATTTTTACCATTAATTTTAGGATTTACCCTTAATGGTTGTAATAATAAAAATAACTATTCATATTTACCAAATTAAATGGAACCTATTTACTAAATAATGAACTTATAATTAAAAATATGGAATCCTTTTTTCCAAATATGAAATTGAAAAGTGGCTAAAATTATTTTAAAATTAATATTGTTGACGGTTCGAGAAAACGAGATATTTATGTAAAAACGTCCAAAAGATCACAACGTTTTTATATCCAATCTCATTTTGAAATATATAACAATGACATAAATTAGTTTAAATGATAAAATATGATTTACTTATAGATTAAAATTTCTCAAATATATTATTTAAGTTTATACATCAATCTGATAAAAATTTAGTTTTCAATTAAAAGGTTTTTTTCAATTCATTAAAAATGAATAATATCAAAAAGATATCAAAAATAAAATCAAAGTATCTTTTGATACATTTATTTCAAATAATAATCCTTGTTTTTTAAATATAATTTATAAAAATATCAAAAACTTTATTTAAATTATGTTCTCAATCAAAATCCACTAATAGTTATTTTTTTGAAAAGTATTCCATTATCTGTAAAAATAAAGTTGTTCTTATATCATCTATCGAAAACATATAAGATGAATTTAAAAAATAAAATTGAATATATATTTGTATATATATATATATATATTTCATTAATAAAATCAAACGAGATTGATTTTATTATTTTTTAAAAATACTTATTTTCATTTAAAAAGTTCTTTTGAAAAAATATTACCTTTTATTTAAAAAAATTCCTTCATTATTTTATAATACATTTTTTACAAAATAATAAATTATATATTAATATATATATATATATACTTGTGAAACTTATTATCATAATTTAGTAACCTAAATTCATTCACTAGATTCTAACAATTATGTTTTAATGGTTGAAATTAAATAATATTTTTTTGTTCAATTAAGCTATATGTGGTGTATCATTTGCAATATCTAATGTAGTGTTAAATTTTATTAACTCAGGGTGTTACATCCCCTATAATTGATTTCATCCAAACACCATGAACATAGTATTGGGAATTAGTTTTTTTATGTTTCAAAACACTTTTATGGAAATCTCACATTTGTAAAAGGATTTATGAAACATATAGTTTTAAATAATCAAAAGGTAAGTATGAAGGCCACATGAGAACACATTCTATGATTCAATGTAAGAAAACATATATATCTACGAGAAATATAACGATATAGTTTTGATGGAAGGTGTTAGAAATAATTGTCAATAGATAGTTGACAATCAAAAAATCATAAATTAGCAATGGGTTAAAAGGTAATTTATTTTTTAGTAATAAAAGTAATAGGATGATTTTTTTAATTGAAAAAAACATTTATTAGGGTTGAGAATTTTTTTTACTATCATAAAAAATATAAAAAAATACATACTTGATATATTTCAATTTTTTAAGAAAACATTTATCCCGATTATATACACATACTTATGATGTGAATCCCTAAAAAATATTCATCAATAATCACACAAAACAAAAAAATTAATCAATACCTTAAAAATCAAGTCTAAAAGAAATGGAAGACTTATCATTAAAATAATTCTGTAAAACAACATAAACCCCAAAAACAATCTCCCTGAAAGTTCTTTATTCACTTATAATCACATCACATAAAACATCAGAATGAGTGTCTAAAACCTTGAACATATGGATTAACATAAAAAATACCGAGCTGATTGGAGCTTCCATCACATTCCCCAATGTTTCAACAACAACTATAGTAGTAGAAAAATATTTCACCACACCTTTTCATTTACAATCATAACGATTTCCGCCCTAAGTTAGTAACTTTGGACACATGTTAGAATAATTACATTACTCTTTGAAATGAAACTATCTCAACAATGTCTTATCAGTACTTTCATGATAATATACATTGTATTAAAGATCCATATGTCAAAAAATTCCACTTCTAAATCACTTCCCCATCGTTTTAATTTATTATCCAAGATTCTTTTTACCACACTTCCCACAAGATCGGAATTTGGTTTTCTTATCATGAAGTATCTTTTATGAATCCATTCACTTTTTATTCCAACTAGACCTCATATTTTTCATGTTTTCATGGGAAACATGATCATTAGTAAACTAAATTTCCACATTCTCAACACATCAAACAAGATTCTCATAGCTTTGGAAATCACAATAAGTTAATTCCCTTTGGTATCTCAACATCAATCCTAAGAAAAACCTATTTATATTAATAAAATGTCATAAATATAAAATTTCAGACATACCTTGAAATTAAAGTGATGTTTGCTTCATATGAATCCACCAAATATTCCTATTTTTGTCTCAATTCGAAAAAACAATTCATATCCTAAGTGAAAAAACATTATGAAAATATTTATTAAGAAATATATTCCTAAATTAATCCCACACCATGGAATAAATATATTTACTTTATCTTATATGATTAATCATTGACAACCACATTTAGATATCACCTTTAATATGATTTATTTAAAGACTTAACTTTTGGTGATCTGAACAATCCATGACATCAAATAGAATTTATCGGGATTTAATCAATCCTTCTGCTAGCATAGGGTCATAAAATCATCTGAATGGCGGGGGATGTTTCCTGTTGAGACATTCCACTATAAAATTGTTTCTTTATGGAAAATTTTGTTTCTCTATATCATGGATACCCATGCCATTTAATGATATTGTCAATATGCCCATCACGACAAAAAAAATTCATGTTCTTATTCTAACCAAATGAGGATGTTGATTTATAAGGGACTTTTCTTATCAATGCCTTCCACTATAGACTCCCTATTTCATATTTGGAAAACTCTTATGAAATGAAATATATTAGTTAAAGAAAAAAATTAATCTCAAAATAATACATCATTTCAATATAACCATAATGTAAACTATTCTAATAGAATGTTTTTAACAAAATCATTACCCCTAATGTTGTCTAATCCTTTCCTTTGATACCAAAAATAGTGACCCAAACATAAACAATACATAATATAGATTTAGGTCTAGAATTATAATTTATTTTACATTGATTATTTTTTTCAATTTTAGATATTCAGATAATTAGTCCATAACTCATACATAAGAAAACAATTATAATAAAAAGTGGATAAATTTGAAAAATATAAATATATGATGTTATATAACTTTAAAAATAAATAACTATCACTTTTATGAACACACTACACGACATTTAACAAGTTATGTCCAAATATTTATTCGTACTTATTTTTAGTAAAAATAATAAAAAACATTGGATGAGATTATAAATCTTAGTAAGGGATACATAAATAAGGAAAACTATTTGTTTTGTGAAAAACTGAAAACCCAAAAATACTTCATCAAAAAGTAATACATTCACCCTTATCAGGTACTAAATACATTCATTTGAATGTATGTTCATTTATTACTCTTTTTTTAAATTAAAATAATACTATAAAATCCTCATAATGAATATATAAATCAAAATGTTATCCTAGTACATAATTAAAATAAAATGGAATAACCATGTAGTCGAATTCCATACATGTCACTCTTACATATCCAATTTCCATACAAGCGACTTCCAAACCCAATATATTAATGTTTATAATGTAACCACCCATCTGTGGTTTATCACAGAACCACCAATAGTTGTTTTATCACGTTACCACCCATCAATTGTCTATGTACAATTATATAATCAAAACAAAATGATGATTAAAATGTTCAATATTTCACTCATAAAAGTCAATTTGTAATAACATGAGATCATTTCAAGTTATTAAAATAAAAAAAACGTTTTAAAACCCATTTTAAATACAAAAATAATAAAAAAAAGTGAATAAGGGATGTATTTTTATTTTTAAATAATTATTTCTTATATATATATATATATATTCAAATAATAAATAATGGTTGTGTCATTGGAGATGTTTGTGTCCCTGTAAATGTTAAAAAAACATTACTTTTGTTAATTGTCAAACATTTCCATAAAAAAATTAAAAATATTTCCTTTTAAAACATTGAATTGCATTGAAAAGATAGATAAAATTAAAATTAAAATAATTTAATATTCATATAAAAAATATGTAAAATGATATCAATAATAATGATATGGAGAAATATATTTGACAATTAAATCTTTAAACTTTTAATAAAACCCATTCCAATTTTATCATTTTAATCATAATACACATGAAAGTGGAACATTTATAAATCCTTATATAAAATTAGGATAGATAAAATAAGGATTTTTAATATAAAATGATTATTAAATAAACCATATAAAGTAAATAAATGTCCATATCCCCATGAAATGCCTCTGTGAAAGGAGAGTGAGAGGAAATCACTTACATTGCATTTGATTCATCATAAATGTATTTTATCATTTGAAATAAAAAACATGGGTTAATTATTTACTTTATTATGAATATTTTAAAAATTTATTATTGTTTTAATATTATTTTTTATCATGTTATAAAAATTTCTTAACTATTTAATATCACATTGGACGTTTTGATGATATTCAATACATGAGTCCAATATGACATCAATATAATGACTATAGTCAATGTGTACATAATTACATCATTCCCAAAATAATACTTTTAAATAATGACATATTTTATATAAAACATATACATTTTAATCAAACCATTTAGGTATCGTGAAGATAAATGAACGTTATAGTCATGGAGATGGTTGACCATATGTATGCATGAGTAATGTTTCCATTTTTCAATAATAATTTAGGAAAGAATTTATTTTTTAGTTATTAATTATAGAATTATAATAATATCATTAATATATTATTAATAATTTAAATATACTAATATATATAATTATTATGATGTGATGATTAAAAATTGATCACATCGCTTTCTGAAGGTGATAGTTCACACGTACGGACGATTGACATTATCATTTTTATTTGAATAGAAGGTAAGAATATAATTGAAATATTATTCTATTATAATTATAAATATGTCAATAATGTATTATATGAACATTAAATCAATCATTATAATCATTATTTATATTTCATAATATAAAGTTAATTATACCAATTTTTGGAGGTTGTAGTTCACACATAAACACAAATGATAAATTCCTTTCCAACTTGATGGGACTGGAGATGGATTTAGGTGATGATATAATCATAATAGAATCTCAATATGTTTAGGACACATGATTTATTATTTAATCATAGTTGAAAAATATTTAATGGTTGTGGTAGAAGAAATAATGTGAAAACATTTCAATAAAAATGATACTTATTTTTCGGATGATTTCCTTTTGTTGCAACCTTTACTCATATAAGGAGGATGTTATTCTGAAACTAATTCACATAGAATGGTTGAAGGTATTGCAGAATTGTGGTTTGTGCTGATATTATTTGACATAATTGGTTTTTATCTACGAATAAATGATAATAAGTAGTTCCCTATTATTAGTGAGGGGACATGAACTATTGGAATTCTTCAAAGTATTATATTAATATAATTTAGTGTTATATTATAAATAAATGTAAATTTATTTTATGTAGAAGATATCATGAATATTAGTCTAAATATAGTCATACAACGAATATTTGACATGCTTTTATTTTATTTTAATCCATTATTTTTGTTTTATCCCTTTTTTACCCTTTAAGCTTATACTGTGTAAAGATGTAATTTACATCTTGGGGGTTAATATAATTAAAATACTATGGAAAAGACCAATAAATCAGTCATTTATGAAATTTTATCAATTATTCTGATTATTAGGCATAGTTTTTTATTTCTTTTAATTGGATATCATCTAATAAAATAATATTTATTTTAAAAAACTATTACTACAATTTTTGACACTATTCATTATTTGACATTTTAAAAATATTATAAAAACATTATATCTTTGAAAAAAAATCTATTAATTAATTCTAAAATTGTAAAATTCCCCAGTAAAAATCTTATATGACATCAATTATATAATATTATATCCATTTTAATATTTTCATATCATTAATTTCATTCCTCCATTAATGAAGAAATTATTATATCTTCATTATGTCACTATTTAATTTAATTATTTTTTCAAAAACATTATAAATATATTACCATGATGTAGTTAAACAATTTATCTTTATAAATACTATTTATATTCAAACATATCCTTTATATAACCTCATATTATAAATTTGTACTTGTTGTAAACAAGATCGTGACAAAATTGACTATTATATGAATAAAATACTATAATTTTATTAATGTCATTGTAGATAAACGAGAAAAAAATAGAAAACAAATGATTTTGTAATGAACTAACTCAAAAACTGAAATTTAGACAAGTATTAGGGATGTTCTATAATACTTTTTTAATATTTTTACCTTTATTTACTTTATTTTCCCTAAACATTGGTAATAAAAATAATTATTAAAGTTATTATTCATATTTTTCAAAATAATGGAAAATATTTACTGTCTTACAACAACATGATTCCAAATATTGAATATATTTGTCAAAATGTAAAACACATTAGTGGATAAAATTATTTTAATAATCATCCCGTTAACGGTTTGAAAAATTGGGTTTTTAATGTAAAAACGTTAAAAGGATCACAATTTTTTATATTAAATTTAAATGTAATATTGACTCCAATGAAAAAATTATGATTAAATGAAAAAATTTATTTAATTTAAAATTAAAACCATTTAAATATCTAATTTGAAATAATGAATATTCTTGTTGAAAAAACAGTTTTCCTTAAAATGTAGTATTTTTTACTAATCATCAAAAAATGTATCGTATTAGAAAATTATAAAAACTTAAATGAGAGAAAATTTTGATATTAAAATTTTATATAAATTTATTTTTTCAAATATAATTAATAATATAGTAAATAGTATTATTAAAATTTATGTTCTATCAAAATTATGTAAAACTACCATTTTTTGAAAAATATTCAATTTATCTGAATAAAATGAATTTGATATTATATCATATATATAAAACATATAAAATAAATTTTTGAAATTAAATTTATTAAATATATATATATATAATAAATATAATCCAATAATATTGATTCTTTTATTTTATAAACACAATTATTTGTATTAAAATAGTTTATCAGAAAAACAGTACCTTTTATTTTAAAAAGTAAATTAAATTCATTTAATATTTTTTGTTCCCAAAATAAATAATTTTTATATATAAATTAACTATATTTTAATAATCTAGTTAATAATATATGTTTCTTCCACTCTTACATCTTGGTTTAAGTGGTTACATTCAAATAATAATTAGTTGTTCACTTATGTTTGATGGAATTTTTTATATAGAGTATTGAACATGGTGATTCATTTTAAAAACATGAAATATTATCATTTAGAATTACTATTATTTTATTACAACAAATTATAAACATAATTTAATGGTCATTCTCTAGATTATATATATAACATTATATAATATAGAGTTTCGCCTCAAGATATCCTTTATTCCTCGACATAATCTAGAAAATTGAATGTATAATACTATTATAGAAAAATATAATTTCATGTAACACATTAGAATAAATAATATATGTATTTTATTGAATAAACATATTATATCATACTATTTAGAAAATTTTAAATCCTCTATAACCAAACGTATTGAAAATAAATTTAAAATAAAAAATTTATTATAAAACTACAAAGAAACAAAAAATATGAGAAATCATCCTTTGACTGCTCTAACATGAAAAATAGAAAAGGAAAGGATCTAAAAATTTTAGTCTCTTGCATAAGATTCCTCTCAAATGGATATCATCCTTGTTAATCAAAACCAAACTCATGAATAAATATAAATAATAAATATTATGAAAAGATCATTCCCTACATCTGAAATGAAGATCCAACTATAATTGAAATTCAGATAATAAATAATATTATGTTTTATTATCATTGTACTATAGTGATGATATAAGAGAAAGTATAATGAAAAAAACTAACCAATATAGTATCATAGTAAAATTCAATGAATAAAATAAATCTGATAATTTTATTTGTTTTTCTCTTACTCAAGGATCAATAGATGACAGGACATTCCCATCATCCAGCTTAGTGGTTGGGTTCTCTTCTATGGATATCTTCTCTCTCATTTCTTTTTATTGTGATTGCTTTTCTGATTTCATTAGTTAGATCTCTTATAAGGAAAATTTATCTTAGATATATATTGTTGGGCATAAGGATCTATTTACCCTATATTGTATAGTAATTAGGAGTAATCTCGCAAGGGTTGTTTCTAAAATTGGTGGAGAGAATATAGGGGATTAGTCTATATACCTCAATATTGTTTTTTATTCAATGATGTGTAGGAATGCATCAACAATGGTGATGTCTTCGGTTGGGTCCAATTAGTGTGGATGTTCTAATTCCCAAAAGCGACATCCTCAGCATGCACTAGTGGTGATCTCAATTGACGCAAGTCATTCTATGAAAGATGGACTGAGTCTTTTTCAGATAGAGATATACCATTTTGAGGTTGTGTGGTGCTTCTAATAGTTTTCCAATGTTTAAGTAGCGAGTTTGGAGGATATGAGCCCTTGAACAAAGATAGAGGATTGTGACCTAAGAAAAGGCAGGTCTGGATTTTCAGAGGAGGTGCTGGTGGAGGGGTAGGGATCATAGGTTGTGGGATCCTAATGGCCTGATGGCTGGGCATAATCACTAACGAGTGGACCGGAGGATCTGGGACCATGGTTGCCTTGGTTATTCTGATATGTTCAGGGTGAATTGTATTTTTGTGCTGGTCATGCCAGTGGGTTTAGAACCCGATGGTGTGCTCTATGTGGGCTAGTGATGGGAGATGGAATTTGGTATGGCGGATGACTTCAGTGTGGGATGAAAACGCTACAAAATCACATACAGAAGGTTTCACATGGTGTTACTCAGTGAGAGGATGGTATCTCTCCTTGAGATACAAGCTGTCTATCTGCTTGACATCGGGAAAGGCAGGTGTCACACAGGATGAATTGTCTATTTTTCTATATGGTGTAGAAAAATAGGGTTCTTAAGGTGTATGTGGCATGATAACCAGAGGGATGTGTTTTGAGTCTTGGCTAATTCTGGCCCATCCCTTATGGGCATTTTGGCTTCATGAAAGACACTGGCTCAGTGACATCCTCAGGTGATTATTTTGGCCAGCCTTCTCAATGTGTTCAGGTTCGCAATTTCTGTGGTTGGAATCTATTGGAAAAAATTGTGGGTTATTTTTCAGGTGTTTTTTAACCATTTGGTAATTTGATAATGGAATTCTAGAACTGAAAAATTATGGCTCATTGGGACATGCAGTGTGTGTTGATACTCTATTAATTTTTTAAATAAATTTTTACTATCATGGATTTGCGTTACAGAATCCCAGATCAGAACTGTTCAGATATATGATAGATGAAAACATTAAATATCTCCATCCCCTGACTAGAACCAAAAAAAAATACAAGAGAGAAGATATTAATATGTAAAATAAAATATATTCAATTCAACCTTCCCCTTGGAAAAATTCCACAACTTTGTTCACTAAAGAAGATGATACAGTCATTACTAAAAATGATAAAATATTAACACATCCCCCAAGACCAAAGACCCACCAATGAGTATGAGGATACAGTGAAAACATACTATCTCTTATTTAACTTTACTTTAGGTTTGTGAATATATTTTTAATTAGTGAAAAAAATCATGACTTAATAGATGTATTAGTTGTGTTTTTATTATTGTGTGGTATTATTCTCTCTTCATTCAAATGATGGGGCTTGAAATAACAAAATGATGGATTCTCTGGTCATTCATTTCACGTGGATAAAAATGAATAGTAAAGTCTCAAAAGTGATATTAATGGTTCCACCACACATCAAAGAAATATATTCTAGAGTAATATGAAATGATTAAATGACGTATTAATGTGAATGAATACATTGTTTTCAACCCATTATAATGGTGAAATGGAAAACAACTTTAATAAATTGATCACAGATCATTTACCACGAAAAAAAACACACCCCGTGATCCATTATAAATATAATGTATTAATATCATGTTGAACCAAAAAATATTTCTATTAATAATGAATCCTATTTTGTAGATCAATATATACACCAAACCACCACATTATAAACATGCAATAATAAATATTTTTTATTCTATGTTGATAGAGACGCCTCATACATATAATGGTTATGGGGGGAAAACTGATGACATATCTTCCTCATCATGTAATTTCATCTGTCTCAAGTCTATAATTGTTATATTTCATATATGGATGACTATTATTAGTATAAAATAAAAGGATATGTCAACATGGAACAATACCATATAAGTAAAATACATGATGCCAAAATTCTGGAACAAAAAACACTCGGAAGAGGCGAATTTTTTTTTCTGGGTTTTAAAAAAATAAAAATTTCAGAAAAGGGGATAGGGTTCTGATATTTTTGAAATTGGGTCCGGGATGCGTGAACGGCGTTCACGCATCTCATAGAACACTCAAACCCTCCTCAAAATGTATAACTATTAATTATAAACTAATACACTTAATGTTAAAATTAAGAAATATTAATAAATATCAATTAAATAATAGAAAATGTTGAAATAATTTTTATAATTTTTAATAAATATTCATGAATAATAGATATTCATTAAATAATTATTAATAGAATGGGTTGAGTATTCTCTAACATATATTGTAGTTAAACATCTATTTCTGTAAAGATCCTCATATGGTTCCATTTGTATTCTAAAGTGGAAACTTAATTTTTATACTTTCTAATACTCCTTTTTCATTGTTTTTCTGATTAAAAATTGGTATATTTGTGAACAAATGAGTTACATGAAAAAAGTGAACCATGATCACATCATCACTATGCTAAGTTCTCCGAGTTTCATTTCTAGATCCAAGAGTAATATTTTTTAAGGCATGTGATCTCTAAAAAATATCATTTTATCTAAATAAGGTGGAAGAATTGATGTCATGGACATAACCTAAGTTTTGAGATGCATACTCAATAATATCACTCTTTAGATTGAGTACCAGTATAAATTGTTTCCTTTTATGACGTCTGAATATGTATCTTCTCAAAATTGGACAAATGAACTTCTAATTCATATTGTAGTTTTCAATGTTGTCCATAAACAACCATACATGTGAAATCATGATCAGAGTGAATCAATTATTAACCAAGGGTAGATAATCAAAATTATCAATGAAATGCTAAATCCTGCACATACTTCACCAAATATATTAAAAAGTTCAAGTGAGAAGATAAATCTCCCCTTTTCATCTCATCTTTCCATCAGTCAAGCTCTCCCCCTTAATTGAAATGAGAAATATAATTAAGAACAATG
Organism: Viscum album; assembly: GCA_963277665.1. Classification (NCBI taxonomy): domain Eukaryota; kingdom Viridiplantae; phylum Streptophyta; class Magnoliopsida; order Santalales; family Viscaceae; genus Viscum; species Viscum album. Next base: position 363,227,696 of record OY728125.1, read on the forward strand.
GATAAAGTGTGATTGGAATACCTTATGTTTCAACTTTTTGAGATGATATGAATTTCAAGATTTGTCATGAAATAATCCTTGGATTTTTGCTCAAACTTATTCTTGGGAATAGTTTCTTTCACATTTTTCTTGACTACATTGTTTTGCATATTCCCAATGGAAGATTTTCCAACTATTGTTCCATTCATCTACACTTGTTGTGGCCTTTTATTCTTATCAACATATGCATTCTGCATGGTTGGACTGAACCAACACTCATCATAACTGTGACCACTTCTATTGCAATTTGAAATAACTAATATAATTAATATTTATCATTTAATTTAATCATATTATTTATTATACATATATATATATATACATTGGTAGATAATTTGATAACAGTAAGAAACTTATTAAAAATATAATAGAAGTCTAGATAATAGTAATACACATACAAAATGTATCATAAATCAAATGTCAACCTAATCTACGCCTCCGGCGTGGATGCTCCTTTGTCCCACAGTCAGCCATATACTGGATGCGTCCACGCCGTGTCTGTCTACGTCTGTGCTCTGGCGTATGTTGCGCATCCTCATCGACAGCCACCTCAACATCCTCCTGTGTGACAGATGGTGGATGTACAGTCTCACCGTCTGTACCTTGTCCTGCATCTAAGGATAGTGGAAGCTGGCTGGAACTCTCACCAATATAGGAAGTAGATGGCTGCTCTGCTGCGGATGACTGCAATAAAACATCGAACTCAATCCAGTCAGCGTCTGTAAGTACCTCTGGCTGTGCCTGAGAAGCTGGAGGAGCATCTGACTGATCATACTGAACACCCTTCTCCAGTGGAACAATATCATGTGGCTGAGCAAGCTGAGCAGCCTCCTCCTGTGGAACAACAGCATCCATAATAGGGTCGTCACCCCCAGGTACATCTATGTGAGGCTCAGCAGGCTCCGTGGCCTCCGCAGCAGGCTCCGCGGCCTCCGCAGCCGGTGGTGGATCAATGAAAATTCCATGATAAATCTCATCCATCGACGGTAGCATCTGTCGTACAAGGCTGTGAAAATATGATGGGTCAAAGAAAGCTCTCTCCACTGGATGAGACATATTAAGTAGATGAAAAATACAAGCATCCTGCGAAAACAAATTCTGTTGTTAACTAATTTAAATAAAAAATATGTTGAACAGTGAAAGGAAGAATGCATACCAAGTCATGGAATCCTCGTCCGTGCCGTGTCATAAATCTGACTAGAGACCCGATGTACCAGCCTACATTATCTATCTGGTCCATCAAACGAAAACGTATTGTCCCTGCCCCTCGCAACTGGGACTCCCATCGTCTGTCCCATAACGCAACATATCTGGCATGGTAGCTCCTCCAATCAAAATCTCTCTTCCCTGACATCTTTAGGGAATGCAATGAAACCAACTGACTGGGTGGGTCAGGAACTGGATGAAGGAATCCAAACTGTCTCATAACCCTATCCGTCTGATGCCACTCGACTATATGAAAATGAATCAGTGGAACCATGCAGGAGACGATATCAAGCATGATTGTACAGTATGGGGGCAGACTCTAAAGGATATCATCTGTATATGGCATCCATGTAATCTGAAATAAAAAATGAATAATCAATTAATAAATGAATATATGTACAGTAAAGAGTAAAGATTTAACAATATAAATAATAATCACTTACATCATCTGGTCGAATGCTGTCTAACATAAGTCTGTAGGCGTGAACATCATGTCTGGGAGAATATGAATGTCGATGCACCTGACTCCACCTGTAGATAACATTTTTTTTTATATTTCATAAAATAATTTTATACAAGTAAGTAAGATATTAGAAGGAATTAATAACATACCAACATCCACGTGGAGCCTCTGCTACAATATCTACGGGTAATAGCGCACGAGCATGTGGAGCTAAACGAGGTATATGATCCCATACCCACATCTGTAGAAGAACCATGCATCCTGTGATCTGCATCTTATCTATGCGACATGCGCTGCATAGGGCTCTGTATGTATATTCTAGGCAGGCAGACCCCCAACTATATCGGCCTTCCTGGTCAAAATCCTCCAAAAAAGATAGATACATTAGGTGCACAAAAGTAGTAGAGTGGTCAACAAAAAGCGTGCCACCGATCAGCCTCAAAATATATGCGCATGCAAATCGCAGCACGGTGATGTCATCAGCATCATCTAGTAAATGTGTGAAGTGTTGGTCTAACCAAGGCATCCGCAATCTACCACCGACGATGGTCCTTTCATCATCTTGGACCTCTATGCCCAGAAGTCTATGAACAAGCTCAGGAAAATCTGATGGAACTCGGCCTGTCAAAGCATGTCCGTCGATAGGGATGCCCAACATAATGGCCACATCCTTCAACGTAATAGTCATCTCCCCCTCACTGAAATGGAAAGTATGCGACTCTGGTCTCCATCTCTCTACAAGTGCGGTAATGAGCTGATGATCAGGAAATGTGAATTCGCACATCGCTACTCCATAGAATCCAGCTCAACGAAGATGTGGGATGATAGCGGGAGGTGGTGCAGTATGATGGAAATGGTGAGATCTACGTACACTCAAGGGAGCCACAGGACGTCCCTCTAAAAGCAGTTCTGATACATGAGTAGCCTGAGATGTAAGCAATGGAAAACCTGCCATCTGCACACATGATATCATTGGTACTTATTAATAGTGGAAGCATGATCTATTCATTTTTATTTGGTGTCACAATCAACATTAGCCTAGTCTCACAATCAACATTAGCTAAGGATGCTCAGACACTCAGATTCCATTACTAAAACTAGACATCTTATAAGAAAACCATAATTTAAAAGTGAAAAATTAATTATTTCTTCTTTTTTGTGAAATTACATTTGTTAATTTATCCATTATCCATTAAATAACCATTAAGATTATTCCACATTAAAAATTAACAGGAAAAAGTGAAAAATTAATTCTTTCTTCTTTTTTGTGAAATTACGTTTGTTAATTTATCCATTATCCATTAAATAACCATCTACATTATTCCACATTAAAAATTAACAGGAAAAAGTGAAAAATTAATTATTTCTTCTTTTTTGTGAAATTACGTTTGTTAATTTATCCAAAACAAGGCACTTGAACTCCTCCAGAAAAAGTACAAATCACGCTCTAGAAAATTATATTTATCACAAAAATGGAGCAGGTACACAGACTCGATCATGGATGATGAGATGTGGAACTCTGTCCTGCCACTTGGGGACATCTCTTACGAGTATGTCCTTCTGCGTGGCAGATACTGCATCGTATTCTCCCTCCTCGTTGCCGAGGCCAATCCATCTCATTTCTGATGCGAGTTGACTTCGGTCTTCCTCGAGGCCGCAACCTGGTAGCATGAAGCCAATAATTTTAAAAATGACAGACATTGAAAAAATTATAAATGAAACCAAAACCAACTTATGAAAACCTAGAAATATCAGGGACGATGGTCGTTTGATCAGCAGGCAATGTGATAGAATGGAAGTCACCAACAGGCATCCAAGTATCACTATAACAGTTAACCAAAGTGCTCATGTGATACACCGAGTCAACATATGGCTCCCATGATATATTTACTAAAGCGCAAGCTGCAATAACATGTACACATGGATATCTCAATGCCTGAAAGCTTCCACAATCACAGTACCTGTTGTCCAACATCATGACAAACACTCCACCATTAGTTCATGTACCCTGGTCGTAGCACTGTCTTACCCGAAAACTCCTCTTTTCCCTGTCAAAGGCTATAACATTCCATCGTGAATCCTCATTCCGTATCCGGTCAATATCAGTTTGAAAATGCAGAGTAAAAATCATTCCATTTTCCATCCTCTGGTTGGCCTTTTGGGACCGGTCAACAAAGTAGTGAACACATCTAAAAAATGTGTCTTGCACTAACCCTGTGATTGGGATTTTTCACACACCCTTGAGGACCCCATTTACGCACTCCACTATATTAGTGGTCATATGCCCATATATCATGCCACCATCGTATGAAAATGTCCATTTTTTCATTGAAATTTGTACCATATATTCATATACCTCCTCATTAACTGTTCGGATCTCTTCAAGACGTCGGTCAAACCTTTATTGTTGGGGTTAATATGCTGAAAGCATAAGATAATAATGTATTAAAATGGATATTAAATTTCGTTATAAAAAGAAAGTTTAGAAAACCAAACCCAATTTGAGGATCGCCTTCTTTATGGCCTCATCTCTAAACTGCTTATGCACATTAATTGCAATATATCTAATGCAATAACGGTGATAAGCATTCGGCTCAGTCCAAGAAACCCCATCACTACTCACGGCCTCTATAATCTCTCGATGATGATCAGATATCAGACACACGCCCTGTTTTTGCATGTCATGAACACGTACACATGCCAGGAACCAGCTCCAGCATTCAAAATTTTCTTTTTCAACAACAGCAAAAGCAAGTGGCAGAGGAGCGTGATTACCATCCTGTGTGGCAGAAATGAGTAGAACACCTGTATACTTTCCATAAATGAATGTGCCATCTACCTGAATAAATTGTTTACAAAAGGGAAATGCAGAAATGCACGGTCTGAATGCCCAAAAAAACCTATTGAACTCCACCTTTGACCGATCAACTCGATGATTTTGGGATACATACTCAACACTGTCCAATTGATAAACAATCTGATTATTGAGAGACAACAATTCCATGAGTTGTGGCAACATCGCATAAGACTCATCCCAATCACCATACACTTTTACAATGGCTTTCTCTTTTGCATTCCAAGATTTGTTTTATGATACATTATAGTTATAAAACTATTGAATTCTTTCCTGAACAAGGGCAACAGGAACATCCTGACTTATTCGTATCATCTCACAAATAACAGTAGATATAAACTCTACATCAAGAGAAGAGTGATCTTGTGCCAAGCTGGGATGCAGACAAGTGTGTGGGCCTTCTAATTTGGTTATCTTCCAACATCCATAATATTTATCAAATAGTTCTCTTAATTGAAATTTACATTCCCATATTTTTCACAACGAATGAGATATTTGGTCTTCTTTGACTCATAAACCACAAATGTGAAATGTCGCTCAATGTGGTATTACTTTATCACATTTTTCATGACCTGTTTACTTTCGAACTCTTGCCCAACATATATGGAATTATCATTTGATGCAGGCATATTCCCTATAATGCCAGGGAATTCAGAAGCTGGTGTAATGAAATCCCAATCAAAATGTTGTTCAGGAGACATTCCTTCAACTAAGGAACTCAAAACTGAAGGCTGATTACCACTAACTGGGGGATGTAGTGGATGTCTGTCTCTCAAAGGAACCTCAGAAGGTTCATTCCCAACCACATCATCTCCTGCTGACTCCCCAGATTCTTCTTCCTCAGATAAACTTTCATGCACTATATCAGCACAGAAAGGGATTTCATCTACATTTCCTTCCAAATTTTGATGATCTTCCTCATTACATTCTTCCATAGGAGTCGTATGAGAAGGAGGCAATGAAGAAGACTGATGTGAAGGATCGAATTCTATAGAGGTCACAAATCATGGTTCTATAGTAATCGATTGCACCACATCAATATCAGAAATGACAATAAATAATTCCATCAAACCATTAATACACTGTTGCCTGAATAACTGAGAAGCCTCCATCCAATCCCCATCATCGACTATAGGGTAGTCATTGTGCCACAGACGCTCAGGATATTGAAGATGTCGGTATCTAATTGAAGTGATTTCTTGTCCTGCACTCAGTTTTAACCAACTACGAATCTTATTACGAACTGCATCCAATGTCATACAACCATGGAGATTTACCACTTTGACAGGTGGTACACTGTAGCTAAAACCCTGCTCGGTACAAATTACCTCACTGTTGCAATATATTTGAGCAGACATAATTACCTATTAAAAAATAATTTAAAAAATATTATACACTACATTAAAATTTTAATTTATTTAATTTGGTTTTGAATAATTGATTATCTTGATACTTTTTTATTTATTGATTTATCACTGTTAAGGTATAGTGATTCTGATTTTAGCACAAAAGCAAATTTAATATAATGTTTCATAAAGTTTAATTACTTATGAATATATAATCATGACTTGATCTTGAGACTTGCGATTAGTTTATCATTATCTGATAAACTAACCACAACCTATATAGGTAAACTCCTGTCTCTATTATAAAATATTGCAGCAACCGCCAATCTCTTCTCAAACAGCAACGCCTCCTCTCGAACGAGTTCTCGAATGCCTCTTCGTCGACACCTCTTCGGGGATTCCTCTTCGTCGACACCTCTTCGGGGCGTCTGTCTTTTAATTACAAATTTACTCACATGCATGTGAGGGGGTCTAGGGGTATGAAATACATAAATTATTTTAAGCGGACACGCAGGTCCTTACACTTACTGAGAGATGAATCGCAGGTCATCAATGAGGAAAAAATGCAATTATTACAAATTGAATAACAACATACACAAAATAAAACATGCAATTTCAATTATTCATGGTCGGTCATCTCAAGATCAGTCATCACTCATACCGTGTTTTTTTGTATATTTATTATATTATCTGTATTATATAAAATCTATATTAAATACTACACCTCTTTTACAAAAATTTAACTTCATGTGTGTGTGTGTATATATATATATATAATTATTAATAACATTTAATAAATTTTATTATAACTGATCTAATTGAGATTTACATAATAAACACTTTTGTTATTTTAAATTTTATGAAATTGTAACGTTTTTTGGGCATTCTTCTACTTTTCAAAATATATGTAAATATATTTTATACTTTATTGATTAAAAATATTATTACTAGTAAATAAAAGTAATTTAATTTACACTTACATCAAAACCATCCATTAAAATAAATTTTTCTAACATAAATTACTTTTCCTAAACATTAAAAATTTTAGACATAACATAAAACATTCAATATTCAGACAACAGAAATTCAAAAAATTAAATCATACAAACATTCAACATCAAGAAAATTAAATCATACAAAACATTTCATGCATAACATATGAAATAAATAAATCATACACACAATTAAACATACAAATGAAATAAATAAACACAATTAAAAAATTAAATGATTAAATAGAAATTTTACCTCAATAAAAGCAGCAAATATTTGTTGAGAAATAATTTCTACAGAGCTTCGCAACAAAAACCAGAACAGAACAATGAGTTTTGGGGGGGGAGGGACCACTTCTTTTATAGAAAATCTCGGCCAGATGTGTGAACGCCGTTCACGCATCCTTTAGCTAGTCCGCAAAGGATGCGTGAACGTTGTTCACGCATCACTGCTGCGGCTCGGATGCGTGAACGCCGTTCACGCATCTTTTCCCGCGCAAGGATGTGTGAACGGCGTTCACGCTTCCTTTAGCTGGTCAGAAAAGGACGCGTGAATGCCATTCACGCATTACCTCCTGGGTCCGGGATGCGTGAATGGCGTTTACGCATCCTTCCGCGGCGAAGGATGCGTGAACGACGTTCACACATCCCGGACCCAATTTTAAAAATATCGGAACCCTAACCCATTTTCCCAAATTTTTAGTTTTTTAAAACCTAGAAAAAAAATCACTCCTCGGAAGAAGCTATATTCTAATAATTTTATTCATGATTCCCATTTTATAACCCAAATTAAACACATTTATAAATAATAATAATTCAAAATCCTCATATATTTTTCTTACCCTGCATATTTTAAAAAATCACCTAGCTTATTTAGTAAGAATAAAAACAATATGTTGGATCATATATTGACCCAAAAATCATATAACCCAGAAGATATCCCCCTATTTGATCACATTAAAATCCAATATTATTATTTTTTCAATGAACCCATGAAATCCTCACGCTTTCAATCTTTAGACGCCATTATATCAGTCAAAAATAATCATTGATAACATATTTCCATGACCCACCCCCACTTGTACCCAACCTAGGATATTTGTATTGAGATATCATGATCCCTTGATATGAACCAGTAATATGAATATGGTGATAATCTATCACTAGGAATATCTTACATAATATGGCTGGAATTACCCTCAATATTCCTTGGAAAAAAGAAACATCCTTAAGGAAACAACGTAACATAGTTAAATTTTCAAATAAATACCATGCCTAAATTTTATAATTGAAAATGAATTAAGAAAAATAAATTTGATATAATATGTGATCAGATCATTATGCAGCAGCAAAAATTCATTACAAATGATTCCCAATCCAAGAACATGCATCTTCAATGTAAATAACCATCTCCCTCGGGTGGACAAAGAATAAATTATATTGATTTAGGTAAGATTTAAATTTATACTCTATAGGATACTTTAGGAAAAATCTCCTGAAAAATATTAATAAGCATACCAAATCACCATTTAATAATTAATAAATCAATATTTTACCTAAAATTGTAATATATATTCCAAATCACACCCTATCACTCTAAAAAAATACTACACATATCTAGGTAATATAATATTGAGGAAACATGTATATCATGATAGGTACCTTAAAATGACTTCCCCAATGGTTTTCTTCTCCCAATCCTGAAATCATACATACTATGGAAATCAAGCCAACAATAATACCACTTTGGAGGGATCCATATCCAACCTACATCCCAAAAGACCCATCATAACATCACCCCACACACTTCACAATACTTGATAACCATATCATCCACATAATAACTAGGCTTTCATTATAAAAACCATCACATCATATGCATCATGTGTTACAACATAATCTACTATATCTATAACACAATAAACATTTACCTTCCATATACATTTAACTTGAAATACATCTATATTATACAATTATAAACCCTTACGTACCACATTAATTATTATAGAAAAATCAAGAATCCTCAATGACCATTTGGGTAAAAAACCTATAACTCAAGAAACTATAAATTAGTTATACCCATTCATTTAGTTCATATTATATTATACTTATTCTCCATTCTGATCATTTTAGAACTAATGTATAATTACATAAAATGAAAAGGTTCAATATGGACCATAAATCATGCATGTATGGTTGTGATTAAGTGATCCTCCAAATAATCAAAGACTCGTAATAATACAACATTCATGATCCAAAAACAAGTTGGAACAAAACAAACATCATCATTACTCCTGAAAACCTATGCTTCTATCCCATTATCATCACATGAAATGCCCCTAGAAATCAACCCATAATCACTACATCTGTCACCACAGCCTAATGTTAGATCATCATATAATCTGGAACCCTATTCCGCTATCACATCATCATCATACCATGCGGTTTAAAAATATATTTTAACAATAAATATGAAATCTAAATTCATTGGTGGCAGTATGAAAACATATCACATTAATAACAAAACAACAATAACCAACATAAAATTATACCAAATTAAGAAATGGTCTGAGAACATTTGATCATAAATAATTAATTACAACATGCACTAAATTTTTAGATGGATTGTATCATATCCCAAATATCATTTATAATTTATCAGGTCATATAAAAAATTGAAATTTTAAAAATCTGATGAAACCCTATATCATTTTATAAGGTTCACTAACTCCTTAATTATTTCCTTCTTCTTATTATTTTAAAAACTATTATATATCTTTTTAAAATATATAATAATATATATAAGATAAATAAACCTAATTAAAATAACTATATATATAATTTAGGAGGAAAATAATATTATTTGATTCATTCAATCGGTTTATAATTTATTTATTAAAATACAATTTTTTATTATCTTAAGGTCAATGAAAAATATTGAAACATAATAAACCTAAATAATGAATAAATATTTTTTTCACATAAAATAAGAGGGATATCACATAGCATCTCTCTAAATAGAGGACCAAATAGTGAAGAAAACAATGATTATAATGATAGGATTGGAGCTATGATGATCAACGGTGTGGTTGTGGGTATAAAATGGAGAAGTGGATAGATCACATGATAGGTAATCACACAAGAATGATAAAGCCATCTGTTTGGAATACTATATTGCAATAGGGGTGCTCCTTACCTTCCTAATTATGTGTATCACATTGAATAACAAAATGAAAATAGGGGAGAGTGTAAGAGATAAGTAGAATAAGGGAATCACACATATAAAAAACCATTAGATAATAACTATCCACCTGAATATAATTTTACAAAATATTGAATTTATTAGTTTTCATTTTATCCCAGATTGAACCCAATATTTCTAGAGAAGATAATTATAATTTTTTAGTGACATTACATATATGGATTTTGGTGTTCAAATATATATACATATATATATATATTAATTTAGAATATATTTTCTTAAATAATAAATTTATTCTAACTATTTTCATAAATATAATATACTTATTTATTCCCATAAAATTGGGTTTTAGAATTGAAATGTTACTTTAAAAAATTGTAGTAAAGTTGATTTTAAATATAATATGACGTTTCAAATAAAATATTCTATAGTTTTATCTCTAGTTTTTATTTGTTTCTCATTTTTTTAATAATCTATATCTACATTACAAAATCCTCTCAACATCATCTCAATAAGAAATTTTCATTATAATTTTATCATCATTCAGACCTCTGAATATAGATTACTTTCAAGAATTAATATTATATAGGATTGTACCTATATATTATTTAAATACCTAAATTTAATAAAGACATGATACAATATAACAAAATATAGAGGTGAAACTCATAATTACTTTTATACCACTATATTATTTGTTGATATAACTATAAATGACATTGATAGTAAAAATTAATGTCTGTTAACTCTTAAAATCAATAAACATGTTATTCATTAAAATATGTACATATTAAATTATACTTATATAAAAATGTGAATTAATAAAAAAGTAAAAAAATTATTAAAACACAAGGAAAATAAATATAATTATATATAAAATATACCAAAACCTAAAAAATACCTTACATCAATAACAGAAACCATTAACACCAAAAAAACAAGGGAATTGTTTTATAATGTCTAGGTCATTACACATGAGATCAATAATTACTGATGAATCAATCATGGTTATTTTTTGTGTGATACTTTTATTAGTCTAATTAAAAGGAATTATATATATATACAAAATATATTTTTACATTACAATGGTGTAAGAAAAATATAACAAATGTTTTTCATCATTTTTTACAAAAAATATATATAATAACTATTATTTAAATTATTTATAATATTTCTGTCTTCAGTCAACTATAATGAATATTTTTGAAGAATAATACATTTTTTATTCAATTATAAAATCTTGTTTATTCATTTTATATTATTTTTGTTATTAAATTTTATTATTGGTTTTTAAAGGAATAAAATTAACTAAAACAACTTTTTCAATTAAATTTTATCGTTTGTGAATTTAAAAAATATTTTTTAGACTATTTGTAAATTTTTATTTATTTTATTTTATTTCCAATTTCACTCATTTTTAAAAAAAAAATCATTTGACTATTATCCATGTTTGAAAATTAAGTACAACCTCTCCAATAATATTTTTTCTATCTCCATGAATCATCATATCCATCAAGGAATTCAGTTCGAGGAAATAAGAAATCACAATCTACATAATGGGTTTCCCCTTCCACTTTCTCTTACTATAAAACATAATTTTTTTTCAAGAAACATATTAAATTTTACATTGGAATATGGTTTCTCCCATATATCTTATATTATTACATTTTTAAATGTTATAATTATTATATTTTTATAACAAGGTTAATAAACAGATTTTAATAGTATGTAACGTTACTAATATAATTCATCACCATACCAGTTTAATAATTTCATGTTTTTTTTAAATCACATAGTATGTAATTTATTTGGAATATTGAAGATATTAAATAAATTATATGGGAGGTATATTTTATATTAAGTAAATTGTATCTATTTATACCATTATGGTAACCAGAATAAAAATCATTCTCGTATTTCTTTAAGGATAAATTAATATTTTACATTAATAAAACTTAGAGTACACTCTTGATGGATTTTGTATCAACATTGAAAATAAAACATATCGGTTTAAAACACAAAATTTCATAATAATTTATCCATAATTACATTATTCGTTATTACAGTAACTTATGAATTATCATTCATTAAAAATGTTAACTGTTCTACCAATTCCTTCACCATCAAAATAATTATATGCAAAAAACATTATAACTCATTTATAAGAATTCTTCTAATCATTAGAATATATTTTTCTATGATTATCCAAATTATATTTTAAAACTTATTGATGTTTAATATTATACAAATGACATAAAATAGTTATTTTCTTTTTTCATGATTCTTATACCAACTTACTTTATTCATGTCATAACATTGTGTATAATAATTATGTGATAATATTTTTATGATATGTGCCAAAATATTAAATTGTATTTTCAAATTTATGCATAATTTATTTAGTTTTTTTATCAATGGTCCCAAAATTATATATCACTTCATTTTAATATTTAATGGTTAGTCTCTCGTGGTGTTTTAATGTCTCGACCATTAAGATTATCTACATGATACATTGTTCACGATTCCTTTATATTTTATCTATCATTGATTTTTACTATCATAATAGTGTACTATTAATGTTTTCTAATAGATAATTACTCTTTAAGAGATATAACCCCACTATTATACCCTAATTGATAGTCGTATGTCCCAAATATTCATTTTGTTTCTCATAAACCCATTAAAAAAAGTATAAATTGAGGAATAAAAAAGGTATAATGATATCATGAATATTATAATTTTATTATAATTAAAGGTAATACCTTTTCATTCAATTAAATTTTATATGTACCTAGTTGTTATAGAAAATAAACACATTGTTATATGAAATTGATTTGATATAATGAAAAAAAAATGTTTTTATAGTATAAAACCCGAAAGAGTGTTTTTGATATCACAATATTCATACGCAAATAGTATACAATATAATTTTATATTTATGCCATTAAGTCCAAATAATATATATAAAAAAAATTAACAATGTCAAGTACTTGAGAAGGGATGGAATTTATATTTTAAAAAAAATAACTTTTCATGGAATACTATATAGATATTATGCTTATTATTTTTAAAATTTATGACATTTAACATAGATTTAAACCATTATGGTTACTTCATTTGATCTAGATTATAATGAAAACAATTTTTTTCCAAAAGGTATTTTCATATTATTTGGGTAAAATGGATAGATGTTCCTCCCCATTGATATGAAATAATTATCAGCGGGCCATTCTCCCTCTCATAATATAATTCTCTTACATGGTATTGATATTATAAATTATCCAAGTATCATTGATTTCATGTTTTTAGTAACACAATTTATTATGACTGAAGATAAAATTATTCATACATTATACCTATAAACAGTAGATTTATTGACTATTTTTATCCATGGTTATCATTATATAATCCCATTATTTTTAACTATATATCATTACCAAATTATAAAAATCAATTAAAATATTATTAAATGTTTATCATTTAATCAATTTTCCAAATCATTCTTTAAAAACAACTAATTACCCTTATATTTGCCCACTATTTTTCACTATATTAAAATATAACATTAACTAAATGATAAAAGTTTTATATTTATCTTTACATCGCATAATTCTTATACCAAGTATATTGTAATGGTTTTTTAATGATCATTTTTAGATTTATATTATATGAGATAAATTCATCCTCACTAATCATTTAAAAAGTGTTATAAAAATTAAATAATTTGAAAATTTAGTTTTCACATAAGTTTTTAATAATAAATTTCCACTTTTAACACTTCTAAAAAATCCTCCTATGATGTAATTTATCCTTTTCATACTCTCACAAATGAATTAATTATTTTCATAAGGGTTATAAATTACATATTTAAATTTATTTGAATTCTATTTTAGTGTCTTGATTTAGTCAATTATATATGTGGCCAACATATATATACATTCTGCATTAATGATATTTTCTTAATTATATGTTAATCATCCCACTTACATGGTAGTTTTTTATCAATCCATACCCATGTTGGCTTCACAATGTCAAGATCTACTCCATTATTCTTTTGTTCCTAAAATATAGGATCATATAATAGTGCATATTTTCTAATGATAGTTGATCAATTCCAGCTAACATATTTATCTAACTACATAAATCATTTACATTTTTATAAAATAGCATAAGTTCAGTAAAATTAATTATTAATCATTGTTTTAAACCTTTAAATTAATTTAGGATATTACATATATATACATATTGTTTGTCATATGGATGATATTTTTAAATACAACCATGTTTCATTTATATTATAAAAAAATATGTAAAAAATATTTTAATTAAACAATTCATATTTTTAATTTATATCTAAAATTACATATTTTTATTTTTCCCTATAGAATGAATATTTTTTCAAAGGGATTTTATTATAAACATATATTGTTTAAAAATATTCAATATATGTGGAAAAAGGTATAATTAAAGATTAATTCAATGGAAGGTGATGAAAATACCAAAATGTGTTGTGCTAAGGATAATATGTCATATAACTAAAAGAACAACCTATTTTACAAGGAAAAGTGACCATGTTATCTTAATATATTGTGAGACCCATCAAACATACCATAAAATTCTCAACCTGCTATGATATTGGGATCTATCATAAGATGTAATGTGGTTAATCATTAAACTCCAAAAATGGATGGATTATTCCCTTCAATCATATGTTTGATATTGACTATGTGTACCCAACATGCAGTTAAAATCAATCCATAAAGTTGATTGATCCCTTGAAGCTACCATAAGAATCCTTAAATCCACATTAGTTCATTCCATCATTCCCCACTATTTCATTCCACATTATTGAACCTCTTAAATATGAACCCCTCTCCATTACTAGCCTATATTTGTTACCAAATAGGATTAAATGAAAAGAAGATAAGAAAAACATCTTATATGATATCCCAATGAATGAATCCTCTGATTAGAGATCATGATATAGATCCAAATCTCGTCTTGGATGAGCTACCAACAACTTACTATCACTTATCCTCACTATAAAGATTATTCACCGTACACAACCTCCTACCCTATTTAGTCTCATCATATGTAAATATATACTCCATATACCATTAATCTTCTTGTCAAGATGACCAATAATATATATTTCACGTAATCGCTTTAATTAGAAAACAAGAGTATATTCAGCCCCAACCTCATGAACTAAAGTGGTATATTACATCACATATCTATAATAAACCTATGAAAAACTATTGCATACCTATATTCCAATTGATAACCCAAATGAATCATTTTTTCTAAAGAAATATAAAATATTTATATCAAGATTTAATGTAGATGAAATGATGATAAATAAAAATTAGTTATAAATGATTTAATTTCTATTGAGGTATGTTTCATTATTTATCATCTACATTTTGAGAATTTGGCCTCAATCCTTACCAACAAACAACCTATAATATCAAAGAACATTTCACTCATGAATAATGTTAATTTTCTAAAACCACTCAATAACAATATCAGAGTCAATACCATGACTCACATGTCTACCAAAGTGGAGTGAACTGGCTAAGCATGTTTAAATACTCACTATTATCCATATCACATACATTATAATGAAAAAAAAATTAATGAAATATACTAGTATTATATGATACATGATGTAGATCTGCACCATATTTCAAAAAATTTAGGTTACAAGTATGAAGCTTCATATCAAACCTATTCACACATGAATCATAAGAATGTTTCACAGTCAATTCAAGAAATATCCCAATATAAATAGGGACAAATTTTTTCGACCCTAATTATATCAAATTAATAGGAAAATTATGTCTCTCACTAAAACCATATTTATATTCATCAAACTGAATCTTTAATTCTTATTAATAAATCTCATCATCCTCAATTCTCCTTGACTAATTCAAGATATTAATCATGTTTTATTAGTTTTAACAACTTATATTATCATATGAAAGGGTTTAGGTTACAATTTATGAAATGGGATGGGAATAGGTGGGATAATAATTCACCGATGATTGATAATTCTAAAAATAATTTTATTCATATTTATTTTATTATAACTATATTCATGATATATTATTAGATTTTTTCCATTTTAGACTTATTTGGTTTTGTTATTAATTTGTCAATGAATCTGATCACTCAATATCCAAGATCATATAGTACTTCACATATTTTTTGAACTCCAATGGATGGTCATCAAATACCAATCTAATCATTTTGAATTTTAAAAAAAAAATTATTCTACAAAATGTTAATTATTTTTCCCACTCTTGTACTATTTAAATACATATTGCAATGAATCTTTGGGGTTACATCATATGATATAAATTATGAATATGGGTAATGATTGGTAAAAATTTGAAGGTTCTAGTATGTTCATTATAATAAAACCACGTGTTTTTCTATTTCATGGTGTCTATGATATTTTCAAACAACCAAATCATTTTGAAATTTTATTTGGTGATATTGATACATTAAATTTATTGATTTTAATTATAATTTGGACAATGAAAACATAAATAAATAATGAATGCAATTATTAGGTGAACCATGGGTTTATCACAATTCACAACTATCATGTTGTTTTTTCCAAATCAATTAAATTTTCAAAAACACATCAATATAAAAATTCAACGACATCCAATTTTAAATATTTTAAAAAACAAATTAAAAAATTAAAATATATGATTTAGATTATTTAAGAACTAACATAAAAAATATAACGAAATAACTCATGTGACTGAGAGATGGTGGTTATCATACTAAATTGGAACAATATACAGGGGTCACACTATAAAATAAATAATAGTTTACTGGTTTTGGGATATAGGATAGATACATGATTCTCATATTATAATTTAAAAAATGAATAAAACCCAATATTATAGTTACATTTTCTTAATTTATTATAGTATATAAATAAAGTATATAATAGATTCCTTCTTTGTAACACCCCGAGCTTCCACGATACGCTTCTCATTCAATAATGCAATAGCTTGCATTGTACGCAACTTCGAGTTCTAAAACATCGCGACAAATCAAAGTAGCCGTTATGAATAGTAATAACCACTTTTTAAAATTATAGAAATTTTATATTTCAAAATGGACTTCATTTTTGTATTCCTAATATTGAAATTAACCTATGTTGAATTTTTTGTAATTTTCTGAGAACTTCAAAATTTTTATGAATAGTGAAAAATACTTAAAACAACTTTTTTAATCAAAATAATTCATAGTGATAAATTATACTATTGAGTGGTTTTAGAGTATAATTAGAATATATTTTTACCATTTTATCCAATGGTGGTCATTAGAATTAATTTAACATTGAAATTGGACATAAACAATTGCCAATCTTTTGATATAAATTGTTTCTTAAAAACACGCTATTTGTTGTGACAGCGGGAATTAATTATAAAATTAATTAATGCAACTAATATGTTTGGAATTTTGTAAAATAGACATCATTTTTCAATTCGGAATATCAATTATAGCTTAGGGTGAAATTTTGGCCTTATTCTGAAAAACTTCAATTTTTGATGAATAGTGAAACCACTAAGTGGTAGTTAAATAACTGATTTTTCGTTTAAATGAAATATTACAACTTCTGTGATTTGATTTTCAAAAATCCGACATACATGGTTGTCATTAAGAAGTAAAATGTGGTTCAATGGGATAAAAATAATTTTTTGGTGAATAGTAACTTATTAAGTTCTTAATCGCGATTAGTGGTAATTAGGGTAGTTTAAGGTATAAATAATACTTTAATAATATTAAATGACCTAGACACATGTCCCAACCTCATTGGTTGTGTCATGGCCGACCAAGACAAGCCATGTCCTAACTTGGGGACCCCATGGATCCACTTTTGTTGGGAAATAACATAAATTACTTTTTATTTAATGTTAAAGTGAAAATGACACTAACATAAAGTGTTTTACTAAAACAATTTTTAAGTAGGGTTACACAAGTCCAAATTTTGATTATAAATAGTCATTGGAAAGATAAAAAGATTTCCTATATCATAGTATTTGTTTTATAATTTTTAGACATTAAATAAATTTAATTATTTATGACATAATAATGATGCAGCGATGACATCATTATTTGACGATTTAAATAAAATGGAAAGATAATATAAAATCTATGAACTACACATGGCCAAAACCAATTGGATGAGTGGATTTCGATGCCTTATCACCTTATCCACGAATTCTATCAATGTGGGACCTTTTAAAACCGAAACACATTTTCAAATAATGTAATGTTCCTTTACTTTCCAAAAGTGCCCCTCCTCTCCTCTTATAAAAGGCCCCCACCTCTACCTCATTTCACACACTCTTCAAGCCATTGGCTCGGCCAAACCCTGCCCATTTGCTCTCTCCACATCCCTCTCCTCATCCTAGAGGATTCCCTTTGGGCAGAATCCTTTCAAAGGAAGCCTTTAGGCTCAACTCAAAAGGAGTTACACTTTTTAAGGTAATTCATTCTCTCATGTTCTTTTGTTTTATTTTGCTTCTCCAACCCCCTAAACTCTTTTTATTCATTTCTTTTGTAACAACACCAGTATCCTCAATATACTAGGATGTTGTTATAAGAAGGATTCGATCTACACTTACACACACCTACATCTAATGGTTAAAGAACATACGGTTTCTATGGATGGCGAATTTCTGCCTCACGAAACGATGATTGTTCAACACTCATATAACACCTTCAAAGGTGGCCATTAAGATGTCACTATTTTTATATATGATTTATAATTTGTTTATGTTTTACTTATGCTTCTGTATTTCTCATTTATGTCATACTTTATGATTTCCATTATGGGTAAAACGCGATAATTTCATTTTAGGAAGTGCGGACTACCGCCCCCTCAAAGTGATTTGAATCGTTAAATGCCATATGTGGGGTGTATAAAGGATGGAGTAAATGGTATTATACACTATATTATACTGGAATTATATTATACATTTATATCATTATGATTTAGTTCCATTAAATATGAAATTGAAATGAAAGTAGCGTTCATGCGTACGTACGGCTTACCGTCTCCATGAACGGTGCATTTCATTTCTTACCTCTAAATGTTACGTAATATTATAAATGAATGTATATACTGTATATATATGATATATATGATATCTAAATCATTAATATAATTCTGGATATAATGGATATTTCACCACATGAACAACTTATAATTATAAGAAGTTTATTGTTGACTCATGTACCAAAGATCGACAAAACGACCGTTATTAACTTAAATAATTACATAATGTTCATAACATTGTAATAAGTGATATAAAAAGGATAATGAAATTTAAAATGGTTCTTAATAAGGTAGATATTAACTCTAGTTTATTATTCAGGAGGTTAAAGAACGGTTGAGTCAAGTCAGACACGAGGTAAGGGAATTTCTTAACCCAGCTTCCATTCTTTGGGTTAATCTCCTACTTTCAAATTATGTCATGATATTATTATGTCCTATTTTGTATTTTTACTTTATTTATATGTTCCTATAGTTAATACACATAATATATCTATTTTATTTTAAAAATGATCTTTTTAAGGACTTCGTCTCAATCCCCTTTCATTGAGGCATATTTGGTTTTATACACAACTTTCTTTTATACGGTGTATAAACCCCTTTGAATTTTACATTTATTCAAAAGGTTTTATTTTATAATTATGTGATTTATAAATGATTTAAAAAATAGATATTTCTCTCAAATATATGAAAATCCAGTGCAAATGTATACGTATTTAACGCAAGATTAAAAATGATTTCAGAAAACCTGACTCTCGAGTGTGGTAGACAGGAAGGGATTGGGCGTGGACCCATCATGGCCTGTAATTAGTCGAGCAGTCTCAGAATTAGTTATTTGTTTTCAGAAGCTTGTATAATGTTTTCAGAAAAACACTGGAGTATATTTAAGCAATTTTAAATGTAAGTATCTTCTAAAAAATTGCATCGGTAGGTCTCATGAGACAACTAGACGTGGAATTGGCCGAGGCCCTTTCCCAATTTGATTTATGGTTTTGGCCGAGGCCTTAATCATTTTAGATGTCTTGGCCGAGGCCTTGACAAAATGTTTCAGAATGTCCGGCATTATACATTCCCTCTTTATGAAAGTGGTTATTGATATTACATGTGATTATTCGACCAGTAGAATATCCATGTGAAGAAGTAAATGGCATTATCTCATTTTACTTTTGCCATATTATGTTGAAGTTCATGTTTAAGAGGCTTTTGTTTTAGTTATACATTGCCTTAAATGTTAATGTTTATTTATGAAAGCTTCCGCATTATTGTTATCCTTACTGAGCATTTGAGCTCACCCCTTTCAATGTTTAAAAATTTTCCAGGTTGTGAAGAAGTATTTTATGACTGACTTGCAAGAATAATCAGTGAAGATATGAGTGTGGAATATGAAGACCATGTTTTTTTGTAGTTTGTTTAATTTTGATGTAATGAAAGACTTATGAATGTATCTAGTGTTTCCAAGGCTACTAAACTAATCGGTCTTTCGAGACTTGATCTTTTGGGATCATGCCAATGTTACGAAGTAATGCACCGGCTCTGGGTAGCTGGGGTCGGGGCGTTACATTCTTAGTATCTTGGGGAAATAAAAACATAATAAAGGTTGGGCTCAATTTCTCAATAATTTTTTGGGAAAAACAAAGGATATTAATGAATAAAAACACCTAAATAATATGAAATAGATAAATAATAATTAAATATACCATAACACTAATATCATAAAATGGAAATATATACATTGATGAAATGAAAAAATAAATAATCACACAAATAACACTATGTAGTTTTATAATGGTATAATTAATAATACCATATGTCGTAATATTTCCATCAATCCAACTATCGAATACAACATATAGATGTAGGAAAAAAAATATGTCAAATCCTGACACTAATTTATCACATGAGACATAATAATGTGTTGAGTGTTTATAATAGGACCCAGAAATCACATAAATTGTTTAATCCATTCATCATATTAATGTAAATAAAATTCTATTCATAAAAAAAATAAACATTTTTATTGAAAAAGTACCCTAAATATTTTTTAAATTTCGCAGTGAATAACAAGAGATTCATGATTATAAAAAAATAAAGTGTAGTACGGTATATTTTATAATAAGATTATATACCCAATAAATTATAACAATTTCAAAAGAAGTATAAATATAATAAAATTTATTTAAAATATCATTATAACTATTTTAAAAAAATATATCCTTTTTGGTTCTAATTAAATTATCTAAAAAAATAAGTTATATAATATTTTTAAATAAAATATTGTTTTAAATAATATATTTAAAAGTATTTTTTAATATTAAAATAAATTAATAGTCCTTAGGGTTGAAAAATACATTCTCTAGGTAAGTTAAAATAAAGAATAAATTTACATATTTGATAAAATCAACATCATTTAGAAAATGGAACAGAGTTTACATTAGATATTTTCATTTGAAATTAAAACATGTTTATGAATGACTTTAATGAATTATTAGGGAATATATAAAATATTAAATTATTTTTAATTATAATATTCTTAATAATGGATAATATTCCAATGAAAATCAGGAATCATAGCCATCTATCCTTACCAACATTCGTTCTGACTTTTGAGTAAATATAGAGAGGAAAATGATATGAAAGATTGTAATTTATAGAAATATCCAATGTAGACTAAAATAAATATGATTCCTGATATTAATATAATTTAATTTCATTATTATAAGTTTATGTATAAAAAATCATAGAAAGAACTCATATTATATCATAATACCCTTACCTTAGGACTTACATGCATTGTTTCTTATTCATTCTATTGGGTAATAAATTATAACATATTAATTTTATATAATAGAAAAATATTAATCTTATAATACCGTGAATTTTTATTTTTAACATCAGATCAACCATTGATTAATAATATTTCGTAATCATCATCAATTCAGATGTTAAATCCATCAATTTTCATTTTTGTTTCGATATAGTAGTTTGATCACTACTACATGACTATGATTATATTATCTATAGATATGAAATAAATATATTAATTATTTATATATTAAATATATAAATATTTAGAACAATAAATACAATTTAGCGATTGATAAAATAATTAAACCATTCATAGAGATGGTAGTCCGTATGTACACAAGAATGTTGTTTTCATTTTCTAACGAAAAAATGGAAAGAGTGATAAATAATATTTTAACATTATTGAATAATAATAATAACATTTATATCATATATAATTATGAAATATTTTATTTCATCCATCAATTTTATTTAATGATGTAATGAAAGTCTTATTGCAATAAAGAGTTTGTAGTCCACACACATGCACGATCGATGCATTAATTTACCATTTTATGGAAAGGTTATAGAGAATGGTTTTCCATTAATCATAATAATATCTAAATATAATTATGATTCTGCATTTATTTTTATATTATTTATATAATAAATTTATATGATTTATAAAAAGAAAAAATCAGTCAAATATTCAAGAAATACAATTACCACTACTTATAGACACCTATTTTGTATTTCACCAAAATCCTTCATAAGATGGTGTGAACCTTAAAAAAGACAAAAAATTTCATTATGGAATTCATAATGTTTTTATGGTAGGTATTTATTGAGTTTGAGTTATCAATTTTTGTGTAAAAGGGAGGATAAGTGGCTCCTTATTATATGTGAGGTGAGAGATACACATGGATTTATATAAATGATTAAATTAATATAAAGACATTATCATAGGATAATTCAAATAAATGACCATGAAATAAAAGGTAAGATGATTTAATATCAAATTATCCTTATAATATGGTATTTATGAAAATTTTCTTTGAATTGTGACCCATATATCTTATTTGGATCCTCCTGTGAACTATTTTAACCTTGAATGCATTATCAAATTATTAGTATTTTATTATTCAGTACAAGGAAAATTTTAGTTCAAAATATTATATATTATTATTTATTAAAATTCCAAATTTTTAAACTTTAATAAAATATTCATATTAAAATATTCATAAAAATAAATTGTAAAAAATTATCACAAAATGACATAGAAACTTGTCGTTGTAAAATATTTTATTTTACACATAAAAATTAATTTTCAATTAAATAATGTATAATTTTTATTTAAAGGTAATTCATTCAATTTTAAAAATTCAATGGATAATAAATTTTCATTTCAAAAACCACAAATTAACTGAACATTGCCAATAATTGATTAAAAGTTATAAAATAACCCAATTTGTAATTTGATTAAAAAAACATAGCTTTCGAAAATCCTAGGAATATATATCTATGTTCAACATTATATTTATATATGAATTTTATAACTTAATAGAAAAATAAATTATATTAATAATGATACTGAAACATTTATCTTATTCTTATATCATTTTAATACTATAGATGTTATACTTTTTGTAAAACTGATATTTTTTACTACTCATCTAAATATCTAATATTTATAAAAAATTAAAAAAATTAACTACAACATAATTTTGACATGTTTAAATAACAAATAAAAAACATTTAATGAAATTAAAATTATAAAATACGGTAATTTATATTATAATCACAATTTTTAATATATCTATTTTGAATGTGTTATATTTTCTATGGAAAAAGAAATCATACATACTATAATTGATGTTGGGATCTTACATTATTACCTCTTTCAAAATTTCACCCTATATATTCTTATAATATCACCTAATCATAATATTAGGTTAGATATTCATGATATCTTTTGTTGGTTCCCAAATTTACTCTTATTGTTTTTATAACATAAGAGCTTAAATTATAGTATGTGTAATTTTTATTTTTGTAAAACTATTATGAAATGAATTTTTTCCATTTTTAATTGAACATAAAATATATTTCTATATGATGAATATATATTTTCAGAATACTATTTCAATATAAAACTAGAATGAGTTTAAGAAATTTTCATTACAGAAATGATTTTATGAATAATTAAAAATATTATATTAAAATATTTTACCTTTTATTTAGAATAATGTGTGGTAATATGTAATATTTAAATATTATTGACTATTAATCTTACATAAATAATGATAGGATGATTTGGATGAAAAATGTGATATCTGTTTTTACAAAAACGTTGTTCAATGTATAAGGTCGATCCATTTTAATAAATTAATATAATAAATAATGATAAATTATTTAAATGAAATGTATAGATTATATATGTGTAAATTTTTATTTAAATTAATTTAATAATGATTACCTGTGATATACTTAATTCAACATCATATTATAATTGTAAATTGATTTTTTTTTAAAATTTTATTCGAAATTTTTTAAGATATATTTTTAAATTAAATTTTGAAACATATATTAATTTGATATGATAAAAATGTTTCCATATATGGAATAAAAATGAACATATTTGGTAATTATTCAACATAATTTGTTTTAATAATTATTGTTAAAATCTATAAACATTGGCCACTACTGTTAAAGAAAAAATGGGGTTACCAAGTGTAAACCTCTAATGATAAGGTTTAAAATGACCTAAAACTATATAAAACCCAATTTAACTTTACAATTTTAATTTATAATTTTATTATGTTATGAGGAGATATTTTGGATCAATATTTCTAATAAAATTACATAATATGATTTAAAAACCTTGAAAAATTGGAATTCTTCCAATCAACTCAATTATTTAAGTGAACCTCCTCCCCTCCACTGTTCATACCCTATTGTAAATTTATCTCAAGCATACAAAAAAAATATCTCCAAATAATCAATAGTAACATTCTTTAAACACATTTATTCCCAAAATACCAACCCTATTTTTTCATAATAGTATATCTAAATGTGGTATTTCAAATAGAAGGTAATAATCATCACGAAGATCATTTTTTTAAAATCTACATTTAACCCATTAAATAATATTTAATAAATTAAATACAAAAATTCCATAAAATACCATATTTTAAGATATTAATATATTCATAGAAAAATATTTATCTGTATCCTTCTCCCTCAAATACTAAACAATGCCATCACTTCTGTGTATATCAGACTACCACCTCACAAATTGATGAAATTTGTTTTCTAAGGCATATTCAATTGGTTTGTCATAATTATGGAACTAATTAATATATATAGTACATATAAAATAATATTCAATCCATAAATTAAATATATAATCCATTTTTATTCCCCTTCACAAAATAATGAAATTATATCATGACTAGTTTGTATATATGACCAACCGTCTGCATAAAACGATGGGATTCATTTCCATGTCCACATTAAAAAAATTAAAAATATGTATCCAAATAATTAATATGAAATTTATAATAAAAAATATCATTCTACATATTAAGTAAATATATGCCTTAAAATTAAAACAAAATCTTGGATAAAATATTTATGAGGAATGAGAGACGTAACCACATGAAAATGTGGTAATAATGAAATATTATCAAATAATGACTAATAATATATTAAAAGGGGATAATATATGTTATTATAAATATAATTATACTTCTTATAAAAATAAATAATATTTTTAGTAAATTATACTTTCAGTAAAATCATGTTAAAAAAATGAAAACTGAGGTCAGGGAGTTTGACCCAATTTCCCCACTATTGAGACATGGTTAGTATTATGAACCAATTTAATTTAGGTGGTTCATTTACACCACATTAGTTATATATTAAAGGAATGAATATTTTTTATGATGTTTACTTTTTTAATTATAGATTATTAAATCTTATTTTTATAATTTACAAGTTACTAAAGATGGAACAATTAATTTTACAATATCATTTTTCTAGTATTTCCTTTATATTCATTAAAGGTTTCATATTATGTATTCTACATAAAATTAATCTATTTTATTATTATAATATATATATATTTAATTATATTAAATATATTTAATTTATATTTTCACATATATTTAACATGAATCAAATAATGAAACATCTAATAGAAATGATGATCTAATTTCTATTTTCAATCAGTTATATTTGTATACAACATAAATATTTGTAAAATTTCATTTAAATATGTCCATTTTAATATATAAAATATAATTTTATGTTTTTATTTATAATTTTAAACCTTTTAAATTACTATATATTGGGTTTAAAAAAAGTATTTTTGAATCTCATTATAAAATTTAAAAAGTGCCATTTCTAAAAGTATTTGATGTTAATAGACATTCCCTCTCCAAAAACCTAGTAATAATTTTTATCTTATTACACGACGTATAAATGGTTTTACAAAAAATTATTGATTTAACTATTATTTTTATATTTATCTTATATTTTAATTATTTTATCAAAGTACATGTTTTTATTACCAAAAATATAATTTTGATGAATGAACAATGATCTCTTATCACTTATTGTCATTTTGATTGTTGAAATTCTATTGAGACATTCAATTTCATATGATAATTGGTAATTTAATTTTTATTAAATTACTATCTTCTCTATATCATGGAATTTTTATTTCATAACCTACATACAATTTCGACATACAATGTTTTAAATTGAATGTTATTTTATTAACAAGGGAATTATTTATATTACATATTATTTATTCAATACTGACTTTTATTGAAAATATATATTTTTCATGAATTAAATTTATCATTACATTTATTATTAATTCATTGGAAATAAAGTGATTGGTGGGACCTATAATTATATATCCCTTGGATCCATCAACATGTCTTATGAGGCAAATCAGTGTACCAGAATACATTTGTTTCATGTGAATTATTATAATTATATTTAAACTCCCTTGATGCACATACATGTTTTTAAGTATATATATCATGAATTATGAGATCATGATGTTGAATATAAAAAATTTCTTCCATTAAAAATTATGTTTTTATTATCAAGGAGATTATTTCATTTAATTAATCAGATGTTGTATTTCACAGTATAGTTATTAATTAAATTGAAGGTGTTTTCGGTTCATTATCTAACCTCATTTATTACTCAACTTTTAATCATGCAACATTCTGTTTTTAAAAAAATATACTTTACATATAATATCACCATTTATTTTGTTTCATTTTGACATGTTATGAAGAATATTTCGTTGAATGATTTCAAGGATTTTTGATATTCACTATTACAATGTTTTATGTTTTATTTGATATATAAAAAACGGGAATCATATATGTATATGGTTATTAAATATTAAAAAACTAATCGAACATTCGGTATTAGGTATCTAGGATTTATCTTACTGTAATAAAATAGATTCCAACTTTGGGTTAATGAAGTTTTGTTTTTTTACAGTTGGTATCAATGGTGGTTCAGTAGGAACCCTACAACTGCATTTCAGGAAACATAGATAAGGGAAGATAAACCAATTAAAAACATTGAGGATTTTATAATTCATGTATCGAAAAAAGGTCAGAGAGACAAACAAAAATCTTTGTCTGAAACAATTTATATATTAAAAAGTTAAACGGTACAAAACGAATCAGAAAAGGGGATCCTTAGAAAAGTATTGTGTGAAAAACAGCAATACTATCACTATGGACCAAAATAGTGCAACAACTAGGCATAATAAAAAACCAACTGGAACTGACTTCCAAAATCGCCCTTTTGGAAAGAACATCTGCAACCTGATTTTCTTCTCTGTAGATATGAAAAACATCAAGGCATATTGACTCAACAAAACTGAGAAAATAAATCTAAATAGATAACATCCTCCATGGAACATTCCTTGAATGATATTATAGAATTTGAACAGTAATAGACGAGTCTAACTCTAGCCATACCTTTCACCAAACATAACAGACTGCATACCTGATCGCCTTTATCATGGCCCACAACTCTGCTTCAATCGCATGACCAATACCAATGTAGTGGAAGAAACAACCCTTAATGAATCCCTGATGGGTTTGAAAGACTACACCGCACCCAGCAAGACCTGGTGCACCGGAGGTCACCCCATCCACATTCACCTTCATCCAGTCATATATTGGTGGGATCCACCAAATGTACTTCATCACTTTGGGCTTTCTTTCCCTACCACTAACACCAAGAGTCCTTAAAATAACAATTTCAGAAACAACATTATTCATTACATCTGTTTGAGTCACCAAAGCTAGTTTAATGCTACAATGAATAGCCATAACACCCTCACGAAACAAGGGCTGGTAGTTTTTAAAGATGATGTTATTCCGAGCAATCCATATATAAGAAAAAACAGAAATAGTGGTAGAAATAAAAAATGATTTCACTTGCTCATCTTATTCTTCCTAAAAGGCCGATGTAAGTAGTGATTTTATAGAACCGAAACGGATGCAGCATTGAAAGGTGTTTTGCACATAATTCCATAACGAAACAACAAAGGTGTAGTGGATGAACAAATTCATGAGATATTCTTCATCATTGAGACAGAGATGACATACTGAGGCAATGCTCAGCCCCGTACGCTGAAGGGAAAACTGGATTGGCAGGTACTGCTTCCATATTCTCCATAAAAGAATAGAATAATTTGGGAATATAAAGGGCATGTGTACACCTTCAACCAATAAAGGTATTCCAGGGGATGCACCACATTGAATCTTATAATACTCCTGGATTGAAAAAGACATATTGAGAGAATTATTCGAAATCAGAATGTCATTATAAACATATACAAATTTAGTGATCTCCAAACGAAGATTACTAGGAAGGATTTCAGAAACATCCATGTTCCCCTATAGGTCAAGAAATAGATTGATTTCTTCAAGGCATTGGGATATTAATATATAACTTCATTAGAGGGGACATCCAAGGATTCCTCCAAAAATTTTGATGAGAATCAACACATACCAACCATATAGAGTGTGCCATGATGTAAGAATAGGTGTTCCTGATCGAAGGCCAAACAGAGGATTTCATGTACATTTACTATCCATTATGCAGCCCATCTACAAACCTTCTTACAAGAAACTCCCTGGAAAATTTAGTCCTGGGTAAGATCCTCCAAGTAAAATTTTGAAGAATTGCATCATTAATTATTCTGATATCTTTAACTCCCAATCCACCCATAGCCATTGCCTTTTTACAATCTTTACATGAAACAATGAAATGATTCTTCTAATGAGTTGAACCAGTCCCAATGAAATTATGTATCATTCAACTCAATTCTTTAAGAAGGGCTCTTGGAAATATATATAATGAAAAAGATTACACAAAAATTGGAGTGATTATAGAGTTAACAAGTCAAACTCTATCATCCTAAGACATGGTACCTTTCCAACATGACAACTAATTGATATTTCTCAATGAAATACCTTCTATGTGAACTCATTTCACCCTACCCCAAAATAATGGAATACTCAGATAATTAAAAGGCAAGGTACCATGTTTTATACCAAGCCTACGAGAAACCCTATTTTGTTTCAAGGTTCGAATTCCTTCTCCATAGAAAACAAATGATTTATTCCAAATGATGACATAACCTACTACCTATTCATAATGTAAGAATATATTCTTGATGCATGAAATGGTTTTCCTATCTTCTTTTCAAAATAGAAGTATGTCATTGGCATAGAACTAGTGTGAGGGTACAAAGCAATTCCTACTAGCTCTCATTATCTGATATAAACCAATCTTGACAAGATCATTAATACACACACTTAGATAATCCTCAAAAATATAGAACAAAATCCTAGATAAAGGGTCACCTTTCTTGACACCTCTATAACATTGAAAAAATATCATAGGGGATCCATTTTCAAGGATAGATAAACAAGCACTTTTCAAAATAGATCATACCAAACCAATGAATTTTCCCATGCATAATCAGAATTATAAAAAATAAATCCCATATTATTATGTCAAATCCCTTTGATATATCAACCTTCAGAGCCATATTACCATTTTTAATTTGATTTTAATAACATTAACGCACTCAGAAGCAGTGATAAAACAATTCGGAATGTTCCTACCAGGAACAAATCCAAACTGGTTAGCAGAAATAAGATTCCTAGTAACCTCACCTAACCAGATTTCATGGATATTACTAATGGAATTTGGAATGTAATTACCTATATAAACAGACCTAAAGTCATTAATATCCATTGAATTTAATTTATTGGGAATCAGGGAAACGAAATTTGAGTTCATCCCAAATGGCATAGAAGAGTGATGAACGAATTCTCTTACAACATTAATCACCTCATTGTGGATTATATCCTAATAAAAAATAAATAATTTATTGGTGAAACCAACCTGACCATCAACACAATACATATTTAGAGAAAAGAGTGCATAATGAATTTCCTTTGAGCTAGGAATATCAGAGATTTTTAGTTCTGAATGTCATCCAGACTTGGTTCCACACATCTGACTATCTTTCTCAAAGTATCCTCCCCAGAGTGAGCATATAAATTTTCAAAATAGCATTTCATAGCATTAGAAATTTCATTTTCAGTAGTAAAAATGATCTCATCAATCTTTAAAGCCTTAATATTTCTCTTTACCTTTTTCACTCAATGAATACAGTGAAAGAACCTTGAATTTTTATCCCCTCCTTCAACCACCTAACAGTGAACTGGTTTCGAGAAAGGTTCCCCTTGATGGTCAAGATATTATAAAGACTTGAGGTAGCTTGTATCTCTTCCTGAGATGGATTATATTGGTGTATATTTCTCAACTGTCAGTTAAATAGATGACATTCATCCTCTTTGATATCATTCTCAAGGTTGTAAAAATATTTTTTACTCCACTCTTTGATTCTGGAATTCACAAGTTTCATCTTTCTAGTAAGAATGTGAAAATAAATACCTAGAAAAACTATTTTCCAAGCCTCCATAATTATTTATCTGCACCCTGTCACAACCAACCATGAATTATTGAACTTAAAAGGTAATGAAATGACCACAAACTGCTGAAACACAGGTCAACCAATAAAAGATTATAATTAGAATGGAATCTGGGGAGAATCATGCCAGAAACATCCATTGTATCACCTCTATCATCGATATGCACTAGGAACCTACCCAATTTACTCGTTTCCCTCCCATTCAAGGTGTATCAACACCAGGTAAAATCAGTACCAGAAATAGGAACATCATTCAACCTACAGTGGTCAATACAGGACGAGAAGCCCTTGGCTGAGGCTCTACAAATGTTTCTCCCAGTTTTTTCTTCTGGAATAAAAATGGTATTAAAATCCCCATGTAGAATCCACATAGTATAAATATGCTCAGAGTTGTATAGTATGTTCTTCTAGAGTGAACATGTTCTAAGGATTTGACTAAAAGAATACACAAAACTCACACAAAACAAATTGGACTGAAAGTAGCAGGACTGGGTTACTGACTATTGATCATTCTGGAAGGATTCATCCATGAAATTATTATGTTATAACACCCATAAATATTCCAAATCATTCTCAGACTGGTTAGTGGCAACTAAGGAGTACCCCAAAGAATTCTAGTTGAAATCCATACATCTTGAAAACTTCAATCTCAGCTCATAAATACAATGTAACATAGGTTTATTGTTCATAATAATATTCATAAGGGTTTTGACCGTGGGAGAATTTCAAAGACCTTAGAAGTTCCAGAAAAGTATCTTCATTGAATGAGATACCACAACATAGTACATGGTCCAGCAATACTTATTTCTATTCATTTCCATAAGGATTCCGTATTCTCCTCTAGTGTTCAAGTAGGGGAGCTTCCATCCCTATTAGGCCCAGATTCATCATCAGAAAGAGATGTGAACCTGTTATCCGAGCTGATGGGCATTTTCAATGTGGCAGTTAGTTTCCTTCTTGTAGCCATAGATGGTGGGACCTGGGAGAATTCCCATACCGGTTCCTCATTTACATATATTGACTGAGTCCCTTCCAACAGTAAATCAACATTCCCCTTGGTAGGATCCTATACTACCCTATTAAGACCTGCTAAATCCTGATCAAAGCCATCAGCCAAACTGGGTAGTTCATTAACCTGCTCATTCCTTGTTTCACTATAAATAACCTCAGCATCCATCATATCATGTCCAGTCTATGTATGTCCACCAGTATCAACCTTTGTATGCAGATCATTTTTATAAGGGTCCTGTGAAGTAGATCCAAGACCAATCTGAGCAGCCTCCCCATCAGAAAAAGAGCATTGTCACCAATGGATGTCATGGGTTCTCCTTCATAATTCAATTTGTACCTCCCTATCTAAATTACAACAGGAGATACATCTAGGCAGTCCTTGTTCACAGGCACATCAGGATGAGAGGGTCCCTGAGCAGTTGTCTTCCATCTTCCATTTCCTTCATCATGGCCTCTGATATTACAGAAGGCACAAACTTTGTTTCTATTGAATTCAGCAAGCACAAGCCCAAAAAGATGACAGTTGAAACATAATTTTAGATTCCTTTCATATCTAACATCAAGAGTGATGCTATCATACCTGGTGGTAAAGACTACCTCCTCTACAAGAGTAGTGGACATGTCCACCTCAATAAGAATCCTAACATAATGCCCAAAACTGGGATTATCTCTCTTCCAATCAAGACTTATAGAATTATGTAACGACCCGAAATTTTTTTAAATAAATTTTGTTTCCTAATTTTATGTGTTATTGTTATACTCAACAAAAATGTTTTATTTGATAAAAATGATTATAATTAAAATGAGATCAGTGGGTTTTGACTATTATATAACCATCGGTCAACATGACCGCTGTGAACAAAATATTTTGATTATTGTCTCTAAATATAAGTAATCTTGGTTAATTATTATAGAAAGAAGATTTGATGGCCTCACCTAGTAGTCTTGGACCGATCGAAGCCCATATAACAGAGCTTGGGAAGGAGGTAGCACCAGTGGGCTTTTCTCTGGATCAAATCCAACCCGAACTTCATCATGTGAAGCTGGAACGAAATCGCCTTCGTGAGAAGTTCAAACTGATAGAAATTATTACTCGGGCAATGTTGACTGAGCCGCCCCAAGCTTCTATCACCCTAACACACCTTACTCTTAGGTCCTATGCTGGTATTATAAGGGGTTATGTAACGAGACCGTAACTACCTTGTGTAATCCTTGTTTTAAATAAAAATTGGGATTTCTTCTTATGATGAAGTTTATGAATTTTGAAATGACATGATAAATATAGTATGAATATTTTTGATGAATTTTAGAAAAAGGATATTTTAAATATGTTTATGTAAACCCTAAATAATTAAAAATGTGTAATGATTTTCAAAAAATGGTCTTCTGCAATTATGTTCAGTACTAAATTTAGAGTCTAATAAGATCAACTTGATTTTTGATGAATAGTAAATTATGAATAGTGATTTTATGATTAGGATTAGTAATATGACCAAATGGATTAGTAATCTCACTTAAAGAAAGTTTTAAAATAATCTAGGCACCTTGATTAAGTAATGTGATTCAATAAAATAGTTAAATAACGGTTTCATTAATTATTATTCAAGTATTAGTTTTTTCGGGTGAATAGTGTTTTTTAATTAAAAATTTAATTAAAAATAATTAGAAAATTATTTTTATAAAAATGACTTTATTTTTGAACTCAGAGCATCGATATTATGTTATGGTAATTTTTGGGGTTTTTTTCTGAAAAAAATGAATTTTCGATGAATAGTGTTTTTATTTAAAAATTAAATTAAAAATATTTAGAAAATTATTTTTATAAAATGTATTTTATTTTTGAAATCAGAGCATTGATATTTGGTTAATGTGAAATTTTGGGATTTTTCTGAGAAAGTTGAATTTTCAGTGAATAGTAAAAATACAGTTTTAGGGTTTCGGTATGTTTAATGACATCATAACGGTGTCATGATGATGTCATGAGATCTTTTGAGGGTTGGCCGGCCAAGGT
Organism: Viscum album; assembly: GCA_963277665.1. NCBI lineage: Eukaryota > Viridiplantae > Streptophyta > Magnoliopsida > Santalales > Viscaceae > Viscum > Viscum album. The sequence goes on from OY728125.1 coordinate 363,261,735, forward strand.
TTATGAATTATTGTTTTGGGTGCCCCATGTGGCCTAACTCCATGATAAATGACAAAGTAGAGCACATGGGTTTGAGAAAAGCACATGTGAGGTGTCCCTTGGCCATTAATGCCTTGTCCCCTCACTTTCCCTATAAATACCAATCCCTCCTCTCATCCATTCGACTCCCCACTCATTCCCAACGAATTTCTGGTCTCATTACCTCCCAATGAGTCCTCCCAAGGTTCCCCCAAGCCCTCAAGGTCCCAACCTTTGAGGTTTAAGAGTTACATTTTAAGGTAAGGGATCCGACCTCTCTCTTTCTTTTCAAGTAATCTCTTTTATGTCTTTTATTTTATACTCCATGTTCTTATGTTGGAGGATGTTCTTTTATATTCATACTACTGCCCATTTCATGTTCATATGATGAGAGACCCCCCTTGCTCTCATCAATTCGTTTTAAGAATGTTTAAGTGGCGCCGTTAGGCTGCCGAATTTTTAAGGGATTCTTTCACCTTCCTCGTTTTCAAGTTCTATTTTCATTCAAGTCTTTCATGTTTCTTTGTATTATGTTGGGGAATGATCTCTAAATTTATCATACTGATCTTTTATGATCATATGATGAGAGACCCCATTTTATCTCTTCAATTCAAATTTTTTGAAGTTTTATGTGGCGCCGTTAGGCTGCCGAATTTTTTTAGGGATTCTTTCACCCTTCTCTTTTTCAAAGTTCTACTTTCATGTCAAGTCTTTCAAGTTAATTTCTATTATGTTGGGGTATGATCTCTATATATATCATACTGGACTCTTATGTTCATATGATGAGAGACCCCATTTGATCTCTTCAATTCATTATTTTGATGTTTTAAGTGGCGCCGTTAGGCTGCCGAATTTTTAAGTGGTTCTTCACCCTTCTCGTTTTGAAGTTCTACTTTCATGTCAATTATTTCAAGTTCCTTTTTGTTATGTTGGGGTATGATCTCTATATCTATCATACTGGACTCTTATTTTCATATGATGAGAGACCCCATTTGATCTCTTCAATTCAGTATTTTGAAGTTTTAAGTGGCGCCGTTAGGCTGCCGAATTTTTAAGTGGTTCTTCACCCTTCTCGTTTTGAAGATCTACTTTCATGTCAATTCTTTCAAGTTCCTTTTTGTTATGTTGGGGAATTATCTCTATATCTATCATACTGAACTCTTATGTTCACATGATGAGAGACCCTATTTTATCTTTTCAAATCATTTTTGTTGATGTTTAAGTAACACCGTTAGGCTGACGAACTTTCATAAGAGATATCTAATTCTTGTCTTCCTTCCATGTTTTTCATTTCAAAAGGTATGTCCTTGAAATTTCATTACCATGATCATTTATCCTTCTTATTCTGTCCATCTACTGTTTTATGGATCATTTATGAGAGGGTGACCCGTGTCCCCTCTCATTTCAATGTTTTCTAAAACCCCGAAACTTAGCCGTTATGCTGCAGAATTTTCCCCTCAAAATGCCTCTCTCTTTTCTCAAAAATTATTTTATGTTATAAAGTGAATACTCAAAGCTCTTATTTCTAAAATGGTATTCACATATATATCAAAATTTTCCATTTTAAATTCTGGGATTTACATACATGAGACCCGCTTTCCCTTTCCGTGGGTTTAAAGTGACGTAAAGATCATGTCTTTAAAGCAGTTTTTAAAACGTTATGATTATGAAATGAAACCCATTTATTTTATGCTATGTGGGTTATTTATGAAATGTTTGATGATGATATATGTGGCTCACATTATAATAAAGGCAAATTTAAGGGTGCGCCCTGATAGCGCTCCAATGCATTGGGTAATGATGTAACCACTAGAGATTACAATTTTCACGATACCTTGGTGAATAACCTTGGTAATTTTAAAATGACACCTTGGGGATGGACCTTGGTGATATGTTCATGATTGTCTATGTTAAATGATGTAGCCACATCTTCAAGTTATGAAAAAGTTTTATTTTTATTATGATATGCCTCATGATTTCATTTTCATGCATTAAAGTTCTTTTCATGACTTTATTGATGTATCTCAAGTTCATATGTAAAATGTTTCACTTGTTTCCCTTGCTGGGCCTTCTGCTCACCCTTCTTTTTGATGTTTTTCCCCAGGTTATGAGATGCAGTAATGAGCCTAGGGTGAACATGAGGAGAATCCTTTCAAGTGTTTAAGAAGAATGTTTTTTTTTTGTTTCATGTTTTATGTTCCTTGTTTCCAAGACACTAAACCTTAAAGATCCTCAGTTCCGTGTAATGGAATGAAAAGTTATGTTATAAAAAGACGGGATGCTATAGTTGGTATCAAAGGATGGTTTAGTTATTTGTGGAAATTAGGATATGAAAACTCTAGGAGGAACCCTATAGAAAAGTTTAATATAGGAAATCTTTCTGGTATTTTGGTGAGTATTGAGTAAGGGGTTGCCAAGCAAATACATCCCTGTCTGGATACGAGCAGGTAGAGGTGGCTCTGGCACAGATGTACATAGGGGTAAAACCCGAAAACACCGCTTTGAGCTAGACTCGAACGGGAACTGGTACACGACAACGGGCCTTGCTGCACTCTTGGTTACGACACTCCCGGGGGATATGCTTTGGTAAATTCATAAGCTTGGTATGAACCATTGTTAAAGGAACAAAGATAAAATAAAATAAAGGTTCACATAAGAATATATGATCATTCATAACCTAGATGGGAACCTAGGAGATCACAAGTTAGGGTATACCTTTCATATACAAGTTATCCTTATATGCTTTCAGTTCCTTTTCATGATTATTAGCTAAGTACTTAAGCCCCTAATTATGCTTTCTCTTCTTAGTTAATGGTGGGAAATAGAAGAACATGTTCTGACAACCAATGTGATAGGAAATGCGACGATTTTCGTATTAATATGACAGGGATGATTAGGGGATTAAAATATGATTATTATTTTGGAAGACGTTCATTATTTTGGGAACCATATTTGATCGAGGTAAATAGATTACTACGGTATTTTCATTGAGGAGTAAGGTTGACTTATATTTTGAAGAATCGATGAATTTAAGGTGAACTTATAGTTGTTTAGGTTACTTATGGGAATGACTAACCTATCTTGGGTAAAATATGTTTAGGTTAGCTACTTTTTTATAAGATGTTAGGAGTGGTTGATGTTGTCTGGAGATGAACAATGAAGTTGTTTTGGAAGACTATGTTATCAAATCCTTATTGTATTTGGGTTTCAATCTTAGTTTGGTTTGTTTTGAGGAATTTTAAGGACCGTTATTTATGGAATGGTCTATGATGAACTTTGGGTAGTACCATGGAACTTTGATGATTTAAAAGTAGTTTCCATTCCTATGGGATTCTTTCTTTTTGAAGAGTTGTTTTACCTTAACCTTTCTGTTTTTGGGATAATGTTTAAAGATAGAAGAAATAGATAGTTAATCTTTTGTAGATTATGTGATTCTATAGAAGATGATTCTTGTGCTTTTATGAGACCAAGTGTTTTTGAATTCTCATCATTTGGAGAAAATATTAGTGTTGGTAGGGACTTGTTAAAGGATGAAACTCTACTTGAAGGTAGGTATATTTTCTTATGTTTTTGTTCTATGTAGTAAATGAAATCCTCAAAATTATGAAAAGAAACGTAAAACAAAAATGTTGTTGGTTTACGTTTCCTACTAGGTAATCAAATACCGTTTACACACATCATAAGTTTGGGATTTTCTCATGGTTAACTTTCTCCTAATCATGTTCTCTATCACTCTCCCTCAGAACTTGACCCTTTGTTTTTTCCTCCATGTCCATGTTTTCCTACATGGAACCCTAGTGTGGGTTAACTCGGGTGACCATTGTACTTCCCTTTCTTTATTTTAAAGTAATAGTTTTACTGACTCCTTTTCCGATGTGGGACTTTCAATGATATTTCAAAACCCAATTTTAAAATTGCGAGGACGCAATTTCTTAAGGGGGGAAGATTGTAACGACCCGAAATTTTTTTAAATAAATTTTGTTTCCTAATTTTATGTGTTATTGTTATACTCAACAAAAATGTTTTATTTGATAAAAATGATTATAATTAAAATGAGATCAGTGGGTTTTGACTATTATATAACCATCGGTCAACATGACCGCTGTGAACAAAATATTTTGATTATTGTCTCTAAATATAAGTAATCTTGGTTAATTATTATAGAAAGAAGATTCGATGGCCTCACCTAGTAGTCTTGGACCGATCGAAGCCCATCTAACAGAGCTTGGGAAGGAGGTAGCACCAGTGGGCTTTTCTCTGGATCAAATCCAAGCCGAACTTCATCATGTGAAGCTGGAACGAAATCACCTTCGTGAGAAGTTCAAACTGATAGAAATTACTACTCGGGCAATGTTGACTGAGCCGCCCCAAGCTTCTATCACCCTAGCACACCTTACTCTTAGGTCCTATGCTGGTATTATAAGGGGTTATGTAACGAGACCGTAACTACCTTGTGTAATCCTTGTTTTAAATAAAAATTGGGATTTCTTCTTATGATGAAGTTTATGAATTTTGAAATGACCTGATAAATATAGTATGCATATTTTTGATGAATTTTAGAAAAAGGATATTTTAAATATGTTTATGTAAACCCTAAATAATTAAAAATGTGTAATGATTTTCAAAAAATGGTCTTCTGCAATTATGTTCAGTACTAAATTTAGAGTCTAATAAGATCAACTTGATTTTTGATGAATAGTAAATTATGAATAGTGATTTTATGATTAGGATTAGTAATATGACCAAATGGATTAGTAATCTCACTTAAAGAAAGTTTTAAAATAATCTAGGCACCTTGATTAAGTAATGTGATTCAATAAAATAGTTAAATAACGGTTTCATTAATTATTATTCAAGTATTAGTTTTTTCGGGTGAATAGTGTTTTTTAATTAAAAATTTAATTAAAAATAATTAGAAAATTATTTTTATAAAAATGACTTTATTTTTGAACTCAGAGCATCGATATTATGTTATGGTAATTTTTGGGGTTTTTTTCTGAAAAAAATGAATTTTTGATGAATAGTGTTTTTATTTAAAAATTAAATTAAAAATATTTAGAAAATTATTTTTATAAAATGTATTTCATTTTTGAAATCAGAGCATTGATATTTGGTTAATGTGAAATTTTGGGATTTTTCTGAGAAAGTTGAATTTTCAGTGAATAGTAAAAATACAGTTTTAGGGTTTCGGTATGTTTAATGACATCATAACGGTGTCATGATGATGTCATGAGATCTTTTGAGGGTTGGCCGGCCAAGGTTGATGAATTATTGTTTTGGGGGCCCCATGTGGCCTAACTCCATGATAAATGACAAAGTAGAGCACATGGGTTTGAGAAAAGCACATGTGAGGTGTCCCTTGGCCATTAATGCCTTGTCCCCTCACTTTCCCTATAAATACCAATCCCTCCTCTCATCCATTCGACTCCCCACTCATTCCCAACGAATTTCTGGTCTCATTACCTCCCAATGAGTCCTCCCAAGGTTCCCCCAAGCCCTCAAGGTCCCAACCTTTGAGGTTTAAGAGTTACATTTTAAGGTAAGGGATCCGACCTCTCTCTTTCTTTTCAAGTAATCTCTTTTATGTCTTTTATTTTATACTCCATGTTCTTATGTTGGAGGATGTTCTTTTATATTCATCCTACTGCCCATTTCATGTTCATATGATGAGAGACCCCCTTGCTCTCATCAATTCGTTTTAAGAATGTTTAAGTGGCGCCGTTAGGCTGCCGAATTTTTAAGGGATTCTTTCACCTTCCTCGTTTTCAAGTTCTATTTTCATTCAAGTCTTTCATGTTTCTTTGTATTATGTTGGGGCATGATCTCTAAATTTATCATACTGATCTTTTATGATCATATGATGAGAGACCCCATTTTATCTCTTCAATTCAAATTTTTTGAAGTTTTATGTGGCGCCGTTAGGCTGCCGAATTTTTTTAGGGATTCTTTCACCCTTCTCTTTTTCAAAGTTCTACTTTCATGTCAAGTCTTTCAAGTTAATTTCTATTATGTTGGGGTATGATCTCTATATATATCATACTGGACTCTTATGTTCATATGATGAGAGACCCCATTTGATCTCTTCAATTCAGTATTTTGATGTTTTAAGTGGCGCCGTTAGGCTGCCGAATTTTTAAGTGGTTCTTCACCCTTCTCGTTTTGAAGTTCTACTTTCATGTCAATTATTTCAAGTTCCTTTTTGTTATGTTGGGGTATGATCTCTATATCTATCATACTGGACTCTTATTTTCATATGATGAGAGACCCCATTTGATCTCTTCAATTCAGTATTTTGAAGTTTTAAGTGGCGCCGTTAGGCTGCCGAATTTTTAAGTGGTTCTTCACCCTTCTCGTTTTGAAGATCTACTTTCATGTCAATTCTTTCAAGTTCCTTTTTGTTATGTTGGGGAATTATCTCTATATCTATCATACTGAACTCTTATGTTCACATGATGAGAGACCCTATTTTATCTTTTCAAATCATTTTTGTTGAAGTTTAAGTAATGCCGTTAGGCTGACGAACTTTCATAAGAGATATCTAATTCTTGTCTTCCTTCCATGTTTTTCATTTCAAATGGTATGTCCTTGAAATTTCATTACCATGATCATTTATCCTTCTTATTCTGTCCATCTACTGTTTTATGGATCATTTATGAGAGGGTGACCCGTGTCCCCTCTCATTTCAATGTTTTCTAAAACCCCGAAACTTAGCCGTTATGCTGCAGAATTTTCCCCTCAAAATGCCTCTCTCTTTTCTCAAAAATTATTTTATGTTATAAAGTGAATACTCAAAGCTCTTATTTCTACAATGGTATTCACATATATATAAAAATTTTCCATTTTAAATTCTGGGATTTACATACATGAGACCCGCTTTCCCTTTCCGTGGGTTTAAAGTGACGTAAAGATCATGTCTTTAAAGCAGTTTTTAAAACGTTATGATTATGAAATGAAACCCATTTATTTTATGCTATGTGGGTTATTTATGAAATGTTTGATGATGATATATGTGGCTCACATTATAATAAAGGCAAATTTAAGGGTGCGCCCTGATAGCGCTCCAATGCATTGGGTAATGATGTAACCACTAGAGATTACAATTTTCACGATACCTTGGTGAATAACCTTGGTAATTTTAAAATGACACCTTGGGGATGGACCTTGGTGATATGTTCATGATTGTCTATGTTAAATGATGTAGCCACATCTTCAAGTTATGAAAAAGTTTTATTTTTATTATGATATGCCTCATGATTTCATTTTCATGCATTAAAGTTCTTTTCATGACTTTATTGATGTATCTCAAGTTCATATGTAAAATGTTTCACTTGTTTCCCTTGCTGGGCCTTCTGCTCACCCTTCCTTTTGATGTTTTTCCCCAGGTTATGAGATGCAGTAATGAGCCTAGGGTGAACATGAGGAGAATCCTTTCAAGTGTTTAAGAAGAATGTTTTTTTTTGTTTCATGTTTTATGTTCCTTGTTTCCAAGACACTAAACCTTAAAGATCCTCAGTTCCGTGTAATGGAATGAAAAGTTATGTTATAAAAAGACGGGATGCTATAAATTACCTATAGAATAATCAATATTCCATAATATTATTGGATGCCAATAAATCCAAATCAACTTATTTATTCATATCCATACATGGGAAAAGGTGTTTTTGACAGAACTGGGGTCAAAATTTCAATCCCATTCGTGAATTCGAAGGAATCTAGGATGCAAAGGTACAGAACCCATACTCCACACATGTATTTTTCATTCATCAAAGGGAAAACTACATGATAAAATCGGTGTCCCATAGTCGTCATATTCTAGTAACTAAAGCCCCAAATCTCCACAAAAGTATTTTTAAGATTATGAAACTTCCAGGGTCTTACACCTTTTGGAATCAAAATACGTGCGATGATTGAAAACTTACACAATTTGGTCCACTCTTTAACGTAAGCTTGATTCACACATACATGCACAATATGCCCCTTCCTTATGATCCATCCCGAATTACCCGATTCACACTTCATGAACGAGAAGCTTCCAGCATGCTTGACCACATCGGTGAAGCCTTTACCATAACCAGAAACTTCATTCGATTCCGATTTTTCAGATTTTCACTTTGCATAGAGACTGAATAGATCATGATGCCCTATCTGCTCCTCATCATCCACATAAATAGAATTTTTCTTACCAGGGTTATCATCAAGATCACCCCACCTAGGGTTTTCACCATGTGTTCCTTCGTGCATCACCATCATCTCAAAAATCATAATTCAGGTATAGTATCATAAATGTTTTGGAAATTCATAGATTATGTGTTTTTCATAGATAAGAAATATATGAATTGATATTGCAAGTTGATATGGGTTTGAAATAGATACATCTAGGGGTAGTGACCATAAAAATATTTATTTGAGTATATATTAAACATAATTATATTTTAGGGAAATTTTTATATTATTTTTAACTTGGATTGATAGTCTTGGATATTAATATTTTGATTATTCATATTCTATTTAAAACCATGATGATTTATTTGAATATATTTCCTTGATTTATTGATATTCCAAGAGACACCAAGTATATAAATTTATGAATATCAATGAATTAATTATCACTTTATATTAAGTTTCACATCACATTTATAAAAATATATTTTGATTTAAAATTAAAAATTATAATAACTAATCTATTTTATTCTAGTGTTTAGAAAGGAAGCTTGACCGAATAAATCATATCAATATTCATGATCAATGTAAAAATTTACCAACCAAGGAACCTAAAACAACTACAATTAGAGATGAAGAGATCATGTCCATAATAGTGTATCTAATAATTTTTATGAATAATATTATTGCAGATATGGAACAACAAGGTGCTCCCCAATTTGATATGCCTATTTTGGATCATTTAATGTGACACAAACCACTATATTTTGGTGAAACAACTATTATAGTGGTTGTTAAGAGATGAATTATGTCCCTTGAAAATATATTAATGGAATTGGGTTTCAATAAAATGGAAAGGATTATGATGAAATCTATTATATTAATTTTTATATTGATCAATTGTGGTTAATGTTCAAGGATACTTGGGTGGAATAAAAAATTGAACATATGGAAAAGATATTTTTCAATGTAATTTTCTTTGATAAATATTTCCCTCATGAGAAATGAATTGAAATGCATATAAAGTTATTAATATTAATGAAAAATGATGAAGAACATGTTACAATGTATGAGGGTACTAATACAATTCTGGCTATGTATTATATTGATTAAAAATGTAATATGCAACTTAATATTGATATTTTTATAGAAGGGACTAATCCATGTCTTAGAGAGGAAATGGATTCTCAGAGAATCTCACCATACGATGAAATTGATTTGTACATAATCCCAATAAAGATGTAATTTTCCATATAATATATATTAAAATGAAATAAATAAGGGTATGTATGAACACAATGAAAAAGGGTATGTGTCAATAAATAAGTATAATACTTATTTATTTACATTATATGAAAATTAGGGAAATAAATATCTTATTAATTACTTTATGGTTGAGTTATTCTGCAACATGTATAGATATAAGGGTAAGACGGTCAACGAATGTTAGGTAATGAATGAAACCACATCTATCTAGTCATTAAAAAGGAATGATATAGTTATTATACAAAAATAATGACCCAATCAACTAGTGAATTTACTAATGAACTGTAATAGTGGAGAAGGCCATGATTATTCCCTCACTATAGTTTAGAATAATGTTCTAAAATATATAGTGGTTGGTAATTAATGTTATCATAAAATTTAGATATTTTTTATTTTATTATTATTATTATGACCATTTCATTACTCCCATGACATCTATGAATATAAGATATTTCCTTAAAACCATAAGAAGGTATTTTCAAACCCAAACTCCTTATGGAAATTTCACTACAAAAAAGATGTGTCAGATAATTACAATTATTACACCAAGAGGTGTACTATTTTTATATATTATTAATATAAATTTGGTTTACATCATATATAATCCATGGTATTTAATGACATTCCAAATATTATGTAATAAATATTTTGTAATGATAATGGAGTTATTATTGGTGATGAAGATGTGTAATTACATAACATTATAGGGGAGACTTCATCATCTAATTCATGTATCTATCCACCTGAGTAGCTATTATGAATGATGTTATTCTATAAGAAAAAAATTATAACATATGGAAGGAAACATGAATATTTCAATTGATGATATACCAATATTATTATAATACATTTTTAAATTTACTAAGGAATTTAATGGACAGACACAATAGGATGAAGCTGAGTCTTCCATTGATTTAATACTAGATTCATGAAATATTTAACAGAATCAATATAGAATGGCTACTGTGGAATTAGTGGAATTGACTAAATATATAGAGGAGTAGTGTGATAAGGTATATATGAAGCCTATTATTTCACCTTTTTGATCCCATGTTATTTTCATTAAGAAAAAATTCAGATTCATGAGGTAGTTAATTTATTATTGGGAGATTAATAGTATTATGATAAATAAAAAGTTTCATCTAACTTGCAGTATTGACTTATTCGATGAACATCTAGGATCATAATATTTTACAATAATTGAATGTCATTCTAGGTATCATTAATTAAGATTTATAGAGGAATATTTGGAATAAAACCTTTCAAATGAATTATGTATATTAAGAGTTTTTAGTAACATCCTTTGTATTTGATAGTAAACCCCCTATTTTTATGGAACATTAAAAGATATTACTCATAGAATATCTTGATTTTATTTTTTTAATTCTTATTTATATCTTTGTGTTTTTTAAAATTTATGAGGTATATGAGAAACACTTTTAAAATAATTGTGAGCCACATAAAAATGACTATAAGAGATATTTAAAATGTGTGAATAATAGATTTTGAATTATTCTTTTCAAGTCCATATTTACTCAATGGTTAGATCATGAGTTGATAAAATAAAAAAAATTAGTAAATTAATGGACTATATCATTTATCATAAATGATGTATATAGTTTCACTAGTTTGGCATGTTACTATCCACGATTTTTCAAAGCAATTATGATTAGCTAACCCAGTAACTGATCATACACATAAAGGGGTTAATTTTTAGGGAAAATGGATGAGAATAATGTTTTTAACAATTGATGGAGATATTGGACAATGGTTCAATTTTGAATCTATAATCATGAAGTGATGGTTTTTTATTATATTGTGATTCATCTAAGAAGGGAATATGTTGTTCTCTTATATAAAATGATAATGTTACAACTTATTCATCATGGATTTTAAAAACACATGAATGAAACATTAAAATTCATGGGCGTTAGTTGGAAGCTATAATTTTTTCAATGAAGATATGGAGACCCAATATCTTTGGTGTAAAATCAGAGATATTCAAAAACGTAAAATCTATAATAATTCATTTCATATAAAGAGATAAACGTGAGAAAAAAATGATTGAGTTACTAAAACATAATGATTGGTCATTACAAAACCAAATGGGTATGTCTATAAATGTAAAATATGCATTAAGCCTGAATGATCATGGATTCCCCACAAAAATAATGATTGATTTGAATCCAATGTTCATGGATGTAGTGTAGATTGATATTGGAATTATTAAAGAATATGACACATCAATAGATTTTCTAATTACTTACAAACTATCTCTTTAAGAAATTTTTAAAAAGATACCAAACTAATGATGATCATTTTAAATATAAAATTAATGTCATGAATGATGTAAAATAGGAGTTATCCATCTATGAATATGGAATTATGAAAATTTTAAAGGTTTTATGTAATCCATATATACATGTCTAGAAAATGTGTTTATTGGATGACTCTCATAGATAGAATATATCTATAACCCAATTATATACATGACATATAGGGATGTGAAGAATCAATTTTGGTTTGGTAATATGTATTGAAAAATTGCTAATTTTGTATTCAGATGATTGGTTTTTCAACAAGTGGTAGTTAAGATATTATATCCTATAAAAGTCATGAAACCACTACCAAAACCTATGTTGAAATTGTTTTATAATAAAATATACATTGTTACTTGATTTCTAAATTATCTAATAAATAGTGATTCAATATGTGTTATTGTTCAATGCCTTACTGAATCTGACATCCCCATACTACAAGATAATATTTAACTATTAATCACTGTTGAAAATCCTTTGTATCAAGGAGAATTAAAATATTATGAGGAGAACTTTGGGCATGTTAAATTGCCGAAAAAATTTAAAGGATAACCAATGGACTTTTACAAATCAACATACGTGCACATTCTCCTACGTGATAAATAAATACTATAACAACCCTACGTAGACCCAAGTATATGAACACCCCCACATTGGACACATGAATTGTGCACCCACACAAACATACTCATTCTTATAGGGAACACTATTTACCTATTAATAAAACCTAATGGATCATTTTATGGAGAAATGAAAATTCAGAAGAACCCCAGGAGATCTCATTGTGCAGAACCTTCCCCCAAGTCCCTCGACTTCTTTTCAGTAGCTCTACAAAACCCAATATAAGAGATAATTAATAGGGATAAAAATGATAAAATTCTATTTAGTGCCTAAAAAATAATAAATTGTATGAGGAAAATTCAACCCTAATGAGAAACAACATGAGTGGGGTCCCTCCCGCTTATAAAGGACTTGTGTGACACCCTTTCAGGGACACTGGAGGATACCCAGAGTGCCTAGGATAAACTCTCTCCCATGTTTTTTTCCCTAATATCCCATTGATAAAGGTATATATAGCTTATGTTGGCCTAACCACACTCCCCCACATGAACCACATTCAGTTCCACCCAAGCATGGTGTGACATACATGTTTTGCACACCTGCATGGAACACTTGTTCCCAGGACCCACATGAGTCACCCTTCTAGCCCTTTTCCAAGATAACCAAGGCAAGGAATCTTCTTCCATGGCTCCCTTATCTTAAAGGAAACCATTTGAAACTTCCAACAAGACTTCTAGACATGCACATCCAGGGTGAGTGGCACACCACTAGCTCGCTATTTAGTTTTTTATTCCTATGATTATTGGTTTCCTATACCTATCCAGATGGTCAGTCGTGGTCTTTGGGGTGCATGTGGTGTTGTAACCCCATGGTCAAGTGAAGAATTACACTAGGAATAATGACATAGAGTTTTCTTGATCTTGTAGATTTGGTTCTAGACCATGTCATTCCCTTCTCACATCTTTGATATAGATCATCTAGTTCCTGGCATAGAGGGTAAGGATTACACATTCTTTTCCTTTCATCATGGAATTAAATCCTCTTTCCACAACAAGATAATGTTTAGGGCACAACACCTGAGGTGCTCCCCTAAAATATTTTGTAGTAGGTTGCAGTATTTATATCCTATACCACTGCACCCTTGATATTTATTTCATACTTAGACTTCAATCTTTGGACTCATACAGGGTAAATTGAAAGGAGGGGAGATGCATACCCTGAACCTCTTCCACCATAACCCTCCTCCTCTTGAACAAATAGATAAGGAAAAGTGTGTGCATTGTATTGTCTTATTTATCATCTTGTATGTCACACTGAGAATTACTAGCATGGGATTAGTGGTTCATGGAGATCTGAACATCTAAAAAATCCATGTCATCAATTTAACTATTAGAACTATGATTTCTGATTACAATCAAACCATGATAAAAATGACGCCCACATAGGTCTCAATCTCAATGGGAATCCTCCTATAGAGTAATCCCCAATAACAATTCCCTTAATCCAGGAATTACCCATAGGATTTAGCATTGAGTTAATCCCCAAAAAATACAAGAGTCAAGACATTTCTCATGGTCCACTTGACAAGGTAATAAATTTAAATTATTATCCCCAACATAATCCACTCAAAAGTCCATACTCCCCTTCAACGCGAACATAAGTGATTTGGATTTGGTTGTCATCCAATTGGGATAAGTAGGATGTCTCTATGAGGTTCAAACCCAACACCCAAATCAACCCTTTTTTCTCTCTAGGGAACATTCCCCATAGGGTTTTTTATCTAGTGAATATATCTCTTCAAGGTTCGATGGATTTATTTAGCATAATACCCACATTAAACATTTATTAGGATCCTCTGACCAAGACATCCATGACACATGATTTTAAAATTTACAATTTGTTCTTTATCACATGACCATAAAAAGATTTTTAATCCCCATAATGTGGCACCAAACAATATGGGTTCTGATTCTTTATGCATGGATATATAGGACACCCGTTACTGGTTCTGATACCAACATCAAAACTACTCTCTTGTCCCTAGAAGAAGATAAACTCCAGAGTAACCTCAGTCTCCCGGGACAAAAATAAACTCTATATTGCCGAACTATGTGGATAGAATACCAACATCATTGTTATAATGACCAAAGAATCTCTTTGTATTATATTATAGGATACCATTTATGGATAACCATTGATACATACTGTTATCTCCATCTAATAACAATGTTGGATAAATACAGATGATTCTAAATTCCATACATGCAAATTATTGATGTTTAAATCTAGGGAAATCCACATCATAGATGGGATTTAATAAAGGATTCACGAATATGAATTAAATCTATAAGAGAGCCTCATATTATACATCAATTACCCCTAAAAGGGTGTGAAAATCCCAACCTCCCACCCTTTAATCCAATGTGGGTTCTTAATCATCCTCAGAAAAAACCTCTAATGAGTTCATACCTTTGGAAAATAGGTCCCCTTAGATATAGAACAATTGTGTTTTTTAGTTCCATGGGAAACCCCATAGGTAACCATTAGGAAATAGTGATTAATAGCTACAATAGCAATTCTGAGGGGAATAAAAAACTGTGAAACAAACATGAATCCTTAACCAATATAATATTATAATATTTTTGTTAGGTTCCTTTTCACATACTAAATGTGGGTCAGAAAAGACAATAAATCATGAATGTGTTCATTTACATGTGATGATGATTTGATGGTGTTTCTTGTTTGTATGTTTTCATAGAATCGTGAACCAACTCTGAAAAATCCCCTTAATGGAGTGGAATCCTTCCAAATCTCACCAAAAAACAACTTTCCTACTTCTCAAGACATATATTATCCCATAATGAAGACGTCATCACCAACCCTATGTATTAAACACTGTTTCTATATCTCACTGGTAAGGGAGTACCATCAGAATGGCATGATCATGACCCTTGTGGTTGCCTAATAGTCCTTCTAGTTCAACCAGTACCACCGATCATCCGGTCATTAATGAGTAGTGGACCTGAAGTTGACGTCATTGAACACTATATTAATTTATTTTGGAGTCAATACAAAAAACATTATAACTATTCTATCTTGTATAATAGGGAGGTTGATCAGGAGGCTGAATACAAAATCACCCAAAATAAAAATGAGTCATGATATGGGGATCCTACATGAAATTAGCATTGTTAATATCATGTGGTAGTAACCCCTAAACATGATGAGGAAATTATTCAGAGTCGACCAGACCAGTTCCTTTAGACCGTACCTTGAAAAACGGTTTTTAGGGGATGACAACTAGTCATTTTGGAAACGGTCACATATCTGCAACTTCCAGATAATCCCTCTAATCCAATTAGGTTGAAAATAATTAACTAGAACATACACCAATCTGCCTCTATTCAGAAATCTAGTAGACTCATCTGGAGGCACCCAATAAATCTATCCATTAAACATAGGTGAAATATCATGAGTAAAAAAATTCAACTACCTTACCTCTATATGATTCATACTAGACTCATCTTACAACATTCCAATAAGACCTCTAACCCAGTTTGATGGAAATTCATGAGTATATGTGCCCACCGAGTATAAGGAACTGACCTTAAAACATTAAATAATTAGGAATTAAATGAATAATTCACATAGAGGATATTTTCAGGATTATGTTTTTTGATAATTATGACATAACTATTGCATCTCAAAAGATTACAAAGTAGACACTTCTACTAAGTTTCCATAAAATAAAAAATTAAAAAGAAACATGTCTAGTTGCATGTTTTAGATAGGATGTCTTTCCTTGATCTCATCCTTGACCCTATTCATCTATAAGTCCTGTGGAAAACATTTCAAAAACTTGGGATGAGCATAAAAATCCTAGTAAAGAATACAAAAAGAATGAAAACTGTTAGTTTTTTTCAAAACAAATTTTAAATCATGAATACTTTATCATAAGTAATACCATTCACCTTTATGAAGTAGTAAATACTCTTCACTGAATAAAAAATAATTAATTACCCCTTTTGTAACCAAAATATTACCATAAAACCCATATAAAGAACACATAACATATAAAGTTAACTTGATACATAAACATACATAAAATTTAATAACCATACGGTCAACTTCCACACATATCACTAAATGGAATATCCATACGGCCGACTTCCATACCCAATGCATTGGAGGTTATAACATAACCACCCATCCTGGTATTTAGGGAAACACCAATTATATGGTTTATGATGTAACCACCCATCAAATGTCTAAGTACCATTACCAAATCATAAGATATAAAACAAATATAATGGAATGAAATCATTTCCACATTTCAATCCCAATATATCACTTAAATATATGGACAGAAAAAATGATTTATCAAAAACATTTTAAATACCAAAATACATTAAAGAGTATATGGTATTTATTTTCTGTTAAAAACTTTACGGCTTGTTAAGGAATCCAAAGGTCAAATAGTACTCGCGGCGGCAGAAAAGGTCGTAGTCACTGCATATGTTAAAAGAAACATTATTTTTTGTCGTTTAGTAAAAAACTTCATAGAAAAAGATTCCCTTTAAATGAAATAAAAAATCAAAGGTGTTTATACAGCGTATAAATTAAAGTCTTGTATTAGAACAAAAATATGCCTCAATGAATGGAGATTGAGACGAAGAACCTTACAAAGTCGCTATCCTTAGATTAAGGATAAATCATTTACATAATTATGTGTGAAAGATATAAATACACCCAATATAATAGGATATTAAGTTTAAAACAATCATAGGTCATCCACACATATTCATAGTATGACATAATCATTAATTAGAGGTTTAACCCAAAGATCTGAAATTGGGTTAAGAAGTTCCCTTACATAAATTCGACAGCCTAACGGCGTCATTTTAAAATTCAGAAAATGATTTGATGAGAGATAAAAAGGGTATCTCATCACTTGGATATTAAATTTACATCAATAAGGATATATAATAACATATCCCAACATAATAAGATGTAATTTAAAACACCTAACAAAAGAAGTCTTTCAAAAAAAGAGGAGGGTGAAAGGTTCCCTTACCGATTTTGGTAACTTTCAAAACGTACAGACCATGAAAGAAGGGTCATACAAGGAAGATATAAATACCCATATAAGAGATTATATTAAACAAATAGTATAATAATGGTAAGTAAATACACCATAGAAAAGGAAATAGTGTAAAATGTATCATGAATCTCACGGTAATAAAAAGTTAGATAAAACCCCCTTACCTCGTTGTAATCAATCGAGTCGTATGAAAAAAATATAATAACAAACAAATTAATTTTCGAACAACATGAATATAAATAGGATTATGATAATATATATAAATTGGAAGTAAAAAAAATACACCACATTCCATAAATAAGTGGCAACCAATGGAAATCTCACAAAATTAAAAGTGAGACAAGAAATCCCTTACGAAAATTCGGTAGCATAATGGCGCCACTTAAAAATTATTAAAATGAATTGATGAGAGTAAGAGGGGGTCTCTCATCATATTAAAACAAATTAAAGTATGGTTAATATAAAATAACATCCTCCAACATAAGAACATGTAGTATAAATGAAATGACATGAAAGAGAGTACTTGAAAAGAAAGAGAGAGGTTGGATCTCTTACCTTAAGTCCGACTTGTTTTGTTGGTATCTTTATATTCCGGAATAATAAACTTCGGTCAATTTATAATTTCTTAAGGAACTCCTTTAATGTTTGTTATTAAATTCATATCACATATTATAATTTTATAATAATTAGTTAATTATGATAGTTCATATCATATTTTTTTGTCGATGTTTGGTGCATGAGTCAAAAATGAACTTGTTTGAAAAGAATTGTCCATGTAGTTATAAGTACATAATCTCCAAAATAGTATTAATTATTTAAATATATTATATATAGAGTATAAATTCATTTTATACTATTCCATAACATTTGGAGATATAAAATTAAATTCACCATTCATAGAGATGGTAGGTCGTATGTACGCATGAATGCTACATTCATTTCTTTGTCATATCAATGGAATTAAAACTAAATGATAGATATATATATATATTATAATTACAGAATTATATTAATCATCTATATGTAATAAATATCATATATATACATTATATATATGTACTTATAATAGTACATAACATTTGGAGATAATAAATGAAATGCACCGTTCATGGAGACGGTAATCCGTACGTACGCATGCACGCTCCTTTCATTTCTATTTCATAATTTTATGGAATGAAAACATAATGATACATAGGTATATTATAATTATAGTATAATATAATATATATCATCATTAACTCAATCCTTTATTAATCTCACATATGGCATTAATGTTTCAAATCACTTTGAGGGGGCGGTAGTCTGCAGTTCCTAAAATGCGATTATAACGTTTACCCATTATGGAAACCATAAAGGTGTGGAATAAATGAAAAATAAAGAAACATAAGGGAAAAATAAACATAATATATATCATATATAAATATAGTTACATCTTAATTGCCACCATGAGAGGTGTTAAAAGATGATTGAACAATCATCGTTTCGTGAGGCAGTAATTCGCCATCCACGGAAACAGTAAGTTCATTGACCATTAGATGGAGGTGTGTGTATGTGTAGCTCAAATAATTATCATAAAAACATCTTAGTATATTGAATATACTATTTTTGTTACACAAGAAAGGAATAAAATGAGTTTATGGGGTTGTAGAATAAAAATAAAACAAAAGAACATAAGAGAAGACATTACCTTTAAAACGGGTAACTCCCCTTGGTTTGAACCAACAGGGTTTCTTGAAGAGATTTCTGCCTAAGGTAAGGAGTCTAGGATGAAGATAGGGATGTGTAGAGACAATAGGATAAGGTTTTTTACAGGAAAAGTGCTTGAATGGTGTGCATAAGGGAGTAGAGGTGGGGGCCTTTTATAAGAGGGAGGAGGGGCACTCTTGGAAGGTCCTGAAATTTTACTTTATTATGAAATGATTTTCGGATTTTAAACATCCCACAAATATATATTTCGAGGCTAAGGTGATAAGGGTTCAAAGTAAACCCATCCAATAGGTTTTAGACAAGTTTATGTCTAAGATTTTACCTTATAAATTCATTTTATTTAAATCATTCATTAATGAGGTAATCACTACATCATCATGGTGTCATGAATAAATTTATTTATTTAATGTCTAAAAATTATAAAAAAATTACCATGTTTTAGGAAATCGTTTTAGCTTTATAATTATTATTTATAATCAAATATATAACTTATATAACCCACATAAAAGTTTTTTTAGTAAAACAATACATGTTTGTGACATTTTTATTTTAACTTTAAATAAAAAGTTATTAATCTCATTTTATTACCCAAGTGGCTCCATGGGGTCCCCAAATTGACCATGGACTATCTTGGTCATCCATGACTCATTAAATTAGGGTAGGACATGTGTCTGGGTAATTTCATATTATTAAAACATTATTTTTACCTTAAATTACACTAATTACCTCTAATCGCATTTAATAAACCTCAAAAGTTACTATTCACCAAAAATTATTTTTATCATATTGAACCAAATTTTACTTAATAATGAAAACATTGTATGTTAGATTTCTAAAATTCAATTCATAGATTCAGAAAATTTTCATTTAAATGGAAAATTAGTTTTTTTAAGTACCACTTAGTGGTTTCACTATTCATCAAAAATTGATGTTTTCAGAAAAATACCAAAAATTCACCCTAAGATATATTTGATATTCCAAATTAAAAAATTATGTTCATTTTACCAAATTTATAACATAGAAGTTTCATTAATTAATTTTATTATTAATTCCCGATTTCAAAAGAAATAGAATGTTTTTAAGAAACAATATCTATCAAAAGATTGGCACTTGTTTATGTCCAATTTCAAAGTGAAATTAACACCAATGACCACCATTGGATAAAATGTTAAAAATATAATCTTATTTCACTTTAAAACCAATTAAAAAGAAAATCTAACCATATAAATAAATTAGATTAAAATAAGGTTTTGAATTAAAATACAACATCATTCAATATTTATTAAAAAAATAAACTTTATCGGAAAAATACCAAAAACATACAGAAAGTAAATTTTGATGTCCCAATTCAAATGAAGGATTTTTTTTCAAATATAACTTATAAAATTGTCAAAAAGTGGATTTAAAAAGGTTTATCCATCAAAAGGTGGTTAATCGACCTTTCAAAAATATTAGAATATTTACCCTTAAAATTGGATTCATTTGCATTTTAAGCCACTAAATTTTATTAGATAAAAGTAAAAATATTTTACAAACATATGTAATCATTTTTTAGTTAGTTTGGATCATTCGCGCCATTAAAATGGCTAGGCGTTAACTACCATTTAATATAATATTATTTTATAATTAGTACGCAACGTAATATTTCAAAGAAACTCGTTGTTGCGTATTGGGTACTCCATCGAGCATAGAATTTCCTTTAAAGTAATATTAATATTTTATTCAAAAATATTGATAAATATGAGAATGTCATATTCTTTATTTACCTGAGATGTTACATCCTTCCCCCCTTTTGTGAATTGTGTCCTCGCAATTTTAAAATTGGGCTCGAAAACATCCTTGAAAGCCCCGGAGCAGAAAAGGAGTAAATTAAACTATCATTTTAAAAGATAGAAAGAAAAGTAAAATGGTCCCCTGAGACAATAGATACAAGGATTTCATGAATTCATGGATATGGGGGAGAAAACAAACCATCATGTTCTGATGGAGAGTGATGGGAAAATATGTCTAGGAGAAAGTTAACCACCAGAAAATCACAAACATTGGATGGGTTAAATGGTATTTGATTCCCCAGTAGGAAAAGTTAACAGAAAACATTATTGATTTAGGTTACTTTTCATTGGAGAATTTATTTATGAGCTTAACTAAAACATAAGGAAACATACTTACTTGTCATGTAGACTTTCATCTCTTACAATATTTCTTACACAAAACCATATTTTATCCAAAAGGTGAGTATTTAGGATGACCTGTTCACATTAAGATCGCTATAATCAACTTTTAGGGAATCACCTAATAAAAAAAGGGAACTATATATTTTCCATGTATTTAGACCTTTAACAGAACAAAAATTGTTAGTATAAGATCAGATAATCCCAAAAAAAGATAATCTTTTACAAAAATAAAAACTAATCTTAATCTTAAAAATTTGTCAAACAACCCAAAGTTCAACAGAGAACATTCAATACAAAATTTCCCTTAAAATTAATCAAAAATAACCCAAAATATGATTGAAACCCAAATATCTAAAGGATTTAATCACAAAGTCTTCCAAGGAAATTCTTAACATTTATCTCTAAATAACATTTGTTACTCTTAAAGTCTCATACTGAAAATTAATTAACCTAATCACATATCTTCCTTGATAGGTTATTAATTTCAATAGATAACCCAAAATAAACTTATTACCGATTCATAAGATTATCTTACTAAAAATAATTAGTCATACTAACCAGGGACTTCACGTAGTCCAGTGGTAGGCGATAAATGTCAGTCGCACTTCAGTTGTGGATTCGATTCCCGCAGCTTCATCCGACGCGACATGTTGTCACACGGTCTGTGTGTTGTCCTTTTTCCAAAAACAATATAATTCATAAAACATTCCCCAAAAAGAGATGAAATCTTCAAAAATAACCATAAAATAATTAACCTCATGTTTATCTCTTGTCGTTCATTTTCCATCATAACATATAGTAACCCATAATTACCTCAAAAGTAAGGATCATATAAACCTTAATGGTTACCTTTATAATTATTACCTGAACTTACACATCGAGTTGGTTCTCTTGTACATGATGCATTAGATAACTCACCATGGTTCAATTAGATAATCATGACTCTTGATAGTTGGTTGAGAATAACCACAAGATTTTTCATTGCAACTCCCATATCATTCAGTTGTTCATTCAGAAAACCGTCACAATTTTCTTCACATCCACTATTACTTTGGTGCCTGCTAGATCCAGCAAATTTAATAAAACCAAAAATTTCAGCATGATTATATCATTAGAATCATCATATAATATCTTATGGGGATGGTAAATACTAAGATATAATTATTCATGTTATCTTAAACTCATTCACTTTATCTAAAACTATGACTCTTTCTGAAATATTAACCATTATTAAAATGTAACTTGTTCTTAAAGAATACCCTAACCTCTAAAGTTATCTAAACCTCCCTTTGATACCAACTATAAGGAACTAGACTTAAAACATTACATAATCATAAATTAAATGAATAATTCACATAGAGGATATTTTCAGGGTTAGATTTTTATAGAATTAGGTCATAACTATTAAATGGGAAATGATTAAAAAGTAGACACTTCTACTATGATTCCATAAAATAAAAACTCTTAAAAAACATGTCTAGTTCCATGTTTTAGATATCATGTATTTACTTGATCCGATAATTGACCCTATTCATCTTTATTTCTTGTGGAAAATATTTCAAAAACTTGGTATGAGCATAAAAAGCCCAGTAAAGGATATATAATGAAGGAAAACTGTTAGTTTTTTTCAACACAAAAATTAAATCATGAATACTTTATGGTATGTATTACCTTTCACCTTTATGAAGTAGTAAATACACTTCACTGAATAAAATATCATTACTTACCCCTTTTGTAACCAAAAGATTACCATAAAACCCATATAAAGAACACATAAAATATTAAGTTAACTTGGGACATAAACATACTTAAATGGAAAACGATACGGTCAAATTCCACACATATCACTAAATGGAATAGCCATACAGCCAACTTCCATACCCAATACATTGGAGGTTAAATTGTAACCCCTCATCCTAGTATTCACGGCACCACCCGTCATATGATTTATCACATAACCACCCGTCAAATGTCCAAGTACCATTACCAAATCAGAAGACATAAAACAAATATAATGGAAAGAAAACATTTCCAAATTTTAATAACAATATATCACTTAAATATATTAACATAAAAAATCCAATATCAAAACCATTTTCATTACAAAAATACATAAAAGAGTATGTGGTATTTATTTTCTTTTAAAAACATTACGACTTGTTAAGGAAGCCAAAGGTCAAATATTACTCGCGGAGGCGGCAAAGTTCGTTGTCACCGCATATGTTAAAAAAAACATTAATTTTTGTCGTTAAGTAAAACGCTTTATATAAAATTATTACCTTTGAATGAAATGAAAATCCATAGGTGTTTATACAGAGTATAAAATAAAGTATTATATTAGAATAAAAATATGCCTCAATGAAAGGAGATTCAGACGAAGACCCTTACAAAATCGTTATCCTTAGATTAAAGATAAATCAATTACATAATTATGTGTGACAAATATAAATAAACCCAATATAAGAGGATATTAAGTGTAAAAAAATAAAAGCTCATATCCACATATTCATAGTATTACATAATCAAGAAGTAGATGTTTAACCCAAAGAATTGAAATTGGGTTAAGAAGTTTCATAATAGAAATTCAACAGCCTAATGACATCATTTTAAAATTCAAAAAATGAGTTGATGAGAGATAAAAAGGGTATCTCATCATATGGACATAAAATTTACAGAAATATGGATATATAAGAACATATCCCAACATAAGAAGTTGTAATTTAAAAGACCCAAAAAAAGAAGTTTTTTATAAAAAGAGGAGGGTGACAAGTTCCCTTGCCTATTTGGGTAACTTTCAAAATGTACACCCCCATGAAAGAAGTTTCATACAAAGAATATGTAAATACCCATAAACGAGATTATATTAAACCAATATTAGAATAATGGGAAGTACATACACCACACAAAAGGAAATAGTGTCAAATGTAGCATGAATCTCACGGGAATAAAAAGTGAGATAAAAACCCCTTACCTCGTTGCATCAAATCAAGTCGTATGACCAAAAGAGAATAACCACCAAATTAATTTCAGAAAAAAAAATGAATATAAATAGAATCATGATAATATATATCGATTTTTAGTACACAATACACCACATTCCATAAATAAGTGGTGACCATTGGAAATCTATCTTATTAAAAGTGCAATAAGAAATCCCTTACGAAAATTTGGCAGCCTAACAGCGCCACATAAAAATTCTTAAAATAAATTGATGAGAGTAAGAGGGGGTATCTCATCATATGAAAATAAAAATTACAGTATGGTGAATATAATAAAATATCCTCCAAACATTAGAACATGGACCATAAAATAATTAACATAAAAGAGAGTACTTGAAAAGAAAGAGAGAGGTTGGATCCCTTAACTTAGGTCCGACTTGTCTTGTTCATTTCTTTATATTCCTGAATAATAAACTTTTTTCAATTTATAATTGCTTAAGGACCTTCTTCAATGTTTATTATTAAATTATTATCATATATAATAATTTAATAATCATTAGTTAATTTTGAGAGTTCATATCAGACATTTTTGTCGATGTTTGATACATCAGTCAGAAATGAACTTGTTTGAAAATAATTGTCCATGTAGTTATATTTAAATCATATCTAGAATATTATTAAATAATTAAATATCATATATATATAGTATAAATTAATTTTATAATATTCCATAAAATTTGGAGATTGAAAATGAAATGCACTGTTCATAGAGACGGTATGTCGTACGTACGCATGAACGCTACTTTCATTTCATTGTCATATCAATGGAAGTAAGACTAAATGATCGATATATAAATTATAATTAAAGAATGATATTAATAATTTATATGTAATATATATCACATATGTAAATTATATATATTTACTTATTATATTACATAACATTTAGAGATAAGAAATGAAATGCATCGTTCATGAGGACAGTAATCCGTACGTATGCATGAACGCTATTTTCATTTCCATTTCATACTTTAATTGAATTAAAACATAATTATACATTTTTATATTATAATTACATTATAATATCATATATAAAATCATTAACTCCATCCTTTATTAATCCCACATATGGAATTAACGTTTCAAATCACTTTGAGTGGGCGGTAGTCCGCACATCCTAAAATAAAATTATCGCATTTACCCATTATGGAAACAAAAAAGGTATGGAATAAATGAAAAATAAATAATAAAATAATACATAAAAAAATATATCATATATAAATTTAGTGACATCTTAATGGCCACCAAGAGAGGTGTTAAAAGATGATTGAACAATCTTCATTTCGTGAGGCAGTAATTCGCTATCCACAAAAATAGTATGTTCTTTGACCATTAGATGGAGGTGTGTGTAATTTTAGCTCTAATACATATCATAAAAACATCCTAGTATATTTAAGACACTTTTTTTGTTACAAAAGAAAAAAATAAAAATAGTTTAGTGTTTTGGAGAAACAAAATAAAACAAAAAAACATAAGAGAAGACATTACTTGTAAATCGGGTAACTCCCCTTTGTTTCAACCAAAAGGGTTTCTTGAAGAGCTTTATGCCTGAGGTAAGGCTTCTAGGATGAAGAGAGGGATGTGAAGAGACAATATGATCATGGGATGGATGAGAAAAGTGATTGGAGGTATGGTTAAGGGAGTATAGGTGGGGGGATTTTATAAGAGGGAGGAGGGCCACTCATGGAAGGTCATGAAATGTTACTTTATTATGAAATTATGTTAGGATTTTAAAGATCCCACAATGATATATTTCTAGGTTAAGGTGATAATATTTTTAAATCCACCCATACAATTGGGTTTATAAAAGTTTATGTCTTATATTTTACCCAATCGTTTCATTTTATTTAAATCGTTCATTAATGAGGTAATCGCTGCATCATCATGGTGTCATAAATAAATTTACTTTTTTAATGTCTAAAAGTTATAAAAAATTACAATGTTAAAGGAATTATTTTTAAATTTATAATTAATATTTATAGTCAAAATTATAACTTATATAACCCCATGTATAAATTGTTTTAGTAAAACAAAACATGTTTGTCACATTTTTATTTTAACATTAAATAAAAAGTTATTAATTTCATTGTCTTACCCAAGTGGTTCCATGGGGTCCCCAACTTGATCCATGGATTGTATTGGTAGTCCATGACTCATCCAATAATTGTAGTACATGTGTCGAGGTAATTTCATATTATTAAACGTTATTTTTACCTTAAATTACACTAATTACCTCTAATCGCGATTAATAAAACTAATTAGTTTCTATACACCAAAAATTCTTTTCATCCCATTGAACCAAATTTTACTTAATAATGAAAACCATGTATGTTGGATTTTTAAAATTCAACTCATAGATGCGGTAAAATTTCATTTAAATGAAAAAATCTGTTTTTTTTACTACCACTTAGTGGTTTCACTATTCATCAAAAATTAATGTTTTTCTAAAAAATACAAAAAAATTAACCCTAAGATATATTTGATATTCATAATTCAAAAATTATGTCCATATTACCATATTCATAACATATAATTTTCATTAATTAATTTTATAATTAATTCCCACTGCCAAAAAAATAGCGTGTTTTTAAGAAAGAATACCTATCAAAAGATTGACACTTGTTTATGTCAAATTTCAAAGTGAAATTAATTCCAATGTCCACCATTGGATTAAATGGTAAAAATATATTCTAATTTAACTTTAAAACCAATTAAAAGGATCATATAAAAATATAAATAAATTAGATTAAAAGGAGGTTTTGAATTAAAATACAACACCATTCACTTTTCATTAAAAAAATGAACTTTATCGGAAAAATACAAAAAACATACAGAAAGTAAATTTTGATGTCCTGATTCTAAAGAAGGATTTTATTTTATCATATATAACATATAAAATTTTCAAAAAGAGGATTTAAAAAGGGTTCACTATCAAAAGGTGGTTAATCGACCTTTTAAACAATATTAGAATTTTTACCCTTAAAATTAGATTCATTCACATTTTAATCCTCTAACATTTATTGGAATAATGTAAAAATATTTGACAATAATATATAATCATTTTGTATTTAGTTTGGTTCATTCCTGCTATTACAACGGCTAGGCGTTAACTACAATTTAAAAAAAATATTATTTTATTATTATTGTGCAACGTAAGATTTCAAAGAAACTCGTTGTTGCGTATTGGGTATGCCATCGAGCATAGCGTTCCCTTTAATTTAATATTAAAATTTTATTCCCAAATACTGATAAATATGAGAATGTCATATTATTTATTTACCCAGGATGTTACACCGAGTTTCATTTATCATGGCTTAAATTTGACTCATTTAAAATCACAATGAGAAATTAGTTGTAAAGTCCAAATAATGAGAAATTTAATATAAACTCTATACTCCCACTCAAGAGTTAATTCATTATATGTTGGTATGAAATGGATTATTGGAGAAGGAACATAAACCTACTCTATATATGAAATGAGAATTTATCTTTCTTCCAACCACTAATGTCACCAAACACATACAAGTGATGGTGAAATGGCAGCCACAAATCCCTTCCCACATCATACATATCATCCAAGATATTATAAAAGTGATGAATATATTTCTAGAGGGATGATCACAAAAAATTTATCCCCAAAAGTAGGGTGTCTTATTAGGATATCACCCTAGAAAAGACACACACTTATTCTCCCTTATGGGATGGTCAATAGGAAAACTAAACCATATTATATGAACACAAGGATCAGGAACATATACTCATTCCAGTTAGACTTAATCAGTCTATCCCGATACAGCTCTAAGGAAGAATAAAACATCATTCCATGATAAACACTTCCCCCAAAAATTGGATCCAATTGCTTATTAGAATCAATCTAGGAATAATCCACATCAAATTCAATTAGAGAGTCAAGAGTAAATCTATGATCTGGTCCAACTTAATGCTAGAGTTATTGATGACTTCTATCAATTTTATATAGTGGTTCAAGATCCTAACCTCCTATTACAATTTGTGGGAGTAGTAACAATAATTCCTAACGTACCATTTTTATATTTCTCCACGAATTATGGGTTTATGAGAAAAACATAGTAAATATCAAGAGTCTATCTTCGGATTAGAGCCATGAACACCCTCCATGTGTCTAGAATCCTATGGATTAAGAGTGTTGTACCCATTATTTAGACCACCATGATGGTCCTTCAAATAATCTCATTCACTAAAAAAGTACTCTCCATAGTATCATTTTTCATTTTCAAGAGTATTCACCATTTTTCAATGAAGTGACGTGAAATAACCCTTATCATGATGCACTTATGAAAACAAGGACAATCATGTGAAATGAATTTTCACATTCATGTTAAATATGTTATCAACTAGACGGCATCCCAAGTTTATAGTCATCCTATGAACAACCATTGGGATGATATGCTTGTAATGGAAAAGAGGGAATACCTATCATTCACACATCCAATGATGAAATGGCTGGGAAGCATCAACTTTAGTCAGGCAGAGTAGAGGGAACTATTATTAAAGATGAATAAGATATTAGAGATATGAAGATTTTTCTACCTAAAGGTGTAATACCATTTCATTTAGGGTCATTATTCATCCCTCAATATACCAGTCCAGAGGCATTGTCCAATGAGTGTGTGAATGACATCCGCCTCAATAAATGGAAAACTCTTCATCACTTCAAATAAAGTGTATCACCCTATGAAGATGATCAAAATCAATTCGAATTAATAGAAGGGTTTAAATACCAAATTGTACTGGAATCTCTCTTGCATTCTTGACATCGAATGATCGAGAAAGATTAATGATCCCATTAATGTGTATGCCTCTGCACACTAATTTGGCTTTCATAGTTGATCATCAATTCCCCATATGGTTTCTATATCAATGGAATGGGTGCACATGTGGGATTACATTTTATTATTCTCCATAATCAGAAAATCCTAGAGAATGTTGTTGCGTGGAAATATATATCCTCAGTCCATTTCAAACAAGAATACCCTATTTACGACCAAATACTTCCTCATAAAAAATAATCCATGACCAACACTCAATGATGTCTTCCTAGAAAAGAGTGGGAATTTGAAATAATTATGCATCATGAAAATGAGATTTATCATGAAGGAGTCCATCAAAGAGGATATTGTCCATCCAATAGAAAAAAATAAAAAATAGAACAACGATCATCAGAAATGTTTGATCCAGGTGCATATTGAATAATATACCTAGACCATGTCTAGAAAACATTCAGTCGAATGAGAAGGTAGGACAAGGAAATATTATAAACATCAGTTCAATTGTAACACAATATATTGGGATGTGGTCATATTCAACAAAAAAATATCATCCTCAGTGAGAATCAGTCTTCTCTTGATTATGGACAATATCACGAAATGAATCCTCCCAGTGCATGTCATACTGTGATTCAGTATACCCATTGGGGACAAACAAAACTGTGCAATTTTTATATTCCCTTCATGTTATTATCCATCAAACAACTCATCGGGAATAAACAAAGGCAAAGAAAATTCTTTATAGAGGACATGCGATAAGAAATTATCACAAAGAAAATGATAGAAAATATTAAATGGAATTATCATTAGTTATTTTCATTAATGTTTTCACTAAAAATACTCCAAACCATGAGTCCAATTCGGATGATTCATAATATGAGGTTTTGGTCATAATTTGGTACACAACAAAACAAATGAGTACGGTGTACATACCAAGAACAAGAGGATTTCCTGGATTCTAGGAATTCCCAAAATAAATACACTACCACCACCTTCAAAAGCATATAAGATGGAAAAATGTATTCATCAAATCATTCCTCCCCACCCACCCTGGGAGGATAATCATATTTATCTTGAAGAAATATATTCACATTTGATTGATCATATGAAATAATTTAGGTGAGTCAATGTATAACTACATTAAGGAATCCTTGCATCTAGATATGTTTTTCAATAATATCTTCATCCCAACATTCTAGTTGTAACACCTCAACAATGATAGGTTTTTGGATCAACTAGGGGAAAATTAGAATATCCACTCAATGTGGGATACCGACTACCAATATATTTGTATCCAAAAATGACAGATCATGAATTAACTCTATTAGCTATTCAGAAAAAACATAGTCAGGAACATCCATATATTACAATCCTTATAGGTTATCCATGAAAAGATCTAGCATTGCCGCCAACAATGGTCCTATAGGTTGATGCACTTTTTCAGGCTCCAATAACTACACCTATTCAGGCCCCAATCGCTAAACAATTATGTATTCCGTCTCATCCAAACATTCCCAGAATTATTATGAACACCATTGAGTTGATGATGAATTGATTGGAAGAAATGGAGGAATGGTTTGTATTGATACAGTCGAAAATGAAATCTTACCCTAAATGAGTAAATTTGACTCTTCCCCTAACAAACTTTGGGAATCCAAAACATCCTACCATTAATGTGTCTGGAGATCTAGAGCATCCCAAGAGAAATTTATTCTCATGATATGTTCCCATTAAGGAGAATCCTTTATAGCATGTGGAAATAAAACATAAATTCATGGACAAATCCATTCATGGTAATCTTTTTAGTGGTACCAATGTTTTCATGACAAATAAATCATGGAGGTGGAATTTCTTTGTAAAACGTTTCCCTTCTAGTTCAACTCAACTCTGGAGAAGGAAACAATATTTGATCTCACAAACTATAAACAATGGGAGAATAAAAGGGTTTTAGTTTTTTTTGTTTGGTGGAAATCATTTACATACTCTTTAAATCTACGAATTTCTCAAGAATAATTTTTTCCAATATTTTTAGAGAATATTATAGATAAGATACAAATGACACTACTCTATGTAAAATATAAAGGCGGGTTTTGGTATGTTTCTACAATTTATTAGAAAATAGATGACTCAATTCAAGAGACTAAAATAGTGTACTGAGTAAATCTATAATCTTAGAGAATATGATCATGAAAGGAAGAGGTTGCTACAGTTATGATAAAAAATTCCCTCATACATAATTATACATCTAATCTTACATGATACTATTCAACTCCACCTCTTGAGTGTCAACACCACCAACCACCTCATCAAGATGATCAGAGAAACTTGTAGTGGATATCATATGATAACAGGAAAAAAATGTCAATTTGTATAGAAATGATCATGTCCTATGCTACTTCATATAACTATTGGAAATGAACATAGTAGGGTTTCAAAAACCCAAGATGTAATTTGAGGAAAGGGATTAAGATATACCAGCTATTTCCCATTCCATGAAATGTTACGGCACTACATATAGGATTGTTGTGTTTTTTATTTCCTCATGTAAAAGAAGGTAGAATCTAGGAAATTGAAGTTGAATAATTCATATACTGATGTGGTGTAGGTTTTCACAACTATTCCAGTAGAGGGAGAAAAGAATTTCCACGAATGTAAGTGAATGATTACAAAGAAATTCTAAGAGTGGATTATCAGAAAAAACAATCATCCAAACTCATGATATACTATGAACCTAGTTGAGGTGCCCAACTATAACACCTCCCATATCCACTATAGTAGATCCAACTTCATTTTTAGCTCATCCCTTCAAAGTCCAATCCTCACAAAAGATGCATAGCCAGAAGGATAAGAAGAAAACACAAAAATATGAGAATATATCTAAGATAAATTTGTCTCTAACTAACGTAGAAATCATGAAAATAGCATCGAATGTATGGGCTCCACAACTCCATATAGTACAACAATAATTGACACATCATGTAAAATATTCATCAGAATATGAGAGAATCTTTAGTTCCATTATTGTTAAACATTTAATGGACCCCATTTTAGATGTTTCTTTTGGTTATTAACCAAAAATCCTAGCTATTGATTGGCGAACTAGGGGAGGAATCCATTAGAATCCTGATTAATGGAGAGGATGTGGTCGTTCCATATGTCAATACCTTCACCACACCCTTAAATGAAATATATACTCTACCAAAACACATTGGAGATCTCTTTAGTGAGCTCAGTATGAATAGAGTAATTCCACCGTGAATGATACGGTCTAAAACAAAACAATTATTTGAGAAGATTTACTATAGGATATATTACCACCTAAATAGACTTAGTTCATCAATAGACCTAGCCGACCCAATACACCAATAGTAGAATCACTTCCATATCATATTACAATGGATGGTGCATCCACATAAGGAACATCATCATCAAATGATGCTACAAATGATCACTCCCATAGTAGGAAGTGCAGACCTTTGGATCAAAAGGATGATGTTTTGATGGAACTATCCCAAGTATCGACCATGTTTTCATTTCTAGAGTCATTGAGTTTATCAAAATGAATTCAGGAGGTACACATTGAGGATTTTCTACTTCTTATGAGTCTCAACTCAATGATTTTACTTCTATTGTATATTGTATATAGAATAACCCAAAAAATGTCAGGTATTCATCTCTTTCACATACCATGATGATGATGTTCTCTTAGAAGGACATATGAGTCCCTGGTACATTTCTAAAAAAATAAATGATATTGATATCTGATGAATCTTTATTGAAAAATCATGATGATTCAACCTCATCCCCATCTAGATATTTCGCCAATTTGGATTCAATGAATCTCACTTTGTACCATCCACTTTGATGTTATAGGGCTACGACATGAAAGAGAAGTAGCCTCTTGGAAAGATCACACAATGAACTCAGTTTGGAGATCATTTTTCAAAGAAAAAAATCATTGTTTTTTCTTGATATAGATTATAATTTCATGATAGTTATAACTTGGCAACATCAACATGCATACATTCCTTTATCATATCACCAATGTATATAATATTATGTCAACGATCAAATTGGGAAATTGTATGGTTATAAGGCTATATTCATATCTTGTGAGTGACAATATATTTATGCTGGATTCTATCAAAAACGAGGTAAATAGTTAATGGATGATATTGTCACTTAGATCAATGCCCCAAACATCCTAGTGATGATCCTTGATATTCATTTCAAGGAGAACTAAAAGGATTTTATACTTCCCATAAATAAAAAAAAATTTGTCCTGAATTCAATCAAGTACATGATGGCATATGTAATGTTAGTTTTTTATAGTAGAGCCTGATATCCAAGGAGAAGTAACCAATTATCCCAATAGTGATTAAAACCTTAATGAAAATGTCTCAATTACATCACTTGAGCTTCAAAAAATCTCCATTTCATCAGATGTACTGGTAGAAGTCTCTTTTTTAATAGGGGAGAATGGTTATTCTCATAGTTAGTCTCTCATATCCCGTATAAATCTATAGAATGACCTAGGGACACCTCTTGGGTCACAAATGGTTTGTTCTTCTTCTGGAATCCCAAAAACCAATTCTTACCCGAACACTATGATTCTTGATTCACTTTCAAAGTCCTAGTAAGATTCAAAAGAGGTAAATAATTAGGAAGTTGAAGAAGAGTATGACTTAATGGATTACCCTCCAACATTTTAAGAAGCCATCTCTAAAACTATGGTTGAACTCAGTTAAATAAATCTATTTTTGGATGAGGATTCATAGCCAATTCCATTTTCAATGTCCCTAGATCAAAAATAACATTAGTTTTATACTGCCTTTGTGATGTAGCACTGAGACATGTTTTTCTAGAATTAAAAATTGATGCTAAGAATCGACCTGAATGATTCCACCCATAATTTGGGATTTCTAGACGACTATTGGGGATACAAATAGTATCTTAGAAGGACACCCATGACTCATTACACAAATGTTGAGGCTGAAGTGGGAATGATCCTCAAAGGATAACTTCATGGGAGAGCTGAAATATCCAAAATTCCTAACTAACATTGTCATTGTGAAAAGAAAAAATGGGAAAGTTAGAGTCTGCATTGACATCAGAGATCTCAATCGGTATTTTCCAAAAGATGACCTCCCATTTCCAACTACATAACTACTAATTAATTCCATATCTATTTATCAATCCATATCATTTATGGAGTGGTATTCTGGGTATAATTAAATCTAAATGGACATTTAATTTGAAGAATTAATATCCTTTAGGGACCCCTATGGAGTGTTATGCTATTATGTAAGGCCATTTGAATTACAGAATGCATTTTTAACATATCAATGTTCCATATATCACATCCTCAAACCATTCATGGCTAATTTTTTTGAATGCTACATTGAGTATTTAGTGGTGAAGTCATGGTATCAATACAAAAATTTGGATTACCTAGAAACCATTTTCAATATACTACATCAACATATCTTGATGATGATCCCTTTGAAATGTAAATTAATGGAATACATGGGTATTTTCCCCTTATTCAATGTATGAATTCATGGAATCGTAGATGATCGTAATAAAACTAATTCTATCATTGGAAATTAATCTCCTTGAAACCATAATGAGTTTAGATGACTTCAAGAACACTTAGCATACATATGGTTTTTTGTGGACAATATTTTAGGAAAATATTTTACTTTATCCAATATGATAAAGAAGGGAGTCATGTACTAGTGGACCAAATACAATCATGAAAAATTTGATACCCTCAAGAAATACCTCTTGATCCCATTGATGATAGTTACAACTATTAATCGAAATCCACTCATTCTGGATGGAACAACCTTGGAGAGATCACTACGTGCCTCCCGGGAATATAAGAATGATGATAGGAATGAAAATAGCCTTTATTATCTCCATTAAACAATGATTTATGTGTAGACTCAATATTCCAAATTTGAGAAGGGCTTCAAGGATTTAATATTAGTGGTTCAGAAGTAAAGGCATTATCTATAGCACCATGAGTTATAACTTGACCTAAAAAATAACCTAGTAAAATACATCCTTATTCATACTATGTTAATATGGAATCTAGAATGGTGAGAAGTTATTATAATTTAGATTGATATACAGTTTTACCTTAGAATGCATTTAAATGGTAGGCCTTAGTATATTTTATGGAATTACACCCATTTGTTGAAACATCATTGTTAAATACTGAATTTACAAATGGATAGGTATTATCTATTCATGAAATCACCCAAACATGGGGATATATTTAGTTAATTCATCCAATAGCCTAATGGGGAATGAAATAAAAGAACCTAATATGACCAAAGTTGGGTTAGGGATCGCACTTGTTTCCCCAGCAATGGTTGACTTACCATACTCTTTTCCTCTGTCAGAAGGTTGTAAAAATAATGAAGTAGAATATCAGGCTCTCATTGTGAATCTATAATTGGAACTCCAAATAACAGAAAATAACATTGAGGTAAAGGGTGATTCAGAACACGTAAATAAACACATCAATGAGGATTACACAATTTGAAATAAGAGACAATATCCCTATTTTCTTGTATCTATTTTTTGATGGAATAGTTCCCTAAAAAATAACATTGTCTCACATCCTGCGATCACAAAATGATCAAGAAAATTCATTATCAAATTCCTACACATCATTTTCATATTCAAATTGGGATTAAATGATCATTACCAATACAAAATCTCATAATTTTATCCCATTTTTGAATTATAATAGAGGAGATCAACAAACATAGCCATATCCCAATGTAATACGGCCCTACCATTTGGTGGATGACACCTATTGTATATTACCTATAAAATGGAGTTCTCCCACTGGATATAGTTGTAAAATAAAAAATATGATGCAGATAAACCAACTTCACTCAATATTATTGTTGAAATCACAGAAAGGTCCTCTACAAATAAGGATTCAATGGATTCCTTCTGATATGTATCAACGGAAAAGAAAATGTGGATGTTATATATGAAGTGCATGGTGGGGAAAGTGGTGACATTCAGTTTGGATACATGATTTCTCACCAAATTTGAAGGATCAGGTACTACAAGTGCCCTCTGACACATGAATGCACAAAATGTACCAATAAATTCCATTCGTTCAAAGTACATTCCAGACTCATTCATCAACCCTGATAGTTTCTACATACCACCAGATACTCATGAACATTTTCCATATAGGGAATGGATGTTGTGGGTAAATACCCTCCAACTATGACCAACAAGTTCAAGTATATCCTTATTAATATTTTATTCATCTCCAGATGGGATCAAGAAATAATCCTCAATGATGTTAGTGCCAAATGAATTATTGGATTCGGGAAAACCAAAATCATTACCATATTTAGTGTTTCTTATACAATATTGATGGAAAATGGTACCAATTTCTATTCTACAAAGGTGGAAAGGATATATATGGAATTAAATAACAAATATATCCATTCATCATGCTATCTTGATATAGATAATAGACATATAGAGTCTTTCAATAAGAACATTTCTAATTTTATCTTGAAAATGGTGGGATAAAATAAAAAGCCTTATCATGACCAGCTCATTCATGCCTTATGGGTTTACCAGAATTCGACCAATACTGCAATGCAGGAATCCCTATACTCGTTGATATAAAAAATAGTATGTATCCATACAATTGAGGTCTAATTTATGTCACTATGTATTTCCATATATGATTAGCTATCTATCGATGAAAATTTATAGAAATTATTAGATTAATTGGAGTGATTGGATGGAAAAATATTTCATAACTTGGATCACATTGATGTCTACTAGAATCAGATAACATGAGGTTTTAACAAAAAGTTCTACCTCCATTAATTTATACAAGGATAATTGGTGTCTGTCGTTAAGACTCCAATGATACCAGGAAATAATCCTCTAAAACTTGTTCAGAAGTGGGATTGACCTTTTTCCATACACAAGGTCTACTCCTATAGAGATTTTTCCTTGTGCTTAATGTATGAAGAATCCACTTTGACTATGAATAATTAAAGGTTCTTAAAAATTAATTTCTATAATCAAAAGAGTTATTTCCTATATTTAGGATGTTTAAATTAATAGTACCCTATACATCCCCACTACGACATGTTAAACTGTGTTGTTGATCTATATCACATTATCATAAAAGTAATGACATAACATCTATGTTGGATGACAATAAACTACTTGGAATCATATTCATTTTCACAATATGTAAAAATTCAGGACATATGATCCTAGTCGTATACCCTGAAACTGGGATACAGTATTCGTCATCACTATATAAAGACAAGATTCAAGGTTAACATCCCCCTCAATAAATGTTAATATCCCCTAAAATTCCATGAGATGATACTCCAGGTGGTCCCTCAAATATTGGTATATCCCATGCATAAACCCCACTAACATCTATTCCACTACATTGGTTCACTTGGGACCCTTAATAGCCCACTCATTACCGTGTATTTACCACAATATGGTAAACTACCAAGACAATGTCCTCATCACAAGACAATAAACTACATGATCATACCAAGAACCAAATGTGGATAGATTCTTACCACAATGAGATACATAGTGATTCCCATATCCTATAAATCAGGCCCATCTATGACAATAAATAAAAAATTACACTTTCCTAATCTATGAAACAGATATACAATGGGATATTTTCTAGGACACATGAAGTAATTCTCATTATATTGAGATTCGCAGTGACACATAGACCACAATTCATGAGCCTAACAACTAATCTAGAATGTATAAAATCCCCTTTCCCCGTGTCTAATATAAATTGGTGTGGGGAACATTCATCGAAAACTGTATATTCCATGATTCTCATTTCA
The DNA here is from genome assembly GCA_963277665.1 of Viscum album. Classification (NCBI taxonomy): domain Eukaryota; kingdom Viridiplantae; phylum Streptophyta; class Magnoliopsida; order Santalales; family Viscaceae; genus Viscum; species Viscum album. Next base: position 363,299,729 of record OY728125.1, read on the forward strand.
ATGAGATTGATAGTGCCGCATGAATCTCTTATCTCAAGTCCTTCCATGACAAAAATATATATCCACTTAACATCTGTATAAACTAATGCTATATAGGGATAAATCATGAACAACATGTTTCTTAATTCTAACTCTATAAAGACACATAGTGACACCCGTGTCCTATCGCTATGTCCAGCTGAAACACTAGATTCAACTCAGATACCCAACATCTCTACAATAAGACATTAAATGAGGTATTTCTTCAAGAACTACATGTAGATTGATTTCCATTTCAATGACATACATAGTGTATCCATGATTTATAATCTAGGGCCAAGATGTAATATTTATGTTCATTCACATTAGTTCATTCATGTATATTCCACACAATGTTAAACTGCAAGGGATTTCAATAACTACATATTGATTGTTTCTCTCCTAATGATATACATGGTGATGCTTGGATTATTTCTACTTGACCAGACACTATAGAATTGTGATACCCATATCTGTTAATTAACATGCTTTTGTTCCATGGATGAAACTTTTTCTTGTACTTATTTCTCCCACCAAGAATATATCATGTGAGATTAGAACATTTGGTGATAGATATTACATGTATAATTCTTGCATATAATTTCTCATTGGGGTTAAAATGGTCTTGGATTGAAGACCATAAAAGACACACCAAATGTCCTCATCATATGAAAATAAAGTTCATGTTCTCCCCAAGAACTATATATAAAATGACTCTTGCTCTGATAATGTAAATAGTGATGCTTTTCCCTTATGCCCTGTTCCAGATATAATATTACTTCCTCACATTGGAATCATATATTCCCCCACTGCATGATGATAATCTACATAGTTCATCATGATATAAATACAGATTTATTATAACCCATATGAGATTTTTATAGATGTATAGATGTTTAATTATGGGCCCATCTATAGTAAAATAGGTAACATACTCCCATTTTTTCATGTATGGGTCAGATCTTCATGGAAGTACATAATATGGGTTCTTATCCAATGAAGAAACTCATATAAAAAATCCCTATTTTTATCCACATATTTAATCCATTGGTGCAGGTGATCATTATCTTATAGATATATTTTCCTTGATTCATGATCTGACAATATACGTTGTGACACTGATGCCTTATTCCCTAGTGTAGCTGAAATATCCCAATACTCTTCATATCAAGAGACCTTAATGTACTTTCAACATGAATTTAAACTATATGGTACCGAAAGTGATACATATTGATTGATTCTAATCCCAGTGAGATAATTTGTGACACCTAAGACTTAATTGGTAGTCTCATTCATGGGGTGAATACGAAATTCACTTTTTCCTATAAAAACTGATTTTTGAATGAGCTTTTGATATAGGTCATCCCCATTGAGGATGACCAACCAATAAAATAGGGATCTTTCACCTTTTTACGTATGATTGAGATATATATGTGAGGGAATCTAAATTCAAGACCAATAGCGATCCATACTCATCCTTTGTTCCCATGAACTTTTCTTCCTCAATCTATAATCCTAATATTGGATTCTTTCAGATCATTATAATTATTTATCATCTCATGGTGATATAATTTATGATACCTGAATGATCCTTTTCCTGGAAATGTAATGTTCCCCAGATAGAATTACATGAAATAAAATTAATAATGGGAATTTTATGTAATGGATACAACCATTTTACTATACAGTATGTTCACTAGTTGGCCTTGCATAAAAAATTCCACAAAATGGGTTTGTCAATGAGCAGTCACATCGACCATAGAATACTCCTAATCTATCCTAATGAGCATTGATGAAAATATGTTGAAACCCAAGATTTAATGTAGTTTATGGTTATCCTACAAATCATTCTCATATTCTATATCCTAATATAATAACCCTAGGACCATAGTATAAAATTTCATCCTTCTAATTTTTAAATAATATTGGATCAATCATTGTATGAAAGGCCTAGTATCCATATGATTTTCTTTTAAAATATGGGATTAATCACATGACCTAAAACTATAGACAACCCTAACTACCATGCATGTTTCAGACCATCATGGTAATCCTATTATACCTATTAATGACAAATCTTGACTGAAAATACCCCTTCTGTGTTTAGTTACATTCATCCAAAAAAACTATACACTCTTATTGGGGAAATATGTATCTTTGAAAAAATTAATATTATTTTAATGATAATATGCCTGAACTAGTTAGGAAAAATTTACTATACTATGAAATAAAATGACCCTGTTGGATCTTAATATGTTTCTCAAAAAATTCAGTGAATGTTAGCCAAATAATGCCACTATTTACTACACAGTATGTGTCGTTGTTAGACTTTCATAAAACAGCCCAGAAAAAGGGTATCTCAACTATAGGTAACATCTTCCCCGAGGGATACCTCCTCTATAATTTGAATCCCATTTTACATTCCAATTTTTTGATATGAAATTACCTCATTCTCAAAATACAATTTTATACTCCATCACTTGAAAAAGGAAGCACATTTTTATAAAATTACAAAGAATCGGAGAATCTTCATTCTTTAATTCAATGATATAGAACATAAATTATATCTTATTTCATTTTACTAAATGTATGATTTTAATTTAAATATCGTAATGACCTATTTTTAACATATGGAACTAAATGGTTACTATTCTAGTCATATGACGTTAAATTGCAAGAAACATTAACATTTTTCAGATTGGGGTCTTCCCACTAAAATTGACCATCTAACCAAATGTACCCTCCCTCATTTGATGTAAATTCTTATAGGATGTGTCTCTCATTCGTGGAAAATGAAAATACAAATATTCCATTCATTCTCCGATATTTTCACTTGGAAAAACTACAATTACAGTAATATGAACTCCAACTCCCAGTAAATTACCATCGGCCTTCAATGATATAATTTCAAAATACCTAGTATATCCTTTACATTAATCTGAAATGAAAAACTCTATTGGATTTGCATAAGTCCCCAAAATAATGGGTCTATCACCCTATGGATGCATCTATTTGACAATACAGTACACGCCAATGTATTCCTTGCATAAAAAACTCTCCAAATGGGTGTGTTTACCAATAGTTACTTCATCCCCAAGAGAGACCTCCACTACACTAGAATACCATGTCTAAATTCTGAAACCACAGAACTGCATCTCATGAATTTCCATGGGGTACCTAAGAATGTTCAAACATTAAAAGTCAATAAGCCTTGTTTGGGTCATCATTTCAAAATCTATGGTCATAGTTGTTGGACCATAAAAACCAGTCTCATTAATCCATATTTCACAAAATTAGGCTACCCAAAAAAATAGAAACCAAACTCACTGGGATAAAACCCATGAGGGGAACCCCATACAAAAATCAGGTCGTAGGTCACTGGACCTACAATCAGTATGGTATAGGAAAAAATCAAGCAATTTAAATAAAAAATCACAAAACATTTAAGGTTGAAAAAAAGAAATGGGTTGTCTTAGAAATATACAATTATCATCAACAAATACTCCTCCATATTGGAATTAGGAAAAAATTAGGTTGAACAAATAGAAGACATAGAGTTTGTAGAGTTGTCAATACAACTATAAAAACTATATAACTATTCTCTCTAACCCCCATGGAATAGGAATGAATAGATAATTATTCACAATCCATGTCCATGTGGTTTCAATTGGCTAGTGTAAAAAAAATTCTTCACAAATCATATTAAATGATATTCTATAATCACATACAAATAACAAGGATGAAGACACAAATGATTTAGAAAAATATTAATCCATTCCATTTATGTTTTGAATCATGAAGTTATTTCCACATATAAGAGCCTCACATCTAAGTTTTAGAGTTTGTAATCAATGGAATATTATAGAATTGGGATCAAATCCTGATCATAAAGAGAAGCATCATGAAGATATATCTTTTTTGTGGAAATAACTTTATTATTTTTATGAAATTTCTCCTGACCAGCCTCGATAGCTTCTCCATTATTCGTCGAATCTCCATCAAATATCAATGAATTTTAAGTACATATTCCCATGAAGGTTTCAATTACTATTAAAGGTGAATTACTTGTAAAAATATATATCAAATTAATCTTGGTACTACTCTATCTTTTTAGAGTGTCTGACATCATCTTGGATCACAACAACACTAAGTTCCTCAAACTGGTCCACCTATGGAACCTTGACCTACTATGACCTCTGAGCCTCCTCCTTTCACTGGTTGATCACATTTACCATATCATTGATCTCATGATATTGAAACCCTCCATATCACTACATGGAAATATTTAATGGTATCTAGAGAAGTCATGATGGTATATCTTTATGATGCATCTCACCGAGTATCTTCTGGATATCTCACTAATGAGAAGCTATGCAGAATGAGAACATTAATGTGATTATGAGTTAGTCTGAAACCCACTCTCAAAAGGAGAGACATAATCTGGGATCAATTCACTTAATGTGAATCTTTGTTTCTCTCAATCCAAGTAAGATACATTACCACCTAATAATGTTTGTGTATCTGGCATAGAATCCCCTATCTCAAGTCATTTTTTCGAATTTGATGACACTAAAGAGAACATTACACAATTAATTGACATCAGAATGTCAACAAGTAACAGGGATAATTAAACAATATAATGGTTAATTAAAATTACTTATCATTGAATTATATAAAAGAACATGTTCATCTCCTGTACCACCACCTTCAACCTTAAGGGTTGTAAACTCCTAATAAAAAATATCTTATTGAGTCTGTTCACCAATAGAAATCAAAGCCCCCAAGAATTTCCTAGTTTAGGATTATCAATTTTTATATAAAAAGTAGGAGTAAGGTCGATATGGATTCATTATTCTTCATGGGATTTGGGAATATTCATTGCATATAATGATGCACAACTTGGTCCTTGATATGAAATATTAGGTCAAAAAATAAATTACTTCAGCAATGTGTAGGAATGATAAACCTACATCTTTCTCATTCCTTGTAGACATATTCAAAATACATAATGGAACCTATAATATCAAGTACTGGATTAAGTACACCCGAAATGTTATGATTAATGGAATTAATCCATTATATATCCTTACCATAATGGGTATCTGGGTTAGGTTGATCAGAACCCAAATTGGCAACACTCTAAATCACCTCAGCTGACTTCTAAACTAGTACAATATCATTAACCACCGTAGATTCAGGTGTTACACCAACACCTTAATCATTCCTTTTAATATCCTTGCTACCAACTCATACGACATCAAATGAATCAAAATTTTCTACCATAGGTTCTTCTGGTGTGTAAAATGGATCAAAAATATCATGGAGAGGGAATATTTAGATACATCACAAAACAACCAAAACAATAGCATATAACATTACTTTGATCCTCCTATCCCTATGTAGAATTGAGGGTAGACACAAACATACCACTTAGTGATTGATCTCTCAATGTGATGGATTCTTCGGCATGAACTATTACCTCCTCTAGAATATCATCCTCAATTCTCAATGAACCAGTACCAGATAACGTATGGGATGAAAGCGATTCTGGTCCTACAAAAGACCATCATAGTCATAATGGTATTTCAAGACACTTGTAATGTATTATAATAACCCAAATAATTACTGTGACACATTCAATTGAAATAAATTAAGGCCCTCTTTCAGTTTCTCTCCTGAGAGAATGAGGATAATGTAAAACTCTACTTGTTAATAGAGACATAAGGTAATGTTTGAGGATTTACCATCACCATCACATCCATCATGTTCTTATAATATGGGAAAATTCTGAGGAATTGAGGACATCATCAAATATATCAATGAGAGTACCATTGGTCCCATACATTAGTGACCTAGACACCTTAGTTTTTGGCCCTTCTCCTAATCTATTCTTCAAAAGAAATTACTGACAAGATTAATGATGATGGATGGAAGAATAATAAATGAATATAAAAAAAGATAAATACATCATCAAGGTTAATGTAAGTTCCCCATTACTTCCTAGGATGAATAGTTACACTTTCAAGAACTCCTCGATCTAGCATATCAGACCCCAAAATTGAGTCTGGGACTTGAACATCAGTTTAATATATGAATGCCTCCATCTCCATGATGTAATTCATTTCATAAGATAAATTATGTTTAGGATGGATATCAGTGGGTTATCATATATCACTCATCTCCAGAATTCATAGGCTAAAATGGGGAAACTCACATGCATTAATAACATTGTGACACATTATCTCCCCAAATTTGATAACTAAGGGTTTCACATAACATCACTCTATTATGAATGGCCTTAATGTAATACTCTTTTCCCATCATTTAGAAGGCCTCCTTAGGCCTCCTTTCTCTTTCTCTTTCTGATGAATGTGTGGAGGGGTTAATAGCCATCTCTTGAAGATGATGACTATACCACCTTATCACTGGAAGATTTTCCCTATAAACCCTAGAATGATTGGTATTAATTTTCAGATAAGGTTTAGAAGGATCTAGAGATTCTACATCATCATTAGCTTGAGACTTCATACCACTCATACCACAACCATCTATTTTAGTGGCCTTAACCCGATGAATTACATTCATTAATGACCCCTGAGTGTATGAAGAGATCCATGCCATAGAATATCTGACCTATAAAATGAATTATGACTTTGACATAGGTTGCATGATTTAATTTTTTGATACCCCAGAGCAATCAAGATCAATAACTATCGGGCTACAATCTGGTGATTCTAATGCCTAACATGAATTGGTGGAAATGTGCTTGATTTTTTATGAAATTTATCATGGTGAGAAAACTAATAAGGATAATAAACCTCATATATTATCTCACTATCAATAAATTCTACCAATATACTTTCCCTGAAGTCTATCATGTACTCCCATTGCTTGTAATGTTTCTCCTTACCATAACTAATAAACATTCCGATCGGTGGGTTACCATATGAGATGAAATTAAAGTCTCCAGATACATTTATCACCATTAAAAAATCATCATGATATATTTCTAGAGGATAAATAAAATATACATAATGAAAAGATTTGTAAAATTATATGTTGGTGATTTTAACCAAACTCAGCACTGAATATGAGCTAAAATGTGTTGTAATAAACCCCCACAACACCTAAAATGTACCAAAAATTCAAAATGGAGACTTAATATTGTATGTATAAAAAAACAATGAAATATAATTACACAAATAGGGGAATACAACACTATGTATTATCCATATACTAATTTGTCCTTGACAACAAAATCCTCTAGTCTCACAACACCACAAGACTCGTGGAATGGGAGAAAGTAAATTCCTTGCCACATGGCTTGGAAGTAGTCCAATCAAATCTTCAAAACATTATTGGGGTTACCTAATTACCAAAAGGATTATAGTCACCCTTCTCCAATATGGTCCAAAACCTACCACAATCACAATGGTACTCTGCGGTGGGTAATATAGTACGACACCTACAATTTGGACCATCCACTATCGGTTCAAAGAATGCCTCCATCCACATTATTTAATGTATATCATATATGGGGAGAGGATATTTGTCTTTTTTTTTAATTTCAACACCTTCGTCAAGAGATCATCATCGAATAGAGGTATCCTCTCAGTGTCACACCATGTTGAATTTCATGGGATGCACTGGTCATACATATCCCAATGAATGGGGACCCCAATGATATAGTAGACATCCCACAAAATTATACCAACTTCACCATGAATCATGTAAATAGAATTTGCCTACATACCCCACAGGCCTATTAATTTGGGGTTAATATCCTGAATTTTATAAACATAGGTATATCCTACCTAAACAAACTTCTATATATGATCATTTTGTATCTCCTTTTTGAAATATATGCATGTTTGTGGAAACTAGAATGCTCACATCCACTCAGGTCTCACTCCCCGTATGGAGTAGATGTAGTGGTCCTTCTTCTGTCCTTGACTCTGATTTTTTAAGGATGGAAGGTTAATTTATAATATTGTGGCCTTTACTCTTTAATATTTATGTTTATAGATGGAATAAAAATTATATTATGCATAATACATCCGATAGGGACTATTCTTTCCTTGATAAAAACACCCTTTTAGGATATTTTAAAATAAGGGCAGTTGATGTTCTTCATGAACCGTGAATCGATGAATTATTTTTAAAATTCATAAATTTTTGCATCCCTAAGAAGGTTGTGTCCATTAGAAGAAGTTAGTTTCTTTATAGATACTTGATATAATATAGAATCAAATAAATATTCGGATCTGGAAGAGTTGATTCAATGACATCCTCATAATCAGGCCTGATGTATTTAATCAGTTCATTTTGGAACACAACAGCATGCTCAGTAAAATTCATTGAAGAATACATTGAAAACCTACATGAAGACACCAAATTTCCATATTGAGTTGAAAATTTTACTTAAATAAGATCAAATATTTGACATTAATGAATCTCAAAAAAATTAAAATGGAATAATTAATGAAGCTCCCTCAACAAGAGTTTCAAAATAGGTCCATCGACAGGGTTTCCTAGGTAACCCATTTAACTAATTCCTTTACGCTAGTCCCTCAAAAAGAACCCTTGATGAAGATCTCAAAAGGATGACACCATGAAACAACTTTTCTTAGGTGGATATACCAATATAGAACTTATTGGAGTTCATTTCTAATGTGAAGCATGATGTAGCTAGGCAGATGACCTACATGATAAGAGAAAAAAATTAGAAACTCAAAATATGAGGAAAATTTCCAAGGGTGTATTTATAAGAATAACTAGTCTACGTTGATGACTGATGCCAAACACCCTATGCAGGAATCCCTTCATGGAACCCTACATAAAGGCCCTGTATGATCGACTGTTTCTCACCTTCAAATTTTTTAACCCTATGTTATCCATAGGACTATACCCTCATCTTTAGATAGGATCCAATCCTGAGGGGGGTTGGGGGGATTTTTTAACACAATTTTTTATCCTAGAGGATTAAAATGTTCTTAAAATATCTTTCATAATATTAAAGTGCTTAAAAATATTTAAGGACAACCACAGGACTAGACCAAATCACCCTATGTGGAAATACCATTGTGTGGTACATAGCCCATGTAACTATAATATGCAGATAGAAGGAAAATAACCCCCATACACTAGGCTCATTCAATGTGTTCCTACGTTGTGGACCTACATGGACATGATCCTCTGACCAGGGAACCCTATTTATCTATAAAATGGACCCAAGGGATCCTTATTAGGAAAAAATAAATCCAATGAACCTCTGAAGATATCTTTATGAAAAACTGTCACCCAGGTACCACACTATTTCTAAAGAAGCACTCCAAAAAATTAGTGAAGATAAAATTAAATGGGTTAGATAGACCGATTTTCCTTCAGGGTCTAAAAACGTAAGACACCTCTACGATGACCACTCTCCCCTATGGAGAAACCAAATGTGTCACGAACCAAATCTGGTCTCCATTGAACCTGGCACCTGACCCAGCCCGCGACATGGCCTGAAGGGCGTTCCTGATCTCCATGGGCTGGAACAAGTGATAGGGTATCATATAATGATGTTTGGTAACGATTTAACCTATTTTATAAACTTTAAATAACAAACAAACTCAATAAAACAAATCTGGATTTTTCAACTAAAACTGTCTTTTGAAAAATTTGAAAACAGAATTACATAAGTTAAAAATATTTCTAAAAACCATTAAGAAGGTACAAAAGCAAATAATAACATCCCAAGAACCTCTACATGGAAAGAGGAACCACCCTCAAGCCATCTCCACCACACCGCATCACGAACAACCGGTAAAAACCCAAACCACTGGCACACAAGTTGTACCCAAACCTGTAACAACAAAATTAACAATTCTACTTACACACAAGGCTATATGTAGGGTGTGAGCCAATTCCCAATAGCATACCACCACTAAAAGATTACTTTTGATAAGCATTCAATGACGAAAATCATGCAAGTTTTCAGAAACAGAAAACACTAGTTACAATTTCTGAATGATGCAACTTAAAAAAAATTAAAACTGTTTTCAAGTGGGATATCATTAAGAATCAACACTTTTAAAAAAAATCAACACTATTGAATTTTCCATCCAACCATACCGTTTGACGGTGGTAAGCACAAAGTATCTTATGAGCACAAGCAATTAGAAATAACCCCTAGGAACAAGCTCGTTTTGGGCCCGAGGTACCTTGTATCTCGAGGAGAGTAACCATCACAATATTCATTCTCAATCACAAGCCACTAGTAGGGAACATACTCATAACCTAGTGGTCCCCAATAATCATCATCATAGTTTAGTTATAGTTGTAAGAGTAAATCATGCTAATTGAAACTAAGGCGAAACCCCCACTGATTAACTAGCATTCTAGTACACATCCACCCACCTAGATACCATGGTTTTCCCTTTGTGCTCAGAAAAGTTATACTAGTCAATAAATATACATTGCACTTGAACATTTAATTTTCACATCAAAAGTTTACCAAACAGCCCTCATGTATACTACACAAGTCTAAAAATCCCTTTTTTCATTCAAATGAATTTTGAAATCTTACTGACACCAAAAATAGCCCACAACACATTTTGCACATATTTCACAATTCAAAAAATCCATTAACAATTTTATAAAATCATTACCAAGATGCTAAAGATCACATAACAGCCCACTCACATGTTATATAATACCATTTTTATAATCCAAATCCATTTTTCACATCACACTCACGCAAAATAGCCTAAAAACATATTTCGCACCCACATCACAATTTCATAAATCACCTCGACCAATTACAAAACACTACTAAAATGTTTTACAACATAACTAACCACTTTAAGTTTCAAAAACTATTTTTATGAACATAATATCACCAAAACAGTACATAATCAACCATTTCACACTTTGTGTAACTCATTAAATCATTTACAATTTTTATAAAACTAACTCAAGAGTTGCAACCATGGTTTGCATACAAAACCCATTAGAAAACCCTCATTCAAGACCAAAACCATACCAATAACAATCCAAAGCCTAATTTGAAGCACTAAAAACATTTATTAAACTACCCCCAAGTTTTAAAAAAATACCTCTAACAATACCACAAAATATACCCATGAAAAACACATGTTTCCCAAATCATGTTCAAGATGTAAAACATGGTTTCACACATTAAAACCATTCAAAAACCCCATTACAAGGCCCAAATGACCTTAATGCATTAACAAACCAGAATTTTCATCCCATTTAAACCCTAATAAATCACTATCATATGTTATATAATACACCCAAACATTTCTCCAAGATCCATTCTTGAAAAGCACCCAATTCCAAGCAAAATTGAAACTACAAAATTAAACACTTAACCAAATCCAACAAAAATAGTATTCGCAACACACACAACAGATTAGAAACATAATAAATTAATAAACGAATCAAGATAACGCATAATAAAATGGTTAAACATGGAATCACCTACCTTTTGAGTCAAAACCCTTGAATCTTGGTGCGAAAGCTCAACCGCACCACCGCCACACAACAATGGAGGGAAAAATAACCATAAACCATAATATTTCACCAAATATAACCTAAATAAAACCCTAGGTATGAACCCTAACTTCTTAAAACTCTATAAATTCATGAAAGAGGATGGAAACCCTAAGGAGAAGGAATAAATTTAAGATAGAAACACTTACCCAAAACAATCTTAAATAAAATGAACCAAAATCCCCCAGTATCTGAATTTTAAAACAGGTAAACATTTACGGTAGGTTCGAACAAGGATGAGGAGATCATGTAGGAACTGGAATGGGGGAAAAATAGTAAAAATAGATGGCGTTATGAATGGATCAATTTACCTCTTCAAATCTGGGGGATTTTTGAAATCCAGAGAATGTTCGTCCATTTTCAAGACTCTATGGAGATTTAAATTGGGGGAGAAGAGAATGAGGTCGCGCCTTAGGCATGTGGGCTTGGTTGAGAGTTGGAATCATCAAAAAACATAACAATTGAATGATTTATTTATGAACTAAACAAATATGTGTAATGTAGGAAATTGGATTTTGGTAAGGCCCAATCCCTTATATAAAAACTCCAATCCACCATGATTATTGACTTCTAAATGGTAGAAATTAATTTTTTGGTGTTCATAGGTCATGGTATTCCATGTAAAAATTGAATGGATGAAAATTTTTAAACAATGAAAAAGTTATAAAGGAATAAAAATTTATTTTTAATTCTGGAATTGGGCTCACAGTTTGGACCAAATCATGAAAATACACACACTCCTCCAAAAATTCATGGGAAACCCCCCAAGCAAAGAAATAATGGAAATTAAATTATAAATAACATTAAAATAAGTTATGTATGTTATAATTCTACCCACCATGAAAACTTTCCACCCCGAATAGTCATAGCAAGGCCAAAGCTACAACCAAACCCAACTGAGAAACCAAGAGATACTCCCTTGCCAAGATTCACCCCCAATGGCCAAAACACCTCCAGTGATCAATTAATGAATAAATACCCTCACAAACTAAACATACACCACTTTCTTGAAACAATCAAGTACATTCATGCTTTATCCAAAAAAAAAATCTTCTAACACAATCTGAAAAAGACTCCAGAAATTTACCCAAACAAACAACAACATCGAACAATGTTACACTTACCATGCTATAAATAAACCTTTGGGCACTCTCCAATATTAACATTTACCCAAGGAAGATTTATGTATCGTGATACCTCCGAATGAGACTATCTACCACCAATCAAAGACCATGGATAAATCTGAGTTACAAGTATGGGGGAATAAAAATAGTCTCCCCGGCATAAGAGAAAACCTATATTTTTTCTGAGATAGAATCTCGACACTAACAGGTGGAGGCCTGAATGTACTCCCTATTACAAAGGGTAGAATTCCATTCAATGTTTACGAAGGAACATACATGAGAATCATAATGGATCTCCCCACAAAAAGAACTAACCATCTTGACCAACCATCATTGGCCGACATAGAAAGACTAATGTTTGTTTAAAGATTTGGGAAGGGCATAGGGTTAGAACACACAGTTTGTGAAACCGTGCACTAACTGTGCAGATCATTCTTTCTACATGGATTACTAGAAAACAGTCACTACTAATCGTGCACAAACAATGTCCTCAACATATCTATCCAAATTTCCAACCAATCTCTAATGACTCAATGGAAACTAAAGGGGGGAGGCAATGACATTAGGTGATGACATGTGTACAAGTCCCTCCACCTATTTCCACTGAATGGGAACAACAAAAGAAATCTGATGAAACCATAGGTTTAAAATCATCCTATATTTTATACTGAGTATAAAACATTGTACAAGGGTTTAAACGACCCTGGGATTTTCCCTGACTACGAGCCAACTTCTCTCCATGACCTATGGCTGGAGCTCCAATGATTGAAGCATCTTCAGCCTCACAGTTAGGATTTGGAAACCCCCTAAATGAGAATTCGTCTTTCGGTGCAAAGAACAAATACACCACAATCCCTGATAAGTTTTCCAATACATAACGCTATCCAAACTCACTTTACCCTAACCCGATATTTCAGTGAAACACGGGCTTTGAAGATGCACACACAACAATCCTTGTTTGTTCAGGTGAGAAAGAATATAAGTAAACAACACCTATAATCGCCTTCCAATAACATGGAATATTTTTATGTTTTTCAAAGGGAGACATTCTCCCAACCTAACAGAGACTCTCAGATGATTTCCTAACTTTCACCTTTATGGTCAATCGAGCACATGACATCATAAGGTGTCATTGAACATGACCACTGTTACTGATTTAAATAGTGCATGGAGAGGGACCTTATACAACATCCCAAAACAACACACAATTATAGATTATGGCCACAATATCCTATCATGACCATATTTCCCACACTGGTGGTTTACATGAACTCCCGCTTCAAAGAAATTGTGAAGAACCCATAGGCCCTCTTAGACACCATCGAGACACTCATCCACACTAACATCCCTAGACCACTTCCACCTTCGATGAATCTAGAAACTTAAGAAAATAAGGTATCTTTTAACCTTCCACGAGCACTCTCCCACTACAAGAGGATCAAAAAACAATGAAAGGAATGGGAATAGACTCAGTCTACAAATCTCAAGAAAACAAATATTCTGTATATTGATCAACTGGAGGATTTTCCATTGGAGAAACAATATGGGTTGCACTTCAATTATCCATTATCCCTTAATGGGCGCGTACCATATCCAACGAGAGAACCCAAGGACCCAACCAAGCTTTTACATTGGTCAAAAAGTTCTAAAAAAATAGATCCAAACACTTGAATAGAACTGCCATAATGGTGTCCCACAACATATCTCAGAGGAGACTACTAACCGGTCCTTCTACCCAGATTACCAACCAAACACAAACCCAAAACACCGTTTGAACAGGATGGGTTCTTGGACTCAAAACATCCCACAACATCAACATTTTTCAATAACACATAATATAAACCATCCCAAACAATTCATTAAGACACCATGTTTTTCTTTAAAAACATTTCTTTGAAAACAATCGGTTCAGCGGTTAGCGCATCCACCAATAGTGCCCCATGGGCCTTACACATGCATGTCTCTGTGCCACACTGGGAACCCTCCTCATATCCATCCTGACACACATCCATCCCAGCCATCAACCATCCATCATCCCATATAAATCTATTCATGTGGATGCTCACGGAAATACAAATGGTTAAAACAAAAATTGTGTCCACTTTTCAAAATCAAAACGGTCAACTAACGCATCCTTTTTCTTAAAACCGCTAACCATGAGATCAAAATCCCAACTCACATCTTACAAAACATTTGATAAAGACACAAAAATTTAGAAAGGAACTCACTTTAATGATCTTCACAACAATTTCAAAACATCTCATCCCATTAAAATACCCTTTGATTGTTTAGAAAACTCTATCAGAAACACTTTTCAAAACCAAATTCAATATAGTTCCTCATTTTAAAAGAGGTGTAAGAACACCATTTTCTATTTCAAAAAAAATCTAAAAATTCAGTTCCACCATTTAATAAACCAAACCATTCCCTCTTTATTTGAAAATCATTTCACAAAAACTTTATGAATCATAAATCCAAGTCACTTTACAACCAAAGTTCCATGATTTCAAAACTAAATCACAAAACAATGAGAGAGGAAACTAGTTTTAGTGTGTGACTTGGAAATATAGTTGGCAGACATATTCCTATCACTTCACCATCACAGAGAGTGTTCTATGGAATACCCTCGGCTCCAAATGGCTTTCCAGGCCATGCGAGCTCACTGAGACCATTAACCCAACTCTTTTTTCATTTCCCCTAATCACCATCAACCAAGAAAACGAAAGGACATAAATAAATCCCAAAATCCACTTGAAAAATAAAACCCATCATGAGGTGTGGTGATTAGGAACACTACCCATAACTGGAATACCAAGTCCCAAAAATACTTACTCTATAAAATCCTGACTCTTCCCTAAATAACATGACCTAAAGAGATAACCTTAACCTCCTCTGATACAATATTGTCACGAACCAAATCGGGTCTCCATCAAAACCTTCACCCGAACCAGCCCGCGACAAGGCCCAAAGGGCATTCCCGATTCCCACAGGCCGGTACAAGTGCTTGGGTATCATAAAATGATGTCTGGGAATTATTTATTCGAGTTTATACACATTAAACAACAAACAATCTCAATAAAACGAATCTGTATTTTCAACTAAAACTGTATTTTGAAAAATTTCAAAACTGAGTAACATAAGTTAAAAATATTTTTAATGACCATTGAAAAGGTAAAAAACAAAATAAGAATATCCCAAGAACTTCCACATGGAAATATCCACCACCCTCTAGCCATCTCCACAACACCGCATCACGAATGACCGGTAAAAACCCGAGTCGTTGGAACAAAAGTTATACCCGAACCTGCAACAAAAAAATAACCAAGTCTACTTACACCCAAGGGTGTAATTAGGGTTTGATACAATGGCTATTAGGATACACCCACTATGAGATTCCCAGTGATAAACATTCAAACACTAAAATCTTTCATGTTTTCATAAACAGAAAATGCTAGTTACAATTTCTAAAAGATGCAACTTAAAAAAATTGAAATAGTATTCAAGTGGGCTATCACTAAGAGTCAACACTTTTAAAAATAATGTCATCACAACTGAATTTTCCATCCAACCACACCGTATGCTAACAGTAAGAACAATGTAACTAATGAGCACTAGCAATAGGAAATAACCACTACGCACTAGCTCGTTGTGGGTCCCAGGTACCTTGTATCTTGGTGAGAGTAACCATCACAATATCTGTTCTCATGCATGATACAATAGTAGGGAACATACCCATAACCTATTGGTCCCCAATCATCATCATAATAGTTTATTTAGAGTTGTAAGCATAAATCTTGCTAAGTGAAACTGAGGCCAAATATAAGGATCCGGCCTTAAACATTACATAATATTGAATTAAATGAATAATTCACATTGAGGATCTTTTAAGGTTTTGAGTTTTAGAGAGTTAGGCCATAACTATTACATATCAAAGGATTTACAAGGTAGACACTTCTACATAGTTCATATTTTTTTATAAAACATGAACTCTTGAAAAAAAGAGTAATGTCTAGTTCCATGTTTAAGACAGCATGAATTTTCCTTGATCCCATCCTTGACCCTATTCCATATTATGTCATGTGAAAAATATTTCAAAAACATGGGATAATCATAAAAAGATTAGTAAGGGATATATAATGAAGTAAAACTATTAGTTTTTCAAAACATCAAGTAAACCATGAATACTTTAATATAAGTAATACTTTTCACCTTTATGAAGTAGTAAATACTCTTCACTGAATAAAAGATCATTACTTACCCTTTTGTAACAAAAGATTACCATAAAATCCATATAAAGAACAAATAACATATAAAGGTAACATGGGGAATAAACATACATAAATGGAATAACCATACGGTCGACTTCCACACATATCACTAAATGGAATAGTCATACGTACGACTTCTATACCCAATGCATTGGAGTTTATAACATAACCACCCATCATGGTATTCACGGCACCACCCGTCGTTTGGTTTATCATGTAACCACCCGTCAAATGTCCACGTACCAATATAAAACCATAACACATACAACAAATATAAAGGAAAGAAAACATTTCCACATTTCGATCCCAATATATCACTTAATATATTGACATAACAAATCCATTTTCAAAACCATTTTCAATACCAAAAATACGTAAAAGAGTATAAGGTATTTATTTTCTTTTAAAAACATTACGGCTTGTTGAGGAATCCAAAGATCAAATAATACTCACGGCGGTGGAAAAGGTCGTTGTCCCCACGTTCATTAAAAGAAAAATTATTTTTTTGAATTTTAGTAAAACGCTTCGTAGAAAAACATTCCCTTTGAATGAAATGAAAAGTCAAAGGTGTTTATACAATGTATAAAAGAAAGTCTTGTATTAGAAAAAAATATGCCTCAATGAAAATAAATTGAGACAAAGTCCCTTACAAATATCATTTTGTAAATAAAATAGATCTATTATGTGTATTCAATATAAGCACACATAAATAAAGTACAAATAAATAAAAATTTATTTCCCACATAATCAAAGAATTACATAAACAAGAAAGAGAAGATCAACCCAAAGAACAGAAATTTGGTTAAGAAGTTCCCTTACCTCGTGTCCGACATGACTCAATCGTTCTTTAATATCCTGGATAATAAACTAAAGTTAATTTATACATTCTTAAGAACCTTTTTCAAGTTTATTATTAATTTAATATCACTTATTACCATATTATAAACATTATTTAATCATTTAAGTTAATAACATTCATTTTGTCGATATTTGGCACTTGAGTCAAAAATGAACACCTTATATTTACAAGTTGTCCATGTGGTCAATAGTCCATTATATCCAAAATTATATTCATGATTTAGATATCATATATATCACATATATACAGTATATACATGTATTTATAATATTACATAACATTTTGAGTTATGAAATGAAATGCACCATTCATGGAGAAGGTAAGTCGTACGTACGCATGAACGCTACTTTCATTTCTATTTATTATTTTAATGGAAATAAAACATAATGATACATAGGTATATTATAATTCTAGTATAATATCATAAATAATATCATTTAATATATCCTTTATACATCCCACAAAAGTCATTAACGAGTCACATCACTTCGAGGGGGCGGTAGTCCGCACTTCCTCAAATGAGATTATCGTATTTACCCACTATGGAAACCATAAAGGAATTATATAAATGGAAAATACAGAAGCATAAAGAAAACATAAACATAATATATATCATATATAAATATAGTTCCATCATAATGGCCACCATGAGAGGCAGGAATATGTAATTGAACAATCATCGTTTCGTGAGGCGTTAGTTTGTCATCCACAGAAACATTTTTTTCTTCATCAATTAGATGGAGGTGTGTGTAAGTGTAGTTTGAATAATTTTCATAACAACATCCTAGTATATTGAGTATACTGGTTTTGTTAAAAAATAAATGAATAAAAAGATTTTAGGGGTTGGAGAAGTAAAATAAATGAAAACAATTTAAGAGAAATCGTTACATTAAATTTGGGTAAATTCCTTTGGTTTGAACCAAAAGGATTTTTGAAGTGCCTTATGCCTAAGGAAAGGATTCTAGGAGGGGGAGAGGGATGTAGGGAGATTAATTGGGAGATTTTGGACGATCCAAATGGCTTGAGAGGTTTTAGTAATGGGTTAGAAGTGGTCTCCTTTTATAAGGGAGAGGAGGGGCTCTTTAAGAAAGTGTGAAAGTATTATTTTATAATATAATGATATTCGGTTTCTAATAGTACAAAAATAATTATAGTCAAATATAATATGATTAATGGTAGAAATATAATCATCCAATCATAATTTGACATGTTTTGGATAATATTTTAATCATTATAGTCTTATTTATTTAAATCATTTATTAATGAGATAAATATTGCATCATTATTGTGTCATAAAAAATTTAATTTATTTGATGTTTAAAAATTATAATAATATACCATGATATAGGAAATATTTTTATATTTCCAAATAATATTTATAGTCTAAATTAGGACTTATATAACACCATATATAAATTAATTACTAAAATATTTTTGTTAATGTCTATTTTGTCTTCACATTAAATTAATTAATCTAAACTGTCATTATCACTCCCATGTGGCTCAGTGGGGTCCCAAAATCGTCTCAAAGACGACCATGGTCATAGAAGACTCAACCAATAAGTTTTTGAAAAGTGTTAAGGTAATTTTGAATTATTATAATATTCTTTTTACCTTGAATTACTCTGTTTTCCTTTAAACGCGGTTAATAAAAGTCAAAATTACTATTCATGAAAAATTATTTTCATCTTAATGAACCAAATTTTACTTCTTGACAACAACCATGTATCTCGGATGTTTGAAATTCAATTCACAGATGTGGTAAAATTTCATTTTAATGAGAAAGTCAATTTTTTTAACTTCTACTAAGTAGTGTCACTATTCATCAAAAAATGATGTTTTTCAGAAAAATACCAAAACTTCAGCCTAAGATATATTTGATATTCCTAATTCAAAAATGATTTCTATTTTTACAAATTCAAAACATATTATTGTAATTAATTAATTTTAAAATTAATACCCGTTGTTAAAACAAATAGCGTGTTTTTAAGAAACAATAATTATAAAAAGAATGATACTTGTTTATGTCCAATTTCAAAGTGAAATTAATTCCAATGACCAACATTGGATTAAATGGTAAAAATATATTTCAATTTCGCTTTAAAAACAAATAAAAAGATAATCTAAACATATAAAGGAATTAGATTAAAAGTCACTTTTGAATTAAAATAAAGGAGTTTTTACTATTCATTAAAAATGAACATTATCAGAAAAATATCAAAAAATTAACCAAAGTAAAATTTGATGTCCCAATTATAAAGAAGGATTTTATTTGGTCATATAGATAGTATTAAAGTAACCATAACTAGATTTAAAGAGGGTTCCCCATTAAAAGGCGATAAATCGTCCTTCTAATGTAAATTATGCTTAAAATTGGATTCATTCATATTTTAAGCCTCTAACTTATATTGGATAAAAGTAAATACACATAACTAACATGTATAATCATATTGTAGTTAGTTTCGTTCATTACTGCCACTACAATGGATAGGATTTAACTACCATTTAAAATTATTATATTATATTATTAGTGTGCAATGTAAGATTACAATGAAACCTATTTTTGATTATTGGGTACGCTATCGAACATAGCAACCCTTTTAAAGTAAAATTAATATTTAATTCACAAATATTAATAAATATGAAATATGTATTATTCTTCAATTACTTGGAATGTTACATCCTTCCCCCCTTTTGGGAATTGCGTCCTCACAATTTTTATTCACTTATAAAAATAAGTGGGGGTATTTATCCCTCATAGCATTTTAAGATTCACACATTGCCTCTTCTACCATATGGTTTTTCCACAAAACCATTACCTGGTGAATTACCTTATTCCGCAACACATTCTATCTACGGTCAAGAATATGAACTGGTTGTTCTTCATAAGAAATATTTTCTTCCAAGTGAACTACCTTTGCGCTCAAAACATGAGATGGATCTGCCATATACTTTATCAACATGGAAACATGAAAAACATTCTATACCTGGGATAAACTTGGAGGTAAAGCCACTCTATATGAAAATGATCCAACATTCTATAGGATTTCATAAGGTCCAATGATCCTCGATCTCAACTTTCCCTTCTTACCAAAATGCATCACACTTTTCCATGGAGAAACTTTGTAAAAGACATGATCACCTACCTCAAAGGAATGATCTTTCCTCCGGTTATCGGCATAACTTTTCTGTCTGCTCTGAACTGTTCTCATGTGCTTCTGAATCAAATTAACTTTATCTACCATGTCTTCTACCAATTCTGGTCCCATCAGCATCCTTTCACCTACTTCATCCCAAAAAGCGGGAGTTCGATAACGCTTTCCATATAATGCCTCAAATAGTGCCAACTGTATACTGTAATGAAAACTTTTAGTATAAGAAAATCCAACCAAAGAATGATGGTGGTCCAAACTTCTCTGATAATCCATCGAACAATCAGGTAGCATATCCTCCAATGTCTGAATTGTTCGTTTGGACTACATATCTAACTGAGGATGAAAAGTTGTACTAAAATTTAATTCAGTACCCAACGACTTCTGAAGGCCTTTCCAAAAGTTAGAATTAAACTGGGGATCATGATCAGATACAATGTAAAGGGGAACTCCATGCAACCTGACTATCTCTTTAACATAAAACTGAGCAAGTAGATCTAAAGATAGAGTATCTTGAATAGGGTGGAAATGAGCAGATTTAGTCAATCAATCAACTATAACCCAGATTGCATTATTACCTCGAGATGTCTTTAGTAATCCCACAACAAAGTCCATGGATATATTTTCCCATTTCCACTCTAGCACTGGTAGAGGCAGAAGCATCCCTTTTGGTAATAGCCGATCTGCTTTAACCTGTAGACAAGTCAAACACATCAAAGTAAAATCAGCAATATCTCTTTTCATTCCATCCCACCAGTAATACTCTAGAAGATCTTTGTACATCTTAGTACTACCAGGATGAACTGAAAACGGGGAACTATGAGCTTCACATAAAAACTCATTCTTAAAATGTGAATAAAAAGGTACATATAATCTCTTCCCAAATCTCATAACACAATCATTATCAATGTTAAATTCAGGAAACATACCCATCTGAACCAACTCTACCTTTTTATGCAACTCACTGTCTTCTTTATACGCTTTCTTAATTCTGTCTGATAGAGATGATTTCACTGACACCTGAAACAAAACACAAAAATTTCCTAAAACAACAACTTCTATGCAAAAGTTCATCAAATCAAAATCCAATGGATCTCGTTCCAAACGTAGCTTGGCTAATGAAGTATTACTTTTTCGACTCAAAGCATCAACCGATTTATTTTATTTTCCCAAATGATAAAGGATCATGTAATCATAATCCTTGATTAATTCCAACCATCTCATATGTCTCATGTTCAATTATTTCTGAGTGAATATATGCTTCAACCTTTTGTGATCAGTATATATTTCACACTTCACTCCATACAAATAATGCCTCAAAATTATTAAAGAAAAAACAAAATCAGCTAATTCCAAATCATGTGTAGGGTAATTTTACTCATGAGGATTCAACTGACGTGAAACATAAGCAATTACCTGATCATTCTGCATTAGGAAACAACCCAGTCCTTTCAACGAAGCATCAATGTAGATAACAAACTGACCATTTCTGGAAGGCAGCGCCAAAACTGGAGCATTCACAAATCTCCTTTTCAATTATTGAAAACAATCATCGCATTCTTTTGTCCAGATGAACTTAACACATTTTTGAGTTAAATTAGTCATTGGACTAGATAACCATGAAAAATTTTCAACAAACCTCCAGTAATAACCTTCCAAACCAAGAAAACTACGAATCTCGGTTATATTTGTGGGTCTTGGCTATTCTTCAACAACTTTCGTTTTAGTAGGATCAACAGTTATGCCATTTTTTGAAACAATATGACCATAGAAAGAAATTTTTTGTAACCAAAACTCACACTTGCTGAATTTCCCAAATAGTTTCTTTTATTTTAAGATTTGAAAGACAACCCTTAAATGACTTTCATGTTCCTCCTTACATTTGGAATAAACCAAAATATCATCAATGAACACAACCACAATCTTATCCAAGAACTCACAGAAAATTCTATTCATAAGATCCATGAATACAACAGGTTCATTGGTTAACCCATAAGGCATAACTACAAATTCATAATGACCATATTTAGTATGAAACGCAGTCTTTGGAACATCTGTTTCCTTTACATTCAACTGATGGTACCCCGACCTCAAGTCAATCTTAGAAAAATACTGATCTCTCTAGAGCTGATCAAAAAAATCATCGATATGTGGCAAATGATACTTATTCTTAACAGTGATGTTATTCAATGCTCTATAATCAATGAAAAGTCTCATTGAACCATCTGTCTTTTTAACAAACAAGACATGAGCACCCCATGGTGACGTGCTAGGTCGAATGAAACCTTCATCTAATAACTCCTACAATTGCTTCTTTAACTCTAAATGTTCAATTTGAACCATTCGATAAGGGGGTTTTTAAATTGACTTAGCATTAGGAACTAAGTCAATAGTAAATTCAACTTCCCAATTAGGTATAATACCAGGAAAATCATCATGAAAAACGTCAAGGTACTCATTTAACACTATAACATCATTAATACGAACATTTATTCTTTTTTTAAGCAATATGTGCATGGTAACATTCATTTCCATCTTTTACTAAATTCTAAACTTCCTGATATGTAATAAAATGCAAGGGTTCATTCTTGTACACAAACTGAAAATATTTCTGAAAAGAAACCTCTTTAGATCTATAGTCAATCTTATAATGATAAAGAGAAAGCCAATCCATGCCCAAAATAACATCAAACTCTACTAGAGGAAAAACAATAAAGTTTGTAGGTAGATTCTTTCCTCCCACAAGGATAGAAATGTTCTTATGTTTTCTTTTTGACTCAACATTTCCTCCAGGTGTTTTTACCATAAGTTTTGTATTCATATCTTGACATGGAATTACCCATTTAGTAGAAAACTTCTCATAAATGAAAGAATGTGTAGACCCTGAATCAAACAACACATTGACATAATCTGAACAAATAAATAGTGTACCTGATACTACTTCATTCGATGTCCCAACATCTGCTGAAATAGTTGAAAAGGATTTCACCACCCCTTTCTGCTTGTAGTCTAGCTACTTTCCACTAGTTGAGTTCTTTTTTGGAAACTCATTTGCATAATGACCCATTTCATTACACTTAAAACATATTACTGCTGGATTTGCATTTCCTACTTGATCATCTTCATTACAGTTACGAGTAATATGACCAGACTTACCACATCGGAAGCACTTTCTAAACATGGATAAACATTCTCCAGGATGCATTTTACCACACTTCTCACAGGATGGATATTTGGTTTTCTTACCTCCTTGCTTATTTGATGAATTCTTCCCCTTTTCCTGCCAACTGGACCTCTTATTCTATTGTTTTTCAAAGAACACTTGATCATCAGTAAACTCCATTCCCACCTTCTCCGCACATCGAACAAGATTTTCATAAATTTTGAACTCCCAAGAAGATAAATCCCTTCGATACTTTGGCTTTAACCCGGAGTAAAATCGGTTGATTTTACTATCAAGATCTCATATGAAATTTGGATCATACCTTGCTAGTCGACTGAACATTTCTTCATAAGCAGTCACTGAGTCATCATCCTGCCTCAATTCAAGGAATTGTTATTCTATCCTAAGACGAACCACCTTAGGAAAATATTTCTCATGAAACATTCCTTTTAATTCTTCCTAGTGAAGATCATCAATTCCATCATAATCCATGATATTTTTCATCATCGACCACCACTGATCAGCTTTACCTTAAAAATGGAAAACAGCAAGACTAACCTTTCGATGTTCTAAACACCCCATGACATCAAAAATCTTCTCCATTTCTTTAATCCACCCTTCTTCTAGCACAGGGTCATATTATCCTCTAAATGATGTGGGATGTTTCCTCGTGAAATGTTCCCCCACTAACATGTTGCTATGCGGTTGATCTGGATGATCTTGTGCATGGATACCACCACCATATATAGCCCAAGTCAACTATCCCATCACTGTAACAAACTATTCGGTTCCGATTCTGACCATACCAGGTTGCTGATTTGGAATGTTATCTTCCTCCTGATGTCGTACCAACATAGCTGCCCTATTTTCTATGTGGAAAACCATTATGAACATAGAAATATCTTAGGTGAAGCAACATGGTAATCTGAAAATACTATATGATTTCAATATTAACATAAATTATTTTATGTATATTACTTTAACAATACCCTAACACCTAAAGTTTTCTAAACCGACCATTGATTCCAACTATAAAGACTCGGCCTTAAACATTACATAATATTGAATTAAATGAATAATTTACATTGAGGATCGTTTTAGGTTTAGAGTTTTAGAGAGTTAGGCCATAATTATAACGTCTCAAAGGATTTACAAGGTAGACACTTCTACACAGTTTCTATTTTTTTACAAAACATGAACTCTTAAAAAAGAGTAATGTCTAGTTATATTTTTAAGAAAACATGAATTTTCCTTGATCTCATCCTTGACCCTATTCCACATTATGTCCTATGAAAAACATTTCAAAAACATGGGATGCGCATAAAAATCTCAGTAAGGGATACACAAAGAAGTAAAACTATTAGTTTTTAAAAACAATAAGTAAACCATGAAAACTTTAACATAAGTAATACTTTTCACCTTTATGAAGTAGTAAATACTCTTCACTGTAAAAAAGATCATTACTTACCCTTTTGTAACCAATGATTACCATAAAACCCATATAAAGAACACATAACATATAAAGGTAACTGAGGACATAAACATACATAAATGGAATAACCATACGATCGACATCCACACATATCACTAAATGAAATAGCCATACGACAACTTCCATACCCAATACATTGGAGGTTATAACGAAACCACCCATCCTGGTATTCACGACACCACTCGTCATTTGGTTTATCACGTAACCACCCATAAAATGTCCATGTACCAATATAAAACCATAACACATACAACAAATATAAAGGAATTAAAAAATTTCCACATTTCGATCTCAATATATCACTTAATATATTGACATAAAAAATCCATTTTCAAAACCATTTTCCATACCAAAAATACGTAACAGAGTATAAGGTATTTATTTTCTTTTAAAAACATTACAGCTTGTTGAGGAAGCCAAAGATCAAATAATACTCGCGGCGGAGGAAAAGGTCATTGTCACCATGTTCATTAAAAGAAACATTATTTTTTTACATTTAGTAAAACGCTTCGTAGAAAAAGAATCCCTTTGAATGAAATGAAAATTCAAAGGTATTTATAAAGCGTATAAAAGAAAGTCTTGTATTAGAACAAAATATTCCTCAATGAATGGAGATTGAGACGAAGTCTCTTACAAGGATCATTTTGTAAATAAAATAGATCTATTATTTTTATTCAATATAAGCACACATAACAAAAGTAAAAATACATATAAATTCATTTCTCACTTAATCAAGGAATGACATAAACAAGAAAGAGAAGATCAACCAAAAGAACGGAAATTGGGTTAAGAAGTTCCCTTACCTCGTGTCCGACTTGACTCGATCGTTCTTTAATATCCTGAATAATAAACTAAAGTTAATTTCTAATTTATTAAGAAACTTTTTCAAGTTTAATATTCCTTTTATATCACTTATTAACATGTTATAAACATTATTTAATCATTTAAGTTAATAGCTTTGGTTTTGTCGATATTTGGCGCTTGAGTCAAAAATGAACACCTTATATTTACAAGTTGTCCATGTGGTCAATAGTCCTTTATATCTAGAATTATATTCATGATTTAGATATCATATATATCATATATATCCAGTATATAAATGTATTTATAATATTACATAACATTTAGTGGTATGAAATGAAATTCACCGTTCATGGAGACGGTAAGCCGTACGTACGCATGAACGCTACTTTCATTTATATTTCTTAATTTAATGGAAATAAAACATAATGATACATAGGTATATTATAATTCAAGTATAATATCATATATAATATCATTAACTCTATCCTTTATACATCCCACATAAGGCATTAATGAGTCACATCACTTTGAGGGGGCGGTAGTCCGCACTTCCTTAAATGAGATTATCCCATTACCCACTATGGAAACCATAAAGGCATGATATAAATAGAAAATACAGAAGCATAAAGAAAACCTAAACATAATATATATCATATATAAATATAGTTCCATCATAATGGCCTCCATGAGAGGTGGTAAGATGTAATTGAACAATCATCATTTCGTGAGGTGTTAGTTTTCCAACCACAGAAACATTATGTTCTTCATCCATTAGATGGATGTGTGTGTAAGTGTAGTTCTAATACGTTTCATAACAACATACTATTATATTTAGGATACTTTTGTTGTTACAAAATAAAGGAATAAAAATATTTTAGGGGTTGGAGAAGTAAAATAAATGAAAACAATTTAAGAGAAACTATTACCTTTAATTTGGGTAACTTCCTTTGGTTTGAACCAAATGGATTTTGGAAGTTCCTTCTGCCTAAGGTAAGGCTTATATGAGGAGGCGAGGGATATAGGGAGATTAATTGGGTAGTTTTTGGACGATCCAAATGTCTTGAGAGGTGTGAGGAATTGGTTAGAAGTGGTCTCCTTTTATAAGGGAGAGGAGGGGCTCTTTAGGAAAGATTGAAAGTATTATTTTATAATAAAATGATATTTGGTTTTTAATGGTCCCAAAATCATTATAGTCAAAGATAAGATGATTCATGGTCGAAATATAATCATCCAATCATAATTGGACATGTTTTGTATAATATTTTAATCATTATAATCTTATTTATTTAAATCATTTATTAATGAGATAAATACCACATCATTATTGTGTCATAAATAATTTAATTTATATGATGTTTAAAAATTATAAATAAATACCATGATATAGGAAATATTTTTATCTTTCTAAATAATATTTATAGTCAAAAATATGACTTATATAACACCATATATAAATTAATTACCAAAAGATTTTTGTTATTGTCAATTTTTTCTTCACATTAAATTAATTAATCTAAATTGTCATTATCACTCCCATGTGGCTCAATGGGGTCCCACAATCGACCCAAAGATGCCCATGGTTGTGAATGACTCATCCAATAAGGTTTGGATAAGTTTTTAGGTAATTTTGAATTATTATAATATTCTTTTTACCTTGAATTACCCATTTACCTTTAACCACGGAAAATAAAAGTCAAATGTTACTATTCACCAAAAATTATTTTCATCTTAATAAACCACATTTTACTTATTGATAACTAACATGTATGTCGGATTTTTTGAAATTCAATTTACATAAGTGGTAAAATTTCATTTAAATGAAAATGTCAGTTTTTTTAACTACCACTAAGTGGTGTCACTATTCATAAAAAATTGATGTTTTTCAAAAAAATAACAAAAATTCAGCCTAAGCTATATTTGATATTCCGAATTCAAAAATGATGTCTATTTTTACCAATTCAAAACATAGATGTGACATTAATTAGTTTTAAAATTAATTCCCGTTGTTAAAACAAATAGCGTGTTTTTTAAAAAACAATAACTATGAAAAGATTGATACTTGTTTATGTCCAATTTCAAAGTTAAATTAATTCCAATGACCAGAATTGGATTAAATGGTAAAAATATATTTCAATTTCACATTAAAACCAACTAAAAGGATAATCTAACCATGTAAATAAATTAGATTAAAAGGCGCTTTTGAATTAAAAAATAGTATTTTCACTATTCATTAAAAATGAACATTATCAGAAAAATACAAAAAAAATACCCAAAGTAAAATATGATTTCCCCATTCTAAATAAGGATTTTATTTGGTCATATAGAATGTATTAAAGGAACAAAAACAAGATTTAAAGAGGGTTTTCCATTAAAAGGCGATAACTTGGCCTTTTAATGTAAATTTTTCTTAAAATTAGATTCATTCATATTTTATGACTCTAAATTTTATTGGATAAAAGTAAATACATCTAACAAACATGTATAATAATATTTTAGTTAGTTTCATTCATTATCCCCACTACAATAGCTAGGAGTTAACTACCATTTAAATTTATAATATTTATTATTATTGTGCAACGTAAGATTCCAAATAAACTCATTGTTGCGTATCGGATACGCTATCGAACATAGAAACCATTTTAAATTAAAATTAATATTTAATTCACAAATATTAATAAATATTAAATATGTATTATTCTTCATTTACATGGGATGTTACACCAAACCCCACAGATTCTCTAGCATACCAGTACACATCCACCCACCTAGATACCCAAGTTTCCCCTTTTTTCTTAGACAAGTTCCACAAAACAATAAACATAATTTGCACCTGAAAATTTAATTTTCACTTCACACATTCACCAAACAGCCCACACATATAACAAAAAAGTCTAAAAATCCATATCATGATTCAAATTAATTTTGAAATCATACTCACACCAAAAATAGCCCACAACACATTTTGTACATCTTTCACAATTCCAAAAATCTTTTAACAATTTTATAAAATATTTCACAAGAAGATTAACATCAAATAATATCCCACTCACATGTTACATAATTCCCTTTTCATAAACAATTCCCATTTTTCACATCACACTTGTGAAAAATACGCTATAAACATGTTTCGTACCCACATCCGAATTTCATAAATCACCTTGAAAAATTACAAAACATTACCAAAATGTTCTACAACATAACTAACCACTTTATGTTTCAAATACTCATTTTAGGAAAATTCTATCACTAAAACAGTACATAAGAAACCATTTCACACTTTGTGTAACTCATTAAATCATTTACAATTTTCATAAAACCAACCAAAGAGGTGCAACCATGGTTTTCATACAAAACCCTTTTCAAAACCCTCATTCAAGACCAAAAACCTACCAATAAAAATCCAAAGAAGAATTGGAATCCCTTAAAAAATTATTAAACCACCTCCATGTTTTATACAAATACCTCAAACAATACCACAATGATACACATGAAAAACACATGTTTTCACTAATCACGTTCAAGAAGTACAACATGGTTTCACACATTAAAACCATTCAAAACCCCATTACATGGCCCACATTACATTAATACATTAACAAACCATAATTTTTATCCCCTTTCAACCCTAAAAAATCACTTTCATGTGTTAGAAATACACTCAAACATTTCCCCAAGATCCACGCATGAAAAACACCCAATTCCAAGAAAAAATGCAACTACAAAATTAAACACATAACCAAATCCATCAAAAATAGTTTTCACACCACACACTACAGATTTGAAACATACAAAATTAATAAATCAAGATGATAACTCATCATAAATTGGTTATACATGGAATCACCTACCTTTTGAGTCAAAACACTTGAATCTTGGTGTGAAAGCTCAACCGTACCTCCGCCGCACCACAAGGGAGTGAAAACGAACCCTAAACCATAATATTTCACCAAATATTCCCTAAATATAACCCTAGATATGAACCCTAACTTCTGGACACTCTATAAATTCATGAAATAGGTAGGAAACCCTATGGAGAAGGATGAAATTGAAGAGAGAAACACTTATCCAAAACAATCATGAAGAAAACAACCCCAAATCCACCAGTATCTGAATTTTAATACAACTAAACATTTAAGGAATGTTCAAATAATGATGATGATATCATTTAGGAACTGGAATGAGGGATAATAGTAAAAATATAAATAGGTATGAAAGGATCAATTTACCTCTTTATATCTGGGAGATTTTTGAAATCCAGAAAAGGTTCACCCAATTTCACGATTTTATGGAGCTCCAAATTGGGGGAGGAGAGAATTGGGGCGCGTCTCACCTTAGTGGGCTAGAGTGAGAGTTTGAATCACCCAAAAAACTTAAATATTGAATGATTTATTAAATAATTAAAAATATAATTTTTAATTCATCAAAATGGGATTTCTGGCAAGCCCAATTCCTTAAATAAAAACTCAAATACACCATGATTATAGATTTCTAAATGGTCCAAATTAATATTATGGTGTTCATAGGTCAAGGGATTCCATGAAGTAATTGTAAGGGATGAAAGTTTTTTTAAAAATGATGTAATTATAAAGGAATAAAAATTTATTTTTAAATCTGGAATTGGGCTCACAGTTTGACCCAAATCCGGAAAACTCACCAATTCCTACAAAAATGCATGGTAAACCCCCAAAACAAAGAAATAATGGAAATTAAATTAAAATTAACTTTCAAATAAGTTATTTATTTGAGAATATGATCATGGTACCCCACACTCATTAGGGACCGGGATGAGACCCTTTCAGGGACACTAGAGGAGAATCTGGGTTCCTAGGCCAGAGCCTCACCCTAGTGTTATTGCACCATTATCCCATTTCTCAAGGTATTTGTAGAACACCCAACCCTATACCTCCATGCATGAGCCAATTTTTGTTCCCTTCATTCCCTATGTGTCATACCCGCATGGTACACCTATGCCCAGGACAACCACGAGTCATCCATCAAGTACCTTTCCGAGCCACCCATCGCAAGGCCTCTTATGATTTATCTCCCTTGTCTGAAAGGGACTAAGTTTAAATCTTCTCCATGTTCTCGATGTTTACAAAACCGTGGTTTGTGGAACACCAGCGTGCCCTCCATTTGGGTTTTATTCTTATGGATATAGGTCTCCTGTAATTGTATTGTTTTCATGATAGGGTCCTCAGGGTGCATGTGGGTTTGTATCCACATGGTCATGAATACCCATTCCCCAAGAACACTTTTATGGAATTAAGGGTCTAGAAGATTAGGGTTTAGATTATGCCCTTACCTTCTCTTTTCTAAGATCTAGAACCTCCTGTTCCTAGTAAGGAGGGTAAGGATTGTACGTTCTTTTTTATTCAACATGGAATTAGATCCTCCTCTCATTATGAAACCAGTTTTAGTGGACTCCTATATGGGTATGACACTAGAAATTCTTTTAGGAGGTTTCTATCTTGATCCTCTCTACCTTAGGGTCCTTCACCTCCATTCCCTCCTCAATCTACATACCTACGACTCAATGAGTGTAATGTGAAAATAATTTAGTTTCATACCATCATCCTCTTCCATCGTCCTCATCCTATTCCTCCACTAGGGGAGAATAAAATGAGTGTGGATTGTATGATCTTTAATTTAATCTTATATCTAACTACAAGAATGACTAACATGGGCATAGGAGTTAATAATGATCATGAAATCCACTTGATCCATGAGATTTATTGTACTATGAGAAATATGATTCCTGATTGCAATCCAATTAGGATAAAATTTATTCCATATTAGGGCCAAATATCATTGTAAATCCTCTTTATGAGTATGCCTCCATAATAATTCCATTTATATGGGAATCCTGTTTTGGTGTAATCCTTGAGTTATGCCCCCAAACCACCAAGAGTTAAGACTTTCCTCGTGGTCCATTTGACAATGTCATCCTATTTAGAAAAAATCACCATCTTAATCAACTCAAATATCATACTCCCACATGAGAGAATTCATAAATACATTATCATTGATTCCAATATAATTGGGATACATAGAAAGACACTCTATGTTTCAAACCCAATACCCAAATAAACACTTTTTCTATATGGGAAAGATTACCTCTAGGGTTTATTTCAGTTTTGGAATCCATCACTTCTAGGTTCCTTGGGATTCTTCAGCATAATCCCTACAACAAAATTTTACTACACACCTTCCACCTAGAAATACCTTCCACATAATGTTAAAATGTATGTTTAGGTGCATTTCACATGAATTTAAATGGTCTTATGTGCCCCATTATAGAGCATTGAACTACCTGGGATCTGATTCCTTTCACAAGGATATGTATAAAGCCCGTTATTGGTCCCCAACCCATCATAAAAAAACTCATATCTCCATGGATGATGGTAAAAACTAGAGTGACCTCAGTCTTCCTGGATGATAATAAACTCTTGGGTACCCCATTTTGTGGCTAAAAACCCACCATCGACATGATAATGACCAAAGAATATCATATCAGTATACCATAGTATACCATTGATGTAAAAGATTTTTTACATACTAATATCTCCATTGATGAATAATCTCTAATGCAGAAAGATGATTATATACTCCATTCATTCTATTAACTGATTATTAATTATAGTGTAATCCACATCACACATGATATTTAACAAAGTATTTGAAAATATTTATTAAATCTATATCAGAGTCCCGAAGTAGGAAACAATCTCCCTAAAAATGGTGTGACGAGACTGACCTCATGTCATATGGAACAATGCATGTTCTTAACGATCATCGACCAAAACTACTTATGAGTGAATTTATTTGTAAAACAGGTCCCCTGGGACACAAAAACATTGGGAGTTTCACGTTCCATGAACAAAACCATTAGAAACCATTTAGAAATAGTGATTCCTACTAGAACACACATTCCAAAGGGAAAATCACATTACATGAATTTATATTAATGAAGTCTTAATAATTCATGGTGCAGCTATTTTTATTTTGTTGTATCATGATCCCAAATTTACATTTATATTCCTAAAAATTAATCATATGTTTCCAAATACCGATAATTATTTTAACACTAAATGTAATTGTAATACTAATAGAATGTCTAAAAGGATTATTTAAAAATTTTAAAACATGTTTAGATCTTAATCACATAGCTTTCATGGAACATGGGATCTGTATGTTCCAATGGACGATTTTTCCTAAATCAATATCTTCCACCCATGTATTTAAATATAAATATATGAAATGTTAAATAAATAAATATTTCATACTCTTATTTTCTATGTTGATGTCGATGAAAGAATTAATTTAGTCTAATGGCCTATTGATAAGGCACTGAAAAATGTGAAGTCTATTTTAACTAATATTAATTTAGAACCAAAAAAGAAAATGTGTAATGCTGATAATCGAAGGAATGATTTGGTATCTCATGTGGTAGATATCATTTTCATGAAATGTATCTCAATTTAAATGTGTACTAAGGTCTAGTAAGAAGGAAAAAAGATCACCCGACACATTAGACCATTTGAAATTATTAAATGAATTTGACATGTAGATTATCATTTTATAATGAAGTAATGATTCTATAAATTCAATTATGTGTTCCATATCTCATTGATGTGGGAGTATATTCTACACCCAATGCATTATCTCACCTCTAAAGAAATATAATTTTAACTTCATATATTATAATTTAATGTTCATATCCAGATTCATAACACTAGAAAATAAGTGTTAATGAATAATATAAAACTTTGAGTAATGGTCAATTAGATAAATCATAAAATTGAGTTAGAAAAATTTGAACCATAGGATGTTATGAGGAATAAATTTCAACATTTTACTAGAAGTTAATATCCATGAATATTTTGAGGAAATAACAATCATAGGTTTGATGAATGTGACACTTGATATTGAATAATATTCTCTAAAAATTTAATTTTAATAAATATTTAATACAATACACATTTTTTAAAATTCAAAAAATATATATATATTCAAATTTTATATGTTTAATATCGATTATGAACCTAATATGTCAAAATAAGCATAATATGATTTATTCAATTATTCCCTTAGAAATAGACTTCTCTAAAAGAATTTAAAATGAATTAGTAAACCATTCATGTATTTATTTATAATAATGTGTTTTTATATGTAAAATTATTCATATGTTGACTAAAATTTTGATATAAATAAATATTCATACATTTGGGGGTAAAAGGGGTATTTTTTATAAAACTGTTTTTAAATACATAATGTCGTTCTATTTTTATAAATTAAAATTATATTTATTGATGATTTATTTAAATGAAATTTATAGATAATATATCTAACTATATAAATGAAAATCTATATAATTATGATTACTAGTAATATATTAAATATTATAACGTCTTATTCTTTGAATATGTTTCTTTGAAAAATTGGTCTTCAACATGTTTTGTAGGATTTTTTTAAAAATTAAATTATACCCATACTATTATAATAATTTTTTAAAATGGATTAATTATATTTAATCAACCAAAAAAATATTTGAATGAGGTCATTTAAATTTTTGTTCATATTGAATTATGAAAATAGTAATAATTTTTCACTGAAATTAATTATAAAATAGGTTTACTAGGGGTTATCCTATGACAAAAAGTGTTAAAATGAAGTAAGTTCTTGGTAAAATTTCATTTTTTGTTTTAAATTGAACAATTAAATTTCACCTTATAGTATGATCCATTTTAGAGGTATTATTCCTTACAAGTTAATAAATATTATATTAAATAATTGAAAAATTCATTTCTATAATAAACCTCCATAATAAAATCGTTCATTATTCCTTAACTTAATCTCAAATATCAGGAAATTTATTTTGAACAAAACATACAAAAATATAAACATAACATCATGATAGATATTCTAGAGCTTATTTTATTCCAAAAATACAAAACATATTTGTATTAATACAAGATAAAATAGAGCTTTTTCTAACCAAGGGAAACCATATTCACCAATAACATTAATTTTTTGAAACATATTTCACCAAATTCACTTATCTATTAATAAATACAACATAATAACACAATTATCTAAAATATAATAAGAAGTTATTATTTATATGAGATAATATTTATCGATCTCATTCCTATCAAAAGGGAATAAAAACCATCGCCTATATGTGTAGTGCAATACAGCCTCACAAAAAAATGTAATTTTATTCATCACTAAATCACAGAGACATTCATAAAAATTAAAGTAATCAATTAATATGTTAATTATTTAATGATAATTATTTTTTAAAATTAATACATAACGCACTTAGTTATTCTTTCACCCATTATGGAAATGATAATGTCACTAATGCAGACATACAACCTACCATCCCAAAAAATATATTTTTTTCATTTCCCATATCCCAATTTAATGAATGATCCTAAAAATTTATTAAATAAATTAATAATTTATTTATGAAATTAATATAAACATTGATTATATATAACTCTATCATGTCAAAAAATATTGAGACATCTATAAAAAAACATGCAATGAGAAAAAAATTTGTTAACACTCAAAATAGCTGCAATAATGGAATATTATTGACAAAAAGTTTATAAGAGATTAGAATGTGATGAAATATGATAGTAAAAATGTCAATATGGTTTTTTATTAAATTAATAACATTTATAAAGCCATTATATATGATGATAAATCATGTCCCAAAAAATGATGCATGAGGTAAGGGATTTCATATTAAATTAAACTCAAATGAGGAATATTTAGAACTATTCACATATATACTTCTATGTGGTGTATATACTATCCCATTGAAATATTTATCATGAATTAAAATTTATTTAGGAAGATTAATGTTTCAATTCGTGTTTATTAATTAAAGGGGTTTCAATTTAATGGTACAGATGGGGTAAAATGTTTTATTGAGATTTTATTATCATTGATTAATGAAATATAATAATATATTATTCATAAAATCAATTAATTATCTTATCCTTTGAATAATTATAGTGTTTACATATTTTCAGCTAATTTATACTCTCTTTTTCACTTGAATCTTTCAATTAAACCTCATTGATAAAATTGAATCTTATTTCACATTTTGAGTGGGTTGATTTTTCTTCCAGGTATAAATTTTTTTAAACTGTTTAATAAAATAGTTTATATTTGTTAAAATATATTTATTACTTATCCTTAAAATTTTAGAAGATTAAAAATGAAAATTTATAATTTTTAATGAAAGGGTTGTTATTAACATTGTTTATATTAATTCAAAAGTATTGTTTTTAGATGTATGTGGAGATAATAAACTCCCCCCACTGTATGTTTTTTAATATTTTTATATTATTAAACACTATTTAAATTTCTTTCAAAATAAAATACTTTAATGAAGTATTATTTTATTATATTTATTTTATTTTTATAATTTCTAAAATATAACATATTTTATTACAAAACCTATACATGTGATGGATTAATGGTACTCTCTTATCTCATATTAACGTTGTGGTAATTTACGATCTCTTTGAACATTCACATTCTAATTATCAGAAAAAATTATATTCCTCTCAGATATCCATATTCATTATATCACTAAAATAATTATTATCAAAATTTTATACCATTTTGACATATGCTATTTTACATAGAATATTTATTGATTAACTAGGGAAATATAAATATTTACCATTTTTTTATAATACACACATATATTGTTAAGGAATATTATACATGAATTAAATTGATCATTCCTTATATTAGGAATGAATTAGATATGATTTTATTGGTGGGGAATGATATTATTTTTCCCAATGATGCATTGATGGTTCTCATAAGATAAATCAATCGGACAAAATGAATGGATTTCTTGGTATGCATACATAATGTTTTAAACAGTCATATAGCATAGTTTGGATGGTATATATACATTGATTTGTGTGGTTATGGGATGAAATATTAATAGTTTCTATTAATTGATAATTATGTTATTAAAATAAATTATATTATTAAATTTATATTATCCAGGGATAAATTTCATGCTAATGTTATCAATTAAATAGAATGTCGGTTATGTTATTTACTTTACTAAGTTGATTTTTAATTATTTAATCATGGTGGATTTAATATTATTTAGACCTTAATGAGCTTTATATCTCATCCATTATATATTATCCATTCCACATTTCAAGAAAAATAATTCATTGAATGAGTTCAAGGAAAATGAATGTTTACTATTACTATGTTTTTTGATTTACAACCAATGTAAAAAATATGAATCACATATATATCTACTACGTCAAAATTACTAAGCTAGTAAGTCCATTGAGATTGTATACCATCTATACATGAACATGTAATAAATAAAAATAACCATTTGGTTTGTTGGAGCAATGGTTCTAGAATTTTTAATTTCTCTAATGCACCTTCACCAATCAAGTCATCCAATTATGCAACACATATTATCTATTATCAAGAATCTCAATAGGCTACTCATATTAATATAATAGTTTATTTTTTTGATTTCATTATTAGAGATCACATTAATGTGGTCTCGTGTGTACTTCCTTGTTAATGATATGTGGAACACATCACAAAATTTTGTGAGGATAGGTGGAAATTACATATGGTAAGAAGAAACCATTATGATTTTTATTATTTCAAAACAATCGGTGTACATAGAATTAGTTAACCTTTGTTATTAAACCTAATAACACTATTTCATAGATATATCTTCAATGGAACAAGATATACTACTTTAAACTCTAATTTTTTTATTGGTTACTTGTTGATAAAATTGACTTCTCCAATCAACCATAAAACAATTTTGTCTATTCATTACACTAACTATTATTTTTTTATTCAGATCTAGGCCCAAAAGTATCCTTTAAAAATATTGTTTTCAAATAGATTTAATACAATACATCTTAATGTACAATTCTTCATATAGATAAAACGAAATTCATGAATGAAAGATATTGTTTTATTAATATTCAACTAATAATGAATATTCTTCCCATATTAATTTAATTTCTAGTAATAGTGATTATAAAATCACTTATCATGTAAGAATAGTTTTTCAAGACTACTAATTTTTTTAAAGTTGATATGAAATTCATAAATATAAATCAGCGTCAAGATACTTCTAACATCCCTTATTATATATTGTTGCAATTCACTTATCATTAACCAATTCAATAAAAATAGGTGTACTAAAAAGTCTCATAAAATAAATAATATCGATTTTCCCGAAGTACCCATGAATTTCATCACCCATTTTTTCTAAGAAATGTGTGCACATGGTATGTTGATCAAATATAACATATATAAAATCTCTTTTTTCAAAGATTCTTTGGAAATTATGCCACAATATCTTTTGTAATATCATCCCATTTCAGTCATGTAATGTGTATGGGTTTAATAATTATTTAGAATATTCTATTTAATACATTAATTATAGAAAAATAAATAATCATTATACATAGTTTTCAAATTGACATTTGATATTTTTCCCACAAAAAATAAACCTTCTAATCTTGATTCATAATTTTAATACCATTGTGTGTAAATAAATTTAGTCTATGATTGTAATATAATAAATATTTTTGAAGATATGTTTTTAATGGAATAGAGACAATATTTATAAATTTTAATATATTATATTTACATATTAATTCTACCATTGTTTCTTTATTCAGAGTTTCAATTTTCATTTAAATATTTTTACAATACACCAAATATATTTTGATTTCCCTCAATAATTATGGATTCAAAATCATTATGAGTAGATGTGTTTTTTTACATTCATTAATTATTCTTATTTTTAACATTACTAAATCTATTATTATATCTTTTTTTCAATAATCCTTCTAATCTATACTCTATTATCGTTCCCTGTCAACTCATCAACCTCCTAATTTTCCTTAAATGTGTGGTATTGTATTCATAAAATATAATCCTTGGGGTGTTTCAAGAATTCATATAACCTCATGTGTAATTACATATGTAAAATAATGTATATAAAAATAAATTTATCAAATTACTATTACAAATATTTCACTTTATAGTTAATTCCTCTATATATTCAATAAAAAAATCATGGCCACCAATAGAAGATCAGGAGTTGGATATCAATTTCTATGAATATTTAACTTCATTAATTCATATGAAAATATTCAATAATTGTTTATAAGGATACATACATGTTCATTTTATGTAATTTTTTCATTTAATAATCTACCAAATAGTACAATGAAATTTTTTTATCAGTATATAAAATTAACCCCTTTACATTTCAACATTATTAATGTGATTGTTAATGAAGTAAAATATTCAATAGGTAAATGATAGAAATTAATTAATCAATGGAAACTATAGAACTCAATTATATTGGTTGTAAGTTTCCATTCCATCCTTTACAATGACTTTAAAGAATCATATGATATTACATCTTATGAGAAAATTTTACAAATAAAAAAACATCTTAATACATGAATTAAAATTTGTTAAATTGCTCATATAAATATATTTCTCTATGATTCCTAATAATTGTTCATAAATTATTCTTTTTATCATCACCAATTTTAGAGTATACCATGATATTATTAATAAATAACACCCTGAAATGTTTAAGATACTATATGTAGACACTACTCATCATATTTATAAAATATATGGCTGACTTATTAAAAACAAATTGAATCACATTAAATTGGAAAATGTTCGTACCTCTTACAAATTTTAAACAATCGAATAGCCTCATTATTTAGTTATAGTTGATGAAATCCAGAAACAATATCTATCATTTAAAATAAATTAACACCTTGAATATGATCACACAATTAGTTAATGCATATTATAGGACACTTATTATTTATATTTATATTATTTATTTCATTTTAATCGAGGTATAACATAAAATTCAATATTTCTTCTAATAATTACATGGATATACATGGGGAAACAATAAGGTGTAAAAATACATTTCCACACAACTATGATACCTTTTTCATTGGTTCCACTAATTCAACTATGAATATCCTCTATGGAATTTTAGATATTTTCTTTACATTAGCTATGACAAAAATAGAAGACTCAACATCACATGTAGGACTATTACAACACACCTTTTCATGAAACTCTTTAATATATTACTGAAATATATGTATAATATTAATTTTAATGATACTTATACCATTTTTTGGTTTTTATTCTATTATTCAGTATTAATTTAATAAATGATGGCTTCTAGAGGACTATATAAATAAATTAAAGGATAATGTATCCCCAAAAAATATTAAGGAATCAATATCTCCAACACCAATCATAATCACCTTATCTTGAAAAAACATATATAACATTATAAAATACAATTTAATCCAAAAATTATAAAAATGTCAATAGTTGTTATAGTTATCTCATTTTAAATTACTTAATGTCATTGTTTCATTATGGGAACTAACATTATCATTATAGTATTAAAACATCCATTGAATCTTAATTGAAAACACATTTCTAAAGGTTAATTGGAAATTTATATTTTTCTTGTAAATAATAAAATATAAAAAAGATTGTAAAGTTCCTGAATAAAATAAAAAGGTCGATAATTCATTGATACAATAAATATACCCTCAAAAATCATTAGAAACTCTAATATATACTATATTGATCTAAAATTATTTTCCATTATCTCAAGGATTGTTCTATAGAAATTTTTTTCCTTGTTTGGTATATTTCATTTAATAGTGTGAAATATCTAAATAGTTGAAACATTAAACCTTGGGGTGGTATTTTATCCCTTATTATCTAGACCATGATATTTTTTTCTAATCACTTAATGAAAAATAAAATTGCATTCACACATGTTCCTTTATGTTTCATTAAAAAATATTATAAGTTAGATATATAATGCTTTTATTTTTCCTTTTTCATATATTTTTTTAAAAACAATTATCAACTACATGGTAAATTTCTTTTTTTCCATAGTGTGTCAATTAAAAGGTACATACCATGTTCCACTAATCATGAAATGTGTGAAGATTAGTTAGAACTTATTTTTAGAAAACTACATGTTCAGTTCCATAAAAAATCATTGTGGTATTATCCTATATTTAGACACAATCATAGTGTATTTCATATACATATGTTATCTACCAATGTTTTCATAAATATTGTTCCCATTATTTATAATAAACATACCATTATAACAACTATATCTCACCAAACATCAGTAACTCAAAGTCTATAGTAATATTACAAAATTATTATAATATAAAAAATATCATTTCCTGATTGAATATTGTGTTTAGAATATATAAGAAACTATATATATGCTTGACTCTCACATTAAATTTTTTAAAATGAGATGAAACATAAAATTATTGGAAAAAAATTATTATTTATTTTATTATAGCCATAAAATAAATCATATATACCTTCATTGTTTCTTGATGAAAAAAAACATAATAAATGGTGACATTGATTTTTATTTGCATAATGCATAAAATAGTAATGTTTATATGATAAACTACGCAGGGATAATATAAAAGAGATTAAAAATAATAAAATATGTCATTTAACTATTATTATAAAAGTGGAATATATACAGGGATGAAATAGAAACATAATTATTAACATTAATAGTAATAACATGTTTCTTACGTAATACATTAATATATATATGAAAATATTCCAACAATTGAATCAATTTAATACATCATATAAATGCATATAAGGAATAAAAAAAAATCAAACTAGTTTTTCATGTGACATCAACCATTTAAACATGGGATATAATAGGCCCCAATCAACACATACTATGTTAAATGATTTTTTGAAATGAATTAAATGAATAATAATTCAATACAAAATTAACATAAAAATTTAAATTAAAAAAATAGAATATTAAATGTTACTATTTTATTAATTCATTCACTAGATAAAATTTATCATAAACAAAAAATTGTAATATATTGGATTGTATCGTTAGATTATACCTAGATAAGGAATTATATTGTAAAACCCTTTCTCTTTTAGATATTTAAAGGATTTTTTTCCATGTACCCTTTTGTCTAGTTATGAGAACGATTTGTCAGGGGTAATTTTTGCGGTGTTTTTGTGTACAATTTTGAAACTTTTGAAAGAGATAGGGAATTTTAACAGTTTTGGAACGGGTTTCCCAAATCGTGCGCCTTAGTCCCACAAACTATGAAACCTTGTACAGAGAGGTATTGCATTGATAATACATAGATTTTTTAAACTGTGCACCCAAAAATGGGAAACTGTGAACCCCTCCCCCTAGAAGAGGCACACGTTAAGGGGAAACAATTCACCCCTACCTAGAAAACCTTGAGTGAAATCATAATGAACATGGTAATTAGATTTAAAAATACATGAACCCCTATATTAACCCAATATCAACCCCAAATCATACATAACATCTTCCTATAATTTTTTGAGGCTTCTATATGAATTGCATGCCCTAAACATTTTTTATTGGTGTATTAGAAGAAGGATAGAAGATCTTCACCTCCCATGTATAGAGTTTTCTTCCCATTTAGATATCTCTTTTTATTACACTCTTATTCTCAGATAAAAAGTGGGATGTCATTGGTTGTTGGTTCTGGATATAGATCTCTATTTTTTAGTTTTTCTTCTTTTAATCATGGATCTAGGTTTCTAATCTAAATCATGTTCTTCAACACACTTTTGATAGTTCAATTTTAAATTAATTATTATCCATTGGCAAGAATTATTATCCATTCTTGAGATAGGGGTTATATAATTCAAATCCCAAAGTATATATTTCAATTACATGTATATATTTATTGAGTTTCTATTATATGTTTAGAAATTCATTTAATTATTTAATTAAATAATTTGGTGAATTACTTAATTCCAAAATAGTGACATTAGGGATAAAGGGAATCTTAGATGATGAATAATTAAGTATTGATAAAATTATTTGGAATCTGGGTTTTTGAGTGGAATAAATCATTATCTAATTAATTATGAGTTTTTTGGGGTAGTGATTTGAAATAATTAATTATTGAATAAATTATGGAGAGATATAGATTATTGAAATTGAATAATTAATTGTCGAATTATTTATATTTATATTGAATTTATGTGATGGGTCAATTAATTCATAAATTAATTGGGATAATTAAATCAATTGACATTGAAAAATTAATTGATGAATTAATTGGGGTTATTGAATCTATTGAGATTGAACAATTAATTTTGATTTTAATTGGAGGTATTAAATTGATTTAGATGTAAAAATTAACTAACTAATTAATTGGGATTATTGAATTGTTTGGGTTGGATTATTTAATTCATTAATTAATTAATGGATGTAATTTCAGTATTTAATTTATTAACTATATGATGAGAATAATGAGATTAATTAATGGGAGTAATGTGATTATTTAATTATTAAATTAAATAATGGGTTTGATGGGATTAATTAATTGGTTAATTAATTAATTGAGTTCTGTAATTTTTTGATTGTGGGATTAAATAATAGGATTAATGGGAGTAATTAACTTGTGATTTAATTAATGGATTTATTCAATTATTTATCTATTCAAATTAAAATATCAGATTGGTGGGATTAACTTATTTTTGAATTAATTAATGGGAGTAATGTGATTATTCACTTATTGGATTAAATAATGGGATAAAAGAGATTAGTTATTTAATGAATTAATTTATGGATTAATGTTGTTATTTAATTTTTTAATTAATCAATTGGACTGATGGGATTAATTTATTAGTTAATTAATTAAGAGA
This sequence comes from Viscum album, assembly GCA_963277665.1. Classification (NCBI taxonomy): domain Eukaryota; kingdom Viridiplantae; phylum Streptophyta; class Magnoliopsida; order Santalales; family Viscaceae; genus Viscum; species Viscum album. The sequence goes on from OY728125.1 coordinate 363,343,970, forward strand.
GAAATGTGATTTTATAATTTTTGAATTAAATAATGAGATTTATGGGACTAATTAATTGATGAATTAATTAATGGAGTTGTGGAATTACTTAATTATTCAAATAAATAATTGGATTTAAGGGATTAAGTAATTGATAAAATAATTAATAAAGAAGTGTGATTATTTAATTTATTAAATAAATAATGTGATTGATGTGATTAATTAATTAATAAATTAATTAATAGGGTAATGTGATAATTTAATTATTGAATTAAATAATGGTATTTGTGGGAATAATTAATTGATGACTTAAATAATGTATAAATGTGATCTTTAAATTTTTTAATTAAATAATGGAATTTTTGGGATTAATTAGTTGATGAATTAATTAATGGAGTAATGTGATAATTTAATTATTAAATTAAAAAATTTGATTGATGGGATTAATTAATTGATTATATAGTTAATTGAGTAATGTGAGTATTAAATTATTTAAGTAAATAATGGGATTAATGGGATTAATAAATTGACGAATTAATGTAGTAATGTGATTATTCGATTGTTGAATTAAATAATGGGATTAATGAGATTAATTAATTGGTTAATTAATTAATGAGAGTAATATGATTATTTAATTTTTTAAATTCAACAATCGTATTAATGGGATTAAATAATTAAATTAATTAATTTTATTGGTATAGAAAATTAATTGGAGAATTACTATAAGAGATTAAGTGTGATTAATTAATATGGAACTAATTAATGTAGTTTGTCATGGACAATTAATTGGTTAATTAATTGAAAGGAATGAATGTGATTAATTAATAATGGAATTAATAAATGGAATTTTATGTGAGAAAAGAATTATTAAATTAGTTGAGGGAGTTTAATTTGATTAACTATTTATTGAAATAATTAAAAGACTTTTTGTCATCAATTATTTATTAAATTAATTGATGACATCAACATGATTAAATAACTACTGAATTAATTTGTGGATTATTGATTTCAGATAATTTTTTGTTGAATTAATTATCAAATATTGTGATTGATGATTTGATAAATTAATTTTTTATGTAATTATGAGATTTTGATATTGTTGATTTAGGATAATCCTTTTCAGTTTTAATTGAGTGATAGGGATATTGAAGACCATAAATAAATAATTATTGAATTAATTTTATGACATTGTGATTGTGAATTGAATAATTAATTGATGAATTAATTATGTGATATTTATATTTTCAATTGAGATAATTAATTGTTTAATTTATTATTATTTACTGATTATTTAATTTTTGAGTTAAATAAATTAATAAATGTGCTAAATTAATTGGGGAATTAATTTAGAGGAGTTATGTGCTGACTAACTGGTGAATTAATTAAAATGTCAATATGATTAATTAATTTGGGAATTCATTAATGGTATTTGTATGATTAATTTAATATTGAATTGAAAATTAAATAGAGGTGGAAAATTAATTTTTAAATTAACTATGTGTTGATAAATGGTAAAAAAATCTAAAAATTCTGAACTAATGAGTGCTAACAGGGACCATAATTTGTGATATCTTGAGTGGGAACATGATATCTTAGTTGTGATGTTATAAATGTTAACGCGTTCCTTCAGTTGTGAAATCATGAATGTTAACATGGTAATCTAGTTTTGAAAATATTAATGGGGACAAGGTCATTCAATTGTATGAGAACTGAAAGGAAACATGTGCATTAAAGTATGATCTATGATTGGGAACATGTCCATTAAATATTAAGATGTATGAATGGTAACATGAACATTTAATTAAGAATTAATGAATTGTAACACAGATATTATAAAATGAATTAAATAATGGTAAAAATGTAATTCTGATATATGAAATCCTTTTTTAATATGTTGCGCTCTGACATGAGTTGAAGCAGGTATTGAGGTACCTGTGTTTGTTGGAACCTGGAAGTTATGTGGTTAAATAATGAAAAGTTGATAAATTGATAAATATTTATTTATGAATTTTTATTTATTCTTTATACAACAAAATAAAATTTTATTGAACTGGATATTGTTTTATATGTCGTTAGTGGTGGCATACTATGTTTTATGTACACCCTACTCTGACTGCCTGATCAGTACCTGAATATATTTCATGATTACATGGTAGGACAATGGAAAAGGACATATGATAGGTGAATGATTCAGGATGGATCATGGAAGAGTGAATCAGATCTGTTTTGGGGCTCGTTTGGGAGTTATCAGTGTCTCTACTTTCGATTTTTCATTTTGACTGGAATTCACATTAGCATGACATAATTATTTCTAAAATTAATATTGTATCTCTTGTTTGGGATAACATGGGATAATGTAATATTTGAAGTTATGGAAATATATTTGCTTATTTTTTATTTATTTTCTAAGGGTTTTTTACAATTAAAAATAGGGTAGAGTCTTCACATGATAGATATTAGTCATGTGGTTCTAGTTGGAAGCCTCTAGCTTATGTGGCGTGCAGTTGAGGTCACATGATAGACTGGTTTGGGGATTATGTGGGTGGAACCCAATTCAGGATGTTAAAAAGTGTTTTCAAATGGGTTTTATTTTAAATTAATTTTTTAATAATATTTATGAATTCAAAATAGATTATTGGGAAGTGTCAATCCTTTGTTATGATCTTGTGCACGAGAGTAGCTAACACATGTATGGTGGAGAACCTATGTTCACTAGGTGGGATTTTGGTTATTGTTGTTTGTTGTTACAATTAAATGTTATTTCACCATGGGTGACATACTTATGGAATCATGTGATTTATAATTTATATTATTTATGATAATTGACTCAGGTCATTGTATGGTATGAGAGTTGAGTTTTCATGCATCATTCTAGGCTCTCCAGATTATTGGAAAATGACTTAATTTAGGAAAACACATGAAAATGGGTTATGGGTAAGCTGTTGAATTTGAATTATTTTACCATAAGGTGATAAATGGCATGAATCAATGGGTGTTTGAGGGAATTTGAATACGATATTGAGTATACCCTTTGTGAACTATGACATAGATGTTTGTTGGTAAAAGGTAGTGATAATGACATGATTTTAACCATGTGGATGGATGTGGGGAAATAGAATTATAGTATGAATTTATGGTATTTATTAGTTAAAATCATTGTGTACTTATAAACATGAGACGATTATTCCATATACCTTGACATATTCTTGGATACATTGAGATATCATTGTGTACCCACTAATCTAATTAAGTGTTTTGTCTTTTGGGATAAGGGGACTTATTAAAGTTCGTCCCAATGGATAATGTTAAAGGTGAAATTTTTTCATGGATGGTGAACCACCTTCTGTTACTGAGTGATTATTGTAAGGACTTTGGGTGTTAATATATTCTAAGGGTTCTGTTTTCAGAAGACAAGACTAGGCAATGATTAATGTTTTGGTTTTGATAAAAGATTGAGGAAGAGACAACCATGCCCACATAATGGGCTCTATTGAGGAGGGGTGTAATCTATGGTAGTTAGTGATTTACTAATGCAATTGATGTGAAATTGGTATTAATTATTTTCTAAAGGTGGGGAGAAATGTTTCAGTTGTTGGTGAATAGATAAAGACCTTGGGTGGGAAGTGGTGGAATCCAAATTTCGATGAAGAAACAATAACATGCATGTTGAAATTCATTAGGTAAATTTAATTTGGGTCTTGAATGGGGTGGATCTATGTCATTTATATAAGTTTTTTATGTCATGGATGAGTGAAAATTCAAGGATACTGCTCTTGTGGTTGTTGGCAAAGTGAGTTGGGAAACGTGTTTGGTATGATGTGAAAGTTGATCTTATGACAAACGCATCATTTGAGGAGCATCTGATACACATGTTAAATCATAGTGGGAATGTGTTTCAGTAAATGATAGTGGAAATAAATAGAGTAATGTGAAATCATGGATGTGTTTTGGAGGAAACCTTGGAGAGAGAAGTATATGTGAGGGATCTGTAACCCAATTTTTTAACATGTAATCTTTGAGATGTATGGGAGTATATCTTGAGGATGAGCGATTATAAGTTAGGGAGATGGAAAAACCCCCAACCTTTTTTAGAGATGTATCATGTTTGTTTTTAGGTACTCTTTTTAATAGTTTTGAGTATTTTATGTTTGGATTAAATTTTTCTGATTTTTTGATGTATTTTTTAAAATTATGGATGAAAAATAGCATGTGTATGTTTGGTGGACAGTTTTCCCAAACCACATGCCCGGGACTAGAAAATTTTGAGACACTCTATAGAGAGGAATTGCATGGATGATAGATGGTTTTTCAAACTATGAACTAAAAAAAAGAAATTGTGAACCCCTTAAAAGAGGAACATTTTTAGGGGAACTATGCACCCATGCCCATCAAAAAGTGTGCATTATATTAATTAACCTCAAAATAAGATTTTTTAATTATTGGACCCCTATAATAACCAAAAAATGGCCCCAACTCACATATATCATATTACTCCCATTTTTTCAGGGCACTTTGGTGAATTAAGATCCCTCCCTACATCTTTTCTGGGTAGATATAAGGTGGGATTTACGATCTGCACCTCCTGTGGTAATTTGTTTTTCCCATGTAGATCAATCCTTTTCTATCACTCCACATCAAAGATAATAATATGGGTGTTATCTGATTTGGATTCTACATCAAGACCTAGGGTTTTTTTGGTCATGATTCATTTAATGGTGAATCATTGTTTCAGATATAGATAGCTTTCTTCATCGCATTATTGATCATTCCATTTTATATTGGAGATTATCTATGGGTAATGGTATTAACAATTCTTAAAGTAAGTGTTATATAATCTTCAACAAAACATTTCTATTTCAATTATGTGTAAGTAATTTCAAAATTTTATTAGATTATTTTCAACTGAGTTCTTCATTTAATTATTTAATTTGGTGATCTAATTAATAGTGGGAATATGTGAAATTGGCGATAATGGGATTACAGATGTTGAATAATAAATTTTTGAATTAATTGTAAGGAACTGGGATTATTGAGTGAAATAATTTATTGTTGAATTAATTATTAGAATATTGGGATTTTGACTTTAAATAATTAATTTTCAAATTAATTATAGGGATATAGATATTTTTTATATTGAATAATTAAGTGGTGAAATAATTATTACTATATTGAATAGACCCAGATGGAATAATTAATTCAGGAATTAATTAGGGTTATTTAATTGATTGACATTGAAAAATTAAATTAGGAATTAATTAGGGTTATTGAATTGATTGATATTGAAAAATTTATTGCTGAATTAATTTGGGATATTGAATTGATTGTGTTGGAAAAAATAATTTTCTAATTAATTGGTGTTATTGAATTGATTGACTTGGATTAATTAAATGATTAATTAATTAATATAAATAATTTTATTATTTAATTTTTTATATAAATAATGGGGCTTATGGGATCAATTAATTTAAGAATTAGTTAATGGGAGAAATATGATTAATTTATTGATTGGTGGCTCTGACCTCACATCCCTCAAAACCTCTACATGTCGGAAATGGTGTAGTTGTTCATTGATGTTATGGGTCATGCAGTTCGAAGATAAATGAGTTTCATGATGCTTCATGGGTCAAAATACTCATGATTTTAAGGATCCTAGTTTTCTACCTCCCTGAAGATGCCTTCTTTTGGATCCCTTGATCACTCAAACAACTTCATTGATCATACTTTATAATGCTCCTCTTCAAGTCAGTTTATGAGTGGCTATTAAAATGAGGTTTTTGGATGTGTGGTTGGATGACCTTCATTGTTCCATGTGTGATCCTTTAGATGATGGTTTGGTTTTTTAGATTTCTTCCTCATGTTATAGGTGATAGTATTTCTTCTTCTTCTCAATGGTAAACAATATTTGATGTTTTTTGGTGGTGATCCAATTTGTGGTTCGAGATAGTTATTGTTTATGGTGGAGACCGTCTATGTTGATCAATATTGTGCCATTCATATGATTTGTGATTTTTAATGTGATGAGATCACAATGTTGTGGTGTTTTGGATGATTTAATCTCACCTGGGGTCGACGATGACATGGTATGTTGTTAAATAGTGTAATCTATAGACTCCAACTGACTCTATTATTCTATAGCGATGTGTGTGGGATTTGGAAGGAAGTGACAATGTTGTTGTTTGGATGGTGAAGTTGATTGTGATTACTCATGGCAATGCCTGTCATTATGTCCTAGGATGAGAAAGGCTAGCGATATGTTTTTGGATGATGATGCTAAATCTTGAACATGGTCTTCATAGGTTGTGCAAGCCCTTCAAATTATGATCCTCAGATTTTTCATCCTCTATTTTTGGTTCCTGGTTGTTGTGTAGGTTATCGGTGAACCACAAAATATGCTTTATAAAATGAAAAAAAAAATGATTTTTATCCATTTTTGTATTAAATAATTGAATTAAGGGGATTAATTATTTAATGAAATTATTATTGGAATAATGAGATTATTTAATTGATTAATAAAATAATTGGATTGAAGGGATTAATTAACTAATGAATTAATTAATTGAAAAATTTTATTATTTAATTATTGAATTAAATAATGGGAATGATCGTAATAATTAATTAAATAATTCATCTATTGAGTTATGTGATTATTTAATTCTTGAATTAAATAATGGGATTTATGGGATTAATTAATAGATGATTTGATTAATGGTATTAATGTGATTATTTAGTTTTTAGATATAAATATGGCATTAATTGTATTAATTAATTGAATTTATTAATGGGATTGATGAGGATAATTAATTGGTGAATTAATTAAATGGATTGAGTGTGATTAATTAATTGTTAATTAATTATTGGATTTTGACGTGGACAGTTAATTAGAATATTAATTAAAAGGACTAACTATTTTTAATTAATTGTGGAAAGAATTTATGGATTGATATGAATAATGAATTATAAAATTCATTGGGTTTGTTTAATTTGATTAATTAATTGTTCAATCAACTAAAGGAATTTTTTTGATCTAATAATTGATTAATTAATTGATGAGATTGAACATATTAATTAATTATTTAATTAATTAATGGATTGTTGATTTGAGATAATAAGTTTTTTAATTAATTATTATATATTTAGATTTTTTGATTTACATAATTAATTGTTGAATTAATAGTGTGATATTGGGATTGTAGATGTTGACTAATTATTTTTTCAATAAATTATATGACATTTATATTTTTTAATGTTTAATTTATTGTTGAATTAATTATTTGATACTGAGATTGTGATTTGAGATAATTAAGTATTGAATTAATTATGGTTTAGTGATTAATTAATTCTTGAGTTAATAAGCGGACTAATATACAAAATTATATATGAAATTAATTAAGTGGAATTATGTGATGACTAATAGTTGAATTAGTAATGAGATTACGATGATTAATTAATTAGTGAAATAATTAATAGGATTTGTATTATTAATTAATTTTGTAATTATTAATGAAATTGAGGTGGATAATTATTTTTTTATTTAATTATGTGGTGATTAATGGTAACATGGTCATTCGATTGTAAAGATATGAATGGTATCATGTTCATTAAGTTATAAAATCATGAATGGCAACATTATCATTCAATTTTGATGTTATAAATGGTAACATTATCATTCATTTTTTAAATCATGAGTGGAAATAAGTAAATTCAGTTTGGTTATTATGAAAGGAAATATGGTTAGTAAATTATGTGTGGTATGAATGGTAACAAAGGTATTCAAGTATGAATTATGAATGGGAAAATGGACATTCAATTAAGTGAAATATGAGTGGTAACATGTACATTGAAGTGTGAATTAATGAATGGTAATATGAATTTTCTATTGGGAATTAGTGATTAGTAATAATGGCATTCTGAGATATGACATCCTTGGGGAATACATTAGGATATGACACGAGCTGAAGCTGGTATTGAGGTTCGAGTGTCTAAAGGGACCCAGTGGTTATGCAATTAGATGAAGAGTAGTTTATAATGTGATAACTACATATTTAGGAATTTAAATTTATTATTTATAAAACTGTATAAAATTTAACAATACTGGATATTATTTTATATTTCTTTGGGGGTGGCCTACTGAGTTATACTCACATCCTACTTGGGCTTCATGATAAGTACCTGAATAGATTTCATGGTTACATGATACGATAATGGAAACATCCTCTTGTTTGGTGGAAGACTCCAGATAGAGCATGTATAATCGAACATGATTTCATTTAGGCCCCATTTGGGATTCATATGTGTCTTTACATTTTATTTTTCATCATGACACTTTGAACCCACATTATCATGACATATTTATTGTTCAGTTTGATATTTTATCACCATTTTTGTAATCATGTGATATTGGAAGAATTCTGGTTACGGTAATATATGTGGACATTATATCATTATTTTCCTCTGGTGATATACTCTATAAAATAGTATATACTCTCCTCCTTACTCATATAAGACCATCGCTACTAGTCATAAGCCTCTTGTATATGGGGATACATGTTTGAGGTCATGTAATAAAATGGTTTGGGGGAATTAGTTTGTCTAACATAGGCCGAGACATTTCACATTATCATCAAATGATATTAACATGGATGCAAATAAAATTGAAGGATCACTGCTACATTTTTTATGGAAGATTCACTATTTATTTTTTGAATTGTTATTCTAAATATTATCATGCCTCAAATAGATGGAAATAAACTTTTTATTTAGAAGAAAAATTGAATCATGTAATGTACTGTTAATAGAAAATAAAATTTTCTATAATGGTAAAATTAAAGCATATGGTGAAAATAGAAACAATTATTTTTTACACAAAATTGTTAGAAAGTACAATTTATGGAATGTAAAAGTATAACAGCTCTTAATTTTTTTCCAATTTCTTATATGGTTAAAATTTTATTTAGAAAATAATTTTAATATAGTATAAAATCCATGAAATCATTAAAACAATGGTATATTAATGGAAGAAATAGATTCCTAGTTGAATTGGAAATCGATATAATTTTCCCTTAAAATCATTCATTTAGTCGTTTGAGTACATAGGGAGGAAAAAAATAGATAAACTATTAAGTTATAAAAATAAGAATAAGGGAATAAAATACATAACATTTTTTAGATATAGTTAATATAATTCTATTATAAAAAAATTAATAATAAACAACTTAGTGAAAAAGTGACATTTTTAGATACAACCCGTGTCCCATGTCTTCCATGATTCGTATGTTATTTTAAACACCATGATAATAAATAAAAATTTATTATAATTCAAATATAAAATATATGTCATACTTATAATTACACTATTTTTTTCATATAATAACTTTTCAGATATTCATTAAAAATAAGTCATTATTTTTCTAACTTACGGTGCTAACTACTTAAATTTTTGGGTTAAAGTCTTCAATTTTAGAATACATTTTTATTTTTTTGTTTATGGACCTTAAATATGTATCGTAGTTCCATCATCTAAATAATGGTAGATGATAAGGTAAGGGTGGGAGGAAACCATTTTCCCTTATTGAAGTGTTGTTTGTGGTAATAAATCATCTACCATTAAGTCTTCTTATTTTTGTATTATCATGGATACAGATCTCTTTCCCCTTTTATAATGAATTTATGAGTAATTATAGAAAGAATATTAGATGGTGGGGTTTCTTCGTTGAGGTCTTGTATGAGAATGTTTGCAAGGAGGTTTATCCCTCATATCTTTTACATTAGGATGGTAGTATCATAAGATATCAGGATGGAACACCATCAATTATGATTAATCATAAGTCCTTGAATGGGAGGTTTGACATATATAGATTATCTCCAGTCAAATTTATCATCCTTTTCTAGGGAAAAAATCTATTAATTTTTGGAATCATAAGTTATCAAATAAAATATAGGTGGTTTTTATATTTATAGGATTATTCAAATTACAAAAGGTTACAATCACCTAATATTACATTCAGAGATTTAAATATTTATATCATGGAAATCCATTTTATGTTTTGGGAATCTGATAATTTCAATAATTTTTGAATTGGATATATCGTTTAACCCACTCCATCTAAAGAACAAAAATTCTCAGTACTGAGTCTTATTTATTTTCTTAATATTGGGTTTCTAGAATCCTCAAATACTATAGGATATTATCTTATTCTTAAGGACCACCCTAAACACTGAAGAATTCAATGAAAGAGGTATTTATATCTATTATGTTATGGTCATGATAGTTTAACACCTTTTATAACAACAAATTTATTTTAAAAATGATACCATTAACGGAGAATATATTCACCTTGGATTTAAATATATACTCATCTCATTATGTTTTTGACTTAGGAAAATTTTATATTGCATTTGATATCAAATTTATGATATGATAAGTGGATAATAACAATTAATCTAGTCCATATATGGGATACATAAATTTCTGAGGAAAATGTTAGGTTATATGTTGGTAATAGACCAAATATTACATGACACAAGATCCTAGATATCTAGGAATTGAACCAGGGAAAAGCTCTAGAATAAATGCATCAAATAACCTTAAAAATAATATAAAAAATCAATTGATGTTCTAATTCTATAATATATGTAGGATAGAGGTAATTAACGAACTCATTGGGTGATCCCTAGGGATATTACTATTTATTTTGGTAAATCGTGTATTGTTATTGTGGGAGAGTAGGAGTCTAGGTTTCTTATTAGATGGGTGACCAAAAAATACAAATAGAAAAAAGGGGGAAAATAATGTAATGAAGATGATTTTATAAAATATTCTTCGTCTAATGGGGTATTTACTTTGAATATAATGGGCATTTGGAAGAAAACATAGGACAACGAACATTCTCTTAAGGATGAAAAAGATACTCATCTTAGTGATGGCCCAGAAGACCTATCATCCTTTTTATAATAAACACCATAAGGTTTTCCTATTGCTAAACATAAATATCTATGTTATAGGGATCCAAAATCTATTCATTGAAAAATTGTTTTTTTTTACATCCAATTGTTTGAGAGTCAACAAATATATAATTCTCAAAAAAGATTCATCAAACCCTATTGGACTATAAAGATATGTATTTATAAAGGTAAAAATGTTTATGGAACCATAAAATTCATAAAAATGAATTCCATGTTTATTAGTTTGTTGGTGTTAGTAATGGTAATAAAATAGTAGAAATCCAGTGGGTATTGGAATCTAAAAGGCATAAAATATTATTTTTAATATATAAAAGACATGATATTATTACATCAACTATTTTTATTGAGGTAAAAAACACCAACCTATTTTATAATTTTTTTATTTTCTATGGATAATGGAATCACAAGGAGTCCATTATAAACCTCATGAAGAACAAAAATGGGTGATGTGTATTTTCTAGTGACTATAATGGTTTTATAGGATGAAAAAAATAATGAAAAGGGGAGGAGAACATTTATAATGAATTTGACCAGGTTGATTAGTACCATCACTCAAACCACTCCACCATAAGGCCCAAAGAACATTCCAAATTAACACATATAGTTAAGAAGTTCTTAAGAACCATATTAAACAATATAATATGGGGTCTTCCCTTTCTAAATAGGAATTACCAGAACATGCACTTTAATTACAACCCTAAAAATAAATGAAGTCATCATAGATAAATAAATATGTTCTAATAAAGAATCAAAGACTAAATAATGATATGGGAAACAACATCACATAAACAAACATAAAATATCATAAACAACACATAACCATAATATCCATTTTCACAATAAATTGAATCAAAAAATAAATTTAACACACCACATGGGGTGATACATAACATCCAAATCCAAAAAAATAAAATATAAGTTCTTCATTATTAAAAACAACCCAGACATTGTCATCTCCAATTTGAAAATAATAGACGATGCTAATAAAAATAATCTACCAAAATGAGGTTCCCATGAATTTACCTATGTTTTTTAAAATAGATTATGCATAGACCTAATAATATTTGAATATAATCAGTTACAAAATCCAATTATGATACCAACATTTATAATGCCTTTATAAACATAGAATTCATTACGATCAATTTATAAATTAATATTTCAAAACCATTTTTAATTTATAAAAAATAATCAGTTGAAAAAAATAATTTAAAATCATCTTAGTGTTTTTCTAAATAACATATTTTAAAGGAATGTTATTCAAAATTGGTTCCCAAAACATTTCCAAATATGAGTAATGTAATTAAATAAGTCGGTAAGAAAGATTATGCTCGGCACAAATAGATATGGAATGGGCATGTGGATAAATAAAAACATCATTACATAAATAAGTAATGTAATATTGGCATATGTATAAGAATAGGATAAATTATTTCAACAAAAACTAATTTAACATAAATTCATGTAAATTAATTCCTAATATAACTCATAATAAAAAATAAATAAATAGAACAAGGGATATAAAAATAAAACATGGAACTAATATCATGAACAAGGAATATAAAATCATATTGGAATAAGTAATTTGAATAATTTGATCTAATAATATGATACCTTTGTTAAATGTTCTAAAAAATGATCCCTAGCCAACTAAAATTATATAAGAGGTTTAGAAGCACTCATGTTGTTCCACAGGACCATGTAAAAATTGTTCCCCTGATTTATTGGTCAAAATATTTGAATCAATATCATTATTACACCATAATGTCTATATTGGTCCCTTGGGATAATATTTAATGAATGATATGTATTCCTTATAAATGATCTCTTTGTCCCATGGGCAGTATTTGGAAGCTGTCTCGGTCTTCCTCTCTATATTCTATCGCAGTCTGTTGGACAACACATAGATAATATGTAACTCTTCCTACTCAAAGTCTATCTCATACCCTATTAAAAAATTACCTAGATATTCATAAACACATAATAAAGACCATTTTACCATGTCACCATAAGAAAACCCAATGTCTCCCAAGTTACAGATAATTTCTTAGGCACAACTAATCATATGTACCAATGAATTTAATCCATTTAAAATGAATATTAATTAGTATAAAATTCTCTTAAAAAAGGATTCCTTTCACCAAGGTAGAACATATCTATTTAAAATTATACACCTAAATAAAGTAAAATGATTTTATAAAAACTAAAACTAAAATAAATATAAATATATAACAAACTCATAACACATGATAGAATTTTTAAAAAAATTGAAAACCGATTATTCACAAAACAATCCAACAATAAAAACCATGGTATAAATCTTTTAAACCCATGGATAAAATATCAATTGAAATAAAAAAACCTCTATAATCCACTTAATGGTTCATACAGGGTGTATTAAACCAATCCTATTTAGAATATAAAAAATAAAACTAAAATGAAAAATAAAACTCTTGCATCAAACGAAAAATGGATAAAGAGAAATCCATAATAAATTTCAATATAAATTTAATAATAAAAACCAAAATGGAACTAAAAATAATTGGATAAAAATATAAAATCACCTAAATAGAGACATCTAAATCACAAAAAATCAAAAACTCTTCACCTTACACACAAAAACAACTTTATTATAGAATTATGAATCATTTGACACATATTACATAAACCAAAATGAAAATGTACCCCTAAATATCCATAATATTTCTAAAAATAAATATAGGTCTTCCCATACAATGAAAATATCATAAAAAGTTTATAATAGGAAAATATGAAGAAATCATTAATATATTAAATTTAATTTCCCTGGGTGGTAACAGATCAACCCTAAAGCAAAAGTCGAATATCCTAAGACAATAGAATAAGGTTTCAATAAATGGGGAGAATATATGAGGCCACATGAATTAATATACCTCTAGGGAAAAGGGTTCATTTATTAATTTTTTAATGATCCAGATATCCATTAAGGTTTTTCCACAAGGTTAGACAAACTGCGTACTAGACATGAATGTTCAAATATCTCCCAAAAAAAAGTGTAAATGTTACTACTCGAGATTTAATGCCTTGAAATTGCATTATCATGTCATGAAACGTGGAATTACCCCCAATCTATCAACCTTTAGTGGTTTTCTTCATGGTTAAATAGACCATATTCTATCATTGAATTAAGGTTTGTTTCCCCAAAACTAGTGGTTTCTAAACCCCATAACTTAGGATCGCAATGAATGATTTTATGGGATAATAAAAATGATATGAATGAAAACAAGGGAACCGTATTGTAAAAATATATGTGTTTATAGAATAAATAATTTTCATATTTTTTAATATGAGTTATATTATTATATTAATTTTAAAAATATTATGTAATTCTTAAATAGAAAATGAAATAGTTTAATTAATCCATTTTCATATAAGGATTTATTTAAATTATTATGTTATAAATTTTATAATTGATATTATAAAAATTAATAACATTTTTTAATCATCATATCAAATCATATATTGGGTGATTTTTTTTATTTTTTCAAGAATGCTGGTTTTTGACTAAATATCTAAGAATATCAATTTTATAAAAAATATTTTTCTTTTTAATAAATTCGGTATTTTTAATGTATCAATATGTTTTCAAGTAACATATTTAATATTTATATTATATTAAATCCACTAAAATATTTTCAATGAACTTTATATTGAATTTTAGTAGATATTTGTTTTGGTTTTAATAACAATCATTTCTAAAAACTATTTTAAAATTTATTATGTTACACATTTTATATTAATTTAAATAAAACATAATGGGGATTGTTGTAATTGTAATATATATATCATATATAATTAAATATTAATTTAGTTTTATGTAATGATTATTATTTGTTATTGAGTTAATATATAACCCCCTTTCTCAAAAAATATTCCTTTAAAAAACCTTACGGTTCACCGTGTCTGTAGACTTAATATTATGTTACAATTATTATATTCTGTGAATATAATTTGGAAAAAGGGATTCCATATTTGTAATTTTAATAATGGAAGTTTGTTGTAAATGTAAACATTGTTTTCATTAAAAATTATTTGTGATGGATATTTAAATTAGTAATAGTAGTTAAGATAAATATGATACAACTTATTGGTTAAACTATAAATATAAGGAGAAAAATGACCTATAAACGTTTCCAAAACCAATTGTACAGACATATTTGGATCATATTAATTATAGAATAATTTATGGTGGATTATTTTGTTTGTGTGACTAGAATAAATCATGTGAGGAATATTTCATTCAAAAGCGTACAAATTCATCAATCACCTAACTTATTAAAGTACTCCACTTCTCCTCCCATTTTCACACCATCAACCAGTTGGGTATGCCAATATGTGAAAAAATAACATATTAAACTCTCTAATCTCCCAATATAATCCTTACATTATGATTAAATCCTACCAAGTAGGGCCTTTGGTGCAAACGAATTGGAGATACCCGTACAAGAGGTAATGTTCATCAACAAGCATTTTTGTTTTATTCCTTCATCCATGCCAAAATTTGTTAATAAAAATATGATATAACAATATCATTATACTATATATAATTAGATTTATTTATGATAATGTGATGACCTATACCCACACACACTTCCATAAAATGAGTAATAAATGAAACTTTCATGGGTACGGTGGACTACAACCTCGCATAATGATGTCATACGATTTTCCATTACTACATCTCAAGGTTAGATATAATGAGATATATAAAATTTATATTTCATATATATGATATAATTATACCTATAGAGTCATTATATCATATATACCATTTTTATATTCCAATTTGTAAGGTATATGATAATATAGTTTGTGTGTACAATAGAAAACTTCCTCATGAAGCGTTATGATTAGTTTTCCCTAAGGCATTACACGGAAGGTAATGAGGGTGATGATAATGAATATATGTTTTTTAAATATAATATTATGATATTAATGACATATTTATACACATTTAATTATAACATAAAATCTCATTTCTTACCCTTCCACACACTAAAAAAGTGATAACAGAATAAAGGGAATTATGGACCCCCGCCTCCTCAAGACAATGTGATTCATTTTTTGGTTACCACATCAAAATAATGATATATATAATTTAATATAATTAATCATTGTGTTATTTAGTACATAATGACAAATATTTATTGATATATTTTACTTATCATTCCAAAAATATCATAGGAAAATTGAAATTTAAGGTCCCAACCCCAGTTGCCCAGAGCAGGTGTCTTATTGGCATAAAAATAAGGAATATGAATCCTAAAGGACTGAGTAGTTGAGAATTATTGGAAAAAAGTTACCTAGATAATTTTAACATTACAACATAAAGGAAAAAAACAACACTGATTTATTCCACTAGAAACATCACATCTCCTAGATTTTGATTGCAAGTCATTCATTAATTACTTCTTCATGTCCTGAGAAAATGAATCACAAGAAAGGGGTGATCTCATACACATAGTAAGAGTAAACAATATAGCGGAAGATAATATAAACATTAGACATGGTGAATAATTTAAAACAAAAGCCTTTAATAATAAACATGAACACATTATGACAAGAATATGAGCTTAGTAAAGAATGTCATAATAAAACATAATCATGGGTATTCTACTAGTCGAATAACCACATAAAATTTCAATTACTGCCTTCATAATGAGGGAAGTGAATATTCCATACATTCTTAAACATTTTTTTAGGGCCTCGTCCATGACGTATAACGATTAAGGCCTCGACCAAAATGCACATCACATTGAGAAAGACCTCGACGAATACCACTTCTAGTTGTCTCATGAGACCTACCAATGCATCTAGGGGATATAGAGGGCCCCACCAATCACATAATAAGTCCAATGAATTCCTAATATGAGTGGGGTTAAACATAAACAACATTAACATTCATCTTGAAACTATCATATGAAATGTAACTATCTTTCCACATTCCTTAAACATAAAACACTTACTATTCTGAGTAATATGATGAATGGTTTTAGAATGGATCATCTACAATAGAGTTATACATAAACCATTAAATCAAAAATGTTATATGACTTCATAAATTATTAAACCCAAAAATACTATGAAATCAACAAGAGATTTGAATTAGATGAAAACACTCTTACAAAATAATTAAGCAATTCCTGAGAAAATAATATTTTATTTTGAAAAGAAGAGTTCTTTTGAAAAAAATTTGTATAAATCCATGAAGTGAAGTGAGATAGTATTTTCAAAATAAAATGAGTGATTTTATAAAGACAACGGTTTCCAAAAACATATTATAGTGTGCCATTCCGAAATAGGTAAGAAATTGAGAAATTCCCTTGAATCGGGATTGTATTTTGGAAACAATTTTGAAAGATCATTTTAAAACATGTAACTATCCATAAAATAAGGAATGATTATGGTTTGTAAACAAATATATGATACTCACATCGAATATATTAGTACTAAATAACAATACAGAAGAATTTATTTTATTTAACTAGACAATGAATGTATCCCGAATGAAAATGGATGTTCGGGTGGAAAAAACCCTTACCTTAACTCCAAACGCGTTCCACTCTCGAACTTCAGATCATAGAATATGAAATTATACTTTTCAATAACTTATTTATGAACCTATTATACATGTATTTATTTTATCAAAATTCTATTTAGTTCAATTATACACTTATTTCTAAGTTATTATATTGAATTTCGTTGTTCTGGGGTGTTCGTTTTCATTATTTTCATAATCGGTTCACTTGTTTTTATGTAATGAAGTTCATGTGGAATGGTTATAAATCTCCAGGATTGGAATTATAAACTATTGATAAACATAAATAACTGATAATGGTAATTTATATCATTTGGTTTCATGGAATGAGGATGAATAATTAGCTGACAACCACTTCGATTATTCGGCGGTATTTGGATTAATATGAACTATTTTTGTCATATAACATAATTATATGTAAATATTATGGTTCCTAAATATTAATTATGTTATAATACATATATTATAGTATGTTTCAACAATAAATATGGTTTCATGACCTGTAATGAATAATAAATTGAAGAAGGAAACTTCGTCGTCCACAAAGGATATAAATTGGAACCTCATGGTCGTTGATTTTGTTTATAAAAATAAAGGGGAGAGAGTAAGAATATTTATGATGGTTATTCCATTCACATGATATAATTCCAGTATATAGATGATACAGGAGTTAACATGATCATTCGGACAGATGAGGTGAGGTGAGGATAGAAAAAGAAGATAAATTGAAATGAAACCAAATGAAAAAGTAGTGTGATTTACCTCTTGAAATACCCTTCTTGAGGGTTTTTGGTCTTTTGGAAAGACCATAAGCTTCATGGACGTGGGGAGAGACTAGGTAAGGGTAAATGGGCAGAACATTGAGTAGATTTAAGTATTAGAGGTGTGATGAGAAGAGGGAGTGGTGAGGGGTTTTTATAGTGGAGGAGGGTAGTAAATTTTGAATATTTAATTCATTATTTTATTATATCACTCAAGACAACCAATAGTGTTGTTTCATGTGAACCCTAATACTAATAAGTTCATGTGATTTCAAACCATGTGGCCTTACATCACTTATGATGTCATAAATAGTGTATTTAACTGATAATTTGTATATATGTCATTTTATCGTATTTCACTATTCATAAAAAATTCACGAATTTCAGAAAAATCCCATAAATTCACCCCTACCATTTTTTGACATGTAGAATTCAAAATTGAACTCTATTTTTCAAAAATAAGTTTCCAAATATTATTGATTTATTTTTTAATTAATGTCATAGTTCGAAAAATTTCAATCTTAGTGGTATAATTAGTTTTATGTGACATTGAAAAATTAATTAAGATCTCATTATCACATTACCTTATGAAAATAAAATAATATCAATATTTACTATTCATAAGGGGCATATTACTATTCATATTACTATTCATAAGGGTATGTTACTATTTACCAAAAATAATGTTTGTTCTATCAGACTCCAAATGACTTACTGAACACAACTCTAGATGTCCATTTTTCAAAATTCCAAACATAGAATAGGAAATGTTGTGTTCAATGGATAGATTATAAAATTGCATTCTATATTTATTTTCAAAACGTTGGAGTGTTACATTCTCCCCTCACAAAAATTTCATCCCCGAAATTCACAAAATATTAAATAAAAAGATTCGGGTATGTCTTTAATATAAGCTCATCGGACTCCCATGTTGGTTCCTCTATCTTATGGTTCCTCCAAAGAACTATTACTAGAAGAGTCATCTGATTTCTCCATACTTGTTCTCTAGTATGAAGAATCTTGATAGGATCTTCATAATAATATAGATCGGGCTCATGTTCTACTTCTCCCTAAGTGAGTACAGGTGTGGGGTATGGCATGTACTTTCTTAACATTTATATGTGGAACACATTGGGAACCTTTGAGAGACTTGGCGGAATTGCCAAATGGTAAGCTACGACTCTTATTTATTCCAAAATTTCAAAAGTACCGATGTACCTGTGACTTAATTTTCCCTTCTTACCAAATCGTATAATACCCTTCCACGGTGATACCTTTAAGAAAACATGATCATCTTCTTGAAATTCCAAATCCTTCCATTGGTTGTAAACATAGATCTTTTACCTAATTTGAGATGTTTTGATATGGTTCTGTATAATCTTCACCTTTTCCATTGTTTCTTGAACATGTTCTGGGCCAACGAGGTTTCTTTCACCAACGTCATCCCAGAAAGTTGGTGTACGACATCTCCTCCCATATAATGCTTCATAGGGTGCCATCTGAATAATTGAATGAAAGATATTGTTGTAGGAAAATTCCATGAGAGGTAAATACTGATCCAACATGCCTTGAAAATCAAGTGAACAAGACCTCAACATGTATTGAAATGTAGGAATAGTCTATTCTGATTGTCCATCAGTTTGTGGGTCGTAGGCAGTTCCCAAACGAAGATCAGTATCTATGGCCTTCTGAAGACTCTTCCAGATTTGTGATGTAAAACGGGGATCACGATCAGAAACAATTGATGAGGGTACACCATGAGGTATTATAACATTATTATTATATATTATTGCTAAACGTTCAAGTGGTAAATCATCCCTTATAGCAAGAAAATGTGCAGATTTTGTAAGAATTTCAACAATGACCCATATCGTATCATTTTTTCTTGGAGTCTTTGGTAGCCCCATGAAAAATTCCATCATAATATCATCCCATTTCCACATAGTTATAGAAATAGGTTTCATGGCTCCACTAGGATGTTGTCTTCCTGCCTTCACCTGTTGAAAAAATAAACATCTCGACACGTAATTAGCAATCTCCCACTTCATGTTTTCCTACCAAAAATGTTACTTTAGATCTCTGAACAACTTTGTGCTACCAGGATGTATAGATAAATTTGATCTATGAGCATCATCCTATAGTTGTTTCCTTATCTCGGGAATATCAGGAACACAAAGCCTTTTTCTGAATTTCAAAATGCCACCATCATATGTGATTTCAGTAAAACTCCCATCATTTATTGATTTAATTTTCTTTTGATACTCCTCGTCATCATCCTGAGAACATTTTATCTTTTTCAGTAAAGATGGTTTGGCAACCATTTGAAAAAGTAGTGACGTGTTACCTTCCTTGATAATTCCCATATCCATCTTTACCAGATCCATGAATAGAATATCCCTTTCAACTCTCATCTTGTTCATAATTTCATGGTCCTTTATACTCAAAGAATCTATCACATTATTTACCATCCCGGGGTGGTATTGTATTGTGTAATCATAGTCTTTGAGTAGCTCGGTCTATCTTCATTGTCTCATGTTGAGTTCTTTCTGTGAGAATATATATTTCAAACTCTTATGATCAGTATATATCTCACATTTCTCTCCATATAGGTAATGTCTCAAAAATATTAAGAGAAAATATTACTACTGCTAACTCAATATCATGAGTTGGATAGTTTTTTTCATGAATTTGTAGCTTCCTAGACACATAATAAATAACTCCATAATTCTGCATAAGGACATAACCAAGTCCTTTCTTCGATGCATTACTATAGATAACAAACCCATCATTCACCGATGGTAGGGTTAGGATCGGAGCATTCACTAACCTCTTATTCAGTTCTTCAAAACACTCTCCACATTCCTTGGTTCATACAAACTTAACCCCTTTTCATGTGAGCTTAGTCATTGGGTTGGCTAAATGGGTGAAATTCTGAAAAAACACCAATAATAACCTACTAAGAAAATAAAACTACGTACCTCAGTTACGTTCATTGGAGTAGGCCATTCTTGGACCACCTTTGTCTTTGGAGGATCTATAGATATCTTATCCTAAGAGAAAATGTGGCCTTAAATAAACTAATTGGAGCCAGAACTCACACTTTTTGAACTTCCCATATAATTCATTTCATCTCAGAGTCTTTATAATGGTGTGAATGTTATTTTCATGACCTTCATAGATCTTAGAGTAAACAAGGATCTAATCGATAAATACCAATAAAAAGTCATCAAGATATTCCTTGAAGAATCTTTCCATGAGATCCATGAAAACAGAAGGTGATTTGGATAGTCCAAAAGGCATTACTGTAAACTCATAATGCTCGTACCAGGTTCGAAAGGTTGTTTTTGGAATGTCTTCCTTTCTCACAAGAAACTAATCATATCCAGATCAAAGATCAATATTTGAAAAATATTGGGCTCAATGATGTTGATCGAATAAATCATCAATTCATGGCATAGAATACTTATATTTTATTGTAATAGCACTGATTTTCCTATAATCAACGCTCAACCTCATAGACCCATATTTTTTCATAACGAAAAGAACATGCGCTTTACATGGAGATACACTAGGGAGAATAAATTCTTTATCACTCAATTAATATAATTGTTCTTTTACTACACTAAATCCACAGTGACCATTCTAGAAGGGGTCTTTGATATGGGCCTTGAACCATGAATTAAGTCAATGGAAAACTCAATTTCAAGCTCTGGAGGATGTCCAGGTAAATCCTTTGGAAATACATCAATATATTCTTGAACAACAGGTACATATTCTATTTGAACATTCTTTTCCTCATCCATAGTTATTTAATTATCTTCCTCCTTGATAATTGAATTTATTTGAGCTACTAGGGGTGGGTCTTGAAAAGTATTAGGTGGTGACGTTTCTACTCTAAAGATAAGGTACTCTTTATTATCATCAAAAACTGTATCCTCCTTCTTACAATAAATTTTCACATGATGGTCTAAAAGTTAATCCATACCGAGGATTAAATAAAATTTAATCATGGGTATGAAAATGATATTAGCAGATAATGAACATTTATATTCCTTAATGGGAACTGATTCACAAAAAGTTATTGCAAGGATACTTACCTTAGGAGTTTTGAATGAAAACTCCCTTGTTAAATAAAATTGGAAATATCTAATTTTCTTAGAAAACTAGGAAGATATTAAACAATTATATGATCCAAAATAAAATAAATCATTGGCTAAGTTTGATGAAACGATCAAAGTACATACCACCATGTCATTCGGAACATCAACCTCTAACGATGTGATTGCATAAGCTTGTCCTTGATCCCTTGGCCTTTTTTGTTGAATATTTCCTTGACGCTTTCGAAAATCATTATCATAGTAACCCATATCCCAAAAATTATAGCATTTAACATCATTGGCTTCCTTCTTCCCTTTGAAATCACCAGCAATATGGCCTTTCTGATCCAATTTGTAGCATAATCCCTTTCTTTTTAAGTATGCATTATGGTGTTTCCTTCCACCATTGTCACATGGTAGAAATTAAAATCGTCCCTTCTTCACAATATCTTTATTTCCCTTCCCATGGGTTTTAGAATCCCTCTTCTTTTCTTGCTTTCCCTTAAAGTCATAAGACTTAGAGAATTATTTTTTTGTCTTGATAGAATATGAAACTATATCCTCATGTGATGAAAAACTATGAGAGACCAGTGCCCGCTAGAGGAATGGCATTAGGCCATCCAAGACTCAATCAATTTTGCTACATGGATTTCATATGTAGTCCAAAACATGTCTTGCTAACCGTGTAAAGTTTGCTTCATATATTTCAACATTCTCATCTTCCTTCTGCCTCAGATTCACGAATTACCTCTCCATATCGGCACTTTATTCACGAGGAATGTATTTCTCCAGGAATATTTTCTTGATGTCCCTCCATTCCATCTCCTCTATTTCCTCCTCCTCCTTTTTGTTTTGGATTAATGGCAACCACTGATCTGCATCTCCCAATATACGATAGAATTCCATGATGACCTTCTCTCTTTCATTACATCCCAAGGAGAGAAATATCTTCTCAAGGGAACATATACACTACTATACTACAAAGGGGTTGGTATTCCTGTAGAATGGTGGAGGTTTTGGTCGCATAAAGAGATCTAACATAGCTCCTCCACACAGTGGATCTAGATGGTCCATACGGGTAAGGTTATTATTCATAACCTAACTAAGTTATCCTAGTATAGTTATAAGTTTCTCAACACCCATCACGTCACTAGAGCCAACATCATTATCTTGCATCGAAGGGAAATCCCTACGCAAGTTCATGCATTTTTCATTCCTTCCACTAGGCGCCATTTCTGAATAACGGCATACACTAGATTATGGTATGTTTCATAATTTATAATCTCAATGTAGAAAAACACTAACCATAAATTGAAATTATACACATAGTTAATCACTTAATTATAAACAGGGTAACTTTAAGGAAAAATTTACATTTAAATCCTTCATAATGGCTTTTAAAGAAAATATGAATTGTCCTAAGAATATCCCTTGGGAGTGTCGTACCCAAGAGTGCATAAAGGCCTAATGTCGTATACCAGGTGTAACACCCCAAGCGTCTATGGTACGCTTCTCTTTGAATAATGTGATAGCGTGTGTTGTACGCAATATCGAGTTCTAACACACCACAACCAATCAAACTAGCCGTTATGAATAGTAATACCTACTTTTTGAAATTATATATATATTATATTTCAAAATGGACTTCATTTTTGGATTCAGAATATCGAAATTATTCTAAGTTGAATTTTTGGTATTTTTCTGAGAACTTCCAATTTTTATGAATGGTGAAAAATACATAAAAACAAATTTTTTAATCAAAATAATTTATAGTGATAAATTATATTATTGAGTGGTTTTAAACTATAATTAGAATATATTTTTACCATTTTATCCAATATTGTTCATTATAATTAATTTCACTTTGAAATTGGACATAAACAATTGTCAATCGTTTGATATATATTGTTTCTTAAAAACACGCTATTTGTTGTAACAGTGGGAATTAATTATAAAATTAATTAATTAAACTTATATGTTTGTAATTTTGTAAAATAGACATAATTTTTGAATTCGAAATATCAATTATAGATTAGGGTGAAATTTTGGCATTGTTCTGAAAAACTTCAATTTTTGATGAATAGTGAAACCACTAGGTGGTAGTTAAAAAAAACTGAATTTTTCATAAAACTTAATTTTACCGCTTCTGTGAGTGTAATTTCAAAAATCCAAGAGACACGGTTAATATCAAGTAGTAAAATGTGGTTCAATGAGGTGAGAATAATTTTTGGTGAATAGTAACTTTTTACTTTTATTTACCACGGTTAAAAATAAATAGGGTAATTAAGGGTAAAAATGATATTAATATTAACCTAACACATGTCCTAATTCTATTGGACAAGTGTATATCCACCAAAAACAACCTTAGGAAAAAATATTATCATTTAGGTCCACTTGTATTAGATTAGGACATTTATTATTATTTAATTCAAAGAAGAGTTAAAATACTTAAAATCAAATTTTATTTACTAAAACATTTTTAATATAGGGTTATACATAAGATAAATTCGATTGTAAATATTAATTAGAAATATAAAAAGGTTTTATACATAATTATATTTTATTTATAATTTTTAAACATTAAATAAGTTAATTTATTTATGACACAATGATGATGCAGTAATTACCATAATATTGAAAAAATAAAATAATTGATATTATAAATACCCAAATAAATATAATTTGAGACTTTTTATGAATTACACTAATTTTATAGGTTAATATGACATGTTATTATTGACTTAATTAACTTTGATCGAAGTAATCATTCTGTTATGAATTTTACAAAAATCAATTATTGAATAGTGTCAAAATTGACATAAAAAGGTTTTTAAAACAAATATTATATTATTAATTGATATTAAATTACTAAAAATATAAGGTTAGGCCAAGAGACTCATATAATAATATATATATCATTAATGGACCACTTTGGGGTTTCTTGGATGTATATAGTATGTTTATTAACCATATAATATAAACATACAAAGAGACATTGTAAAAGTGAAACTAATTAACTAAGAGTTAATACTTAAAGATAAGGTTAATATAGTAACTCAAACCTATATAAATTCTATTGGTTGAGTGGTTTTCGACCCATCCACACTTTAACCTTAAAATAATCTACTTTGGAGCCATTATAAACATAATATGAATTTATTATCAAAATAATATTTCTAGCTTTTCCAAAGGTTCCTCTCACCCCTCTTATAAAAGGGAACTCTCCCATCTCATTAACTCACATAGTCAAAGCCTTTTGGTTCGGCAAAAATCTGCCCAAATACTCTATCAACTTCTCTCACTTCATCTTAGAGGCCTTACTTTAGTCAGAAAGACAACTTAAGGAGCCCTTTTGATCAAATCAAAAGGAAGAACCCGAATAAGAGGAAATGATTTCACCACCCTTTTTCAAGTTCCTTTCTTCTTCCACTTCTTATTTCTTTGTTATTACCATTATAAAATAAAAAATCCAGTATATTATATATAATTTGTGTTATTATAAACATTTTACAACCATATTTCAGTATTATATCCATCCTTTGAATAACATGTCACCATACGTGCGTACATACGGCTTACCGTCTCCACGTCGTGGTGTAATTGCTATTCAATAAATTATTATTTGGATGGATATAATAATGATGTGTAATTCATGTAAATAATAAATATAACATAATAATTATTCTTTATATATGATATATCATCCAATTATATATTATTTTAATATCAAAAGAATGATATTGTCTCTTGTGCGTACGTACGGACTACCGTTTCCACAAATGCGATGAGATTCATTCTCCATCGTATCCATTCAAGTATAATTATCATTTTATGATTTAGAAATAATGTTTAAGTACTTGATATCATTCTAGATATGAATAAGATACAACCTATCCATGACAAACATGGCTTACATAACAAAACATATAAAAGAAAATGAGTAAGTTAACACCCGAAACAATGATAATACTAAGATATTATTAACAAATCAATGTTAAAAGATCATATATGATATCATATTAATATATATGATTCTTGTATAATTTAATAACAATTATTTCACCATTATATAGGAGTTTAACCTACCCCCAACCAAGGAAAAGTACAAGGTAAGGGTTTATTTCTCAATCTCTTCATTATCTGAGGTTGTTTATACGTAATAATCTACTGGGACTTCTTTATCATCCACATCCATGTTTTTTTAAAATGCTTTTCAAAACATTTTTAATATTTACTATAATATGGGTTAAATTCATTTATACCCTTGTTTGACTTTTTATAAGAGGTTTATAAAATAATCTTTCCGTCGTTTTCCAAACAAGGTGCTTTTTAACCTTTTCGACAGAATTAAGGTAAGAATGTTTTTTTTAACTTATATGGTGGGTGCGGCTATTTTCCACCGTTATAAAATTGTCAAAGCTTACCTTACAAGCTTATAAGAATATTTTCAAAGAAAATGTTTTATTTTATAAATATATGACTCTTAAATGATTTCAAAATAAAACGAGATATTTCTCTAAAAAGATTTTTTATTTCATCTATGTCAACATCCTTTGATGGATTTTACGCTTATTTGAAGTTGATTTATTATGATACAAAACTTCTATATTGTATTGATTTTTTTGTGATATGGTTGACTATGGATGTGTTATTTTTATACCATTCATGGTTTATGGATGATGTATTTACATTTCGTATGCTATATTTAATACGAATGTTTATGTTATGTTTAATCCTTTTCATATGGGAATGCATTGGACTTAATATGTGACGGGTGGAGCTCGTTATAGCTCCTCGATGCATCGGTAGGTCTCATGAGACAAACTAGTATCTTGGAACAAGGCCTTGGAAAAATCTTATTTGTAGTCTTGGCATGAGTCCTTGGCTATGTGGTTATGTTAGTCTGGCATTATGCATTCCATCATTATGAAAGTGGTTATTGGTATTGCATGTGATTATTCGATTAGTAGAATATCCATGTGAATAAGTAAATGGAATTATTTCATTTTATTTTTGCCATACTATGTTGAAGATCAAGTTTAAAATGCTTTTGTTTTAGTTATGCATTGCCTTAAATATTTATCTTATTTATGAAAGTTTCCTCTATATTGTTATCCTTACTGGGCATTTGAGATCACCCCTTTTCTATGTTTTATTTTTCCCAGGATGTGAAGAAGTAATTTATGAATGACATGCATGGATAATATGAGGGGATAAGAATGTGGAATATGGAGACTATATTATTGTTGTTTTCATTTTATGATGTAATGTAAATTTTATTAATGTATCTATTTATTCCAAGGCTGCTAAACCAATCGGTCTTTCGAGATTTGATCTTTCTTGTGATCATGCCAATGTTATGTAATAATGCACCGGCTCTAGGTAACTGGGGTTAGGGCATTACAGTTGGTATCAGAGGAAGTTTAGTATAAACCATGGAAGCTAGATTTAGATAAACTCTGATTAGAGCACATAGATTTAATATGGACTTTGAGGATTAGTATAGAATAACTTCCTAGAATTTTGGTATTGTAGAGATTTTGTGAGTTTTCCGAGTAATACATCCCTGTCTGGATACGAGCAGGTAGAGGTAGCTCTGGCACATATGTACCTGGGGGTAAAACCAGAAAACACCGCTTTGAGCTAGACTCGAACGGGAACTGGTGCACAACAACGGGCCTTGCTGCACTCTTGGTTACGACACTCCCGGGGGATATGCTTAGGATAACTCTCATTTTCTTTATAAATCATTATTAAGGGTTTATGAGTATATTCTTCTTAAAATAAAACATTTTTTATGATTATGGATTATATCTATAAATAGTTCAATTTATGTTAAGTGTTTTATAAGTATGGAATTATGTATTTGATTCATAAACTGATCTAGTTTATGCCATTGTTTATAAATGGAGCCTAGTAGAAGAAAAGGAAACTATATCAATGCACGCACTCCATGTATGGATTTCCCTCCTGCTCAAGATAATTATATTGGAGATGGTGATGCAACTGCTGCCGATCAGCTAATCACCATACTGGGACAACTCACTCAGGTTATGAATAATAACCTTACCCGTATGGAGCACCCTGATCCGCAGTGTGGAGGATCAATGTTATATTGATTCATGAGGCAACAACCACCAATGTTCAATGGGAGTAAAAATCCCTTAGTAGTTGAGCAATGGATAAATTCCCTTGAGAAAATATTTCAGGATTTGGGGAGTAGTGAAAGGGAAAAAGTTATCATGGCTGTTTACCGCCTCACTGGAGATGCTGATCAATGGCGGTCATTGATTCAAAACATGAAGGAAGATGATGAAGTATCAAATATGGAATGGAGGGAGTTCAAAGATCTATTTTTAGAAAAATACTTTCCTCACGACCACCGAGCAGATATGGAAAGGCAATTTATGAGTCTGAGACAAAAGGAGGATGAGAATGTCACAAAGTATGAGGCTAACTTTACAAGGTTAGCAAGGTGTGCTGGAGATTATATACGTAACCCCAGAAGTAATATTGATCGTTTCTTTGATGGGTTAAAACCATTTCTCCGTCGATCATTAGTCTCACAATCCTTTTCATCGTAAGAAGACATTGTCTCATGTGCTATCAAGACCGAAAAGGAATTCTCTAAGTCTTATGACTTTAAAGAAAATCAAGAGAAGAATAGATCTGTTGATCAATATGAGAATGGAAATAAGGGGAAGAAGGGAAATATTTAATATCTGTCATGTGGTAAATATGGGAAGAAACACCCAGGTACTTGCTTGAAGGGAATGGGTGTCTGTTACAAGTGTGGTGAAAAAGGCCACCAAGCTCGTGATTGCAAAGGGAAGAAGGAAGATACCAATGTTCAATGCTACAATTATAGGAGGATGGGACATTATGAAAATGAATGTCCTAAGCATTAGGGGATCATACCTCAGAAAAGGCCAAGGGATCAAGGCCAAGCTTATGTTATCACTACTGCTGAGGTAGAAGCTCCGAAAGACATGGTGGAAGGTAATTTAATGGTTTCCTCAAGTTTAAAAAATGAATTATTTGATTCTGGATCATCACATTGTTTCATATCATCCCAATTTTCTAAGAAAATTAGATATTTCCAATTAGATTTAACAAGGGAGTTGTCAGTTAAAACTCTTAAGGGAAGTATCATTGCAATAATGTTTTGTGAATCAGTCCCCATTAGAGCACATAAATGTTCTTTATCTGCTTATCTCATCGTCATACATATGATTGAGTTTGATATAATCCTCGGTATGGATTGGCTTTCAGACTATGAAGTGAAGATTTATTGTATAAAGGAGGAGGTTACGATTTTTGATGATGATGATAAGGAACACCTTATCTTTAGAGCAGAATCGTCACCACCTAATTCTTATCTAGATCCACCCCCAGTAGCTCAACTAAATTCAATTATTGGGGAGGAAGAGAAAGAAATGACTTTGGGTGAGGAAATGAATGTTCAAATAGAGGATGTACCTGTTGTGAAAGAATATGTAGATTTATTTCCGAAAGATTTACCTGGACATCCTCCAAAATGAAAAGTTGAGTTTTCCATTGATTTAATTCTTGGATCAAGGCCTCTATCGAAAACCCCTTATAGAACGGCCACTGTGGAATTAGTCTAACTAAAGAAACAACTAGAGGAATTGAGTAATAAAGGATTTATTCGCCCTAGTGTTTCTCCATGGGGATCCCCTGTTCTTTTTGTTAAAAAGAAATATGGATCTATGAGGTTATGTATCGACTACAGGGAGATCAATGCTATAACAATAAATAACAAGTATCTCCTACCTCGCATTGATGATTTATTTGATCAACTGCATAGAGATCATTACTTTTAAAAGATTGAACTTCGATCTGGATACCATCAATTGGGTGTGAATAAGGAAGACATTCCAAAGACAGCATTTCGAACCAGGTACGGGCATTATGAGTTTACAGTAATGCCTTTTGGATTGACTAATGCACCCTCTGTATTCATGGATCTGATGAATAGAGTTTTCAAGTAGCATCTCGATGAATTTTTGGTGGTATTTATTGATGATATCTTGGTATACTCCAAAAGCTACAAAGATCATGAAAATCACTTGCGCATTATCCTGAAGACTCTGAGAAGACATGAATTATATGGATTTTTAGCAAGTGTGAATTCGGGCTTCAAGATATTTCTTTTCTTGGCCATATTGTCTCTAAAGATGGAATCTCTATTGATCCTTCAAAGACCAAGGCAATCCAATAATGGCCTGCACCGACAAGTATAACTAAGGTACGTAGTTTTATTGGTTTAGCAGGTTATTATCGGCGTTTCGTCCAGAATTTTGCCCGGTTGGATAACCCATTAACAATACTCACACGTAAAGGGGTTAAATTTGTTTGGACAAAAGAGTGTGAATAATGTTTTGAAGAACTGAAGAGAATATTAGTCAATTCTCCTATATTGACTCTACCATCGGGGAATGATGAGTTCGTTATTTATAGTGATGCATCGAAGAAAGGACTTGGTTGTGTCCTTATGCAGAATGATAGGGTTATTGCCTATGCATCATGACAGTTGAAAATTCATGAGCAAAACTATCCTACTCATGATCTTGAGTTAGCAGCTGTGATATTTTCTTTGAAGATATAGAGGCACTACCTCTATGGGGAAAAATGTGAGATTTATACTGATCACAATAGTTTGAAGTATATTTTCTCACAAAAAGAACTCAACATGAGGCAAAGGATATGTCTTGAATTACTCAAGGATTATGATTGTACGATACACTACCACCTGGGGAATGAAAAAAGGTGGCAGATTCTTTGAGAATAAAAGATCATGGAGTTTTGAACAATATGAGAATTTAAAGGGATCCAATTTTCATGGATCTAGTGAAGATGGACATGGGAATAACCAGGGAAGGTGAAACATCACTGCTTTTTCAAATGGTTGCCAAACCATATTTACTAGAAAGGATTAAGAGTTTCAGACCGATGATGAATAATTTCAAAACAAGATTAAAGCTATGAATGATGGGAGATTGAGAGACTTTGTGTATGAAGAAGGAATTTTGAAATTCGGGAAGAGACTTTGTGTTCTCGATATACCTGATCAAAAAAGGGAATTGCTGGATGATGCTCATAGTTCCAATTTCCCTATACACCCTGGGAGCACCAAAATGTATAGAGATTTGAAGGTACATTTTTGGTGGGACAACATGAAGAGGGAGATTGCTAATTTTGTATTAAGATGTATGGTTTTTCAACAAGTGAAAGCTGGAAGGAAACAACTTGGAGGAGTCATGCAACCTCTTCCCATACCAGAGTGGAAATGGGACAATATTACGATGGACTTTGTCATGGGGCTACCAAAGACTCCTAGAAGGAATGATGCAATATGGGTTATTGCTGATCCTCCTACCAAGTCAGCACATTTTCTTGCTATAAGAGAAGATCTACCACTGGAACGTCTAGCAAGACTATATATTAATGAAGTAGTGAGACTTCATGGAGTACCCCTATCAATTGTTTCTGATCATGATCCCCATTTTACTTCAAGATTCTGGAAGAGACTTCATAAATCCTTGGATACTGAACTTCATTTGAGCACTGTCTACCACCCTCAGACAGATGGACAATCAGAATGAACTATTCAAACCTTAGAAGACATGTTGAGATCTTGCACACTTGACTTTCAGGGTATGTGGGATCAATATTTACCTCTGGTAGAATTTTCCTATAACAATAGATTCCATTAGAGTATTCAGATGGCACCATATGAAGCATTATATGGAAAGAGATGTCGCACACCAACCTGTTGGTATGAAGTTGGTGAAAGAAAACTTGTAGGTCCAGAACTGGTGGAGGAAACAATGGAAAAGGTGAAGGTAATCCAAAATCACATCAAAGCATCTCAAAGTAGGCAGAAGAGCTATGCCGATAATCGAAGGAAGGATTTGGAATTTCAAGTCGGTGATCATGTTTTCCTGAAGGTATGTCCATGGAAGGGAGTCATACATTTTGGTAAGAAAGGTAAATTGAGTCCCAGGTACATCGGACCTTTCAAAATTCTAGAACGAATTGGTGCTGTAGCTTACCGATTGGCAATGCCGCCAAGTCTTTCCAAAGTTCACGATGTGTTCCACATATCTCTATTGAGGAAATACATGCCTGACCCAATGCATGTACTCACCTATGAGGAATTAGAACTGGAACCCGATCTGTCTTATTGTGAAGATCCCATCAGGATTCTTGATATGAGAGAACAAGTACTGAGAAACCGGATGAATCGTCTGGTAAAAGTCTTGTCGAGAAACCATAAGATGGAAGAGGCAATGTGGGAACCTGAGGAACTTATGATGAAGAACCACCCGAGTCTTTTCATGCGGTAGTATTCTATAAATTTCGAGGATGAAATTATTTTAAGGATGGGAGAATGTAACACCCCACGCTTCTACGGTACGCTTCTCTTTGAATAATGTGATAGCATGTGTTGTACGCAACATCGAATTCTAACACACCACAACCAATCAAACTAGCAATTATGAATAGTAATACCTAATTTTTCAAATTATATATATTTTATATTTCAAAATGGACTTCATTTTTGGATTCAAAATATCGAAATTATCCTAAGTTGAATTTTTTGTATTTTTCTGAGAACTTCCAATTTTTATGAATAGTGAAAAATACTTAAAAAAACTTTTTTAATCAAAATAATTTAAAGTGATAAATTATATTATTGAGTGGTTTTAAAGTATAAATAGAATATATTTTTACCATTTTATCCAATGGTGTTCATTAGAATTAATTTCACATTGAAATTGGACATAAACAATTGTCAATCTTTTGATATATATTGTTTCTTAAAAACACAGTATTTGTTGTAACAGCGG
This sequence comes from Viscum album, assembly GCA_963277665.1. NCBI lineage: Eukaryota > Viridiplantae > Streptophyta > Magnoliopsida > Santalales > Viscaceae > Viscum > Viscum album. The sequence continues at coordinate 363,377,220 of OY728125.1, forward strand.
GAATTAATTATAAAATTAATTAATGAAACTTATCTGTTTGGAATTTTTTAAAATAGACATCATTTTTGAATTCGGACTATCAATTATATCTTAGGGTGAAATTTTGGCATTGTTCTGAAAAACTTCAATTTTTGATGAATAGTGAAACCACTAAGTGGTAGTTAAAAAAACTGAATTTTTCATAAAACATAATTTTACGGCTTCTGTGAGTGGAATTTAGAAAATCCGAGAGACACGGTTAATATCAAGTAGTAAAATTTGGTTCAATGAGGTGAAAATAATTTTTGGTGAATAGTAACATTATACTTTTATTTACCACGGTTAAAAATAAATAGGGTAATTAAGGGTACAAATGATATTAATATTACCCTAACACATGTCCTAATTCTATTGGACAAGTTTATATCGACCAAAAACAATCTTAGGAATAAAATATTATCATTTAGGTCCACTTGGAATAGATTAGGACATTTATTATTATTTAATTCAAAGAAGAGTTAAAAGAGTTAAAATCAAAGTTTATTTACTAAAACATTTTTAATATAGGGTTATACATAATATAAATTTGATTGTAAATATTAATTATAAAGATAAAAAGATTTTATACATAATGATATTTTAATTATAATTTTTAGACATTAAATTTTTTAATTTATTTATGACACAATGATGATGCAGTAATTACCATAATAGTGAAAAATTAAAATAATTGATAATATAAATTCCCAAATAAATATAATTTGAGACTTTTTATGAATTAAACTAAATTTCTAGGTTAATATTTTATGTTATTATTTACTTAATTAACTGTTTTTGAAGTATTAATTCTGTTATGAGTTTTACAAAAATCAATAATTGAATAGTGTCAAAATTGACATAAAATAGTTTTTAAAACAATTATTATATTATTAATTGATATTAAATTCCTAAAAATATAAGGTTAGTCCAAGAGACTTATATCATGATATTTTTATCATTAATGGACCACTTGGGTGTCTCTTGGATGTATATAGTATGTTTATTAACCATATAATATAAAAATACAAAGAGACATTGTAGAAGTGAAACTAATTAACTAAGAGTTAATACTTAAAGATAATGTTAATATAGTAACCCAAACCAGTATAAATTTTATTTGTTGAGTGGTTTTTGACCCACCCCAACCTAAAACTTTAAATAATCCACTTTGGAGCCATTAGAAACCGAATATGAATTTATTATAAAATAATATTTCTAGTTTTTCCAAAGGTTCCCCTCACCCCTCTTATAAAAGGACACTCTCCCTTCTCATTAAATCACACCTTAAAAGCCTTTTGGTTCGGCCAAACTCTGCACAAATACTCTCTAAACTTCCCTCACTTCATCCTAGATGTCTTTCTGTAGTCATAAAGCCAACTTAAGGATCCCTTTTGATCAAATCAAAAGGAAGAACCCGAAGAAGAGGTAATGATTTCACCACCCTTTTTCAAGTTCCTTTCTTCTTCCACTTCTTCTTTATTTGTTATTACCATTATAAAATAATAACTCCAGTATATTATATAAAATTTTATTTTATTATAAAAATTTTACAACCATATTTCAATATTCTATTCATCCTTTGAATAACATGTCACCATACGTGCGTACGTACTGTTTACCGTCTCCACGTCGTGGTGTAATTGTTATTCAATAAATTATAATTTGGATGGGTATAATAATGATGTTTAATTCATGTAAATAATAAATATAACATTATAATGATTCTATATATATTATATACCATCCAATTATATATTACTTTAATATCAAAAGAATTAAATTGTCGCTCGTGTGTACGTACGGACTACCGTCTCCACGAATGGGATGAGATTCATTCTCCATCGTATTCATTCAAGTATAACTATCATTTGATGATTTAAAAATAATTTTTAAGGACTTGATATCATTCTAGATATGAATAAGATACAACCTATCCATGAAAAACATGTCTTACGTAACAAAACATATAAAATAAAACGAGTAAGTTAACACCCGAAACAACGATAATACTAAGATATTATTAACAAATCAATGTTAAAAGATCATATTTGATATCATATTAATATATATGATTCATGTATAATTTAATAACAATTATTTCACTATTATACAAGAGGTTAACCTACCCCCAACCAAGGAAAAGTACAAGTTAAGGGTTTATTTCGCAATCTCATCATTATCTGAGGTTGTTTATACGTAATAATCTACTGGGACTTCATTATCATCCACATCCATGTTTCTTAAAAATTTATTTCAAAACATTTTTACTATTTACTATAATATGGGTTAAAGTCATTTATACCCTTTTTTTACTTTTTATAAGAGGTTTATTAAAGAATCTTTCCGTCGTTTTCCAAACAAGGTTCTTTTTAACCTTTTCAACATAATTAAGGTAAGAATGTTTTTTTAACTTATACGGCGGGTGCGGCTATTTTCTGCCGTTATAAAATCGTCGAAGCTTCCCTTACAAGATTATAAGAATATTTTCAAAGAAAATTTTTTATTTTATAATTATATGACTCTTAAATGATTTCAAAATAAAGAGAGATATTTATCTAAAAAGAGTTTTGATTTCATCTATGTCAACATAATTTGATGGATTTTACGCTTATTTGAAGTTGATTTATTATGATACAAAACTTCTATATTGTATTGAAGGTTTTTTGATATGTTTGACTATGGATGTGTTATTTTTATACCATTCATGGTTTATGGATGAAGTATTTACATTTCGTATTCTAGTTTTAATACGAATATTTATGTAATGTTTAAACCTTTTCATATGGGAATGCATTGGACTTAATATGTGACGGGTGGAGCCCGCTATAGCTCCTCGATGAAACGGTAGGTCTCATGAGGCAAACTAGTGTCTTTTCAGAAGGCCTTGGAAAAATATTATTTGTAGTCTTGGCACGAGGCCTTGGCTATGTGGTTATTATAGTCTGGCATTATGCATTCCATCATTATGAAAGTGGTTATTGATATTTCATGTGATTATTTGATTAGTATAATATCCATGTGAATAAGTAAATGACATTATTTCATTTTATTTATTCCATACTATGTTGAAGTTCAAGTTTAAAAGACTTTTGTTTTAGTTATACATTGCCTTAAATGTTTATTCTTATTTATGAATGTTTCCGCTATATTGTTATCCTTACTGGGCATTTGAGATCACCCCTTTTCTATGTCTTATTTTTCCCAGGATGTGAAGAAGTAATTTATGAATGACCTACAGGGATAATATGAGGGGATAAGAATGTGGAATATGGAGACTATATTGTTGTAGTTATCATTTTATGATGTAATGTAAACTTTATTAATGTATCTAGTTATTCCAAGGCTACTAAACCAATCGTTCTTTTGAGATTTGATCTTTCTTGTGATCATGACAATGTTATGTAATAATACACCGGCTTTGGGTAACTGGGGTTGGGGCGTTACACCAGGATACCCCGGGTCAAGCCTGAAACTCCTTGTCCGAGCTTTCACTCCTTGGTATATCTTTGTCAGAGCCAGATCTACCCACTCATATCCATACGGGGATGTATTGCATAAAAGATATACATAATCGATTACTTACCAAAATACTATGAAGATCTTGTATGTTTATCTTCAAAGGCTATATTAGGGACTCTTCCCTAATCTACGTTTGGTAACTCTAGTTTCCATGTTTTCTACTAAACTTCCACTGATACCAACTGTATGGTCTGAACCCTAGTTGCCTAGAGCTGGTGCCTTATTCGCATACAAACAAGGAATATGAATCCCGAAGGACTGAGTAGTTTATTATTATTGTAAATAAGTTACATAGATAATTTTAACATTACAACATGATGGAAAAACAACACTAATTTATTCCACTAGAAACATCATGTCTCTAAGATTATGCATGCAAGTCATTCGTTAATTACTTCATCATGTCTTGAGAAAATGAAACATAAGAAAGGGGTGAGCTCAAATGCTCAGTAATATTAAGAAATATAGAAGAAGATAATATAAACATTAGACATGGTGAATAATTGAAAACACATGCCTTTAATAATAATCTTGAACAGATTATGGCAGGAATATAAGCTGAGTAACTAATGTCATAATAAAACATAATCATGGGTATTCAACTAGTCGAATAACCAGATTAAATTTCAATTACATTCTTCATAAAGAGGTAAGTTCATATTCTAAACATTCTAAAACATTATTTCATGGCCATGTCCAATAGGACTAATGATTAAGGCCTCGACCAAAATCTATATCACATTGGGAAAGGCCTCGACCAATTCCATGTCTAGTTGCCTCATGAGACCTACAGATGCATGAAGGGGATATAGTGAGCCCCACACATCACATAATAAGTCCAATGAATTCCTCATATGAGTGGGGATAAACATAAACAACTTGTACACACATATTAAAACTATCATATGAAATGTAACTATCTTTCCCCAATCATTAAACATAAAACAGTAACCATTCTGATTAATATGGTGAATGGTTTTAGGATAGATCATATACAATAGATTTAGTCATAAACCAATAAATAAAATATGGTATATGACTTCATAAATTATTAAACCCAATAATACCATTGAATCAACAAGGTGTTGAATTAGATGAAAACTCACTTATAAAATTAATAAACAATTCTTGAGATAAATACTTTTTATTTTGAAAAGATGAGTTCATTTGGAAAAATGTTGGTATAAGACCATAAGTGAAGTAAGAAAGTGTTTTAATAATAAAATGAGTTATTTTATAATGATAATGGTTTTCGAAAACATATTATAGAGTTCCCTTGTAAATAGGTAAGAATTTGAGAAATTCCCTTGAATCGGGCATGTATTTTGGAAACAATTTTGAAAGATCCTTGTAAAACGTGTAACTATTCATAAAATAAGGAAGAATTATGGTTTCTAAACATATATATGATACTAAAATAGAATATATGAAGAGTACATAACAATATATAATAATTTCACTGAGGTAATTAGACAATGAAAGTATCCCGAATGAAAATGGAAGTTCGGGTGGAAACACCCTTACCTTAACTACAAACGTGTTCTGCTCTTGAACATAAGCTCACAGAATATGAAATTATGCTTATTAATAAATTATTTAAAAAAAATTTATACATGTATTTAGTTTATCAAAATTATTTTTAGTTCAATTATACCCTTATTGCTAATTTATTATATTGAATTTTTTTTGTTCTGTGGTGTTCATTTTCTTTATTTTCATAATGTGTTCGCTTGTTTTTAAGTAATGGAGTTCATGTGTAATGGTTATAAATCTCCAGAATTGGAATTATATATTATTTATGATCATAAATAATTTATAATGTTCATTTATATCATTTGGTAATACGGAATGGGGATGAATCTATAGATGACATCCACTTCGATTATTCGGCAGTATTTGGATTATTATGAACTAGTTTTGTCATATAACTTAGTTATATGTACATATTATGGTTTCTGAATATTAATTATGTTATAATACATATATTATAGTCTGGTTAAACCATAAATATGGTTTCATGACCATTAATGAAGAAAAAACTGTAGAACAAAACTTCATCATCCACAAAGGCTATAAATTGGATCCTCATGGACGTTGATTTTGTTTATAAAAATAAAAGGGAGGGAGTAAAAATATTTATGATGGTTCTTCCATTCACATGATATAATTCTCTTATATATATGATAATGGAGTTAACATGACCATTTGAAAAGATGAGGTGAGCCGAGGATACAAAAAATGATAAATTGAAATGAAATAAAATGAAAAAGAAGGGTGCTTTACCTCTTGAAATAACCTTCATGAGAAACTGCTTGAAGAAAGGGGTTATGTTCTTTTGGAAAGACCAGAAGCTTAATTGAAATAGATAGATACTAGGTAAGGGAATATGGGAAGAACTCTGAGGAGCTTCAAGTCTTAGAGGAGTGAAGAGGAGAGGGAGTGGTGAGGGGTTTTATAGTGGAGGAGAGGAGTAAATTTTGAATATTTAATTCATTATTTTATTATATACCAAAAGACAACCAATAGTGTGGTTTCAAGTGACCCCTAATAGTAATAGGTACATTGGTGTTCGAACCAAGTGGCCTTACATCCTTTATGATGACTTAAATAGTGTATTTAACTGATAATTTGTATATACGGTATTTTATCTTATTTCATTATTCATAAAAAATTCATGATTTTTAAAAAAATCTGAAAAATTCACCCCTACCATTTTTTTATGTGTATAATTCAAAGATGAACTCCCTTTTTCAAAAATAAATTTTTAAATGTTATTAATTAAATTTTTAAATAATGTCATAGTTAATTCAAAAAATAACAATCTTAGAGGTATAATTAGTTTTATGTGACATTGAAAAATTAATTATGATCCCATTATCATATTACCTTATGAAAATAAAATAATATCATTATTTACTATTCATAAGATTCATATTACTATTCATATTACTATTCATAAGGGTATGTTACTATTCACCAATAATCATGTTTGTTCTATCAGAATCCAAATGTCATACTGAACACAGCTATAGATGTTGATTTTTCAATATTTAAAACATAGAAGTGGCTAAGTTGTGTTTAACGGCTAGATTATAAAATTTCCTTCTATATTTATTTTCAAAACCTTGGGTTTTTATAATAAAATTAATCATTCATACGTACATCCTATTGTCTCTGTGATCATAACGTTAGTTCATTTTTCAAAACCATTTTCCAAGATTGGTTTTAAAATTATATTTTTATATATAAATATAATAATTATTTCATTATTATTTATATTTATGTTTTTATATGGTTACCAATTTGACCATATTTGGCCTACCAAAGTTGTTTTAGACACAAGAATTGAATATGGTTAAAATAAATGACAAACAATTATCTGATTAACTATTTTTTATATAACATGTTAATAAGTGAAAGATAATTAAAAGTAAAATTGGAAAAGGAACTAGAGAATCTAAATAATTAAAATTAGTATATAATTTTCTTATATAATGGAAAAAAATGATGAATATTACTCAAGGTAATGGACATCGTCACATCATCCTTCATTGAGGGTTATCATGATTTTAAACTCCAATATTCTATTATAACGTGTATATACTGTCCATTTTATATGTTATATCATTAATTTAAATATTTTCATGGTATTTAATTTTTTTGATGATAATAAATCATGGGGATTATTATTCCAATGTTTAATATTATTTAATGGGACTTTCTTCAAAAATATCCTCTTTTAATGATCACCTTCAAACAATTTTTCTATTCTAGGAAAATAATTTTAAATTTGTTTCATTGAATGTTTTTATATGGACATAAAATAATTATAAATTAAATTTAATATTTTAATTTAATATTGTTCAAACTGATCATTTTTATATGTTTTATATGGAATATCTTGACCAACAAAAGAAGGAATGGTCAATTCTTTTTAACACATAAACAATGACATTTCAACTGAAGTGACCATTACAAGATTTATTGGTTCCCATAAATATTTCATGTTTCCATCAATTAAAAAATCGTTTTAAATTTTATTTTGGAATTTTTATATTGAAAATGTATTTTAAAAAATAAAAAGGGTATATTTATATTAAAAATGGTGCTTTAAATGAAAATTGTATTTTGATATCCAAATGTTATATGCTCACAAGTTTAAAGAAATTAAAAATATATTATGATGGAAAATTTAATTATAAAAATATTTTTTTCATGATATGGTACTTTATAATCATATGATGGCGAGGCCTAAATAGCCATGGTTGATCCCATTATAGATTATACGATGCGGTGACTAAGATAACATATGGATATCTCATTAAATCTTATATGACGGGGAATCCTAGATAGTGCAGGTCAATCCGGCTATATATTAAATGATGGGTGAACCCATGTATATCTAAAATGCATTGGGTAATGTTATTTGACTTAGTAGGTATTAAGGAGTGAGTCTGAAATGGTTTCCTCTTATAGATTTAATTTGTTTCTAGTTACTTATGACATGGGTGTAAAAAGAGTTATGAATGTGATTCTCAATGATACAAAAAAGGGGGTTAATTTCTTGCTATTGGTAATAATGATTTCATTTAAGAAAACATTTGTGTGGATTTATCATGTGAAAAAAAATATTTGATATTCTCAAAAAACATTTAAGAAAATAGTGAACATTATGTGAGTATTCATGTTTCCACTAGACTTAAGGCTCCCCTTCTTTCTACATCCCTTACTAATAGTTTTTTCTCATACCATATTTTTTAAAAAAAATCATAGGTATTAATAGGTAAGAGAAATGATGAAGTAATGTTGAAATTCATGATTTTGTTGAAAAATAAATAACTTTTTATTTTAAATGTATTATATGATGAGAAAAATGGATACTAAATAGAAGTTCCCACTTTGTATTGTATGGTTTTGTAATGTTTGAGTTATGAACTAATTCTATAAAACTCTAAACAAGACAGTATATTCAAAATAAATAGAATGACTTGTTTACTTAAATATATAGATTATGTTATGATTATAGATGTGGCCTTAAAGATTGTATAATAGGGAATTTTTTAGATAAATTTAGATTTTCGATTATTCATAATAAATTTCCCTTGATATATTTTACATTATTGTTTAATTAAAATTATATTGAATTTATAGATTATCATGTTTCCTGAACTAAAATAATTGTTTTCAAAAAAAAATTGTTGGACTCACCAGTTTTGATAATCCAAAATCATGTTTAATACTGATCATAATATATTATGTCATTTGATAATTCCTTTTAATCTGTTTTTATATTATTTATCATGAACAATCTATATTTTCTCTCGTGACTTTGTTACATCAGCTTACAGTTTACATTTCCCTAAGTAAAAGTTTACAGTTAAAGTCTACTAGTAAGATCCATCTGTTCAAGGTCAGTGTTATAAGTCACTGTTACTAAAATTCACTGTCATGATAAAGGTCTCAGTTGAGAACATTTCTGTTGAAGGTTGCTAAAGGTCACCGTTGATGATCTCAAGTTACTGTTGGAAGCTGTTTGTCAAAGGTCACTGTTACAAGTCTGTCGTTGGGGTACTTACCAATGTTTAGACGAAGAATCACTATTATAGGCCACTATTATGAAAAGGTCACTGTTATCAAGGATTCTGTTATAAGTATACTGCCAGACTCACCATCGAAGGTCTACTGTTATATGATTCTCAGTTCAAGTATACCGCGGGACAAGTCGACCTTTAGTGGAAGTCCACTACTAGAATACTCCACCACTAGTGAAGTCTACTGATAGACAACTCCACCACTGAGATAGTATGCCACAGTTAATTTCTACTGTAGAGCCTATAGAGGAATTCTACTGTGAGGATATTACTGTTGAAGTCCACCGTTTGATAAGAATCTACTACCAGTCTAATAATAACATATTATTTACTTTACTAAATTTATTAATATTATCATAAAGGTCATGTTTGGAAAATTTAATGCACCTGACATTATTTAATGATATTTTCAGGCATATTAGGAAACCGTACGAGGTACGAGGAAGACAACACATGGGGGGATCATTCCTCTGGTCGGCCCCTGCTAAATTAAATAAGGTAAAACTGAGGTGGAAAACGTATATATATATATATACCCAAATAAAATGTGAATATATATATAAATACATACATATGGGTGTATTAATAAAATTATTTGAGGAACACACATAAGGGAGACACATACAGTAACCGATATATGAAGCAAGAAGAAGAATAGTCGAGTACTCATTCTGATGATCCTAGAGCTTTACAAAGATCTGTTGGAAGAACATCTTTAATGTTGTGGTGTTGTGCTACAAAGAACTTCTGATACAAGATGTATATCATCTTTACACCTGGAAGTCAGAACCTGGAAGTTATGACACTCTATTTTGAAGGCAACATGCATGAAAGGACCATAACTTCATTTCCATCATTCCAAGGAGTGTAGAGCAGATCTGCCCACACATAGTGAATTATAAACACTTTCCTAACATCTTTAGATCTAATGTGTTTAGTATTTTACATTTGAGAGTGGTGTTTCTATTTTACACACACTTTATCTTGTACATAAAATGGGGTATCTTGAAAAGATGCATTTCGAACTCTCTCAATTTGTGTTTCCCATGCAAAACTGTGGAAGAAACCTAGTGTGGTTTGGGTGTTTTTTTTCAAGTAAAACTATGGTAGAGGTTAAAAAAACTGGATAGTTTGTGAAAACTATTTTACTACCCGACACAGGGTGTGTATCATGTTTTTATATAAACTTCTTGGTGGCAATTGATCACAAAGTGGATAGTATTAGTTCTTTACTTAATAATGAACCTCTTGTTTAAATTTTTGTGCTTATCTTTCAAGGAATCTGTTTTGCATTTATCTGCTTCTTATTTTTTCAAATACAAAATTTTGTTCTTTATAATCACTCTGATAGTTTGTTTTGGTTAGTGTGTATATGTGATTAATTTAGTAAACTTATTTCAAAAGTTGAATTAGTGTTCACACTAATTCAGCTGAGGATTAATCAACTATTGAGAAACCTATCAAATAATAAATCATTTAAATATCTACTGCCATAATTAACTGGGATGTTTTAATTTGGGGGATTCTTATTCTAATTTTTTTAACAGAAATTTAAATTGGAACTCAATTCACCCCCCCCCCCCCTCTTGAGTATCCACTCCGACCAACATTTGGTATCAGATGTGCTCTTTATTCATACAATCAAACTATTTTGTCATGATTTTCAATTTCTTTTCAACTATGATTTTAGTTGCACCTCAATGATCTTAAAATTTATGTTATATTTAAATATTCTGTTCTTTAAACTTTTCTTTTTCTATGGATAATTGATTTTAGGGTTCCTCTTCTAATAGGACACCTTTCTTTAATGGAAATAATTATGGTCAGTGGAAAATGAAAATGAAAATGTATCTAGAAATCCTAGGTCCTTAAATCTGGGAAAAAAATAATGAACAACATGATTTACCTGCTACATCAATGGATACATTGTCTAAATTGACTAAAGATACTTATAATAAAAAATTTAAATAAATGAATGCCTTGTATTGTGCTTTAGGGGATGAGGAATTCAATACAATGTCTTCTTGTAAGATTGCTTATGAAATTTGGGATACTTTGTCTATTTCTCATTAAGGAACAACCAATGTTAAAGAAATGATATTAAATAACTATACTATTAAATATGATCATTTTAAGATGATGCCAGATGAACCTATCTCAGAAATGCATATCAGGTCCAATGAAATAGTGAACACCATGAGTCTACTTGGGAAACCAGTGGACAACAAAGACCAAATAATGAGGCTGATTAGATGCCTACTAGAACGATGGAGAGGCACTTCAGTATCAATCTGAGAATCATGTGACATCATCATGCTACTAGTAAAGGAGCTAATTCGAAATCTAATGATATATGAAGAAGAGCTTAAGGTGAATCCAGAAAAATAAGAAGAACCAAGGAAGAAGTCAGTTGCATTCAAGACTTCTGCCTCAAAGATCAAAGACAAAGAAAATGTTCAAGTACCTATAGATGGTTCTACAAGTGAATAGGCAAATTCAGACATTGATGAGGAGATGTAACAACTTTCTAGAAGATTCAAAAGGTTCTACCGAAAAAAGAAATTCTCTAAGAAGTAAAACTTCATAGGAGGGTATGATCATAAAAGAAAAATGGAAGAAATACAGAAAGTGGAATGATAATTCAAGTAAAATAGTATTCTATGAATGTAAACGAAAAGGTAATGTGAAGATATACTGCCCCAATATGATATTCAATAGAAAATATGAGGATAAGGGCAATGTTTATAAGAAGGATATGAATTCTACTTGGAGTGCTTCATAAGACATCTCAAGTGATCTTGAAGTCTCTGATAGGGAACAAAACAAACATGCTAACTTATGTTTCATGACAGAAACATCTAAGGGACGTTTCTTATAATGTTCTAGTAAAACCTTATGGTACTTTAACAGTGGATGTTTAAGAAATATGATAGGATACTACTCTTTCTTAAAAAGAATAATTAATGTTGATGGTGGACATGTCACTTTTGGTGAAAATTTAAATGTAAAAATCATCGTCTTAGGCCAAATTGGTAACCCTGATACAATATTAATTTCTAAAGTACTTTGTTTATGGAATAAAGTAAAATTTACTTAGAGTCTCTCAGTTATGTGATGATAGTTTTAATGTTAAATTTGAGAATGATGAATTCAATGTTTTCAATTCTAAAAATGATTTAGTTTTCACTATAAGTAGAAATGAAAATTTATATGATGTTGATCTAAATTATTTATCCATGAAAAATGTTTCTTTCTTAAATACTTTTCATAAGGAATCATGGTTATGGCACAGACGGGTAGGACACTGCAATGTGAACTAACTTAGGAAGTTATCTAAGAATGGTTTAATTATAGATGTATCTGATTAAAATTACCCACAAGAAAAATTCTGTAATCCCTATCAAAATTGAAACAACAAAAATTTTATTTAAATCCAACGAAAAAAGTTTCAACTTCTCAACCACTTCAGTTAGTTCACATGGATTTGTTTGGACCATCAAGTGTATCAACTTAAAAAAGGAAGGAATATGTTTATGTTCATGTAGAAGACTTTTCTAGATATACTTTGGTATACTTTCTAGTTCACAAAAGTGTATCTTGTTTCTATTTTAAAAAATATTCCATGTCTGTAGAAAATCTTAGTGGACTTAGAATCGAGACCTTGAGAAGTGATCATGGCCGTGAGTTTGAAAATCATGAGTTTTAATGTTTTAGCTCACACAATGGATATAATCACAATTTATATGTTCTTAGAACACCTCAACAAAATGGAGTTGTATAGAGAAGAAATAGGACCCTTCAATAAATTGATAGAACAATTCTCAATTAGTATGATTTACTAATTTATTTCTGGGCCGAAGCTATAAATACAACATGTTATATCATCACCAGAATTTTGATAAGACATTTTCTTAAGAAGACCCCTTATGAGCTTTGGAACAATAGGAATCCTAAGGTTAATTACTTTTGAGATTTTGGTTGAAAAGTCTTTATCCTTAATACTAAAGATAATCTTGACAAATTTTCTACCAAAAGTGATGAAGGAAATTTCCTAGGTTACTCTATCTCAAGTAAAGCCTATAGAGTGTTCAATAAGAAAAAAAAATGTGTGAAAGAATCCGTTCATGTCAAATTTGATGAGACTGATCCACATGATCCTAAAACCTCTCTGGAACATCTTGAGGATGATATGTCAGTTCTAGACCTTAATGATAATGAAAAATAATCCCCTGTAAAACTGTCTAGTTCTGGGAATATTCCAGAATCTGTACCTATTGAGTTTCAACAAAAAAGACAACCATGTGTAATCTAGTTCAGCCCTTCCTAGAGGCATTAATACTCTTAAGAAACATCCTCTAGATGTTGTTGAAGGTGATTTAAATAGAGGAACACAAACAAGCGCTTCCCTCAGAAACCAGGTTGAACATCAATCTTTTCTTTCACACCATGAACCAAAAAAGATTAATGATGCTATCAATGATTAATTTTGGTTAATGGCTATGCACGAAGAATTAAATCTATTCGAAAGAAACAACGTCTAGGAATTAGTGGAGAGACCTAAGGACACATTAACAAAAGGCACAAAATGGGTATATAGAAACAAATTTAATGAGTCTGGAAATATAGTTATAAATAATGATATGATAGTTTCACAAGGATATAGTTAAGAGTAAATAATATACTATGAGGATACCTTTGAACTTGTATCTAGATCAGAAGCCATTAGAATACTACTTGCATATGCAGCTTATCTTAATTTTAAACATTATCAAATAGATAGTAAAAGTGATTTTATAAATGGTTATATAGTTGAGGATGTGTTTGTTGAACAGTCCCTTTGGCTTTACAAATCCTCTTTTTTCAAATCATGTTTTTATTCTTTCTAAAGCTTTATATGGTTCAAAACAAGCTCCAAGAGCAAGGTATGATATGCTCAACTTTTTTCTTATTTCAAAAAGAATTACCAAAGGGATTGCTGATCCTACACCTTTTTATTAAAATAATTTTCAATGATGTTTTGATAGTACAAATTTATGTAGATGATATTATTTTTGGATCATCTAAAAATTCGTTATGTATTGATTTTTTAAAAATGATGCAAAATTAATTTGAAATGAGTTTCATGGGAGAAATCAAAATTTTCCGTGGATTTCAGATCTTTCAAAATAAAAATGGAATTGTTTTGAATCAAATTAAATATATTAAGTATCTTTTAAAACATTTTTCTTTGGATGATAGTAAAGGTAGTGACACACCTATGACTACCACATGTAAGTTGAATGGTGATGAATCTAGAGAACCAGTGGATCTGACCAACTACAAAGGTATTATATGGAGTATACTCTATCTTATAACTACTAGACCTGACATTATGTTCAGTGTATGTATGTTTTCTCACTTTCAAGCCAATCAAAAAGAGTCTCATTTAACTAATGTTAAAAGGATTTTCAAATTTCTTAAATACACACCCAACTTAGGACTATTTTATCCAAAAGGAAAATCATTTGATTTGTTGAGTTATTCTGATTCTGTTTATGCCGGTTGCATGTTAGATAAAAAAACCTCTCGGACATGTCACCTTTTGGGGAAGTTACTAGTATCATGTTGTAGTGAGAGACAGAATTCTGTTGCATTATCTACTTCTGAAGATGAATACATAGCTACTGGTAGTTGTTGTGCTCAAATTATGTGGATGAAACACACTTTACTGGACTATGGATATCAATTCAAACATGTATATATAAAGTGTGATAACACAGGTTTTATTAACATTTCAAAAACCCCTATATCTCATGGTAGGATAAAGTATATTGATGTGAGACATCACTTTTTGAGGGATCATTATCAAAAACGTGATATCACACTTGAAATAATTGGCACAAAACATCAATTGGATGATATATTCACAAAGACTTGGAATTCTGAGAGATTAAATTACATCAAACATGATTTAGTTATGATTAAATTTAGCATAGTAAACCTCACAGTCGAACCTCATTATTAGGCACCTCACTAGTGTACCTCACTATTGGACCTCACTAGTTTACCTCACTGTTGGACCTCACTGGTGTACCTCACCGTTGGACCTCACCACTGTACCTCACCATTGGATATCATGAGTGTACCTCACCATTGGACCTCACAGGTGAACCTCACTGTTAGGCACCTCACTGGTGTACCTCACCGTCGAACCACACCGGTGTACCTCAATATTAGGAACCTCACCGATAGGAATCTCACCCTTGGAACCTCACTGTTGGATACATCGCTATTTGATTTTACCATTTCTTTTATGTGGGAACTTGAACCGTTTTTGTTATTCGATTCATATTATTTTCAATCCCTAAGTGATAAAAATTAGACTTTGAACATCTCTCAAACCACTCTCCCTTACTCTCAGACCTTGCTCTTGAAATCCCTCAACCCTAACTCTCCGATTGAACCCTCAAACCTCTTTCAATATCCATGGATGGGGCCAAGTATCCCCCAACGATCAATAAGGATGTGATTAGGCCAAAGAGGACTCAAGTCGATCCCAGTAGTGGTATTTGTTCGCCAACATGACCTGTTAATCCACACTTGTGAAAGAGGACTATAGTGGTTGAGAAGGAACTGAGTGAAGAATGGTTGATGTCGAGAATGTATTTAGTGCTGGAAGTACTATAAGTACAAGGATGGACATAATGTTTTTCCAAAAACAATGTGCCATAATACCTAATTCTTGTGAAGGAATTCTATGAATACCTGAAGTTCGAAAAGGAAGATGATGTACACAAGTCGGTGTCTAGAGTGAGTGGAAATGAAGTTAGCTTTACATCTGCTGAGTGGGATGCTTGTCTGAGAGTACCTTAGGAATAAGTTTTTAATTACTATTATTGAGTGGGTCCTCTAGATAGTGATATTTTTGGGTATGAGAGAGCTCTGGAAGAGCTTACTGGAGATAAGACCCATAGGAAAATCATAGATGTTGAGATGAATGGGGAAGATAAGCTATTATTTAAATTCATCCAGAAAGTGATCGGTCCCAGGAGAGGAGACTTTGTAGTACTAAAGTGTAAGGACATATTTTTGACGTGCCTTTTTATGCATGGGGAGAATATCCATTTGTGTAGGCTATGGATGGACCAATTAGAGGATAGGTCGAAGCCAATATCAAAATCAAATGCCATTTTTCATGCCAAGTTAATTTATGTAATGACAAAGGTAAAGGGTGTGGTTGGTGGAAAAGAAGAAATGATAGTGTCCAGAAAAAGTATTTTTATATCCATGGTCATATGTATGTTTATAAAGAATAGATTAAATCCTTGGAAGAAGGGACAGTTGAATGATGAAGGAAAAATATATGAAAATTTTGATCATGTCACTCATTTATCTAGGCCAAAAGACCAGAGGGATCCAGGCTTCAAGCCTGATGAGCCAGAGCCTGCCTATTCTGATGAGGATGTTGAAATAACTATGGAGCCTGAAAGAGAGGACACCCCTATTTATGATGGGAGTGATCCTGATTTTCCAGCTAGTCAAGTTGTAGGGACATCCTTTGGAACACCTAGTTCTCTAACAGAACTACCCAGGAGAGAACCTGTTTTAAGAGATAGTAGTAATAAGACTAGTGAAGAAGAAGAAGTATCCCAGACTACTGCCAGAGACTCCTGTGAAGTGGATGATGCTGCTGAGTCTGATCATTCTGATCATGAGGAATTAGAGGCAGGTGATGGAGATGAAGATAAGGAGGAAGTTGAAGAAGAGTAACCCATTATGAGTCCTCTGATAGGTGAATCAGAAATGATAGTGTTTTACCAGGAAGTAGAAATGGAACCTTCTTCCATATAAGTAGAGGTAATTGATGATTCTATGGAGGCATTAGCTCACCCCACTAGTGAATCAATGGATCAGATAGAGGATGTAACAGTTGCTGTTAGAGTTGAAGCATCAGATATAGAAGTTCCAAGAGTAGAACCAACAGATGAGATTACTTCAGAGGTAGCTCCAAGTTAGGGGATCATCCTGCTACAAGAGGATCTATATCTATCATCCATGACATTGAGGAGTGTTCTGAAGACACAGGGTATCTGGTGTAAGTGATGGATTATGATGATTATGATGGTGAAATTCCAAAAAGAAGGCAATCAATGCATATTTTCTAAGAGCCTACTAGTGTAACTCCAGTGACTAAAGTTCCTGAAGACTATGTTAGAAAAGCATTATTTAGTCTCTGAAGGAATATTTACAATGAATGTTTAATGATAGGTCTTCTGAAATAGGGAAGACATTATCCATGATTCAAGAGCTAACTGCAGCTGAGATGGCCAGATTTCAGTGTGCCATTCAAACTAATCTAACCCATGAAATCTCACAATGCTAGAATCATCTCACAGAGTTGACTCAGTCTGTGGATAATCTAAGGCAATTTATGGTGAGCATGACTACTCTAACATCTTCTAGGACTCAAGAAGATGAGTACATTCAATATGTCAGAAGAATTTTCCAGAAGATGGTCACTATTTTTGAAAGTGTTAAGGAAAAACGGAAAAATAATGTGCAGAATCAGAATGATGATGTGAAGAAGCTTATTATTGGGTTGACCATGTCCCTCAAAGAAACTGCTGCTTTCACCATAACACCTTTAGATGCTTCTGCTACTGCTTTAAACTCAACCACACCAACTGTGGACTTATTATCAATCATAATAGTGTTCAATGAATAATTAGCTATGTTTTCTGGTGTTAGTGCACCTGACTCTCAATCTGTGACTCAGATTATCACTACTACTAGGGATGTGAAAAAAGTAGTCTGTGACATCATGAGAGAGGCTTCCCAAGATCAGAAAATTATAAATGAGCATATTGATAATTACTACAAGCATATTTACTCTATGCATCATATGGATTCTCACTACAACATTTTGTTGGAAAATCTCAAAATCCCTCCAGTCACCAGAGCCTTCATGGAACAAGTTAGCAAGTTGGGACAACTGACTCCTTCCTTAGAAAAATTCATGGAGAACAAGGATTATTTCATATCGTCTATTGAAAGAGGAGGATGTATTATTATGGATTTCATAAATCTTCTCCATCCCATTCTCCATGTGGATTGTATTCTTGTTATAGTCCCTTGTGCCTTACCAGCATCCCAAACTAGTGTTTCTTCTATTATGACTCCTACTGAGGCCATCAAAAGTATCACTCCCTTGATACCTCAGAGAGCTACTCACTACAGGAACACAGTAGCTTCTAATGTTTCCCCTCTAGTTATTCCTACAGCAAATCCCAAACCTGCTGATCCAACAGCTCATCTTCCACCTTCTTCTTCCACAGGGAAAGAACAATTACATGAGGCTGATGTGGATTGAGTTTGTTTGTGTCTTTTGATAGGGAATTTTTATTATTTTTGTGTCATGTAATTTCATTCAATTAATACACAAATTATTTTTTATCTCTATTGGTGTTTCTTTTGGCTAATCACAAAGGGGGAAAATGTTGTGCCTATATGATCACTAATATGATCCTGCGATTTCATTTCCTATGATTTCATTATTCTCTAATGGACCCTTTCTTCTTTTCCCTCAGATACCATGTACCAATATCCTCTGATATTACACTCTTATTAATCTCTGATACATGTGACACCACAACTCAACTAAGGTTCACTATGATCTATATTTAATAATTGTATTATATGATTATCTGTGATACCTATAATTAATACATACCAGGATAATTTGTGATTATCAAAAGGGGGGATATTGCTGGACGCACCTGTTTTGATAATCCCAAATCTTTTTTAATACTGATCATAATATATTATGTCATTTTATAATCACTTTTAATCTATCTTTATATTATTTATCCTAAACAATCTATATTATTTTCTCAAGACTTTGTTGCATCACCTTACAGTTTACATTTCCCTATGTAAAAGTTCACAATTAATGGATACTTGTAAGAACCTTCTATTCAAGGTCACCATTATAATTCATTGTTGCTAAAAGTCCCTGTCATGATAAACGTCACCATTGAGTACACTTCTATTGGAGGTTTCTAAAGGTCACCATTGAAGATCTCTAGTTATTGTTGGACGCTTTCTGTCAAAGGTCACTATTATATGTCTACCATTGGAGTACATACCAAAGATTAGACGAAGAGTCACGGTTATAGGCCACTATAGTGACAAGGTCATCGTTATCAAGGCTTCGGTTAGAAGTATATTGTCAGACACACCATCGAAGGTCTACTGTTATATGGTTCTCAGTCCAAGTCTACGGCGGGACAAATCTACCACTTATGGAAGTCTACTGCTATCCAACTCCCCCATTGGTGAAGTCTACTACTAGGAAACTCCACCATTGAGACAGTCTACCACTGGAAAGGTCTATAATTGAGCCTACCGAAGAAGTTTTCTGTGAGGATCTTACTGTTGTAGTCCACCGCTTGACAAGCATCTGCTAACTGTCTAATGATATCTAATTCGTTACATTACTAATTTTCTTAATATTATCATAATGGTCATGTTTGGACTATTTAATGCACCTGACATTATTTAATGATATGTTTAGGCATACCAAGAAACCGTATGAGTTACAAGGTAGACCACACATGGGTGGATCATTCCTCTTGTCGGCGCCTATTGAATTAAATAAGGGAAAGATGAGGTGGAAAAAGTATATATATATATATATATATATATATACCCAAAGAAAATGTGAATATATATATATACATATATTGGGGTGTAGTAATAAAGTTTATTGAGGAACACAATTAAGGAAGACCCATACAGTACCTCATATACGAAGCAAGATGAAGAACAGTCGAGCAGTTATTCTGAAGATCCCAGAGCTTCACAAAGATCTGTTGGAAGAAAATCTTCAAGGCTATGGTGTTGTGCTTCAATGAGCTTCTGATCCAAGAATCTGATCATCTTTACAACTGGAAGATAGAACCTGGAAGTTTCGACACTCAGTTTTAGAGGCAACTTGCAGAGAAGGACCAGAACTTCATTTCCTTCATCCCAAGGAGTCCATAGCTGATCTGCAAACACATAGAGAATTATAAACTCATTCCTAACATCTTTATCTCTACTAAGATTAGCATTTTAAATTTTAGAGTAGTGTTCCTATTTTACACACACTGTCTATTGTGATTGAACTGAGGGATCTTGAAAGTCCTCATACCGAACTCTCTCTACTCTTGTTTCCCATGCATAACTCTGGAAGAAGCCTAGTGGGGTATGGGTGTTTGTTTTCCCACATAAAACTGTGGTAGAGGTTGCAAAACCTGGAAATTTTTTGAAAACTGTTGTAATGCCTGATATAGGGTATGTATCATGTTTTTATATAAACTACTTGGTGGCAGGTGATCACCATGTGGAGAGGATTAGGTCTGGACTTTAGACTCAACCTCTTGTTAAAATTGTTGTGATTATCATTCAAGTAATCTGTTTTTCATTTATCTATTTCTTATGTTTTCAAAGACAGATATCTATTATTATAATCACTCTAATAGATAGTTTTGGTTACTGTTTATATGTGATTAATTTAGTGAACTTGTTTCAAAAGGTGAATTAGTGTTCACACTAATTCAAATAAGGATTAATCAACATGTGAGAAACCTGTCAAACAATAAATCATTTCTATATCTACTGCCTTAATTAACTGGGCTGTTTTAATTTGGGGGATTATTATTCTAATGTTTTTAAAATAAATTTTAATTAGAACTCAATTCAACCCCCCCCCCCCCCATCTTGAGTATCCACTCCGACCAACAAAAATTACAGATAGGGAAACATGGAATCTGTAGTTAGAAGGAACTACAAGGATAATAACCATCCAAATTAGCATCCAGATATGTATGGAATCGATACAACAAATTTTGTTTCAGTGATTTATAAATTTAAAGAAACTATTAATAATGGTAGTATCAATGCTAAAAATGAATTGATCTACTGTGATAAAAATGTATTTCGTATAACATTTCATGAGGGAAAATCCCTCATCATTCAGTGTCTTCATCTTAACCAATGGTATCTGATGGTTGATATATTTTCTCGAATATATATTTGAAGTCACAATTTGTTCAAAACATCAAAATATAACTATTTTAATTTATTATTTTGAAGGTGAAGTTGATTGATAATGGTATTTGGATAACAATACTATAGAGAAAGACAAAATTTATGACATGGAATGGGAAACATACATGAAACATTTCTTTGATAAATATTTATTTTTGTTTGATCAACTAAAAATAAAAAAAATTAATATAATTGAGGAAAAAGTATGAATACTATATATATTCATATGAAGAAAACATTCGGGGATTTTCAAGGTATGTGTTGGATTATATTTTGGACACTAAAAGTGAATGTAATAGATTTTATTCATGGTTGGAAAAAACATTAATGAAGGGAATATGAAACATCAGAATTTAAATATTATGAGAATGTGGTTTCTTGTGTAATGAAAGCTGAGGTAAATTTCACTAACTTGCATGTTCCACAAGATGAAAATAGTAAAAAAATCATAGTTGAAGGTAATTGAAAAAAAACTTCTAAAAAGTGTAGAGGTGGACCACCAAATATTCAAATTGTGGAAAATATATTTAATGGAATATTTTATGGGAACTATGATGTGTTAATGATGTGTAATGTTTCACCATATGGTCTTTTAATGTAAGGAATAGAATCCTTAGTAATCAAATAATTGAGTAAAGGAAATCCATAAAATATGAGAAGTATTAGTTGAAATGATTTTATTAATTGTGTAAATTTATTTCCGAATATTGTTACATAATATTAAGATCATCATGGTTGGAAACCTAAAGGTTTAGTAAATTATTGCTAATACTAAAGTTGTTGTTGGACCATAATATTAAGTGGCGATAGGAATGTATCAAGTGTATTAAAATTATGCCAATAAACTTTTGGAATCTAGATAATATCAATCATTCATTTCAGAGAAATTATCATGTTAATTTAGAATATCACCTAATGAAATAATGATATATGTTTTGGTGAAAAACCTGAGTGGAATAATTAAAGAAACCATGATTTATTGAAATGTTCATATTGTTATCAGTGTGATGGTATTTCCTTCAGATCTTGTTAAACTAACCTAAATCGAGCATGATATCATTATTGGTATGGATTTTTGTTTAGTTCATCAGGATAATATATATTTAATAGATAAGAAGTTATAGTACAATAATTTCATTCCTTGCATAACTTACCAAGAAGTTGAGGAACTTATTATAGGTGGTATTAAAAGTCACATACCACATATTATTGAAAACAATAATAAATTATAAATTAATGATGTCTCAGTAGTAAATGAATAATAATATATTTAACATGTTAAATTAGAAATTTGACCGTTTAGTTAACTATTTGTTAATTTTGTTCCCATATGTTTTGGATGTAGGGAAATCATTTTTTTTAATTTTAGGTTTCAGTATAGTTAACATTTTTTGAAAGAATTAGGAGAGATCAGAAGGAGGATCAGTATTTTAAAGAAAATTCAAAATCATTTTAAGAAGGGTTTGTTTCCTTATTTTAATATTGATGAAGAGTGTGTATTAGGGTTTGTAAAAAATAATATATGTTCCTTATTATTCCCATTGGGGAATGAGTTTCTAACTTATGATCATAGTTCTTAATTTTATATTCATTTAGGGTGGATTAATATGTATAGAGGCCTTCAGGAAAATTACTACTAGGATGGAAGTAGAAGATATATTGATGACATAACTGTGAAGTTTTTGACTTATCTAAAGGTTTAAAGAGAATGATATTTTATGAAGGGGATGCTTCAATATTTTCCAATTCTATAGCGGAAAGGGGAATATATATCAATATATTTAATGGTAGGATTTCCAAGGACATTTGGAGGTAATAATGTGATTTGGGATATTGTTGGTTGATAAACTAAGTATAAATATTTACATTACATTTGATATATATTACAATTATATAATCTTTCTCAAAAATATATAAAGTAGAATGTCGGGTCTCATTTAGTGCCTCCTTCCATTTTATTACCCATAGATCTCATGTTCTAATTAAATATATGGAATGGACATGGTAATTTTGTGGTTACAAAATTAAATTTGTGTACATATTTTTATCATCAATTTGGTAAACAATGTGGGTAGCAGACTAATACCATGAAATATTTTCTTTGCTATTGTTCAACAGATTTATAAGAGATTCAGGATTAAAATCTTTCTTTGGTTCAATTTTCTTATAAAAAAATTATACCATTTGGGGAATTATTTGGAAAGATGTTTGATACACAACACATTTGTGATAAAGTAGGATAAAGGATGTTTATAGGACCAGAATTCATGGAAGACATGGATGAGAGGGTTTTTCTGATTTAGAAGAACATGACGACTGATCAAGGTAGGTATAGAAGTTATGTAGATAACTGGAGAAATGATATTTCATTCATGGTAGGTGATCAAGTTATTCACAATTTTTCCCAATATAAATGTTTTCTTTGTTTTGTTAAAAATGGATATCTATGTCTATAGTTCACTAGAACATTTGAAATATTTATGGGAGTGGTATCAGTTTTCTAGATAGTGTATTTTACCCCAATTTTATAATTAGTACATTATGTATTTCATGATTCAATGTAAATGAAATATGTACCAGATTCATATCATGTTATGATATCTGAAGTAGATTAGTTGGAAGAGAATAATTATATGAAGGAATAGACAGTTCAGAATCATGGTCATAGAATAAAATTGATGTGCAATTATATGATTCACTAAGTTAAGGTTTTATGGGAAACCCATATAGTTGATGAGGCAATAAGGGAATCTAATAATGAAATAAGGAAAATACACACTGTTAGGCGTGAATTTTCTCCAAACCATATATCCACCAAGGAGAAAACATGATAGTAGGGATAGTGGATGTTCTTTAGAATTGCAGTACGTTTTTTATAGCTATGTAATACACCTATACCAAGTATATTTATGGTAGAGGATTGTTCATAGTTTCAGTATGGTTTGAAAACAAGATCCACAAAAAGGGTTCTAAGATATGATTTTGTAACCCCTCAATTTTTCCTAAACCGAAAAATTGTTTAGATTTATTCCTCCCAAATGATTTAAAATATTTCACCATCAATAAAAAAGTGATCTAATCTATTCTCTTGGTTATATAAATCTGTATTCTCACAATAAGTCATCATTTATGGTTTATTTTCTTGGTTTTCCTAAGATCAACATCTTTTTCTCTCTCTCACTCTCCCTCTTGAGCTCTTAGATATAATTTAAATGTAGATAAATATAAGGTTTCTAGTTATAATTAAGGTAATATTTTTCTTTTTGATTATAGGGTAATATCTCTATACTGATTTTTTTTGAGTTTCAACCTAGTTTCATGGAATATTTCATGCCGATATTCATTTTTCCATGTTTTTTTTGAAGAAGGGGGATTCATTATCGACTCCCCTGCAAGAATGGGAAGGGGTGAATTCATATTCATTATTTTTTTTAAATTGATTTTCAAATTTCTAGGAAATAATTATTTTAAACCTTATTTGGAGATGGATTGTAGAATTGACTAAATTGAGTGTTTTGTAAAAGTGAAAATGGAAACATGAATTTAAAAAGATGATTTTAAAAGGGATACTTGGTTTTTATGCAAGAAATGGGGTTTGAATTAAAAAAATTATTGAAATGGTTTGGAAAACATGAATTTTGTGTACGGTTGGCATAATTGGTTAAACATGTATGTAATGGGATGGGTATTTATCATGGCATACCACCATCAATGGGATGGGTTATGGGCATGAATTTCCATTATCTAATGTAATATCAAGATTGTGTGTTTCTGTGGTTGAAAGTGTGTGTGTGTGGTTATTTGAAATCAAATAAGTTATAAAAATATGGAAATTGTGAAATGGGTTAATGACTTCATTGATTTCATCCTTTGAAACTCTCTCAATATAGAAAACTGTTTTGGTTTGAAACTACTTGGATTTGATATAAAAATCTTTAATTTGTTATATAAATTATTTATATGAATTTTATAAAATTTTCATTTCTAGTGGCATCACTAGGGATCTCATTTGTCGAATTATTACTATGTAACATTACTCACCCCATATTTGGATCATTCATGCTTTTTAAGATATTGATTATCAGGATATGAGGAATACTAAAGTATCTCAATGTCTTATTGGGGAATAGATATGCATGGTATGTATTATATCATAGTTCATAGTATGATCCATTTGATTTTTGATAGAGTCATTGAGTTTGGATGGATTTCTTCAATTTTTTACATTGATGCTTTGTAGTCTTCCACTATGGTGCTATATTGTCATTTGGTTTCGATATTAATGGTATTACTTTGAGTTGTTTTACATTGTTATCATGCATCTTTTAGTGGTCCATTTTATTATCGAATGTTTGGTTGTGTGGTTTTATTTATTAATGGGAAAATTTTCCCCTAACTATTATCGAGCCGGTGGCATTTATTTCAAGTTGTTACCACCTTGGGGATGTCCCTTAAGGCGAAGTAATTTCCTTAGACCTTGTCAAGACAATAAGGAGGGGTGTGGCTTTTCAAATAGGCACTATGTACCACATTATTAGTTTCCATTTCTTTTAAAATAATATAACATAATTCCATAGATATAAATTGATGAAAACAAGATCTCCCAATTGAAAATACTACTAAATCCTTCAATTACCACAAGAACTATTTTTCTTATAATGAGTTTTCATAATTAATTTTAAATTAATTTTATCCACTTCTGTGAATTGAATATAGAAAATTTTATATGCGTATTAAAAATGTATTATTGTTTTATTTCATTATGAATCCTAATAATTATTATCATTAAATGCTTATATAATAAACATTGTATCCTAAATATACAGATATTTGTTATATTAATTTTTCTACCTGCAGAGACACACTTATCCATCAAATGGTTAATAAGATTATTTTTCATGTGTACAGCGGAATAGTGCCTCATGAAACAATGTCATTTATTTTTAATTTACTACCCATCATGGTTAGAAATTAGGATGGAAATTATATTTATAATATATATATATATATATATATATATATATATTATTTATAATTTTATAATAAATTTATAATTTTAATGTAACATGTACATTCAGGCTTTCAATTTTGTGGGAATTTGATAACAATGTTTCTCGACTAGTGGACTACCTCCTACTAAAAGCGATAGGATTCATTCACGCATTTCATAGAATTTATTAAGGGCGAGTTTAATAAGAATATGTGATATAAATAATATATATATTAATTACATGAAATAATTATTTTTCTATAAATATATATATCATTTTCTTCATTAACTTTTCACACACTAAAAAAGTAACAATGTCATTCATGGAGGTTTGGAATACCCCCTCCTCGACGTGATATGATTAATTTTACATCACTATATATATAAATATATGATTAAATAAAATTTTATTTATGATATAGAAATCATTATGGGATGATAAATTTTACATACCTCCTCTCTTTAATGATAATTTAAAAATGGGAATGTTACTCATCCATATAGATGACGTACCCCCTCTCGGATTGCAACATTGTTTCATTTTTTAAAGATATTTAATGATTGATTTTAAAAGTATAATTTATTTATAAATATGATAATTATTTCATTATAAACATTATGGTGATGTTTAAATAATTTACTCTTGGCCCATCGTTGACCTACCAAATTTATCTTTGACACATAAACAGAATATGATCTCACCCTCGATGTAAACGTAATAGTTTAAGTAGCTATATAAAAAAATATAATTAGTGAAATAAAAGTAATGATAAACTTTAAATATTTTCTTATGAATGTAAATAATTAAAAGAATTTATTCAGGAAGATAACGATTCAGATGTTTCAATGTGGTATGTGACACTTTGATTCAAAAATATATTTAAAAATTTTTAAATCCATAATTTCAAAATATTATTTTCTATGTCAATATTCTTTATATTATTTTATATTTCTATTCATATGGATAACAATGGATTATAAATTAAATTTTATTTAAATTCTTAATTTCAATCAAAGGATTAAAAATGAATATTTTTAAATGATATAAATGTACCATTTTAAAAAAATGACAAATGAAATGTCCCATTTTTTGAAGTATATTGATAATGAAAATTTATGTCATTCTGGATTTTATTTAATATCTAGTTTCTCTTAAAATATTAAATGATTTATTAATTTAAAAAAAACATTTCATTTAATTTGTTTTTTATTGACCATGGTTTTTCAAATGATATATTGTTTTCTTTTTGAAAATGGGCTTTTAAAAGTGTTTTATTTTTATCCAAAAGTGTTATTAATATTGGGTGAAAAAGTGTTTTTATAAGGGATTTATGATGAAAGTGTTTTATTAATGATATAATACATGAAAATTATAAAAAAATGGTGATACTATTACATGCTATATATGGGGTGGCCCAAATAGTGTTGTGTGATCCCGTCACAGCTTATATATGGGGTGGCCCAAATGGTGCAGGGTGGGCTCATTATAGCATGTACATGTGTACGCCTATATGGTACTGGATGAGACCATTACATCATATATGAGGGGGGGGGTGTACCAGATATCCCTGGGTTATCCTTTTATAAAGTATACTTGTGGAAGCCCAGATAGCACCTGGAGAACATGTTATAGCTTAATGTATGGGTAGGTCCGTGATGGTCTATTCGGTATAATAGTTGACCGTATGATTATTCAATTTATAAGAGTGACATGTTTTGAAGATGGATATATGGTTATTCCAAATACAAGTTTTAATGATTTTAATTAATATGATGATCTCTATCACATAATAAAGTTTAAATTTCCTTCCATGGATTTTAATGATTTTATTTGATGAAAATGGCTGATATTTATTTATTTGAAAATTTTGTATCTCATATTAACAAATAACATAGAAGATATAAGTAAAAATTATATGAGTTTAATTTTTTTTAACAAACTAATAGTTTCTTTTTGTTTATATTTTTTACTGATATTTTTTTCTCATTCCATGTTTTTAAAATATTTTAATATTATTTTAGGATGGGTATGGGAAACGAAGATGTCAATATGAATGTCATGGATATTTTCCATTAAAGTAAATAATAGATTTTGTCAAAAGTTTGAATATTATGGAAAAAATGGATACTTGTCGGATGTGACTACATTTTGTTATATGGTTTTATTATTTATCAGTTATTACTAAACTCTCTTTTAACTATAAACATGAAAAGATCATAAATGTGAGAGAAAGTAATTTATTAACTAAAACTCAATATTGCAAAGTGATTACCGTGAGCGCCAAACTCCACTATGGATATGATGTTGGGAGTCATATAAATTATTTTTTCATTAGGAATGAGATTAATGGAAAACTCAACATTATTCTCCAGTGTGTGTCCATGTTGTTCCCCAAGAAACAAATAAATGTATTCATCAGAAATTGGATGGTGCCCCACTCTCCCGGCGGCTCTCGGCTTCGCCACTCCTCATAGGGTTTCGACCCTCCTCGACGGTAGCGTTTCTCCCCCTTTTTTCTCCTACTTCTTCTTAATTCCTCCTTTCTGTTTTTCTTCTTCACAGCAGTGGTCTCCTTCTTCCCGACAGGTAAGGGTCTCTTCTTTGGCGCTCGCTTCCATGGGTATTCTTCCGATACTCTTTCGGCCTTCCCTTTGACAGTTGTGTGTTGGGGAAGCCCTCAGCATCCAAACCATTCTCTGACCTCAAGATCCCTTGCGCCTCTCCAAGTCAGAGTTAGAGCACTGGGATCCAGGAGGTTTTGGGTTAAGTGGTTTGGGGGACGATTTGTTTTTTGGCGCTACCGTGGTTGGCTTTTTCTAGAAGATTCTGGCTCTCCGTTTCTTAGTAGTAGGAATCGTCCGGAGCCCACAGTCGTTCGGATCCCTGCTCTGACCTCACGTTCCCCTGCGTCTCTCCATGTCGGACCTGATGTAGAGGTAACCATGCGGTTTTGGGATGTGGTTTTCGGTGGCTTTCGGTGCTTCAGGCGAGCCTTGAGTTGGTTTTATCCTATGAAAATGGTAACTGGTTTGTTAGATCTATTTGGTGTTTCTTCCGCAAAAGCACCGGTGAAGGTTTTGTTGGGTTTTCTACGTGTGATCGGTCCGTTTGATACTCATTTGAGGATGAAGTCTATTTGCATATATGGATTTGGTGTTTTTCTTTCTGGTGTGGAGACCGTTCTCAGTGTCAACAGTCGACGAAGGTGAAGCGACGACGGCACAGATGTTTCAGTAATGGAAGCTATGTTGGGTTGTTCTCCAGTGGGATAATCGTTAGTGTGGTGGTGACATCGGGGGGCGTGAAAGGTAGCCCGCAGCTCGAGACTACGCTACCCGAGGATGGGATATGTAGATCTGCTGATTTTTGAATTTCAAACTGGGTTAGTGGTTTTTCTGTTTTGTGCCCTGGGATGGGTGATTTGGGTTTAGCGGTTTTTGCTGTATTGGTTTTTGAATTTTGTATTACGGTGGAGGTTTGGTATGAACCCAGTTGGATGTTTCATGTGAGGTTTCCACTTAAGCCATAATGTGGTTTTTGAAAACACAAAAAAAATATGGATTTGGATGTATTCATTAGAAATTGGTTCACCCAAAATTATAAAGATACATATTCAATAAATTGATTCAATTTATACATTATGTCCAATAATTTCCTCAGGGATAGGTATTGGAGGTGTCTTAAAACATGATTCAGGTAATGTTTTCAATCATATTAATACAAGGGATTCCATATATCCATATAATATTTTTAACAACTTCTCTTAGATTAAATATTCACATTATAATTTGATATCCAATCCAAAAATACGACATTATTATAAAAATCATGTTTTCAAAAAAAGGGTATTTTAAATTCTCATGATTTCATGAAATCATACTGACAAATACTTGTTTATATATGATTTCCAGAAGAAGCATTTATTGAAAATTCTATTCCTAATTATATTGGGGAATATCTCATTTTCTTTGTAAAAGGGTTAGATAAAAAAGAGTTTGATGATCTAAAATTTAAAAATCTATTATTTAAATTTTTTGTAACGAAAAATTTACTTATTAATACTTCTTTATGAACATCAATAATATTTATAATAATTTTAAAATATTGGACTCTATATATTAGCCAATTCTGAGGTAGATTCCATTTATTCTTGTACAAATCAATTAATGATATCCCCATATCCTTATTGTTGATGTCTTAGAAATTGGAAGCTTCTTTCATTCCTTTGAAATCAAGATGATAATGGTATTTATTTGTAAAGTTAAATAAAACTCTAATTAATATTAAGCATGATCTTTTTTGATTATTTCCTAAAATGTTAAAGGATGGAATTTCCAAAATTACTTTATTCCTTTTTATCGTATTCCATTTTCTAGAGGGTTTAGTCATGTGTTTATTCTATTTTTCCCTATAGAAAACATAATACCTCAATAATTACCTCTTTATCATTATGGTAGTAAATACTATATCTTTATATACTAATAATGTCCACGAGCTAATTCCCTTTGATATATAGATATAGGGATATCAAGGAAATAATTTAATCTTACACTTTACATTAACAACATAATCCACATTATTAGTTATTTATCTTGTAAATGTAACATCATATTCAGAAATATTCTCTCATACATTTTTTATTAGATTGTGAAATTTTGTTTCTATATCCAATTATTTCTATGAGAAAAGAATTTTTTAAAAAATATATCCTTGAAAATATTCCATAATATACAATTTATGTCCTCTATCTAAAAAAATATTTGAATCAGTTACCATAATTCTTCAACATCTCCTTTATAGTAAAAAATATCCATGATAAATTCACCTTATTCAATACTTCCTTATGAGAAAAATACCTTATCTATGGAATTAATCTAGTTCTTAATACTAAATCGATTAATAGTCCTATTACGTAAAGTGGTTTTAGATTCATGATGCGATTCAACATTGTTTAACTAGGTCGAGGATCAACATGTTTTACTATACGCGATAGGTTATTAGTAATAAATTGATTCCACGACCACAATATAGTAAACTTTGTCTTATATCTAGCTCTATATCCTGCTCTAATTAATTTTCATTCATAAGGGGGAGATCCCAACATGGATTGGATGAATTGATTCATTTGAAATTACTTTCCCTAGGATATATTAATTAATAATAGAATATTTTGAATTAGATCATAAAATTATGATTCAAACATAATAGTATATTATTCTAAATAATTTTTAACACTAAACATAAATTTAAAATTTATGCATAACTAATATAAGTATCATATGTTTGTATCTTTGTGTATATTGTCAAATCAGAAAATTAATTTCAATCATTTATAACATTGTCCAATGAGATTAGGATACTAAAAAATCATATCACATATATCTATTTTTCCAGGTCAGTATTATTAGGACCACTCATCATGCACTTGATAAGATTTAGGTAATTAAAATGTTTCCCCTTTTATAGTTGTTACCTCTAGGTGCATCTATTCCTAAAATAATATTCACTTGTTATCATATGGATAATTATATTTTCTCTAGTGACACAAAAAAATCATCTTTACTAATCCATAATGATTTTATCCTATACATAAACATATCCTCAATGTTAGTTATCAGGTTGTGTACTCTATTATATGTTTTCATAAATATAGTTTCCATGCATTATATTAAACTCCATTTGATACAAAATGAAAGAATAATACTATAATAACACAAAGTTGGTGGTTGTTTTTCTAAATTTCCTACAAATACAATAGATCACATAGTGAGGTAGAAATAAGTCTAGTAATCCTAGGATAATAGGCATTTACATTATTATAACATTGGATCTATAATATATTAATTTTACATAAAAATTCCAATGAGAACTTTATTTATTCATCCACTAAATCCTCAACATCATTTATAAAACTCTTCCTCTTATCCTGGGGGAATAAAACCATATTCATGGGTGATCTTGGATTATCACTAAGGGTGATCGTACAATAGAAGATTTCATAAAATAATAAAATATTGGATTATATGATAGATATAAAAAAAATAAATTTTTAATTAAACAAATATTATAAAGGGAAAAATATATCCATAAATAAAATCGAAATATAAAGAATCACATGGAAAATATTAACTCATTTCGTAATGATAGAATGCATAATTAATGATCACATAATCTTAATATTAAGGTATCATGTAGGGAAATCATGTGAATATAAATAAGGCAATTCTAAACACCAAAACTAGTATGTCTCATAAAATATACCGATTTATCAATGGTATTTAATTTCCCCCAGCCATCACTTACAATGTCTAATGAATACATCTAGTGAAAATGGTCAATAAAAATTCAATACCTATTCAATATAATAATACTTATTGAAAAAGTAACATATGAAAAATTAATATTTTCCCTAATAAATATATATAATATCAATATCATATGATGTCTAGAGAAAAAAGGGTATGATATCATTTTAGAATATTCCCATTAATGTATAATATTTATCAAATAAAGTTATCATTTATTACCATACATTTAAACTATTATTGAAACATTTGACGAGGAAAATACATTTTTTCACATTGAAATCACTTACATAAATTATTTTAAAAAAATATATTATAAAAAAAGTTTCTTAGAAAAGAACCATGGAATCATGTAATTTTCTTTTCAAATTTAATCAATATTAGTAGTGGTGGGTAATGTTATTCATATGGTATGTGTTAAAACAATGATCCTTTTGACACCTCTGGTGAAATGTTCATTGTTAATAAAATGAATGGAAAATTACTTTAAAATAATGTCAAAGAAACTAGATCGTAGCTAAAACTTACATAAACAAATTATTGGTTAATAGAAAAAATTTAATCCATTTTAATTAATTATATTATTTGGAAAAACAATATTTTCAGAGGAATATAAAAACAATATCTATTGTCCTTAAAGAAATTGATTCAATCATTTGAGTAAATAGAGAGAGTAAAATGAATGGAATATCATTGATTATTATAAATAACTATAATATAGGAAAATATATGGAGTTTAATATATTCATATAATATAATTTACCAAATCGAAACATAAACATAGACAATCCCAAATAAGGATGAGATTGTAAAATAATCATCTCTCTCATACCCGAATAGCTTTATAATTTCCCTTAACCACAAGTATAATAAATTTAATTATATATATAATATATAATATAAAAATATACCTTTTTATAATAACATATATGATCAAATTATATCCTTTAAATAATTGCTTTTTAAAATTTATCTATTATAATAATCATTTCAAAGTGTAGACACTTTCATGAGTCATGTATGCATCCATTAGATAGTTTTTGACCAAGAATATTTCTTATTGTTAAAATGCTATAATAAAGACATGAATATCAAATATATTAAATATGTATATATAGAATTACCCGTGAATGGTGGACAAAAAAATGAATCACATGTCTTTTTGGAGGTGATAGTCTACATGAAGAAAGGAGTGACCTAATATTTTTTCATCAGGCTGATGAGTAAGAAAATAACATAAATATTATATTTTAGAATCATAATTTTTTAATAAATAATATAAATATTAATTATTGACATATTTAGGAAAAAAATTCCAAGTAATGTGGTGACAAACAATAAATTAAATCACTAAATGTAGACTATAGGTTGTATGTACACATGAGTGATGTTTTCATTTTACATATCATAGAAAATTAGTGAAAATTTCAATCAAAAAATTATAATAACATAATAGTATATTTATTATACTAGATAAATAATGTTAGTTTTGATAAAAAATACTTTGATAAATTATAAAATGAAATAAATATTTGACAGAGTCCGTTCAAAGGATTACATCTTCTTCAGTGACCTTCTGTGTATTACATGTTAATATATCATAGGATTGTAAGATGATATGACTATAAGATAAATAACCATGATAAACAATATGGAGTGATTTTTGGTAGGTATTGGGCAAATCCAACTTTCTAAAACATTTTGAATACAGATGGTTAATAAGATCCCATTTATAAGTGAGGGGAATGACATACATGGAATTACATAAAATATTTTAATAATATAAAATAATGTTTCAGGAATGCCTATCCAAATTCATGTATATTTGAAGATGATAAGGTTGGGGAAGAGATTAAAACAAAAACATTAGTTTTATGAAATCATTTTAAATCATCATCATGCCATATACCTTTATTTTTAATTATTTTCATTAATTTTACAGATAACCAAGGTTAAACATATTTACAAATTTTCTATTCAGTATATAATTTAATTAAAATAATAAAATTACCTAATATTAATTATCATTACTCTAATAATGTGATAAATTAATATTTATTCAACTCCATAATTTGGTAGAAATTTATTTTTATATAAATTTTCAAAACACAATAAAAATAAATTGTTTTTGTTTTTTTATTCATAAAAATTATTTTACATCATAATAAAGTATAATATTGATTATTAATTGACTGAATTTTTTATTTTAATCATAATTATGTTTATTTTTAAATAAAATAAATAATGAATTTAATGGTACGTTGAAAAAACTAGATTTATTGAAAATAAATAAAAATAGCTCTTATTTGAAAAAAATCATATTCACTTTTAAATAATTGTAAACATATATTTATAAGTTCAAAATTATATTTTTAAATGAAATATTTTAATTATTAGTTAATATTTAGTCCATAATCATTTTTTATAATCATTCAACATTATCTTATTTCATTTTATGGTCATAAAATTGATAGTCTTTATAAATCTATATTTTTCATTATCTAGGAAAAAATTAATTATTTCTAAAATGTAAAAAAAAATTCCATTTGATAATTTTGAATATATAAAATCAAAATGAAATATATTTTGTAAATATGAATATTTTAAAAAATGAATTTAGATTTTATTATCATAAAATAATAAATCAATCTATATTGTGCTATTATCTCTTAAAACATACATAAAATAATAGACTCATAATTGTAAAATTTACTATTATTGAGATTTTAGTATTTATTTATAACAAAATGGGATAAAAAATGGAAATGGGTTATAAATATAGTACACTTATGTAACTATAAAATTCTTTAAAAAATGGTTTTTGGAGAACTTCTAATTTTAGGAGCTTTGTACTGATTGTGAAATTTTAGAAGGGAAATGATTGTTTTAATGAAATTTTGTAATGAGTTATTGTGTCCCACAATATGATATAATTTTTTTTATATTTTATCCAATGGTTTTCAAATGTTTTCTATGAGTAAAAATTTATTTTATCACACATATATGTTCTATTTATGTGATCAAATTTTAATTGTGAAATAGGTAGATGTCTTCATGTGCGTTCATGTTTCTTTTTTTGACTTGAAAGATTCCATTATTTATTATAACCTATACCATGATTTATTTTTCACAATCCATAATTTAAATTATTTTTTATTGGATCTTTCTACGATTAATAATATTTTAAAATTTAGGATTTATATTGTGGTCACTCATATAAAATGAAGATATTATTTCTTGAATGAAATAGAGGTGTAAAAAAGAATTCCTTTTTTAGAAAAAAATGCACAATATATCTATGTTTTAAATTTATTATGTAATTTTTCTTGAATATTTCACTGAAACACAAAAGTGAAATGATCATGAAAATGTAATGAAATTCAACCCTTTTTGAATCATAAATTTATTTTCAGGTTATGTTATAAGCCATTATAGTTGGTATCTAAAGAAAGGTTCAGATACCATTATAGTATAAGATATTGATAAAAGACACATTAAAGATATTATAATTCATGGTTATAATACCATGATTATTAATTTGAATTTTTCATTATTTCATAATCTAATAAATATCAATTTATAATGGTTTTCTATAGGGTAAAAATGGAAGTTGTGGAGGGAATGAATCATGGGTATAAAATGAATCCAAATATAAATAAAAGATTTTTTATAATAGGGAATTTTAGGATATAATTAAATCCAAAAATAAATAAATAAATTTAGTAAACCATGAAAGAGAGCGATAAAATTAATCACAAAGGAACAATCCCATGAATGAGGATATTTTGAGACATTACCACCCAAAATTCTATGGATATATGTAACTGATCGAATATAATGGTTGGATAAATGTATAAAAGATATTATTTGATGTTTTTGGATGAACATAATAGCTAAAAGAAACTCTTACTATTTAATGTTTTGAAGGTTATGTTGGTCATTGGTGGTCTATGATTAAACATACTAAGGAAAAAATGTTATTTGTTGACACATAGTTGATTTTCCATAATAATATTTTTAGGAGAATTATGTTTATTATTTTATTTAAATGAGAATATCAATGATATTTCATTATATGGAGTAAATTTAAATAGCCTTTCAAGACACTTATAATGAAAATATATCCTCACAACTTTTATTTTCAAGTAATTTTTTTATAGACCATATGAGTAAATTTTAAATATATTTCATATGTATGAAACCATGTTTTTGAAGAGAGTTTACCAATAATGAATTTAAATTTTATGATTTTATTGTTCTTTTTGAAATTAAGGTTTAGATATAATTTTTAAATAGTAATGTAAATTATAAAATAATGAGTAAGAAGTGGTCCAGGCAGAATGCGATGATGAATTAGTCATCCATCTAATTTATTCGTAGGCCCCAAAAATATACCAAATTCAGTGAAATAAATTTTTATAATTATGTTGTTGTATTAGTAATGTGTTAAAAATGTGTTATGATTTTCTATATGTGTTGTGATAATAAGGAATATATTTTTTATGAAACTATTAATGGGAATAATATTTTCATCGAGTATTGAGTTTTTAGTTCAAATTAGTAGTTTCATTATGCTAATGAATGTCAAAAATCAGTTAGTCAAGGTGGAAATAAATAATAATAGTTGTATAAATTTTTATAAAGGAATTTTTATACTATTAAAATTGAGTTTGGACCACAAATTAAATTTGTTTCAGGAAAATTGCTTATTTATTCCAATTAAGCCAACACATTATTTATATTAGATCAACACAATAATTTTTTTTGTGAAATTAAAAATTATAATTCAAACAATATCTAATAAAATTTTATCAAAACATTTATTAAATAATATTGGAAAAAAATATAATCAAGGAATATAGAAATCATAATATAGTTCATAATATTATGTGTGGATTGATTATTCATCTTAACCATATTGTCCATCCCATTGTATATTTTTACATTATTCTAGGAATGGATTGTCTATTATTTTATCATGCTTATAACATTTTAGTACTAAATAAGTCATATTTAATTTTTAGAGAGACTTATAATTCATTTATATGAATGAGTTCATACCATTGATTGCATAACAAGAGGTATAGAAACTAAATATTTATAGGTGTTAATGTTATCTTTCAAAATTTTTTGAAAAATAGAAAACATTTAGAATAATAGGTTTATAGTAGAGAATTAATATATAGATGTTTTGTATAATTAATTTATAGATGTTATTATTGGTATATAGGTTGAATTTATTATTTAATTAGTGATTAATGTTTGTAAAATTAAAAACATTTATATCGAATGACTAAGCCATGTTTTTATAATTGTAATTATTTATACAAGAGTTGTGTGATAAGGTTTTCATCCACAAGAGAACATCTCATTGAGGATATCATGTTTGGTTTTTTGAATTTAGGAATGGATTTAATTGGATTATACTTGATTATATATAACTTAACAACACTACTATTAGTAACATGTTAGAGTTTCCATATATTTATGACACAGTTTGATCAGATCCTTAGTGATCATTATTTATACATGACTGATAATAGGTGTTGGTATCACAATATAATAGTGAAAGAGTATGGCACTCTATGTAAATAATTCCATACTAGGTATGGTAATTACATACTTTTGGTTATTCCTTCTTGTTAAAAAATGCACCATCAATATATATGTATCTTATGAGAAGAGATTTAAAGTATTAATTGGATACATTTTTTGTTGATTTCTATAATGCCAATTTGGTTTATTATAAATATTCTCAAAATCATTAAAAATATTTAATAATTTTTTATAGACAATAACTATAATTATGTTTGATGAATAATTCATTAAATGTGAATGTTTTATATAATTGGTTCTATTATTTAGGAATAATGATTATAAAGGTAGAAAAAATGTTTATCTTGGAAAAAATAATATTAGTGATGAGTGGCCGTGTAATAAAAGAGTCACTATGATTTGAATTTTTCTTTTGTTTTTGTATTACTGTCGATGGTTGGTTGAAAACAAATCTCCGAAAACAAGAAAAATGAGTTTGTTACCTCTAGAAATAGATTCTGATGAATATTTCAATAAATTTAAAATAATATTAATTAATGTTCTTGTATTATCCGAGCGAACAATAAATTTGGAATTATCACTTACAATTATTCTTAATTAAACATACATTGATTAGCCTTGATACAAAAGGAATGTGTTAGAGCACATGAATCTCATCCATTAAAACTCATTGTGGAGAAATATATTACATTTGATCTTTATCATTATGTGGTTGTTTCTATTTAAACATTAACTAGCCTATATTGAATGGGGTTAAATGTGAATTTTGTGCTTACCATAAAAATTTAATGTACATGTTAACTGAATAGGAGGGGCACACGAGGTAGATAATATAGTTAGAACTAATAAAGGATCATGAATACATTATTCACAATCATCTAGTTAATGATAAAAATTTATTTTATGCTTGTATTAAAAAGGATAATTTTCCATTAAAAAAGAAAATTTTGGAAGATAATCCTATTGTAAATGATTTAATGAATATTGTCCATGAAATTATTAATGTAGAAACATAATTTGTTTTGTATCAGGTATTAGTGTAGTCATATTCATCAGAAATAATTAAATAGGATTTTAAATAAGATTATGGTTTTTATGAATTAATGGAATCAATAAATAATGTAAATTATCCTAAGATTACTATTAATTGATAAGGTGTTATCACATTAAAAAATATGCTATGTTTTCTCAGTATTTCTTTATTAAAGAAAGAATTTTTAAATTGAAAATTAAAATCAAAATCTTATATTAATCTCAGTTACACACACACACACAAACAAATATATATGTATATATACCATGAGAATATTATTATTGGAATGGTTAAAATTAATTTTTGACATATCAATAAGTTAACTTTATTCAATATCTACCTAATAGAATATTATAACCATTTCATGTTTAATTATTGAAATATGAGAATATATCCATGGTTTTGGTGTTTGGATTGATAAATTCATATTCTAGTAATAATGTGACCTGTGTTATTCTTTGTCGTATAACTAAATTTTCTCATTTTTCTCATTTTTTGTATATTTGGCCTCAAAATAAACTTTCTTGAGATTATCATATAGTGATAGTTAGATTTCCTGGTGACCCTATATCTATTGTATCATATCATGATAAACAAATGACCACAAATATGGAATTAGAAATTTGAATTAATTTGGAACATAATTAAATATAGGTTAGAATTTTAACATCAATCTGATAGAAATTAAGTGAAATAGAATATAACATTAGATAATATGCTTTATTCATTATTTTTTTTGAGGATTTGGGAAAAAATATATCATTTTTGTAATTTATATATTATAATAGCTATCATTATAATATATAGATGGATCATTTCAAGGAATTATTTTGTTTCCAATCTCCAAATCTATCATGTTGGAACGACATTAGTGAAATGATTTTATTCGGAAAATTTCTTTTTAAAGAGATGTTTGATATTATCTAGATAAACTAACACCATATGAGGGAAAAACACTGACTAAATATCATATATTTAATGAAAAATTGGAAATAATTTTTTTTGACAAATATTATCATGTTCTAAAAAATATCTCTCTTTAGAAAACAGTTATACATTTTGTTAAATATGGAAAAATATGTTTATGTTTCATTTAACCCTTTGAAATTATATAGTATGTGCACTTAGTTTCATACTATGTATCTTTAACTCCAACAATATAATAGGTACTTTATGAGTTTCATGTTTAATTTCTATAGAAATATGTTAATGAAGCGTCTCAGGTTTCAAACCCATAACTGGTACAATTTGGTGATAATATTTTATATGAAGAAATGATGGTTTATATATTATAATTTATAGATAAGGTATTTTAAATTATATTTTATTCACTATATAAATGATTTTTTATATAATATATTCCTCATGAAGAAACATGGTAATCATAAAAAGATATTAGAGAAAAATTCCCTCACATTTTTATATAATGAATAAAACTGTGAAGATGCAATTTCATAATGGTGGATGTTGCGAATATAACCCCAATATCCAATAGTCAGTGCTTGTTTTTTGACAA
Source organism: Viscum album (assembly GCA_963277665.1). Classification (NCBI taxonomy): domain Eukaryota; kingdom Viridiplantae; phylum Streptophyta; class Magnoliopsida; order Santalales; family Viscaceae; genus Viscum; species Viscum album. The sequence continues at coordinate 363,417,818 of OY728125.1, forward strand.
TTTCATAATATACAAGGATTCATATCCCAAAGGGCATAGTATTTTAGCAGTCATGGTAAACTAGATACATATATGATTCCCAAATTTCATTTGACTTCAAAATTTCTACCTATTTTTTTGGAATTTCATTTTCCCCTTCCATACATTATTGAATATCATCTGTAAAAAAATTCATAGGTTCCTATGAAAACAGAGAAATGTTGTGTGTGTCCAAAATCCTAGTAAGTGTTTGGTATAGAGTAAAAAACCATGAATCAATAATCATAATAAATATGCCATGGAACATAAGTGAACACAACTTCCAACTAAATAATTTGACTATAATAGTCAATATAGAATGGTAAATTACTGAAAAAACATTCCATTTAATCAATAACATAACTATCATATCTGTATAAGACATATTCAATATGAAAATTTAAATAACAAAAAAAATTTAATTAATCCACAAACCAAGAATGAAAATCAAGAACAGATTAAGTCATAGAGAAAATACCATTGATAAAAAAGAATAACACGTCAATTTAATTCTTAATTATTTTATAGCTTGTTTCCCAGAAACATAATAACATTACCATCAATATATATCCTCAATATAGTTTAATAAAAATGTTTAGAAACCCATTTTACTAAGGAAATAAAACCGATTCATCCATTGAGAATACTAATGCATTGAGGGGTTCTCTTTGACAAGTTCACATCATTGTATATCATTTCTAAATAATTCCTTATATATAGAATAAAAAATTTAAATAAAAAAAATGTCCCTAATAAATAAATATTCATATTGATTTATAAATACTTATTTATAAATATTTCTTGAGATATACAAATAACAATGACTTTACAACCTTATATGTAGAAAAGGTATACAGTATAAGAAATAATAATATCAATTTTAAATACAATAGACATTTAAGTGATAATTAATTTCCAATTTTCATTGGACTGTGAATAAATGATTATAATGTTATAGAATATAAAAATGAACTAATGAATTGAATTTCTATATTATCTGTGGTCAAAATAATCAGAACATCTAGAGATAGAGAATAAGTATATTATCAATACAATGTATCACCAGTGGAGTATATATAAAATAATGATTTTTTGTCATTTAGGAATAGATATAATATAAAAATATAATTAAAAAATTCTTGAGGAAAATATCTTTTTCATTTAGAAAATTACTTTTAGATCCGAAAAATTTTAAAAATCCTTTTTATTTTAAATAAATTTTAATGAAACTGAAAATACAGAATACTAGGAAATAAATTTTCATTTAATTTTTTTGGAAACATACAATGGAAACATGAAATAATTGATGTTAATATTGGTGGGTAATTTTTTATTTGTCATACATGTTATAAAGAACATAGAATTTTTCTTAAAAAATGTTAAAAATATCCTTTTTAGGAAAATTTAAAGAATATTCCATTGAAATTTTTTTGGGAAAATAAAATTTTGTAAAAAAATTTCAAATTATCCATTCTAAAATTAATTAATAAAAAATTAGAAAAATATGGTTTTGGATTAAAACAGATTTCTAACAGAATAGATAAAGGAATTAATTTTTTCGTAAAATAAATATAAATTATATTATGTAAGAAATAATTAAAAAATTATATAATTACATGAAGATATCATTATTGACTAAATTAGGATAAAATTAATTGGGTTTGGTAGACATTGATCAAATAATTATCTTCAATATAAATACAATAATGAACAATCTCAATTAGAATTAAATTGTGAAATAACCCCTTACCATAAAAAAATGTTGAAGTGATAATTAATCAATGAATAGATTATATGGGTCAATATTAATTCCACATAAAATGGGAGAAAATAAAATACCGGATAATAAAATTTCATTAATATCGAAATATTAGAATATATTACATCAAAAATAATTAATATAACACAATATAACGAAATTGAGTTATTATATACATTACCACTTGGTTACATTTAAATAAAATCACCTAGTATAAGATAATACAAATTAAATAATAAGATACAATTAATTACTAAGGAATCATGATATTACATGTCAAAGGTGTTTTATTTACATTTTATAAAATAAAGATGGTTAACAATAATAAAATATTCCTCATCGATGGGAAATTTAGACATAGTCCATTATTTCACTCTTCCTTTTAGTTAAACATGCTTTAAACACATGTATAGTGCCGTTAAACATGTTATTAATTTATTCCATTAATATATTAAGTTTTATAAACACATATATTATCCATTCATAACATCTTATCACATGTTCTTTAATAATCATTAATTGTTTTCTTTGTTTCAGGTGTTAAATCCCCTTTTTATCATATATGTTTTTTCATGAAATATCATGATATTTTGGAAATTATATATTTATATAATAAATATAATTATAATAATGACATAATTTTCATATTTTTACACAAATTTTACTTTTAATTTCAATTATTAATGATGGTAACAAAAAATGGAATGTGTTAAAATTATAGAGGTGGTATGTCATATGTACAAATATGCCACATTTCGATTTTTCAATAATCATTATGGAAATGAGTTAAGAAAGCTATTATATTTAAATATTTATAATAATATAATAAATAACATATTATATACTTATATATATAATAAATGTGGTGTGGTGAAGAAAATGGAGTCTAATCTCTTTATGAATGTGGGAGTCCACATGTACAAGAGGAATGTTATCAAATTTAAGTGAGTGAAAAGGTATGAAATAAAATTATATATTATCTTTTCAAAATGATAAGTATTTCATTAATATATAAATTATTTATTTTATATAACATATAATCATTAATTTATCCCTATCACTTATAATGTAAAGTGTTTGAGAAAAAAATGAATCACATCACTTCATGAGTTGGTAGTCTAGTGTACACATGGGCAACATTATCATATATCAAATGGAATGGAATATAAAAAGGTATATATGATATAATGACTAAATAGGTATAATGATGTTATAAATAATATATACATACTTTCTATACTTCATTATACATAATCATGAGAAATGGTAATTGTAAAACAATTACATAGGTTTGTAGTTCGTTGTACAATGAAAGAAGATTTAATAACCCATTTAATTCAAATGGAGGTGGTTTTAAGTAATGAACATATTAAAAAAATATAATTTTATTGAATATACTAAAGTTATTATATTTTCATTGTGTAAAAATAATTTAAGGGGTGTACGAATAGATAAAATAAAGAGGTTTAATGAAGACAATTACCACTTTTTAATGTTTCTACTTTTGAATTTCTCTAAAACCCTTACAATGGGTGGTTTATCTCCCTAATAAGGCTTTTATGATCAATATTTGGGTTTTGGGAAGGGATCGTGAAAGGTAATAGCAGAAGGAAAATGGTATTGAGGTTTAAATAATAGTGGAGAGGGGTGGCCTTTTATAAATGAGGAGAGTGCAACATGTTGTTTTTGAAAAGATTCAGTCGTACCAAATTTTTATCATTCTAAAGGACCTGAAAATGTTTCTTCCTCAATAATATAAGATATAATATGGATATATGTTCATAAAATTGGTTTCTTTAATTTTTTTTCGTAATTACCAACACCTGTCTTTTTAGATTAACCCCATTGTAAATCTATATTAACATATACCATGGAAATTTTTGTACTATATTCCACATTAATTATGGTCAAAATCTTATATTACTCTGTCATAATTTATAAATAATATTGATTATAAACATTTTAGCCTTTTTTTTAAATTCAGTTCTCATAAGTAGTAAAATTAAATTTAAAATGATTACCACAAACGTGATGAGGAAGATAGTTTTTAAAAAGAAAATTTACAAAATATTGAAATGGTTTCATATCCAAATTCAATATGAAAAATATTATAATGGCATAAATATTATTAATAGATATATAATATTAATTATCATACATTATAACCATTTATTCATATAATCTGTCATTATTAATAATTTAAATGAAAAATATTTTCTAATTAAAGATGTTTACTTTTCCCCACTCATCAAAAATTGTTACTTTTCTTAAAAATTCCAAAAAGTAACCCTAATCTAATTTTAATAGTTTCATATAAAAAATTATTTTAACTTTAAGAAATAAATTTTAGAAGTTTGGAAAAATTATTTTTCAATTATATGTGGAAAAGGTGACTAAAAATATTTTATAAAAAAAATAAATCTTTTCAAAAAAATTCTGAATTTTGTTTTAAATAATTATTATTTTATTTCAAATTATTATATAACCGTAATTGTCCCAAAAAATTAGTACTATTAATACCCACAAATTTAATGGTTAGTTTATAATATTATAATATATTAACTGTTTTTAGACATAGGTTTGCTTTTTTCACTAGATATCAAAGAGATCGAATTTAATGAAAGATATTTCATGGGTTGTTTAAGATTGGTGTTGCATGTCACATATGCTATTGAATACAAATATCAATTTTTTATATCGCATGGTGGAATGGTGGATGAATTTGAACACAATGTTAATTTTATATATACATATGATTTATATGTGTTCTATATAAGTATTTTTATTCATCATAGCATTATATATAATTTAATAAATGTTTTAGTCTAAAAACCAATAATTTAATTTATCGAAATTATTCTTTGATGAATTACATGGTTGTGCAGAAAAAATGAAATTAAAAATTATATAAATTGTATTTTATAAAATTGATTTTTTTTTAAATCACCCATATAAATTTTTTATATTTAGTATTTGGGACATTTATATGAACATTGTATTTTGAGTCATATTGAAAGATGCTATTTTTGGAAAAAGTTTAATTTTTTTCTAATAAATTATTTTTTTTGAAAGAAAAAATCTATTTCTAATTTGGATTTAAAGTAAAATAATTTCAGTTTTATGAAACATAATATACAGTCTTCCATATTAAAAAACATTATATTTTATTTTGGGGAATATTCATTATTAAACCTAACAATGAAATTTCAATGAAATACTTTTTATCATTTTCTAATCCCATACTAAAAGTAAATTATAACACATATAAAAATTGAGTACTCGATAATAAATTAAATATTTTAAATTAGGAGGTTGAAATTTTAGAATAAAAATAATATATAGTTTTTCATTTTGAATAGTCACCATTGATAAGATATTTCACCATCATAAAGGATATATCCGGTTAATTATGTTAAATACTTTGGGATAAAGTAAAAGAATTTGAAAATAAATCTTATTGGATGATGTATTTAGTTCCTTCTAACTATAATATCTATGTTGGAATGTTTATTAGACAAATGACCATAAGTAATAGATTTATAACATTTAAATGATCATTAAAATTAAAATTGTCTCAAATTTTATGAGAACACTATATCCAATAATAAAAATACAGATCATTACCCATAATCCCATAGCATATCGTAGAGGTAACTCTTTCATTGAAAGACCAATCATATAAGGAATATGTTTTAGTTAAAAGGATGTTTCCATAATAATAGGTTTAATAATATACCTTTTGTTTTCACCATTATTTGTCTTTCGTCCTAATTAAACTATCTCTAAAACAGATAATATAATAAAATTAGTATCATAAATAGAGTATAATTTTATTATATTAATGGTAAAACTGTTAATCATCTATTTTTTACATCTAATAAAAATATTAATCATCGATCATTTGTACATAGAGACTATCATCACAACATACTGATCTATTATGTGTTTCTTTACAGACTAAGATTTATGATAAATATTATTGATAAAATTAATATATATTAATTTATGAAAGAATTATTATTTTTAATAGATTATGTACAATATAACTTATAATCTTTCTGTATGTTTTACGGTGATAACGTCACTTGTTCTTTTGTGTGGACTACCCCCATCAAAAAACAATGTGATTCTGTTTATGTTTCCATATCAAATATATGGTATTAAAGATGGTAATAATGAATATGTATTAAATTTAAAACATTATTAATATTATATAAATGTATTATAATATCAGTATTATTCTTTTTCCACCCATTAGAAAATTTGACACCTTTCTTAGTGTTTGTGTGCAGTACCTCTACCCTGATTAGCTATATTTATTTTTAATGTAAACGATTAATGGATGGGTATTGAATTTTAATGAATGTATACAAATTATAATTATATCATTTTTAATATTACTTGAATACAGTAAGGATAAAAATTTTGGTCCCGTTCAACGCACCAATGTTTTCATGTGGATATAAAATGAACATTCCCACAATGCCTATTAACTTACCTGTTTTAGTAAAATATTTAAAAATGAAAATAAATGAAATAAAAGTAATAATAATAATGAAATATGTTATCATAAGGTTATTAATAAATTATAAGAAATATATAAATTTATTATTTAACAATTTATAATGTACATTTCTAAGTGATAATTAATGAATGTGATGTCCCATTAAATGTTTTTACTATTTTAACCCTTTAATATATATATCCATATTATTAAAAATAGATTAAGAATTTTCATATTTATACATAAATATTTCTTGAATTCATATTTTAATATATATCTTTATAATGTTTTAAAATTAATATTTTATACATTTATCTAATGTTTTATTTTGAATTTTCTTTACTAAATTGAAAATGAACCTTTTTAACATTTTTGTCCAAACTAAGATTTCCCACCATCATTATTTTTATTCATTAATAAATTCAGTATATAATTTAAAATTATTTATTAAATAATATATTATTCTTAATCTTTGAAAAAATATCCTTCCTTAATCAGTGCATATGAATATTTATATTTTATATTATAGTTATATGAAAATGTTAATTAGTTTACTTATGGGTTATGATTTGTTTTATTAGGGATTTATGATGAGAATGTGCATTAACAGAAATTTATGTGTTCATGGTACTGAATTTATGCATTATAAATTATGAAATATGGGTCTGATATTTCACATGATGATGGGTGAGACATATATAGATGTACACTTCATTGGATAATGATGTATTATTCCATGGAAAAATATTTCAGGAGCTAACCAGGTTCGTTACTACTATAGAAATTACAAATATTCAGTTATTCAAATAGTGGTTAAATGAAATTAGAGAAAAGTTGAGAATATGATATTTTAAGATACCTATATTATTTCTAAAAAATTGTGGTTCATAGAAATATATTGATTTCATCTGGTAAGGAATGATTATAATATTTTCAAAGTGAAAGGTTAGTATGTAAAATAAATGTTTTCATGTGGTTTATCACTTATAGGGAAGCCTTCATGGTTTTTCATATTCTTTCGACTAGGATTCAATATATATCAATTATCATTGGTTGATTTTATCATGTGTAAATGATTAATTTATTTCATTAACGTATTATTCAGAAAATTCCAAATGTATTAATGGGTTTTCATGTTTTTCAAAGGGCAAACAATAATAATTTATTTTTATTTCCATTAATAAGCATTGCCTTTTAAATTATATTTTTAATTATTTAATAAGATCAAATGAAGACTAGAATTTTAATAATTTAATAATATTTTCTAAGGTGATTCATCATAAACAAAGCAAATGTGACTTAAATTAATCATGTCTATAATGTTAAATATATAATTAGCTTTAAAAATTGTTCACTATATGGATATTTCCAAATTATTTTATAATAAATCCATTCTAGTTATCTAATAGTATATACTAAAATGATCTTGGAAATAGATGAAGTTGAACTTTTTTTAAATAATGTATATATTGTATTTTTTGTTAGGAGAAATTATAAAAAAATTATTGAATTTGTAATAGTTTGATTTGAATCTCATTAGAGAGATATAACTACACATGGTTATTCATACATGAGGAAAAATATTACTTTTAATATATAAATTTCTATGTATTGGAAATAATTATTCTTATCTAGATATACACATTTCTCAGTAAGTTTCTTCATAACGATTATTTTACTCTAACATAGGTCAAATTCTTATATGATACCTTATTCATATATTTAATGTCATGTTGTTATTCCAGTGAATTGTATTCCATCACATACATAATTATTTATATATTAATGTAATACATATTTATTTATATAAAAATTTATTTATTATTTAATTTTAAATTTGTTTTAGTTTTTTAGATGTAAAAAATTTTCTTTTTAGGAATACTGAATAACAAAAAATTGGAGGTAGTAAATAATATCCAATATTATAAAAATTAATAAATTTTTATGGAATTATTATTAATATTACTATTTTATTTTCTAAAATTATATTAAATAGAAGGAAAATAATATTAATTATAAATATTGAAGTATTGAAATAACATCTACAAGACTTAAGAAAAAGTCCAAGATATCCGCATAGAAGGGAAAGTGATGACGATATGGATAGTTTTTAAAATTTAATATCTAAATTAAAATTTAATGAGATTTAAAATATTATTCAATTTTATTTATTTTGGTAACTACATAGATTACGAATAAAAAGGATAAGTTAAATTAAAATTATTTAAGAAGAGAAGATGATTATTGAGATATTACTATAACATAAGAAATTATATATTAATGGAAATTATTCATATAAGTAAAATGAGAATTTATTTTATAGTATACAAATTATATTAATGATAGAAAAGATATGTTATATGAAAACCCATTCAAAGTTTATCAGCCAACTATTTACATAGTATTTGATAATTTCGTATTATAAAATTATGAAAAATTCATTTATGAAAAATATGTAAAATGTTCCAATATATGTGATCCTACACAAATATTTATAAAAAAATTGGGGTTTCATTCCATTCCATATTGCATACATATCTTTTCCCTATGAATAATTATACAAATACACTAGTCTTTTTTTTATAGAAAATAGTTTAAAATATTACATTAAATTGAAATCCTCTAGTGATGATCATATTTTAAAATGTAATTAACATCTTTTCATACATTTAATTACATAACATGTTTAGACTATCTCATTTTGAATATTTTTTAGACATTAAATAAAATATAATTGATGATATTAAACTTCTATATTATAATAATATATATATTGATTTATAATAACTATTTTCTATAGTATGTAACCATTTATGTTTATTCCACTATATACATAAACAATGTTAATAAGTAATTGATATTAATGAATAAAAATATAATGATATTTAATATCTACGATATATTTATTTGATTTAATATATTATATTTATGTTAATGAGGTTTAAAATGTAATTAATTGATATTTAACTATTACCTATACTTCTAGATCATATTGAATCATTTAGTAAGGACCTTTTTCTATTAGTGTTATAATAAATCTTCAATGAAAGTACATATTTAAAAACAAATTTGGTGCAAGAAACAAAAATATAATAAAATGAAATAACACGATAAAAATAGAAAAGTAACAATGGTAAGATAAAATTTTCTGAATTAAATAAATAGTTAGTTTCCTTTTATTTTTTATGTAGAGATCATTTGAAGTGATTTAGGAATCTAGGAAAGGATTATTTCATCAAAAAATTTATTTTTTAGTTTAATTATATTTTAATAAGATCTTCATCAAATTGTGGTCAATATACAATCTATATCATCATTTATTTTCCCTTATCAATTATTAATTTTTTAATGTCATTTAATATAAATTCCTTTATATGGGTCAACTAAAAATGATTATCTTTATATTTTAATATTTATGTTTTCATTATTTTTTCATGATATAGTAAAATAAATAATCTTGTTTGTTTTATTCATTTTATGGTTCTTGTGATTTATTGAGGGTGATGGGTGGGACCCTTATTTATCACACATTATTCATTAGCGAATGATATTTTTTTATAAATAATATTGGTAGGAAAATATATGGTAGTTCCATTTAATGGGTGATATGAAAGGGTAAGGATGGATATGTAATCATGACATGTCATAAAGAATCCTCTTGTATTATATTCATTATTTTATTGGATGTTTTTATTTCATGAGATGTGAAGATGTGTTTATGATTAATGTAATAAATTTGATAATAAAAATTATAATTTTTAATTTAATGGAATTATTTTTTGCATGTTCTGATGTTTTTCAACCATACATTAATTACCATTATATTTACGTTATTATTTCTCAAGAATTAGTTTTATTGAAATAATGGATCAAAAAATTTATTTCTAATTAAACATTACATTTATGATCATTTATGATCCTATAATTTTATTTTAAAAGGAAACAAATTTATATGACTTTTGTCTATTTTAATGACCTAACATGCTTACTCTTTCATTTATACCCCTTAATATGTTTTTATACCCTTCATAAATGTTTTATATAATTTATATTAATCATAAGGTTAAATAGAATTTTATTGATCTAAAAGTATTTGTAATGGGTTTCTAATGTTAACTGAATCATTTCAATCACATAAAGTTTTTTGTTTTGCGGAAGAAATGATTTTATAGATGTACATGTCTTGGTTTTATTTTGTTAGGGGTTTTAAAATTTTATAAAATAATAAACCAATGATGTCCAGGGTATTTTGGTCATACAATATTTTCAATAATTATTTTAATTATATGGGTTAATTATTTTTAAAACTACTATACAAGTTTATGAGATATTATATTAATAATTTTTTCAAAAACTGTAAAACATATTCTGATTTAACAGGTGAGAAAATATCCTTAAGGTTCTTTGGTTAATAGAAACGATATAAATAATTTAACCAATAACTCTAATAGTTATAATAAAATAAAAAATATGATTTTATTCAAATATATATAATCATTCCATGATCACTATTTTCGTAGCAAATCATTATTTTATACACTATAAATTTTGAATTTCCTTAATATATAATAATATAATTTTCAATCATAAATTTCAATAATATACTTTTATTCACCTTGCTATTGAAAATTCCTATAAATATAATGCTAGTGAATGTAGATCCTAAAAATAAATCACTATCACACAAATATAATAATATGATACCACTATAGAAGTTTTTCATTGAAAATTATTTTATATAATATATAACAAGTACACCTATATTTCTAGATACCTCAAATCAGCATACTACATACTCCACCGTAGTTAGAGGATATTCTAATTAGATAATGAATTATCACTATTATTAGCTAATGTATCAATCTTATTTATAATAACAAAAATAGATATAAAATAAAAAAAAATGTCTTATAACTAGGTATATTATAAATATATATAGGGGTAAATTGAGTAGTCCAAAAATTTAGATTATCCTTTTAGATGATGAATCAAGTCTTCAATCAATATCCACTATTTTTAGTAAATATTTATTTCATTTTGGAATGTTATTTTTCTGAATATGGATATTGATCTAAAAAGTTTTTCAATAAATATATTGCACATAAGTACCCCCATTTTTTCTAATATTTATTCTATGAGTGGATTTCATTTTTCAATTTAATTGATTAATTATATTATTTTACTTTATTTTTAATACATTTATTTATATTTATATTTTTGTTAAATTAAAATGTTTTATATAAATTTTAATGCTGTTTGAAATGAATGATCAAAAAGCAAATTTTCAACCCAACGTTTGTATCCAACCAAATGTTTGAAACACCAAATTTGTGATGAATGTAATTATCTAAATGTTAATTCGTGTTAATTAAAATCTCATTGTAGTAAAAAAATATTAATATATTCCTCTATTTGGTAACAAAATATATTTATTATACCACATTATATTTATCTCTACATTTAAAACCAATTGTTCATAGTAGACCATATATTCCAAGTCATCCTTAGGTCAATTTATCATCATGTTGATCTAGTATAATAAATGTTTTTTAATATTCACATTTTTTTACTTATAAAATGATTTTATTTTTTATAATATATCATGAAATAAATTAAAAATTCATTATGGATTATTATCAACAATAAATTTATTCATTTAAATTTAAATGATATTTTATGATTTTCCATCAGTGATAAAAATTCAAATTTCAAGTATGTTGTTCATTCTGAAATAATAGATTATTTAAATACTAATAGGTATATGAGTATATTTAAATAATGATACCTATTTATTCTCAAATTAATATATCTGTATTTTATATAAATATTATTTTCTAACTCTCAGATTTACCGAACCTCAAAAAACTTAAATATCATACACTGAAATTTAATTAGAATAATCTTTGTTTTGAAGATATTATTATATTTGTTATATCTATTGTTACATTTATATGATTTCTAATTTTTAGTTCAATGACTTATTATTGGACTACACAATAGACATAAATATGCTATAATAATATGATATTGTGTGATTTTCCTTGTGTTGTAGCGATTGGATTAGTTGTGGGTGTTTCTTTATTTGAATATTTTCTCTAACAAGTTTAGATATTCGCTTGGGGTAATTAACATTGATGTTATGAAAATTTATTTGAATATATCTTCACTTATTATATACATCATCAAAATTTGATAGATTTTATAAATACATTCTCAAACCAATTAAAAAATATTTTTATTCAAAAAATAAAGTTTTGGAGAGTGTGATGCCCTATGTTTTAGGCCCACTAAAATTTACATGGGAATTTTAATTTTATTATTTGGACGATATGAATGTATTTAAATTTAAATTTTTAATGAGATTATAATATTTGGGACATATATTTCTTAGGCATGATTTGAGGCCTTGGTGGTGACATCAATGTCCCATAAATATTTGGGGGCATCGGTCCATAAAATATCAAATATAGAGAAGGTAGGGAGGGGAAAATTATTTGTCTCAAACTATTCTTCCTGAAAGGTGATTCTATGAGGATGATCAAGTAGATTTAGAGGTAACACATGTTTTTCATAACATTTTGAGAGGATCTACAAGGAAACGTGGGTTCTAGAGACATCTTGATATATGGATTTTGAATGTGTTGTGCATGGTTTGAAAAACAGTGTGGCCATCACTTGTGAGGTGATTCATTGGCATGTTCTTAGAACATTTATGGTACATAGTTTGGCCAACCATACAGACAAACCATCCACCCCTTTTTAAGGGTAAAAACCAAATTTTCTCCTGCCTCATTATTTCTTTTCTCCTCCCTTATCATCTTCCCTTACTCAAATGTAGAATCCTCGGGTGCATCTCTCCCCTCATCTCATAGGTATGGAGAGTTATCCACTATGTGTTGTCTATTTTTAGTTCCCTCATGTGTGTTAGATATCTCTCGATAAATATAAGTCACATCCTTTTTTTCATTCATCATTTATTTTCCTATCTGTTATTCTATCTTTGTGCAAGATAGATCACTCTATTTTTTGGGAGTTTGTCTATTTCATAAATTTCTATTGAATTGGAATGATTCATGTCTTTAAATTGGATGTGTGGGACATCCTAAGAATGAGTAATGTGGTCTAAATAATTTCCCTCATGTTTTATTGATTAATATTTTATTCTATTTTTTTATACACTGGTATTTTTATATAAACCCTTTTACATATGAAATTTAGATTTTATAATGTAGTTCCCTAAATCTAGTATCTCTAGTATGTTTAACTAGCACTGCAGATGTTTATGGTCCTCATGTTTTAAAGAATCCTAATTGTAGGTTTCCTTGAAAACCTTCAATGATTGGACTATTTTCCCAAGGAAACACCTCAATGATATGAAATATATTATAAAATGTAGATGGGTTGATTAATTTTAATGTTGTGGTATGTGGAAATCCACTATGTTATTCCTTAGGGACTAGACTATTTCATATATGGTTGAATCCTTCTTGTTTTAAATAAATTTGATGTTTATTCTATGTTGTATATTTTATCATGAATTATTTTATTCCTCTCAAATGTATTTTTTTATCTATTGTGGGAAGATCACCCAACCCTTATGTTTTTCTTTAAATATTGTACAAAACAAATAAATGAAAGGATTGTATTGAATGTTAATTGGGTGTGGACCTCTTTAAATGCATATAATGTATATTCTAGAATGTGTTAAACCTTGACTCTCCTTTTTTTGTTTATAAATATAATGTATTAATAGAATTGATGGACACACTGCCTCTTTATAAATGTTAATTGTTTTATATAAAAAGGACTTAATGAACCATGAGAAATGTTGGTGGCATATTTATAGAACATAAAGATATGAGTTACTTTGAAAAAAAAATACATTATATTTAATAATGATATATGGAACCTTGGTTAGGGTCACAAACCATGAAATGTCACACCCCTTTGGTCGAGGATGTGTGGTATGGCATCCAAATCACTTGGGTTTCTAGTCATGACATTTCACACCCCTTGGTTTGGAGGTTGGGTATGGCTGTCTACATTATTTAATAAGATACTATTCATGGTGGTATATATCGATCCATATCAATGACTATGAAGTCCCTTATTTAGTCTCATGAGTTATTATCATTATTATTAGTAAAATTACACAAGCTTTCCAAAGTTACACCTTGTTTCTTATCTAATACTATGTAACCATATATATAGATATAAAATTAAATAAGTATATAATTTATATAAACATGTATACCTACTTATATATCAAGATGTGTATATATATTATACTCAGTGGAATTTCAGATAAGGCTAATGTAGGAAAGGTTGGTCATATGTCCTTGAATAATTTGAGCCCAACATGTTACAGTTATTGATTTATTTATCCTCTATTTATTTATTATTCCTATAAAGTACTATATTTTATATCCTCATACGTCATCATTTTTAGAAACCCTTCGTGGTAGGCTACTGAGTATATCTCATGCCCTGATTAGGACAAAATATCACTCGGGTACCCAAGTATACCTCATGTTTGTAGGTCCTATTTTTTTTTCTTATATTGTGAAATGTATATGGGATCTTAGGAGCATATGACTTAGATAGTACTTTTGATTATCCTGGAGATCTCCCACATGGATTCTATTTTTTATATCCATGTAATATATTGTACTATCACCTTTTTATTCCTACTAGTCCCATGTATCACAATCTAGACATTCATTAATAGATGTTCGTTATTCCCTCTGGCCATTTTTATTTCATTTTTAAATTTATCAGCTACTCATTTTTTTTATTCATATCTATTACTCTCTTTTTTAATGATTGAAATTTAAAATTGAGATGTGGTACTCTGATCACGATGGTATAGTCTCTCCACTTCACTATCCATAGAACCTCGTTGTAGGTAATATGCCTTTAGCATATTTTGATGTGTGCCTAAGGCCCTGAGCTAACTGGACTAAGGTATCATTTTTATGCATCATTTCATACTATTTTGGGTTTGTAGACATACGATTAGGACAATGTTAGTGATTGGTAAATATCAGTGTTTTTTAGTGATCAAACCCTGTATGGGGAAAATTCCAAGTGCCAATGGATGTGTTTTTTTCTCAGTTATTATTTATTACATTTGATTATTATTTCTCCTTCACTAATTCATTTACTTTCATATTATTAATAATTTATGAGATTACTCTCGTGGCATTGTATGGTAAGGATATACTATAGCATTCATCATCCTAACCACATAGAGATTCATATGCCATGCATATTCCAAGTGAGGTAGTTTTTTTGATATATGTTCCTTATGTTCTTATTATCTATCCTATTATATTCCATGTTAATTATTTTAATAACTTTAGGAGTTTTATACCTTCTTAATTATTTCATTATCATGCTTGCTGGACTACCATTATTAAGTAATTACTTTCCATACATTTTTTAATAAATATAATATTGACTTAATTCTATTTTTGGGTGTTTTCACTTTTTGTGTTGTATCTTAACATGGGTATTTTTCATCACTTTATAATCCATAATTATTAACTATATTTAACACTTTCAATAGACTACAAATTAAAATTTCAATACCCATTTAATTAATTAAAATGTTAGCATAAACCTAGGTGGTTTTTAACAATGATTGGAGGTGGAATTCTATTTAAATAGAATATTAAGAAATGTTTGATGCATGAACAATCAGTTACATAGAATGAAACATATTGGATTTTATTAAACGAGATTCAATTTTCAATTTATAAAGTGTATAAGAGATTTATAACTTGTGAAATGGAAACACATATAATCTAATCAACATATAATACCATGATATAACATGAGACTATTGAGTAAATATAAAATATGTTAACATTTTTATTTAAAATGGATTGGTTTCCTTTATAAATTATGTTAAATATATCACTTATAAATGATGACCCATATGACCAAAATATATAATTCACAATTTGACCAATATAGTTTATTTGGGGCATTTCATTTTGGGGAAACCCTTTAAGGGCGTGTAAATATTTTATAAGTATCTATTATCTGGTTACAATTTGATGTACCTAGATGGGATAAATGAGACTGTCATATGTTTCCTTTTTGTTATCTTTTATTCTTAGTACATAACCACATGGGTGTATGTTTATTTTAATTATTGACATTTATTTAATGTTTTTACATATACTTATATCGATTCATGTATAAAATTATGGTTTTATCATACTTCACTAGTACCCTTTATAATTTATAAAAAACATGTTACCAAATTTTGGGCTTTACTATAATTATGAATTTTATAATTAAAATTATAATGACAACCTAAAGGTTGTTTTACAATATAAATTAGGATTGAAATTTTATTTAACTAAACCCAATTGTTAGAACTGTATGGATAAATGAAATGGAATAAAGTGATTTATGTGATAAATTACCTAATTATATTGTGATGTTAGTTAAAAAACATATCTATCAATGGGGATGTTGATAATAATTTTTTATGAGCATTATTGCATTACCTAAATAAATGTTACAAGCTCATCCTTCTTAAAAATGGCACTCAGTGTTTAATTTGTGCCATTAAAATTTTCATGATCAATTTTAAATAAAGGAATGGACTTAAATAAAACAATAATGTATTTTTCATTGATTAGACCCTTGAATATGGGTAGTTAAAATCATTATTTTATAATTCCATGGAACATGAAAATAACCATTGTTTGTAGGCCTATATAAATTTTCATAGTATTTTATCCTAATTTATAGTTGGATGAGCCTAGGGTTCCCTTCAGTCGGACCCAACTATAGGGTAGAAACATATGGTATTTTTAGGGGCTATATGTGTTAGGAAGAACCCACAGAACACTATGAATTTTCTATATAATTACAAATCATTTTACTAGTTTGGTAGTCTTTAGGTGTTATTTGTATGATAAAGAATCATAGTTTTAAAATGAAACCATGGAGGACATGTGTTTTATAGGTGTTTACCTTTGGTATGGGTATGGATATGACGTAATTACCAAGTTTAGTAGGTTAGATATGACTAGGTCATGGTTGGATGCTTACTAATACATGTGACCCATCCTCTTCTCCTTTTTTTAGTAGTGTATTTCTCATAAGGTCATCATTTTGTTTTATAGTCATATGGGACTACGTAACTCAAGGAATTTTATTTTTATGAGAGATTAGATACATTATTTCATATGGATGATAAGCCTAAGGATTCAAATAAATATAAATATTTATGTAATATCAAGATAATAATTTTCGATACAAGAAGTACATGTTGGGTTGATCAATGGTAGAATGAGCCATATGAGTTTTATGATTACAACTGAGCCTTGAGCTTGTGAACATTGATCATTGGGGATATCCATGGTTAACTAGAATCTGCATTAAAAACATCTGACTCATCCCATTTCATGTAATTATGTTCCAATGATGATTAGTTGTATTGAATTATTGATTGGTTAGTTATAGATATTATTCATGATGTTATGGAACACAAGGATGTAACTTGGGAGGAGTGTCACTTGAAGGTCAAAAATAAAATATAGCATATTTTACTTTGATAGAGTTAATATTTTCATTATTATTTATATGTTTTTCAATGATTTAATCCCTCCCAATTATTCAATGTGAGTGTATTTTCATCATTTATGTGTTTTTGGTGTATTTTGGGCTTAAATGTGAAAAAGGGGCAATTCTGTAAAATTGTCTGTTTTATATATCTTCTACTTTTCGGGCATAAAATTTATAATATGGGTCCAATTGAAGTGATTTTTTTAGGATTCCTATACTTGTGGGCTTAAAATAGTCCTTCTGGACCAACACTCAATTCGAAACCCAATGGTGCAGAAAATTCAATCAAGTAGAGAAATTAGTTTGGAAGGCAGAATGGACCCCACTTCATTAAATATGGAATATCTCCTTCATCTGACCTTAGAATGAGGTTATTCTAGATGTTGCCGACATAGGACTTCAAAAGTACGGTTCACATTAAATTTCATAAATTATTGAGCTCATTAATGCATCTGTTTGGTGCGTCCAAGTGGAGTGGGTGAAACAGTGTTTGGGGGCCAGAAAAGTAATGGTCATTGATTCAGACATATATTTCTTTAAACAAGTCCAATGACTCTGAAATATTTAGGGTCTATAGAAAACTTCATTTCCAACATTCTATAATAAGGGACCTTAGTGAGTTTCGGCCTTCTGATGGGCATAACAGAGGAACACTTCTAGAAGACAGAATCTGGAGCACCAAATTTTCTGTTCTTTGTTTTCTCACTTTTGTTCTTCTTAGTTTTGTAATGAATTCTTCTTTCCCCTTAGTCACAGTTACCCTTACCATGGTGGGGTAAAATTCTGTGTGATTGGGGAAGAAGAGGTTTTCCATGTTTTATTTCATGAGTTCCTTCTCTTAATGTTTTAAAATCCTCTTCTCTTATGTGAATCAGCTTTAATTTCTATAACAGTTTTTA
Organism: Viscum album; assembly: GCA_963277665.1. Taxonomy (NCBI): domain Eukaryota; kingdom Viridiplantae; phylum Streptophyta; class Magnoliopsida; order Santalales; family Viscaceae; genus Viscum; species Viscum album. Next base: position 363,436,584 of record OY728125.1, read on the forward strand.
TTATCATGTACGATTTATCTGATTTTAGATTCTGTTGTCCATTTATATTTGGTCAATGATGAATATCTCCCTCCACTAGGTTCTGGTTTATAAACAATGGAATAGACTGGGACTTAGTGGTGAAGTACTCGGTGATCACCAGTACGTGTGTGAGGAGTAGTGAATGTTCTTGATTACTTGGGATAAACAAGACCCAATTGAGAATTTCCTAAGATAATTGGGAGTCTTTTATAAAACTCTATTACACATTGGAAGGATATTAGACCAACCTAAGATTTTAGTAAGGTTTATTCTCACATTTTTAATTTACCAAGGGAGTGAGAAGAAACGATTGTGGATTCTCACTCTTAATGGTTTAGCAGAAGAGAATTGGATAAATTGGAACTATGATAGAATTACAAATGGAGAACCAACTCTAACCTAATCACCCTTATCATATAATAGTTTCAATTACTTGTTTTATCAATTTGTTCTCAATCCTTTTCTTAAACCTCTTTCCTTCACTCTTGTCTTTTCAAAATCAATCAATTTCTAAAAACATCCTCACTTCATTATCTTATTTTAAGGTGACATCGTAATTATTGTGCACTCCTATCTGGAGAAAACCTAGGATAACCACTCTACTGCATTTTAACTTAGGTAATATTTGTTTTTTTCACACCCCAAGACATGAACGTGTCATACTTGTAATAAGCTAGTATGTCCCTCCTCTAGTTAAATATTTGTTAAATCATATTGGCCACTTATAAGACCCATAATTAGTGGTTGATGTAGTGTGTGTCATGGGGTGAATTCTCCTTTTTAGTAAATATGATGATAAAGAAGCTCATTAGGTTGGGATAATAACTTCGATCACATAAAATTGTTTTCTTCCATATAGATGTAAAATAATCATGAAGGTAAACATAGAAATGGGTAATTCTTTTTTGAATGCCCATGAGGACTTAATGATTTCAAGCATTTTAGTGCTTGCAAGACATCATGATACTAAAATGGCTTCCAGTTTACAAAATCATTGAAAATGTAGATAATCATGTTAGACATCATTGGTTATTCATGAGTGATCACATTATATATATAATGTTGAAGGAATCGTGGTCTGGTAAAGGTGATGCATCGAAAGGTAAAACTGAGCACTTTTAGAAAATGATGACTTGTAATAGTTTATATTTTCTTCATTCCTATAGTTGGATTACAGGTGGACCAAAATCATACCCATAAATTCATTATGATGTATGTCAATTGTCTCATGTTTCTTTTTTGAAATAATTTGAATCCTCTTAGTGTCCTATTATCAGAGGTATAATCATGTCCTCAATCTTGACATCATCGGGGTACAAAGACACAGTGTCATTTATATGAGATATTAAAAAATGAAATTAAATTTCATCTAATGTGATAAATAAACTACATGGGAGATATTATTTTGTGTCATGTTATGTTAAAAGGTGATGTTATCCTATGTTATAATTGGAATCCGATGTAGGAATGACTTAGGTGGAATCATAAACAACATAATGTTATTTAAAATGACTACCATTGGACATCATTAGTGTGTTGACACATGAACATATTAGCTATGAACCGACATCATAGTTTTTAATGTCATAGTATGAAATACCTTTTATGACATACTTAGAAACCATATGAGGATTATGAGGTTATCCCTGATATTAGCCAATTTCGGATGACATGTTTAAGGGTGACGATCTAGGTGTTCATATTGGGTATAAACCTATGTTCATGATAAGGAGGGAAAATATAAATTAATTGGAAATGGTATTTCTTAGATACAAGACTGAAGTTGGTTATGGGTTTTAGTGGAATTTATAATACTAAACATGACGTGCCTTAGGATATGGAATTCTATTATGTGTTGTGGTACTCTGACATTTAAAGATGTTTGTTTTTGTAAATAGTCGACTGGCAGAGGATCAACTTAATTTACTCTATATTTTTTGGTTTTAGTCAGTGATGATCGATTTTGGTAAGTCCATCAATATAATATGGGATTGATGTCAATATTTGGAGTGACTTTCAAAGAAATATTCCATGAAAATGTTTTCATGGTAGATGACAAGTCATTAATTTTTATCGAATGAGGAACATATTATGTTATTAGATGAATTTTTGTTTCCATGTTTTATGGAATAATATTGGTAGCACTATTGAAATAATTTGGGAGTTCTTTCTTACTAAATTAATATAGCGGGGAGTACTGTGGCTCAGATTTGTCCATCAAATGTTAAATACCATGGGTTTTATGTTCCATGGGCATGTTAGTGAAGGAAATGACATCATCGTCATGTATATGGTTATATGGGATTGAGAATGTTCCATCTCAATATTTCAATTCTAAAATGATCATTGGATTAGGTTTTCATATATTATTTTTAGTATGCTTTGTGTGATTTTTGAGGTGTGTTGGATATTTCTATATGAAACACATCCATTTAAATGATACATCCTGAATCGAGTAGGTTGGGTATTGTTTCCTTTATTTTCATAATTCATCCTTGAAATTAGATGTTTTAATTTGGAGAGGTTTAAATGTCCCTTGTTTTGTACTAGGTAAACGTTACATGGGTATTTGAATTTTATAATTATATGGATTGAACATCTGTAAATCCAATCATTATAATGAGATTCTAGAAGTCGGAACAACAAAATGTGTTGTTTTTAGACATGGTTTATGTCTTGATATGTGTTAAAGGCATCCCATTTAGTTTCATGGGAATTGTAAACTGAAGCCTCAAACCCATAGAAGGGTGAAAGGGGTGGATAATTTGTCAAAAATGGTGCTACACACCAAGAGAAATTGTATGGTTGATCAAGTGATGTTAGAAGGATTGCATGATTTTTCATAACCATGTGAGCATAGATGTACATACTTATGAGTTCTGGTGATATCAGGATAGGTGGGTTTCTCATTGGATGCACTCACTTAGTAAAACTATGTGCCCATCCCATTGGAGGGGGTTCCTTGGAAAGTGCATAGTTCTCATATGGCTCATGATTTGTCCAACTATATACCCAAATTGTGTGACTCACATATGGGGGAAAATCCCCATTTTTCTCCTAGCTCCTTCCATCGTAATCCCTTATCTTATTCCTTCACCCACTCACAATAGCCTCCCGTGGATATCTTTTCTTATATATTTTTTTGGAGAGTTATCCCCAATCTAGTGTCAGTTTCGAGTGTCCTTAGGTGTGTTGGATAGAACTTGGTAAGTCTAAAAATCTTCCTTCTTAATTTCATTATTTATCATATCATCTAGTGTTCTATCTTCCTTTGAGATAAATCTCTATATATTTAGTGTTTAATATTTCATCTATTTATCTCAAATATGTGAAAATAAATCCTCGATATTGAACGCCTGGTTCATCCTAATAATGAGGTAGGTAGTATATAAAATTTCCCATCAATTTATAATATCTTCCATTGTTTCATGAGATGAAATTTCTATATGATGACTCACAATTATCGAATTTATTTTATAGAACCTTATTATATAAAAATAGTATTTGTATTATTTTTAATTGGAATCATTGATTGTAATGAAACTCATGTTTATGCTACCGTTAAGTGTTGGTTTCTTGAAGAAAATTAATCAATCGTAAATTTTTATAATAAAACCCCTCAATGAGGTTCATTGTCCTAAAAAATGTTGCTGGTTTGACTAATTATAATGTAGTAGGATGCGACAATCCTCTATGGTATAACTTATTTTCAGGATCATCTCCTAGTTAGTGGTTACCTTATCCTATAAAATAAATTTAATGGTTCATGTATTGTGTGATTTTAGCATGGACTATTTTATACCACTCAGGTGTATGGTGTTAACTTCTATGGAAAATTCACATAGACTATATTTTTCAATTGATGTATTAAACCAAATAATTAAATTAATGTCATGTATTGAATGTTACGTGGGTTTGGAAAAATTTAAATCTCTATACCATTTGTCATGGCATGTATTTATTCAATCCTCCATTTTTAATTTATAAGTGGAATGTAATGAATGCCTTGATGAAACTACAAACTAATTATAAGTTTTAAATATATTATATTAAAAGGATGATATTCAACTTTAACGATGCCAATTTACTTTTTACAGAACATCATCCTAAGGGATCATAGGGAAAATAGGTTACCAGATATAATCAAATGATAAAAGGGACACCGAGTAAGGTTATTGGACCTTGCATTTCACACCCCCTTAGTTGAGGATATTGGAATGAAATTTACAACACAAGGGTTATTGGGAATGATGTTCGAATCCACCTTGGTTAGGAAGTTGGGTATGATCATCCTCGTTATTTATTTTGATAATTGAAATGGCGACCTATATTGATCTGGATCCTTAGGCATGAAATACATTATTTAATCTCATGAGTTATTATTATTATTGTTATTGTTATTGTTGATGTTGTGTTGTTATTATTATTCATTGATGCCTATGATACACCAGAGGTACATGATAATATTAAGTATCCATATATGTAGCTATATATGTTACTAAATATACTATTCATATATATATAAAAATATATATCTATATATGTATATATATTGTACTTGGAGGAATTCTTACAAATGTTGATGTAGGTATAGTCTTCTAGGTGTCATTGAAAAACCAAATCCCCAATTTTTATATTTTATATTAATTTTCAATTTTTTTAGTTATTAACACTACAAAGTATAATATTATATATTAAAAAAATGTGAATATTCATAAAAAATTGTGTGTGCTATATTTTTTAGTACATCACATACCCTGTTTGGGCCTCCATTTCACTATGGTACCCAACCGGACCTCATTTTCATAAGTCCTTGAATTTTTACTTGTGATGTTCATTTTAAAAGGGAGATTTTGATCACTACATTGAGATAGTACTCATTATTCACATTGAGATCTCCCGTTGAGATTATTATTCTATTTTACATGCAATATACTACACTAACTACTGTGTTTTTTAGATTTTACATTATAGAATCATTTTTACATGCATGAATATATGTATATTATTGGTTGTGGGGATTTATATTTCGTTATTGTATTTATCTCCCACTGATTTGTATTTATTCATATAACTTATACCATTTCTTACTAAATTACATCTTACGTATTTTTGTGTTACTATGACCAATATAGTATAGTCTCCCCACCGTACAATCCTTAATCCCTAACTACCATTCTGAAGCCTCTGGAGTATGGGGAGGCATTCAAGATGCCATGTGGAAATTTGATTAGGGCACTAATTTAGTGGATTAATGGGTTGGATGTTATAGATTTTATTATGTAATGATATTATTCCTCTTTAAAGCCGTATAAATTCAATTTTAACAATATTTAATTTGATGCACTCAATATTTAATATTCCTTAGGAAAATATCTTCATGTATAAACAATCTAGATCATGGTAAGAGTTTTGATGGTGTTGAATGGGGTATTGTTATTCCCTCAACCACATTAAAAATATTTATACTCATCTCTTTTCTGTATGCTACTAATATTATTAAGGAAAATAGAACTATATCTATTTATATGTCCAGGAGTAATAAAATTTAAATTATCATTGGTTTTAAAAATAATGCATCACCCAAATACGTCTCTATAATCATTTATGAACAATTATTACTATCATATGAGTGTTGTATTGAAAATCTTTTATAGCACTAGAAATATTGGGTTAATGATAAAAACAAAGAATAATGTCAATGGATAACCATTATGTGGTTATGTCATTTATTTGGTATGCATATTTTAATGGTAAAAATATTAATTCCCTAAATCCCACATGTTTATATATCTCAAAAAATATTTTGTGAATGTTTAATTGATTATTTTAAAGTAAGATGAAACTACAACATATGAACAAGAAAAATGGGATACAATAAAAAACATTGAATATGATCTAGAATTACGATACATCAATTGCCTTATTTCTAGTCCTAGGCTACATTACGATATGAATTTTGTAAGTTTTTTCCCTACTAGATACATATGTATTTAAGGTAAAATAAAATAGTCAAATCATAATATGTATTTAGTTATGAAAGAACTGATTTGTACTCTATTGATGTTTTAGGCTTAGATGAAATAAGATGCTATAGTTCATTGAGTGATATATAATAAAAAACACAGATCCAAAATATAATATCTCTAATGAAGATATGAAGTCAATGTGGGATTCAATATTATTTAATAATTGACAATGATTAAATTTAGTAGTGATGTTTTTAGAGTTTGAAAAAAATATTAAAAATGATATATAAAATGAAGAATAGTTTCGTGAATCCTTCGATAACATTACATAAAAGTGGACATGATCTGAAAGAAATAAAAAGTTATGAAAGGAAGCAGTTGGTGAATATCAAACATGATTTTCTACCACATAAGGAGGGAATAAAAATAGAAAAAACTAAAATATGTTTTATATGATATATAATTTTCAAAAATATGGGAAAAATCAATAAAGGATACATTGTGTGTTTCTAAATATAATTTGGATAAAAATGAACAATAATGTAAAGGGATAAATATAATTTGGTTATGACTATTATTAGGGATCAATATTTTAATGGTAAAAAATATGGGTGTAGAATACCACATGGTTATATATTTCAAAAAAAAAATAGTTTGGATGTTTATTTGAATGTTTTAAAGTATGTTGAAATTCCAAAGGATGAACTAGAAAAATAGGATGTAATAAAATATATTAAATATGATATGAATTTAAGATCCATGAATATTACTAATTCTAAGACTATGATAGATCCATATTTGAAAGTTCATATAGTGTTCTCTACTAGATCAATTTGTATTTCTAGTAAAATAAAATAGTCAGATCATGATAAGGATTTAATTTTGACATAACTAATTGGTACTCAATTGATGTGTGAGGCTGAGATGAAATCATAGGCTATGTATCATAGAGTTATAAATAAATAAAACATAAGCCTAAAATATTATATATCTAAAGGTAAAAATAATTCAATGGTTGATTCTATATCATCTAATTATTAATGATGTTTATATTTCGTAGAGTTATTTTCACATCTTGAAAAATGAATAAAACGGGAATATAAAATGAAGAATGGTTACATGAATCCATTTAATGACTAAATGAAAATTGGTCATGAATTGAAAATAAATAAAAATTTATGAATGTATGAAACATTGTATTATTAAACATGTTCTTACACTACATATAGAGAGAATAATAAAATAAAAAAATATAATAAAAATTATATAAAAAATAATTTTATGTAAATAGGGAAAATTCCACGAAGGCTGCTATTTGTGTTTCTAAATATTCCAATATTTATTCATGTTCGATATTAGTGAAAAGGAAATAAAAATAGAAATAAATTTTTTTTATGGATCGGGACGATGCGGTACAATCTTACAGTTCTTCTATTTATAACGATGATTCTAGAAACAAATAAAACTATAATTTAATTTAATATTGATCTATGGTTGATGAAAATATATAAATTCAGGAAGAAAAAATAAAATATTCAAAAAATATTTACACATATATATTAATTGAAAACAATAATACATTAAAACAACATTTAAATATGAAAGAAAAATTTGATAAATTACATTAATATGAATTCATTCTGATAGTAAAATTAATGAGTTGTTTTATAATTTTTAATATATAAATAGAGTTTTCATTACACTAAAAAATGAGAAGAAAATTTTAATTGATTTTATTGAATTACTACTCATGAAATGGAAATAAATGTAATATATAGTAAGAGTTGGAAAAAAGTGTATATAAATGATTTTTTTTCCAAGCTAAAAAAATTATATCATGTGAAAAGTTATATGTTTTTTGGTATCATAAATCTCATTACATTAATTATTATTAATTATAGAATCATTTATTAGTAGTGTGAAGAAATATTTTATTTCTATATATTTATATAATTTTATTTCTGTAATTTTATGGAAAAATTATACATATCTAGTTGTGAAGATCCCTACATGATTACGATATAGGACATAGAAAAATTTGGGTACCAAAAACATTATTATTTTTTGTTCTCTTAGGTGAAAATAAATAAGGATAGAAATTCCACATTTTACATGGACAATTTCTATTCAATAAAAATGAGATAATAATTTTCCAACATTCATGAAGAATATAATCTTGATGGAGGTTTGTTTACCATTGGTGGATATTAAAAATGATGTATAATTTTAGACATTAATTTTGAGGCCTAAAATGAGTCCTAATTAATAAGGATATATATGATTAAGGTTTAAAGGGTAATTAGATAAGTATTTATCAACTCTATGATAATGGTTTTTATGTCGATTTTTCTAATAATGATTATTATTTTGTTAAGAATAAACCACATATGATTATAGCACATAGAATAGAAAATGTTTATAGACGGGACTTTAGTTTCTTATGTGAAACAGATTTATTCTACATAAATGATGAAGTATGTGAATCCTAATTATAACTCATATGGATTTCCCATTTTAACATATTTTTCTCAAAAAAAATAATCTAATGAAAATTTAGTTTTTAATGTTAATTCACATATGTTATATGAGAAGATACAATGTGATTCACGTCAAATTTATAAGAACCAAAATACAAAATTATGATCTATCCTCAAATTTTATACATCAAATTGTTTATAAAAAATCCAAATAGATTTATTTATACCCTCTAGAGCGGATGGATTAACTAGATGAATAATATTTTTTATGTTAGTTGATGATTTTTCTATATTAACATGGGTTAAATTTTTAAATATCAAAATTGATTTTTTTTCTATGTTTATTATATTTTAATATCTATTGATAATTGAAATGACATAAAAAAATACATTAAGATAAAATAATGGATAATGATTTTTGAACCATCAATGTAATTATTTTTTCTTAAATATAGGAATTAAATATACTTTTTCATCTCCAAGAACTCCACAAAATTTGGAATTTATGAAAAATAATATAGAATTTTGTTTTGAAATGGATCAAAATATATTAAATTAGTATAGTTTAACTACATTTTATTTAGTATCATTTCTAATAAATATTCTCATATTATTAATTAATCTTCATTTAAAACACTTATAAAGAATACACTATATGAGTTAAGAAATGATAAAATCCTAATTATTGTTAAATTATTGTTCATGGATGTATAGTGGATATCTTGATTACTAAGGAAAATACTTATATGTTTTATTAAAAACCATAATATGAAATATCTATATGGTGTTATGGTATTTTTAATGATTATATTGTTTTAACAATACATTAACAATCATTAACGAATCAATTCATGTGGTGTTTGATGGATGTAACCCCTTTAATCACAACAGAATATAATAGATGAATATATAGAATTATTCAATAATGTAAGACCTTATTATTCTAATGATAATCCTAAAATTAAATTTGAGCATGATCAGGATCAATACATCTCAAAATAATAGTAAAAATAGGAACCAAAAAGTTTCAGGTCTCGAATTACTAGGAAATTTAATAACTATCCATCAAATAACATTTCAAGAGATATAGTAGAAGTATTTAGGTCTAGGTACAATGTTGTAAACCTAGTTAATTTCCCATTATTTATATTCATGTTTTAACATATGATTTTTGAACAAGTTTTAGATGGTAATTTTTTTATACTAGATAAGCACAAGGTGTAAAAGTAGTTTAGGATAAATAACTTTTTTTCAATTAGTAGACTAGTTTTTAAAAAATGATATGATTGGATGTAAATGTGTTTTTACAAACAAGAATGATGACCCATGATTAATTGATATGAATAATTCTATGTAGGATAAAAATGGTTACAATCAAGATGAAGAAACAAATTATATGGAATAATTTTTCCATGATTCTTTGTTTGAATCCATTGGAATCCTTATAGAATATACATCTACTAGGAGATTTAAATTACAATAGGTGGATATATTGGATGTTTATATTGAACAGCCCCATGATTTTGAAAATACTCATTTAGAAAACACTATTTTAAAATATACGAAATATCATTATAGTCTTCAACATGAACCAAAGGCTTGGTATGATAGGTTAAGCTATTTTTCATACATAATGGGGTTTCGTTTGGACTTGATGATCATGTTCCCCTAATGAAAATATATTTTTAGAAATTTTTGTTATTAAAAATATTTCTATACGAGGTTATTTCATATTATAATATTCAAAAACATTCTAATAAATTTTCAAAACTTATTAAAAAATTGGAAATGATTAAGATTAGAATATAAAATATAATCAATGGATTTAAAATTTTTCAAAATGGTTTTGGATATGTTTTTAATAAAATAAAATATATTATTTATTAATATAAAATTATTTTCATTGAAAATAGAAACTCGTGTATAAATCTTATGTGCACTAACACAAAGATGATATGAGTGATGGAGAAAAACTCTTTTCCAATGTTTTATATTGAGGAATTATTTGTAGTTAATTATATCATACTACCTATAGAAAAAATAATGTTTTATATTTTCATGTGGGAAATATTTCTATCATTTCTAATAGTTATTCATTTAATTATAGATAAAATTATTTTGAGATATTTAGAATGAAATGATTTTTTAACATTTCCTTATCTAATAACTACTTTTTCTGGTTTAATTTAATATTCAGATGATGCTTATAGAGGTTTTTGATTAGATAATAAGGTTACCTTAAGATCATTTCACATTTATGGAATGTCAATGGTTTCATAGAATAGTTACAATATGTATTTAGTTTATTTTTCTAATAGAAGGGAAAATATATATCTTATTGTAGTTTTCATACACAAGTGTTGTCTACGATGCACACACATCTAGAATTTGAACTTAATTTTAGTCAAATTTCAATTTTATGTGATAAAAATAGTGTTTTAAATACATTCAATAATATAGATATCCATTTTAGAACTATGAATATTGATATACGATAAATATTTCAAAGAGATATTTTTTAAAAACTGTTCATTTATTTAGAATTTATTTATACAGAAAATCATTTTTCTAATATTTTTATTAATCTAAATCCCACCACTAAATTTTAAATTATTAAAGTGTATTTTTTATTATTTAATTTTAAGTAAATTTTCTCAATTTTGTTAAAAAATAAATTTAAAATAAATTTTATCTATTTTTTTAAAATATTTCAAAATTTATCCAAACAAAAATCATATAATTTCTACTATATAATGATATTACAAACATTACATAATAAATATATTATTCATAAGTGGTTCTAAATGAATCTGAACACTATATTCAATCCACTTGATAAATTATTTCTTCTCAAACTACATAAATATCACAAATTTCAATTATAATGTTTAAAAGAAATTATTAATTGATTAACATAAAATAATTATCCTTATAAATATATAATATAATTCCATATATCATAAATAATGATATTCCATTTCAAAATCCAACTTATTACACTATACTATCATATAGCGCAATGTTATATGTGATATAGTCTGGATCATAAATTGAACCAAGTCACAAAATGTCGTAAATACATTGAACCTCTATTGATAATGATCTCAATAATTTATATTCCATATGATAGTCGTATGTCACCAAATTAAAAAAACCAAATTATAGAGATAGAACATTTTCATTTTCAATGATTCAATTTCCACTTACACATTTCATTATCCCAAAACTATGAATTCCATATGAATTAAAAATATATTCTCAAATAATAGTAAATATATTTATAAAATAATAATATGGTTATTAATATAACTAAATAAATTTATTCCAAATGTGCGGAATGTTTTCAAGCATTCAAAATCGCATTTTTCCCTATGGTGATATTCCTATATCATAATTTATCATAAATATCTCTTGATAGGGGTTATAGTAATCATAAATATCCACTTTATTTCCATTTAAATGTATATATATCCTTAAAATTAAATGTATGATACTTCAAACTATCATTCAGATAGAAGGGGAAACCCAATAATCATTTTTTGATGCTATCATATGGTAGAATCCCATCAAATCATATATAGAGATAAAATCCAATGATTTACATCACATTACATTATATACTAAAGCCCTGACCCAATATCACTAATATTTATTATATTTTAAAATCAATAAAAAATATTCCAACAAAATCAATGAATAAAATTCTAAAACCAATGGATATCTGAAACAATCCATTTTTATTTTGATTTTATAGAGAAACTATGATAAAGAAATTACATAAGAAATTGACGATTTTTTCCAAACCATATAGTATTAAGGTATATCCAAACTAAAAAAACAATCAACTAGTGATTATTTCAACTTCATATAGAGAAAATATATATTTTTCATTTAAATTGAATATACGATATGGTTAAATTTTTTTGCATTATAGTAGATATTGTAACAATAGTGCTTGAAAATTTTAATTTATCACATTTCTCTCATGTTAAAAAACTTCTTTTAAGAATATACACTTTATAATATTTTATTGTTATATGAATTACAACTTCATTATATAGATATTTTTTCCAAATATTCATATAAAATTTTCATTGATTTATGAAATTATTTTCCCAGATTTCTTATATATATAAAAAATATATTATTTTTTTAATTATGAATGATTTTTATTTTATGGAGCCTAAATTATGTAAAATTATCAATTATAAATTTATAAATATGATAATATATATATATTAATGTTATAGTAAAAATAATTTACAAATAAAATATATATAGTCACTATAGTAAATGTTTTTTAAAAGTAAACCTAAAAATCATCCCCAAGAGATATTAATATAACCCAATTATATAAAAATTAACAATTTTATTATACACAGAATGTAAATTTATTTCAAATAATCACAACATGAAATAAAAAATGCCTTATAGATATTAAAATTGAAAGTAGATTAATAATATATCTTAATTCATATACTCTAACCAACACTGAACCTCTAAGAAACATTTTTTCAAAGATAAATATAATATAGGCTAATATAAATATATATATATATTAGTGATTATATACTTTAGATCAATAAATATAAAGTTATATGAGTTCTCTATTTAATACATGACCAGACAAAATGTTTTCATTATCCTTGTGTATTTTTTTGTGAAACCATTTTGTATATATATCCAGAGATAATTATCAATTAAATATTATATATACATAAATAATTTATCTATTTAAATTCATTTAATGGAATTAAAATAATATTCATCCTAAAAACATTATTTTATAATAAAATATTCATTCTTTCTCTAACACACACACACACACACACACACACACACACACACATATATATATATATATATAATGTATCAGTTAACATTGTGTATACAAAAAAATTATTTCTTACCTGTTATTCTATAATGACATCTTACATTTATATTTCATTATAAATATTATATATTAAAATCATTTTATAATATATAATTTACCAAATTATATACTCTTATATAACACTATTTTTAATACTTATAGTTTGACATTCACATTTAAATATTAATAGTTTTCTTTTCCTTACAATATTATAATTAGTATTTTGATTTATATGTTTAATAGTGTTATATTGGTTATCTATAATAGTATAATGTAATGTAATAGGATTTTATATTAATTTATTATTTGATATAACCTTTTTAAATCACCTAATGAATAAATAATTTCAGTGAATATTATTTTTACAAAAAAATCATATTATAAATGTAATTTATCATTTTAATTAATAAATAATTTAATAAATAATATATTTTTAGAATTTTTGTAATCAAGTATGAAATTTATAGGGCATATTTTTTTCATGAAAAAAATTGAAAGAGGAATAGTATTATATTATTCACTAAAATAATATTTACCAATGTATTTTTGATTTTCATTTTAATGCTACATCATCATTTTTTCAACTTTTATCATAAAATGAATTCCAATTTTGGAAATTTTAATTTCTTGAATACAAATGTGTGTGTTGTATTTTTAAAATATATATTTTTTATTACACAAGTTATAAATATAATTTATTTAAAATTATTCATTTAAATGAATATTTTCTTATAAATTAAACATGAATATGATAAAACTTATTACATATTTAGAATCACAACTTCATATTAGCCAAGTAGTAAAAGTGGTAAACTTTTATTGAAAAAGGTAAAATTAATTAAAATGATGAAATATAGTAAAATACTAATTATATGAAATCATCAAAAATTATGTATTACTAAACATAGAAAATTAGTTATATTTTTATATTTTTATCACTAACCATAATATTGGGTCATTAGGGGAGGAAATTGAGCATTGGGGTTTTTTGGGGGAACTAAAGATAGTGTAAAAATGAAATCTTCAATACGTCAATCGATGATTGTCTACTACCAACAATTATAAGTGACCACTGGCACATAAAAGTTCCCTCAAACCAATTAAACATTTAACTGAAGATATCTCTATAATGGAGTCTCTCCCTAAGCTAGCACAAAAATATTATAGTGTTATTATTTTTCAAATGTTTGGTTAATTGAATATAATCTTAATTAGTGGAAGGAATTTTATTCTACATTATTCCTTTAAAATTTGTATTAATTTGTATTCATGTATTTGGAAATTTTTTCAATTTAATTATATAACACAATATCTTGTATAAAATCATATTTTGATTTTTTAATGTCATAAATTGTTTTTTCATTATTATTAAGAACCTCCACTGAATTCATTATCATATATATGTATAGACCCTATTATCTCTCTCAAATAAATTCATATTTACATGTCCCATATATAGTCCTTTTTAAATGTATTTTCATTATATATTTTAAAAAAGGACCACTAATAAGAATAGAAAGTTATATTTTCGCATGATAAAAAATACATACATATTCATTATATTTTTTTATGTTATGGATTCTTTCATTATAATTAGTGACATTTTACATTTACTATAGAGACCTATATGAAGTACCCTTTATCTAGTCCAAAGTGGATAAAACTCATTTTTGGCACAAGATACACTTTCCCATAAAGTTGTATTTACCTAGAGGAATTTCATTAGGAAAAAATATATCACTATTGTTTATAAAATATTATTTAGGTTATACATTTTATTGTTAGGAGTATTTTATCAAAATTTTATTTCAACTCCTACAAACAAGAACGACTATTTTTTATTGTACACTCTGTTGGACCATCCTAATTGTCATAGTGGAAGATAATAGAAATTCAAAAGTGTTCTCATGATAAGTGTTATTATTAATTCATTTTAAATACCAAATAATTCTTCTTATATAAAAACAAAATAACCCATACAATTTATAATTTCATTGAATATAGAAATTCTATTAATGTATTTATATAATCTAGTGTCATATATTGAAAATTAATATAAGATAATATTTATTAAGGAATTGTAAAAATTAAAAGAAATTTGTTCCACCATGAAAACTTTTAACTACATTTATTATCCATTAATTTATCTTTTATCCATCATAGATAAACCAATTCATCACATTCCATCCTTGTCATCAATTGTCACTATAAAAATATTATACCCTTTATCATGATTAATTATAAATATTTCCTTATATATGTGAAGCAATATTTTAATAAGGTGATTATTAAAGTAAAATCATTGTATTGTCATATTATAAAATATTTCTATGTATATTTCTTACAACCAAGACACTACCATATACATTCTTAATATGAAAATTTATTTCCATTTAAATATTTGTGTCTCATTATGAATTGATATTAAGGTATTGCATTAAAATTGGCAATTCATTGTTTGTGTGGGTCATCTAGCCTCTCTGAATTTCCATAGAAAGATATGATGTTTGGTGATTTTCCGAATAAATCAAATACATTAGAATTCAATTTAATAATGATCAATTTTTAACTTGATTGTTACATTTTGTTAATCTTATAAAAAATTATTACCAAATACATTACACTATAAATAACATATAATCTACTATATTCATTCAATGATATTCTTAGAGATATCCTTTCCACTCCTTTGATTGGGTTAATCTATTGATGCGACTTTATATCAATTTATGCTATATAGTGTGATTATATATACAAAATTATTCATATTGAAGGAGATTATCCTTAAAAGTATGTCCTAATTTTTTACTATGGTAATCATCACAATCTATGTATCCCTTATTTATTTATATATAATTTTTGAATTTTCATCCACGTATAATAATGAGGATACCTTGAACATTGGAAAAATTATCTTGTTTGAGACCTCTATATAAATAATTACTTGTACTTATAATGTGAGCGATGGGAGTCCAAATTTATATAACCTCTTGAGGAATCGATTTGTCTCATTAAACATATTGGAATTCATATTTAGATTCCACATGCACAATTTATTTCTATATCTTTTAATAATGCTTTAATTATAATGTTTTGGCTTCCAGAATTAGGACTCCTTTCGTTATGATTCTTTTTTATATCCATTTGTTTATTTATTTAAATTTTCCCAATATTCAAGGATTTATTATGATTATGGAAAATTTACTTTATCATTTCCGTAATGGTTATTTTATTATTAGTTTATGTAATATTTTTTGAATGATATACATTACAAATTATCTGAGATCACGCCATTAATATGTTTCCCCTTTCCATAGATAATGATGGGAAACATAATGAATGAAATTCATAGGAAATAATTAGAGAAGGAATAATGATAAATTTAATTTTTTTTATATAATATATATTTCATGTCATAAATATGTGCTGTAATGTTTTTCTATTTACCGAGAATACTAAATTATTCTAAACATTTTACATTTGGTATGTGTTCACTTAACATGTCATTTCCATGTAATATATATCCAATTGACTATATATTACAAGTGTTAGAAGAATTATATTTTATATCATAGGAGTTTTAGTAAAATACATTTGAAATAGATTTAGAAACATCAAAGGTGTTCACTATATTATTTATGGTCACACACATGGAAATTATTGAAAATCTTTTGGTATGGGTTTAATAATTAAAATGTTTCTTTTTTGAAATACATACGACCATTATATATCCGAATATATGTATTTACACATACTAATATCTAGTAGTGTTTCATGATATAATTTTCATATATTTAATTTATACTACTATAAAAAATTCTTGAATACATTGAACTATGTTAGTACTTATGAAACATATATTAATTTCCATAATATAGAAGATAATAAATATTATATAAGTTTCAAAGTATAGAGTTGTTGTTTTTTGAATTATCACTTAATATTTATTTGTAATTAAAATGAATCCTTATGATTGAAAAACATAGTTTCAAAAAACAAATTTACATGTAACTAGTATAAGCACATTATTTCAACCATACCAATCTATTAAATTGTATAATTATTTAATGTTATATATATATTTTTTGTATTAAGTTATTATTTTATAGACTTAAAATTTATTGAAATCATTAAAATAAGTCATAAAATAAAGGAAACATTTTGTAACCCTTGATAATAATCATTAAGTAACAATTATATGAATTGGATTTAGTTAATGGGGGACAATGTTATAAAATATTTATTATATATATATATATAACACCATATATTTAAATTAATATTTTTAAAGGATGTAATGTTATAAAATAATATCTGTAGTAAATAAATGCATTTGATAAGATAACAATATTTTAATAATATTTTTTATTTTAAATAAAAACAAAAAATACACACTGTGAGTTTTAATTTTTAATAAAATTAGATTATGTTTCTGAACTAAGTAATGATAATATCATTGTATTCCAAATAAAATACCTTTTAGTATTATAATGACCACTTCTATATATTCATAGAATCACAAAATAATTTTTTTTTGTTAAATTTAATATATAATATAATTTAAATAATATATCAAAATTCATAGTCTCCAACAAAACATTTCCTAAATAGAATAATATTTTATAAGAAGAATATAATTTGAAATGAATTTTGCCTATTTAATTTAATTAATTGTTATAGAATTATAATATTAAGGTATAAGGGTTATTTATTTGTTATATGAGCATTATGTATATATTCAATATCTTTATATAATCATTATGGAAAATAATTTTTTAAATATTGTCATACATCATTATCATTTATATATTAGTTATATATAAATACATTATCTGGGGAAATTTAGTTGATGGTATGAATGTATCATACATCTGAAGTCATTAAATTAATACGAAATATGTCTTAGATTAACAAAATTTCTATAGGTATTTATTAAATTTAGTAAAAAATATTTGCATGACTGGTTTTTTTAAACCTTTAATCTTAATGAAATGTTTGGAATACTTTTCAAAATAACTGTTATTTTGATAAATATATTTTTTAAATTAATTTTACAGAAGTGTTAACTCAATGAAAAAAATAACTCTAATATTTTTAGTTTAATTTTTATATATTCATTTTAATAGAAAAATGGTCATTAAAAACTCATTAAATGAACATTAGTAGACATCTTTAAAAAGTGGAATAATGTTTTCATTTATTTACTAAATGTAACATGATTTTATTTATATAAATTTTTAAGGTCATATGGAATTTTATATCAAACATATGATAATACAAAACTAATAAAAAAATATTTCTTTCACAAAAATAATATTTTATATTGAATTTATAATTTTCAATACAAATTCTATTTTGTTTTAAATTTTTATAATTTTATTAAAAAACTACAATATTCCTGAATAAAGTTTCATAATGATATGTACCATATTTATCTTGGATTATGTTCATAATGTATGTTGTCCATTTTGGTTAGAATATTCGTTGGATGTAGTTTGATTTGGTTATAACAGTTAAAAATCCGAAAAATAGGTCCAGGGCTGTTCCATGGAAAATGTTGGCACCCATGAAGGAGTGTCTTCTTCTGATCAATCAATTTTAGGTTGAAGTGACACATTTATATATGTAGGAAATCTAGGTTACTGATGTGATATCTAAGAGAGCCATTGAAAATACATGTTCAAGATGTTCCTTTATTGCATTGGTCTTTGGATCACAGTTTGTTGTGGAGGATCTGCATGGTGAATACCATACTCGTCGTTATAAACCCCCTTGAAAATTATATACTCTCTCCCTCTTTTTGATAAATTTTTTTAGGAGTGGTTTCTCCTTACTCATGGTCTTTTTAGGTAATATTAAAATTAATTTTTAATTATTGAACTTTTTATGATAAAATGCATTCCATTTCTGGATAGGTTAACTAAAACATTATGTAGATGTAGCATTTGTAAGGTAATGGTTTTGAATAATATATTTTGTAATGAAACAATTATTAATTTTATTAATATAAATTTTATAATTATAATAAATTTAAGAAAAATAAGAGAAAATTTATTTCATATTTCGAATCAAGATATATAAATTAGTTATGTGGAAAAATTTCATATCATGTAAAATATATAATGTACAATAAAAATGTTGAAATGTGGTGATGTGTGGTAAATGTAAAAATATATATATATATATATGAAATCATTAATAATGATGTCAAAGTTACGTCCCTCTCTTAAATTTTATCATTAACCATTTTATGGGAAAAATAATGTTGTTAATGGGTTAACATGGGGGTTGGGAGGGCACTTATGATAATGTAAAAAAAATTCAATAATATTCCATGAAATATCACTCACCACCCAAATATATTCTTTACAACATTATCTAATTTATACCATAAAAAAATTTATTTTCTCTCTATTAACCATATCAAGGATTCTACCCATTCTTTAAAATTTATAATTGAATGGTATTGGTGGTTTTTAGGGTCGATTGAAATATAATAATCTTACGTAAGGAAAAGTTAATATTTTATTGTGTTCATATAAAATGGAGACTAATTTGTAGAATTCTTTTATGATATTCAAGTTCAAATGGTAATTGAAATTTATTTTTGAATAATGTATTTAAATTAACGTATCTTACAAGGGAAACAATTTTATAAATTTCATTATGATCATTTTCTTAAGTCATCAACTTAAGTATGTATGAGTCCTTTTTCACTCTCTTTTTTATTCATTTATAGATTATATATTATAGTATATTATTAAATTTTTATGTTATTATTATAGTATTATAGTAACATAATTTTAATTAATTTTCATAGGTTATCTCATTATTATGTCTCCCTATTTCACTCAGACAATGTTCAATTCATAAGTCATTTTTATAGAAAAATTTACCGAAGACATATAAAACTCAAATTGTACCTCGATCTAAAATCCATATTAGTTCAACATATTTGAATTCATTTTTATGTATTATATATAATATGGATGCTTGTATAAGGATTTTTGTGGTAAATATATTGTATGGAGCCTCTATCATGTCTTATTTGGAAGAATATAGATTTTGGCATGAGTCCTCCTTTTCAAAAAAAGCATACTAACATGGAGATTTCATATACTACAACTTTTTTTCTAGTATGTAACCTTTATTTTATTATTATTTTTTTAGTAATTGGATGGGTGAAGGATTTATGAGTTGGGAAAACAATCAATAAGTTTGTGGGGCACAATGAGAGGCAAAAGGGTTGTGCACAATTTCTCCAAATAGTGCAGAAGGCCTTGAAGAAATAGTTTAAAGTTGCAAATCATTGATAAAAGATTTAGAATAGTTTGTGAATAGTTATGAGACCATGTGAGGAGGCCATGTGGGGTAATCTAGAAGGCAGTTTGTAACACATTATCAACACACATTTTTCTTAATCTTGTGGTCTAATTGTGTGTAAAGTCAAATATAGATCCTTTAAAATATTAACTCACTCATTTTTGACAGAACTCCTTTAATTTTTCTTCTATGTTCACCTAATTCGAAATTCCTCTTCATTAAGGGTATTAGAACCTATCCCAAGTGATTTAGGGTCAATATAAAGGCTTCTCTAGGGGATTTGAAGCTAGATTCTTGCCATATGTGATGCTCTTCATCATTCTAATCATATCATCATAGATCTACTTAGATCTATTTCCCCTATTTTTTGGTTTCTCATATCTACCACTATTATGGGTATATACATGAGTTTGGATTCCAAATAAGTTGATTTTTTGGTGTTAATCATTCTAGTAGAAGAGATAAAAGGTGGATCTGTGATGAATCAACCGATTTTCTTTAGATTTCTTCATATACTTTTGGATTTTATCAAAACCTTCAATGTAGGTGGATTCAATCTTAAATCATCTTAAAATAATTGAATGGAATGGTTTCAAATGTTTCTATTTTTGTGGATTTAACTGTAAATTTTATACATTTTTATTAATGGAAAAACTTTTGGTAATGGTTGTGAAAATCTAGAAAATTGTTGTTGAGAATAAAGAGATTAAATATTGATATTAAAAAAATGTTTTGAAATGGGATTTTCTAGATTTGTGGACCATGGATTTGATTAATGTATTTTCAATAAATGGAATGGTTTTATTGAAATGAAATGGTAAATTTTAATTGTTTCTTTTAATGGTTTTCAATAATAGAATGGTTTTATCAGAATGGTTTTAGTTGTATTATTTTAATGGTTCGGTATATCTTGGTTGTGAGAGTTCATGTTCAAGGATCCCCTAAATAAGGGACATATATGATTTGGGTACATGGTGCATGAAAGTGGATTGGGGGTGTGTGTCATTGGGACCTTAGGTAATTGGATGAAATATTTTTTATTAGTATGAAACTATCACACAATGTATACATGGGTGTATGTATTGTGAAAAATGGGTTGGGTATGCCAAAAAGATAAATGAGAATTGGGTTTTTAATATATATATTTTGGAATATTTTGATGTAAGTATGAAATTATAGAAATTGGTTTAAAAAAACATGTTTTCACTAGGTTAAAAATGGTTTTGTAACTTTATTATATTTAGTTATAAAATAATTTTCCCAGAACAGTTTATAACTAAATATAAACAAGTTGAAAAACCATTTGTAACCAAATGAAAAAAAGTTATCTTTTAACCAATTTTTATCAAGTCATATATCCAGAAAAACAGACAACCAATTCTTTAAAAACCAACTCTAATTTATCTTTTTGGCATTCCAAACCCATATTTCACAATACACACATCGATGCATGCTTCTGTTGACAATTTCATACTTATGAGTGGAATCTCATCCATTTACCTTGTGTTACATTGACACAAACCCCAAATTAGGGGCCACTCACCTTATGCTCCAATGGAACACATTCCTTATTCATGGGAACATTGAACAAGAACTCAAAGAACCCATATATTCTAAACAATTCAATAAATCAAATTGAAACCATTTGAAGAAAAATTCTATTTAATTGAAAACCATTAAACGAAAAAATTATAATTAAAAATTTCTTTTCAATATAACCATTAATTTTTTAAAGCACCTAAATCATATCCATGTGCCACAATTCCAAAAAATCAAATTTCAAAATCCCATTTTGAAATCAATATTTTAACAATTTATTCACCAGCACCAATTTTCCAAATTTTCACAACCATCACCATAATGGTATTGCTCAATCATAATGTCACCAATTCAAAATAAAATTCTCAAAGATCAATCAATATTAAACCATTACATTCAGTTATATTATGATGGGTTTATATTGAATCCACATACCTTGAAGGTTATGTCAAAAATCGAAAGAAAATGAATAACACTCTAGACAACCATATCGATTCTTCATAAACCCATATTATATCTCTTATACTAGAAATAGATTGACCAAATCTCAACTTATTTGGAATAAAAACTCATAAATATACCCGTAACAGGTGTATATCAAATAAACTAATAATATATTAGAAGTGGTTCTAAGTACATCTTAGATAACGTGATAGGAATGATGAAGAATGTCACTTACGATAAGAATCTTGCTTCAAATCACCATGTGAAGCCCTTATATTGTATCAAAATTATTTGGGAGAATTCCAATACAATAAATGGAGAGGAATATCGAATTAGGAGTGAGTAGAAGAAACGATGAAGTAGTTATGTCAGAAACGAGTGAGTTAACATTTTTAAGGATCTAGAACTAACTCTACCAATAGTTAGACAACACGGCTAGGCAACCCATATGTTAACTGGGGGTAACCTGATACATTCTAGATCACCCTGTATGAACTTTCCACAGGGTCTCTCTAATTGTGTTCATAGTGTTCCAAATATACTATATATAATCTATAACATTTAACCATTTCTACTAGGCTTTCCACACAGTTTTGACACACCATTCCCATCCCGTGTGGAGCCTATGTATAGCATGTGCGCAGCCTGTGCGCCTCTATTTTGGCCCCAAATAACATATTGAGTGTTATACCAACTCTCCCATAATTCACCCTTCCTCACTATAAACATTAAAAATGAAAAATTATGGTTTATATACTAGAAACTAGGGGTACAACATTCTCCCCACCATTGGTCTTTACACCATTAGAACGTATATGGCCGTCATTTCCCTGAAAGAGTTAATGCCATTTCTATTTCATTTCCTTCTCAAGTTCCTAGTTCTCAACCTGAATCTGGCCATGTTTCCATAAAACACACACTAGATCGATGATTTTTTCAAGCAAGACTCTCTCTTTCCAATACAATGTTTTCACTAGGATATGTACTGACAAAGTAACAAACTATAAGTCAATATGATCTCATCTGATCACATGGCTAGGAAAATGCTCATACTATTTCCACTAAGATAGATGATACATGTTGAGAGCCAAGATTCATGTACATGGAAATTACAATACTTTTGTGGAACACTTAATACATAACAAAAATAGACACCCATAGACCGTAATAGTTTAGTGTCTTTGGAAACTCATAACAAATTCTTCTAATAATGGTGAAAGATCTTCAACATCTACCATAATGATCTTCCCATTTTTCTTTCTTATCTAATTTTTTTTATATCCTGGGGAAAAGACAACATAAAAATGGTGAGCTCAAAATCTAAGTAAGGGTAAGCATGGAGAAAATAAAACAAACCACATACATTTCAACTTAAAAACATGAACGAAATGATTAAACATCAAATTCTTGATTTGTGAAATAAATCATGGTAGTACCGAAGGAATAGATCATAAAGAAACATTAATCATGATAAAATATCATGGGAATAAAACATGTAATTTTGGAATCCATTAATCACATGTTATGATTTCCATAGTAGCCAAGGAATTGCTTCTAAGACCCACATAGTGGACAAAGTCCATTACTGAACTAGGTTTACATATCATTCCAGCCCTGAATAGAACATGTAAATCTGGAATCTATTAATCACATGTTATTACTTCCATAAAATAGCATTGGGTTTACTTGTCATTCCAGTGGGGCCGGACTGGACTAGGACCTAGTTCTGACCCATTTCACCTTTTTTCCTATATCGTGGGCAATGAGTGTCTGATTGATGAACCGTCTACACAGACAGGAAGATTGGAATGAGATGGTTCTTTTGGAATACCCCACTATAGGTTTGGAAGTAGTTGGTGTATGGCCGGGTCATATTGAACTTAAATCCAACTGGGCCCTCGAAGAAGAAACAACAATAGCTCACAAACCGGGTGTCCGATTGACACGCCGTCTATCGCGTTGGGTTATTTATGATGATATGTAACTACGACATACATCAACTCAAGACTTCATTTTATTTGATTTATCAACACTTGGATTGAGGAGCGGACCCTCCCAGAATAGAGCGTGCTGTGTGTGGGAACCCTATGGATAGCTGCGACTGAGATGATAAGATCCAACATGGACCTACTATAATACCATGATCCTCAAAGGGATTGACAGCTGTGATACTGGAATGGGATCCTCCATGGGTTCAATAGTGATGACTTCTGTAGCAGGATCCTCCATGGGATCGACAACACTGATACTGTTCCAGGATCCTATGTGGGTTCGACAGAGGAGATGATTCAGTGGCTACATCTAATCATCTATACCCCTCTATTTGAGTTAAATACCTATGTGAGATGAGTCTTGACTTTAAGTTGTTATCATCGAGATGATTGACTTTACTTCCTTTGTGGAATGTGTTGTTCTTGGGCTCGATTGTTGGAGAAAGACTGTGATTGGTAACTTAGGTATATGTATGGGAATATACCTATGTAGGGATGGTTGATACTTCGTGATTGTATCTTACTACTGTGGTTTATCCTAAGTGGATTCTGGGAGACCTTCAGTGGTCTCGGGATCCATTACTGAGTATCATTATACTCACCCCGATACAGGATTCACCCACACCTTATTGTGTTCTGTGCTGACGATGGTCAGCAGTGATCGATGCCGAGGGAGCCGGATGGGAGGATGCTTGGAGCTGGACTAGATGCAACGAACCTCAGGGACGTGTTGTTTGAGATCTGTACCAACCCTTCAGGTAATATTTTCCTAGAGGATGATCCAGGAGTTGCTTATCTTTTTTACTTGTACTTGTACTTGTTGTTCAGTTGGGTTTTTATACTGGCCCACTTACTTTCAACACACTTACTTTTTCTATATTAGTAATTCATTATTTTACAGCTTGTGTTTAGACTGTGTGTATTACAGTTTTAAAGGAAATGTCTTCCCTATTTAGAAGGGATTCACCTTTGGTGTTATTTTCCAGCACTTGGCCTATGGAAGGCGGGCTTGGGTAGTCACGACATGGGCCCTGAGGATAGGTCATGACAAATTGGTATTAGAGGAGTCAGTTCTACCATAGAACATGGACTCTGATTCTTTTAATGGAAATAGTGTTAAGTGTTTTTGGTGTGTTTATCAGTTTATGGAAACCGTTGTTGGTGCAGTGGCCGACGTATCCATACACTAGGACAATGACTTCTGATTTCTGACTAATTGCACAAAAACCCGGATTGCATGTGTGATTATTTGAAAAGTTTTCTTTGAGATTACATTGTGTCTGCTCAGCATGTATATTGTTTTGACAATGGAACACTTGTTTCTTTTCAGGATGGCCCCAAGTAGATAGCCAGTCAGGGTTTCGGGATGTGTATGAGATGTAGCCCACTGAGCGATGAGGCCTTGGTGCAGATCCCCATCGCAGCAAAGGCACCAACGGTATCACTACCTTCTAGGCGACCGATACCACGAGCTATAGTATCAGAGAGTCCACACAGTCTGAGTGTATTTCACGAGTTCCAGCGCTAGAGGCCGCCCAAGTTTAGGGGAGAGATAGACCTGCATGCACCTGAGGATTGGATGGAGGCTGTTGTGAGAGTTTTTAGATTGGTAGGGACAGCAGCCGACCATATGGTGATCCTTTCTGCGAGTCACCTACAGGTATCAGCAGTAAGACGATGGGGCCTGATGCTCCAGGTACATGATGAGGCATCACTTCTTTGGGCAGACTTCAAGAGCCTCTTCCAATAAGAGTTTGTTCCAGCCACCCATTGTGTGGTGCGGATTCAGGAGCTTCTTCATCTGCATCAAGGCAGCATGACGGTGGCACAGTACTCAGTGAGGTTCACCGAACTCTCATGATACACCCCAGATATGGTGCTGGACCCGTTCTTCAGGGCTCAGACCTTCAATAAGGGACTCATGTGTGAGATCAGGGCTTCAATTATCTCCCTTAGAATCCCAACACATGAGGGGGTGCTTGAGCGATCCCTTCTTGTGAGTGTTTTATTGCTGATCAGTCACCAGCAGTGAGACCCACCACTAGGTGACACGTAGTGGAGTCATCAACATCCGGCAGTAGACAAATGACTCATAGGTCCATGCAGACTAGTCCATTAGGTGGGAAACCCCAGGATACAGGTTCAGTTGTGCGGGGCACACGAGACAGAGCCATCTATACGAGCAGTAGGAAGTGCTATGCATGCGATGGGCATGGTCACATGGCTCATGATAGCCCGACCCACCATGCAGATGAGCAGTATATAGTAGAGGGACCTCTCAGGCAGAGGCAGATGTTTGACTATGGTGGTTCGCTGGGAGCAGACAGACGTGGCAGAGGAGCTGGCCAAGCAGCAGGTGGTGGACGACATTTTGAGGTCCTACCACCACCACCACCAGGAGGTCCACCCCGATCGAAGGGAGGTTGTGGACAGGGGAGGGATTAGCTCCAAGTAGTTGAGGCCTACGACCATGGTGCACCTGAGATGATTTGAGGTACTATCTGTGTCTACTACACCCTTGCTGCAGTACTTATAGACAAATGTGTGAGTCATTCTTTTATTTCTCTTTCCCTCATGCGGAGCTCAGAGATTCCGGTGGAGTTGTTGGCTCGATCCTTATATCTAGAGACTCCTATATGAGAGGATTCGATGATTACACAGTGGTGCCAATAGTGTGATCTCACTCTAGTAGGTGAGGGATCTGGTTGGGATCTTCTAGTATCGGTGTTGAGGCCTTACGATGTCATCTTGGGTATGGACTGGTTATCCATAGTTCATGCTTAGATTGACTGATTTAAGTGGAATGTGTGGCGTGTCTATGAGGATGGAAGGAGGATTACCTTCACCAGCGAGAAGGGAGCCTTTGCAGCGCATGATGCAGTTACCTAGAGGAGAGGGAATCCGATCACACATATGTGGGATAGCCTCATCTTCAGAGCGGTTGATGTACAATATCCGAGCTATCATGTTGTGGTGGATCAGTACGTGGATGTATTCACAGATGACGTTCTAGGACTACCTACTCATAGAGAGGTAGAATTTTACATTGAATTGTACCCCGAGACGACACTGATATCTATGCCAGCATATCGGATGGCTTTCGCAGAGTTGAATGAGTTGCGGGTACAGCTGGAGGACATACAGAGAAAGGGATTCATCTGACCCAATGTTTCACCCAGGGCATCCCTGATTTTGTTCACCTAGAAGGCTGATGGGAGCTTGCGATGTTGTGTTGATTATCTGCACCTGAACCAGGAGAACATGAAGAAAAAGTACCCACATCCGAGTATTGACGACCTCTTTGATTGGCTGATGGGGGCTCGTTGGTTCTCAAATATAGACCATAGATTAGGCTATCACCATATTAGATTACGAGATGAGGATGTACAGAAGATAGATTTCAGATTCCAGTATGGCCATTATGAGCTCTTGGTTATGCCATTCGGCATAACCAACGAACAAACATTATTCATGGGACGCATGAATAGGATTTTCCAGCCATTCCTTGATGGCTTTGTGGTAGTATTCATTGATGACATTCTGATCTACTCGGCTACCGAGGAGGAGCATGACTAACATTTGCAGGTACTAATTGACACACTCCGAGAGAACCAGCATTATTTTAAGCTATCAAAGTACCAGTTATAGATATGAGAGGTATACTTTCTGGGGCATTTCATCTCATAGGATGGAGTTACAGTGGATCCATTTAAGATCGAGGAATTACATTCTTGGGAGCCACCCAGGAGTGTGACATAGGTACATAGTTTTTTTGGTCTAGCTGGGTACTATCAAAGATTTGTGATAGACTTCTCCAGAGTTGCAGTACCACTTTTATCATTGATGATGAATGGGAAACCATTCGTGTGGTTAGAGAGATACCAATAGAGTTTTTAGGAGCTGAAGCAGAGGCTGACTAGTGCACCCATCTTTAGGCTTCCAGAGGATGGAATTGGGTACGTAGTCTATTGTGATGCATCAAGGCCCTGGCACAAATGTGTCCTGATGCAGGAGTGAGTAGTGATAGATTATGGTTCTCGTTATATAAGATATCATGAGCAGAACTACGCCACTCATTACCTGGAGTAAGGAGTAGTGGTCTTTGCCTTAGAGATGAGGCAACACTATCGGATGGGCGAGCATTTTACGGTCTACTCTGACAACCATAGTATCATGTACATCTTCTGACAGAAGGACCTAAATCTGAGATAGCTATGTTGGATTTAGTTCCTCCAGGACTATGAAATAGAGATAGTCTATACTCCTGGGAAGGGGAATGCTGTAGCAGATTCTCTTAGCAGGATATTAGGGATTCAGCTGCTAGGAGAGGCGATCGAGAGGCTAACCGCGATGCAGATAACTTTTGTTGATCGAGATGGAACAACCTTTCTGCAGTCTATTACAGTCACACCTCCACTTCTTTAGAGATTTAGGGAGGCGCAGCCTGGGTATGTTGAATGTGAGGCTCAATGTGCAAAAATATCCCTAGGGCAGGCACCTGATGGATTTTCTGTAGGTGCAGAGAACATCTTTCTCTTCAGGGGACGTACCATGGTACCAGTGTTGCCTCGAGAGGATGTGATTGAGGGAGTTTGACACGTCACCTCTAGAAGTAAATCCAGGTGTAGAAAAGATATACTAGGACCTCTGATGACAACACCGGTGGCCACGTATTAAAAAGACAGTAGCAGAGTTTGTCTCACAATTCCTAACATTCCAGCAAGTGAAGGAAGAGCACCGGGTTCCAGCAGGATTAGTTCAGCCCTCAGAGGTCATAGAGTGGATGTGGGACGGGATATCTCAGGATTTCATGAAGGGATTTCCACATACATCCATAGGCCATAACTCTATCTGGGTTATTTTCGAATGACTCACCAAGTCGGCCCACTTTCTATTGATCAGAGATCATGGTTCGGTAGAGAGCTAAGGATGCCTCTACGTACAAGAGATCATACGGCTTCATGGTGTGCCATGGATGATTGTATCCGATCGATATGGTCATTTCACTTTCTGGCTATGGAAGGGGTTGTAGGAGGCTTTTGGGATGCTGCTTCGCTTGAGCACCACCTTCCATCCTCAGATGGATGGCCAGACTGAGATGACCATTCAGACTCTCAAGGACATACTCCGTGCATGCATCCTCGACTACGGGCATAGCTGGGAGGATCACTTACCCTTGGTAGATTTTTTGTACAACAATAACTACCCCACCATCGGGATGGCACCTTTGGAAGCACTGTATGACTGACCTTGCAGATCGCCTTTGTGCTGGACTGACCGAGGGGAGTCAGCACTCATGGGATTAGAGATGGTGCAGGCTATGACAGAGAAGGTACATGTCATCCAGGAGCAGATAAAGACTGCACAGAGCAGGCAAAATTCCTATGCTGATAGGATACAGAGACATCTAGAGTTTGAGGATGGTGACCACATCTTCTTACGGGTCTCACCTCGACGAGGTTTACAGAGATTTTTCTAGGGAAGGAATATATCACTGAGGTTCATCAGACCCTTACAGGTCCTCTGCAGTGTAGGCGAGGTGGCTTACCGCCTAGATCTTCCACCTTAGTTTCACCAGGTGCACGACGTTTTCCACTTTTCACAGTTGAAGAGATACGTGCATGACCTGACTCAAATCATAGTCTGGGGTGAGCTCGACATCGATGACGGGGAAACGTTCTTGGAGGTTCCAGTGTAGATTGAGGATCGATAAGAGAGAGTCCTTTTTGGGTGGTTGATACCTATTGTGCATGTTAAGTGGAAGAACGAGAACCTCTAGGAGAGTACATGGGAGTGGGGGGCTTAGATCCATGCCCAGTACCCCCATTTGTTTCCCTAGTTTTGAGTTTTGGCTTTCAGGGACGCAAAGCCCTGAGGTGGGGAGATTGTAAAGACCCGGAATATACAATGTAATTTTTTTTTAATTTATATGGAACTACTCCGAGTCTGTAGTTTCTGACGACATGTGATTCCGAGGCCCGGAGTGCCCGGGATGTTTTTCCAAATTTTCTAATTGCGTTCAGGGAGCTTTTGAGAAGGCTTCAGTAACTTTTGAACTGGTGCTCTTAATTAAAATATGAGGTCACTGTTGAACTCGCATCATCAGTGATTGCTCAGTGAGACATTCACTACAGCTACGTTCTAACTAGAATGGATGTTGAATTCCCAACTTTTCATTGGATAAAGGAGAGGAAATAAATTCAACAAGTTTTAATTTATTATCAAATCTCCTGGTGGGGACCACCCAATTTTGGAACACCTCATTTAATGAGGTGTAACTCTTGGAACTCCCAATTAAAGAGACAACATTAACTATTTGACTAACACAATTTAATTTTGGATCCTCCACTTGCATGAGGGATTGGATTTTTTATGGGATTTGAGAATTGGTGGAACACGAATCTCCAATGAGGATATCTTCTTCCTCAACGTTCTATCCTCCAACGAAGAACCTTCAGTTGAGGAAATAAATAGTTTCCCATGAATAATGCCGATGACGTCGTCTTCACTTTCGCCTTTTATGAACTCTCCTTCCAACTTCAACGAACAACAAATGAGGTAGGGGTCATTTTGATTGATTTCGATCTTTGTGATTCGTCATTGTTGAGCTTCAATAATAGTCATTTTCTCTCACCCTAATGCGGAGGGCGTGATCCGAATAAAAACGGCCTAACAAACCTTCATTGGTTCTCGTTAATTGATGGCGGTGGCAGCGCAATGGCACCGCAGGAGGAATGGTCCGCAACTGACGAGCCGTGGTGGTAAATGCGGTGACCAACAATGAGCCGGTCGTGGAATAAGTTGAAAGCCCAAGGGACATCGGGCCGCCGGAAGGGCGTGGCACCGTCGCGCCGCCTAGAGAACTGGGTGGCGGCCAGGCGGGCCGCAGCGGTGCCGGAGGGGCGCGCTGCCATCACACCGCGCCAGAGGAAGGTGTTGCGGCCAAACAAGCCGTGATGGTCAGACTGGCTGGGCACGGTGCCAGTGCACCGCGCCGGAGATGAACAGCGGCCAAGGGCCATGGAAGACGGAGGAGGAAGGCCAGCTGTACTGGCTGTTGGTGGGCGTGCTACACGCGGTACCTAAAGGGTCACGTGGTTATTGGGACGCACCAGGCACCAACCGTTGCTGAAGACGAAGGGGTGGAACCCCCCCCACATTTGATTGTTAGTATAACGACCCATACTTTACATACACTGTTAATACTTCAAAATTGAAGCATACTTATTACAACATATAACAAAACCACGAAAGGACCGTACAGGTATAGTGTCTTTAGAAACTGGGAAACATAAAAAACTGATTCATAAAGCATCTACTTTGCCTCCCATTTATTTTATCATATCTAGAGTCCCTTTTTGGCATATTCTACTTAATAACCTTCTTCCCGACCTGGGGAAATAAAACATACAAAAGGGTGAGCTCAAATGCTCATTAAGGGTAAACAAAAGAAATATCAATCACATCATATACATAAGCACATAACTTTTGGAAATCTTAACCAGCAAAAGAGATCATAATTTCATAACATGGGATAAATCATGGCAGTGAAATGTAATCACAAAAATCATAACTTAAAACATGAGACTTTGTGGAATACACACATAATCATAGAGAATCATATCTTATTAGTCAAGACTCATTGCCAAGACTATCTTAGTGGACAAAGTCCATTTCTGAACCGATTCACCCTCATTTCAGTCCTGTTTCACTGAACCGGTATAACCTACCGTTCCAGCCATGACTATCTCATGAGATATAAAATCTTTACCCAATGCATTGGAGGGAGATATAAGTCCCACCCATCTCATAATGAAACCATTCTTATGTGTTCCACAAAAATCATAAATCATACATCATTGCATAACCCATGTAATAAAAATGGGAATCTTAAACATCGTGACATCATCAAAAAAATCATATAAGATAAAGGAATTCATAAAAATAATTCCATCACAACATAATCAAATCAATTTAATAATAGGGATAGAAACAGAACCCTATATTATCTTATATGGAAAATAATTTTGATAAAACACTTGAACTCCATTCTTGAAGAAAATATCCTTTCTACTTCAAAAACACTTTTTCTTTCTTAACATGTCATAAAATTTTAAAAGAAGTTGATTAAAAATAAACTTGAAAACTTGTAAAGGAAGCTTCGTGGAAGTAATGTTTTAAAAATCCATTCATGTCGTATAAGTTTAAAAAAACATTATTCTCGTACTTTTGTCGGAAAAGTCAAAAAGTACCTCGTACGAAAAACGACAAAAGATTCCTTTCATATATTTTACTAAAAACTCACCAAAGGGTAAAATAGGATTTAAACAATTGTAGGTGAATGGAAATAATATTACATATTGAGGAAACATGGATGTGAATGATAAAATACACCCCAGTAAATGCCAAAGTATAAACAATCTCGGATAAAAATGAGATTGTGATATTTCCCTTACCTTAGGTCAGTTTTTCTTCGTAAGTGTCCGAAACTCCTATATAATGATTTAAATAATGTTATTGACTTATTCCAGAATCATAATTATTTTTATGATATCATATATGGTCATTTTATTAGCTTCTTAGTAGTAATATTTCATTGCTACTTATTATTCGGGTGTTTATAACTTTTTGTTCTTATGCGTGTTTTGTCGAATAAATTATTATTCTTATATTAAGGTTATAGATACCTCATTTCCAGAATGGTATTAGTGTAATATATATCATATTCATTCATTCAATTCATTTATATAATCACTATGAAATGAATATCATGTAGAACGAGTCGCATCACATCGTGGAGACGGTATTCTGTACGTACGCACGAGTGATGATAACGTTCCTATGATCGTGGAATTGTATTAGAGTCTATGTATACTATTTCAGAATCAGTATCACTTTATAATAGTCATATAAAGTCATGATTTACACCATTATACCCATCCAAGTAAGGTGGTGGTGGAAAATAGATTACACCACGGCGTGGAGATGGTATTCCGTACGTACGCACGCGCGGTGATTTCTTTTTCCGTAGGATGGATAGATGGTGAAATAGGGTTGTTTCATACTTATAATAACATATCCGTATATGAGTTATACTGATGTTATTACTTCATAATGAAAAAACTAAAGATGAAGAAGTGGAAGAAGAAATAAAGATGAAATAATCGGTAACGGACATTACCTCTTCTTTGAAGTGCTTCTTTGAGACCTTCTTTTAGGGAACTAAAATTGGTCTTTGAAGAAGACCAGGACCTCTATGATGTCTCTATGGAAGTGGAGATGAGGAATTTTCAGGGGTTGGCCAAGCTTGAAGGCTCAAAGTGGTGTGAGGAAGAGGGGGAGGAGGTGCCCTTTTATAAGGGAGGAGAGGGGCACCTTTGGGAAAACTAAAAATATTATTTTATTATAAAGTCAAGTTCGATTTTAAATAGCTCCAAATTAATATATTTCGAATCTAAGGTGGGGATGGGTCTCAATAATCTCATCCAATAGAATTTAGAAAAGTTTAGGTTCCTATTTTAACCTTATCATTTAGATTTAACATTAAGTTAAATAAGTTTACTTTTACCGTGTCTTCTTGTGTTCTTATAATATAAGGTTAATAAACTTACTATAAGCAGACAAAAGAACCCCAAGTTGTTTATTATTAATATATATAACCTTATCTAAGTCATTTGGCCGAACCTTAGATTTTTAGGAATAAAATAACAATTACTAATATAATATTTGTTTTAAAAACTATTTTATGTCAATTTTGACACTATTTAGTAATTGATTTTTGTGAAAATCATAACAGAATTATTAGTTCAAACCAAGTTAATTAAATCAATTATAACATGTCATATTAACCTATAAAATTAGTGGAATTCATAAAAAGTCTCAAATTACATTTATTTTGGTGTTTATAACATTAATTATGTCAATATTTCATTAATAAGATAATTACTGCATCATCTTTGTGTCATAAATAAATTAAATTATTTAATGTATAAAAATTAAAAATAAGATACCATTATGTAGGAAATATTTTTAGATTTATAATGAATATTTATAGTCGAATTTATATTATTTATAACCCCATATTAAAAATTATTTACTTATTTAACTATGATTTTAACTATTTTAACCCTTCTTTAAATAAATTAATAATAAATGCCCTAATCTAATCCAAGTGGGCCTAAATGGTCATATTTTATTACTAAGTTTGTTTTTGGTTGAATTAAACTTATACAATAGAATTAGGACATGTGTTAGGGTAATAATAATACCATCTTTACCCTTAATTACTCTATTTACTTTTAACCGTGGTAAAAAAAAGTAAAAGTTACTATTCACCAAAAATTATTTTCATCTCATTGAACAAAATTTTAGTCCTTGATATTAACCGTGTCTCTCTGATTTTCGAAATTCCACTCACAGAAGCGGTAAAATTATGTTTTATGAAAAATTCAGTTTTTTAACTACCACTTAGTGGTTTCACAATTCATCAAAAATTGAAAGTTTTCAGAAAAATACCAAAATTTCACCCTAGGCTAATTTTGATATTCTGAATCCAAAAATGAAGTCCATTTTGAAAAATAAAATTTATAAAATTTCAAAAAGTTGTTATTACTATTCATAACGGCTAGTTTTAATAATATTTTAATAGCATATCGTTGTTTAGTGAAACTCGGTATTGCGTACGACGCAAGCTATCGAGGAAGGTCGCGATTTCGTGTAAATCAAGCCAAGAAAGTGTTGTGTAGAAAAATATTCATTTGATGATTTATATAACATAAAAGTCTCGGGTGTTACATTCTACCCCCCTTAAAATGAATTTCGCCCTCGAAATTCGCCACTTTGTAACAAACAGATGGGGATACCTCTCCCTCATCATATCCTCAAGCTCCCATGTAGCTACTTCTAATTGGTGGTTCCTCCATAAAACTTTCACCAATCGAGTGGTCTTGTTTCGTAGGACTTTTTCGCTACGATCCAGAATCTCTATCGGTTGTTCTTCATAAGAAAGATCTTGCTCCAGCAGTACAACTTCTGAGCTGAGTACATGTGAAGGATCAGGTATGTACTTTCTCAGGAGAGATACATGGAACACATTGTGAACTTGAGAGAGATTCGGTGGAAGCACCAATTGGTAAGCTACCTTCCCAACACGATCCAGTATTTCGAAAGGACCGATATATCTAGGGCTCAACTTCCCCTTCTTTCCAAATCTCATAACCCTCTTCCAGGGAGATATTCGTAAGAACACTTTATCACCCACTTCAAACTCTAGGTGTTTTCTTCGGTTGTCGGCATAACTTTTCTGTCGACTCTGAGATGCTCTTATGTGTTGTTGAATAGATCTGACCTTTTCTGCCATTTCACCAACGAGATCAGGTCCTAATAGCTTTCTTTCCCCAACTTCATCCTAGCAAGTTGGAGTCCTGCATTTCTTTCCATAGAGAGCTTCATAAGGAGCCATCTGAATACTGGAGTGAAAGCTATTATTATAAGAAAATTCCACCAAAGGTAGGTGTTGATCCCAACCACCTTTGAAATCCATAGATCAAGCTCTCAACATATCTTCAAGGGATTGAATTGTTCTCTCAGACTGACCGTCTGTCTGAGGATGATAAGCAGTGCTGAAACTCAACTCTGTATCCAGAGTATGCTGAAGACTTCACCAGAACTTTGAGGTAAATCTCGGATCCCAATCGGATATAATAGAAAGTGGTACTCCATGCAATCTTACCACTTCCTTTACATATATCCTGGCAAGCTGATCCAGAGATAAATCCTCTCTAATAGCAATGAAGTGTGCAGACTTTGTAGGACGATCAAATATGACCCAGATAACATTATTTCCTTTGGATGTTTTAGGAAGTCCTGTGACAAAGTCCATAATGATGTTTTCCCATTTCCATTCGGGTATGGGTAATGGTTGTAACATACCCTTAGACTTCTGTCTCTCAGATTTAACTTGTTGAAAAACCAAGAATCGAGAGACAAATTCAGAAACATCTCTTTTCATGCCATCCCACCAGAAGTACTCTTTCAGGTCCCTATACATATTCGTGCTTCCAGGATGAATAGAGAATGAAGAACTATGAGCCTCATCCAGCAGCTCCTTCTTTAATTCGGGGATGGGAGGAAAAAAAACCCAATTCCTGAACTTTATTATCCCATCACAATCAAGGTTGAATTCAGGAACATTTCTCACCTTATTTTGTAACTCGACATCTTCTTTCTATGCCACTTTAATCTTCACATGTATAGATGGTTTAACATTCGTTTGAGAAAGATAAGATTTTCCTCTTCCATTATAATTCCAAGATCCATCCTTTGTAAATCCATAAATATTGGATCTTTTGTGATCCTCATCATGGATAAACTAGCATGGTCTTGTCGACTTAATGCATCTTCCACCTTGTTTGCTTTCCCAGGTTGGTAATGGATTGAGCAGTCGTAATCCTTAATCAGCTCCAACCATCTTCTTTGACGCATATTCATATCCTTTTGTGTGAATATATACCTTAAACTTTTATGATCAGTATAAATATCACACCTTTCACCATAAAGGTAATACCTCCAAATCTTTAATGCAAAGATTACCGCAGCTAACTCCAAATCATGTGTTGGGTAATTTTTCTCATGGATTTTCAACTGTCGTGAGGCATAAGCTATCCCCATATCATTTTTCATAAGAACACACCCCAATCCCTTCTTGGATGCTTTACTATAGATCACAAACCTTTCTCCACTACAAGGCAGTGTGAGCACAGGTGCACTGGATAACCTTCTTTTCAACTCCTTGAAATTCTCTTCACATTCTTCCGTCTAGACAAACTTAACTCCTTTCTGAGTCAACTTGGTGAGTGGATTAGATAATCGTGAAAAATCTTTCACAAAACGTCGATAATATCCAGACAAACCAAGAAAACTTCGGATCTCAGTTACTGTTGTTGGTCTCGACCATCTTTCGATAACATCTGTTTTTGCTGGATCCACAGATATCCCCTCTTTTGAGATTATGTGACCCAAAAATGCAACTTTTTTAAGCCAAAATTCACACTTGGTAAATTTGGCATAAAGCTTCTCCTTTATCAGGGTCTTCAATATAATTCTCAAGTGATCTTCATGTTCTTCCTTTCTCTTTGAATAGACAAGAATATCGTCTATAAAGACTACCACAAATTGATCAAGATAGTCTCTAAAGACTCTATTCATCAGATCCATGAAGATAGCAGGGGCATTAGTAAGACCAATTGGCATCACTATAAATTTATAGTGTCCATACCTTGTACGGAAAGCCGTCTTTGGTATATCCTCCCTCTTGACCATTAATTGTTGATACCCTGAACGAAGATCAATCTTGGAAAGGTATTGAGCTCCTCATAGTTGGTCAAATAAGTCATCAATGCGTGGGAGAGGATATTTGTTCTTGATAGTGATCTTGTTAAGTTCTCGATAATCAATGCAGAGTCTCATTGATCCATCTTTCTTCTTAACAAATAGAACAGGTGCTCCCCAAGGTGACGCACTAGGGCGTATGAATACCTTATCAAGATTCTCTTGGAGTTGCTTCTTCAATTCCTGCAACTCAATTGGGGCCATTCTATAAGGTGTCTTTGAAATAGGCAAAGCACCCGGTACGAGTTCTATTGAGAACTCAACTTCACGATTTGGTGGAATTCCCGGTAATTCCTCCGGAAAGACATTATCAAACTCCCATACAATGGGCATATTCTTAATCGTGAGTTTCTCACCAACCATTTGAGATAAATAACCTTCATTTAGTGGAATCAAGACCCATAAGATGGAAGAAATTTCCACTGGAAGGTTATGTTCATCCTTGCATTGATAGACGATCATAGATTGATCTGGAATATGAAATGTGACTTCCCTTCTTTGGAAATTGATATGAGATCCATATAAAGAAAGCCAATCCATGCCAAGAATCACATAAAATTCCACTATAGGAAGGATCACAAGATTTGCAGGAAGCACTTTCCCACAAACTTCGATCGGAGAAGAATTATAAACTTTTGATGCGACTATTGTGCCATTAGGTGTTGTCACAGCTAACTCAACATATAATTGTTGAGGTAATACAGTGATACCCTTAGAAAATTCTTCAGAAATAAAAGAGTGGGTGGATCCAGAATCAAATAAAACATTTGCTACTTTATAGTGGATGGTAAGTGTACCTTTCACCACATCGTTATCGTACTCCACATCGCTGATAGAAATTGCATGTGACTTTCCTTTGCCTTTATCCTTAAGAGTTTGTTGACGTCGACCATCATCATCAACCCTTGTATTAGGGCATTTATTGGCATAATGTCCCATCTCCTTTCAATTGAAACATTGAAGTGTAGTAGGTTCATTCTGTGTATCCCTTCTTTTGTTTGCATCATTAGAAATCTTCTTCCCATCATCGCGGCATTCAAATGCCCGATGACCTTTCTTTCCACATTTGAAACATTTAATTGTCCCTTTAAGACAACTCCCTCCATGTTTATTTCCACACTTTGAGCATAAGGGAAATCTCATCTTCTTTTCAGTGCGCTCTTTAGATTTTCCTTTGAATTCCATTTTCCTCTTCTTATCAAACCCATATGACTGATGGGTTACTCCAATATCCATCTCGACTTTGAGATCACATCGAATGATTTCCTCGTAGCTATTGAAGTCACTTATGGTTAACGACCTTAGAAGACATGGTTTTAAGCCACTAAAGAATCGATCGATCTTACTCTCAGGTTGGATAATAATACCAAAAGCGTACCTTGCAAGTCTTGTAAAATTTGCTTCATAGGTACCAACAGATTCATCATCCTTTTTCTTCAGTTCAAGAAACTCTTTCTCCATCTTTGTTCGGAGAATACTAGGGAAGTACTTATTGAAAAATAAGTTCTTGAACTCGTCCCATTCCATGGACTCAATTTCATCCCTTTGCCTCATATTCTTAATAAGATTCCACCATTGATCAGCATCTCCTTCCAAACGATACACTGCTAGGATGAATTTATCATGTTCAGAACATTGAAGAACTAAAAATATCTTTTCACTAGTACTAATCCATTGTTCAGCAACTAATGGATCAGTAGACCCGCTGAAAGAAGGTGGACGCTGCCTCATGAAGGATTCAACAGAATGTTGCTCCTTCCTTTGCTCGTTTGGAAGTCTTGCATGATTCATAGCTTGAGAAAGTTGTGTGAGCATGGCTACAAGATTTTTCATTCCAGCCCCCATAACGTTTGGTTGCTTAGGGGGACAATCATTGCATTGCCCGTTGCATTCCGCATTAACACGGTTCTTTCAGGTTCTAGCCATTGACTAAAACCAAGAAGAATAGTATGAGCAACACTAATTATAATAGGAAAACCACATAATCAAGAATAAAATTTCACACTTAAGGTCTTATCCTAGGTTATTCATGGCCATTTCTAAAACACTAATATTGTGTTCTATGCTTAGACTTATCCTTAGGGTTCTTACTAAGGCTTTCGCATCTTAGT
The DNA here is from genome assembly GCA_963277665.1 of Viscum album. Lineage (NCBI taxonomy): Eukaryota > Viridiplantae > Streptophyta > Magnoliopsida > Santalales > Viscaceae > Viscum > Viscum album. The sequence goes on from OY728125.1 coordinate 363,476,721, forward strand.
TTCCAAAGGTTGACTATACCTTTCCTCTGATACCAACTATAACGACCCATACTTTACATACATTGTTAATACTTCAAAATTGAAGCATACTTATTACAACATATAACAAAACTACGAAAGGACCGTACAGGTATAGAGTCTTTATAAACTGGGAAACATAAACAACTAATTCATAAAGCATCTACTTTGCCTCCCATTTATTTCATCACATCTAGAGTTCCTTTTTGGAATATTCTACTTAATAACCTTCTTCCTGACCTGGGGAAATAAAACATACAAAAGGGTGAGCTCAAATGCTCAGTAAGGGTAAAAAAAAGAAATATCAATCACATCATATGAATAAGCACATAACTTTTGGAAATCCTAACCTGCAAAAGAGATCATAATTTCATAACATGGGATAAATCATGGCAGTGAAATGTAATCACAATAATCATAACTTAAAACATGAGACTTTGTGGCATACACACATAATCATAGAGAATCATATCTTATTAGTCAAGAATCATTGCCAAGACTATCTTAGTGGAAAAAGTCCATTTCTGAACCGAGTCACCCTCGTTTCAGTCCTGTTTCACTGAACCGGTATAACCTACCGTTCCAGCCATGTCTATCTCATGAGATATAAAATCTTTACCCAACGCATTGGAGGGAGATATAGGTCCCACCCATCTCATAATGAAACCATTCTTATGTGTGCCACAAAAATCATAAATCATACATCATTGCATAACCCATGTAATAAAAATGGGAATCTTAAACATCGTGACATCATCAAACAATTCATATAAGATAAAGGAATTCATAAAAATAATTCCATCACAATATAATCAAATCAATTTAATAATAGTGATAGAAACGGAACCCTATATTATCTTATATGGAAAATAATTTTGACAAAACACTTGAACTCCATTCTTGAGAAAAATATCCTTTCTACTTCAAAAACACTTTTCCTTTCTTAACATGTCATAAAATTTTAAAAGAATTTGATTAAAAATAAACTTGAAAACTTGTAAAGGAATCTTCTTGGAAATAATGTTTTAAAAATCCATTCATGCCGTATAAGTTTAAAAAAACATTCTTCTCGTACTTTTGTCGGAAAAGTCAAAAAGTACCTCGTACGAAAAATGACAAAAGATTCCTTTCATATCTTTTACTAAAAACTCACCGAAGGGTAAAATAGGATTTAAACAATTGTAGGTGAATGGAAATAATATTATATATTGAGGAAACATGGATGTGGATGATAAAATACACCCCAGTAAATGCCAAAGTATAAACAATCTCGGATAAAAATGAGATTGTGATATTTCCCTTACCTTAGGTCCGTTTTTCTTCGTAAGTGTCCGAACCTCCTGTATAATGATTTAAATAATGTTATTTACTTATTCCAGAATCATACTTATTTTTATGATATCATATATGGTCATTTTATTATCTTCTTAGTAGTAATATTTCATTGCTACTTGTTATTCGGGTGTTTATAACTTTTTGTTCTTATGCGTGTTTTGTCGAATAAATTCTTATTATTATATTTAGGTTATAAATACCTCATTTCCAGAATGGTATTAGTGTAATATATATCATATTAATTCATTCAATTAATTTATATAATCATTATGAAATGATGATCATGTAGAATGAGTCCCATCACATCGTGGAGACGGTATTCCGTACGTACGCACGAGTGATGATATCGTTCCTATGATTGTGGAATTGTATTGGAGTGTATGTATACTATTTAAGAATCCGTATCACTTTATAATAGTCATATAAAGTCATTATTTACACCATTATACCCATCCAAGTAAGGTGGTGGTGGAAAATATATTACACCACGACGTGGAGACGGTATTCCGTACGTACGCACGCGCGGTGATTTCTTTTTCCGTAGGATGGATAGATGGTGAAATAGGGTTGTTTCATAATTATAATAACATATCAGTATATGAGTGATACTTATGTTATTACTTCATAATGAAACAACTAATGAAGAAGAATTGGAAGAAGAAATAAAGATGAAAGAATAGGTAACAGACATTACCTCTTCTTTGAAGTTCTTCTTTGAGACCTTCTTTTAGGTCACTAAAATTGGTCTTTGAAGAAGACCAGGACCTCTAGGATGTCTCTAGGGAAGTTGAGAGGAGGAATTGGCAGGGTTTGGACTATCTTGAATGCTCAATGTGGTGTGAGGAAGAGGGGGAGGAGGTGCCCTTTTATAAGGGAGGAGAGGGGCACCTTTGGGAAAACTAAAAATATTATTTTGTTATAAAGTCAAGTTCGGTTTTAAATAGCTCCAAATTGATATATTTCGAAGCTAAGGTGGGTATGGGTCGAAATAATCTCATAAAATAAAATTTAGACAAGTTTAGGTTCCTATTTTAACCTTATCATTTAGATTTAACATTAAGTTAAATAGGTTTACTTTTACCATGTCTTCTTGTGTTCTTATACTATAAGGTTAATAAACTTACTATAAGCAGCAAAACTAACCCCAAGTTGTTTATTATTAATATATATAAACTTATATAAGTCATTTGGACGAACCGTATATTTTTAGGAATAAAATAACAATTACTAATATAATATTTGTTTTAAAAACTATTTTATGTCAATTTTGACACTATTTAGTAATTGATTTTTTTGAAAATCATAAAAGAATTATTAGTTCGAACAAAGTTAATTACATCAATACCAACATGTCATATTAACCTAGAAAATTAGTGTAATTCATAAAAAGTCTCAAATTACATTTATTTTGGTATTTATAACATTAATTATGTCAATATTTCATTAAAAAGATAATTAATGCATCATCTTTGTGTCATAAATAAATTAAATTATTTAATGTCTAAAAATTACAAATAAAATACCATTATGTATGAAATCTTTTTATCTTTCTAATGAATATTTATAGTCGAATTTATATTAAGTATAACCCCATATTAAAAATTATTTACTTATTAAACTTTGATTTTAACTATTTTAACCCTTCTTTAAATAAATTAATAATAAATGTCCTAATCTAATCTAAGTGGGCCTAAATGGTCATATTTTATTCCTAAGTTTGTTTTTGGTCGAATTAAACTTATCCAATATAATTAGGACATGTGTTAGGGTAATAATAATATCATCTTTACCCTTAATTACCCTATTTACTTTTAACCTTGGTAAAAAAAAGTAAAAAGTTAATATTCACCAAAAATTATTTTCATCTCATTGAAACACATTTTAGTCCTTGATATTAACCGTGTCTCTCGGATTTTCTAAATTCCACTCACAGAAGCGGTAAAATTATGTTTTATGAAAAATTCAGTTTTTTAACTACCACTTAGTGGTTTCACTATTCATCAAAAATTAAATTTTTCAGAAAAATACCAAAATTTCACCCTAGGATAATTTTGATATTCCGAATCCAAAAATGAAGTCCATTTTGAAAAATAAAATTTATAAAATTTCAAAAAGTTGTTATTACTATTCATAACGGCTAGTTTTAATAATATTTTAATAGCATATCGTTGTTTAGTAAAACTCGGTATTGCGTACGACGCAAGCTATCGAGGAAGGTCGCGATTTCGTGTAAAGAAAGCCAAGCAAGTGTTGTGTAGAAAAAGATTCCTTTGATGATTTATATAACATAAAAGTCTCAGGTGTTACAGTTAGGGTGTGCCCCACAGGGCGGCGCCCCTAGTTGGCACCCCCGCCGGCCAAGCGGGCCGGCTGGGCAGGGCCTCCCCCCCTGCGCGCTGGGCCTCGGGCTAGGCCACCGCGCCTGTTGGGGTCACGCCACCCGTGGGACAGGCCACCACACTGGGCCGGGCTGTCACACTGGGCTGGGCTGCTGCGCTGGTCTAGGTCCCCGCCGCTGGACCAGGTCGGTTCCGGCAGCCCGGGCTGGTTCCGGCGGCCCGTGTTGAACCCGCGGACCGGGTAAGACATTGGATCTGGACCTAGGTCAGGTCAACCTGAACTGGGTCAGGTCATCCCAAAAATAGTCGGGTCGGGTCGGTCCGGGCCGGACCCAGACCCTGTTCTGACCCATTTCACATTTTATTTCCCATATCTTCTGTTACGGGTGTCCGATTGACGAACCGTCTACACCGATAAAAAGCATGGAATGAGATGGTTCTTTTGGAATAACCTAATAGAGATTTGGAAGAATTTGGGGTACATCTGTGTTGTATTGAACTTAAATCCAACCGGGTCCTTAGAGCAGAAATTCCAATAACGCACAGACCGGGTGTCCGATTGATGTGCCGTCTGTCGCGTTGGGATCATTATGATGATACAAAACTACATGATACATCAACTCGAGACCTCATGTTAGTTGATGAATTGAAACTTGTCTTGAGGAGAGGACCCTCTCGGAATGAAGCATGCTGTGTGCGGGAACCCCATGGTTGGGTCCGACTGAGATGATAAGATCTTACATGGACCTACTACTGTACCAGGATCCTCCGTGGGTTCGACAACGACGATACTGGACCGGGATCCTCTATGGGTTTGATAGTGATGACTTCTATACCGAGATACTCCATGGGATTGACAACGCCGATACTATTCCAAGGTCCTATGTGGGTTCAACAGAGGAGATGATTCAGTGCCTACATTTATTCATCTCTACCCTTCTACTTTAATTCAATACCTATGTGAGCTGAGTCTTGACTTTAAGTTGTTATCATTGAGATTATTGACTTTACTTCCTTTGTGGAATGAGTTGTTCTTGGGATTGAGTGTTGGAACCAGACTGTGATTGGTAACTTTGGTATATGTATGGGAATATACCTATTTAGGGATGGTTGACACTAAGTGATTGTATCTTACTGCTGTGGTTTATCCTTAGTGAATTCTGGGAGACATCTGGTAGTCTCAGGGTCCCTTACTGAGTAGTGTTATACTCACCCCTACATGGGATTCACCTACACCTTGTTGTGTTCTGTGCAGATGACGGTCAGTAGTGATCGAGGCTGAGGGAGTTGGACGGGAGGCTGCTCGGATCTGGACTAGATGTGACGTACCTCAGGGACATGTTGTTTGAGATCTGTACCAACCCTTCAGGTAGGATTTTCCCATAGGATGATCCAGGAGCTGATTATCATTTTACATGTACTTGTACTTGTTGTTCAGCTGTGTTTGTATACTGGACCACTTACTTTCAACATACTTTCTTTTTCTATATTAGTACTTGTTGCTTTTACTAATTATGTTCATACTGTGTGTGTTACAGGTTTTAATGCAATTCTTTCCCTTTTTATCAGGGATTCTTCGTTGGTGCTAGTCGCCAGCCCCTGTCCTATGGAAGGTGGGCTTGGGGTAGTCACGACACGGGCCCCGAGGACGGGTCGTGACAATACATGTCATAAAATAAATAAAATAACATGCATATATAAATATCATATCCTCCATAATAAAAATCATAAAACATGTTTGGGAAGCATAAACACCATACAAAATAAATAGATGGTGATTATGGCATATGTCTCACAGAAATAAAAGTGAAGCAGAATAATCCCTTACCTTATGTCCAATTTCTTCCATATGTGTCCAAAAATCCTGTATAGTGGGTTTAAACGTATTATTAACAAGTATCAGAACCATAATAATATTTATGATATCATATATGATTCACTTGCGACTTAATATTAGCCGTTCATTTGTCAATTCAATGTTAAAGCATTGTTTTGAGTAAAATCGTTACATTTATCGTATGTTCTTTGACATAAAATTATTCATATGATTACATAGATCATGATTACATACATAAAAAATGTAAAACATGATTTATATATAATATATATTCAGAATATAATATATATAATATATCGATAAATGGAATGAAATACACCGTTCATGGAGACGGTAGGCCATACGTACGCATGAACGTTGATTGAGATTCCTTATTAAATTGAATGGAAGTAAGTAAATAACATATAAATAAATCCAGTATCATTATTATGTCATATATTTCATTATTATTTATTATATATACATTATATTCATTCTTGAATGGTTAACATGGAGAATGAATCTCATCGTGTCGTGGAGACGGTAATCCGTACGTATGCATGAGTGATGATATCGTTCCAATAATTATTTAATGGAATTAGAGTGGATGATATAATATATCAGAATCATTATTATCTTATAATAATTATATATATTTATTATTAACACAATTATATCCATCCAAGTATGGTGGTGGTGGAAAAACTGATTACACCACGGTGTGGAGACGGTAAGTCGTACGCACGCACACACAGTGATTTCATTTTTCATAGGATGGATATGGGGTTGTTTAATATTTATAATAACATATCAGTATATTAGTGATTCTTGTGTTATTACTTTATAATAAAATAACTAATTTAGAGGAATTTTAAGAATAAAGAAACTTGAAAGAATCGGTAGAAGAGATTACCTCTTCCACGACGTGCCTCTTTTTAACTTCCTCTTAGGGTACTAGAGTTAGACTTTTGAGAAGAACAAAACCTCTATAATGTTACTAGAGAGGCTGATAAGAGAAATTAATAGGGTTTTTCTGAGCTTGAAGGCTCTTGATTGAGTGAAGTTTAGAGGGGATGGGTTCCCTTTTATAAGAGATGAGATGGGCACTTTTTGAAACCTCCAAAATATTAATTTATAATAAACTCAAACCCCATGTAAAGACATCCAAAGTGACTCAAATTCAGATATGAGGTAAGATATGGTTGTAAAACCATCAACCAATGAAATTTAGAAATTTTTTTATTTTATTTTAAACCTTATAATTTTGATTTATACTTATTTAATGTATTTAATTTTATTTGCGGTAATAATATTCTAATTTATAAATTATTATAAATACTTACTTATGTGTTGTTAAATTTCCTTAATTAGATACATTATTACATTTTCTACCATATAATTTTAAATTTTTATTTTGTAAAATATTTTTGTGATTTTTAAACAATTTAAGAATATGTTATTTTTATAAAATTCAATACTGTCAATTTTGACACTATTCAAGTATTTGAATTTTAATAAAATTAATACAAAAGATATTTTTGAAACAAAATATTTAATAGATTACTAAATGTCATATTAATATATAAAATTCATGGAGAACATTAATTTTTCCATATAATATTTATTTTATTATTATTAATACCATTTATTTGATATTTCTCTTAATAAAATAAATACTACAACATTTTTGTATAATTATTTAATATACTTATTTGTTGCATAATGATTAAAAATAAAATACTACGATGAAGATAAATCTAATGTATTCCATAATAATAATTTTACTTGAATTTATCATCTTACAATCACAACATTTAAATTTTTATATTTATTAAATCTTGAAGGTGACAACATTGACATCATTTAAAAAACAATTATAAGTGTCATAATCACTTATATAAGGCTCCAAATGGTGAAAACATATACTATTGAATGATTATGTTTTACATGTACCTGTCCAAAAACTTTTGGTTAGATGTTTGTGCCTTTTATGAGCATTGTTAGTTTAATAAAAATTTTATTATTTATTTTTCACTTAATAAATAATTTCGGCATCATTAATGTATATGCTATTAATGTCATTATATATTTATTAAAAATTACAGATAAATTACCATAATAATTAAAAACATTATATCTTTCAAATGAGTATTTATAATCGAATTTATATTCTGTGTAACCTTATATTAAAAATACATTAATTTTTTATGTTTTAATGAGACATATTTCACATTACATTAAATAAAATAAATTAAAGGTCTTAATCACATCCAAGTGGGTACCAATAGATTATATTTCATCCCAAGTATGTTTTAGAGAGAAATATAATCATCCAATGATATCAAGACAAGTGTTAGTGTAATTTTATAATTATATTTTTACCCTTAATTACAAGATTTACCTTTAACTATGGTAAATAAAATTTACCGTCATTACTATTCATAATACCCAAAAATAAAAAGTATCCTATTAATTTAATTTTGACCTAATGATTCCAAATATGGAATCCATTTTTTCAAATTAAATATACATAAGTTTCAGAATTTAATTTAAAATTTAACCTGCTTTTGAGAAAATAGGTTTTAAAAGATAAAACATTACAAAAGATTGAAATGTTTTTACCTATAAATTCAATGTAAAATTAATTATAATGACATATATTATATTAAATGGTAAAAATATATTCCATTTATAATTTAAAACCATTAATATTATAATTTAACCATATAAATTTTCTCGATAAAAAATTTTTATTAATGAAAATTAAATGTGTTTTTACTATTCATCAAAATATTAAGGTTATCAGAATAATGTCAAAAATTTATCAAACATAAATTTTTATATCCTGATTCAAAATAATAAGTTTAATATTTCACATTTAACTTATAAACTTTTCCAAAATTATATTTAAAATATGCACGCCATCAAAAGGTGACAAAACTGCATTTTTTAAAAAATACTTCCTGTATCCGAATAATTAATTTTGTTAACATACCATGTTTTAGAATATGTGTAAAATGAATTATAATGTTATAAAATTTAAAATTTGGTTAATAATATTCATACTGGCTAGTTCATAAAAATATTATAATATATCATTGTTTAGCTAAACTCGTTATTGTGTACCACACAAGCTATTGAGGAAATTCACTCTTGCGTGTAACACAAGACCAATATATTGTTGCATATACGGAAATATAATCATGGTGTAGTATAAAATAGAATATATCAATGAAATTAAAAATAATATATCTCATAAAATCTCAGGGTGGTACTTTCTACCCCCCTTAAAATGATTATCTCCCTCAAAATTCGTCGGGATTATAAATGGTTTACTACTTAAAAGTTTCTCTCATAGAAACCCACATTATAAAAACGAATACTAAAAATAAATTTTAAAAACTAATTTATGAAATGTAATGGTTATCCAAATTAACTCATCATTAGGTTTCCATATAGGAGAATGTAGGTGAAAATATGGATATGGAATTGAAATCTAACCATCATGTTCTGATGAAGAGTATTAGAGAACATGGCAATGAAAAAGAAAAAAAATCGTAATTCCATACATTTGTGATGCTCTAACGTACCATCTGATTCATCAGATATGAGTAACTAGGACAACATTTTTGGTTTTCAAGATCATTTCACTAATGATGAAGAATTTTATCATAATGATACATACTTGATTTTAGTGCAATATCATCATTGGTCATTCCATGATCAATTATTAATTCATCTGTTATTTAATGAAATGAAGTTGTATTTTTTCATTCTTGAAGTATTAGCAAATCATCCGATAAAATGATAGGTCATTCCATCTCTCTTTTCAAAAAAATGTTAGCACAAATTATTAAATATACATAGGTCCATCTATGGTGTATATTATTCCAAAAATGGACTTATACTTCATCTATCATACCACTAATTAAAATAAAACTAAAATATAATAACCAGAGACTTCTTGTAGGCTAGTGGTAGGTGATAATGGTATGTCGTACTTCGGTTGTGGGTTCGATTCCGACATCCTTGTCTGAAGATACGGGTTGTCGCCCATCCTACAGGTTGTCCTTTTTTCTAAAACTACACTATTATAAAATTTCATAAATAATAAAAATGTTCTAGACTTAATCAATACAATTTTATGTCAAACTTAATCCATTCCAATCTTTAGGCTTATCTAAAATACTTCTGTCTAATCTCATTGTATAAAGAAAACTATTTCTAGAAATTTCATATAACAAGCATGTCAATACCATCATATATCCCCCATATATCATAAGATATATCTTATTTGTCACATTTCAAACATTTTAAGGAAAACATAAATTACTATAGAACATTAGTGAAAACAAAAATTCCATAAAAATTAACCCTTTCCATACACCAAATATACCAAAAATTATATATACTCAAACCATGATATAACATTTTCCTTTTATAAATCATGATCTCATTAATACTATCAAACATCTCATTTTCCCTTTATCCATTCATTATGCGCATATCATCTTCTTTCCAAAAATATTTCAATCAATTTTCATGGTTACCAGTACCATAAAATTATTGAAATTCAATACATAGATATTCCATTATTCCATAATACTATAAATGAGATTTACACAACACAATTTTGGAATCTTGTTACATATATACTTAATCATTCCACCACTTTGTTGTCATATTCAAAATCACCAATAGTTATCGCATGTGACTTCCCTTTTTCCTTTTTCAAAATAGGTTATTGATGTCGATCATCATTATCCCTTGGATTAGGGCATTGGTTAGCATAATTCCACATTTTCTTGCACTTGCAGGATTTAAGTGTTCGTGGTACGTTCTCTGTAGTCTTTTCTCTATTCACATAATTAGCTACATTTTTTCCATTACATCGACACTCAACTGCTCAATGAACTTATTTTCCACACATAAGACATATTCTAGTCCCTTTAAAACAATCTCCACCATGCTTCTTTCCACATTATGATCATAAAGAAACATTTATCATCCTTTCATCATTGTTTTCATATTTTTCCTAAACTCCATATTTCTTTTCTTGTCAAAACCATGAGATGGATATGTAACACCAACTTCTAGTTCTACCTTGATAGCACAATGAACAATTTCTTAATTTCCAATTATGTCTCTTATATCTACTTCCCTTAAAAGACATGGTTTTAATCCACCGATGAATTGATCAACTTTACATTCAGGTTGGATGATAAATCTAGATGCATACATTTCAAGCATTGTAAAATTTTCCTCTTATATACCAACAGATTCATCATCCTTTGGATTAATCTCAAAGAACTACCTTTCCATCATCGTTCAAAGAATAATAGGGATGTACATATTGAAAAACATGTTATTGAATTCATATCATTCCATGGATTCAATTTCATCTTGGGCCTTTTATTCATAATTATAGTCCACCACTAGTCTGATTCACCTTATAAATTTTAAACAACTATAATAACTTTTTCATGTTCTGAACAATGATGTATGAAAAATATATTTTCAATGGCACTGGTCTATTGTTCAGCAATAAGTAGCTCATAAGATCCATTGAACTAAGGTGGGTGTTGCCTCATGAAGGACTCAATATAATATTGTTCCCTTCTCTACTCATTTGGAAGTACATAGTGATTGATAGCTTGTGTAAGTACAACAATAGGATTTTTCACTCTATTTCCCTACAATTTTGTTGTTCATGAGGACAATCATTGAATTTCCCATTACATTGATCAACCCAGTTCCATCGGGTTCCAACCATCTTCTAAAACCCAAAAAGAATAGTTTGAGAGACAAAAATAATACTAAGAAAATATCACGACCTGTCCCCCCATGGCCCGTTTCATGACTACCCCATGCCCGCCTTCAATAGGTCATGGGATGGCGACTAGTACCAAAGGTATAAATCCCTAAAACTGGGAAGACATTTCCTTTAGAATTATAAACACAAAAAATATAGTAACTGGAAGCAATACACTTAGTAAAACTGTATACAAAAGATGTGATGGAAATTTAGGGGCCGAAAATACAAGCCCAAGTATAAAGTACAAGGAAAAAAGTACAACAAAAGAAAGGTGAAATAACTTCTGGATCGTCCTCTGGGAAATCCAACCTGAAGGGTAGGTACATATAGTCTCCATATCTTTCCACATCTATCTGGATCATTTATGTTCTATCACACTGTGTGGTCCACCTCCAAGTACCATCCAGTCCTCGTAAACTCAACCTCATTCAGTGTTGTCCGTCGTCTGCAACCAACACAACGAGGTGTGGGCATTGCACGTGATGGGGGGTGTATAACGATATTCAGTAGGGACCCTGAGACTCTCAGGGTCTCACAAAATCCAACAAGGATAAACCACTAATTAAGAAAACAACAGATAACCTCAGTTAGGTATATGCCTATACATATACCTAAGTTATCAAGTAAACCTTCTCAATCATGAGGTAAACAAAAAAGTTATTGACTCAGCTAAACCAGGATTTTTATTCACATTGCTGAAACCATGGATACTGGAGAACTCATCCTTCGTCGAGTACAGTGGGCCTACCGCCACAACTAGGCACTTGCCACTAACCTTGGACTACTTAGGTACTCCTCATATCGAGTACCATGGGTCTCCCTCACTCACACAGAGGCAATCCCCACAGTGGGTCTACTGCCAACAACAAGGTGCTCCCCCTAATCGCCTAAAGTGGTACTCCTCCTATAGAGTAACATGTGTTTTCCACCAACTACCAGACACTCCTCCATCGTGGGTCTTCCGCCATCTACCAGGAACTCCCCACTAGGGTAGTCAAATCCCTCCGAGTCAAATCGATCAAGCAGTCATCTGGTCTCAGCCAGCTACTAGGTCTCCGAACTCTACTCACTCATCTCTGTGATGGTCCTCTCCATGAGCTATATGTCGATACTCCAACTGTCACGAAGTCCCACGTATAATTATATCCGAGGTACACCTAATCATAGGGGTTACAACGCAATAGAAGACATGTCAATCAGAAGCACGGTCTGTGAGTTATTAGCCTTTTAGTCCCTAGGGCCCGGTTGGATTCATGTACGATCCAAACTGACCTTATCTCAACTAAACCCCAAACTGATGTGATGTATACTCAAAGGTATGGCTATGCTCCATGATTTCCAGTGCCACTGGAAGATCGTCAATCGGATATCTAATGCCAATGATATGGCCAAAGGAAGTAAATGCCTGTAGTGGGCCTGAGTCCAGTCTGACCCGGTCGGACCGACTCAGCCCAACCCAGTCTGGGTCAGCTCGGTCAGACCCACTGGGTCGGACTTGGCCCATTGGGTGGGTCAACCTGCTAGGTTCATCCCAATCCGTTGGGCCCAGCCCCGCGGACTGCGGGGGTGGTTCGGCCCAGAGGTCACCGCATAGGTGGATCGGGCGACTCAGCCCAGAAGGCCAAACTGTTTTGGCCCGCGACGCCATGAGGGACACTGCGGGCTAGTTCGGGAGGCCGGTGGCAGCGGGGTAGGGAATTCAGGAGGCCACGAGCATGTCGGGCAGGGTGCAATAGGCTGCCGGCAGGCCAGCGTGGGGCCGGGGAGGGCGCGCCAAAGGTCGTGGGCAGGCGTGCCTGTGGCTGGGTGGCGGCCGGGCAGGCCGATTAGGCACGGCTCGGGCCGACGCAGGCCGACTGTGTTTGGCCGGGAGCACCGGAGCACTATGGGGGAGGCGTGATTCATGAAGGCCACGGGTAGTGCGGTCTTTGTCTTTGCCACCTTCGTCGCCTTATTGCCTCCTTATCGCCGATGGATGAACATAAACAAGATCAGCGGAGGGGTCAGGACACATTGGTTTGGCCCACACCCAATGCATTTACGGTGGTATCAATTGGATAATCAATTTAGGAATGATGAAAAACAATTTTTTACAACCACATAATGATTTCTTTTTAGATGAGGATGAGAAAAGATAAGGAATAAAACATAAAGGTAAACCCCCTACCTTTTATCTTCGGTCATTGTCAGTGAAGTTGCAAGAAGAAGGCAAAGGAGAATCATCATTTTTCATGTCCACCATGAACACTTCCTATACCAGGTTGCATCGGCTCGTGTAAGATGCTCCACATCTATAGGTGTTCAGGGAAGAAGTTGAATAAGGATGGTCACTGGCGTTCTTCATTGGAAGAACGCATTCTTCGTTCTTTATTGGGAGAATTATCTCTTCCCCCAATGATCCTACATCAAAACATCCACCCAAACGCCATGTGAAAATAATATAATAATGAGTTTTTCTATTATTTTTTTTGCCACAATAATTCAAATTGGAGAATTAATTACATATCTCCCCTTAATAATCCACAAGAGTTCTCACAAATGATTAATTAGGGGAGGTGAAGATGCTCTCCCTCATTAACGAGGGAGAGTTGAGAGTTTATATCCTACTCCATCAAAAGGGGGTTTATCCCCATGTGGTCCCCACGACGTAACCTCTCGGGAATGGTTGTGTTCGGGTGTTCCCCACCACCATGACCTCTGATGAGAGGTTAAGGTGTGGTGGTCTCACCTCCAACTCTTATTAGGAGGTTTTATCCACCAACACTAAAATGGAGGCTCAATAAAATAAAGTGTAGCTCACTTTTTTTATTAATTTATTGAAAAAACCCAAAAACTAACTATAATTCTCGACCAACTGTCATCGAGGTGAAAGACTTCATAGGCAAATACCAGTACTACGAGCTCAACAGTGCGCTCATATTTTAGTTCCGAGCACTGGTTCAAAAGTTTTAAAATCCAATTCGTACGTTTATTGAACATACTCGAACAAAACTTCATAAATTAATTCTGGGCACACTGGGCCTCAGTATCAAGGGTCTTAAATTTTCGTGGACTCGTAAAATTCGCATGTATTTTATAAAAATAAATCCACGGGATTTCTAGGTCTTTACATTCTCCCGACCTCAGGGCTTCACATCCTTGTAAGATACAACTCGAACTAAGGGAACAAAAGGGGGTACTGAGCACACATCTGAGACTCCCGAAACCATGTGCTCTCCTGGAGGTTCCCGTGTGGCCAATGAACGCACACCAGAGGTATCGACCATTTACAAAGGAACTGCTCTTTTTGATTCTCAATCTCCACTGGAAACTCTGTGAAGGTCTCCCCATCGTTGAAGTCCAAATATCTATGGTCGATGATGTGAGTAGGGTCGTGCACGTATCTCCCCATCTGAGATACGTGGAAGACATCATGCACCTGGTGAAACTGAGGTGGAAGAGATAAGCGGTAATCCACCTCACTTACTTTGCTAAAGACCTAGAAAGGTCTGAAAATACTTGGAGATAACTTTCCACCTCGGCCAAATATCTGTAGACCTTGTCGAGGTAAGACCCGTAGAAAGACGTGGTCACCATCTTCAAACTCCATAGGTCTCTGTCTCCTATCAGCATACAACTTCTATCTAATTTGTGTAGTCTTCAACTTTTCCTGGATGATCTGCACCTTCTATGTGGTGGTCCATACCATCTCTGGTCCCACTAGTGCTGACTCCCCTGGGTCTGTCCAATAGAAGGGTGATCTGCAAGGTCTCCCGTACAATGCCTAAAAAGGGGCCATCCCTATGGTGGAGTGATAGCTGTTGTTGTCAGAAAACCCCACCAAAGGTAAGTGATCCTACCAACTACGACCGAAGTCGAGGACACAAGCACGCAACATATCCTTGAGGGTCTGAATGGTCCTCTTAGTTTGGCCATCTTTTTGATTATAGAAGGATTTGCTTAGATGAATCTACATCTCGAAAGCTTCCCTCAACCCCTTCCATAGTCGGAATGTAAAGCATGCATCACGATTGGAGACCATCATCGAAGGTATACCAAGAAAAATCACAATCTCATGCACATAGAGGAGTCCCATGATCTCTACTGAAACCTGCTCTTTGATCGGTAGGAAGTGGCCCATCTTGGTGAGTCTGTCAACTATCACCCAAATGAAGTCGTGAACCCTGTATGTATGTGGAAGATTCGTTAGTAAGTCCATGTATATCTCATCCAACTTCTACTCTGGTTCCTCTAAAGGCGGATCCAAAACTACTAGTACCTGGTGCATTGCCTTCCCTCGTTGACAAGTGAGGCATCGAGATAAAAACTCTACTACTAAATTCTTCATACCTGGACACCAATGCTGTCGTCAAGGTCTTGGTATATATTCACCACTCCTTGATGTACTACTAGAGGAGATGTGTGGAAGTCCCTCAACACTTCCTCTTGAAGTGATACTGGTACCATGGTATATCCTCTAAAGAGGATGACATGCTCCCCACCTTTAGAAAATCCATCAGGTGCCAGCAATGTGGATATCTCAGCATGTCATGTCTCGTAGTCAGCATCCCCACACTGTGCCTCCCAAACTCGCTGAAGAAGTGGGGGAGTGATTGTATGAGACTACAGAAAGTCTGATTCATCTCTATCCATAATGGATATTTGTAAAGCAGCTTGTTGCTCTGTCACCTCGCCTAGCAGCTATATACCAGTTCTTCAGCTGAGTGCATCTGGAACAACGTTCCCCTTCCTAGTAGTATAGACTATCAAGAAGTCATAGTCCCATAGGAAATCAATCGAACTTCACTGTCTTAGGTTTAGTTCCTTCGGGCAGAAGATATACCTGAGACTCCTGTGATCAGAGTACATGGTATAAAGCTCAACCATCAGATAGTGTCACCACATCTTCAAGGCGAAGACCACTACTGCTAACTTCAGGTCATGGGTAGTGTAGTTCTGCTCATGTTGTCTCAGCTGAAGAGAACCATAAGTGATCACTACTCGCTCCTGCATTAGGACACACCCGTGTCCGGACCCTGATGTGTCGCAGTAGACTACGTACACTATACCTTCCTCTGGAAGCCTCAAGATTGGGGCAGTAGTCAACCTATGCCTCATCTCTTGAAATCTTTGCTGATATCTCTCTGACCACATGATGGGTTTCCCCTTATTTGTCAAGGCTGATAGTGGTGTTGAAACTCTGGAGAAGTCTGGAATGAATCGCCTGTAGTAACCAGCCAATCCTAGGAAACATCGCACTTTTTTCACACTCCTGGATGGATTCCAAGAAAGTACCACCTAAATATTTGATGGATCCACTACAACTCCAGCCTCTGAGATGACATGACACAGAAAGTGAACCTCTCAGATCTAGAACTGGAACTTCGAGAGCTTACCCTAAAAATGGTGCTCTCGGAGTGTGTCTAGTACTACCCACAAATGATAGGCATGCTACTCCTTAGTAGTTTAGTAGATTAAATTTTTTTCGATAAAGACTACGACAAAGATATTGAGGTATGGATGGAAGATCCTATTTATGAGTCCTGTGAAAACTACTGGAGCGTTGGTTACGCCAAAAGGCATAACCAAGAACTTGTTGTGGCCATACTGACATCTGAAGTCCATCTTCTGCACATCCTTGTCTCTAACTCTGAGCTAGTGATAACCTGATCTGAGGTCTATCTTTGAGAACCACCATGCTCTCTTCAGCTGATCAAAGAGGTCGTTAATCCTCAATCGTGGGTACTTGTTCTTCATAGTCACCTGGTTCAGGCGATGGTAGTCAAAAAAAATCCTTAAGCTCACATATACCCTCCTGGAGAATAGAATCTAGGCTTCTTAGGGAGAAACATTGTGCCAGATGTATCCTTTCCCATGAAATTATGCCAGCTATACCCGCACCTCATGAAGCTCAGCGGGAGCCTTCTAATATGCTGGTGTAGATATCAGTGTCTTCCCAGGGTACATGTAAATGTTGAATTCCACCTCTCTGCAAAAATTTAGTCCTGAAACATCATCAGGGAAAACATCCGGGTATAGGTACAACACTACAGGATAGCTCAGACTCTCCACATCAACTGCTCCGAGGGTAAGTCAGGCCAACTGATGAGTGATCTACTGCACCCTACTCCGAGTAAGTTTTTCATACACTGCAAATGCTCACTTCTCACCGGTGAAGGGGAAATGTTTCCCATCCATGCGGACACACCAAACTTTTCCCCTAATACAGTCAATCTGAGCATGGACTGTAGATAACTAGTCCTTACCCAAGATGACATCGTAAGGCTTCGACGCCACTATTAGGAGATCCCAGCCGATGGTTTCACCTCCTAGAGTAATCTCACACTACCGACACCAGTTCATAATTGTCAAGTATGCTCCCATAGGATTCTCTAGCCATAAGTATCAAGCCAACGGATCCATCGGAATATTCGAGCTTCGAACGATGGAAGTGGTAATAAAAGAGTGACTAGCACATGTGTCTATAAAAACTCAGATAAGGTGGAGTCGGCAAAAATCATATCTTGAGTCATCTCCGGAGTGTCGTGATCGTAGGCCTCAGCTACCTGGAGCTGAGCTCTCCCATGTCCACCTTCTCCCTACGGTTGGGATGGACCTCATGGTGGTGTTTGTGGATCCCCTTGAAACATCATACAGCGCCACCTATATGGCCAGCTCCTCTTTCACATCTACATACTCCCTACAGACCGCATCGATCAAATCTATGTCTCTACATGGGCGGTCCTTCGACTGTCTGCAGATCATCCGAATGGTGGGTCAGACAGTCACGAGCTATGTGACCATTCTCACAACATGAGTAACACTATTCTCTCTTAGCATTACTAGCTCTACCTCCACTATGGGTTCCCTATGCAACCGATTGTGAGTCATGCGGTTGTCCACCCGTGAGCCTGGACCTCATGGACCTCTGCGTCATCTGTCTACATCGAGCTGCAGAAGACTTCACTGCATGTCGACTAGTGGTGGGTCTCGCTGCCAGAGACTGCTCTGCATGGAAACTCTCCTCTAGGAGGGTTCTCCCTAGCACCCCCACTTGTGTCGGGATGTTGGGTGAGTTCATCGAAGACCTGATCTCTCGCCCGAGCCCCTGCTCGAAGGTATGATCCCTAAAGAATGGGTCCGATACCATATTTGTGGAGTAGTGTGAGAGGATTGTGAACCTCACTAAGTACTTTGGTACAGTCATGCTACCCTGCTGTAGATGCAGTAGATCATGTATCTGCACCACTCGTAGGTTGGATGGAACAAACTTCGCCAGAAATAGGCTCTCAAAGTTTGTCCATAGTAGCGTGATCTCATCATTCACCCGGAGCATCAGGATCCACCATCTGCCTGCTACTTTCTGAAGGAGGCTGGAAGTAAGAATCCCCATATGGTTGGCTGGTGTCCGTAATAGTCGGAAAACCCTCACCACAGCCTCCAGCCAATCCTCAGCCGCCTGTGGGTCCATCTATCCCTTTAACTAGGGTGGATTATAGTGCTGGAACTCGTGCAATGCACTCAAGAAGTCTGCATCGTCTTCTTCTAGGGATAATGATATTGGTGTCCCAACAGGGAGTGGTACCACTGGTGCCTCCACTGGAATATGGCCCTACACCATGGCCTCATCGCTCGGTGGGATATTAGCGCGTACAACTCTCAGAACTCACACTGGTCTTCCACAGGGAGGCATCCTGAAAGAAATAGATGTGACACGGTCAAAATATTATAACTGGTGAGCTAACCTGGTTGAGCTAACATAACGAAAACTTTTGAAAACACACACACAATTAGTATTTTTGTGCATTGAGTTGAAAATTAAAAGTCAGGGTCCTGGTGTTTGGATACATCGGCCAACACACCAACACAGGACTCAGTGAACTAAAAACCACACTCATTTATCTTAACACTATTGATTCACTGAGAAGAAAGACCAGAGTCCTAAGTTATATGGTAGAATCGACTCCTCTGATACCAATTTTTCATGACCCATCCCCCAGGGCCCGTGTCGTTACTAACCCAAGCCCGGCTTCCATAGGCCAAGGGCTTGTGACTAGCACCAAAGGTGTAAATTCTTAAAAATGGGAAGGAATTTCCTTTACATATTATAAACACAGAAAACAGAGTAACATGAAGAAATATACTATGTAAAACTATATACAAAAGAAGTGATGAAAAGTAAGGGGCCATAAATACAAGCCGAACTGTAAAGTACAAGGAAACAAGTACAACTGAATAAAGGTGAAACAACTACTGGATCATCCTTCTAGAAATCATACTTGAAGGGTAGGTATAGATAGACACTACAGTACTCGACGCCCATCCATCTCCTCCATGTACCATCACGCCGTGTGGTCCACATCCGGGTACCGTCCAGTCCTCATACACTTAGCCTCAGTTATTGTTATCCATAGTCTGCAACCAACACAACGAGGTGCAAGCATAACTCATGCAGTGGTGAGTATAATGATAATCATTAGGGTCCACGATACCCTCAAGGTCTCACATAATCCAAAAAGGATAAAACACTAAGTTATAAAACAAAAGATAACATCACTTAGGTGTATGCCCATACATATAACTAAGTAATCATGTAATCTATCTCAATCATGAGATAAACAAAAAAGTTACAGACTCAGATCAACCATGATTTTTATTCACATTGTCAAAACTACGGCTGCTGGAGAACTCATCCTCTGTCGAGTACAGTGGGTCTACCGCAATAATCAGGTGCTTCCCACTAACCTTGGACTGTTAAGGTACTCCTACTTTCGAGTACCGTGGGTCGACCGCACTCACACAGAGGTGGTCCCCACTATGGGCCAGTCGCCAACTACCAAGCGCTCCCCCTAAGAGCTTGAAGAGGTACATACCCTATCGAGTACCACGGGTCTGATGGCAACTACCAGGTGCTCCTCCACCGTGGGTCTGCTGCCATCTTCCAGGCGCTCCCCAATGATCTAGTCGAATCACTCCATGTAGAATGGGTCATGCAATCGTCAGGTATTATCCAGCTACTAGTTCTCCATACTCTTCTCCCTTGTCGCTGGGAGGGTCTGCTCCACAAGCTACAGGTCGATACTCCAACTATCACGAAGTCCCATGTAGACGTATCTTAAAGTTTCTCCCCATCTTAGGGGTCTCAAAACAATATACGGGGCGACAATTGGATGCCGGGTCTTTGAGTTATTTGCCTTTTAGTCCTGAGGGTGCGGTTGGATTCGTGTACAATCCAACCTGACCGTATCGCAACAAAACCCTTAACACCCGTGGGGTATACTAAAAAGGGACAATTATACTCCATGAGTTCCATCACCGCTGGATGATCGTCAATAGAACATCCAGTGCCAAAGATATGGCCAAAGGATGTAAAGGCTGGTAATGGGCCTGGGTCCGGTCTGACTCAGTCAGACCGACTTTGCCCAACCCAGTCTAGGTCAGCCTAGTCAGACTCGCTGGGTCTGACCTGGCCCGTTGAGCGGGTCAGCCCACTAGGTTCGGCCCTGTCTACTGGGACCAGCCTAGCAGAATGCGGGGGCGTTTCGACCTGTAGGTCTCCGCGTAGGCGGCTCGGGTGACTCGGCCCGAAAGGCCAGCCAGTTCAGCCAGAGATGCCACGAGGGACACCGCGATCCCGATTTGGAGGCCAGTAGGCCGGAGACAGCCATGCAGGGCATACAGGAGACTGTGGATAGGCCAAGTAGGGAGCAGTATGCCACAGGCAGGTAGTAGGGGCGTGGGAAGGCCGCAGAAAGCCGTGCGGGGCGCGGGTAGGCCTTTCGGGGCGCCGAGCTGGCCGCGTGGGGCACTAGCAGGCTACGCAGGAGGCCGCAGGCCGACGAGACGGCGGTCGGGTCACCTCCGGGCAGGCCGGTTAGGTGCGGCTCAGGTCGGCGTGGGCCGACAGTGTTCGGTCGGGAGCACCAGAGTACCGTGGGGGTGGCGCGATTCGTGGGGGCCGCGGGTTGTGCAGTATTTTTTGTTGCCACCTCCATCGCCTCATTGCTGCGTCATTGCCGCTTCATTGCCAAAAGTTCAACATAAACAAGATCAGCGGAGGGGTCGGCCCACATTCGTTTGTCCCGCACCATCTGCATTTAGGGTGGAATCAATTGGTTCATAAAAGTATGAAATATGAACAAAAATTATTTACAACCACGCAATGATTTCTTTTCAAACAATGATGTGAAAAGAAAAGAAATAAAACACAAATGTAAACCCTCTACCTTTAATCGTTGGTTGTTGTTTTTGAGGTCGCGAGATGAAGGTGAAGGAGAATCTTCATCCTTCACATCCTCCATGCACACTTCCAATCCCAGGTTGCGTCGGCTGGTGGAAGACGCTCCACATCGGTTGGTGTCTGGGGAAGAAGTCATAGAAGGATCGTTGCTGGTGTTCTTCTTTGGAAGAACACGTTCTTCGTTCTTTATTGGGAGAATTATCTCTTCTCCCAATAATCATCCTTCCCAACTTTCTCCCAAATTCCATGTGAAATTAATCGAAGAATGAGTTTTTCTATTACTTTGTTGGGAAAATAATTCAAATTTGAGAATTAATTACACGGATCCCCTTAATTAATCCACGAGAGTTGGCACAAAGGATTAATTATGGGAGGTGAAGAGGATATGCCTCATTAATGATGGAGAGTTGATAGGATATATCCTCCACCATCAATAGCGGGTTTATCCCTGTGTGGTCCCCACAACGTGACATCTCATGGGAGGTTATGTTCGGGTGGGACCCACTACTATAACCTCTAATGGGAGGTTAAGGTGTGGTGGTCCCACCTCCAACTCTCATGAGAAGGTTTTAACCACCAAAACTCACATGGAACTCAATAAAATAAAGTTTATCTCACCTTATTTTATTTTATTTATTGAAAACCCAAAAACTAACTGTAATTCTCGACCAATTACCATTGAGGTGAAAGTCATCTTAAGCGAATATCGGAGGTGAGAGCTTAACGGTGCCCTCAGATTTTAGTTCTGAGCACCGGTTCAAAATTTATAAAATCCCACTCTTATGTTTACTAAATATACCTCAAAAAAACTTCAAAAATTGATTCTAGGCACACCGGGCCTCGGAATCAAGTGTAGTAAATTTTTGCAGACTCATAAAATTCCCATGTATTTTTTTATAAAAAAATCCACGAGATTTCTTGGAATTTCTAGAAAACAACATAACAAAGGGGGAGTAACTTCAATATCTAACATATTAGTTTCAATTATAAGATCGATAACATAATTCTAGCACTATAACCCATACTTATACATAACCTTATGGACATACCTAGTCATAAAATAGAAATATCTCTATGGATCTCACTGAAGATTGTGCATCATAGTTCACAATGGTTGACTGATCCTTTCCTCTTATACTAACTGTAGAGACCCAAGTATGATGTGCATAGACAATAAATTACTTTTGCAGAATACTTAATACATAACAAAAACCGAAACCTAAGGACCGTAATAGTTTAGTGTCTTTGGAAACTCATAACAAAATCTTCTAATCACGGTGAATGATATTCAACATCACTAATAAGGATCTTCCCATTTTGCTTTCTAAAATTAAACCCTTCTTTAAATCCTGGGGGAAAGAAAACATAAAAATGTTCATCTCAAATACTCAGCAAGGGTATGCATTGAGAAAAGAAAACAAACCACATACATTTGAACTTAAAAACATGAACAAAATCATTAAACATCAAATTCTTGTGTTTTGAAATAAATATTTGCAGTACCTAAGGCATAGATCATAAAGGAACAATAATCATGATAAAATAGAATAGGAATAAAATATGTAATTGTGGCATCCATTAAGCACATGTTGTGATTTCCATAGTAGCCATTCCATTGCTTCCAAGACCATCATAGTGGAAAAAGTCTTTTACTAAACTGAGTTTACATATCGTTCTAGCCCTATATTACTATACTAGATTCACTTTCCATTCCATCCATTTCTATCTCATAAGATGTAAATCATTACCCAATGAATTAGAGGGAGATATAGGTCCCACCCATCTCATAATGAAATAATTCTATTGTGTGCCAAAAAAATAAAAATAAATTATTCATCATAACCCATGGAATTATATGGGTTTCATAAACATCATCCCATCATAACATAATATTTTTAAAAAAATGGATATCATTTTATCCTAATAAAAATAAAACCATGTAAATAATACATACATTATACTTGACACATAAACATACTAAATAATTTCACCTTAGATGGAAATTAGTTTTGATAAAACACTTGAAATGAATTATTGAGGAAAATATACTTTCTTCCTCAAAATCATTTTCTTTTCAGAAAATGACATGCAATTTTAAAAGAAAATTATTTTTGTTGAAAATAATCCTGAAATCTTGTAGTGGAATCTTCAGGAAAATAAGGCATTATGAAACTGTCAAAATCTGTTCATACCGTATAGTATAAAATAACATTCTACTTGTACTTTTTCCAGAAAAGTCAAAAAGTACCTCGTATGATAAAAAATAAAGCTTCCTTCCATACCATGTGGTTAAAAACGGTAAAATAACATTAAACATACATGGAATAATAGTAAACATTTTATGAATTTTTTTTTGAGAAAACATGGACATGGATGATAAACATAACCCCAGTAAATACTTACGAATAAACAATTTGGGATAAGAACGAGATTGGAATAATTATCCCTTACTTTTTATGATCAGTGGAATCATACATGTCATAAAATAAAGAAAATTACATGAATATGTGAATATCATATCCTCCATAATAAAAATCATAAAAAATTCATGGGAATCATAAACACCATAAAAAATAAATAGATGGTGATTGAGGCATTTGTCTCACAGAAATAAAAGTAACACGAAATAATCCCTTACCAAATGTCCAATTTATTCCTTATGTGTCCAAGAATCATGTATAGTGGGTTTAGATATATTATTAACTTGTAATAGAACCATAATAAAATTTATTATATCATATATGATTTACTTACGACTTTATATTACCCGTTCGTTTGTCAATTCCATGTTAAAGCAGTGTTTTGAGTAATATCGTTTCATTTGAAGTACGAGTTTTGACTTCTAATTATTCATATGATTACTTAGATCATTATTACATACTTACATAATTTAAAACATTAATTATATATAATATATATTCATAATATAATCACTATTGGAAATGAAATCCGCAATATTCCCAACGGTTTCAAAAACCATTGGGAAAAGACTCCTATACCAACGGTTCTGTAGAACAATCGGTATATCCCATACTGAAGAGATTTTTGCCAATAGTTTACTGAAACCATTGGGTATAATAGATATTAAGAGGTTTTTTCTAATGGATTTTTGAAACCATTTGGATAACATAACATTCCCAATGGTTTTTTAAAACCTTTGGGAAATAAAATCCCCAAATATCATTGATATGCAACTCCAGAGATCTGAAAAAATTATCACTAATCAAGAGATAGATGCACCCCCTCGAAATTTTTCCCTAAACCTCAACCGTCTCAAAGTTTTGCCTCTAAATCTCAACACAAATGCTACTTCCCAACACAACAGGTCTGGTTTCCAACAATTTGTTCTTCCCATTTAAATCGATATGTGTGAGTTCAATTATTTTAGATTTGTTCTTCCCGTTTAAATCGATATTTGTTTGTTAATTTATTTTAGATTTGTTCATTCTATTTTTGTGGAATCTAGTGTGTATTATGACCCCCTTATGAAAATAGAGAATATATAATTTTAGGTTACGGTTAGAACCATACTTCCAAAAATGCTCTAGAGGGTGATAACTTTAATTTCAAACGGGAAATCTATCTTTGATTCAAGTAATTTTTGTTATTCCATTATAAATTGTTAGGTGTGGATTCATTTATTTTAGATTTTTTCATTACATTTTTCTACAATGTATTGTGTATTATAACCCCTTTATGAACACAATCAATATATAATTTTAGGTTGCGGTTTTGTGGTGATTTATCTGTATTGAATAATTTTGGTTGATATTGAAGAGGTCAATATGATCCTGAGTTATTTTATCCCTGGTTTATTTTAATTTTAAGGTCTATAGACTTGATTTCATTGGTTATCCATAAATACAGTTAGGGCTGTCCATGTGGGCTGGGGGGGGGGGCTGGTTTTTCCAAGTGTGGTGGGGGTAGGGCTGTCCATGTGGGGGGGGGGGGGCTGGGTTGTCCTAGTGGGGTGGGGGTAGGGCAGTCCAAGTGGGGTGGTGGGGGCTGGGGTGTCCAAGTGGGGTGGGGGTAGGGCTGTCCAAGTGGGGTGGGGGTAGGGCTGTCCAAGTGGGGTGGGTGAGGCGTTGTCCAAGTGGGGGTGGGGGAGGGGGCTGGGTTGTCCAAATGGGGTGGGGGTAGGGATGTTTGGGGTGGGGGAGGGTGTGCAGGTGGGGTGGGGGAGGGTGTCCAGGCAGGGTTGTCCAAGTGGGGTGGGAAGGGGTGTGCAGGTGGGGTGGGGGAGGGGTTGTCTAGGTAGGGTGGGGGTGGGGGGATGGGTTGTCCAAGTGGGGTGACGGTAGGGCTGTCCAGGTGGGGGGGGGGGGGGGGGCTGGGTTGTCCAAGTGGGTGGGGGTAGGGCTTCCCAAGTGGGGTGGGGGTGGGCTAGGTTGTCCAAGTGGGGTGTGGGTAGGGATGTCCAAGTGGGGTGGGTGGGTGGGGGGTTGGGATGTCCAAGTGGGGTGGGGGTAGTGCTGTCCAAGTGGGGTGGGGGTAGGGCTATCCAAGTGGGGTGGGGGTTGGGCTGTCCATGTGGGGTGGGGGGGGGGGGGCTGGGTTGTCTAAGTATGGTGGTGGTAGGGATGTCCATGTGGGGGGGGGGGGGGATGGGTTGTCCAAGTGGGGTGGGGGTGGGGGCTGGGATGTCTAAGTGGGGTGGGGGTAGGGTTGTCCAAGTGGGGTGGGGGTTGGGCTGTCCAAGTGGGGTGGGGGTAGGGCTGTCCATGTGAGGTGGGGGGCTAGGTTGTCTAAGTATGGTGGGGTAGGTATGTCCATGTGGGGGGGGGGGGTGGGTTGTCCAAGTGGGGTGGGGGTAGGGCTGTCCATGTGGAGTGGGGGGGGGGTGGGGGGGCTGGGTTATCCCAGTGGGGTGGGGGTAGGGCTGTCCAAGTGAGGGGGGGGGGGGGTTGGGTTGTCCAAGTGGAGTGGGGGTAGGGTTGTCCATGTGGGTTGTGGGTAGGGTTGTCCAAGTAGTGTGGGGGGTGGGTGGGTTGTCCAAGTGGGGTGGGGGTAGGGTTGTCCATGTGGGGTGGGGAGGGTGTGCAGGTGGATGAAGCTCATAACTATAAACTCTATAAATTCTGATTGTAAGAAAATGTATAGTGACATTTGTGATCATTTTTTGGTGAGATACCATAAAAAGTGTTTAAAGTTTTTAGACCTTTTTTATTTGGGTTTCTTTTGATGCTTATGTTTCTTATTGATACCTATGATGAAATTTATTTTAGTTTCTAAATCGGTTGAGAATCCCACATCATACACAGTGTATGCAACCTCTACCCTTATTTAACCATTCTGTTTACACAGCCTATGAAACCTCTACCCTCATTTAATCAGTGAAATAAAGTCATTTAGTCAAGCCTTCATTATCACTAGCATGTATGAAATTGAATGATGTATACCCATCCTCACATTATTTCTTACCTTAGATAGTGTCCAACATATGGAATACGAGCTTTTGAATTCATCAGTTAACCAGGATCATATATTCCATTTCCCCCAAGATGACTGTACTAATATAACTTCAGGGTCAATTAAATAGGGTTCTCATTGTATGTTGTATATTATATGTCCTTCTTGTCTAATACTTAATTTTATAAGGGTGGGATGCTTTTCACTAGCGATGGTGGCATGTGTAGAAATCAATAAAAATGTTCGATAAGTCACAAGTTTTATTAAATAATGTTGTTATCATTGAAATACTTTATTATTAATCTCACATTAAAAATAAATTTATTTGTCTATACTTTATGAAATTAAATCTTTTTACAATCTATGAACACCCTATTAGTGTAGAAGCTGAAAATGTATTCACCCATGGGGTGCTCTTGACTTGGGCATGTAATTGGGTAATGAAAGGTATGGCCATAGAGGTGCCAATAATGAGTTATTGAACATGAGTGAATGATTTGGGATGCCTATAACACATAATGGGACCTGAGGCATGTGCCTCTTATATAACTAATGAAAATGAATATAAATCAATTTTAATTTATTTTTTGAGTACTTGTTCATTAAATTATTTTAATAGTTCACTATGTCGACTAGAAACTTCTTCCTTTATCGTTTACATAAATGTATTTTCTATTAAATTTCAATCCTACTGAATTGATTATGACAAAATGACTTATATAAATTCTTCTTACAGAATGGACAGAAGTTGGATGTATGAAACTGATCGGATCTCAAGAGATTTTCAAAACAATTTGGAGAGATTTATAGATTTTTCATTTCACAATGCCTCAAATAGTGGTTGCATAAACTGCCCGTGTTCCAATTATGTTGGTAGACCTTGGTTGAGCTGTGAAGAAGTCAGCTACCACATAACCAAATATGGTATTCAAGCAAACTACTTTGTGTGGTATCACAATGGGGTGAAAATTAAATCTCAAATTGGTGATGATCTAAATGAAAGGACTGGAATAGAGAATTTGTTAGATGATCAGTTTCCATTTATTTTTCATCATGAAAAATAAAGGATTTCGACTCATGAAGACTTCAATATGTGGATAGATGATTCATCTTGTGAAAATTATTATATTGATAGGGTGAAAAAATTGAATGATTTTGCCACGACTCCAGTATATCGACAATGTAATAAAATGAAAGAGATGGAATTTTTAATCTGATTATTTCATGGGAAAACTATGTATGGGATTTCTAATATAGAAATTGATTACATTCTTACCCTCTTGATGGATTTACTTCTAGATGATGCAGATATTACCTCAAACCACTATATGGCATGGATGTTAGTTTAAGAACTTGGATTTTCAAGAAACAAAATTCATGCTTCCCCGAAATATTGCATTTTATTCTAGGAAGAAACCTCTGAATGAAATGGTTGTATAAAATGTGGCACATCCCACTGAAATTCAAAATATGATTGAACACCATCCCACGTTCCACAGAAAGTAATCTGGCACTTTCCATTGATCTCCGTACCCTAGAATCTCTTTTTGTCTGATGGAAGATCAATAAAAATGATATTTCATTATACCGAGAGTAATAAGAATAATGATGAGTTGGTTCATCCTGTAGATGGATTTGCATGGTAGAGATTTGATGCTCGACATCCTGATTTTGCAGCTGACGTGCGTAATGTGAGGCTGGGTCTTTCATGTGATGGTTTTATTCTATTTGGGTAGATGAACACTTTGCAAATCACATGGCCAGTTTTTATACACATTTATAATCTTCCCCCATGGTTGTGTATGAAAAAACCTTTCACTTTTATGATTATACTCATATCTTATCCTTCTAATCCCGACATTGATATTGATGTATACATGCAACCTTAATCAAAAGAGTTGAAACTTAATTGGGATGTGGGTGTGCGAACATACCATGCATGTTATAAAGACATATTTCAGATGTGTGTTGTGCTTATGTGGACGATAAATGATTTTTTGACTTATGCAATGATGTTTGGATGGAGCACGAAGGGAAAACTTTCATGTTCAGTTTGTATGAAGAATACATGATCCAGAAGACTGAAACATCATTGTAGTTTCAGTTTTATGGGACATCGACGATTCTTTCCAAAGGATCATCCATATAGAATGAATCATCGAAGATTTGATAATACCATAGAGATTGATGGTCCACCTCAACGTATGTATGAAACTGATGTGATTAATGAATTGAAAGATTTCAGTTCTTCATTTGGGAAGGGTCAAATGAAATTTGGAAAGAGAAAGAATGATTCCACTGAAACCTGTAACAATTGGAGGAAGAGGAGTATCTTTTTTGATTTTCCTTTTTGTTCAACCAATTTATTACATCATTTCTTAGACGTAATGTATATTTAAAAGAATATATTTGAAATTTTGCTTTCGGTTATTCTATATGTCAAAGGGAAGACAAAAGATGATTTACGATCTCGGTGTGACTTGGTGGATTGGGGCATCAGACCAGAATTCCATCCTGTACGTATCAGTGAAAATAAAAGGAAACTTCCATGTGCTTCTTATGTGATGACACCTACGGAAAAAAACAATTTCTAGAAGTATTAGAGACTATTAGAGTTCCTGATGGCTATTCAAGCATCATATCTAAACGGGTCTACAGAAGAGAGTTGAAGCTAAAATATTTTAAGACTCATGATTATCACGTTCTACTTAATGAGTTTTTTTCCAATAGAAATCCATCATATTTTATCCAATAATGTAAGGGTAAATGTTATTCGTTTGTTCCATTTTTTAGAGATCTTTGTGCTAAGAAGTTTTCTATGTATTTCTTGCAAAAAATGTTGACAGATTCCCCCTTTATTTTGTGTGAGTTGGAGAAAATATTTCCTCCATCATTTTTCACATGCATGATGCATATGACTGTCCATATTCCCACTAAAATACTTCTCGGAGGAACTATTTCTTTTCTTTGGATGTATCCAACTAAAAGAAATATGTAATCATTAATATCTTATGTCTGAAACAGGAATCATCACGAAGGTTCTATCGTGAACGATTACTTGGCTCAGGAATGTATTTATTTCTGCTCAATGTATTTGTCTGATCTTACTACAATAATGAAGAGAACAATGAGAAATGAAGAAACCCAGTATGAGAAAATTGAACCCGGTTTCCCATCACTTCCTCAAACAGGATGAATTCCTAGATCATATACATTAAAGACCTTTAGCCATGAAGAGCGGGAGATGGCACATCACACAGTTTTGGTCTACTCTGATATGTTCGATTACTATATCAGGTAACTAAATTGAATATGTATATCTTACATATATATATGTAAAACAATTCATATTTTTTATCTACAGGGAACATAAAAAGATGATAAATAGAAATCATCGTTATTTATCTTTGAGAAGGATGGAGACTTTCCATAGCAAAGAGTATTCTGATTTGATAAAATTGATGGTAAAAATATTACTGTTTAAAATAATTATATAATTATTTAATTAAGTTTAATAGTCTTTTATATTGTAGGTATTGAGTTTTTCTAATGACTCTATCTCTACAGAAATAAGAGCTTTGGATTTTGGTCCTAATATCGTGGTTCATGAATGTAAATCAATTGTTAACAATGGGTACAAATTTATTCTGAATGAATGAGAAAAGAACATGAGAACACAACATGATGGTTTTATGGTTACTACCACAACAGATTGTTATGCCGGTGCATCAGATAGTAGACCATGATTTGGAAATGTGGGATATTATAGAGTTGTTGAGAAAATAATAATATTGGATTATTACTCTCATGGACGGGTCACAATGATGAAATGCCTTTTGTTTGATACGATGATGAGACAAAGAACATTTATTTATGGTTGTGGATTTTGAGTAATTAATATGACTCACACACATGCTACCGAAGAACCATTTGTGTTGGAATCAATGGCTAAACAAGTTTTTTTTATGTCAAAGACAAACTTCGACCCGAATTTGGTGTCATAGTTGAAGTAATTCCATAACATATTTTTGATGACGGTGATTATGGAATTGACACTTTACCTAGTTCCATTGGAACCAATCCATTTATTTCTTTTGATGACTCCAATAGCTCGATTGTCAGAGTTTACTGTGAACCTAACGTTGTGGTTGAAAATATATAGAATCATTCATCCATGTTCTCAATTCTTTTGGTTTACCTCGAGTTGGGTTGTTAAGGTTGGTAATATTAAAATTGATTTAGTATTGATCACAAATATTTTTTAGCTGAATTGACCGTTATGTGAATTTTCAATGTTTATTGGTTGCGGTTTTATTTGAATTTAATTTTCTAATTTGGAATTGAATGGTATTCAATACTAGTCAAATAATATTTCTAACTTGGTAAACATTACAATCTGTTTGATTTTTTAAATCCAGTCATGCTCTTCTAAAAAAATTGATAGCTAAATTACCAATGAATCCCCCTATTTCCTCATATATTTAGTTTTTTGGGTTACACATTAGTTTACTTTTTATAATTAATTACATATTTGTTTTCAAAAGAAGGACATGCAACCAATTGAATAAAGACGAAGGAAAAAAAATGATGGAGAACAATCATCGAATTGCGGAGATGGGTGTTCCCCCATTAGTTACTACAGTGAATACTTTATTTCAAATATATATATTTAAGGAATATATAATTTCATGGGATTAAGTTTTAGTAAATATTTTTTTAGGATCTGCCTATACTTCGACAGTTATTTGACGAGGAGCCTAGTACTGGTCATAGTACTCAAGCCGGTGGTACGAGGAGGGTTCATACTAGAGGTGGACGAGTAGCTTCGCGTACCTGACTAGACCCTGCCCCTCCCACTAACATGTCATCCTTCCCACATTCTGATCCCAGTCTGTCGTTAGGGACACACGTGATATTTAGGCCTCCCATGTTTTCACCAACTTTTTCAACTTCTGGCCCATCTTTTTCAAATCCCATGATAATTCCCACTCCCCATTCAGAATCTGGTCATACATCTATCCCATATTCCTTTCCTTCTACTTCTGTCTCTCTGAGATTCTATATTCCATCGTCTTCGACTCCTGTTCCACCACAAGGGGTTCCATCAGTTTCTGTGCATCCAGCGACGCTCGGTGGTCAGACTGTCACAGGTATATTTATAGAACCCTAGAAAATTTTTATAGTAATATTTATTTTCATTATAAAATGTTTTGATAAAATATTTTTTTTCTTTCATGACAGATACATCTACTGATAGGAGGTGGGGGCGGGGGAATACACACATGTGTGTAGTGTGGAACCTCCACACACGGGTTATGGTGGATTATAACGAAGACAACCAAATGGTTAAGAAAACAGGGCAGCAATGACGGAGTTTTTTGGCAACACTTTCTAAATACTCCGACATCATTCCTGTCAGCCCGCTATCATGGAGTAATTTTCTACATGTTTTCAATTATAGATCTTTGGAAGAGATATGGGTAAAAAAAATTTATATTTAATACCATTAATTATTTTTTTATTTATATGAATTAATATTCTGATGTTAACTTTGATTTAATTTTCCTGATGATGAGGGTGCATGACCGAAACGTCTAAAGGATTTAGACAACCTATGGAGAGCCTAAAAGAATGAGTTGTATATTGGTTGGCGTGCTAGAGTTGGAATTGAGTAATAGGTGGTACCAGTCATGGATTATTGTTCTATAGAGTAGTATCGTCAGATGATTACTCATTGGATGACTACCCAGTTTAAGGTATTAATTACATTTGAGGTATTTAAATAATAACTTTCATGTTTTTCATTAATAATACCATTTTCATTATCAAATAATATTTAGGAATCATATTTAAAAAATAAAAAAAACACTGATGCCAAAAAATACCTCCACACACTGGGACACACTACGATTCCAGATCATGAGAGGAAGCAGGTATTACAATGGTTTATAATTTTTCATTATGACTTACACTTTATTTTGTTTACTCAATTATATAATTTTTTTCTAAATATTTCATATAACTTTTGTTTTCAATGTCATTGTAGAGGAAAATACAGAATATTGAAGGATGTGTGCTTTGAGCAAAATTGTTTTGCTCGAGTAGATGGAAAAATGATGAAAGTGCCGTCAAAGAAGCGACTCAGTAGCAGATTGTATGTTTTATTTTGTTTATTTTATATTTTAATATCTATTTTTTAACATAATAATATATGTATATTTGTAATAGGATGCTTTAGAGGCCCTCGATGCCCAAGAACCAGACAATTTTGGGCCAACTGATCACTTACATCAGGTTTTGGGAGAGGAGCATCCTGGAAGAGTATGCTGCCGACCTAGGATAGCCCTATTGAGGTATTGACCCTCCTTAGGTATGAGTTGTAGTTCCACCAAATATATCAAGTTAGGGCATAGGTAGATCAGGCAAAAAAATAGGGCCATAGAGACGACAGAACAGTCTACTAAGGAAAACAGTGCATTTATGAAATTTATTGAACTTCTACGTCCATCACTTCTACTAGAGGCCAGCACAACTTTTGATGAATATATTCCATCTATACATTATATATATGGTGAAACAGGTGGAAGTAATAGTGGTGGTCATGAATATGTTCAGCCTGACGATGATGATGGCGAGGAGTCTGATGCAGAAGAGGAGGGAGAGGAGGAGGGAGAGGCGGATGGAGAGGGCGAGGAGGAGGTCGAGGAGGAATGTGTTAAGGAGGGTTAGGATGAGGACGAGGGTGATGATGATGGTGATTATGGTGATGGTGATGTGGGACATGTTGATCCATTACATTTTTTGATAATAATACAGAGATTTTATGTTTAATCTATTCTAGTTGTTGGTTTTATCTAGACCCATAGTATAGTATTGGAGTTCAGTTATTTTTATATATTGTCTGTTTTCATTGTTGTTGATGTATTTTAGTGGTTTTGGTGTATCTTGAGAATGTTTATAGAGTTTTGTGTGTTTGGGAACTCCCTGTACAGCGCCCCTCCTTCCTGGACCCTGGAAAACCCCCCACCATCCTCCTTGGACCCCAGATAGCACCTAAGACAGCCCCCGAAAAGCTCCCCCGGAAAGCCCCCAACACTAATCCTTGGACCCCGAACAGCCCCCCAAAAATCCCCCCCTGTACAGCCCCCACCCTCTTCCTTGGTCCCCGGACAGCCCCCCAGACCCCCCCCCCAGACAGCCCCCCAGACAACCCCCCGGACAGCCCCCCCACCCTCCTCCCTGGACCCCGTAAATCACCCTGGACAGCCCCCCGGACATTCCCCCACCCTCATCCTTGGACCCCAGATAGCCCCCTGAACACCCCCGGGCATCCCCCCACCCCCTACTTGTTACCTGGACAACCCTCCAGACACCCCTCAGACAACCCCCCGGACAGCCCCCCGGACAGCCCCTCAGACAGCCCCCCAACCTCCTCTCTGGACCCCGGACATCCACCCGGACAGCCCTTGGAAAACACCCCCCAACCTCATCCTTGGACCCCCAATATCCCCCCGAACACCCCCACACAGCCCCCCGCACAGCCCCCCACCCTCCTCCTTGGTCCTCAGACAGCCCCCGGGACAGCCCTCCCACCCTTCTCACTAGACCCCGAAGAGCCCCCACCCTCCTCCCTAGACCCCCAGATAGCCCCTCTACCCTCCTCCTTGATTTAACATACCTTTATTTATTTCTATGATCATGCAATGTTCTTTAGGATTTTTCCATTTTTGTATGTCTTAAATTATATGAATGTCTTGGTAAGCTTATTAGCCCATTCTCATCAAATGCATGTGATTATATGATTTAATTTGAATACAAATTCATGTTGTACATTCTCCATGTTATGTGAATTATTCCTTGTTTGATTTGGTTTACTTGTCAATTGTTAGGATAAGACATGTGTTACATGTTAAGGACTCATGGACGGACTCGTCATGCTCAGGGAATTTAGACTTGAAATTCCAGGATGTATGCTTTTGGTTTCTAGGTGAGGGTTACCAGGATTGCGTTGATACGTTAGGAAAATGATCCATGGGTCATTTTTGATGTGTATGAGTCAACCCCGTCTAAATATAAGGCACGGTGTGGCCGATAGCACTCTAATTGTGTCTCTTTTGTTTAAAATGGATGATATTTTAAGTGAAAAGAACAAATGGAATACGAAAAACTGACCAAACGCATTTTGATTCTATTGATACTTTATCACAACGATCCATGGGTCATATTTGACATGTAAGAGTCAACCCTAGCTCAATCCGAGTCGCGGTGTGGTCAAGATCACTCTAAGTGTCTCTCTTACATTTAAAATGGGCAACATTTTATGTACATACGGAAAACCTACGAAACGAATTTTGATTGTGTTGAAACATTAGTAGAATTGTCCATGGGTCATATTTAACGTTTAAAAATCAATAATGCCTCAATATGAGTCGTGGTGTGGCCGACACCAATCAATGTGTTTCACTTTTCTTTGAAATGGATAGCATTTTAAGTGACAAGTACAACTGACATACAGAAAACCGAACAAACGCATTCAGATTGTATTGATACATTAGGAAAATGATCCTTGGGTCATTTGTGACGAGTATGAGTCAACCCATCCTCAATCCAAGGTTTGGAGTGGCCGGAACCAATATAAGTGTCTCTCTATAGTTTAAAATGGATTTCATTTTATTTGAAAACAACAACTAACATACGGAAAACCAACCAAAAGCATTCAGATTCTGTTGAAACTTAAGGAAAACGTTCCATGAGTCATTTGTGACATACCTGAGTCAACCCCTCCAAAATCCGAGTCCAGGTGTTTCCGACACCACTCAAAGTGTCTCATGTTTATTTGAAATAGACAACATTTTAAATTAAAAAAACAGTTGACATATGAAAAACTGACCAAACAGATTCTGATTGTGTTGAAACTTTAGGACAAAGATCCATGGATCATATGTAATGTGTATGATTCAACCCAGACCTAATATGAGGCACGGTGTGGCAGGAAACATTCGAAGTGTCTCACTTGTTTTTGAAATGGATAACATTGTAAGTGAAAAGTACAACTGACATACGGAAAACTGAACAAAAGTATTCGGATTGTGTAGGTACTTTAGGAAAATGATCCTTGGGTCATTTTTGAAGTGTAAGATTCAACCCAACCTCAATCCGAGGCGCGGAGTGGCCGACACCACTCAAAGTGTCTCTCTATAGTTTAAAATGGAGTTCATTTTAATTGAAAACAACAAATGACATATGGAAAACATAACAAACACATTCATATTCTGTTGAAACTTTAGGAAAACGTTCCGTGAGTCATTTGTGACGTGTACGAGTCAACCCCACCTCAATCCGAGGCCAGGTGTGTCTAGCACCACTCAAAGTGTCTTAGGTTTATATCAAATAGACAACATTTTAAATGAAAACAACAACTGACATACAGAAAACTGACCAAACGGATTTTGATTGTGTTGAAACTTTAGCACACCGATCCATGGGTCATATGTGATGTGTATGAGTCAACTCTACCTCTATACAAGGCAAGGTGTGACCATCACCATTATAAGTGTCTAACTTTTGTTTGAAATGGATAACATTTTAAGTGAAAAGTACAACTGACATACGAAAAAATAAACAAACGGATTTGGACTGTGTTGATACTTTAGGACAATGATAATTGGGTCCTTTTTAACGTTTACGAGTCAATCTAGCCTCAATTCGAGGTGCAGAGTGTCCGACACCACTCGAAGTGTCTCTCTATAGTTTAAAATGGACTTCATTTTAATGGAAAACAAAAACTGACATATGGAAAACTGACCAAACGTATTCTGATTCTATTGAAACTTTAATGAAATGTTCCATGAGTTATTTGTGACATATATGAGTAAACCCCACATCAATCTGAGGCCAAGTGTGGCTGGCACCACTCAAAGTGTCTCAATTTTATTTGAAATAGAAAACATTTTAAATGAAAACAACAACTGACATACGGAAAACTAACCAAACACATTCGGATTCAGTTGAAACTTTAGGAAAATGATCCATGGGTTATATGTGACGTGTAAGAGTAAAACCCGCCTCAATCTGTGACATGGTGTGGCTGGTACCATTCGATGTGTCTCACTTTTGTTTGAAATGGATAACATTTTAAGTGAAAAGTACAACTGACATACGGAAAACTGACCAAACGCATTCAGATTGTGTTTATACTTTAGGACAATGATCCATGGGTCATTTGTGATGTGTAAGAGTTAACCCAGCCTAAATCTAAAGCATGGAGTGGATGGAACCACTCGAAGTGTCTCTCTATAGTTTAAAATGGACTTCATTTTAATTAAAAACTACAACTGGCATACAGAAAACTGACCAAACGCATTAAGATAATATTGAAACTTTAGGAAAACGTTCCATGAGTCATTTTTGACAGGTATGACTCAACCATGCCTCAATCCAAGGCCAGGTGTGGCCGGAACCACTCAAAGTGTCTCAGGTTTATTTGAAATAGACAATGTTTGAAATGAAAATAACAACTGACTTACGGAAAACTGACCAAATGAATTTTGATTGTGTTGAAACAATAGGAAAATGATCCATGGGTCATACTTGACTTGTGAAAGTCAACCCCACCTCAATAAAAGGTGTGGTGTGGCCGTAACCCTTCGAAGTGTCTCACTTCAACTTGAAATGAATAACATTTTAAGTGAAAATTACAACTGACATATGGAAAACTGACCAAATGCATTTTCATTGTGTTTATACTTTAGGAAAATGATTATTGGGTCATTTGTGACAAGTAAGATTCAACCCAGCCTCAATATAAGGCACGGAGTGGCCTACACCACTCGAATTGTCTCTTTATAGTTTAAAATGGGCTTCATTTTAATTGAAAACAACAACTAACATACAGAAAACTGACCAACTCTTTCAGATTCTGTTGAAACTTTTGGACATCATTACATGAGTCATTTTTGGCATTTACTAGTCAAACCTGTTTCAATCTGAGGCCAGGTGTGGCCGAACCACTCAAAGTGTCATAGGATTATTTGAAATAGACAACATTTTAAATGAAAACAAAAACTGACATACATAAAACCAACTAAACACATTCATATTTAGTTTAAACATTAGGAAAACGATCCATGGGTCATATGTGACGTGTATGAGTCAACCCCGCCTCAATCCAAGGCGCGGTGTTGCTGACACCATTCGAAGTGTCTCACTTTAGTTTGAAATGGATAACATTTTAAGTGAAAAGTTCAACTGATATACAGAAAACCAACCAAACACATTCAGATTGTGTTGATACTTTAGGAAAATGATCCATGGTTCATTTTTGATGGGTACGAGTCATCCCCATCTAAATATGAGGTGCGGTGTGGCTGGTAGCACTCTAACAATGTCTCTTTTGTTTAAAATGGATGAGATTTTAAGTGAAAAGAACAACTGGAATACGAAAAACTGACCAGAAACATTCATATTCTATTTATACATTATCACAACGATCCATGGGTCATATGTGACGTGTAAGAGTCAACCCCGGCTCAATCCGAGTCGCGGTGTGGTCGAGATCACTCTAAGTGTCTCTCTTACGTTTTAAATGGACAACATTTTAAGTACTTACAGATGACCTACCAAATGGATTCTGATTGTGTTGAGACATTAGGAAAATGATCCATGGGTCATATGTAACATGTAAGAATCAACCACACCTCAATCTGAGGCATGCTGTGGTCGACACCAATCGAAGTGTCTCAATTTTGTTTGAAATGGATAACATTATAAGTGAAAAGTACAACTAACAGACGGAAAACTGACCAACCGCATTAAGTTTGGGTTGATACATTAGGAAAATGATCATTGGGTCATTTGTGATGTGTATGAGTCAACCAAGCCTCAATCTGTGGTGTGGAGTGGCTGACACCACTGGAAGTGTCTCTCTATAGTTTAAAATGGACTTCATTTTAATTGAAAACAACAACTAATATACGGAAAACCAACCAAACACATTCATAATCTATTGAAACTTTAGGACAACATTCCATGAGTCATTTGTGATGTGCATGAGTCATCTCCACCACAATACAAAGCCAGGTGTGGCTGGAACCACTCAAAGTGTCTCAGGTTTATTTGAAATAGACAACATTTTAAATTAAAACAACAATTGACTTACGGAAAACTAACCAAACGGATTCTGATTGTATTGATACTTTTGGAAAATGATCCATGGGTCATATGTGACGTTTAAAAGTCAACCCAACCTCAATCTGAGGTGTGGTGTGGCCAGAACCATTCGAAGTGTCTCACTTTTGTTTGAAATGGATAACATTTTAGGTGAAAAGTACAACTGACATACGTAAAACCAAACAAACGCATTCAGATTCTGTTGATACTTTAATAAAATGATCCTTGGGCCATTTTTGACTTTTATGAGTCAACCCAGCCTCAATCCTAGGTGTGGAGTGGTCGAAACCACTCGAAGTGTCTCTCTATAGTTTAAAAAGGAGTACATATTAATTGAAAACAATAAATGACATATGGAAAACATAAAAAACGCATTCAGATTCTGTTTAAGCGTTAGGAAAATGTTCCATGAGTCATTTGTGACGTGTACGAGTCAACCCCGCCTCAATCCGAGGCTAGGTGTGGCCGACACCACTCAAAGTTTCTCAGGTTTATATCAAATAGTCAACATTTTAAATGAAAACAACAACTGACATACGAAAAACTGACCAAACGGATTTTGACTATGTTGATACTTATGAACAAAAATCCATGGATCATATGTGATTTTTATGAGTCAACCCTACCTCAATTCGAGGCGCGGTGTGGCCAGCACCATTAGAAGTGTCTAACTTTTGTTTGAAATGGATAACATTTTATGTGAAAAGTACAAATGACAAATGAAAAACCGACCAAATGCATTCGGATTATGTTGATACTTTAAGACAATGATACTTGGGTAATTTGTGACGTATAAGAGTATACCTAACCTCAATCTGAGGTGCGGAGTGGCCTTCACCACTCGAAGTGTCTCTCTATAATTTAAAATGGACTTCATTTTAATGGAAAACAACAACTGACATAGAGAAAACCAACCAAATGCATTCAGATTATGTTGAAACTTTTATAAAATGTTCCATGAGTTATTTGTGACATGTACGAGTTAACCCCGCCTCAATCCAAGGCTAGGTGTGACTGGGACCACTCAAAGTGTCTCATGTTTATTTGAAATAGAAAATATTTTAAATGAAAACAACATCTGCCATACGGAAAACCGACCAAACACATTCAGATTTAGTTGGAACTTTTGGAAAACAATCCATGGGTCATATGTGATGTGTACTAGTCAAACCCGACTCTATCTGTTGCACGGTGTGGCTAGTACCATTCGAAGTGTCTCACTTTTGTTTGAAATGGATAACATTTTAAGTGAAAAGTAAAACTGACATACAAAAAACCAACCAAACACATTCAGATTGATTTGATACTTTAGGACAATGATCCTTGGGTCATTTGTGACGTTTACGAGTCAACCCACCCTCAATCTGGGGCATGGAGTGGTTGGAACCACTCGAAGTGTCTCTCTATATTTTAAAATATACTTCATTTTAATTAAAAACAACAACTGGCATACGAAAAAAATGAACAAACGCATTCATATACTATTGAAACTTTTGGAAAACGATCCATGAATCATTTGTGACATGTAAGAGTCAACCCCACCTAAATCTGAGGCCAGGTGTGGCCGGAACCACTCAAAGTATCTCAGGTTTATTTGAAATAGACAATATTTGATATGAAAATAACAACTGACGTACGGAAAACCGACCAAATGGATTTTGATTGTGTTGAAACATTAGGAAAATGATCCATGGGTCATATGTGACTTCTTCGAGTCAACCCCTCCTCAATCCGAGGCGTAGTGTGGTCGGAACCATTCTAAGTGTCTCACATTGTTTTGAAATGGATAATATTTTAAGTGAAAAGTAAAACTGACATACGGAAAACCAAAAAAACACATTTGGATTGTGTTTATACTTTAGGAAAATGATCCTTGGGTCATTTTTGATGTGTATGATTCAACCTAGCCTCAATCCAAGGAATGGAGTGGCTGACACCACTCAAATTGTCTCTCTATAGTTTAAAATGGACGTTATTTTAATTGAAATCAACAACTAAAAAAAGGAAAACTGACCAAACACTATCAGATTATATTTAAACATTAGGAAAACGTTCCATGAGTCATTTTTGTCATTTACGAGTCAACCCCATTTTACTCTGAGGCCAAGTGTGGCCGGACCATGCAAAGTGTCTTAGGTTTATTTGAAATAGACAACATTTTAAATGAAAACAAAAACTAAAATATGGAAAACCGAATAAAGGCATTCATATTTTTATGAAACATTAGGAAAAATATCCATGAGTCATATTTGACGTGTACTAGTCAACCCCGCCTCAATCCGAGGTGCGGTGTGTCCAAAACCATTCGAAGTGTCTCACTTCAGTTTGAAATGGATAAAATTTTATGTGAAAAGTACAACTGACATTCGGAAAACTGACCAAACACATTAATATTGTGTTGATACTTTAAGAAAATGATCCATGGGTCATTTGTGACATGTAAGAGGCAACACAACCTCAATCCGAGATGCAGAGTTGCCGACACCACTCGAAGTGTCTCTCTATAGTTTAGAATGGACTTCATTTTAATTGAAAACAACAACTGATATATGGAAATCCAACCAAAAGCATTCAGATTGATTTGAAACTTTAGTAAAACATTCCTTGAGTCATTTTTGACGTGTATGAGTCAACACTACCTCAATATGAGGCCAGGTGTTCCCGGAACCACTCAAAGTGTCTCAGGTTTATTTGAAATAGATATCATTTTAAATGAAAACAACATCTGACAAACGGAAAATTGACTAAAAACATTCGGGTTCAGTTTAATCTTTCGGACAACCATCCATGGGTCATATGTGACGTTTACGAGTCAACTCTTCCTCAATACAAGACATGGTGTTGCTGACACTATTCGAAGTGTCTCACATTTGTTTGAAATGGATAACATTTTAAATGAAAAGTACAACTGACATACAGAAAACCGACCAAACAAATTCATATTGTGTTGATACATTAGGAAAATGATCCTTGCATCATTTTTGATGTGTAAGAGTCAACCCAGTCCCAATATGAGGTGTGGAGTGGCCAACACCACTTGATGTGTCACTCTATAGTTTAAAATGGACTTCATTATAATTGAAAACAACAACTGACATAGAGAAAACCAAACAAACACATTCATATTCTATTGAAACATTAGGACAACGTTCCATGAGTCATTTGTGATGTGTACGAGTCAACCCCGCCTCAATATGATGGTAGGTGTGGCCGGAACCACTCAAAGTGTCTCAAGTTTATTTGAAATAGGCAATATTTTAAATGAAAACAACAACTGACATATGAAAAACTGACTAAACGCATTCAGATTCAGTAGAAACATTAGGAGAATGATCCATGGGTCATATTTTATGTTTATGATTCATCCCCACCTCAATACGAGGTGTGGTGTGGCCGAAATCATTCTAATTGTCTCACTTTTGTTTGAAATTGATAACATTTTAAGTGAAAAGTATAACTAACATATGGAAAACTGACCAAACGCATTCCGATTGTGTTGATACTTTCTGAAAATGATCCTTGGGTCATTTTTGACATGTACAAGTGAACCCATCTTCAATCTGAGGTTCGGAGTGGCTGGAACCACTCAAATTGTCTCTCTATAGTTTAAAATGGACTTCATTTTAATTGAAAACAAGAACTAACATTCATAAAACCAACCAAACGCATTACGATTCTGTTGAAACTTTAGGAAAATGTTCCATGAGTCATTTGTGACGTGTATGTGTCAACCCTGCCTCAATATGCAGCCAGGTTTGGCCAGCACCACTTAATGTGTCTCAGGTTTATTTAAAATAGACAACATTTTAAATGAAAACAACAACTGACTAAACAAATTCAGATTCAATTGAAACTTGAGGAAAACGATCCATGGGTCATATGTGACATGTATGTGTCATCCCAGCCTCAATACAAGGTGCGGAGTGGCCGACACCACTCGAAGTGTCTCTATATAGTTTAAAATGGACTTCATTTTAATTGAAAACAACAATTGACATACGGTAAACTGACCAAATTCATTCATATTCTTTTGTAACATTAGGAAAACGATCCAAGGGTCATATGTGACGTGTATGAGTAAAAAACACTTCAATCTGAGTCGAAGTGTGGTCGGGAACACTCTAAGTGTCTCTTTTTTGTTTGAAATGGACAACATTTTAAGTACATACGGAAAACTGACCAAACGGATTATAATTGTGTTGATACTTTAGCACAAAAATACATGGGTCATATATGATGTGCACGAGTCAACCCTGCCTCAATCCGAGGAGCGGTGTGGCCGGTACCACTCAAAGTGTCTCTATTTAGTTTAAAATGGACTTCATTTTAAATGAAAACAACAACTAACATACGAAAAACCGACAAAACGCATTAGGATTCTATGGAACCTCTAGTACAACGATACATGGGTCATTTTTGAAGTATATGAGTAAAAAAAGCCTCAATTAGAGGCACGGTGTGGCCATAACCACACAAATTTTCTCTCTTTTGTTTAAAATAGACGTCATTTTAAGTAAAAACAATAAATGACATACGGAAAACCAACCAAATGCATTTGGATTATATAGAAACATTAGGAAAATGATCCATGGGATATATGTGATGTGTACGAGTCAACCTATCCTCAATCCGAGGCCTGGT
Organism: Viscum album; assembly: GCA_963277665.1. Taxonomy (NCBI): domain Eukaryota; kingdom Viridiplantae; phylum Streptophyta; class Magnoliopsida; order Santalales; family Viscaceae; genus Viscum; species Viscum album. Next base: position 363,520,481 of record OY728125.1, read on the forward strand.
GTGGCCGACACCACTCAATGTGCCTCACATTTATTTGAAATGGACAACATTTTAATTGAAAACAACTACTGGCATTCGAAAAACCAACCAAACTCATTTGAAATGTGTTGAAAGTTAAAAACAATGATCTATGAGTCATATGTGATGTGTACGAGTCAACCCTGCCTTAATCCGAGGCATGGTGTGACCAGAACCACTCAATGTGTCTCATTTTTTTTGAAATGAACAACATTTTAAGTGAAAACAACAACTAACATACTGAAAACTGACCAAATGCATTCTGAATGTGTTGATTCTTTAGGAAAATGATACATTGGTCATATGTGACGTGTAAAAGTCAAACCCACCTCAATCAGAGGTTCAGTGTGTCCGACACTATCCAAAGTGTCTCTCTTTTGTTTAAAATGGATATCATTTTAAGTGAAAACAACAACTGATTTACGGAAAACTGACCAAACACATTCATTTTCGATTGAAAATTTAGGACAACGATCCATGGGTCATATGTAATGTTTATGATTGATTATTTCCTAAATATGAGTCGCATTGTGGCTGTCACAACTCGAAGTGTCTCAGTTTAATTTGAAATGGAGAACATTTTAAGTGAAAAGTACAACCGACATACAGAAAACTAACCAAACACATTCGTATTCTATTGAAACATTAGGAAAATGATCCATGGGTCATATGTAATGTTTATGAGTTAACCTCGCCTCAATCCGAGGCATGGTGTGGCCAAAACCACACAAAGTGTATGTCTTTTGTTTCAAAAGGACTTCCTTTTAAGTTAAAACAACAACTGACATATGGAAAACTGATGAAATGCATTCAGATTCCATTTAATCTTTAGGACAAAGATCCATGATTCATATGTGACATGTACGTGTCAACCTCGCCTTAATCCGAGGATGAGTGTGACCGAAACCACTCAAAGTGTCTCAAGTTTATTTTAAATGGACAACATTTTAATTAAAAATAACTACTGGCATACAGAAAACTGACCAAACACATTATGAATTTGTTGAAACTTTAGCACAACAATCAATGAGTCATATGTGACTTGTATGAGTTAACCCCGCCTTAATATAAGGCATGGTGTGGCCGACACCACTCATAGTGTCTCATTTGTTTTTTGAAATGATCAACTTTTTATGTGAAAACAATAACTGGCATATAGAAAACCGACCAAACGTTTTCATAATATGTTGATAATTTAGGACAACGATCCATGGGTCATATGTAACATGTACGAGTCAACCCCGCTTCAATTTGAAGCACGATGAGCCCAATATTACTCCAAGTGTATCTATTTTTTTTAAAATGGACATCATTTTTAGTAAAAACAACTGGTATACGCAAAACTGAACAAACATATTCGAATTCTGTTGATACTTATTCATTTTTTATGTATTTTATTGATAATTGATAATTAAATTATGCATGAATTCAATTATGAATTGAATTATGGATTCCACATATAATTGTCATCTAAATTTCAAATTGAATTCTAAATCAATTATGTATGTTTATAATTACGTTATGAATTATGATTTAATTATGGATGTGTATAGTTAAAGAATTCATTATATGTTAAATGTGTTTGAATTTGTTCTCTATATTTTTGTCTTAGTTTGTTATTGAAGGTATTGTAATAGGAAAGGTATAAAATGGACATCATTAGAGGCTACTATGCAAATTGCAGGCTGCAGTGAAATTTGCACACCATAGCCTATGCCAATGGTTTCAAACCATTGGAATAGTCTTGTAATAACCCTTTCCCAATGGTTTACAAACTGTTGGGAAAGGTTTGTAGGGATTTTTTTTCCAACGGTTCAATGAGAACCCTTGGAAAAAACCATTCCCAATGGTTTCTAAACCATTGGGAAAGAGTTGATTTATTTAGTTTTACCAATGGTTTTTTAAACCACATGTTAAATGTATGCCAACGGTTTGGCAAAACCATTGGCATTGGTTAATTTTACTAACCTATACCAACAGTTCTCTATAAACCATCGGGATAGGTTTTCCCAATGGCTTACTTCCCCACGCTTGGCAGAACCGTTGGTATAACATATACCAATGGTTCTACAGGCTTTCCCAATGGTTCAAAACCGTTGGGAAAGAACCCATTTCTAGTAGTGAAAAAAAAATATATATAATAGATCAATAAATGTAATGAAATACACCGTTCATGGAGACGGTAGGTCATACGTATGAATGAATATTGTTTTCGTTTCATTATTAAATTGAATGGAAATAAGTAAATAACATATAAAAAAATCTATTATAATTATTATGACATATATTTCATGATTATTTATTACATATTCTTTATAATCATTCTTTAATGGTTAACATGGAAAATGAATCTCATCGCGTCATGGAGACGGTATTCCGCACGTACGCACAAGCGATGATATCGTTCCCATAATTATTGAATGGAATTATAGGGGATGATATAATATATCATAATCAATATGATGTTATAATAATCATATATAGTTATTTTTCAGTTAATTATATCCATCCAAGTATGGTGGTGGTGTAAAAAAAGATTACTCCACGACGTGGTGATGGTAAGCCGTACGTATGCGCGCACGGTGATTTCGTTTTTCATAGGATGGATATAGGGTTGTTTCATATTTTTAATAACATATCAGTATATTAGTGATAATTATGTTATTAAATTATATTGAATCAACTAAATAAGTGTCATTTTAAGAAGAATAAAACTTGAAAGAATCGGTAGAAGCGATTACCTCTTCCTCGACGTGCCACTTTTAAACTTCCTCTTAGAGAACTAGAGTTGATCTTTTGAGAAGAACAACACCTCTGTAATGTAACTAGAGAGGTTGATAAGCATAATTGGAAGGGGTTTTCCATGTTTGATGGCTCAATATTGAGTGAAGAGGAGAGGAAAGGGGTTCTCTTTTATAAGATAGGAGAGGGGCACTTTTGGAAACCTCCAAAATATTAATTTATAATAAACTCAAACCCCACACAAAAACTTCCAATGTGACTCAAATTAGGATGTGAGGTAATATAGGGTTTTAATACCACAACCAATCAAATTTATAAATGTTTTGACTTTATTTTAAACCTTATCATTTTGATTTATCCATATTTAATCTATTTAATTTTATTTTCCGGTAATAATATTCTAATTTTTAAATTGTAATAAATACTTAATTATGTGTTTTTATTTTTCCCTAATTAGATACATAATTACATTGTCGGCCATATAATATTAAATTAGTAATTTTTAAATTTTTTTTTGATTTTTAAACAATTTAATAATATGTTATTTTTATTAAATATCAATAGTGTCAATTTTGACACTATTCAATTATTTGAATTTAAATAAAATCCTCATAGAAGATATTTTTGAACCAAAATATTTAATATATTTATAAAATGTCCAATTGATCTAAAAAATTAATGTTTCATAGTAATTTGTTCATATAATATTTATTTTAATATATTGGAAACCATTTATTTGATATTTATCTTAATAAAATAACTAATCCAACATTTTTGTATAATTATTTAATATACATATTTTTTGCATATAAATTAAAAATAAAATACTTTGATGTAGATAAATCTAATATCTTCCATTAGAATACATCTACTCGAATTTATAATCTTAAAATCACAACATTTAAATTGTTATATTTATTAACATATGAAGGTGACATCTTTGACATCATTTTAAATAAAATAATATAAGTGTCATAATCACTATTATTATAAGGCTCAAAATGGTCAACAATTCGACCATTTCCTAATTATGGTTTACTTGTACAAGGTCAATAATTTTTTGTCTGATTTTTGTGCCTTTAAGGAGCATTATTAGTTTAATAAAAACTATATTATTGATATTTCACTTAACAAATAATTCTTGCATCATTAATGTATATGATATTAATGTAATTAGATATTTATTAAAAATTACAAATAAATTTCCATAACAAAGATAAAAAATTTAGCTTTCAAGTGGGGATTTATAATAGAATTTATATTCTGTGTAACCTTATATTAAAAATACATTGATTATTATAGTTTGAATGATACATATTTCACTTTCCTTTAAATAAAATATATTAAAGGTCCTAATCACATACATGGGGGTTCCAATAGATTCTATTTTGACCAAAGTATGTTTTATAGAGAAATATAATCATCCAATGATATCATCACAAGTGTTAGTGTAATTTTATAATATTATTGGTATCCTTAATTACCTGATTTACCTTTAACTACGGTAAATAAAATTTACCGTAGTTACTATTATCATTGACCAATAATTAAAAGTAGCCTATTAATATAATTTGGACCTAATAATTCCAAATATGTAATCCATTTTTCCAAATTCAATACACAGAAGTTGCAGTATTAAATTTAAAATTAATCCCGCTGATGAGGAAATGTGTTTTAAATGATAAAACATTGCAATATATTGAAATGTTTTTACCTATGAATTCAATGTAAAATTAATGACATTGACTTATATTATATTAAATGGTAAATATATATTCTACTTATACTTTAAAACCATTCACTATTATAATTTAACCATAGAAATTATCAAAATGAAAAAAGTTGTTTTTATTTAAAATTTACCGTATATTGACTATTCATTTAAATATGAAGGATATCAGAAAAATGTAAACATTTTCTAAAAAAATATGTGCTTATGTACTGACTCAAATTAATATGTTTAATTTGTCAAATTTATCTTATAAACTTGTCAAAAATAAGATTTAAAATGGGCGCGCCATCAAAAGGTGACAAAACTGCATTTTTTAAAAAAATACTTCTTGTATCCGAAAATTTAATTTTTGTCACATAAAATGTTATAGACAATGTGTAAGATGAATTATAACGTTATAAAATTCAAAATGTGTTTAATACTATTCATAACAACTAGTTCATAATAATATTATAATATCATTGTTTTGTGAAACTTGGTATTGTCTACCACACAAGCTATCGAGGAAGGTTGCTCTTTTGTGTAACACAAGCCAAGTATATGTTTTCTTATAATAAAATAAAATCATGGTGTGTCATGCAACAGATTATATCAAATAAATTAAAAAGAATATATCTCATAAAATCTCAGGTTGTAACAAGACACGTTGTGCACCACATAGAATCGTGGTGTAAATTCCAACAAATATTCCACCCCTCCATCCTATTCCAGTATCTCGAATGTTCCAATGTATCTTGGAGATAAATTGACCTTTATCCCAAAATGATAATTTCATAGTCTTAGATAGGTCCTCAAGAACACATAATCACTCACCATGAACGACAATGGTCTACAGTGATGATCTGCATAAGATTTATGATGACTCTATGGAATATATATACTCTTTTTGATAAACTAAATCTCCTCATTTGTTTTTTGTACAAGGCTAGGACCAACTAGTTATGTTTCCCCACTTTCCATCCCACATTGTGAAAAAAATGGTTTCCCATATAATGCTTCAAAAATATCCATATATATCGTGGCCTGATAGCTTTTATTATATGAGAAATCCAAAAATGGAGGATTCTACTCCAATGAGACACCAAAATCCATTAAAAAATCCATCAACTTGTCTTCCAATGTCTTTATCTTTCACAATGATTGTACACTAATATGAGGAAGACACAACATTCTCATAGTAAACTATATCCCAAGGGCTTTCTATAAGGATTTCTAGAAATGAGATGCGATGCTTAGATCTCTGTCTGACATGATCAAAAACGGTATTCCTTGCCACTTTAAAAATTCTCAGATATATATTTTGGAAAAATCCTTCACTATATGAGTTTCATGGATTGAAATTAAATGAGCCAACATAGTAAGATGATCCACTATCAACTATATGGAATCGTGTTTCTAAACCGTTCATGGGAGAGATATATCAAAATCAATCATTAACAACTCCCATTTAAACACTAGGAATTGTAAATAATGAAATATACCCATCATTCGCTGATGCTCCTACATATTTTTTTTGTCAAGTTATGAACTTTAAAATGAACTCATCCACTTTCTGTTTCATACCAATCCATCAAAATTAATTTTTCAATGCATTATATATCTTTGGTAATCATGAAATGAACCTCCCATTCGAATGGTCGTAAGAATCAAGTTGTTTCTGCTAATTATCCATAAGTAGTCCCATCTAATCTCTGAATCACTCCACTGAAATCCCATAAACTTTGTAGCCCCTAATTATCTAAACACTATTGATTTTTGAACTCATAACATGACATTCTTTTTCAGAAGTCTGTGTCTATTTGAAAATCATTACGAAATACAGAAACAGAAAAACTGAAAGGAAAACTTCAACAACACCTCATTCGACACATTCCATGTGCATTTTATCTTATACCATTATCAACTACCATTCAATTGACTCTTCCTTTTCTGTGTTAGTGAAGGAATTTCTTCTTAATGCGTCAGCCACTGAAATTCCTATTCCTGATCTATAAATCAAGTCAAAGACCAATATATAGAGATACTCCATCCTTATCCTTTTTCCTATGATTCAAATATTGTTGTGAGAAAATATTTTTCGAGCACTTATGATTCATGAAGAGAAAAAATATCTCACCAAAGAGAGATTGAACCAAAATATTCCTAGCATGGACAAATGTTTCAAACTCTAAATCATGGGTTGGGTAATTCATATTAGGAACTCTCAACTTTTTTGAACCATAAAAAACCACATGGTATCCATGCATGAAAACATAGCACAACCATAATCATGAAGAATCATAGTACACCATTTAACCCTATGGTTATTTTGGAAAAATAAAGATTTGTACTGATATATGTCAAACATTTATCTCTTGAAAAGAATTGGGCATTCTTCAATCCCTTGGAATGGAGAATTATTATTTTTTAATGTCATAATTGGTGAATATAGTCATGATATGTCACATAAAAAATGTTGGTAATAACTATCTAGATCCAAAAAACATCATATCTAAATGAAATTATTTGGGGGTTCCCATGATATAACATCTTTTATCATTCTAGGATCCACCGAAAAACATTATTCTGAAATAATGTGACCAAAAAAACTATACCTCTTGTATTCAAAAATCACACTTTGATAATTTGGTATACAACCGATGATCTCCCAAGATTTACTACATTATCTGCATGTGTTTCTCATGCTGATCCTTTACCGATGAATATACCAATATTTCATCCACAATCACTATAATAATAGAATCCATATATCTTTGAAATATATATTTCATCAATTCAATAAAGACCACTGGTGTATTTGTAATATCCAAAGGTATGAATATATATTCTTAGTGGCCTTATCATCTTCAAAAATATTTCTTTGGAATATCTTCTTTCCAAACTCACAATTGATGATATATTTATCACATGTATATTATATTGAACCACTAATTTTTTCATAATTGATCAACTATATCTTCAATGAGTGGAAGTGTATACCGATTCATTATCATATCATAAACAATTTTAAGATAATACCCACATACCCTAAGAGTACCATCTACTTTATTCACAAATAATACTACTGCTACCAAAGGAGATGTACATGTCCTATTGAAACTGATGCTTTTCAACTCTTCCAAATGAAATTATAGTTACATTAATTCTATTGGTTCCATTTTACTAGACAAAAGGGAAATGGAATTTTTCCCTTGAAGAGGATCAATCGTAAATTCAACTTCACTTATAAGTGGTAAACCTGGGAAGTTATTGGGAATGAAATATGTAAATTGATCCACCACTATTGTAAAACTGATATCTATGATCTCTTCCATCAATGCTAATGTCATCACCCCCAACTGGTAATATATTGTTCCCACTACATGTGCCAAAAAACCTCTTTAACAAGTCATTACAACCCTTCCTCATTAAAATATAAGTTTAACACCATCATATGTTATGAAACTAATCATTATTCTATAATAGATTATGTTATCCATTATTGTTGTCAACCAATCTATACCTAGGATTACTCAATGAAATTGATATCAAACACTAAAAAGTACCAATATTACGAAGGTTGTAAATATATGTAGAAGGGTTACAAATGCATGCGGGGGATGATTTAACCTTTTTGAATAAAACAATTAACTCATCCAACCATAAACAAACTACTCAATATCAGATGCATGAATAAATTAAAGACAACAAAACCACTTCATTTATAATAAAATCACACTAAACTGTACTATAGTTGAAGAATAAGAAACTATCAAAGTAAATAGTTGAAGGGAAGTCATTGTTGAAGGCCTACATAGTTTTACACTCACCCATAATTTGGATCTTTACTGATTTTGAAGATTCAATCTTTTGGGACAAGGGAAAAATTAAATTCTTACTTGTTTTTAGCACCACCTTGTCATACATGAGCGATTTGGTGGTTTTGGAGCATGGGTCATGTGGATAATGGAGTCTTTTGTTTTTCAATGATTCTTCGATTGCCTTTCCATTATTTATATTGATTGTTTCTTCGTCTTATTCTGTAGTATTCATTGGTTTGGTTTTTCCATAAATTATGTGGTAGAGTTATCTTTAACTTTATCATTCATCATATACTGAGCAGTTTTGATATAATAGGATGAGTTAATGGTTTTATTCAAAAATTGAAAATCGTCCCCCACATGAATTTGAAACCCTACAATTTTTGTTATAGGAATTGGCATATTGGGGATGTCTCTTAATCCATAGTATATATTATTTATATTCTAATACTAATGAGAATAAGTATTCATTAAATTTCTCCTTTTGGAAGTTGTAAAAAAATAATTTGCATCAAAAATGTGTTTTAAAATACACATAATTATTTATAGGGTATTTTTCCAAAATTTATTTAATATAATTCAATTGTAAACACATATAAAAATTTATCTAATACCCTTGATTAATATAATCCCTATATTTTTATGTTTATTGTAATTCCTTTGGAACACTTGATATGTTTACTTATTTTAATATTGTGAATCAAAAATTATTAATTTCTTTCTTATTTAAATTTTTATATAATTCTCAATAATTAATGGAATGGGAAAATGGTATTTAAATGCCAATATAATCCTTTGATTTATATGGTAAAATCATGAAACACCTGATTCATTGATTAATTATGAAAAGAATTATAAATTTTTTGTCATTATAAAATATTTCTTGTCTTGATTATCATTTCTTTTTTATTTTATCAGTGAGAGATAATCTAATTCCACTCATTTCACCTACATAATAATTTGTTAATATACTGAAATAATCACTTTATTAAGGATTCATTTCCACAAACCATTATGGTACATAATATACGAAAATTTAAATTGATTACTTCTAATACCTACCATATAATCTATTCAATAAAATAATCATTTCCATATAAATATTTGTTTCTCATTTTGAAAATATTATAAAGAAATATAAATTTATTGGGTATGACTAGTTATGTTTTGTCGCTTATCCATAATGGGTTTTCAATGAATGAGCATCTATCCTACTCATTCACTAACTGGGCACAATAAAACATATTCTATGATGTTATCTTAAATGTTGATATATTAGTTTATTTATATTTATTATTTATTCACATGGCACTTACCGAGTGCGGTTTCTGTATAATTTATATTATAAATTCCATATACACTCTTATTTAGATTAATGGTTATTCTCAGAGAAATCATTTCACCAAGATTGACTAAAAAAACTATTCTGACATTTGAGTATATCTATTCAAATTATATCATGTGAATATCATAGAGTTTATTATTTACCTTGAATATTATTATACAAGATAAACTTTCCATAGTTTGACTAGGGAAATCATGAGAAAATATATACATGTTATTTCTATATAGATAATTATTTAATTTTTTGTCATGTCTATTTAAGTGGTTAATTTGAGAATATTAATATTGTGTTGTTTCATCACATTATATTTTGAACTTACTAGACTTAATATATGATTAAATTAGAAAATTTTATAAATCCCATAGATGTATCATTATGTACCATGAGAAACGTTATCCTTGGCATTGGGATATACCTATAAATTTTTATATGATATCCTGGCATATTTTTTTCGAAGTGTGGTTTTATGGTTTGGAATTACTGATTTCATCATTATGAGACAATTTTATATTTTCCATATGATCTTTTATTTAAATTTTCTTGATATTCATGTATTATATATAATTATTTAACTATATTTTAATTCCTAGAAAATTATTTATCACATTATTATTCCATGACTAGTTTCATTCTATGTTATCCGGGACACAATATCATAGCTCACTAATTTTTTAATTTAGTATATAATAAAAGGGTAACATTTTTTGAAAATAAAAGGAAGACATTAGAGAAGGTATAATGATAAATTTATATAATATTTTCTGATACTTTGTATTTTTGTGATAAAAATGTAATTTAATAATCATTTATATATATGGTCTCCATACATGTATGAAACATTGGATCATGGGAATTTATTATCCTGTAATTTGATTTTACTAAAATGTATAACCCATAGTCTCTATATAAAATGGGTTGGGTGAATTATCTTCTTGGTAATGGTTGTGATTATTTTGGAAATGAATTTTTAATTTCCTAGAATAAAATTTAATCAAAAAATTCATTATGAATAAAGAAAAACCTTACTCACTTAATTTTGATATCACAATATTTGGTATAATTTTATCCCTCTCATGGTAATGGGATTATATATTTTTTATATTATCTCAAAATAAATATTAATTTGATTTATTAATATTTTACTCTAAACTCAATTTTATTTGTTTTGCATCTATATTGTTAGTGGATTGTCTAAAATTGAATAATATATTTTATATTTTCAATAATATTTAAATAAAAAAAAAATACAAAATTTATATCAATTTTTCAGAGAGAAACACTATTTAATGCCATGAATATTTGCAGAATATATGAATATAAATTAAAATGATACCATATTCCCAAAAAAGTGTACCAAAATTTAACAATAAATTTTTTTCTGAACTATATCAAATTATATATTTTTCCATATATTTTCATAAAAATAATATGGTGGTGTCAAATTACTATTATATTTTATAATCAACTTTAATATAATCAATATATAATACCTAAAATTTATTAACGTTACATAAAAAACCATTGGGAATAAATCTATATATTTTAAATGGTGTTTCCCTAATGTAATGTCTATTAATACCACATAAATGTTTAGAAACCTTTTCTTCAAGGTGATTTTTGGAATATCCTCTTCCTTAAACCCTGTATGATGATATTTATATCTATGATTAATTCTATATATCTATTAGGAATAATGGATTTTGTATCATTCTTATGAGTGTGTTATATGTTTTTATATTGATTTATTTTAGGTTATAATAATTATAACATAATATCAATTATATTGGCTCTAATTAGGTAAAATAGTTAGGGTATCCTTAATATAACATACTATATCATATAAATGTATCATCTAATGTCGCAGTTTTCTCAACAAATATTCCAAAAAGTAATTCATTTTATATTTAATCTTTGATATTCGATATTCTTATTTTTTGAACTCAATTATTAGATTTTCTCAGAATATTGTATTATATTTATTATCCCATATAGGAACACATCAAATTATTCCCATAAAAGGGGATAATTATAAATATTTTAAATGAATACTTACAATTTTTTTGACATATAGTTATTTTAACTTTTTTTAAAAGTATTGCGTGTAAATTTCCTCTTGAACATATTATAAATGATTTCAATAGACTAAAAAGGTAGAGAAAATAAATTTAATATTAAAATTAATATTTTTATCAAATATATATATTCAATCGATGAATAATGTAACATCAATCTATAACATAAGAATTGTTCTGATTTCAAACTATATTTTATAATAAATCAATAATACCATTTGATATCTTGAATTCTATAATTGATCTATTTTGATGTTGCAATGAAACAATTTACTCTATCTATTATAAAAGAATCATATTGTATGTTATAAATTTTTGTTATTAAATAATTAATTTGTGCAGAATAAAAAATACATCATATATCTTTAAAAAATGAATAGTAACTATGTTACCATATATAGTTTTAACATATTACCTATGTAAGAAAAGTATTATTTCATCCCAATTGTGTTAATAGTGTATTTCTAGGTTTCCTTTTAGAAAAAACATTTAGGTGGTCTTTTTCAAAATTATTACAAAACATGGGATATGAAAAGCATATGTACACTCTTCTAATTATTAATTATTCAATTTTTATATTCTTTTCTCATTATTTGGCATTACCATATATATTTATTATTATTTATACATTTCTAGAACATAACACATAAAATTATTTAATTATACTACTAATAATTATATTTTTTATCATGTTGGATATTAAAACACATTTTCCTAAAATGAAAAGGATGGTATTTAATATAATTTTTATCAATTATCATATTTTTTATATAAAATTATGAGACCAATGAAAATGAGTAAACATGATTCCTATTATGGTGTATCTGTTGATTAAGTATGTCAGCTGTAGACTTCACCCCTGATAGAGTAATCCATAGAATAAATATTAGTATTGGGAGATTTAAGAAAATGATATTAACCAAATACATTATTTTAAACTAGATCTTCCAAGACTATATGAAAGAACCCACACACATTATACCAAGTTTTTTTTGAAATTAGTAATGATGATTTTGTCTTCCATTTACAGATATATTCCTCTACTTTTGATCCATTAATGATTATATGCATTAAATGTAATTTACAGTTCCTAGTTATTCAGTGTTGTATAAGTGATTTATTTTTATGTGTACTTATTTTCCAAAAGAAGATTATTCTATTTAATCCAAAAAATTATGTTAAAAACAATACCAAATTATAATTTTCATAGTCCAGAATTTATATATCCATCTACTAATATTATATCACCATACTGGAAAATCATTAATTCATTCATTCAGGATCAATAGTAAATGTTGAGGTATACTAGTAAATCATAGTGCTTTTCATAATAAGATTCCAACATACCAGAATGGATTTATTTTAGTTACTGGAATTTCTCCACGATTTTAACAATATTTTCTCGATGGAAATATTTTACACAGATTAATTTCATTATAATATTTACCCAAATAAATATAATTTAATCAAAATTTTTGTTTTATTTTTTCATACCGATTAATCTCACCATTAATTGATAAATCATTAGAACCAAATTTTGCTTTTTAAACGAATATAATATAAGAAATAAAATTTCTAAATAATGTATATATTTTCTATATAATGTTTTATATACCAAACCAAAACCTGATAAAGATAGGAACATCATTCTTTTACCCACCATTGTTGATCCTTTCCACGGGGATATTGGTTATTATATGTGATTTGGGTTGTTGAAATTTTATTACATCATTTATAAGAGACTAATGTTTATATTATACAATCAATCACCTATAGAAATAAAACAAATAATATATGAATAAAAACACTAGCCACTTTATTATTGATTTGTTTTATTAAGGTTTCCACATATTCTTGCCTCAACTATATAGGAGAAAAACATTGTTTTATTCAAAATTGTAAATAAACATATAGTTATACATATAACATATTTATCAATATGAAGAAATTTATAATGTTATTATTTGTGGTCTAGTATTGATACAACTATAAAATGAATTTTATTTGAGAATAAAGCATGAATAAAAATATGTTCAATAACATTTTATTACTAATAATGGACCAATATTTCATCATACATGAGAATTGTTCCACATGGAGGTGAAATTTTAAATTCTAGAGGGTTTTATAGTCTCATATACATTATTTTCTCACAACTTTTTGTAACAAGGTATAAAAAATATTTCAAAAATATGAAAAATAATATATATATTAATGTTTAAATTATTAATAAATACAATTATATTACTCTGTAATTACACTAAATTTTGTTATATACCACTCAAGTATTTTATGTTATTTTATTCTCATATTTAAGAAAATTATATAAACTATTATATTATAATAAAAAACACCATAATTTATTGGGGTATTTATTGTGTGGTAAAGTAACATTGGAATATTATATGAAACCCTAGCTCCAAACTAGGGAGGGTAAAATTATCATGGAACAATAGATGTTCTGTATCATTTTAGTGTAGTGGGTAAGGTAGTAGTTTGTTAAGAGGAGTAGTATATAATTGAAATTACACATCAAGGATGGAATTTTATAAAATAAATTATAATGTTTTTTACCATGGTATATTAAACTAATCATTAGCCTTCTAACAACAAAGAATCTGGTACATAAAATAAAGACTTCTGAGATGTGTAGACAAATTTATAATTGTAGATCTAGTAGTGCAATATTTATCAATAAAGAAGAAATAGATGAGGATATAATCTATGTGACCGATCACTAGAAATATTGAACATATTTAGCACATACGATTACAAAACACAAGGCAAACATGAAATGTTTTAGACATGACCCATGAAAATTGAGATTGCAGATTGTTAAATGGTAAGAGTGGTTTTTTAGATTTTGTCCTTATTTATTTGGGCATTTCATAAGATAATCTAGATCATTCATGACATTTATTATGGTGGTTTTAGGATATGTATGGGTTCTCTCTAAACCTAGTTAAATAGAGGTATTTTATATAATATAAAATAAAAATGAAGTATGAAAATAATAGAAACACTCAAAATTATATTATTATATAGAGTTGGGATATTATGCAATTAAATAAAAATAAATTAAATAAAAATCAATTAAATCATAGATTTTATATTAAGAAATAATAATTTTATGATTTTTTAGTATTATGTATAGAAATATCATAATAAAGTTATCTACATGTTCATAAGTAAGAAGAATTATAAATAATAATTACTATAACACAATCATCCTAGTTCCCTAGTTATTTACATTAGTTGAAAAAATATGATCACTAATATAAATGTAATGACAAAATATAAAATATGGGTTGTGAATATTAGAATTCCATAAATAGATAATACGATTACGGGTATAATAAATACAAATCCTTAGACAAAAGCAATGATATGTCTAAAGTCAATGAATATAAAAATAAAAATATTGTTTTAGGGAAACAATTCAAGATATATTATGTTCAACATTATATTACAGTACAATGTACCCATATTGGAATGAAAAATATTTATTCCTCTTTCATAATATATTTTTAGTTGAATTAATAAAAAATGTCTTTTGGGATTGTATAATTATAAAACCATAGATCATATACTATTTATATATATGAATATAACTCGTTACATAAAATAGGGCAAACAATGATTCTATTAACATACTTATATGATTAATGAAAGTATAAAAATAATAACATCTATTATTTAAAAAACATTTATGGACACATTAATAAATATTTATTAAATAAATAAGTTAATATAATTAGAATATTATTTTCTTAATTATTACAAATTATATTTTTTATATCGTGATGGATTCTTTGTTATAGTTTATCTCATCCACTATATCATATACAACAGATGCCAATGTAGTAATAAAAATATATCTATAATCATGATTTTGTTTCCATTACATATAATTTTAAATAAGATATATATATATATAACTAATTAATGAAGTCCACCTAAGTGTGTTTTATTTTATGAAAAAGTTCCACTAATTTTTACACATGGCTTTTATCTAAGGTCATAGAAAGTATTTTACCTCATATACCTAAAGATGAAAACCCATGACAAATCCACCATATATATTTTCAATATTAAAAATAACACATAGATAACCACACCCTGATATATATATATATACAATATAATCTTTTGTGATAATATTATAAAAACATTTAGATTATTTAATATAATAACAGTGCAAATGTTATGAATTAAATTATTTTTTAGTGAAAATATGTGAAATAATATGGACAAATATTACCATTCCTACATATTATATTTATCTCAATGCAATATTATTATAGTAATATCCCTATATTTTTTAAATTAATTACAATGTTTGATGGCGTACAACATTCGTGACATCGATCTTAAATGAACAGTGAAATATTCTTATCTAAACTTAACTGTTGTAAACTATAAAATTAATTGGCTAGTATGGTATTAAAGAGCTGATATATTATATAAATAAAATGGTCATAATAAAAATAAAATCATTGGTAAATTCATTGAAATTAATCACTTAATATTTAACAATGACATTTTATTTGAAAAATAAGAATTTTTTTATTAAAATATCTTCCTTTTAATTATTTAATATTATAATATATTTTAGTGAATTTTAGAAAATAGATTTCACAAAAATTAATTTTATTTTTTAAATATTCAGTTAAATAATATTGAAGGATTTATTTTTTAAATTTTTCTGAAAATATTTTTTTTCAATGAATAATGTTCATTTTAAATTATTTATTAATGACTATTTTTTCATTTAATAAATTTGAAAAATTAAATAATATTTTTTATTATATATAAAATTTCATTACTTACTTTTTATTTATAATAAAAAATTATTTTTAAAAAAAATTAATTTTATACATTAATTTAGTATAAATACATTTTATATTTAAAATTACAATTTTATGAACACAATTTTTTTTGATGCATTTTGCATATTTAATTTTATGTTAAATCCATTAAACAATGTTATTTGAATATTAAAAACGAGAATCCATATTTGGAATTAAGAGTTCCATATTTATTAAATTGATCCAATTTTTTTCAATATAAATAATATACATAGTAAATTTTATTAAAAAGGAAATGATAAATTGAGTAATTATTGATTAAACATTATTTGATAAGGACTATAACATAAACTTATAACTTGCCAAAATTTTATTATATTATTATATATCATCTATAGTCATACAAAAAATATAATATATAACCCTTCATCTACATTTTATTGTGATTATGTTCAATATAATGTCATATTAAAAAAAGGCCCAAAATATCTCCCCTGGTTTTCAATAAATATAATATATTTTTTGAGGGGTTAACTAGATGATATGTTCAGTTATAAATATTTTTTAGATATATATGATTTAACATTCTCTTGATAATTTTTTTTATATTTTACTTATGAATTAATTACCATAAATATTTACACAATGCTGAAGTATTAATTATACAATTAATTGAAACATAAAATAAATAATATTAAAAAAATTAATAGAAATACAATTTGAGATTATAAATTTGATCCATGAATTTTATAGAATAAAATCATATGACTGTAATGTTATTAAATATTTTTTATAAATATTAAATTTTTTCATGATGATCTTAAAATCAAAAAAATGAATACATTTAAACATGGAAATTGATGATATATTAAAATAAATAATATCTTATTATATTTTATAAAATTCATAAAACTATCATATTATTCCATGTAACTATTATATGGTACATAATATAATCTGTGGTATACATATGAGTTTTTTGACCATTTATTGTAAATATATTGACCCATGATATATAAAGAACCATTTAATCATGGTAAGTTGAAAAGGGTTAATGATTAGTTAAAATCTAATGATAATGGTAAACACATAGACAAAAACATGTCTTCTTTTTTTGGATTCGTTTTTATAGATAAATAATTGAAATATTTTAAAAATAAATTAGTTTTATCCATTTTTACTGAATATTAATCTAAATAAATATAATGTTTTGAGGAATTCCAAGCATCCCTTTCCCCCTTTTTATATAGATTCCCTTGTTCTCAAGTATTTGATCGTGCAATTCTACCTTTTAAAAGAGAACCACTTCTCATCAAACATTCTCACTTATAAAAAAAATTTATAAACCAATTCATGATAGAATAACTTTCTTGAATACATATTATTTTTAAATAGGAATTTTTTTTGGTAGGACACCAGCCATAATGGTCTTAAGGTGTTATGAAAAATATTTTGTTCAAAGATGATGTATCATTTTTAATCGAGCATTTTAGTTTTTTTTCTTTTTCCAAATTTATAAAATTTTCGAAAAAAATTCTAAAAAAACAATATATGACATATACATAGACAATAATATGTAAATTTCATAACCTATATCTGACTTATTTCACATAAAAATAGAAATGAAACCATCAATCTTGTGTATGGTGGATTACTGGCTTATAAAACTATGTAATTTTTATTCCCAGAATGAAATCTCATTGATGAGATATAATGATGATGTTAATGTTTATATATGATAATCATGAAATATTTGTCATTATTAAAGGATAATATTTCATTTATCTTCTTACATTTATATTCATTCTAAATCTTTACGGCACCCACACGTACCTATGGATTACAACCTCCACAAAGAGACATGATTTTTTCATCAACACATCATTTGATTAATATATTTCAGTATATTTAAATAATTGGTAACATATTTATGTTTTCAAGATAATAATTGAAATGTGAAATAATTTTTACAATTTTTCATAACGTTCTTTGAAAAATTAAAATCTTAATTATATTTATGTACGAACTACCATATCCATGATTGTAACATAGTTCATTTATCGTTACCATATTTATTTTTTTGATTTGAATGTATAATTGAATTTTAAAAATGAGAATTATTTCATGATTATTATTCTAGAGATGATGAAATAATAACTCTTGTGTAAATTCTCAACCTACCAAAGTCATTTAATACATATTATATGAATATTTACAAAACATACAAGGTGAATACATTTGATTATGAAATTATATATAAGATGAAATTTAATGAAAACAAATAATATACATGAAAAATGTTATGAAAAAATATGAAATTAATATAATATTTTTATTTAGGAATATAAAGAATGTA
The DNA here is from genome assembly GCA_963277665.1 of Viscum album. Classification (NCBI taxonomy): domain Eukaryota; kingdom Viridiplantae; phylum Streptophyta; class Magnoliopsida; order Santalales; family Viscaceae; genus Viscum; species Viscum album. The sequence goes on from OY728125.1 coordinate 363,539,354, forward strand.
TGTGACATGTAAAACATAGGGTAATGGGTGTTATTATAATAATCCTATTTTAAAGTTCTCTTTTAATAGTCTTTAAAATTTCCAAAGTAATAAATATTTTTACTTATACAAAATGAATATAATTTATGACTATTATGATGCATCAATAATTTTATCTTTCCATTATAAATCCACTTCTCTTTTCAAAGAAAAAGGATTCTTCATTATGTGTTCATTTTTATGACCTTGATAAATAATTTTCATTCATATTCATTCAATGGTATTAAAAAGTATTATTTTTATGAAATATTTTAATTCAAGTAAAAACATTAATGATCTATTTTAATGTAAATAGTTATTATGAATTTTACTTCGGATGTAACAATTTTTTGATGTTTGGCACCCCTTTATGATTTCATTGTCTCTTCAAAAAACATGCCATTCATTTTTTAGGTATTTTTTGTTATTATAAATATATTTTTAATAATTTATGGTATTTTGATATCAGAAATGTTTTTTTCATGGATTAATTTTTTTTTTCAATTTTCTATTCATTATATAGTACGAAAATTATTTTTTACAAATGATTGAGACTCATTATATCTAACAGGTGTGCCCAATATATCTTATTTGATTTATTTGGTGAAATAGATCTAGGTGATACCGTTATAGCTTATACGATGAGAACACCTAGATAGATCTGTAATTGATTGGGTAATTATTATGTTCTCTATAAAATTATTTAGTAGATTAGTCATATGGTTATTAAAATTTAATGTATTTTGTTAGTGTTTTAATATGATTATGTCCCAAAGAACCTCTATGAGTTATATATGCATAATAATGAAATTTATTCAAAATAAATTGATTATAAAATTTAAGATAATAATATTTTTAATGGAAAATTGATTTTATTTTCAGACAAAAAGGAATGTTTCTAGGATAAAGCCTTCATGTGGTTTTTTTTCACTTGACTATTGGATTTACACATTTTATGTATCATAATGTTATTTTTTATTATCATACCACATTATTAAATGTTTTTTATAGGTTTTATGGATGGGTATGGGAGAATTTAAATTCACAATAATTGTCCTATATATTTTTCCGGAATAAAAAAACGATTCTTAATGGGATTTTTATTTTTGATGAAAATGGATACTAAATAGAAGTTTTTACTTCATAAAATTTGTTTTTGTTGTATATGGGTTGTGTCCTAATTATATATAACAATACACTGAAAATATATTTGGGAAAAATGGATTTATATTCTAAAGACAATAGATTATGTAATTTTTATGGTTGGGTCCTTACTGTTCTTATCAGATTGTCGTTTAGATAAATGTAGGGGTTGATATGTTATTTCACCATATGTTACTAGTTTTAATAACGATAATGGATAGTTTTTTAGGGAGATTATAGATATTTTGGATAAATATAATGATATTGAGATAATATAGTAATGATATTGTAGTTCTCATCATCTTTATAATATTGTTTATTACAGTTTTCTTTATATGCTTACACAAAATTTTTTTGTTTCATTAAATGTCTATTTCTAGAAGGAACCAAATTAATAATGGATGTGAACGAAAATGTGGGGGATGTCTTGATGAGAAACCAATATGAATGGATGATGTAATATGAATACTTTTGGTTATTATTATTCATATATTAAGAGTACTGATTCACTACTTGAACCAATGCGAGTTTCCTAATGCATCAAATATAATAGAAATGAAGAATTGTGGAAATTTAAGTGATAATAATCGTAAAAATAAATATATTAAACAACTTATATATACATAATGAAGAAATAACGATATAGGAAAATGTATCAAAATATAGGGATGATGTGTTTAATTTGTAAAATGAGGACATAATACAATAATCAACCAAGGAAAAAGGAAGCGTTCAATTAACTCCATGATGAGGAAATATGATCTTCTCAGGGAATAAGTTTTTTATTTTAAATGTTTGAGAAGGGTCATATTGAAAATCAATGTCCTGATGTGAATGCTCCTGAATGAGATCAACAATACATTATAGATAACTATTTAGAAATAGAAAATTCTGTCACTATTTTAGATGATTATTCTGAAAATGACATATTAATGGTATGTATTATTACATGACTTATCCTTCGACATATATTAATTTTAGGAAAATATTCATTATTTCATTATAAGAATGAATTATTAAGTAATAAGATGGAAAATATTGGATAATTTATTATAAATAATATTAAATAATTAAGGTATCTATATTCATGCTTTATAATGTAGTGGTATATTTAAGGCTGATCATAAGTTTAAAAGAATTAATTTTATTTTTCATATTGAATTACATTATGAGACTTATATGGAGTTTTGATAGATATTTGAGGTATATACGAATCTTATGATTATCTTGTTAACTAGTTAATTGAAAAAGGATAATATTTTAATTTTTTAGGAAAAAGTTTATATATATTGATAACTTATATGTTTCATATGATATTTTATTTCGAGTGTTTTATGGGTTTTTATAATTTGGGTTGATAATAAAATGTATTAGATAACCTTATATGTAAAACCATTTCTTTAATATTTAAACTATTAATTTACATATTTATGATGATTATAACATTTTTATGAAATTTATAAGGGTTAGAATGTTGAAACAATTACATCTCGTAGGCCCAGCAACAACACCTCACCTCTAGAACATGCAACAAGGCATGGACCCACAACTAAAGGGAAACATGGGTGAATCACCTACCCTTGGCCTATGTTATGTGATGGACCTTGTGATATATTTTTCCCTTAGTTCTAAAATATGATAAACCACTTTTTTCCTTTTTGAAAAATATTTTTTATCATATATATAACCATTAAATTTAAAATTTCCGTGGTAATTAAATTATTAATGTTACTTTGGAATAAGGTCATTATTCATTTGGGGAGAATTATAGAATTTTCGAAAACATAATACAACAAGATTTTATTTCTTTAATGATTGTTGAATTGATTTTTTGAAACTTATATTATTTTAATTTTTCTTTATTGTGATTCATGTTAGTTATGGAAATGACTATCATATCTTAGATATTAAATGGTTATGACATATAATTTCTATAATGGTCTTTTTGGAGTGATTTATGTTATTTAATTATAAATTTTAACTTAATCATGGAATAATATTTGATAAAATACTATTGATATTTGGATTTCAATCATTGGTTGAAATATTTTTTGGAATCCTCTAGGAAGATAATTATTTAATAATACATGTTTAAAATTAGATATTACTATTGAATTTTAGCAATTAATGTACTTTTTCATCGTATAAACACTACTAGGACCTACCTATATCTGAAAAGATCTATACCCACATATTATAGACACCATGGTTATACATTTTCAGCTGAAAACTATTCCCATTATTCTAAAAAACATGTTTGAATAGGTTGACCTATACCAATGGTTTTTTAGAAACTGTGGGTACAACCCATTTCTATGGGAAGCCCCACATAGGCTCCTCCTCCACCTCGTCATTATAATAAATATATATCATCTCATACATACCCTAGGATTCCTTCACATATCCCCTCCCCTAATCAAGAATCATTGGATTCCCCTCCTCCATTCTTCAAGAGACATTTCTCACATCGACCATGTGTTGTTACTCCATATATGGAAATTTTTTGTTACAATCATTGAGAGGTTGGATTTCATACCCTCCCATTATTTCTTTTCTTATCATATCCAGTGAAAACATTTTATTTCACCCATAATTCCTTATGTATGTTTATTCTAGGTTATGATTATTCCATTGTTTAAAAAATAAATAATTTTTTGTGTGAAAATATAATTCCATGAAATAATTTTTTTTTTATTTGATGTGAGTTTATATTTGTGAAATTAAATTTGTTTTTAATACTATTTTACAATTTCATGAAAAGGAAATTATATCCTCTTTAATGATATTTTAATAATGGTTGTTTTAACATTTTAATAGTTGGGTCGTTTTGGTATTGGACTAGTTGCAAATGTTATTAAATAGAAATAGATTATTACAGTACAATTACTAATGGTACATACATTCATAATAATTATACAATAGTGTATGAAAATTTTTTTGTCTCCATTATTCTTTATAATAAAATTTGGTGACATAAATATGTATATTTTCGAGAATGATGGTTATTTATCCAATTAATGGGTTCTTTAAAACTGTTTCAAAAATAGAATTCTTTTTAATTAAAAAAGGTAGTTATTTTGAAATTTGTTTAAAGGTGTTTAATATTTGGTAGTTAAACTATTTGTATTTATTACTTATTTTGTTTTGGAAGTCATTGAATAAGGGGAATCAATTTTAAAAAGAGGGGTTTTAAGTCATTTTTATTATTTTGGATAGTAGTTTGTTTTTGTGGGAATGAAAAAATTGTGTTTATTTCAAATTATTATTTAACCTAGGCCTCCCCAAATTCTATACAATGATGATAAAGTACTTGTATGGGGGGTCATTCCATCTTCTTATTTTAACACTTCATAATCTCTAAATACAGTTTGATGTGCTATATTCTCTTCATTTTCTAGTATTGTAGATCATTCAATATAGGTGATATCATGTGAGAATGTATTTATAATATATAGTCTAGTTGGGTTAAACCTTCACCAAATTCCTAATAGTTTTATGGGAGATGGATGGTTTTCAAAGATACCTAATAGTGTGATAGAGTATTGGCATCACTTCTATAAGTATGACATGGTTTTTTATATGATATTTTTTATTTTTTGTTGGGATAGATTATAGAGTATCCAATATTGGTCACATACAAAATTTACTTTATTGAATTTGGTTTCCTATCAATGTTCATTAATTTCCTTTACACTATAAATTAAATTTTTATTTAAATTTTGAGATCCTGGTAATTATAGTTTACATTATTGATAGGAACGTAATTTTTCCCTATAATAGGATTGATAGAAAATAGATGTATTATACCGATAATATTTGAACCAAGTTTCAAGTAATTTTGTAAAATATGGAATATGTTTCATCTGAAAATGATTCTAAAAGTGGTTGTATACCATGTGCATTTTATAATTATGATGGAATATCATGGTAATGTCTAGAATATATTAGAGACCATATAATGAAAGAAGGATTAAAAAAATATTTTTCGGTGTAACAATGGAGATTTGGGTTAATTTTATAATATTCATGAATGGATAGAAAGAAGTTGTTTGGAGAATATGATATTTTATTATATTCCTTTTGTGCCTCATCATGAGAGTGATGGTATGAGAGTGAAAAAAAAATTAAATCAATACTGTTGAGTAAAAAACCAAGGATGATGATGTTGAGAGAGTGAAAAATATAATGAATTCTTCTAGATATCTTTTATATAATGAGTGTACTAAAATGGGTATTTTATATTATTTAATTCAGTTATCTCATGAAAAAAACATGCGTGGAATTTCTAATAAAAATAATATATTATATTTATTCCTTTGGGAAAGAATTTTATCCTGATGGTCTAGATATTCCATCAAATCATTATAATCCATGGAATTTAAATATACAACTTTGATTTTCCACTAATGGAATTCATGCTTATTCGAAAGATTGAAGTTTATTTTTGGAGAAAAAATACCCTTAATGACTGTAAAAATGTTGTACATATCAATTATAGGAAAAAGTATATAGAACACCATATTATGTTCTATAAAATGCTATATAGAACCTTTCATTTATTCTCTGGCTTCAAAGTATATTCATATCTGTAGAAATATCATCCAATATGCTATGACATGATGATATGATAATTAAAGGCAATCCGAATTTAGTTAAATTTTACGATGATTAGCATGATGGGAATTTTATGTACAAAATCCCAATTTTGTAGATAAGGTGTCTAATGTATGGATTGGTCTATCATATAATAGGTTTAATCTTTTTGGTCAGATTATTACTGCACATATGTAATGACCAGTTTTTATTCACATTTATAATCATCCTTCATGGGTGTTAATGAAAAAACCTCTCACTTAATTGAGTATAAAAATATATAGACCTTCATATATTGTAATTTTTAAATATTTCTACATTAATCCATAAATATTAGAGTTCAAGAATCTTGGAGATATGTATGTGTGCACATTTTATGCTTCTTCAGAAAATATTTTTTAGATGCAGGTTTCCTTCTTTGAAATATAAATCATTTTCCTTGTTATACCATATTCTCCAGTTTTACATGAAGGGAAAAGAATAATTTTAAATTTTATATAGAATACACAATTATTAATGCCTAAATATCATCCCAGTTTATGTTTCATAGGTAATAAACAATTATACACAATGGATCATCAAAATCTGAAGAATCACAGATGGATTTATAATAATGTTGACATTGAACAACCCCCTCATTTAATGTCAAGAAGTTTTGTGCTTAATGAATTTAAATATTTAATTTTTTCATTAGGGGAGGGTCAAATTAAATCTAAAAAGAGGGAAAATGTTGTCACTATATCCACTTATAAATTTAAAAAGATAAGTATTTTTTTGTGTTGAAATATTTTTTTACCTTTTAGTTATGTACTTATTTAGATGTAATAATCAATTAGAAACATATATGAGAAATGTGGCTATCAATTCTTCTAAATATTGATGGGAAGACCAAAGATGACTTCTGAACACATCAGCACTGGTCGGATTTGAGAATTCTACAAGAACTATACACACTATGTATTAGTGAAAACAAATTGAAAGTTCATTATGCTTATTTTGTGATAAATATTTTATAGAAAAAATTTATTGAAATAATTGAAGAATAATGTGATTTATAAGGGATATTATAGAAACATATCTATAAGAGTCAGAAAAAGGGATTTGAAATTGAAATGTTTAAAATATCATGATTATCAAAACCATTATACAAAATTGATCCCAATTGCAATCCGATATTTTCAATCGAATAGTGTAGTATTGATCATGATTTTATTTTAAAAAAATTTAGAAAATATTATTCTAACAGGATTTTTAAGGCCAAATTCATAAAAATAAATCAGGAGTGACATCAATTTTTTGTAAGTTGGAAAAAAAATTCTTCTATCTTTTTTCACATGCATGATGCATTTAACAGTTCATATTCCAACTAAAAAAATTCTAGGGTGACCCATTACTTCTCGCTGGATGTATCCCAATGAAGGAAAAATGTTCATAATTAAATATTATGTCGAAATAAGAATCATCCTAACGGTTCCATTGTGAGAGGTTATCCTGCTCATTAATTTTTGTATTTTTTTTAAATATATTTGTTTGAATTAAGAACAAGACATAACTAAAAAATGAGAAATGAATATAGGATTTCTGGCAAAATAGATCTGTCCTTTCACTATCTTATGCAAATAAAAGGAATTACTGGGTGAAATACAATCGCTACATTGATCCTTGAAGACCAGGATATGTTACATCACAGAGTCTTATTTAATTGTAGATTTTTCTATTAATTTATCAATTATGTAATTTCAATATTTATATGTTATCTCATACTCTATTATTTTAGATATACCTTAATCTTTTAATATCATATTATGTAGGTAACCTAAATAAATTATAGGTAGAGTTCATCAATCTATACCTTTTGGGAGGGGGGGGGGGATTTTCATATCCAAGAGTTTATTTCACAGTTCAAATAAATGATATGTCTATTTCATTAATTATCAAAAAATATAGATATCCGATTAATTTTATTATTAATATATATTTCAAGAATTGAGTTTAGTTTTTGGAGGTTCATATTTATCCCAAATATTTTCTTATTGAATGAAAATATTTAATAATTATTTTGTATAAAGTTTTTACAACTGATATAGAGGTGGAAATAAGAACACATAATTATGTAGTTATGTAAACTACTAAAAAATAACTAGTATGCCAGTTTAACAAATAATCGGTCATGGTATAAAAATGTGCCTCATTATGGAATATTGAGAAAATATTATTATTGGTTTAATACTCTCATGGTTGAGGCTCTATGATGAAATATAAATGGTCTGATTTGATGATGTCACATAGTATGTTTATTTATGATTGTGTATTCAGAGTTACTGACATGAGTTGATTGTTTGCTATCGATGAACCAAACATTTTGGCATCAATTTAAAAACATATTTTATATGAAAGACTTCTTGAAACCTGATTATAGTGTCATTAATGATTTAATATAAATACATATTTTCTATGATGTTGTATAAGATATTGGATATTAATTCCCCCATTGGTGTTGAACAAAATATTGCATTTGATGACTCAAATTATCCCATTGTGAGAGTTGATTATGATCCTATAGTAGTGTTGGGTAATACATTAAAGAAACCATTTGTTTCCACAATTCATTTAGTTTACCTTGACATGGGTTTCCCATATTGTCCTTACTATATATAATTTAGTTTAGTTTCAGTTTGGAATGATATGTTTGTTTTATTAATGTTTGATTTCATTTCATTTAATTTGATTTTTTTAATTGAAAAAAATGGGTTCAAAAATTGTTTTAAAAAATTGTATAACTTGGTTTTAAATTATTGTTATTAAAACATGATATGATTTTTTGGACTTATTTAAAAACAATTTCATATGAATTATTTTTAAAAACTATTTCTAAAATATGTACATTTAATTCGTATGAATATTATGAAAAATACTATAAAATATTTATGTAAGTGATTATTTTCTATTGATAGGATGATAAACGAGCATGGGTTTCCTCATATTCATCCCCTAATAAGTATAAAAATATAATATTGTCCTTCATCCATATATAAAATCTCATGTTCATATTATTTATTAAATTCAATTTATGGGTTTTTAGTTTCACTAGAGTTGACCCCTCCTCGTCCATTAAGCCAATAACTATAATGGCCTAATGGCATAATGGCCTACTTGCCTAATGGAAAATTAACCAAATAAACTAATGACCATTTGGAATAATAACCTAATATACTAAAGAAATATTGGAAAAAGGCATGATGGAAAATTAGTCGTTAGGCCACTAAGCCAATTGGAAATTATTCGATTAGGCAATTAGGACAATTCACCAACTGGTCTAATGAACTTATTTCCAATTGAACCAATGAATTAATGGGAAATTATTCTAATGGAATATGGGCCGATTTGCCTAATGGTTTATTTTCCAATTGGCCTAATGGAAAAACGACTTAACATCAAATTTTCCTAATGACAATTTGATCAATTTTCATAATAACGATTGTGTTGTTAGATAATTGACATTCCTTATGAGAAAGATAATGTATTTATATTTTAATAATATGAATGGTTAATATATACACAATTTATATTATTCAAATTAGGGGAATTATTTTGATTATGTTGAAACCACATCATAATGTTTTAATGATTTATTAGATCATGGATTAAATATTATTAATTAAGTTTAATTTAGATCATCAAAATTGATTGTATAATAAATTGAAATATAAAATCATTATATTTTATAAAATTCATATAGACAAAGTATATTCCATATAAGGAATAATGTGATGTTAATATTATGAAATGAATATAAATAATTTGTATTCAAAATTATGGAATGTTCCAAATGAGTAGCAATAATTATACAATGTTTATGATTAGCTATTATTTAAGAATAATTCATCAATTTTAACCACTTGTTTAAATTTATGAATTGTTCATTAATTTAAATGATATTATATTTTATTATTATTAAAGAGTATATAATGTTTGTATTGTTAATATGTTTATATTAATCAATTTCATTGACAAAAAGTTGTGTTTCACATTGATGTACATGTGCCTAGAAGAAAATTATCTTACTCGAGTAGGAAGGATAATTATGGAAGTGAAGTAAATTAATGAACATAAGAAAATGTTGTATGTTTTATAATTTTTATATAAAGTATTTATATGAGATTCATAATTAAATATCTTTTTTTGTATTTTCAATTGTATTCCATGGATGCCTTTGAGGATAAAGAAGATGACAACTTCTGGCCAAATGATCATTTTAGTCATATATTATATGACGAGCATCAGGGGAGAGTGTAGTGTTGAACCAGGAAAAACATCATCCCTATTATATATTGGTCCTCATCAGGATCCACTAAAACCTCTCAGACCACCAATCTATAAAATTCTCATACTGAAGTAGCTGAGACCAGAAAACATGGTTTTTAGGTGAGTAAAAGAAATAAACAGTTCATTGAATACTTCCTAAAAGAAATGTAAGTTTTAATTCCATCACATTCATCAGAGGTCGATACTAATATTGAATCATATATTGTATCAATGTGATCTTCAACTAATGTCCCAAGTAATGTCAATGTGGGTCCTTATAGAAATTGAGATGATGGTTGTGGTGATGAAAGTACTGATTATGATGATACTACTATTGATGATGTAGGTGATATTGAAGTTTCATAAGATGATTTTTTTGGTGATGAGGAAGTTGTTGATCGTGATGAGGATGAGGATATTAGAAATGAGGGACATATTAATTCCATCTATTTTTGGACATTGAAGTTAAGATTCATGTGTATATTGTTTAATGACATGAGTTGATTTCTTTTCTGGATGTATATGTATGTTATATTATTGTTAATGTTTTGAAACATATTACAAGAAGTTAGTTGAATAATAGATATACAATATTTGTATTTCATTTAATTTTTATGGTGGTTTTTATTTTAACTATTGTTTTAAGGGATGGAATAGCTACTACTGGTTCAAAAAGGGGACAAATACCTATACCCAAGGTTCTATTAACTGTGGGTATATTTTTTCTTCTAGGAAAATCTTTGCACACAGTTTGGGTTAAATCGGGGGTATAATAAAATACTCTATTTCAATTCCCAAAAATACTATAGAAAACATGGGTGTAGGTCTATACCATTTAATTCTAAATTAATTATTCCTTAATACATGGTTATAGGATATACACATAGTTATATGGGCTATTCCCATGATTTAAAAATGTGGGTGTATGTTGTTTTCCAGTAGAGAAAGATTTATTATTTCGAGAGTTATATTATATTATCCAAACCATTTTTCATGTTAATGTATAATGATAAGAGTAATAGATTTATAACATTTTCTAGATTATATGATCTATTTTATTTTGATTCTATTACATCAGTCCTAAATATTAATTTAGAATACGCATCAGTTGGAGTAAAAAAAATGAGTTTTTTGATAAATTTAATTAAATATGAAATTAGAAATTTTATGTATGAATAATTATTTATGTTTATATTATATTATGTAAAATAATCCTCAACTTACAGAAAATTATTTTCAATACAAAAATGTTATACACTTATATTTAATACATCAAATTCAATTTCCTTTTAAATCACCTCAATTTTTAGATTTTGTGGTGGTTAACATTATCATTATTGTATCCACTAACACTATCTAACAATAATGGGATGCTAAGATTTTCTTCCATTTCTAGGTTTAATCTTACCACTTATTTTATATTACATAGGAACCTTCAATGTGTTGGTCTAAATGACCTATAGACTTCACTTTATTTCTTTTAATGATGTTATTTTATTTAATATTTTTATTATATTTGATTTTAAAAAAAATATTCTTAGATGAAAAATGGTCATTATTGAGCCCAAAATAGAAAGATGTGCATTTTTATTAAAAATGTTGTTGAATTTATTATCATTGTATTTTTAAAAGGAGATTCCATGTTCAATAATGTACAGGATACAAAACATCACTCTCAAATGAACAATGAAATATTATTTTTTAAATGTGACCCTAATATCATGACCATTAAATTGGTAGGTATGGATAGTAATAGATAATTTATGAAATTATTGTTAAGGTACTGCTAAATATAAATTCATTGGTAAATTCATAGACAATAATATATTAATTTTATTAAGTTCATTTTATTCATCAAAATTTTTTTTTAATAGAAATTGGTATCCATTATATTTTATTGGTAACTAATATAGTTAATTTATGGAAAAAATTAAAAAATAATTGAAAATTTTATTTTCATTTTATTTTTATCTTAGGATAAAGTTTAATATATTTTATGATATTTTATAATTCTTAGTGAATATTGAAAAATAATTATTTTTATTAGAAATTTTATATTATTTTAATTTTGTTATAAAATAAAATTATATTTTGTGTTAATTTTTTTATGAAAATTGTTCCTCATTATTTTTAATATTACAATTACAGTTTTTAAAATATATTTTACATTAGAATTTAGTAAAAAAAAATTTATACTTAAAATTGTAATATTTATGAAAAATTGTTTTACATTGTGTTTATCTAATATAATTTTAAATTAAATTATGCCACTTATATGAATTAAATTTTGAAAAACAGATTCCATATTTAGATTAATGTTTTCCAAATTTATAAAATAGCCACCTTTCATTTTTTTATGAATAATAACCATATAAAATTTTGTAACAAAATTAAAGTTAAAATATTGTACTTAATGATTAAAAATTATATTATAAGTCCAAAAAAATGATCCTAATATGTTAAAAAATTTAGTTTGGTGAGTATATATATTATATAAATAAAAAAGTTAAAATATATGAATATTTTTCTACTTCGATGTGATTATATACTGTATAATATTTTACTCGATGAAAAGTTAAAAATAAAACTATCTTGTTTGTAATTAATATAAATTTTTAAAATGGTGTTAACCAGTGGAAATTTTCAATTATAAATAATATTTGGAAATATAAAATATTTATATTCATTTAAATTTTCATTAAATATTTATTATTGAAATAACTACCTTAAATAATAGCAAAAGGATAACGCAAAACTTATTCAATTAACAGAATAATTAAATAAATAAAACTAAAAATATTGTATGAAAAATAATCTCACATAGTTAATGAGATCAATTATTTATAAAGATTAGCATTACATGTTTGATATATAATAATTTTTTTTAGAATTTAACTTGTTTTATTAAGGATATTAAAGTTAATATAATTAACTGCTCTAAAAATTGAGATTAATTAAATATTATATTAAGAAATATTTTAATAATTGATATAAAGTTATTAAATATATTAAGTTAGTACAATTTAATAATATTATTTTTCTAAAAATCATCCATGGACAATTTATGTGATTTTAATCAATTTGGAGAAACCAAATGAACATGGATGTTTAAATTATCTTATTTTCACAATAATGTAAAGAAGGGTAAATAAGCATTTAAAATAAAAATATAATGGTACAAAAATTGTCCAAACATAAATAATATTTACTATATAAGATAATTTAGATCCATACTCATCCATTGGTCAAAATAAATCAGTTTGGATCCATTTTTAATTGAATAATATTTTTTATGAAGTAAATATTTTCTAGAATTTAAGAGTTAATCTCCCCTCTCAAATAAATGAGATCATCTTCATATCAATCCATAATACTTAAAAATCCATTTTTTACAAAAAACAGAAAAAATCCAAAAATCCATTTTCATATAATTTATTTATGAATTTAAAAAACATTTTCGTTTGGTTTAAAATTTTAATTATCTCATTTTTATTTATTTATTCAATTTCGGTAATTTAATTAAATTTCAATTTGGAATTGGGTATAATTTTTTTGAAAACTTTTGGACATTTTTACTTTTGAAACTCTAATTTTCGTCTAGTTAGTGGGATAATTTTTAAATTAATTTCTTCTAAATATGTGATTATTATTTGAAAAAATGGATTCCATATTTGGATTCTACAAAATTTTTGTTTTCTAATAAGGCCAACATAGTTTTATTCCATAATTATTAGTGAATGTAATCAAAGATATTTACATAGATTATGATAATATTAAGTTTAAATAAAGACTAAAACATATATTTAGGACTAGAAACCACCTAGAATATTGGCCAAGATCCATTGGATGTCTAGTTTTTGACATTATCATCTCTTTTCTCATATTTTTCAATTTTCTGGATCCACATTCATCTTGAAAAATGTAGGTGGAATTATATCGTTAATTATTTACAAGAGGGTCACTCCTCCTCCACTATAAAATACCACATATCCCCCATATTATTTAATTTATAAACCCTCTATGTTTAATCCAATATCTACTAAAATATCCTACAAAAAATTATCCCTTCCTACTTGAAGCCTTCGTTTGGGAAAAAACACTTCCAAGGAAGCCCGTTGGTGAAAACCAAAAGGAGTTACCCAATTAAGATGTAACACCCACCCTCAAACTCCTTTTATTTATTTTCATTATCTATTCCATAAATTCTTCTTATTTAATTATTAAAAAATAGTATCCTCAATATTATTAGATTTTTATGATACATTTTTCCCTACACTTACACACACCTCCATCTAATGGGTAACAAACATAATGTTTACGAGTACGCCAACCTACCACCACACAAAATGATGATTGTTTATTTTTTATTTAACACTAGTTAAGGTAGAATTTTTTTTGGAAACTGTTTTTATGTCTATTTTATATTATGTTAATTATTTCATTAAGCATATTTTATAAAGTTTAAAACATATATCTTGACACCTTCTATTTGATGAAAAATATGGGAATTTGGTTTAAGGAAGTGTGGACTGCCACCCCCTAAAATCGATGTGATTCGTTCACACAATACAAGGACTATGTTGAGGATAGATTTAGTGTAATTATATAAAATATATTATATAATAATTCTATTAAAATAATTATATATTTATATATATATACACATATTTAATTTAACTTTTTTTCTTTCAATAAGATAATAAAAATAGAAATTACTTCCATGCATATGTACGACTTACCATCTTCATTAACGATGCATTCCATTTCAGAGTAATATATTCTATTGAATATTATAATAATAATATAATGAACATAAAGGATATTTATATAATAGTGTATGATCTGGAAAAAAATATTTTATTATAAGGACCAAATATATAACAAATTAAGTCACAGGTGAAAAACTAAGTTAAAATACTTGAATTTAAAACATAACATAGTATAGTAAAAAAGGGGGCAATATAAGGTAATAATAAAACCATATATGATATTATATATGATAAATTTAATCTGTAAAATATTTATAATAAACTAAAATTTATTATATAGGATTCTTGTATGAGAATGAAGAGATTCAAGACACAATCTAAGGGGATTTCATCTCACTTTTTATTTCCCTAGGACACATTATTTATTTACCACCCATTAATTTTCTGTGATGTGTATACTATCCAAGGATTAATTAAATGACTCATATAAATAAATTTATGGGTATTTACATATCCATTATATTGTCTCTATTTCATGGTGTTTAGGCTTAAAAAAATACAATATTAGTAAAATAGTTTTGTCACAATTTTCATTCATTGAGGCAAATGTTTTGTTATGCACCTGAATTATTTTCAAAGGTGTATATATTTCAATTTTACCTGCTCTATAATTAATATACACTTTTTAATGATATTTTACACTTCCTTTAATTCTCTTTTTTTCTTAGAGTGTATGATCCAATATTTCCATGTGATAACAGTTTATTAAAACAATCTCCTTGCTTTTCAAGATAACATATGCTTTTGCATCCAATGATTAAATAATATGATATATATATATATATATCAATAAAACACATGATTTTACTTATCCTCTATTTAATCAAGTTATATACATGTATTATTACCATTATTTCCCTATTTGTTATATAATATAATTATGATATATTTTTATGAAAATATGACTGTATTTTTCTCTTCTGTTGGAAATATGATTTATTTTAGAAACCATGTTTCCAAAAAATGATTTCAATCAATTATTGATGATAATGTTAAATGGAAAAATATTTTAAAAATGTTTTACTTTTCTCAAATATTCTTTTATATTTTTATTAATTTATTTTAAATAAAAACATTCAAATGGATTTATGATTTTAAAAAAATCTCAATGAAGAAACAATATTTTCATCAAGAAATATGTTAAAATATATTTCAAAATTATTAAATATATAAGATAACATCTATTGGTGTTAGGCATGCCTTTAGTGAAAATTATTCAATATTTCTAGTCATATTATTTCTATGAATCGATTTTTTTTGGAATGATGTTTGTAAATCTCATTCTCATTCTTGCGACATATGCTTTTGAAAATATATTCTTTTCTAGGGTTATGTTTTTATGACCTTATGTTGAATTCCCTCATTTTCCACACGTTATGATATGATTACTAGTCTAAACTACTCATTTAATTTCATGGTTTATTATATTATTGTATATGAATATTTGGCACATGTATATATGATTTAATTATAATATATGTTTGAACTATATCTCCCCCAAATTCATTGGATAAACATTTATATCTCATGAGATAAACAAGGATATAATGAGAAATAAAATAAGTTAACTATTATATTTTATGAATAAAGATTAAACTCAGAACAGTAATATACGACATGAACTGGGTGTGATCGCAGTTCTGTAACATACATTTTTCACTATGACCGTCTCGACATCTATGTATTTTTTACAATGGAAATAATTATATATTCTGAGGTGTGTAGAACAATTTCATATTTTATTCATATATTATGATTTAATGGATTTTGTTCATTATTTCCTTACGATTTATGTCTTACACATTACCAAAAATTATTTTAAGATTCATATTTATGATCATCAATATAATGGGTATGACCTTATATTTTAATGATCATGTTATCATACAATTATTCTCAATATTATGTTTAAATATCTCGATTCTTAACCCTTACTGACCAACTTTGGTGCAAACCATTTTTTTTAATTTTCAAAATGTTTCTCTAAGGAAAGCGGGAAACCATACAATTCAAACAAAATGTTCATTCAATTAAAAATACAACTCTCAAATACTCTTCACAATCTTGGTTCCCATGAACCAAGTTTCCAATGCCTCGTCAAATCCATCTTTGATGTTATCACGACCATCATTCACCGAAAATCCATACAATAACCAGATCACTACCAGCTTAAGCACATCTAAAAGGGGAATACCCAAAATCACCCAACACTAATGGAAAAATCAACCAACATACCACGAACAACGTCATCGGAACCTAATTTGGGAGATCTGAAACTAAACCGAAGAAAATCAGACACACAATTGAAAAAATCATCAACCTAGTCACGAAAGCAACCAGACATCGCCGATGAGAACCATCGTACGTTTCCACC